>OU426953.1:22560000-27360000 GCA_911387765.1 Pyrgus malvae
CCACACAAACTTGTAGGATTTTTCTTTTGCATGAGACTTTACTACATTGAAAAGTTGCTTATTTCAGGAGTCAGATGTTCATTAACGAAGAACCTAATATCAGGACCGCCTAGACCTAAATCTCTAGTGCTTATTCCCATCGCCCTTCGTACACCGGATATAATTTTATCTTTCAAAGTTCTACTTTGAAGCGTGACAACAATTGGTTTGGGTCGGCCGTCGACTTTACGCATAGGTTGCACGCGATGAGCTGATAGGATTTGTTCTGGCTGAAGCTGGACCCCGGTGTGGCTGGCTATCTTCAATACGAGTTCGACGGGTGATTCCTTACTGGTTTCTGGCAGTCCCACAATTTCAATATTGGACATTCTTGCCTTTTGCTGCTGTTTACTAAATTGTTCTTTTAAATCAGATAATTTTCCTTCGCACTGCGACATGTTGTTTTTCACAGTCTCGAAGTCCCTCTTTAAGGATTCGTGTTCCTCTAGTAGCTTAGAGTGAGACTCTTCGAGCAGGTCACATTTAGCAATTACAGCAGCTATTTCATTTTGAAACTCCTTGACTAATGATTTTTTTAAGTCCTCAATTATTTGGCTTTTCAAGATGTTAAGTTTGGTGTCTAACAAAGTACTTATCTGGGACAGTAAATTTGCGTCGTATATGGGTGGTGTGGGTGTGGGTGGGGAGGGCGCCGGGGGAGACAAGACGGGCGGCGATGCAGGCCGGGTGGGTGCCACGGGAGCTGACGGCGGCGGGACGTCGGCCATCGTCACAGATTCACTGTCCTTACTTGCTGCTGCTTTGGAAGTGTTGCGAACGGGGGTGTTAGTGTTGTCTCCACCCTTTCGAAGACTAGCCACGCAGAGAGGACACTTCCACTGGGATCTTGACAACTCATTTGTAAATCCGATGCAATCCGAATGATAGAACCGCGCGCAAATAGTACACTTAATACGTTTTTGTATCACTGTTATAGTAATCTTACAGGCTTCGCAGGTACCAGCCATTATTGTAAAATATTAGTCTTTATTACTTAGGAGTTGATACAACGAATTACAAACGGCGTCCACTGCGAGCGGTGCAAGTAGGTAGTACCCGCGCGCGAGCACTATTGTTTCACTTATTTATCGAGTCGCAGTAAACTGTTACAGTATTTTATAAATTGCACTGGACGTTTAATGTTTATTTTAGATAAATGTTGCAAAAGTTAATGGTTTACACACACTTTACATATATTTTGAGAGTTAATTTCAGAGAGATGATAACTAACACAACCGTACGTTTTACTGTCGGTGCAATGCAAACATTCCGTAGAATGCAAAGTAAAAATAAATTGATGATACTTATAATTTTGATTTATCGCACAATCGTGAGTGAAATTAAATGATACGGGAAAATTAGTTTTTTATAAATAAATAACGATTAACACTCATAGGCACACAGTAGGGTACATATACCCTGTGTCGTGGGTACCATGGACACACACATGACAGAAACACAAACACCCAGACCGAGAACAGAATGTTAAACTCATCATTCAAATTTCTGTTTCGCCAGGAATCGAACCCGGGACCCCTCGATTCGCAGTCCGGCATGGTAACCATAGTGCCACGCGGGTCGTCAGTTTGTTTGGTTATTACATGATCTAACGTATAAATATTATAAGCAATGGGCTGCAACCCTTTGTGCATTCTACTGCTAGGCACGGGTATTATTACCCCATTATTGAAGAGGCCTTGAGCTTACTCCCCAGTGTGGGGATATGGGTGTGAAGCGTTATTTATACGTTACGATCATGTATAACAAACAAAACAGACTTGTAACTTTCAAACTTTATCGATATTAAATTAATCACTTTTGCTGAATAACGTTTAATTATTTATCCATTGTCATCATCATCATGTATAATAAAACAGACTTGTAACTTTCGAACTTTATCGATATTAAATTAATCACTTTTGCTAAATAACGTTTACCTAATTATTTATCCATTGTCATCATCATCATGTATAATAAAACAGACTTGTAACTTTCAAACTTTATCGATATTAAATTAATCACTTTTGCTAAATAACGTTTACTTATTTATCCATTGCGTTATTAATTATAAAATGTTTTATTACTTTAAACTTCATGTCACATTAATATATTCTTATTTTAAAAGAGCAAATAATTACTAAAGGTCGTCGAGAAAATTTTATCTAATCGAGAGGAACGAGGAGCCACTTATGACAAGACGCGATCTCATCTCAATTAGAACGCCATTTTTACGGCAATTATGAACAACGTTACACTAGCGCGTTATATTTAAAAGCTAGTTTCATTTACATTGTCTTTGGTATGATCCACAATTAGTATCCTACTTAATATTATTAATGCGAAAGTAAGTTTGCTTGTTACTCTTTCGCGCAAAATTTACTCAACCGATCATCACGAAACTTTGTTCATATATTCTTGAGTTATCAGAAGTAAAAATAGGATACTTACTTTAAAAAAATAACTCGGGTAAAACCACGGGGCACAGCTTGGATTATAAATAAACTAGCTGTGCCCCGCAGTTTTAGTAGTTAAGGATCAATAGCACGATGTAAATATACTCCGCAGATTTCATGTCTCGGAATTGAAACTCATACTTTTGTTCTGTATTATCTTGCCTACCCAGATCATTTTTATTTGTTAAAAGTAGCCTAAGTTACTCCTTATTAGGTACATCAGCTACCTACTAGTGAAAGTCTCGTCGAAACCGGTCCAGCCGTTTCAGAGATTAGCCGAAACAAACAGACAGACAGACAGATAGACGAAAGTTGTAAAAAATGTGTTTTTGGTATATTTACTGTATTTATTGGGTCATTTCCTACCAAATAGGAAAAACAAAGTTCCTTTTTTCTCTGTTAAAAGTTTTAAAACAAAACTTCTCAGTTAAATATTATATATATTAAATATATAAATTTTCCTGGGAAGTATGTAAAGCAAAGCAAAAATAGGTTTGATTGGATTAATTTGAAAATCTGTTTCATATAAACATTAGTTTTGTTTATTCTAATCATCCACCACAACTACGAAACTTTCCTGGCTGACAGTTTAAGTTAAATTTAATCGAAAAACATTACGCCGCTAGCGTCTATTTCATTAGCAGATAAATCTAATAGCAAATTAAAATTATCTGGAACGCTGCACTCTCGGGTCACGCTTCCAGCGCGTAAAACTATTTTGCATAAAGTTACGCGAATTATACTCACCCCGCTGTAATACGCAAGTGTTTGAGGTAATTCTAAAATCTAGTATGTCAATTTATTTGAAATTTAAGTGTCACGTTGATATGTACAATACATATTTATTGTGTTGTAATTTTAAGAAGACGTACATTTAACTTGTTTTGTTTTACGCGAATGAAACTAATAAGAAAATAAGGGTACTTAATATTTTCAGCTAAACCAACTGTATTCTCATCATCGCCGATTACGTTACCCTTATTAGCAGACAAATCTAATAACAATTATCTGGAACGCTGCACTCTCAGGTCATGCTTCCAGCTCGTAAAACCATTTTGCATAAAGTTAGCCGAATAGCGCTCACCGCAAGCTAAAATGTGGCAAGTGTTTGGGGCGTTTCTAAAACCTTGTATGAGAATTTAGTGAAAAAATTGTATGTCGACATATACATGTCCGACATATTTCTTTAGAGTCGTATTTTTAAAATTAACGTATTTATAATATAATTTTTTAAAATTAATTTTAACTCTACTTATTGTTTTACAAAAAATTAAAGTAATAGGAAAATACTCGTATGGGTACTTAATACTAGTGTCAATTTAACCTAACTGAGCTCTCATGATCACGGATGACGTCAACCACATTACTAGACGAGTTAAACAGCAAATATCTGGAACATATCACTCTCGGGTCATGCTTACAGGTTCCAGCGTGTAAAAGCATTTAGCATAAAGTTACGCGAATTACACAAGCGCTCACCTCTAAAACCTAATGTGGGAATTATATAAAATATAAAGGTCATGTCAAAATGAACAATACATATTTATTGTGTTGTATTTCTAACATGAACATTATGGAGACGTACATTTTACTACTATTGTTTTAAGCAAATTCAACTACTAGTAAAATAAGGGTAGGTATATAATATTTACACTTAAACCAAACTTAACTCTCATCACCAATGATTACGTTTCCTTCATTAGCATACAAGTATAATAGCAATTATGCGGAAACCTGCACTCTCGGGTCACGCTTCCAGCGCGTAAAACCATTTCGAATAAAGTTACGCAAATTACACAAGCGCTTACCGCGCGCTAATACGTAGCAAGTGATTAAGGCACTTCTAAAACTTAAAATGAGAATTTATTCAAAATTGAAACGTCACGTTGAAATGAGATATACGAGTACATACCGCTGCGTTGCATTTTTAAAATTAACGTTATAAATGAAATTAATTTATTTGCACAAATATGGGTATTACAAAAGTTGTTTTATGTACATTTATTAGTTCGCCATATTTACCTCAGCGAGGTATGCAAATTTGGAGGACAGAATTAAAACGTAAGTTAGCAGTATAACTAAAATTACTTATAACTAAATTTATTATAATTGAAGACAACGTTGATTTTATTTTAACTCATATGTTGCGATTTTTATCGCGATGTTTTATCAATTATTATTCTGCTATAATTATAAAAGTTGTATATGTTTAATACGAGTTATATTTTTATGCGGGCCATCGGCTTTGGGCACCCAATTTACTGGGTTTTTATACACTGAGATGAAAAAAAGCCGGCGGAAAAAAAACCTCGCAGGTTTTTAGTCCCGTAAACCCGAAATCCCTCAGGAAGTAAAAGTTCGTCGTTTAAAAATTTAGATAAGTACCGAATAGTACGCTTTTGTTAACAAGAACGTTTTAAGTGCTCGTTTAATATCACAAATTGTTTTAGACTTGAGGGATTCAGGTAAGTTATTATATATTTTTGGTCCCATGCAAAAGACGCTTTTGTGATATTGTTTTGTTTTTGATGCAATTGAACACAATTTTTTAGTATGTCTTTTTGATTTTAGAGTTTCATAGTTATTTAAATCTTTTTTTACCATTAGGGATATTTCATATATGTATAAAGAGGAAAGCGTCTATATTTTTAAATCTTTAAAGTGCGGTTTACAAGAGTCTATTTGATTTATTTGACATAAAGAAGGAATACATTTCTTTTGAGCCTATAAAGGACATAAATTTTACTTTTCTAGTTTTACATAAATTAGACTAATATGATAACATGGGTGCTTAATACTTAGTTTCAGTTCAACCTAATTGGGAAGCACCTCAAGACATTATACCTATCGGTAAAATTCTTTTGCATTAATTAATGCGAATTTCATATGCGTCTCTGCATCACGATATGCTAAAACGTTGCTAGTATTTAGAGCCGTCATAAAGCCGTTTACCAATTATTTAACTATCAAATCCGATTCTAAATATTTTTATTGTGCTGCATTTTTATCACAAACTAATCTGTTTAATACATCCAGTTTGATCTAATCGAGAAACACGTCGTGGCTTTAGCTATAACGTCTATCTCATTCGCAGCGAAGTTAAACAAATTAACAGCAATTATTTGGAACGCGGCACTCTCGTGTCTTGTTTCGTATCTTAGAGCTTTAGGCCTTTAGTATAACTTAATATTTTCACAAGTGTCTCCGGTATGCTAAAACTGACACAAAGATAGAGACGTTTGTTGACCATCGCATAAAGTAACGCGCATTACAAAACTATTCAATGTGCCTAATGCAGCAAATACTACTAAATTGCTGTATTAAGAAATCCAGACGTTAAAAAAATTAAATGCTAAGAAAAATTAGAAAGCTTTACGTCTTCATTTACGAATTTCGTTACGTAAACGTTAAGGCTTAATATGTCTTACTCAATTATACTAAGAGAATAGAGATAAGAATACTAAGAGCGTATTTAAGTCAAAATGTTAACTATAACAGTTTAACTTAATCGAGAAGTGCCTTGCGGCGTTACCGGTAGCATCTATCTCATTAGCAGACAATTCTAACAGCAATTAGGACGCTGCACTCTCGGGTCTTGCATTTAGCGTGTAAGACTATGTACGATATAAAGTTATGTAATTTTCATAAGGGGTCCTAAATTCTAAAACGCTGTTGAGAAATAATATTTAACATATTTAAATGCTCAGCTGTTTTTTATTGCTCTGCATAGTTAATATGTATTAATGTTATGAAGTCTGTTATAAGTTAAGTACACTAATAGGATGTAAAGAGTTTGAAAAATTTATCTAGTTGTCTAATAGTTTTAGTTGAACTTAATAATTGGGAAGCATATTGCGGTGTTCCGTCTAACATCTATCTTATTAGCAGCCGAGTTTAACAGTTAAAACCATTATTTAAAATGCTCAAATTACTTGAAATGAATTGTAAGACACATACTTTCAGCTAGAAAGACCATTTTGCAAAATGTTACGTGGCTTACAGGTGTCATCAGTACGCTAAAAAGTACCTAGTGTTTTGAATAACTTCTTACAACTTTTTGTATGTAAAATAATAACAATAAAAACAAAAGTTTTAAACTCATCATTCAAATTTCTGCATCGCCGGGAATCGAAATCGATACCCTCCAATCATCAGTTCGACATGGTGACCATGCGTCACCTGGGTCGTCTGTCTAAAATCTGTATGGATATTTTGATTAAGCAAAGTCTAATAGTGTCAGTTTAACCTAATTGGGGAGTACGTCGCGGCATTCTCTCAAACGTATATCTCTCATTAGCAGTTGAGTTTAACAGCAATTATTTGCAACGCTGCACTCTCGTGTCATGCTTTCAGTAAAACCATTTTGTATAAAGTTTCGCGACTTTTACAACTGTCTTCGGTATGCTAAAACGCACGCAGTATTTGAGGCACTTGTTGTGATAAATTTGAAAATAAAAAAAACGGCAAATTGTTTGTAAAGTAGTTTTACGATCGAGATGTTTACGTGATAACGTCCGCACGAGAAAATCTCCATTCGTTTGTATGCCGCTAGAGTGAGAGAGACGGAAGATCGGTCCACTCACTCGAACGCTATGCCAGCCTCCGCTCGTGAGGATTCCGCGGAATGACTGGCAGCGCTCGAGATGAGACGGGAGATCGGTCCGTCTCTCTCTCGTTATACCTGCGATCGCGCTCGTGAGGTTTTGGTGTGACACAAGTTTCTGAACATGTCACCCGACTAAAACGATTTTAAAGACGTTATCACGTCAAAAAAAATTATGCAAAGCAAAGAAGCAGACATTTTGGAGCCGTGTTCTTAGTAAAATGGTGGTGATGGAGGAATCAACTCCAAAATTGTCAGCGTGTGATTAAAATATAATATTAGTTCTTTTTCAGTTGTAGGGCGTTTGAAGTCGGTTTGGTTTTTAAATTATTTTATTCAGTGTAAATGACGGAACCTAAAACAAATGGATTTCGCAAAGTTTCTGGCCTGCAGCTGTACGTCACTTAGCTGCTTCCAACAGTGCTCTAAGATAAATGGCCTTTTCTCAAGCTTCAACTTTTTTTTTATTTGAAGGGAGTAGCAGACGAGCATGCAGGCCACGTGGTGTTAAGTGGTCGCTGCAGCCCATGGACATCTACATACAACCTCAAGCAAGCATAGGTAAGTCTTGTCCGAGGTCGTATGCAGTTGCGCTGCTACTCCGGAGGCTGGTGGTCGCCTCATGTAAGTGTGGCCGGCAACTGCACCTTTCCACCGAAAAACAATAGAATTGATTCACGGCAGAAGTGGGTGCAGCGGTGGTACTTCCCCGGGCGAACCATAATAGATCTACCACCTACAAAACTTACTCTATAACGCTTGGCTACAATTTATAACCATTAAAATATTGCCTTGTTATAGTTAAACCAGCAGCCGCCCGCAACTTTATCCGCGTAGACGTTGGTATTAGTCATAGCATGATGTTATATAGCCCATAGCCTTCCCCAATAAACGGACTACTCATCACAAACATAATTTTACAACTTGAACCAGTAGTTCCTGAGATTAGCGCGTTCAAACAAACAAACTCTTCAGCTTTATATATTAATGCTAACGGCCGCCCGCGACATCGTCCGAGTGGACTTTAGTTTTATGCCTCTGTAGCTTTCCTCAATATATTGACTACTCAACACAAAATAATTTTTCAATTCGAACCAGTAGTTCCTGTGATTTACGCGTTATAATAAACGAACAAACAAACTTTTCAGCTTCCATACCCATACACTTCTTTTATGAACTCAGCTATGAATTTTAGCAAACGAATTACTTCTAAATTATTGCTACCTTAAATAAAGCTAAATTGTGTATTATGTTGAATTTTAATGCGAAGATAACGCTTGCTCTTTTTACTACATTTAAAAATTGAAGACAATATATATCTTAATAAATATGTCTATTGCCTATTCTTAAGTCCTGTTTCTTTCCTTATATCATTATGTATCGTAGAAGCAACACAAATGACACTACATTCGTCCGCTCTAAAGACTTCCGGCGCATAAACAAGAGATGTCAAGCCTTATCTAACACTACAAATAGTGTAGTTAACGTATGTGAAGTTCTTCAGTTTAGTTTTTATTAAGTTTTTTTTAAAGCTGCACACTCATAGCCCCAAGGTAGGATAGATATACCCTGTGTCGTGGATACCATGGACACACACACATACAGAAACACCAACACCCAGACCGAGAACAGAAATTTAAACTCATCATTCAAATTTCTGTTTCGCCGGGAATCGAACACGGGACCCTTCGATTGGCAGTCCGGCATGCTAACCATTGCGCCATGCAGGTCGTCATGTATTATATTTATGTATAAGAACCTAATGTTCTTGATGTAGTAGAGGCATGATATAACGACACATTATATGAAATATAGATAATTTAATTTATTAAATTTGTATCGTGCCTTATCTAACAATGTGAATAATTTATTTTTGTTAGCGTATATTAACTCTTGCACTTATATTTTATATTTACGAAGAGGCTTTCAAAATTATTTCTTATGACATAGAAACTAGTTTATACAATCTGTGATACAGAAGTGTCACAGACCAACACTACTCGTAACTACCGCCCGCCTTAAACACTTCCGGCGCAGTGTAAACTAGAGATATCATGCCTGCAAATAGTTTTCTTAGCGTATATTAACACTTATACTATTATTTTATATTTAAGAAGAGATAGCGTTAATGTTTTCTTATGAAATAGTAACTACTTTATCTAATCTTTATCGTAGGAACTTCATAGAACGACACTACTCGAAACATCCGCCCGCCCTAAATACTTCCGGAGAAGAATAAACTAGAGATGTCTTTCCTTATCTTATAATGTAAATAGTTTTGTTGGCACATATTAACTCTTGAACTTATATTTTATACAAGCGGCTGCTCGCGACTTTGTCGGCATAGCGTGATGTTATATAGCTTATAGCCTTCCTCAGTAAATTGACTATTCAACATAAAAATAATTATTCAATTCGAACCAGTAGTTCTTAAGGTTAGCGCGTTCAAACAATCAAACTCTTCAGCTTTATATTAATAGTATAGATACACGAAGAGGCTGCTTAAATGTTTTCTTACGAAACAAAAACTAATTTATGTAATCTGTATCATGGGAGCATCATAGAACGCCATTGACTACTGGAAACATCCGCCCGCCCGCCTTCCGGTGCAGTATTAACTAGTTATGTCGTTGCTTATCAAACACTGTTAATAGTTTTGTTTGCGTCCACTAACTTATGCGCTTATTATTCTTTAATTTAATATGAAGTATTGATAATGTTCTACTTATGAATAAGAAAGTGAAGGCATCTGTGACGTAGAAGCATCATATTATTATAATAATACTGCTCGAAACATCCGCTCGCCCTAAAGACTTCCAACGCAGTATAAACGAGAGATGTCGTGCCGATTCTTATACTGTAAATAATTTTGGTAGCGTATTAACTCTTGCACTATTATTTAGTATTTACTTTAATGTTTTCTTATGAAATAGCAACTAGTTCATGTAATGTGTATAATGGGAACGTGATAGAACGATACTACTCGAAACTTCCGCCCGCGCTAAAGATTTCCGGCGCAGTATAAACTAGAGACTAAATTATTGTAATTTAATGCTTTTTGTCTATGGTAACTAGATATCACACAGGTCTGATTTCTTTGACCTATTTCCAAAAACACACGTCACTATTCTGGGTATAATTATGTTTTGTGAACTTTTCAAAATGATGCCTACGTCACCATTTTATGATTAAACCACCATACGAAGGTTAAAGTTCCACCGACACCATCTGAACTCGTGGCGGTCCTCCACAGTCCGCTATGCACGCTCCTTTTTACCACGGACGTGTAAGTTATGGGTCAACCATCCAGCTGAGGCATTTCCAATGGATGATGACATGGGGTTCTTCAAGAAAGCTGTAAAAAAAGCTGTCCTCCAATGCTCGGTTGGCTCCCCTGGGGTTGCCCGTGTTCATAGCTGACGGTGATCACTTTACACCACGCGGCCCGTCTGCCTTATTGTATGGTTTATTTATATAAAAAAATAATCTCTCTTTTATCTTGTCAATGTGTACGTGAAACGTCGTTTAAAAATGATTAATTTATTATATTACTTAAAGCATGAAGCTTGTGGCCGCCCGTCCTAAAAACTTCCGGCTTAGTACAAACGAGCGATGTCGTGTCTTATCTAACATTATAAATAGTTCCCTAAGCATCTGTTAAACCTCGCCTTCTAATTTTACATTTCAGTTGAGGTTTTGTTAAGTTTTCACTTTTGAAATACAAATAGTTTTATGTCCTCTCTATGGCAGCATAAACAAGATGCTGTTCTTATAATTGTAAATAGTTTTGCTAGCATCTATTAATTAGCTTCTTTGCTACTCTACATTGGAATTTAGAACTATTACATTATTTTTTTTAACAAAAGCAAGCCATCCAGATTTGATTTCTCCATGCAGAGTTGATTCCTCGATTCAACTAAGTTAGATTAAATAAATTCATCAAGTCAATATCATCCAACCTAAGAACTACCACGAACCCGGACACAATGTATGGCCCTGGATACAAATAATCTAAATTAAGTCCATAAAGTAGACACATATTCCAAAAGAACCTTATCGCAAAAATGCCACATAAAAACACTACTTGAACATCCGCCCGCTCTAAAGATTTCTGACCATATAAACAAAATTTGAGGCGCGCATGCCCCAGCGGTTAGCGTAGAACGCAAACGATCTATGCAACTAAGACAAACGGGCGCGGTCGAGTGTGAGATGGGTGACTGCTAGTGGCAAAAATTTTATGCGCGTTTCCGTGCTTCGGAGGGCACGTTGGTCCTTGTCGTTGTTGATACGAGTAGATAACAGTCGTTAAACCTTGTCGGAGGCCTTATGGGCGGTTTGAAAATATCCGCCAGCGGGTTGGCCACTAACCCGCATCTCCGCCAACCCGCATTGGAGCAGCGTGGTGGAGTAAGCTCCAGGCCTCCCCAATAATGGAGAGACCTGTGCCCAGCAGTGAGACGCAAAAAGGGTTGCAGCCAAACAACATACCGGATTTGTCTAGCATTGTAAATAGTTTTGATAGTGTATGTTAACTCCTTTGGTCTTTTCTACATCTAATACCTTTAAACGAACAATTCTTGTATATATCTAAATATATTTTTTGAATCTCGGAAACGGCTCCAAAAATTTTGATGAAATTTAGTACACTGGTTGCGGGGATGATAAATCGATCCACAAATTTTTATTAATAGAAATTGTCGTTTTATTTAATGTTTATGCAGTTAAATATAAAATTACTCTTACTGACATCTATTGGAAAATATTAATAATATTGTGGCGTAGAAAGCCTCAAATGTCGACTGTCAATCCGCCCTTCAAACAAATGACAATGTCGATATGAAAGACCTTTATAAAAATTTCGTCAACAGAATTAAAGCTTTCTTGGTCGAATGGTTACGAAAGCTGACTACGGAGCTAGAGACCCGGGTTCAAATCTCAAGTAGGCAAGTTGCATCTTTTATTTTTTGTGACAATTTTTTTAAAATTGGGAGCTAGGTATTTCAAAAGGATTTGTAAAATAACACTAAGTCAATGAATGTTTTGCTTAAAAATAAACAAAGTAAATAAATTATTTTTATCCGAGCAACGCTCAGGCGTCCAGGTACTTAGAACTTAAGTAGATTGTTTTAACATTCATTTCCTTGACAAAAGCAAGACACCGATATTAGGAATTGACTAAATTAAATTACATAAATTCATTTATTCGATATTACTCAAACTGAGATCCACCACTAACCCAGGGCCATACAAATAATCTGAATAAAGTCATCATGCACACATTCACTGACAAACTTATCGCAGAAGTGACACATAACGACACTACTTGAAGCATCCGCCCGCTCTAAAGACTACCGGTAGTATAAACAAGATGCCGTTCTTATCTAACATTGTTAATAGTTTTGCTAGCGTCTATTAACTCCTTTGGTCTATATTTGAATTTACATTGCTTTAGCATTGAGAATGTATTTTGTAAAGCAAATATAGTGTACTAAGAGATATGAAATTTTGCAGATAAGAAAGCAGTGTTACTTCACAAAACACAAAATGCTCTTCTCTTTCTAAAAAAATCATTTGCTTTTATTTTTTTGTTCTCACCAAAAAAAAACACATAGTTTAAGGTGTTTACAAAAATAGTTGAATATGAAAAAAAGTTAATTAACAGTTTATAAGTTAAAAAAACAATCCTTAGACGTACATTTAAAGTTGTTTAATAAAAATTCAAAGTACTCTGAAGCATGTATAAAGTAATTTGATGTAAAATCGAGGTAATCCAATTTGGATTCAAAGTCAGTAGGTAATCCATTGAAAAGTCTATTCTGGATGTTTGTAAGTGACTTCTTCTTCTAATAAAGTTTAATGGCTGCAACCCTTTTTGCGTCCTACTGCTGGGCACGGGTCTCCCCTTATTTGGGAGGCCTGGAGCTTACTCCACCACGCTGCTCCGATGCGGGTTGGTGGAGTTGCGGGTTAGTGGCCAACCTGCTGTCGGATGTTTTCAAACCGCCCATAAGGTCTCCGACAAGGTTTAACGACTGTTATCTATCGACAACAACAGGGACCGACGGCTTATCGTGCCCTCCGAAGCACGGAAACACTCATGATTTTTTTTGCCTCTAGTTTAATTCATAATAATAATAAATTAAAACATACTGTCTTAATTTAAAACTGAAAAAAATATTTCAAAAGGCAAGCGTTGGGCTGTTCGAGAGAAAGCTGTCGAAATATATTTTTTTTACATACACCCTGTAAACATATTTTTACACTTCTAATATATTTTTTTTGGAATAATTACGATAACTACTTTATTCGTTTAGTAGTACTTTTATGGTTCACCCCAGGATATCGCTGCGAAAGAAGTGGTCCTTTTGTGAAACGATTCTATTGAGTCCATGGGCTCCAGTGACCACTTAACATGACGTGGCTTGCATACTTGTCTGCTCATACAAATGAAAAAAATACAGATTGTGAAAAATATTGATAAAAAGTCCCATGTTACATTGAAATGCGCGTAAACATTGTCCAAATAAAGAGATCAATCATTATTATCATTTAACATATTATGCATTGATTGGTCCATTAAAACCGTTTTTGTTATTCAGTTCGTAGGTATTTGTCCACTACAAACAATGAGAACGGGTTTCGAATAACGTTTGTATCGAATTTAAATGGTTTGGATTTATTTTTAATTCGAATGATGTTAATGTTCTGAAATCAATACACTTGTAGCGGCGCGATACCTACAGCAACATGATCGCGCGCCACACATGAAATGCTGACCATGCAAGTCGACGCAAGTAGCGAACATTGTAAACAATAGAGAACTACGTCACACGCGTCATACTGAACTGGCCAATCAGAAGACGTATCCTGAATCACGCTATCGAAGTTTCTTATTATTCTCAGTATATGTACAAACGGTCCGAAGTTAGCATTAGGACCTCGGTCTCCAGGCAGTGACATCGCCTGGCGGAGATTTCCCCTTTTCCTCCACGTTGGTGACCACTGACGTGATGAAGACTCCCTGATGACCACATCTCAACGGTACCAGCACCTTCATCCTCGAAGTATCTGACGTCTTTCAGCAAGTACAAGGAGTCATGGAGTCAAGCCAGCAGCAACGAGCACAATGACCAGGTTCCACGAGCAGCCTCAAAAGCGTATTGGTTGCTTCATCCTGCAACGCTCAAGTTCGGCGATCTGCAGCACGCAGCAAGAGGTTTTCTGGGTTTCCCTTCCATGCATGCGCACGCATCGCATCATTCCGGCACACGAAACCGATGACGACACTGGCATACGAGAGTTACGACATCATCCCATAGTTGGAGGGGGAGTGATGTAGCGGCGCGATACCTACAGCAATATGACCGCGCGCCACACATGAAATGCTGACCATGCAAGTCGACGCAAGTAGCGAACATTGTAGACAATAGAGAACTACGTCACACGCGTCATACTGAACTGGCCAATCAGAAGACGTATCCTGAATCACGCTATCGAAGTTTCTTAGATTCTTAGTATATGTACAAACGGTCCGAAGTTAGGTCCCCAGGCAGTGACATCGCCTGGCGGGAGATCTCCCCTTTTCCTCCACACACTGTTGTTACTCTATTTGCTTTAAACTAAGCCTATTTAAAGCGATTATCTACATGAAATGTATTATGAAGTCATAATTCCAACGATGAAAGCCCTCTAAAGGTAGGTAGGTATACTACTAGTACATATTTTCCTAAGCTTTGCTTTTAACGAACATATTTTTAGGCTGTTAATTATGTTAAAACCAATAAGGTTCGACTTTACTTTTTGAAAATATTTGACAAAGAATAGTATAATTTTGAATATCATTGGATATATCAATTTTCCTATTAACTTATCATAGCCCCGAATAATAGGAAGCATTCGTTTCCTATTTTTTTAATATAACAGACAAATTATCGGCTTCTGCCCTTTTCCGCCCCTGAGTTTGGGTGAATTATTCTCCTAATAATCAGAGAACTCTGTAGCATACTCCAGCACGCTGCTCCAGTGCTGTCGGATAGTTTCACACTTCTCATTAGACCTCTATCGAGGCTCTACATTGCTGTTTACTCACCAACGAAACCAACGAAGCACGGAAATGCGCATGAAATGTGGTCATCTTCAAGTAGGGTTGCCATCTCTAAAATTTGTTAACCAGTACAAGACGCGTTATAAACCCGGATTTTAGAGCCCAAACCCCGGACATGTCAACAGCGGGGAAACGGTGAATTTAGCGAGTCGGTTCGTCGGTTGATCGCGACGTGCAGGCACAGCGCGTGTGTTGCAGGCCCCAAGACTTTAATTTTTTTTAAACCCGGTCTACAAATGAAGTCCGGCCCGGACGCTCCCCGGACGCCCTCTAAATTAGTACAAATCCGGGGAAACCCGGACGGATGGCAACCCTATCTTCAAGTGAAGTGTGTAACTAAACCGCCTAGTATCAGAGGCGTTATAAAGTCCATATAGCCTGTGTCGAAAAAATCCATAAAGTAGCGTAGTTACTTAACACAGCGGGTACTGTCCGTAAAAAAAATATTTATTTAAATAATATACTGGTTTATGTGTAGATTATTGTCTATACCTATTTTTTTCTATTTTATCAATTTTTGGTAAGAGAAATTATTGTTTCTAAGTTCAACTTGAAAAGTTATTACGTCTTACATATCAACAAATATATTACCTTGTTTAAATCAATTTACACCAGATAAAATAATACAATTTCATAGTCAAAGTTGTCTAATCTAAGCATATTAGAAGTTCTATCAGATTAAAATCTAAATTACCCGCTACCCAAACTTTATCCCAAATAGCCATTCAGCGCTATAATTATGTACGGAAACGTACACATTTCGAGTAACCTTTACTCGAATATTTGCAGATAGTCATCTCCTTATCTGCAAATATTCGAATAAAGGCTTACGTTAATGAGTCCATTAAGTCTCGGAAAAGTGGTATCGCATTCGGCTTTTCGTCTTAATACATTTCGTGTAATCCGATTTGATACTATTAAACTCGTGGCATAACATACTGAATAAAAAAACTCATGAAATAAAATTGAACTCTGATCTTCCTTTTGTCTACAAGAATCTTATTACTTGTTGTGGAAATTTAAAACAATTTAAACCGAAGTTTTGACTTCAATATGTTTTCTGATTTGATTTTTTTGAAAATTGATTTAAATGTTGTGCCAACAGTTTAAAAAGTTTCGCTCATTATACTACATTAAGGTAAGAAAAACGTTTTTTTTTAAGTTGAACTTGAAAAGTTAATTTCGTAATATTAGATGAACAAATAAATACCATTTTGTATTTAAACTACATAAAATATAATGTCGTAGTAGAATTTCCCTAATTTAACCTTAATAGAATTGCTATAAGTTTAAAATCTGAATAACCCATTACCCAATCTTTACCCCAAACAGCCATTCTAGTGCTATCAGCGTGTACGGAAATGTACACATATCGAGTAACCTAGTCATTAAGACGGGTCTCCTTTGTGAATGTTCTTACGTAAAGTTTTACGTTAATGGGTCCAATAAGTCTCGGAAAAGTTGTATCGCATTTGGATTTTCGTCTTGATACATGTAATCCGATTTGATACTATTAACCTCGTACAGAATAAAACAAACTTAAGTCTATAAGAATCTTATTAACTCAAGTCGAAATAGTCACCTTCTCGACTTAAGTTGTTTTAAATTTGTTAGAATTATTTGAATTTTTTTATAAAATACTGTAGCAAAAGTTTAAAAAGTTTTGCATTTTACAGTATTGTAATTAAAATGTTTTTTTTCTTAGTTGAACTTCGAAGTTATTAATGTTTTATATCAAATAAAAAATGCCATTTTGTATTTAAAACAGATAAAGTATTATCTCGAAGTCAAAGTACCTTAAGCTAAGCTTAGTAGAATTGCTATTAGTTTAAAATCTAAATTACCCATTACCCAATCTTTACCCCAAACAGCCATTCTAATGCTATCAGGGTATAGGGAAAGGTACAAATATCGAGTAACCTAGTCATTAAGCTCGGGTCTCCTTATCTGTGAATGTTCTTACGTAAAGGCTTACGTTAATGAGTCCATTACGTCTCGGAAAAGTTGTATCGCATTCGGATTTTCGTCTTAATACATGTAATCTGATTTGATGGTGCCTGTTTCCACTTAAATTGTTTTAAATTTGCGCAACAAGTAATAAGATTCTTGTAGACTTATGGGGGATCAAAGTTTTATTTTATTTTATGTGTTGTTTTATTTAGTATTTTGTGGCTGGAGTTTAAAGTTTCCCTACCGTTATTACGTTATACGCAATTTACACGCATAATATGAGTAATTTAATAAGAAGATATTTTTCAGAGCTGTGGACATATCCGTTGTGTAAAGATAACTATACTTATAAGTATATAAAGCTGAATAGTTTGTTTGTTTGAACGCGCTAATCTCAGGAACTACTGGTTCGAATTGAAAAACTCTTTTTGTGTTGGATAGTCCATTTATCGGGGAAGGCTTTAGGCTATATTACATCATGCTATGACTAATACCAAAGTCACCGCCGATGAAGTTGCGGGCGGCCGCTAGTTGTATATTTGAAAATTTGAATTTCTTACTTGTTTAAAACACAAGCGATTAAGCTAAGCGAAACGGGATCAATCCAGTGTTGCGTTCTGTTATGAGTAAGTATACTGCAGTCAATAAACCGTGTCTTATTTAAGGCGGAAACACATTGTCAGAACGCGACGCGACGCAACGTGTCAACACCCGATATGCACCGTGCATATTACCAACACGCGATGCCACGATATAGAGTAGCAATTTTTGAATATAGTGGAAGTGTACGGTTATGTACTTTGCCTGTGACAGCTTACGAACGACTGACGCGCGGCGTTGGTGGGTGTTATCTAGAAACATACCGCGTACGCCGCGTCGGATGGCGTGTTATTCCCACCATGGGCAATACACCGACCTGGCACGTGTGGAGCGGGTGGTGTGTGCGCGCATGGCGTCGCTTCGGATGTTCATAGTGTGATTATGGTATG
Organism: Pyrgus malvae; assembly: GCA_911387765.1. NCBI lineage: Eukaryota > Metazoa > Arthropoda > Insecta > Lepidoptera > Hesperiidae > Pyrgus > Pyrgus malvae. The sequence continues at coordinate 22,578,142 of OU426953.1, forward strand.
TAGAAAATAATACATTTGATTCGACTCAACAAGTATCACGTTTCATCGGGTTGCGTCGCGTCGCGTTTTAATATAAATATTATTGAAGTGTACGTCCACTGACACATCACTTCTTAGTTTTAGCACATTAAGTTTTAGCACACACTGTTCTGGTGTTCTATAAGTTACGTTTTTTACTAGCACTATAAAAAGTCAATAAAAATTGACTTAACAAAACCAATTAGACAAACAAAATGAGAGAGTACTAAATCTGTTCAATATAGTCATAAAACTTCGTAACATGTCAACGAATATGTGCTAAAAATTGCCACTACACTAAAAACATTTGCTGTTTTCGTTGTCATTTAGGGAATAAGTAGTGATTGCATATAAACACTCTGTAAAGTACTGTTTCTAACTTGAAGCTCGCTCGAGAGATCAAATGCGCAGTAAATACGAAAGTTCTGGTTCTTATGTTAACAAGAACGGTAAACTTAACAAGGTCAACATTCCTTGACAGCTTGGCCCGTGCAGTACTGAAGCACACATTAAATTTGAAAATGTATAAGCAAAATAGTATCCATACGTCAAAAACGTTTATTCTACAAAACCAATTTGTCAAACAAAATTACGTAGCTCTAAATCCGTTAAATGCAGCTGTAAATCAACTTCGTGACATGCAAACGAATGTCTACGAATAAAATATTTTGCAGTTCTTGTTGCCATTTAGCAAATAGTAAATGCATAATAATAATACGATTAAATATCGACTTTAATTCAAATCTTGCTCTAGTAAAATGTACTTTGTATATGAAGTTCTCGTTAAACAATTTAATAAGGATCTTAAATTTAACAAGATCAACTTCAGAGTGCCATTATCTTGCAAAAGTGAAAATCGTGTATTCAATATGGTGGTATATAATATTTTCAACCTTTTAATTGGTTCCGTATCCAAAGTGTACTAATGGAATACTAATACTAAGACTCTTTGTCCTTTCGTCCGTGTTTGTCACCAACTGAGTGAACTCGTGAACCGTGATAGCTAGACGGTTGAAATTTTCTCAGATGTATTTCTGTTGCCGCTATAACAACAGTGCCGTTTACTATAAATAATGTAGTTACAAGCTGTTATCATTATTTTTAAATATTTTTTAGAGGTTTTCATGCGCTAGTCGACTTGCACTTGACCGGTTTTTAATGTCCTGCTGCGTAGAACAAGCGTCTTCTCAGAACCAAGAAGAATTTAGTCACTAGACCATCACTCTGGCCAAGCAAAGTAGTTCGCGTGCTTGCCTGTATGTTAAAGGAAATTAACAACGGGCGAGGTCGGGTGTGAGATTCAGAATTTCATCTCGCCGGAACTAGAACAAGTGTAGTACAAACGAGAACGTAACAGGGACAACAGTTAAATACGAAACGTGCTCCAAAACTTTTCAAAATATGGTTTTATGCCGCAAAACTACATTTTGTTCGAATTACCACTCGGTTACAGTTCGCGGTGGACCACCGAAAATTAATTGATTTATATTACTTACGTATCCACTACATTAAATTCGAGTTTCATGTTGAATGATACACTTTTTTATGTTTATTGTTTGATGTATATCAGTAATTTATATGAAATTTTGATTTGGGGAGATATTTAAAACATATTATCTATCTTATTATCTTTATTCTTTATTCGGCACTGATCGTTTAAAAGTTTTTTAATATCACGAATTCACACATTTATTAAGAAAATAAATAATAATCATTCATTGTATAACGTCCACAGTTTCTAGTGGACGTTATACAATGAATGATTTGAAACACAATAACCCACACCAAAGTTTTGTAAGTTACAGTCATTTTGGGTAACTTTGAATTGACGTTTAACGTTGAACAAAGTTGAATTTTTTTTTAACTATTTATTACATCGAAACTTTTTGATGTTTCAATATACTAACTGTGTAAAATGGATTGCCAAAATGTTTTTGTACCAAATGAGAACTAAAAAAATAAATTAAATAAACTGTCAATGCCATAATTCTGAAAATTCCCGCCTTTTCCGTGGTGAAGTTGCTGGAAGTTTTTGAGCTCTGATTTGGAATCGTAAACTGGTCCACTTTGATTAATATGGCAAGAACAAGCTATTTGTTACTTTTATACGTCAGTGTAGATGTTATTTTTATAGATTAGGTTTTTAAATTTTATAATACAGGACCTTCTTTTTGTTTTAACTAAACCTTAAAATATTCGGTTTTTACATTCTCAAAAATTAAGTTTTTAACAAAAAAATGGAAACGACTTCAAACGATAAAAAATAAAATTGTTCAGTACCTACTTCTTATTGCTTATGGTAATGACTCTTAAAACTATTTTTGGAGTCGGGCCCTTACTAATTAACGGACATAAATATTTGTATTATGTTAATAAATATGACTAAAAGAATGTGTGTGCCTATTAAGTTTTTAGTATTTCCCTCGATTTCCCTAGTATCACATCATCAGATTTTGCCATGGTGACAGTTGGACCACCTCAGGAACGTAAGATTTCCAACAAAAAACCATTTATTGAAAGAATTTGCTCTCAACTCCTAACCGTCATAGTACCTTCCATCATCAGCTCAGCAACATGATATGATGATAATTATACACAAATATCTGTTTTGCTTTAGTAAAAATCATTTGTTGGGCTATAAAATTTGAATGTTCCCTTCGATTTTTCTGGGATACCATCATCAAACTTTGACTTGGTGACAGTTGGACCACTTCAGGAATGTAAGATATCGAACAAAAAACCATTTATTGAAAGAATTTGCTCTCAACTCCTAACCTTCGTAGTACCTTCCATCATCAGCTCAGCAACATGATATGATGATAATTATACAAAAATGCCTGTTTTGCTTTATTAAAAATATGAAAATCATTTGTTGTGTTATAAAATTTGAATGTTCCCTTCGATTTCTCTGGGATCCCCTCATCAGACTTTGACTTGGTGACAGTTAGACCACCTCAGGAATGTAAGATTTGGAATAAGAAACTATTTATTGAAAGAATTTGCTTTCAGCTCCTCACTGTTGCAGTACCATCCATCATCAGCTCAGCAACATGAGATACTAGTAACAATGCACAAACATCTCTTATGCTGCAGAAAGTATGAAAATCAATGTGTGTGCCTATAAAATTTGAGAGTTCCCCTAGATTTCCCTGGGATCCCATCATCAGATCCTGATTTGGTGATAATGGGACCACCTCGGGAGTATAAGCACACGAACAAAAAAAAGAATTTTGAAAATCGGTCCACAAACGGCGGAGTAATCGGTGAGCATTATATAAAAAATAATAATACATACAGCCGAATACAGTACCTCCTCCTTTTGGAAGTCGGTAAAAATATATTCAAAGTTACCCAAAACTCATGATAACTTTGAATTCGAGTTTTAAGGAAAATTATTGGTAGTTCTGTTTCATCCGTTAATTTATTTTATATAAAATATATTTTAAAACCAACTTAAAAGGACATTATTAATTCAATAAAATAAAGGCCATAAATACTACTTTTATAAAGCCGAGTAACATGATCGAAGCACACTTGTAACAAGTTCATATAAATTACTTGATAGTTCATTTGAGACCCTTTGTATAAACTATTCGTAAAAGAATTTCACAGGACGTCAGTGCTAAATTATATTATTAGAAGCAACTGAAAAACTTTAAACAACAGGGCGCGGAATTCCATCTCGCCGGAACTAGAACAAGTGTAGTACAAACGAGAACGTTACAGTGAAATGCAAAATGCGCTCCGAAACTTTTCAAAATATGGTTTTGTGGCGCGTAACTACATCTTGTTTTGAATTACCACTCGGTTTCAGTTCGCGGTGGACCACGGAAAAGTAGTTGGTTAATGTTATACGTATGCACGTTTAAAATTGAGTTTCATGTTGAATGATTCAAATTCTTTATATTAATTTTAATTATTGCTTGAGTTAAAACAGTACTTTAAATGAAGTTTTGGTTAGGTAGACTTTAATATCTTATTATATATCATTTTTAACATAACTACAAGTATTTTAGAATCTTTTTTATATTGCCAATTTCCAAAGTTTTGAAAAAAAAAGAGACTCGTGTCCAGCAGGGGGACTCAAAATGGGTTGCAGCCAAAAGAAGTTCACCAGGACGCCAGTGATGAACGAAAAACTTTGAGCGGCAAGCCACAGAATTCTACCTCGCCGGAACTAGAACAAGTGTACAAGTACAAAGGCGTGGTTGCAGCTTGTTTTCAAGGGGGGGGGGGGGGTGCAATATAATAAAATATGTCTAGTTATTTATTACGCGACGTGACACAAGTTGGCTTGTTTCGACTTCATTTACGCATAACTGATGGAGTTACAGAAGGGGTCACAGAAGACATGACAAAATGGGACTGCGCCTGAGTATAAAACAAAACTTTACAGGGATACGAAGTCCGCAGATAAAATACAAGTCTTCAATCTTTCAAAATACGGTTTTGTGGTGCGAAATCATATCTGTTTTAAAACCCAAACTACACTGTCTTTAAGTTAATACTACGATGGTAGATACAAATGACTAGAATTGATTGAAACATAAACTATCAAAATCAATTGCCACTACTAGCTCTCTACGATTATTCTCGGATCAAGATTCTACCGTAGCTTTACCTGTACTGTATAGCTTGTGTTTTTTAGTAACTTTTAGATGATTTCAATTGTCTGCGCCGACATAATTATAAAAGATGTCCACAGGACGCCAGTGCTAATATAATGTTAGAAACTAATGAACAATTTCGAGCAAGATACCACAGAATACCATCTCGCTGCTGGAACTAGAACAAGTGTAGTAACAACTGAGAGTCAGTAGTTTAAATACGAACTGTTCAAAATATGGTTTTGTGGCGCGGAACTACATTCTGTTCCAAATTACCTCGTTTTAGTTTGCGGTAGATGACAGAAAAGGAATCTTATATATATATAAAAAGTAAAGGGTTTTCTTTGTACGTAAAGACACGGTTTTCTCTATTATCATTAACTTCAATCAACTTCCTGTTGGGGTGGTAAATACCCCTTAGTACGTAGATGATAGTAAGGGAGTTTGATCGCGGTGGGTGGAAGTGGGTGGAAAAATCTGAAAAAATGTATCTGTACTTTCCTAACCAATAGGGACTTCTGGGTGGATCTTAAAATTTCTTGGATGATCTAGCAAACTATTTTAATATTAATTTTATAGAGAATGTTCGAGAAAGTTCCAGAAACTTCTCGAATCAATTGGATTTTTTTAAATAATTTTTATTAATTGAGAATATTCAAGAAATCTTCTGAAATGATCTGGGATTTTTAAAATAATTGCAAACTTTTTTTAATTAATTGAAAATATTCGAGATAGTGCAAACTGTTTTAATTAATTGAGAATGTTCGAGAAAGTTCCAGAAACTTCTCAAATGATCTGGAAAATCCTACTAATATTATAAACGCAAAAGTTTGTAAGTATGGATGTTTGTTACTGTTTCACGTAATGGATTTTAATGAAACTTTACAATAATACAACTTTTACAACTTGTACATCAGAATAACAAATAGGCTACAATTTATAAAGATATTGTGTGAATTGTCCAAAATATGACGATAAGTGTCAAGTAAGTAGGAAAAAATCTACCATCTGCGAGCTATTCTGGCGTGTGCTGCCAAAACCGCTAGAGTTAGGTACATTCGTAATGTATGATGGAGGAAATGTTTATCTTAAATAGTCCTACAAAAAAGGCGGTCCACGGTACTTCAGAAGGGACTTCACTTTATGCTAATGATACTCTTTAACGCGGGTGAAACCGCGGGGCACAGCTAGTTGTTTATATTTTAAACAACCAATACATTGAATTCGAGTAGCATGTTGCGTATCACAATTTTTTATTTGATGTTTATGTCGAAGTAAAGGCAATATGGTCATACCTATTATATAAAAGATACAATATTTTGTTTACTTAAAGACCACTCGTTTATTGCTTATTGACTGAATTCGAGGCACCCGTCTCGACGAAGGGGGTTTTGAGCTTAAACTCTAGCCCGTGCCTCATTAGGAATCTTGTTGTGTGCAAATTTATCGCTGCCCCAAAGTGAAGGACCACGATGATTTTCATTACCCTGTATACCTGAAAATTTCACGACAACGATAGATCCATCAACGCTTACTTATGGATGGTGGACGCTTATATATGGAAATAGCAAAAAGTTTATAAAAATTGTTGAAAAAATAATTACATATTTTTTCATACATTTTGCTGACCATCCGTCTGATGGACCTGAAATATTCACCATTTACGTCATCTACATTTAAAGCTTTTCTAATACATCACAGCATCAAATGAAGGTGCTTTCCAACCACAATAGTCGCGAAACAGCTGTTTACAGGCCCCAAAGCTAACATAACATTGCAGGTGTGGATTTAGCCGCTAAATCTAATGTGATTTCAAGCTGTCTCTAGAGATAAATTAGAGAAATGCTTCATGTTTGTTTAATTCGCAGGTGTTCTAGAGATTTATGTATTACTGATCTTAAGTATAGAACACAAACATTCGTAGGTGAAACAGCATCAATCGACAACATAATATGACGAATAATTTCTGTAAAAACCCAAATGTTTTTAATACGGTCTTGGCTTACCAAATCAATTAGGATACTTTTAATGAGGAAAATGTGACATCCTCATAAATATTGTATGAGAAAATGATTTATGACGTCACAAAATTGTAGAGTCTATTGATTAAATTATTATGGATTTAAAAGGCAACAATAACTCTATTAAGTCTATCTATTAACTAAAAATTTATACATATACCTAGGTATAAATTCTTTTATTTATGAATGATACCGCGCCCTGTGAGCGAGCTTGCGCACGCGTGTTTCTCTCTCTCTCTTTGTGTGAGTGTTTGACAAAGAGATAAGAGGGGGGGGGGGGGGGAGTATGTTACTCTTAAGATATAAATGCTTGTGTGTTGTGGATTACGTAGATATATAAATTGAAGATTTAATCTGAATGTTCGTTGCTTATAAATGTTTATGGACTGCAGTGAACACTTTACACAACGCGGCAACGTGGTCAACAAACTCCATTTAAATAAAATAAAAAATAGAGACAGCTATGTTTGAAATACTACACGTTATGCCACTGCTGGACATTTTATTGAATATCGAAACAATAGTAATTTATAGCGCGCGTAAGCTACCTATACTCCAATATTATTGAAAAATGTAAATATTTTGGTTTGTTTATTGGAAGGGTTTTAGATGCAAATATCGTACAGCTATTATTTATTCTGAAGTTATTCTTCCCATTTGATTTATTTGATTTGACTGTTACGAAAACCACAGGTAAACAAATTTTTTGTTACAAAAAATGAAAAAAAAAAAATTTTTAAGTGTTGCGGTTTTTACAAGTACTTACTAAGTTAACCTAATAAGAATATGAAATAGAAAAAAAAAATTGTTTTCTTAACAATTGCTGAAATTATTGAGATTCCACTAAGTACACATATACAAAATCAGTGTTTCAACCTTTTTTACGCGTTTTTTTTTAGTAAGAGGGATTTTAGGCCAAGTACGGATTGGTGGACATCATGTCTTTGAAAATTTATGAGTTTCTCTCAGGCATGCACAGAGATGGAAAATCGTAATCAATAAGTATCACAATATTTTCCATCATCGTGGAATTGCGATAAAATGAATAATTACAAATTTCTCTGTCTGAGGCGCGCATCGAGGATTTGAACTCCGTATTTCCATGTCGGAGACCGTGGTCTTTACCGCTCAGCAATTGCTGCTCGTAATTACATGTAAATGCCTTTTGTCTCATTTTACGCGACATTAATTCTATTGACAAGAATGAGACAAAACAGTTAAATAGCTTAACTTGTAAAATTATACCTTACTCCTACAAAGTAGGTAATTTTTATGAATAACGAGGTAAGTATAAATATTCTATGTCACGAACTCCGTTTGGCTGTGAATGATATAAGGCGTGCACATGTACAAACATAGTTTTACACCCGTATTCAGACTCGGTACTATGGGATCTCATAGAGCTCGCCAACTCGTAGGGACATCTATACGAATTAATATACGTTACTTGAGTGAAGCCTGCTACTATGTGTTTGTCAATATCTATATTATTATAAATCGTGGCTTCTTGAATACGGCTATCAAGTAACATCATAACAAAGAATAAGGATTTTGTTAGTAACGAATTTTTGAAATATATTTTTTTATAATGACAGTGATGTTCAAATTTATTTTCTTACGAACACAAGCGCTCCTGTCAGTACACGTCATTACTAAAACCGAACCGATAGGACTTCATGAAACAGAACATTTAAATTCAATTTTTATATGTTTAAACTATAGCCTATTTTATAAAAAAAAAACTAAAGCAGCAGTTGGATTTGCAACCCACGAGATTATTATGTTCATTGAGAATTTTCTCATAAATAAATAAGTACCTAGGTTTCACCCTACTACGACGTATGTTCAGAAAAAATGTTTGCTTTATTACATAATATTATTAATTTATTTCATAAAAAATGCTATAAATTTTGTCAAGAAATTGGCTGCAACCCTTTCTGCGTCCCACTGCTGGGCACGGGTCTCTCCCCATTATTGGAGAGGCCTGGAGCTTACTCCACCACGCTGCTCCAATGCGGGTTGGTGGAGATGCGGGTTAGTGGCCTACCCGCTGTCGGATGTTTTCAAACAGCCCATAAGGCCTCCGACAAGGTTTAACGACTGTTATCTATCGACAACAACCGTCAAGAAATTAATGTACTGCAAATTAGTACTGTACTTTAAAAAATCAGGTCAAGAATTTGGGGGTAAATATCTAATCTAACCTAATCCCGGATATTGGCCCGGAAGGGTCCGTCGTTGAGTTATTGGCACGAAAACACGCTGGCTCGGCGCCCACTCGCCTACCACGTTTGATACTGACGGATAAATAATTTTGGTACCTTAAGTGATACGAAGTTAGTATTACTTTAATAATAATATGTTAAAAAATTGCATTTCTTGAAGTGAAAATTTCTTTAGCGGCGTTGTGCACTTTTTTTGGGATGGGTAAAAATTTTTAACTCGCGTCATGCGTCAGGACACGCGGCCTGATCGAATATTCGTAAGACGGAGGGGTGACAGCTGATGACGGCTCGACTGTCTATACTTGTAAAATTTGTTTATATCAAGTATTTAAAACATGGATATCGAAAAAAGTGCATCTATTAATGAAAAAAAGTGACGAAGAAATAGTGAAAAAAAAGAGTGAGTACTTTATAAAAATTATAGATGAAAACCTACTGAAAATACTAGATGAAAAAAAATACAGATAATAAAAGACAGACAGAAACACAAACACATTCAACATTTTCATCCCTTTTTCAACCCCTTTAAGCCCAGTTTTTGCGATGAAAACTATAAAAATACAAATTTATTAACAAAAATACAAATTTATTTGCTCAAATGTGGTCACAAAAGATGAAATATTTTTATAGTGTAGGGTCTCACATTTATCATATCCTACTTGTATGTCCTTTTCCATGGTCCACTCTATCTGTGTACCAAATTTCATACACAGACCTTTTTTTTGGTATCGGTGGGATACCTTCAAAAGGTATCCAGCACCTTGGGAGGGGATACCGGGTTATGTGGGATTTGTTCTGCACTAAAACCTCCTCGGTGGCCTGCCTCTGCGCTTGGGATGGGATCTCCATTGGAACGTCCCGGTGTCATCCACGCGCGGCGCCCCAGAACGGGCCAAACTTCGGTAGAGTAAATGCGCTCTCTTGCATCCTCAGGCGCTCATAGCAGCATGCGGCAACGCCCACACCGCCGTCCTTCCCGGGGCTGCTGGCTGGATGGGTCGAGCTCCCACTCCACACCATCCGCAACCCTGGAAGCCCTCTTTTAGTCACCTCTTACGACCAGGCATTCCGGTATCCCCCGTAGCTCTATTCTTAATCCCGAATCTACAGGGACTACTAACATACACAGACCCACACACAAAGTTAGTTACTTTCACGTTATTAGTATGAATAAGGCAACAGAAGGATATGCAGCCCACGCTACAAGCATTAATAGCAATTAAAGCTTGAAGCGTGGGCACTACAACAAGCAACAAGCGTGGTTACAAGCATTAATAGCAATTAATGCTTGTAGCCCATGGACATCTTTCAACCTCAATTAGGGTAGAGTCTCTCAGAGTTGAGGTCGTACACAGTTTCGCTGTCGTAAGCTGTCTATTGTTAGTTCAGCATTCGTACTTTTGTGTCAAAACACACTACATTTACTTCACCACTGAAATATAATAATACTAGCTGTGCCCCGCGATTTCACACGCGTTAATTATATTTAAAGTATCCTATTTTACTTCTGATAAATCCAAGAATATATGTATAAAGTTTTATGATGATCGATTGTAGTTTTCGAGTGAAAGAGTAACAAACAAACTTACTTTCGCATTTATAATATTAGTGGGACAATATTTTTTTGCAATTGTCACCACCGGGAGAATAATAACTCAGCTAATTTTATTGTTATTTCTTCATTAGGTACTGGAAAAATGCCTCAGGATATTTATAGAGACTATGCCATTTGAGTCATCAAAATAAGATTTGTTAGACTTAGATTGGTACATTAAATTGAAAGAACCCATAAGGCCTCCAAGAAAGTCTAACGATTGCTTTCTGTTACCATCCCAACCGTGCATGTTTCGCTTAGCTGTATAAATACATATATATATATATCTTGCGTTCTTTACCAATGGTAGTGAAGGCTATGCGAATTACTATTGTTTTTTGGTAAACCTCAAATTACGCTACTAAGCTTATGATGACGATTTTATGTCTTTTAAACGATATTTTGCAGTACAGTAGTGCTAAAATGTCACTAAGTGCGATGCTTACGACAAAATAATGGGTAATTACTTTCAGAGAGCGCACAGAAAGATATTTGGAAGGCGCAACGAACTAAAAAATAAGTAGGCAATGTTTGACTTAAATATAATTATTAACTTCTAGAATTTTCTATTTATAAAGACCTTAAACTATGATTTGAAAGGCGAAACTAACTAAAAAATAAGGAGGCACTGTTTGGCATATAATAATATTTACTTTATAACTTCTAGAATTTTGTATTTATATTTTTCCATTAAGAGATGTAATTAGTTGTATTTAATTCTAAACATCGAGTACCATTAAAGCAATTAGCAATATTTTCTTCTAAGAAATAAAAAATAAACACCGCACAGTTCTAGCTTGTTTCATAAAATTATTTGAAATCATTAAGTAGCTATTCAAGTACAGGACGAAGTTCAAGGTTGACCAAAATGTATAATAATATCTAAATATACATAAAGTTTACCTAAGTTATGGCAATTTATACTCAAACTTGTGTATTGTGATTCGTTTTGGGCAACACACATTTCTCACTTGTCACATATCAAAGCCTTGTTCATAACTCTTGCCAATGTTATGCGGGTTTCGCACGATCCGTCTTTTCGTTTGATTACGAGTGATGAGAAGCGTGAGCGGTCATTCAGGGACTGAATACACAATATGGGAAAAACCTTTAACTAGGTTATACTCCCGCAGAAATGTTTACCTGGGTAATGCTTTTTCGAAGTGGTTTCTGACAATAAGCAATTCTGTTGTGTTTCAGGACAATTAGACAGGTTTTACTTGAAGCTACCATAAGGAACAGCAACTTTGGAGTAACATCCTAACTACATGCGATCTCCCTTTTCATGACACGCATAAATAAGATGATCAATGACCACTAGAGTGCCATATGAATTTGAACGTAATTCAACCTTTCTTCCAGTTTAAGAACTACTAGCGGCCCGTCCCGGCTCCGCAGGGGTGGACATGATTTCTGCATAGGGAGCCGACCGTGCGAATGAGCCGCGCGGCTGCCTATTTCATAGATGTGCCCGCTCTTCTCCTGCACCGCTGCAATGCCTGGCTAGCCACGATACAGCGCGGCGGCGCCTTTTCTGTATCTATGACATTTTATATTCGTAATATCTTTTGAATGGAATATACGATTTGAAAAATTCAAAAAGCAATCTACAAGTATTGAAACAATTTTGTATACATTTATTTTATTTTATTAAGAATCAATATAAGGTATGAATAACATTCACAACGTGACAGCGATTATTTTTTAAATTTCTATGACTTATTAAATTAATAACTATTGAATGGCATAGCCGATTTGAACAACTCTAAAAGTAATCTACTTAAATTGAAACAGTATTGAAAACAATATGATTTATTTGGATAAGGGTTTAAACAGAATTATGAATAACATGGTCTAATTTTGGTAGGTATTTCTATCAACTTTTAAAAAGGGGTTATTGTGACATAACAATAATAGTTGGACATATATTATTGCATAGTTTTTTGTAGTTATTGATATGTTCTTTAATATTGTAGAACATACGTTTGTTCATCATCAATAGTTTCCGCAGCGCTGGCGACGAAAGATGTTTTCCGGCATTTTTTTAACACCTTGGGTTATGTTACTAAATCTTTAGTAAGGATCCCTAATATTTTCTAGCAATAAATAAAGCCTATGTTACTCAAGCTGAGTGTATCTTTCTAATGGTGAAATAGTTTTTGAAATCGGAACAGTTGTTTTTGAGTTTATTCATTACAAACATACATACACACAAAAATACAAATCTTTCCTCTTAATAATATAAGTGTAGATTAAGTGCGAACGTATTATGATAAAATCATCTTGATGACTACCATAGTTATTCTGCAAGAAAGCTACTGACGTAAATTAAGTTTGCCCAATATTTTAAAACTGGGCGGATATTTTTCATCGTCTTAGGCAATGCTGAAGTTTTCTTCAGCTCATCTTTACCTAAGCGCTCCCAGAGCAGACAAAACTATATAAAGCGTTCTCTTATAATTTTTAAAATAACCCTAAAGCGAATAAAGTATTTTACTTCTTCAGTTCTCATTTTATATTCCTACTTGACATTAGCGTAGATCTATACTAATATTATAAAGAGGAAAGATTTGTATTTTTGTATGTTTGTAATGAATAAACTCAAAAACTACTGTTCCGATTTCAAAAATTCTTTCATCATTAGAAAGCTACATTCACCCTGAGTAACATAGACTACCGCGGAAAAATGCTTCATTCCTACGTGAAAACGGGTAATAGGGTCAAAGCGGTTTTTTTTTTTTTTTTTTTTTTTTTATATGTAAACCGAACAAAAAGGCAGACGGGCCGCGTGGTGTTAAGCGATCACCGTCGCCTATGGACACGGGCAACCCCAGGGGAGCCACCCGAGCATTGCCGGCTTTGGAGGAGAGCTTTTTTTACAGCTTTCTTGAAGAACCCCATGTTATAGTCCACTGGGAATGCCTCAGCTGGAAGGTTGTCCCATAACCTACACGTCCGTGGTAAAAAGGAGCGTGCAAAGCGGACTGTGGAGGACCGCCACGAGTCCAGATGGTGCCTGTGGAACTTTAACCTTCGTCTGGTGGTATAATCATGGAATGGTGATGTAGGCATTACTTTGAAATTCGGTTGTAGCAACTGGCTAAACGCTTGCGATTTTAATATAGCAATGATGTCTGGAATAGCACATAGGCTATTTTTTATCCTACGGGGTACCATTCGACGGGTCCACGCGGGCGAAGCTGCTGGCGGAAGACTAGTAAATTATAATTGTTCCATGAAAGTATGACGACAGTTATTTTACAAAAACTATGGATAGTGCAAATACACCTTAGGCTGAGGCGACGACGATATTTATCATTTCGCTACGGTGAAAAACTTTTTATGTCAACTTTAGTTAGCATACAGGCGATTTGTTTTGCGTCACGAATAAAATATGGCCTGTTTCTTACCTGGGCGACAATTTTATTCAAAAGATTAGGATATATTTAGGGCTTTATGAAAATAACTTTATTCTACTTAATTTAACCATTTAAGTATGAAATATTTTCGGGAGTTTTCTTGTGTAAAATAATTACAGAATTGGAATTAAAAGTTATTTTATGGCCCTTATTTTTTCTTGGTAAATAATAATACGATAATTGGATGGAATGTTTGACATTATTCAAATTACGTGCCTCCAAGTTAGACAACGAAATAAATAGCACCTTGAATTAAGTAACTGACTAGGACGTATTATTACCTTCCAGGTAATTCTAACACTTTTCTTCAATCAAGTGGATACACAAATGTTGACGTGACTTAACTGTAACTCCATTAGCCACAAAAGGACACCGGTCGATGTTTGATCGCGAGGCGCCCTAAGCACTTGTCTCAGAAAATCCATAGAAATAATTGGACTGAAGTTTAGCAGTCATGTAAAAATGTCAGCATAATCCTCGGAACTCAAAGGCTCAGAAATAAAAGATACCTTCAGTGGTTCATTTATCAGCTTTTTAAAGTTTATTGGTCACAAAGATTCAATTATGAATCATTCCATTAAAATTCAATCTTCGTGTACGAATTGTTTTTTCCCACCTTTCAACCATCCAACGATTATCTGACCGCACATGAAACGTAACATTTATAAATACACAAATAGTAACTGGCGTTTGAATGAGATCAAGTGAAACACCATAAAACACAATTTGACCTGACTTAGCGGTCACACCATCAGTTACAAAAAGGACAACGGCCATCAAACACAGTCGCGTCACAAAAACTTGTCTCGGAAAATGAGCGGAAATAATTGGGCTGAAATTCAGCAGTCACGTAAAAATTTCCGCTTTGTCCTCGAGTCATTTGTCATCACTTCCAGACAGCGGGAATGGAGTCGCAGGGTAAAGGTAATGAATCGTAGGTTTAGGTTCTATGATTTTTTATTTGTATATTAATGGTTTGGTAGGTTATAGTGTTTGATTGAAACTATTTGTAAACTATTATAGTCCACTTGAAATGCCTCAGCTGGAAGGTTGTCCCATAACCAACACGTCCGTGGTAAAATGGACAGACAGACAGACAGACAGACAGACAAAGTTACTTTCAAATTTATAATATTAAGTATGGATTGGCTTTATTGGTTTGTAGATGTCTACATATTTTTTTTGATTGATGACTTTTATGGAGATTTTTTATTTTCATTGCTGGCTTAAGTTTGTAGACTATCTACATTATTTCTTTGTTTGATGACTTTTTTAAATATTTTTCGTGTCAAGTATTTATCTTAATGTAGTGAAATATGATATACAACACACATCGTCTTTTACGAAAGTCACAATTTATTGCGAAAAGTGAATGAATATCAAGTGACAGTGTTGTTGTGTCGTAAATCCACTTCATTAAATAAATCAGTTCTACTATGCAGCAGGTATGCAGTAATCATGTGGCTCCTATAAAGTAGACCGACGAAAGTAGAATTTGAATTCAAAACGTCATCTTTTTCACTGAATATAAATCTAAATTCACATCTGCAGTAGGAAAGAAAGAGCGCTGGAACTATTCCGTCGGTAGCTGTATTCTGAAGATGGTTGAATTCACCACACTTAAAGTTTTATGCGACTGACTAAAGAAATTTCAATAATGGATTCTCGCGCGGCTCTGCATCAACTTAGTTTTGGGGTTCTATTTTTAGAAACAATAATTTTTATTTTAACCCATTACTTCCCAAGCATCGAAAACATTGGAATTTTTTTGATCAATTCTTTAAATTTAGTTCATAATACATTAAGAAAAAAGAATATGACAAAAAAATTATAAAAAATATACCTTCAACCCTGTTTCAGCCTGTCCTATAAATATGACAATGGGGACATGTGATCAGAAATAATACGGGTTAACAATTATAAGAAAATCAGCTTCGTTTGAAAATTATGTCCACAAACAGTCTTAAAAGTAAAATATTATGAGCTTATTTTGTATGATAAGATTGATAAGGAATGAAACATCACTGCAAAGTGTTTTTTCACATTTAGCACTAAAGTTTAGAGGATGTTTTTCTTACAACTTTGTCCTTGAAATCGCCTCTGTTTGTTCCTCTTTGTCATATAGTTACCAAAATTATCAAAACTGACAGGTTGTAAAAGAACTTCTGAAGAATAGGGTGTCGGTTTACATGCTTTGCCTTCCAATTTTTTGATCCAAGCAAAACAAACCCTTCGTCTGAAATCTAGCAGAGGGATAGTCTCTCTTTATTTATCTGGTGAACGAGGGACATGTCTAAAACACAGATGACTAAAAGCCAATACCATTTTTTACCTCTAAAGCGGATTGGATATTTAAAAATCAGAGAATCATGTTATTCCACTCCTCCCATATTTTTATTACAATAATGAATAAGCATTGGCTGATTCACGGCTACTTTGGCCTTTTCTTTCTTTGCGTACCTATTCGTTTTTACAAAAGGTTCAACAGGATCAAAATTAGTCAAAAGATAAAGAACATTGTTGTCATACCATTTCACGCACAAAATTTCATTATTTTTATCTTATCTTGTTTGGTCATGATAGGACATTTTTAGTCCTATTTTCTCTGAATGACCCTGTAGCTCTAAGCCCTTGAGATTTCAAATCAATCGACAATTGCATGTGCTGAAAAAGTTATCGAAGTAGACTACATGCGCTCTGGGAGCTGTACAAACTGCAAGCAACTTCTTTACCACTGTTGCATCCAAACCATCGTCACTACTAGCAGAGATTTGAGCATTCTTGCCTGTGTAAAGCGACAAGTTATAACAATATCCGCTGACTCCACACAGCTTATATCCGAACCTTACTGGTTTACCTTTCGAAGCCGAATGCCCAAAGCTTATGTATATCCGAACCTTACTGGTTTACCTTTTATAAATTGTATGATTCCATGGTGACCGAAGTATTTGACGATCATTTCATCAACAGCCAAAATGGATCAAATATACCAAACTTTCGGAATGATTTATTAGCTTTATCTTATAGTGGACTAATCGACTAATGTAAACACAAGCAAGACCCGCAAAAAACAAACAATTAACCAGTTTGAACCTGTACTTAGCATGACAGGATCGAACACGCTTTCGCGGCAAATTGTACAGACAGGTTCCCGGTGTCATATTTATAGGACGGCTTATTTTGAATGTATATCACAAGTTCACAAATTATATTTAGTTTTTGTTTTTATTTGTTTTATATTTGGTAGAGATCTAAGAATAAGTGTTATGTACTTTGAAGTAGATAACGTTTTTCTTTTACGGTATATACAATCGGAACTCAATGCTCTCCTTCAGGCAATAAAAATGATCAATTTTAAAAAATTACATTAAAATTACGGTAGCATTTTTTACAGCGAAAAAATTTATTTTATTAGAAAAATATAGTAAAAATATTAATTTTATTAGAAATAATAAAAATAAAAGTCATAATACGTAAAAAGAAATTTTGAAAATAGTGTCCTAAAAATATGACAGTGGGGAGGAATGGGTTAATGCGAATTTCAATATCTAACTTAAAATAAGAATTATACTGATAAATATGTTCAGCTTCTAAAGGTTATAAAGACGTCTAAAGAAGTCTCAAAGACACGTGAGTTTGTAGCAGAGCAAACTCCAATATTAAGTTTACTTTTTGTATTTATCACCCACTGTGGGATACAAAAAGATACTGACATTCTTGTCTTATTATACGTGACAAGTGTGTTTTGAATCTTTTTTTTAAAATAAAGCATTGTAAGTAACAAAAGTTGATTTAAATTCAATACTCATTTCTTTTACAGAATATAAATCGGAATTCACACCTGCAGTTGGAAAGAAAGAGCGCAGGAAATATTCTGTCGGTGGAGCTCTGAATTCTAAAGATGCTTGAATTCACCACGCTTAAAGTTTTATGCGACTGACTAAAGAAATTTCAATTATGCATTCCTGTGTGGTTTTTAATTCATAATTTAAAGAACTCTTCATAACCCTAATTTCTCTTGAAATCTTAAAGAATTTATCTTGTTAAGTAATATATTCTTTAATGGTTGTGTTCTCTGTTTTAACATCTGCAGTTAGAAAAAAATAGAACTGGCACTATTTCGTCTTTGAAAGCTTTGAATACATAGGACCATAAAACTACCACCTCAAAAGTTTTCTGCGACCAACTGAATCGTTTTCAATAATGTTTTCTTTCATAGTTCTCTGTTAACTAAACTTAGTGTTATTTTTGTTCTTGTTCTGAATACTTTTCTACACTGATTATTTACTACCGGCAATACTCACGGTGCATAGTTGATGATGCTCAATTAGTTACGGACCTGATCGAGGTGCTTCCTCATGAACCGTCGCGAGCGGTCGCTAGGAGGCGCACACGGCGACTCATTTTTTTACACTATACGATGGCTTTTTTACACAATTAAATTATAAATTCGGGGAGAACATGGTATTAATAAGCTAAATTAAAAATTATTAGTCTCCTTGAAATATGCGTTTCTGCTACATGCACCTAATACGTGCATACCAAAATACATAAAGTATTTGCAAATAAGGTATTTGTCAGAACTAAATTAAAGCGTTGGTGGCGAGTGCTTAATAAGCTTTATTATTAAGTTTCTTACGCCACACTAGCTATTTATACGGCGATTGACGATTTGTATGTGCATCAATCTTACATTATGTTTTCTTTCTTGTACGCGGCATTAGAATCGGGAATTTCGGTTACTAAATCGCTGCGTTTAGCGACAAAATCGTGATGCAAAAAGTAGCTTGTTTGGTTTGCTCGTTGAATTTAAATAAGTTACATGCCGTAATTTACAAATACTACTTGCTTTTTGGAACCAAAGGTATATTTATCGAATGAAATAAATGTTTTGTACCTATTATTGGATCACTGCAACGAAGGTGAAATTCAATTTCATTCTTTAACATAATTCAAATTCAATCACGTTACAGATCTCTATCACAATTATACATCTTTAAGGTTTCCTAAATGCATTGGCCTGCCCATTGCCAAGCTGAAGCGGCAATGAGCAAGCCATATAGTTAGGAGGACCGACAACCGATGGGGAAGAAAGGTCCTCAAATAGCGATCATGTCTCAGCAAAGGGAGTATAGGCCACCCTCTGACCAGGTGGCTAGGAGGTGACCTAAAGAACAAAGCGGGAAGCCACTGGATTCAGAAGGCGCAGGACCGGTAGGAGTGGCGAACGTTAGTAGAAGGCCTTTCCTCCAGCAGTGGAATACGAAAGGCTGAAATGATGAATGATGATAATGATGAACACATTGACTCTTAAAAGTACAGCGACGAACGCAAAATTTGAATTCAATACGTCATCGCTTTAATGGAACGTAAATCTGTAGTAAATTCACATTTAAAGGTGGAAATAAAAATCGTTGGAAATATTCCATCAGTAGAGTTTTGAATTCTAAATACTACTAAATTTACCAAGTTTAAAGTTTTCTGCGACCAACTAAGCTTTCTAGACCACAAAAAGGGATTCCCCGTTATGCATTATCGTGGTATTTGGTAGAATTTAAGTTGTTCGTGAAGTTCTCAAGGCATTGTGCGTCCGTAGCATTATTAATATTATTAGCTGACTGGCTGTAATCCATTATTATTATTATATGTTATTGCAGTACAAAGAGCACTAGCGTAATAAAGAATTATTTAGACCTCTTACCTGGCAAGGGAATCATGATTATTGAGATGTTGAAGTGATAGTAGCTAATAATAATAAAGAAGGTGGTAAATGGGTATGTCCCTAAAATTTACTCACAACAATACCAGCAACGAAGTTGAAATTTTAATTAAATACATCAACGATCTCTAAAACAAAACAAATTATATAAATTCACACTTTCAGTAGAAAAAAATTACTGTAACTATTCCATAGAGCTCTGAATTTTAAAGACGGCTGAACGACGCTAGTGTATTCATACCACATTTAAAAATTAAATAATGCATAATTTTTGGTTTTGAATTTACTTTTGAGCTGGTATTCGACGTATAAGTGCCTCAATGTCTTAAAGTACTTACCAAAATTGTTACGTCGTTCCACATATTAAAATATGTCATTGGTCCAATAAAATTACAAATCAAAAAGATTCTTGAAGAATTAAGCCTTATGTCCATACACATTCTTAAATTTTCTAATTTGACTAGTTTATATTGGGACAGTGGTACGAGTAAAAATGCGGAGAGAGCCATCTCTACGAGTCTGATAAACTAATAAACAAAATATATACATAGTCATAGTACCTACTTGTTACGGTAAATTATTTGCCTAGGATTCCTTGACAAAATGTATACCATCAAACCACAGCTACTGGGGGGGTGCGGGTTATTTGGAACTCTGTGCATCAAACAGACTCAAATCTATATTCAAATCTGTACTTGAAAATAAAAGAAATACTATTCCGTCAGTAGAACTTTAAATTCTGAAGACCGTTGAATCTACCACGTTTGAAGTTTTGTGCGATCGACTCTAGCATTTTCAAGAATTTCTTGTTCTGAATTACCTTCGTTTGCGTTGTATTTGTTATTTTCGTGAACATCTTTCTTTATTCTGAGATTAATAAAATTTACAGTCACAATTTACGTAACTGCAAATCAATTTTCCTTTTCGAAAACATGTAAGATTTTGTTAAATTCTATTTGAAATGTATTCCTATCAGTATCATTACGTAATATGGCCTTTTTAATTTCTTTCTGAGTAGACGACATCCAATTTGATTATCATACAGTTTGGGCCTTCAATTGTATGACAGCGGTAGATTTACTTTGAAAATAACAGACTTTAATTAACACTCCCCACCAATCCGCACTTGACCAGCGTGGTGGACTAAGGCCTAAATCCCTCTCAATTGTGTGAGAAGGAGACCTGTGCCCAGTAGTGGGATATAAAAAAGGGTGAAAAAAAATTAACACTCCGCACGCATGGCCCGGCGGTTAGCGTAGAATGCAAACGATCTATGCAACTAAGCCAAACGGGCGCGGTCGGGTGTGAGATGGGTGACCGCTAGTGGCAAAAAATTTCATGCGCGTTTCCGTGCTTCGGAGGGCACGTTAAGCCGTTGGTCCCGGTTGTTGTCGATATATAACAGTCGTTAGACCTCGTCGGAGGCCTTATGGGCGGTTTGAAAACATCCGACAGCAGGTTGGCCACTAACCCGCGTCTCCACCAACCCGCATTGGAGCAGCGTGGTGGAGTAAGCTCCAGGCCTCCCCAACAATGGGGAGAGACCCGTGCCCAGCAGTGGGACGCAAAAAAGGGTTGCAGCCAATTAAAACTCCAATAACAGAACTGCTCGATGTTTGTCACAAGATGTTCCGTATTAATATGTACTTAGGTTAGGAAGTTCAGTGCGTACCTACATTTAATTGGTTAGTGATTGTAACGTGCACTCAATTTTGATACGATTTTTAAATTTTTCTGACGACCTGCTTGGCGTAATGATTACCATGCCAGACAACCGATTGGAGGGCCCCGGTTTCGATTCCCGGCGATGCAGAAATTTGAATGATGAGTTTAAAATTTCAGTTATCGGTTGTGTTTCTGTCTTTGTGTGTGTCTATAGCATCCACGCCACCCTACTGTGGGGCTGTGTTAAGTGATATCTATTTATTTATTTTTTCTGATCTTCTCTCATTTTTTACATAGCCCCTCAATTTGCTCATATTATTAATTACTAACCCACCTTGAATTTTTTTTGTAATTATCGAACACTAGATGAGTTGTAAAACGTGAAGTTGATACATGAACTAAAGTTTTTCACGATGTCGCAGGTTTTAAAATGATCCGGAAAATGATGTAATATTCTATACCTACATCAGCAAAAATTGTCACCGTCTTAATAAAAAAAAGGGGCTAATGTATTAGATTATTATTGAAATTATCAATCATATTTTGACGACCCGCGTGGCGTAATGGTTACCATGCCGGACTGCCGATCGGAGGGTCCCGGGTTCGATTCCCGGCGAAGCAGAAATTTGAATGTTGAGTTCAAATTTCTGTTCTCGGTCTGGGTGTTTGTGTTTCTGTCTTTATGTGTGTCCATGGTACGACACAGGGTATAACTACCCTACTGTGGGGTTATGAGTGTGAAACGTTATTTTTTTAATTTTTTTATATTTTTTTATATTGTGCAATAAAACTTATGGAAATGCTATATTTTAACTGCAAAATCTCACGTGTAAAATCAGGTAAATCAGCGAAATTGGCTAAAGTTCGTATATGGCTTCGTAAATCAAGCGGTTGAGTTGAGTTAGTCAGCTACCTCTTTACCTTTCCACATTTATGAATGATACGAGTACTATTACGTTGGTTAGTTCTAGCTTCAGAACTAAGTTGAAAACCAGCGATGGTCAAGACTAAATGTTTGCACAAACCGTCAGATGTCAGTTAATGACCTCGCTAGCTTTGCTTTGCAAATGACCAACTTTGACTAACAACCTAACAACTAAAGTAACTTTGTCCTAAGATGGCTGCGCTTCAAAACATATTAAGTTTATGTTACACAATACGTTCATGACCTAACGTAGTTTCTCAAAGATTTAATTGCTCAGCATTGAAATATAAGTAAGTATCTGTATTTTTATTTATATTTTCTGGGATTTTATTCAGTAACTTATCCAACTCTATAAAGATTAAAAGGAACTTAAAAGTCAGATACACGAAAAAATGTTACCTTTTAATATTATGTTACCAGGCCGGACTGCCATTTTTTTTCTCGATATGGGTGTTTGTTTCTGTCTTTGTGTGTGTCCATGGTACCCACGACACAGGGTATATGTACACTACTGTGGGGCTATGAGTGTGAATCGTTTTTTTTATTATCTTCTCTCACAAGCCATGATTAAACCTTCATAGAAAGTATTTTATATTTATAATCACAATGTCTGATATAAATATATACTCAGCGATGCAGCTTTTAACATTAAATATGCACACTGTTTTTAAGATACAAGACAAACTTACAAAGTAAGGAGTGAACGTCCCAAGCAGTCGATAAATCATTCCGAAGGCCTAGGGACGTAAGCCCGGCTTAAACAATGTTGTCAGGATATAAGCAACTTCGACAAAGGAACAACTTCGGACCGAGGAGAAAATTGTGTGACGTCACGCTCCCGCTTATCTAAGCTCTTCTTGTTGTTGAGAGAGATCGATCTGTTTTTAATACAATAATACTGAGTGAATAGACCCTCTAATTTTTTGATAATGAAACTCACTATACGGTGTAACTTATCATGTATTATGAGTTTTACATTATAAGATGGGGCGGACACCATTATGTGCGCAAAGGAGGAAGCCGAGCGAGCTCGGGAACGTAAAAATCTCGCTCGGCGAAGGAGCCGCCGGGGCGAGAATTTTAGAGAGAAATTTAGAGAATATAACTTATGTCAACACTCGTGACGTCACAGATCGCGTTGACGTCAGAAATATTTTGGAGTAAGTACACCATTATAAAATTCATCATTCCATAGTGTAACTAGGGGGGCGAAGCCCCCCGCCAAAAAAAATACAAAAGGACCCTTCATTTAAAATAAATGCGATCGGTTAGATTAGGTTGGACTTTTTTTAATTACCATTAAAAAAGCAAAAAAAAAACTGCTTGCATGTCATTTTAAATTAAAATGTGGTTAATATAATTAATTTGCTCGCTAAGATTTGGTGATCATTTACTACATTTGGTGTTCGAATACAATATTCTGGTGGTAAGTTAAACATAAGCCTAAAAATAGGAGGTCCTTATTCGGTGTTGTGATAAGTTATAATTATGAAATACAGTAAGCTGACTTGTTTATTCGAAAACATAACCGAGTTGAGTGTTGAGATCGGGAATATTTTAGAATGCCAAACTCGTTGTAGGCTTACTCCAACCTCAACTCTCTCCGATCTCAACTCTATGGAGTGTTGACACAAGTTATACTCTCGAAATACCCGCCGCCGGGGCGGACATACATAACGTCCCCCGGCGCTAGTCCCTGTAGCTTGGGGATTAAGAGTAGAGCTACGGTATCCCCTGCCTGTAAGAGGCGACTGAAAAGGGGCTTCCGGGGTTGTGAACGGTGAGAGTGGAAGCTCGACCCATCCAGCCAGCAGCCCCAAGAAGGACGGGCCCGTTCTGAAGCACCGCACGTGGAGGACACCGGTGCGTTCCACTGGAGATCCCGGAGTCCTCCCCAAGCGCAGAGGTAGACCATCGAGGGTTTTAGTACAGATACCACTAACCCGCATCTCCACCAATCCGCATTGGAGCAGCGTGGTGGAGTAAGCTCCAGGCCTCTCCAATAATGGAGAGAGACCCGTGCCCAGCAGTGGGACGCAAAGAGGGTTACTGTCAACTCAATGAAATGTATTAATTATGATAATTATAATAATAAAAACTTTTATTTGCAAAACCGAATAAACAAAGTACAATATTTTACCTATAAGTGTACAACTTGACTATAACCAATGTTTAGTATGGTTTCCGTAGTTTCGTTACTTCTCTATTTCATCGGTTGGTTTTTATAAATATATCTATATGAGTAAAAAGACTCATTTATCAAATTCTGTACAATGATAATTTTTGATAGTGAATGTCTTTTCACTACATCCCTTTATACAAACAAATAGAGAAACTTGTAGTAACAGTATTTCAACAGAGTGGAGTAAGTGGTAGAATTCTTACAAAACTTCTTTAGAACTACTTTATTAATAGAAGTATCTCGTCTCATCGATCTTCTGTTGACAAAACGCTTGAAAACTTCCAAGGATCATACACTTATGTTTAAGTAGTGTCCGTTTTATTACATACGGGTCAACAATTGCACGGGAATCGCGCTGTTCTAGAATTGAAAGAATAAAGATGCTATGAAAATAAAATTCGTTAAAAAATGTTGTCGTCACCATCAAGGTTCATATCACCACTTAAAAAAATATTTATTTATTTTTATAAGAATTTAAATATGTTTTGTATTGTCTTGTTTAAATAGTCTTATTTGTGTCCAAATTTTATATAGGAGCTACGCGCTTAAATTGTTTAAAAATATTTAAACAAAAACAAAGGCGTGGAAGTTTAATAATTTTGTTGAAAAAATAGGGTTATGGAAATTCCCTTGCATAAATTCTCAAAAAGCTATTTACAATTGTGCATATGTTAGGAGCAATATTGTGATGATAATTACATATGTTGTCAAAAGTCTCCATCGGACGCATGTTAACAAAATTTGTATTTCAATTTTCAAAAATTACTTTTTTACTTTACGTGGGTTAGTTTTAAAACAAAAATATCTCAGACAAATTTGGAGATCATTATCAATGACAAATAGTACGGTAAAATTGATAATATTTTCCTTTTTTAAAGCCAGTTACAAGTCCAGGCCGAGTTCAGCTCATTACGAAAAAATGATCTTAGAAACAACCAACTGTAGTCAGTCAATTGAAACATTAAAAAAGTCTTCATATGACAATTTACTCATTTTTGTACACATTATATACCCGTATGTTCTCAACATTTGCAAGTTTTGCTAACAAACAGCTATCTAGGGTAAGAGCCAGCAATTTCTGGAATCACAAACAGCTGCTTTATTTTATTTATCTCGCAATTGTCCGGTGACCTCGAGTTGTTGATATTGTACCTTATACAAATTATATACATTGTAACCTGATTGTAACAAAGCTGCTTAGTTAATAATTGAAAGTGTTTTGTTCTAATGTTTTTTTTTTATTGAAGACCCCTGTGAAGCAAATGTTACTGCCGGTCGAAGAAGAATTTACAGTCAGGACAAATTATTCAACTTATTAAATATTGCCAAGGAGCCCAGTATTTAAATGGATTTCGGCTGGTGAAAATTTTGTGATTTTTCTGTTAGTATATTGCATGTATGGTAAAACTTGTTTCGTTTATTTAGTTCTTTTTTCCGCAGCCAAGTTTTTTGTTTTTTGGTATATTTTTCCTATTTTAATAACTACTCAACTTCAGCTTTCCTGAGGACATTTTACGACAACACCATTTCTATTTTTTTCATTGCACATGATGTAATTGCCTAAGCTTTGCATGAAGTTAAGTCAACTTCATGTAAGTAAGGGCAGCATGTGTTAATACAATATGTTGTTTGCACCTTCTTAAAATAATATATCTGCTGGGCACTGTTTTCTAGTCAAGATTATGACCTCATATACCATTTAAGTCAATTCACTAAATTTTAATTGATTTAAGTGGCAGTAAAAACATGTTTGTAACTGAATTAACAATTATCTTGCTTTCCGAGCGTAGATTTGTGCAACCTTTTTATAAAAAATGATATTTTTTTGTGAATAGTGTCCAAGACCCTATTACATCTATGGATATTAGTTTCTTGGAAGGTACTTTGTGTTTAGAGGTTAATATGAATTAGTATTACAGTTATAATTCTAAATAACCTAACGTAGATTTGCGTCAACATATTTGCTAAGTAGTTTCGGTACATTCGTAATTCATTGCACTCGATTGCACTTGAATAAACGCTGATAGCGCCTCTTTGTGGAACCGTAATTGCGTCTATATCCTGTTCTTGTTTATTTTCCATTCGAGAAATGCATATGCAATTACGCAAGAGAGGAAAATTAGCTTTACCTATTTACAAATTTGATGGTACGTACAGTTCACATCTTAAAAGGAAAAAAACTAATTTAAGCTTTTAATTTTTCTAAATTTACCTCTAAAGGAACAAATTACAGTTTTTTTTAACGAACGAAGACATTCTTGGAATCGATGTCTTTATAAAATCTAAAGGTTATTATGACCTTCTTATTAAAATCAAATTGTCGACGTGTCCTTAAAAATATTATTTTGTTCCTTTTCGTCATATCCATAACTCACAGGCGTGAATATCCATATCTCAAAAATTACAGATTCCATTATGATAATAATGACACTATTCACTAAGATGGAATTACTAAGAAGATTGTTAATTAGTAAGAAACGTACTCGTATCTTATTTGACAAAGTTTTGTTGTTCACTTCTTGAAGTCTGTTTTTATTTTTGTTTAAGATTAATTATTTAATTCTATTCTATTAAATTCATTTGTTAAACTTTATTATGAAAAAGTAAAGTTAGTAAAAAATATATGTCAAAAGCAAAAGCTTCGTAATAAATCAGGAACGACTTAAAATTATACAAAATTTTACAAGTTTAAGGAATGAGAAATTGTAATAAGAAAGGTGTGAAACTTTCCTTATTACTCTGTCGGTTGTGCTCTAACGGCACTACGGCACTAACGGCGTATTCACACGAAATGTACTTAGCACTTTTTACATTATGACTGAGCTCCTTTCTGCTTCGACTACTGGGCACGAGCTACGAATACTTTTTTGTAACACAGACCTATAGACAGATTTTTGACGTAATCAGATCATTTTTATGTCACGAATGTACATTACAATTATTATAACATTAGAGAAACCAAGTTCGCGCGCCCAAATTGAAGCATGTTGATTGGTGCCATTAATGGCATCAAACGCCGGGCCGCTCCGTAAGACTTAAGGTTAAATTTTATAACAACACTTTTTAAAAACAAAAGAAGTCTAATAAAATAATTTTTCACAGTGTTTTCAATATTTTGTAGTATTTTATAGTTAATTTGGTCAAAATAAAAATATTTTGCTTGTCAGATGTGACAGCGCGCTTGTATGAAGTGGTATGAAGACACTCATTCTATACGTATTTATTCTAAGATTTCTATAGTTTTGTCCAAAAGATGAGGCCATAAAATTCACCAAATTACGTATGGATGCACAAAGAGTAGGTACGCAGAAGATGCATGGAAAATTCATCTTGCTGTTACATTGCTAGTTAGCCGAGATGTGGGTTAGGGGTTATCTCAATGCCGGATATTTTTGAACTATTGAAAAGTCTCTAACTATTGCTTATCGATGATAACGTGTCTTCTAAAATACAGAAAAGTGCTAAATTATTGGAGAACCAAACCCACCCGCAGTGGAGCAGCGTGGTGGACTAAGCTCCAGGCCTACCCAATAATGGGGAGAGACCCGTGCCCAGCAGTGGGACGCAAAAAGGGTTGCAGCCAGTCAGTGGAGAACTTCCGACTATTCCTTACATTGCTGAGCAACCTGAATACTTTTAACACTATTATAGTCACTTGAATTATCATGAGTGACACTACTTGTAACATCAGCTTTAGGAATTATTCAGGATAATACATTAAATAATAGAACCCATGTCATTGTAAATTTTCACAGACAAAGTTATCGCAAGTAGGGCAGGATAAGGTGATTCGTTAGACATTCCAGCCGACGACATTCCGCTGTTCTCGCGTGCTTTCGCTGTATCTTTATTTATGGCCAAATGGACCTTAGATTTAGGGTTGTCATGTTTGGGTTAAGGAAAAAAAGGTCCGATTTCTTACAAGTTAACATCTAAATAACAAGTACGTACCAATATTGCTAACTTCCTATGAGAAAGTTAATGCTAATGGTGTGACAGAATTATTTTTGTTGTAGTTCTTATAACAGCCATAAAAAAGAATGTAAAGCAAAACTTCCTATGAAAAAGTTAATGCAAATGGTGTGACAGAATTATGTTTGTTGTAGCTCTCATAACAGCCATCAAAATGATGTAAAAGTACAGCATATGTCTTAATTTATAATGAACAAAAAGATTAAGTTTTCTAACACAAAATGAAAGGTAAACGAGAATCTACATCTGAGTTAAAGCCCACGGTCTGCCACGCTAGTAACGGCATTTTCCCTCAAAACAAAGTTAAATAAGTTTTAATTCGATACAAGATTTCATTAAAGTCCGAGTCCGTACTCCTATACGTAACTTTAATATTTATAATATTTTATTTTTATAATCCTTTTAAAACATTTTGCGGTACATTTATTTAACCTGAAATCTACAGCAATCAAGGTACATGTGGCTGAAAAGAAAATTTTCAGTATAAAAAGCCAAAATAAAACAGAAAACTACTGTCGAAGTTTCTCAGAAGCAGCTTTCTTATTAAAAATTCGGTTTGAAACTTTTCACTGGTAATGGAATTTTAACCGCCTTGACGATTTTCTGAAAGCGCGAAATTTTTACAAGACTGTAAAAATGCTTACTAATTTTAAATGTTTCAGTGACTACTTCTGAAATGTATTATTTGACTATTCATGAAATTAAACAAAGTTCGCCCCGGTGGCGTTGAATGTAAGCGTTCTACAGGAATAAGCCAAAAGTGCGCAGTCTGGTATGGTATGGGTAACCACTTGTGGTAAAAAAATCATTTCGACGACCCGTGTGGCATGGTTACCATACCGGACTGCCAATCAGAGGGTCCCGGGTTTGATTCCCGGCGAAATAGAAATTTGAATGATGAGTTTAAATTTGTGTTCTCGGTCTGGGTGTTTGTGTTTCTGTCTTTGTATGTGTCCATGGTACCCACGACACAGGGTATATCTACCCTACTATGGGACTATGGTGTGAAACGTTATTTATTTATTATTATTTATTTATTTCGCTTTCCCGTGCTTCTTAGGGCTCGTTAAGCTGTCGATTCCGGTTCTTAGATAGATAACAGCCCTTAAACCTTGTTGTAAGCGCTTAGCGGTTTGAAAACATCCGAAAGCGGGTTGATCACTAACCTGTATTTCCACCAACTCGCACTGCATCAGCGTGGTGGACTCGATTTTGACGTTCTTCTAGATGTCGAATTGATTTGAAAGTGTGCATTCTTATCAAGGACCGATGACAATGCAATAATATGAAAAAAATATTAGTTAAATAAACCGGCCAAGCGCACCGACGCACCGAGGGTTCCGTAAAATATTATTAATATATGATGTAACAAAAAAATACGGTTTTCGCAATTTTTT
Source organism: Pyrgus malvae (assembly GCA_911387765.1). Taxonomy (NCBI): domain Eukaryota; kingdom Metazoa; phylum Arthropoda; class Insecta; order Lepidoptera; family Hesperiidae; genus Pyrgus; species Pyrgus malvae. The sequence continues at coordinate 22,607,886 of OU426953.1, forward strand.
CTTTATCTGTGCTATAAGACGTTGTACCAAATTTCAAGATTCTGAGTTTACAGGACCCTCAGTACCCTGTAGGTTTTGATTCCCTAGCAAGAGACGAAAATTTGTGGAAATTAGCGGCATAAACAGCTTTTGTTTGCGCTGGCTTAGAAATTTGATTTTTTCACAGCTCCAAGGGAAAGTGGACTTGAGTATCTATTTGATATAAATTCCAGCTTCATACCTCTACGCGTTCCTGAGAAAAAGGTTCTTGACAGACAGACAGACGGACAACAAAGTGAAGTGTGAAGTGGGGTTCCGTTTTTTACCTTTCGGGGAACCCTTGTCGTTGATTACCAGAACTAAACGTTTGTTTTTATTGTTAAAAACCTATCATTGCCACTGGAATAGATCAAGTCTTCACATACCATTCATGAAGCTATAATGGAATTTTTAAATCGACAGTCCCGGTAATAGACAAATATTCACACGAAACGCTGAAATACATTCCTTTCTAACGATTGCAATACAATTTGAGAGCGGCCACCGCACGCGTACCGTCAGCAACAAAGCGGCGTCGTGCTTAGCCGCAATGCGGAATTCTTTGCGATGCGAAATAAAATCAAAGTTTAAACGTGAACACATAATATTGTGTGGCCTCACAAAGCAACGCTTCCATACAACCTTCAATGAATTTTCAACTCTAATAAACAACGCTAAGGTACGAAATCGAACGGACGAAATGCCGACTTCTCAACGAAGTTAGGAACGAGAGGTGTGATTCGACTAAGCGATTGTACGGTGAGCAGCAAAATAGCTTTTTGCTTCGCTCTTTTTTCTTTGCTGTAAGGTTGAAAATGCCAAAGGCTGGCAGCCATCATTAGGCGTAAATAATGGGTTGCAACCCGAGTCGTTAATGAAGTAGAGTCGTTATGTGGTATTAAGTGCAAGAATTTAAGCCATTTTTAATAGAAATGAACAATTATCACGACTACTAAGTCGTGGGAATGTGAAAAGTCATTTTAATTTGCTTTGCCTCTGTTTGCGAATTCTAAGATAAAGTTTTATACCAAATTTAACACTGGCTTAAACTTTAATTCTACCTTTTCTTGTTTTCAGCGATAAGACTACCGAGTTTTGTGGTGTTTGGTCTGCACCAAAATCCTCTCAGTGACTTAGCTTCTATGCTTGGGAAGGACTCTGGTATTTCCAGCGAAAGGCACCGGGATCTTACAAGCGCGGAAATATAAACGTACCTAGCGTTGCCAGGCGTCCGGATAAAGCCGGACATAGGTAGGCTTTTTGATTGCGTGTCCGGCCAAAATAAGCGGTGTCCGGCTTGTCCGGCTTTTGTTAGGCTTTTTACATTTCGCAAACGAGCAAGCGCCGAGCGGGGCCGAACGCAGGCGAGTCGACTGTCGGTCGCTCCTACTTAATACTGATTTGGTGTTCGATTTTATTTATTATTTCATTAGAATTTAACAAGATTTATGACAATAATAAAAAAAGCTACATTTTATTTACAATTTTTTTGTCGTACCTATTAATACTGAGACACAAAATCCTCAATAATGTAGGGTGTCCGGCCTTTATACCCAAATGTCCGGCCAAACTGGCTGGTCTGTCCGGCTATTAAGTTTGGCGACCTGGCAACCGTAAACGTACCTATCTTGGGAAAGCGATGTAGTTCTGTTGCGACCTTAGATTCTTATACTACGCCTTAGGCCGTACTACCGTCTTCCCGTGGGCTCAAACTTTAGTAGTACCTCGATCAAATATGGCCTTATTGAAAATGTAGCTTTTATGTCTCAAAATATTCTTGAGGTATTTCGGTTTTTTTACACTTGTCATAAATATTACATGATATTTTCATGTTCATTTATAATTTTATATATACAGTTCTAAATTTTATTTTCGTATAAATATATTAATAGAAACGATTGTGACTTTAATAATTTGAAATCCATACTTAATGTTATAAATTCGAAAGTAACTCTGTCTGTCTGCTACGCTTTCCTGCTGAAACTACTGAACCGATTTTTATGAAATTTTAAACACAGATAGAGTGGGCCATGGGAAAGGACATAGGATGGTTTTAATCTTACGGGAACCTTTAAAACGGGTCCACGCGGGTGAAGCCGCTGGCGGAAGACTAGTAACTTAATATAAAAAGAAATACAATTTTGTTCATTTTTAGTGAATGAAAAAGCAGAAATTATTATAATGTGTATAATAATGTTATATATAATTATATAATAAAGATAATATGATAAAGCGGCAAAAACGATTCATATAATAACAGTAACCTCGAAATTTATATTAGCTACTAAATTCTAGCCAATTACTTAAAAATTTGCGCAATTAATCAACAGTTTAAATTGCGATTACGGAATTATAAAATTTAACTAAACTAAAAAATATATTTGCACAAAATTTGTTATGAGTTTATTATAGCCAAGCGGTAACGACCGCGGTGTCCGACATGGAGGCATCGGGCTCAACACCTCGGCGCGCACCTCTGACAAATAAATTTGTAACATATAAGTATTTATCGCTGCTCCAAGGTCATAGAAAACATTTTGATTATTAATTAATTACGATGTTTTCCATCACCGTGCATGCCTGACACAAACTCATGATATCTCGAAGGCATGACGTCCACCAATCCCCACTTGGCCAGCGTGGTGGACTATGGCCTAAATCCCTCTCACATGTCCCACCCACTGCTAGATTGGGTCTGCCCATTAGTGGAGTGGCCGAGGGCTTAATTCACTTGCTACTCTAATGCGGGTTGAATTTATATTGCATCAACAGACTATGTATGAATATGTACTATGAACCACAGGCTGTCATTACTATCAGATATAGGTACATATAATCATGATTCTGGGGTGACCCAGTTTTCAAAAGATATGAATTAAATTTCAATCTACAGATAGGATTGGTCTTAGAGCATCAAGGTATGACAGGTATGACACTTGTCAGAGAGGAGTGGCCTTTACGGGCCCCCTCGTCATCCCTCGTCCCAACGTCCATGCACAATGTGCCTTCTAGTTATACAACTATTGTATCTGTGTGTGTCGGTGTCAGTATTGACGGTGCATTTTATAAATGTATGCGTCTGTAGCGATGAAAGAATATTTGTGAATGTGAGACAAAATTAAAATGTGTGCGTTCTTCCCCCGCACCAGATTTGGCACAAAAATTATAACTTTGATGCTCTAAGGGATTGGCACACTATAAATAAGAAAACGTTATATTGTCCTATCAGAGTTGGTGTGGCGCACGTTTCTATTAAGACCATACCTCGAATGTCTTATTTCTTTCGGGAACTTATTATAGGTTTAGGAATAAAATAGTCATTTTAATTCAAAATAAAATTAAATTCATGCAGGTAAACTTTGAATAGAAAATATTAAAGGCATCCACAAATATCAACGAAAGAAATATTAAAACGATTTATCAGGGTCTATATACCTATAAACATAGCATTGGCTTATGAAAAATAGGTCAATAGACTATCAATTCAGAACTTTAAAAGCGTACTTATTAGTTATACATTCTCCCATAGCATATATAGTTTCAACAATGTTTTCCTTCGTAATTTCGTTGCACACTTTGATGTCTTGTATAAATTGTTCATGGTTCCCATCCTCTGGTTTTAAAGCTCCGACCTTTTCTACGCTCATATGTCCGTTCTCATCTGCAAATCCAGACCTTGTAGTGATACAGAACGTAAACGTTTTATGGGGTAAATCGTTAGGTATTGACCAGTCCAAAATCTTTTTCAATGTATCTGCGGGCACTCCTGTTTCTTTAGAACAATCCTTCGCAAATTCTCGCAATGTTTCGACAATAGGCTTCGCTACAGGGACGACCTAAAATATTTAATGTTAATATCAGTTTAAATTCAATCCTTCAAAGGTTATAATCCTTTCGAAGAAAGAATATGCTTAATGATATCATATAAAATTGAATAATTGAGTAGTTAATTTTTTTTATTTTTTTTTATTTGAATGGAGTTGCAGACGAGCATACAGGCCACGTGATGTTAAGTGGTCGCTGCAGCCCATGGACATATACATACAACCTCAAGCAAGCATAGGTAAGTCTTGTTTGAGGTCGTATGCAGTTGCGCTGCTACTCCGGAGGCTGGTGGTCGCCTCATGTAAGTATTTGTGGCCGGCAACTGCACCTTTCCACCGAAACACAATAGAGTTGGTTCACGGCAGAAGTGGGTGCAGCGGTGGTACTTCCCCGGGCGAATCATAATAGTTCTACCACCTACAGCTATCTATCACGTATCGAGAAGCCCGTGCCCAGCAGTACGCAAAAAGGGTTGCATCCAGCCAGAGTGAAAAGTTGTATAATTTTTTTAGACTATCTCTCACCTTTTTCTGTGTACTCCATCCAAAGCAGAAAATAGCACATAACAAAATAGTACAAATAGATTTGTTCGTAAATGTCTTCATGTCGATTCTTTTTTTGAACTTTAAATAATATTATGTTCAGAGAAAAGCCCTTAATATACTCAGTATCTTTACAGCGGAGATACGTCTTATATACAGTTGACGATTACATAATTTATTTTCAAGAATGCAATAACTGTCAAGTTAAATTACCACTTTGATTGCCGCCATAAGCACAATATAGATATAAGTATACAGTAGAGTAAATTCATACTATCGGCCGAATTGACACACGCACAAAGACAACTGTCATTTACGTGGCCGCTAAGTAATCTTAAGTAAAGCAATAGTACGCAGTGCCACAGTGCGCTATGGACTGAAAATCGATTTTCATAAATTCATTCGTGCGTTGCGAAAGGGGGCTGGAAGGAAAAAATTAAGACGAATAGATGTAACGACACTTTTTGCTATAGTTGTAACGTTGTAAGAAGTGCGGCTTACAACTATAGCAACCGCACTCGACATTGCTTTACTTTGTTGACTCCCATCTTTCTTATGACCGCACTTGATGTTGCTTAGTGGCCACTATTGGCCACCCATCCTACTTTTGACCGCACTTGACATTGGTTAACTTTGTTGACACCCAAACCTAAAACTAATGCAGAAAAAAGAAAAAAATATATATTAAGCGCAGAAATTAAAAAAGCAAGAAAGTAAAAAAATACAACTTCGTTCCATCCGGATGTCCCTTGACACCTCAGTTTTTTCTTAAATTTTCAAGTGCCTTTTTTACTGACTGATGAATTATTATTATACTATTACCAGACCATTATTATTAGACTGATGAATAAAGGTGATGTAGCGATCACCACCGCCCACGGGCAACTACAGGGGAGCCTTCTGAGCATTGCTGCCTGTGGAGGAGAGCTTTTTTGTGAATATTATTATGTCGTGTACTTACTAACTAAACTTTTATTTAGTAGTAAAATGGATGATTTATGATTTTTTAAATGTATGTATAGACCAGCCGCAGAATAATTTTTGTTAGTGACCTGTTTTTATTTATTTATTTTTTAAGGTTTTATTATCATTTTCTTGATATATTTTTGAGTTATGTTATAAAAAAGAGCTGTCTGACATTGTGTCATGATTTGACACCATACCGTATGGTATTCTGCAAGTTAGTCGCTTTCATTGGTATAGGTGTTGGGTGTATATTGTATAAAAACAAGCAACCCATCATTTTTTAGGTACCAACCCTAGCATTACGCGCAGTCATTTGTTCAAATTTTAAAAATCGGAAAATCGGAATCTAGAAAGGCAGGCGCTCCTTGTATTGTGCCATAAGTATTACCAAGCTAATATATTTTTCTTTGAATTGATGAATTTTTATTTTGACCTTAGAGCATCAAGGTATGACAGATATGACACCCGTGAGTCAGTAACTTTGATGCTCTAAGATTTTGATTGAAAGCTTTTAAACATTGATTTTAAAATACAGTTTTCTCTTACTTCAATTTATTATTTTAATATAAAATTTAATTTATTAAATTTATTAATAATATTGGCTGTATTACACTGAGCCATAATTATAGTTTCATAATGTTTTTTCTTGTTTTAGCTGTCAATTTTGCTCTTTCACAGTGTTTTTATTGCAAACTTAAGTGATTTTTGACGTGAAAACTTCTTAAGCGACGTTGTGCACTTTTTTTGGGATGGGTAAAAAATGTTAAAATCGCGTCAGGACACGTGGCCTGATCGAATATTCGTAAGACGGAGGGGGGATATTATATATTATAATGATTCACGGGGTGTTGAATTGTAAGAATGTTAGTGTCAACAGAAGAAAGCATATTAAATTAATTTATTGTTACTAAAGATTGCCAAATAGTCTTAATTCGACTTTTAAAAAGTATGAAACTGTTAATTTTTTTTTTAATTACAACTATCATTCAACGTACCTACTTAAGTTTTACTTGACATTGGCATTATGTGTCACGCCATAAGTGTGACGCCATTACAAATAAAATGACTATAAAAAAATACACGCCTCCGTACGCGCATTTTTTAGTAAAAAGGGGTCCAAACTTAGAATAAATACGTATAGAATGAGTGTCTTTATACAAGCGCGCTGTCAGAATTGAAACACTATATAGATTCCTACAGCTGTCACATCTGACAAACAAAATATTTTTATTCTGACCAAAATAACTAAATACTACAAAATATTGAAAACACTGTAAAAAGTTATTTTAATACATTTCTTTTGTTTTTAAAAAGTGTGATAAAATTCAACCCTAAGTCTTACGGAGCGGCCCGGCGTTTGGTGCCAAATGGCACCAATCAACATGTTTCAATTTGGTTTCTATAATGTAATTGTAATTATTCTAAGGGTCCAAGGTTTTCTTAGTGTATTAATAGATTTGTTCATCTTATCATTAAGACATCGGACTCCTATGTTGACTTGCTCCATGATAAAGGAAATATCGTAATATTTTATTACTGCCTTCAATAGGCGTGTCTGAGAGTTTTCAAAGACATCTAAGCATGCTATGCCTAATTGTGCTGATGAGCTTAACACAAATCAGTCTCATACATCACTTGTGCTAGAGAATGGGATATTAACCGACATAGCCCTAAAGGCAAGCAAGCGGCATTGGGCTCAACATGTCTGCTGAAGAGCTGACAATCTCTTGCAGTGGAGATCGCGTTTATGTAAACGGGGAGTAGGACGCCCCCCTGCGACTCCTGCGATGTGACTAATAAGAAATTAAGAAGGATTGAAACAACATTGACCAAGCCTTAACTTGTTCAATATAATTTGAGCGTTAAAGTAGGCGTCGTAATCGGTGATTTTTTTTTAATTTAAATTTTAAAATGAACATTTTAAATAATAATAAATAAACGTTACATTACACACTTATTAGCCCCACAGTAGAGTAATTAATACCCTGTGTCGTGGGTACCATAGACACATACAAAGACAGGAACACAAACACCCAGTCCGAGAACAGAAATTTAAACTCATCATTCAAATATCTGTTTCGCCGGGAATCGAACCCGGGACCCCTCGATTGGCAGACCGTATGGTAACCATTGCGCCACGCGGTCGTCGTCGAATAGAAAAAATGTAACTGTTTTGCATTACAACAAAACAATTATTATGTGTCGGATAAAACACAGTGTTGGGTGAAGAAGAAGCTGTCTATGATCTTTGCTGAAATGTTAACCATATAAGAGCATAAACTCACCAAATCGTCCGTAGAGGAAGAATCTTGATTTGTTTACCTTTTCTTGACACAGAGGGCGCCTCACTACATGCATTCTCGGCGCGCTGTTAGGCTTCATAGTCTCTTTCACCACACCAGCAAGGCCTTGCTGCAACACTGTGTTTTATCCGATACATAATAATTGTTTTGTTGTAACGCAAAACAGTTACATTATGTGTCTTTCTAAAACACAGTGTTGGGTGAAGACCTGTTTGTTATCTGCTGGTGTCAAGAACATTTCAATTCTCAAGCCTGTCAAGCACAAACGCTATTTGATATATTAATAAAAAAACAATAAAATCAAACCTAATGTATGTATTTTATTTGCTCATACATTTGGTTACTGGTTCTGGACATTTATGAAATTTGTTAGGGACAAAATAGATATCATTATCTTCTATTAAGTCACAGTATTTAGTACATTTTTAATTTCAATTCAGTAGCATAATAATTGAATTAAGCTATAGGAATTTTCAAAAATATAAAATAATAAGTAATCCAACAATGTTGTCTGTTGTCACTTTGCTTATTCCTTTGTAATTTTCTTATGTAATATATTTAAAAGGTCCACACACTTTTGCAATTTCCTAGATCCTAGAATCCTGGATGCTACTGTAGCCCTAATGCTTGCAAAAAAAAGGCATTAATATTAATTTGCAATATCTTTGAAGTTTTCACAATACTTGTCTTGTTAAATTAATAATACGGGCCCGCAGACATTGTCTTGTTTTTAGGTGTTGAAAGAGGATTTGTTTCTCTATCATGGTTTTAACCTTCCCTGGACTTCTAATTAGCCACATCGGCCCAGGCGAAGTCAAATTCAGGAGACCTAGAGCAACTTCCCCTTTATTTTCTGATATAAGTCAGTCCAAAGTGCCACACCCCACATCCGCTGTGTTGGTGGTTCAGAAGTAAAACTGTCTTATGGCTTATTGGCATCAAACTAAGGCAAAATTGTCTTATTTATGATCTAAAAGATCTCATTGAACAGAACAAGGACAGTATTTTTATACAGAGGTGTGCCTTGTCAATCTATAAAAGATTGGATTCTGCAACAATGAACATATATGTATGTATTCAAGCATTAACTATTGCTCTTCAGATAATATGTTCCTTTTATTAGAGAAATTGATGACTTATTTTTATACCCCCCGTAGGGTTTAAGTCATTCTGTTTCTGCTTTTGCCTGTTTTTGTAGCCATGTCTAGATATTTTATTATTAGATGAGGCTCTATAACTAAGTTTGGGTAGTTGGGCCACTGCCCGGGGTCATAGTTGCTTACTAGTATTATATGGCTTTGATTCACTAGTTGAAAAACATTCAAATGTTGTTTAGCTTACAGGATTTCCGCAACCCAACTTGACACTGTCAAGGAAATAGAATCCTGCAGTGCCTAAGATAGGCCAAATGACACAACTGTTATTTACTAGTATTATATGCCTTTATTTTATTAGTAGGTAGTTGTCCAAGTAGACGAACACCCTGTAGTATTTAACTGAGGGTTTCCGCAACCCAACAGAACACTGTGGAAAAATCCTGAAGTGTTGAAGGTCAGGCAACAGATACATCTGTTATTTACTAGTATTATGAGGTTCACTTGAACACTATTTGCAGAAAACATCTGTATGCTTTTACCAATGTTAAGTGTAAGTAAATATTTTATAAATCAATGTGTTTAATTTTAAACACTCCTGTAGAAAATGTTCTGCATCAGACTGAGAGATTTAGTAATAATATTACTGCATGTTTGTTGAGTCATCAACAGACCAAAATTGGTCTTACCTGCTTGTCTAGTTATTCACTTAAACAGACTTGCTGGAATAGAAGCTTGGTTATTGTCAAGTCATTAGTTCTCAAATATTGTTATATTAGTTTTCTTACCACACTTGTTGTTGCCAATAATACTGACATGCATAGTAGTATTAAGATATTGTAATATTGCAATGAACAGGGGGAGAAGGAAGATATTGTATTCTTTTGGTGAAATGTGTAGGAATACCCTACCATGTCTGGGCTCTCCCTCCCCCTTAATATTTGGCAAACAATCTGAAGTTTCAAATATTCATAAATTGAAGGAATACTTAAGATGTCCTATAATTAGTATTATCTATTTCTTTGAGAATATAGTAACACTAAACACTTCAGTTTGTTGAACACTGCATATTATATGCTTTAATGTTCATGGTTGTTCCTGGTTAGGTGAACCTAGACCAAATAAAACAGTACCTAGGTAAGCAAAATTTCCAATTCTCTGGAATAAGTACTGTATAGTATGTTTGAAGGCAGATTTGTATCTGATCTAATTAGAAAAAAAAAATCTAAGTGAACCGTTTTGGTTTTGAGTAGGTACTTATTAGAGTATCTTTTAATTTTATCAAAATGGCTACTTTCATTCATGTTTCAGCCTGTAAGCATTGCTTTTTTGTAGCTATCGAATACTTTCATGTTTGATAATAAAGTTGATGCAATCTAGTGAATCTAGTCAGTTCCTAATTAAATTTATTCGAATGCGCTTGCGCCCAGTACAATTTTAATTTCATCATGCTTGATGTCAATGTAGCCTTAATACAATGTCTTAGTATTTAAGGGCTAGGAATTTCTAAAAAGCTGTTTTTGCTCTACGCAATCAGACTGAGAATAAATTAATGTACTGCGTAAATTCTGACCATACTGCGAAGAATTTATTACACCTACCGGTAAGCTCAGCCGGTAAGGTCTGCGCTAAGTTAGTTAAAATATATATTCAAGGAACTCACCAAAATGTTGATTCGTGGATTGTAAATATGAGTTTTTGAGGTGTTTACACCTACTTACTCACTTTCTTGGATGAAGGCGGCGAAACACTTAAATCATTGATCCTCCGGGGATAAAGAACAAAACTCCAAAATTCGATTTTGAAGAAAAACGATCGAGTCTGTCTACCATTCGAAGCGACAGGACTAACTTTTATCGCTATCATTATAAAACGCCGTCTTCATAACACTAAATATGTTAAAAACTGTGTTTTATCCAAAGAGTAGAATAAGTATATGGTTTTATCACATAATTTCACTTTTCGATACATGATCGAAAAAACTTTGATGTTGCCGCGGCAAGATCACAAACGCTATGAAGCCTAACAGCGCGCCGAGAATGCATGTAGTGAGGCGCCCTCTGTGTCAAGAAAAGGTAAACAAATCAAGATTCTTCCTCTACGGACGATTTGGTGAGTTTATGCTCTTATATGGTTAACATTTCAGCAAAGATCATAGACAGCTTCTTCTTCACCCAACACTGTGTTTTAGAAAGACACATAATAAATCGGATTTTAGGTTGGTATTAAAACACTGTTGTTTTATTTTTACTAAATTTAACTATAGTAATAATAATTATCTTAAGTATAAGGTACTTAATTTGCAGTAAATCTTAACATTGTTCACGTTTTTATTGCTGCAATGTGGCGAAGAAATACACAATAATAATAATGATATTTTATGCAAAGTCGGCTAGGTTAGGAAATTATTATAGAAAATATACAATATAAATATAAATATTTCGTAGGTGGTAGAACCATATAGAACTATTATGGTTCGCCCGGGGAAGTACTACCGCTGCACCCACTTCTGCCGTGAACCAATTCTATTGTGTTTCAGTGAAAAGGTGCAGTTGCCGGCCACACCTACATGAGGCGACCACCAGTCTCCGGAGTAGCAGCGCAACTGCATACGACCTCAGACAAGACTTAGGTACCTAAGCTTGCTTGAGGTTGTATGTAGATGTCCATGGGCTGCAGCGACCACTTAATACCACGTGGCCTGCATGTTCGTCTGCTACTCTATTCAAATAATAAAAAAGATTTTGTAGATTTTGTATTTAAAAAAAAGACATCACATCTCAAAATACAATTTAATTCATATAAATTTCGAATACAGGATATAAAAAACATGTACAATCGTCAGCATTAGTAAAATTAAAACATATTATTATGGTCCATATACCTTTAAATGTAATATTGATTCATGTTATAGGTCAAGTCGACATTCAATTTTCAACTTTAAAATAGTATTTTTTGTTTATACACTCTCCCATGGCAAATACAGTATCAAAGTGGTTTTCTTTTGTAATATCATTGCAATCTTTGATGTCTTGTACAAATTCTTCGTGGCTCGTGTCCTCTGGGGTTAAAGCTCCGACCTTGTCGACGTTCAAGTGCCCATTCTCATCCGCAAATCCAGTGTTTGTACAGACACAGATTATAAACTTTTTATTTGGTAATTCGTTAGGTATTGACCAGTCCACAAGCTTTTTCAGCATGTCGGCAGGCACTCCTGTTTCTTTAGAACAAATCGCCGCTTGTTGTCGTAATGCTTCGATAACAGGCTTCGCTAAAGGAATGACCTAAAATGGATGATGTTTTGTTAAATTTATTCCCTTAATTATTAAAATTCAGTGTCTCTTAGGTGAATAAAGATTAGAGGAATAAAATAATATTTGCTTATTAAATGGACTAATTAAATAAACAAATATTATTTGGATTGATGATAAGATTAGTTTCAATTTCTCCCTGTTAACTATCACCTAGTAGTTGATGAGATTAATGTGTTAGGTAAAGATAATTATACCTACTATGATAAAAATTTTTGGTTTACAATTATGAAAAAGAACCGATTTCATTTATTATCTACTATAACAATTATTAAAGTTTACGGTGTTTTATGTACAAGTCATAATCAAAAAGGTATAACGACGTTACATATGTTATTCGCTTTTTTGTAAGAGTTATTCAATTAGCCCGTACTCAACAGATATTTGTTACAAGTGTTATCCAAAATATCAAAAGTAAAAGAATGAAGAGCAATAACTAATGTAAGAAGTATTGACAACCTCTTACCTTTTTCTGGGTACTCCATCCAAAGCAGAAAATGGCACATAACAAAATCATACAAATTGATTTGTTCATAAATGACTTCATTTCGATTCTTTCGTGAACTTTTAAGGATATTTTTCAGATAAAACTCCAAAATATACTTAGTAACTCCGCAACGTTTGTACACCTTTTATATCGTTTAACGAATATCTAATTTAATTTCATGAATGCAATAACTGTCATATCAAATTAACTCCTTTTATGGCCGCTGGGATAATATAACCAAGCAAAATATTTTTCTATAAATTGTTATTTTGACCCAAGATTTATTAAATTTTTCATTTGATTTATTTTTTACTAGTGGATCCCGCAGACGTTGTCCTGCCTTAAAAGTTTTGTAAGAGAATTAGTTTCTTTATCATCTCAAAGGGTTTTTAGGTTACTGTCAAATAAAAATTAAAAACGAATAGTGACTGTTATTCACACTATGTCAAACTTTTGGACGATGGCGCGAAGAAACCAATGTTTGACAATTAATGTTACTAACTGTTTATATAGGAAAATAAAATAAGTTATTTTACTATAGTTTCGCAATGCTCCCAAATTTTCTCACAGTTTAAACCTTCCCTGGACTTCTACTAATATTTCAAGACCAAAATTAGCCACATCGGTTCAGACGTTCTTGAGTTTTAGCGAGACTAACGAACTGCAATTCATTTATATATAAAGATTCGAAGAACATTATATTCATTTATTATTTAAAAATAACGATTTATAATAATTATAATATAAAAAACATGAATAAGCCAAAGATTACTATACTTTATTAATCTATGAAATGAAATAAGAAACATATTTTTTTTCTTTTCATTGAATATTGAATGGCTAAAAGGATTTTTATACAATGCCGTAAAATGAATTAAAAAAATAAGAAACATAAAAGACAGACATGACAATTTTGATAGCTGCGTCAAAATAGAAATAAACAAACACAGAAATTAAATAATTTTGTAAAGAAATAATAAAGGAAAAGTAAAGTATAAGAATAAAATAAAAGAATATAAGTTATAAAATATGATAATGGACGTGAATGAAGTAAGTAATAACAGGTAGTATATTTATAACAGTACACGGCGCATTTCATTCATTCCATTTGCTTCCCGTGGGAATGAGATATTTTCCGCGGCAAAAAGTAGCCTATGTTCTTTCTCAACTTCCTTTCTATGTTTATGCCAAATTTCATCAAAATCAGTGGTTTAAGCGTGAAAGAGTAGCAGACAGACAGACAGACAGAGTTACTTTCGAATTTATAATATTATATTAGTATGGATTTAAATATAAATATATACATATTTACCTAAAATATTTTAAGTATGAGCAGCGATGGCCGAGTGGTAAATAACCCCGGTGTTCGACGCGACCGACCCCAGGTTCAAATCCTCGGCGTGCACCTCTGACAAAGAAATTTGTAATGTGCGCATTTATCGCTGCTCCACGGTGATGGAAAATATCGTGATGTTTAATTAATTACGATGTTCTCCATCGCCGTGCATGCCCGAGAGAAATTTATAATTTCTCGAAAGCATGACGTCCACCAATCCGCACTTGACCAGCGTGGTGGACTATGGCCTAAATCCCTCTCACTTATGAGAGGAGACCTGTGCCCAGCAGTGGGACATAAAAAGGTTGAAAAAAATTATAATTTAAGTATAATTTTAAATTAAAAAAATGCTACGTGTATGTTTTAAACTATGATTTTGCCTATTTTGACTACTTTATAATACTTAATTTTTACGCCAAAAGTGAAATCATGAAGATTTACACTTTGGATTAAAAGTAAAAGTTGATAACTAAACGCTTTTGTAATATTAAAACAGAACTGTAAATAAAAAGTAATGAAACTTTAGAAAGTAATTCTGTTCTTCAATTGAATTTTATTGTTTTCTATTAGAAATTATTTTCTTGAACCAAAACCTATTAACAAAACGAAAAATATATTTGTTGTTAATGTTAATAATATTTTAATCGTGAATATTATAATATTGATTCGTATTCATATAAGAAGTTACGTTAAGAAATATGCGATTAAAGACTAGATCTCTTCGTCTCTTCTTATAATATCAGATACATATTAATGTCATTTCCTCAATTAATTCCCCCAATTGTGATGGTGTTCTTGAGCATTGGGTCATTACCACAGAACACTAAGGAATAATAGTGTTTATAGTCAGGAGTAGGTGCTATCATCCAGGAATAATAGTGTTCTGTGGACATTACAAAAAAGTGAAATAAAACGTAATAAGTATCAGTCGGTATAATACTCAAAGCACTAAAAACTTGAGGGATAAAATATGTGCCATAATCGGCAAATTTAAAGAACTAAATCACACGTGGTTATTAAAAATAATACTGAAAATTATACTCTGTTCCGTTATTATTATAAAACCCTTTTTTTAAACTCTAGTAGTAATTACTTTCAGAAATAATTGATTTCATATTTTCATTTCTATAATAATTGTTTCCTGTTCTTAATATAATTATTATCATGATGGAGTTGTGTACCTGCTTTTTTTTTATATGAAGAAAAAACCTATCTGTTTTATAATGAAATCTAATGGTAGAATTTTAAAATCTTAATTCATATTGAATCAATATAGCAGAAAGATAAACTATGGTATATTTAAATGCAGTTGTTGGATAAATGATTTTTGACGTGATAACGTCTTTAAAATCGTTTTAGTCGGGTGACATGTTCAGAAACTTGTGTCACACAAAAACCTCACGAGCGCGATCGCAGGTATAACGAGAGAGAGACGGACCGATCTCCCGTCTCATCTCGAGCGCTGCCAGTCATTCCGTGAAACTTGTCACGCGGAATCCTCACGAGCGGAGGCTGGCATAGCGTTCGAGTGAGTGGACCGATCTCTCTCACTCTAGCGGCATACAAACGAATGGAGATTTTCTCGTGCGGACGTTATCACGTAAACATCTCGATCGTAAACTTACTTTACAAACAATTTGCCGTTTTTTTTTTTTTATTATTACTTTGACAAATTTCCAAGTAATTAAAAATAAATCTTTCGGTTTTGAAGCACGTAATTTTTTTGCTTTAAAATTTTGACCTTATTTTGGATACTCCATTGAATGTAAATAAATATAAGTTATATTTCAAGCTTTTCGATCGAATCAAATAAAATGAGGGACAATAAAAGCGGACATTAGCCTTTTATACTGAAATATTATTCAGAAATTTTAACATTAAAATCATTAAACAAATATATTAAAATATAAATTACTCAGAAAATTATACGCTTACATCATCTCTAAACGCAAACAACATTAAATCTGTAAACAAATTATTTGTTTTAGAATTAGCTATTCAGCAATTTTTAGGCGAATTAATAATATTATGTATTCCATCGCTGCGCCTCTGGTGTTGCGGCTGGTGTTTTCGTAGAACCCAAGTGATCTACGCAGATAAGCCAAACAGGCGCGGTCGGGAGTGAAATGGGTGACAGTAGTAAAATTTTCATGCGTGCTTTCGTGCTGCGATGGGCACGTTAAGCCGTCATTCCCAGTAGTTATCGATATAGCATTCGAGCAGCGTGGTGGAGTAAGCTCCAGACATTACCAATAACACTGGTCGATATTATTTTTGCGCATGGGACATACGTACCTAATTTTTTATTGTTTTTACAACCAGAAACAAAAACAGGAAATAAAACAGTTTTTTGACTTTGTGAGAAAAAAAAAACACTTAGCTTTATTAGTTCTATACATGTAATATGTATGTATTTTTGTCCAACAATTTACCTAGAACTAAAAATTATATCCAAATAATCCTTTTTGATTTGACTCCGGTATATTTTAACTTTGGAATTAGTCAAAGTTACATGAAAATCGGTTTAGTAGTTTTTGAGGTTTTGAGAGAAAATATACTCTTTTCGAAATTCGAGTGAAATATGTATTTTTGCGTATATAATCAGAATAAACTAAGTAAATCTCATGTGCAAGAAAAAATATATTTGTTGACTGGTGTAAGGGTCGAGGCCCTTGCTCGGCAGTAAAACGCAAATAGGGTTGTAGCCAAGAAAATAACGCTTCACTGTCATGGTGGGTGCCGTTAACAAGCAAAATAAGGAGACAAATAGTAAAATACATTTAAATTCATCAACAGGGAATCTTTTGGGAATCGAACCCAGGACTTCCTTCATGGGACACTGATGTGGTACTACTGCGCTATACAGGTCGTCTTGGTAAGAAAATGGTTATAAATGATATATAAAAACATTGTTCAAAATTTATTTCCAATAAATTTCAACAAAAATATCAGTTTTGTGGTTGTGGTGCGGGAGTAAAAATGTATTTTTCTCGAAGACATTCGCCGGTTGCGATTGCAGTTTCAACGGGGTTTTCTTTTTTGATTTGACCACATCTTTTAATGTCATCTACAAACTCTTCCTTTGTCCCATTCGCAACATGGAGAACCATCATTTTATCCAGGATAAAACTGCTTTCCTCGTCGATATATCCTGAATTATAAATGACACATTGGTAGAAGCGCCTACTGGCTGGATCGTCAGATGTGCTCTCTGTTATTTTTCTCAAGTTGTTAGCAGGAATTCCGGTTTCCTTTGAACAAATTTCTGCACTGCGCCGTAATTCTAGAACTTCTTTCGGCTTGATTTGTATGACCACCTGCAAAATTGGACAGTTTTGTTTTAGCTTGACTCTATTTCATTTTTTTTAATTAATGGTGGTGGAACTTTCGCAATGGTTACCATGCCGGCCTGCCGTTCGAAGGGTCTTGGGTTCGATACCCAGCGAAGCTGAAATATGATGAGTTTCTATTCCTGATCTCGATTTGGGTGTATTCTTTATGTATGTCCAAGGTACATACGATACAGGAAATCCTAGTGTGTAGCTTTAAGCACAGAATACTAACTCTTACTATATTGTAAAGAAGCGATACTCAGCCACCGCAACTCATTGCGCTTCAGTTCGGTACTACAGTCTGGTAGTAAGTCACAGAGTGTCAGTTTGTCAGTGCTCGCACCGTTCGCGTATAATTCACTAGCGGCCGCCCGTGCACTTTGGTATTAGTCATAGCATGATGTTATACGAGGGCTGTTTGATAAGTCCTTTTAAAAACTATTTATAAAAGCTTTTTTCTGGTAAATGACATTAACACTGGCAGGCACAATCTTTCAAATGAAGACTGTCAAAAATTCAGCAAAAAAAAAAAACAAGTTTTTGTCAGTTTAACCATTGTTTCTCGTAAATTTACAAAAACTCTCAGCAAAAACTATGGAAAAATCTGAATTGCGTGCCGTTAAAAAACATTTTTTTTATGGCTGCCACAATAAAAAATGGACTTGATTCTGTTCATAGCACTAACGCAGCAACGTTGTAGACAGTTTATAACTGGATTAATAATATATTTTTTTCCACCTCTTTTATGTCCCACTGCTGGGCACAGGTCTCCTACTCACAATTGAGAGGGATTTAGGCCATAGTCCAGCACGCTAGCCAAGTGCGGATTGGTGGACGTCATGCCTTCGAGAAGTTATGAATTTCTCTCAGGCATGCACGGCGATGGAGAATATCGTAATCAATGAAATATCACGATATTTTCCATTACCGTGGAGCCGCGATAAATTCGCACATTACAAATTTCTTTGTCAGAGGTGCGCGCCGAGGAATTGAACCTGGGATCGGTCTCGTCGAAGACCGCGGTTTTTTACCACTTGGCCATCGCTGCTCTTATGCTGCTCAATAATAGATTAATAATTAATAATTTTAAACGTTTGTCAAGCACATCTCATGCTCCACGCTCTGGTCTCCCAATCGAAGTTGTTGAGTTCTGAGGATGTTGTTGAAGAAGTCCATAATATTGTCTTAAAAATCTAACCTCATTTTGCTACTACTCGGGTTTTAATTTGTCTCTAACCCTTGGGCTCCATCATCTCCTGTAAAATTGCTGTTTTCAAGATGCAACAATTTACATAAGAGGTATCGATATTTGGTATTCGTCAACTTCCAAATTGTCAAGTTTTATAGTAATAAAATATAAAAAGTCGGTAAAACAAAGTTTCTTAATCTTTTATATTATTACATAGTTACAGCTCGAACTAATAAAATCACGTAAATACGTTACCTTATCCTGGATACTCCATTCAAAGCACAAAATGGCACATATTAAAATGAAATGTATAAAGTTTTTGGTACATGATTGCATTTTTTTAAATTGAAACTTATATTAAATAAACAAATAAGGCTTAAAATGTTTCAATCTCTTTTGTCGGGTATTTTGTTACTTTTCCAAAAAGTTTCTCTTTTATATTAGATTCGGTATGGCTAATTATATTTCACAAATACATAATTAACTACAATTGTAGGTTGTAGTAACCCTTTCTTTGCTGTTGGGAAATATTTATCCCCGTACATTTTATTTTGGTGAAATAATTTCGGATGTATTAATGAGACTAACGAAGTATAGTTTTTGGTTGGGTACCAATATCAATTCGAGTGTTTGTTATTGCTTGTTTGTTTTGTTTGCCATGAGAATTGTAGTTTATTTAATTGAAGCACTGCTTTACCGGTCGTATTTAATTAAAAATCTGATTCCAATAATTTAATGTGAAATTTAGTTGTATATAATCGACGTTAAACTTTAAATATCGGGGAAATGCAAAGCCTTAAATAAAATTTCGAGAGTCCAAACGTAATTTTTGTTAAATAATAAGATTCAAAAGAACGACCGAAAGATGCAGTCTTTTATCATTACTGTCTTACATTGAAAATCTCCAGTCAGTCAGCAATTTATGGTCTGAGCTATGCCCAATATTTCTATGAATCGTAGTCAACGGACTTATTTTCTAAATTTTCAATGAGCATACATATGTATATGCAATGGAACAAAATTGATTTAATCGAAGCTACAATCTGGAATTTCAATTTTCGTTTTCATAGTGTATGAAATGATATGTCTATTATACAATAAGACTTTACGTTTGATACCCATGACGGGTGGGTTATACAAAAAAGTGTAATACGACTACAAAGTAGACATAATTGCACTGTCATCCACGTTAAACGTGTATACAAAATTTTTGCACAATTTGTTGCTTTTAAATTGAGTTCCAAGATTTCAACCCGAACAACATACAGTGCAAGTTTATAAAAAGCTTGTAAAAGACACTATTGCTGGCCACGGTTACATAAGATAAGCAGCGCCACTCCATAGGTATGATCGCAGACAAGACTTGATTTGAGATATGCTTGACTCCGGCTGACGCTGTCACTACAGCGCTACAGCCCAGCATTGAAAATCATCGTCAAAAAATAGGCGTATGACAATCTATTCATGTAACCCAGCATTACATGGGTTAATTCAAAGAAAAAAATAGTACGTAAGGCCTTATGGTTAGATAGTTTTTTTTTAAACTTTTACCATAGGTACAATTACGTGACATGTTTAATTAGGTACTTGTATAGCTCAATTACCGGCCATTAATTGAATATGACGAATGAAATAAACTTCGTAACTATTTTGACTAATTACTTCAATTAACTCTATAAGAAAACTCCAGACACTAACAATATAAATATAAATATTTGCAGTAGTTCGTGAAGGTTTACTTGTGTTTAAAAGAGTATTTTTATGAGATAAATATATCATTAATAATTAATTAGTGACAATTGTTTTTGCAAGCATTGTGCAATGTGACAATAGTTTTTTTTTCTGATTTTTTTTCTGTTAAAGCAAGTCGTTTCATGATTGTAAAGCCGAGTCCAAGAAAGTCAAGCGACACTGTTACTGGACTTTTTTTGTGTCCACCAGGCTTAGAGCATCACAGGTACTGACAGGTGTGACACCCTTCAGAGGAGCGGCCTTTACGGGCGAACCCCTAGTCCCAACGTGCATGCACAGTGTGCCTTCTAGTCATATACAACTAAATAGTGTGTGTATGTCGGTGTCAGTGTAGTCGGTGCATAAAAAATGACGTTGTTAATTGAAATTGACATATTAAGAAATGTATGTGTCTGTAGCGATGAAAGAATATTTGTAAATGTGTGACAAAATAGAAATGTGTGCGTTCTTCCCGCGCACCAGATTTGGCACAAAATTTATGTATCGAAGCGAGGCGACTTGCCTTCTCCACTGACGGGTGAGTCAGTACCTTTGATGCTTTAAACCACTAGGCCGCCACTACTGAATACGAGGTTCAAAAGTAGCATGTTTGCGGAAGTCTTGAGAGCATGAATACATCTTTATTTCTTAAGGACTTCGGGTCTTCGCATCGTTGTCTATCTTGTGAAGCTTAAGCTTAAACCTAAACACTCCGCCATCAGAGCAATCAAAGCTCGCAATAGGAAACGCGCATGGCAAGGCGACTGCCGAAGAACGCAAGTGAGCCAGCCGAGCCAAAACGGATGCGGTTTTAAAAATAGACTTTTATTTAAAAAATAAAGGTCTTTTTGATCTGAATGAAGTAGCGGACTAGCCTGCAGGCCACATGGTGTTAAGTGGTTGCTGCAGCCTGAAGATTCCAACTTTTTTTTCTTTTTTTTTTTAAGTAGGGAATGCATTTACGCACCGTTTCGACTTCTGTCTGGACAGAAGGAGGTGTGTGGGACTCCCCCCTGCCGTTACGAGGCAGGGATATACCCACTAAACCCTACTGCGCTCCTCCATCGCCATCGTGACGATGTCGTGGGAAATCGGCAGAGCCTTTGCTTCCACAACATGAGGATTCCAACTCAATCAACTCAACTCAACCGGTCTCAACCTCAACTATACTCCAGCCAAGCAACTTTAAGTCTCGCCTGTGGTCGCATGCAGTTGCGCTGCTCCTCCGAAGGCCAAATGTCGCCTCATGTAAGTCTGGCCGGAAAGTTCCCGTATCAATCGAAACAATATAATTGCTACACAACAAAAATGGGTGCACCGGTGGGTACTTCCTCGGTCGTACCATTAAATATTAAGCACCTATATAAAATACCATTAAAACAGATAATTTGTAAATCGAATGTGTTTATTGAATACTAGCCTTCCGACAGCGGCTTCGCCCGCATGGACCCGTTTAATGGGTCCCCGTAGGATAAAAATAGCCTATGTCCTATTCCAGGCTTCATTGCTATACCTATTAAAATCATAGGCGTTTAGCCAGCTGCTTCAACCGCGTTGACCCTATTACTTGTTTTCACGTAGGAATGAAGGATTTTCCCGCGGTAAATTAAAAAATATGTTACTAAGGGTGAATGTAGCTTACCAATGGTGAAAGAATTTTTGAAATCGGAACAGTAGTTTTTGAGTTTATTCATTACAAACATACAAAAATACAGAAATGCAAATCTTTCCTCTTTATAATATTAGTATAGATATAGATTAATAAAACTACATTATATAAAGCTGAAGGGTTTGTTCTTAGGAACTGCTGGTTCGAATTGAAAAAATATTTTTGTGATGAGGAGTCCATTTATTGGGGAAGGCTGTAGGCTATATAATATGATGCTATGACTAATACTAAAGTCCACGCGGACGAGGTCGCGGGCGGATATTATAATTTATAATTAGTTGCTGATCATGCAGTGTCCATCAGGAAATCCTTAACGTGCAGAATCAGATTTGAAAATAATAGACATTATTTTGTTTTATCAGTTTTCCTTTTTACAGGCTTCTTGGAAAAATTGTAAATAGAAGGTAATAAACACATTATAAGGAATTCATTAAAATGTTACGAACGTTAGTACAAAGCTATTACGATATTATTTATAATGGCTCTGTAGAAAATAATTAAAAATAATATATTGTAAGATATAGAGACTGGATGAATAATTATACACTGCAATTAGCCTCGTGTTTATTGTCAATGCATAAAATATTATAAACTCCGAAAAATCAGAAAATGTTTTGGCTATAACCCATTTTACGTCCCACTGCTGAGCACGGGTCTCTCCCCATTATTGGGGAGGCCTGGAGCTTACTCCACCACACTGCTCCAATGCGGGTTGGTGGAGATGCGGGTTAGTGGCCAACCCGCTGTCGAATGTTTTCAAACCGCCCATAACGCCTCCGACAAGGTCAACGACTGTTATCTATCGACAACAACCGGGCCCACAGGCTTAATGTGCCCTCCGAAGCACGGAAACAAGCATGAAATTTTTGCCACTAGTGGTCACCCATCTCACACCCGACCGCGCCCGTTTCGCTTAGTTGCATAGATTACTTGCGTTCTACGCTAACCGCCGGGCCGTGCTGTACACAATCAGAATTATTATGTGAGACTATTTATATTGAAAAATTGAAACTGTAATTGTAAAATGTTTTTTCACTATTTCTCTTTTATGAAAGAAAATCAATAGTTTTACCTATGAAATTTATAAAGTTATGAAGAAAGGTCATCTGTTCGTATAATTTTAATACTAGCCTATAGGTAATATTTTTGTGATAAACAAAAACAGTTTTGCAAATTATTTCCAGATAATTTCTTTACCTTCATTTAATTCTTTCGGAATAGACATCTAACTACAAATTAAGTTACATGATTTCATCAGATAACAATAAGACGTGCAGGATACATTTCAAAAGAGTTCTTAAGATAATGGGTACGGTGAATTAACAGAATTTAACATTCATTCTACACTTAAATCTCAATTAATCGTAATCATATTATGTCAAGAATCTCGTTGTAAGTACTATACAAGTTAATCTTGGTGCAATATTACAATTACCTATTATAAATAATTTACTTCTGAAGACATCATCATCAACATCTGCGGTCGGCTTATGATTGCGATAATCTATACTAATATTATAAAGAAGAAAGATTTGTATTTTTGTAGGTTTGTAATGAATAAACTCAAAAACTACAGTTCCGATTTCAAAAATTCTTTCACCATTACAAATACAAATACAAATCTGCTTTATTGTACACCACAAATTAAAAAATACAGCATTAAACATATTGAACAATACAGTGTAGACAAAAGGCGGCCTTATCGCTTATAGCGATTTCTTCCAGACTGCCTTAGGGTAGTGAATGGTTGAGTAACTTTAAACGTAGGGCAACAGTGCACAAAAGTAAATACTTACGGTAAATAAAATTTGAGCTGCAATACTTACATATGAATTATTGTCTATATTATATACATACATAATATATTGATACATAGATATATAAATAAATATATACATACATATTATATATAACAAGAAAGAAAGAAAGAAAAAATATTTATTCATATTAGGAATACAAAATATTCGCTTAATGAATGTAATTTTTTCCCGGTCATCGCCTTTAAGCGCCCGTTTGGGCTAGATGTTGAGCTGAGAGAAAAAAGGCGGCGGAAAAAACTCCCAGCACTCTTTAAAAAAAAAGTACATAATAATATATTTGAGATAACAGAATGGCTATGGGTTGATAATGGTCAAACGTGACAGCTGATCGTGTGAGACACCATCGTTATATACATAACATAACATAAATATGCTTACATAAACATCACAACGCTATGCAATATACAATTATTTGAAAGTTAAAGGAAAGGAAG
The DNA here is from genome assembly GCA_911387765.1 of Pyrgus malvae. Classification (NCBI taxonomy): domain Eukaryota; kingdom Metazoa; phylum Arthropoda; class Insecta; order Lepidoptera; family Hesperiidae; genus Pyrgus; species Pyrgus malvae. Next base: position 22,631,943 of record OU426953.1, read on the forward strand.
CATTAAGAAGAATCAGATGAAAGATAATAGTCCCGTAGTCGATTTTTAAAGGTAGTAATGTTATCAGAAAGGCGGATCGTAGGGGGAAGAGAATTCCATAAGCGTATGGCAGTAACAGTAAAAGATTTTGTGAAAAAGGAAGAGGAGTGAATGGGAGTGTTGAGACAAAGATTTTCAGTGGATCGTAAGAAACGCTTATGAGCAACATGTAGAAATTGAAAACGCTCTTTTAAATAAGCAGGGGCCGAAGGGTGGAATAGTGCCGAATACGAAGCAACAAGAAGGTTGTGGTTGTGGAATGTTATGGAAATACCTGCGAAGAAGGATAGGGAGCCACTTGAGTTTTATACGAAACTCTGAAATGTGATCGTATTTACGAAGACCAAATACAAATCATATATTATACAAGCATTCTGAAGACGCTCAAGTTTATTTAGTTGCTCCTGGGTTATGTCTGGATAGCAAATATCAGCGTAGTCGAGAACAGGTAATAGGAGTGAATGAGCTAGCGTAATTTTTGTCGGAATTGGCAGAAAATTGCTGAGTCTCCATATCGACTTCAGCCGACCGAAGAGGGATCTGCTGACTGATCTATTGTAGGTCCGTGTCCAGATTTTTCCAACTCCTTTTGTAACTCTGCCAATCCAGAGTGGAATAACTCTTTTAAGGAAGTCATGGAGTGTTTAATTGCTTCCATGATTAAATTTGTTGTGCAGTGACTGTGTAAGAAAAATATCAGTGACTGATGGCAGGTTTTTAAAATAGTGTACACAGTGAAACTTTGTGCACGATATTAAAGGCAGTAACCTAGGTGTTACATACACAAATGGTACATAAAAGACGTTTTATGTATTTAATTTTTAAATTAAATTAGTGAGCTCGTAAAATGTGTGTATATTGTTTGGCACCTACCCTCAGAAAAAAATTAGAAAGCTACATTTACCCTGAGTAACATGAGCTACTTTTTACCGCGGGAAAATGCTTCATTCCTAAATAAAAACGGGTAATAGGGTCAACGCGAAGCGCGCATGGCCTGGCGGCTAGCGTAGAACGCAAGCGATCTATGCAGCTGAGCCAAACGGGCGCGGTCGGGTGTGAGATGGGTGACCGCTAGTGGCAAAAAAATTCATGCGCGTTTCCGTGCTTCGGAGGGCACGTTAAGCCGTCGGTCCCGGTTGTTGTCGATAGATAACAGTCGTCAAACCTTGTCGGAGGCCTTATGGGCGGTTTGAAAATATCCGACAGCGGGTTGGCCACTAACCCGCATCTCCACCAACCCGCATTGGAGCAGCGTGGTGGAGTAAGCTCCAGGCCTCCCCAATAAGGGGGAGAGACCCGTGCCCAGCAGTGGGACGCAAAAAGGGTTGCAGCCAATAGGGTCAACCTGGTTGAAGCAACTAGCTAAACGGCTATGATTTTAATATAGCAATGAAGCCTGGAATAGCAGATCGGCTATTTTTTATCCTACGAGGACCTATTAAACGGGTCCATGCGGGCGAAGCCGCTGGCGGAAGGCTAATAGTAGATAAACTAAGGAAATAGCAAGGAAAATAAACTTATAACACTAAAGAAAGCCATTTTAATTTTGTCAACCTTTATCACCCATATTAATTATAAGTTGAATTTAGACTATTTACTGTGTTAAGACAGTAAATTCATACTTGTCGTGGACGCAGTGACTGATTGCGAAAGCCGTTTCGATATTATCTTCCTTCTTAATTTTGTTGCACTCATTGAGGTCGTTTACAAGTTTTTCCTCTGTCCCATTTACAAGTTTCAAAACAAGCATCCTTTCCGGGGAAAATAATCCATTTTCAAGTATGTATCCAGTGCCATGGATCACACAGTAGAAGAATTGTTTATTGGGTTTGTCGTCTGGCAAAGTTTTGTCTATGATTTTCTTCAAGTGGTCTGCAGGTACACCGGTTTCCTTTGAACATTCTTCTGCTTTTTGACGCAATTCTAAAACTTCTTTAGGCTTCACTTGTACTTGCACCTGAAAGATAAAGAAAGTATTTTTATGGCTTTTTTTTTCAATTTTTTTGTTTCTTGTGTCTAACGAAACTTTTAAACTATTACAATTTTTTGTAGTCCACCAAACTGCGAGTGCAGTTTGTAGGCGGAGAAACATGCTCTAAGTGACATTATTTTTAAGTGCTACTAATAAACTATAGCTAAGACAAGTATATACGAGCAGCGATCGCCGAGTGGTAAAAATCCGCGGTCATCGACGCGAGCGATCCCGGGTTCAAATCCTCGGCACGTACTTCTGACAAAGAAATTTGTAATGTGCGCATTTATCGCTGCTTACGGTGATGGAAAATATCGTGATATTTTACGTGATTACGATGTTCTCCATCGCCGTGCATGCCTGAGAGAAATTCTTAATTTCTCGAAAGCATGACGACCACCAATCCGCACTTTGCCAGCGTGGTGGACTATGGCCTAAATCCCTCTCACTTGTAGGTGAGTTCTGTGCCCAGCAGTGGGACATAAAAAAAGGTTGAAAAAAAAAAGACAATTATACGTATGTATGTATATATCACACATACATACATATGCATTCAGCTTTACCATTTGATATATAATTTTAAGTAATTGCTTCTAAAATAATACATTATTCATAATATAATTACAATGCTGGCTAAGTGTGGAATAGAGGACAATACGGTACTCCAAAATTGAAACATGTTCTTTTTTATAATAGTTTAAATTATTTCATCTCAGAAGGAAATAAACTTTTATACATTATTATTTTATTTATCTATATGTTATTGATGATATATATAATGATATTAATGATATATGTTATTCATGATATAGTTAGATAAAGGCTAATAAATACTTACTCTTTCTTGGGTACTCCATGCAAAACAAAAAACGGCACATAGTAATGCTATGATGACAACTCTATTACTGTCTGTAGTCATTTTGAATACTTTTTAATAAATTAAATTTGCGCAGTATGTGCAAAAATATTAACTGTTACGCAGGAAGTAAATTATCATTTGTCATTAGCCGTATATATATATGTGCAGGAGTCATTAAGTATAATTAAAAGTTCATTGGAGTCATTATGTTTGACAGTGCATAAGGTAAGTTATTGCATTTTGTATCAGTCATAGCATTTGTTTCATGTAGAACGGCTAAACAAGTAAGTACAGTATGAATTGGTTTATGTAATGGACAATGAATTATGTTTATATTGTAATTTTTGAATTTTTTTCGAGATGAATAAGATACCGCAACTTATAACAAGTTCATTTTACCTAATTTAACTAATTCTGTCTGATGAAATGTAGTTTTACTTATAGATCTTTAAGACTAAATGACTAAAAGTTAACAATACTAGACTAATCTCTTCCGTAAACATTTTCTGTGAAATTCGTCCACTAAAGAATGACCGTTCATAGAATGCAGGCATCTAAACGCTGATGGATGGATAGATGAACGGCTTCACACGGCAAAAAAAATCCCTTAGAGTGTCGAAGTTGGATGAGTGGTAGTTATGGATGCATAAACTTAATCGCAAGCGGTCTACGCAGCTAAGAAAAATGGACGCAGTTGAGTGTGAGATAGGTGACCACTAAAAGCAAAAAAAAAATACGCGCGCTTCCGTGCTTCGGAGGGCACGTAAATCCGTCGGTTGTTGTCGATAGATAACAGTAGTTAAACTTTGTCGGAGGTTTTATTGGCGGTTTGTAAATATCCAACAGCGGGTTGCCAACTATTCCGCATCACCAAAAACCCGCATTGGAGCAGTGTGGTAAGCAGTAAGTTCCAGGTTGCTTACTAAACTCATGCAAGCAATATTTAAGATAGTATAGGAGGTAGAGCGGTAGAGAAGAGCACTATTATATTAACGCTTAAATCGAAAAGACATTACAATAAACTTTGTTGAATAGCTTCTAAAACAAGACAATATCATAACAGTGTCTTTTGATGGGACCAAGAATATACAATAAACTACCGGAATTCCTCAAAATAAAAGCGGGAAATGAGTCTAAAAAGAACTTAAAACTGGAAAAGGCATATTACTTGGTCACTGATTTTTTAAACGATAAAGCGGCATAAAGGAATTCCATAAAAACCTGGGAGGTCTTTTTTCCGCCGGCTTTTGTTCCACTCGGTGTACAATAACCTTGCAATATGTGTAGCCAAAGCTGACTATCGGATCCGATCCGAAAAATAAAAATAAATAAATAAATAAAATTAATCAATTAACAGGCGCAATATGGGTACAAATAATGATAAAAATAATATAAATATAATATAATAAATAACACTATTTCAATATACCATTTTATATTTGTAATTAGTTAGGTTTTTTGTTTATTGAAATATTTGTATACCTCATGAAAAAAAAGAGATTTAGGACATAGAAAATGAAATTGAGCCAAAATTAAATAAGAAAAATAATTTAAAAATTTAAAAACCCCCGACCAATAAAATAAACTCTAAAAACTAACAAATAATATTTTAAACCTATTATACCACTTAACCACATAACCACACGACAAAAAAATCCCTTAGAGTGCCGAATTTGGATGAGTGGTAGTTATGGATGCATAAACTTAATCGCAAGCGGTCTACGCAGCTAAGAAAAATGGACGCAGTTGAGTGTGAAATAGGTGACCGCTAAAAGCAAAAAAAATATGCGCGCTTCCGTGCTTCGGAGGGCACGTAAACCGTCGGTTGTTGTCGATAGATAACAGTAGTTAAACTTTGTCGGAGGTTTTATTGGCGGTTTGTAAATATCCAACAGCGGGTTGCCAACTATTCCGCATCACCACAAACCCGCATTGGAGCAGTGTGGTAAGCAGTAAGTTCCAGGTTGCTTACTAAACTCATGCAAGCAATATTTAAGATAGTATAGGAGGTAGAGCGGTAGAGAAGAGCACTATTATATAAACGCTTAAAGCAAAAAGATATTAAAATAAACTTTGTTCAATAGCTTCTAAAACAAGACAATATCATAACAGTCTTTTGATGGGACCAGGCATATACAATAAACTACCGGAATTCCTCAAAATAAAAGCGGGAAATGAGTCTAAAAAGAACTTAAAACTGGAAAAGGCATATTACTTGGTCACTGATTTTTTAAACGATAAAGCGGCATAAAGGAATTCCATCAAAACCTGGGAGGTTTTTTATTCCGCCGGCTTTTTTTCCTGTCGGTGTACAAAAACCCTGCAATATAGGTACCCAAAGCCGACGATCGGATCCGATCCGAAAAATAAAAATAAATAAATGACGCAATATGGGTACAAATAGTAATAAAAATTATAAATATAATATAATATAATAAATAGAACTATTTCAATGTACATTTTTATGTTTCTCTTTGTTATTTTTTTTATTGGGAGCTACTTCAGTAGATGGCGTTGTTAAGTAACACTAATCTAATGAGTCCTTGAAGAAAATCAATTATTTTGATCCGGTGAACGCTCGGTCATCTGGGTACTAAAGACAATTATTAATAACAAAAAACGTTCACAATAACCCAAAAACACCAACGTAGCCTTTAATTTAAAGTTCCTATAAAAGGGTATCTGTGAGTCAATGAACTTAGGTAGGTATCATTAACTATCATTAACTGTCATAATAAATTAGCACATAATAAATTTGCGACTGACCATTACGTCCTATTTTTTGTTTCGTATTAAAAATAGGTAATAAAACAATAAATAAAATGATATGCTATAAAACTAATAAAGGAATGGGTTTTTAAGTTTTTTATTTAGCACGCTATAACTATATAATAGCATGTATTTCAACCTTCTTTATGTCCACTGCTGGGCGTAACGTTCTCGGACGTAAAAGGGTTTTATGCCATAGTCGACTACGCTGGACAAATGGAGATTGGTAGATATCGCCATCGATAAATTATGAGTTTCTCACAAGTATGCACGGTGAGTGATGGAAAACATCGTAATTAAATAAATCACACTATTTTCCCTCACCGTGGAGCAGCTGCAACAGCAGATTTCTTTGTCAGAGGTTCGCACCGGAGGTTTAAAAGGAAACGCGGATTCAGCCGAATTTGAAAAATAGGTATTTTGGAATAACTATTGCTATCGCGCTGCGCCCTGCGCTATCCGCCGCGTGCGATAGGGACAGATGCAGCTCAGACCGATTATACCTACAAACTTTCTTACTAAATCGAGGTTTCGTATTCTCCTCTTCCCTCCTTCAAAATTGAGTTTATTAAATACTAGCTGTGCCCGCGACGTCGTCCGCGTGTATAAAGACTTTTATAAAATGGATTGATTAAAAATTAAAGATTATTTATTTGCATTGAATAAGTAGTAGGTAGATTATTCTTACATATAGTGAAATCACTTATAATACTATTTTCATATGTTCAGAAGAAACCTAATGTATTTTTTCTAAATCCTTCAAACCTAAAACAGTAAGGAATGCTTACTGTACTGATCTTACTATCCACTTTTCTCACGTTTCGTTTTTCTCGCGCAATCAGATTCTCTTTACAAATATGTACCTCGTTTATTAAAGTTAAGAGATACTGCTGTGCCCGTGGCTTCATCTATGTTAAAAATAGTATCTTTAGTAAATTGGGTGAATTTATACTGCAAAGAATGTATAGACTCATTCTATATACATAGCTTTAACCTACTGCAGAAAAGAGGTGCACTATACAACTACTTGTAGTTGGGAGATAAAATTTCTAAACATACACTTGCTTAGGATTAAACAATCGGAAAAATAATTGTAAGGTCAATTAATAAACTATAGGTTTAAAACTTGCGGACAGCAGTTTGGTTATAAGTCATAACTCATATAACATTGTGAAAACTAAAGCAGAAGGCAGGGTCTCTACACAGTGTGCTATCTGTATTTGGAAATAAAGAATATTATTATAAAGAATCTTTAAATAATCCTTAATATCTCCATCAATCAACGTGTGTGGATGAGCCCTCAGCCCGTACGCAATTAAGAGACGCAAAAAATGAGTTTTCATTGGTCCAATTAAAAATGTTCAGCATCATACGTATACCTACCCAACGATGGGACAACCCGCGTGGCGCAATGTTTACCATGCCGGACTGCTAATCGAACTGTCCCGGGTTAGAATCCGGGCGAAGCAGAAATTTCAATGATGAGTTTAAACTGTTCTCGGTCTGGGTGGTTGTGTTTCTGTCTCTATGTGTGTTCATGGCACCCACGACACAGGGTATATCTACCCTAATGTGAGGCTATACGTGTGAAATGTTATTTTTTATTTTCTTACACTATGTACTTACTTTTATTAGACTTAAGGCTTTTATTTGAAATTATCTCCATCGAATCACTTTGGAGAAGAAATGAATATTGCTCCATAACGCCATCTACCGTATGACATGTAAACTATGTGGTTGATAAATCGAATGTCAAATTACCAAATAGGTAGATATTGGTTCACTAAAAGTTTAACTATTCGTCACCTAGATGTCTGCAGTAGTCTCGTTTTGTTAAGGCTTTGTACATTCTGTATGAAGGTTTAGATTCCGTATCTTACAACCTTAATGCTGAATGCATTGAGATTGTAAGATTTGGATTTCGGTTCATCGGAGCTAGAGGCCTCCTCAATATTGGGAGAGCTCCATGCTCAGCAGTGGAATGCTAAAAAGGTTGCAGCTTGATATAATGTAGCAATAATAATCGTTTCAGCTGCAGCCTGTTCATAATCTTCCACCCCAAAAGAAGACTAATAAGCTGAGCAACTAACTCAATGGAGCTTGTGATGTAAGGTTCGGCGGCGGTAAGGCTCGCGATGCACTTATTAGGTACCTATAGTCTAGCCATTCTCGGCCAACGAAAGAAAATACAGTAAGCTGATCTAAGTATATTTAATATAGTCGACAATATTAGTGAGAGTTCAAAATAATTTTACTTAAATTTAAACTTTTATTTATGGTTTTGAATGGGCTGTTACCGAAACTTTCATACAAATTCCCCAAAGTGCCTTTTAAGTTTATGTCGCGTATTGTGTAAATGCACATAACTTTTTTGTTTATCACCCGATTGATATGAAATACACACTAATGTTACGGAAATTCATTCAACAATATATCAGTAAACACATCATTCAAAGAAGGGAAAAGAATTTGAGAATGAAATATTAAGTTAAGGTTAATTATTGTACGCTTGAGATACCAACTTTCGAATCCATTTTATTTGCTTTTGAGGGGTAGTTTTGAAAAAAGCTTAAATAGAATTCTTACTATGTTAGTAAAGATTACAAATACAAAATTATAAGTATATTACTCTGCACAAAAATATTCTGTACATCAAGTTTCGACACTCAATTTTCAAAGAGTTTCAAAGAAAATTGACATTTAAAGGGTGAATTTCGGGAAATGCTGAAACACGTATTCTTTTATTTTGGTTAGAAAATATTTATACCAAATTTCAAGAAAATCTATTGAAAAAATCCAAGTTTTCCATACAAATTTTCATCGCTCATTTCACACCCTTAAAGGGTGATTTTTAAAATTATCTATAGCCTAAATGTTAGCGAAAACCAATATATATAAAACAAAAAAAGATTCATCAAAATCTGTCCAGTAGTTTTTGCGTGAAAAGCTAACAACAGACAGACAGACAGACAGACAGACAGACAGACAATAATTTCAAAACTTATATTTTTAGCTTCTGTTACTTATAAAAAGACCCCTAGAAGTATTTTTTCAAATTTATATGCAATGTACAGAATTGACCCTGCTTACAGTTTTATTATATGTATAGATATTTTTTCACAAATATCAAGAACTAGAATAAGTCTATGCCCCTATGTTTTTATTTTGTCGTAAAAACCTTTCAAATTTGTTTTGCAGTTGTTGGATTAGGGCTGTATGAAAGAGGCATTTTCTACGATTTATGAAGAGTAATATTTTCTGATCTAATTAGTTAATTGAAAAAAAAAACAAAACATAGGGGCATAACTTTAGCAGACTTAGATATTGTCCTAAAAAATCACTCCTCTAGAAGCATTATCCAGGGAGAAAATGGGAGAATACATTTGTATGGAAATACGGCGGTAGCGTTTCCTCTTAAACTCGGTATCTCCTTATCGCAGATATTGTTGCTATTCAAACCGATGACTATGTTCAAGTTATTGTTGTCAGTACAATTATACAGTGTAAATAAATAAATATAAATGGGTGTTTTTATTAAATCAATTATATATACGACGGTGATAGATATTTGCTGATAATTTATTAGTATATTTATTTATTTATTTTGAATATTTGTGATATAAGTGGTTTTAATAAACTATTTTAAGTGCATTTATAGATTTGAGGTTAATTGTCGGTATGTATAATTTATTTACATCGTAAATTATAAATTATTATTTACACTAATTCATATCTATCTACCTATAATCTTTTGCAGGTTTCTCTGAAACGAAGAAGTATAAATTCTAACGCATGTACATAAGTACACACACTCTTTTTTTAATTTAGGGCATTTTATGTTGCTAGATGGATCATCACATAAAATAACTAATGTTATTTAATTACTCATTTTAAAAAAGTATTCAGAAAGAAATAAGACAGCTAAAACACATTATTATGCAAAAATAATTTATTTTAAAGTAGGTTCATAAAATAAAGTAAAAAATCTTGTAAGTTTATTTGATATCTTTTTAAAATTTCGTCATTTTGCATAGTTGTTGTCGACTAATAAATAGGTATAATTAAGCATTATTTTTTCAACATGGTTTGGATTTAAATTAATATGGTAATTGAAATAATAGCACTTAAAATTGATAATTTCAAAAAAGGTAATTATGGACTTTGATAACAAACGTTTAATTTCAGAGTATAAAATAAAGGTAATAAAATGCTAAAGGCTTTTATTTGTGGCGGATGCTCTCTCAGGTAAAACACTGTCTATGTTCTCACCTAAATATAGTTTTTTTTTATATATTTAAATAAACCGAACAAAAAGGCAGACGGGCCGCATGGTGTTAAGCGATCACCGTCGCCCATGGACACGGGCAACCCCAGGAGAGCCACCTGAGCATTGCCGGCTTTGGAGGAGAGCTTTTTTTACAGCTTTCTTGAAGAACCCCATGTTATAGTCCACTGGGAATGCCTCATCTGGAAGGTTGTACTATAACCTACACGTCCGTGGTAAAAAGGAGCGTGCAAAGCGGACCGTGGAGGACCGTCACGAGTCCAGGTGGTGCCGGTGGAACTTTAACCTTCGTCTGGTGGTATAATCATGGAATGGTGATGTAGGCATCAATTTGAAGAGTTCCTCGGAGCACTCACTATAGTAAAGTCGGTAGAACACGCAGAGCGAGCCTATGTCTCTTCGTAAGCTAAGCGGTTCTACCCTGTCAATCAATCTTGGGTCGTTGACGATTCGGACTGCATTATTCATTTCACTTCATTAAACGTCTTATATTTGTCCATCCATCCATCCAGCCTTCAACTGTCCACTGTTGAACATGAACTGCGCCTTCGTGGGAAGGCAGCTTGTACTCCTCTTACGCATGACGTGACGTGCCTAGACGTGACATGACGTGCCTTAACGTGACGTGACGTGTCTAGACGTGACGTGACTATCCGAATACCTTTCTTCCCCATCGGTTTTAGGAAGACTTACAACTGTATGGCCACAGGCAGGCCATATTGTTTCCAGTTCAGCTTGCAAGTTTTTAGAGCTATGTCATTAATCTTCGTCTATCTACGGATTTGATCGTTGTGGATTCTGTTGGTACATAGGAATTGTGGCGAGAAGTTCAGAGAAGTACCTTTTACGCTTGTTTTACTTTCATTTATATCGTGTATATTTAGGTGTGTAGAACGCAAGCGATCTATGTGACTAAGTCAAACGGGTGGTAAACGAGTGGCAAAAAATTTCATGCGGGTTTCCTTGCTTCGGAGGGCACGTCAAGCCGTCGGGCCCGGTTGTTGTCTATAAATAACAGTCGTTAGACCTTGTCGGAGGACTTATGGACGGTTTGAAATCATCCGACAGTGGGTTGGCCACTAATCCGCATCTCCACAAACCCGCATTGAAGCAGCGTGGTGGAGAAAGCTCCAGGCCTCCCCAATAATGGGAAGAGGCTCGTGCCCAGCAGTGGGACATAAAAAGGGTTGCAGCCAAGTTATATCTGATGAAATTGATGGCATTTTGTTCGATGTGAGTTAATTGCAGTGCATTAGAAAAAGGGTGTTGTGAAATATAATAATAATGCAAAAACATAATTTTTCGTACTGTCTCCAAAACTCCATCGAACACGTTAGGCTAAAGTAGCCATCGCTATACTCGAATATTTGACTTATTTACCTACTGCTTTATTAATGATTTACCTACTGATTTTGATCCTTTGGGGAAAAGGATGAGGATTGAAAGTTTTGAGGTTCATAGTCCAAAAGGGTTTGAGACCATAGACCGTGGTCTATATTGTATTTACTTTGTGCATTTATAAAAGGAACAGCGATGGCCGAGTCGTAAAAAGCCGCGGTCTTCGACGCGATCGATCCCGTGATAAAATCCTCGGCGCGCACCTCTGACGAAGAAATTTGTAATTTGCGCATTTATCGTTGCTCCACGGTAATACTTATATATCGTAATATTTAATTGATTGCGATCTTCTCCATCGCCGTGCATGCCTGAGAAAAAATCATAATTTCTCGAAAGCACCAATCCGCAGCCAGCGTGGTGGACTATGGCCTAAATTCTTCTCACTTGTGCCCAGCAGGGGGCATAAAAAAGGTTGAAAAAAAAATTCTAAAATTTATATATGTATATACACATAAATTTGTGTAAATCTCAGGCATGCCTAATGATGGAAAACGTCGTAATGAAAATAGTATATATTTTTATTAGGTATCTTTTTTTTCTCCCATCTTGGAGCAGCGATTTTAGAGCAGCGCCGGATGATATTATTATTTTCTTTGTGTGTGCCATCTGTACACGCTGTATATCACACATTTAGCCTTGAATGCTTATCCTTGTTCTTGTAATATGTTCTACAAAACGAGGGATGAAAGTATTTCCCAAGGGCTTTATACTCTTGTTTGGACGTAACGTATTGTTAATTGAATTTTTTTATATGCTGGATGTCTTTGTGTAACTTTTGTTTAACTTTTTTGTTAAGTAGGTATATTCTATTCATACTTAAACCATTGTTAGAATTAGTCTTGTATTTTTTTTCAACCTTTCCTAATATCACATTTCAGTGCTTAGGTCTCTTTAGAAAAAAAAGAGATTTAGGACATAGAAAATGAAATTGAGCAAGACTCAGCGGCTGCCATAAAATAAATAACTAACTATTAAATAAAATAAAAAGACAGTGAGATAATAACAATTATATTTCTACGTATGCTTTTATATTAGTTACCTACTGATTGCAAAATAAAATTAACATTTTGCAAAGAAGAACAAAAAATAGGGGAGCCCAAGGGGGTACTTTTGAATTTACTTGAGCGCGTTAGATTAAGATATGAGGTACGAGTACGCGTACACTCACGTTTAAAAATATCCTCCATATCTATGGATCGCATAACTACCCAACTTAATTATTTTATTTTTTTATGTTACTTCAGTATGTCAAAATGCTTAGATTAGAATTTGACAATTTACTGGTAATGATATGACCATTTGACCATTTCTCTTAAAATAAAATAAAATATATAAAAATTAGAGCTAACCGTAGAGTGCCATAGTGGCGTTTTTTTACTTCACTGTTTTGTATCCATCTTACCCTCTAATTACTAAAGTAGGTACACTTACCCTCTCTTTAATTTATTTTACGAATAAAAAAATCGTATAATTTTTTTGAAAACTACAGGATCCCCACCGATCCTGCAGTATAATATAATACGGAAATCATCATGATAACTTTATTGTCTTCCTACTCAACTCAACCTGTAGAACGCTCAAGGTCTTGATGATGTTAATATTAATTAAGTATACATATTCAGTACATTGTTACCTATTAATTTCTACTTGTTGATAGGTTCCTGATATTAATTTTCATTAAAACTATCCCACGTATAAACGTGGGGTATCTACTCAATAGGTCAATCTTTACCTACTCTAGATAGGTTTTGTACATTTTGTACTTCTCGGGTATTGAATTTTTTCTCGCAAACAGGTTATCCAAATTCTGGAATAAGGACTAATAAGGAGTATGGTGGATGACGGCGACCTGCCAACCCTAGCTCATGTAACTTTTGAGAGACCGTTTGCTCTCGCGTTTTCGTACAGGAGCAGTGGGGCCAAACGTCATAATTTAATTTAACAGGTTCTATAAACTCTAGTCTAAATAAAATGTAAATAATTAATTTTTGAAGTGAAAACTTCTTTAGCGGTGTTGAGCATTTTTTTTGGGAGGGGTAAAAAATGTTAAACTCGCATCAGGACACGTGGCCTGTTCGAATATTCGTAAGACGGAAGGGTGACAGCTGATGACTCGACTGCCTATACTTGTAAAAATCGTTTATATCAAGTATTTAAAATATGGATATTGAACAAAGTGCATCTATTAATAAAAAAAGTGACGAAGAAATAGTAAAAGAAAATGAGTGAGTACTTTATAAAAATACTAGATGAAACCCTACTGAAAATACTAGATGAAAAATAATAATGACAAAAAAGCAATTCGTGCGAAATTATTCCCTAATCATTCCAAAATATCAGAAATGCACAATGTTACTATTCAAGTTTTCACTTCTGCCGGCACTACCGGAGTGCAACCCGTAGTTTTTTTTGTCTTAATAAATATTGTTGGATTGTTTGATGTTGTAAAATTCAATTGGTAAATTCAAACATCAAACTTTCTGTAAAAAGTTCTTTTTAATTTCAGTTAATTTCATATAATCTGTAAAAATTTCCTCTTTGAAATGTTACGGGCTAAAAACAATATTTCTAAAAGAAAATATGGGCCTAGTTTTCATGCCTATTTCGAGGCGCGTCCCCGGGGACCGCTAAATCATGGCCCTCTTCGAAGATCACACGATCTCGGGAATAAATCCTTTGCTTAAAAAATGGCGCCGGATTGGAAAATAAACAGTTTCTCGAGTAAAAATATATGAAATAATCTCCTTTCGCTGCGAATAAATTTTTGATTGATAAATGTTTTTTGTGGAATATAATCAAGTACTGAACTAAGATATGACTAAAGTACATATAGAAATTAAAAAAAAAACTTATGAGTTAAAATCTTAGAATGTTTGATAATAATTTACGAGCTTTTGAGACCATGATATAAAATTATTATATATGATAATATTATGATAGTCGATACCTATTATGTAACATATTTTATTTGTATATTTTATACTATCATACTTAGTACATATATGTAGTGAATTTTTTAAAATAATCGTTGCTCATTGCCACTAGGTATTTAATATACCTGGCAACACTTAAATTAAGATGGTAGAGAATATAATAAATAAGCGAATACAAGAACAAGAAAGTAATGATATGAAAATGTTTACTTATGGGGAGCGATCAGTGCCCGGCAGTGGGACGCAGAAAAAAATAGCCGCTTACTAAAAAAGTAAAAACAATACAGCTGAAGGCATAAATATGAGATTATGAGCGCAGTGTTATTTCTTATCTGTGACGTATCTCAAGGGAGAGTTAAATCATAGCCCTCTTTGAAAATCTTCCCATCTTGGAAACAATAATTATCCCTTATTTAAAATGGAAAAGTAAAACGTTTAATTACAAGTGATTTTTTTTCATATTGGTCATTTTTGTGAGACTTATTCTTTTAATTCTGACTCTTGGAAAGCTTTTAATATTTATAACATTTAAAATATTTTTAAGAACTTCTCCACTTATAAAGTTTCCATAATATGCAGTAACTGTATGTTGAAAATTAAAATTATCTTTATAATAAACAGTGGTAGTAGCATATTTCTTTGCAAGAATGTATAATTTAAAGACAATGAGCCTTGTTCGCCCTAAATTTTTTTTGACTCACATTATTTTACCAATGGTTTTAGAAGAAGTAGGCGGTAGAACTATTATGGTTCGCCCGGGGAAGTAACACCTATGCACCCACTTCTGCCGTGAACCAATTCTGTTGTGTTTCGGTGGAAAGGTGCAGTTGCCGGCCACACTTACATGAGGCGACCACTAGCCTCCGGAGTAGCAGCGCAACTGCATACGATCTCAGACAAGACTTACCTATGCTTGCTTGAGGTTGTATGTAGATGTCCATGGGCTGCAGCGACCACTTAACACCACGTGGCCTGCATGCTCGCCTGCTACTTCATTCAAATAAAAATAAAAAGTTCCTATTTCATTATTTAAATGGAGTGATGGACTTTTTCATAGAAAGCTTTTTATTAAAGACTAGCTGTGCCCCGCGGTTTCACCCGCGTTTGCGATCATTAGAAAAAAATTAAGTCCCTTCTGAAGTGCCGTGGACCGGCTTTTTTGTAGGACTATGTTATCTTAAAACATTGAAAGAGAGAAATTTATGGAACTTTCTCGAACATTCTCAATTAATTAAAACAGTTTGCAATTATTTTAAAAACCTTCAGATTAATTGAGGAGTCGAGAACTTCGAGAAAGACCCAGAACTTTCTCGAATATTTTCAATTAATTAAAATTATTTTAAAAAATCCAAATGATTCGAGAAGTTTCTGGAACTTTCTCGAACATTCTCAATAAAATTAAAATAGTTTGCAAGATCATCCCAGAAATTTTGAGATCCACCCAGAAGTCCCTATCGGTTAGAAAAGTACAGATATTACTTTTTCAGGTTTTTCCACCCACTTCCACCCACCACGATCAAACTCCCTTACTATCATCTACGTACTACGAGGTATTACCACCCCAACGGGAAGTTGATTAAAGTTAATGATAATAGAGAAAACCGTGTCTTTACGTACAAAGAAAACCCTTTACTTTTTATATATGTATTAAGATTAAGATTAAGATTTCTAAGAGGCTATCAAAAAAGCGCAGTATTATTGCCTATTACAGATACATCTCTGGAGAGCACTAAATCGTGTCCCTCGAAAATCTTGGGAAGAATTGTTAAGCTGAAAATCTATGTTATATTCTTAACTATAAAATTGTTGACAGTTTGTTACAATTTTAAGCCAATCAATTAGTTTTCCAGATAATTGTTTCTTATAGTTCAACAATCAAAAATAATTAAGATGTCGTTTAGAATTTTTTTCAAAGATTCAGTCTTATTAATCGAACCACGGTCTCCGATACCGAGATACCCGAGTTCGCCGGCGCGCACATTTGACGAAATTTTGTAAAGTGCGTTTAAATACTGCTACACCAAGATGAGAGATAAGATCTTGTCTCTTTTAAATCGATTTTTTCTTCTTCTTTTACATCCCTTTTTGATGTCTCACTGCTGAGCACAGGCCTCTCTTTGGAATTGATTTATTATAAAAAATGAACCTTAAAACTTGATTGCCATGCTTGTTTTGCCTGCGTGTAATATTAGTCTACTAAGAGAGAAGCGCGCATGGCTCGGCGGCGAGCGTAGAACGCAAGCGATCTATGCAGCTAAGCCAAACGGGCGCGGTCAGGTGTGAGATGGGTGACCGCTAGTGGCAAAAAATTTCATGCGCGTTTCCGTGCTTCGGAGGGCACGTTAAGCCGTCGGTCCCGGTTGTTGTCGATAGATAACAGTCGTTAAACCTTGTCGGAGGCCTTATGGGCGGTTTGAAAACATCCGACAGCGGGTTGGCCACTAACCCGCATCTCCACCAACCCGCATTGGAGCAGCGTGGTGGAGTAAGCTCCAGGCCTCCCCAATATTGGGGAGAGACCCGTGCCCAGCAGTGGGACGCAAAAAGGGTTGCAGCCAAGAGACATTTTTACTTTTTGAACATCCTTTAATAATACCATCTTATAGACGAAAATTACGTCGCGGTCTATTCTTTCCATTTTTCAATCGATCAAAAGGAATCTACGCAGACTCCCGATGGCCCATCAATATTCATACTTTTATTAATTTGTCTCTTTTTGCGTGCCATTGCATATTGAGCGGCCGGAGCAATTAGTGGGAAATGCTTTCGAATATCTCCCGTCCATTTGAAACGTACAAAAGGGGTACTATTTCTATATCACTCGCTTGAATAGATTAGCAGGAAATGTATTTCATACTAGCTGTGCCCCGAGGTTTCACACGCGTTAGAGAGGATCATTAGCATAAAGTGAAGTCCCTTCTGAAGTGCCGATGGACCGCCTTTTTTGTAGGACTATTTAAGATAAACATTTCCATCATACATACATTACATATGTGTAACTCTAGCGGTTTTGGTAGCGCACGCCAAAATAGCTCGCAGATGGTAGAATTTTTTCCTACTTACTTGACACTTATCGTCATATTTTGAACAATTCACACAATATCTTTATAGATTGTAGCCTATGTGTTATTCTGATGAATTTAATAAGCTATATTATTGTAAAGTTTCATTAAAGTTCATTTAGTAGTTTTTTCGTGAAAGAGTAACAAACATCCATACTCACAAACTTTCGCGTTTATAATATTAGTAGTATTTCTTAAATATACTTACCAATACTCCTTTAAAATGAATTTCAAATGTCATTTTATTTAATAGATTGTGATTAAATATATTATTGGATTTAATTATAATAGCAGCTAATTGTTGGGATTTGATGCATACTTATTTTAATCTTTGAAAATTAACTCAATAAAACTTAAAGGTTTGTTGTCCACTGGCTTATTTCATCTCAGCTTATTAAAAGCATTAAAATCCCATTAATTATATTGACTTTAGGTTTACGATCCAAAAGAAAAAAATACATGAATGTTGTACACCCTGTAACGCTGTCATGAATTTTTTCTTTGCCCAGAGGCCTTAGTGTAAGTCTGCACACGCGAAAACGTTACTATCGCGTTTGCGTAAGAATTTAATTATCGACTTTGTTCCTTTCAGGTTAAGATCTATCTGTCCAAATTTAATTCGGACGCAGTAGTAACGTTTGCGCGTTTACAAACTTACACTAAGGATATCACAGTTATTCGCTAATTTTTTCACACAGTTTTCGTAATGGGGAGAATTCTGACCACATAATACTAATAGAATACCTATAGCGTTAATCGTGTTTGTATATGATATATACTAATCAAGCTTTTTTTCGTTTATTACCTAAACACACGTTACCTCATGTTACATAGACTAACCTTTTTGACAAATGGACAATCCCACACAAAAATAATCTTTCAATTCCAACAAGTACCCAGTTTCTGAGTATAGCGCTCTTAAACAAACTCTTCAGTTTAATAATATTAGTAACTACAGATGTATATTATACTACTAGTAGTATTAGAGTTATACATAATATATACAATAATAATAAAATTATATAACTAACTATATACAAAAAAAACTGTACATAAAAAAACATAAAAGGAAATTACAAATAAAAAAATATGTCTTTGGGCGAAAATAATAATCACCAGCTCTTGAGTCGCCACATGCTAGAACAAGTTTGAACTACATTTGTAGTATTAGTAGTATTTCTCGTTAAAAACTAAAACCCCTATAGTGTAACGAGACCTTTTAAAGATGGCCTTAAAAACAATAGGTAGCTAATAAAAACCATTCAAGTAGAATATCCCTGTAAGCTGAGCAATAAACGTAATTTTATACCCAACGCTACAACAAAGGCTAAGTAAGTCACGGCTTTTAAATCTGCTTTGTATGTCTTCCAGGCTTTTTTTCTTCCTCTGTCTGAACAGTTTTGTTTTGAAAGTGGAACTGGAATTACATGACATAATATGATTTAATAATTTGTAAATGTCACTTATAGCACAATATAGATATAAGTATACAGTAGAGTAACTTCATAATATCGGCCGAATTGACACACGCACAAAAACAACTGTCATTTACACGGCCGCTAAGTAATCAGTAAGGCAATAGTACGCAGTGCCACATTGCGCTATGGACTGAAAATCGAGTTTCATAAATTCATCTTTTGGAACGAAGTTACTTATCGCGTGTTGCGAAAGGGGTATGGAAGGAAAAAAATAAGACGAAAAGTTGTAACAACACTTTTTGTTATAGTTGTAAGAAGTACGGCTTACAACTATAGCAACCGCACTCGACATTGCTTTACTTTCTTGACTCCCATCTTTCTTATGACCACACTTTATGTTGCTTAGTGGCCACTATTGGCCACCCATCCTACTTTTAACCGCACTTGACATTGCTTAATTTTGTTGACACCCAAACCTAAAATTAATGCAGAAAAAAGAAAAAAATGCGCAGAAATTAAAAAAGGAAGAAAGTAAAAACGTACAACTTCGTTCCATCCGGGTGTCCCTTGACAACTCAGTTTTTTCTTAAATTTTCAATTTATGATTTTTTTAAAGGTATATAATATTTATTTGTTATTGACCTGTTTTTATTTATTTATTTTATAAGGTTTTATTATCATTTTTTTGATAAATTTTTGAGTTATGTTATAAAAAAGAGCTATCTGACATTGTGTGGTAACGGCAAACTTGATCGGATTTTAATTGTTTTTATCGCTAGTTGTAATCTACTAGGTAAGCGACTTAACACCATACCGTATGGTATTTTGCAAGTTAGTCGCTTTCATTGATATAGGTGTTGGGAGTATATTGTATAAAAATAAGCAACCCATCATTTTGTAGGTACCAACCCTAGCACTACGCGCAGTCATTTGTTCAAATTTTAAAAATCGGGCTGAGTTACGCTGCTGTCTAGAAAGGCAGGCGCTCCTTGTATTGTGCTTATAGGCAACCAGAATAGGTAATAAGTTACAGTGAGAAAGTGTATGAAATTAAATGAAATAGTTTGTTAACATCATGGGTAATTGATGTTTGTCATTGTTGTACGGCCATCGGCTGACCGACATCCGCTTTGTGTGCGCTAAGGCTTATATGGGCTAGGAGAAAAAAGCGGACGGAAAAAACTCCAGCCTTATATAGTGTAGAATGTACTCTTGAAATGTCATACATGGTAAATAACCCAAAGAACCCAAAAAATGTTTGGATAAGTTCTGAATAGATCATAGTTATAAGGCACATAAATATCACGGGATTACATTATAATTTTATATCTGTAGCTTCACTGCTATTTACAAACACGAAGATGAATTTGATTGTGTTAGCCCAAATAGCACTAAAAGTGAGTTGTCATGACATAAAATTGCCGTAACGGTTGGTTATAAAATTCAAAATACCAGTATGTAATGAGAAGTAATGAGAAATGTTTTCAAATGGATTTGCTGGATTGTTACTTTCTTCTTATTTTTCTGTTTAGGCACTATAAAAATATATCTGGCTGGCCTCAACACGTTTTGCACCCTCTTGGCACGGATCTCCCCCCCATTATTGGTGAGGCCTGGAGCTTATTCAACGACGCTGCTACAATACGAGTTGGGGTTGAAAAAGAATCTATACATACAAAATAACTTAATCCTGACTGTAAAACTCATGCTTTATACCAGATTGTTACTAATAATAATATACGTTGTAGCTTCGTCATTTCATGTTATTGAATCTACTGAAGTTTCTATACAATATGTTGTCTATATATGTATATATAGAGAAAACATATATATACACTCACACATATAATAAAGGTACTGTAAGTAACGTAAGGGAATGCCAAAGCACTGATTAGTATGTAAAAGTACATAAAATGTCAAAATGTAAAACGGAATATCGAGTGATACTGAAATAGCGTGCTTGAAATAAATAGTTCAGGCGACGTCACAGCTGATTCGCGTCCCACTCCATTTCCGGAATAAATAATAATATAGATATTCGCTAATATGTCCATCGCTCCTGGTTTATTCTCGTATATATAATCCTCTTTCATGTCAATTTGAAGGATTGTTCATGGAAAAATATCATCAACTGTTTTTTGTATTTTACCACTATGTATTTTTTCCGCCTTTTTGGTGTAAAAAGGGGAGTTATAAATTTATGGTGTTTGTATTTATGTATGCCTGTTTTTGTCATCGTAGATTCTACATAAATGGACCAACTATGATCGGTTTTGAAGTAAACGAGATGGCTTTTAGTTACAGTTTACATAGATGTCTAGGAGTTTTAAGATCAATAGCTCTTTTTTGTCCTTTAATTATAGACTGGTGCACCTACTACTACTAATAATAATATAGGTTCTTAATACTAATAAAAATTCATGTTTGACTTAACATTTCAAACCCAGCTATGAATAAGCTGGTAGCACTGAGTTACGAGTACGTCGATGAAAGAAAACGAAGCCTGAAGATAAAACGCTGCCCTTTGAGATTTGAAAATGAAACGCTGCTGTTTGAGATTTGAAGAAAAAAAATACGAGTATCTGCTGTTTAACTTATCGATACTACTTCAATATGATATATACGGGTATTAAAGGTTATGTGCATTAGTCGCCTAATGCCAGTCTGATCTGCAACCGCCGCTTCCCACCTAAACACAAAACGAATTGCTTCACAGTATTATTTGAGGTCAGCAATGGTACTTCCCTCCTTCCCTGATCGAACCGTGAAAGTTTTATCACCAAGAAATTGGGGCGGGTTTGTGGAGTACACGTTTAATGATGATCACGATCATTAGGATGTTTTGCATCACCATTGAGTAAGTGACTACCACAGATACAGGCGCATAAAAATTTCGGAACTGTGATTTGAATCTGGGTCTCAACGTGACGTTCCAATGTAAACACTGAGCTATCACAGCTTGACTGCATCCATTTTTTGGCTCCCAATGTTAATGACCCGTATTAGTCTCTCTCCGCCTTTTGAGGAGGCCTGCAACTTAATCCACCACACTGTTTCAATGCGGGTTGTCGCAGATGCGGGTTAGTGGCCAACCCGTTGTTGGATGTTTTCAAACCACCTCCGACAAGGTTTAACGACTCCATTGATAACACTCTACAAAGCACGGAAACGCGAATGATTTTTTTTGCCATCTGTGGTCACCCGTTCCGCACCCGGCTGCGTCCGTTTGTTTTAGATGCGTTGATCGCTTGCGTTCTACGCCAGCTGCCGGACTATGCGCGCTATCACCGGTTACTGGTCCCCATTTCAAAATAGTATCAGCATAAAAGGTTACTTTAGCCGAGCGCCTGCTGAAACTACTTCAGAACGTATAAAATGTAGATTTAGGCATCGTCTAGGCTCCGTCTGGCTTCACATTCGCTAATATTGGTTCAGGCTCGGCTGCGGTGCAATAACCCATAAGCTGCTTTCATAACGAATTAACATACTAATAATAATATGAATTTTCACTTAATTGCAATCAAAGTGTTGAAATGACGAAGGAAAAATACATGGAGTTTTAATAGAATAAAATAAGAACTACAAAATCTTTAAAAGGCTAAATTGTTTGGTGAGTTGGAATATGACTCCAATTTTTCTCTAATTAATGATTAAATTTCATGGAAATGTGCGGTTCCGGCCACACATACAACAAACTTTGAAGTACTAGCGCAAAGCATACTAGGTACGTCAGAGAATATGGGCCAAGCTTGTAGATAGGCTCAACTATCAATCATGTAACATTTTTTGATTCGCAGTCTGCTTCTATATTTAAAATTATAAATTTATGTCATAACAAATTCATATCGGAATCATTTTACGGCCAAGATAAATTCGCTTCTTTTAGCGTCAACAATCGGCGATTTTGTCTTTAATCGCAGCGAATCAGTCCGAAGTGGCTTTCAGACTGCGCTATAATATAGTAGCATAATTTATAATAGGTATATAGCTCATAGCACAACAATATCGCGCGCCATACATTGAACATTGTTCACGCTGTATTGTATTATATATTATTGGCTTACTATACGCTATAAATTGGTGCGTTGCGCTAAGTTCATGCTGTGCTATAAATTTATTACTACACGTTCCGATTTGGCAGGGACCAACCACCCGACCAAGACCATATCGGAACGTCAATAGGGTGGTGATGATGATGATGTGTGCTGTGCAACTGTGAACTCTTCAAATATCGCGGTCAACTGAGCTTGCTATGTACTATAAAATGTTAGCCATAATATCGCGTAATGTGAACGCCATGATATATAGGAAAGCATTAGACACTTCTTTGCTATACTATATAGCTCAATAGTGTATATTAAAAAGCTAGCGTGGCCTGACAGTCACTGGTCTCTATTTTTAAAGAGTATCAGCGTAAAAGGTTACTTTAGCCAAGCGCCTGCTGAAACTACTTCAGAACATTCAAAATGTAAATTTAGGCATCGTCTAGGTACCGTCTGGCTTCACATTTGTTAATATTTGTTCAGGCTCCACTGCAGTGCATTTGTAGCTCTAACCCGTAAGCTCCTTTCAAAACGCATAAGTATGCAGATATGAATTTTCGTGTTATGTTTTAAATTAGAAATTGACGATAAAAAGAATCAAAAGAGAAATTCAGGGTCACTGAAGTGTTTGCTTAGACAGGCGATTCAAAGCCTAATCACACTTAAGTTGACATAAGTCTTCACATTAAATAGGCTCAAAGTAGACATGTTAACCTTTGAATAAAATATAAACAGATGCTTTAGAAACCGACCTAGCGACATCAGTGCGCTTCAGAGACCTTTATCTGTCAGATTCAAAAGCTCGCATCCGAGGTCAATCTGAAAGAACTATTGGAACTACTTAGTCAAACAAAACTTTTTAAATAGTTTCCAATTCAATTTACTTACACGACAGAACTTCCTGTTCTTTCAATCGGAAGAATAAAAAGTTGTGAACATAAAATTCAGTTCAGAAGTTTTGTGGTTCCGTTTCAATTTTATGTATTATCGCGAATTATTGCTGGTCATAAAAGTGGTATGAAATGAAGCAAAGTTTTACTATCCTGTTATGTGTCATGTATGTTATGTTACCAACAATATATGTACGTTCCTGACCTGGTAATAAAATGCAATATTTAGGTATAATTTTCTTTATCATACATAACAGACAATATTTATAATACTCTGACGTATATACTCAAATCGTGTGGTCAAGTCAAAAAAACATATCCAAAATTACGAAGATCAAGTACATACAATATAAAATCAATAAATGGTAAAACGTTTACCTTCTCTTACGTAAACAACCTGCCAAAGCATAGCTGTATGCATTGATATACCCCATGTAAGAAATATAGATAAGTCATATACGTTCAAAAATAGAACGTTATAATGAGCTTAGTGTTTCGTCTGAAATAAGCAACATGTCCCGTTTAGGTCAAAGGTTGTGGTTCACGAGTAGAGAAACCAATAGAAATACAATTAATTAAAACAGATTGGATAAGATTTTAAAATACATCAGAAAAATGACAAAAACGATGGAATCGTACCTAACTATAGGTACAATTACAACAAGTTATTTAAATAAGGTTTTTTATTTATAAGTTTTGTTTATTATTTTTATTATATTTTATTAAATCAAATTATCAATTAAAGTTTTTACAGATCATGTATATTTTTATTTTTATAATAACAAATAAAAAGATGGTTAAATTATTGAGCGTCAAAGAAAATTAATATTATGCGTATCTATATGGTCACAATGAAATTCCTAAATTTGCTTGTAAGCATACGTTCGGTGGATACATATATATGTATGTATGTATGTACTCGTAGCTGTTGAATTGAAATACAAGTACATGGACGGCCATAGCCCTCATGTATTTGGCTGTATTTGTTGGGTTCTAAATAGTCGCGTTCACAAGTGTTATGTGCTGTAATGTAAAATAACGTAATCGCAATCATAAAACGATATAAAAAATGGCGAGGGATTTTGCTATATTATGGACGTCGCACTTAATTCAATAAATCCGCGCTAACGTTACTTATTCTCATATCTAACAGCAATCATACGAAACCACCACACACTACAATAAAACAAAGGCACAAAAGTAATGCATTCCCGCATAATTTCAAGAAGACAATACAATTTTCACGGAACTGCGCGAGAACACGCAAAGTGGGCACAATATATGGGCTAAGGTCGCGACATCGGAAACATTCGCAAGTTCGCGTCAGATAAAGATATCTTTTACTACGCACTTTCTGTCACATGCTCTTGAATATCATGAGAGGTGAATAAGTTATATTCATTTATCTTGGCTCACAATGCGTAGTACGAAGAAGAGGGTTTTGTTACAGCGTTATTATGCGAAAACAGAAATATGATACTAGAATTAAGCCAAGCGTAAATTTCTCAAGGAAGATAACTTTTGCGCAATATCTCTCTTACAAAGTATTTAGTTTTGAAACTAGAGGATATCTTTATATAGATCTTAAATTAGTGATAAACTCAAATCAAATGCATTTAACATACATATTTTGTAGGACAAAATGTTCACGGACGTCGATTTTCCATTTATTTGTTATTATATTTCTTCGCTTTATTCTCGATATGATATAATTACAAAGATAGTTTTCCCTCTCGTACAATGCGAGTTCGCACTATTTTAAGAAACTTTTTTGTCTTTACAAAAAAGAACAAACTCCCAGTGGTATAATGACAGTACCTCATGTTGAAGTTAGCTCATTCCTTTTTCGTGCGAGGCAAGAAACGTAGCCTCTGACGTCGCATTATGCTAAAAAGAAGCGCATAGGAGAAGCTCAAATATATTACAAACGGAAATGAAAAGGACTGGAAAGAGAATAATACCGCCGGATAACTACAGACAATAATTTGATAAGCTATGTTGCACTCAGATTTATTTATTAAGTTATCCACATAATTATGTGTTATCGTAAACTGAGATTCTTAAGCATGAATCACAAATTACATCTGCTTACACTATTCTAACACATCTCCAACAAATATAATCTTACAACTACCATCATACGAAGCCACTACAATACAATAGAACATAGTATGAGACAAAGTCACAAAAGTAATGTATCGCGCATTATTTCACGAAGACAATACAATTTCCTTGGAACTACGCGAGAACACGCAAAGCGGGATCAATGTATGGGCTAAGGTCGCGACAGCCGAAACATTCGCAAGTTCGCGTCAGATAAAGATATCTTTTTCTACGCACTCTCTATCAAATTCTCTTGAAATTCATAAGAGATGAATAAGTTATTTATCTTGGCTTACATTGCCTGGTATGAATATGAAGGTTTGTTACAGTGTTATTAGGTGACGTTATTATTTAGGATTAAGTCAAACGAATTTATTTTGTGGAATAAGTTCGCTTTGAAATGATAGAACCAGATGTTTATTTATCTTGGACTCAAGTAATTAATACTGTGATGAGTGTACGTCATTTTAAACGCTTTAAATCATAACTTATAATTATATAAATAAAATTGGTATTTTTATATAAATTTTTAATAACCTTTATAATAACCATTTATAGCCCTCGTCATTCTATTTATTATCATTCAGTTCATAATTAAATAAATGTATTAGATTTATTTATTGATTAAACGATTAGCAAAATTGTATACTAAAGCTCATTAAGATCCTTTAAATAGAAAAATAAATTACCTACCTCATTTTCTACTTCTTAAATAGTGATATTTCCCACTAATATATACATCAAACTGCCATCATTAGTTCTTATATCCAGCGACAAAAAAATGAACCTACGCCTATATTTACACACAGGTAATGCATCGTCGCATTATTTCAAGAAGACAACCCAATTTTCTCGGAACTAATTAACTAAATTATATCTAATCACAAGCTTACGAAGCCACAACATATTAAATAAAATGTAGGCTGAACCAAGTCATACACGTACACACCAAAATAAAACGTTCTATAGGCTGGGACAAAGCCACAAACGTCATACATTCCCGCATTATTTCACAAGACAATACAATTTCCTCGGAACTGCGCAAGAACACGCAAAGCGGGCAAAATGTATGGGCTAAGGTTGCGACAGTCGAAACATTCGCAAGTTCGCGTCAGATAAAAGATATATTTACTACGCATTATCTGTCACATGCTCTTGAAATTAATGAGTGGTGAATTAGTTATTTTCGTTTATGTTGGCTCACCATGCGTAAGTACGAAAAAGAGGGTTTTATTTTAACTTGGTTATTTGAATTTTTCTCATAAATTTTGATGTGATGAGAAAAACGTGTAAGTACAAAAGTTGCAGATCTTTTTATTACCTACAACTTAGTCATTCAACTTTTTCTAAAGAAGTTGTATTTTGTCGTAAATCGAGATAAACCGTTTTTTACTCCAAAACCACTTCTCCACCTCAGATCGACTGTAATTTATTTTTTCTTGCCTTATTGTTATATTCTGTTCCTTTTCCAAAGGCTAAACTATTTCATTTCAAACTATTTCATTTCATTTCATTTCAATAAGACAGGGGCCGCAGCCGATTATGCTATAAAACGCCGCAAATATTGTGCTATATCGGAAAATTATGAATTTGGGTCGCTTGTAATGGAGACGTTGGGTACATGGTCGACAGACATAAAAAAAATCTCCATGGATATGACGACCAGACTTGCTCTCGCTACGGGTGACCAAAGGGCTGGCAGTTATTTTGCTCAAAAAACAGTCATTTGGTTCAACGAGGGAATGCTGCCAGCTTTCAAGTAGTTTTTAATTGTAATAAATTTTTTTTTTGTAGTAATTTGATTTAAATTTCAAAAAGTATTGCACCTTTTTGAGTCCAACGACTATTATCTATCGATGACAACCGGTATCGGCAGCTTAACGTGTTCTCGGAAACATGCATGATATTCCCTCACTAGCACTCACCCTTCTTTCACTCGGCCGCGCTCATTTGACTTAGCTGCGTAGATTGCTCGCGTTTAAATTTCCAATATTTCAGTACCCAAAGCATAACATACGAATTATTACTCACGTACTCAAAGTAAAACTTTAAAATACTTACTACACAGATGCACAGTTTCCTTTCTCATGTATAAAAGATACCTGAAACTACGTAGATTTTTGTACAAACAAGACTATCGTAGCCGGCATGTTGCCCAGAAAAACAATTTTAAAATTCTCCATTCGCCTAGCAAGCTTTTTTGAAATCTTTATTATTTTCGTGCTGTTTAATATACGACTCGTAATAAACATTTTCGAACCAGGTGCTGTGTTTTTGAAAGGTTCAAATGAATATCAATTATGTTGATGAAATAACTTCAAAAGATCTAGATTCTTCTCAATATTTATCAGTTCTTTAAAAAGACGTAACATTTTAATGATTTCAAGCTACTCTTAAGACCGTTTGAATAGGACGGAGGATTGCTATCTATCAATATAAAATACCAGTATGGCTTCACCTTCATTGCAATATACAGAAACGTGAAAACGTGTTTTCAGCATCAACTTTAACTTATTTAGTCTTTGAAATACCTTATAATATACGCAGATGCATAGATCCCCTATCTCATGTATGCCTGAAGCTACGTAGATTTTTGTACAAATAAGATTGTCGTAACCGGCAAATTTTTTGCCACTAGCGGTCACCCATCTCACACCCGACCGCGCCCGTTTGGCTCAGCTGCATAGATCGCTTGCGTTCTACGCTAGCCGCCAGGCCATGCGCGCTTCTTTTTATTATGTCCCCAATATTATGTATTCACTGAAGAGCGTATATAATTTTAATGTACAAAACAATTTGTACCATGATAATGTAAGCAACTGGTATACTCTCTAAATGTTTATTAGGTTTTTCAATTCAGATGTTAACAAATTTATTAATATAAAATTTGATTTTTTTTCGACAGAAAAAACTTTAAATAATACTTTTAAGAAGACGGCATGCAAGAAGTATTTAAAAGTGGACCGAGACTACAGTAAGAGCTGAAGAGAGAGAGATGCAAAGTGAAGAACATGCAAAGTGTCGTAGACTTGAATATTTAATGAGGCGCAATCTTGTGTGACGCGATAAAAAAAATTCTAAGGGAATACGTAGATTTACACGGTACGGATTTTTTTTTATTTTGTCCCCAATATTTTGTATCCACAAAAGAGCGTATATAATTTAAATGTACGAAACATTTTGTAACATGATAATGTAAGCAACTCGTATACTTTCTAAATGTTTATTAAGTTTTTCAATTCAGATGCAATAAGTATTCAAAAGTGGGCCGAGACTACAGTAAGAGCTGAAGATAGAGAGAGACGCAAAGTGAAGAACATGCAAAGTGTCGTAGACTTGTGTGACGCGATAAAATGAGAGAATATACATAATTATGTAGTTTCACACGGTACGGATTTTTTTATTATGTCCCCAATATTATGTATCCACTGAAGAGCGTACCTATATAATTTAAATGTAATCAAGAAACAATTTGTAACATGATAATGTAAGCAACTCGTATACTCTCTAAATGTTTTTTTAGGTTTTTCAATTCAGATGTTAACAAAACGTGCTGGTGGCATTGGAGCGAAACGATGACCTACGAAATTTTTATATTTTTTTTTTTGAATTTTTATAATCTCACCTCCAACGTTACCATTTCCGAAACTGCTTGTCTTTGTAATTTGCTTTCTAATTCACCGATTGCGATCTATGAACTGTAAATCATGCAAAGGTTACTGCGTTCAATCGATTCTCTAGCCACTCAAATTAATGTATCGTATCCCACCAAACGCAATAAACTATCTTATTCAAGATGGGATAATAACGAACTATTAATGCTATTATTAAGATTTTTGTGAATTTGACTACAGGATTCAACGAAGCAGATGCAGAAAAATACACTAAATGTATGCAGAGTAACTATTCAAAAGTGGCCCGAGAGGACAGTAAGCACTAAGCAAGAGACGCAGAGCGAAGAATATGCAGTGTCGTGAACTGGAATGTTTAATGAGTCGCCATCTTGTGCGACGTAATAACATTTTTAATGAGAGAATATGCATAGTATTTTCAGTAACTTTTAAATAGGTGGTACTTGAAGATGTTCCCCATGAAAGGCAATAAGCTTTTCGTTTCAAAAAACCGGCCAAGTGCGAGTCGGACTCGCGCACCGATGGTTCCGTATTTTTTTAACACGCTTTTATTAACTTGACCTGTATGTATGTATGTAACCGAATCTTCTAAATTAATTTTCACTTACTTCTAGGAGTCTGATTAACTTGAAAATTTGCACAGGGGTCAAGGGCCGACGACAATACAATAATCTCATAACTTTATATTAAAGTCTTTACTAGGACCATCAGGATAAAAAATATATACGAGGGGTGGCTGATAAGTTCGTGGCCTAAGGTATCTACTTAATGAAACAAATATAAAGTTTTATATTTTTAACACGTCTAAGCGTCTGATTAACTTGAAAATTTGCACAGGGGTCAAGGGCGGATGACGATGCAATAATATGAGAATAAAAATCCAAATATTTTTTTTAAAATAAATAATATAGTTTAAAAAACTAAAAACACGCAGGGTGATTTTTAAGATACTATTGACACCATGCACCCCATGCTTTTTTAAAAAAGTAAAATAAATTTTCTTCTTATTTTTTAACTTATTAGTTCGTATATTCACAAAAGCGTGTTTTTTTAGATTTTTAAACTACATCATTTTAAATATATGATATAGCTGAAAATTTACGGTTTTCGCAATTTTCCCTTCATATGTGCTATAAGACGTTGCTTCGTACCAAATTTTAAGATTCTGAGTTCACGGGAAGTACCCAGTTTTGATTCCCGGTTTGGTTCCGTTTTTTTTCTAGGTACGGAACCCTAAAAAGGAAATAAATTGAGTTGATGCTATTATGTATATATAAACGTTTTAATGAATTTGTCCACAGAATCCTATAAAACGCATACTCACAAGGAAAATACACCAAACTTATGAAGTGCAAGTATTTAAAAGTGGCCCGAGAGGACAGTAAGTGCTAAACAACAGACAAAGAGCGAAGAAGATGCAAAGTGTCGTGGACTGGAATGTTTAATGAGACGCTATTGTGTGCCGTGCGACGTGATAACATTGTTAGTGAGAGAATATGCATCCTATTTCAAGTAAGGGGTATAATGAGTCTATAAAAATAATTTACTATGTATTCAGGCACTAGATAGCGTACAATTAGTATGCAAGAAACATTACGAATGATCCATAAACATTATGAGTATCATGATGTATTATTTATTGAATTCAGCAAATTCACACCAAACCGTGTTGCTGTCATGGAAAATTGTCAAAAAATACAAACTTTATCACTCATCATCAACAATTTTTTTCTATGTTACTAACTTTCTAATTCAACGATATATGAGCACCATATCAATTTTCAGAAGCTATACCCTAAGTGCCGAAGTCCGAAGATTTGTATATTTTTCAAACAAATTTTTGACCCTTTCTGTCCTCCCTTTCTTATTTGAATGGAGTAGCAGACGAGCATGCAGGGCACGTGGTGTTAAGTGGTCGCTGCAGCCCATGGACATCTACATACAACCCCAAGCAACCACAGGTAAGTCTTGTCTGAGGTCGTATGCAGTTGCGCTGCTACTCCGGAGGCTGGTGGTCGCCTCATGTAAGTGTAGCCGGCAACTGCACCTTTCCACCGAAACACAATAGAATTGGTTCACGGCAGAAGTGGGTGCAGCGGTGGTACTTCCCCGGGCGAACCATAATAGTTCTACCACCTACAAAATTACCTTCCCTATTTGTCAATACATGACTCTATAGTTAAGTTATCAAGAATATGGAGCTATTATACCTAATTAGTACACGAATATAGTACATTAAACTATTATTAAGATTCTTGAAAAATTTGCAACAGAATCCTACAAAAAAGAGATATTTACAAGGAAAATACCCTAACCTGCAGAGTAAGTATTCAAAAATGGCCCAAGAGGATAAAAAGCACTAAACAGGAGACACGAAGCGAAGAATATACAGTGTCGTAGAGTGGAATTTTTAATGAGACACCATCTTACGAGGTAACATTATTAGTGAGAGAATATGCGTAAACTTATAAGTAACTTGAAAAGTTATAGCAAAATATATGGTTGCATTGGTCACTGGAGGGCTTACGCATTGCATGCGTAAAATATTACGTTTAATTTTCCAAAATTTTCCAAACAACGAACTAAAGAAAAGCTACTAGTAAGAGTTTTTTTTTAAATATTGGCATCGCAAACTCTGTACATATTGCCAGCGATAAGTATAATTTTTGCATCTCTCAGTAGTCATAGAAAAAAACAGTAAATCGTCAGTAATCAGTCAGTCTAGTCAGTCAGATGTTCAAGTAAAGCGATGGCTACCAGAACGTGTCCGATGGAATTTTGGACGAAAGCCGAAAAACATGTTTTCGCACTGTTATTTTATTTTACAATACTCGTGAACTGTCATTAATCTATATCGAACAAAACGCCATCAACTTTATCCGAGAGGTCAGAAATACACCAAGAAAATGAAAATGAAACAAGAGCACTACATGTCGTTTCGGACTTCCCGCCAAAAACTCCTAAGCATAGTTATACTTATTCAACAATTCCCACTTAAAGTTCAATCTAGGTAAGCAGTAATAAGCAGTGTTGCCAACTGCTATGTAAGAAATGCGCTAAACCATCCTGGAAAATGCACTAGGATTGTGCTAATTTTGATAAAAAAGCACCAAACAAATAAAATTAATCAAAATATTTAAAAAAAGTACTCCACTCTCCACGAAAACAGCTATATTCGTTACGCTAAATAGATATTTATTAGAGGTGCGTTCTGAAAATCGGCAATAGTTGCGTGACAGCAGAATTTTATTAATTTTTCAAATCAAGGTGCGAATAATGGGGCGATTACATTGGCCAGCATGCAGAGCCCAATTTTTCATACATTGCTGGATTTCTGAGTACATTGTAATAAAATACTCAAGATAACCGGCAATGTATGCCAAATTGGTCCCTGGATGTTGGCCAATGCAATCGCCCCTTAAGATATGCTACTATCAGCCAGCAGGTAATAATTAACTGTGTTTTAGAACGCGCTACTGATTGGTTTTTACCAACGTGATAAATTGCAGACTTTTAAAAATGCACTAGTTAGGGCACTAGGCCCTGTTATGGAATTTTGACTACTAAAACATTAAGAAAAGCACTAGATCTAGTGCTGAAAGCACTAAGTTGGCATCATTGGTAATAAGCACTTATCCTGCTGCTCTTAAGCACTTATATAAGTACTTATACTGCTGTTTTGTTTCGCCTACCACAATTTATCGCCGTCATCAAGGGTTTATTGGCAGGGAATGCCCTAGACATTAAGTTCGCCTTTGTAATGTGTAGGTTTACAAAGTAGCAAATAAATAAAATATATCAATAATCGTTAAACTATTTAGGTACTTTTACTCTTAGGTGGCACCATTATTACATACTTACATAGAATACTTATGTTAAGAAAAAATAGGAGCACAATATTAGTATGTACTTTATACATATTGCTCATATTTAACGGTTTCTTAGAATACTGTTTAATAGTTAAGAAAAATAGTTCTATTCCAACGGCTCATTATTTATTGAAAAATCTTCCATTGAATTCCAAGCAAAAGAAATACAATCTTGAAAGTAATAATTGCGAATGATAAATAATTGAAGTTTAAAAATAACTTCCCAGATGATCATAAGAAAAAGATACTTGTTAGGAGTTACTAGAAAATAATAAAGAATTTAAATTGCACTCCGGTAGTGCCGGCAGAAGTGAAAACTTGAACATTAAAGTTGTGCATTTTTGATAATTTGGAATGGTTAGGGAATAATTTCGCACGAATTGCTATTATTATTAGTATTATTTTTCATCTACTATTTTCAGTAGGTTTTCATCTAGTATTTTTATAAAGTACTCACTCATTTTCTTTCACTATTTCTTCGTCACATTTTTCATTAATAGATACACTTTGTTCAATGTCCATTATTTCAATAATTGAATTAAATGAATTTTACAAGTATAGACAGTCGAGCCATCAGCTGTCACCCCGACGTCTTACGAATATTCGATCAGGCCACGTGTCCTGACGCGAGTTTAACATTTTTTACCCATCACAAAAAAGTGCACAACGCCGCTAAAGAAGTTTTCACTTCAAAAATTACTGCGATCTTAGCTGAAACTAGGACAAAGTATGCTAAAACTTTTAAGGAACAAAAAGTAATACCTAGTAAGTAAACAGCCATATTTTGTGAGAACAAAAGTTTATGTCTTTGAATTCCAGGTAAGTATCGTACACATCTTTTGTTCGTGAATCTATTAACTCTTCAACCCGGAATTCTTTTAAACAAAGAATTTCTTTTTAAAATCGAGAGGCGTTTTGCAATGGTTAAGCGATTGCTTGTATCATATAGTGAGAACAGCGATGGTAGAGTGGTAAAAACCGCGATATCTGACATGATTACACCGAGTTCAAGCCCTGGCGCGCATCTCTTATTAAGATTTTTTTTAAAGTGCGTATCTATCGCCCCATGGTAGAAGAAAATAGCGTGATAGTTTATTACCATATTTTCCATCACTGAGATACTTAAAATAACTCGAAGGTATGATGTACATCAATCCGCACTTAGTCAGCGTAGTGGACTATGGCATTTTTTATCTGGGGAAACCTTCAAAAGGCACCCGGCACCTTGGGAGAGGGGAAACCGGGTTATGTGGTATTTGTTTACGCACTAAAACCCTCTCGGTGGCCTGCTCCTGCGCTTGGGAAGGTACTCCCGGATCTCGAGGGGAACGCACCGGGGTGCTCCGCGCGCGGCGCCCAGTACGGATCCATCTACGGAAGAGCAAAAGTGCTCTCCTGCACCTTCAGATGCTCACGGCGGTATGCGGCCACGCACACACCCCTGTCCTTCCCGGGGCTGTTGGCTGGACAGATCGAGCTCCCACTCTCATCGCAGGCAACTCCAGAAGCCCACTTTTAGTCGCCTCTTACGATCAGGCAGGGGATACCGCAGCTCTGTTCTTAATACCGAAGCTGCAGGGATTATGGCCTATAATATCCCCCACGCACTTCAGAAAGGCGCCTATTGCCCAGCAGTGGGATATAAAATGGGTTAAGTAAACTTATATCTTGTCACTTAACTAAGATACCTACATATAATGGAATTGCCTATAATGCGTCTCAGTTTAGTAACAAGATTGTGTTCATATTTTAATTTACTCAAGAAATATTATTTTAAATAAAAAAGGAAAACAACTACTGTTAAAAACAGTTGATTATAGTAGTTAGCATCAGTAGCAGCTATTATTTATAAACCATTTTATTAATTGCTATAATCCACAGTCGTAATTATTTTAATTACTAGAAAAGTCCATCTACTGCATTATTAAGCACAGTAATCTCACATGATTATTTCTTATGCATACATTTTATTTAAGCACGCGCATTTACCATTCGCAAACTTATTTTTAACCGAATTCAGTGAAAAAAGGAGGAGGTTATCAATTCGACTGTATTTTTTTGTTTGTTACCTTAGAACCTTCGATTGGGTGAACACAGATTTTGTTGATTTTTTACTCCTTTACTCCAAGTATAACAATAATTATACATACCTACATTATATGATGAGTAGAAAATGTAAATTGTAATTACTGAGTACGCCAAGTTCTTTTTGCTCCTACTAGTAGAACACAAATAGTTTGACAGGAAAAGGATAATGACTCACTAGGTACATTTGTATCGTGCATCAGTTCATTTATATTTCAATGGATGTGCTGTTACAGGGCACAGATCCGTTAGCCACCGGACTAGTCCCTGTAGCTTCGGGATTAAGAATAGAGCTACGGCATCCCCTGCCTGGTCGTAAGAGGCGACTAAAAGGGGGCTTCCGGGGTTGTGGACGGTGTGAGTGGGAGCTCGATCCGTCCAACCAGCAGCCCCGGGAAGGGCGGCGGTGTGTGGCCGCACATCTGCTTTCCCGAAGATGGGCCCGTTCTGGGGCATCGCGCGTGGAGGGCACTGATGCGTTCCGCTTGGAGATCCCGGAGTCCTCCCCAAGCGCAGAGGCAGCCACCGAGGGGGTTTTAGTGCGGTCAAATCCCACATAACCCGGTCCCCTCTACCAAGGTGCCATGTACGTTTTGAACCTTTTAAAGGTTCCCCCCGATACCAAAAAAAAGCTACCGGAATATTGCATTTGTCAGACACGTTTTCAACTCATTCTTAAACTATTACTTTATTTTATAAAAAAATTACAAATACAAATATTCTTTATTGTACACCAAGATTATACAATGCAATTTAAATACAGTGTTACAGTATACAAAAGGCGGCCTTATGGCTGATAGCGATCTCTTCCAGACTGCCTTAGGGTAGAGAGTTGGTAAAAAACTGTAAGAGAAAGGAATCGGTGCACACAATTAAGCATAAAAATACATTACATGAAATTTCGAGCAAAATACATACTTACATCCATAATAAAATATATTAGTACCTACATAAGAATATAATATATATAATATAGATATATATATATATATATATATATAAGGTGGATAAATACATATATAAATATATATAAAACATAAATATACCACAATGACTTGAATTATTTAACCATTTTTACAAAGTTTGTGATCCGCATAATGTAATTCTTGAGAGGAATATCATCTCCTGAATAGTATTTGCATTTTTAAGATTCTGTAGATTTCTACTTCGAATCCTTATTACGATTTCCTGTATTGAAATACATTATAATATGTACTTAAAGAATAAAATATATTTTCATGAAGATATATCTAGTTGACTTTAAGCTTAACTGTATAAAAGTTTTATAATCTATGTGAAATTCTCGTTTTAAAGCACAACAGTCACTGATAATAATATTTTTAGGTACTGTTACGCGCTATGGGTAATGAAAATGCCGTTTGTATCGTAGAAGGCGTTTATTGACAGCTTCCACCAAAAATCCACTTGACAGAGTCCGAATCACAATGCACAATCACTATAGTACGATGAAATGACTTTTACATAATATGTTTAAGTTTTTATAAAAATGAATTCAACAAACAACTAATTCGATTAGCGAAGCTCATAATATTTTGCAAGAAATGTTCGATTGCAATTAATGGAATAAATAATTCGAAAAAAAAATTCTTTTAACATAACCAACACAACAGAAACATCTCTGAATTTTACAAAACACATTATACGACAGAGTTTATGGAGATCGTCACTTACCATAATCAAATATTTATTAAATTTCCGTAGAGAACTCGAAAAACCCGAGGGAAATGGCTGAATTAAAAGTATACCAGCCAGAGCGTTCGTAAAACTCAGACTTATAATGGCCCATAACTTTAGATGGATTCGAGCAATGAGCTTTGCGGATAAAACACTTATATTAAATAACATCATCCATTTGTTCGTCGTGAAACTTTATCCTCGACGAAAATGCAGCTGTGACGGTGCATGCGTCTAGTCAATATTTTATCAAAAGTAATATTGTAAAAATTTCTTGTAGCTTTTTGTATCATACCGACCGAAGACTAGAAGCAATGAACGATAAGATAGTATGATTGTAAGTGGTACTCAAACATCGCTAATACACGCTCAGTCTAGATTAAGTTTTTAGGTAAAAACTATTAATCCGAATAGTAGTAAGTAATAGATTAAGACTCGAAATACTGTTCTTTCACGTATTCAGTAAGTTTGTTAAAGGCTCATCTGTACTTACCTGCGATTTCAAATAGAAAGCTTTTAACGTTAGATGTCGAAAGCGCAAATATTTAACAATTTACGAGGGTTCATTTTTATGTTCGCGGAATGGAAGAAGGTGTAATTTGTATTAAGTTTCGATGGAAACCTCCTGTTACCAGCCAGACTTAAATGGTCATACAGTAACGTTAGTCTGTAAGGTTTACTTAGTGATGTGAGATTAATAAATAAATAAATAAATATACAATACTAGCGCAGCTAGGTATAATTGTAACATAAAATTCATCCAAATCCTATATGTATAATTATTTATATCTCCTGAAGACCCTTGTGGGGTAATTGTTATCATACCGGACTACCAATCAAGGGTCCCGGGTTCTATTCCCGGTGAAGTAGAAATTGGAATGATGAGTTTTAATTCTGGTCTCGGTCTAGGTGTTTGTGTTCATGTCCTAGGGTGTCCTGGTACCCACGACACAGGAAATTCTAGTGTGGGACTGCATAAGTGTGTAGTATTATAATGGTAACAAAAATAATATAATCTACACACTTAAAATAAATAAATAACTGAAAACATAACAAATTTATAACTAACCCATGACAAAACGAGATGCTTTTGTATTAAATCGTAAAAACCACATAACAGAGAGGTAATAAAAAAGAAACATGTAATAACGGAAAGATTGTAATAAGAGAAAGTCTTGCATCACTCAGGATTACAGCCAGATACAAGCCTAGCTTATAACCGTGTAGCTCAAGCCATTTGACCTAGAAACGACGCGTCTTTTCAGAAGAGGCCGTCCCAAATTTCAAAAGTAGCAAGCAAAATTTTACCTACATCCATGTGCCATGTATTTTCAGCTATGCATGACATTTTTATGCCAAAGTACCCAGAATTTTGGCTAATTAGCGAGAATTTCACTGAGAAACAACCACAATTCGAAGATAGTAGGAATTCACGGGTAATTGACAGTCATTGTACAATACAGCGACGGCATTATGAAGAATACTTACTGCTTGAAGACCTAAAGAAGGCCATATGAAGTACACACATTTGTAGTAAAATGAGATGATGACTGTACTATGTATTTTTTAAGATTGAACTAGTCATTTCGCAGAGTGAATTTTCATTTTTATTCAAGTCAGATGAACAAGATTTAAATTTAAAACTAAACTATCGTAAAAGGTTATAATAATATATAATAATATAACAATATATAATAATAATATAAGAGTTGTTAAGTACTCTGTCATCTTTTAAACTGCGCAGATTCAATTGTTGGGGCAGTGGCAATGACAACTATGTATATATTTTATAGTCTAAGCAAATTCAAAATACACTAATATTCTCCGTAACATAAAATAAAATAAAATATTTTATTCAGTTATTCAGTTATTTAATAACACATTAAAGCAAATTTATATTTATTAATCCATTGAGATTGAATGCCACATTACTAACGTCATTACATTAATTGAATGTGCGATTTAAACAGAAGCTTGTAACGAATATCAGCTGCTAAATTGATTCTGTGTCAATACACCCCTCTTTTGTTTGTTCGGGTAGTGAAACTGACTGATGGGAATAGAGAACCTTGAAAATTTACTTCTATTTATTACTAATTGATGAGTATTGTACATAATTTTCTATATTGATAATTATATTATTGTAGTTATATTTCTTATTTTATAGATTAGTGATATTATATGTTTGAATGGTAAGTTTGCATTTTCTGAGAAGATTTACCATAGTAACATATATTTTTTTTTACCATCGGAAAGTAGAGATTCCAACGAACAGAAACCACACCAACTTTTTGAAAAAAGCTGATATTTTGACGGGTGAATTTTCGATTGAAAATTAGGCTGTTTTTTCGATATTAATTCAAAATAAGGTGAAAAAATAAATATTTTTAATTAAATAAATTACAGCGTATTTGGGACATAAAAAGGTAAGTTTTCACAAAATTTCGTTAAAAAAAAAAATTGTAAAAGATAAAAATAAAAAACCAAAAACTTGGTTTTTTGAATTTTTCACATAAATTTTGAGGTTATGTGAAAAAAGTGTAAATACAAAAGTTTTAGATCTTTTTATTATCTACAACTTTTCCATTTGACTTTTTTCGATAGGACTTTTAGTTTTGCCGGAAATCGAGAAAAACCGTTTTTTACCCTTAAAAACTCACCCCCATCCCCTTCCCAACCTCAGATCGCCCGTAAATTATTTTTCCTTTCATTTTTATCATATTTCCCTCCTTTTCTAATGGGTTTCATCCTATTATGATTTTTTTTGGTTTTAAAAATTATCGACACTGGACTATACGGTATCTCCTGCCTCATCGTGAGAGGCGACTAAAAGGGGGCCTACGATGCAAGCGGTGAGACTTTGATGCATCCAGCCAGCGGTTTCAGGAAGGTCGGCGGTGTGTGTGTGGCCGCATGTTGCCGTAAGCAGAAGGTGCAGGAGAGCACTTTTGCTCTCCCGAAGATAGGCCCTTCCTGGGTGCAGTACGTGGAGGACAACGGTGCGTTCCACTGGAGATCCCGGAGTCCTTCCCAAGCGCAGAGGCAGGCCACCGAGGGGGTTTTAGTGCAAGATATATCCCACATAACCTGGTACCTTAGGAATCCCCCACCCCCGATATAAAAATAGGATGCAAGTTATATATATATCAATCCTTACGAGTAATTTCATACGTTTCCGTGTTATTTAAATCGTTTTACCAAAACTTATAATATCTTCGGATAAATGGACTCTGTGTCGATACACCTTACCTGGTATTTGTTTCTGCCATTAAATTGACAAATGTGAATTGATAAACTTTCAGAGTTTGAACTTATTAGTCCAATACGATTTGTGATCTGAAGTCTATAGGAGTAAAATTTGTATAACAACATAATAATATGTCCTTATGATTGCTTAAATATACCAAATAAAATGTTTAATATAATGTAATAATACTTATATGTCATGCGTTTGATGTAAATGATAATAATGTGTCATCATTCACATTTTCAAAATACAATAAACTCTAAAAGAAAAACACAATTCTATATTTATTTCCCTTTCAAACTGTATGGCCACATTACGACCGTCATTACGTTCACGCGCGATTTAAACCGAAGCTTGTAATGAATATCGGCAGTTAAATGGATTCTGTTTCGATACACCCCGCGATTGTTTGCTTGTGCAGTTAAACTGACCAATGGAAATTGATAAGCTTAACTTTGTTCGAATTTATTTTTAAAATTAGTAAGATTCTTTCTTTCAATTATAAGTATTTTCGTTTTAGACTCTGATACGTTTTATTATTTTGACAGTGAATTTTTAACGAACATTAATAAGGTACAAAAAATTTTAAATGACATTTTTTATAACTACCTTATACATTTAAATGAGCTATTCCTGTATGTTGTTGACTCTCGGAAACGGCACCAACGATTTTCATGAAACTTAATACCCAGGGGGTTTCGGGGGTCATAAATCGAACCAGCTAGGTTTCGTTTTAAGAAATTGTTGTTATATCTGTGTTTTTTCAGTGATAATCAACTTAAATATAAACCGAAAAATATGACTATTCCTGACATCTATTGGAGAGTATTGATATTTGAGTATTTGGGCGTAGAACATCCGGCAGCATTCAGCATTCAAACAAAGGACAATATCGATTTCACTTCACAATACAAATAGCTTCTTTATACTTATTGTCTATTGTGCTTCCTTGGCCTATTGGTTACGTACGTTGACTGTGAGCTAGAGATCTGAGTTTAAACCTCAATCAAGCATAATGCGTTTTTGATTTTTTCTAAGAACATTTTTTCTTGATTGGGAGGAGCTATTTCAAATATTGCGTTTTTGATTTTTTCTAAGAACATTTTTTCTTGATTGGGAGGAGTTATTTCAAATTGCGTTATTAATTAACGATAGTATTAAGTGTTTCGTTTGAAAGTAAACCAAACAAATTAATAGTTTTTGTCCGAGCAACGCTCGGTCCTCCGATAGTTACGATGTTTTCCATAACCTAAGGGTAATTCATAATTTCTCGAAGGTATGATGTTCAGCAATCCTCACTTGGCCTAAGTCCCTCTCACTTGTGAAAGGAAACCTGTACCCAGAAGTAAAAAAAATGCTTTTTTATATTATTGGAGAGTAAATAAAGTGTATAGTCTCTACTTGTTTGTCTCCAAACTCCAAACATTTGTGCAGGGAAAATTTCCGATAGAGCTTTAATATATAGCGCTGAGCTAAATAAATTCAGTGTCAATATGTCCAAAGTATTGTTTGTGTTTGCTCGTGCAGTCAACAGATACAACTCACTGATTAGTGACATACTTTAAAAAATATTTCAGTTGTTTGTGTATAAAAGAAAATATTCACGTCTTCATGAAATGAAAAATATTCGTATTTATTTTTCAATATAGAGCTATTAATTGATCATTATTATTATCTACATTTTAAGTTCTTTATGCAACTTGGCTACTTTTAAAAATATTATTATTATAATCGGTAAAAAAGGTGGTTTAACATACAGTGTTACCCGATAGATCAGATTCGACTTCTTTGTGCAATTTATTGGACAGTACCTGGACGCCCGAGCGTTGCTCGGATAAAACTTCTTGATTTATTTTTAAGCAAATACTTAACAAAGCCTTTTGAAATACCTTTTTTTGTTATCGGGGGGAAACCTTCAAAAGATACCCGGCACCTTGGGAGAGAGTACCGGGTTATGTAGGATTTGACCGCACTAAAACCCACTCGGTGGCTGCCACTGCGCTTGGGGAGGGCTCCGGGATCTCCAGCGGAACGCACCGGTGTCCTCCACGCGCGACGCCCAGAACGGGCCCATCTTCGGGAGAGCAGCTGTGCTCTCCTGTACCTTCTGATGCTTACGCCGGCATGCGGTCACGCACACATCGCCGCCCTTCCCGGGGCTGCTGTTTGGATGGATCGAGCTCCCACTCACACCGTCCACAACCGCGGAAGCCCCCATTTAGTCGCTTCTTACGATCAGGCAGGGGATACCGTAGCTCTATTCTTAATCCCGAAGCTACAGGGACTACCTAGCTTCCAATTTTAAAAAAAATGACACAATAAATAAAAAACGCAACTTGCCTACTTGAGGTTTGAACCCGGTCTGTAGCTCCGTAGTCAGCTTTCGTAACCATTCGACCAAGAAAGCTTTAATTCCATTGACGAAATTTTTATAGATGTCTTTCATATCGACATTATCATTTGTTTGAAGGGCGGATTGACGGTCGACATTTGACGGCTTTCTATGCCACAATATTATTAATATTCTCCAATAGATGTCAGTAAGAGTAATTTTATATTTAACGGTATAAACATTAAATAAAACACCAAATTCTATTAATAAAAAATTCCTGGATCGACTTATCATCCCCGAAACCAGGGCACTAAATTTCATCAAAATATTTGGAGCCGTTTCCGAAATTCAAAAAATATATTTAGACATATACAAGAATTGCTCGTTTAAAGGTATTAGATGACAATGATTATCTGGGCACGCTAGTTATAAATATACGGTATGTCTATAGTGATATTTTCAGTTTTCAAAAATATTTCGAACAATTTTGTAGTGCAATCCAATCCATCCATCCCATCCATCCATCAGCCTTTTATAGTCCACTGTTGGACATAAGCCTCCCCTAACGTTAACCACTCCTCCCGGTCCTGGGCCTTCTGAATCCAATGACTACACGCTGTTTTCTTCAGGTCATCAGTCTACCTAGTTGGAGGGCAGCCTGTACTCCTATTGCCGAGACGTAGTCTCCATTCAAGGACCTTTCTTCCTCATCGGTTGTCGGTCCTCCTAACTATATGGCCTGCCCATTGCCACTTCAGCTTGCAGATTTTGAGAGCTATGTCGGTAACCTTCGTTCTTCTACGGATTTCATCGTTACGGATTCTGTCGCGTAGAGAAATACCAGGCATAGCCCTCTCCATCGCTCGCTGAGCGACCTTGAGCTTATGGAAAAGGCTAACTGTAAAAGAACATGTCTCAGCACCAATGTGGTGCAATAAATGAATTAAACATCAAATGTATTGTTTTCTTGCGCGACCAAATCATAAATCACTTTCATTACAGAAAAACTTTTCTATTTTATCTGTTGTTGTCTTTGTACGAATGAAACCACAGTCCTAACAGTGAAGTAACGTTCGTAAGTAAACATTTTTTTTTCATTTGACATCATCTCATATTAATTTTACAAACTTATTCATAGGCTCACGTAACTTGTGAGTTGAAACACGTATTCTTACTGGTCATTTAAATCACAATGGTCGAAATACTATCACCTCCGAAAGTAAATATAATAAATATTGTTTTTAAATGTCATCATTGAATGGATGTTTGTTGATGTATCACGTAAGAGAGGCTGAAGGTCAGGATGAATTTTGGCACAGATACAGATTATAGTCTTGAATAGTCTTGAACCATTTCATGGCTCAATGATAACCATGCCGGACTGCCAATCGAAGGGTCCCGGGTTCGATTCCCGGCGAAACAGAAATTTGAATGATGGGTTTAAAATTCTGTTATCGGTCTGGGTGTTTATGTATCTGTTATTGTGTATGTCCATAGTACCCACGACACAGGGTATATCTACCCTACTGTGGGGCTATGAGTGTGTTTAAAAAAGTACGTAAGCTTTTTTTTTTTTTTTTTTTTATAAATAAACCTAACAATAAGGCAGACGGGCCGCGTGATGTTAAGCGATCACCGTCGCCTATGGACACGGGCAACCCTAGGGGAGCCGCCCGAGCATTGCCGGCTTTGAAGGAGAGCTTTTTTTACAGCTTTCTTGAAGAACCCCATGTTATAGTCCTTTTAAAGCTACTTTTTATCCAGGAAAAATGTACTTGTCCCGTGAGACAGATTAGTATAATCATTGAAATTCAAAGCACCCACACGAACAGGCACGGGTCATTAGCAGGTCGTAATATCAAAAGCTTAATCACTACATAAATACAAATTGTATAAACACGACCAACGAAACATCGATAAACTGATTGCACATTAAGAGGTTATGTTTCGATTTGAATTACACTACATACAGCCAAAATATTAACAGCTTTCGTTATGTATGTAAATATATTTCGTACAATAATCCATCGAATATTTTGTAAAGATTTACTATACGGACTCGCCCTTATTTTAAATTGTAAATTTTTTATCCGCTATTGTACGCTTGAATGTCCCAGCTCATACAATTTAAATGATGTTTACGACGCGTTCGCATCTGCTGCGTTCGATTTTAATGAAAGTTATAGGGT
Source organism: Pyrgus malvae (assembly GCA_911387765.1). NCBI lineage: Eukaryota > Metazoa > Arthropoda > Insecta > Lepidoptera > Hesperiidae > Pyrgus > Pyrgus malvae. The sequence goes on from OU426953.1 coordinate 22,676,763, forward strand.
TTTAAAGTGGGAAATAGTAAATTAATTGTTTGTTATTTTTTTTCTATTTTATAGGTATATGAGCTTGCTTGCCAGGGTGTACTGTTAAGTGTTTAGTGCAGCCCAGTGTAAATGGCAGTTGCTTACATCCAATTATTGCCCTACTCCGGAGGTGGATGACTGATGTTAGCCATACTACTCGTACCAGTGGTAACTGAGGACCAACTCTGTAATCATCCATCCATAAGTTCTAACATTTTCGGAATCATTGTCATACTCAGATCGTTTTTTTTCATGAATTATTAAGATAAGCGTTATCATTGATGACATTAAGCTACTGAATGAATAATATTGCTAGAATTTCTTCAGTATTATCCAAAAATGAGGCCCGAAAATTTACTTAGTTTCGGATACGGGCGTACAGAGTCCCTCTGATACAAGTACAGCTTGCGGTACGGTGGTCAATGAACGTAGATCACAAAAAATATTTTTGAATTTTAACGTTACGATGGAAAACTATATTTAACTGTACAAACATTTTTTCCACTACAAAACATTTTCCTTTTTTTACGTCAAGTGTTTGTTTGCCTTCCTTTTTTTAAAATCTTACGGTATTATTTTAATGTGCGGAGGTAGGTAGGTGTGTGGAAAGTGACTTTTGTTACTTTTTACCGCGATAAAATATTTCGTATCCTTGGAAAGGTCCCATTACTCGTATAATATACTAGCGGCCGCCCGCGACTTCGTTCGCGTGGACTTTGGTATTAGTCATAGCATGATGTTATATAGTCTAAAGCGTTCCTCGATAAATTGACTACCCAACACAAATTTAATAAAATATAAATAATTTTTCAATTCGAACCAGTAGTTCCTGAGATAAGCGCGTTCAAGAAAACTCTTCAGCTTTGTAATTATTTGAATTATTATAATATAATTCTATATTTATAATTATAATGTATTAAATTTGATTATTTCTAAAGCAGCTGAAACCGCAGAGCACAGCTACTATTTCAATAAATTCAAACAACAGTTATAAAAACAAGTTTATCGAAACACACAATTATTTTCAAAGCTAAAACTATTGCTACGGGCAAAACTAATTGATCGTTTAACCCGTCTAATAAACTTTTATAGTTTATGTTTAGAATGAACAACTTTGTTTCAAATAAGTTTTGGGGCAATGTTTGTTCGAGCTAGCCCATAAATAACTCGGTATATGTCATTGAAGAGAGTCAGTATGTGCACGTAATAAAATATGGTTTGATATTCTTTAAAAGGTTGAAGTTTACTTACTATTCAACGCCTATGCGTTGTACCTATGCGATGCTAAGTGAAAAAACAGGTGTACCTAGTCACAGATTGCAACAAAAGAATTTACTCCAAAAAATTCGCAAAATCGACTCAACCGTTAACGTCGTCTGCCCTCACATTCAGCGGTCCCCCAACGCGACGAACGCTTGGAAAATAAAAATACTTAAATCCACATAATATATGTGACGATGATAATTATAATAGGTTTAAAATATTATTTGTTAGTTTTAAGAGTTTATTTTTTGGTCGGGGGGTTTTTAAATTTTAAAATTTAATTTTTATTTCAAGCTTTTTAAACGGAACTGATTTACTGTACATAAGTTACAAGGAACCACAGTTGAAAAGGCTGTAGTATATTTGGGCAAAAAAAAACTTTTGAAAAAGGCCAAGCCTTAAAAAGTTTAGATGGGGTCGCTATATGCGATCTCGACCAAAGGAAGCTGTTTAACAATACTCATGACAAACTGGCTCTGGGAGAATTGCACAGATTGAGAAACAATAAAGATTAAACTTTGGTCCTTCTAGATTTTCAGCAGAAATATAAATCGGTTTATCCGTTTCATTTCGGCATTCCAGGGTTTCATCCGCCACATCTCATTTCCAGCATCAAGTCCTTGTCAATTAAAAACATGAAGAGAACTAGTCAAGGCAAATTCAACGAGCCCAAACTCGATGGGTTTACTAAAAGGTAGACCAGGGTTACGTCTTCTACCTTCGAGCCCTATCATCAGACCAGCTCAGAGATTCCAGATTTCCAGCATCAGGTCCTCGTCAATTAGAAACATAAAGAGAACTAGTTATGACAAATCCAACGAGCCCAAACTCGATGGGTTTACTAAAAGGCAGTCCAGGGTTACGTCTCCTATCTTCAAGCCCTAACAGCAGACCAGCTCAGTGGTTCCAGAAGACATTAGTGTTTCAAATGTTAGATCCCACATATGCTTGCAAGTAAACTGAGCGTGTAACATTCATATCACACCTAACAAACGACCTGATGACCTTGAAGACCTGAACCGATTTCCACCAAACATAGCTAAGAACACTCTGGACAGATATACCTTTCAATAAAAAAAAACCGCATTAAAATCGGATCATCCGTTTGGGAGCTACGATGCCACAAACAAACACGGGCACATACACATTTACATACACACACAGACACGTCAAACTTATAACACCCCGTCGTTTTGGCGTCGGGGGTTAGAAATAGAAACCGACGGAAAGTTATGTTCTAAAAGTACTGTGAAACAAAAAACATTTCCTTCAATTATTGTTACATAAGAACATCTCTACATAGAGAGGCGTAATATTTCAAAATTTAAATAATGTACAAAATCTTCTATGGAAACGTGGCTTTTACATGTAATAAGTATCGCAATACCCAATTAAAATGCTGAGAGCTCGTACCAAGAACAAAATCAATAAGAGCCTTCTTACGTCAAGCAGCTTGTTATTCGTTAAATTGTTATTTTAAATGTTTGAAAGCAAAGGCTTTCAGGAAACTTAATTATAAGTCCTCTGTCCGCGTCCAGTGAATCAAAGAGAGCGATATTTAAACACAAACAGACACTGCTTGTCTATTCATCAGAATTTAAACAATTACGCACCCTGTTCAGATCTAGTAATTGTTGTCAATGAATCGTAAACTGCAGAATAGTTTGATAATAAACTCGAATTCAAATAAGATTCGATTCAAATGTGCGAGTTGTTGGACATGCCTCAGAGATTTTTGTACGTTACCCTTGGGTATATAATAGGCATGATGACAGATTTTTAAATACCTTTCCTTATTGTAGTTACACGTCTCCTAGTTTCGAAAAAAAGTTTATTTCAGCAATAAACTTCAGTTTAAACGTAAATTAATGTATTTTCTGCTATCTAATTTGAACTAAGCGCGAAAACGCTCGTAGGTGTCATGGCGTCGGCTTGCTCGTCAAACTTCAAGCAACACGATGACCTTTACTGAGACGTGACGTCATTCCTTTTGATTGGCGTTTCAGATAACATGGCCGATTGCTGTATTTAATACTTTTATTTTATTGAAAATCTTATAAATGTTAATGTTCATAGTAAAACGGGATCATATTTTAGAACTTTTTTAGCATATATTTTACTGTACCATTTATTATCTGATTCTTTAATAGTGTCATCATGCCTATTATGATGATTTATTTATATAACAATATTTTCCATCGTGAGCAATAGCAAATACGTTCATAATAAAAATTTGTCAGAGGTATGTGCCGGAGTCTGTATTCGGGATCTCGTGTTCGAGACCCACGTCTTTACCACGTCATGTCTATTGCTATTTTAACTTTAAAAAATAAGAGTCGCCATTTAATATTCTACAGGTTTAAAGACATGTTAAAAATTTAAAATAAGGCCATAATCAATAAGAGCCTTCTTACGCTAAGCAGCATCAGGTTAGTTTTAATTTATTGTTATCTAAAATGTTTGAAAGCAAAGGCTTTCAGAAAACTTATTTAAAAGTCCTCTGTCTGCGTCCAGTGAATCAAAGAGAGCGATATTTGAAGGCGAGCAGTCGTTACTTGTCTATTCATTAAGACCGTTCCCTGTTAAGATCTTCAGTTTGTTGTCGATCGAAAATGATCACTTCTTTTTACAGAGTTTAGATGATTGGACGCGCGATGGTTTGTGGACATACTTTCGACTTATTTGTGTAACTCTCGGGCATGAAATAGCCATGTTTCATTGGGATGTTTTCCATCACCTCACCACCATCACTCACCACTCATTTACACTCACCATTACCCAGAACATCGACAAATACGCACTTTACAGATTTATTATTCAAAGATCTCGCCGAGGTTTGAACTGTGGATTTCATGTCAGATGCTCGTTTCTTTGACACTTAGCTATCGCAACTCTGAAAAAGGGTAAAAAGATAAATTAGCAATTTAGGGAAACTAAAAAATGTTTATTCAGTTAAAAGAAACTAGGAAAGTTATAAAGGAGAACAAAATCAATAAGAGCCTTCTTACGTCAAGTAGGTTCGTGTTCGTTAAATTGTTATTTTAAATGTTTGAAAGCAAAGACTTTGAGGGAACTTAATTAAAAGTCCTCTGTCCGCGTCCACTGTATCAAAGAGAGCGATGTTTAAAGGCGAACAGTAATGCTTGTCTATTCATTAAGATTTTAAACAATTACGCCCCCTGTTCAGATCTTGAGTTTGTTGTTGATGAATCTTAGAATGAAGAATGGTTCAAAAAACTGACTTCATATAGGAAGGGGTTCATAATTCAACAGATTTTTATGTCAGTGGCTTCAGACCTGCGATATTTCTGAACCGATTTGGAAATATATTTTTTTAAGTGGAGGTAAGCATTGCATAGCAATAGTTTCATATCTGAAGGCAGAAAGTTAGTTAAGGCTGACAGTTTGTTTATTACGATACACTAATTCATAATACGATTATAAATTCCATTACATACATTATAGTATATGGAATGGAATATATTATTATTATATATTCATTATCAATAGATAGGTACTATCTACTGAAATGGAAGGATAGAGCAAGAAAAAATAACGCAAACATTTTTACGCGTCAAGTAGCTTGAAGTTCGTTATAAATTGTTATTTTAAATACTTCAAAGACTTCCAGGAAACTTAATTAAAGATACGACTGTCCATCTTCAGTGAACTGCTTGTCTATTCATTAAGAATTTCAGACAATTACGTTCCCGTTCAGAGCTTGAGTTCGTTATCGACGACTATGAGTGAAGAAAGAAAGGAGAATCGTTTGGAAATAACTAAGTTTATTGTAGAGGATTTAATTTCTGATTTGCCATTTTTAAAGGGCGCATGAACCAGTGGCTAGCGAAGAATGCAAGCGATATAAGGTAAGCTGTACGCACGTAAGCTGAATGGGCGCAGCCATGGTAAAATTTTTATGTGCGTTTCCGCAGGGCACATTAAGCCGTAGATATCCGTTGTTATCGATTGATAGTTGTTTAATGGTGTCAGAGAGTTTATGAACAGTTTAAAAACATCCGGCAGCGGGTTGGCCACTAACTCGCATTTCCACCAACCTGCATTGAAGGAGTGTAGTGGAATAAGCTCCAAGATTCAGAAGAATGGGGAATACCTGACCAACAGTGAAATGCAAAAATGATTGCAGCCAAAAAGAGTTAGGTACAGGTGAAATAAACCTATTATGTTATTTACTGGGACGTTTCTGGAATGGCTAGAACAAAATCTACGTACACCTTTTATTTATCTAAATTAATGAAAGGTAAGGTAAGGTAAAGGTAAAAATAAGGTAATTAATGAAACAAAATTAAATATAAATGACAATGCAATAATATGAAAAAAAATGCAACTAAAAATAAAAAATAAATAATGTAGTTTAAAAAACTAAAAACACGTAAAAACCGAACGCTTTTTTACAGTAAAATACATTTTCTTCTTATTTTTACTTATTAGTTCGTATTTTCACAAAAGCGTGTTTTTCAGTTTTTTAAATTACATTATTTATTAAAAATTGTGTCTTAAACTGCTGTTAAATTAAACTTCTTCACTTTTTTATATTGTATAGAGGTATATGCATAATAATATATTGTGTACATTTTCACACACAAAGAAACCAAATTCATTAACTGATAAGACTAGGTTCGTAAAGGAACGGTGCGTCGCATGTAATCTCAATTGGCGTAAGGGACAAAACCTGTTTTTTGGATATGAGCAAAAAACCGTTTTTTTTTTTAAAGCGTTATATTTTTAATGTCGTTGTAGCTAATTAAAATTTCTCCAAGAAGACTATACCTATTTTTTAATGCTCTTTGCAGCTGAATTTTCATAAACAGCCTACCTAGCGTAATAAAAAAGTTGAGTGTCCTTTACGCCCTGATTTTTTTGTTCATTTGACACTTACGCAATATAAAATTTAAGAAATTTTATGAAATTACGTCGTAAAGGAATTGTTTACAAACAATACATAACAATTTAAGCCGTAAGGCTAGACAAAATATAAAAGTCAGGGCGTAAGTGACTGAGTAAACTACTGATATTATTCAGTTTCGTTCAGTTTCATTGTTATTTTCTTTGCCTAATGCTTACTTTGATAAGAGAATTAACTCTGTTCATCAAAGTAATAAAAATGATATCTAAAAATTGTATTTCAAGACATTTATATAATAAAATTAGTATTTTTTTGTAGAAAAAGATGTTTTATTGGTTTCACCACTTACAAAATCATTGTTATTTGTAAGAAGTACCTATTATGAAAACAAACAACTTAAATTCTTTTTTTTCAAACCTCAACTAATCGTAACTAATCGTTAGTGCTTGTTTGGCCTATCTACCTACCACTGGTTGTGTTTTACAGTAGAAAAGTTTCGTTTTGCTTTTTTTTTAGTCAGTCAGTGGTAGATATTACAAATAAGTACTAACAAGCCCTTTTTTAAAAAAAAATAGAGAAAAAAAGAACTCCTCTACTGATATTGATCAAATTCTTTATAGGGTTGTAACAGGCTTAGGTGTCTAACATCTCAAATACAGACTCATACAACCAATTTTATTTTACGTTTTTGCAAGAAAAGTCCCTTACGAATTTTTTTTAACGAAAATTGTGTTTAGGCGTGTAAAATTGTTAGGGCGCAACGGACATTTTTTTAAAGATAGAATTATTTCAAATATACCATTCGATAGAGCTCGACGAGCTGAGTATGGTGGCATTGATAGTTCATTTTCGCACTTTTGTCCCTTACGCCAATTGAGATTACGTGCGACGCGGTGTATCATAATGGTCTGATGATATGACTTTTTAGTTTGGAAAACAACAAAAAACACATCGGAATAAAAACACAGAGAAAACTTTAGTAAGCGCATTTCCACCCAAGGAACAAAATAACTCGAAAGTCACTTTTTAAAGGAAGAAGAACCCCTAAGTGCAGAGTTTCTTCTTCTTTTGTCGTCTTATTTTTCTGTTGCCATGTACCCTTTAAGATCTTTTGTCTTGATGTCAGGTTCAAGAAATAAAACAAATTTATTAGCTATTGATCTGATCTAGTGAAAATAAACAATAATTCAGTAGAAGCTAGAGCAGCGATAGTCGAAAGGTACAGTCCGCGGTCTGCGATACGGAGATGCTGGGTTGAAATCCTTAGCGCGCACCTCTGACAATGGAATTTAATCAGCGTTTTTTCGCTGCTCGACGATGATGGAAGATATTGTGATATTTAATTAATTACGATGTTTTCCATCACCGTGCATGTCTGAGATTGGTCAGCGTGGTGATCTATGACCTTTTTTTGCTATCGGAGGGGAAACCTTCAAAAGGTACCCGGCACCTTGGGAGAGGATATCGGGTTATGTGGGACTTGACCGCACTAAAACCCCCTAGGTGGCCTGCCTTTGCATTAGGGGAGGACTCCGGGATCTCCAGTGGAACGCACCGGTGTCCTCCACGCGCGGCGCCCCAGATTGGGCCCATCTTCGGAAAAGCAGATGTGCTCTCCTGCACCCTCACGTGTTTAAGCGGCATGCGGCCACGTATACACCGCCGTCCTTCCCGGGGCTTCTGGCTGGGTGGATCGAGCTCCCACTCACACCGCTCATAACCCCGAAAGTCCCCTTTTAGTCGCCTCTAACGATCAGGCAGAGGATACCGTAGCTCTATTCTTATTCCCGAAGCTACAGGGACTGGTGATCTATGACCTAAATAGGTAAATTTCACTTGTGAGAGGAGGGAAAAAAAGTAGAAGTTAAAAAAAGACAAAAGACTAAAGTTATTTATTTAAAAAGTCCAACCGAAGTCCTACGCTGCCAAGTAAACCGGAGTCGTATAAACAGCATGTCTAAGTGGTAAGTTTATTTTTGTTTTGTTTTCTCATTTCAAAGTGTTGGCATGTTCCGTTAAAGGTATTTTCTGAAACTATTGGGTTCGAGGAACGAAACTGGTAATCCCTGTAATCCTATCTACAAGTAAATTATTTCAGGACCAACTTTGTTTACTGAGAAATAAATGGGCCCTTAAAGAGGCGACAAATATAATGATTTTAGTGCATGGTTTTTTATGTTTCAAGTAGTGGCTGCAACGCTCTTTGCGTCCCAATGCTTAGTATGATAACATAATCTGCGGAGGCCTGGAGCTTAATCCACCACACTGCTCCAATGCGGGTACCCACCCGGGGAGTTTCGTTTAAAAATATGAAGTAGAATAAAAATAATCCTATAAAACAGAAATGGTGCAAACAATTCAAGAAGCACAATCGCATTTACTGCACCACTAAGTAACCCGGAGTCTTTAAAAAGGAAGGCTAAGTAATATCTTTTTCTTTGTTGCTTTAGTTTTCTTTGTGCTTTTAAAGCTCTTTTGTCAAACTACTTGATTCAAGCAATGTATGTGAATTATTCGTTTAATTGATCGTTTAAAAATCGAAAGCCATATTATGTAATAACAGTCTAGTCAGTGCAAGAATAATTATATAAATAAATCTAAATAAAACATAATGTAGATAATTTTAATTTGCAGTTCAAAAAGTATCAAAAGTATCAAGTAAAAGTAAGTATCGTAAAATTCAGCGGGCTACCTCTCTTCAAAACATTTCACATTCATCATCTTTGTTGGAAGATACTTTATTGAGTTTGCCAAATGTAAATAATGAAAGTCAAACATCAATCGAACAAAATGAAACTATAAATAAATTAACATTAGAGCTACAAAGTGCGCATCGAGAAATAGAAAATTTACTTAGCGAAAATACACAGTTAAAAATGGAATTGGATAAATATAAAAAAATAATAAATACATGTAAGCAGATTCAGTATGAAAAACCAGCAACTACGCCCCTTTCAAGCCGTCGGGGTAGGAGAAAACGTGTAAACTCTCAATCGCATCTAAAATTGGGTACTCCTTCTCATTTGGATAGTCAATCTCCGACATCTGCTTCTCTGCACCGGGATGAAACGTCAACACCAAAAATAGAACATTGTTTGTTTCTATCAAGCTCTCCATCAACAAAACAACCAAAACAAAACAACATAAACTCAGTATCACCTATTGTAACTACTATAGAGCAGGACTTTTCAGAATTACCAAAAACTTTTAAAACGGAACCCCCAAAAATTCTAATTCTAGGAGATCAGCTTGTAAATGGCCTTTCAAATCGAATGAGACGAAGCCGACAGAATAAATGGAATGACATATACCGAGTGGAGTCATTTGTAAAGCCAAATGCATGTAGCTCTGAAATTTTAAATAACTGTGATTCCATATTAAAAAACCTCAAGAAAGATGACATTATTGTCTTAGGAGTGGGTTCGAATGAAAAAAATCCATACTTATTTATTACAGAAATGTGCAATTTTATTTACAAATTTAGAGACTTTAAAATATTTATAGTTAATATTCTTTATAATCAATATCTAAATATTAATGCATTAAATCAAAAACTAAAATTATTTATTAATAACTATTCAAATTGTAAATTTATTGATTGCTCAATGTTTAGAACTTTTAATGATTATAGTACATATTATGATTTTAGTAGAAATGTTTTAGATTTTACTTACTTACAGTCACAAATAACATTTAAATTAAATACAGAAATTAATTATATCAAATATGAAGAATTATATTTAAAACCAAAGTATGAAACTATTAAAAACCACTTGAAAAATAGGGATATTATACCTGCCAAAAAAACTTATACTGAACCTAAAAAAGGGACTATTCCGTACTATTTCTCAAAGAAATGCTCAATTAATAAATCCCCAGAAAAATTTTTTCGTATCTAACACAAAAAATTACAAAAAAGACGTTACGATATTACATCAAAATATAGCAGGCGCTTTGTCAAAAATTGATATGATTGAACTAACACTTAATGAATTGTCGAGGGAATATTGTAGCATTGATATTATATGTCTATCGGAGACTTTTATACGCTCAGGTAGGGAACAAAACTTAAAGTTAAAAAATTATAACATAGGAGCATACTTTTCGAGGTTGAAAGAATCAAGGGGGGGAACTTGTATCTTAGTAAAAAAGGGACTGTATAAAAAAGTTATTAAATATGTAGACATGAAACCTTCATGCAAATAATAGAAAGATAAAAAACATAGGTTGTAAAATTAATATGGTTGTCATGTAATAATTCGTAGATTTAGAGAAAAATCGGAAATAAAAATATACAGTCCACTTTGGGTTTTACTTCACACTTCGGATCGACCTATGGATTTTGGTTTTGGGTTTTAGTGCATCCATTTTGGTCAGTATCGGAGCCGGATACTTAGGTTTTTTTGGGAGAGCACAGGGATGTGATCACACCACTGAACCCGTACACGCAGTAGATCGCTACGGCAAATGTACGTGGAAGGAGAAGAGAGGAGAGGGGCAGCCAGCCGCAAGTGACTCCGTGGTACCAGAGGAGGTTTCTGGTGCAAGCTGCAACGGAAGCAACGTCTTAGACTGCAGCAGGCGACGAAGTCTACTGAGCGGAAGGGCTCGTACGTCACAGCAGGAGGATATTTGTGAGTGAAAGTGCAACTGTGAGTACTTTAACGATTTCCAGCCTTATTGCAAGGAGGATCAGAACTTTAACATTCAATATTTTACCGTATTATTTTCAACCTTATTGTAAAGAAGTTCAAGACTAAAAATTTACTAATATAACTGAAACTTAGAAAAATTACTGTAATTGTAAACTGTAAGGGTAAAAACGAAAGTACGGGGAATCCATGCCGGTTTTTTGCTGAGAAAGGTTTTTATACACTTGTAATTTTTTCTTTAGGTATTTATAATTTTATCTTGTATATTTTTTAGCAGATTTAAGGTGTTTTATTGAATAATATGGCCAAGATGGAATCCTTACTTAGCTTACAGGACGACTTATCAACTCGAATATTTAAAGCTAGAGTCAACTTTAAAAAGTCCCCCAAGGAACGCATAACTAAGGATTACGTCAAGTGCAGACTGGAGGCCTTAGAGGAGTTGTGGTATGAGTTCCGAAAAGGACACAAAAATTTATTGCAAGTAAGTGACCCTCAATTACTAAAAACAGAAGTGTATATTACCGCGGATAGGTATAATGAAACTGAGGAGGAGTTTTTGGTATATAAATGTGAATTGAAACGTCACATACCTGATAATGATACAAATAATGATTCAGGTGCTTGTAGTGATCCTTATATTAAAACTAATCAAGTAAAGCTACCTAAAATTAATATTCCAAATTTTTCTGGTAAATACACAGAGTGGATCACATTTAGAGATTTGTTTGTGTCTATGATTCATAACAATACATCATTAGATAATGTGCAAAGGTTACAATATTTAAAAGGGTTTTTGATCGGTGAAGCCGAACAGTTAATTAGGTATATACCAGTATCGGACGCAAATTATGTACAATGTTGGAAGTTGTTGAAGGAACGATATAGCAATAAAAAGTATCTTTCACATTGTATATTGAATAGATTGTTAGGCCAAAAGATTGCGACTTCCGAGTCGGCAAATTTTCTGAAGGAACTTATAGATACTTCATCTGATTGTTTGAATGCTTTAACTAATCTTGATATTGACGTATCTACATGGGATATCATAATCATACATCTGCTTTCAAATAAGTTAGATCCTGAGTCGCGTAAGCAATGGGAGTTGAAAGTGACTTCGAATGTATCCTCAGATTCTTTGCCTACCTTTAGTCAGTTTAAGGATTTTTTGACAAGTAGATATCGTGCTTTAGAATTTGTTGAACATAAATATGTGAACAAACAAACTACTGGTTCTATTAGGTCTAATGTCAGTCATCCTAAGGTTTTACACACCACAGGGGTTTTAAAACTCGTATGTGAGTTTTGTGGTGAAGAGCATAAACTCAGCTTTTGTAAAAAGTTTGGAAGTTTGGATTGCGACCACAGACGCGAATTTGTTACAAAAAATAGGATTTGTTACAACTGTTTAGGAAGTAATCATGGTGTTAAGTTTTGCCGCACGCCCATCAGCTGTAAAGTTTGTAACAAGAGGCATCACTCCTTGCTTCATCCAAAGCCTATTCTCAGTTCAAGCGTGAATTCAGGTTTCGTCGAAGGGATCGCTGAGGTTTCGGTTAAGGATGATGGGGTTGTTAGTAGTTCACAAGGGGTGGATGTAACACCAACAGTTGCTGCAAGTCATATGGCTTGCTCTAACAAAATGAAAGAAAAAAATCAAATATTGTTAGCTACAGCATTAGTAGAAGCCGAATCTAAATTAGGTCAATGCCGAGTAATAAGGGCCTTGTTAGATCAGGGTTCACAAGCGTCTTTTATTACAGAAGCTACAGTCCAAGGCTTGGGACTTAAAAGAATTCCTATAAGTAATGTGATATCAGGTTTAGGTGGTGACGAAACCAAGGTGGTTTCGAAGTATGCGGTTTTAATAAAAATTAGATCAAGAGTAGATCCCAGTTTTGAATTAGAAGTGAAGGCTTATGTACTAAAGAATATAACAACGCATGTTCCGGGTAAAAGGGTACTTTTAAATAATTGGGACGAATTAAAACATTTATACTTAGCGGATCCTGCATGTGATGTACCTAACGGAATAGATATACTTTTAGGAGCGGAAGTTTATTGTCAAGTTCTGAAGGAAGGTGTGCTTCGTGGGCCCATGGGGAGTCCAGTAGCACAATGTACTTCACTAGGTTGGATACTATCTGGGTCAGTAGGTTCTGATATTAGCGAGGTTAATGTCACAGCATTGCATTCTCAGATAGAGGAATTTGAAATAAAACGCTTTTGGGAGTTAGAAGAGCCTTTATTAAATCCAAAAATATTAAAAGCTGACGAACAACGGTGTGAAGATACCAACGCAGCCACAACGCGTCGTAGGGAAGACGGCAAGTACGTTATTAGGTTGCCTTTTCGCGACGATGATCCAGCCTGTAAAAATGGAGATTCACAAGAAACTGCCGTCAAAAGACCTAACAATTTTGAAAGAAAACTTAGTAACGATCGATTGTTGAGGGAAAGATATACAGAAAACATAGGAAATAAAGAACTAGGTCATAAATTAGATAGTATAGTTAAATTGGGACTTACTTGGAACAAAACTCGTGCCGAATTTCAATATTCCGTGAAGTTACCGCCGATGACCGCACCTGTAACAAAAAGAAAAATTAAATGGGGAGAGAGATAGCGTCATCTACTTATTATAAAAGCAAAGATTTTCATACAGCGATTATGGATAGCCGGGACAGAATGGGGTGGGACCAACAGAGGATATTATAATAAAATACTTGTACACTTACCACAATGAGTTGGCCCATCTTACTGAATTTCGCCTGGAACGTTGGCTGAACACTAATTTAAATTATGTTATAAAATTACATATTTTTTCGGATTCGTATAATAGTGCGTACTCCGCAATAGTATATTTATGCGTGATAAATGAGTCAGTAAAACAAGTAAGTATACTGGGCTTAGAAATATGTGGCGCAGTTTTGTTAGTGAAATTGTTGATGGGGGTAGCTGAGGTTTTGGAGGTACCTAAAGGTAGTATAAGATTATCTTCTAGAATTAGAACAGAATTTAAGTTCGGGGATATGGTCTTGGTGAAGGAGGATGATTTGCCTCCAGATAAATAGTTTTTTTGATCGAATTTTGGAAAATCGGGATTTGATGGTTTGACCAGAGTTGGGTAATTAAAACATAAAAATTCTGTTATCAAACGTCCAACTTCCAAGCTTATTATTTTACCAGTTTGTGATTAAGTATACTTAGGATATCTTATTTTTATCAAAGTTATATGTATTACAAGTTTGTGATGTAGTTTATTTAGGATGTGTTATTTTTATTTAGGTTATACTGCAAGGTTGTGATTTATTTTATTCAAGATGTGTTATTTTTATTTAGGTTATACTAATCAGGATGTGAAGGGTTCTGATTACAATCTCACGGTGGGCGGTTGTGAAGGACATTCTGTCCTTGGTGGGCGGAATGTATAAAAAAGTTATTAAATATGTAGACATGAAACCTTCATGCAAATAATAGAAAGATAAAAAACATAGGTTGTAAAATTAATATGGTTGTCATGTAATAATTCGTAGATTTAGAGAAAAATCGGAAATAAAAATATACAGTCCACTTTGGGTTTTACTTCACACTTCGGATCGACCTATGGATTTTGGTTTTGGGTTTTAGTGCATCCAGGGACTAAATTTTAAAGCCATATCTCTCTCGAATCCAATGGCTATGGATTTTGAGTACTGTGGTGTAGAAATAATTGATTATAACATGATAGTTGTTTGTATTTATCGAAGTCCCTTAACAAAACCTAATATATTTTTAAATGAATTACAAACCTTAACTGACAAATTAATCACCCGAAAATATAACAAGAAATCTGTAATTCTCTGTGGAGACTGGAACATTGATCCTCTGAAAGACAATAAATACGCAAAGGACTTACAAACAATAATTTTAAACCATAATTTTACCAATCATATTAAAACCTATACTAGGAAAAAATCCTGTTTAGATTTAATTATTAGCAATGAGACTGAGGCAATTTCAAAGATACATGTGCTAGGCCTCTCGGACCACGAAACTGCACAAAGTCTGACACTCAGCATTAAATACACAGCTGAAAAATCTAATAAATCGTTTTGGTTTCAGGATAAACTCGATTATTCTGAAGAAAATATAAATAAATTTAAGACAGCTATAAGTAAATTATCTTTCACTGACGTACTTACTGAAAAAGACACCAACATTTCTTTTAACATTTTCCACGACTATATTAAACTTTTCTATCACCTCTGTTTTCCTATGATATTTATAAAAATTACCAATAAGCCAATACGACTAAGATGGTTAAGTAAAACCCTAAAGACATGCTGTATTAAAAAAAGGAGATTATTCTTAAAATACCACATGTCTCGCACGAATAAAAATAAACATAAAATTAAATATTTAAAATATGCTAAAATATTAAGGAAATGTATATATAAAGCTCAACAGTTAGAAAATACAAAGTATATAATGAGGTCAAAAAATACGTGCAAAGCTTCATGGGCACTTATCAAAAACGTGCAGAATAAAAATAATATTAGTGATATTTCCGAAATAGTTGTAAACGGCACATCATATAAGAATCCCATAAAAATAGGAGAATTATTTAATGACTATTTCATTAATGTAGGCAATAATAAAAATTGTAACTCAGACACAAAAACACGTAATTGTTTAATATCAAATCAGGATAAAACTATGTTTTTGTATCCTACAGATGAAAAAGAAATTTTTAATATAATTATGTCTTTAAAAAACACGAAATCAACAGGATACGATTTAATAAACACCGAAATATTGAAAATAGTAGCTGTATATATTAGTCGGCCCTTAAGCCACATCATCAACCAATCATTCCTGCAAGGTGTATTTCCGGATAGGCTTAAGAAATCTATTGTCAAACCAATTTTTAAAAAGGGAAACCATAAAGATATAAACAATTATAGACCAATTACTCTAATACCCATCTTTTCTAAAATAATAGAAAAAGCGATGTCTAAAAGAATTTACAATTTTATCACAAGTGCCAATATACTAAAAAAGGATCAATATGGTTTTGTTAAAAATAGTTCGACATCACTTGCTTGTTTTTCATTTATAAAATATGTCTCTGAAAGTCTGAACGAAGGGATACCAATTACAGCAGTGCTGTTGGATATGAGCAAAGCATTTGATCTAGTTTGCCATGAAAAACTCTTAGATAAATTATATTGTTACGGAATACGGGGAAAAGCATGGGAGTGGCTTAAAACTTATTTGGAAAATCGCAAACAAGCTGTAGAAATAACAAAAGTATCTGACAATTATAAAAGAAAGTTTACATCTGAATATAAATTCAATAGGAAAGGCGTTCCGCAAGGTAGCATTCTTGGCCCCCTTTTATTTATTATATATATTAATGACCTTCCTAATTGCATCAATGACAAATGTATCTTATTTGCTGACGATACGACTTTATTGATTAAGTGCGATAACGAAATTGACTATAAGAATAAAATTGACATATCACTAAATAAAGTAATTACATGGCTTGAGAATAACAACTTACAAATAAACATTGACAAAACCAAATTACTTCAATTTGAATATCAAAATTATAAAAAACCTGACATTATACATACAAGTAATCAAATAAAAAAAGTAGAATCCAGCACCTTCCTGGGAGTTACAATTGACAAATATTTAAAATGGGACGAACATATTGACAAAATGATAGGAAAATTGGATAAATTTGTCTACGTAATAAAACGCTTACGTCAAACTGTATCCATCAAAGCAGCCTTATTAGCCTACCATGGATATGTAGACTCAGTTCTAAGATATGGTATCATACTTTGGGGTAATGCTGCCAATGCCTTAAAGGCATTTAGGCTTCAAAAAAGATGCATTAGGTCTATATGTGGCTTGGGACCCATAGATAGCTGTAAGCCTCATTTTAAAAATCTCAATATACTACCCCTACCATGTATATATATTTACGAAATGAGCGTATTTGTTGCTAAGAACAAAAATATGTTTAAAACTTATGAAAATATAGGGTTAAATAGATGTAGACATAAAAATAAACTGTATATAACAAAAAAGAGACTAAAGCTATTTAAAACCAATGCATACTGTATGGCTGTAGAAATCTATAATCACCTCCCAGAGCGTCTGTGTGACTTAAACTTTAAACAGTTTAAAAAAGATTTATTAGACTTTTTACAACAAAAACAATATTATGACGTAAAAGACTTTTTTAGTGATACATTCAAATAATCTACTATAATATGTACTATAAAATTGTAATTTAATATTTGTAATTCAATTTTAAATTAATTCTGTCTGTAACAATACAATTGAACTGCTATTAGATTTATATTTTTTGACATAATATTAGACATTTTTATCTTGAAAATTATTGTAATACCTATTTATATAAAATTTGATAAATTAATACGCTCTTAATGTGGCATAAAATATTTGTACACTGGTGTATCCAGTAAAGTATGTCGGTTAACCTTGTTTATAACACCAAATATGTACGCATGCTTAAACAAATAAATAAATTCATTCATTCATATCAAACGAGTTTTTTTGGCAAGTCGATGTAATGTGCTCTTGTTTTATTTTTACTTTCTTGGTGTATTTTTGAATTCTATTGGATAAATTTGATGACCTTTTTTCGATATAGGTTAATTGTAGTGTACGAGTGTTGTGAATTAAAATAACAGTGCGAATATAGGTTTTTTCGGCTTGCCTCCAAAATTCCATTGGTCACGTTCTGGTAAAGAAGCCATCGCTTTACTTGAATGTCTGACTGACTGATTACTGACGACTTAGTGACTTTACCTATTATGACTTGTTTAGTTTCACCGCAACTGGCAAAAATGTGATGCAAAAATTATACTTCACGCTGGCAATATGCAAAAATTGCGATGCCATAATTGAAGAAAAAAGTATCAAACTATGCCTAAGCAAATTATATCTGTAAATAAAAATCCAAAAATTCGACTTAAAGTCTTTTACGAATTTACTTTTCTACTCTACGCTAGAATTTCCTGATTTGTGAGTACTATGGAAGTACATAAAGACATCAATACAGATATAACAGTAATTGAAAATCATCATTACAATGTCAACTACACCGAGAATCGAACCTGATTCATGATGTCAGTCCGGCATGCTACAGATACTTCAACTCAGTTGTACGCGCGGCGCTATGTGTGGGTAAACCTGTATATATACACAGTGATTTTGTATGCGTGACAAGAGGTACAGTGAAGTTCCTCGGACGATCACGGCCGCGTCACTGTCACACAAATTAAAGCTGCATAATTACTAGCCCACGCACACATAACGCCGCGCGCACAACTGAGTTGAAGTATCTTTAACGTGTGGTTATCAAAAGTAGTTATTATTATTTTCTCGAGGACATTTATTTCACGTGTCTTGTCAATATTGCAGTGACTACTCGTAGTCCACAGTGTTTCCACCCGTTGTGTAAGCCTTAGGATTATTTCGCTCGACATATTTCCGTATTCGATTTCTGATATTATTTCGTTGGCAATAGGATTACTGGGCTGTTATTAAAAACGTATTGTTTGGTACTCGTACATACAAAATATTCGGTGAACACGGTTGGAAAAAACAAAGAGACTATTTTAAATATAGATAAGGAAATTGTTTTAATAATGGAAACGTTATATGAGAAAAGCGTTGTTTTTGCGAGTAGCATGGTTATTTATTATGATTAAATTCCAATATTGCTTTAAATCCTGTTGTTTAAAAGAAACTAAGTTTATTTAGACAGCTCTTGATTTAGGATAAAATCTATTTCCAAATGTGATTTAATGATTCCAGAAAAGAGCGATGGAAAATTGCGGATTTTAAAATAATTAAGTACCGAAAAGAGGTTTTGTGGAATTGTTTACAAAAAGGAAAATATAGCGTAGCTACCCTAAACTGAGATTATTAAAATTAGGGCTCTCTTCTATTCTACCGACTTAGGGCGCGTAGATTCAGAAGCTTTGAAGATTTTATCTGAGTCGTGGTTACAATGGACACTAGGAATGACGCAAAGACCCTGGGTTGTTTAGGGTTCCTGAACTTCTATTGGTATTCCAGTATTTTTTTATTCGAATGTTGTAGCAGACGAGCATGCAGGCCAGGCAGGTGTTAAGTGGTCGCTGCAGTCCATGGATATCTACATACAACCTCAAGTAAGCATAGGTGAGTCTTGTCTGAGGTCGTATGCAGTTGCGCTGCTACTCCGGAAGCTGGTAGTCGCCTCATGTAAGTGTGGCTGGCAACTGAACCTTTCCACTGAAACACAATAGAATTGCTCACGGCAGAAGTGGGTGCAGCGGTGGTACTTCCCCAGGCGAACCATAATAGTTCTACCACCTAGCAAAT
Source organism: Pyrgus malvae (assembly GCA_911387765.1). NCBI lineage: Eukaryota > Metazoa > Arthropoda > Insecta > Lepidoptera > Hesperiidae > Pyrgus > Pyrgus malvae. The sequence goes on from OU426953.1 coordinate 22,695,960, forward strand.
ATGTATGTTAATAAATATAAGTATGTTATAATTTGTGCCACAGGGGTCGTTAAATACTTTCATAATACAAATACAACCAAAGATTATTATTGCGCCTAACAGGCATTGACACAAAGATTTTTTTCTAACCATTCAGCTATAAGAAGTATAAAACATTGCAGCCAACGAAAAGCTTTCTGTTGACATGTTTATGCAATATTCAATCTTCCTAAATGACAGAAAAATGGTTTATTTCGCACGGAAAGGACTCTACGACCTTGAGTACATATAAATCAACCTCAGAGACACCTTCCCGGGACGAAAGGTTGACGTGATCCTTGAATATTTCACGTGACCGTCCTTTATAAATCCTGCTAAGTTAGGTATAAGGTGACAAGTGATATAGATTATTAAATAACTTAGGTATACCACGTGCTGTGAATTTATTTTATGCCGGAAGAATTCTTTTACTTTTTTATAACTTAGTATGTACGTTTAGTTCAAATATCGCAGGCGTAATTTGACCCTCTTTCCACTTTTCGATAGAGCTGAAATAAATACAAATTTTTGTTCAATGACAATGAAAATAAATACACCTACTTCGTTTTGTATATCCAAAATGGTTGCCATAACAAAATGGTAGATTACATCTTTTTATACTACCCATTATTAGTATCAAATAAAAGAGCTTATTGCAACTTGTTCAATTCCACATAAAATTTACTCTGCAAATTATGTGTAATTCAAAAATTCTGAAACAAGAAACTCGTCATACCCGATTACATAAAAATCGACTAACAGGTAGGTAGGTATCAAGAGCTCATTGTACATTTAACAATATTTTTAAATACAAGAAAAACTATAGTAGTCGAGACCCAGTCTAGATATAGAGGCTTAGTAAATTCAGAATGCATACCTATGTTAGGTACAATGCAGATTTAGACGACTGACTTTCTAGAATGGGTCCCAACTGCTACAATTTTTCTTGTACTTAAGAATATTTTATATAGTCAATTTTCAAGTTAAATGCGATCGGGTATGACGACTTTCTTGTTTAAGGGTTTCTACATTTCCAAATTACACATAAACATTTTTTATGTAATTATTTTAAATTTTAATATTATACCCAGTGCCACTTTCACAGTAAATACAAATCTAACAAAACCTCTCAAGCTAAAATCCATCAAGCGGTTCAGGGTGCAAAATGAAATGAAATGAAATGAAATATTCTTTATTCACTGTACGGTTCATTTACAAACTCTTAGTGAACGTTATTTTTTTTGTTCTGTCTGCTGTGGGTGCGCTTAGGCAATGCTGAGCTGAAGAAGAGAGCAGACGGAGAAAAACTTCAGCCTTGTTTCAAAATATGAGGTATACAATAATTCGCTTTCTTACAGAGTAGCTATGGGCAGATAAGGAACATACGAGACAGCTACCGCATGTGTCAGAGCATGTCAAACAATTAACACTTTCGCGGACGCAACCACTTGACTCTATATCCCAAAATGACACAATAAATTTCCATACAAAATTACACGACGTGTGAGTACGTAGCGTCCCAAGAAAATTTATTATTTTAAGGTGTCATGACACAACCGTTTTATAACGTCATCGTATAAATACGTTTCGTCATTAAAAGTAAAATTAACTAAATGTGTACGGACACAACGTGTAATAACGTCCAAAGTGTATACACGTTCTGGCACATCATACTATGTTGATGACAAGCAATACCATCACAACGTATCTATACATCGAACGTGAAATAACGTTCTGTCACTTTTAGTCTTAAGACAACCACATCATTAGGTCACAACGTACTTTGTCGACAACGTTTTTATGGTATTAAGGTGTCTAAATTTTTCTCATAAAACACCTGTTAATTAATAAATAATGATTTAAAATATGTTATATGTAAAATGAAAAACAAAATACGAAAATCAACCATTTATTTCTATAAAAATCATTTTTCAGTCTTAGGTAGGACTGTGCCTAGTTTTAGGCCGATTAGTTTGACACATATTTGTCCCATAAGCATTAGTTCATTCGATAAGATAATCTAAAAGGAGAGGTGGAAATAGGCGGTTAAATACGTCGAATACGGTTGTGTTATTATCTATAGTGAAATTTACCCACACAGAATCAGTGTCAAAATTGAACTCTGGTATAGGCGCTGTAGTTTCTGTCCAATCTTCTGTGGTTGTAGATATATCTTGCAGATCGCTAGATGGTTGCTCCTCTTGAACTATCTCGGTTTGACAGTTTTCAGCAACGAGGGATGTTAAATTTTCTAAAGCCAACTCATTTTGAGATCCGTCAAATAAAGGCGGTAGTTTGTCAAGGGATCTAAATTCACCTGTATTATCACAGTTTTCAGCAAAGACATTTGAAATTAGTGATAAAGTCGACAAACCCAATGACTCATTTTGAGAGACGTTGTGTGAAGCTAGGTTATCCAGATTTATCGATGAAGCCACATATTGAGGAGGTGTAATAGTTTCAGGCTTTGGTTGAGTTATCTCTTTGGAGCTTTGATTCACAGTAGGTACGGTTTTAGTTGGAGATTTAACCAATTTTAACCGTTTGGCGAGAGGAAAAATTTCCTCCGAGGAATTCAAGTCATAGCCTTCCTCTTGAAAACGTGATGAGGTTAGAGTTTCAGGTGATGGTGAGTTCACAGTGCACCGTGAATAATCACTCCCAACAGATTGAATATCGTCTTCATCGCTACTAGGATCAGAAGTAACGGGTATCTTGAGTCGAAGTGCCGACCAAATTTGATTTACCCTTAATTTTTGACGATTTCTGTCGGTCCGCTTCGGTAGAATTGGCGGAATCGTCGAAAATGCTCAGATGAGCATCTTATTTTGCGCTTATCCATCTAAAACACATAAAATAACCCGTTAAACATCAATATCACACAGTAAAATGATTAATTTACAGTAAATTAATATGGTTTAGCCAAGGAATAATAAATTAATAAAATAAACTAAAATACTTACGATGTTTTGTCGCGACAAATATTACGACACGCCACGAAATGTTACCCGAACGCGAGCGCACCCCCGCTGTGACGCAGCCGCACTGAATGTAGGAGCGCAGTAGGCGCGGGGGACGTATAAACACGTTGTGCGTGTGTGAGTACCGTTACCACCCACTATCAACGGCTCTTATTTGAAATGGTTTAAAACATACTCTACGTGACAGTAAAGTCTTGGGTATTTTATATGTTGTGACACAAGAAACATTAAGTAGGATTTTAACTTGAACGTTCATCGGAAATGAACGTTCTGTCGTATAGTCAAATTGTTAATTGGACGTCATCGTACGTGGTGCCATATCAAAATTTCGGACGATGACGTATAATCTCGTTCTGTCCTCGAACGTGTTAATTTCTGACAAATTATCGTTTTTTTGTTACTTGTATACCCAGTATTCCTTTTTGTGCAGTCGGGTAAAAAAATAAAATCTGAAAAAATAAAAATAAAAGCTTAGTATGGAAACATGTTCTATTTACATATTTGTCGTCGTATATAACTACATCAGTTTGGTTATTTTCTCATATAAAGGTAAAAAACAAACATACATTTGCCAAGAAATAAAACTAGAGTCGAGGTGGTCTGTAACTGCATTCATTAAGAAATCTGGGGTTCTCTGTTTTGAGAATAGTTGAATAGGAGACCGCGAGTGGGATTTAAGTAGGTGAAAAACATCAGATCATTTTAAGATCGGATAACTTTTGAATATTCATCAACAACAAAACTGAGCTGAGCGGATATCAGATCCCATTAGCTAAATATATCCGTTATCACTTCCGTCAATATTATTTACTAGATGCCCTACATTCTTCATGAAAATAGACACTAGAGACAGCCAGTTATTTTAAACTTAATCGATGTCCTGACCTACGTTGTTGGTTCTAGGTTAAAATAATATTGAAGAAATCGATATGTAATTAGAATCACCTTTGTCAACTGTGGTCTTTTTGTTTGGACTACGTTCAGTCAGCTGATATTGACGCTATTGATTTTGTTACTAATTCTTGATTTTAGTAAGTATAATGTAGTTTGATTGTCGTCGTAGTTCATTGGTTGGTTTTACGGCATATTTTATATTTCTGTCGTAAGAAAATCTATTGTGTTTCGGTGGAAGATGAGGTTGCCGGACAAGCGGCCATCAGCCGAGTGGCATCCCTTCAGTGTAACTTCATACGACCTCAGACAGGACTCAGGACTGCTTTTAGCTTGTGTTTAGATTTCCATGTAGTTCAGTGATCACTCAACATAGCGTGGCTTACGAACTCGCCGGTTTCCTAAATTAATTAAAAATCACAACAATAAATCATTGATCCAAGACCTGAAAATGCTTATTTCTTAGATTTTAGTTAGATTGCGTGTGACACCAGCCATAGATGTATGCTTACTTCAAGGGTCATTAACTCTTCTACCACAATTGAATAAAAGATTCAATTCCAACAAATACCACATCATTAACCTCCGTTTCCGAAACGATGTTATTATAAAAACGAGTCGTGTTTCGCTCGATGAGACGTTAAAAATTACTTTCGCTCGAATAAATGGAGGTTTATAAGTAATGTGTATCATTCATGAAATATTCAGTATTGGAATAATTTATTTTAATGTCGTTGATGGACTACGTTTGTTTTTTTCGCAATATTTTTGAGCTCTTTTATGTTTGTAAAATACAGTTATTTCTTGCAACTCAGTCTAAACATTTTTTACCTTATAACATATTTCTGTAAATATATTGTTATTTTGTAGTTTGTAGAATTTTCATAGGTTAACAGAGGAAGTACTACCTCGGCATTTCTAACGTGTACTAATTATTATTCTACTCTATCATGTTTCGCTGGAAGAAATCTCTTGAATAAGAATGCAACTGAATACAACCTCAGACTAGATTCAAGTTTACCCATATATGTTGTACTCGTAATTTAAATGTAAAACTCTCAATTTCTAGGTATTTTTTTAAAGTCGAAAAGAACTGGCTGTAGTTTTTTTTTGCGTCCCATTGCTGGGCAATAATTTCTTCCTGCAGATGTGGAGTACTGAAGTTTTCTTCACCACGTTGCTCCATTGTAAGCGGGTGGTCAATATATTAAGATTTCATTTTTTAACAACAACAACAGGGACTTCCTACGTGAGAAACTGAGTTCTCAAACGAATGGGACTACGGGAGTGAGTAACAACCTCCTTACCCGGGCAGACTCATGAGGATAACTGCCTCATGGTGATTTCACTCCGCCGTTAGGCGGTAGGCATTTTTTGTCAAGGTTTGGTTCCATTTTATAAGGATTAAGGCCACTGTCTACCATGCTGGCGAAGTACGAATAGGACGTCATAAATAAACTTGAGATTATTTGGGTACTTTCATAAGAATTTCTTCAAATTTATGCCTACATCACCATTCCATGATTATACCACCAAACGAAGGTTAAAGTTCCACCGGCACCATCTGGACTCGTGGCAGTCCTCCACGGTCCGCTTTGCACGCTCCTTCTTACCACGGACGTGTAGGTTATGGGAAAACCTTCCAGCTGAGGCATTCCCTGTGGACTATAACATGGGGTTCTTCAAGAAAGCTGTAAAAAAAGCTGTCCTCCAAAGCCGGCAATCCTCAGGCGGCTCCCCTGGGTTTGCCCGTGTCCAGAGGCGACGGTGATCGCTTAATACCACGCAGCCCGTCTGCCTTTTTGTTCGGTATATTTATAAAAAAAAAATATTTCACAAATAGTAAGTACATAAAATAGTCAAATGATTTAGAGTTGCTTTTGTAAGATTGCTGTGTTGCTCAGTGAAAATTGTTCTGTCTAAACGAATAACTAACTTATCTGACAGAGGACACTTATACGACAGGCAATATAACATTTTCTTGCTGAAGAAATAATTTTTCCTCATCATCGTCACAGCCTTTTCGGAGAGATACAGAATACATTTTATTATTTTGCTTCTTTTAAGGTAAAAGTGCAAATAGCATTGAATATTTTTGATGTTCTGACCTAAAATGGGTTTTAATAATGTAATATAACGTAACGTAATGTAATGTAACGAAATTATGGTATGACTGAAAAAAATGATAGTTTTTTTATAAAGTTTCATCATTCAAGTTTCTGCTATGTCGGGATTCGAAGCCGGGACCCTTAGATCGGCAGTCCGACATGTTAACCGTTGCGTCACACGAGTCGTTAAAATTATTCATGAAAAGGATTGTATTAAACTTATGCTTAGAATAAATACGTATAGAATGAGTGTCTTCATACATGCGCGCTGTCAAAATTGAAGCACTAAATAGATTCCTACAGCTGTCACATCTGACAAACAAAATATTTTTTTTATATTTTTACAACAATTACAACAAAACAAAATAAAAATTTTGACCAAATTAACTATAAAATACTACAGAATATTCAAAACACTGTGAAAAGTTATTTTATTAGATTTCTTTTGTTTTAAAAAAGTGTTGTGATAAAATTTAACCTTAACGGCCAGGCGTTTGGTGCCATTAATGGCACCAATCATCATGCTTCAATTTGGGCGCGCGAATTTGGTTTCTATAATGTTATTTTAATTATTCTAAGACCTTATGTTATTATTAGAATTTTTAATTTTAAAATAAGAATGAAGCTTAGGAATGAAGGTTAAAGGTTTATAGGGCAAATAATATTTTTTATTGATACATCATTAAAAAGTAGTGCTACTAACAAAATATTATCAATGAAAACAGAATTTCTATGTTCATTGTTTTAATTTCAATGCATGATCTTATTTTTTTAGCAATATGGCTGCCATTACAAGGTCAATTTTACATCCGGTTGACTCATTACGCGCTGCGCTGAACGGGAGAACAAAAAACAAAAACCGGGAAAAAATAAAACAATGATAGCGAGAAACAATGCTCATTCGGTCGGAAATTTACCAAATTTTAATTCCAGTTGATTTTAAAGAAAAGATAATTAATTTGGATTTATTTACGACACCGTTTTAATTAAATGTTTTGTTAACCCTGTGAGGCTTCTGATACAAACATTTTGTTTGTTTTACGAAGCCAAGTTGGACCGGAATGGATAATGATTTTTAACAGATATACAGAATAATTGTACCGTAAAAATTATTTGTTTTCTTTGGATAATTACATGACTATCCATAAAAAGAGAAACATGTTTAACGGTTAATATTTCAAGAGTTCTTTTGTCATGTCTGAATAGCATTGTTATGTGGGAAGTGTGGTATCCTGAAGCGCGCATGGCCCGGCGTTTAGCGTAGAACACAAGCGATCTATGCAACAAAGCCAAACGGGCGCGGTCGAATGTGAGATCAGTGACTGCTAGTGGCAAAAAATTTCATGCGCGTTTCCGTGCTTCGAAGGGCACGTTAACCCGTAGGTCCCGGTTGTTGTTAATAGATAACAGTCGTTAAACCTTGTCGGAGGTCTTATGGGCGGTTTGAAAACATCCGACAGCGGGTTGGCCACTAACTCGCATCTCCAACAACCCGCATTGGAGCAGCGTGGTAGAGTAAGCTCCAGGCCTTCCCAATAAATGGGAGAGACCCGTGCCCAGCAGCGGGAACCAAAAAGGGTTGCAGCCAAGTGTGGAATCCTGACATTTCGAGTAATGTGTGCCTGGATTAGAACCCGGACTTTCGGCCCCAAACTGGAGGACAGATTTGGTGTGTCAATCGACAATATTATAATACGCTTAACCGTATTTTATACATTACAATCGGTAATGCCTGATAGTATTACCTAAGTCAGTTCTTTTATCTCACGAATGCGGTTAACGTGTTTTTTTTAGATAGTCCACGAGCACGTGTGTGTGTTACTTAGGAAACAGCCAATTAGTCATCAGTTATACTGTAGTTTTCAGTAGTACATATTATATAGTGTATTTGACAGAGATTTACACAGAGATTACATGCTGGAAATCTTCAAAAGGTACCCCCTTGGTACTAAAACCCCGTCAGTGGCTTGCCTCTGCGGTTGGAGAGGACTCCTGGATCTCCAGTGGAACGCACTGGTGACCTCCACGCGTGGTGCCCTGGGACAGGGCCATCTTTGTGAGAGCAGATGTGCTCTCCCGCACCTTCCAATGCCTACGGCGGTATGTGATCACACACCCACCCCCGCCCTTCCCGGGGCTGCTGGCTGGACGGATCGAGCTCCCACTCTCATCGCCCGGAACTCCGCAAGCCCCCTTTTAGTCGCCTCTTACGATTAGGCAGGGGATACCGTAGCTCTATTCGTAATCGAAGCTACAAGGACTGGTAACCTTATACCTAGTGACCTAAAGCTTGGGTAAGATTGACTAATTGTCAGTTACTTAGGGACTTCACACAGAGACGATGTGTTCGCGCTTACGTCCTCATAATCATGGTAAGCCGGCACTGCCCTATAAAAGAGCTACACTCACACGTATGTACCACAAAAATACAGTAACCATTTGACTATTGTGCTATTGCATACTATCATCTTTCCCTGTGCAATATTTCATCTCGCTCCGTTAAGCCATTCTTGCGTGACAGCAAATAACATCCATCCAAACGTCGTTAAATCGAATTTATAAAATATCGCGACTTTTAGAATACACTCATAAGTACCATAGAAGCAAAATTAGAAGAAAAAAAACAGATTAACATTTTAAAGACAAAAACGAAGTCAGAAAATTAAGTAATTTGAAACTTTTAAAGCCGACTGCGAAACAAAAGATAAAATATTCAAACAACGTCATGGCTTTTACGGCGACAAGCCAAACCAATAAAAAAGGAATTTTCCAAATGTTTGATCTTTTTACTTCCTTGTAGAGTCGTTTAATGAGAAGTGCCTATAATAGGAAAAATATTCAATTTTGTCATATAGCTGTATTGTCACATTTTATAAGGTCATACATAGTCCAGCTACTCATAAAGGATTAAAGTAATCCACAAAGCTAAAAAGCTAAAATCAATGTTTAAACTAATGGAATGTGGACCGATAGCCGATTGGTTAAGACCTCTGATGCGTTGTTGCGTGGGTTAACTCTCGATGTGCACCGCAGACTAACAAAGTTGTGAATGTATTTACCGCTAGTCCGGTGTGGGAAAATAGAGTAACATTTTCATAACAATGTTGTTATTGATAATTGTTACTATGTTATATATCAATCTAATTGATCAGAGTTATATCATATCCAACAAGTCGCATTTGGACAGCCCAAGCTATTTTTCTGGTACGGTAGTGGCCTACCTCAGCACTTGGGGAGGATTCTGGGGTCTTCAGTGAAACGCAATGGAGTCCTCCATGCATTGCGCTCTGCACTTGGGCTCATCTCGAAAGAGCAGCGCACCTCTTGATCCCAATTTTTCATTTGCTCTTTTACCTTAAGATTCTAACAATAATGTGTCGCCGTGCGTACTTCTCGGGGCCGATGAATGGACAGTTTGACTTTGATCCCATCTTTGCAGTTTGCAACCGTGAAAGCCCACTTTTAGTCTAAAGTTCCGTCTAAGTAAGTCTAAAATACCGTAACTCGTACTCTAGGCGGATTTTCCTGTCATGCTGAACGCACGCTGACATGTAGCGTTTTTGAGTAGCGCAGATTCCTCAGCGCTGAAAGCTGTCAGCACTGAGATATACGCGGGCGTCCGAGTCACGCTTCGGCGCCGCTGATCAACAGGCGCCGACGCGCCTCCACACACAGCGAGCATTTTCGTGTCGCGCTGAACTGACAATACTAACATTGACATTGTTTGCATCTATAATTCACGTTGATCAGCACGATACTAAAACGATCCGAGCTGACCGATCAGCGCTGACAAGCTACGCGCTGACCTTCAGCGCCGGCGGTAAGCTTAAGAGGAAAACCAGCCTTAGTCCCAAGCTACGCGGAACGCCGAGGGATGCTACCTATGGAATATCCATTCCAATGGTGCATGTGTCGGACCGAATTGGTACACAATAATAATTACTTCACGGCAGCAATAAATTCCACTGTGATTGGCCGAAACATGCAAGTTAGGAGATAGGTACCACTATCTCCTAACTTATTGGGAATAATATTAAATAGAAGACGTATTTTTCCTGTTTTCAGTTCGTCAAAATGTTTTGTTCGCGTTACCCTTACAGTTATTGTGATGAAAAAATTTTAATAGCGGCCGCGAAGTGCTACGTGTCTGAGAATTTAATGGGTGTCTTCTGGGTCGTTATAATTAAAGTATAAATGATGCTGCGCTTCTAGGTTTTAGAAACCCTTTTGTTTTATTTAAGGCACTAAATTAACAGTTTCATGCGAAAAAGGTAACAAGACTTACCCAAACGTTTGGAGTATCCTACATACTTTTACTCTGTATAAGATTACCTTTTATTTGTAACATCATCAAAATTATCACACAAGCTGAGACCGTCATGTCATTACGCTTGGGTCAAGTAAAAACCGGATTAGCTAAACATCTGTAGTTAAATGTAATTAAAACTAAACTGCATCAAGGTAAGGCGTAATATAAGTTCTATTTTAGTTTGACTAATTAAAAAATCTATCTTATATATAAAATTCTCGTGTCACAATGTTCGTTCCCGTACTCCTCCGAAACGGCTCGACCGATTCTCATGAAATTTTGTGAGCATATTGAGTAAGTCTGAGAATCGGCCAACATCTATTTTTCATCCCCCTAAGTAATAAGGGTGGCCCACCCTAAACATTTTAAGGCGGTAAGGAGTTCGCGGGGTCAGCTAGTTATACTATAACTTTCAAGTTAAATTAGTTGAGTTGCCTTAGTGATTGTGAACTTAGTAAACATAAATAATTTAGTTTAAAAAACTAAAAAACACACTTTTGTAAAAGAAGAAACGACCTAAAATGTAAAAAAATAAGGAGAAACTTTACCTATTTTCTTGTAATAAAAGCGTGGGGTGCTTGGTGTCAATTATAAGTAGGTATATTAGTAAAAGAATTATCATTTTGATGTCTTAAAAACACCCCACGCTTTTTTACAATAAATTAGGTATATTCACTTTTTATATTTTACTTTTTAGTTCGTTTTTCACAAAAGCGTTTTATTTTTGTTTATTAAAAATCGTTATTTATTTTTAATTTTTAGTTGGATTTTTTTTTCACGTTGTTGCATTGTTGTTGGTCCTTGGTGAGTTTGTAAGTTTCAAATTAATACGACGTTTCAAAAGTTTCCGTTACATGCGACCGAAGCTAAATAAAGCGTGTTTAAAAAGTTCTTTGCAACCATTTTTTGCATCCCACTGCTGGGCATAGAAGACTTTCCAGATTTGGAAAGTTATCCTTATCTTAGTGAGGTACAAAATACGTCACAAACACGGTCATGCCCTAAAGCACTTTAACTGCGTGCACGTGACGTGACGGTATAATATCATAACGTCACAATTATCGCGCTGTCACACACTAAGACCCTTGTCACACATAAGAGGTCGGGTAAAAGCTGATTAACTGAAATGCTACAGGGTAAATCTAATCAGAGTTGTAACCCACAATGATTAAGGGAATCGCCGAAATCTTTAGGTAAAATTTCCATACATGTACATTATCACCATTATTAAAGTAATAGAAAATATAATGATTTCACGTGTGGGCCTAAAATATATCACCACAGCACATCACTAATCAATGATATTGGAAAAAAAACTATAATAATAATACTAAAGTTAAAAATGCAGAGCCCGTCGGTTCACACGGAAGGTGGGATTGGCTGCAACCCTTTTTGCGTCCCACTGCTGGGCACAGGTCTCTCCCCATTATTGGGGAGGCCTGGAGCTTACTACACCACGCTGCTCCAATGCGGGTTGGTTAGATTAATTGCAGATCAATTCCATCTCTGGACAAATCTGCTTTTTTCCTAGGATACTAGGATTTTTGCATGTCATATTGTTGGTAATAAAATGCCGTTTGTAGCGTAGAAGAGGTTTATTGTAAGCTTGCACAAAAATCCACTTAACAGAGTCCAAATCGCAAAGCACAATCACTATATCTTCGCTTGAGTCGTCGAAATATTCCTTCCTTGTCGCTTGGTAGAGATCGCTTCGGTTTCACTTCCGGAACTAAACTGCCCAGTCGCGACTCGGCGTGTGCCTTATATACGGCTGTCCATGGTTCTCTAGAAATTTCCCGAACCACCAAATACAATAGGCCCGTCCCGAACCTTCCTTTATGTTATTACACACTATGTACAGTCAAACAATAGCCGCGGCCCGCGATGTAAACAACCTATACATGTACTTTACATATAGGTACGTACACGCCGCGGATCCCGAATTTGTTTACTCGTAGAAATCGATGTGTTTCTTATGACTGATTTTTCGAGAACTTTCTTCACTGTTCGATAGTAGACCTAATAGCTGTTTATGCGTTTTTGGGGTTTTGCTGTACGACGCTTTGTTTTCGAGATATAGGTACTCAAAGGCGTAACAATATTATTTGTCATAATTGGTTTGACGGATTACGATTCATAAATATGACTAAAATTAGTATAGAAACATTTTGATGGAAATACATACAATTATTATAGTTTTACCGCTATTTTATGACGGATTTGTAACAACATCATGTTACGAATCCGTCACAAACTAAATATTTGGTTAGGTTATTTTATGTTAACAATTCATTATTACTGATTGATTTTAATAGGGACATTAGGTTTAATTTATACTGGAAATTTTCATTCTTGCAAAAAGCAAGACATTTTTAATACTTTTTTAACCTTTAGAGATACGGCACCCCAAATATACCTTACCTTTCAATATTATAATCGGAATTTAAGTTAATAATTTTAAAAAGCGATTTCATTTGTAGTACTAAACTTCAGATTAACCCCTAAATACTTGCATAGGAAAGCTTCCCCATACCACCATAATTATCGCACTGTCACACGCTGAGACCCTCGTCACGCATGGGAGGTCGGATTAATTGTGGATTAACTCCATTTCCGCACAAATCTGCTTTGTTCTGTACGAATTCTCAGATTTTTACGTGTCACATTACACGTAGCGTACGTGTCATATTCGTCTATATATAATCTAATAAATCTTATTGGAAACATTTTGGTAAATAAAATATAAGGGTAGTCTTTATGTCCTTGCCCACAAAATTTTAACGTCATCATTATGAACACATAAATAAGGCTTTATAAATTAAGTATTGCTGCTGAAAATTATTTATTAAGTGTTTTAATTATGTGGCAAAACTTACATCCGTATGTTTTGATTAGGTTAAATTAAACGTTTGATTTATTTTATTAAACTAAGTAATGAGAATGCCATTCCATATTAATATCTGCTCGTAAATGAAAACTTCTCGTTAGCTAATTGTCTTGACAAACAAACAGACAGATGAACAAATATGTCTCATATTTATTTAATAACAGTACATTTATTATGTTTAGAGTAATCTTGAAAAAATATCGCATGCTTTAGCAACCCTTGGGTAAACCGCAAACACTGCACGGATGCTTCCCCATAACACCATTATTATCGCACTGTCACACGCCGAGACCCTTGTCACGCATGGGAGGTCGGATTAATTGCGGATTAACTTGATCTGTGGACAAATCTGCTTTGTTCTGTATAAATACGCGGATTTTTGTATGTCACACTACATGTCATATCCAGTTTGACGGATTACCGTCAATATATCGAAAAATATCGGAGTTATTTTTGTGTCAATCAAGTTAAGTCAGTCAAGAAATTTTATGGTTATTATTTTGTTTTTCTTGACTTGTCATAATGGAACAAACTTACATAGAGTGTCATAAGACTCATAAGCCTCACAGTATTATATCTAAAGATTTACAGAACTGAAGCGCGGATGGTTCAGCAGCAGTTAAACGATATTTAACACAGCTAACCGAAGCGGCCATAAATTACGACAAAATCTACAAATCACTATATATCGTGATCTTCTTTATATATTTTGTACTCCGAGAATTGTTTAACGTTTCAATTCCACATAAATTGTTCAATTCCAACAAAAATAAATCATACATACAAGCAATTATATGAATATACTGTTGTTGTGTTATTAATTAACTCAACAACACATTTTATGAATAATTTATGGAGCACCATTTGTTCCACTAAATGATATAAGGTACTTGTTCGACGCAGTTGGGACGACGATTGAGGTGATAATCAAGAAAAGACAAAGGGTTGCATTCCGGTAGTGCCGGTAGAAGTGAAAACTTGTTCATTAACATTGTGCATTTTTATATTTTGGAATGGTTAGGAAATAATTTTCACTCATTCATCATTTTCTCATTTTCTTTTACTATTTCTTCGTCACTTTTTTCATTAATAGATGCACTTTGTTCAATGTCCATATTTTAAATACTTGATATAAACGAATTTTACGAGTATATACAGTCGAGCCGTCATCAGCTGTCACCCTTCCGTCTTACGCGAGTTTACGGTTAAAGATCATTTATTCCTCATAAGATTTACAATCACTTATTGAGAAACACATTAATAGTAATAACATTATCATTGAGCGTACAGACATTTATAAAAATTAATAAGTAACATGAATACATAATTTTTATCTCTTTTTACCCATCCCAAACAAAGTGCACAACGCCGATAAAGAAGTTCACTTCAATAATTCTTCAAGAATCTTGATCTCGGAAAACATTCCAATGTCGACTCCGCCCATACTTAGTCGTGGGGTGTCGTACCAAAGCTTTTTGGTCAGCACCATTGTACAATTTTGAAATTCTATGTTCCATCTACGTATGGCGCAATATTCGAGTAACTGTAGGCACCTCCAATTCTTCAGTTGTACGTATCTGATACACAAATACACCTCCGTATTACAAGTTAATCATAGGAAGATTATAAATCTACCAGTACTGGAGAATAGAGCACATTAAGCCTTTTTTGATCGATAAATTAATTAAAATTTTATTGAATACAAAATATTCAGCCTTCAATTTTTAAATAAAACAAATTTATATGCTCAGGTAGGAAGGGATTCCTAAATAATTTCTGTTATTATCTTCATGGGCTAGATGAAGTTATATCTGGCAGTAAACGTCCGTATTATCGTCATTTTTTTCAGTGTCCTAGTACTATGCGATATTATGGACGTTTACCTTGTCTGTCAACAATTTGCGCTACAATATAGGCGTATATATTAGCGTACCTACATATTGATGAGTAGAAAATGGAAGTTGACTGTTAAATTGTAGAAGAATACGCAATTATTTTTTTAATGTTAGTGCATATTAATTTGTTTTGGAATAGTTTTCTTTTGAAGTCGGTTTTTTTGATAATTTTTTGTTTAAAAGCTCAGCAAGACCCGCTGACATTTACAATATAATACTTAAAATATTTATAAAGCTAATTTTTTTCAACCTTTTTTTGTCCCACTGCTAGGCACTGGTCTCCTCTCACAACTAAGAAGGATTAAGGTCATCCACCACGCTGGCCAAGTGCGGACTGGTGAACATCGTGCTCTGAGAAATTATTAGTTCCTCTTAGGCATGCAGGGCGATGGAAAACATTGTAATCAATCAATGTCTTCCATCATCGTAGAGCAGCGATAAATGCGCACATTACAATGTTCTTTGTATCGGTATCTTCACGTCAGAGATCGCGGTCTTTACCGCTCGATCATCACTGCTCACAACGAAACATTCATTACTAAAGTGAATTTAGGTTTGTGCAACTCGTTATTGCAGTATTATAGAGATTTTCCCTAACTTACATTCCCAACTCAAGTAAAGTTTCCTGCATAGTTCTGCGTCCCTGTTCAATCGATCGTACAACTCGGCTCGCTCTAATCCGTCAGGTCAACTTCACATGTTTGCTGATCGATACCGGCAAATTCGGATTTAACCATAGTTTCAGTATGTAACACTGTGTAAGTAAGTAAGTAAGTAAGAGTAGAATTCATTCCTCGGTAAATTGATTGCACAATTATTATTAAAGAATAAAATTCTTCATCACAAAATATTCAAACAACAATAGCAGAAATGTACAACATTTTGAATTTTTAACATTTATTAAAAGCAGCAAATTTAATGTTGGGGTATGATCAGATACATATAGAAAAGGAGATTTTAAGTAATTTTATGTTTTATGGGTAATTGCTTCTCACCGAGGGGGTTTTAGTGCTATACAAATCCCACAAAACTCGGTATCCTCTCCTAAGGTGCCGGGTACCTCTTGAAGGTTTCCCCCCCAGATACCAAAAAAAGCTTACTTGAGTATAAGTGTATATGGAGCTGCAGCGACCAATTATCCTATTCCATTCAAATACAAACATATTTAGCAGCAGCGGCGGCACTGCACTGGTATAATAATCAGTAATATGCGCTCCTTATATTAATCTAATAGATATTTAATAAGCATGCAGTTTGGTAAAAAAGTACAGCAAAGACTCGTGGGACATTTACAATTCGGTGATTTATAAAATATTCAGTTGTGCAACTCATTCTTAGTAAAGTTTCTTGCAACCTTTTGTAAACACCCATATTTGTGCAAATAAAAGTCTTTGTCTTTGTCTTTGCAACGTTTTTCGTCCTTGTTCTATTGATCGTACAACTCGGCTCACTCTAATCCGTCAGGACAACTTCACACGTTTGCTGATCGATACCAGCCAATTCAGTTTTAACCTTGTTTCAGTATGTAACACCGTGTATATTCTGGAATTAGCACCAGAGATCTGGAACCATCTGTTTTAGTGACTACAGCATACATTTGTTAGTAAACTAGCGGCCGCCTGCGACTTCGTCTGCGTGGACTTTAAATTTAGAATTTTTCTAAGATAAAAGTAGCCAAAGTTACAACTTATTACATCAGCTACCTGCCAGTGAAAGTCCCGTCAGCATCGGTCCAGCCGTTTCTGAGATTAGCCGGATTAAACAGACAGACAGACAAACATACAGACAGACAGACAGACAAAAACTGTAAAAAATGTTATTGGTATATTTAGTGAATATACATTCATATGCGTCTAGTAAAAAGTTGCAAACAGATACTCCAATTTTATTTATTTTTTAGATGTTATGTTCGTCAGGTCACATAATATTATTTGGTGTTTCTGCAACTGATGGAAATCAATATTTAAGATTTTGCTTCTCTTTAAACTGATAGTAGTTTTATGTTTGTGTGTCTTTCTAGAGTAATATCAGACAATTTTTTTTTAAATACTTTTTTCATTACAATTTAAGTAATACGGAAAAACTGCTGTTGGACGCTATTAACTTCCGTTCTTAGATCCCAGTTGAAGATATGTTTGGCCATTATTAAAAATGAATTCCTTAAAAATCGTAAAATATTGCTAAAGAAATAAAAATTTTCACCTTAATCTTAATTGACAATACCAACGATCTTCTTAGAAAAACCTGTCTTAAATTTACATTTACACGTCAACATGATCGCCACTCAGCAATTGAATAACCAACAAACGATCAACATTACGGCCGCTTAGATTAATCAGCAACAATACTGTAAGTAAACAAATTTGCGATGACCAGGGATTGATTGCCTATCCGCTGTCACTACATGTCGATTATCTACTATTCCTGCACTAAGGTAATAATATCTATTGTAAACAGTACACATCACTTTTTGGTAACCGAACAGTCACTGAAGAGTCAGTTAAGTGGATTTAAAGCCAAACTTTTTACAGGCTTAGTAATTTTTTTCTCGTTTTTAATGTCCTTTGATGAAGAAGAGCATTTATGGACATGCCTTGAACAGTAATTAAGGATGCGACAAACAAGAAGTACTCTGATGGATAAAACTTTTGATTCTTGTAATTCCTATTTAAAGTGAGAAGCCAAATAAAATTGCAAGCGACAAAAATTGCAGCGATGGAAACCCCAAATTAAATCAAAATATGCTAGGTTACTCTTTAAGAATACAAACCTTATGACGACTAATTCTTTACATGATTTTGGATACTATACTATATATAGGTATATATTTCTAAATAAAATCAAAGAACGAATTAATAAATAATGATGTTCAAGTGTCAATGGGATCACTTTACTGGGCAATCAGCATTATTGAAAACAAACATATCAGCATTGACCGAGTATCGATGGCCTTTACGTGGCTCAACTGATTATCGCTCTCTTGTGTGATTAACTGCGTGTATGGATGGCTTTTATACGCTTGCTAATATTTTTAAATTGTCACAATAATTCTAATGAACTATAAACTATTTTTTAGCAACTGCAGAGATTGGGCATTGTTTACCTTTCAACGGTTATACGTGACCGATTTCTTGCTTCCACGTACCCTTTTAATATGAGTTTGTTTGTTTTTTGAACGCGTTCATCTCCGGAAATACTGGTTCCAATTGAAAAAATATATTTTTGTGTTCAATAGTCCATCTATTGGGGCAGGCTATAGGCTATATAACATCATAGCTATGACTAGTACCAAAGTCTACGCAGACGAAGTCGCGGGCGGCTGCTAGTCAATTTATAATTTTACATGAAACGGTTGCTGGTTAGGCGATTTGTTATTATAATGTTACTTTCATTTTTCATAGGTTTAATATCTATATAAAACACTCTCAATTATTGCTATCTTGCCAGCATAATGTTTTCAGGAGTGCTTATCGGTTTCTGATTCGCAGTTTACCGAACTCCTTTCATATTGGATGAAGGAGAACAGTATCATAGGCCATAATCTTTGTCTATGATTAGTAAAAAATAAAAATAGAATATTATCTACGCCTGCCAGTATGGCGGCGGTTGCATACGAACGGTACTTACGTCGACTAGCGTTCTTTGGTTATGTTCGACAATATTCTTAAGTACTAATCTAAAACCCATCAAAAACTACAAGCGGAACCTTGAAGCGGCAGACTGCAGTCTGGAAGAACGTCCAGGATCCTGTGATTGGATATAGGAGAGGTGGCTTCGGTTCAAGAATTCCGTAAGTACGATCTGAATAACATTGTGTTGGAGGTGTAGGCATTAATTGAGATGTTTACACTTTCCCAACAGTGGGCTTGGGTCATAATTACGCGCCCGCCCATCCAGTTGCTTTCACACTTTCATTTTATAGTTTAAATTCTGTTGTTTTAATCATATTCAATGTTCAATGTTCTATCGAACTACCACTTATAAACGAATAATTTATTTAGCATTAAACATTATAGAAAGCAAACACATCTGGTGTGTATCGATCACCGTATTTGCTAGCTATCGTATCTATGTATAGTAAACAGTCGCTGTCACTTCTGGATAAATGACGAATAGTAGGGAGTTTTAGAGTTCCGTACAAAAAACGGAATTCTTATAGCATAACTCGTGTGTCTGTCGGTCCGTCCGTCTGTCACAACCAATTTTCTCCTACTCTAGTGAACGAAATCAGGTGAAATGGTTGTCTAATCCTATGATGCAAACTCAGATGTGCAAGGTAAATAAATATTTAAAAAAGGGTTATTTTTGGGAGACAAATAAAAAAAAAGATTTGCAAAGATTACTGTGTCAAATGATGAAACTACTTTAATTAGCTTTTAAACAATAACTTGCCTCTCCGCAGTGGAGAGAAGAACGCAAAACAGCGGACAAATATTATTGAAAATAAACACATCTGGTGTCTGGCTGTATCGATTGCCCGGCCACGCGAGACTGATTACCGTATTCGCTAGCTATCCACTATAAACAATCGCTATCACTTCTGGATAAACGACGTATTGGTGGGAAGTCAGTGGGATTGTTTTAAGCTAGAAGTTTTACGACGATAGTTATTTTCTCCTTTTCCTGTTTTTATCTGTATCTATCTATATTACCTACTGACACATGGATTCCTATTGTGTCTAACAATAACACATCTGGGGTCTGGCTGTGTATCGATTGCCTCTACGCGGCCTCGCGAAAATGTTTAACTCGTAGCGACCTTCCGCCACTATCAAGAGATGGCGCCAATTCCTGAATCACGCTATCGAAGTTTTCGGAATATCCTACCATATATACAAGCTCCGAATTGAGTCAGTTGGAGTGCGGCCGCTCCCCGGGCATGACCACCTCGCCCGGCGGGAGATCTCCCTTTGCCAAAACCTTATTCGCTAGCTATCTAGATAGTAAACAGTCGCTATCACTTCTGGATAAACGATGAATCGGTGGGAACGGAAAGTGGTATGGTTGTTGGATACAAGTTTAATGACCGTTATTTTTTAGTAGGTTCTTAGTATGATTTTAGTGCAGATGCTATTTCCTTTCCGATTTAGCCACCGTAGTTTTTACATACTTTTTATTAGCTTGCATTACTCAAAAGAAATGAAACGACTTCTTGGATTTCTTTATGATTAAAAATGGCCTACGCCAAAAAGTTAGGGGACCCTCGTCAAAGGATGTGCCTACCGAAACAACGACAATTTGTCGCTGAAACAATTAATTTGTCGCCCAAAGAGCGATGAGAAAATAACTATGTTAACGTTAATGGAAATAACATTACATTTCTTTAGCTTCACATATAAAGTAATACTATTAGCATCGCTAAACGTTGGAATTGAGGAAAATGGCGGAAAATACGGCTTCGGAATCGGATTTAATAATTTTGTTTTGTGGCACTTAGAATTATGCCCATATGTTATACAGGAATAAGTAGTAAAATAATTTTATTATGTGCATTTATTAATGTTTCATACTCATGGCCCATGGTAGATATACCCTGTGTCGTGGGTACCATGGGCACACTCATAGACAAGAAACAACAGAAACACAAACACCCAGACCGAGAACAAAAATTTTAAAGTCATCATTCAAATATATTTCTGCTTTGCCGGGAATCGGCAGTCCAACATGGTAACCATTACGCAACACGGGTCGTCAATCATGGAATGGTGGTCGAATTGAACACGGAAATTATACCTGAGGGCTAAATGTGTCCTCCAAAGTATGGGAAACGCGCATAATATTTGTCACTACTGGTCAGCTATCTTACTCGAATCACAGCACAAAGTAATTACTTTTATGTCATATTTGAAGGGCCTTAGAGCATCACAAGTACTGACAGGTATGACACTGTCAGAGGAGTGGCCTTTACGGGCGAACCCCTCGTGCATCAATGTGCCTTCTAGTTATATACAACTAGTGTGTATGTGTGTCGGTGTCAGTGTTGTCGGCGCATAGAAAATAACGTTGTTAATTGAAATTGACATACCTATTTAGAAATGTATGCGTCTGTAGCGATGAAAGAATATTTATTTGTGAATGTGTGACAAAATTAAAATATGTGCGTTCTTCCCCCCGCACCAGATTTGGCACAAAAATTATGTATCGAAGCGAGGCGCAATACCGTCTCAAGTGACGAGTGAGTCAATGCCTTTGATGCTTTAAGAATGAGATAAACAATATTAGCTCTACTTCTAATTTTCTTTTTCTTCAAAGAACATACGTAAAACTTTCCTCGGCTAATAAGTAGACACGCCATTTCCTGAAATAAAGCATTACCTATAATAAACGTTCATATATGATGGTTCCGAGAAGATACGAGTATCTCATACACATGCGTGGCGCAATGGTTACCATGCCGGACTGCCAATCGAAGGGTCCCGGGTTCGATTCCCGGCGAAGGAGAAATGTAAATGATGAGTTTAAATTTCTGTTCTCGGTCTGGGTGTTTGTGTTTCTGTCTCTGTGTGTGTCCATGGTATCCATGACACAGGGTATATCTACCCTACTGTGGGACTATGAGTGTGAAACGTTTTTTTTTTGTTTTTTTTATTTTATTTAATGAGATACGTCTGTGAGATCTGAATATTCTAGAACTAAGGTTCCGTGCCCAAAGGATAAAACGGGACCCTATTACCAAGACTCCGTCCGTCCGCCTGTCTATATTCTATTTGTCTGTCTGTCTATCTGTCTGTACGTCTGTCACTAGGCTCTAAATCATGAAATATAATAGTTAGATATTTGTAACTTTAACAGATGATGTATTTCTGTGGCCACTTTAACAAGAAATACTAAAAAACAAAATAAAATAGATATGTAAGAGGGATATACAAAAACGTGATTAACAAGTTTATTGCCGTTTACTACATTATTTAATTATATTACGTGCTGTTTTTTTATATATATAACAAGAATATGGTACGGAACCTTCGTGTGTGACTCCGACTTGCACTAGACCGGTTTTTATTGTTCCTTTGTATCAACGGAAAGATTTAATAAAAATAATTTTCAATTCAGAATTTTATACAAATATACAAAAAATTAACAATCCGCAAAAAAGAACTATCATATGAAGCAATTTTCATGTTTGGATGCTTTATACTTTTTGTGTGAGTAGTTGGTGAATTCATTTAAAAAATACTTAAATTTCAAAATTCAGAAAACAAATGCAAAAATTCTATTTAATGAATACCTAATATAAATGTTTAAATCATTTGTTTTATTTCTGACAAAATAAACTCTGCACGTAAAAAAATCAAATAATAATAATAACGTTTCGCATTCATAGCCCCACAGTAGGGTAGTTATACTATGTGTCGTGGGTGCCATAGGCGCTCATAGAGACAGAAACACAAACATCCAGACCGAGAACAGAGATTTTAAACTAATCATTCAAATTTCTGCTTCGCCGAAAATTTTACCCGGGACCCTCCGATCGGCAGTCCGGCATGGTAACCATTACGCCACGCGGTCGCTAAATGAGTCGAAGATAAATAATTTACTAGTTAATTTCGATATTTTTTAAGTGAAAACTTCTTTAGCGGCGTTGAGCACTTTTTTTGGAATGGCTAAAAAATGTTAAACTCTCGTCAGGACACGTGGCCTGATCGAAAATTCGTAAAACGGAGGGGTGACAACTGATGACGGCTCGACTGTCTATACTTGTAAAAATCGTTTCTGTCAAGTATTTAAAATATGGACATTGAAGAAAGTGCATCTATTAATGAAAAAAGTGACGAAGAAATAGTGAAAGAAAATGAGTGAGTACTTTATAGAAATACTAAATGAAAACTTACTGAAAATACTAGATGAAAAATAATCCTGATAATAAAAGCAATTCGTGAAAAATTATTCCCTAACCATTCCAAAATATCAAAAATGCACAACGTTAATTAATGTTCAAGTTTTCACTTCTGCCGGCACTACCGGAGTGCAACCAGTTGTTTTTTATTTAAAACAATATATTAACATCAATAAAATGTTCTTTTTTCAAATTAAGTTACTTATCTTTTAATACGAGTAATCGTTGAGGAATAAAGGATGACTGAGCTTGATGCTCTTAGAAAATGATTTAAAACGTAATAAAACAACAAACGCCTGAATATGCCAAATTTTTCCTACAAACCTATTCATTCCTTACAATATCCGATCGCAAGCAATTTCTTCTCAAGATTGTGCCGGCGTCTTATGTTTCCTTCGTTCATTCGTTTAATTAATAGGATCACTCATTTTTTTCCCGAGACAAATTACAAGGTCTTAAGAAAGAGGATATTTATGTAAGGGAAAACTCCGAGTAAATTTGTAGAAGGTTCTTTAAAATTAAAAATTTAGACGCACAAATCTTCTTCCATTAATTTTAACAGGGTAGGACTCATTTTTATACAAAAGTATAAAATATATTATATCTAATTGTAATCTAAAATACGAAAAAGGTTTGAATTCATTGACGACCCGCGTGGCGCAATGGTTACCCTGCCGGACTGCCAATAGAGGGGTCCCCGGATCGATTCCCGGTGAAACAGATATTTGAATGATGAGTTTAAATTTCTGTTCTCGGTCTGGGTGTTTGTGTTTCTGTCTTTGTTTGTGTCCATGGTTTGGAGTGGAGTTTCTCTCAGGCATCGTAATCAATTAAATATCACGATATTTTCCATCACCGCGGAGAAGCGATAAATGTGCACATTACAAATTTCAATGTCAGAGGTGCGCGCCGAGAATTAGAACCCGGTATCGGTCGCGTCGAAGAACGCGGTTTTTTACCGCTCGGCCATCGCTGCAATACTTTTATTGGGTATTGCAGACAATGAATCAACATATTATTATAATATATATATATATATGTATCGGGCTGTTCTATAAGAATTATATCAGTCCCCAGATAGCAACCCAACGTAAATGACCTGTGTCAAAATTAAATGTCCCTTGTCTGAACTGACCACGTAACACCAGATAGGCTTCATGCCACTATTCTACTTAGCAATTCTTTAGCGAATTGCTAAGATTTCCATCTTTTTCTCTTTCTTTATTAATTAATTAGCATTTTAATCCGGTCTTGGACTACCAAGTCAATTGAGATACTTTTAATGAGTTGTCAAAACGTGACATCCCCATACATTTTGTATGAGAAAATGATAAGTGACGTCACTTATCATAAATAGTCAATTGACTTCATTATTATTGATTTAAGCGGTCATAAAAATCATGTATAAAAAATAATTAACAATTATATTGCTTTCGAAGCGTGATTTAGTGCAATCTTTTTACGGTAAGGATTTTGAATTTTTTTGTTCACAGTGTAGAAGTTACAACGACAATTCAAATTACAATCTTGTGAACTCTGATTGTTAAAATGTCCAAAAGATGCAATTCGCTAAAGAATTCACAAGAAAGAATTTGTCGTTGTAACTTCTAATGATTTGAATTAAAATGCTAAATAATAAATAAAGAAAGAGAAAAAGATATAAAACACATTTATTGCAGTTCACGGCGGAAAGAAACCTTATAAAATATTTTCTTTTCTCGTGTTCAAAGCACATAATTATAGGATTTGGGAGTTTATAGTCTTAAATAATGGTAATTACGTGAAAATTCGTGACTGCGGTGCGGTGCAGTGAAATGCAATAAAAGGAGTCAGTTAAAAGTAGGATAATGACGTAGTAGTCTGACGCCATTTTCGTTTGTGGATTACAAAAATTTACGGTAACCTATTTCTTGCCAGGTTGATGAAATTATAGCCTTAAAGGCGGAAACACAATATTAAAACCCGACGCGACGCAACGTTTCGACACCCGATATGCACAGTGCACATTACCAACACGCTACGCCACGATTTTATTTCTCGAATGCGTATGTCATGTCAATAAGAATATACAATAATATACCAGAAAAAATAAAAAACCAGACGGATCATAACAAATTTACCAAATTACTCAACAATTTTTAATTAACAAAGTTTATTACTCTGTCGATGAATTCCTTAGTGACAAACTACAATAAATATTAAAGAATTATTTTTATAAATTTATTTTAGGACATTACACTTACATTTACATAATATTTTCAACATTATAATGTTGTAATAAAAATTAAAAATTACATTTACATTATAATATTGACATTTAAAAATAATGAAATTTAATTAAGTTTACTAAGTATTAATCTGACATTTAATAATCAAATATTTGACATTGAAATTTAAAAATAAAATTTAATTCCTTTTAATTATTTATATTATTATTAACTAATAATGTGTTTCCGTCTTTATTTTACATCAAATTTTAAAGACATTAACAGCTTATGTTTCACAACAATTTAATATGTTATGCTCGAATCTTAAAACTTAGTGTAAAAAATTATTAAACTTGGAAAACATATTTATTTTTATGGACAAATTTACAAACAATTAAAATAACAATTTTTTTATTTAAAACAATATATTAACATCAATAAAATGTTCTTTTTTCAAATTAAGTTACTTATCTTTTAATACGAGTAATCGTTGAGGAATAAAGGATGACTGAGCTTGATGCTCTTATATAATGATTTAAAACGTAATAAAACAACAAACGCCTGAATATGCCAAATTTTTCCTACAAACCTATTCATTCCTTACAATATCCGATCGCAAGCAATTTCTTCTCAAGATTGTGCCGGCGTCTTATGTTTCCTTCGTTCATTCGTTTAATTAATAGGATCACTCATTTTTTTCCCGAGACAAATTACAAGGTCTTAAGAAAGAGGATATTTATGTAAGGGAAAACTCCGAGTAAATTTGTAGAAGGTTCTTTAAAATTAAAAATTTAGACGTACAAATCTTCTTCCATTAATTTTGTTAACAGGGTAGGACTCATTTTTATACAAAAGTATAAAATATATTATATCTAATTGTAATCTAAAATACGAAAAAGGTTTGAATTCATTGACGACCCGCGTGGCGCAATGGTTACCCTGCCGGACTGCCAATAGAGGGGTCCCCGGATCGATTCCCGCAAATCTAATCGATTCTCCCAAATCTTATAGTTACGCTCGAAACTTAAAACTTAGTGTAAAAAATAATTAAACTTGGAAAACATATTTATTTTTATGGACAGATTTACAAACAATTAAAATAACAATACATTAAAATTACAGCAGTCACGCAATATTTATTAGAAGTGATAAACGTTTCGTTTCAAACCCATAGTAGGATAGATATATCATGTGTCGTGGGTACCTTGGACACACACAAAGACAGAAAACATAAATTTTAAACTCATTATTTCTGCTTCGTCGTCCCCCCTCCTCCAATTGACAGTCCGGCATGGTAACCATAACGTCACGCGGGTCGTCAATGTGACATTATATTTATTTCATATAGAAAACATCACATTAATTTTCAGTTCCTTTTTTGCGTAATCATTTCTACCCTGAAGCAGTTCTATATCGGTGAAATGGTTCAGTTGCCTAGTCTTACACGAGTCGAATACTAGCCTGAAGAGCAATAGCAGAATAAATAAATAAATATCTTTGGACAATTCACACAACACGATCTGATTCCAAACTAAGCAGAGCTTGTACTATGGTAATCAGAAAGCTGATAAACATACATAAATTAACACCCAGATACGGAACAAATAGTTATGTTCATCACACAAATATTTGTCCTGGGTGGGAATCGAACCCACGACCTCACGTTTCGCAGTCGGCTCATCACCCACTGCGCCACGGAGGCTGTCAAAGAAATGCAAGCGACCTGCAAAACCAATACTTGCTTGGGGTTGTGTGTAGATGTCCAAGGGCTGCGACCTCTTATCATATTATCGTAGACCCGGGTCTACTACTCCACTTGAGAATAAAATTTACAACGAGAGAGGAGCAAGATTTGCGGGTGCTGGTACGACGAGTAACTGAAAATAGAAACACTATTACATCTTTAGAAACTTGTAAAAAATACTACAGAAGCGCACATGGCCCGGCAGCTAGCCTAGAATGCAAACGATCTATGTCAAATGGGCGCGGTCGGGTGTGAGATGGGTGACCGCTTGTGACAAATAAATTCATGCACGTTTCCGTGCTTCGGAGGGCGCGTTAAGCCATCGATCCCGGTTGTCGTCGATAGATAACAGTCGTTTAACCTTATCGGAGTCCTTATGGGCGGTTTGAAAACATCCGACAGCGGGTTGGCAACTAACCCACATTTCCACCAACCCGCATTGGAGCAGCGTGGTGGAGTAAGCTCCAGGCCTCCCCAATAATGGGGAGAGACCCGTGCCCAGCAGTGGGACGCAAAAAGGGTTGCAGCCATTTAGTAAGAAGAAGGGATTAATGCACCTATTGGCCTCTCCAGATAAAAAAAAAATTAGAGACCTATGAGTGCGGACTGGAATTTTTCACTAGAAAACATCCCCGTAGCATAAATTCTAAGCCACTTGAACATATAGCCCTCTCATTTTAAAATGCTATTGTTTTTAAGTGAAATTAACTATAATAAACATAAAAAAATCCAACGGTGCCTTGATTCAAATAACGTTTATAGGTATAAGAGAATCAGAATTGTACCCTAAGAAATTTTTCAAGAGCTCATGCAAGTATTACAATAGCATACTTGTACACTTATTGATACTACAAAATTTGGTTTCTCATACCTAAATCTGTGACTACATATTATTACATTTTTTCCAAACAAACTGTAGTTACTCGTATATCAAAAGTAAATGAAACGTTGCAACAACAAGTGATCTCAATTCCCAAAACACATGTAAACAACGTTCACAAGCAATTAAGTCCCTCCATACGAACAGTAAATCTAACGTGCGAGATAAAAGTGGCCGTTAAGTCAAAACAACTTTGAAAGCGTTTAGGACGAGAATAACTGCACGACCTCGTAAAACAAAGACAATGTTACGATAGAACCACCGAGTAAAAATCACTTTTGGCTTTTGCTTGTGTTAGAGACGGCAGTACCTGTCTCAACATTATTAACTAATCGGTTAATAGTGACTCGTTTTGTTAACGACAGTTATCGGTAGTTTGACATTTTAATTTGTAAATTTATACTAATATATAAAGCTGAAGAGTTTGTTTGCTTTTTTTTGTTTGAACTCGCTAATCTCAGGACCTACTGGTTTGTGTTGAATAGTCCATTTATTGAGGAAGGCTATAGGCTATAATAACATTTTGCTATGACTTATACCAAAGTCCACGCGGATGAAGTCGCGGGTGGCTGCTAGTATACTATAAATTGGCGATACTTTATTGCAGTCTGCCAACTGACTGTAAAAAGCTATCTATTGTTATCGATTTATAAACCAATTTTGGTCACTGAGTTGTCGTAAAAAATATTATTTATTTATTTATTAACATAACTAAGTGCCTTAATTATGTAAGTAAGTAATTATGCCGCGACTACCGTTACATGTTAAATTATCCTAACTGATTTTATCTGCTATATGTTACTATGTACACTATACAACATTTTCAAATTACCCGTGTCACTGTGTAGCTAATTGCAAAAGCAATAGTGACTTTAAAGTCTCAAATTTTAAATAAAATATGACTATCATTTGGAAATATTATTTCTCAGACATTATTGATAAAGATGGTCAATAAAGAAAAATAGAAGAAGAAGTGTCAATAGAAGAGGAAGTGCTAATTATTGCTGACTAACTTCGCTATATTTATATAATAATGATTAGCGTCTCTAGAAACGATGAAATGTTTTTTTTTGTTCTGTGATAGAAATCACATCGAGTACTTAGATCTGTCTCTCATACTTTGTAGACTCGGTTGTATGCCTTTTACAATGGTTTCCTTATTGGTTACTATTTAGGTACCTACTGTGTTTTTTGAAAAAAATGTTAAAATACATATTGTTATAAAGTTATTGTTATGAAACATGCTTAAGTAATGTTTAAAACAAAAATCGAGTTGTTAATAGAATTGATGGATACCAGACATTGAATACATATCTATTCCACTATACCTTAAAGCAGAGCAGCGATGGCCGAGTGGTGAAAAACCGCGGTCTTTGACAAAGAAATTTGTAATGTGCGCATTTATCGCTGCTCCATGGTGATGGAAAATATCGTAATATTTAATTGATTATGATGTTCTCCATCGCCGTACATGCCTGAGAGAAATTCATAATTTCTCGAAAGCATGACGTCCACCAATCCGCACTTGGCCAGCGTGGTGGACTATGGCCTCAATCCGATTCACTTGTGAGAAGGAGACCTGTACCCAGCAGTGGGACATAAAATAGGTTGAAAAAAATACCTTAAAGCTGCTTTACTGTAATTATTATTATTATTTATTATTGGGGAGGCTTGGAGCTTACTTCACCAAGATCCTCTAATGCAGGTTGGTGATAAGCAGTAGCTTAGACTTTATGTATCGCCTAGAACGTTGATCCACAAGATTTCAATATGTTGAGATATGGTACCTATGTTGTAGGTGTTAAATAATGATGTAATAAACGAAACGTTAGTCAGTACCTACTGTCGTGCTTGTTATTGGATGCCTAGCTACCATCCTTAGTATGGTATCAAAATAGCGTATTTTTTGTAGCGCCCATACGCGTGAATCAGAGAGATTTGTTGACGACCCGCGTGGCGTAATGGTTACCATGCCGGACTACCAAACGAAGGGTCCCGGGTTCGATTCCCAGTGAAGCAGAAATTTGAATGATGAGTTTATATTTTTGTTGTCGGTCTGGGTACTTGTGTTTCTGTCTCTGTGGATGTCCATGGTACCCAGGACACAGGATATACGAGTACCCTACTGTGGGGCTATGAGTGTGAAACGTTCTTATTATTATTATTTAACATTTTCCGGTAAAAAATTGCGCACACGTGTTTTCCAAAACGACCGCATGCGTTTGAAACCGAACTTATCCAACCTTAATGTCCATTTGAAAAAAGTTGTGAATACAATCACTATTGTCAATTTTTCTATACATTTTCTTTCTTTGGTTAAGTATAATGCTAGATATTGTATTATCTGTTCTTGTAAGAACGTAACAAGATAGTTATATATTCCACCAAACATTAAAACGATATGTGAAGTGTTCTTAACGAACTCAATCCTTTGTTGTAAGCAAAAATCGGTTTTTGTCTAAACAGTTCTGAAGGCTTAGTGTAAGTTACAAACTGTCAAAGCAGCAACTTCTTCACATTATCCGATCAACCCGAAACTAGGTGGAAATTTGCAGATACATAATATTATTACTAAATGTTCCTAATAAAAATACTCGAATTCTACCAAATGTTCCCAGCAAACTCAATCCTTTTACGCAAGCATTAATCGATCGATGCCTGAACTGTTCTGAATGCGTTATATCATCTGATGAACCCGAAACACGAGATACATTATGCGATGGCCGCCAACTTGCACTTAACCACTGTAGTTCAATATTGCACATGTTCGTATTCTAAATTTTCCCAGGAAACTAGATCCTTATATGCAAGCATTTATCGATTGATAACCGAACTGATCTGAATGCGTTACATCATCCGATGAACCCGAAATACGAGATGTAATATGCGATGGTCGCCAACTTGCACTTAACCGCTATAAAATAGTTGAATATTGTACATGTTCGTATTCTAAATTTTCCCAGGAAAGTAAAACCTTTTATGCAATCATTTATCGATTGATGACCGAACTGTTCTCAATGAGTTACATCATCTGGTGAACCCGTAACGAGATATGTGATGAAATTGCGTGATTCGTTATTGGAACTGCTTTATCCTATACTACGGTGCCGCTACGGTGCTACAGGCAGGCGCTCCTTGTATTGTGGTGCTACTGCGTAGACTTGTTTGTACTATTATAACAGTGATAAATTGGCAACATAATATTATGTTAGTAAGCAGTTGTAGTATAGAGGCTAAGATCTCAAATTTCACAATATCTGGGCTCGATCCCGGAATAATTTATTTTTATATTTTTTAAAGCAACGATGGCCGAGTGATAATTACCGCGGTCTCCGACAAGGAGATAACAGGTTCAAATTCTCTGACATTTGTAATGTGGGTATTTATCGCTTCTCCATGATGATGGAAAATGTTGTGGTATTTGATTAAACACGATGATTTCTATCACTTTGTATACCTGACAAAACTCATAATTTCTCAAAGCCGTGATGTCTATCAATCGCACTTGATCAGTGTTGTGGTCTATGACCTTCCTTTCACTTCCCAGAGGAGACGTATGCCCTACAGTGGGATATAAGAAAATGTTGAAAACATAAACATATTTAACAATTTGCTGAATATCTTTTTAGGCATTAGCTTCTTTATCACGTTTATCAGCTGCAGTTACCATTAGTCAATACGTAACTGTCTTGCAAGTTTTATACCCCATTTTGTAAGAAAAATCGATAAAATCCCCTCCAAAATCCTCAACGAAAAAGCAAAATCTTGTGTTCTAGTCTTTGTTCCCACATTCCCTCGTCTATGCATAGTAAAATTGTAATAAATCTAAGAAGTTATACGACTTGCGTACAGCGTACACCCTTTGAAAGATATTCACCTTTGTATAAATAAATTCTTGCTTCCAGTTCCATTCATACGACACGAAAAGAACGATCTAATAAAAGTAAGGGTTGGTTTTTGTGAACTATTGGTTTTGTTACAAATGTATACCTATATGAATACGAAAACATATAAAATCGTAGCAATATATATACATTGCTGTATTTGTTATTTTTT
This sequence comes from Pyrgus malvae, assembly GCA_911387765.1. Classification (NCBI taxonomy): domain Eukaryota; kingdom Metazoa; phylum Arthropoda; class Insecta; order Lepidoptera; family Hesperiidae; genus Pyrgus; species Pyrgus malvae. The sequence goes on from OU426953.1 coordinate 22,727,773, forward strand.
ATAATGTATCCATACTAGTTAAACTGCTGAAGCGCGTATGGCTCAGCAGCTATCGCAGATCGCAAGCGATTTACGCAGTTAAGCCGAAAGGGCACGGTTAGGTGTGAGATGGGTGACCGCTAGTGGCAAAAATTTCAAGCGCGTTTCCGTGCTTCGGAGGGCACGTTAAGCCGTCGGTCCCGGTTGTTATCGATAGATAATAGTCGTTAAACCTTGTCGGAGGCCTTATGGGTGATTTGAAAACATCTGACAGCGGGTTGGCCACTAACCCGCATCTCCACTAACCCGCATTGGAGCAACGTGGTGGAGTAAGCTCCAGGCCCAATAATAAAGGGGAGAGTCCCGTGCCCAGCAGTGGGACGCAAAAAAGGGCGCACGGCTGGAATAGAAACCAAACTGACGCGGTCGAGTGTGAGATGTGTGACCGCTAAGGGCAAATTTTTTAAATGCGTGGCTCGGAGGGCACGGCCTCACAGGAGTCATTTAATCTTATCGTAGGCCTTATCGGCGGTTTGAAAACGTTAAAAAATGAATGAAAGAGTTAAAAAATGTTGTAGCCAGATAATTGTAAAAATACTTGTCCTAACTGACAAATTACGGTAGAGCTTATACTGCGAGTATTAATATTATAACCATTATTTCGATAGGTAGTGATTTTATTTTACTATATTCTTTTTTTTAAACTTAATTAATATTCTTACCTTTTGAATTATTCTACCGAATTACTTAAAACTGGGTGCATAATCTTCTGTAATAGAAATGATTAGGTATGTGTCATTGTTATTGAAAAAACCTAAAGCGGGTAAAAGCGGGTAAAAACCTAAAGCCAAATTACTCAGAAGAATGACTTAGTTCCGATTTACGTTATACTAAGTGATGCTTTTTTCCGTTCCTCAGTTCCAACAAGCATTACTAAGATGAAGGAAACAAATTTTACAAAACCCATTTTATTTTAAAACAAAAGTTAATATAAATTGCTACGAAGCCATTCTTTAAAAAATACCCTTCACACTCATAGCCCCACAGTAGAGTAAATATACCCTGTGTCGTGGGTACCATGGACACACACAAAGACAGAAACACAAAAATCCAGACCGAGAACAGAAATTTAAACTCATCATTCAGATTTCTGCTTCGCCGGGAATCGAACCCGAGACCCTCCGATCGGCAGTCCGGCATGGTAACCTTTGCGCCACACGGGTCGTTAAACAACACAATTGTGTTGACACAACAATAAGGACCGAAAACTCCTTTCAAATCCTACGCTAGGTATAAAATGTTGGAAGTAATCCTGTTTTATGGTTTAAGGATTAGAAACGCAAAACAAGTAAAGTGCTCTTGAATTTAATTTGCTTAAATCCTTAATCCTTAATGTTATTTATAAAACTAATCTGACCAATTTAACGAAATACAAAAAGCTTCAGTTTAAGCTAGTCAACCGGAATAATTTGTGGAATGACTGTAATAATTATATTATGTACCTACAAAACCTTTGAATTATTTAGTTTGTCTTCTCCACCAACACAGCTCCAGCGTGGTGGAGTAAGCTCCAGGCCTCCCTAGTAATGGGGAGAGACCAATCTAGCCAACCAACACACGTAACACGTGTTTTGCCCCAAAACAGAGCATCATCAGGGTATTGAGTGTACGACGGTTACTTAACTTTATAAATACTATAAAAGAGATACTTTTATAAAATTTTCTTTGTGTCCATATAAAAGCCGATAAAATATTTGATTTAATAACCCGTCACTTTATTTATAGAAAATTTATAACCAAATCTCTAATAATATTTTTACATAAAATATTGTCAGTAAAAGCTAATATTTCGTCGGAACAAGTATTCAACGAAAGTAATAGATTAACGAGTTGTGGAAATACAGATCAAAGGAAAGTTCGGGCCTTTACACTTTGTGGTTCTTTTGCCGGTTCTGAATTGTATTTGCATTTTTCAAAGTTGTAATGAAATATTAAAGTGTAAGTCAAGTTCAATCCAATAACATTATTCAAATTTAATACGACAATGAAATAAAAAAAAAAAATTTCTGGTCCTTTAACCCTCTCCTACCTGACCCTAATTTCTTATACGTAACTAGGTACCTTGAGTCTCTCAGACTCCCATACTTTGAACTCTTAATAAACAAAAACTATGATATATGGAAATAAATAAAAAGAAACATGTTATAGTTTGAACACTTATTTATTTATTAAAAGTAAAAAATAAATATGATTATGGCTTATACATAAAAACTACACTTGTTGTTAAAGTGGGCAAATTTTTTTCAAAAGTTTAACAGTTTCATTAAACGAGATCTTTAAAAAAAATTAGGAACTCTCTTCATAAATTCTTTAAAGTTTAGTGACTTATCAACATAATGTAACATAATTTTTTGGAAAAAAAGATTTTTTGTTATAAAATTGCAAAACTCAAACTTTACAATTTTTCACGGCATATTGAGTACGTCGTGTAGGAGCCCACCAGGCATATGGGCTTCTTACATATGAAACATTAGTACTGAATCTGGAATCGAGTCCGAGGGTTGCAAAGAAGCACTTTCTTCTGGTACGTTTACAATTTCAACACCTTCGATCTCTGTCTCCGATGCAGAATCAAAAGGAAGAACAAAATTTTCATCAACCTCTGCCTCGTGTTCGCTGCACTGTTCTTCAAAACATTCCTCTTCATTCGAAGAAAGGACATCCAACCAACGCTCAATATTTTTATCATTCGACGACATTTTCAACAAAAAAAAAAAAAAGTTTCTTGAAAAAGTCACGTAACTACCTACCTGGAGTCTCTCAGACTCCACGACATAGTTTTTTACTCACCAAAACGGGTGAATGAAAATAAAGGGGCGAAGATATAAACAAAAATGAGACTGCTGGAGTCTGAGAGAGTCCGGTCAGGTAGTTAAGGGTTAATGGGGGTCTTTATAAATAAACAATATATTTAATTTTTCCGTATGATAATTTTAATAGGTCATTGAGCATCGAACAAAAGCAAAATTACGTCGCGGGTCCTTATTGGTCCACGTATGTAAAACGCTTAAATGTAACATTAAAAAAATACTCAAAAATTTCAAACTTTGTTTCATCGCTCGAAAGTAATAGATTAACAAATTGTGGAATTAAAGATCAAAGGAAAGTTCGGTTTTCTACCCTTTGTGGTTCTTTTGATGCTTATGAATTATATTTGCGATCTGCCTTTTTTGTAAGTAACACTTTTCAAAGTAATAATAGCAGATAGACGTTTTGGATTTGGGATATGAGTTCATTGGCTTTTCATATTACTACTAGATGTATATGTAATATACCCGCACTACAGCAAAAATATAACTCTTACAAAAAATAACTCTTAGCTCAATCACACCTGAGTGTTGCCTAAGGTAGTGTGCTGTTTCGTCGCGCTCACTCTGGAGGCTTTTACTAAGCCTGGTCGCCAACTGAAAACCCTTCTACAATTTAACTGCTGTATATTGGCTTTTCTTGAAATACCAGTTATCGTAGATGTACCACCACATGGCTGATGATATCGAACTAAGTGCATTTTTTGATAAACGTGTACTCTTTTAATTAAATAAATAATTCTTGACTGCACTCATAGCCCCACAGTAGGGTAGATACCCAGTGTCGTGGGTGCCATGGACACACACAGAGACAGAAACACCAACACCCCGACCGAGAACAGAAATTTTAAACTCATCAGGGTCGCCTTTAAATAGCCTATTGGGCTGGATGGCGGGATCTCAAATTAGTTTTTGCAGACTTAAGTTGTTGAGGTCCGATTAATGCGTCAGCGATACCCACTTTATTTTGATAAAATTTCTCGATATTATCTAGACAGGACATTATTATGTTGCTAGTCTGTACTACCTAGTAGAAAAAGTATTTTAACAACCACTTCTGCACAAAAGTAGCCTTAACCTTTTGTGGTCATATGGACTTATGAATTGTACTAACATTTTGTACTTTACCATGTTAAAAGAGATATTATATAATTAATAGAATCAGGCGTTACTTTGCGGGACTCTATTGCCAGCGTCCTAAATGTGACCGGCCCGTTCGGTGTGTAGCAAAGCAAGAATGTACTGTGGCAAGTTAGTGAGATTTACGTTAAAGTAAATTGAAAAATTTATTTCACTCATGCACTGTTACGGCGGAAAGTATACCAGTGCATGATAGTAAAGTCAAGATTTCAAAATAAATTTATATTGGTATATATTAGGAATGTCAAATTTAATAAAAGCTTACACGTCTTTATATCATTAAAATTCTCATACATTTTTAACGTTAAAATTCTCCAAGGACATTTTACATGTAACGAGACTGCCAGTAATCCCAGCTTCTGGCAGTTAACCCTACAGTGGGCGCGTCTTTCTGAGAAACGTATGTGGGCGCGTGGGGAGCATTTTGCCGCCTTTTTTCTTTGATGATTTTAAATAGAAATACTTTAATTGAATTAGTTTATTTTCTCAGGATTTAATTAAAACACAAATAAGTAACGATAAATCAACATATTTATTAAACTCTGTTTTAGGAACTTTGGTTTACAAAAGATCTTTGGAATCATAATATTTTAATTGACTTTTTTTACTTATCCTATATAATACTCTATAATATTGAAAAACATGAAAAAAAAAGAAATTGTTATATGTTTTCTAAATCTACAGAATATGCTTTATCCAAACAGTCTTCACAAAGTTATGTGCAATGTTCATTGCACAGTAACTTAGGGCATCTTGAACTACCTTTTCTCGTGCGCCTATTTTTCTTAGTTGGACAAATACTGCATTTGCCTTCCTTCTTTGAAGATGATGCTTGTTCTGCTGGTACAAAGCGAGCAATTTGGTTCCTCAAAGGAATATTTAATGTATCTATAGAAGCTCTGATGGTCATATGTTGCTTGACTAGGGACATAGATATTTCTTTCAAATACAGTCGGCGTAGCATCAAATGTTCGGTGACAGTTTTCCTACGGTGAACTAGCTGTGCTAATGGTTCATCATCATCACTAAACGCACATGTTGGAGATTTATTATCTGGTTGTATTGTACGTTTGCGACGACGAAATCCAGGCTGATGACGTATTGTGGTAGGTGGTGATCGGCTACGCCTTCTCTCTGAAGTAGATGTCCGTTGGCATCGAATAGGTGATATTTCATAGGGCATAGGAACTGAAGAAGGTTCTTTGTTGTTAGAATCGTCATCTGCAGACTGTTCTGTGTCCGTATTATGCTTACTATGCTGACTAGATCGATCACTTTCTGAAACATTCTCCTCTATAAACCGTAAACTGGCATCTTCAAAATCAGACATTTAGCCAAGACACAATCTGAGCGTCCATTTTGTTACTTTTATCCATCAACATGGACTCCTGAAATAACAAAATTGATTTTTTTTCAGTTTTCATAATAATTAACCATAATATATTAATTATAACAATAATTTATAATCCACATTTCAGCTTCGCATATAATAATGACACAATTTTTACTAACCTGAGTAGGCGCGCGGTGAGCAATTTGCCGCTTGGTGACACCTGATGGTAACAACCTTCTCGTCAAGCGGTCCTCCACGTACTGATGGTGTCCTGCTTTTCGGTACGCGTTGTAAACGAAAATGGGGGCAGCTACTAAAAAGCGCAAGCCTAATGGGCAATTGTTATTGGAATTATTTAAGTTTTTTTAGCGTGGGCGGCAAAATGCTCATAGCGCGCCCACTCTAGGGTTAACAATGCCATTAGCATGTTTAGAGCAACTATAACTATTTATGAAATAGCTTTTGACACTAATAGTCTGGGATTATAACATGGTTAAAGTTCATTGCAGGAGAAATTTATTCTAGACAGACTTGTATCGTGTCGTTTCTATGCCAGATATGAAAAGATTTATTCAGCTTATTCAGTGATAAGTTCATAAAGAGACTGATTTATTATATTATGGGCCTCTTTCACCACCTTCAAGTAAAGTGACAAGTACGCTAATTGTCGGTTAAAGTCACCCGTAACTTCAAATTCAAATTCACTTTATTCGAGTAGCAATAATCATATTATGATAAACTGACCCGTACTCATAGCTTTTACTTGCCAATAAACTTTACTTGGGACGTAACTAATCAACACTTTACTTGGAGATGGTAAAAAAGGCCCTTAAAGAATTAAGGCTCTATTGGAAAATTAGTGTATTATAGCCGATAAAAATTATTACCATTGAGATCTGGCATATTATTATGACACATTTTTGTAATCATAATATTTAACCCATACGTTTCCTTATCAGCTGTTATTTTTATATTTTTTATAAATATTGTTCAAGCAATGCGCCTTATAGTGATGGAAATTTCAAGCTTCGAAAAGTACTTACCACCGCTGTACCCATTTCTGCAAGAAATGCTACTCTGTAAGAAAGCTAGCTATTGTATACCCCATATTTTAAAACAGGGCTGAAGTTTTTCTCCGTCTGCTCTTTTCTTCAGCTCAGCATTGCCTAAGCGCACCCAGAGCAGACAGTACAAAAAAATAACGTTCACTAAGAGTTTGTAAAGGAACCGTACAGTGAATAAAGAATATTTCATTTCATTTAATTTCATTTCTGCCTTGACCGATTCTGTTTTGTTTCAGCAGTTTGTAGTCTTTCTTTTAAGTTCTCATACCTCAAAGGAAAATAAAAACAGTGTAGGGTCAGTAAATTGCTCGTGCATGTGTCAAAGTTACTTTTATCACGAATGCGTGGATGTATTGAGCTAAAATTAGTATCAAATACATATGTAGCGATTTTTTCCAAACATAGCACTAGGAAGCGAATATCAATAACCATGAATTTGTATTCGAATAAGAAAAAGTGATATGTTAATAAAGTATAAGGGTTACGCATGTAACTTCGTAGTACGTTTTTGTTTTTAAATATAATTAAACACTTCAACCAGCACTATTACCACAAGGCGCTCTTTGTATTGTACTATTACCCAGCAAAAGTAGACTAAAATTATCTTAGTTACGTGTCACGTTGTTTGTACGCGATGGACACCTAAACTGCTTAACCGATTTTAATAAAATGGGCATGATGACAGATTTTTAAATACCTTTCCTTATTGTAGGTACACGTCTCCTAGTTTCGAAAAAAGTTTATTTCAGCAAGATATGTAATTTGAATTAAGCGCGAAAACGCTCGTAGGTGTCATGGCGTCAGCTTGCTCGTCAAACTTCAAGCAAGACGATGACTTTTACTGAGACGTGACGTCATTCCTTTTGATTGGCGTTTCAGATAACATGGCCGATTGCTCTATTTAATACTTTTATTTTATTGAAAATCTTATTAATCTTTATGTTTATATTAAAACGGAATCATATTTTAGAACTTTTTTAGCATATATTTTTATGTAAAACCATTTATTCTCTGATTCTGTAATAGTGTCATTATGCCTATTGCACACCATGTGCTGTTTAATCCATCTTGAAAGATAGGATAGCTTATATCTCAATTTATAGTCGCAATATTAATTTATTTCTGATACTTTAAGGCAGGACAACGTATACCGGGTTCGTTAGTCAACAAAAAGTCTTCCTTTATCAATTCATCAGATTGGGATAAGTGGTGAAAAGGACGGAAAACCTAACGTATCGCACGATAGTCGCGTAACGTCAAATAGAAAACGTCTCGTGGCTACGTGATTGAAATAAAACGACATTTCGGACGTTCCAGGCGGGATATCGAACAAAGAAGCTGTTTCCTGCCATGGAGACGGATTCCGTGCCCTCAGAAGGAATACGGTGGTATTTTAATGCTCCAAGTTAGTCTGCTATTATAAATTTATTATCATCAAAAACCCATGTTTATGTTTGTTTATTAGATTTAAAATTATTTAAATACAAAGGAAAAATAACAACAAAAAATAATAATTAAAAATATATTTCTATGTTAAGTATAGATGTAAATCCTGAATACAGTGGTCGAAACTCGACTGTCTGCAACTTATCAACAACATATACCAGAGCACTTATCGGAGTTTATGCATCACATAGCCACGTAAGGTGACTCGTCATCCTCGGGATTAGCAGTTTAAATTTACCTAAACTACCATATACAGAACCCTGTGCCTACCTAAGATTGTATGTAAATGTCTACCAGGCCCAGTGGGTAAGTCTGTGAATTTGTTTTCTCAGAGTCATCGAAGACTACAAATAAAGAAATTCCTCTTTTGATCACAACAAGATCTGCTTGTGAAGTGTGAGAAGTGCCTGCTTGAATTTAGATGTTAATGTCTGTCAAATCTAACAGACCGGTATGTGCTACTCTTAGAGCATCACAGGTACTGACAGGTATGACACCCGTCTGAGGAGTGGCCTTTACGGGCGAACCCTTCGTCCCAACGTGTTTGTTTCTAGTTATATACAACTAGTGCGTGTGTGTGTCGGTGTCAGTGTTATCGGTACATAGAAAATGTCGTTGTTAATTGAAATTGACATTTGGAAATGTATGTGTCTGAAGCGATGAAAGAATATTTGTGAATGTATGACAAAATCAAAATGTGTGCGTTCTTCCCCCGCACCAGATTTAGCATAAAAATTATGTATCGAAGCGAACGCAATGCCCTCTCCACTGACGGGTGATACAGTCAGTACCTTTGATACTTTAAGGTGCTACTATTGTTTTCGAAGAGAATGTCAAACTGCTAAGGGTGTCATATAACATACAACACTGAGACAATGAAAATTTAATAATTCACTATGCATTATCCAACGAAGAAACTAAAATATATTTCCACACACTACTGTATAAGCTACAGTATTAAGCGGTGATCCACTTCAGATTCGATAAACCACAGATCGGAGCACGCCTCAAATTCAGGAATTTATTTTCCGTTCGCGAGGTAGAACCGCTATTTCTTTTACCGCAGCTTATCAGGATTCCACGGTATTTATGAACTGGTACAAGGGTGGAGTATACGTGAAGCATTAGGGGTAAGCCGTTTCGATTTTATTTGTAGAATATTTTACAAGTGCGTATAACTTAACGTCTGTCGAATGTAAATGATCAACGCGAAGAATGTTTACACCCATTCTGTAGTTGGATGGATCATTACTGAGTATACCCTGCGTGTGATCTATTGTATCTTACAAATCCTATCTTATCATATCTTAAAAATCATATTATACAACGCGTATCTGCTGTAGAACGTTCATTATCTGCACACACCGTTAGGACAGTAATTTGTATGCGTATAATAAGTATAAACTAATTAATGTTTTTTTACATTAATTAGTTTTATACTCCTATTTTTATTTGTAGTTTATTATTATTAAGTGTTAGTTTATTTATCATTTTAATTGTTCACCTTTTTTACTTTTAATGTTAATTTGCAAATACAAATATTTATTTAGAACCAATAATAATAATCATATCATATGCGTTTGCCTGAGGCGTTTTTAACACGCTTTTATTAGCTTCACTTGTAACTAACTATGTATGTAAGCAAATCTTGGAATCTTAATTTGACCCACTTCCCGGTCTTTGATTAGGATAAAATTTTGCACACGCTCTGAGTTCTGATGACAATACATGAATAGCTAAGAAACGTTATTAATCCAATATGGAGGCTTCCCCAAGATGGCGGACAGGCTATTTGAAATGCACCCCCATCATATGGGTATCAAATGAAAGGGTTTGCTGTCAGGAATACGAAAAAATTGTCACATGACTTAAATTCAACATGGCGGACATCCAAAATGGCGGACTAGCTATTTGAAATGCACCCCCATGATATGGGCTATAAATGAAAGGGTTTGCTGAATGAAAAAATCCAACTAAAAAATTAAAAATAAATAATGTAGTGTAATGATTGTAAAAAAAACGTTGGGTGGTTTTTAAGATACTATTGACACCATGCACCCCACGCTTTTTTTACAATAAAATATATTTTCTTCTTATTTTTTACTTTTTAGTTCGTATTTTCACAAAAGCGTGTTTTTTAGTTTTTAAAACTACATTATTTATTATTAGTAATTTTCAAATGTATTAAAATTGTTTTTACCACCTATTATCTGTAAAACTAAAAAATCGTCAAGTTCAAGGGTTGACTGGGTCTAATCTAATACTTACCTTTAAACGAGCAGTTGTTGTAAATACCTTTTTAATATATAATTTGAATCTTGGAAATGGCTACAACGATTTTCATTAAATTTAGTGCCCAGAGTTTCGGAGGTGATAGTTTGATTCAGCTAGGTTTTATTTTTAGAATTTGTCGTTTTATTCGAATTTTCAGCGATAATTAGCTTAAATATAAACTGAAAAATATGACTCTTACTGACATCTATTGTAGAATATTAATAACATTGTGGCGCAGAACGATGTCAAACGTCTTCCTCCGTCATCCAAACTTCAACAAATGACAATGTCAATTTGAAACAGCTCTATAAAAATTTCGTCGATGGAATTATAGCTTCCTTTGTCGAATGGTTACGAAGGCTAACTACGGAACTAGAAACCCGGGTTCTAACCACAGCCCGCCTGTGTTGCGCTTTTCATATTTTTTGTGACAATATGTTTTTTTAATTGGGAACTATTTAAAATGGCGTTGATAAGTAACACGAAGCCAATGAGTGTTTTGCTTAAAATTAAACCAAGAAAATAAATCGATCCATCCGTCCAGGTACTAAGCTTTTATATCAACAAATTTTGCATAGTTCAAGGAGCGAAGCACTGCTGTTGCATCCATATCTGTCGCCATTATGTTTTTGTTAATTTCTAGCTGTAGCTGGCCAGAAGCGAATAAGATAAGTCTAAGAGGCTCTAGAGTTGCTAGATTTCTGATAAGACCAATGTAATTTCAAATTAAAACTACAAATGCTAACCAAAATACTGAGGAAGAATTTATTGCCAATAAAAGTAACCTATGAAGACATTAAATACTCTTTTGGTACATTAATGTATGCATTACGTAAAACGGATTGTTGAACTGAAGTGCTCTTGCTTTATACGAGGGAATTTATCCCGCCGTATCGGAACGTCGGTAATAAGATGAAGTTGCTTACTGGATTGCTTTTAGTTCAGTTTTTAATTTGTACTTTCAGATATATGCCAAAGAATCATAGCTTTTCTTATTTCTTATATGAATAGAGTAGTAGATGACCATGCAGACCACGTAGTAAAACCCTGCAATATGGGTACCCAAAGCATACGATCGGATCCGATCCAAAATATAAACATGAATAAATAATTAAATAAACAAACAACTAAATAAATATTTTTTTTAAATCAATTAACATTTAAAATTTTAAAAGGCGGAATATGGGATAATAATAAAATATTGATATAAATGTACATTTTTATAAATTGTAATATAATAAGTTTTTTTTTCTTTTATCTTTGCAATATTCGCATACCTCATGAAGGGATATATGGCATACTAAATATGTATTAAAAGCTTTTGTGAACACCCATATTTGTGCAAATAAAGATCTTTGTCTTTGTCTTTATAGTTAAGTCTTTATAGTTATTAAGAAATCTACACATAAGCAGTAGAAGTGAGTGCAGCGGTGGTACTCCCTCGGTCGAATCATGATAGTTCTAACACCTACAAGCAAAACTCAATAGAGATTAAGATAAAAGTGTAAGAATATATAATTTTTCCAATTTTTACAAATTTCACTTTTACTAGGTAGTTAAATTTAAAATTAAGTAAGAATTTGAAGTTACTACCTAAATTGGCTGCAACCTATATAAATTTAACATTTTATAACTAATACAAGCTTATATGTATTATTATAGTTTAAGTCGGTAAATTTTAAAAAGTATATCCATATAAAAATGATTTCTTATTTATTTCGCCCTATATTAAGAAAATACTACTAGCTTTCGTTTTATGGATATGTTTAAAATTTATCTAATTTTTTTGTTATCGGGGGGAAATCTTCAAAATGTACCCGGCACTTTGGGAGAGGGGATACCGGGTAAAGTGGGATTTGTACTGCACTAAAACCCCATCGGTGGCCTACCCTGCGCTTGTGGGGGACTCCGGGTTCTCCAGTGGAACGCACCGGTGTCCTCCGTGCGTGGCTCCCAGTACGAGCCCATCTTCGGGAGAGCAAATGTGCTTTCCTGCACCTTTAGATGCTTCTGGCGGCATGTAGCTACGTACACACTGCCGTCCTTCCCGGGCCGCTGGCTGGACGGATCGAGCTCCCACTGTCACTGATCGCACCCACAGAAGCCCCCTTTTAGTCGCCTCTTACGATCAGGCAGGGGATACCGTAGCTCTATTCTTAATCCCGAAGCTATAGGGACTTAAAACGACTTACATTCTCAAAGGTTATAATCAGTTTACACAAAAGTAATGCTACACTCTAAGTGCTTTCACAAATAGGCACAATGATCAAAAAAATTCATTAAGCCTTTGTGGGTAACCGAGACCCTGAATTGAGTGCTTCCGTATATTACAGCAATAAAACCGAATACTTACTTTGTTATGCACACACTGGCGACGGGGAGGTAAGTAGCTGTAACTTGATCCTATTTTAGTACAAAGTGGCGAAAATTTATGTAATGATCGAAGGATACCCTTTTTAATTTGGATGAGGCGAAATTGCGTGGGGTTGTGTGCAGTCGTTTATTAAATTATTGGTGATTGTAAAGAGTGTACGTAATTAAATATTTAAATTCGTACGTAAAGAATAATTATGAAGAGAAATTGTAAAAAAAGAAAATTGCATGAGTAATGATCATGGATACTCGTGATTTGCACCAAAGTAATTTGTAATCTTTCTTGGAAGAGTATTTATAGCCAGAAGGGCAAATAAATAAGGGCATGAATTAATGCCTTGGAAATGTACACCACATTTAACTATTCGCTATTCCATGGACAGCGCACTGAACTATTATATCAATTCTATCAGAACTGCATATACAAACTAGGCTCTCTACAATATGCATGCAACGAGTCCTAAAATTCACGTGGCAAGACGGATCCTAGACAACTTGCAGAACTTGATAGTCGTTGGTCAAGTGGCTGGAAAATTTAGTACGTAATATAGCAACCATTCCGATGGACAGACGTTGTAGCAACACCACAGTTTATCATTGCACGGAACATGCACAGAATCGTACGAAGTAGAAGACCTTATTAAACAAGATTCTTCATGATGGTCACGACCCTCTGTTATGAGGAATCAACTAAGACGAAGAAAACCTATTTAGAGATTTAGCGGAACCAATGTGGTAAGACGCAAATTGGTGTATCTGTGACAAATCATAAGCATATTTTTCTTTAGAATATTTAAAAAAAGAAAAGAACGAAATGCAAAATTTCTGGAACTGCGAATTGAAATATTCGAACCAGTAGTTCGAACAATCAAACAAACTTCAGCTTTATATTAGTAAGTATAGATATATTAATTACAGTAACAAATATTACGTACAATCACGTATCCGGATGCCAAGGATTCTGTTCTGCTTCTAATTTACATAATACGCGCACTGGATTGCCTTTTCAAAGGTGCGTCTTTCGTCAAAAGGAAAACAAAGAGAAGCGACGAATGGAACAAAAAGACCGATTGTACCAACTTGGACATGCGGGCAGGAAGTCGAGAAATAACATTATGTGTATAATACGGCTGCATCTATGTTTGCATCTCATGGAAGTAGTCTCTCTTCATAATAATGGTAGCCTAGATCTTACTCCATCATAGTGCTCCAATGCTGGTCTGTAGAAATACAAGTATGGTCAACCAGCTTTCAAATCGCATATAATGCCTTTTCCATCACCACACATGCCTGAGAATTACGAATTTTTATTCGAAGGCATGATGTCCGCTACTTGGGCAACAAGGTAGACTATGGTCTAAATCCCTCCTAATTTCCTGAGAGACCTGTGCCCAGCAGTGAATGTTTAGAAAGGGTTGATTACTTAAAGCTACATTGAAATCCTTTACAACTACGACTAGGAACAATTGCTACATCAGAAAAGGTCTGTCTTTTTAAGATAATTAATTAAATTTGTCTGTATAAGATTGAATAGATAAAATTTACAAAAGTCACCCTTTTGAAGAATTGTTTGCATTTTTGATTTCTTGCAACTAGGAATACCTACATGAAAATGTAGACATTACGATATCTTGATTAGTCTGGTAATCAAACTCCGCGTTACATTTACCTATACTGAATCAAACCAATTTTTATTACAACAGATTACATTCTTAATACTATTATAACTGCATCAGTAAATACTAATGAAATAGCAGCACGTGTGTGCTGGAAAACCTTTTCTTGATTTGTTCGTATATAACAGAGGCGAATTTAATTTGGTCCTATTCGGAATAGGATCCTTTTCGTTTGTCGGGCTGCTGTAATCTCGTTAACTCGTACAATAGAATGCTCGTATAAGATTTTTGAATTCGTTTCTCATTTCAGTGGTACTGAATTTCTTAAATAGTACATTTCGGAGTTGACTGTACGTTTTGTAAAATGAAAAAGAGCCAAGTAAATACATTGCTAACTTAGCATACCTATCTAAATAATAAAATAAATTACTTTGATCCTTTTTGCTTCTTACTGCTGGGTACGGGTCTCTCTCCATCATTGGGGAAGCCTGGAGACTACTCCACCACGCTGCTCCAATGCTGGTGTAGATGAGGGTTAGTAGCCATCCTGCTGTCGGACTTTTTAAAAATACCCGTATGACCTCTGACAAGGTTTAACGATTGCCATTGATCGATTACATGGACCGTCGGCTTAGCTTGCCCTTTGAAGCTAGGAATAGAACATGTAATACTCATACGCCACTAGCGGTCACACATCTCACACCGACCGCTCTATTTTCGCTTAGCTGCGTAAATCGCTTTCGTTCTACGCTAGCCGCCGGGCCATGCACACTTCAATAAAATAATACACTTTTTTATTTGGTAATGAATCCAATTATTTATTAAGGTACAATACCTTTTTTTGGTATCGGGGGGAAACCTTCAAACTTCAAAAGGTACCCGGCACCTTGGGAGAGGATACCGTGTTGTGTGGGATTTGACCGCACTAAAATCCCCTACGTGGCCTGCCTCTACGCTTGAGGAGGACTCCGGGATCTCCAGTGGAACGCACCGGTGTCCTCGGCGCGCGCGGCGCCCAGAATGGGTCCATTTTCGGGAGAGCAGATGTGCTCTCCTGCACCTTCCGATGCTTACGGTGGCATGCGGCTACGCACACACCGCCGTCCTTCCCTGGCTGTTGATTGGGTGGATCGAGCTCCCACTCACACCGCCCACAACCTCGGGAGCCCCCTTTTAGTCTCCTCTTATGATCAGGCAGGGGATACCGTAGTTCTATTCTTAATCCCGAAGCTACAGGGACTTCAAGTACAATACCTACTCTGCCAATTCACAGCATAGTAGAATTTGCCCTACTAGACCCTACTGGACAATCCTTCTTGTAGAAGTAGAAACGTCCCAAACAGTATAACGCAAAATGTTTATTCGAAGCTAAATAATATATTTCAAGGCACTAAGAAAGTTACGGAAAAGAATTAATCCTTATTTAGAAATCAAAACTCACGTTAAAATACCTAATCGATTGTATCGTTTCTGTGACCTTGTCGTAAGACAAGTCTTAGTAATGTAAATAACAAAGAAAGCGGACCAATTTCGGTACTACATTTCGGAGCTTCACAAGAACTCGGCACAATCTTGAAAATAAAACTATTTCCAACAAACGTCCGAGCTAAGCGCCTGAACTGCGAACTTGCTGAAATATCATCAGGCCAAATTGTGGAGGCGCTCCCGTAAATGACTCCGATTAACTAGGAAGCTATTTTGCGAAGTTTAAATGGTACGCTCCGAACTTCGACGATTGTATTTCAAAACGAATGGCGGACCTGCATTGTACCTGCTTCCGTCCGAAACTTTTTAGTTAATATTAGTTTTCTGAATGAACGTAATGAGTGGCTTGATTGTCATTGCGGAGATAACAGACTTCGATGCGAGGCCGAAAGTTCGCCGATTCCTTCAATTGTGTTGGGAAGTTGCAAATTGAAATGGCACTTCGAGATTCAAGTTCTAAATGCTTTCGATGACTCTTTTTCGTTTTTACTTAAGTGGCGAGATTAGAGGAACGTTGTGAGACCAGAAATAAATGGGTTTTAGAAACAGCATTTAAGCTGAGTGGTGGTGATCGCAGATTCCAATGCGGGGTTCAAATTCCACTGTGCACCTCTGACCGCTGTTTTGTGCATATTTCTAGATGCTCTGTGGTAAGGGCAGACATTGTACTATTTCACATCGATGTTTAAAAAAAAATGTGCATAGTCATGACGACCAAACCGCACTTAATGTGCATGTTAGACTAAAGTTAAACAAAAAAAATGCATCATAGTGTCATAATGCCTATTTTATTCCAACGAGTTGCGTAAAAAATAAAAACTTAACGCTAGGAAAATTACAGAAAATCCATTTGAATAGGAAAACATTTCCATTTTGATAGCAATGTCTGGTAACTGATATTCCTATTTTAACGTCTATTACTACCGATATCAAAGAGCTCAGTCATCCGGTTTCTTCATAAAGTCGAATAGACGGTTATCTTTGCCTTGAAGGATTTACTTTTATAACAGGTATTCAGTCAGTTTGTCACTGTCTTTTTCTTTCATTGAAAACGACATCAAAGCCAAAGATCTGTTAAAATTGTTATTTCAATATAAAAAATCCTTTTGACATTTCAAACAATGATTTGATCTATTTTAAGTTTTTATAAATACTCGTAATTTAGACTTTGTTGTACTGTTGCCGGTGTCAAAATTTAGCACCATATCGACTGATATTAAGCCGTGGCGGATATAAATAAAGACCTATCGTACCATCGTATCGTACCCAATCAGTTCAAATAAAAATAAAAGTATATAAAATGACACACTTGAAGACAGTGACACCGGTAAGAAATACGATAGAATTGCTGTAAAAATATAATAATTGTTGTAGCGGCAGCTGGTGAATATGCAATTTTAACCACCTAGAAAAACTCAGGCGTGTTTGAGATTGGGTGTACATGTCCACCAGCAGCAGCATCCTCTTAAAGGCCTCAATTCAAGGCCTTCCCCTATGTTTATTCCCGAACAGTGTTTTAATCTGCTTCTTCTTCATTAACAATTTAAGGGTCTCAATCATAAAATGAGTTGATTTAACGTCAACAGAATGGTAACAGCCGAGAGTTTAAGACTTCTGACTTCCAACCCAAAAGCCCTCGTTCAAATTTTAATGCGCACCTCAGACTGTTATTACCTACAATGTGGAAATTTTATCATGTCCTTCAATGTGTTAATACTATTGTTATACTGTTTTTCTCAAAGGCATGGTCAATTAGGCCACATATGGAGAACTATTGCCTAAAATTCTTTAAGATTATGACAGGAGACGTAAGCCGACCAGTATGACATAAAAAGAATTAACAAGATAAGTCAACGAAAAATCTCAAAAAATATTATCATTGTTTGTTTAAATAATAAGCATTTATGCCAAATTTGTGAGTAAATAAACAGGTAATTATTTTTCAAGTTTAATGGATCATTTCCTTAACTTAAGAAGCAATCAAATTTAATGGGTTTCCAAGAAGAAAGTTTTTGGGAATTGGATTAACCTATTATTATGTAATGCGATATTTATGGGAAGCAAAATAATTAGGGGTACACCGTTAATGTATAGAATGAAACGAAGACATTTGCTTTGCTCATTAAGGCTTTACAAAGTAATCTTCTGTTAAGTGATGTAACAATAATAACATGTGTACTCATGTTCTTTCAATGTCATCAGATAATCTAATAATAGGTATAGGTATATAAAAATAAGTCTGGTTTTCCTTCCTGACGCTATAACTCCAGAACGCACGAACCGATTTCCACGGTTTTGCATTCGTTGGAAAGGTCTCGGGCTGCGTGAGGTTTATAATAAAGAAAATTCAGGAAAAAATTTATACCAAAGTTCACGCGGACGAAGTCGCGGGCGGCCGCTAGTTTAATTATTATAAACTTGTCATTAAAGCTAGTAGTTCATCAAAATAGTTCATCATTGGCAATATAATTTTTACTTTTGTATAAAAAAAAATATCATTAAATCTAAAACTGACCATTACTGATTTGAAAAGTGAGTTTTAGAATCTTTTCAACCCTTTTTATGTCCTGCTGGGATCTGATCAGTGACAGGGATGTAAGCCATATTCTACTATGCTGGCGAAGAGTCAGCTCTAAATAAAATGGATATCTTTTTTTTGTAAGGACGAAACAAATAAAGAGCGGACATATTTTTATAATATACTAGCTGACCCCGCAAACTCCGTCCCGCGTTTAAGTGTTCGGGGTGGGCCACCTTTATCAGTTGGGGGGGTGGGGGGTGGGGTGAAAAATAGATGTTGGCCGATTCTCAGACCTACTCAATATGCTCCCAAAATTTCATGAGAATCGGTCCAGCCGTTTCGGAGGAGTATGGCAACGAAAACTGTGACACGAGAATTTTATATATTAGATTACTATAATAAACTTCCATTAACATCACAATAGATTATACTCTGAAAATATGTATATTATTCAGGCAAAACTAAACTACTACAAAACTACTACTACTACCAAAAAAAACTATTTTAGGAACGCCATGATTCAAGTTGGAACACACGTCTTGCTTGCCGCGTGGCGTATGCAATTTCGAAATTCATAACTCGAAAGTTATTCTCGTATTCTTGTAACACGCTGCTTTTGTGCCTTTGTATAAATCCTGAAATTATTTGTGTATTTTGAACTATGAATTATCATGTCTTCGTTGTTTTTTTACTTGAATGAAAGGTTTTAATTTGTAATAGGAAAATATTTCTGCCTGCATGGACACAATATTAAAAAAGCGAGACAATGTACTTCGGGAGAGATTCTGAGTTATGTGGGATTTTTACTGCATCTTCTTGGTGGCCTGTCTCAGTGCTTGGAAAGGAAAAAAATTGTAAATTGGTCCATAATACACAAATATAATATATACACAAATAAATAAAATTGGAGTGTCTGTTATATTAAAAAAAAAACTTTTTAATACATTCATATCAATGTATATACGGAACATAAACAAAAATAACATCTTTTACAATTTTTGTCTGTCTGTCGGTCTGTCTTTCTTTCTTTCTGTTTGTGCCAGCTAATCTATGAAATGGTTGGACCGATTTTGACGGGGCTTTCACTGGCAGGTAGCTAATGTAATAAGGAGTTACTTAAGCTACTTTAGTATAGGAAAATTCTAAAACTGAAGTCCACGCGGATGAAGTCGTGGGCGGCCGCTAGTAGGAAAATATTTCTGCTCGCATGGACATAATATTAAAAAAGCGAGATACGTACTTCGGGAGAGATTCTGAGTTATGTGGGATTTATACTGCATCTTCTTGATTGCCTGTTTTAGTGCTTGGAAAGGAAACATTTTCATAATTAGTCCATAATTTTGCTGGAGTAATCGGTGAACACAAGTACATAAAAATACATAAAGCCGAACACAGTTCCCTTCTTCTTTTAGAAGTAGATTTGAAAAGTTAAATTTAGATTTTTTAAACCCTATTTATGTATCACTGTTGTGATCAAGTTTTTTTTTTCAGAAGTGAAAGTAATGTAGGCCACAGTCCACCACACTGTTCTACATTACCTTATGAAGAATGATTTTTTATTTTTGGACGAAGCAAACAAAGGTATGTAACAATTTTAATATTTGTTTTTACCTATACATACTTCCATTAACATCAAAATAGATTATACTCGCAAAATATTATATTATTCACTCAAAACTATTCTGGGAACGCCATGATTCAAGTTAGAACACACGTCTTGCCCGCCACGTGGCGTATGCAATTTCGAAATTCATAACTCGAAGTTATTCTCGTATTCTTGTAACACTCTGATTTTGTGCCTTTGTATAAATAATGGAATTGTTTATGTATAATCTTTTTTGAAATATGAATTTTCACGTCTTCTTAGTTTATTCACGTGACTGAAAGATTTTAATTTGTAAACGGTATTCTGCTCGCATGGGCGTAATATAAAATAGAGATATAACTTGGGAGATATCAGGTTTTGTGAGATTTGTATTGCATCTCCTTGGTGGCAGGTCTCAGTGCTTGGGAATGTCTCCGGGGTCTTCAGAAGGCTAAGAGGTCATACGTCATATTCTGTATGGCGACCATCAACAAGAATAGCAGATCAACTAAAAAGAGTTACTTAGGCAAAAGTTAGTTATTTTATTTAATAGCATCTCATCTACTACATAGGTAACGTAAAAAATTAAATCAATTTCTCATCCTCCCACCATTTTTCGTATCGGGATACACTTTGAGGGATATATTGAGTTACGTGGAGATTTTTACTGCACTAAAACCCGAGAAGCGCGCATGGCCTGGTGGTTAGCGTAGAGCGCAAGCGATCTATGCAACTAAGCAAAACGGGCCCGGTCGGGTGTGAGATGGGTTACCGCTTGTGGCAAAAAAATTCATGCGCGTTTTCGTGCTTCGGAGGGCACGTTATGCCGTCGGTCCCGGTGGTTGGCGATAGATTACAGTCGTTAAACCTTATCAGAGGCCTTATAGGCGGTTTGAAAACATCCGACAGTGGGTGGAGATGCGTGTCCTCAGAAGCACGGAAACGCACATAATATATTAGCGCCCGTTATATTAGCTGCATAGACCGCTTGCGTTCTACGCTAGCCGCAGAGCCATGCGCGCTTCTAGTTTCTATTTACAATGTAAGTATTTACCGAAACTGTGAATTTAACAGAGGTATAACATTTCCCAGAGGCTTTGGCTCGAAATAATATAGTTTGTCAGTAGCGAGGTCACCTGGAATAATTTATGTGAAAATTCAGTTGCGAACCGGGACAGGTAAAAACGAAAAACCAGAATATTACAATTCATATTAATAATGTAGTTTAAAAAACTAAAAAACACGCTTTTGTGAAAATACGAACTAAAAAGAAAAAAAAAATATTTTACTGTAAAAAAGCGTGGGGTGCATGGTGTCAATAGTGTACGTAAAATACATTTTCTTTTACTTTTTACTTCGTTTTCTCACAAAAGCGTGTTTTTTAGTTTTTTAAACATTATTTATTTTTAATTTTTTAATTGGGTTTTTATTCTTATATTATTGCATTGTCATCGGCCTTTGATCCCTGTGCAAATTTTCAAGTTAAAAATATAAAACTTTATATTTGTTTCATGAAGTACTTTAGGCCGCGAACTTATCAGCCGCCCTTCGTATATTTTTTTATCCTGATGATCCTAGTTAGGACTTTAATATAAAGTTATGAGATTATATACAATAATCTTCGATAGTCAATCGGGAGTCAATGACTCAATAGTCATCGAATCTTGACTCCTGTGCAAATTTTCAAGTTAATCAGACTCCTAGAAGTAAATGAAAAAGAAAGTTTAAAGATTCCGTTACATACATACATACAGATCAATAATTAGGTAAAATCAATAATTTTAAAAGCTTTGTGTGTTATTTTAAGCATAGTCGAATGGCCTGTTGTATTGTGCCACTTCGCTATTGAAAATGCAAATTATGGAAGAAAAATAATAGGCGAAGTTTTGGGAACACTAATAATGGGTAATTTAACAAGAAAATAAAAAATTTCTGTGTTGATTTTATGAAAATATATTCTTATTATTGTATAATTGCATAATGAGCGGCGATGGCCGAGCGGTAAGGACCGCGGTCTCCTACGCCGGAGATGCCGGGTTCAAATCCTTGGTGCACCTCTCTGATAAAAGAAATTTGTAACGTGCGCATTTAATGTGTCCACCAATCCGCACTGTCCACCAATCCGCACTTGGCCAGCGTGGTGGACTATGGCCTAAATCCCTCACACTTGTGAGAAGGAGACCTGTGCCCATCAGTGGGACATAAAAAAATACTAATAATTCGTATAGTAATTATGTTTTTTTTTATATAAAGCTGAAGAGTTTGTTTGTTTTTTTGAATGCGGTTTTGTAGTTGGTAGAACTAAATAATATGGTTTGCCCGGGGAAGTACCACCGCTGCACCCACTTCTGCTGTGAACCAATTCTATTGTGTTTTGGTGGAAAGGTGCAGTTGCCGGCCTCACAGTTACACGAGGCGACCACCAGCCTCCGGAGTAGCAGCGTAACTGCATACGACCTCAGAAAAGACTTAACTATGCATGCTTGAGGTTGTATGTAGATGTCCATGGGCTGCACGACCACTTAACATCACGTGGCCTGCATGCTCATCTGCTACTCCATTCAAATAAAAATAAAAAACATGCGGAAACTCTCAGGAACTAGGTACTGGTTCGAATTTTTTTTATAATCCATTTATTGAGGAAGGCTATATATAGGGGCAAAAAACTAAAGTCCACGCGGACGAAGTTGCGGGCACCCGCTTGTGTATATATAAAAATAACTTTCTTTCTATTAAATTGTTTATATACCTAATAAGTAGTTTTAACTATTATAATTTACAATATTATTTATAAAGGTCTGCGTAAATATTTCCATTCTGTTGCTATTGCTTTGTTAGGCACAGGTCTTGTTTCAAATTAATTAGGATTTAAGGAATACTAAGACCTTTGACCTGAACAAGAGCTGGGGAACCTATAGGATTCGTCAATTTTTAAGAACAACTATCAGGTATGGATCAGTAAAAAATAAACATACTTAACAAACTTACTCAAAGGTAGCCGCCAAAATCCGGATGCTAAAATGGGACTCAAGCACAAATATCTAATATCAAATCAAAATAAAATCTCCCGAATAAATAAACATTGTATTTCAAGCTAATAGGCGAATAAAAATGTACATATTTCATCGCACCCCAATGGAACTATGAAGAGGAGAACGAACTCATAAGATTGTCGATAGTGGTAAAAACTTGGGGTGAGGCGTGTGGAGCTTGTCGTATAGTAATGTGATAGGTCCATAAATGAATAAAGCATTAAGTGCACTACAGACGTATAAACTAGGAGTTGAAAGACAATATACACAATTGGATTTACCTTTGTAGACAACTAAAAATTGAAGCTCACAGATCCGCATGTGAAATATAGATTTAAGTTGTAGAATAAGTGATCTCTTGGCGAATGTATTAGTAAATCATAGTTAATAATATTAGTATCGATCAAAAAATGCACTTCATATACTAATAAGTAATACACAATAAGATACAGAACACAGAGCAACGAATATTCACGAGCGACATGAATATTCGTTGCTCTGTGATACAGATGATGTAGCATTAAAAAATGAACTACTTATTATGTGAAATTTTTAATTGTCGCACATAAGATAGAATACGAAAAACTCATGTTTCACACAATTTTCTTGTTTGACATGAAAAATGTGTTTATGGCACAACAAATTGACGACCTGTGTGGCGCAATGCCGCACTGCCGATCGGAGTTTCTCGGGTTCGATTCCCGGCGAGGCAGGAATTTGAATGGTGAGTTTAAATTTATGTTCTCCGTCTGGGACCTGGATGTTTGGTGTTTCTGTCTTTGTGTGTGTCCATGGCACCCACGACACATGTTATATCTACCCCACTGTGTGGCTATCAGTGGGAAAGTAATTGTTTATTTTGTAATTTAGTTCAATCGTTAGGACCACAGAACATATTAAAAGAGGTAGATTGGCAATAATGCGCCGTTCGTATAAAAACCGGTGTCATCGATCCAGTCCCACCTTTCACCTCCACTACATCTGCACTTAAATAAATATGAAGCTTACCCAAAATATTTGCAATTTCAAATCTAGCCAATCTTAGCGCCGCACAATCACGCGATTTCAAATGTAGGAATCACACCCAAGCACGCACACAAGCATGCATATCTCAGCGCGATCGCGTGTTTCTGTAGAGATATGAGCGTTGCTCATATCCTTGGCGCGTCTGCCCCGCCCACAATTCCATTTAACCTCTTTAATATGTTCTGTGGTTAGGACCATGAGTAAAAGAATACCCATAGCACAACTAAAAACTAAAATTCCGTCTGGTTGTACCACTATATTGTAATACTGGTTGGACCACGCGGTGAATCACGGGCAACAAACCGACCAAAAGAAACTATTCTTTTAAAACCTAGTTGTAGGTTTATTAACCTTACTTACGTATTCGTACTTTTGAATGCTAAATTGCAATGTTTGTTATAGGTATTAGAAAACTCTAAAATATTCATCAAAACTCCACTCATTCAATCGTTCAGCATTGTGACAGCATCCACATAAAAATGGAAATAGAGCGCATACAGATTACGAACATGATGAACACTGACCGATGGAAGCTTACGTGACACGGAATTTGTTTCCAAAACACATTTCTAAATTTATCGCGAAGCCTAGAGGCCATTCACGTAATTTATTGGCCCGATTTGTTACATGCACGATACGTTGGCTTGAGTTGTCAATAATTTGTTTAGAATGCTTGTGTAAAAAAGTGAGTTATGATCGTCAGCGCACTAAAATCAAATACTAGTTCCAGAACTAAGGCTGTTCGCAGAAAGGTACAGCCACAGGGATTGTTGATTTGTGTAAAGCAGTAGATATTCACAGTTAAGCAATACTGGCGTGACTATTCAATTATTATTATTGATAGCATCCCATACCTATTCAGCAGAAGGACTTTTAAAAAAGTTGGCAGTGGATTGCTAGTTTGCTTTTTATATACAAACATGAAAAAGAGTTCTTCAGAAGAGTGATGATTGTAAGTGATCATTAGATTGTAACACTATCCCGACCCTCTCACGACAATGGCTGAAGTTGTCGCGTTCTGTCGATGTCCGATGGTCTAGATGGCTCAGAAATTTGATAATTATCCTATCTGTACATTATATATATAAATGAATCTTTGTTTTCCTTTGTCATGGCATCACGCGTGAACGGCTGAACCGATTTTGCTTATTATTTCTTTATTGTGTTTGTTACTATCAGGAGAAGGTTCTTATAAAAGAAAAAAAATTATAATTGGGTGGAAAATAAAAAAGGTTAAGAATACTTAACCATCATTTCAATCTTTCTAATGTAACTACCATTTCTAACCACCATATCAGGCTTTGACAATATAACCTTTTTTTATGTAGCCTTATGGCGGCATAATATTGACAGTATACGTGCTGCAAATACCGACAAAGAAGATGTAAGAAAACTGAATATCGTTTTAATCTGATGCTTCCGTATTCATAGTAAAAGTCAGTATAACGTCTGTCGAGTCAGTTAGTACAGAATAAATTAATATTTTTTTCTCCAATTTAACTTCATATCCCAACGTAAACTATAATAAGACATTGAATGGCTAAATGATTGAATATTATAAGTTAATATATTATAAGTTTTATGAGAGTTTATTTCTAATGAATATATTAAATACTCTACATTAGAAATGAAAATATAATTAATTGACATTGCGATATGAATACCTTAATTGTTTAGACATTTACCTTTGATGAATGAAGGTTTAATAGCTAAACCAAATCTAACTTTCGTGTCATAAATAATGCCTTACACGAAACTTAATTAAGGTACAAAATGGAATATTATTATTACATAATACATAAACTTTCAGACGGCGATAATTTTCGATTTTAACAAATGTTATGTACCTAGTATAAAAATTATCTTAAATACATGTAGGTACTAACAACATGCGTATACTAAGCCTCCTTGGTATAATATTTTAAAATATATGCATTTGTATATATATATATATTAAAATATATGTATTTTTATATTTTGATTTTCGTAATTCCAACCAGGCTAATCCAGGTAATTTTTGATATTGGCTGGGTACAACTCTTTTTGATTCCCACTACTGGCGATCCACGTGGCGCAGTGTTTACCATGCCGGACTGCCAATCGAGGGGTCCTGGGTTCGATTCCCGGCGAAACAAAAATTTGAATGATGAGTTTAAATTTCTGTTCTCGGTCTGGGTGTTTGTGTTTCTGTCCTTGTATGTGTCCATGGTACCCGCAACACAGGGTACATATACCCTACTGTGGGGCTATGAGTGTGAAGCGTTATACATGAGTCCCACTACTACATACGAGTATGTCCAGCAGTCACTGCGAATGACAGCATGCGCTGTAATAATACCTTTATTGTTTTAAAGTCGGTTGCTCCCCGTTACTGGAGAGGCACGTAGTTTACTTAAGCATAATTTGCGTTGGTGGAACTCTAATAATATAATAATATAATAAATTACTCGTATAAAATATCACATTAATGTTCTAAAACTTCAACTTATAAAATTTTGGATTTATTATTTAATTTAACAAATGTAAACAAGAGAGCCTATTTAAACATAAGACCAGTAATTAGATTGCACGTTAATAACCCTGGAAGCGCGCATGGCCTGGTGGCTAGCGTAGAAGAAGCGCGCATGGCCTGGTGGCTAGCGTAGAACGCAAGCGATCTATGCAGCTGAGCCAAACGGGCGCGGTCGGGTGTGAGATGGGTGACCGCTAGTGGCAAAAAAATTCATGCGCGTTTCCGTGCTTCGGAGGGCACGTTAAGCCGTCGGTCCCGGTTGTTGTCGATAGATAACAGTCGTTAAACCTAGTCGGAGGCCTAATAGGCGGTTTGAAAACATTCGACAGCGGGTTGACCACTAACCCGCATCTCCACCAACCCGCATTGGAGCAGCGTGGTGGAGTAAGCTCCAGGCCTCCCCAATAATGGGAAGAGACCCGTGCCCAGCAGTGGGACGCAAAAAGGGTTGCAGCCAACCCTGGATATGCCTTAGTAAATGTTATGTTAAGTAAAACTTTCTCATTTATTTCAGACGAAATTTAGCAAACGAATATTTTTCTAGGTTTAGAAGCACATTGTGGGTAATAATTAGCGTTGCAGCTTATAGATATCTA
This sequence comes from Pyrgus malvae, assembly GCA_911387765.1. Taxonomy (NCBI): domain Eukaryota; kingdom Metazoa; phylum Arthropoda; class Insecta; order Lepidoptera; family Hesperiidae; genus Pyrgus; species Pyrgus malvae. The sequence goes on from OU426953.1 coordinate 22,754,622, forward strand.
CGCCCAATCTCAAACAAACCTAAGTCTGAAGTATCCGCGCTGTTACTATGGATGCTGATGACAGCCTTATATTATTACTAGTGGGCACTGCTGATGTAGTCCTGCCCGAAAAGTCTTGAAAGAGGATTTGTTTTTTTATTATCTTAAAGAGATTTCATGTTAATATCAAACAAAAAATATATAAAACAAATACTTATTGAGTAATAATGACATACGAACTGTCATGTTCATAGATATTTTATTTTGACATACGTTAAAAAATCTACGGTCCTGTTATTCTGACTGTGTCAAAGTTTAGATCGTTCTAAAGGGCACGAAACACAAACGTTTGACAGGTAGGAACTATTTATATGCGGAAACTAAATAAATTAAAAAAAATTAAAAAAAACATTTTCCAGTGGACCGAATTGTGAATCTAAACCATCCTCAAATCCACTTGAACACACACGAGAAAAAATCATTAAAATCGGTCCAGCCGTTTAGAAGGAGTTCACTGTCACACCTACAGAAAAAAAATATATATAAAGATGTTTGACCAGCAACTGGACCTTTCTAAAAAAAAAGATCTGAGTAGCAAACAAAAATAACTCTGCAGAAGAAGTATTGATTCAACTTAAACATTTCCACCGTTTAGTTTATGAAAAAATAATTCTACCGTTAAGGATGTCTTTTAGTTTTCAGTGAATAATATTTCACATTTTTATCGGCTCTTAACCTAACCACACCTAAGCGGACAATTAATAGACAAGACAAAAAAAACTTTTACCCTGTTCAAAATATTGTTTAGGTCAGAAAATAAAAATTCTATCCGGTCGAAAATGAGTTGCCAAAACACGAATTTATGAATGTAAAATAATACTCTCTATGCCAAGTTTATTACTACATAGACTACCTTTGTACATAAACAGACAGACACCTAAAGACTACGTATAGTAGCGCAGATAGATAATTCACTTCCAGCGAGGCTCTCCCTCTGTGCACACATTGTTACGGCGTATCTTTTAACGCAAACAGCGAACTAATTACAAGACGGGCTCAGTGCAAACTGTGGTGACCTCCGTGATGTCACACCATCAGTATTATACCTTTATATTGAAGGTTAAGCACGTCTTATAAAGGGCAATGATATTTTAATTGTTATTTCAACCATTGATGCCAAATTTCGCCGATTGATGGGTTCCTAGTTTAAATTATAAAAAAATTAGGACTTGTTCTTACTTACCGATGGACCAATATTATCGTTTTATGCATCGTTTGCAGTGAGGCACGAGCTCCAAATGTCTCTTATGTACACGTACACCAGTACTCTGTGCCAAGTTGTTATTACAAAGAATATCTTTGTACATAAACAGGCGGACATATGGACAGACAAGTATTAACGACTGTTATCTATCGACAACAATCGGGGCCGACGGTTTAACGTGCCCTCCGAAGCACGGAAACGCGCATGAATATTTTTTTTGCCACTAGCGGTCACCCATCTCACACCCGATCGCGCCCGTTTGGCTTAGCTGCATAGACCGCTTGCGTTCTACGCTAGCCGCTGAGCCATGCGCGCTTCCATGCGCGATTACAAGACTTACTACCATTTATACATTTATTTATAGACGACCCGCCTGGTACAATGGTTACCATGCCTTACTGCCAATCTAGGGGTCCCGGGTTCGATTCCCGGCGAAACAGAAATTTGAATGATGAGCTTAAACTGTAATCGGTCTGGGTGATTATGTTCCTGTCTTTGTATGTGTCCATGGTACCCACGACACAGGTTATTAATTACCTTACTGTGGGGCTATGAGTGTGTAACGTTTAAAAAAAGACTGTACGTATAGTGGTGCAGATTATTTACTTCCATCGAGGTTTACTGTGCACCCATTGGTACTGCGTGTTTTTTAATGCAAATAGCGAACTAATTACAAGACTTACTACCATTTGTTATTATTTATTTACTTACCTTTAGAATCTCTCTTGACCTCTATTGAAGGTAGTAGTCATAGTAATAAGTAGGTAGAATATTGTAGTTGTTACTTGATCGACTAATGTCGACGTTTAGCCAGGGTTTGACCCGTATATATTCTCAATTATTATAGTTATTGTAAATCTATCCTTTATATACCAGTACGTAACTTAGTATTTTCACAAAGGATCTGTCACATAACATGCATAGCATTGAAATCTCAGATAAAATATCATTATGCTTAAATTTGGGGGTGGATAATAATACGAGTATTAATGTGATTCAGCGACTAGCTGGTTTAAATACTGGTCTCCTATTCCATTTATGAAAAAAAAAGTTTTCTTTAATAAAAAACTATATTTTACAAACGGTCAGACACCTAAAGACTGTACATATAGAGGCGCAGATAATTTATTTCTAGCGAGGTTCACTGTATTACGGCGTATCTTAAAGGCAAACAGCGAACTAATTGCAAGGCGGGCTCAGTGACGTCACACCTTTAATGTGATCTTATTCTTTTAAATTATACGTGAATAATAGTTGCGATGGCCGAGTGGTAAAAGCTGCGGTCTTCTACGCGACCGATCCCGGGTTCAAATCCTCGACGCGCACCTCTGACAAAGAAATTTGTAATGTGCGCATTTATCGCTGCTCCACGGTGATGGAAAATATGGTGATATTTAATTGATTACGATGTTCTCCATCGCCGTGCATGCCTGAGAGAAATTCATAATTTCTCGAAAGCATGACGTCCACCAATCCGCACTTGGCCAGCGTGGTGGACTATGGCCTAAATCCCTCTCACTTGTGAGAAGGAGACCTGTGCCCAGCAGTGGGACATAAAAAAAATGTTGAAAAAAATATGCTTAAATTTGGGAGTGGATAATAATACGAGTATTAATGTGATTCAGCGACTACCTGGTTTAAATACTGGTCTCCTATTCCTTTTATGAAAAAAAAAATGTTTTCTTTAATAAAAAACTATATTTTACAAACGGTCAGACACCTAAAGACTGTACATATAGAGGCGCAGATAATTTACTTCTAGCGAGGTTCACTGTCCACACAGTATTACGGCGTATCTTAAAGGCAAACATCGAACTAATTGCAAGGCGGGCTCAGTGACGTCACACCTTTAATGTAATCTTATACTTTTAAATTATACGTGAATAATAGTTGCGATCGTCGTCACATTTTTATATGATTATCAGTACAGTAGCCTTCATAGGATCAGCGTAACTAATTCCTATCTTAGAGTTCATTCGATCTTGCTTAACCTTGGGAGTTGATATTCATGTGCCGCAGTGACTAATTAACAAAACGTGGTTTGTACGCTGATTTATCATATAACATGAAAATATATTTTTAATACAGTTGCTCAAAAAGTGACGTATTGCAGGGACGTATAGCGTGCGGGAGGTGGGCTATTACACACTAGTGCTTTTTCTTTACCTTTTCCGCACTCGTGCGTTCTCTTTCCAAACTGTCAAAATAATGTCTATTAAAAAGAAAAAAACCAACCACGAAGTTTTAGAAGTTTTTATGATTCATGCAAATATTTCTAAAAAGAAGCTACTAATTTGTTTCAATATCAGATTTAATGAGTTTGGTTAGGTTTCATTTCATTTCATCTCATTAACATTTTCATTTCATATCAATAAAAAAATTGTACTGACGACTTGGCGGTATGGGCATAGTTCCCTTTGCCTACCCAGAATGGGTGAAGAATACAAAAAAATCTCTGCAGGTATTCTTTTACGGTTGGCGCCATTTTTCAAAAATGTTCTTTGCGAGTTTTTATTATTTTATTAAATTGCTTAATTTTTTCGCAACTGTATTAAAAATAGTTGTTCAGTACACGTGCGGAACCGTCACTGTAAGGAGTTCCGACTGTCAACCCTCACCTTCGGCTGCGCCTCGGCTCGGGTAGACGTTTGTCTGAACTCCTTGCAATGACAGCCTTTCCGCACTTGTAATGAAATATACTATTTCTTTCATTTAAAAAAGGTGTCTATCCGAACAATTTGTCTTTAAGTAGTATTTCTTCTATAGTTTGTTAGCGTTTCTTAAAAAAATCCAGTGAGGTTCGCTGTGCACTTAGTGTTACGGCGTATCTTCAAAGGCAAACAACGAACTAATTAGAAGACGGTCTTAGTGCAAACTGCGGTGCCCTCCGTGACGTCACAGGTTCAAACTTAGATATATCTTATACCTTTATATTGAAGGTGAAGATGGTTTATAGAGAGCAACGGCATTTTAGTTGTTCTTTTAGCCACTGATGCAAAAGTTCGGCCATGATTGATGTGTTATACTTTCCTGGTCGCAACATAGAATAGTGTCTCCCCTGGGATTGCCTGTGTCCATAGGCGATGTGGTTTTTTACAGTTAGCCTTTTTCACAGGCTCAAGGTCGCTCAGCGAGCGATGGAAAGGGCTATGCTTGGTATTTCTCTACGCGACAGAATCCATAACGATGAAATCCGTAGACGAACGAAGGTTACCGACATAGCTCTCAAAATCTGCAAGCTGAAATGGAAATGGGCAGGCCACATAGTTAGGAGGACTGACAACTGGTGGGGAAGAAAGGTCCTCGAATGGCGACCACGTCTCGGCAAAAGGAGCACAGGCCGCCCTCCAACCAGGTGGACCGACGAACTGAAGAAGATAGCGGGAAACCGCTGGATTTAGAGGGCGCAGGACCGGACGGATTGGCGAACATTAGGGGAGGCCTATGTCCAGCAGTGGACTGTAAAAGGCTGATGGATGGATGGATGGATAGGCGATGATGATATCTTGACTTGACTAGTTGGGTTTGATTATTATAAAAAAGTAAAGTTGGTCAGTTCTACCAAACTCCCTACCTTCTGCCAGAATAGCTTTGTTTTAATGGACGTTTGTGAAGCACAAGCTGCAGGTCTCTCTAAGCTATCCAACACTAAGTTATGAAAATGATTACGGCCAATTCTGTAGCATCCATAAATAAAGTTTTGAAAATGATTACGGCCAATCCTGTAGCATCAATAAATACCGTAATAAGTTAAACTATAAGAATGTAATTTGCACTGACAGAGTAAAAGGATTATAGTTTGACTAATAAAATATTTATGAACGCTGACTGACACGCACTCGTTGCATTTATACATAATGGTATTAAAAATGTTCTGTGTCTGATAAAACAAAGAATTTTATTTTTGTAGAAACATTAGTAGGATAAAACTATGGGAAGAATCCTGTCATTGATTAGTTCAACTCATAGACTTAGCATATGGTTCAACATGATTGAACTGATTGATTGACACATTGATTTTATTAAAATTTTGTAAAATAGGTATAATTTATATTTTGTTCAGAGCATCTATTTATTGTGTTTACAACTACAATACAACCTATTATTTATTATTAAATTTACCATATAAAATGTTATTGTGTTTTCTGCGTTGGTAAGCCTTAAATAAGTAAACAAATAAACGAATAAATTAATAAATGAATAAATAAGTAAGTAAATAAATAAATAACTTTATAAATAAATACATAAATAAATATACATGTATCATCATCATACAATATCTTGATATAACTTAGCCCGTGGAAACCATCCACATTCTCGTTTACGCCAGTTTACGGAATTTCACGGCGATAATGTGGAGCGACCGTTACAGTGTCATCAAATTCAGCAATCACTACTTAGTACTTTAATTGGGTTTTAACTGTTGTTGGTTGTGAAGTTTTTCCGCAATTAGTTCTTCAGCAAAGTAAAAATTACCTAAATACAAAGTTGTTTCATAGTTGTTGCAGGTCTGTTTTTACTTAAAAATGGAATATGTATAAACTTTGTACGAGAAATTTCTGAATGCAGTCACATTTTGTGTTACATTTAAAATCTGAGGATTTGTTAAACTTAATTTTCATTTTCGCCAAACTATTTAATTCACTGAACCTTAATTTGAAAATACCTTGGCGAATTCTTTGTTGCTTTTGCTGAAAATATTTATAAATCCCCGCTGAAAAAGATGGCTAAACGCAAGTTGTATTAAGGGAAGCATTTCTATAGCCTCAATAAACCTTAAAGCATCAAGGTATGACAGGTATGACACCCGTCAGAAGTTGCCTGTACGGGTGAACCCCTCGTCGCAACGTGCATGCACAATGTGCCTTCTAGTTATACAACTAGTGTGTCTATGTGTGTCGGTGTGTGTTGACGGTGCATAGAAAATGACGTTGTTAATTGAATTGACATATTTAGAAGTGTATGCGTCTGTAGCGATGAAAGAATATTTGTGAATTTGTGACAAAATTAAAATGTGTGCGTTCTTTCCCCGCGCCAGATTTGGCACAAAAATTATGTATCGAAGCGAGGCGCTATGCCGTCTCTCCTGAAGGGTGAGTCAGTAACTTTGATGCTCTAAGCAATAAACAGTAAAATTTACTGTTAAATCAGTTAAATCATTTAATATTCAATAGACAAAAATATTGTGTCGTTGGTTATAAATATGATAGTAAACACTCATAGTCCCACACAAGGATTCTCTGTGTCGTGGGTACCATGGACACACAAAGATTGACGATGGTAATGATGAGGACGAAAGATAATAATAAAATAATACCTGAAAAACAGACGATGATATTCCAGACTCCCAAGATTTTTAATTTATGGTCACTAATGAGTATTAAAAGGGTTTCTGCCATAACTGCACAGCGTCAAATCACCAGCAAGTAAAGTTATCGGAGAACTTATCAAAATTGTTCGCGTGAGTCTGCATAGTAATTTCTACTAAGCCTCATATTCCTTCACTCACATCACTAATTTTAACCTAATTTACACGCTTCCATTGTTTTACATTATCAAACAAGAAATTCTTTCAAGCAGACTCATCCGCTTATAGAGATCGTTTACATACGGGCGCGGTTAAAATATGGTAAGCGTCCACTGCGATACTAAACGATATGGTATAAAATTTATTTTATTAGAATCTTGTAGCGACCATGCAGGGCCACGCGGTTTTAAGTGGTCGGCAGCGAGACTGCAGCCCTTGGACATCCACCCAGAACCTCAAGCCTGAGTATTGCTTGTAGTCGTATGCAGTTGTACTGCTAAGTACTCCGCAGCTTAGTCCCTGTAGCTTCGGGATTAAGAATAGAGCTACGGTATCCCCTGCCTGATAGTAAGCCGTCAGCCACCGGGAAGGACAGCGGTGTGTGCGTGGCCGCATGCCGCCGTTAGCATCGGAAAGTTGAGGAGAGCACATCTGCTCTCCTAAAGATGGGCCCGTTCCAGGGCGCCGCGCGTGGAGGACACCGTTGCATTCCACTGGAGATACCGTAGTCCATCCCAAGTGCAGATGCAGGCCACCGAGGGGGTTTTAGTGCGCTCAAATCCCACGTAATCCAGTATTCCCAAGGTGTCGGGTAGGTTTTAAAGGTTTCCCCCTATACAAAAAAGGTAGGTACTCTGCAGCTTGATGGTCGCCTCATGCAATTTGGTTAATTTATAGCAAAATTAGGTGTAGCGGTACTTCCCTGGTGGATACATTAAAGTCCTACCACCTGCAAGCTCCCTGTAGTTCAAAATTAAGAATATAAGCTAGTTTTCCCTGCATTATCGTGAGAGTTATGTAAAATGGGGTCTTCAGAGGTTGCGAGTGGCGTGGAAACTTAAACCGTCCAGCTAGCGGCCCCCGGATGGTCGGCAGTGTGTGAATGGCTACACGACATCGTAAGAACCTAAATTAAAAATGAGAATGAATATGAAAATACTATATTGTTGACTGTTTACATACATAAAATAAGATGTTTAAAATTATTATTGGATTTTTAAACAGTCTACCATATTCTGGCATACCATATTAATAATAAAAATAAAATAAAATATTTTGTTTCATCCATCAGCTCACTTGAGGGTATAGAAGAAAGATGGGCCCATTAGGGATAACGCGGAAAGAGGACATTGATGCGTTCCACTGGAGATATCGGAGTCCTCCCCAAGAGCTCAAGCAGGCCGCCGCGAGGGTTACGTGCGGTAATAAATCCAACATTACCCGGTATGCCTCCCGCTGTGCCGGGTACATTTGAACGTTTCCCCCCCGATAACAAAAAGATAGGTATATATGTTATGGTAGCAATCTCGTAGAAGATGGACATTCTTCTGTAGTGACCTTCCGCTACTCATTAAGAGATGGCGCCAGGGGTATTCCTGAATCACGCTATCAAAGTTTTCTGAATATCCGAGCATATATACAAACTCCGAATTGAGTCACTTGGAGAGCGGCCGCTCCCCGGGCATATACACCTCGCGCGGCGGGAGATCTCCCTTTGCCAAACTAGTGACCCGGACAAGAATCTTTGCCAAACTAGTGACCCGGACAAGAATACGTCCCTTCTGACTTTCATCAGTCGCACCTTCACTCCCTGGGTGGACTGCAGCATCACTTCACCAGCTCGTCAGGGTCATCGCAGCGCATCGTGATAACACTTCCTGATCCTGATCCAGCTACCTCCTGCGACGTCGTGGACGGCTCGAGTACCAACTCTACTCGCCTTCACATTCCAACCTACCCTCACATCTCGACTCAACGAAGATAGAGGGCATCCCCACACTTCGCTACACCCTCACATCCCGACTCACCGTGGACAGAGAGCGACACAAGGTCTGCACCCTCACATCTCGACTCACCGCAGATAGAGGGCATTCAAGGCGTTTGTAAGCGAAGATTACTCAAGCATGGATAGAAGTTATCGACCTCCGGTCTGAGCAGGGGGTGATGTAGCGACCTTCCGCTATGCATCAAAACATAGCGCCACGGGTATTCCTGAATCATACTATCGAAGTTTTCTGAATATCCGAGCATTTAAACAAGCTTCGAATTGAGTCAGTTGGAGCGCGGCCGCTCCCAAGGCATGACCACCTTGCCCAGCGGGAGATCTCCCTTTCTCAAACTTCAAATAATGTAAAATTTTCATACCTATGAGTATAAAAAGGGTTAGCCATAACTATTTAGCGTAAAATCACCTGCAAGTGAAGTTATCCGAGTACTTATCATAATTGTTTGCGTGAGTCTGCATAGTAATTCCTACTAAAGTCCACATTCCTTCACTCATTTTAATGACCTTAACCTACGCAATGTACATAGTATATTACAGCTCTCAAATAAGCATACTAGCGTACTTGTCATTAACACTTAGGAAACTATAGAAAAAAATCACTGATATATAAAATGTAAAATAAAACCATGGTTTCAAGTTGGAAATTATTTATTTATGTATCAATGTGTAGGTAACGTTAAGATAACCCGTACGATTTTTTATTTTATTTTCATTTTCATTTACATAATAAGGGAAAGGAAATAGGTAGGCAGTCCTAATAGTTTCTTAATGAAGTGACTGTGACCTGCAGACAGACAGACACAGAGGCCTGACACATCGTTGTCGGGTACGGAACCATAAAAAAGGGTTTGAATTTCAACTTCCGAACAGCAGACGCCAATCATAATAAGTTGAGTATACATATTATATAACGCTTCACGACAGACACAGGTAGTGAGACGTCAGCACTCCTAATGTAACGTACATTACTATTAAATATTATACCCACCAGGCTTTTTAATACCTACGAGTATTAACGTATACATTTTCTTTTGTATTGATTTAGGTGTAAAACGTTATTTATTACAATCAATCTATAGCCCTAAATGTACGCGCATGGCCCGGCGGTTAGCGTAGAACGCAAGCGATCTATGCAACTAAGCCAAACGGGCGCGGTCGGGTGAGAAATGGGTGACCGCCAGAGGCAAAAAAATCATGCGCGTTTCCGTTCTTCGGAGGGCACTTTAAGCCGTCGGTTGTTGTCGATAGATAACAGTCTTTAAACCATGTCGGAGGCCTTATGGGCGGTTTGAAAACATCCGACAGTGGGTTGGCCACTAACCCGCATCTCCACCAACCCGCATTGGAGCAGCGTGATGGAGTAAGCTCTAGGCCTCCCCAATAATGGGGAGAGACCCGTGCCCAGCAGTGGGATGTAAAAACGGTTGCACCCTAAATAGGTAAAACATGAACCGTGGCACCAATTATCGCGATGCAATCCGCTTTCAGCTCGATGTTGTGAGCTGATTGGCTCAGGAGTGCTCAAGTGTACCGACGTATGTATAACATTATGATACTGTCGCAATACTGTACTGAGAAAATGCTTGTAACTTGTCGTAATTAAGCTAATACTATCTGTTTATCTTCACACTGCTAGGCATAGGTTTATCAGATTACTATTTATTCCCGTTTTAAGAGTTTACCATACATACCTACGTTTGAAAGAAAGAAAGAAAGAAAAAATATTTATTTCATATTAGGAATACAAAATGAATGTCAATTTTATCCCGTTCATCGCCTTTAAGTGCCCGTTTGGGCTAAATGTTGAGCTGAGAGAAAAAAGGCGGCGGAAAAAACTCCCAGCACTCTTTTTAAAAAAAAGTACATAATAATATATCTGAGATAACAGAATGGCTATGGGTTGATAATGGTCACACGTGACAGCTGTTCGTGTGAGACACCATCAACCCACTTCCACCTGCTCACAGACCACCGTATACTTGAAGAACGTAACGTGCCAGTAGGATGTGGTGGTTGTCTTAATATAAATTTAATGATATAATTTACTCAGATTTTTCTTATCGTTTCTTATCGTACAGTGAAATGAAATATTGTTGGTAAATGTTTTTCATCATCCTTCTAATATCATAAATGCGAAAGTAAGTTTCTTTGTTATTCTTTCACGCGAAAACTACTCAACCGATCACCATGAAACTTTGTACATATATTATACTAAATTATGCTAAAAGTTTGTACATGTATTCTTGGAGTTATCAGAAGTAAAGTACTTTCAAAAAAAAAACGCGGGTGAAACCACGGGGCACAGCTATTATTATATAATAATGAATATTAGGACGTAAACTCACCGAAGTAATGCAGCCAATTAGCGCTATCCAATCCGCTTTCAGTTCGATGTCCTGACTTGATTGGCTCAGGATTGCTCAAGCGTTCCGTCGTGTGTATAAGCTTATTTTACTATCGCAATAATGTGACTGAGTCAGATTTACTCACTTCGTAGCTCACTCACTCACAATCACTTGTAAATCGTCATCAATAGGTCAATACTGCCATTTTTCTTATAATTCTTCAAAAGCGTACTACTCTGTTTCTAAACGATGAACTTTAACTTCGTGAGGGATTACGGAATTACGGAATTAAAAAAACCGGGTGATTTTTTTTCCTCTCAGTGTATAAAAATCCAGTTAATTGGGTGCCCAAAGCCGATGACGCGGATAAAATACTGTATAAATGATTACCAAAAACGCAAAATATGGGATAAATATAAATCAATAATATGATTAGTAAATTTAATACTAATATAAATATGTAACTTAGATTTTAGTCAGTACTTTTTATATTAATAATATTTGCATACCTTACTGAGGTAAATATGACGGACTATTAAATGTATAAAATAACTTTTGTAATACCCATTGTTACACAAAAGAAAGACTTGGAAGCTTCAGAGGGTTTATTTTGAACTTCATTTACAATGCAGGCTCTTCGAGTTGAAAATATATGATAAAAATAAAGGTGATCGCGAGTTCGCACCTCGACCGCGCGTGGTGTAGGAAGGAATGCGTATGTGAAAACGAATGGCGCTGCTGTAGCTACAAGTATTAATTTTTGCGAGCGCCTTATAAAAACAAATAGCACTATTCTGTTTATGCGTAAACAGGCTCCCCCCCTGTAATACCCCTTGGTATTACAGCATTCAGGACTCGATCAAAGGGCAAAGTCGCGTAAGTGCCCTTCTCACCAGCCCACGTTGTGTATTGACGTCGGCGACTCTGGAAACGCCGTCGACTCCAGGGTGTAGACGCGTCACGCGCCCCAGGCGCCACTGAAGAGGTGGGGCGTTGTCCTCTTGTATTAGAACAAGATCTCCGATGCTCAGAGTGTTGGATTCGTTGGAGCGCCACTTTAGACGCTGCTGCAGCTCGCAGATGTACTCGTTCTGCCAGCGCTTCCAGAAGTGCTGGCGAGCTTGTTCGATGCGTGCGTAGCGCTGCAGTCGGGTGGTGTTTTCGTTTTGAAGCTCCGGGTCAGGCAGAGATGTGAGCGGCCGGCCGATCAAGAAGTGCCCTGGAGTGAGAGAAAGGAAATCGTGAGGAGAGGAAGACATGGGGCACAAAGGGCGGCTATTTAGAATAGCCTCCACCTGTGCAAACAAGGTAGACAACTCCTCATACGTGAAATAAGAATTGCCCATGACACGCTTTATGTGGTGCTTGGCTGACTTGATTCCGGCCTCCCAAAGTCCTCCAAAGTGAGGGGCGTAAGTTGGAATAAAGTTAAATTTAATATTCTCGTTCGTCGCAAAATGAAGTAGATGATTTGAATTTTCACTAAAAAAATTACCTAGTTCCTTAGCGGCTGCGACAAAATTACGTCCGTTGTCGCAAAATATTTCTGAAGGTTTACCGCGTCGTGCTATAAACCTTCGCAAAGTCATTACAAATGCGTCCTTTGATAGCTCCGTAACTGCTTCCAAGTGAACACACTTGTACCTAAAGCATATGAAAAGGCATACATAACACTTGGAGGCTCGTGCGCCGCGACCCTTTCTATTTATGATAGTGAATGGACCACCAAAATCAAGTCCTGTTGTTTGAAATGGAAACGCTGGCATAGTACGTTGTGGTGGAAGGTGACCCATCATTGGAGTCACCGTCCTGCCCTGCAGACGTTTACACCGCACGCAGCTGCGCACCGTGCGCCGCGCTAGTATCCTGCCACCTATCGGCCATGCATAATCTCGTACAGTGCATAACAATAACTGCGGACCTGCGTGCATTTGTCTAGCGTGTTCATATTGAAATATAAGATAACATAAATGATGTTTAGCATGTAAGACGATGGGGTGTTTTTTGTTGTAGTCGTAATCGGAACGATCGAGACGACCGCCGACACGAATAACGCCTCTCTCGTCTAAAAATGGACATAGTGAATGTATATTACTTTTAATTGAAATTGAGCGTTTTTTACTTAACGCCTCGTACTCTACTGAAAAAGATTCTTGTTGTGAAAATTTGCAAAGAAATAAAAATGAATTATTTAATTCGTCGACAGTTAATGGCCCAGTAGTTTTAGATTTTGGTGATTTTAAATTGTGGAGAAATCGTAAAACGTACGCGAACGATCGTTTTAGTCGCATAAAATTAGAAAATCTGTCAAACAAAATTATGGGTTCGAATGATTGTACTATATTAACCTTAATTTCTGGTAGATTTTCTTCATTGTAATGATACACAGCTGGCCAGTTATGCTCGTCATCAACTAAAAAACTTGGACCAGACCACCATAAACTTGAGTTGCGAAGTGAACTAGCTTTCATACCTCTAGAGATCAAGTCTGCGGGGTTCTCATTTGTTGGTACGTGACGCCAATCGGATATAGAAGTAGTTTCGGTAATTTCCACTACTCGGTGTGCGACAAAGGTCTTTAATTTATTTGGATTGGTATGTAGCCACCCTAAAACAACGCTGGAGTCGCACCAGTGTACCAAACGTGATATTTTGCATCGCAAAGATTCTAGCACAGATTTACATAGCCTAGCGGTAAGTAACGCACCCAAGAGTTCTAACCGTGGAATTGTAACCGGCTTATTGGGATTTACTTTCGATTTAGCACAAAGTAATTTCACTGAAACATGTCCATCATCGCTAACAGACCGCAAATAGACACAACAACCATAAGCTGAACCAGACGCGTCGCAAAATGAATGAAGTTCTATGTTAACATGTCTCTCGCATACTACTAGTCTGGGTACATTAATCGAATTTAAATCTAAAAAGTCTAATTTTAACTCATTCCATTGTTGTTGCAAATCCGATGGAACGGGCTCAGACCAATCGACGTTACGACGCCATAACTCCTGTAACAAGACCTTCGATCGAATTGTGCATGGACTAAGTAAACCAAGAGGATCAAAAATTTTAAAAGAATGTGACAAAATCAATCTCTTAGTAACCGGTTCCTCGCATCCGTCGGGAATGCCTATCAATACGTTTAGAGTATCAGAAGACGGTATCCATTGTAACCCCAAAGTTGCAATGGACTCGCTAAATGTTAGAGTCTTCTGAGGTTCCCGTAGAGCGTCTTCAAAAATAGAGGGAACATTTGATTTGAATTTTCTAAGTGGAAAGCAACCTGATTGTAAGATTGAAACGACTGAATTTAGTATGTTACGAAGTTGTGATATTGAATCAGCACCTGTAATGAGGTCATCCATATAAAAATCGTGTTGAATGATTGTTTTCATTAAATCATCTTGACACTCTGCCCCTAGTTGCCAAATACACTTAGTACTTAAATAACTTGCGCTTGCGAGTCCGTAAGTTATCGTACAAAGTTTGAGAATTTGAATAGGTTTCGACTCGTCATCTCTCCATAAAATTAGTTGGAGATTTCGATCATTTTCGTGAACAGTAATTTGCCGAAACATCTTTTCGATGTCGGCGGTTAGCACGTATTGGTGTTGACGAAACCGCAACAGTATGGAAAAGAGAGAATCTTGAATCGTAGGGCCTACGTATTGTAAGTCATTGAGAGATAGACCTGAAGAAGTGCGAGCTGAGCCGTCAAATACAACGCGTAACTTGGTTGACTCGCTGTTCTGTTTGAAAACAGCATGATGGCACAAAAAATAAGATGGCTGCGGTCTAGGGTCTTCCGAAACAGAACAGTGACCCAACTTCAAGTATTCATGAATAAATTCTGAGTATTGAGCCTTAAGCTGGGGTTGCGCTCTAAAGCGTTTCTCCAAACTTAAAAATCTATTTTTCGCCATTACATAAGAATTCCCTAAAGCTTCTGGCGGCTGCTTTAAAGGTAGCCGAACACAAAAACGACCAGAAGAATCACGAAAGGTATGAGTTTTGAAATGATGCTCACATGCCTTTTCGTCCTCGCTTAGCAGCTTAGATTTTGTAACTTCTTCCAGCTCCCAAAATTTACCTAAAAGATTATTAACATTATCATGAGCAGTTACAACATGAAAATTGCAATTTACATTGCTAGAATTTGAAACAGAGGTTTGAGATGGGAAGTAGGCAGAGCCGGATATTATCCATCCTAATTCTGTATTGATTAGATGAGGCTTGTTAGAACCTAAAGATTGACGTTCGTTACCTACAATATTAAAAAATAGATCAGCACCGACTAACACATCAATTGGTGACGGTTTATAGAAATTTGGATCGGCTAACTGAATATCAGTAGGTATATTGAGATAACTTACATTGACAAACGACTTTGGAATATTGCCTGTAAGTTTAGGTAGCACCGGGCATGTCAACTCGGTAGTGTAGTCACTGTGTAATGATTTTAATTGGAATGAACAAAGTTCATTTACACAGTGAGGAGTCGAATTCCCGATCCCTATAATGTTTACAGGATCCATACATAAAGATTGTAAACCTAACCTCTTCTTAAGACTCTGAGACATTAGACTAGACTGACTACCCGAATCAAGTAAAATGCGTGCTATTACACGCTTGTCTGTTTGTGGATTTATCGCTTCTACCATAGCTGTGGACAAAAGCGTAAATTTGTTATTGTTATTAGCAGAAAAATGCACAGACATGTTTGTCTGTGTTTCTGAAGCCACAGTGGTACGAAAAGAGCTTGAATTGTCAGCCTGAGAGGCAGATGAGTTGTTGACATTGCAAAGCAGCGTATTGTGTCGTCGCTTGCAATTGCGACAAACACCTAAGCGGCATGTGTAAGCAGTATGGCCAGAGCGTAAGCAGTTATGACATAGCTTTAGTTGTGTGACTATGTTCTGCCGCTGCTGTATAGACTTAGACTTGAAATCTGAACATTCGTAAATCCTATGCTGACCCTTACAGACTGCACAAATCGTGTTTTTGTCATTCACAATTTGTGCAGCAAACGTATTAGTTTGACGCTTATTATTATTATTACGAGTCTTGTTGACATTAGAAATTGAATCGCTAGTTCGATTGTGGTTGTATGTTTCAAGGATGTCCGCGCGGTCCTTAAGAAATTTAGTAAATTGCTCAAGACTGGGGGAGTCGGTAATTGTGTTTCTGTGCTCCTCCCATTTCAAGCTAGTTTTGCTGGATAGCTTTGAGGCTACGATATGAATAATCAACGTATCCCAATGTGAAGTAGGTTCACCCAAACTAGACAAAGCACGCAGGTTTTTGTTGACATTATCTATTATAGATCTTAATCCCTTATCAGTTTCACTATTCTTAGAATCAAAATTTAAAAGTGAATTTAAATGACTTTTGATTAACAACCTTTTATTATCGTATCGGTCGCACAGCAGCTCCCAAGCTTTATTATAATTGGACTCAGTTACCTCCAAGTTACTTATAACCCTAGCAGCCTCGCCTTCAACATAAGAATTCAGGTAGCAAAACTTGACTGGTGTCGGTATATGTTGGTTATCGTGAACGAGAGAACAGTATAGATCGCGAAACTCAAGCCACCTAAAATAACTGCCATCAAATTTAGCTATCTGAAGTGTAGGCGGTTTAAAACCCATGCTGGATCGACTAGGGCAACAAGGAGAGGAACCTTCATCGTCAGTTGCCTTTGAAACGTTGGAAATATTATGCTTGTTTTGAAGGCTTTGAGCCGTAGCAATTAAAAAAGCAAAGTCCAGCTCGATGTTATCTCGCTCGGTTAGCTCTTCATCTATTTTATCACTAAAGGTTTCAATCTCACCTTGCAGCTGATCAAAGGTGCATGACAAGCCTTCTATTTTCGATAATTGAATACGTAGGCTTGATAGTTCAATGTCGCTTAAAGACGTTAATTTTTCCAAAGAAGCTAAATAATTTTTAAATTTCGTTAATCGACCCTTTATGTAGCTACGTTTGCTAATAAGATCCTTAAATTTAGTTTCGGACATGATTTATGACTATTGACCGTAAGAAACTAAGTAATAAACAGCTAAACGTTAAGAAGTTAAGTTTCAATTATGTAAGAATGATATTAGCACGCAGTTAAAATAGTTTATGCATCTTACGCCACTCCTCCAGATAAGAAACCTGTTTTCTATTGACGGTGCAACGCGGGAGGGCGACCGGTGATTGTGTATGTCATGCACTCGCTGCGTGGAACAATGGGAGCGCCGTAAACAAGTCAGCCGTAGATGCACACCTGAAATTGCATAATGTAAATATGGTTAAAATCTTATAAGAATTCGCTGTGATATATTAGGGAAAGGTAATGAAATAATTACGTGCTGCACTAATATGTAGTAACTAGATGATTTGTATTAATTATGCAGTTTAAAACGAATAAATTTTGTTATTTTCACCTAAAGGTTTGAAGATGTTATGCCAATAAATTAATTATTAATAGAAATAATTTATATTTGATGCAAAACTTAAGGGATTCTAGTTGGAATTGCCTTGCACGTGGACTAATTCACGTGAAAATTTAAGAAATACATGAATTTCACTATAAATTCAAGGGAAAAAAGCTAAAATATAACTATATTAGCACTGTATAATCCGGTAAAATGATATTTACTTAAGAATAATAGAAATAAAAATCAGACACACGTGTCCACGTGTCACGGTATTACGTTCGAAGTAGGTATTAAGTGCGTAAATCACTGTAAATAAATGGAAATTATGGGCGTTAATATCAAAGGAAGGAGATATTTTACGTATTAAGTTGACACCAGGCACAGAATGAAGCTAGACTTTAGTAAAAGATGGAATGTGGTGAGGTTAAGAGAAGAGGTGTGAATTATGGACCAGGGACACTTAGCTGATCGGTTGACGCTGCGATGCGTATTGCTGACCGGCGTGGAGACACGATGCTAGGCAGTTTGACCTGGTGACTCGCTGAATTTTCTCGAAGATGACCCAAGTTTGCCGATGATCCAAAGGTGCAAGTTTCACAAAGGTTGTCTTGATACGGTCGCCACTTTTCTTTTGTTACACAAAAGAAAGACTTGGAAGCTTCAGAGGGTTTATTTTGAACTTCATTTACAATGCAGGCTCTTCGAGTTGAAAATATATGATAAAAATAAAGGTGATCGCGAGTTCGCACCTCGACCGCGCGTGGTGTAGGAAGGAATGCGTATGTGAAAACGAATGGCGCTGCTGTAGCTACAAGTATTAATTTTTGCGAGCGCCTTATAAAAACAAATAGCACTATTCTGTTTATGCGTAAACACCCATATTTGCGCTAATAAATCATTTGTCTTTGTCAATTCTTACCGAATAGCTTAACATTTTTAGGCCATTTTTATACTCACACTGCTTGGCATAGGCCTATCAGATGACTACTCGTATTTACTCCTAGGTATTGTAAAGTTTAAAGACCCTATCAATAGGCTTGATGACAGATTTTCAAATACCTTTCCTTATTGTAGGTACACGTCTCCTAGTTTCGAAAAAAAGTTTATTTCAGCAATAAATTCAACTTTTAACGTAAATTAATGTATTTTTTGCTATGTAATTTGATTTAAGCGCGAAAACGCTCGTAGGTGTCATGGCGTCGGCTTGCTCGTCAAACTTCAAGCAACACGATGACATTAACTGAGACGTTATTTTTAACTTTTTTAGCACATATTTTTCTGTAAAACCATTTATTCTCTGATTCTTTAATAGTGTCATCATGCCTATACTGTGAGATACTTGTAAGTTGACGCAATCAGGTTATTACTGCCAATTTCCTTATACCTTTCTTTGGTAAGGCATGAGCAGCTTTTTTCTACCCCAACATGCCGGGTACCTTTTAAAGGTCCCCCCCCCCCCCGATACCAAAAAAAGCTACTAAAGTAAACTAACACAATTTACATAAAGTTAAAACTACAATATTCCTGCTGTGAATTTTATGAATTCTGTGAATGGCGGTGTTGCTTTACATGCTGTTTTTGCGATAGCTAAGTAGTAAAAATGCTAATCATCAACACGGAATCCCGGGTTCAAATATCAACTGTGCTTCTGATTGAGCTATCTCTACTACAATGTGAGGGAAAAAGTTATGATGTTTTATTACTATGTTTATCATTGCCGAGCATGACTAAGAGTAGGTAAGACAATAATTTCTAAACCTAATTCATGAAAGCTGATCTGATCATGAATATGAAAGGAAATCTTTGCCCAGAAGTGGGCAACGTTTTAAGAAATTAAGATAAGAATGTGCAAAAACACTAATCCCAAAGAGCCACAGGTTTTAGGCCAAACTACTGCCAGTTGTTTCCAAATTATGAGGTGCATTAATTTATTTGCCTTTAACTCATACTTGTATTATAGAGACGAATGAATGAAACATATTGTATGAAGGATGAAAGTGCGAGAGGCATACAAGCGAGAACTACTTAGTATGAATGCGGATAGTTAAATATTGTATTAGTACAGGCTCCGACTACGTTGGAGGGAGTAGATTAAAAAAATATTTATTGTTACTCACAAAGATGGTACAATGGTACAAATTTAACATATATAAATGTAAATTCACAACCTTACTTTGTGAGAACCTGGTGCCTGATATAGGTTAATAAAAACCTGTGTACAAGTCACCAGTGCCCTCCCGCATAAAGATATACAATTTACATCAGTAACATTACATGTGAGATAGGTAGCTAGCACTTAAACTTACATTTTCTTAAATTTAAAGGATTATTAAAATGTTACAAAAATGTGTCTGTATGTGTGTGTGTGTGTGTATGTGTGTGTATGAGTGTGTGAGAGAGAAGAAGCAAGATAGAGAGATATATCAACATGTTGGTGAGAATAGTACGCGGTAAAAGAGTAGTATACTCGTAGTAATCCCGACCACAACCCTTTTTGCTCAGCTTATTAATCCTTAGGGCGATGCGCTGTTTAGAACTACCCAACAATAAAGTTTTCAGAAGTACCCAACGATAAATCGACTTTAAATCTGAAAAGCGCACTCAATATACGACCTATAATGATTCAAGAAATTGATCTACGAGTAGCTCAAGAAATTGCTCTACTGCTAGCGAAGCGCGGGATGGATTCATTTCCGCTGCCTGCAATTCCGTGTCATAGTCATTTAGTCATAGACATCTTACGATGGTGCTAGATCCAACCGGTATTCAACCGTACTGCTCTCAAAATAAGGATCACAAGAAGCGCCTAGTTGCTTGAACTACTACTCATGTTTACTGAGAATAAATAGTCTTGGAAGATTAAAATAAAATGCAAACTAGAGTCCACGATTCTGAGTATTGTGTTAAGAAAATTGATGTATGTTTGTCTGCTCAATGTTTCAAAGAACTTCAACTAAAACTTCAGTATAAATAGTTAAACGGGAAGGCAACATATAATAGGTAAAGAATCCAATGGCATTTTTGTATTTATTTACGTTCCTGATGCAGATGTAAGTCGCGGATATGAAACGCGTGGGATTTACAAGCGCGTGCGGGTGTAAGAAGGAACACCACTAGCGGAAGACTAAAGGGCCACGTGGCTCTACTCAAAGCGCTATCGTCCGAAGTATAATGTATTTTTAAGCGATCGTTTTGTAAAAGTTTGAAGGGTTATAATAATAATAATAATAATAATATTTCTTCTGTGTAGTAATATTAATTGTTTAAAGACGTAATTAGAATTTATTATTATACAACATTATAAATATGTTCATATTCTCGATGACTTCACTATAGAGTCATGTATCCAACAATAGGGCGGTCAAAACCTATAACCTAGCTTAAATGATATAATTAAATATGCTTGATCAATATACCTAATGTAAAAGTTTGTTTGTTTTTCTGTCAGATTGTCTCGATTGCTTAGACATAGTTGCGAGGCTGCAGATCAACATAATAATATGCTACTTATACTTGGGTGAAAATAACTCATTTCTATGGGAAAAGACTAAAATGTTAATGACCCAGATAATAAATCAATACTATCTATAAATATGAAGAGTAAAGAACATTCTCTGCGAAGTGGGGCACGGTACGGATTAATTTCCGCTGCTATAGAATGCAGTGTCATGGTGACATTGTCGTATTGCGTGGATACTTTAGCCTGCGTTAGAAATTATAAAAAGGAGTGTAGGGAAAAACAACAGCGGATATATATAAAAAATGAGTCAACATACTTCGAAAAATTTGTTTACTGTACAAATCACGTCGTATATGTAGTTTTATCGTGATTTTTTTTTTATTTGAATGGAGTAGCAGACGAGCATGCAGGCCACATGGTGTTAAGTGGTCGCTGCAGCCCGTGTATGTAGATGTATACAACCTCAAAAGCAAGCATAGGTAAGTCTTGTCTGAGGTCGTATGTAGTTGCGCTGCTACTCCAGAGGTTGGTGGTCGGCTCATGTAAGTGTGGCCGGCAACTGCACATTTCCACCGAAACACAATAGAGTTGGTTCACGGCCGAAGTGGGTGCAGCGGTGGTACTTCCCCGGGCGAACCATAATAGTTCTACCACCTAAAAATTATGTGGGTGATGTGTGTTTAGTAGCCATAATTGCATATAGTCTAAATAATGCTTGGATTCACCGAAAATATTGGTACTATCATAAGTCACAGTGCGGTTTGATGATTACGTCATTCGTGTAGTCAGAATTCAAAACATTCATGAGCACAAACGATTTGAAAGTCAAATAAAAATTCTAATTCTGGTTGTTTTAGTTTGATGAATGTACGATTCACAAACAATAAAGCAAAGTGTGGTTTTGTTTGGTACCATTTGTAGATTGTCATGTGTCTTGGGGTTAGTAAACCGACGTTTGCAGCCAAATACATGCTATTTCGGTTCCATAAAATAATCTCAGATATCTTTATGCATTGTGCACTAACTTAAGCTTAATCTTTTTGTGTCTTTAATATTTATTAAGTACATGGACGACTGAGCGTTTCTCGGACAAAAATAATTTTTTTTCTTGGTTTAATTTCAAACGAAACACTCATTTGCTTAGTGTTACTCAACAACGCCATCTGAAATAGCTCCCAATATTTTGTTATAAACCAATTCTCGTCTATCTGAACTGGAGGAGCTGGGGATGATCCCCCGCTGCGGGTGTAGGAATTGTGGACTGTAAGTTGCGGTTTGACCTACGGTTCGATATGATCAAAAATGGTGGAATAAAGGGTGGAAACTAGAGGGATTGATAAAGGGAGCAAACTCACTAACCTGGGGCTGGAGCAGATGGTATGCTCGTGTACTGATGAAGCCTCGATCAATCTTCTCTTGCCCGGGAACTGGTGTTGTCCTTCACACTACACTATAGGTGCCTTTCACAATACACTTTGAGTCAGTTAAATCACAAACTATTGACAGCGGTGATGGCGGCGATGCGGCGAGTCTGACCACGTGTGAGGTGGCTTGCGGTTAGGTTGTCACGAGAGCACTTGCGTACGCGTCGGCGGCGCGGCGGACGAAGGCAGACTGACTGATGATTCTTCCTGATCCATATATATTCGTGCGAATGGTGACAACATTATATAATAGTGCGCTTGCGGGAAAGAGAGGGAGGATGAAGGTGGTTCACATGAATGAAGTTGGCGCGAACATGAACATACATATTAAATTTTATCATAATCGGACAAGCCGTTTCGGAGGAGTATAAGCACTTAAACTGTGACCGAAGAATTTTATATTTAGATACGAGTAGATATAAAAATTTAAATAAATTATTTAAAAAAAAAGTTTTTTTTTTCAACAACAAGTGCGGATTGGTCATCATGCCTCCAAGAAAGGAAACCATCGTGATCATTTGACTAACACAATATTTTCCAGCAACGTTTAGCAACAACAACGATTTGACGCCGCATATACCGGGATCTCCTTGTCGGAGATCGCGCTCATTACCGCTCAGAAATCGCTGCTCATTGTATTATGTAAATTTTTCAAAATTTTTATACAACTAGTAAAATGATCCGTAATTCGAACACCAAATACTTTGATGAACGAAACGGGGTCAATTATATTTATTGTGAACGTAGAGTAAAATGTCCTCGCAATACGCTGATGTCACAATGACAGTGCATTGTGCAGCTGGAAATGAGATGAAATGAAATGAGATGAGATGAGATGAGGTGAGGTGAGGTGAGGTGAGGTGAGGTGAGGTGAGGTGAGGTGAGGTGAGGTGAGGTGAGGTGAGGTGAGGTGAGGTGAGGTGAGGTGAGGTGGGGTGAGGTACTAAGGTAATTAATTGACTTACACAACACAGTATATTGTGGTAATATTGGTATTTATGAGGTCCCATGAGATCCTGTATCGGATCAGGGCAGCTTGAATGCAAACACTACTGTAATGTTGGAAGGGATCTTCGGATAAATCGGAATCAGAACATTTTGTCTACACAAAAAGTATTTGTCAATAATAAAATTAGTCTGTAAAAGGATACAGTGTAAGAAAAAGTAGAACGCAAGCGAAACACGCATCAAAGCCAAATGGGCGCGGTCAGGTGTGAAATGGGTGAATGCTACTGGCAGAAATTTCATGCGCGTTCATCGAAAGTCGCGTTCATCGAAAGTCACGTTAAGCCATCAGTCCTGGTTGTTATTAGTAACAATCGTTTAACTTAGTCGGAGGCGTTCTGAGCGGTTTGAAGAGATCCGACAGCAGGTTGGCTACCAAGACCAGTCTATTAAAGCCCGTCGCAATAAAAATAATGGCAAAAAAACAACAACGATATCTTACGGTCTAGTCATCTTTTGACGATTATTGATACTTAAATATTTCTTAAAATAAACTTATAAATATAACTTTTGTAACATATAATAAACATAAGTGCTTCGACACTTTATTTGTCCGTTGTCCTTGTGTACGTCAACGATGGGTATCGAAGAAAGTTTTAATTTAAAACAACTTATAAAGCGATTGCCGTGAGCGGAAAATTAAAACTTATCCAAATGAAACAGATATCTTGCAGGATTGTAACAAGAATCAATTTTTATATAAGCGAAACATCAAAATTGTGTTGCATGGATAATACATATGCGGCACATGTTGTAAGAGATTGTAATAACTAGATTGACAAGACACGTCGGAAAGCCGATAATGGGTTCAAATGAAAAAAATTACAAACTAACAAAAAATAAATTCCTTGAAAAATATATTGTTCATCTTGAAAGTGAAGCCTGAAGGAAGTTGATGTTCAAAAATAGAACAAGCAGGAAGCCGGGGTAGTACAATTATTAAAATAAATATTATAGCACTATAACATTATTTACAGTTTTTTTCTGTCCGTCTATCTATCTGTCGGTCTGTCTGTCTGTTCCAGTTCTGTTATCTTTGAAATGGCTGGACCGATTTAGACGTAACTTTCACTGGCAGGTAGCTGAAGTAATGAGGTGTAGCTTAGGCTACTTTAGTTTAGAAAAAATCTACAACTAAAGTCCACGCGGATAAAGTCGCGGGCGGCCGCCAGTTCTCAATAAATACGAGTTTGTCGGCAAATACCCATCTGTTGCTTACTAACCTTTTGATTTGTCCATTCATCTATAAAATTCGAGAGTTTCATTTCACCTCGACATTGCTTTTCAAAGGGTATAACGGTGAATATTCAAAGGCGTGAGTCAGTAGTTTTAATTTAGAAGGATTTTAAAGGACTATCGCTTCTAGGGTTGTACCTTTTCGTCATACCTACTGGACTATAATTTATTTATTTTATTTCAAACATTTAGTTTCTCATGTTTCAGAAACTAAATGTTTCAGAAACATAATGGAATAGTTAAGGAAATGGAATAAATAAAAGTGGTAATATAATAAAGAGAATACAATCAAATTTTCTATCCCTCTTCAATAACGCTTAGATGGCTCTACTGTATGATATACGGTCTGCCAGGTCTTTTTTAAATTATTTTTAAAGAGTCGAGTCCCTTCCTTTCAATTTATGAATAAACTGTGCAAAATAATGTTGATGTTTCAATTTTGCCAGGTGTCCTACAATGGCTTACATTTCTATTAACATGCATTAATCGTTAGTAATTATTCATTGACTAAGCGAAAATCATTGGACTGATACTTAATTTTTTCGTATCGGAGGAAAACCTTCAAAAGCTATCTTCGGGAGTGCAGATGTGCTCACCTGCACCTTCAGGTGTTCACGGCTCATGGGGCCACGCACTCACAGGCATTCTTCCCGGGGTTTCTGGCTGGACTGGTCGAGTTCCCACTCTCACCGTCCGCAACAAGTCCCTGGAAGCTCCTTTTAGTCGCCTCTTACGATCAGATCCATCCATCCATCCATCAGCCTTTTAAAGCCCACTGCTGGACTTAGGCCTCCCCTAACGTTTGCTACTCCTCGCGGAACTGGACCTTCTGAATCCAGCGACTAACCGCCTGTCTTCTTCAGGTCATCAGTCCACCTGGTTGGAGGGCGGCCTGTACTCCTTTTGCCGAGACGTGGTCGCCATTCGAGAACCTTTCTTCCCCATCAGTTGTCGGTTCTTCTAACTATATGGCCTGCCCATTGCCACTTCAGCTTCCAAATTTTGAGAGCTATGTCGGTAACCTTCGTTCGTTTACGGATTTCATCGTTACGAATTCTTTCGCGTTGAGAAATACCAAGCATAGCCCTCTCCATCGCGCTCTGAGCGACCATGAGCCTATGTAAAAGGCCAACCTTTTCCCGATGACTTTCCAAAAGTTTACAGCATCATCGACTTTTAAAAATACCAGAAAACAGTAACTAACACATTTTTTTAGAATAATAATTATTATCATCCAAAACTACATACAATCCTGATCACGGATCTTAATCAAGAAATCAAAATATCACAACTAAAACACTTGAGAATCATAAAACGGGCTAAAATATGAAAAATAATTATGTCTACATGCTGTTTTTAATTTTAAAGGACAGGAACGTTCTCTTCCCTGGGATTAAAACTCTCGCAGGAGCGGCGCTCCGAGCTCTTGCAAACTTTGCTATATTAAAAAGGAAACTGTTTGATGTATGGAAAGTTAGTTTGTCTGGAAGCTTCTTGAATTTTGCTTCACATAATTTTATCCAGCGTAGGCAGACGGGGACTTTCAATGAAGAGAGTGAATACGTAATAAAGATAGACTCAAGTCATTTGCTACAGAACAAAAAGAGTCTCTTCCATTTTTGATGTCCCACTGCTTGGCATAGATCTCCTCTTGGAAGTAAGAAAAAAAAGGAGAAATTCAAGGAGAAATAATATTTTTTTCAAATTAGGAATAAAAAATAGGTATTCGCTTAATGTACGTTATTTTTTCCCCGTCATGGCCTTTATGTGCCCGTTTAGACTAGATGTGGAGAAAAAGGCGGCGAATAAAACTCCCACCAGCACTCTTTTTAAAAAGTACATTTATATATTTGAGATAACAGAATGGCTATGAGTCGATAATGGTCACATGTGATCGTGTGAGACACTATCAGAGTCAGAGAGTGATTTAGACCAAATTCACCACGCTGGCCAATTGCAGACTTGTAAACATTCAAGAAATTATAAGTTTCTCTCATTGTAGCCTTCTAGACATTATGAGTTTCTCTCAGGCATGCCCGGTGTCAGAAATGTTTTAGATTTCAATTAAATTATCACAATATTTTTCCATTACCGTGGAGTATACGCACGTACGCACGCACGAGAACACGCACTTATCAAATTTCTTTGTCAGAGGTGAGCGCCGGAGGTTTGAACTCGGTATCTCCGTATCGGAGACCGCAGGATTTACTGCTCGCCCATCACTGCTCTAGCTATCTTTTTCACATAAATATAGGTAGGTCAAAAATGCGTACAATCAAAAATATTATATAGTGTATATTAATTCGCAAAGGTCATAAATATCGTAATATACATGAAATTACTCAATTTAACGTAATAAATATAATAGAATGTAGTGCGGTGGAGTTAACTGAACACAGAATTGTAGTTATTTGTATATATAGATCGCCAAGAAATAATTCAACTTCCATTGATCTTTTCTTTGAGAAATTAAATAGCCTTCTAAATAATATTTGTTTTTAAATAAAAAGATAATAGTGTGCGGGGATTTTAACATAGATATTCTAAAACGAAACAAAATAACTTCCGAATTTGAACAAATATTTGACTACTATATATATATATAAATATATATAACAATAACACTATAAATATACCTAAACAATATATTAATGAAATCAAAGTGGGGAACCACATTGAAACAGACCCACAAATTATCGCCAAAGAGTTTAATGACTTCTTCTTAAATCAAATTGAAGATAACAGTAATATAAAGATTAATAGTGATATACATAAAATTAGTTTTAACTGTCAAAAGTCATTTTTCTTAAAACCAACCTCACCCGACGAAGTTATAAAAATAATAAATAATCTAAATAATACAAATAGTACGGGGTATGACGGTATATGTACGAATATCGTTAAACGGGTATCAAATATAATTGCACCAATACTAGCTTATAATATAAATTTAAGTATTGAAACTGGCATATTTCCAGAGAAACTTAAAGTCACAATTATCAAACCAATATTTAAGAAACAGGACAGACAGAACATGGGATGTTACAGACCTATAGCATTAATACCTATTTTTTCTAAAATATTTGTAAAAGTACTCTATGACAGATTATATTTTTACTTCGAAAAGTTTTCTATCTTTGCTGATGAGCAGGTAGGGTTTAGGAAAAACAAATCAATAAACATAGCAATTTATAATTTTTTATAAAAAGTAATGACAGGTTTAAATGATAAGAAACAGGTAATCGGGCTCTATATGGACATGACAAGGGCATTCGAGTATGTAGATCATAAATTGCTGATTAATAAGTTAGAGAAATATGGAGTCAGAGGCAATGCGTTGAATTTAATCAACTCTTACCTAACTGACAGACAACACATAACAGAAATAACAAAAATTAATGAAATCACAAAAACTGAAGAGAAACACCATTCTCTCTCTAGGAAAGTACTGTACGGAGTGCCTCAAGGAAGTATTTTAGGCCCTTTACTTTTTTAATTTATATTAACGATTTTCCTCAAGCAGTAAAAGAACCGATGATACTATTTGCTGATGATAGTACAGTAATATTTACAAATGAAAACACAGGTTCCTTTGAAAGTAATATAAATAATTTTCTTGAATCACTGATAGAGTGGCTAAATAGTAATAATCTTAAAATTAATCTTGATAAAACAAACATAATGACATTTAAAAATAGAGTATCATACGGACAACCAGTAAATATTAACTATAAAGGAAAGTTGATATCTGAAATAGAAACAACAAAATTTTTAGGACTATACATAGATAGCAGATTAACGTGGCAGTCACACAAAGAACACGTTTGTAAACAATTAAATAAGTTTTCTTTTGCTTTATATAAATTGGCCAAAGTTGTAAGCAAAACGGCGGTTCTAAATGCCTACCATGCGTACGTAGGTGCAACATTAAGATACGGTATAATATTCTGGGGAAACGCGACTGGAATTCAAACTGTGTTTAAGGCTCAAAAAAAATGCATTCGAGCAATATGTCAATTACAACAAACGGATACTTGTAGGCCACATTTTCAAAATTTAAAAATAATGACGCTCCCTTCCTTATACATTTACGAGATCTCTTTAATGGTCAAAACAGAAATTACAAAATATGAAACCCTTAAATCAAAAAGACATAACAGTAAATTATGTTCAATCGCTTCCAAAACAAAACAATATCATAACAGTGTCTTTTGCATGGGACCAAAATATATAACGGTCTACCGGAATTCCTCAAAATTAAAACGGGCAACGAATTTAAAAAAGGACTTAAAACGTATTTACTGAAAAAGGCGTATTACTCAGTCACTGATTTCATAAACGATAAAACGGCATAAAGGAATTCCATAAAAACCTGGGAGGTTTTTTTTCCGCCGGCATTTTTTCCTCTCAGTGTAGCTGACGATCGGAACCGATACGAAATATAAATAAATAAATATTTTTATTTTTATTTATAAAAGGCGTAATATGGGACTAATAAAAATAATAGTAAAATAGATGTAAATGTCCAACTTACGGCTCTTACCACCGCTTCAAACCAGCTACACTGGAGCCCTCTGGGTTATCTCGAAGCGATGGCAAGAGACCTGATGGTATTACTTTGGTACCGTGGAGTTTGGGCCGGCCCACTATGGGCAAGCCCCATACAAAGCCATCTCAAAACTGTTTCACACTAAAGTCGATGTTTCAAGATACATTTAGCATATTAATATTCTATCTTGAATGTAGTTTTTTTAGATACTTTTCTTTTAAAAATAATTTATTATACATACCCGTAAAGAGGTCTTAAACATAATCATCATCATAATTTGGATTTGACGCAATCTTTAAGCTTTAATTCAAGACTATATTACTCAAAAGTTTTTGATAAAAGTATATAGGTGTTATACCTTTTTAGAATCCTTAAAACCTCCTCTTAACTGCTGATATTTCAAATTTGTCAATATTTGTTTAGTGGAATAAATTAAAATCAATATTGTATAAGGTGCTATATTTTAGGGTCATTATTTTTTAAATGGACATTTGCCCATTGCCGATGCTTGCCGATGTTAAGATATTTGTTGCATTATGATCTTTATACATTGCTTTACCTAAGGAGAAAAAAAAATTTTGCGCCTACTTGCGCCTTTTCGAACAAAGTCCCAAAATGTAACGCAAGAAAAATGAAGCTTTTTTGTACCAATTTTATTTTGCTATAAAATGACAAAATATTATTGTTTCTGCAATATTTTGAACAATTACTATAAACAGGTTATCATAATTATGTCCTGATTAATAAATAATTTTAAAAAATTGGTAATTTTAACCACGTTTCTTGATAAGATTTCTTATCTATTAGGGTCAGGTAAAAAACAATATGGTTAAGGAAAGTGTGCAACAAAAGTTTGGTTTCTTATCATTTTTGCATAAAGTACTATTTTTTATTTATATAAAATAAAGACCAACTCTGAAAACATCACAATTATTCATACATTCGTTGCCCCATAACAATCACAATCGCCGAAATTAACGATTTTAAAAAAATGGGTGAATTTATTTGTAGCAAACAAGAATTGTGCAATTTAATTATAAATGGGCATAGTATAGACACCTACTTACGAGATAATTTCCAATTATCAGCAGATGATAAAGCTACTGTGCTGTCATATATTCAAAGAAATTTGATATCTCAATGTAACGAACGCTGGAGAAAAGCCTCTAGGAAAAAAGAACGCTTTTTAAGTCAGAACGCCAAATGGTTAGATGATGAATTTCGTGTTCCACTGGTGTGTGAAGCCTCTGTTGATGAGCCCATTAAACGTGAAAATAGTGGTGGCAGACCTTGCAAGCCATATGAATCATGTTCAGAAACAACTAAGAAAAGAAAGAACATGGAATTAATTCAAGAATACGGATTTGAATGTGTACTCAATGCATATGCTCAGGAGTTACGATCTATGGGTGAGTCTGAAGAAGCTACTATCGTTAATGTTATAAGAACGATACCAAAAACTTCTAAGAAAAAGTTCCTCAAATACATCACAGAGGATCTTGAAGACGTTATACCTTTTTCAAAAGAAGAAGCTTTACAGATATTCATTAACTTAGACCTTAACAAAGAGCAGTATGGAAAACTTCGATTTTGTTTGGCATCCAAAAACTGCTCAGTGCTTCCATCTTACCCAACTTTACTCAAAGCAAAGAAAGAGTGTTACCCACCTGAATCAAGCATAACCATTACTAACATAAGTGCAAAAGTAAAACTGCAGGATTTGCTAGATCATACTGTGGCTCGTATATTATTGATTGATTCAGTTTACAAGAAAGGATTGAAAAACTTAAAACTGTTCTGTAAATGGGGTTGCGATGGGTCATCAGGGCAGAGTGAGTATAAGCAAGTTTTGGCCGAAGAAAGCGAGTTTATATCAGATGCAAACCTTTTAATTTCTTCACTTGTACCCATTAGACTGATTAATGAGACAAATAATATTACTATTTGGAAGAATGAAACTTGTTCTTCTGTAAGATATTGCAGACCTATATCGATTGAATTTGCCAAAGAAACTCCTGAAAAAACAGCATCTTTGGTGGCCGATATCAACAATCAAATACACAGTCTTTCACCTTCCCTGATAAATAAGAATGGTGAAGTAATTGAAGTTAATCATAGCCTATTTTTAACCATGATTGATGGAAAAGTTGCCCAGGTTTTAACTGAAACTAGATCAAGTTCTACATGTACAGTATGTGGCGCTACTCCTCGGCAAATGAATAACTTAGAAGCACTAAAGACACGAGATGTAAACGAAAGTTCATTTCAATATGGTCTTTCAACTTTACATGCTTGGATTAGGAGTATGGAAATGATCTTACACATTTCATACAACTTGGGTTTTCAAAAATGGTCAGCTACTACACCTGAAAATAAAAAAATCAAAGACGAAAAGAAAAAACTGGTACAAAAGCGCTTCAGGGAAGAAATGGGACTGCATGTCGATAAACCGCGACAAGGCTCTGGAAATAGTAATGACGGTAATACAGCTCGAAGATTTTTCCAGAATTACACTTGCTCTGCAGATATAACAGGTGTTGATGTAGAACTTATTAAACGAATATACATAATACTTCAAACTTTGTCACCTGGAATGGCTATTGATGCGAAAAAGTTCGGCGAGTATGCGTATAATACAGCCCAACTTTACGTGACTAATTATAATTGGTATTACATGCCTTCTTCCGTGCATAAAATACTAATTCATGGAGAAAAAATTATAGAATATTATGCAATTTTGCCAATCGGACAGTTATCAGAAGACGCGCAAGAAGCTCGAAACAAGGACTACAAAAAATTCAGACTTCATCATGCCAGAAAGTGTTCAAGAGCAGCTACTAATGAAGATGTTTTTCATACTTTATTATATACTTCAGATCCATATATATCTAGTTTGAGAATCCCGTCTGAAATAATATCTAAAGAATTATTTGACGAAGCTAAGGCTCTTCTTGTCAATGAAAATTTGTAATATTTTGCTCAATTCTGTTTTTTAAAATTTTATTTAATTTTGCTATTATTTGTAATTAAATACATTAGTATATGATGTAATTTAAATTAAAAAAGTTTCAAATAAAATATTTTTGCTTGTATAATTTTAATTAATTTTTTCATGTATTTTTTTGAATTTTATTTTTAAATAAATTAATAAAAAAGTAAATTAAAATCAAAATTATTTTTATATGACCTCATATATCTAAGTACACGTGTACAAAATTTCAGCTTATTTTATTATGAAACAACTGAGATATGGAGTTTTGAGACGAAACATACATTGGTTTACCATAGTGCGGCCTCTGGTATGGGACGTCACCTGTGCGGACACCTTAGCGCCAACACACGTAAGGATGTCCGCTGAAAAGGCTGGGTCCGCGGCAGATCATGCCCAATGTCTAAAGCGCCGTAAATATAGTAATTTATCTGACAATTACATATTTACGGCGCTTGCCATGGAGACAATGGGGCCATGGTCTTCTGACATGAAAAAATTCATGTCAGAAATGTCGCACAAACTTGTACTGGCCTGCGGTGACCCAAGAGCTGGCGGTTACTTTGCACAAAGGCTAAGCCTTACGATTCAGCGTGGCAATGCCGCCAGTGTCTTGGGTACCATGCCTCACACGGGTTTTTTAGATGAAGTATTTTATTTGTAAACTTATTCTTTTTATAAATAATTTTATATATATTTTTATTGTATAATAACTGTTTTATTGTATAATAATTATTTGTTGTTATGTAAGTAACATTGTTGGAGAATAAATAAAGCGTTATACCTGTAAATGTACATTTCGTAATTGTATTATAGTTTAGTTTTTTCCTTTTATATTTTTATATTTTTTTATCATTGTATATTTGCATACCTCATGAAGGTAAATATGGCGAACTAAACATATACATAAACAACTTTGTATACACCCATATTTGTGCAAATAAATGTCTTTGTCTTCGTCTTTATTAGTACAAAGAAACATTTATAAAAGTAAATTGTAGTGATGTAATTTGTAGTATCTTTACTTATTAGTCTTTGCAAATTTGATTTCTAAAGATAAATCTGAATAAAGCAAGGCATTGCATCCATAAGTACTCGTATAGCGAGGAAATATGAAGTTTCATTATCGGCAATTTCTGAGTGGCCCTCGCGTACTGTTGACCGGCTTCGACAGAGAATTATTGCGAGTTTCATGTCAATATCCAACCTTGTATCTCGTGGTACTCGTAGATATTTGAAAATGACGTGAACACAAATACTCGGACTGAGAACAGAAAATAACACTCAACATTCTAATTTCTGCTTCTTTTGAATTGAACCTGAATATTTATAACAAAAGAAAACAATTTTATGACAAACAAGTAATGTAATAATGTAAACAAGTAACCCCACGGTTTCGCCAGAGTTACAAGGAATTATAAATTTTACCATAAAAATCTATAGAGATTTTTTTATTCTAGAGAAGGTTTTAAATGGGAACTCAATATATGAACAATATCACTTTTATTTAGTGGTCCCTTAAGCATATGGAAGCGCGAATTAAGCCTCTCACTGTCCCCATTTAGACAAATATCTAATACCTTTAAACGAGCAATTCTTGTATATATCTAAGTATATTTTTTGAATCTCGGAAATGGCTCCAATGATTTTGATGTTTAGTACCCTGGTTTCGGGGATGATAAATCGATCCAGCAAATTTTTATTAATAGAAATTGTCGTATTATTTAATGTTAATGCCGTTAAAAATAAAATTGCTCTTACTGATATCTATTGGGGAATATGAATAATCCCACCAAAAACATTAATGTAAATATGTAGGCCAAGTTCTTGTACATAAAAAAAGAGTCGAAATCTAAACTACAGCCAAGTTAATAATAATCAGAACCGATATTAACCATTTCAACTTCAACTTAACCATTTCATCACACGAATACTTCTGAAAAGAGCAAATCTTGGCAAGGATTGGTAAGTTTTAGAGTTGGACTTTTTTCCTTCATTAAAATTTCAAAACCCGCCAAGTTCGAATGATTAATATCGGTTCTGATTATTATTAACTTGGCTGTAGTTTAGATTTCGACTCTTTTTTTATGTACAAGAACTTGGCCTACATATTTATATTAATGTTTTTGGTGGGATTTCATTTCTTTTTGCTCAGTTTGCTTTATGGTACCTATCGCAACGTTGTTCATATTATATTATTATTATTAAAATGAAGTGTGTCTGGTCCACCAGATGTAATAATAGCTTTATGTAACAGGTAATAATTTAAACATTTATTTTAAACTGCAATACGATACTGTGCACGACATCTTGGGATGATATGGATTGTTTTGTTTATAGTTAATTTTAAAACGTAGTTAGTTATCTATTAAAATGAATTTTGAATATACTATAATTTCTTTTTTTTATGTTCTGATTTTTTTTTCGTGTATTATAATTTCTTTTTGCACTGGACCATTTTCTATTCTCTAAAGTTTTCCTTTAATTTTATGCTTACGACTACCCCGATGCCAAATTTCAGATTTGTAAGTCTTAGAGAAGTATGACCAACATTATCATAATGATAATGACTATAATCCGACTCGCACTTGACCAATTTCCAATATTCGAATTTTCCCATTACTCTTACCCTGACGACTAGCTAAATGCCAAATTTCAGCTTTGTAGGTCTTCTAGAAGTGGTCAAACATTTTGATGAGATGTCAGTGAGTACATGAGTCAGTGAGTACCAAATTTACAATTTTCTCGAGTCTATAACTTTTTTTCTGTAATAGCTACAATATTGAAACTTTTTATTCAAAGTATATTAAATGGTGTTATTATGCCCGTAAAGTTTCATCCAGATTTATTAATCAGGTAAGAAGATACAGGGGGGTCAAAAGTGGCTCGAAGCGGTTCGGGTAAAAAGTGCACGGTGTGCGCGCGGCCTGTGCTTAGAACTTGTCCGGCGCACTTTCGTTCGGCGTCCAATGGTTACGATGGTTAAGATGACTGCGGAGCTAGAGACCCGGGTTCAAACCTCAAGTAAGCAAACTGCGTTTTTTTATTTTTTGTGATTTTTTTAATTGGGAGCTATGTATTTTAAAAGGCTTTGTTAAGTAACACTAAGCCAATGAATGTTTTGCTTAAAAATAAACCAAGAAAATCTATTGTTTTTATCCGAGCACCGCTCAGGCGTCCAGGTACTATTAATCATAAAACGAGTAAGAATAGTAAGAACAAGGACTTCAGGTTCAGACGCAGTAGTGAGGCATTAAGAGTTTGAACCAAACCTTACAATAAATATGCAACCTAGTGGATTGTCTAGCTCAATACACACGACACAGGGAATCCTAGTGTAGGGCTATGACTGTGTAACTTTTTTTTTGAAGAGCGGCGTTGTGCACTTTTTTGGGACGGGTAAAAAATTTTAAACTCGCGTCAGGACACGTGGCCTGATCGAATATTCGTAAGACGGAGGGGTGACAGCTGATGACGGCTCGACTATCTATTTTGTAAAATTCGTTTATATCAAGTATTTAAAATATGGACATTGAAAAAAGTGCATCTATTAATGAAAAAAGTGACGAAGATATAGTGAAAGAAAATGAGTGAGTACTTTATAAAAATACTAGATGAAAATCTACTGAAAAAACTAGATGAAAAATAATAAAATCAATTCGTGCGAAATTATTCCCTAACCATTCCAAATTATCAAAAATGCACAACGTTAATGTTTAAACGTTAAAGTTTTCACTTCTACCCTACCGGCACTACCGGGGTTCAACCCGTTGTTTTTTTTTTACTTAGGTACTTGTTGATTACTCTTTCGCAATTCAGATTCACAACACTGAAACGATATTTTAATTCTGTTTATTCAGCTAGCCCCAAACGTGTTTCTATACAAAACAAAACGAATTTCGCCGTCTCGCGAGCAAAGTACCGCGTAATAATTCAATAGTATCAAAAAATTCGTGACAAGGGATAGTGAATCTTAATTGAAGGATAAAGGGTTTAATTTTGGTTATCGCGCTTGCATCTCATCACTTTCTAGAAAAGGCTTTGTGTGTGGCTCTCTCACTAAGTACATTATGTAAATGTAATGCTGTAGGCAGGACGACCAGCCGAGAGCGCTACCACACCCATATTATTGCGACAGTAAGTCACTTGTCATCCTTTTTAATGTATATGTTGCAACAACTGCTATTTTATAATTAAAGTGGTAGTTATCGACTATCCATCTATCGGCCTTTAAATGTCCACTGCTGGACGTTAACCATCGAGTTCTGCACCCTCTTGATCCAGCGGCTTCCCACTGTTTATAGGTATTCATTACTCATCACCCAGGGTTGGATGATAGAGAATGCCATTAGGCATTAAGCACGCCCTTGTATCCTTAGTGTAAGGTAATACTATAAGGTTAAATAAATAAAAATAAATAAAACTTTTTGTTTTATATTTCATTTAATATTTGATATATTGATATTAATACATTGTTAAATGTAGTGATTTGTTTCCAAACTAATTTTTAATGTACAAAATGGAAACATTGTAATATTTATTATATAACAAGTTAATCCGTCGCTGTGTCTAGCTATTAAGCACATTCAATATTTTATGCTTATAGCAGGCAGCCCCGCTCTTCCATTTCTTAATAATACAGTACTAAAAATAATAATAAATAAGTGATAAATAAATAAAATAAATACAATTTGTGTTATTACTCGTAGGTATATTCCATGTGTGTTATTTGTGTAAAATTGTGTGTGATCGTCTGAGAATCATTCTATTGTGAATTCCTTTGTTTCCGTTCCGGGTTGAAATCAATAACAAATTGTTTATTTAGGACTGGTGGACCTCATTCACCTCTAAATTAATATATTTATTTCATGATACTACCTCAGAAAATTAGTACCTAACCACCTTTAAAAATAAAACTTATAAAGGACTACTCTTTACAATCTGCTGTTGTATGTGACCCAGGTGTGGTACTAGCACATTAATCTTAAGAGTGCTTTTGGGAACCGCAATAAACTTAATTTTACTATCAAAACAACTAATACTCTCAACAAATTACAGTGAAGAACAAATCACATATCTTCTTAATGAAAATAACGTGTGGGACGGAAATTGTATCTTGGGATAGAGAAAATTGTAAAATTGATGCTTAAATAATCATAAACTTCTTATCGTTTGTTTTTTTTTTCAACCTTTTTTTATGTCCCACTGCTGGGCACAGGTCTCCTTCCCACAATTGAGAGGGATTTAGGCTATAGTCCACCACGCTGGCCCCGTGCGGAATGGTGGACGTCATGCTTTCGAGAAATTATGTATTTCTCTCAGGCATCGTTTGTTTAGTTGATCAGTAAAAAGAAGATTTGACACGCTTTTATTAGTTTCTTCTGTATGTTTCTGAGTTTGTGAGCTTGTTTGTAACTCTCCTGTGGATTAAGAGCATTCATAGCATATGAAAAAAAAAAGTAAAAAGTTTATTAAATTTTTAAACTATATTAATTTTAATAAAAAAGAAACAAGGACATAGACAAAGTCACGTTAAGTGAAATCTGTTATACATGGGCTACTGCACGCAATGGCAAGCGGTCTCAGCTACTTCTCGCAAAAGTGTGAGTATGGTTGTTTGTCTGTCGTAAAAGTGTGAATGACAATCACACCATTCTATATATAAAAAACACTTTTTTCATTTGAATGGAGTAGCAAATGACCATACAGGCCACGTGGTGCTAAGTGGTCGCTGCAGCTCATGGACACACAACATCAAGCAAGCATGCGTTTTGTCTGAGGTCGTATGCAGTTGCGCTGCTACTCCAGAGGCTGATGACCGCCTCATGTAACTCTGGCCTATTTGTTAGTAATTTAAATGAGTGGGAGGAAAAATACTGCTAATGATCTAAATAAGCACCTGCTGTTTTCGTGGCAATTGTGGGAAAAACCCATTAATTATTAAATTATTTTGGGAAGCGTAATAAAATTAGTTTTACTGTCACAGAAAATAATGCCCCAACAAATCACTTATCGTACCAATGAATAGTACACGGGACAGAAACTGTACGCCGGAATGTAAAGCAAGATTGATGCTCCCACAAAGGGATTCTAAAGTTCTTGGTCAATGGCTTTAGTTCCAAGTTATAAGTGACATGCGTTTCTTATTATCTGTAAAAGTCTGCTATTATTTTGTTAATAATGTAAATTTTAAACTATTCATATTTGGTGAATCGTGAAGAGCGAACTACCTTGCTGCAACCCCTTTGCATCCCACTGCTGGCCAAGGGTACTCCACCACGATGCTATAATGTGGGTTGCTGGAGGCTTGTAGGAGGTGGTTACGACCAGATAGACCTACAGTATTTGCTACAATGGTACAGCAATTTGCATAATATATACCTATCTATGACATGTAGAATTTGTTTAAATACCTACAAATTTAAATGGATACGTAAACAATATTACGTGTTTGCAAACGCAACTGGAGCAACGTGGTAGAGTTAATTATAAACATTTAAAGTAGTCACAATCAGTCACTAAGGACTCAGTTTAATGACCGCTGTACATAATACTAAGTATTGAACAATATCCAATTTCATAATAGTACAAAAATTTAATAATTATGTCTTCTGAGGACGTGAATTCATTACTTGTACCAAGCCTTATTAGTGTCGCCGTACAGCGTTCTGAAATAGAAGTGGAAAGAAAGATGGACGGCCTCGTCGAAACAGAGTTAATAGCAATCGAGTGTTTGATTTATAAACGTTCAACGATTATTCGATATTAATGTTACGAATCGAATCCGGGGCTTAATTAATCGCTTGATTGATATCGGCTGTTTTGCTTTTAGCGAGGGATGAACGATTATGAGCAATATACGGTATTAGGTCAGGGAATGGATAAATGATTGTCTGGAGATACAAGAGGGAGTCTATTTACTATCAAATAGATCTATGAAATAAATGAATAGGCAATCCCTTTTTTGCAGGGGGAAACCTTTTACAGATATCCGCGCACCTAGGGAGAGATAAGGGATTATGTAGGACTCAATAAAATCTCCTCAGTGGCCTACCTGAGTGCTTGGGGAGGACTCCGGGATGTCTTGTGAAGCGCACCGGTACCTGCACGTGCGGCACCTTAAAACAGTTCCATCATCCGGAGGGCGATGGTACTCTTCAGCGCCTTAAAGTTCTTACAGACAAAATGTCTACCACTTGGCAATCGTTGCTCATTCCTCGTATGCAAGAACAAAATTTGGAGGTACATCAGTTGATCAGGCCAAGTATCAAGTAACAGCTACACCTATCATGAGACCTTGTGGCTGAAGGTTCTAATCATACTCATACTAATATTATAAACGCGAAAGTTTGTAAGTATGAATGTTTGTTACTCTTTCACGTAAAAACTACTAAATGGATTTTGATGAAACTTTACAGTAATATAGCTTGTATATCAGAATAACACATAGACTACAATTTATAAAGATATTGTGTGAATTTTCCAAAATATGACGATAAGTGTCAAGTAAGTAGGAGAAAATCTACCATATGCGAGTTATTCTGGCGTGCGCTGCCAAAACCGCTCGAGTTACACATATGTAATGACGATGGAAATGCGTATCTTAAATAGTCCTACAAAAAAGCCCGCCACAGTATATGTATATCTATATAATAATATCATGTGTAAGACATTATAGCCAAATTGTATAAGCCATTATAGCCAAAATAGTGAACCGTAACTACAATAAAAATTGATAATTTACTGACTCTTTCTAACGCGGGTGAAACCTCACCTTCGCACCTCTAGCTTACAAAATATTTTATCAGTTTTTGGAATACAAATATTATCCTAATGAGCGTCAATTTTTTTTATTTGTTTCTGTACATACATACAAGGCATAAACGTCTTTTTACGATCATCGGCTCTAGTTTCCCTAATTGGCGATGTGTTGAGCTGAGAGAAAAGAACCAGAGGAGAAAAAGGAGGTTGGTTTTCCAAAACAATGTCATAAACAAGCAAATGGGTTTTTAGAAATCTATACAGTATCTGCTCTAGTTTCATATTAATAATAAATAAATAAATAAACGTCACACACTCATAGCCCCACAGTAAGGTAATCAATACCCTGTGTCGTGGGTACCATGGACACATACAAAGACAGGAACACAAACACCCAGACCGAGAACAGAAATTTAAACTCATCGTTCAAATTTCTGTTTCGCCGGGAATCGAATCCGGGACCCCTCAACTGGCAGTCCGGCATGGTAACCATTGCGCCACGCGGGTCGTCCAAAATCTTACTTCATATATAAATGATACTCGGATATAAATATTACTTCATATTTAAATGATACTCGGTATAACAGAACAGCGTAGTGTGCTTCTCAGAAAGTGTTGCTTTCGACGCTTTCATCAATATTCTCCGGTAATTATTGCCGCCGCAGTTTCCGTCAAATATAATAAAGGCATTTCAACTTTGGATTGATAAAGGAAAATTTTCATTTGTGCTCTATAATTGCATTTGTATTTTTAATAATAAATCTGAAATTCAAGTTTGGTATGCATAAACAACCCGCATTGGAGCAGCGTTGTGGAGTAAGCTAACATTGGTATATTTCATGTCTCATACACCTATTTTTCTTTAAAGAAAACTAAAGTTTGACTGCGATATTCTGTTTTTGTGCGTGATTTTAGCATTATATGTGATTGTTACATCTACTATGTAAATTAAAAGATAAAAAATCTTTTTAAAAACTAGCTTTTCTTAAACTAAGGTTTAGTTTAGTTTCATGATAATAATTTTAAACTGATAATTTTATAAACATATATAAAATTGTCATTATCATTTATAATATTGCATTGTCATCCGATTTGTGCATGCAAGCAAAATTTCAGCTCAATCGGAAACCGGGAAGTGGATCAAATTTAACTTGCCAAATTTGATTACATACAACGGGACAGGTGAAAGTATATAAAAGCTTGTGACATAACTTTAACACTAACAATTTCTCGTTCTTCATAGCCTATGTAAGCCCTTGGCTGTTATCCTTCGCGCTCCACTGATATGTCCACACTTCTTCGCCTTCCCACCACTCCCAACACTCAGCTCGATACAGGATCGTAGTCTGAAACAAGGTAACTTGCATGAAATTTGCTACCAGCGCGGCAACGGTTAGATTCTATCAGTCATGAAAAAAAATATATAGAAAAAGGATTATTTTTAACTACGATTATTGTTACAAAGTTATTACGGGTTGAGATGAAGTCTGAACCCGTAAAAACTTTAATTCACTCACACGATGAAGTGTCCAATAGCGCCACCTGGTCAGCATGATGTACACGGATTCCTGCTCAATTTCATAAAGAAATGACCTAATTTTTCACTGAAACCGCCTTCAGCTACGAAGGATAGCGGAATGAATTTCGAACTCCTCAATATTCTCTTGCTAATTGCCTTATCCATTGATGTCTATTGGCATAGCAGCTGAATAATTGATTTCTGTATCTATTTTATACAAATTATTATAAAACCCGAATTTCGCTATAGGCATTCGAGTTCAAATACTAATGAGAGCATCTGAATAAGAAAAAATTGGGGACGGTAACCCCTTTTTTGCGTCCCACTAGTGTGCACGGGTCTCTTCTCATTTTAGAAGAGGTATGGAACTAATTCCATCTCGCTGCTCCAATGCGGGTTAGAGGAGATGCTCGTGAGTGGCCAACTCGCTGTCGGATGTTTTCAAACCTCCGACAATAAGGCCTCCGACAACGACGGCTATCTATCGATAAAAACCACTGCCAACGGCTTAATGTACCCTCTGATTCATGAAAATTTTGCCATCACCACCCATCTCACACCCTACCGCGCCCATTTGGCTTAGCTGCATTCTACGCCAGATGCCATACGCACTACACGTCGATTGATTCTGCTTCATATTGTGCACTTAACATCAATCATTACTACTTAATGAACAACGCACTGCTGGCATGATTTTGAAGTTATATTTCTTTTGGTGCGTTTGGATGAGAGTGAATTTGTGAGCTACGCGCGCAGGAACGACATGATGAAGATAGAATAGATAATAATAAAAACATATATTTTCAACACTGAATATAGTTACAGTACTTACATACATACTACATAGTATGTATATAGATATTCATAAGCCAGTCAAGCCAGTGTTGTGAAATATAGTATTCATACGAATAATTAATTTTGAATATTAATTTAAAATAATTATTACGTTAATAAAACGTTTTATATTGAAACAAAATATTTTTGATTAAATTTGATATTTATCGTGGATTATTACTGCGTTTGAGTTATTTTAAAGTTTTTTCATACGCCAAGTATAACTTCTAACGCGTGTACATAATAACACACACTCTTTTCTTTAAATATCCAATTACTACAAATACTGCTATAGCTTTTAGCTTCAGCGGGAGCCGTTCGTTTCACGCTCATCAATATTCTCATGCTAATTGCTTTAACCATTGATGTCGAATGGTAAAGTAGGTGAATAATTGATTTCTAAAGCTATTTTAAGTGCCTTCTGCCTGCCAATTTACTTTACTATCTAGCGGTTTCATTTTCTTATTTTCTAATGGATTTATATAGTACCTAGATTTCCGTTACCTACTTTAAATTATTATTTTTTGACTAACGATCATAGATGTATGACAGATATCGGTGTGTCTGGAATTTTTTGAAGTGGAAACTTCTTTAGCGGCGTTGTGCACTTTTGTGGGATGGGTAAAAAATGTTAAACTCGCGTCACTTGGCCAGCGTGGTGGACTTTGGCCTAAACTTGTGAGAGGAGACCTATACCCAGCAGTGAGACATAAAAGAAGTTATTAAAAGAAGAAAAAAATGTGTTTCTGTGGAAGAGTGTGATTGTCGCCCAGATTTGCACGAGGCGACCTCTAGAGTAGCAGCGCTATCACTTATGACCAATTCAATGCTTGTACTCGAATATTAAATCCACCCTAAGGCCAACAGCAAGAATAGCTTGCAACGCCATTCGCTGCAAGCTGTTAATTTCCGCTCGCTTGTTTCGCTGAGCTCAGCCTCTTCCCGCGAGCGTCGACTTATTATATCACTGTAGTTCAGCTACGATTATATTACATGGGTGGTTAATATGACGCGCATAACCCCAGGTTGGACTAGAACGCAGGCGGTTTAAGAAGGGATAACCGCTGTTGGCAAATTTAATGCACATTTTCGAGGCCTAAGGTTGGTTAAAAACATCCGACACAACGCTGGCCTGCATTCTGCACCTGCATCTACTCCTATTCATTGGATCAGCGTGGTATTCAAGGCCTTCCAAATTATGTGGTGTTATCTGTTTCCAATAATATAAGTAAAAACGCTGCAACAAAAATTAAGAATGACGAAAAATTTACAATAGCTTTCAATGTCGTTCGCGGAATGCTCACTTTTTCCGTTTGTTTACTGTAACTGCTTTTTGTTGCCTCTTCCCGCAAGCTGCGTCTTATAATATCACTATAGTTTATAACGATCATATTACATGGATAAATAATACTTATACGTATATAACTTACACGGTTCAACCGGGAAAGTGCCACCGCCGCAGCCTTTTTTTGAAAACTAGTTCTGTTGCATTTTGTTTGCGTTGGCGTACCGCCGTAACGGGGTATTAGCAGGTGAACATTGTGTTGTTTGCGTTCTCTAAAGAGCTGTCAATCTATCAGTCACAACTGAGCGGTCAGTAAGATTATAACTATAATAATCAACTGGTAACCACAGAAATTGATGTGTGATCGACAGCTTCTTATGTAGCGTATACAGAGAATAGCGCCCGTGCATATACCCCCCTTAGATATGTAAGTAGTAGATTAAATAGATACTTCTTTAAGTTTTGGAAGAGCACGGTCATTATAAAATTCTTGAGGCACGGAGGCCATTTCACCACGACGACCTGCGTGGCGCAATGGTTACCATGCCGGACGGCCAATCGAAGGGTCCCGGGTTCAATTCCCAGTGAAAAATACATTTGAATGATGAGTTCAAATTTCTGTTCTCGGTCTAGATGTTTGTGTTTCTGTCTTTGCGTGTATCCATGGTACCCATGCCACTGGTTTTGGCAACTTAATGTGGGGCTGTGAGTGCGAAGCGTTATTAATTATATATTTATACTAGCTGTGCCCGCGACGTCGTCCGCGTGTATAAAGACTTTTATAAAACGGATTGATTAAAAATTTAAGATTATTTATTTGCATTGAATAAGTAGTAGGTAGATTATTCTTACATTATAGTGAAATCACTTATAATACAATGTTCATATGTTCAGAAGAAACCTAATGTATTTTTTCTAAATCCTTCAAACCTAAAACAGTAAGGAATGCTTACTGATCTTACTATTCACTTTTCTCACGTTTCGCTTTTCTCGCGCAATCAGATTCTCTTTACAAATATGTACCTCGTTTATTAAAGTTAAGAGATACTGCTGTGCCCGTAGCTTCATCTATGTTAAAAATAGTATCTTTAGTAAATTGGGTGAATTTATACTGCAAAGAATGTATAGACTCATTCTATATACATAGCTTTAACCTACTGCAGAAAAGAGGTGCACTATACAACGACTTGTAGTTGGGAGATAAAATTTCTAAACATACACGTGCTTCGGATTAAACAATCGGAAAAATAATTGTAAGGTCAATTAATAAACTATAGGTTTAAAACTTGCGGACAGCAGTTTGGTCATAAGTCATAACTCATATAACATTGTGAAAACTAAAGCAGAAGGCAGGGATCTACACAGTGTGCTATCTGTATTTGGAAATAAAGAATATTTTTATAAAGAATCTTTAAAGAATCCTTAATATCTCCATCAATCAACGTGTGTGGATGAGCCCTCAGCCCGTACGCAATAAAG
This sequence comes from Pyrgus malvae, assembly GCA_911387765.1. Lineage (NCBI taxonomy): Eukaryota > Metazoa > Arthropoda > Insecta > Lepidoptera > Hesperiidae > Pyrgus > Pyrgus malvae. The sequence goes on from OU426953.1 coordinate 22,799,489, forward strand.
AGACGCAAAAAATGAGTTATCATTGGTCCAATTAACAATGTTCAGCATCATACGTATACCTACCCAACGATGGGACAACCCGCGTGGCGCAATGTTTACCATGCCGGACTGCTAATCGAACTGTCCCGGGTTAGAATCCGGGCGAAGCAGAAATTTCAATGATGAGTTTAAACTGTTCTCGGTCTGGGTGGTTGTGTTTCTGTCTCTATGTGTGTTCATGGCACCCACGACACAGGGTATATCTACCCTAATGTGAGGCTATACGTGTGAAATGTTATTTTTTATTTTTTTTACACTATATAGTTACTTTTATTAGACTTAAGGCTTTAATTTGAAATTATCTCCATCGAATCACTTTGGAGAAGAAATGAATATTGCTCAATAACGCCATCTACCGTATGACATGTAAACTTTGTGGTTAATAAATCGAATGTCAAATTACCAAATAGGTAGATATTGAGATTAACAGTTGGTTCACTAAAAGTTTAACTATTCGTCACCTAGATGTCTGCAGTAGTCTCGTTTTGTTAAGGCTTTGTACATTCTGTATGAAGGTTTAGATTCCGTATCTTACAACCTTAATGCTGGATGCATTGAGATTGTAAGATTTAGATTTCGGTTCATCGGAGCTAGAGGCCTCCTCAATATTGGGAGAGCTCCATGCTCAGCAGTGGAATGCTAAAAGGTTGCAGCTTGATATAATGTAGCGATAATAATCGTTTCAGCTGCAGCCTGTTCATAATCTTCCACCCCAAAAGAAGACTAATAAGCTGAGCAACTAACTCAATGGAGCCTGTGATGTAAGGTTCGGTGGCGGTAAGGCTCGCGATGCGCTTATTAGGTACCTACCTATAGTCTAGCCATTCTCGGCCAACGAAAGAAAATACAGTAAGCTGATCTAAGTATATTTAATATAGTCGACAATATTAGTGAGAGTTCAAAATAATTTCAGGTACTTAAATTTAAACTTTTATTTATGGTTTTGAATGGGCTGTTACCGAAACTTTCATACAAATTCCCCAAAGTGCCTTTTAAGTTTATGTCGCGTATTGTGTAAATGAACATAACTTTTTCGTTTAACACCCAATTGATATGAAATACACACTAATGTTACGGAAATTCTTTCAACAATATATCAGTAAACACATCATTCAAAGAAGGGAAAAGAATTTGAGAATGAAATATTAAGTTAAGGTTAATTATTGTACGCTTGAGATACCAACTTTCGAATCCATTTTATTTGCTATTGAGGGGTAGTTTTGAAAAAAGCTTAAATAGAATTCTTACTATGTTAGTAAAAATTACAAATACAAAATTATAAGTATATTACTCTGCACAAAAATATTCTGTACATCAAGTTTCGACACTCAATTTTCAAAGAGTTTCAAAGAAAATTGACATTTAAAGGGTGAATTTCGGGAAATGCTGAAACACGTATTCTTTTATTTTGGTTAGAAAATATTTATACCAAATTTCAAGAAAATCTATTGAAAAAATCCAAGTTTTCCATACAAATTTTCATCGCTCATTTCACACCCTTAAAGGGTGATTTTTAAAATTATCTATAGCCTAAATGTTAGCGAGGACCAATATATATAAAACAAAAAAAGTTTCATCAAAATCCGTCTGGTAGTTTTTGCGTGAAAAGCTAACAACAGACAGACAGACAGACAGACAGACAGACAGACAGACAGACAATAATTTCAAAACTTATATTTTTAGCTTCTGTTACTTATAAAAAGACCCCTAGAAGTATTTTTTTAAATTTATATGCAATGTACAGAATTGACCCTGCTTACAGTTTTATTATATGTATAGATTAGTGGAGATAAGGATTAGAAGTAATTACACTACAGATATATAAAAGCGGAGCAGCGATGGTCGAGTGGTAAAAATCTCTTTCTTCTAACTCTATCTGGATCTCCCACCTCTGTATCTGGGTTTGAACTTTTCAAATCCCGGAGAACACCTCTCACAAAGAAATTTGTTATGTGCGTATTTATAGCTGCTTCATAGTGAGGAAAAATATTGTGATATATAATTACCACGTTTTCCATCACCGTGTATGTCTGACAGAAACTCATACTTTTGCGAAGGCATGATGTCCAGCAATCTGGACTTGAACAAAGAAGTGGAATATGGCGTAATACCTCTCACTTGTGAGAGCGGGCTTGTGCACCGCACTGGGACATAAATAAAGTTGAAAAAAAAATACATTTCCTGTTCGGGGGTGTTACTTTATCTTCTGTGCCTTATTCAGAGCTGCCAATCAAGGCAGTCAGTTACACCTAAACGGTCACATTACCAGGTAGCTATTTGACCTCATAATAAAATTTGCCTGACGAGTGACTGACAGCAATTTTTTTTATTTTACTTGAATGGAGTAGCAGACGAGCATGCAGGCCACGTGGTGTTAAGTGATCGCTGCAGCCCCTGGACATCTACATACAACCTCAAGCAAGCATAGGTAAGTTTTCTCGTAAGTAAGGCAAGTCGTAGGTAAGTCAGAGGTCGTATGCAGTTGCGCTGCTACTCCGGAGGCTGGTGGTCACCTCACGTAAGTGTGTCCGGCAACTGCACCTTTCAGTGGGTGCAGCGGTGGTACTTCCCCGGCCGAACCATAATAGTTCTACCACCTACATTATTAACCACGATAAATCAGAATCAGTGAGATGAAAGAGCTTTACACTTTCTATTAATCGCTATTCTCATTCACTATGTTCACTTTACAACCGGCGCTCTTAGGCCTCTGCAACATATTGAGGAAATGGCACACATGTTTCGAATTGTACCTAGTGGTCATGCTATGTACTACAACATACTAAATTACTCCTTATTAAAGAGTATTTATGTAAATTGTTGCGCGAATAGTGTGGCGATTAAGGTAGAATGCAAGCGATCTACGAAGCTAAGCCAAACGGGCGTGGTCGGGTGTAAGATGGACGACCGTAACTGGCAAAAAAACTTGCGTTGTTATCGACGGATAAAAGTCGTTAAACCTTATCGGAAACCTTATGGTTTGAAAGTTTTGAAAAAAGCCGACAGTGGGTTGGCTACTAACTCGCAGCTCAACCAACCTTCATTGGAGCAGCGTGGTGGAGTACGCTCCAGGCCTCCCCAATAATATTTTCAACTCGTGTAGCTCACTGGCTTCCATGCCGGACTGCCAATCCCTAAGACAGACAGACAGAGTTACTTTCGAATTTATAATAATAGTAAGGATGTTATTTAAGAAGATGTAATCCGCTATCGTTGTATGTGGCTTTGGGAAGCTTAATACCGTTACTGTACAAAGGGAAGCAATGAGTAATGACGCCGAGGGATGAACTTTAGCTTTAATAAACTAGCCCTAGTTTATTAAAGCTAAAGTTCAAGTACTAGACTATCGTATGATATGACCAATTCGTATTAGCTGTACAATCGACATTGTTAAAATAATTGCGATAATTTTCTATCAAATTGCCCCAACCTTTATTAAAATTTCATCAATAACCGCTACCAAAATTATGTTATTTTGGTACGGGACAGTATTCACTTACCAGCGAAGAAGGTAGATTACCGTCATACAAAAGAACCTTCGGACTATGTGAGTGGAATCACCAGATAATACTATCTACGGCTGTAGCTTGTCTCACCACAATGTATTGAGCTACTTAATATGTTTGTAACTCGTATGTCGCTTAGCAGTGATTTTTCTACCTAACCATAATAGTTACAATTTCTTCTAATGGCATGAATATCTGTCTTTATTTTCATTAATAATTAATACTTAAAAAAACTGCTTTATGGCTCGTTTATATTTTAAGTTATGTCCGCAAAGGCCTAAAGAGTTATAAAATTTACGCTTTTTAATATAATTAGTGCATAGATATATAAATTTGTTATGTTTAATTTCAAAATATCTTTTGAATTGGTCTTATTTCAGAGTAAAGAATTTGAGAGGGTTTGACCTCGAATTCAGACTATTTTACATAAAATATCCAATGTTCGAGTTTGAGACATCGTTTTCCGATGCAGAGGTTCCAGATTTAAATCAGAGTGAGTACATTTGTCTAAAAATATGTTATATGCGTATTTAAAAATTTTGTTGGTTCACTTTGAATTCCGTCATCGTGAATATCTTTTATGTCCAATAACCCGCACTTGGCCAGTATCGTGGATAACTGTCCCCAGTAGTAGGACATTATAAAGTATTTTAAAATGTGACAACCCACTGTTGTTGGGGAATTATAAGACTTTATTTTTAATGGTGTTTCAATTTTTAGCACTATGCTAAAATTAAGTAACACACTATGTGACCAGGTAAGATTGCAAAATATTTTTGGGGTAAGTGGATTCTAGCTCGCATAGCTTCTTAAACTTTGTTCTAAAACAGTTACCATCAAACCCCACACTTGTATGTGTAGTATTGACATAAATCATTGAGATGAAATACTAAATAAGGGTAAGGGTATGGGGTCACCCATCTCACATCCGACCTCTTCCGGCTTAGTTGTGTAGATCATTTGCATTCTACGCGGCGGAAATCTGTAATAACAAAAATAATTCATTTATTTGTATAAACTTGTACAGTAAAAGCATATTATCATGAAGACTCTGGTCCCTGAATTAGTTAAAACTGTGTCTCAGAGACCTTTGTCTTATCCCAATATTTATATTGCTAGATTTATACAATCGGACTTATGTATATTTTTCAACTTCAGATTTAATTCTTAAAGTTATTCTACTTACTACTTCGAAATACCCATCTTTAAAGGTTCTCCTAGCTCCCATTGTCTCTCAAAGTTCTTGGTACAACAAATGCCTTCGGTCCCGACCCTTGTAGGTGTGGTATTGACACAAGTCCTTCAGATGAAATATTAAATAACGAAAAGGAAACAGCCTCTTTCGAGAAGGTATTACGCTTCTTAGCATATTATTGTGTGTGACAGTATTTTTTCCACTCCGTATAATTCTTTGTTGATTCGATTTTGGTTGCCATTTAATTTTTTTATCATAAAATTTATAGTGACATTATTTTAATACAAAGTGTTTGCCGAAAGATTAAGTAATCGCAGAGTATGAATAAATTTGTAAAGATTAAAATCCTGAATATTTATTAACTATAACACGTCTTTGTGTTCTCATCTATGTATTTATACATGATGCCAAACTTTTGTTGATAGTTGGCTTCACGAAAAGACAAAGACAAAATATTTTTATTTACACAAATATGGGTGTTTATAAAAGTTGTTTATATGTATATATTATTTAGATTTGCCATATTTCCTTTTTGAGGTATGTAAATATTACAAATACATAAAGAAAAAACTAAAACACAATTATAAAAAAATATGTACATTTACATAATTTATATTATAACTAGCTGTGCCCCGCGGTTTCACCCGCGTTAGAGAGTATCATTAGCATAAAGTGAAGTCCCTTCCGAAGTACCGTGGACCGGCTTTTTTGTAGGACTATTTAAGATAAACATTTCCATCATACATTACGAATGTGTAACTCTAACGGTTTTAGCAGCGCACGCCAGAATAGCTCGCAGATGGTAGATTTTTTCCTAATTACTTGACACTTATCGTCATATTTTGGACAATTCACACAATATCTTTTTAAATTGTAGCCTATTTGTTATTCTGATGTATAAGTTGTAAAATACATATATTATTTATTCTCATGCTTATCAAATATACAGAAAAATCATAACAATCGGACCAGTTGTTTCAAATGGTACATTCACTAGAGTGATTGCTAATTACTTCAGAAGTTATTGATATAAATTGAAGCAACTTATAGAATGCTATTGGTTGAATCGGCTTAGAGATTCCAACACTAATGAATGAGATGCAACAATTTAATATCTGCAATAATTAAAATACGAGATATCTTGATAAGCTTCTGAAGGCTTATCTTATATATTTTATCAAATACTTAATGCCAGTCGAGTACTCAGAGGGAGGGACATACAGAACCTACATTATTGGCCACTACGATGTTTTTAAAAGTTATTAACAACTTTAGAGGCCGTATACGAAATTTTGCCGATTTCACTGATTTAGCTGATTTTACATAAGAGATTTTGAAAGTAAAATACAGTACTTTTATAAGTTTTATTGCATATTATGACTTATCATTTTAATAATAAACTATTGAATTAGCCGCTTTTTCATTTTTATTACGTTGTTTTGCTTAATAGACCTGAAGACGGTAACCATTTTGTAAATTTTAATGTAATAGGTATACGGAACGGTCGGAAAGATATCCATTAATAACGACCCCACGATAAGAACCCAAGCTTAACATGCCCTCCAAAGTACGGAAACGTGTACGCAATATACCACCATGGTCACCCATCTTACACCCGACCGCGACCGTTTCGCTTAGCTACGTAGATTATTTGCGTGGGCATTGCCAACAGCTGGGTCATGTTCATTTCACACATATGTTAAGTAATCAATACTTCCCAATTACGAGAGCCATATTGCAGATATTTTGAAGTAGATTTTCATTCCGAACACAAATTTATGCTCACGTCATTGATACAAGTGACTACGAGATTTATCATTCAAAATAAAAAATGCGGTTTCCTTTGTTACGAACTCTTCACATCATGAATGAAAAATTGGCTTTATCAAACGAAACCTGAAGTACCATTATTGTATTTCACAACTGCAGGGGCAATTTATTACTGGACAATATTTAATAAGAGATTCCAACGCTACGGACCTACTACGTGCTACGATCACGTGACTACTCTGTGCTACGAAATTATAGTATCGACTACGACAGTCTATTCATGCTAAGGTTTTATATTGTATCAGAGGACACGCGCCATCGGTCGCGGTTGCTATTGATAGATAGAGAGGCCTTATGAGTGGTTTGAAAACATCCGACAGCGAGTTGACCACTGATCCGCATGTCCATCAACCCGCATGAGAGCAACCGTGCCCCACAGTAAAACGTAAAAAGTGCTACATCCATGTTGGGACACGTTCGTAAATATAAAGTATTTATTGAATTGAAACTACAAGTAAATTCTGGAATCGATCTTATGATATGAAAGTAATTGACAGACAGACGGTATATAGTCTCATTTCAATATCATGTTTCAACTAAAATTTCTATGAGTCTGCTGAGAAATATAATGATATCAATTTTGGGAACTAATGATGATTGGATTCAAAATTCCTAATGAAATATGATTACTACTTCAAATTACTACTATTGAATATGGACGAGACCACTGAACTATAACATAAATACACCTGAACGTACGTTCCTACTACATGCAACGATTTCATGTTAAGCTTATATACGCAATTACAATATCTAATACGTTAAGCTATTCATACTACTGTTTTGTGTTGTTTATACGAAATAAATTTCCGCGCGCGGCTTCTCCCGCGTAGGCAATACTTCCTCCTCACAGCCTCCGTGGCGTAGTGGGTGATGAGCCGACTGCGAAGCGTGAGATCGTGGGTTGAATCCCCACCCGGGACAAATATTTGTGTGATGAACATGACTATTTGTTCTGTGTCTGGGTGTTAATTTATCTATTTAAGTATGTATTTAGAATTGTATAAGTATGTTTATCAGCTTTCTGATTACCATAGTACAAGCTCTGCTTAGTTTGGAATTAGATGGCGTTGTGTGAATTGCCCAAATATATTTATTGTTTATTATTTATTGACTTTGATTTCTGTAGGAATGAGATATCAGGGAAAAAACTACCTTATGTCACTCTCACATAAAAAAATACACTTTAACATTTATTATATTAGTTTGAATAATGCTTAACTACATGTTTTTCATTTAGATGTGAATGTTTCTCAACTAACCATTAAATGATAAAAATATGTATAAGCGATAGAACTTTATGTATAATAAAACCAAAATTGTGTTGATTTTGTTTAGGACAAAAATGGAAGTTATTTTACATCAGCCATAATTGCACCTTTAGCTTTATACCAGGTTTTGATTATTTGACAAATACCACGATATTTCCCTTTGTGAACAGACACTTCTAATTCAATGTCATTTTTAACCGACTTCAAAAAAGGAGGAGGTTACTCAATTCAAGCATATATACGCTTTTTTTTGTTTGTTCGTGGATAACTTCGTCGTTTACGAACCGATTTTGATGATTCTTTTTTGTTCGAAAGCCTATACTTTCGAGGTGGTCCCATTGTCACCGAGTCAAGATCTTATGATCCCAGGGAAATCGAGAGGAACTCTCAAAATTTTACAGGGACACATATTGAATTTCTTATACTTTCTAAACCAAAATTGAGATTTTTGCATAGTAACTATCATTTCATGTTGTTGAGCTGATGATGGCAGTGGTTAGAAGTTGAGAGAAACATCTTTCGATAAATGTTTTTTTGTTCTAAAACTTAAACTTCCGAGGTGGTCCAACTGTCACCAAGTCATGATCTGGTAATGGGATTATCTAACGTAGCCTTTATTCCATTCACTAACCTTAATGTACCGCATTGCAATACAATATTGAGCTTGAGTGGAGTTCACGGTAATTACCAACAGTACGAAGAGAACGCGTCACGCTTGTTAAACACTCTTAGCTGTGCATTACATAAATATGGATGGGTAATATAAAGTAACGAATGAGCTTTATAAAGAAATTCATGCATCCTAAGCAACACACACCTTACACGTATTAATAGCTCCGCATCGCAATACGATATCGAGTTCACGGCAATTACCAACAGTACATCGAGAACACGTCATGCTTGACGCTACAGGATATGATTATGCAACTAACTATCTACTAGTTATGTTCCTCGGTTTTCCCAGCTTAGAAATGCATAATATAAATACTATATTTTTAGGTAGAACTTAGATAGCTAGAGCGAGGAAATGCTATAGCTGCACAAACTTTATTTGCCTGTAGAAATTTTATTATTTTTCGTTGAAAAGTACGACCTTGATGTACAATATCGTTTAACTTACATATACAGCACTGAAATAATTACGCAACTGCTTACAACATCAGACTACATTCAAGATTCGCCTAAGAGCAAACGCTAGCGTCGTATTTCCATACAAACGTATTCTCCTATTTTCTCCCTGGATAATGCTTCTAGAGAAATGATTTTTTGTGACAATATCTAAATCTGCTAAAGCTATGCTCCTATGTTTTGTTTTCTTCAATCAACTAATTAGATCAGAAAATATGACTTCAAAAATCGTAGAAAATGCCTCTTTCATACAGCCCTTATCCAACAACTGCAAAACAAATTTGAAAGGTTTTTACGACCAAATAAAAACATAGGGGCATAGACTTATACTATTTATTGATATTTGTGAAAAAATATATTTAATAAACTCAATTTTTAAGGAGGGAAGAGGAGAATACGAAACCTCGATTTAGTAAGAAAGTTTATAGGTATAAACCGCGTGCGATAGGGACAGATGCAGCTCGGTCTGAGCTGCATCTGTCCCTATCGCACGCGGCGGATAGCGCAGAGAACAGTGCAATAGCAATAGTTATTCCAAAATGCCTATTTTTCAAATTCGGCTGAACCCGCGTTTCCTCTTAAAGTTGGGTGCAGATGTTCATAGTTCATAGATCAGTTTGGAATCAGATGGTGTTGTGTGAATTGTCCAAAGATTTATTTATTTATAGGAATATTTCGAAATTTTCCAACCTACCAACTTTATTCCTTTAATTTAATATTTTGGGTGGTGTTAATAAAATGTACACTTTAATGTATGTTACATGCTAATACAATTTTTTTCCGAAATAAAAGATGATTTACCAATGTTTTAGCACACAACCATTAAGCCAATTAAAGATATAAAAATTAACCTAAATAGCCCTCACAAGTCTTAATGGCTTCGCATTGCAATTCTATGTCGAGCTTCAGCGGAGTTCACGGTAATTACCAACAGTACATCGAGAACACGTCAAACTGGATGCGATTGGATGAGATTAAATACTCTTAGCTGTACCTTAAGCAATTAATGCATCGTAAGCAACACACAATAAGATAACCGCTTTAGTGGAGTGCACGGTAAGATTTATCACGGTAATTACCAACAGTACGCCAAGAAAACTTCACGTACACGATGAAATTATATACTCCTACTGGGGCGATTAATAAATAAGTAAAGTAACACAAAACAATAGTTGAGAAACGTAAATAAGTTAATCCATCTTAAGCATCACAAACGTGACTCGCCTTAATGGTACTACATCGCTATACGATATACTTCAGCGGATTTCATGATAATTACTAACGTACCTTGAGAAACTTCATGGTATATGCTACATGATGCGATTAAATACTCTTAGCTGTATCTCACATAAATATAGACTAGTAAAATAAAGTAACCAATCAGTTTTATAAAAAAACATGCATTCAAAGCAACACACACCTTACTCGTATTAATGGCTCCGAATCGCAATACGATATCGAGTTCACGGCAATTACCAACAGTACGTCGAGAACGCGTCATACTAGACGCTACTGGATGTGATTATGCATGCAATGTAATGTTATTTACAGGTTATATTCTGCGTCATTCCCAGCATAGAGGCCCACAATGTACATTACATATCTTTAGGTAAAAATTAGATGGCTAAGGCGAGAAATACCAGTGCTACCTACACACTTTACTTCCTTGTAGCAATTCTACAGTTTTGGTTGAAAACTTTGTTTTTCCTCATTAGACATAACAATACAAGTATTACTTACCTATAAAACAAAGAAATAGTTACGCAACTATACAGCATCAGCGTAGACTAGAGATTCTCTAAAATTAAGTGTTTTATATTGTTTATTTTCAACTTGCGGCCGCCCGCGACTTCGTGTTTGGTATTAGTCATAGCATGATGTTATATAGCCTATAGCTTTCCTCAATAAATGTCCTATTCAACATAAAAATAATTTTCCAATTCGAACCAATAGTTCCTGTGATTAGCGCGTTCAAACAAATACTCTTCAGCTTTATATATTAATATAGATAATGTCAATTAAATACTCTTTAATTTATTTGTACATGCTTATATTTATTTCGAAATGAAAGCTGTTTTAATTAATTATTACACATCCATTAGGTAGGTAAAGTCATAATTATTTGTTTATACACCCCTGACTAGTCTTCGCATCGCAATTCGATGTCGAGCTTTAGCGGAGTTCACGGTAATTATACAACAGTACGTCGAGAACGCGTCACGCTAGATGCTACGAGAATATGATGCAATTATATATACCCGTAACTGTATCTCTGCGGTTTACCTACCTACTTTAATGGGATTTATATTGATTGCACATTTATATATGTTTGGTATAACCTGCCCCAGAGTTACTAATAATTTCTCAAAGGTATGATGTCCACCAATCCGTATTTAGCCAGCATGGTGCGCTATGGCTATGGGACATAAAAAGGATTGAAAAAAGGTATAACATAAATCAAACCTTTCAGGTGCTTAAAAGAAAGCCATGACGCTACGTTACTTAAACAAGAAATATTTTTTATATTCAGTTATTTAGTAAGTTGATGGACGAAAAAACACCGTAATGCCCATAGAAATACAAAAACAAGGAGAAGTTGCAAGGGGGCGTGTCTGTGTTCGCGCGATATGGACAAATTGATCATATTGACGACCACGCCCACTTTTTACGCCACGCCACTCGGTTACGTACTTAGGCGCCATCAAGATACATTATAAGAATACCGTTTTGTACTGTGGATTCCTTCAAATTCCAACTAACAAATAATCTAAATTGGCTATAGAATAAAATAAAATATTCAGATATGAATATTCTATTGTATTTTTATTTTAAAACATAAAAACAAAAATTAATTTTTGTTACTACGCCCATATTAACCGTGAAGCTATTTTGTGGTAGATATGTCTATAAAACTAAAACCAACCTGGAGTAGAGCAGCGTGGTGGAGTAAGCTCCAGGCCTCCCCAGTAATGAGAAAATACCTTTGCCGAGTAGTGGGTTGCAAATAAGGTTGCAGCCATGTTTATAAACAACTGTGGTTGCTGGTCACACTTTCACTTTTTACTGCATATTAAATAAATATAAGAGTGACTTGTGATTTTTTCTCAAAATTATTAAATGCACACATACACATATCTCAGGCATTTATCAAAATATGATGAATGCAGTTTTTATTCGATTTTAATTATTGTAGTATTATTTTATTAGATATTATGATTGAATAATAGAATGAATAAATATCTCTTACAGGTACAAAGTTGACTATACTATCCCATATAAATTAATAACAATGTCTTTCACATTGCTATTTGTATCCCATTGCTATTTGTATCCCATTGCTATTTATATCCCATTTTTTTCAATTTTTTTTTATGTCCCACTGCTGGGCTCAGGTCTCCTTATCACAAGTGAGAGGGATTTAGGCCATAGTCCACCACGGCGATGGAGAACATCGTAATCAATTAAATGTCACGATATTTTCCATCATCGTGGAGCAGCGATAAATGCGTACATTAAAGATTTATTTTGTGCGCGCCGAGGAATCAAACCCGGAATAGATCGCGTCTAAGACCGGGGTTTTTTACCACTCGGCCATCGCTGCTCTTATCATATCAAATTAATAGCAATGTGAAAGACATTTCTATTAATTTATATGGGAAGTAATACAAAAGTGAAAGATTATTCACACACGAACATAATTTAAAACTCCTGAATGTGTAAAATTTACTCATTTTGACGACATATTGGTTATGTTAAGTATAAGATGTCTGCTCAAAACGAAATGCCTACATAAACCATGAAAATAATTGTAAAATAAAAGCTTTAAAAATACAAGAAAAACAAATAGACCGAAACTTAAAAGATTGATTGCGATAAGCAAAATCTACTGTGGAACCAGAACATTATTGTCGTGTTTAATAGCCATTTAGCGTAACATTAAAACTAAATGACCTTAATTAAATTTAGAATATACCTTAGGACCTAAACTGAAATTTAAATTATACGAAGGAAGGTCCGAAGCGATTTGATGGAAACAGATTATAAATAGTCGGCCTTCGGCCAAAATTAATCGGCTACGGCATTTAAGCGGGAGTCACTGGATGGCTTCAAGCAGAATTTTATTGAAATTTATTTTAACAATCATAAAATATTGGATCAAAATGAGTCACCGTAAAGTGACTTGTAGAACTATTATCGTTCACCCGGGGAAGTACCACCGCTGCAGCCACTTCTGCCGTGAACCAATTCTATTGTATTTCTGTGGAAAGGTGCAGTAAGTTGCCGGCCACACTTACATGAGGCGACCACCAGCCTCCAGAGTAGCAGCGCAACTGCATACGACCTCAGACAAGACTTACCTATGCTTGTTTGAGGTTGTATGTAGATGTCCATGGGCTGCAGCGACCACTTAAAACCACGTGGCCTGCATGCTCGTCTGCTACTCCATTCAAATAAAAAAAAGTCACCGTAAAGTAAGTGAGTAAAGACCGCGGTCTCCGAAGTCCATCTGACTTCCGAGAGGAAACCTGTATCTAGCAGTGGGACTTCGTTCGTTTGCCTCTCGGAATATAATCCTAGGACACTTATAAACCAAATGAAATTAAAACAATAGTAAAAATATAAACCGTTATCATAAAAAAGAAAACTCTAAAACTAATTAAAACCAGACATAATAAACCGTACCATTTAACCCTAGATAGCAATTCCATTAATAGTTATAATCACGTTTATTGCTGTTTGAGTATCACGGTTCGATGCGAACACGCAATCATAGTTATGGGGTGCCGGTTATAGCGTTAGACAAATTATGCCCCGGAGGTTAGCAGTTTAGACTGCTTCAGATATTAGAAAACTTGATGAAACCTACTCAGGTCTTATATCTTTTAAGATGTTGTAGATACACCAAGTGCAAGCCGCCAGTTGCTGCCGGTCTACGACTAAGTGTAGTTTCAAACTGTCGTATTTTTCGACGCGTATAGGGTCGTTTCGGAAAACGCGCTTACACGCGTGCTAAATTTTATACCAGAAAATGTCAAATCTGGACGTGTCGCGGCTACATACGCTTCGAAATACAAACAAAAGACGCGCGAACGTGCCGAAAAATACGGTGTTGTGGGACCGCATTTATACGAGCCGACCGGTCTTCCGGAGTTACAGTTCACCTGCATACGACTACAGGTAAGATGTATGGTTAAGGTTGTGTGTCCACGAGCCATAACTTAGTAGATCGATCGATTTTTATGCATATTATTGAGAGACTCTATGAATCTTAACTAAATAAAAAGAGTAAATAATAAGAAAAAAGTTATTACACAAAAATAAAATAAAACTACTTAAAGACGTTCACACTCTTTTGATGACTATATATAAAGACTTATAAAGTTAAAAGGTTAGACGTCATGTTCTAAAAGTATCAAAAAACTTAAATTAATTAAAGAAATCATAATAATAGTAAACAAAACAAAAGCTGCTCAATAAAATGATAAAACTCTAGCTAATTAAATTGAAACGATACAAAAGCGTGATTATCATATTACCTACTTTGCGAACACGCAATTACTATAATAGTTAGAGGGCGTCGGTGGTCATAGCGTCAGACAAATTACACCCTAAGGACTTGTAGTTTTGACTACTGCATATTAGATGGGTGAGAGAAGAATTTGATTTTTATAAATGTTATGATCTATGATAAATGTTATGAGTGAAGACGGCTCTACGAATGGCATAGAACGAAAGTGATCTACATAGCTAATCAAACTGAGTGCGATCAGCAAATTGAGTGCGATCAGATAAAAGACTGGTGACCAATTGTCAAATTTAATGCACGGTTTCGTACTGAGAGCTAGTTAAGCCATGTTCACGTAATAACGAGAGAAAACAGTATTATGTAAGGTAACGGATGTTTATCCATAACGTCGTCAACGTACCAGTACTCGTTATTCTACAGAAAAAGGGCCAAAAGAAATAATTTTTCTATGAACGACGAGTATTGGAAGCTAAGCTCTAGGCCTTCCCCAGTACAGGTTGAAATCCGTTCTAGACATAAAGGGTTGCAGCCAAGAAGATCGTTTAATTAATTACTAATTAACGTATACCATCTCGTACCTTAGGGCAAGTTTAAATACGCTCGTAACAAAGTTTCTTGGTCTAAGTTGTGTAGTGGGATTTGAACTTAGACCGTCGGCATCATTACTCATTGCTACCGTTTGTACAGTAACGGTATTAAGCTCCCCAAGGCCACATACAACAATAGCGGATTGCATCTTCTGAAATAACATCCCTACTAGTCCCTACTAATATGTATTATAAATTCGAAAGTAGCTCTGTCTGTCTGTCTGTCTGTCTGTCTGCTACGCTTTTTCGCTTAAACTACTGAACCAATTTTAATTAAATTTGGAACACAGATAGAGTAGGAAAGGACGTAGGATGGTTTTTATCCTACGGGAACCTATAAATCAGGTCCACGCGGACGAAGCCGCTGGCGGAAGGCTAGTAATAAATAATTAAAAAATATATATTTTTTATTTTCTCACCAAATACCTCGCTTCTATTTCAAAAACCTGTCACATCTTCAATCAATAACTAGGCCGAAATTTTAAATTAAATCTGAAACACGCGAAGTCCAAAATACCCATTTATTAAAATTTTCGAATTATTTTGTTTACGCCCCGCAATAAATAAGATTTGGGTTCATAAAAAAGTTATGATTTATTTTTTAGTTTGTTCATGTTTATGGTAATTGGATTTATTGACACACGAACGGTTTATAGGTTCGCCAGGTCTTGAAGGTTACCCTTGAGCTTATTGAGGTCGTCCTACATAACACGGCCATTATAATGTAGAGAACTGTTGTTTTATATTACTACAAGGTTTGCAGTAAAAGAAACATGTTCAACGGAAGTTTGCGTTTTTGCATAGCAATAATAACGTTTCACACTCAAAGATCCTCTGTAGGGTAGATATAACCTGTGTCGTGGGTACCATGGACACATACAAAGACAGAAACACAAACATCCAGACCGAGAACAGAAATTTAAACTCATCATTCAAATTTCCGTTTCGTTGGAATTCAAACCCAGGACCCTCCGATTAGCAGTCCAGCATGGTAACCATTGCGCTACACGGGTCTTCATAATTATATTTAAAATATTTATTTATATAGCGTATATTTATATAGCGCATAATTATACTTATTAAGAAAATTCATATTTCTGAAGGTGTCGAAGTATATTTTTTCATTTATAAGGAGTAGCGTTCACTCAATGTTGTTTTAAGAGTAACACAAAATCACGCGTACGCGAATATTGGTACGTGTAGTCGGTTACGTGTGTCCTGGAACGCCATGTTTATGTTAACATGGCGTTATACGTTACATCATTGAGAACGCGAGCCGTCGGCCGTCGGTCTCTGGCCGCGCGTCAAAGGATGCGCTCGATCTGAGGCCTTAGTGTAAGTGTGCACACGCGAAAACGTTACTATCGCGTTTGCGTTAAGAATTTAATTATCGACCTTATTCCTTTCAGGTTAAGATCTATCTGTCCAATTTTAACTCTGACGCAGTAGTAACGTTTGCGCGTTTACTAACTCACACTAAGGGCTCTGGTACGTGGATCGTTTCAGCTCACGTTTAGGTTCGTTGCGGTCCTTACAGGAGCTGTACGCGTATCCAATGTACGCGTAAAGACACGCGTAACCGACTACACGTACCAATGTAGTACTATCCGTACGCACCTTAATATGATAAGGTCATAACAATCGCACCACTACTCCGAAGACTGATGACTGTCACATGGAAGCCTGACCGTCTACCGCACATTTACACTTGGTAGTTTTCTGACAGAACCGCTAAATTTCGCCATGTTATAAATCATCGGGTTTCAATATTACCCACATTTTGTAATTTTAAAATAAGTAAGAAGCGCGCATGGCTCGGCGGCTAGCGTAGAACGCAAGCAGTCTATCCAGCCAAGCCAAACGGGCGCGATCGGGTGTAAGATTGGTGACCGCTAGTAGCAAAAAAATTCATGCACGTTAATTTATTTGTTTATTTATTTAAGTATTATTTAGAACCACCTTAAACTAGGGGTTACAAGGTAGACTTAATGCCTAATGGCATTCTCTGCCAGTCAACCCTGGGTGTTGGAGAGAACTTTAGGTAGGCGGATGGAGAACAGCGACTTTATGCACGATAACGAGTATTTTATTATATTGCCAGAGATTAGTTATATACTATATATATACAATATAATCAATAGATGCATATTTATAATACATACATATACACTTACATACATATATAATACATAACACCATACATAGATACATGTCTATACATATAAATAAATATATTATACGTGACATACATTTAATTAAATTAAATTATGTTTCAAAACTTAGCTGTTTCTATGAGAATTTTATTTATGTTACTCATTTAAAGATATCTTTGGCATCGTTCTAATACTTATTTTATCATATTCATGAAAAGGATAAATATAAAGAAAATACATAAACAATAATATATGTAAAATACTCATAAAGGTAAAAATGTGATTGACCAATTGACTACATTTTGATCTTACTCAAAAGGCCATGAATGTTTTTTAATCATAAAGTTATTAAACTTTTACAAAACTCCAAAATAACTTCCACTTAAAAGACAAAAATGGTCCAATATATTCCAATATCCTAAAATGCTAATGTGACAAAATGTATAGCTCTAATTTCACCTTTACGACTTACAGAATCCACTTATTTCCCGCAAACAAACATATTTCACCTCATTGTGCGAGTGAAACATAGTTACTGCTTGGTTGAAAAATTGGAATATGAGTTATAGTTTATCGGTCGCCGTACATTTATTCAGCGTTCTGAGATTGAATTAGAACTGCAAATATTTTGTATGAGGTAACGAGAAAATTTCAGTAGTTATTTTTATTTTATTCCACGTTACGTAAGATGGAGTTTTACTTCCATTATAACAATAAATCTTGTCAACACATATTAACCTCGAAAGAAACTAAATAAATAATTTGTGGGAAAATAATTTTGGGAAAACAATTTGGGGTAATTTTACAAATAGCAGCAATGTGTTAGTGTTCAAAAAAGTGTATAAGAGCGATAGCAAATATGATTGTACCTATATTTCGACTTTTTTACATCTTTATATTATGTTACCATATTTGTGAAGCAATAAATAAATAAATAAGACGTGTATCGTACAACTTAAAGGCTTTGGTATTTTATTTATTTACTAGCTGACCCCGCGAACTCCGTATCGCGTAGAAATGTTTTGGTGGGCCACCCTTATCACTTAGGGGGATGAAAAATAGATGTTGGTCGATTCTCTGACCTACTCAATATTTTCACAAAATTTCATGAGAATCGGTCAAGCCGTTGTGGAGGAGTATGGGAACGAACATTGTGACACGAGTATTTTATATATAAGATTTTTTTATTTACATCATAGCTTACAGACATTTATTATCTAATTCGTTTGTCAAGCGTTTCAAGATATTCTCCTGCCGTCCTGCGGAGTACGGCGCTTGGTGTACAGGATATATTATGTATCTACCGCTAGGTTCCAAGCCACTAAGCCGTGGAGTAGTGTCATTGCTTTAATTAAAGTTGCTTCCTTTACAAACAGGAGCCTACATCTGGGTGTTGCAAGCAGTTTACGTCGTTGCGACCATACGTAGCCATTTGATACATTCATTCTATCAGTTCAGGCTATATTATTATCGTTATCAGGTCTTATCAGTTCGAGTACTGAAGGGTTATTTATATAGCTTGCCCCTGAGAACTTCCACTACATTCTCTAACAATGCCGTGTTTGGTTGAATTTCCAGAATATCCTGTTATGAGTTTTCTTGTTACTTACCTTCAATATTCGTACCGTATACCTTCATCAAACAGTAATAAGCAGACATTAAAACGAGCCTTATAAATAAATATATAGCTCACTTTTTTGACCGTTAAGCAAGCATGTTTTTTACGTTTAAGTAATTAAGTAATACATACATTTTTGGACTTTAAAATAATAAACATTCATCTTTTCACAATATAATTAATCTATACAACAAATGGAAATTGCGGTGCTACCTTTCCGGCCAAATCGTGCCGTTTCTACGAACAGGAGAAAACAGCTGTATGTGGGCAACTAATCAAAATTAAACACACTAACATCGTTTATATTGTACGTATTATTCAAATTATATCTGGCTTATGTAATAATTAACAAAGAAATTCTGAAGAAAAACACTGAATTAAATCTGAGTAACGTGTACGCCAAAAAGAAACAATAAAATAAAATAATGCTAGGTAATGTTGACATCCATTCCGTTAACAGGCGACCTCGACCTGCCCGGACTTAATTCGTCCCTTGTCTTGAGGATCTCATTAACACATTTGTGAAATAAAACGTAGTGAGGAAACCGCGGCTCGTGTAATCATATTACCGCCGCACTCTGCTAGAGGGTAGCCGGCTTACAAATGGCTGGTTATGGTGATAACATGTTTCTGAATCGTTTTTTTTCCTTTTTCTTTACCCTTTTTGATGTCTGAATTTTACAAATTACAAAATTTCTCGATAGTTTATCGTGTTCAGAAACCTACAGTTACTCGTAATAATAATAACGTAATCTACCCTACTCTAGGGTTATGGGTATGAACCCCAGAGTAGGGTAGATATACCCTGTGTCGTGGGTACCATGGATATACATAAAGATATGTACATAAATACCGTGAAGAAAACAGAAACTAAAACTAATCTTTTCAATATTTGCTTCGCCGGGAATCGAAACCGGGAATCCCGATTGGCAGTACGACATGGTAACCTTTGCGTCACATGGTTCGTTAGACAGTTATCCATCCAGCCTTAATATATATATATCAATCAACAGATGGACAAATATTCTAAAATAAAAGTTCGTGTAATATTCTTCTCTAACAGGCGACGTAATAAATTAATCGTAACTAATGTGGCCAACGATTACGTTAACAGGCGATCTCGATTCGATTATTTTATTTCGATGCACGCGAGAAATCGGCACTATAACATCACTATAATAATTAACGGTAACCTTGTATACAGTTTATTTAATAATTTATACCGTAAAAAAACATATTAAATCCTTTATTCTTTAAAAGGCGATGCCACAAACTAATCATACGTAATGTTGACAACGATTGCGTTAACAGAAGACCTCGACCTCCCGACTTAGTTCGTCCCTTGTCTTGAGGATCTCATTAACACATTTGTGAAATAAAACGTAGTGAGGAAACTGCTCATGTAATCATATTACCGCCGCACTCATATAGGCTTACAAACGACTCGTTTCGGTGGTAACATACTCTTACGTATTTCTGAATGAATTTCCTTTTGGACTCGTTTGGATAGTTACGTGTATAGATTATTTTGTTTTTATCTTAATTCGGCTAGATTAAGACAAAAAGTGGTGGACTATGGCCTAAATCCCCTCTCACTAGTGAGGAGACCTGTGCCCAGCAGTGGGACATAAAAAAAAGGTTGAAAAAAAAGACAAAAATTGAGTAAAATAAAATAACATAAAATAACTCTTTAAGACACTATTTCTTAGAATTTTGAGGATTCTATGGCGCAATAGGTACACCTCGCTGACCAGTGGCTGGAAGTGACATGTATTGGTTGGTGCACATAAAGAAATTGAGTAACTATTAGACATATACGATGAAAGAAAGCAACGTTATGAAATGTTAAATAACACAGTTTTATTTTATTACGACGCAAGTAAAAAATACGCGTTGTAACTACCAGTCCTGACTATGTGAAGAAGGTTGGAATATATATAACTTACAGGTTTTATACTTGGTGTAACTTTGTAATTTTTATAGGGGATAGAAATTTCATGACTTGACCTAAGACGCCCCAGCGACACCCATTTCTGTCGCAAAGTAATTCTATTGCGGATAGGTGCTGTTGCCGGCCAGATTTACACGGATCATCGAAGTAGCAACGCAATCCGCAATAGATGTCAATGGGTTGTAGCAAACATTTAACAGCCTGCTTGTTAGTTTGAAAAATCCTTAACTTATACTTAATATCATAAATTCAAAAGTAACTCTGTCTGTCTGGCTGTTACGCTTTGCCGTTTAAACTACAGAATCAATTTTAATAAAATTTGGAACACAGATAGAGTGGACTTTGGGATAGGATATAGGACAATTTTTATACATAGAACCTTTAAAAGTCCACCAATCCGCACTTGGCCAGCGTGGTGGACTATGGCCTAAATCCCTTTCACTTGTGAGAGGAGACCTGTGCCCAACAGTGGGACATAAAAAGTAGGTTGAAAAAAAAACCTTTAAAACGGGTTCATGCGGGTGAAGCCGCTGGCGGAAGGCTAGTATATCATAAATATCTACTATAATATCACGTATGTATAGAAAAAAACATGTTGCCCGCAGGGATGCCAGTAACTTGGAACGCCTTATTGTGACGGAGAAAATGGAAGGAAAAAGGCCTAGAGGTAGAAGTCCCAAGCGATGGTCGAACCAAATCACGGGGGAACTTAAAATCCCTGTTAGCGACGCTTTACATCAAGCTACGGAACGAGATCGATGGAGACAGCTAGTTGACGGAATCAAGCGGAGTCACGATCCTCATCAATGAGGAACCAATATAGAGAGAGAGAGAGATAGAAAAAAACAAAAATTAAGTTATAGGATTCTTCTGTACAAATCACTGAAATACAATCATCCCGACGGGCCGCAAGCGCTACCGCCCGCAGTCATCGGCGCGTCCTCCGAGTGATTGACCGCGACGGCTCATGAAGAAGGACCTCATTTAGGTACAAAACTAGTCGGCCTTGTTCCGGAAAAATGTCACGTGAGTTAAGTCGCATATATATATAGTCATATATACGTAGTATAGCCCTCCGCCAGCGGCTTCGCCCGCGTGGACCCGTTCTATAGATTGCTGTAGGATAAAAACCATCCTGTGTTCTTTTCCAAGGTCCACTATCTGTGTTCCAAACTTCATTAAAATTGGTTCAGTAGTTGAAACGGGAAAGCGTAGCAGATAGACAGACAAAGTTACTTTCGAATTTATAATATTAAGTAGGGATGATCGATTAAGTGATTGCTTATTGATTATCTCCACCAACCCACATTGGAGCAGCGTGGTGGAGTAAGCTCCGTGCCCAGCAGTGGGACACAAAAAGGGTTGCAGCCAAGTGATTGCTGCAGCCCTTGGATATCTATACACAACGCACAAGTCTTTCTTTGCGTTTCGTCGACTTCTCTAAAAGCTGGGCGCCTAATGTAACTCTGACCGGCAACTGCGCCTTTCTTCCGAAAAACGACAGAATTGGCTGCAAATCTTTTTGCACCCCATTGCTGGGCACGGGTCTCTCCCCCTTATTGGGGGCCTGGAGCTTAATCCATCCTGCTGCTCCAATGCGGGTTGGTGAAGATGCGAGTTAGTGGCCAACTCGACTCGACTAATGGGTGGTTTGAAAACATCCAATGTTTTCAAACCACCCATTAGTCCTCCGACAAGGTTTAACGACTGTGATCTCTCGACAACAACCGGGACCGAGAAACGCGCATGAAAATTTTTGCTACTAGCGGTCACCCATCTCAAACCCGACCGCACCCGTTTGGCTTAGTTGCATAGATCGTTTGCATTCTACGCTAACCGCCGGGCCATGCGCGCTTCAATAATTTCGACAGATTTTTTTTCAACCTTTTTTTATGTCCCACTGCTGGGCACAGGTCTCCTTCTCACACAGTTGAGAGGGATTTATGTCCACCACGCTCGCCAAGTGCGAATTGGTAGACGTCATGCTTTCTAGAATTTATGAGTTTCTCTCAGGCTTGCACGGCGATAGAGAACATCGTAATCAATGAAATATCACGATATTTTCCATCACCGTGGAGCAGCGATAAATTCGCACATTATAAATTTATTTGTCAGAGGTACGCGCCGAGGATTTCAACCTGGGATCGGTCGCGTCGAAGACCGCGGTTTTTTACCACTCGGCCATCGCTGCTCTTAACTCGACAGAATTACTTATAGCATAAATGGGTGCAGAAGTAGTATTTACCCAGTCAAACCATGACAGTTCCACAACATATAAAAAACTAATAAAAAATTGGTATATTTTTTATAAATAAATCTGTGTTTCCTTTTCTCCGAAAGTGGCGATGAAATGAAATAATCATGGGAAATGTTGACAACAACTGTGTTAACAGGCAACCCCGAATTTGTGTTTAAATTTGTCCTTTGTCTTAGCAATTTCTTTTGTATATTGTGAAAATAAAAGGTGTTGAGGAAATAACGTGATCTGAATATCAAAAGCGTACTCGGCACTTACTCATTTTAAATATTAATAACATTAGCAATTTAATTCATTGTTTATCAAATTTATAGCAGCAGGCTTTTTTTAAAAATAATAACTAAATGTTGTGTTTTAACATGTTATTTTGTGATAATAAAATACAATATACAAATTCACCAATTATTAAGTTATATTTAGTTTGCAATATGCAGCTGTAGCAATTTTGTGTAATTTGTTCGTGCCGGTGTGGTCTATTTACATATTTCTTCATATTATTACAGTAGTATTATTGGGGTAGGTATTATTGTATTATTGGGTTAGCGTACGGCTATATCGCATAGTTGCCGCGTTCACATGATTGAAATAAAATCATGACGTAAAAAAGTTTTTAAGGATATTGTGGTATTACTAGGAGTCGTATCATTGACGATACGACTCACGACGGTGCATACTGTATGATAGTAAAACTGTATAACAACTTGCCAACTGAAATAAAAGAAATAAAAGAAGACAATATATTCTTCAAAAAAATTAAACTAATTCGGACTTCAAAATGTTATTACAGCTGTGACAATTATTTAAACGACAAAGAAATATTATAATAAAACTTGACAATTATGTATACTAATCATTGACATTTATTTAATTAATTATCATGACATGGTATTATTATTATTATTATTATAAACATATTATTACTATTGTTATCTCCGAATCGTTTATTGTTACTCTGAAAAGTTGTTCAATATAATTATTTTGTATTTAATGTATTTTAAAAGCCTTAATCGGCATTGTATTTTTGTGGTGTGATCGACAAATTGAATTGTAAGTGAAATAGTGTAACCCAAAAATACTAATAAAGAATTATGAATTATGAATTATGATAGACGCTTAATATTTGATGACTGTTCTTGGCAAACGTCAAACTATTTATTGGAAATTTTGATGCAACTTCTGCATTAGGTCTGTGCGTCTAGTCTAGTTTGCGTTAGGTGTAATAGGCATGATGACACTATTAACACTACAGTGCACGCGCCCATTTTTGTTACAAGTTTGCTCGCGTGCTCTACTATGGTAGAAAAAGTTAAGAGCATTACTTTACGACTAAAAAGGTATTGATATAAAAAACGTAAGTTTAGTTTAAAAGTTTGTTTATTATAAAATACAATTCTATAAAAATGTGAAGTTCTTAACACTTGCGAACTATTTTAGGAACATATTAGTAACTTATACGAAAAAATCAAAAATTTTGACAAGTTTGAGATCAGCTCAAATAAAAAATAAAAAATTTAATGTTCAGACTTTTATTTATCTTCTTCCTCACATTCGAGGCATAGGACAGCCTGGTGATTAGGACAGATCCATCTGGCAAAACGTTTAGACCACTTTATAGTGGAGCGATTATGGGCCTGAGAGCACAAACAACATTTTCCCACTCTTCCCAGCCTGCTGGGTTCATTAGGTGGCATCTCATCAGTGTAGCCTGAAAGCCATTTTGTTTTACTTTTTAGTTCCCGAGAGGGTTTTCCAATGTCAATCGCCTTGCCATGAGGGGTTTTGCGAGTTCAAATGAGAGATCAAGTAGAAAAATCAAAACATAACTCTAAGCAACACGATGGTGTTTTTGCATTTCTTGCGTCTCCCTTTGGACTCGGAGGTCGAAATCTAATATTTTGAGATCTCACCCGCGCTTCTGGAGGAGATGCTTTACTCCATCGTGTTCCATTCTTAGACACATATACAACTTCTCCACTCGCATTAGTTGATGACAGTTCCGATGAAAAATCTTCCATCATCTCTTCGCGTACGAAGTCAGATCTATCTTGCTCCAAAGCCATGGAGCTGTCCTCTCCGTCTTATAATTCACTGATAGAACTAACTTCATTCTCTTCTTCTAGCCACCTCAAGACTTGACTTTCCATGAGTGGATTCATATTTACTCCAGGAATCACTAAAAAGCAAAATAAACATTATTAAATAAATAATAAAATATAAAGATAATAACAACTTGTACACAAAACTTTCGAAATATTATAAAAAAGAACAATATTATTATCATTATTAGTAAATATTTTAACATAAATAATTATTTACCTTTTTTAATTTTCATTACGCCGATACTCGCACGTACTACTATAGTAGAATGGAGACTTTGGCGAGAAAATGCTGTAATATGAGCCCACGCTGTTGCTTGGCGCCACACTAACCCGTTGCGTAATTTTGTTTTTTAGGCTTATCTAGGGACACCGGAGGAAAGGTCAAGAAATGAGTGAGGGGCACGCAAAAATGCATGTGCGATCTACCATAGTAGAGCGCGCGTGCACTCTAGTGTTAAAGAATCAGAGAATAAATGGTTTTACAGAAAAATATATGCTAAAAAAGTTCTAAAATATGATCCCGTTTTAATATAAACATTAAGATTAATAAGATTTTCAATAAAATAAAAGTATTAAATACAGCAATCGGCCATGTTATCTGAAACGCCAATCAAAAGGAATGACGTCACGTCTCAGTTAATGTCATTGTGTTGCTTGAAGTTTGACGAGCAAGCCGACGCCATGACACCTACGAGCGTTTTCGCGCTTAATTCAAATTACATAGCAGAAAATACATTAATTTACGTTAAAAGTTAAGTTTATAGCTGAAATAAACTTTTTTTCGAAACTAAGAGACGTGTACCTACAATAAGGAAAGGTATTTAAAAATCTGTCATCATGCCCATTATCGTAATTGTTTGACAGAACACAAAATATCTGATTAAAAAAATCTCCACAGAAAAATATTAAGTGAAAAAACAAAGGACATTTTAATGGGTTTTGCAGTAACTGAAAATGGTTTTACTTTTATAAGAGTGTTGGTCTTAAATTCTTGGTTTGGCTTGAAAAAAATACTCAAGCTTAGTTACTATACAAACAGTGCAAAGGTTCAAATTCTAAATTCCTATCGTGCAATCACTTTTGTACTTGCATTAAGCAAATTTTCGTTTGAATATTCTATTTAATCCCGATAAGAATACTCCTAATCCAAAATATCTCGACAGACTTATCTTGATAAAAAGGCTTGGTAAAAAATATTCTAATTAAATTACCTTCAAGGCTTTGTACTAGTAAAAAGGTCTATTAATTAGATTTGCCCTTAGGCCAACTTAATTTCTATAATCGACGTTTTAGGAAAGTTCTTAACAAAAATGGTGAAAGTTGTTTTAACTTTTTTGTTCCTAAAACACGTAGCCTGATTAATACGCTTAACCTTTATTTTCTAATGAAGTCTTTCTATTAATTTCATCAATTAATTTTCATACTAGATGAGTTTCTACTTTGATATATCTTCGATTGCAAGGCAGCCAATTTCGTGTTGATTGTCATAATAAAAAATGGTACGATAAGATGTAAACGGATTTGGAAATAATAAGTATATAATTTACTTCTTGCTACTAGATTTTGTCATTTAAAAAAAAATACATGAACATCTTCTACCATAATCTCTATCTAGTAGCCTTAATTAACCTTTCGATCGTAGTTAATCGCTTTCTTTTATGTTCCCTAATTCACCGAATAATTGAACCTATCCGCATTTTACACCTCAACACTTAACCAATACAACAAATATGCACACGTTCACGAAAATACACACACACACACACACACTCACACACATACAAACACTAACTCATCACACACGAATAAACAACTCGCTACACTTCAATAATACACACGTAGCTACCATACTACCACACACTAATTAAAAATTAGTTATAACATAGCTTACTTAGTTGTAAATTAAATTTTATAAAAAAAGGATCTTTAATATACGTAACTGCAAATTTTGAGCTATGTCACCTAATACCAGTCCGCGGAGGGGCACTGGTGACCTGTAACTCAGGTTTTTCTAAACCTACTTCAGGCACCAGGCTCTTACAAAGAAGGGTCTTAGTCAGAAACTTTATGTATAAAGCGGTGTATCATGTACCTTTTAGTTAATAAGATCATAATGTAAGAGCAAATAAATGATATTTTAATTTAATTTAATTAATTTAATTTAATACTTAATATGTTGTTAGAACAATAGAAGGCAATATATTCATAATAACGTTCGCTGTTCGGTGTTCCTACTTGCAGAAAAAAGCTACGAGTCTGCTACGTAGCGACGTGTAGTACTACCACTCGTAGATGCTGCGTAGCGTATTTGTAGCGTTGCGCATTCTTACAATTTTTAGATCGTGAAAAGTTGAGCAACATAATATTATACATACATATATGTACATAATAGATTCTATAAGCACATATTACATACGTACATTGGAAGCGCGCATGGCCAGACAGCTGGCGTAGATCACAAGCGATATAAGCAATTGCAGCATATGAAATGGGTGACCGCTAGTGGCAAAAATTTGTATTACCATGCTTCGGAAGGCACGTTAAGAGCGACGGCCGTCTTTCTCGTTTGTTGTTAATAAATAACAGTGGTTTTCTAAGGTTTTATGGGCGGTTTGATAACATCTGCACAGTGGATTGGCCACTAATTTGCTTCTAACCCGCATTGAAGGAGCGTGACAGAGAAAGGTCCAGGTCCCCCAATTATTAAGAGAGACCCATGCCTGGTAATGGGACGCAAAAAAGGGACGCAGCTAGCATACATACATTAAAAAATGTACCTTGTAGAAGTGTAGTTGAGTATTTGCAAAATTTAGAGTCGTATAAGGAAAACTTTGAATATTAATCAAAATTTTAAAGGAATTGAAATATTCAATTCTGAGAACCTTGTTTGAAGCTGACGTGAATTCTATAGAATGAGACGAGACGTCTTTAAGAATGTAACTGAAATAACAGTGTGTATTTAATATTAGGGCAATGTTGTGTGTTGCCGCTCAGTGGATTTACGAAATAATAAACGCAGAAAGTAGTTCACAAACGCTCCACTGTGTTGCTAAGAAAGTGCCCAAATCATAAAGAGAAATTTGAAAAATTGAATTAAAATATTCTCAGAATATTGTCTCTCTCTCCATAAATTCTATAAAACGAGATGAAAACACTTCCCTCAGAGGTTAACAAGTTCAAGGCTTCGAATGAACCGAAATTTGTTTTGGCCCTAAGCTTTTAAGAATATTTGCGACCCCGAAGAGCGTAGGTCAATTTTATCGAGGCTTGTTTAGGTTTGACCTATTTGTTTAAATAATGAGGATTACACTTTCCAAAGCTGTTTTTGCTCGCATCGCCTCCCCGATTTATGGAACTTGACTTCACCAAAGCAGTAATTTTAATGAGATGACTAAAAATGAAATCAAAATTACAAAACGTGTTTTAAAATTGAAAAAATGTTGTGTGATTCCTAGATTTTGGTTACTTATATACTACTTACATACTACTTCTATAAATCCAATGTTCAAAAACTCAGGCAAACCTCAGGCAAACCTCAGGCAAAATTTATAGCTTACTGAAAAGTGCAGTCAATATCCGTAAACATTCATAGTTACTTTACTAATAAAAGGAATAAACCATAAAAATAAATGAAATATATAATCAAAAACTTACTTGATTCAAATTTTAGATTATTCCTTGTAGTAGAATAGTGTATTTATGAAATATTAATAAACATTGACGCGTGCTAACCTCTCTTGCTACGTGGTAATATCCTAAGTGTTTATTAACAAATTGACGAAATCGAAATACAACGAGGCTAGCAAGTTCAAGGCTTCGAATAAACCGAAATTGTTTTGGCCCTAAGCTTTTAAGAACCTTTGCGACCTCGAAGAGCGTAGGTCAATTTTATCGTGGCTTGTTTAGGCTTGACCTATTTGTTTAACTAATGACGATTACACTTTCCAAACCGGTTTTTGCTTGCATCGCCTCCCCGACTGATGGGACTTGATTTCGCCAAAGCAGTAATTTTAATGAGATGACTCTAAAATTGGAAAAAATAACAAAGAATGTTTTTAAAATTGGGGTGACGCTGTATGTTTCTTAGCTTTAAGTTAATTATGGCTCATTCAGTTGTTTATTTTTATTCCAATGGAATAGCTGACGAGAATGCCACCACGTAGTGTTCAAGGATCGCTGCCGCCTATTGAAATCTAAACACACGAGGCCGTGTTGCTCACACTATCAAAAATTATGATATCTTATATAGAGCCAAGTTTCTAACTCTATACGCCCTAACTCTACAAGTTCTAACTTCGCAAACTATACATCTGAGTCAGAATTCGTGGTTAATTCGTCGTTTTGCTGCTGAAAAGTATAATGAGTGTCCTTAGACTCTTTAGTTAGGTTACAGAAATTGTATTACACATGAAAATAGGAATAAAATTTACACAAAAATGAAATAAATAATTAAAAAAGCGATTGAAACGGAGGATCTAATTTGTTGCTTTGAGGAAAATTCTTCAATATTTATCAAAAACTTGTCAAACTTCTGGACGATGGCGCGAAGAACCAATGTTAGACAGTCACTAACATTTAAGTCTACATGAATTGTATAAAACGAGATGACTCCACTTCCCTCTGGGGCTAACAAGTTCAAGGCTTTGAATGAACCGAAATTTCTTTTGCCTGAAATTTTGCCCGAATTTGTCAATTTTATCGAGGCTTATTTAGGCTTGACCTATTTGTTTAACTAATGAGGATGACACTTTCCGAACCTGTTTTTGCTCGCATCGCCTCCCCGACTGATGGAACTTGACTTCGCCGCCAAATCAGTAATTTTAATGATGGTACCGAAATAACAAAGCGTGTTTTAAAAATTGGGGCTACGTTGTGTTTTTTAGTATGATAGTTTTGTTTTTAATTATATAAAGTAATAGACGAGTATAAGGCCACGTGGTATTCAGTGGTTAGTCTACTATTTCGAAAGCTAGGAGGTCTCAAGCATGTCTGAGGCTCTACTCTTAGCGCGATCGTCCGAAGTTTCGTGTATTTTCGAGTGATAATTTTTGTGAAAGTTTAAGGAATTATAAAGGGTATTACATTTTTAATAGCACCATATTCTCGATAACTTTACTATAGAGTTATGTTTTTACAAAAGAAATAACAGGGTCAAAAATATGCTGAAAAATTCATGATAATATATCGATTTTAAGGCTAGACTCCCTGGTCGCAATCACACCGTTACATTGAAACACAATATATTTGCTCCATGGCAGAAAAAACTCCTACATACTCTTAATTTGTATGCTAGTTTATTTGTAGTTTATGTAAATACTCGTATTAAATAGTAAAGTAACATACAAAAACTTTTACTGACTCGCTCATATGAGTCCTTAAAAGTCTGTTTTACGCATTTTCCTAGCCTTGTCTATATTTATGTATGTTTATGATTTTTATTGAGAGCTGGGGATGACTTTTATTCGGATCGTATTAAAATTTTGTAAGTTCTTTCATCTATCGTATCAGGTAAGTTTGTCTATATCTTCCGGCTAGACAATAAAAAAGAACTATAATATTTTTCTGCTGATAGTTTTTATTATGTTTGTAAAATCAGAACTACTCGTAACTATCTACTTTATATACAAAATGGGAGTGGAAGGATGTTACAAGTCTTTTATGAAAATACATTATAGCTAATCGCAGTAATTTTAATACCTTTTTAATAACGGAAAAGTAAGAAAGATAAGAGATTCAGCGGGTGCAGGACCGTATGGAGTGGTGGATGTTAGGGGAATGATATGTCTAACAGTGGACTATGAAATACTGATGGATGAATGAATGGATGGTTGAAGACAAGAAAGGCACCTAGCAAATCTTAGCTACTTGAAACAAAACCTTTTGATTCAAATATTGAGAAGTAGAGTTTTAGAGTTCAGAAATAGAGAAATGTTATTACCTGTAAATTAAAAACTTCACTTTTCGAAAATCCATCTTCTCTTGTATTCATTGATATGCAAGTAAATTTTTTAAAACACATATCAGGTACGCTCTGTATATTGTAACCGTCATTATTTGATCAACGTTATCACAACAGATACCTACGTAATGAAGGTAATGTGGAATCGGTGTTCAAACTGTTGATTAATTCGTTGTTGATTTACTGGATGAAAATATTATTTTAACAGTTGTATCTGCAGTACAAAGGAGCTTTTTACTGTGAAATAAAGTGCAACTGATATTTTAACAACATTTTTGGACGCCTTTTTCATGATTATGGCTACGTAAGTATATGGCTAAGTCTATGATTATGGCGCTTTTTAGGAGAGTTTGGATACTGTTTTCGCAAATGATTGAAGTTATTTGTCACACGACGTTTCCACCAACTTGCAGTCCAACTATTTTACAGTGCAGCCATCTAGATCGGTTTTTCTTCTACGTTCTATCCTTCCAGCGCATACTTTATTTCTATTTGCCCGTGCCGCGAGGTAAGCGGGACGCGAGGGTTGGGGTAAGGACACGCGCGGTAGCGTCGCCCAGGCCAGTTGAGGCTGCGACGGCAGAGAGTGCGGTTGTCGTGTATAGTGCTTTAAATACTGTGACCCACCAGTGTCAGTGACGTGATAGTGCCGCACATGCGTTGAAACCATTTGTGACCAACTCATGTTAGTGACTCGTGAAGTGCTTGCGTGCGAGTGAGTTCGTGTTGTATTGAGTTGCGGCCGAAATTGCCCCCGGTAAGTCGATGTCTAACAAAATTAGCATAGTAAAGGTTATTGGTTACAAAATTGTTGAGTTGCCGCCATGTGCGGATTAGACGGCTTGTGTTGGAATTATTATCGTATTGCTAAAGGTTAAGTTTCCTTACAGGGCACTTATAAGGCTTTGGTAGACGGTCCGTAGCAGGTTTTCATTAATGTAATCATAATGAAACGCAGATGAATTACCAAGTATTTAAAAGTTGGCTCGGAACTCTATACGCTGAGTTATAACTTGGAGCTGAATAGCTGTTTATAGAGAAAAGTTTTTCTTATTTTCAAAAGCAGAAAAGTTCAATAAATGTATTCTGGTGACCCGAGAGCCTTTTGATCTCAGACCAACCACTTATCCACTAAGCCAGCGCCATGATTGCCCACTTTGAAGAAGATACTTCTTTTCCTTGGAACTTTTATTCTTTAAACAGGCTACTATTATAAACGACTTTCCGTATTTAGCTTATTTCAGTGCGGAAAATGCTTTTCCGTTGGCTTCTTACATAACTTTGTGGTGTTTTTTCGTGATTTCTATTAATTTTATAGGTTTTGGTTTATAAAGCAGTGTTCAGTATTATGAAGGTGGAATAATTTTGAGTTTTAAGCAGTTAGTGACCTTTAATTGTATTAAAAAATCAGCTCTATAAAAATTAACAAAGATTTCCAATTTTATTTTAATATTAGATGATATTATTGAACATTTATATTTAACACGAAACATTAAGTTTAAGTAATAATTCATAATAGGCCCCATAGCCTCATAATCTATAGGTACTTAATATTATAAATGAGAAAGTGTTTGTTTGTTTGTCCTTTCTTCACCTCGCTACGGTCTGAAATTTTTTTGTATGGAGATATTTTTGGGGTTGGAAATAGGATACTTATTCCCAGAGAAAATTTAACTTTTCTAGTAGACCGGAAATGAAAGTGAAAAAAAAAACCTCTAAATAAGATGCATTAATAGTCTTTAGTTTAATGTGACCATTCCCTCTCATACTTGGATTTTTTTTTCATGTTGTAAAATCGTTACACCCAAATACAGGCCAATAACAAAAAATTAAAATCATCATTATAATTTATAACCCTGCTGGAATCGAAACCGGAACCTCGATCAAATCAGTAACAACAACACTGGTCTAATAGCTTTTTTAATTATTCATCACCATCATCGATTAGGTACAGGGGAAGTATTTTAACGTACAGTTGTGATTTTTGAAAGTAAGATTACATTGAAAGTAAGAAGCGCGCATGGCCTGGCGGTTAGCGTAGAACAAAAGCGATCTATGCGATTAAGCCAAACGGACGCAGTCGAATGTGTGAGCACTAGTGGCACAAATTTCATGCGAGTTTCCGTGATTCGGAGGGCACGCTAAGTCGTCGGTCCCGGTTGTTGTCGATGGATAAGAGTCGTTAAACCTTGTCGGAGGCCTTATGGGCGGTTTGAAAACATCCGACAGCGGGTTGGCCACTAACCCGCATCTTCACCAACCCGCATTGGAGCAGCGTGGTGGAGTAAGCTCCAGGCCTCCCCAATAATGGGAACAGACTCGCGCCGAGCCGTGGGACGTAAAAAGGGTTGCAGCCAAGATTACATACGCGCGTTTTCTGTATTTTAACTATCTGTCTAATACCTTTAAACGAGCAATTCTTGTATATATCTAAATATATTTTTTGAATCTCGGAAACGGCTCCAACGATTTTGATGAAATTTAGTACCTGGTTTCGCGGGTAATAAATTGATCCAGATATTTAGAAATTTTAAATTATTAAAAAAACATTTTCAGCAATAATAAACTTAAATAAATATAAACTGAAAAATACGACTGTACTTGACATCTATTGGAGAGTATTAATAATATTGTAGCGTAGAACGCCGTGAAATGCCATCCGCTAATCCGACGTTTAAAGAAATTACAATGTCGATTTGAAAGAGCTCTATAAACATTTCGTTCATTGAATTAAAGTTTCCTTGGCTGAATGGTTACGTGAGCTGACTGCGGAACTAGAGACCCAGGTTCAAACCTCAATCAAAACCGTATTGCGTCTGTTTTTTATTTTTTGTAAAAGATTTTTTTTATATTTCAGACGGCGTTGAGAAGTAACACTAAGTAAATTAGTGTTTCGTTTGAAACTAAACCAAGAAAATAAATTATTTTTTTCCGAGCAGAGCTCGGCCGTCTAGGTACTAGGAACTAATAAATAAAGCTGAAAAGTTTTTTGTTTGAACGCGCTTTTCTCAGGATTTACTAGAACAAATTAAAAAAATATTTTTGTATTGGATAGTCTATTTATCGAGAAAGGCTTTAGGCTATATTACATTACGCTTCGATCAAAAGGAGCGAAGCATCAGTGAAAAATGTTGCAAAAAAGGTCCATACTAATATAAAAAGCTAAAGAGTTTGAACGCGCTAGTCTCAAGAACTACTAATTCAAATTGAAAAAATATTTTTGTGTAGGATAGTCCATGTTTCTCGAGGAAGGATTTAGGCTATATAACATCGTTCTATGACTAATACCAAAGTCCACGCCGAAGAAGTCGCGGGCGGCCGCTACTATTACAATATTTTGACTACCAACGTTTCAAGAAAATAAGTGCACCAGATAACAACATTGTATCATGTCTTCCCCTGTGGCGTTCATAATATGCTACGTGCATTTATAGAAGAAAAGTTCAAAGTATTTTTGGAAAAAACCGAGTAAATTCCAGGCATCCCCAATAATGGGGAGACACCTGTGCCCGCCCAGCATTGTAATAAAGTGCAGCCAGCTAACTGATAGCAGTTATCCGTAGCGGACAGTTAGTTACATTATTAATAATAAATAATGTAGTTTAAAAAACTAAAAACACGCTTTTGTGAAAATACGAACTAAAAAGTAAAAAAATAAGAAGAAAATGTATTTTACTGTAAAAAAAAGCGTGGGGTGCATGGTGTCAACAGTTACAGTGGTAAAAACCACCCCCCGCTTTTTTTTACAGTAAAATACATTTTCTTCTTATTTTTTTACTTTTTAGTTCGTATTTTCACAAAAGCGTGTTTTTAGTTTTTTAAACTACATTATTTATTTTTAATTTTTTAGTTGGATTTTTATTCTCAAATTATTGCATTATCATCGGCCCTTGACGCCTATGCAAATTTTCAAGTTAACCAGACGCTTAGACGTGTTAAAGTACCTTAGGCCATGAACTTATCAGCCGCCCCTCGTATATTTTATTTTATCCTGATGATCCTAGTTACGACTTTAACATAAAGTTATGAGATTATTGTATTGTCATCGGTCTTCAATAAATCTACAAAGTTTGAACGAAATCTGGCCGTTTAAAGTGGGTCAAAATCGCGCCCAAAGAAGTCGGTTACAAAAATACAGGTGAAGCTAATATAAAGCGTGTAAAAAAAGCTTTTACAGATTCACTCCTCAAAGGTTTGGAGTAATTGAGAGCAAATTCTTTCAGAAATTTATACGTTCAGATGGACCGATAGTAATATCCTTCAGGCAATTAGGTTAACATGATTATAAAAGGCAAATCTTATTAAAGCTTAAAATTGATGTGCAAAATTTTGCAATTATAAGCTTAAACGATACATAATTCTTAAATTGAAGGTACCTACTAATAAGAGTAAATTTAAATAAGTTCTTAGCAAAAAAATAAACCGCCGAAAAAACTGAAAAGCAAAAATACTTAATAAACTAATGTAATTCATGGCATATGATACTTTATCTTGCTAGTGGTAATTACTCTTAAAATTATTTTGGAGACTGTACCCATCGATTCGGAACAAAAGGTACGCCATTTTACTAAGGGCCCGACTCCAAAATAGTTTCATACCATAGTACAAAAATAGAAACAAAATAGAGTCATTACCATTTGCAAGATAAAGTACTATAGGCCAAGTATTACATTACAATTATTTATTGCCATTCAGTTTTTTCGGCGGATTTATTTTATATTAAAAACTCATGAATACTTCGTTCAATAAATGAGTTTGCTAACACCCATTGAGATATTGGAAATGAACAAAACTTTAAAATTACCATTGCAAATTAAAATAAAACTTTGAACGAATTCCAATTAACAATATTATCACTTCTAACTCTGAATTTGTTTTACAACTTTCAACTTAGTTAAATTGTCTCGTTAGGGAATTGCAGATAATTGTATGCCAATAATATTTCATGTTTTTTTTCTGAAAGTTCTTTATTGCACAAATAATGAATCAAAGATATGATTTTTTTTTATTTAATTATCTTTATAGAAAGTGGTATGATATGGCTTAACCAAAAATGCAATACCTTTTACTTTAATAGTAATAAATAATAAACGCTACACACTCATAGCCCCACACTAGGATTCCCTGTGTCGTGGGTGTGTATGTGGGACATACACAAAGACAGAAACACAAACACCCAGACCAAGAACAGAAATTTAAACTCATCATCCAAATTTCTACCTCGCCGGGAATCGAACCCGGGACCCTCCGATCGGCAGTCCGGCATGGTAACCATTGCGCCAAACGGGTTGTCATGTAGCCTATAAAAATTTATTTGTTGCTAGATCCATTTTATTCATTTATTTATTTTTGCAAACACGTTAAGCTAGGGGTTACAAAGGGCTTAACCTAATGCCTTTTGGCATTTTCTTCCAGTCGAACCTGGGTGAAGGTGAAAATGTATGGTAGGCTTTGTTTATGAGAAATATAGGAAATGCTAAGAAATTGTTTAGAAAGACTGTCTACTGTCTCACTAGTGGGCACATGCAGAATTCGGAAGCATTTAGGTCATAGTCCACTACTATAAGTCTTGTCTGACGTCATATTATTATGTGCACTACTACTCCGGATGGGTTATTAGGCAGTAAGTCCTGTACCAAAATTTTTTTGGTTCAATAAAGTTTAAAAATAAATAAATAAAAAATGAACGCCTCAAGCTAGTCTGGCCAGCTGCACCTTTCCACCGAAAAGAAAGAAAATAAAGAAACGAAATAAAAGCAAGAAAAGAGAAAAAAAAATTGCGCAAATATGAGTATTACCTACATACAAAAGTTGTTTGAAATGTACATTTATTAATTCGCCATATTTAATTACCTATTTGACCAAAGCCATGCAATCCACCTCAGCGAGGTATAAATGAAATTTGGAGGATAATAATGGAATTTGTTTATGACAGAAGTGGGTGTAGAGGTGATACTCCGAGCGAACCCTGAAAGTTCTACATCCTATAACATTTTACGCTAAAAAAGTTTTGTACATATTATTTTTATTGGTTTAAAAGCTTAAAAAACATTACCTTGTAAAGTATGACTGCCAGTGAAAGAAAATACGTTGAACCTTAGAATAATTACAATTACATTATAGAAACCAAGTTCGCGCGCCCAAATTGAAGCATGTTCTCGCGCCGTTCCGTAAGACTTAAGGTTAAATTTTATCACAACACTTAAAAACAAAAGAAGTCTAATAAAATAACTTTTCACAGTGTTTTAAATATTTTGTAGTATTTTATAGTTAAATTGGTTAAAATAAAAATATTTTGTTTGTCAGATGTGATAGCTGTAGGAATTTATATTTAGTGCTTCAATTTTGACAGCGCGCTTGTATGAAGATACTCATTCTGTACGTATTTATTCTAAGCGTTGAAAATTTTTTTAAGTTCGTAAAAGACATAAAGTTCTAAATTTAAAACTGAAACTAATAAATATATTGCAGTCTAGTCAGCGAGCATGAATTATTCAATTTGATTTCGTGTTCTAAACTCGAATCGATATCGATTCAACAGAAATAATATTTGAAGCTTAACTTCGTGTGAATACTATAATTGGATGTGCTAATGAATCTAAAGCTAGATCTATAATGTCTCTCCATGTATATTTATAAGATAATAAATAGAAGTGTTAACAACTCTATGTTTCAAATAAGATATAAAAGTTAGTATATAAAAATTAAGTTGTATGTGTTTTCTAATTTGCCTGAGAAAAAAACATGTCGCACCTTCGGTGCAACAAAATCACAATAGCACAATTTGTAATTTTACAGGAGAGCACTTTTACGATTTTTTTCGCATGTATGTCCAGATTACTGGATGGATATCGGTAGTAGGTTAAAAATATTTAAACCATAAATTGTTTGTAGTTTTTGCTACAGTTTCACGTTAAATGCTTATTTGAAATCATTTCGATATACTAATAAAATGCGTTACAAATAAAAAGGTGTTGAATTGTGACTTTGTTGATCCAGAATTTATTATGTTTAACGAATAATGCATTGTTATTAAAGATGAAGTTTTAAATGAAATAAAGTTCGTTAAACAAATAAATCGTATATGTTTTTCTCAAAAAGTTTTGTGACTTATACCGGAGTTGATCCTACTGCTTTCTGTATACACACCACCGCGTAAAAAGCAACCAAGGAAAGCACTTTTTATTCAGGAAGTATATCTAGCAGTGACTCCTCGAGCTGAATTAGTAGTTCATCTAGGCAGTAGTTTCAGCCAATCCACATCTAAAAGTGTTTCAAAATTATCAGTTGTACATAATACCCACATCGTTGAATTCCGTTACGATGACTATATTAGCGGCAAATCGAAGGTGTGTGAGGTGATCGCCATTGATGTCAATACATCAATTCTTTCACACTACAGTGGAAGTACGTCCTTTCCACTCCATTAGCTTAAACCCATGCTCTAGTGCCGTGCAGCTGTAAACAGTTTCAGGGATTTAATATCACCTTGTCGTACTTCGCGCTGCAGTGGAATAGGCTCAGTGCTTCCGTCGTGGACTCGGACTGTAATGGTAGCGGCTTTTTAACATTTCAACACCTCGATGTACTACTGTAGTCAATCTGGCACCGCTGGAGAGACTCTAGCACCGACCACCGACCGATCTCGATAGAATCGAAAGGTTCCTAATAGTCCACAAACGCAACACTTAGCGGCAAATTATACTTCTCGGTCGTTTGTATAACTGGTATTGTAGCCTTTTCGAAATTTGGCTTGTTCGGGAGGCTGAAAGTAGTCTACCCATCGCTTACAGACGTGGCTCAGAAGCGCGATAGGCAAGAGAACCACTACGATTCTGCTCTACGCCTCCGGTATAGTTCCGTACGACGGTATAAAACAGTTTTTGGAGCACCAATGGAAGGGGTTTCTCTCCAGTCTTCGGCAGCTCTGATGTGATACCGTCATCTCCCGGTGCTTTGTTGTTTTTTATTTAACTGATTAAAGGCTCCTCTAATTTCATACAGGCTGACGTACGGGATATCTTCGGTATAATGTCGGGTCACTTTGGCTCTCTTGTCATTCACCACATTGGGAACGGGAACTTTTTAGGAGGTATACTGTCCGTAGACCGCTCACTTTCTCTCAGAACTTTGGGTTTAGACGATATATATAGCGCAAGACTTTGCTGCCTTCGTTCCGCTCTGTTGTGTTTTTGACGCGCTTTGTGTTCTGGGCACGTACTCGTAGGTCGCACGGAGGTTGTTACGTTGTCCAAAGAGCCCTATTCTCTGCTCGTCGCCGTCTCACATACTCAGTATTGTGTTGAAAACCCCTATCACCACTATGGCTAAATTGATTTTCCCATGGGAATTAAACTTATTTTCACGGTAAGAAGTAGCCTATGCCATTTCCAGGGTCCCGAGCTAAACATATAGGTTCACAGACAGATAAATACAGACCCAACACCAATACAAAGGGGACATTGTCCTTTCTGCATTCTACGACTACTACTATTCTGGTGACTTATGAACTTTTAAACAGTAGAAACTATTTAAAAGTAATAGTATGTAAGTAGTGGTGTCATGGTGTGTAATAGTGCGCAACATGTAATTAAATTAAATTTCACGAGTAACAAGTTAGTTACATTTATATTTATTTAAATATGGACCTAAATAGTCATAAGTATTTTTTTATTCTACTACCACCACCACCACCACCGCTACTTGGCCTCTGTGGTTCCAGAAGCTTAGTGGAAATGGAATATTATACTGGACCAAAAAAAACACTTTTTAGTTAATGACTTTATAATTACAAATAAGGGTAGTTGATTATAAATATTATTGGATCTACAAAGACACTTTTTTAGTTAGGACATAGTTGTCCCAATTAGTTTAGTTCAAAACAATAATGTTGGATCAACAAAACCGCTTTTCTTTTAATGCCTTTGTTGCTCCAAAATATTTGTAATTTACAAAAAATAATTGAAGTCTCAAATACAGATACGCTTTTTTTAGCTCCAAATAAGTGACAAAAAAATGGTCATAAATATATTTGTGTGGCTGTAACTCCAGTGTACGGTGCATCACACCATACAATAAAAGCAAGTAAAATTATAATTACGATTAGCCAAATCAGCAATATATTGGTCACGCGGCTCACGCGGCAACGCGAGCCAGTTCGCAAAATACGTCGCTACCGAACATACTCTCGGCTCGTTTACTCAATTATTTGTAATTTTTATCAGTTTAAATATACAGTTTTTCTACCAAATTTTTAGCTTTCATTTGTGCAATCTTCGGACTGCACATTTTGGTCCTTCGAGCTATTTGATCTAGCGCGCGGTGGAGATCAAAAAGCGGGGCCTCGCGTATAAAACACGTGGCGAGAATAAAACAAGTTAGACTTTGGACTGAAGTGAGCTTGTGAGTGTACACTAGCATTGAAGGAGGAAACCAGCAGCCAGCAGCCAGTAGACAGCAGCCGGGAGCCGGGAGTCAGCAGCAGGTAGAGAGCAGGAGCGTCGTGAGAGCTCATAAAAGAGAAGAGTTGTCCAAGTAAGACGTTTCCATTTTATTTAACTAATAACAGCAGCATATATCTATTTTTAAAATGGAACAAATTTATGAAAACCAAAGGGAAATTAACGAAGCTATTGCGAAATTTATTTCTAACTTAAAGAAAACAGCAGCAGAAAGAAGAACTGGTGATTACTTTAGGAGACGTTTGGACATATTACAAAACTATTGGGTTGATTACGAGAGAAATCATAAAAACCTGTGTAAGTTTGGTGTTAAGGAGTATCCTTATTTTATTCACTCCGATTATGAGAGTACGCTTCAATTATATCAAGCAGCTAGAGATTTAATTGAACAGCAGCAGCAAGAGCTAGGTTTAGCTCGACCCTTAGCAGCGGCGGAGCCAAAGGAGCAGCCAGGTGAGATATTTCAGCCAGAG
The DNA here is from genome assembly GCA_911387765.1 of Pyrgus malvae. Classification (NCBI taxonomy): domain Eukaryota; kingdom Metazoa; phylum Arthropoda; class Insecta; order Lepidoptera; family Hesperiidae; genus Pyrgus; species Pyrgus malvae. The sequence continues at coordinate 22,840,543 of OU426953.1, forward strand.
ATGTCTCAATCAAGAGAGCAGCAGGTGGAGCCGAAGGCCGGATCTTCACGAGCATTTACCTCTAAAGGTACAACCAGCAAATTAGATGATCTGCTACGTAAGCAGACGGTTAACTTCACAGCCTTTATGAGAACAGCACGTAACATAAGGTTGGAGAGCATCAGCGAGAAGTGGGAGTTCGACGATGTGTTGAAGGAGCTACAATCGCGTTGGTCAGCTATTGATTCCCTTCACTGGGAGATTTATATGGAGTTGAACGGAGAAGATGAAGAGTATGAGGAGGTATTTACCAGGCATGAAAACACCTATATTAATTTAAAGAAAGCAATCAACCAGAAGCTGTGGTCTGTGTCGCATAGGGAGAAGTCGGTTCCTCAAATGGATATTCCTGTATTTTCCGGTACATATCAGCAGTGGACTTCGTTTAAGGATCTGTTTAACGAGGCTATTCATAGCAACCCCTCGTTATCACCAGCACAGAAAATGCAGTTTCTCAAAGGAAAGCTACGTGGAGAAGCCGAGAAACTCATTCAGCACCTTCAGATAAGTTCATCTAATTATAATGTTTGTTGGGAAATTCTCAATAATCGTTACAATAATAAAAAGCTAATTTTTACTTCTCATTTAAATACCTTATTGAATTTACCTAATATGTCTAATCAGTCTGCGATGCATATCAAAAGAATGCATGATGTAACCTTGGAAAGTCTTCATGCTCTTTCGAACTTAGGAGTAGATGTGACAAGCTGGGATCCGATATTAGTGCATATTTTGTCTCAAAAGCTCGATAGCGATACATTTAACGACTATATAGATTCTCTGAATAATTCTCGCGAATTACCAGTTTTAAAGGAATTTTTATCTTATTTGGAGAATAAATTTATAAGTTTTGAATCTTCACGCAGAAAGCAAGAACACGTACAAAAAACATCTCAACATAATCCTAAAATATTTAATTACGGACGAAAGCCAGGTGCTAACGCCTATAGCAATAATAATTTTCCGAAGTCATATCATATTGGCATTAATAAGTGTGTATTATGCAAAGGAGTGCATGGTGTGCCTAATTGTTCTAAATTTATTAATATGTCCAGCGACATAAGGTTGCAAACAGCAAACAAATTAAATTTATGCATAAATTGTCTCTTTCGACATAGCAGCAAACAATGCATTTCGACGAAACGATGTCACCGTTGCCACGGGAAACATAACACCTTGCTTCATAATTCATTTGCACAAAATAATCCGTCAGCAAATAACTCGTTGCCAATTGCAAAGGCCAATGAATCGATCGCAAATAACTTATACGTGTCTGAAAATGGGTCATCTGAAGTTTTGTTAGCTACAGCCATGCTCAAAGTTAAAGCGCAGGATGGTACTTTTATGATTTTAAGAGCCTTAATCGATCAGGGATCGCAGATATCACTCATATCTGAAAATGCAGCGCAGAGGTTAGGTGTAAAGAGATCATTTTGTCGAGGAATAGTATATGGACTAGGTGAAAAGGAAAACAACTGCAAAGGCATGTTAAGCATTACGTGTAGCTCGATTTATAATAACTTTACTTTTAGTATCGACGCTTTAATTATGAATAATTTAATCAAAAATTTGCCGACGGCCAGCTTTCCAAAGCCTTCATGGTCATTCATTCAAAACATAGAATTAGCAGACAAAGAGTTTTGGGTAAGTCGTCCCGTTGACTTACTCCTTGGATCTGATATTTACGCATTAATAAAAATGGGAGGTATTTGTAGGGGAGATGAGCCAAGTATGCCGCTAGCAGAACAGACTCAGCTGGGATGGATTCTGTTTGGTAAAATGCAATCATTTCAATGTAACGTGGTTTTGACAGACATTGATAGCATACACAAGTTTTGGGAGGTAGAGGATGTCGAGAAGGAACCCGAGTTATCATCGGATGATAAAGATTGTTTAGATTTTTATCTGTCAACTACGAAGCGGCGAGCGGACGGTAGGTATGTAGTTAGATTGCCTATGAAACCTGAAGCTAAGTATAAAATCGGTAAATCGAAAAATATAGCAATAGCGCAATTAATGAATTTAGAGAAAAAGTTTCTTAAGCAAAATGAGTTTTCGGAGCAATATAAAGGCTTTATGAGCGAATATATATCATTACAGCATATGGTACCATCTAAACACAACAGCTTATCGCCAGCATGCTATTTACCACACCATGGAGTACAGCGAGTAGATTCCCTAAGCACGAAGCTACGAGTGGTGTTCAATGCTTCGGCGAAGACATCGAGTGGATACAGCTTGAACGATTTAATGTTCAAAGGGCCCAATTTACAAAAGGATTTGCAATGTTTAATGGTAAAATGGCGCGTTTATCCATATGCTTTTACAGCAGATATAGAAAAAATGTACCGCCAGATTGTTGTTAGCGAGGAAGATCAGCCTTATCAGCAAATACTATGGAGAGAGTCTCCTGAACAGCTTATTCAAGCATATCAGCTGACTACAGTCACCTATGGTACGAAAGCAGCGCCTTTTCTAGCGATGATGACCTTGCATCAATTAGCAGCTGACGAAAGTAGCAAATATCCAGAAGCATCAAGAGTGTTGCGGGAGGCCTTCTACATGGACGACCTTCTGCACGGCTCCTTTGATATAGAAAGCGGTAAGAAGATAATAAAAAATATATATAGTTTGTCGAAATTGGGTGGATTTCAATTACGAAAATGGATGTCGAATGAGCCAGAATTGTTAGAGTGTATAGAACATAAAAACGGAGACAACCAATTAACATTTAATTTTAACCCGGAAATTGCGACAAAAACATTAGGCTTACGTTGGAATCCGAAAAATGATAGGTTTACCTTTAAATATTTAATTGAATCTACTGCGAACAAATTAACGAAACGGATTATATTAGGTGAAATATCCAGGTTATTCGATCCCCTGGGGTGGATAGCTCCATTAACTACAAAATTAAAATTAATTTTTCAAAAGGTCTGGTTAGCAAATTTACATTGGGATGACGAAATTCCTGAGAACATTTATTTAGAATGGATGAAAATAAAATCGGATATTAATCATTTAAGTCAATGTGAAGTTCCTAGATGGATAGGATGCATGTCTGATGATGTCATAGAGCTGCACGGATTTTGTGACTCATCCTTAAAAGCCTACGCTTGCGTTATTTATGCAAGAATAGTGAAGAAAAGCAAAGCGACAGTTGCGTTAATAGCATCTAAAACCAGACTAGTTCCTTGTAATAAGAAAATCTCGTTGCCAAGATTAGAGATTTGCGGAGCATACTTGTTATCAAAATTGATGGATAAAGTTTTAAAATACCTAGAATGTCTTCATATTGAGGTATACTGTTGGACGGATTCTATGGTTGTTTTAAGTTGGTTGCAAGGAGACCCAGGCCGTTGGAAGGCCTTTGTAGCAAATCGGGTCAAGAGCATAACAGAAGTAGTACCGAGTAATAAATGGCGATACGTCAAGTCGGGGGACAACCCTGCCGATGCGGCAAGCAGGGGGCTGTTAGCCTCTGAGTTAGCAAATCACAGCCTCTGGTGGCGAGGGCCAGAGTGGTTGAAATCGTTTGAAGATAAAAGAGAGCACAGCGCTAGTTATTCGACGGAAGAGGAACTTAAAAAGCAGTATGTAAACATAGCACAGATAACTCATGACAGCATTATATTTTCATTGTTAAAATCAAAAAGTTCACTAACAAAAATTGTACGAATTATAGCGTGGATACTTCGAGCTACAAAAATTATATCATTCAGAACGAACAAGCAACGTGAATGTAAACAGAAACCAGAATATCTCACGTTACAAGAATTAAAGCAAGCCAGGTTGTTGATTATAAAATATGTGCAAAGATCGGAATTCGGGGAAGAATTTGAAGATTTAATGAAGCATAATAAATTACCTAATAGAAGTAAGTTACTAAATTTGGACGTTTTTCTGGATAAAAATAGGATCATGCGTGTTGGAGGGAGACTGCATAACGCACGCATTTGTGCTGAGATGAAACACCCGATTGTAATTCCTTCCAAGGGTCATTTTACAACTTTATTAATACAGCAAGGACATCATCTTACATACCACGGTGGGCCAAGATTGACTCAAGCAAACTTAAGACAGAGGTATTGGATAGTGTCTGGAAATAGAGCGGTCAAGAAGGAAATAAAAAGTTGCGTAAAATGTAGAAAGCACGATCCTGTAAAGCAATTTCAATTAATGGGTAACCTGCCTGAGGAAAGAATTAACCCTGCAGCACCATTCTATCACACTGGGGTTGATTACACTGGTTATGTAGAGGTGAAAGCCAATAAAGGTCGAGGCATAAAAACCATGAAGGGATACATTGCATTGTTTATTTGTATGGTCACTAAAGCGGTGCACCTGGAGCTGGTTTCAGACCTGAGTAGTTCAGCATTTTTAGCAGCACTTCGCAGGATGGCTGCTAGGCGAGGAGCGCCAAAGCATTTATATAGCGATAATGGTACGAATTTCGTAGGTGCCAGTAGAATACTGAAAGAAGAATACCACGACTTGAAAAATACTCTTGACGAAGGTTTTTACAACGAAATAACGGATATGAATATTGAGTGGCATTTTAATGCCCCATCGTGGCCCAGCGCTGGTGGTTTATGGGAGAGAGCAGTACGTAGCGTAAAACATCACTTGAAGAGAGTAGTGGGAGAGCAAAAATTGACCTTCGAAGAATACACTACCCTCCTAGCTCAAGTGGAAGCGTGTCTAAATTCACGACCTTTGTGTCCGTTATCGGAGAATCCAGATGATTTAGACTTTCTCACTCCAGCGCATTTCCTGACGGGAAGACCGGGAGCAGTAGTTATAGAAACAGAGCATGATGCGAGGACTAGGTGGCATTTGACTTCTAAATTAGCGTTGGATATTTGGAAAAGATTTAGAACAGAGTACTTAACACAGTTATCGGTTCGCAGCAAGTGGCTTAACAAGCAGGAAAACATTAAAATTGGGGACTTGGTAACCATTCAAGACGAGAACCTTCCACCTGGTAAATGGTTGCTAGGCAGAGTGATAGAATTACACCCGGGACACGACAGCTTGGTTAGAGTGGTATCACTTAGAACGAAGAACGGCATTTTAAAGCGTCCTATATCGAAACTTTCAGTTTTACCTATAGTAAAGGGTAAAGAAGAGGCTAAAAAAAGGCTAGAAGTTGAGAAGGAAAAAGGCAGCAAAAGAATAAGACGGCAAGTAAAGCAAAGTTTTATATCAATGGCAATATCTTTCATATTATTTATGACATTGTTAGGTAGTTCTCAAGCATTATTAACCGTAACAGCATTGAAAGAAAATCAGGGATTTTATTTTGACCAAATCGGCAACATAAAGATAGCACGGGATGAATGGAAGCTCGTCGCATATTATGATATGGAGCCCTATTGGGAAGGAATGACAACTATTGAAAAATATACCAAGTACTTAGACAACATATGTACATCCATATCTAATCAGTCCCATTGTGACGTAGCCCTATCACAGCTGAAGCACAGCACAACAGAACTAGAGTTCAGTAACCTCATACTTCTTGGTCAGCGTAATTCAACGCGCGCACGAAGGAGGCGCGGCCTTATCAACGGAGTGGGATACCTTGCGAACACACTGTTCGGGGTACTCGACGAGCATTTCGCGGAACAATACCAACGAGACATAAATGAGATAAGGCGAAATGAAAATCATATGAGAGCTTTATGGAGGAACCAAACATCTGTTATTGAGGGTCAATATAACGTTCTTAAACGAATGGAGGAAACAATTAGTAAGCAGCATAAAATTGTCAATCAAAACTTAAATAGTTTGGAACGGGGCTTAAATTCATTAAAGGAAGAAATTAAAGGCGTGGAATTAATAAATGAATTTACAATGTCCGTTATCATAGCCAGTAACTTGATCAGCAATTTGAGAAGCATACAGTATCAGCTGTTGGACATGATAACAGACGTGCATTATGAGCGATACAGTTTTCACCTTCTTTCTCCCCATCAACTACAACATGAGCTTAATATTATTTCGGGACAGATACCTAAGGATTTAACTCTACCTATTGATAATATTTCTCAAGAAATGGCTAATATTTACAAGCTTTTAAAGGTCAAAGCTCGTATGACAAATGAATATTTTTTGTTTGAAATCCTCATTCCTCTAGTTATAAGAGATAATTTTGAACTCCATAAGATAATAGCTGTACCGCATCTAAGTGGAAATAGCATGATCAGCATCACACCGGCATTTGATTACGTAGCAATTAACCTTCAAAAGGACATTTATGTTCCTATAGGACAGAATGAGAGGCAGCAGTGCATCTATCTTCCTCATTCTTTTTATGTAACTTACATACCACTTTCTTTCATTTGAAGCCTGACACCAATATTTGTGTGAAAGAACCAACTACTAATAATTGTCAGATAAGCATATCCATGTGCTCTCACAAGTGGATTAAACTGAACGAATTAAATTCATTTTTATATTCCTGTTGTAATCAATGTGCACTGCGCCTTATTTGTGACGATCGTGTTACCGTCGAGCAGCTGACGGGGTCGGGTATCCTGCACCTAGCACCGAACTGTTTGATAAAGGAAACAGATTTTACAGCGTACAGCATAAGAGAAGCAACAACCAAAATCAAAATAGAACCAAACTTACACAACCCAAAAATAGCACCAATTAATCACCTTTTAAATATTTCCGTCAAACTTATGGGAAACGAAACGTCGGAAGCAGCGATTCATCGAAATTTGGAAAAACTTGGACAACAAATAAATGAGCTGAAGAACCAAGAACTTCCGGATGATGACTCCCTCTCTTATTACCACGTCCATCACTACGTGGTTACCTACTTGTTGGTGGCAGCAGCAGCGGTGGCAGCGGGCCTGTTCCTGTGGAAATGGTGCAGCCGGCGCCGTGCGGAGCGACCTCCAGTGGCCGTGCGCTATCGGCCATCGCCCTCATCGAATTTAAGTGTTAAAGTGGAAAGTGCGCGAAAATATAATAAAAAGGCTGACCGACAGCCTAGTGATAGTGATAAGTGCAGTGTTAAAGTGAAAAAAGACACAGCTACCTCACCCGCTCCTATTAGGGTGTATAGAATTTCGGATGTAGTTTAGTTATTTTTTGTTTTCACTTTAAAGACAATTGCTTTTATACAACTTTATTATTCCTTATGTTAAGCATGAATCATTTTTTATCTTGAGCACTCTTTTAGCCATTAGAATTTCAACTCTTTGTTAGATCCGGGAGCATGTACGGTGCATCACACAATACAATAAAAGCAAGTAAAATTATAATTACGATTAGCCAAATCAGCAATATATTGGTCACGCGGCTCACGCGGCAACGCGAGCCAGTTCGCAAAATACGTCGCTACCGAACATACTCTCGGCTCGTTTACTCAATTATTTGTAATTTTTATCAGTTTAAATATACAGTTTTTCTACCAAATTTTTAGCTTTCATTTGTGCAATCTTCGGACTGCACATCCAGAATATCTGGAATACTCGCGGGAGCGGGGGCACTACTGGCCAATAATACTTTGTCGGCCCAGAACTCACGGAAAAATCACTCATTTCTACAAAAGCACTCGTGCCATCTAGTGGAATTTCGTAATACTTTAGTGGGTGTCTTTGTCTCCCCAATTGAAAGCATGATTCATAGACAATTTGGCATACTTAACTCAATTTTTCATTTTTAGCTACTTGTGACTTTGTTGCACCGAAGGTGCGATGTATTTACTGTAAAATCTTTAAAGTTTTTCTGATACAATTTTAAACATTTTTTATAAATGTGATTGCGATGCGATGCGTATGCGATTTTTACAGCAAAACATAGCATTTTTTCGATCCGTTTAGGTTTTAAAATGATCCGGAAATATGTAATATTCTATACCTATTACAGTAACATTCACAAAACTGTGACCGTCTTCAGGCCCTTTAAGCAAAACAACGTAATAAAATAGTGGTCAATTTAATACTTTATCTACTATTAAAATGATCAGTCATTCTGTGTAACAAAACTTTTGGAAATACTGCACTTTAACTGCAAAAATTCATATGTAAAATCAGCTAAATCGGCAAAATTTCGTATATGGCCTCTTAAGTAATCAATATTACCACATTCGTTACACATACGTAGTTAAGTTTGTAGCAAAGAGTCCTTTGAGCAAGGCCGAGCCGATGAGAGCTTCGGTTTTGTATGACTAACGAGATTGGTTACATACACGTTTTGACAAAAAGAGGAAGAGTACGAGAGAGCCTACTCTAAGATAAAATATTTGGAAAAAAATGAAATGAAATTATTTTATTCACTATGTGGTGTTTGACTATCTCTTAGTGAGTCATTTTTTATCAGCTCTGGTTTTCAATATAACTGGAACAAAATAACCATTTACAAATTTAAAAAAATATTATTTTTACCGGTCAATTTTTTTTTTCATTGGAAATAAATCCATGCATTCATTCATTAATTTTTAGAGTGAAACTCTAATAAAAACAATTTTTATTCACAGAGAAATAAACACGTCAATCCGGCCCAGCTTTTCTCAGCAGATGATAATAATATAGTTTTAAAAATAAATTAGCCATCCGTTAGCGGCTTTCCACACGTAAATCCGTTTTATAGGTCCTCATAGAAAATAAATAATGTAGTATAAAAAACTAAAAAACACGCTTTTGTGAAAATACGAACTAAAAAGTAAAAAAATAAGAAAAAAATGTATTTTACTGTAAAAAAAGCGTGGGGTGCATGGAATCAATAGTATCTTAAAAACACCCCACGCTTTTTTTACAGTAAAATAGATTTTATATAATTAAATACGGTATGCACTAAAAAAAGTAATTAAAAAGTTAAAAAAGCTACAATGCGAACGGCACGATGCAAATTGACAGAAGTTTGAGGGGCTATCTATTGACGGGTGTTTTTTTATACTATTTTTACGATTATTTCAAGGCTTTATTACTATATAATAGGCATCTTGATAATAAACGAGTGCGCTTGGAAACTCTTGAAACATTTTTTCTTCTAAAGCGCGCCCGACTACTAGCGATGTTTGAAATTATAACTCGTCACAGAGCCATGTGGTAGTTACCATGCCGGGTTCCCGATCGGAGGGTCCCAAGTTCGATTCCCGGCGAAGCAGAATTTGAATGATGAGTTTAAAATTTCTGTTCTCGGTCTGGGTAGTTATGTTTCTGTCTCTGTGTGTGTCCATGGCTCCCACGGCACAGGGTATATCTATCTTACTTGGGAATACCCATGTCATAAACAAGTTGCTTATCTACAGCTTTTTTAAATCTCCTTTTATCCGCCAGCGGCTTCGCCCGTGTGAACCCGTTCTATAGGTTCCCGTAGGATAAAACAACCCTATGTATAAGTAACCCTATATATTATTTCCCAAGGTACATTCTATCTATGTTCCAAGTTTCTTTGAAATTGGTTCAGTAGTTTAAGTGGGAAAGCGTTACAGACAGACAGATAGACAAACAGACAGACAGAGTTACCTTCGAAAATTTACAATATACCTAAGTAACTGGATTACATTATACTCTATTTTATTTTTACCTCAACTATGATTATTCGCTTAGCCTGTATCTAAAGTACCAATTAGTTTTTTTCTACTTGCACCGGGATCACGTTGCCGTGTGCTCGTTAGGCATCAAGCCAATTAGTTTCACTGCGCATCCTTTGTATCATCGATACAGGTCAATATGACGCATATAGGTCGTGTCATCAATGAATTGATGTAGATCGTTGATATCTTGTTGAAAAAACGCTTATTAACAACCAATTTTCATTAATTTTTAACGTCACAATGCTGTGTATTAGGCTTCAACCAAAATGCAAAACTTTTAGGTTACAGTTGACCACAACGATCAAGTTTGCCTGTAGATTAGTGAACTTCATAAACGTTTGAATTTTATTATATAAAAGTAAGTAATACGAGCGTTGCTCGGATAAAAACAATAAATTTTCTTCACAGACTCATTGGCTTTGTTTTACTTAACAACGTCATCTACTGAAGTAGCTTCTAATTAAAAAAATAGTAGTTTACCATAATACACTCGCCAAAAGATGTTAAGAAGGGTCATATTTTTCATTTCATGTTTAAGTTTATTATGGCTGAAATTGATATTTCCTAAATAATGAAATCTAGCTATATTGTCCCCTAAAACCTCTGTTTATTAGATTTGTATAAAGACATTACCTTTCCAACTCATTAACTAGCATAGTTTGATATAATACAGAAACGCGAATTAAAATTATTTGAAATTTGATTACTATTCGTATCTAATTTTATTATATGTTGAACCTAAAATTGCATAAATTTGTAAATTATAGCTAAAGCCTTCTTGTGAGCAGCAACATCATTGTATACGAGTAGTATAGTACCTACCTCAATTTTCCCGTTAATTAATTTATCTTTTTCTTAGCTAATATTTTTTATAAGTACCTCAACTGCGTCTGTACGTTTACTTGCATAAAAACACATGATTCTTTTTAAATAATATCCTAAAGCTGAAAGCCTAAAGACATAAACATTAAGTTATCACAACTTCAGGGATATTGTAAGTGATAAAGCTATTTTTTTCACTTCTTGTACTTGGTCTTTGACCGTGCCATATTGCTTTTTCAGTAGAGTACCGCTTCAGCTATTCTGTTGGACTTATGCCAATTTATAGAAAAACACAAACACTATTTTTTTCAATAGTTTCTTAATTTACTATATTGAGTTCATATCTTTATTATTATTTATTAAATATCGAAGCGCGCATAATCCTACGGTAGAACGCATTATCTATTAGCTAAGCAGAACGGGTGCGGTTAAATATAAGATGGGTGACCACTAGTGGGTAATTTACGACGAGTTAGTCAGTTTCGGTTGTTATTGATAAAGTCCATCACGCTGCTTGATAATAGTAAGAGTGAGTTGGCCACTAACTCTCAAGCAACGCGGAGAAGCAACCTCTAGGTTTTTCCAATTATGAGAAGAAACCTATACCCTGCAGTGGGAAGCAAAAGAATGTCTTTTTATATTTATTACAACGCGTGTGGTGCAATGGTTACCACTCCGGACTGCTAATCGGAGAGTCCCAGGTTCGATTCCCGGCGAGGCAGAAATTTGAATGATGTGTTTTAATTTCTATTCTCGGTCTGGGTGTTTGTGTTCCAGTCTTTATACCTGATCATGGTATCCACGACACAGGGTATATCTATTCTACTGGGGCTATGAGTGTGAAACGTTAATATTATTATACAAGCGGCCGCCCGCGACTTGATGATGTTATTATAGCCTTCCTGAATAAGTAACTATTATTAACTATTCAACACATTTTTTTTAAAATTCTAACTAGTAGTTATATATATTTATAGTAGTTATAGCTATATATATTTATATAGTTTACATTACTACTGGCTGGCTGCAACCCTTTTTTTTGCGTCCCACTGCTGGGCACGGGTCTCTCCCCCTTATTGGGGAGGCCTGGAGCTTACTCCACCACGCTGCTTCAATGCGGGTTGGTTATTTCTACTAAATGTTAATTATGTTAACATTACTACTAAATGTTATAAAAGCTCAGTCATCAGCTTAATAATATGTTTTATCTTGCTTTCGTTTATGTAGTAGGTAGTGGAGTAAGGTGAAACAACATAAGTATAACAATCTTATGATTGTGAGTACAAAAGGGTTTACAATACAGAGATAATGGTGCAAACAATATATCGGCATAATAGTAAAATTTGTATGGCTTTAATTAGGCCAATTTTTTTTACAGCATATTATTATGACGCCATTTTTGAAGCCCAAGTCAAGCAATGGGCTATTAAACGCATTTTTGTGCGTGCACATACCTAAGGGGCCGGAAAGGCTAGAGGTGGCCCCTGTAGTTTCGAGATTGAGATAGAGCTTCGGAAGGTGCAGGAGAGCACATCTGCTCCCGAAGATGGACCCGTTCTGGGGCGTCGCGCGTGGAGGACACCGGTGCGTTCCACTGGAGTCCTCCCAAAGCGCAGAGGCAGCCACCGAGGGGCTTTTAGTGCGGTCAAATAAAATGTCTCCCGGGAGGGCGAGGGTACCTTTTGAAGGGCCCCCTCCCCCGATACAAAAAAAGGCACAGGCGGTGGGTATTTGGGAGAGATATTTTTACAGTGGTAATACAATACAAATATTACAAATATATATACAATACGAAGCGCGCAAGGCCTGGCAGCTAGCATAGAACGCAAGCGATCTATGCAGCTGAGCCAAACGGGCGCGGTCGGGTGTGAGATGGGTGACCGCTAGTGGCAAAAAATTTCATGCGCATTTCCGTGCTTCGGAGGGCACGTTAAGCCGTCGGTCCCGGTTGTTGTCGATAGATAACAGTCGTCAAACCTTGTCGGAGGCCTTATGGGCGGTTTGAATACATCCGACAGCGGGTTGGCCACTAACCCGCATCTCCACCAACCCGCATTGGAGCAGCGTGGTGGAGTAAGCTCCTGCAAGCAGGCCTCCCCAATAAGGGGGAGGGATCGGTGCCCAGCAGTGGGACGCAAAAAGGGTTGCAGCTATTACAATACAACCAATTCAAACGAGAACATTCATTATAATCTATGTGATCGTTTCAGATGCAGATAATTCCGCCGGGAATACCGTAATACTTTGATGTATTCTACAAATAAACAGTACACAGGCTTTCCTGTGACTACCACATAACTTAATATACCTAACTACGTGGCATTCAAGTTCCTCGAGTCATGTATATGAGTCTTAGAAGGAAACATTTGGACTTTCGCCAATTATAGCAAAACATACTAAAGTTGTATGAAAATGGTTGTCGCTAATATAAGCATTTCATTTTATGGCTAGATATATCAGCAGCAATGGTTAGTATATTTTTCAACTCATTGTATTTTTTTTTCAATCTTTTTATGTCTCACTGCTGGGCACAGGTCTTCTCTCACCAGTGAGAGGGATTTAGGCTATAGTCTACCTGTTGACGCTTGCAACACTGCGCCAACGATGGCTTCGGAGAGAGAAGGGCGCGGGGAGAGGGGTCGTAGGCCCGTTGCCGCCCTCACCACCTACCCGCGCATACGCACATTCGATATCAGATCGTCATGTAATTAATTTGTAATTTGTACATAATTTTGCCTTCATCACATCTTTAAAACTCAAAATTGTCTTTTCTTATGTTCTTTACGGAACACTACCATGCTGGCCAAGTGCGGATTGGCGGACATCATGCTTTTGAGAAATTATGAATTTCTCTCAGGCATGCACGGCGATAAAGAACATCGTAATCAATTAAATATCATAATAAATTTAAAAAAATCGTAGCAGGAATTCGTGGATCAGTTGGTAAAATTTAGCTAATTTTAACGCAAAGTTTTTTTTTCGTTGAATAGATTTGGTGATTTCAGGCACAAAGGTCTTACCTAATTTACCTAATCTACCCGTATTGGAGCAGCGTGGTGGAATAAGCCTTTAATCTCTCCGAAAATAGGGAGAGATACATGCCCAACAGTGCGACGCAAAAAGGGTTGTTTTCATTTACAATGGTGCGTAGTTTTTTTGTGGTATTAAGTACATGGTTAGCACTTTATATATATTATAACTAGTGGATGCAGTCCTGCCTTAAAAGTATTGAAAGAGGATTTGTTTTCTTATTATCTTAAAGAGATTTCATGTTACTGTCAAAAAAAAAAAAAAATAATAATGACATACGAACTGTCCAGTTATTCTGACTGTGTCAAAGTTTAGAACGACACGGCACGAAATACAAAACGTTTGACAGACAGGAACAATTTATATGGGAAAACTAAATAAGTAAAAAAGTAATTAAAAAACATTTCCAGTGGCCCAAATTGTGAATCTAAACCATTCTCGAATCTCCACGAACACACACAATAAATTTCATCATAATCCGTCCAGTCGTTTAGGAGGAGTTCAGTCACATACACACGCACAGAAGAAATATATATATTAAGATTTAGCCTAATTTATATGACTAATGAGTAATTTTACACTAACTTAAACTGATATATAAATATAATTGAAATGTACGTCCACTGACACATCACTTCTTAGTTTTAGCGCATTAAGGTCATGACACACTGTTCTTATGTACTATAAGTTGCGTTTTTTTTTCTAACATGGTGCGTAGTGCGTACAGGGCAAATATCAGTTAGTGTTTTGCCACGACAAAATTACTGATCACATAAACTTCTTCATTTGCGCTGTCCGTATAGATAATCGCCATAAAGTGACGTACATTCCATTTCTTTGCTAACTTTTACCTAAAATGACCTTTGGATGCCATACTTATATCGATATATTATTATCTTTTCTGTGCTTTGGAGAGCATTGATAAGATGCGAGGCATGCAAGCAAAATGCACACGTCCGCAACTAATTAACTAACGGTCCCTGTAAGCGATCACCGTCACCTAAACACAAAGAGGTAGAGGTATATATATATATATATATATATACTATTTTTGGTGAAGATGCGGGTATATTAGAGATCAAAAAAGAAAGAAAGAGAGAAAGAATTATGTACACGCGGTAGAAGGTATACTGAAAAAAAAATTATTAGATAATAATGTAATAATTTATAATTTACGTTGTGAATAAATTATACATACCGACAATTAACCTCAAATCTATAAATGCACTTAAAACATTTAATTAAAACCACTTTTACAAATATTCAAAACAATATATAATTACAGAACATAATTATCGATTTAGCAACTAAGTTCAGACTGTTGCTTTTTTCTGTCGGTGTGCGCGCGCATCGTAAAAAATTCACTCCCATCATTTTTCCCAATCGCGTCAAAAGAAGTATAACTTCAAAAAATATTTATTTAATACTAGGTGTACATAATAGTCACTTAATGATTGTCATTTATTGAACCCAGTATCGAAAGTATTTTCAAACTCTTATCCTTGACTAGATCTATCGATAACAACCGGAACATGCATAAACAATAAGTGAAAAAATGTTGGTAAACTTTACTTAACTTAACTGTAGGTCTGTAGGTGGTAGAACTATTATGGTTCGCCCGGGGCTGTACCACCACTGCACCTACTTCTGCCGTGAACCAATTCTGTTTTGTTTCGGCGGAAAGGTGCAGTTGCCGGCCACACTTACATTAGGCGATCTCCAGCCTCCGGAGTAGCAGATAAATTGCATACGACCTCAAACAAGACTAACCTATGCTTGCTTGAAGTTGTATTAGATGTCCATGGAATGCAGCGACCACTTAACACCACGTGGCCTGCATGCTCGTCTGCTACTCCATTCAAATAAAAAAAAAAACTAACCAAGCTATAACGTATGTGTAACGCATATTTTACGTAATTGTATCCGTAGCATAATCTTCTGGCTGCAACCCTTTTTGCGTCCCATTGCTGGGCATGGGTCTCTTCCCATTATTGGGGAGGCCTGGAGCTTACTCCACCACACTGCTCCAATGCGGGTTGGTGGAGATGCGAGTTAGTGGCCAACCTGCTGTCGGATGTTTTCAAACCGCCCATAAGGCCTCCGACAAGGTTTGACGACTGTTATCTATCGACAACAACCGGGACCGACGGCTTAACGTGCCCTCCGAAGCACGCGCATGAAATTTTTGCCACTAGCGGTCACCCATGTCACACCCGACCGCGCCCGTTTGGCTTAGTTGCATAGATCGTTTGCGTTCTGCGCTAACCATGTGCCATGGGCCATGCGAGCATAATCTTCTACGGCCTTAAAAGATTTCGTTACACAAGTTACGTAATTCCTTGTTTGTCTAGAAAGGCTATTTGTGTATAAAGCTTTATACATAAATTCGGGTAAGATTCGGTTGGAAGTATGCCAATTTTATTAGGAAGCAAAGTTTTAATGGCTAGTTTAGTTGGTTATCATACAGCTTATTACGGTTGGTAATGAAGATTGAGCAGTATGAGAATTGAACACGCGACCCTCACATTTTGATTCATCTACAATCTACAACACATATAACGAAACAACGAATTACATACTTTTTTGCAAAGTGTTTCAATTTGATTAATAAATAATATTACAATAAAGTATATATTTTTTAATTCAATGGCTATTTGACCTAAGACTGCATGTACTCGTGTTAAATAGTTATTTAAATTTCGCGTATAATTTAAGGACAATTCTAGGTATCGTTTAAATACTGGTTCATGAAGACAAAGTCACTGATATTCATCTTTATATCGTCATATTAATGGCGGTTTCTGTTTCGCTTAAGGAATACAGTTTATAAAAGTAAAAATTTTGATATGAGTAAACTAATTAATTCTGTTTTTTAAACAAATGAAACTAACATTTTCTTAATGTTTATTACTCTCAAAGAATCAAGAATTGACATGGCTATAGATATACATGGCTATAGATAGATATACATGGCAAAAATTTTAACAAAACAAAAAACCGACTTCAAAAGTAAACTATTCCAAAATAATTTAATATGCACTAATAAGTAAAAAAATGATTGCGTATTCTTCTACAATTTAATAGTCACCTTACATTTCTACTCATGTGTTAATAATAAAATGTAGGTACAAATTATTGTTATTTTTGGAGTCGGTGTCAGCATGTCCACCGTGCTTGTTTCATCATTGCACCCATTATTCGATGCGAATGCGAAGTATTTCTTATAATATGAGGCGGTCATTAGCCTCCAGCATAACAATGCAACTGCATACGATTCCAGGCAAATGCTACAGAAGTAGGCCTATAAAGGGAATCTACAGAATATGTAGAATATACATATATAGTAAATAATTTCATGACGGCAAATTAAGGAACTTTGTTGAATATCTAATCTCGAATAAATAAGGCGGCCCCTAGACCTACAATAACATTGTACAATATTTTTATTGTACAATAAGATTGAAAGGCGCTCTGAGTCCAAACGATCAATTATATTGCACAATAATACGAACTGGACAATGTTTTCGTGTTCAGTCGGAGAACAGGATTGAACCCGTGTGCACCGTGCGAAGCAACATGTCCGATTAAGGATTTTATAAATTTTGTGACATGTAGGATGTAAATTTTTTAAATGTTATTGTTATATTATTATGCACTACTATTATTAGGGATTTTGTTACATATTCATATTGTTCGGAATTTATTGTTAGTTAAAAGTATTTACAGATATTATGTCATAGCAATCAAGGACTTTGGTCATTCCAGAGGAGCTTTTGTAATACAAACAAATAAAAATCAAAATAAAAAACATGTCCGAACAAGATTAAACTGCAGCTGTAGTTTTGTTGCTTGTGGCTAAACTTAAACATTCAAATTCAAAATAATTCAAATACATTTAAGTTAAAAAAATCTCTTATAAATTCACTTTCGTTTTCTTTTGGATTCTCTTTTGTACGTGTACTCCACGTGACGACGAACCACAGACTGAAAAATATTGCGCAATGCTGACCCTACACGATGCAATGGAAAAATATTGTGCAATAAAACTTAAACTCGCTCAAACTTTTGGTCAATCATTGCGTAGTCTTCAATATTAACCCTAAACGGTCAATAATATTGCACAATTCGCAATATTGTGCAATATAATTGACCGTCTAGGGGGCCGCTTAAAGTCACTAATTGTGAAGCTACTAACAAACACTGCTTCGCTTCTCACAATGTCATGCTTACAAAGAAAAAACATTTTTTCGAGAAATACAAGAGGTGCTTACACTCGTATACAATTCCAATGACTTGTCACACAAATACGAATACAATTTCATCAAGAGTATCAAAGATAAGGTCATGCCTTAAGCAATCTGTTGATGTTTCGTGGAATAATTTAAGTTCGGCGCGTTGTTTCAGACCCTTGACATTTTGAGGGCGATGTCTGTGTCTGAGTGGCTCGGTTCGGTTTCTGAAGGCCCTTAGCGACTTTGTGGGTTTGAATACGAGAGTTTCATATTTTCTGTAGTTTGCTCAGTGTTTTGTAAGCGTACGGAAGCAATACGAAGTAGTAGTAACCTAACCTATAACCTTATCATTAGTATTATTTTCTTGAAAAATTGTATATAATTCAGTTGAATACATTATTTTGGTATCTTAACTTTGCTATGGTAAATTTAGATAATGAATAATAATTATTCATACATTTTTTACAAATCAAGTAAACGCATTGGGCTTTTTTACCAGAAACGTTCAACATGCGCTTGTGTAAGCCTACTTTTTACTTTACCTACAGATAAAATTGCAATGTTTTCTTAACAAAAACTGATATAATCTTCACAAAAATTATTAAAAATGTTTTGTTTCAGTTGAAAGCTAGAGGTATAACGTCCTTATGTACAGATACTCTTATAAATAAACAAAGAAAAACCTAGAACCAAACTTGCTTATGCCCGTTTTACACATAGCGGAAATCGTTCGATTTTTGTCTGAACAGATAAATCGAACGTCCCCTAATGCCTCCACACGCCACCGATATATGTATCGATCATTAGTTTTTCGCAGAAGTTAACACAATAAACATGTCATCCACGACGGAAACTGATGATGACGCACTTGTATTGTTGGGCCTAATTACCTATGTGCTTAAAGAAAAAAGGTCGGGGTACATGTACATAATAATATTATTGCAAAAAGCGCGCTTTGCATGATACACACACGTCCGAACACAAGCGGGGTCCGAGACGAACTGTGGGTTTTGTTCGTCAATCTATTATCAATTTGAGCGACTGTTACATTGCATGTGTTAGTTTAGGGACACCTAAGCACTACGGTATCTCAAATCGGTGTCGTAACTTTAGGTTATGCCTAACGTCGTTAGTCGTGACTTAAGGGTTAGTGAAACGTGTTTTTCTTCTAAGTAACTCCTAAATATTTAGGCCTCTGATTTAGGCGCATCCTATGGTTAGTGAAAATGGGTGATTGTGTCACTACGATTCACAAAGTATCTACGAGAAAACTCCGTCTTCAGCTGAATATAGTTAAGTTGTCTTTTTTTTGTTTTTTAGTCGTAACTTTCAATCAAAACAAATTAATGTGTTAACAGTATCATACATATTTTATCACTTAATAGAGTATGTATTTACTCTACATCATAATTAAAACAGAGAGTGCTTGTGACTGTTCCTCTAAAAAGTGGGTCAAACATAAAATTGTTGCAATTTCATTATATTCACATAATATAGTGGAAGAACTTTAATGGTTTGAACGGGTTATTACTATTGCTGTATCAATTTTTATCGTGATATTTTTCTACTGTATTTCTGTAGGAAGGCAGTGACTATAACTTTCGGAATAGCAGAATATCTGCTATATTAAGCACTTAACATCACCAGTGACTTGAATAAAAAGTTTTTATCATAAAACATTTTTCTTGTACCTCACCTAAAAGATGTAAGTAACTCATTTGAAATATCCTTGAGAAAGTACGAGTAAGCCGCGCAAATAAACCGAGCTTCTTTAGACATTTCATGGTTTTATTATTCTTCCTTGAAAATTAATTTGAGCAAATTCAAGCTTTGTTGCTCCATATAAAATTTGGAGGTTTAATACGTTATCGGGCGACACAATGGCGAAGACTTTTCACAAAAACGATTTTAAGAAAGATCTTGTATAAATCCTGTCAAATAAATAATCTTAGTAATGATTTTTTAAACCTTCAAGACCTTTATTTTTGGTATCGGGCAGGAAAACTTTAAGAGGTACCCAGCATCTTGGAAGAGGATACCGGGTTGAGATTACCGTGGGATTTGTATCGCACTAAAACCTCTCGGTGGCCTGTCTCTGCGCTTGGGGAGGACTCCGGGATCTCCATTGGAACGCACCGGCGTCCTCCACATGCAAAGCCCCAGAACGGGCCCATCTTCGGGAGAGCAGATGCGCCTTCAGGCGCTCACAGCGGCATCCGGCCACGCCCATACCATCGTACTTCCCGGGGCTGCTGGCTGGATGGGTCAAGCTCCCACTATCACCGTCCGCAACCCCGGAAGACCCCTTTTAGTTGCTTCTTACGATCAGGCAGGGGATACCGTAGGTCTATTCCTAATCCTGAAGCTACGCCCATACCATCGTACTTCCCGGGGCTGCTGGCTGGATGGGTCAAATCCCACTATCACCGTCCGCAACCCCGGAAGACCCCTTTTAGTTGCTTCTTACGATCAGGCAGGGGATACCGTAGGTCTATTCCTAATCCCGAAGCTACAGGAACTAAACCTTCAAGATCTGGCATTTATTTAAAGAAAACATTACTAAGATTAGTTTATAATAAATGCCGGGACCTTCAAGACTAGTTCCTGTAGCTTCGGGATTAAGAATAGAGCTACGGTACCCCCCGCCTGATTGTAAGAGACGACTGAAAGAAGGTTTCCGGGGTTGCAGACGGCTTATTCATACGAGGAATACGTGTGCAAATTTTACGTTTTTAGCTTTAAGGGTTTGGCCTTTGCCTTTTATATATCATTCAATCAATACCAATAGACATTAGGCTAAAACTCTTTGTTACTCCTAGTTTAAAGTATTTGCAAAAAATTAATAGATTATTAATAGGTTACATATATAACTTTAGTGGACTACCCTATTATTAGAAATTTTACACCGAGAAATTTTTTGTGTGATGCGGGTCTGAGGAGGTCTTAAGAAGGTATATGCGTGACAAGTAACGTTTTATGGCCGAGTACAGAGCTTCAATCCGTCGCGAGCACCAATAAGTCTCCGGAGCTCATTTATCAGTGCTCTTCGTAAGGAAACATCGTAAAAAGGTGAGGTGGCTGCTATACTGGGAACGATGAACTTAAAGCGAGTGGATATAGTGCTATAAAAATATATTATTATGTAAGCTAGAAAATTTGTTTCGTAATGTATTCATTAAATGAGATCAGTTTAGACTAATAAACTAATATTATAAATTCTCTGATCGAAAACTATAATTCTAGAGATATGCGCTAAGAAAGAGCTGCGGACGGAAATCTAGTTGATGATACGCATGTACTGCATTATTTTAGTCAAGGATCCGTGCCGGGATTCAAACGTCGAACCGTATCGTGTAGGTCCATTTTCTTAACTACTAAGCTACTGCTCCGGTCACTACAATCTATGACCATATGAAAAACACCGGTATGTTCTTCGTTGCAATTGCGTCGCTACCAGGAACAAAAAATCAAGTTACCGGTAAAATAAATCAGCGTAGCCTTTTAAAGTTTTGTTTTTGAAGCGAAAACTTCTTTAGCGGAGTTACATTGTGCACTCTTTTTGGGATGGGTAAAAAATGATAAACTCGCGTCAGGACACGTGGCCTGATCGAAAATTCGTAAAATAGTATAGGAGACGTAGAAGATCGACCTTCACCGATCTGATAATTCGATGAGACATACATATTTTTATCAAATATAATTTGAAGGTCGATCTTCACCGGCTCTTAGACCAAGACGGAGGGGTGACAGCTGATGACGGCTCGACTGTCTATACTTGTAAAATTCGTTTATATCAAGTATTTAAAATATGGATATTGAACAAAGTGCATCTATTAATGAAAAAAGTGACGAAGAAATAGTGAAAAAAAAAAATTAGTGAGTACTTTATAAAAATACTAGATGAAAACCTACTGAAAATACTAGATGAAAAATAATACTGATAATAAAAGCAATGCGTACGAAATTATTCCCTAACCATTCCAAAATATCAAAAATGCAAAACATTAATGTTCAAGTTTTCACTTCGCCGGCACTACCGGAGTGCAACCCGTTGTTTTTTTTTCTCATGTATTTTGCATTTTTAGATAGGATATTATCTATACTGTTTACTCTCCAACAATGTGCAACACGGCTAACAAAACGCTAAGAAACGTAAGCCGAAGAGAAATCCTCGCCGCATATAAAAACGCTGATGACAGTCTCCCTATTGTACTAGTGTAAGATTTATTGGTGAAGAGCGCACCGCACACAAAAACCGGGAACAAAACAAATGTGGAATTGGCTGGTCATGAACAAACATAACGTAAAAAAATAGCATTTTCGAATCGAAAATTACAGCAGATACAATAATGTACATTATGAGGAAGGTTATATTATAGGCGGAGCGCGTATAACATAAACTTCCTTATTATAATATCTTATCACAAACACATGAATATTTATAATAAAATAAATATCTTAGGAAAATTCACACAACGCCATCTGATTCGAAACTAAGCAGAGATTGTACTGTGGTAATCAGAAAGCTGATAAACATACTTATATTATTATAATTCTTAATACAGTACTTAAATAGATAAATTAAATTAAATGGTAAAAATAGGTTCAGAAATACTATGAGTTTTTCTTGGGTTTTGGGTTTTGTGGGGATAACTCCACAGCTTTACAGTCATAGGAATGTAAAGCGTTATTTAATTATGAGTTTTAACTTTTAAATGGGTCCATGTAGGAACTAGACACGCGGCAGCGTGTCAAGCCAAGTTCAAGTAAAAGAACTGGCTAGCCAGCGCTGAATATAATATTACACGAACCACTCGGTGCCACTTTTGACCATTCTATAACTCAAAACTTATTTAATGTAAACACATTAAGTGTGTTTAATTATATCCATAAGGACATCTAGAAGATCTAACCTACTTTAAGGTCTCACATTTTTAAATAACAGCAATTGTTATAGGCATCCAATAAAGCAAAGAAATAGAGTTTAATACTTGTTCATAATGTTATTTTGTTCATACATATTTGGATTTTGCATAGAACTTGTCACTTATTTAGATCTCCATTCTTTTTGCGGCGAAGCCCACAGCCAAGCATAATTTTTGTATTGGACTTGGCTCTCCTTTTTTACATTTATGTTTATGGTGCGATAAACATTACAAGTACGAAAATATGGCAGATGCTAGAACTTTTACTTTTGTTTCGACTGGAGAAGTACCACCGCTGTTGATGGTTGTTGCTGGCCAGACCTACAAAAAATATATTTGCTACCCGGGCTGCTACGGGACCGTACGGATGAGGAATGTAGTGTGCGGGGTTCTTCAGGGCTTGGTCTTAGGACCGCTCCTGTGGAACCTCGCATACGACGCGGTGTTGCGGACGATGCTTCCACCTTGAGCGTCGTCTGCTATGCCGACGACACCCTCATCCATACCGAGGGCGAGTCCCTCGAGAAGAGCGGCAGACTTGCCGAATTGGGGGTAGCCTGTATGGTGACAAAAATTCGCAGACTAGGGCTTCGAATAGCGCCTCAAAAGACCGAGGCACTATGGTTCCACGGCCTCAAACGGCGTGAGAAACCTCCTAGCGTGTCGGTACGAGTAAGTGACGTAGATATACAGCCGGACCAATATATGAGATACTTTGAGCTGGTGCTCGACAGCCGCTAGAGCTTCGACGAGCACTTCAATCGTCTAGTCCCCCGGATTCACAAGGTGGCGGGTGCTATGCACAGACTGCTGCCGAATCTCGGGGGACCAAGGGAAGAAGTCCGCTGCCTCTACACAGGGGTCGTGCCCTCTATCGCACTCTACTGTGCTCCCATATGTTAATGGTTTAAAAGGCTATCAGGTAGCAGGCGCGGCCGAGCGAAACTTAACGCCGCGCAGCGCATGATCCTGATTAGAGTCGCACGTGGCTAATGGACTACTTCGTATGAGGCGGGCATTGTCCTGGCGCGGTTTCCGCCTCTGGACATTCTGGCAGATATAGACGCAGAGCTCTTCAATAAGACTTAAATAGGACGCGGTCCTACGCCAGGGGGCTGAACCCTCGAATGAGATGATCGGAGAGCTTCGTCAGAGATCAGATGGCGGGCTCTGACGCACTGATGTAAACTAAACGACAGAATACTCAACATAAAATGCCATGAATATGATGTAAAATAAATAAGAATATATAATCGAACAAGAACACTGAACGGTATTGTTATCACTTCCATCCATTCATCAGCCTTTAATAGTCCACTGCTGGACACAGGCCTCCCCTAACGTTGCCACTCCTCCCAGTCCTGGGCCTTCTGAATCCAGGGAATTGTTATCACTTACTGGTAAATAAATTGACACCATGAAACTTAAAGACTCCCAAGGTTAATAAAACAATGTTTTGTATTTAATGTTGCACTAAACAGCCTAAAGTCACCACACTGACATAAAATTCAGAGGCATCGTGCCTTACACTGCCCTTGGGCGCAATTACGGTCGCACAATGCTCGTGTTCCAACACATATCAAATAAAACTTTATTTATGGTTTCCTGACTCGTTATGCTGCCCTGGTACTTCCACGCATTAGTCTTGTACCCGATAAATAAGGGTTAAAGATAGGGAAAATGTAAAAGAGGAATTAAAGGAGAAAAGAAAGTGAACGTAATACGATAAACGTAGGTACTTTATACTACTACCGTACTATGTACTACTATCTGTAAATTGTATTTAGATAAAAGTCACAATTAACATTTTTATATTTTGACGACCCTTGTGGCGCAATAGTTACCATACCGGACTGCCAATCGAAAGGTCCCCGGTTCGATTCCCGGCGAAACAGAAATTTGAATGATGAGTTTAAATTTCTGTTTTCGGTCTGGGTTTTTGTGTTTCTGTCTTTGTGTGTGTCCATGGTACCCAGGGTATACTATACCCTGTGTCGTGGTAGATACCCTACTGTGGGGGCTATGAGTGTGAAGCGTTATTATTATTATGTTATTTGCTACTTATCGCGGTGGCAGCATCCCATATATACCTCAGACTACCTGCCTGACCTGAATATCCACGGCTGCTGATGTACATACATTTCTAGGTTCATGGTATTTATTTTCTTAACTGTATTACAAAAATACGTCTTATCTTAAGCAGTAGTATAAAAAAGGTTTCACTAAAATTGCAGTATAAATATGATCATTATGCTCTTTTTTCTGTAAACAATAATAATTAATAAACATCGTTTTACCAAACATAATAATTATACGGAGTACTCGTTATTATACGGAAAAAATGTAAAAACTTAGAATAATAACGTTAAGAACGTCAGTCTTCATACAAGCGCGCCGTAAAAATTAAAGCACTAAATAGATTCCTACAGCTGTCACATCTGACAAACAAAATATTTTTAACTGATTCCAATTAACTATAAAATACTATAAAATATTGAAAAAAATTGTGAAAAGTTATTTTATTAGATTTCTTTTGTTTTTTAAAAGTGTTGTGATAAAATTTAACCGCGCTCGGTTCGCGCATCGCGAATCGCGCCCGGCATTAATGGTACCAATCAACATGCTTCAATTTGGGCGCGCGAACTTGGTTTCTATAATGTAATTGTAATTATTCTAAGTGTTAAAATTAAATCGAGCCCTTTTAGAGTTCTTGGTTTATAGGTAATACAGGTGATCCAATCATGTACCTTGTGAGATTTCAGCGTTGAAAAAATGAAAAATAGAAAATAATTTCACTACTTTTATAGTCTAAGACGTTATTCAATTAATTTTAAAAGTATTTCGCAATCTCTTTTTGAGAGTAATGTTTATAGTCTTGTAAGGTCGTTTATTATTCTCATCTTATATTTTAGGATGCTTTCTCCACAAAAACACTCTAAAAATGAGTTTATTGTGAAAACGTTTAAATGTCAGCTATTGTTTATTCAAATGTTTTATTTTTTTGGCCCAAGAGCTTATAACTCAAAATTATATGTTTCGTATAAAAATTTGAAATTAGAACCACGGAAGAAAAAGATACAACAGTGGTACTTCCTCGCCAAATATAGCCCGTTGTATAGATCCCTTCAATGTCATTATTTAATTTTAAGTTTGAGGCGATCAATCATGTAGACCACTCAATCCTACTTGTCATTACAGCCCATGGACATCTACACATAACCTTACGCAAGGATTGTCTGAAGTGTTTGTCGCATCATATAAGTCTGGCTAGCAATCGCACCCTTTCACCGAAACACAAAGAACTTTCTTACACCTGCGGGTGTAACGCGCAGCGGTAGTACTTCCCCGTCGAATTATTAAAGTTTTACCGCTAAAACTACTAGCTATCATGCTCCTGTGAGCATGTCCAGTCCGTCTGTACTGACTTTTTGCGTTTCACAGCTGGGCATCTTTCTTGCCATTATTAAGGAGGCCTGAAGGTGACTCCACCACTGCGGTAATGAAGCTCAGCCCTTCAATGTCCTTATTTAATTTTAAATTTGAGGCGAACAATCATGTAGACCACTCGGTCTTACTTGTCATTACAGTCCATGGATATCTACACACAACCTAACGCAAGTATTGCCTGAAGTTAAAAGTCGCTATACTACTCTGGAGGCTGATGGTTGCATCAAATAAGTCTGGCTGGCAATCGCACCCTTTCACCGAAACTCAAAGAATTTTCTTACACCTGCGGGTGTAACGCGCAGTAGTACTTTCCCCGTCGAACTATTAAAGTTTTACCGCTAAAACTACTAGCTATCATGCTCCTGTGAGCATGTCCAGTCCGTCTGTACTGAATTTTTGCATTCCACAGCTGGCATGTTTCTTGCCATTATTAAGGAGGCCTGAAGGTGACTCCACCAGTGCGGTAATGAAGCTCAGCCCTTCAATGTCATTATTTAATTTTAAGTTTGAGGCGAACAATCATGTAGACCACTCGGTCTTACTTGTCATTACAGTCCATGGATATCTACATACAACCTAAGGCAAGTATTGTCTGAAGTTAAAAGTCACTATACTACTCTGGAGGCTGATGGTTGCATCAAATAAGTCTGGCTGGCAATCGCGCCCTTTCACCGAAACACAAACAATTTTCTTACACCTGCGGGTGTAACGCGCAGCGGTAGTACTTCCCCGTCAAACTATTAAAGTTTTACCGCTAAATAAAAACTACTAGCTATCATGCTCCTGTGAGCATGTCCAGTCAGTCTGTACTGACTTTTTGCGTTCCACAGCTGGGCATCTTTCTTGCCATTATTAAGGAGACCTGAAGGTGACTCCATCAATGTGGTAATGGAGCTCATACACCTATAGAATAGAAGCGCGGGCGAAAAAAACTCATATGAAATATCTATGTATAACAACATATCCATTATGTTTGTTCGCAGTTATTTCTAAAAATATAGAAACAGTTTCATATAAGATGCATAAGAAGACTTTTGTCTCACCAGAGCTGTGGTAATGCGTCGTTTTCGCTTTAGAATTTCTTATTTTCTAGAAACAGCGGCATACTTGATGTCGACTTATGCAAGCAGTTCTCGTTAAAATCTTTTAACGTAGCCTTGTACCTTAAGAACCAACCTTTTATTTTTTATGCAGCTGCTACATGATAACATAATGGCCGGTAACCCAATTTAATACTTAGGTTTTCTCTATAATTTTGTGGAGTTAGTTTTTGCTCTGGACCCTGAACCTTGTAGGTGGTAGAACTATTATGGTTCGCCCGGGGAAGTACCACCGCTGCACCCACTTCTGCCTTGAGCAATTCTATTGTGTTTCGGTGGCAAGGTGCAGTTGCCGGTCATACTTACATGAGGTGACCACCAGCCTCCGGAGTAGCAGCGCAACTGCATATGACCTCAGACAAGACTTACCTATGCTTGCTTGAGGTTGTATGTAGATGTCCATGCGCTGCAGCGACCATTTCGACCTGCGTGGCGCAATGGTTACCTTGCCGGACTGCCAATCGAAGGCCGGCTAAACAGAAATTTGAATGATCAGTTTAAATTTCTGTTCTCGGTCTGGGTGTTTGTGTTTCTGTCTTTGTGTGTGTCCATGGTACCCACGACACAGGGTATATCTAACCTAATGTGGGGCTTTTCGTGTGAAGCGTTATTTATTTATTTATTTATTTAACACCACGTGGCCTGCATGCTCGTCTGCTACTCCATTCAAATAAAAAAACTTGCGGTATATCTAGTATTTTTTAAAATAATCGTTTAAGATCCACTCTTTCTTTTTTTCTTTCTCTTTCTATCAGTCATTTGGAAGTTTTATGCTGGACAGAGGTCTCCCCTCCGTTCAGTCCTACGCCCTCTGAATGTTAATTTAAGATCTACCTAAGAATAATGAAACATAAAAAAATCACTATGATTGATGTTTGTCGTGGGGTTTATGCTGCGAAAGAAAAGGTTGGGGCTATAATAATGGCGTTATTAAAATACAAGATGAAGAAAACTTTTTAAAATCAACCGTTCAACCGTTTTCCCGTAACAGCACAATACTTGATGTAGCTTGGCTAAGTGTTACTGTCTCGTGGAGACTCGTTTATCTTCACTATGCGAGCGTTTTATCTTTAGTGTGGTATTCATAATATTTAGGGAACTTTCTTTTGTAGCCCCTTTTTCAAAGTTATGGCTGGTTTTAACAATACGAGTAACACTCAGCTAAGGTATGGTTAGATATTCTTTTAACTGTCTTGTATGATATCGGTATATATTTCAGTATACCTTAGTATATAGTTCATTAAATCTCGTGAATGTTACTGTGTTCGTGTGGATATACATAGTGTCTATTTCCGTTATCATGCTTATCACAGAAACCCATTGTTACTTCACCCTCTCACACTTGCTGTATGCTAAAAAATATTATTTTTATTAATCACTGGTCGTTAAACGAGTAATGCTATCTTCTTCAGGTCATCAGTCCACCTGGTTGGAAGGCGGACTCCTTTTGCCGAGACGTGGTCGCCATTCGAGGACCTTTCTTCTCCATTGTTTGTCGTTCCTCCTAACTATATGGCCTGCCCATTGCCACTTCAGCTTGCAGATTTTGAGAGCTATGTAGGTAACCACCGACATACAACCCGGTTTCAATATCTGTGGACCTCACTCTTCCCGTGCGGAGCCAAGGCGAGCCGCTAGTCAATAATAAATAAAATAATAAATATAAAAGAATAATAGAGAAAAAATAAAGTTCATAAGTATTGTTTACAATATTATCCTAATGGTGCTTGTTTTGCGCACCGTACTACAGCGCTGACGTGACGTCAGGTCCACAGATATTGTAACCGGGTTGTAGCTCTCAAAATTTGATTTATATAGAGGAATATAAAGACGGCGATGCATATACTCGTATTGATAGAACCCACGAGCCTCATCTCTAGGCGGTGTCAAAACCAGCCTAAAATACTATCCATTTTCATCCCAAGCACAATCTTTGACCTCTGGCTAAAACATTTAATATTTATTATTATTAAAATTATTACGCTATGAATTTCATAAATGCGTTATAATAGCTGGGACTGAATTTAATTATACGACCAAGTCCATTTCGTGCCCATATTGGAATAAAGTGACGCAATTCGCCAAATGAGGAAACATTTCGTATTTACTTCCCCATAGAATTTCCCTATAACGACGCCATAAAATACATATAAGCCGCGTGGCTTAGTAAACTGAAATGAGTTCAGGGAGTAGGATATTAGGCAAATTAGGTACCCAACTGACTCCGCGAAGGTGGCTTAGCCTCGTGACACTATTTTACGTGACATTAGGCTACGAAAAGATTAGTGTAATCGCTTAATGGTGGAAAACAGCGATTCCCGTCAGCTTGGGCGATATTTACAGGACTTTGGAAGTAGACTTATGATGTTACCGTATAATCTTACAATAAGAATTAGTTACGGAGTTGTATAGTTTGTCAGCATGTGGTGTTTTTTATAATGTTGTAGAATTCCCACAGAGATAACGCAAAGCTTGTAAAGAGTGACTTGAATTAGAATCTTATTTAGCAACTAGCAGTCGCTCACTACTTCGTCCGCGTGGACTTCAGTTTTAGAATTTTTCTAAAGCTAAAGTTACTTCTTATTACATCAGCTACCTGCCAGTTAAAGTCCCGTCAAAATCCAGCCGTTTCAGAGATTAGCCTGAACAAATAGACAGAAAGACAGATGGACAGACAGACAAAATTTGTACAAAAAATTATTTTGGTATATATTTAAATACATGTAGTAAAAAGCGGTTATTTGAATATTACAAACATACACTCCAATTTTATTTACTTATATAGATATTTGACTTAAGCAAGCAGTTGCACTAATATTCTACAAGCTTATTATCTAATTATCTTATTATATTACTTTAATACAGATTAATTACAAACGATTTAGAATGTAATTGTTATAGCAGGAGCATATAACTATGATAAATGCGGTTGAGACATAAAGCCATTATTGGTGACTATATGGCGAAGTTATTATGCCAGAATGCCTATCGAGTTCCCAGAATTTGATTCTCAGCGAGGCAGAAACTACGTTTAAAACGATATTCTTATCTTCTTAAAAATAAACCAAGCCAGATCGATTTATTCTATTTCTGTTTTGTGTAACAGTTGTTAGTTATCTATTTACTGATGTTATTAATAAATGTTACAAATCATGACGTACTTACCTACTATTTTTATCACCCACTATGCCATAAGCCGTAATAAACAACTATTCATACAACAAATATTTTTTTACATATACCCTCTACCTTGTTATTAATATCAGTTACTATGCTAATCGGCTAAGAAATAAATGTAATTGTTGCATTTCTTTCTAAATGATATTTATGTAAAATCTTTTGAGAAATTAATGTCTTAAACCATAAACCATAATAATGTTAAACTCTACCTCCACCAGTGTGCATTATAGCAGCGTGGTGGTACGGTCCGGGCGTCGCGATTATTGGGAGAGTCCGTCCGTATATTGAAGTGAGCTACGAATGTTTGAATGCTAGCTTAATAAAATACGAGTATGCAGAAAACATATTAAAGGACACGAATATGCTCGCTCCTATACGTGTGAATGTACGTATTGTAGCGAAGTAACCTTCGGAATGGAATTGGTATCGAATATCGATGTACGATATTGCGGCATTCGACTACAAAGAGAACGAGTCCCCAAGTTTTCATTTGTGGTTGTATGTATGTATGTGCAATGTTTGCATCTCTATGGTTTGCATTATATTTCTGTCATTTGTGTGTTTGTAAAAACAGATAAAAGGATAGAATTTAATTATTGTAAAACAAAATAAAATTAGTTTATTAGTAAGAAGGAATAAAGTTCGATTTATCATTGGCGATTTAAAGTTTGATTAATTTGGCGACCTGCATGGCACAATGCTTACCATGCTGGACTGCCAATCTAAGGGTCCCGAGTTCGATTCCCGGCGAAACAGAAATTTGAATGATGAGTTTAAATTTCTGTTCTCGGTCTGGGTGTTTGTGTTTCTGTGTTTGTGTGTGTCCATGGTACCGACGACACAGGCTGTATCTACCCTACTGTGTGGCTATGAGTGTGAAGCGTTATTATTATTATTATCATTCGTTTGGCATAGTCGGTGCTACAGTTAATGAAAAAATTTATGCCTCATTTCTTTTAATTAATCTATACATCTATACATATAATAAATCTGTAACAAGTCGGTTTCTGTACATTGAAGATATTTGAAAAAAAATGTCACTAGGGCTATTTATTAGCGTAATAGAACCCAAAACAATGATTTTTAGAATTATTGTCTGTTTGTCTGTTTGTCTGTTTGTCTGTTTATCTGTTTGTCTGTTTATCTGTTCGTTTGTGCGCGCTAATCTCAGGAACGGCTTAACGTAGAAGGATACGGTTTTCACTGATGTATTGGTATTTTTTTGGATTAACATTTAGGGTTTGTTTTATTTAAATCGGTTAACAAACAAAAAAGTTACGTCAATTTCAAGAATTGAATTAAAGACTGAAGCGACCATTACCGATACAAACTAAATAGCTGCATCTTTTTAACGTCTCGCTCCTCTCCTGGGCTTCCCATTTTTGGGGAGGCCTGGAGATTAGTTAACCACGCTGCTCCAATGCGGGTTTTTAAATTTAAGTGTGTAACTTTTGTAAGAGAATAAATTTAATGCGAGCGGTCACACCACAAGTTTCGATAATTACTAACATCTCTTAATATTCTGATAGCAAGTTTTCAATCACTTATGCTAGATTTCATCTCTAAATATTTAAAAAAACCATACATATCACCACATATTCAAAGAAATCCTCAATACAAAATTAATGTACAAAACCTTAACAGAACGAGGCTACTGCCGACATCTATGTTCATATTCAGAACTATTTAGTGATCTGTTGCAAATTCGGTATATCGACAATTTAGTTTACACGCTATACGATAGATGTCATTGTTACGCAATAACGCTATTACAAAGTGGATTGGTGGAGATTATTTCAAATAATTAATTACGAGTATATTTACTTAATAAAATATCTAATAAAAAAAATAACAACTTAGAGACCTTTGGAACTGGCGCTGACTGACAATGAGTACAATTCATTGTGGTAGAGCATTATGGAGGCGCGGCGCGGTGGTTACATCCACATATTATTGGTATCGAACTTATTTAATAGACAATAATAATTATCGACTCGCGCAGGCGCGGTCCCAGTGGGGGGGTCACAGGGGACATGACCCCCCCCCACAAAATCCCTCACTCATGCGTAGATGGAAGGCGAAACAAACCAATTTGAGACACCTCTTCCCCCAAATTTCTTAGTGACCCCCCACCAAAATTTCTTGGCGACCCCCCCCCCCCCCCCAATTGAAGGCTGCGACCGCGCCTGGACTCGCGGGGCGCAATGGTTACCATGCCGGACTGCCAATCGAAGGGTCACGAGTTTGATTCACGGCGAAGCAGAAAATTGAATGATGAGTTTAATTTTCTGTTCTCGGTTTAAGTGTTTGTATTTCTGTCTCTGTGTGTCTCATGGTACCCATTACACAGTGTATATTTACCGTACTCTGGGGCTATCAGTGTGAAACGTAAAAAAAAATCAAAGTGTTCTACCGACTTTACTATGCTGAGTGATCTTTTCAAAATGATAGCTATGTCACCATATCATGATTACACCACCAGTCGAAGGTTAAAGTTCCACAGGCCGCTTTGCACGCTCCTTTTGATGTTTGAACGGATGTTTAAGTTATGGGACAACCTTCCAGCTGAGGCATTTCCAGTGGACTTTGACATAGGGTTCTTCAAGAAAGCTGTAAAGAAAGCTCTTCTTGAAAGCCGGCAGTGCTCGGGTGGCTCCGCTGGGGTTGCCCGTTTCCATAGGCGACAGTGATCGCTTAACCACGCGGCCTTTCTGCCTCTTTGTTCGGTTTACTTATAAAAAAGTGATTTCGAATAAACGAATAACCGAGGCACTAATAAAAAAAAAATTGAAATGAGCAGACGTTTTCAGTGGTTAATTTAATAAGAGCTATTACATACATACGCAGTACTGGCACTGGTGTTACACTAATATGATAAAGCGTCACGGCAGCAGCACGGCATGGTGGTCACGCCCAGATTAATATTAGTAATCGATATATTTATTTCTGATGCTGTGTGAAGGGTTGTTAATAGAACTAATTGACTCTTAATCGCGTAGGGCCTGATCCTCTCACGCTGCTCCAATTCAGGTTGTGACGTCTTCATTGTTAGTGGCCTAACTGCTGTCGCAAGTTTTAAATCGCTCAAAAGACCTCCATTAAGTATGAACGACAGTATGTTAACGACAATTGCAACCAACGTGTAAGCAACCAAGAATTTGACTCCCAACTACTAACCACGCCTAACATAGCGTAGACATTTCACCACCTTTCTGCAATATATTTAAGTTACATAATGATAACGAATCTATGCATTATTTGCAGCACAAATTATTTAATTATAATGATACTTTCCGCGGGCACAGCAGTACTATCTAAACACTTTAAAATATTATAATACGTTTAATTTGTAAAGAGAAACTGATGATAACGACTGAAAAGTCGGTATTATAAGAGGAGTACAGTAAGAATTGTAAGGACTCAGGAAGAATGTATCTACTCAACATAATAATATGAACTTTTGTATCATAAGTAATTTCATAAAAGGTAACAATAATCCAAGGGACAGTGGAGGGCAAGCGGTCACGAACGAAATTGCAACCTCATCAGCCACGACCACTCTGTCAAGAGTGAACGACTAAGGAGGAGGAGGAACAAATAATCCAAGCTTAATCAAGCCTTTTGTACAAGTCTATCTACGCGGACGACGTCGCGGGCACAGCTAGTTATAAAATATTTTTAAGACTGTAAATATAAATGTTATCCATTGCAACTAAAAATTAAAAAGTTTAGCAAAACAGAAAAGCTTTAGGGTTCCCTACCTCAAATCTGTGCAAAAATTATTTTATATGATGATTTTGCTATAACTCATCTGACTTTCAAGTACTTTTTCAATGGAAATTCACAAGGAAACCGTCATGCAATATAATATTATACATTTAGCACTGCGATAATATGAAGGTTTCTAATTGCGTAAAGAAAATAAGTTGTAAAATTCATTTTGAGAAAATTCATTTCCCACTTATTTAATTAGTAACATAATATCCTTAAATACATCCTAGAAATGCTCTTAATTGGTTCATTAAGAGTATGAGGAAACCTTTGGTTCAATGAAGCCACATTATATTATACAGTAATTGCGAATATAGTATTAGTTTTCGATGTCTTCCTGCTGCGGTATTATGTAACATGTTACACGAAATACGTAATCATTTAATTGTGTCTATGAAACGATATTTATGTCACATATAAATAAACGATATTAATGTCACAAGTTCAAAGCCCCTTCTTTTTTTTGGTATCGGGGCGGAAACCTTCAAAAGGTACCCGGCACCTTGGGAGAGGATAATAAATAAACGTTACACACTCATAGCCCCACTGTAAGGTAATGAATACCATGTGTCGTGGGTACCATGGACACATACAAAAACAGGCACATAAACACCCAGACTGAGAACAGAAATTTAAACTCATCATTCATAAATAAATAAATAAATAAATAAATAAATAAATAAATAAATAAATAAATTCAAATTTTTGTTTCGCAGGGAATCGAACCCGGGACCCCTTGATTGGCAGTCCGGCATGGTAACCATTGCGCCACGTGGCGGGTACCGGGTTCTGTAGGATTTATACCGGACTAAAACCCCCTCGAGGGCCTGTCTCTGTGCTTGGGGCGGACTCCGGGATCTCCAGCGGAACGCACCGGTGTCCTCCATGCGCAACGCCCCAGATCGGGCCCATTTTCGGGAGAGCAGATGTGCTCTCCTGCACCTTCCGATGCTTACGGCGGCATGCGGCCACGCACACACCGCCGTCCTTCCCGGGACTAATGGCTGGACGGATCGATCTCCCACTCTCATTGCCCACAACCACGGAAGCCCCCTTTTAGTCGCCTAACTAACTAATGTCATCCGTTAAAGATGAATTAAAAGCGATTGACTAATTACAATCCTTTTTTGCATCCTGAAAACTGACGTAACTACTGTTGAAATTGGGAAGGCCATGTTGCTAATGCAGGGTAGTGAATATGCGAGTTAGTGGCCAAATGACGTGAAAGTTACTTACGTAGTTCTCAAAATTAGCAATCTGTAGTAGTAGCAGGCTAAAAGGACCGACTACAGATGAGGAAGAATGCTCCTCTAATGGAAACCAAATCTCCTACAGAAGAAATAAAAATACGCTGTATGAATTTTTATATTTTTCACCAAGCGATGTATGTTATCACACTGTATGTAAGTATGTATATTGCCAGTGTCAAGTAGAAAAAATTGAATCCAATTTCGACGACCCCTGTAGCGCAATGGTTATAAAGCCGGACTGCTGATCTGAGGGTCCCGGGTTCGATACCCGGCAAAATAGAAATTTGATTAATGAGTTTATTTCTGTTCTCGGTATGGGTGTTTATGATTCTATCTTACTGTGACTCTGTGAGGCTATGAGTATGAAACGTTTATTTTTATTATTTCGTTTCATAAATTTAAATTTACTTAATTTCAAATAACTGCTTTATATATATAAAGTTTAACTTTTTAAAATGTTGGTTGAATTTCAACCACATGACGAGCCTGGGTTTTGTATATAAACAAAAAAAAAACAGAAATCAGGCATGGAACTGACTCTATTTTTGATTTAGTTGAAGAGTTTGAGTACTCAGTTTGAGTAATATAATACTGGTGTTAGCTGTCTGTGTCTATTGTGTTGGATTCGAGGGTGCCTCAGCAAAACATGTAGGATCAGATATCAAAGCCTCTAACACGGCTTTTAAATTTAGCTTAGGGTGAAAACATGCAACTATTCTTGGTTCGTTTACATATAGAAATGGAAAGATAGTGTGTCTAGTAAATACAGCAGCATTACGTCTGTTACAATCAATACGAAATTTTGTACGAACATTATATTATAATCAATTAAGTTTTTAACACTAAAATAGAACCGACTTCAAACGGTAAAAAATAAAATTGTTCAGTACCTACCTACTTCTTCTTGCTTATGGTAATTACTCTTAAAACTATTTTTAGAGTCGGACCCTTAGACCGGTGTAGACCGGGTTTAACAGGGATAGACCGGATTCCGACCGAATTTAGTTCAAAACCGGATTTTTAGTCATGCTAATAATTAAATAGGCCATCCACATGAATCGCGAGAGGGGCACACGGGCAGGCAACGCCTGTTCGATGTTCATTTATTCAATATAATATATTATTAAAATTAATAAATGATAGTAAAACTTGCTTATAATACTTTTTCGATTACTACCACTGGTAACCCTACATACTCGTGCCTATGTATAGACCTATGCTTAACATACATAGCATACCTGTGCTTAACTCTATTTTTTCTTTATCTGCGGATATACCAATGGTAATCTCTAACTATTAACAAATTTGATTTCGTCAATTTCAATTGTATTGGAGCCATGCAAGTTATGAATAACTTACTTAAATGCCATATCTATCAATAATGAAACATCTTAATTATTTTGCACAGATTATATAAATAAAAGGATCTTTTATGTAAGAAAATAAATATGAATCATTCTCTTTCTGATTCTCAGCATTGTTATGTTATTGCTGCTTGAATTAGTTTATTACTAGTTTAGTCCCTAGTTTATTGGATTGTTGAATTAGGTAAAAAAAACGATATACAACCAAATATGTAAACAAAAAATAAATTAATTAAACATCAACAAATCTGAAAAGAAAATAAAAAAAATGTAGTTACATCATCGAACATCTTCAACACATTTCGCATAAAACTTAAGCATTTGGGAGATTTTCAATTCATTATTCGAACATGCTGGTAAAATATCTCAGGATCTACGAGTAACTGCCCACTTCCGCATCCATCCATCCATCCATCAGCCTTTTATAGTCCACTGCTGGACATAGGCCTCCTCTAACGTTCGCCACTCCTCCCGGTCCTGGGCCTTCTGAATCCAGCGGCTACCCGCTGTCTTCTTCAGGTCATCAGTCCACCTGGTTGGAGGGCGGCCTGTACTCCTTTTGCCGATACGTGGTCGCCATTCGAGAACCTTTCTTCCCCATCGGTTGTCGGTTCTTCTAACTATATGGCCTGCCCATTGCCACTTCAGCTTGCAAATTTTGAGAGCTATATCGGTTACTTTCGTTCGTCTACGGATTTCATCGTTACGAATTCTATCGCGTAGAGAAATACCAAGCATAGCCCTCTCCATCGCGCGCTGAGCGACCTTGAGCTTATGGAAAAGGCCAACTGTAAAAGACCACGTCTCAGCGCCGTAGGTCATTACTGGCAACACACACTGCTCGAAAACTTTCGACTTCAGGCACGGAGGTATTCTGGACGAGATCGTCGGTTCTCAGTGTCCTGGTGTTGTATGTTGCCAGGTGCAGAGGTCATTTTCTTTTGTGACAGCCGAATCTCTGCCGGAGATTCTTAGCACCCCCTGCCCCGCCGTTACCATGGCCGCTGTCGTAACCAGGGATAGCGGGGCCGCCGGGGACTGGGGGCCGAGGTTTAATTGTGACTGCCATAGGGGGTTTTTGCCATAGTCACCACGCTTGGCATTGCGGGTTGGTGACCGCAGTAGATGATACGTTACACAGGAAGACGCTGCTGCCCATCCCCTGGAATGTGTCCCTTGGTCGCCTCCTACGACCTCCTGGGAAGAATCGGAGTGGTGCTATTCTAACGCCGGACACCACACGGCACTTCCGCATGGGAAGCTAAAATCAACATGAAAAATTCAATAGAAACTGTTAAAGAATTTGCTCATTCGTAAAAACATTCAAGTTTAGAGGGGCACCCATTATGGATTCCAGTCACGCCTTGGGCAGCTACAAAAAAAAATAATGAGTATTATTCGAACTTACTCGTAGTACACTCATCTAGAAAAGTATCAGCACAGTTTATCTAACTTTCCGAATATACAGTACTACCTTACTATTACGTACTAATGATTTAATATTACGTAGTTGCAGGAAATATTTGATTGCACCGTAAATTTCAATTGGCTTTACAAATAAAACACAAATCTTAGAATTAAATAGGATTTAAGTTATCATCTCCCATGCTGGTCAATTTCAGTGGAATATTACATATAAATAACTGAGTTATTATAAATAGAAAAAGAAACGAAATTATAATATTTTTATTTCATTCTTGAGGAGTTTTGCAATTTAGCGATAGTATTGTTAGAGCCTCTTTCACCATCTTCATGTAAAGTGACAAGTACGCTAATTATCGGTTAAAGTCACCCGTAACTTCAATTTCAATTTACGATGTTCGAGGAGCACTATACATAAATATGATAAACTGACCCGTACTTTTACTTGCAAATTAACTTTACTTGGGACGTAACTAATCCACTCTTTACTTGGACATGGTGAACGAGGACCTTATATTTCCCACCAAAGAAGAATAGGCCGTAATAGCAGTTTTAATCACTACACTAACCTTGCCTTTTTTTCTTTTTCTGGAAGGTTAAAATAATATTTTGCAGGCCAATGTACTTGGTGTTCTAGTTAAGTGCTAATGAAGTGTTAATAAAAAGCAATTGGTTCCTTAGCCTAATCTAGGATAAAGACTCAATTTGTTTTCGGCACGTTTCTTGACCGTTTTTGTATTGAAGGCCTCAGTATTAAAGAAAAAAATAAAAGCAAAGTGTGAATACGATATTACTTACTTTTCCTTTAAATTTTTGTTTCGATGAGTGTTACAATCTGCTGAGTAATCGTTATCCCCATATTTTGGAAGACCTAAAGCTTATTCCATCACGCTGCTCCAACGCAGAATGGTTAACTATCTCTACGAATACTATCCCAGTAGTCAATCTGCTGTTGAAAATTTTTCGCATCGCCCTTAAGGCCCCTGACAAGTTTTAAGTACTCAGATACATTGATCACAACCGAGCTTGACGGCCCTAAGGCACGAAAACTTTCATGGAATTTTCCACTTGCGGTCACCTATTTTACACCTAACCGCGCCCGTTAGGTCCAGTTACATTGATCACTTTTTTATTTTATTTGAATGGAGTAGCAGAAGAGCATGCAGGCCACGTGGTGTTAAGTGGTCACTGCAGCCCATGGACATCTACATACATTCTCAAGCAAGCATAGCTAAGTCTTGTCTGAGGTCGTATGCAGTTGCGCTGCTACTCCAGAGGCTGGTGGTCGCCTCATGTAAGTGTGCTCGGTAACTGCGCCTTTACACCGAAACACAATAGAATTGCTTATGGCAGAAGAGGGTGCACCACCGGTACTTCCCCGGGCGAACCATAATAGTTTTACCTACGAAAACTTGCGTTTAACTTTAGCCGCACCACCTTTTATTTAGACATTATTTTCATTAATTATTAAATTTATATTATTTCAGGTAATAAATCAACGCCAATTACGAAATTTGGAGCACATAATCATAATCATAATCATAATTTATTGCATAAATATGGTATTACATGAGATGTACATTATAAGTATGTCAGTTCAATCATATTTTACCTATTTGGCATGCAATTATAAGATACAAAGAAATCTACTATTATGCATACTGCAATTATAAGATACAAAGAAATCTACTATAGAAGGTAGCTATATAGCAATTAAAAATAATATAAATTAATTTTAACGGAAATTTTGTTGCTTTGAATTACTAATTTGTTCCAATTTATTTTTGATTTCATTTTTAGTCCAGTTAAAGCACAGTGACTAATATTCTTGGTGGAGATTTCAGATCAAAAATAAAAAAAGGCCATTTTTTCCCCAAAATTTATTTTTATTTTTAGTACAGTGCCACTTCTAAATACTGCATGTTCTGCGTCTATTAATTGCTGTATATTGAAACCATTTTCAAAGTTTTTTAATTGAATGTATATGTCTAAATACTGTATGTTCTGCGTCTAAATTAATTGATGTATATTGGAACAATTTTCAAAGTTTTATTTTAATTGCATTGAAGACAGTAACTTTAAAATAAATAGATGATAATGAAGGAATAAATCAATTATTTTTCTTGTAGATGATTTTAAACAATCGGTTAGCAATAGCATTGAAGAAAAGCATAACGTTTTCATTGTTAAGAAAACATTTCCATGTCCTACAGCTGCTTAAATAAACCCAGTTTCAAATTACTAATTGTTTCCATTTCCGGGTTTTCGATTTCATTGTTGAACCGGACAAAGCGAAGTGACGCAGCGAAGCGGTCGCTTAAGAGGCCGTATACGAAATCGAAACGGGCCAGATTAGGTATTTGAAAGGCACACGGCGTAAGCGGGAGCATTTGGTCGCGGGTTTGTGCGAGTCCGGAATCGTCGAAGGCTGGTACGACGATTAAACGGTTTTGATACTTTGTACTTTCTTCGGTGTCTTTTCCTCAGTTGTTTTTTTTTTTTCATTTAGAATAAAAAGTCTGATAGTACACAACTAAGCATTTATTAGTGTAGTACAAGTAATGATCTATACATGTAATAAATCTGTAGATAAGCAAAATCTGTACATTTAATTTAATTATTCTTTATTACACTATAAAATAAGCACAAAGGGCGGACTAAATGCCTAATGGTATTATCTGCCAGCCAACCCGTGGCGTTGGTGTGGAGCTGTGGAAGGTGCATTAAACAGAATGGTATTGTGAAGGTAGAAGAAGAAAATATAAATAAAGAATAGTTCATTAAATACCTATATCGCAAAAAAAATATCATATCTACTTAATACATAAAATACATAAATACTTTCAGTATAATTTTTTTAGTTATAATTTATAATTAAACAGTTATAATTTTAATAATTTCAATATAACATACACAAAATGATATTGCTTTGTTTTGAGAAAAACCATTTTAATAGTCATTATAATTATAAAAGGAAAATACGGAATTGGTAGTTTTTGAAGAACTTGCCTGTGTGTCTGTGAAACTTTTTTATTTTAACTGACTTCAATCAAAAAGGAGGAGGTTATCAATTTGTCTGTATATTTTTTATGTTTGTTACCTCAGAACTTTCGACTGGATGAACAGATTTTGATGATTCTTTTTTTATTTCAAAGCTGATACTTCCCGTGTGGTCCCATTTTAATGTGGTCCAGTTCTGACAATGGTATCCATGCGAAAACCATATTTGCATTAAGTAGCTGCTCTACAAATGGACTAATAACTCAATATCACGCCAACCGATTATGATGATTCTTTTTTTATTGGATTTTTTTTCTTTAAGGGTAGTTTAATAAGAGTTTGGTTAGGTTCCGACTAAGGGATCCATGACAAAATAAAGGGACTCTTCAATTCGTAGGAGTAAATTAATGATACTCGATCGAATCTTTTATAGACTAGTAATTGTCGTAATTGAATTTGATGATCAATGAAACTCCTTAACAGCTTACAGTAAGGTTGAAATCTGAGGTAGAACTGTTAACTGTTCCATTTAAACGGCGCTGTCTTAAATGAGCAGCACGTCTAGTATGCCTACCCACATTCAAACAAATAAGTTAGTATACATCAATTTTACTAAAATGCAAAAAATAAACAAAAATTTTAACAAAAAAAATCCGACTACAAAAGAAAACTATTCCAAAACAAATGAAATTGCACTAAAAAGAAAAAATAATTTCTTATTCTTATACAATTAGATTTAGAATAGTAGACTTACATTTTCTACTCATCAATATGTAGGTACGATCTGTGTTTACGATAATAATATAATGTCAGTACAATTATTATTATTTTTGGAGTCAAGAATTTACAGTCGGGCGGGACCCATTCTTCAATCAATGGATTTTTTCCAAGAAGCCAAGTAAAATTTAAATGGATACTGGTTGTTAATTTTTCTATTTTCAAAAATAATTTATGATATATAGCTTACAAAGCTTGTTTCTTTCTTTTTAGTTTTTACTCCACAGTCGAGGTTTTTGTTTCTTTTATAATTATCAGGGATGTTAGGGAGCTCCGTAACCGTAACCGAAACCATCGGATATCCGATATAAAAATTATTCGTAATCGTAACTGAATCCGAAATAATAGTTTCGGATAGTATCAGATAGGGACGGAGCCTAATTGAGACACGTTATGACGAGTTGTTTTAATTAATATTGTATAAGTAATAATTTTGTTATTACATTTTCATTTTAAGTAGATTAGATAACACTCAATGTAACACTTAATCATTTTTTATTTCAAACTAGCCTTCCGCCAGCGGCTTCGCCCGCGTGGACCCGTTTTATAGGTTCCCGTAGGATAAAAACCATCCTATGTCCTTTCCCAAGGTCCACTCTATCTGTGTTCCAAATTTCATTAAAATTGGTTCATTAGTTTAAGCGAAAAAGCGTAACAGACAGACAGACAGAGTTACTTTCGAATTTATAATATTATTAGGGATAGCGGCCGCCCACGACTTCGTCCGCGTGGATGTTTGATTGTTTGAACACGCTAATCCCAGAAACTACTGGTTCGAATTGAAAAATTATTTTTGTGTTGAATAGTCCAGTTATTAGGGAAGGCTATAAGCGATTATAACATCATGCTATGCGACATTAAACTCCTCCAACGATGTATTCTGTGCTCCAACGCACACACGCACACTGTTTTGATAGATATGATCTTTGACGTTAGGAACACACCTACATTGCTTAGACAACAGTGAGTGCTTGTAATTTAATATGAACTTTATACAATAGCAATAAAGCTCAAATTGACTACGTTTTAGTTAGAAAACATTTGTATGGGAAAAAGAAAAGGGCTGTTTTTATGGTTTTTCCGGCAATTATTCGAATTTTTCTCGCCGTAAAAACCATCCTTGAACTTCAACGAACATTTAAAAAAACAATTGGCCAAATTGGTCTAGGCGTTGTTGAGTTATGCGCTTACCAACACATTTTGCGATTCATTTTTATATTATAGATAGCTATAATAATTACTCACAGACTGATTGTAATTCTGACCAAATGGTGACATATAAATAAAACCATTTTATTAGCTACTAGCCTTCAGCCAGCGGCTTCGACTGCATGGACCCGTTTTTTTGGGTCCCCATAGGATAAAAAATGACCTATGTGCTATTCAAGGCTTCATTGCTATATTAAAATCAAAGGTGTTTAGCCAGTTGCTTCAACAGCGTTGACATTATTACCCGTTTTCACGTATGAATGAAGCATTTTCTCGCGGCAAAAAGTAGCCTATGTTACTCAAGGTAAATGTGGCTTTCTAATGGTGAAAGAATTTTTGAAATCGGAACAGTAGTTTTTAAGTTTAATTAGGATAAATTATATGATACTGAGTTACATAAACAGAATAGTACCCATATCATAGGGTTGCACAAATAAATGTTATCCACTATTTTGGGATAGCGGTCATCTTGGATTAGTTTTTTATAATGTATTTTATTCTACAAATTAATCCCTTTTATTTGATACCCATATTGTGTGGCTTTTTGTGCAAAAAATATGTGATCCACCATTTTGCTGCAGCGGCCATATTGAATTAACGAAAATGTTACTAATAATTATATTGTCATTTAAAATAAAAGTGTATTTCAAACTTCAGCTCAATCAGACTCTCGAAAGTGGTTCAAATTTAGCTTGCAATATTTAACTAAGGGCCTCGTTTACCATCTTCAAGTAAAGTGTTGATTAGTTATGTCCCAAGTAAAGTTAATTAGCAAGTTAAAGCTATGAGTACGGGTCAGTTTATTAGTGCTACTCGAACATTGTGAAATGGAAATTGAAGTTACGGGTGACTTTAACCGACAATTAGCGTACTTGTCACTTTACTTGAAGGTGGTGAAAGAGGCCCTAACACTAACAACCTTACTAACACGGCAAGCTATAAATGCTTGTAAACATACTTTTTTACATGAGATACACAACAATTAACAATGGAATTTTTACTACCCTATCACTTGTTGTATTAAGAAGATGGTAAATCATCACAACATATTTAAACTTATTAGCTATTCAAAGTGTCAAGCACACGCTGCGCGCTGTAGTCACGCCGCTCTGTAGTCGGAGCATCGAACTAACATTGCTACGAACTTGTGCGACGTCCAGGGCGCCGCGTGGCGCAGAGCGACATGTCCACTCTCTGAAAGCGCTTGGCGCGGTCTGCCTGACTCGTAGCTTGCGTCGAGTATTATAATGCGAGTTTTAGGTTACTTTAAAAGATTATTAATGCCAAATTTTTATTCACAATTTGATTATGTTTTTCAGAAAACGGATTGTTTATGAACTGAAGTTTATTTGTGTCTATTAAATTTTATGAATGACTGTTCCAATTGGCCGAAATTAAATGCAATGTCTGGCCCATTTTCTCTTAAAATTGACTAATTTCAATATTTTTTTACTA
Source organism: Pyrgus malvae (assembly GCA_911387765.1). NCBI lineage: Eukaryota > Metazoa > Arthropoda > Insecta > Lepidoptera > Hesperiidae > Pyrgus > Pyrgus malvae. The sequence goes on from OU426953.1 coordinate 22,885,122, forward strand.
GTTTTTTGTATGAGAGTGGTAAAATGTGACACACACATTTTATAGGCGATTCTTACAGCAATACACAGCATTTTTTTCAATCCGCTGAGGTTTCATAATGATCTAGAAATATGTAACATTCTGTACCCATTACAGCAAAAATTCACAAAACTGTCATCGTCTTCAGGTCTAATAAGCACAACAAAGTAATAAAAATAAAAATATGGCTAATGTAATAGCTTATTATTGAAATGACCAGTCATATTGTGCAATAAAACTTATGGATATGTTGTATTTTAACTGCAAAATCTCATGTGTAAAATCAGGGAAATCAGCGAAATCGGCAAAATTTCGTATACGGCCTCTTAATGGCGTTTCCAGATCTAAAACGAAAAAGCTCGTCTTTTATATAAACGTTTATATTTTTGGCAGCTTAAATACAGTGACAACTGTTATGTGAATGGATGTGATAATGTATAATATTGTTATGAAAACCCCATTTTAAATGTTATGTAAAAGACGTGAAGTTGCTATTCTAAAAATTCGCGTCATTTTTATTTCCTTCTAAAAAACTTAAATTGATTTGGAAATTTACTTTACAAGCTTAACATAATATTTTGGTGTCCGAACGAAACATTAGAAAGCTAACAAAAATTAATGAATCTCAAACAGTTTTATACGTATTAAAAGTATTCATGTTTTTGAAGTTATCTTAACATTAGCTGCACTTTATTTTCAAAATATTAAACATGTACAAGTCAACAATAGTCCAAAGGCAGGCTTATATAATTGAAACTCTAGGATTTTTTCGCCTATCAAATCCATTTAGTATTATCTAAAATAAATAGAAAACTAGCGCACTGTGAGGCCGCTTTTAATCGATTCGGCCCTGCAAACGAACGTTGAGTCAGCGTCTTATTGCCAACGAGTTACTTACAAATAAAAGATAAACGCTGCGTTTTTCAACATCTAATGGTTTAACGGTGTTGTGTTCCAAGCTTTTCATTTTCTACTGTGAAATTTCAGATTCAGAATTTCAATTTTTCTGTATTTGTCAAATAAGTATCACAAAATGCGTAAATACAAGACTTTTTCTAATAAATAAACAAAATAAATAAGGTTTATTTAATAAACCTGCACAATATAATATATATACTGTAAGACGCCTCCTATGACGCCTCCTATAGGTTCTCATATTCACGTTTCGACAAGGTAGAACAACAGAAAGATGAGTTTAAAATTCTGCTTTCGGTCTTGTTATTTGTGATTCTGTCTGTGAATGTATCCATGGTATCATACCGAGGCAATACTAGTACTTAAATAAAAAGTCAAGAAACTGCGCTTCATACTCTGCTCCAGTCAGAATCATTTTTTTTAATAAATAGAGACGCGCACAAAAAGCTCGCGTAGTGTGAAGCCGCTTTTAATCGATTCGGCTCTGCAAACGAACGTTAAGTCAGCGTCTTATTGCGAATGAGTTTTTCCTATCTCTCGAACGTACTTGAAAATAAAAGTAAAACGCTGTCTTTCTCTCCATCTCATGGTATAACGCCATTGGGTTCCAATCTTTTCATTTCCAACTGTGAAATTTCAGATTTGCCGGCTTTATTCGTTTGAGTAATGGCTACATGTCTGACAGAAAAGTTTTAACTGTAGTTTAAAAGCATTTCTTGCTCTGTCAGTTCATTAAATACTAAGCGCAACAGAGAGGCAATAAGTGTTACTTTTTTATAAACAAACCTGCATATTAATAAGTCTAACTACTGCACGACGACCCGTAAGCCGTAAAGGGTAGGTACCATACCGTTGTACCGATCAAGGGTTCTGGGTTCGATTTCCGGTGAGGTAGATAGTTGAAAGATGCGTATTAGTTTTATTCTTGATCCGGGTTTTGTGATTCTGTCTCTGTGTGTATACATGGTATAATGACCCAAGCAATACTAGAGCTTAAATTAAAAAAAGGAAATGCGCTAAATACGGTGTCATAATCAGAAGAAAATCGATTTAGATGTTTTTCCAATAAATATAAAAGTGCGCAGAAAACTTCCGATGTGTGAATCCGCTTTTAATCGATTATCTTATGTCGTCTTATTGCGAACGAATTTTGCTCCTCTCTCGAACGTACTTGAAAATAAAAGTAAAACGCTGTCTTTCTCTCCATCTAATGTTTTAACGCCGTTGTGTTCCAATCTTTTCATTTCTTACTGTGAAATTTTAGATTTGCAGGCTTTATTCGTTTGAGTGATGGCTACGTGTCTGACAGAAAAGTTTTAACTGTACTTTAAAAGAATTTCTTGCTCTGTCGGTACATTAAATACTAAGTGCATCAGAGAGGCAATAAGTGTAACTGTTTTATAAACAAACCTGCACATTAATGAGTCTAACTACTGCACGACGACCATAAGCCGTCAAGGGTACCATACCGTTGTACCGATCAAGGGTTCTGGGTTCGATTTCCGGTGAGGTAGATAGTTGAACGATGCGAATTAGTTTTATTCTTGGTCCGGGTTTTATGATTCTGTCTCTGTGTGGTATACATGGTATAACGACCCAAGCAATACTAGAGCTTAAATTAAAAAAAGGAAATGCGCTAAATACGGTGTCATAATCAGAAGAAAATCGATTTAGATGTTTTTCCAATAAATATAAAAGTGCGCAGAAAACATCCGATGTGTGAATCCGCTTTAAATCGATTATCTTATGTCGTCTTATTGCGAACGAATTTTGCTTCTCTCTCGAACGTACTTGAAAATAAAAGTAAAACGCTGTCTTTCTCTCCATCTAATATTTTAACGCCGTTGTGTTCCAATCTTTTCATTTCCAACTGTAAAATTTCAGATTTGCCGGCTTTAGTCGTTTGAGTGACGGCTACATGTCTGACAGAAAAGTTTTAACTGTAGTTTAAAGGCATTTTTTGCTCTGTCGGTTCATTAAATACTAAGCGCAACAGAGAGGCAATAAGTGTTACTTTTTTTTAAACAAACCTGCACATTAATAAGTCTACTGCACGACGACCCATAAGCCGTCAAGGGTACCATACCGTTGTACCGATCAAGGGTTCTGGTTCGATTTCCGGTAAGGTAGATAGTTGAACGATGCGTATTAGTTTTATTCTTGGTCCGGGTTTTGTGATTCTGTCTCTGTGTGTATACATGGTATAACGACCCAAGCAATACTAGAGCTTAAATTAAAAAAAAGGAAATGCGCTAAATACGGTATCATAATCAGAAAATAATCGATTTAGATTTTTTCCAATAAATATAGAAGTGCGCCGAAAACTTCCGATGTGTGAATCCGCTTTTAATCGATTATCTTATGTCGTCTTATTGCGAACGAATTTTGCTTCTCTCTCGAACGTACTTGAAAATAAAAGTAAAACGCTGTCTTTCTCTCCATCTAATGTTTTAACGCCGTTGTGTTCCAATCTTTTCATTTCCAACTGTGAAATTTCAGATTAGCCGGCTTTATTCGTTTGAGTGACGGCTACATGTCTGACAGAAAAGTTTTAACTGTAGTTTAAAGGCATTTTTTGCTCTGTCGGTTCATTAAATACTAAGCGCAACAGAGAGGCAATAAGTGTTACTTTTTTATAAACAAACCTGCATATTAATAAGTCTAACTACTGCACGACGACCCGTAAGCCGTAAAGGGTAGGTACCATACCGTTGTACCGATCAAGGGTTCTGGGTTCGATTTCCGGTGAGGTAGATAGTTGAACGATGAGTATTAGTTTTATTCTTGGTCCGGGTTTTGTGATTCTGTCTCTGTGTGTATACATGGTATAACGACCCAAGCAATACTAGAGCTTAAATTTAATGATTTAGATTTTTTTTTCCAATAAATATAAAAGTGCGCAGAGAACTTCCGATGTGTGAATCCGCTTTTAATCGATTATCTTATGTCGTCTTATTGCGAACGAATTTTGCTTCTCTCTCGAACGTACTTGAAAATAAAAGTAAAACGCTTTCTTTCTCTCCATCTAATGGTTTAACGCCGTTGTGTTCCGAGCTTTTCATTTTCAACTGTGAAATTTCAGATTTGCCGGCTTTATTCGTTTGAGTGACAAGACTGTCTGACTAATTTTAACTGTGGGTTTTAATCAAAGCAAATTTTCTTTCGTTGATGAATTCAATTTTCCATAAGACGTAACACAAAGAAATAGGTGTGACTATTTTTTCAATTAACAACAAACAAATTTACACAAATACAATTCCGTTCAAGTTACTGTTCAAAGATTCTTATGGCGCTGTACCAGAACGATGGTCTCAGGTTCGATGCCAGCAACGCAGAAGTTTCTTAGAGACTGTTAGATTTTTTGTGTTAGACGACCGCAACTTTCACCATGTCAGTACGCTGGGTAAGATTCTTGGAATCATTTTCCACTGGAAAAGCGGTAAAAATGGTGTATGTAGGTAGTTTTCGTAGTTTGAGTGTACCTCGATGGTAAGATTAAAATAATATGAGTAATTTCTTTATTTCTGGCTACTAATATCTTTAGTAGTCACTTCGAAATAGTCGCTGAGTTGTTGATCTGTTACTATAATACATTTTTTTTTCCTGTATGAAAATTAAATATTCAATCAAAATTAGTTTTCAAACAAAATAACATATGTAGCATATGTCTTGAACATGGTAAACATTATTTTTGACACTTTATATCGCCATTTAAACTGCCATGAGCTCGTCAAAACTATGGTATAACACGCGCCAAAATTCACATTCGCTTTGATGCGAGAGCTAAAACTCGTTACGCGTGCAAACCTCTATCGAATATTAATTCTATTTGTAGTTACTCAAATTCTTGTATATATGTTATACATAATATGTTCTTCTCAAGTTTATTAGGTAGATTCAATGTATCGACGACATCACTAATGAGGGTGTTATAATATTTTGCGTGTCCTTGATTGTGGTCATAAATTCAGTGCCTATGAAATACAGTAATGAAATTATACTAAGACTATTTTAGTAGTAAAGTAGTGAATAATAGTGAGTAAGATCCATTAATAATGTACAAAAACAGCTTTAAAGAAAATGACAAGTTTTTATGATAAACATGCCTATGTCTAATCCTGAACTAAAAACGAATCGTATGAATTGTCATCCTGAATCACTTGTCAAAAATTTTAGAATCTATATATGGATTTTTAATAATAAATAAATAAATTCAGTCTTAATTCCAGATTACATATTCCATGGCCAAAATTTCTCAAAGCTATAACGACCAACCAGCACTTAGCCAGCGTGGTGGACAGTGACCTGAATCCCTCTTCATTCATTGACAAGAAAACTTCCCGTTTAGTGGGATATAAAAAAAGGGTTAAAATAATGTGACCTTATAGCGACGTGAAAGAAGAACGACGACGTGAAGACGACCCGCGTGGCGTAATGGTTACCATGCCGAACTGCCAATCGAGGGGTCCTGGGTTCAATTCTCGGCGATGTATGTATCCATTGTACCCACAACATTAACATAATAATATGTTAATTACTTTACTATGAGTATGTGACGTTTATTTATTTATTTTCTTTACTTATCGTTGCGACCTACTTATTTGTTCGGTGTACATCAATTATGTAGGTTTCTCTGTTTGTTCTTTTATGCTGGGTGCCATATACAAACAATAGACAATAACAAGTAATACGAAACAAACCAAGGTACTGATTCCTAATGTACAGATTCAGTATATTCTACTACACCTAATACCGATTAACCTACTTCCAATTCGATTACAATAAAGCCAAGCCATATTCGTAATGTTATTCATTCTAGGTCGAACTACTGGTTACCAAAACGTGAATATCTGATGACCTTCTTAGTTTCGGCTGGCATATTAGAGTCAGCGCGGTATTTCATTAAGAAACTGGGTTGGAAAGAATGACCGAGGCTTATTACCCCAGGTCATGCATTTTCATGAAACTGTTTCAGAAATTTCGTGTCACGGATTAACATATCCGTAAGCATAACAAGTCAATTTGCAAGATTAGGTTTTTGCGAATTCTTAATATATTACTATGATTCCACTTACATAATTGCCCCATTTCATTTATAATTAATTTTGCCTATGCATGGCTGTAACCCTTTTTGCGTCCCACTGCTGGGCACGGGTCTCCACTTATTGGGGACGCCTGGAGCTTACTCGACCACGCTGCTCCAATGCGGGTTAGTGGCCAAACCGCTGTCTGATGTTTTCAAACCGCCCATAAGACCTCCGACAAGGTTTAACGACTATTATCTTTCGACAATAACTGGAACTGACGACTTATCGTGCCCCCCGAAGCACGGAAACGCGAATGAAATTTTTGCCACTAGCGGTAACCATCTCACACCCGACCGCACCTTTTGGCTTAGCTGCGTAGATCACTTGCATTCTACGCTCGCCGCGATTGCCTATCCATTATTACTTACATTTACTAACTACAAAATGTGTTTGTTTGTTTGTCCTTATTTCACGTCGCGATGAAGTGAACTTATGGTTAAAATGTTTTTGTGAACGATAATAGTTAACAGGCTGGAGAGTGATTTCGTACTTTTTTGACCTGACAACGTCTTATAATTCGATAGAGCCGGCTGCACGCACGAAGAAACATGACTCATGCGGCGTTACCTCGCTCTGAGGCGTTACATTTAAGGCTTGAAGTGCAAGCGAGAGCGCGGAACGAGCGACAAAGTGGCACAATCGGCCTCCGCGTTCGGCAGCGTTCGACATCAGTCTCTCACCTACTTGAGTCAGCGATGTCTCCGTGTGGACAGCTGCTATATATTGCATGTTTTCGTCAAGTATGAAGTGCAGTGAAAAGTGGATGTGGTGTCAATTGTTTATAGCAACAAGTATTTTCTTATGACGTTGTCACGTTCAACGTTTTTTTATTCCCATGGGAAGATCCAATAAAATGCAATTGATCCTTTCTATTGCGGGTGAAACCATGAAGTATCTCCTAAACCTAATACTATAAATATGAGAGTTTGTTTATTTGAAGTATCTATGATGCTACGGCTTGACCTAATGTTTTTGTATGGAGATAGCATAGGAGGAGTGTGACATAGAGTATTTTTTATCCGGAGAATATATCACATGCATGTGGAAACGTGTAGTACACGCGGGCGGAATACTACTTAGATATAAAATTAAAATTAAGTACAACATTAATCGCTGTTTATTATAGTAAGGGCCTCGGTCGTTCACCATCTCCACGTAAAGTGTTGAGTAGTTACGTCCCAAGTGAAGTTAATTGGCAAGTAAAAGGTCTGAGTACGGGTCAGTTTATCATATCATTAATGCTACTCGAACATCGTGAAATTGAAATTGAAGTTACGGGTGACTTTAACCGACAATTAACGTACTTGTCACTTGATGATTCGCGTACTTGTCACTTCACTTGAAGGTGATGAAAGAGGCCCTAAATGTCATTAAATTACAGTGCTCCGGTGAAGAGGTGCGGTTGCCCGCCTGACTTACAAGAAATAACCATCAAAATATGAGTTGCAGTACAACTGCCTAAGACCTCAGGAAAGCTACGTAGGGCCATTGGACTGCAGTGAACACTCAAAACCACGACACTTATGTTTCCTTGTATACTAAACCAATTTTTTTATTGAATATTGATTCAATAAAAAAAATTGTTGTCTATAAAGTCGGTATACGGACGACAGTTTAACGTGACAAGGTCATAACAAAACGATGAAAACCACATTAACTTTTCACTTCACTTTATAAACAGTCGAGGAACAGTGCTAACCGAACGCTGAAGCTTGAGCGTTCACGTAACGTTATATTACAAGCGCCGTATGTAACGTATAATGAGCGTAACGTTACAATGAGTCTTCCTTTTTCGTGCGCGCAGCCGGCGTTCATCGATTTATTATAGTACGTTGTCCCGTCAAAAAACTGATAGTTGAACACTAAACCTGAATAAAAAATAAAAAACAACTGGTTGCACTCCGGTAGTGCCGGCAGAAGCGAAAACTTGAATATTAAGGACGCGTTTCCAAATCACACGAAAACTTTAAAAAATAAGCAGTTTGTCTGAATATTTTCCGGCAAAATGAAAGTAAACCAAATGTAACTAATAATTACCACAGATAGATTACTTCTTCATCTACAAATGGTCTTAACTTTTATTCGCAAATATTGGTCAATTAAATTGTAAAAAATAATTTCCGGTGCCTCTCAACGCAAAATTAACGATATCGTGTTGAGTTTAGAAACATTTCTCTTCTATTTAATAACATAAATTTATGTATTAAAAAATATTTTATGTAAATAGACATGTTAAACTCAAAAAGGTGTTAAAAAAAACTACCAAAATGGTACAAAAAGTCTCAGAAAAAAAATAAAATCACGTCTAGTTTTTCCACAAATTTTGCTATAACGCATGAATCATAATGGCTTGAATATAAGGGTTATTTTACTTGTCACTGTCTTGATTTATAGCACAAAATATTTGCAATGAAATATTAGTCTGCGCTCGGCCGCCGTCGTGAGTGGACACTGTGTCGCTTGTAAGCAGGAGCTCGTGTTGAAAAAGATCGCTGTACGAATACAACATATTTGACATACCAAACTTGATACTTGATACTAAAACAAAACAATATCAATGTTTTGTTTTCCCAGTTTATTTTTGCTTTTATTTTCCCAGTTTATTTTTGCTAAAATTGGATTATTTACATTTCGTTTCGGACTTGATGGAGTGACCTGAAGGTATACTTCGATGACTGCTACTGGAAGAACTAATAAACGAGTAGAGCTAGGTGCGCCGAGTTTGGGCTCATTTTGTTAGTAACGTTGAGATCTTACCTCCGGACTTGATGGAGTGACCTGAAGGTATACTTCGATGACTTCTACTGGACCTAATAAACGAGAAGAGCTAGGTGTGCCGAGTTTGGGCTCATTTTATTAGTTACATTGAGATCTTACCTCCGGACTTGATGGAGTGACCTGAAGGTATACTTCGATGACTTCTACTGGAACTAATAAACGAGCAGAGCTAGGTGTGCCGAGTTTGGGCTCGTTTTGTTAGTTACGTTGAGATCTTACCTCCGGACTTGATGGAGTGACCTGAAGGTATACTTCGATGACTTCTACTGGAACTAATAAACGAGCAGAGCTAGGTGTGCCGAGTTTGGGCTCGTTTTGTTAGTTACGTTGAGATCTTACCTCCGGACTAGATAGAGTGACCTGAAGGTATACCTCGATGACTGCTACTGGAACTAATAAACGAGCGGAGCTAGGTGTGCCGAGTTTGGGCTCGTTTTGTTAGTTACGTTGAGATCTTACCTCCGGACTTGATGGAGTGACCTGAAGGTATACTTCGATGACTTCTACTGGAACTAATAAACGAGTAGAGCTAGGTGTGCCGAGTTTGGACTAATTTTGTTAGTTACGTTGAGATCTTACCTCCGGACTTGATGGAGTGACCTGAAGGTATACTTCGATGACTTCTACTGGAACTAATAAACGAGAAGAGCTAGGTGTGCCGAGTTCGGGGTCGTTTTGTTAGTTACGTTGAGATCTTACCTCCGGACTAGATAGAGTGACCTGAAGGTATACCTCGATGACTGCTACTGGTACTAATAAACGAGTAGAGCTAGGTGTGCCGAGTTTGGGCTCGTTTTGTTAGTTACGTTGAGATCTTACCTCCGGACTTGATGAAGTGACCTGAAGGTATACCTCGATGACTGCTTCTGGAACTAATAAAAGAGTAGAGCTAGCTAATAAAAATGTATTTAGTTTATATCTCTTATAATTGTTGTTTTAGATGCCAAGGCTTATGACGTTTGGGAAAAGCTCCGGTAAGAAACTTCATGCCACTAGACATAATGTAGAAAAGGCAAGACGGTTAGTAGGTTCCTATATGAATAATTAAAAATACATATATTTTAGTGACCATTGATTACCATACCATCCTTTTTTCGCAGGCAAAAGGACAAAGACAAAGACAAAGACATTTATTTGCACAAATATGGGTGTTTACAAAGTTGTTTATATATATTTAGTTCAAAGTTTAGTTTAGTAAAAGGACGGAGGTAGTCGTGATACGAGTATCCTATTCGGGGTCAGCTAAGAATTACAGGGGAAAACACGTTTGTTTTTGCTATTTGGATGGGCCCAGGAAAAAATAAATATGAATTTATAGCCAAAGACGATCAATTCTGGAAGGAGAATATGAAAACACAATACAAGAACTTCCTCCTTCCAGAATTGATCGATCCAAGATTCAAAAGAAATATGGAAGTACGAGAACATTCTTCACATAGTCATAGTAATATAATGACAACTAAGAATGTTTAATTATTTTTTGTTAGTTTTATTCAACTTTGGAAAAAAAGTGTCTCCGTCCTTTTGCCTGCGAAAAAAGGATGGTATGGTAATCAATGTTCACTAAAATATATATATTTTTAATTATTCGTATAGGAACCTACTAACCGTCTTACCTTTTCTACATTATGTCTAGTGGCATGAAGTTTCTTACGGGAGCTTTTCCCAAACGTCATAAGCCTTGGCATCTAAAACAACAATTATAAGAGATATAAACTAAATACATTTTTATTAGCTAGCTCTACTCGTTTGTCCAGCGATGGCCGAGTGGTAAAAGCCGCGGTCTTCTACGCGACCGAACCCGGGTTCAAATCCTCGGCGCGCACCTCTGACAAAGAAACTTGTAATGTGCGCATTAATCGCTGCTCCACGGTGATGGAAAATATCGTGATTTGATTACGATGTTCTCCATCGCCGTGCATGCCTGAGAGAAATTCATTATTTCTCGAAAGCATGACGTCCACCAATCCGCACTTGGCCAGCGTGGTGGACTATAGCCTAAATCCCTCTCACTTGTGAGAAGGAGACCTGTGCCCAGCAGTGGGACATAAAAAAAGGTTGAAAAAAAAATTCTACATTAGCATAGTTTACTAGCTCCTGGACTGACTTGGTACGGCATCCTAATTGCGTAGTAACACACTTGAAATGACAATCCGTTCCAATTCGACAGTTCAACAGTTTTTGCTGTCGTAAAAATGAATTTTTAAACAATTATGAAGCAATGAATATTGTTTAGATATATCTCTCAGTATTATTTCTCCCTCTTCCTCTAATCCATCCATAGGTTGTCTTGTAAATATTGCTTTTAGCGATAAGACCATCTATTGTGTCACGCACGCTATGTGAAATGTTTTTCTTTGACGTTTGTATGGTGTACATAATAAAGAGTTTTTCTTTGACATTTGTATGGTGTACGTAATGAATATCTATATATTAGTAATGTGGTCTGCTAATTTTCGAGAACTTGCATTTGATATCCATAACAAAATGATAAGAAACTAGTGGAGCCTGCAAACTTCGTCTTGCCCGGGAAAGCAGCCCCACCTAATGGGTCCAATTGTGATATCAATCGATCCAGAAACCCATTGAAATATAAACACAAAATATCATCTAAATCAGCCCAGCCGTTTTAGGAGGTCAGTGACATACCGACAGCAGCGCCACCTATCAAGTCTAATTGTGTTTTCAAGCCATCCAGAAACTCGTTGAAATATACACACAAAATATCATCTAAATCGACCCAGCCGTTTTAGGAGTAGTCGGTGACATACCGGCAGCAGCGCCACATACCAGATCCAATTTAAACCATCAAGAAACCCATTGAAATATTCAATCGTCTCTGCCATTTAGGAGAAGTCGTTGACATACCGACAGCAGCGCCACCTACCGGGTCTAATTGTGTTTTCAAACAATCCAGAAACCCATTGAAATATACTCACAAAATATCATCCAAATCGGCCCAGCCGTTTTAGGAGAAGTCAGTGACATACGCCACCTACCGAGTCCAATTGTATTTTCAAACCTTCCAGGAACCTATTGAAATATACACACAAAATTTCATCCAAATCATCAAATCAAAAATACACAGCAAAAAAGAAATAATAAAACTTGGCTCAAGTATCCAGCCGTGTCAGTTCACTCATAATTTCGCCGCTTCGCACAAGTCGCTGTGTGTGTGAGCCGTGCACGTGTAGTAGTAAGTCTCAATACCTAGAATAGAAGCGCGACAATTCGGAAATGCGTCCTTAACGTTGTGCAGTTTTTACCGACTTCCAAAAGAAGGAGGTACTGTATTCGGCTGTATGTATTTTTTTTTTTATATATGTTCACCGATTACTCCGCCGTTTGTGGACCGATTTTCAAAATTCTTTTTTTGTTCGTATGCTTATACTCCCGAGGTGGTCCCATTGTCACCAAATCAGGATCTGATGATGGGAACCCAGGGAAATTGAGGGGAACTCTCAAATTTTATAGGCACACACATTGATTTTCTTATAGTTTCTGAAGCATAAGAGATATTTACGCATAGAAATCATCATCTCATGTTGCTGAACTGATGATGGAAGGTACTGCGACAGTGAGGAGTTGAGAGCAAATTCTTTCAATAAATAGTTTTTTATTAGAAATCTTACATTCCCCAGGTGGTCCAACTGTCACCAAGTCAAAGTCTGATGAGGGGATCCCAGAGAAATCGAAGGGAACATTAAAATTTTAAAGCACAACAAATGATTTTCATATTTTTACAAAGCAAAACAGACATTTGTGTATAATTATCGTCATATCATGTTGCTGAACTGATGATGGAAGGTACTACGACGGTTAGGAGTTGAGAGCAAATTCTTTCAATAAATGGTTTTTTGTTCGAAATCTTACATTCCTGAGGTGGTCCAACTGTCACCATGTCAAAATCTGATGATGTGATATTAGGGAAATCGAGGGAAACACTGAAACGTAATAGGCACACACATTCTTTTAGTCACATTTTTAACATAATACAAATATTTATGTCTGGTAATTATCACCTGCTGTTGCTTAACTGATGATTGAAGGTACAACTCCTCAACGGTTAGGAGCTGAGAGCAAATTCTTTCTTTAATTTATACGTTCAGGTGGACTGATAGTAGTTTTCTTTCAGACTTTTAAATGGCTATTAGATAAACATGATTATAAAAGGTAAATCTGTTTAAAGTTTAGAAGTTAAGTGAAAATTTTTCCAATTATGCAATACATACAGAATTATTAAAATTACTAAAAAGAGTGAAATAAATTAAGTTTTTAACAAAAAAATAAAACCGACTTCAAACGGTAAAAAATAAAATTGTTCAGTACCTACTTCTTCTTGCTTATGGTAATGACCCTTAAAACTATTTTTGAAGTCGGGCCCTTAGTGAAATGTCCTGTCTTAGTAAATATAGTGTACCTTTCGTTCTGAATGGGCACCGACTCCAATATAGTTTTAACATTCATTACCATAAGCAAGAAGAAGTAGGTACTGTCCCACTGTCTGTACTGTCGGTGCCAATTTAGAACGAATGGTACGACATTTACTAAGGGCCCGACTCCAGAAATAGTTTTAAGAGTCATTACCATAAGCAAGAAGAAGTAGGTACTGAACAATTTTATTTTTTACCGTTTGAAGTCGGTTTTATTTTTTTGTTAAAAACTTAATTTATGATATTTTGGAATGGTTAGGGAATTATTTCGCACGAATTGCTTTTATTATCAGTATTATTTTTCATGTAGTATTTTCAGTGGGTTTTCATCTAGTATTTTTATAAAGTACTCACTCATTTTCTTTCACTATTTCTTCGTTACTTTTTTCATTAATAGATGCACTTTATTCAATGTCCATATTTTAAATACTTGATATAAACGAAGTTTATAAGTATAGACAATCGAGCCGTAATCAGCTGTCACCCCTCCGTCTTACGAATATTCGATCAGGCCACCAAAAAAAGTGCACAACGCCGCTAAAGAAGTTTTCACTTCAATAATTTTATTCTGTTCACGCTATGGGTCTTCATAGTACATACGACAAATAAAGCTATAGTGTGAGTAATTGTGGGGCTATGAGTATGAAACGTTAGACGTCAGCATACAATCCAAAGCTACAGGCAACATCATTTACATTGCGTTGTCAGTCCGCCCTTAAGAGCGGGAACGTGCCTAAGTCCGACCTCTAATGAACCGTAGATAAGGGCGTCTGTAGACCCTCGTACCTGCTTAACATCTGCTATTCAGTCTGTAAATGAGGTTTAACTACCTTTTCAGGTAACAGAATATATTATTATGTTAGTTGGTCTTGACCTTCTATATGTTCAGTGTAAAGCCCAGGTAGTCGCAAATCTTTCAAGTTAAATAAAGTTGAAGTGCAACATTATCAGGTAATTGAACTGTCAGATCGGATGTCTTAGTGTAGATCAAAGCTTCGGGATTAAGAATAGAGCTACGGTATCCCCTGCCTGATCGTAAAAGGCGACTAAAAGGAGGCTTACGAGATTGTGGGCGGTGAGAGTGGGAGCTCGATCCATCCAGCCGTGGCCGCATGTCGCCTTTAGCATCGGAAGCTGCAGGAGAGCACATCTGCTCTCCCAAAGATGGGCTCGTTCAGTGGCGCCGTGCGTGGAGGACACCGGTGCGTTCCACTGGAGACAAAGAGGGTTTCAGAGCCGTCAAATCCATCATAACCCCTCCCAAGATACCCGATACCAAAAAAGACTAAATTAAATAAGTGTGATACCAGTCCGTTTCTTATATAAATTCAATTTAGATTGATAAAATTTTTCACTAAGGGCCTCTTTCACGCGTCAAGTACGCTAATTGTCGTTTAAAGTCACCCGTAACTTCAATTTTAATTTGAAGATGTTCGAGTAGCACTAATCATTTGAAAAACTGACCCGTACTCATAGCTTTTACTTGCCAATTAACTTTACTTGGAGATGGTGAACGAGGTCCTAAAAGTATGGTAATAATAGCGTCTGATTAGGACTATCACAATCATAGATTTCATAATAATTATTATCTTTGCCTCCGCTGAAGGTCGAGATAGTGTATTTTTTTGACTTCATACTATGTTCTATCTCTGTCTTTGTCGTAGAAAAGTTTGCAAACGCGAACGTCCGAACGAGCGTTCAAAAGCGAATACGTTTTTCTCTAATTTTATCAAAATGCAATATTCGGTATTCTGTGTGTATTTCAAGCAGAGTTATGGTACGCATCGTTAAATTGAACAGCTGAGTGTCTCAATACTGAGCACGCTGACAATGCTTATCGTACATCTGAATGCGTACATCTCTCTCTGTCTCAAAGAGCAGGCCTTATGATACTTATTTTGTATGTCATAAGATTCAAAATTGCTAAAAACTATACTTCATAGTATCACGAATATATTTTGGAGTATAAATTAGTACCTAACATATAAACTAAAATATTTTATGTATTTCAAAATGTATATTCCATATTTTTCATGATAATACGTACATTCAACTTAGTTGTATTTATCATGCAGGCAAGATTTTTGATGCTTAGCGTGGAAGTAATATAACATTAATTTGATTGAATGTCGTTATTTCGAGCAGAAATATGACATGCAATGTACGAGTCGAGTATAGGTATATGTAACATTGAACAGTTGAGTGGCTCCATACTGAACACGTTGATAATGTTTATCTCATGGCTGAATGCGTTAGCTTTCCCCACATAGCTTCAAACGCTTTACATCATAATCACAAAATGTGTTATCCTTTGCTTAGAGCGTTTGACATCACATAAAAAATTGTAGTTTACAAATTTACAAGTTTTGTTGTGATTTTCTTACCGGTGACACTATAAATACGCTTCACACTCACTCATAGCCCCACAGTAGGGTAGATATACCTTCGGTCGTGGGTACCATGGACACACACAACGAGTGAAACACAAACACCCAGACCTAGTACAGAAATTTTAACTCATCATTCAAATTTATTTTTCGCCGGGAATCTAACCTGAGACCATTCGATTGGCAGTCTGGCATGGTAACCAGTGCGCCACGCAGGTCGTCAAAAATACGAAATGTTTGAGTCCCTTATTTAGACTGCTTGCACCAAAAATTTAATAAAATTACTCAAGAAATTTGGTTTGTGGGTGGGTATGTACAAGAAGCGCGCATGGCCCGGCGGTTAGCGTAGAACGTAAACGATCTATGCAACTAAGCCAAACGGGCGCGGTCGGTGTGAGATGGGTGACCGCTAGTGGCAAAAAAAAAAACATGCGCGTTTCCGTGCTTTGGAGGGCACGTTAAGCCGTCGGTCCCGGTTGTTGTCGATAGATAACAGTCGTTAAACCTTGTCGGAGGCCTTATGGGCGGTTTGAAAACATCCGACAGCGGGTTGGCCACTAACCCGCATCTCCACCAACCCGCATTAGAGCAGCGTGTTGGAGTAAGCTCCAGCCCTTCCCAATAATGGGGAGAGACCCGTGCCCAGCAGTGGGGACGCAAAAAGGGTTGCGGCCATGCACAATTACGTTTATCAAAGCCGAATCGGACAGCTCTAAATTATATTATTACATTTAGTTATAAATTATTTAATTTTAAGAACGAAGTTCCATATGGGGGTTGCGAAGAGGTTCCATATGGGGGTAGCCAGGAAAAACACTATAAGTAAGTAAGAGAGGAAAAAAATTATAAGTAAGATTTTTACGTTCAGTCTATGTATGATGGCTATACAGTGACTGATGTACATAATAATATTATGTAGTCTACATGATGACTGTTATTATATTCTAAACTAGCTGACCCCGCGAACTCCGTATCGCGTTTAAATATTAAATAATAATAATAATGGATAGCATATAAACCTTCTCCGTGAAAAAATACATGTACATACCAATTTTCATAATAATCGAATAGTTTCTGAGTCATTACTTAACACACCCGCAACCCCCCCTTCCGGGTGGAATTTCGTAAAATCCGTTCTTAGCTGACCTCTACTCGGCGAAAGGAATATTCCTACCAAATTTGAAGTCGGTAGGTCTTATAGTTCCAGAGATATCGTGATGAGTCAATATATGGGTGGAAATACCCCCCCTTCCGGGTGGAATTTCGTAAAATCCGTTCTTAGCTGACCTCTACTCGGCGAAAGGAATATTCCTACCAAATTTGAAGTCGGTAGGTCTTATAGTTCCAGAGATATCGTGATGAGTCAATATATGGGTGGAAATCTCTTATATATATATAGGTATATAGATAAAATAAAGGTATTAAGACAACTTTGTAAAGTCGTTTCTTTGTCGTTTCTTATTATTAATAAAAAATCATTACTTAAAATGTTTACCCGAATAATTATTTTCTTTAAGCCTCGAATAGAACTTAAAATTATATTTTTTTAATAAGGAACTTCGTTCCTTTCCGATGTCCCATGACACCAAACGACATTTTTTCTTGGTATATAGAAAAACCTGGTCTTTTACATAAGGTACAAATACAAAATAGTAAAAGTTAATACAACTATAGCATCTACAGCGTAGATGCTATAGTTGTATCTTTATTTCTCAGAAGAGCACAATAAAAACAAGAGAAAAGCTCCACACAATAACAACAAGTATCTCACGTTGTATCTCTGTGAAACAAATAACTTATTTTATATCAAACAGAAAATTCTTCAGAGCACAATGGCAAAGTCGTTCAACAACTTAGAAACAAGTTTCTCATACGAGGAACAAGTGTTCAAAGGATATTTTTCAATTACTTCAAAAGTGGCTGTGACGATTGAGTCATATAGTAGAACTCGTACGTTTCATACATTCAATTGCTTTTGCTACACGAATGTTTTGTGACAACAGGTTCTCAATTTACTGATTGTTTCTTTTATTTGTTCTATAAGATCCTTAGAGCATCAAAGGTTCTCACAATTCAGTAAAGACGGCATAGCGCCACGCTTCGATATATAATTTTTGTGCCAAATCTGGTGCGGGGGAAGAACGCACAAATTTTAATTTTCTCACATTCACAAATATTCTTTCATCGCTACAGACGCATACATTTCTAAATATGTCAATTTCAATTAACAACGTAATTTTCTATGCACCGACAACACTGACACCGACACACACACTCACTAGTTGTTTATAACTAGAAGGCACATTGTGCATGCACGTTGGGACGAGAGGTTCACCCGTAAAGGCCACTCCTCTGACGGGTGTCATACTTGTCAGTATCTTGATGCTCTAAGATAAGATCGGACGACCGAGCGTTGCTCGGATAAGAAACAATTGATTTTCTTGGTTTAATTTCAAATAGAATACTCATAGTACCTAACAGCACCATCTGGAATAGACACCAATTTAAAAAAAAATACTCAAAAAAAATAGAAAACAATTTTTTCTTGATTCAGGGTCGTACCCCGGTCTCTAGCTCCACAGTTAGCGTACGTAACCATTCGACCAAGGAACCTTTAATTCGATTAGACGAAATTCATTTTGTTCGAATGGCAGATTGGCAAATGACGTTTGACTGCTTTCTACGCCACAATATTATTAATACTCTCCAATAGATGTCAGGTTTTTTATTTCATATTTAAGTAGATTATCGCTGAAAATACGCATAAAACGACAATTTATAAAAATGAAACCTAACTGGTTTGAATTTATCACTTCCGAAACCCTCTGGGTACTAAATTTCATGAAAATCGTTGGAGTCATTTCAGAGATTCAAATTATACATACATATACAGGGTGGTCCAAACAGTGACGTCCAAAGAAAACATTTTGATTCCTCGCCTCTTGGGGTATCCAAATATACCCCATGTATGTTCGCCGATATTTTGATGTTTTCGAGTTTTTTTTTTTTAAATTATTTCGGATGTTTTCTACCCTTATGACTAAAAAATTAAATAATAAATAAAACAAAGCTTTTCCAAAAAAAATATCTTTATAGTAATCCTTATGAGTTCTATACGTATTCTACGTGATTTGTTTTATTCTTTTTAGTCTTTATTTGCATAAAGTTAATCAGCCGTCCGAATCCCAGCCGGGATTTTTTAAAATTATTTTAATATGTTTTCTTCATAAACTACAGAACCCTAAAAATAAAATGAAATAACACTGGTTGATTTCTCACGTTCCCTTTGAGCGTTTCGTCACTCCCACGCTATCAAAGCTATAAGCCATCAAATTTTCTCTCCGAAACGCCTTTACGCGTTCTTTCAAGGATAGGCAATTTCCTTAAGCTGAATTTCATGAGCAATATACTTCACATATAACATTGTTTCCGCTAACTGCTGAACATTTTAAGTCACTTTACTTGCTACCGGCCTATTTTATCGTATAAGGGGCGATAAAAGATTAATTTGAAAATATGGTTTGTTTCCATGTAAGTACATATTCTATGAAATGTGAGAACAAATTTTGTTTTTGCTTATTTAGATGACAACAGGGTTAACAATTAAATCTATCCTAAAATTACAATTAGATTAAAAATGTATAAAAAATCTTTATAACTAAATTTATTTCATATAAGGAACTAGTGGATCCCGCAGACGTTGTCCTGCCTTAAAAGTTTTCTATGAGGATTAGTTTCTTTATCATCTCAAAGGGTTTTAGCGAGACCAACGAACAGCAATTCATTTATATATATAAAGATTCGAAGAACATTAAATTCATTTATTATTAAAAAATAACAATTTATAATAATTATAATACAATGCCGTAAAATGAATAAAAAAAAAAGAAACATAAAAGACAGACATGACAATTTTGATAGCTGCGTCAAAATATAAATAAACAAACACAGTAATTAAATAATTTTGTAAAGAAATTATAAAGGAATAGTAAAGTATAAGAATAAAACAAAAGAATATAAGTTATAAAATATGATAATGGACGTGAATGAAGTAAGTAATAACATGTAGTGTATTTATAACAGTACACGGCGCATTTCATTCATTCCATTTGCTTCCAGTGGGAATGATATATTTTCTCGCGGAAAAAAGTAGCCTATGTTCTTTCTCAACGTCCTTTCTATGTTTATGCCAAATTTCATCAAAATCGGTTCAGTGGTTTAAGCGTCAAAGAGTAGCAGACAGACAGACAGACAGACAGAGTTACTTTCGAATTTATAATAGAATAAAACAAAAGAATATAAGTTATAAAAAATGATAATGGACGTGAATGAAGTAAGTAATAACATGTAGTGTATTTATAACAGTACACGGCGCATTTCATTCATTCCATTTGCTTCCCGTGGGAATGAGATATTTTCTCGCGGCAAAAAGTAGCCTATGTTCTTTCTCAACGTCCTTTCTATGTTTATGCCAAATTTCATCAAAATCGGTTCAGTGGTTTAGGCGTGAAAGAGTAGCAGACAGACAGACAGACGGACAGACAGACAGAGTTACTTTTGAATTTATAATATTAGTATGGATAAAGAATATATAATATCTTTATATATTATTATAATATCTATGTAATTGATGATATCACGTTAAATATTATATTGTGCTTATCTAGAAATTTAGACAGGAAGTTGTCATCACACTATAAAATGAAATGAATGTTAACGGGCCCCTGGAGCACGGAAAGGTGCATGAATTTTTTTGCCACTAGCGGTCACCCATTTCACACCCGACCGCGCCCGTTTGGCTTAGTCGCATAGATCTCTTGTGTTCTACGCTAACCGCAGGCCCATGCGCGCTTCATAATATTATGTACCAATAAAGTAACTCGACCGTGGTGTAACTCGTCCTTTACTCATCTGGATTATTAAATTATCGACCAGGATTAGGGGGATGGAAAAAGCTATTTTTGTAACCCTTTCACGGCCGAGGTGCCACGTTATTGCATGTCTGGGCCTTTAAGCACCTTAGGGAATTAGGCAAAATTTTCATTTTCTCGCTTATATTTTTATAGCGCTAAATATAAAGAGTTGATTAAAAGCTCAACATAGTGTGGATAGAAAGCCTTTGAAAGAGAAAAGTGATTCTGTAAAATTGAATTCTTTATGCGGTTTACCTATTTTCTTTTTGACAATGACAGTTCAAAATGTAAGTATCACATTTAAAGGGTTTACATAAAATATATATACTGACTCACCGGTGTCATACCTGTCAGTACCTGTGATGCTCTAACCTCTTGATAAACATTAAAACAATGTGAAAGGGCTATTATGAAAAAAAAAACTAAATGGGCCTTTCTCCATTAATGGGGAGGCCTAGAGTTTACTACACCATGATGGCACATGACATTTTTGCCTCTCATGCCCATCTTACAACCGGTCGCGCCCGATTGGCTTACCTGTGATCTCTTGCGTTCTACGCCAGCTGCCAAGCCGGATAGAGTGGTTTTCGATTTATGTGAAAATCAATATAAATCTACTTACTAAGTGGCCTTAAGGGATGCATCCAGTAATTACATTATAAAATTATTTTGTTTTATTGGCATCATTAATTTGACATTGGTAACATCCTCTAAAGTAAACGTGTCATTACGAAGGAGGAAAAATACATGTATTTTTAATAGATTTTGTTTTAGATTTTGATTGAGTGAGTGAGTGATATTAAAAGTACATTGCTTTGCTACAGTTAAGAGAGGGTATTTCGGATTTTATCCTGATCGTTAGATCTAAAATTCAGAAAAAAATATATATAGGTATTTCAAGTTCTGCTCTTTGGTCTCAGAAATTATGCAACTCAATACATGACAACATTTACTTACTAAGCAAATAATGTTTGATTTAAATCAAGTGGGTATAGGAAGTTGAAAAAATGTTAAAAATTCTAAAACTATTTCAAACTATTTCATTTCATTTCAACATTTTAATGCTAATTTTATCTTTATTTCATCCTTCAATGTGCCGACTTGTTCCACGAATGACGCGTTATATCAAAAAAACCCTTCCACCAAGAATGTAACGATTTCTAAGCTAACCGATGTCAAGAGTAGTTAAGAAATAGTAGGTATTGTCTGACCAAACTTTAGTTAAAAATAAGGTAAAAATGATTTTCAGAAAATAATGGCTTGCTCGAACACGCGTTGTTCATGATTTTTCTGTACCGCACAAAAAAAAACCCTCCTAAATCGTGGGCATTCTAGAGCAAATTATAAAAAGTAGAGCAAATAATAAACACGGCTTTAAGTCCTCTTCATGTGCACGCAGATGTGGTATTCCTAGCATAGGACTTTAAGATCATAACCACCTATTAAAAACAAAACACGCGATTTACAAACATCCAGGCAAGTCGAATTTACCAAAGTTCTATTTGCCACTCCTTTTGCTTGCGTCGGGGCCGGTCTTTTCTTATACGGGAACGAAATTTTTAAAATAAGAATAAATGCTACTTAGCTTTTTAAATTTTTTATTCATAACTTGTCTAAACTGAAATTTTCGGGGGAGACCGACTAGTTACGAATAAAGAAGAAAAAAGTAATAAACGTTACACACTCATAGCTCCACAGTAAGTTAATGAAAACCCTGTGTCGTGGGTACCATGGACACATACAAAGACAGAAACACAAACACCCAGACCGAGAACAGAAATTTAAACTCATCATTCAAATTTCTGTTTCGCCAGGATTCGAACCCTGGACCCCTCGATTGGCAGTCCTGTGCCACGCGGGACGGATCTGACAGACGTTCTTTCCATGACGAAAGTCATAAAAATATCTAGCCGCTAGCTAAGTACTGTGTACTTAGTTTAGTTTCCAACGTAACAGTGAATAGTTCAAAACTAATCTTCGTTTCATTGTAGGCAATTTCATATGCAAAACTTTTTAATACAAATCCTATTTGCTCTTAAGATTAAAACGTAGGTACAATGCTCTTTCATTTTCCAAAACGGTTTGTATAAGAAATGTGTCGCGTTCCACATTCTGTTCTGTTGGACCCCTGCCAGGGACGCTGCGGCGACTGCGACCTTAGTGCACTTCGCTTACTGACTTAGTACGCTGTTTAGTTAATGTTGACTTACCATTTTTGCGGTTTCATTGTTAGAACTATGTATTTTTCCTTGGGTTTCATTAATTTTGTCATGAGCTTCGTATTGTATGGTAATTTATGAAAGTACTAGGCTTCCGTCAGCTGCTTCGCCTGCGTGGATCTGTTTTATAGGTTCTCGTAAGATAAAAATCATCCTATGTCCTTTTCCAATGTCTTCTCTATCTGTGTTGCAAATTTCATTAAAATTGGTTCAGTAGTTTAAGCGGGAAAGCGCAGCTGACAGACAGACAGACAGACAGACAGAAAGAGTTACTTTCGAATTTATAATATTCATATATAAAAATATATAATAGGTATCAAAGAGAAACGATAGAGATAGAGTTGCTGACACGGAGAGAACTGGAACAAAATAATTATGAAAATTCAACACGATATTTTACATCATTATAGTTAACTAAAAAAGGTCTAAATCTCTTTTACATCAAACTAAGCCTTAACAAACCATGTCCAGCATTGGAGCATTGAAACAGATGACCCAGTTTTGGTCAAAACCCACTACAATTACGAATTCCAGTTATCAAAAAATCGTAACATTATTGGAAGATTAAATAGGTTACAATGTGGAGACGTGTCCAGAATAGCCTATTAAATTACGACAATTATATGAGCCAATCTATGAAAACAAAATAGCCCATGCTATATCGGGAATTTCGTAAACAGCCTATTAAACCTATACGTCATTTTATGTGACTATATTTACTTTTGCTTACGTCCCGAAATCTGTTAGAATTGTGTAGCTCTTGTTTTACGGCTAACAATATTTTATGTCCTATTTTATTGGTTATCCTGACAGCGTTAATACTTTCGTTTTATGCGTCAAGACGTACAACAACATTAAGATATTAAATCTAACGAGTTTTAACCTATATATTTGTATAATAGATAGCTCTTCATACTCATGATCCCACAATAGAATGTGGATACCATGGATATGTTTCAAAGTAAAATATAGTAAAAGTTTTCAAAGAAAGTAAATTATGTTCAATCGCTTCTAAAACAAAACAATATCATTACAGTGTCTTTTGCATGTGGCCATAAATATACATAACGGTCTTGCGGAAATTCCTCAAAATTAAAACGTGCAACGAGTTTAAAAAGGAACTTAAAACGTATTTACTGAAAAAGGCGTTTCCATCAGCTTTTTTTTCTCTCCATGTACAAAAATCCTGCAATATGAAAATTAAAAATTAATAAATAAGTAAAGAATTATCAATAAAAAGGTACAGTATGCATACAAATAATGATCATAATAATGTAAGTGTAATATAAAAATAAATCTATTACAATGTACATTTTTACATTTGTTAACTAATTACAAATAGGATTTGGATAGGATGTGGATACCATGGATAAGTTAAAGAGTAAACGATAGTGAAAGTTATGAAAAAAAGAAACTACCCCCTCTCCCTCTTGATTTCCTAAATATTGGAGCAAGAATTGAATACTAAAATTTTTAGTAGTACCTAAAAGTTACAGGATAGTCTATACAACATACACACAAACAACCAAACGAAGGTTGCGTGTGTTCATAAGCGACGGTAATACCTTAACTCGGCTCGTCTGTCTTCTAATCCATTTCATATAAAAAAAAACAATGCCGACAGAAATGAAAATTTGAACATTAATGTTGTGCATTTTTGATATTTTGGAATGGTTAGGGAATAATTTCGCACGAATTGCTTTTATTATCAGTATTATTATTCATCTAGTATTTTTATAAAGTACTCGCTCATTTTCTTTCACTATATTTTCGTCACTTTTTTCCTTAATAGATGCAATTTGTTTAGTGTCCATATTTTAAATACATAGTATAAACGAATTTTATAAGTATAGACAGTCGAGCCGTCATCAGCTGTCACTCCTCCGTCTTACGAATATTCGATCAAGCCACGTGTCTTGACGCAAGTTTAACATTTTTTACCCATCCCAAAAAAGTGCACAACGCCGCTAAAGAAGTTTTCACTTCAAAAAAAAAAAACGTTGGACATTTCCTATGAACCTAACCATATTCTTGTTAAATAGTTCGAAAGATAAGTGGAGTGAAACTATCTGTTTAATAGCTGAAAATTGCCTGCCTGCAAGCTTTCTCGGAACAATTATCCAGCCGCGCCAACTTACTCGTAAGTTAGTTAATCAAAACGTTCAACAAGGTTTTAAGCCACGAGTTTCTTCCGACTGCTTCAGTTTTTTCATTAAACCGAACCTGGCGACATGCCAATCTGTCTTACTATGGTACATATCCAGAATAATTATCAATTTTGCTGTTTCAGCCAGTTTGGGCATGACGCTTGCATTTTTCAAACGGCTGAGGGTAAAACACGATACCTGGGGATAAAACACGAAAATGTTTTACTACTTGTTTTTCCTTTGCTAACTAAAAATTGTGACCTGTATTCCTCTAACTTTTGAGATGTATTTTTGCTTGTATATAATGTTTGTATATTTATACCTGTTTCATATTTTTCTTCTTTAACGTCTTAATATCAGAATTTAGAAGGAGTTAAGGTCTTAGTACATCACACTGGCCAAGTGAGCATTAGTCTTGCCTTCGAGAATTGTAACTGCAACCCTTTTTTGCGTCCCACTGCTGGGCATGGGTCTCTCCCCATTATTGGGGAGGCCTGGAGCTTACTCCACCACGCTGCTCCAATGCGGGTTGGTGGAGGGAGATGCGGGTTAGTGGCCAACCCGCTGTCGGATGACTTCAAACCGCCTATAAGGACTCTGACAAGGTTTAACGTCTGTTATCTATCGAC
The DNA here is from genome assembly GCA_911387765.1 of Pyrgus malvae. Classification (NCBI taxonomy): domain Eukaryota; kingdom Metazoa; phylum Arthropoda; class Insecta; order Lepidoptera; family Hesperiidae; genus Pyrgus; species Pyrgus malvae. Next base: position 22,910,648 of record OU426953.1, read on the forward strand.
AACAACCGGGATCGACGGCTTAACGTGCCCTCCGAAGCACGTAAACGCGCATCAATTTTTTTTTGCCACTAGCGGTCACCCATCTCACACCTGACCGCGCCCGTTTGGATTAGTTATGCAGGGTATAATAATTAATTAATTATCACAATTTTTCTCTCAATGTGGAGGCAAAATGATAAATACAATATAATAAAACACAAATGATAAATACAAATTTCTTACTTTCAACTAAAGTTTAAAGCTAGCCAGTTATAAGAAGTTTATTGAGTAGTAATCGCTTAGTTCGCTGAGCAGCGATGGCTGAGTGATAAGGACCACGGTCTCCGACCCGACTCCGACCGAGATACCTGATTCAAATCCTCGGCGCGCACCACTGACAAAAGAAATTTGTAATGTATTTCATCGCAGCTCCACGGTGATGGAATGTGATGTGATGTTTAATTACGATGTTACGAGAGAAACTCATAATTATTATGTGTATGCACCAATCCACACTAGGCCAGGGTGGTAGACTGTGGCCTGGATCCTTCTCACTTGTTCTAAGAGATCTGTGCCCAGCAGTGAGACAAACATGTTTGAAAAAAATAGCTCAGTTAATATTACAAAACCTTTAATGCAGCTAGGATTTCAAGATAGGTCCAAATTAAGCTGAGTCTTTCTGAGCGAAGAGGCCGTAATAAGGCAACCAACATATTTTTATTTTTTTCAACCTATTTTATGTCCCACTGCTGGGCACAGGTCTCCTCTAACAAGTGAGAGGGATTCAGGCCATAGTCCACAACGCTGGCCTAGTGCGGATTGGTGGATAGACATAATAATTATGAGTTTCTCTCGTAACATCGTAATTAATCAAACATCACATCACATTCCATCACCGTGAAGCAGCGATGAAATCCTTCTCACAAGTGAGGGGGGCTTAGGCCGTAGTCCACCACGCTGGCCAAGTGCGAATTGGTGGACGTCATGCTTTCGAGAAATTGTGAATTTCTCTCAGACATGAACGGCGATGGAGAACATCATAATCAAATAAATATTACGATATTTTCTATAACCATGGAGCAGCGATAAATGCGCACATTACAAATTTCTTTGTCAGAGGTGCGCGCCGAGGATTTGAACCCGGAATCGGTCGCGTCGAAGACCGCGGTTTTTCACCACTCGGCCATCGCTGCTCCATACCAACATATTAATAGAACGTTAATCAAAGGAACGGAAAACGATATACAATAATACGCTCAAAGGGGAAATTCCGTGAAAACCAATACCACCTTCAAATATGTGAGCATTGAACCGAAAAAAGCCATTTCGGATTAGACTCACTTAAACGTCCTCGATTAGATACACAACATTTTGGATCTTGTCATAACACCTCTCGGTAATAGAACCTCTGAGCCCACCCATGTGTACTTAGGAAGGGGAAACGCGAATATATTGGATATGCTTAACTGTTTACCTTCAAAACGGGATAAGTGTATTGCACATTTTGTGGAATCGTGTTTTTTACCGCTACGTGGATTTCATCAAACGTATGTATGAGATCATTTTTTGTTGTATAAAACTTTTAGTGTCGTCGGCTCTTTTCTTTACGACATATTTTTATTTCTGATATTTCTAAGGTGATTAATGAATTGAAATTAATGCCACATAGGGCCTCGTTCAGTGTAAAGTGTAAGTGTTGATTAGTTACGTCCCAAGTAAAGTTAATTGGCAAGTAAAAGCTGTGAGTACGGGTCAGTTTATCATGATTAGTGCTACTCAAACATCGTGAAATCGAAATTGAAGTTACGGATGACTTTAGCCGACAATTAGCGTACTTGTCGCTTTACTTGAAGTTGGTGAAAGAGGCCCTTAATCTTTAAAATATACTTTGTACCATTTTTTTAAATTTTTTGTGTAAAAAATATCTCACACCTTTGTACTTAATTAAGGAAATGCGCATATGTTGCATATACCTAACTGTTTACCTTCAAAATGGGCCAAGTGTAATTCATATTTTTTAAGAAATTGTGTTATTATCCTCTTTAATCAGCGGTTTTATCAATGGTCAAATTTCACGTTAAAATATTGTATGAGATCAATTCGCCTCATTATATGGTAAAGACAAAATGGTCAAACGGATTTTTTGTTACGTGCGGGCGCACTTACTTTTCTTAAACGAAAAATTTTAGTGTTAATTTTGCTTTACCTTAGGCGATTTGTCAAGCTTAACTATTTTAAAACCTCTGTGAGAAAAGTGAGAAAAATGCTGAAAAGCAATAGGTAATGGGAACATTTTAATGGGCATTATTTAATCCCGACTTTCTGAGGCCTTAGTGTAAGTCTGAGGCCTTAGTGTAAGTCTTTGCACGCGAAAACGTTACTATCGCGTGTGCGTTAAGAATTTAACTACCGACCTTATTCCTTTCAGTTTATGATCTATCTGTCCAATGTTAATTCGGACGCAGTAGTAACGTTTGCGCGTTTAGGAACTTACACCAAGGGCACTGGACACGCAAATAAGTTAAGCGTTAAGAATATAATTATATACCTTATTCCTTTTAGTTTAAGATATATCTGTCCAATTTTAACTCGGACGCAGTATTAACGTTTGGGCGTTTACAAACTTACACTAAGGTCTCTGATCGAAAGGTGTATGTTATTATCGTACACTGCTAAAAAGATGATTGAATTTCCGAAATCAAATACATACTCAAACTGAACGATGAGAAGTTTTAGTAAAATCGGTTAGTTTGATGTAGAGCGATGCGATTTATGCGAACTTTTAGTATTAAAAAGCGGAATTTTTAAGTACATCGACGATATTGACGATTAATGATGACCCATGTGGCGCAATAGTTAACATGCCGGAGTGCCGATCGGAGGGTCCCGGGTTCGATTCCTGGCGAGCCAGAAATACACATGTATGAATCTGTTCTCGGTCTGGGTGTTTGTGTTTCTCGTCTTTGTATATGTCCATGGTACCCACGACACAGGGTGTACCTAACCTACTGTGGGGCTATGAGTGTGAAATATTTGTTTATTTATTTATTATTTATTGTAAATGTAATATTAACCTCAAACCAATTACTTTATTAAAACATTTTTTATATCAGCGTGGGAAGAACGAAAATGATCAAAAGTAGAAAACGGGCAAATTTTAACCAGGATTATTTAATTCTGAACTGATTCCCTGACGGAATGGCGTCTGTAATCAAACACGGTGGAAAGGTTTTCGGATTCCTGCTATCAATTACTCGAGCAGTAACTGCTGACGACAAGCTTTAGAGAAATCGATTTGTTTCTTGTAAAGGTTTCTACACACTTTACAGTTTGTATAGTGCTTGATTTTTTTAAACTTAATGTTGAAAGAAAGAAAAAAAGAAAGAGAGTAAGAGAATAAAAGAAAAATATTTTTATTTCGCAAACATACCCATATTTTCCCAAAGTAGTTTTATATACGTTTATCAGGTCGCCATATTTACCTGCAAATATTGGTGGGAAAATTAATATTAAAATGAAAAAAAAACCTGGACTGTAAAATGAAAAAAATAACTGAAGCCTTCATATATTTCAATTAAAATAACATTTTTCGTTTTCATTCATCCCATATTGTGCGTTACTCCATAAAATAATATCTCGTGACACGCGTTGTAATTTCCATAAGTAACCTAGTAATTTTCGACAAGTCGGCCAGTGTTAAAACCTTTGATATCAGCGTGGGACTAACGAAAATTCTCAAAGGCAGAAAACGGACCAAATTTGAACGGTATTATTTAATTATGGCCTGAATTCCCGAGGGAATGGCGTTTGTAATCAAACACGGCACTAGAGTTTTAAGGTTGATTTTGGAGTCTTGTAATCAAATACTTGATTATAACAAATTTACTGATAGCAAGTTTTGGGAATTGCGTAATGTGAATCTTTAGAGTAATTTTCCAGTTCGAAATTATAACGTTTAACGGTTTTCAAGCACTAAAAGTAAATATATAGTATTGTTAAGTAATTGTAAGTAAATATGTAGTATTGATTGAAAATGTTTTAATTTGGTATGGATGTACCTAAGGCGAAAATGATTAGTAAAAATTAAATTAAATTTATTTAATTTAATTTTTGGTTTGTTGGAGATGCGGTTTACTTGCCAACCCGCTATCGGGTGTTTCCAAATCGCCCATAAGGTCTTCTACAATGTTTAATGAGAGTTATCTATCAATAACAATGAATTTGGCACATCAATATTTGGTATATTGATCTTTTGTAACCATTTCCTACCCATGTTCGTGCAAATAAAGAATTTGACTTTGACTTTGAATTTTTTGCCTTGTTTAGCGGCGAAGATCGCTTGCATTCTATACCACCCGCCGGGCCAAGCTAGCTTCAGAGTTCAGAGTTTGAATAGAAATCGCTAAAATAATTTATTCCTTGACGTTAATATGTTTCGAAAACGGCGTAGAGAGTAGAGACTTCAACGGTAATGGAGAAAACCTTAATTCAAGGTTATTCGGTACGAGTACCTACTTATAAGATTAAGTTTGTGGCGTGTCACTAAACGCTGGAAATGTGGTTACGTTTAACGACGTAGCGTATAGTTTTTGTCAAAAAACCGAATTATTACGATGTACCATAATTTAATTCTCTTATAACTATAATTATCTTTTTCAACAAAACAATGAAATTCAATAGCAAACAGCTTTTGGGCAAAGTAGCACTTACGAATTATACTGTTAATGATCTAAAGTTATAAATATAAACTTTTAAATAAAGTAACATATTATATTATTATTATAGAATATCGTTACGCCGCACCTAAAATTTAGTAACGCCAGCACTAAAGAAAACAAGCAATCTCTTACAAAGCATTTAGAAACAGGCGAGTTTCAGAGGTGTGCGCACATAAACATAAGACATGGTCAATATCACTGATTTGATGGAATCCCTTGGTCGGTCGGCACGCTGTTTAAGTGCGCGTTGATCGGGATTGAAAAAGGTTGACATATTAGTTCATTCATATCTGTTATGACGTGTTCATAGTAAAATAAAGTAGATACAAATAAAGTTTTACATTCCTAGCCCAACTGCTCGAATTCCTGTGTCGTGAGTTTAAGTGTACATAAAGACAGGAATTCAAACACCTTGATAAAGAAAATTGATTCTGACTCATTATTTGAATTTTTGTAGTCTTGATTAAAATCGAACCCAGTAATTTTAGGCAGTCTAGCATGGTAACCATTGTACCAAAGGAGCTCTCAGTTAAAAAAATAAACTTCCAAATACAGTAACAGAAATTGTACATCATTACGCCGCACCTAAAGCTTAGTAACGTCAGCACTAAAGAAAACTAGCAATCTCTTACAGAGCATTTAGAAACAAGCTAGTATTAGAGGTATGCGCACATAGATTGCTGATTTAATGGAATCTCTTGGTCGGATCAGCACAGATCGTAAACTTTCATCCCGAGTTACTAAGTTATGTAAGAGAGCAGGGAAGATGGGCTCTCCATAATATTAAGAAGTCATGAAATTTATTCCAGCATGCTGTTTAAACGCGCGTTTATCGGCGCTAAAAAAGTTGACATGGCTGACATATTACTATGATACACAGAGACAGAATCTTAAACACTCAGACCAAAAACAGTAATGTTGACTCATCTTTCTTTCTGCCTTGCTGCAAAACCAACCCAGGCACTCATCGACTGCTTTGCATGGTTACCAATTAGCCAATGAACCCGTTAGTTATAAAAATAAACTTTCAAATACAGTAACAGCAATTGTAGAACATCATTACGCCGCACCTAAAGCTTAGTAACGTCAGCACTAAAGAAAACTAGCAATCTCTTACAGAGCATTTAGAAACAAGCTAGTTTTAGAGGTATGCGCACATAAATTGCTGATTTAATGGAATCCCTTGGTCGGATCAGCACAGTTCGTATACTTTCATCCCGAGTTACTAAGTTATGTAAGAGAGAAGGGAGGATGGGCTCTCCATAATATTAAGAAGTCCTGAAACTTATTCCACTAAGCTGTTTAAATGCGCGTTTATCGGCGTTAAAAAGGTTGACATGGCTGACATATTACTATGATACACAGAGGCAGAATCTTAAACACTCAGACCAACCAACCAACTACCACCACCAATGACCAACAGCCATTTTAACTTATTTTTCAAATTTATGCCTTACTGCAAAATCAACCCAGGCACTCTTCGACTGCTCTGCATGGTTACCATTGAGCCAATGAACCCGTTAGTTATAAAAATAAACTTTCAAATACAGTAACAGCAATTGTAGAACATCATTACGCCGCACCTAAAGCTCAGTAACGTCAGCACTAAAGAAAACAAGCAATCTCTTACAGAGCATTTAGAAACAAGCTAATTTCAGAGGTGTGCGCACATAAACATTAAACTTGGTCAATGTCGCTAATTTGATGGATCCCTTGGTCGGATCAGCACAGTTCGTTAACTTTCATTCCGAGTTAATAAGTTATGTAAGTGAGAAGGGACGATGGGATCGGCGTTGAAAAAGGTCCTTCTATGTGACACTATGAAAGCATAACGAAACTTTTCAAATATGGTTATTTTTAAAGTGAACTGTCGTAAATGGTTGAAAGAGTTTGTTTAGATATATTCTTAAAAATAAAAAAGTCATGTGGAGTGGGGGGACACCGGATAGGAACGAAAATCCTTAGTACAAAAATATTAATTTTAAGTTTTAAGGTGTAAAGAAAATAATAATTCGGGTAATTTTTTTTAATCATGATTTTTTATCGATAAAAAGCAAAGAAACAGTTTTACAAAATTATCTTAACTTAAGGTTATTTTATGATTTATAATAATAAATCGTCGCGACACTACACTGTTTAATGCGAAATAAAAAGACGAAACAAAAATAACTGGCTTCCTTTCTATGAGAGAAAGAGAGAGAGAGAGAGACAGACAGAGAAACACGCGCACACCGCACGGCATAGTAAAAAGTGTCGTTACAACTTTTCGTCTTAACTTTTTCCGTCTAGTCCCCTTTCGCAACGCGCGATAAGTAACTTCGTTCCAATAAAATTACATTTATATTGATTGAAACTTTCAATTAATTTTGCCCTATATTTTGAACTCGAACTAAGAAAAAATTTCTTTTTCAGGTAACTAGACGTACTACGCTGGTCAAGTGCAGGTATTTTTGTCCCATTCACATCCCCCTGAGAATCTCAGTAACTTCATTGTGTTCTAAAACCTAAATTACAAGGCCTTAAATCTCTTTTCGCCGTGTCCTTACGGCGAATACATTATTCGCAGAGAGATGAGTTGACACAGCAGTCGCTCGCTTGCGTAAGTATTAGATTCTTATAACGTCAAACTATACTGAAAATGTACCCCGAAAATTTGAATTCAAAGCCAAAAATCTTATAAGTCCATTCGTATGTGACACTTGAAAATGTCAGACCAGTAGCAACATTATAAAATAAAAATAGTGTACAAAATGCATTTTATTGTAAAAAAAGCTGGTGGTGCATGGTATCATCAATAGTTATAAATATTTTTCTGACAAATATCATTAGAAGGATAATCATTTTAAAAATATCTTAAAAAGCACCCTGCGCTGTAAATTTGTTAAAAATCTTATATTGTAAATTGAATAATGGAAATCTTATCAAATTAGTGTATTGTCATCGGTCCTCGATAAATCTACAAAGTTTGAATGAAATCTGGCCGTTTAAAGTGGGTCAAAATCGCACCCAAAGGATTCGGTTACAAACATACAAGTGAAGCTGATATAAAGCATGTAAAAAAGTTATGAATTCTTAGTAGGTACCTGCTACTATACAGAAATTTTAATTCCAAGACGAAATGTATTTTTCGCTCGTCGTTTCGGCGAGTACATATTTGCAGCGAGATGAGTTGACACTGCAGTCACTCGTTTGCGAAAATATCAGATTTTTATTACGTGAAACTATAATAAAGGTAAAAATTTTATCGCGTTACTGCAGATATGTCAAAGTTGCTAATATGAAATATAATTTGAGGTAATTTTGACTGAGCGAGTTTGGAAAATTGATATTCAAATCTTAAAAAATTGCACAAGTTAGTATTATGTAGTAGTTAGTATAGTATCAATATAATGTACAAATCATTTAATATTAATTTTACATAATTCATTTATTGTTAAGTAAAAATAATATTTTTATATGCTCGTCCACGAAGCATGCCGTGGTAACCTATCCAATAAATAAACCCTGAGAAAAAGGCTCAGATTTCATGATTTGGCTCTATCCAAAAGATGATTGTTATGATGATTATTGAATTATTTAGATTTTAATTTCTAAAATAATTAAAAAATATACAAAGCCCATTTTAATTATTTAGAATAGGTTATAGTTGCGGCATTGATGTAGATGACATCATGTACAGTGGAATAAATAATAATTATTTTCAAGGGATATTTTCTCATGACCTAGATCGTTCATTAAGGTGCAAGGTAAAAGCGCAAGGTAAAGAGATTTTTGTATACGCTTTAAACCTTGTAAATAAGCGAGCGATTACCATCATTTACACGGGCGGAGAGTGGCTTCTGCGTTGCCGTTTTAAAAGGAGAGCTTTTTTACAGCTTACTTCAAGAACCCCATGTTATATTCTCTCAGAATTGCCTCATCTGAAAGTTTGTCCACAATATGTAAGTCTGTAGAAAAAAAGTGGGGAAACAAAGTGTGGAAAACGGGCTATATAGTCTTGTGTAGTACGCTACGATGTACTATTAGGTAATGTTACCCAGCACTGTACTACAAGTAACGTTACCAAATAGAAAGTCTTAATCGGACATTTCGGACAATTGTACACTAAGCACGTCTCACTTTAACAAATCCCGAACCGAACAAATGCTTAAGGTACAAAAATGACATTTTGCTATAATTACACCGCGCCGGTGCTCATGCGCGGTAAGTACAATGAATGATTGTTGAAGTTGTTATGTCACAGTCAACTTTGCTGCGCGTAAATATTTTTTTTGTAAATCTCAAATCTGTATATTAAGTTAGTTATTAGTCTATTAAGCAAAACAACGTAAATAATTAAAAAAGTGGCTCATTTAATAGATTATTATTGAAATGATATTGTGCAATAAAACTTATGGAAATAATGTATTTTAACTGCAAACTCATCTTTGTAAAATCAGCTAAATCGGCAAAATTTCGTATATAGCCTCATAATATAGAGCTGTCGGAAATCTGAATAAATATAGTTATGTCCTTGTATACAAAAAGCGCGTGTATATTTCATGTGGAAGTAATCGACACGTCAATAAATATAGCAATAACCTTGTACGATTCGTTGTGACAGTGACAACTTTATCAGAGCCATAGTGGTGTCAGCGATTAATATAGAATATTTTATTGTAATATCATTTAGTTTTGCTCAGCACTCCATTTTGATACTTGAGTTTTTACTTTGGTATCTAATGTTAAGGCGAAAAACATACCACATTATTTTATTATATATATTTTAAGCTATTGTCATATTATTTGCTCGATCGATCGAGGACTCGATGTCCAAGAATGTATTTTGTAGGCTACTAGCTGACCCCGCGAACTCCGTATCGCGTTTAAATATTAAATAATAATAATAATGGATAGCATATAAACCTTTTCCGTGAAAAAATACATATACATACAAATTTTCATAATAATCGGTCGAATAGTTTCTGAGTTTTGCGATGTCATATATACAAACATCCTCTTTTATATGTAGAAGATTAAGGTTTCATAGTAAAAGTATTACTTGTATTAATTGTATATTTTTGGTGCACTTTATTTTTAATTCATTAATCATAGTATTTTTATCACTAAGATCGGCAAGCAATTTCAATATTTTACGTGATATGTTCTAAAGTAACTACCTGTGATGCTGCATGTGACCGCAACCAAATTCAAACTTGCATCAAGATAGATGTATTATAGATAGATAGATATTATTATACTCGTATCTATGGGATACAGCAATCGCGTTAGTTAATAAAAAATAAAGATTATAGTTAACTAGCGGTCACCCATATCACATCCGACTGCGCCCGTTTGGCTTAGCTGCGTAGATCGCTTACGTTTTACGTTAGTCGCCGAGTCAGAGCTTCTAGTAGTTTAGTCTTACCTAAGAACTTCTTTGTACTGTAAAGTCATTGAGTTATATTACTACGTATAGAGACGACATTCTGAACAAAATCAGTGCGCTCATCATGCATTGCGAAATGTGTAATGAACCAAATAACCAGACAAATGTGCCAACCAATAAAGACCTCTGTCAATTGGTAATAAGGTACAATACGCAAGAAGGCATATTTGACGTTACACTTTACATTCCAATGCGTTGAACAGCCTCAGACGTCCGACACTGACTGAGCGCGTTGATGCTGATTGGCTCTAAACGTGTAACAAGAAATCTAGTAGAGACGTCCACTCTATACGTAGTAATAATAACTCAGTGTGTAAAGTAGTTTACGCATGAAAACTTAATACACATAGAACAATATTCGCGTTACTTTTGGGTTTATAATATTAGCAAGGCAGTATGGATAAAGAAAATAATAACGCACTAAACTTATGTTTGAAGAGAAAAATGCCACCTGAAGAGAGTTCTTGTTGATATGTACATGTTAACGACAACGCTTTAAAGTTGGATCGAAAATATTTCTTAATTCAAAAAATAATAATAAAAAAGGCATAAGCAATGAAATTTAATTTGTAGTGTCCGTCTTTGTCGCTACTACGCGGTGAGGGAAATATTGCGATGTTTTCCATCACCTTGTGTGTATGCTTGAGATTTGACATAATTTCTCGAAGGCATTTTGTTCACCAATCTGAAATTTATCGGCTATTACCTAATACCCCTCTCACTTCCGAGAGAATATATACCCAGAAGTGGGATATCAAAAAGATTTAAAAAAACAAATACTATTTAAAAATGTTTCGCGTTTGAAGACTGACTTCACTTTCCTCAAGCACAGTCAGCCATTGTATCACTTTCCGCGCTCAGTCCGCAAGTGTGTCACGAAGTTCCAGTAACGAAGCTTTGCAGTTGCCGTGAAAGGGGCCATTCGACGTCCTGCAGCCTTCCTGTGTGAATATTGTAGCGCCGCTTCCGCCCTTAATGACTTTCGTAAAAACCGCTTTTATCATCAGCTTTTTTAATTACTTTGCGCAGTTTTAATAAGTTCATTATAATGTTTATGATAGGTACTACCTTTTAACGACGTTATTTACACATTAAATTGTAATCATATTGAACTCCATATTGTTCCACATTTTTCATGTTAAGAAAATTTATGATATAAAAAAGTCTTAAAACATACAATAGCTAACTTGTTAATATACTACATTTCCGTGCAAAAGCTTCAGGTTTAATTCATTGGCCTTTACTTGTTATCGGGGAGAAAACCTTCAAAAGGTACCCGGATACTTGAGAGAGGATATCGGGTTATGTGGCATTTGACCGCACTAAACCCCCCTCGGTGGCTGTCTGTCCTGCATCTTCCGATGCTTACGGCGGCATGCGGCCACGCACACACCGCCGTCCTTCCTGGGACTGCTGGCTGGACGGATCGAGCTTCCACTCCCACCGCCCGCAACCCCGGAAGCCCCCTATTAGTCGCCTCTTTCGATCAGGTAGGGGATACCGTAGCTCTATTCTTAATCCCGAAGTTGTATCTCTTACTTAGAAGTAAATTAAGTTGCGTATGAACCACAAAATTAAATAAAGGTACGTATCATCCTCGCTTAGTGAAAATATGGTAATTATGATTATTTTTACCATACATGATTGAGGCATAAACAAATAAGACATTACATGTTTACAAATTCACATTTTTCTGATGTTGTGGCCTTACTCATACCGTGTTCGTGAGGACCATTAAAATGAACACTTTTCACTATATCGCTTTATCTGATCAGGCAACGTTGCATTATCTTTCGATAGATCAAAATTTCTATCAAATTGACAAGTAAATAAAACAATGAAGTGACATTTTGTTAATAACAACTTCGGTAAAGATACTTCAACTCAGTTGTGCGCGCGGCGCTATGTGTGCGTGGGCTAGTAATTATGCAGCTTTAATTTGTGTGACAGTGACGCGGCCGTGATAGTCCGAGCAACTTCACTGTACATCTTGTCACGCACACAAAGTCACTGTGTATTAAACAGGTTTACCCACACATAGCGCCGCGCGCAAAACTGAGTTGAAGTATCTGTAACCATAACAAGTCTATCTATATTGAAATTCGACTATACACTAAGTGGCAACATCTCACAGATAAATCTTAATTCACACAAAGCAAACTTAATAAAACTTAAATGGAAAACAACTTCAGAACTAAGCTCTAAAAAGAAATACCTTCTGTGACAATTTTGTTTTCCATTAGCTGTAGAAGCTTTGAGTAAAATTAATGTATGTTCTTATGAACACAGTGTATATTATATACTTAAAAGCTATTAAGCTCACGACGGTTAGCCATTGTGCCACTTTTAACGCTCAGTCGGAATGTGCCTCATAGTTGCCACGAAAGAGGCTATTCGACGTCCTGCAGCCTCCCTGCGTGAATATTGTAGCACCACTTCCGTCCGTAATGACTTTCGGAAAACCCTGCTTTCACTATCGGACTTTTTATTACTTTTTTACATTTTAAAGAGTTTATTTTTGGTGATGTTATAAAATAAGCTGTTATTCTATTTTTGACTTACTCAATAATTACTATTAAATATAATAAAATCTCTACACAAGGAATCATGAAAGCGATAAATATTGCAAAAAACGAAGACATAATTACTAAAGACATTTTTTTTCTATTGATAACAGAATAAATATAACATTAAAATAACGCAATAATCAGAAATATAACATAAAAATGTTAAGTTCCATAATTTAACAATGTTTGCTAAAAAGTTATTCATCACAAAATACTCAGACGATATGCAACAAAATAAATGAAAATGATAATTAAAATGAAAATAATTTATTTGCACAAATATGGGTATTACAAAAGTTGTTTTATGTACATTTATTAGTTTGCCATATTTACCTCAGCGTAGTAACAGGTATGCAAATTTGTAGGACAGAATTAAAACGTAAGTTAGCAGTATAACTAAAATTACTTATAACTAAATTTATTATAATTGAAGACAATGTTGATTTTATTTTAACCCATATTTTGCGGTTTTATTGCGATTTTTTATCAATTCTGCTATAATTATAAAAGGTGTTTACTTATGCTTATAAGAGTTAGTTATATTTTTATCCGGGCCATCGGCTGTGGGCACCCAATTTACTGGGTTTATATACACTGAGAGGAAAAAAAGCCGGCGGAAAGAAAACCTCGCAGGTTTGAAATATTATTAATTTAAAAGTTAATGGAAACTGTTTAGCTTTGTAAATCTTTTACTGACAACAATAATCATCATTTATATTGTATAAATATGGCGTCTCTTATATTTCAATTATTATTTACCGTCTTAGCATTTCTATAGTAATACTTTCGTACTTTTTCAAAACCTTTTCAAAACTGCCTAAAAATCTGTTACGATCTGGTTCCACTATATTCAGATCACGACGAACATTATTTCCAACTTGTTAAGATAAGACATCTGTTTATTCAAAATAACAGAACAAAAGCAATAAACAACTAAGGAACTCGATCCAAACGGAGAATCTTTGATGACCAATATTTACGAACACAAAGCATGATTTGAATGACAATGTTCCCCTTGGGGAAATATTGAAACTCCAATCGGCCTCGGCCGAATAGTGATTCCAACTTCGATTTCAACCTCAACTTTCCTTGGAGAGCTTTGGAATATCTATCGTATCGTAATTATAACTGACCCTTTGTTTATTAATTTTGTTAACAGTGACCTGAGATAAATATACCCAATTAATTTTGTTTTGCTTCGCGGTTACGGTTGCCAATAAGTAGCAGTGTTAAAACTTTTATACATTTCAATGTTTCACTGCTTGGAACCAATCGGTACCTGCTTGGAATTTACAGGAATTTGGGCGGCTGGCTTAAAACGGTATGGTAGATATGAAATGCTTTTGCGAATTTGTTATATCTTTCGGGCATGCACAGTGATAAAAACAAGATACCAAAATTATATTATGTTTGCCGTGCCGTGCCACCAGAGCAGCGATATATCCGCTCACAATTTATTTCTCAGTCTGAAGTCTGGGGACGGTAATAGCTAACTTATAAATAGTACGGTATATAAGCTTTTTCTAAGGTAACTCAAATTAACGAGGGCGACCCGAATCTCAAAAACATCACATACGAAATCAACTCACTCACTCAACTCAACTTGACCCTTGAACTTTTTCGAGCATGATCCATACAATTACGTTTTCATATTTATATTTCCGATCAGTCAATTCCTATTTCTGAACGACTACAGAAATAGCTATTCGGGTTCCATGTTTCAGAGGTCCCTAGTATGAATCTAAATCTCCGTTTCGTTGGCTCCCAGCCGAGCCACAATGTTGGTTCATCTGGCCAATGACTTCTAGATTGAAAGGATCGTAGGTATATATCTGTGGTCGACTTTTGTGTATTTTATTTCTGTATATATTATATCTGTTATTATATTGTATCTGTATATTTATTCTCTTATTCTGTATGCAACAGTATCGTGCCGTCTAGCTTTCAAACTTGTGAAACTTTTAAGAGGGAACTTTTAGTACGCACTAACTTACCTAAGAATCGTGTGAAGATGACAAATAAATCATAATTCACTTTACACGCCACAATTCATGCTAAAGTTAAATTTAAAAGCATTGTCATGATCTTCTGAGATTCTTAGAATCAAGGTGTATGACAGGTATGACACCCGTCAGAGAGGAGTGGTCTTTCTTTACGGGCGAACCCCTCGTCCCAACGTCCATGCACAATGTGCCTTCTAGTGTGTCTGTGTGTGTCGTTGTCAGTGTTGACGGTGCATAGAAAATGACGTTGTTAATTGAAATTGACATATTTAGAAATGTATGCGTCTGTAGCGATGAAAGAATATTTGTGAATGTGTGAAAAAATTAAAATGTGTGCATTTTTCCCCCGCACCAGATTTGGCACAAAAATTATGTATCGAAGTGAGGCGCTATGCCGTCTCTACTAAAGGGTGAGGCAGTAACTTTGATGCTCTAAGTCATGAATAGTTTCCGAACGGTGATGGTGGAAAGTTAAGGACCGCGATCTCATACATGGAGATTCTTGATGAGATTCAAGACCGGCGCGGGAATTGTGTAAAGTACGTATTTACTGCTGCTCCACGGTGAGGGAAAATATTGTGATATTTAAGTAATTTCGATGTAACTCATAATTACTCGAAGTCATGATATCCACCAATCCGCTTAATAATTAATATATAATAATATTATTATATAATATAATATAATATAAAGAGATTTTAAGGCATTAGTCACATGACTAATAAATGCCTCAATTTCTCTCAATGCAAGAGGAGACCTGTGCCCAGCGTTGGGACATAAAGAAGTCGAACAGTGAATTATTTCTATTAGTAACAAAATAGTTATTTCGTTATCTTTCTATCCGTAAAATAGAACATTTTCACTAAACAAAGCTTATCCCATTATGAATTCGCGGCATCTCCACAAAAACCTTACCGCTCCATTTTAACTCGAAATGGTGTCAAGTGGCATTATTAATCTAGGCCTAAAAGCTACAGAGTGAACGAACAATAATGAATAATTAAAGCTTGTGTTAAAAGCTATTGAATTCTGAATATTTTATGAATACAAATAGCTTTATTAAACAAACAACTAAATAAATACATACCTACTTGAAGAAATAAATCAAATAAAAATAAAAATAAAATTGATAATTATGTAAATTTTTATAAATTGTGTTATTTTTAAGTTTTTTCTTTTATCTTTGTAATATTTGCATAAGGTAAATATGGCGTACTAAATATGTATTAACAACTTTTGTAAATACCCATACTTGTGCAAATAAAGTTATTTGTCTTATTAGATAGTTACTAGAGAAATACGAGTATCAATAACATAGTAAATTATGGGCAATGCTTAAAGTCGTAAGTTATCTTATTGAAGTTATACTTCTTTAGGCGCGTTATGAAAAACTGATGAGAGTGAAATTTCAAGATGCGCGCGCATCACTGTAACACAAAATTAACAAGATGAAGTTGCCCACTCAACCGAATAGCTACCAACGAAATAGAAATAAAACCTCTCTTAGTCGCGCATGTTGGTACGCTTGTCGCCTCTGATCACTGTTTTCATATTTATTTATAATATAATAATATTTATCCACATGGTTTTAGTTTTTACAGTCACAACACGTGTTTTATTTTCATACAAGTGCGAATTATATACGTGGCAATAAAATATATTCAGTAGTGATTTAAATTGAATATTTGGATTATTATTTAAGACAGGACAACGTCAGTCGTATTTGTCAACCGTTGGTGCGTCTCTGGTCTCGGCGTGTCGTTCAAAAATTTGACACACATGAAATATTCAGAGAGCTAAGCAATGGAAACTTGCAAACAATTTTCTAATAATATTTTATTTAATGATGCCATAGAAGTATAACTTCTCACGCGCGTACATAAGTACACGCACCCATATTTTTTTTAAGGCAGAACAATATAACCGACCTTAAAATAACCTGTATCGTGTAATAGTTACCTTTTTTTTGGTGTCAGGGGTACCTGTTCAAGGTTTCCTCAAAAGGTACCCGGCACCTTGGGAGAGGAAAGCAGATTATGTTGGATTTGTACCGCATTTGCACCCCTCGGTGGACTGCTTCTGTGCTTGTGCTTGGAGGACTCGGGATCTTCAGTGGGTTGCACCGGTGTCCTCCACGTGCGGCGCCCAGTACGGGCCCATCTTCAGGAAAACAATTTTGCTCTCCTGAACCTTCAGGTGTTCGCGACCACGCACACACCGTCGTCCTTCCCGGGGCTGCAGGCTGGACGGATCGAGCACCCATTTTCACCGCCCGCAACCCCGGTAGACCTCTTTTAGTCGCCTGTTACGATCAGTATCGTAGATCATACCGTAGCTCTATTCTTAACTCCGAAGCTTCAGGGACTATGTAATAGGTACCAAGCCGATCCTTTCTAATTCTGGTGAAACCGAGGGGCGCAGCTAGATATGATATATACCTAACAAGTTTTACATGAGTGTAAAACTACCTAGGATTTTCTGTGTCGTGGATGCCATGGATATATATAAACAAACAAACTTAGACTAAAGACGAAAATTGAAACGAATCATTATTTCTGCCTCGCTGGGAATCAAACTCCTCCAAATGGCAGGCCAGCATGGTAACCATTGCGTCAAACACGTCGTCACATGTGATTCCAAAATATGATTAAATTTAATGACATTACCATAATACGAGTATTATCCGTCTTTAGTGACGACCCGCGTGGCGCAATGATTAACATGCCGGACTGCTAATCGAGGGGTCCTGGGTTCGATTCCCGAAGATAGAGAAATTTGAATGAGTTTAAATTTCTGTTCTTGGTCTGGGTGTTTGTGTTCCTGTCTTTGTATGTGTCCATGGTACCCACGACACAGGGTATTAATTATCTTACTGTGGGGCTTTGAGTGTGTAACGTTTTAATTCTATTAAAGATGTTAATCATTTTGTTATATTTTATTGTATTTTGTAGTAGTTTTATTGTAGTTGTAGTATTTTTTTTTGTAACAAACACATCGGTTCCTTGTTTAAGGCTACAAATATATAGATATGTTATATATTTGCACCTTTGAAATAAAGCGATACACATTGTTCAAAAGGAACAACATCAATTCAACTCCCCAAAGGCTGTGTAAATCCAAGTAATTTATATTAATAGCCCGAATTTAGGTTAGTTTTGTTACGACTCGGCGTTCGGGGACCGATTTCAGTGCTAACTAGGCGATAGTAAATCATAATAAACAGTACTATTTCAACTGTAGTACACCATTATAGTCCCGATTGTCCGCTCGATAAATGGATTACTCTTTTGTTGGTTGTAATGATACACATTCATTTTACCTTTTGAGATTCTTCTTTACGAATATTTGTAATATTGTCTTTAAGATTTTCTGATACAGCTCTTATTTTTTATCCAAAAAACAATATTTTAAGACCTTTTTTGTGGAAAAACTTTTATTCTCTTTTAATAGGAGCACGTTCAAAAAACATTTTTCAATGAGGCGAAAAAGAAAATTTATTTCTGTAATCAGATTATCAAAGTTTGTTTCTATACAACGAATGAACTAAATTTCTTGAATTTAGATTTTTGCGTTAGTTCGTATTAATAAGTTTTGAAAATGATTTACCTCCTATTTATAAGCATTCAAAAAATATTGAAAGCCATACTTTCTACGACAAATCCTTTAATCTTATTTTGAGAGTAGGAGACTTACGACAACTTTTGGTTATATTAATTTAGAAGACTAAAATTATAATCGTATTTGAAGATTATTAGTTAATATTTTTAGGTATTTCACAGAACTCTCTCAGTTCGATACCTCGCGAAACAGAATTTTGAATGATGAGTTAAAAATTTCTGTTATCGGTCTGGGTGATTGTGTTTATGTGCTTATGCCCATGGCACCCACGACACAGGGTATATCTACCCTACTGTGGGGCTATGAGTGTGAAGCGTTATTTATTTATTTTCTACATTCTTCCAAAATAATCACAAACAAACCCATGTTCGAGTAAAAAATTTGCAATAGGTACAATACGATTCTACGCGACGGCCATCTTAATTATCCAAGTGTCCACGCAGGAACCCCGTCAACAAAATGGTGGCGATTATTCACAACTGTAACAGTTATTTTTTTCTACTAGGTACATTTTCCTTACACTTTTAGCGCAAAACAGTAAGTTACTCATTAACCTAAAACGGGCTAAGCCACTTAAATTATTTTGTTAATTTGTTATTTACCGTCGAGCTTAGTGCGAAAAGTCAAGATTTATTTAGCAACAGATTTAAATAATTTTGTGTTTAAGTATACTTAAATGTAAAATTTTGTAGGTTCTATAAGTGCTGGTAGAGTTCTTTACTGTACTACTTTCACGAAATAAATAAATTTTATAGGTACTGCTTGGTTCGACCGGAAAGGTATTTCTGCCGTACTACATTGTACTGGTAAGCAACTCTGCTCTGTGTGAAGATGTGATTGCTACAGACTGTCCCTCAGTTTTCTGAGTAGCTACGCAACTTCAGACAAATTTCTTTTCTATGTTTGGGGTTATGTGTTGTATTGGGGTCCAGGCTTGTGGCAAGCTTTAGCATAACATAGTTCGAGAGTTGGCTCCAAGGTGTATTAAATCCACAGAACATTATTAAGAGAGGTAGAACGGCAATAATGCGCCATTCGTATGAAGACTGGTGTCGCCGCTCAAGCCCCGCCTTTCACCTCCATTACATCTGTACTTAAATAAATACGAAGCTTACGCACATATTTGCAATTTCAAATCTAGCCAATCTTAGCGCCGCACAATCACGCGATTTCGAATGAACGAATCACACCCAAGCACGCACACAAGCACGCATATCGTAGCACAATCGCGTGTTACTGTAGATATTTTGGAATTTTGAGCGTTTGCTCAAAATTCCTTCACGCGTCTGCCCCGCCCTCATTTCCATTCTAACCTCTTTTAATATGTTCTGTGATTAAATCCCACTATTGAAATTTTTAAATAGTCTGACTACTCATAAAATTGATGATCGATATATCGTGAATTTTCCAGCACATTTTAACCCTGTTCTGACCTTTTTATGTGAATACATTACTCTATAATAAATATATCGAGAATATGGTTCTATTAAAAGTGTAAATACCCTTTATTATTCTTTAAAGTTTTACGAAATGATGACTCAAAAATACACGATATTTCGGAAGATCGCGCTTATAGAGTAGGGCTCAGGAGTACACATTTACAAGCTCTAAAGTAAGACTATTGGAATATGTTTCCTCGGGCATGACTACCTCGCTTTATGAGAGATATCTTTGCCAAAGGTTTACTACTTAGCTCTTGGCTGCAACCCGTTTTTGCGTCCCACTGTTGGGCACGGGTCTCTCCCCATTATTGGGGAGGCCTGGAGCTTACTCCACCACGCTGCTCCAATGCGGGTTGGTGGAGATTCGGGATAGTGGCCAACCTGCTGTCGGATGTTTTCAATCCGCCTATAAGGCCTCCGACAAGGTTTAACGACTGTTATCTATTGACAACAATCGGCACCGACGGCTTAATGTGCCCTCCGAAGCACGGAAACGCGCACGAAATTTTTTGCCACTAGCGATCACCCACCGCCCACCCGACCGCGCCCGTTTGACTTAGTTGCATAGATCGTTTGCGTTCCACGCTAACCGTCGGGCCATGCGCGCTTCTCACTGCACTAGCACTTAGCTCTACATGACCTAAATGTTCCTTTGCTGCTCCATTCAAATTAAAAAAAAAACCAAAAAGATTCTTCCGTTTGCAATCAAAACAAATCTTTTATACCAACTTCACATTCAATCCCACAGGAGTAGCTCAGTTAAAGTATCAGTTCGATAGCATCCACTCTCGAGACCTCTGTCCGACAGTCTACAGAAAAGGGTAGTGAGCAAATTATGCGATAGCATTTTGTAAGCAAACGTAATAACGTTGAAATGAGATTATGCTGAAAGGCTGACTACAAAAGAGAATGTTTTACATTTTTTGTCCCCAATGGTCGCTTAATAATGGCAACTCTTATTAAGACTAAGTGTTGCGAGATAGAACTACTTTTTTGACGTTGTATAGGATGATTCTTTGAGATGGCACGGTTAGAAAAACTTTAAAACAATTGGAGATATTAAAAGGACTCAGTCTCTTTAACCATATTCAACCTATACATACTTGCGAGCGAGCTATCGATTTTAACGATGTCACCTATGCTATATAATGTATATACTATTTTTGTATTTGTGATTTCAGTACAATTTTGTTGGCGTTTGCCCCGAGTTTTATTTCACACTTTTAACATATATTGTAAATTTTAAAATATATTAATATTTATAAACATCGTGTTTGGTTTCAAATCAACATAATAATGTACATAACTATATATATAAGTGGTTGGTTGGTCAAATTTGTCAAATCCAATTGGTCAAAAACCAAGAAAAAGGTTGATACAGATAATTTAGCACATAACTATGACAACTATTTTTGACAACCGTTTGTTTATTTATGTCCTTGTGGCTGCAGCTACAATTTCGATCTATCCGCGCTATCAGATATTTCTATGCTATCAGTACACACACACACACACACACACACACACACACATATATATATATATATGTGTAGAATAGATACACATAACATTGCGATATATATGAAATTTGGTAAAAATAAAATGTGCATATTATTTATGGTTCCAACTCCTACCTCGTAGGTATCGAATATATAAAATTAGCGAGGATTTGTAAGTCCATTAATTAATGTATTTCAAACGTATAAGTATCGGTAGATAATTCAGTTTACTTCTACAGTTTAAAAAATATGAATGTACTCGTATTTTCTCTCCAGCAAGAAATTCTATTAAAGGCGAAGTTTGCTTACGAAAATATTTAGAGTATTTTTTTGCGATCAACACCTTGCGAACATAATAGTATAGGTACTCTCTATTATGAGTAGGTGGTACCTTTTCTTCGATGTGACACATATTTTATTAGATATCTATCGCTAAGAAGCGGTGGATTCTTTAATATTATGCTATCAAAAATATTATATATATACTTAAAGTACAAGGTAAGAAACGATGGTTTTCTACTTATCTTTTTATATGTCCACGCGAAAAGTACCGTAGAAAGGAAGAAAGAAAAAAATGATATCATTAAAGTGAAAGTTAAAGTTTATAATAACCCTGTAGTGTAAGTGTAGCAGAACTTTGATCTGCTATGCCTTTATAAATAATTTTATAAATAAATAACTATGCAATACATACATAAAATTAATATTACATAATAAATATAACAGTGTTAGTTGTCACATTCTTTCGAAACACATTTTTGAACAGATTTTACTAAGTTTTATATGTATATTCAGTAGGTCTGAGTGTCGGTTGTAAAATATTTATCAAAGCCCTAAGTCATAAGGGCGGTTAACGCCAAATATATTTTTTATTTTTTTTATTTCGACAACGTATTATGTGGCATTAAAAATACCTACTTTTTAAAACACTTTTACCTTTCTATATTTTCAATAGCCATATTAGTAATTATTAATAATCATGATAAGGCAGTATGAAATACGCCGGGTTAGTTGGTACCTATTATATAATCATCTAAAATATTTCATTCCTTAATTTAGTATAGATATCAACTTCACAGTGTTATGCAAATGTACTAGACTACGTGAGATAGCTACTAAAGAAATATGGCTACACGATTTGGACAATATCCAAAAATAAGCTTCCGGTTACGAATTTGGAAACACCAGCTTGTATCTATAACAAAAAATATAAATAAATGTCTGTAGGTTATTTATTCTTTCGGATACATAGCTATTCAATTATATTGGTACTCTACACAAATTATTTATTTGAAAAAGGTAACAGCCTACGCGCTTTGGTTTAAGCTCACTGATGCCGATGCTGATGATGTGTGCGCGTGTGTCTGTGTGTGTGTGTGTATGTGTGACAAGACGTGACATATCATTGAGTAACTATCAGGAATCCTGAATGATGGAAAACGTCGTAATGAATGCTTTCCTTAATGTTTCGTTTATATGCATTTATTATATTAAAATTATGCTGTTATATTTGTATTTTTTTGTTTTATTTGACTTGAGAAGTGAAATGATTAATTGGAAATTGATTATTAAGGCTCCAACTAACTAATATCAATCAATAAAGCATCAGTGTGTCAAAATTTAATACTAATGGTTTCACGAATCGCAGATCACTAGGTTCATGTACGTAGTTAATTGTATGTACGTAGATTCAAGTACGTGCTCCGAACAGCAGTTCGTAACAGGATAGTTAATATTACTTAAGACGATAGCTCAATTATGACGAAACGTATCCGACGGAGTGGTGTATCATGCAAATAGACGAGCTACGTGGGCACGACCGGAGGAGAAATATGGCCCGGCGATTTGGATACGGTCCAAAAGTATACGAACAAAATAGGGTTGGTATCGGACCAACATTGAACATTGCTTGTATAAAAGTTTAGTGCGAACAGGGCTTGTATGCTTGGTTTCATTTTATCTATTAATAAATCGAGTTACATAGCGTTTATAAAACCTGGTACGTTCATTTGTTTTTGCGAGTGTGTGTTGTCCATACTACATACAAATGATAATGTATGAAAATCTATCTATTTGATGCATCGCTTTGTATAATCCGTAATAAATGGTAATTTTTAGTGCCTTTTTATCTTTTTTCTTTACGAATAGTGAATTTGCCCGTTTTGTTGAGACTTGAATATATCGGGAGACTTGAATATATATATTAAGTCGGGCAATACTTCAGATCCCTCCAACTTTAGACCAATTTCAATTCTGCCCTCCATTAGTAAAATCTTTGAGAAAATTATTTTACAACAACTTCTAAAACACTTTACAAATAATAGACTTATTCATAAAAATCAATTCGGTTTTACGAGGGGTCGCTCAACCACAGATGCCGGAGTAGAGCTTTTTAAGACCATAGTAGATGCTTGGGAGGGGTCACGGGATGCTTTAGGTGTCTTTTGTGACCTATCTAAGGCATTTGACTGTGTGCACCATGAAACATTAATCAGGAAACTCAATCACTATGGCATCAAAGAAACCGCGCTCAAGCTTCTGGAGTCTTATTTGAGTGATAGGATCCAGAGGGTTGAAGTGAACGGTAAAATGTCAAACGGGTCTGTAGTTCATTTGGGGGTCCCACAGGGCTCAGTACTCGGCCCGTTCCTATTTTTAATATATATTAACGATCTGCCATATATGGTGGAGAATAATCACGAGATAGTATTGTTTGCAGATGATACTTCCTTAATTTTCAAAACTAATAGACAAACTGATGATTATGACGATGTGAACAATGCTCTCTCTGAGGTGGTAAATTGGTTTAATGTAAATAACTTAGTACTCAATAACAAAAAGACCAATTGTATTAAGTTTTCACCACCTAATGTTAAAGAAAATGTTTTAAAACCTCAATTGAATGGCGAGGAAATGAGCTTTGTTGATGAAGCTGTATTTCTTGGATTAACTGTTGATTCTAGGCTTCAATGGGGACCCCATATCTCTCGGTTAGCGAATAGACTAAGTTCTGCCGTCTTTGCGATTAAAAAAATAAGATCACTTACAGATGTCGATACAGCCAGATTGGTCTATTTTAGTTATTTCCATAGTATAATGTCGTATGGTATTTTACTGTGGGGAAATGCAGCTAATGTCGACACAATATTTATTTTGCAGAAGAGGGCTATTCGCGCAATATATAAATTAAATTCTAGAGAATCACTGAGAGAAAAATTTAAGGAGACTAATATACTAACATTTGCATCGCAATATATTTATGAAAATATAATGTATGTTCGTAAAAACAAACACGAATTTATGACCTTTTTGGATCTACATAGTTCGAACTGTGTTTCGACAAGGAATGGCCACAAACTTGCATTCCCCAAGTGTAGGCTCCGCAAAAAGAGCCACTCTTTTATCGGGATGTCGATCAGAATATACAATAAAATCCCGGAAAATGTTCAATCCCTTCCTTTTCACAGATTTAAAAAGAAAGTCAAACAAGTCCTGTGCCACAAGGCTTATTACGATCTTAAGGACTATTTAATTGATAAAAAAGCTTGGGATTGAGCTGTAGTCCCACAAGGCTGTTTCTATAACTGATGTAATAGATTTAAATCAATCAAACTGCCAATGTTAACAGATGGCTGTGGGACGACATTGACACATGCGGTAGCTGTCACGTATGTTCCTTATCGGCCCATAGCTACTCTGTAAGAAAGTTAGCTATTGTATACCCCATATTTTAAAACAGGGCTGAAGTTTTTCTCTGTCTGCTCTTTTCTTCAGCTCAGCATTGCCTAAGCGCACCCAGAGCAGACAGAACAAAAAATAACGTTCACTAAGAGTTTGTAAAGGAACCGTACAGTGAATAAAGAATATTTCATTTCATTTCATTTCATTTCATTTCATTTCATTTCATTTCATTTCATTTCATTTCATTTCATTTCATTTCATTTCATTTCATTTCATTTCATTTCATTTCATTTCATTTCATTTCATTTCATTTCTAATTCCTTTAAACGAGCAATTCTTGTATATACCTAAATATTTTTTTTGAATCTCGGAAACGGCTCCAAAGATTTTGATGAAATTTAGTACCCTGGTTACGGGGGTGATTATGATCCAGCTAAGTTTTATTTTTAGAAATTTTAATTATAAAAAAATATTTTGAGTGATAATCAACTAAAATATAAACTAAAAAATACGACTCTTCCAGACATATAATGGCAAGTATTAATAATATTGTGGCGTAGAACGCCGTCTAACGCCATTTTTTATTTCGTTCATTGAATTAAAGCTTCCTTGGCCGAATGTTTACGTGGACTGACTACAGAACTAGAAGCCCAGGTTCAATATTGGTTTTTTTTTTGTGATTTCTTTTTATTGAGAGCTATGTATTTCAGATGGCGTTATTAAGTAACACTAAGCAAATGAGTGTTTCGTTTTAAATTAAACCAAGAAAATAAAATGTTTGATCCGAGCAACGTTCGGTCGTCCAGGTACTAATAATAATAGTAGATCATCAATCAAATATTGGTTTTTTTTTTTGTGATTTCTTTTTATTGAGAGCTATGTATTTCAGATGGCGTTATTAAGTAACACTAAGCAAATGAGTGTTTCGTTTTAAATTAAACCAAGAAAATAAAATGTTTGATCCGAGCAACGTTCGATCGTCCAGGTACTAATAATAATAGTAGAAGCCCAATCAGTCGTCAGTAATCAGTTAGTCAATTCAGTCAGATATCCAAGTAAAACGTTGGCTACTTTTGACAGCCTCCGTGGCGTACTGGGTGATGAGACGACTGCGAAGCGTGAGGTCGTGGGTTCGATTCCCACCCAGGACAAATATTTGTGTGATGAACATGACTATTTGTTCTGTGTCTGGGTGTTAATTTATCTATTTAAGTATGTATTTA
The DNA here is from genome assembly GCA_911387765.1 of Pyrgus malvae. Classification (NCBI taxonomy): domain Eukaryota; kingdom Metazoa; phylum Arthropoda; class Insecta; order Lepidoptera; family Hesperiidae; genus Pyrgus; species Pyrgus malvae. The sequence continues at coordinate 22,936,806 of OU426953.1, forward strand.
GAATTATGTAAGTATGTTTATCAGCTTTCTGGTTACCATAGTACAAGCTCTGCTTAGTTTGGAATCAGATGGTGTTGTGTGAATTGTCCAAAGATATTTATTAATTATTTATTTACTTTACCAGAACGTGTCCAGTAGAGCTTTTGAGGCAAGCGGAAATAATATGTGTTTTACTTAACCTAAGAAAATACCATAATCTTAGCCCTATATAATTTAATAATACGTCAAGAAAATAAAAATAATACAAGGAGCACTAGTTTTTTACTTCCCGCCAAAACTAAGCCGCTTTTTAACCAACGCTAAAATTAGCAACAATGTTTTGCTGATTATTATTATTGTTTATTTACTTTTGTTTCCGTCTGATAACAATTACTTAGATAACGCACACATTGGGTGCGAGACATATACCTACTCGTAGGTACTATCTTCTATAACCACGGTATGTGCCCTTAATTGGAATTCTTGAAATAGACTGTTGATATTCTGATGCAAAGCCCTGAGTCTATTTAGTCGATGTATGTATTCATATTTCCCTCCATTTTTCACAGTGATGGGGCTCTGTTGTGGTTTCAGGTCTTTGTAATGTATTTTCTTCCATATATTAAGTATTGCTTACGAAAAACAACGTAAATGTGCTTGTGTTTGCATCGATTTTCTGGTGACAACTGTCATCATTGTTATTGGCTGAAACCTTTTTATGGTTTCTTTGGGCGGGAAGTCGGAAAAGACATACCTACGTATAGTGATATTGTTTTATTTTCCTTTTCTTGGTGTATTTTTGATTTTTATCGGATAAATTTGATGGCGTTTTGTTCGATATAGGTTAATTTTAGTGCTCGAGTGTCGTGAAATAAAATAACGCACTGAAATTTTATTTCACAAATACGTTTTCAAAATTTCATTGATCAAGTTCTGGTAAAGTAGCCATCACTTTATTTGAATATCTGACCGACTTGACCGGCTTCACTAACTGATTACTGACGACTTACAATTACTCGTACAGTTTTAACGAAACTGGCAAAAAACTGATGCAAAAATTCTACTTGACGCTGGCAATATGCACAGAGTTAGCGATGCCATTATTGAAAGAAAAAAAAACCGTCTCCCCAATCTCTGCGCGCTTCCACGCCTCACGCTGTTACGCCTAAACGCGCTTCCAAAAACAAAATTTTACGAGCATATAATACGCTGGTCTAGAACCACTCTTTAACTCTCTTTACTATGTTTTGAAATAATGTCGTAGGTATTTAAAATGTCTTTAGACTTGGAAAACATGCCTTTATCAGCCTAGTCACGTTATTTTCATTCCGTCTGAGCGTCTTTATTGCGTGAGTCCGTGTTAAGTACCAATTCCGCTGTCAATAAAATAAGGGGAGATAGCCATTTCAATTTAAATTAAAAATCTTACGCCGTTACGTACCCACTTTTTAGGTTAACGTCCAATTAAAAATTAGTTTGCTTTTTATTGGCAGCTTAACTTTTTATTTATAAAACTGTAAACTGAACATTTCAGTCAGACCTCAATCCTGACAAAAGCGATCACCAAATATAAATGTTAAACGTTATACATTCATTGCCCCACAGTATGATAATTAATACCCTGTGTCGTGAGTACCATGACACATACCGAGAACAGAAATTTAAACTTATCGTTCAAATTTCGTTTTCGCCGGGAAACGTACCAGGGACCCCTAGATTGGCAGTGCGGCATGACAACCATTGCGCCACGCGGGTCGTCAATGTTAAAATAAGAAATAATGTTTCACACTCACAGCCCCACAGTACACATACTCTGTGTCGTGAGAACCATGGAGACATACATACACATGAACAGAAACACCCAGACCGAGAACAGAAACTGAAACTGTTATTTCAATATCTGCTTCGCCAGAAATCGAAACCAGGATCCCGGATTGGCAGTCAGGCATGATATACGTTGCGCCACACAGCATATAGGTCATACAAAATAAATTATAACTAAAAAAATATGTAGACTATAAATAGACTTTCCTCCCCAATCTTTGCAACACCTAGCTTAGTTTACAAAGAATCTAAGAACTTCAAATATACAATCGCTTATTGAATTTTCCACAAAATTTTACAGTAAATCTGAAATTTATGGTAAATTGGTGCTTTTACCTTAGAGAAGTTACGCTGGCGTAAAAATTTGCTTATGCTGCAGTTAATATTTTCCGCTAGAAATTCCCTTTTTAGAAGATTGAATTTTCAAGCTTAAAGCGCAATTCGATTCATGATTCTATATTATTATGTTCGGTATGTCCTTACAAAATATTTTTCCAGTGTTCAAATAGTTTACGGACTCAGTCTACAGTTTAGGGATGAAACGTACACGGCTTTCTGGCTTGCGTAGAACGGAAGCAATCTATACGGCTAAGTCAAACAGGCGTGGACAGGTGTTAGAGGGACGACCGCAGGTGAAAAATATTTATAACAACATATTTTCTTTGTATTAATGTCATATTAATGGTTTAGTCTTATATAGGGTTGTAGGTGGTAGAACTATTATGGTTCGCCCGGGGAAGTACAACCGCTGCACCCACTTCTGCCGTGAACCAATTCTATTGTGTTTCGGTGGAAAGGTGCAGTTGCCGGCCACACTTACATGAGGTGACCACCAGCCTCCGAAGTAGCAGCGCAACTGCATACGACCTCAGACAAGACTTACTTATGCTTTCTTGAGTTTGTATGTAGATGTCCATGGGCTACAGCGATCACTTAACACCACGTGGCTTGTATGCTCGTCTGCTACTTCATTCAAAAATTTTTTTAATGTAAAGCATATGCCTAGAAATGTGCCGAAAAAATGCTTGTGATATATTTATATATAACTTATAGGTAATAGCTTATAGGTAAAAAATCCAAGTCCACATAGAAATAAAATATACCTATGAAAAATTCCAGACCTTACATCAATCCTTGATAACCTGTTTAGTTTAATTCCAAATATGAAAATATAGCTTTATTACAGTTAAATTGTGTTATATGTATATAGTTCTGCGTATCCCATATCGTCTAGAAAAATTTAAGGCAATATCAGATATAAAATTTCAGATAAAAATTCACGGCGTAGAATATAAAATCTAAAACGGGACTGGAAACTTTATTGCGAAAGCAATATACCCTAGCGCTGTTTCGAAGTATATCGGCTCTATCAATACGTAGTAGGAATCTCCAGAATTTTCACATCTGAGCTTTATTTGATATTCTCTGCGAGTTCGCGCCCTGATACTCGGGTAAGAATTGCCTCCACGGTGACTTATTTTACTTATTTATTAAATAACATAGGCTAGAAATAAAAATTAGCGTTCAATCCATAAATCGCGTTATAGGGGGGTTATTTTTTTATGATCTATAGGAAATATTCGCGTTATAGGCGGGTAATTTCCGTGTTATACGGGGTATGGAATTCGCGTTATAGGCATTCGTATTATAGAAGAACGCGTTATACTCGTATATACGAAATATACGCGTTTACTGTACCTAGTTTCACAAATCTCTTTTGCTTATTAACTTACGAACTGAAGACCTAATGACAGATTGATAATTCAATGAGGCACTAGAAAAGTCTTTTCAGTTTACTCTTCAATCATCCTAGCGCTGTTTGAGGTATATAATATATCTTCTATATAAAGACCAGAGCAGCGATGGCCGAGTGATAAAAAAATCGCGGTCTTTGACGAGATCGATTCCGGGTTCAAATCCTCGGCGCGCACCTCTGACAAAGAAATTTGTAATGTGCGCATTTAGCGCTGCTCCACGGTGATGGAAAATATCGTGATATTTCATTGATTATGATGTTCTCCAGCTCCAGCAATTTCTCGAAAGCATGACGTCCACCAATCCGCATTTGGCCAGCGTGGTAGACTATGGCCTAAATCCCTCTCACTTGTGAGAAGGAGACCTGTGCCCAGCAGTGGGACATAAAAAAGGTTGGAAAAATAATAATAAATACGTAGTGGGACTCTAAAGAATTTTCACATCCGAGCTTTATTTGATATTCTCTGCGAGTTCGCGCCCTGATACTCGGATAAGAATTGCCTCCACGGTGACTTATTTTACTTATTTATTAAATAAAAGCCGGAAGGAAATTTAAGCTGTCAGGGAATATATTTCATGTCACCTTTTGAATTTGTTACCAGGGTTCAAATTCAATTCTTGTGCGTTTATAGACGTGCGATTTTTCTTATACATTTATTTTCAATTATTTTTTATGTCTTACTGTTGGGTACAAATCTCCTCTCACAAGTGACAGGATTGTAGGTCATAGTCCAACCACGATGGTCATGAGGGCATTGGTGGACATGATGTCCACGCCTTCGAGATACTATGATTAACTCTCATATTCGCGATGATGGTAAACATTTAGATAGCAATTTAATTTTCAGAGGTGCGCCCCGAAGATTTGAACCTGGTATCTCCGTGTCGGAGACCGTGGTCTTATCGCTCGTGGTCTTATATAATCTCTCCAAATGCTGTATTTGCTTATCAAACACATACCTACATAATTTTTATCACTAGTGTGTAATATACAGAGTCATACGGTAAATTATAGATAGTACCCGGATGGCCGAGCGTTGCTCGGATAAAAACGATTAATATTTCAGAGACTCATTGGCTTACTTTTTTTTCTTCAATTATGGCATCGCAAACTCTGCATATTGCCAGCGTCAAGTATAATTTTTGCATCATGTTTTTGCCAGTTTCGGTGAAACTGGACGAGTAATAATAGGTAAAGTCAGTAAGTGGTCAGTAATCAGTCAGTCAAGTCAGTCAGACATTCAAGTAAAGCGATGGCTTCTTTACAAGAACGTGACCAATGGAATTTTGGAGGCAAGCCGTAAAAACATTTTTTCGCACTGTTATTTTAATTCACAACACTAGTGCACTTTAAATAACCTAAATCGAACAAAATGCCATCAAATTTATCCGATATTACTCAAAAATACACCAAGTAAGTAAAAACAAAACAAGAGCACAATATGTCTTTTTCGTCTTCCCGCCAAAACTCTCCATTGGCTTACTTATCCACCTACTTCAGCTCCAAATTTAAAAAAATAAATATCATATACTGGCAGGAAGAGTCATATTTTTCAGTTTATGTTTAAGTTGAAAAATTGGATTAAACGGTATTTTCTAAAAACCTAGCTAGGTAAATTTATTGCCCCAAAAATTCCAGAATTACTGAGATTTAAATTACTAATATATAATATTTAGGTATATACGAGAATTGTTTCTTTAAATGTATTAATTAATTAACTTTTATTAATTAATTTTAATTAACTTTTATTAATTAATTTTAATTAACTTTTATTAATTAATTTACTTTTATAAATTAATGAACTTTTACTAATTAATTAATTATTATTAATTTCGTTTCCTCTATTGGAAGAAATCCTTCTTCACCTGTACTATATCCCTATAGGAAAGACATTAATTTCTTCATTTTATTGCTAGCAATGAGCTGTGCCATGAAACTATTTGAAAGATAAACAATAAATAGTAATAAACATTTTAAAGTAGCTACCATTTATCATAATTGCTACAATGTCAACAAATATCTTCACATTTTTCACATCAAAGAGTTTGTTTGATATTCTACGTAGGTTCACGTCCTGATTCCGGGATAGGGATTGGCTCCTCGTGAACGTGACTGAAATCTCGCCTTTATTCCCTGAATGGTTAGGCAGCCTAGTTTGTGCCTGGTTTAGGTAAGGGACATTTTATAAAAAAAATTAGACAACCTAATACAGCTTGGATTTTAGAAAATAGAGCGGAGTCCTATGCGTTTAATGGTTTTTTTTACGTTATATTTCAATCCGTTTTTGTTGTCCCACTGCTGGGCACAGGTCTCTCGTTAGACGTGAAAGGGATGTGGGCCATAGTCCACCACTCTCACCATAATGCCTTTGAGATAGTATGAGTTAATCTCAGGCATGAACGAAGATGAGAAACATCGTAATTAAATAGCACAATGTTTTCCCTCACTCCCTCACCATGCCGGACGGCTAATCGAAGGGTACCGGGTTCAATTTTTTTTATTTGAATGGAGTAGCAGACGAGCATGCTGGCCACGTGGTGTTAAGTGGTCGCTGCAGCCCATGGACATCTACACACAACCTCAAGCAAACATACGTAAGTCTTGTCTGAGGTCATATGCAGTTGCGCTGCTACTCCGGAGGCTGGTGGTCACCTCATGTACCTAAGTGTGGCCGGCGAAACAGAAATTTGAACGATGAGTTTAAATTTCTGTTCTCGGTCTGGGTGTATGTGTTCCTGTCTTTGTATGTGTCCACGGTACCCACGACACAGGGTATTAATTACCTTAATGTGAGGCTAGGACTGTGTAACTTTTTTTTACCAATATACATGAGAATTCCTACTATGTTTTTAAAAGAATCGTGACAAGGAGATAAAATGAAAACGATACAAATTACAAGAGTCATACATATAAAACATCCAAATGTTTCTTTGAAACAATGTCAATAAACATTTTCTTTATACTATAATGTTTTTATGATATATACCACACGTGAATAAGATATTTTGAATTTGAATGCGCAGGAAATTGAGGCTTACATGAGAGAACCTCTTTATAAGGCAAATTGAAATTAATTTGTGATGCAAATTGCGGAAAGAAAATATAAAATGAAAACGTTAATAAGTATTGCATGGGACCAAAAGTATATAATAACTTACCTGAATCCCTCAAATCTAAAACAAATTGTGATTTTAAACGAGCACTTAAAACGTTCTTATTTACAAAAGCGTACTACTCGGTTTCTGAATTTCTAAACGATGAACTTTAACTTCGTGAGGGAATACGGGATTAAAAACCTGGGAGGTATTTTTTTCCGCCGGCTTTTTTTCTCTCTCAGTGTATAAAAACCCAGGTAATTGGGTGCCCAAAGCCGATGACGCTGATAAAATACCGTACAAATAATTACCAAAAACAATTTAAAAAAAAACGCAAATATGGGATAAATATAAATCAATAATATGATTAGTTAATTAAATACTTAAATAAATTAAAATATCTAAGTTAGATTTTATTTAGTACTTTTATTTATTAATAATATACATATAATATTTGCATACCTTACTGAGGTAAATATGGCGGATTATTTAATATATAAAACAACTTTTGTAATACCCATATTTGTGCAAATAAATCATTTGTCTTTGTCTTTGTCATTTGTCTTTGTATTCGAGTTTTACTTCAATCTTAATTTATATACTACAAAATGAAGTTTTATAATTTGTAGTTTTACTTCTGGAAAAACATCCAAATATATACATATTTTCTTAAAATATATTTAGGTACTAATGATCAGGCCCGGCTTTGCTTAGGTGATTTGAGTTTATGTGATTGTACTTATTTAATCCATGGGAGCAATATTTTTTGGGGTAAATGATAATATGTCCTTTTCCAAGGTCTACTATGTTTGTGTACCAAATTTCATTAAAATTGGTTTAGTCGTTTAGGCGTGACAGATACATACATACACATATACAAATACACACACAAAGAGAGAGAAAGAGACTTATTTTCGCATTACGTACAATAATATGATAGTAAGTATAAATAGCACGATAAGTTATAGGTGTAGTACCGTTTATTACCAAAATGTTTTTCTGATTACTAGAAACTATTAAATATTAAATTAGAAATCCGATATAATCCATCCATCTTTTTAACTTTCGAAGCTACGAAATAAACTAGGGAACAAATTTCAGAAACCGTTTAGCTTTTTCGTGTGGTAAAATATGGAAAGAAACATATAGGTAAGTCAAATAATTTGAAAATTCAAATCAAGTCATCGGCAAATTCATTTGATGGCGTTTTCAGTAAATAAGTTATAACGACAGTATAAGATGTTTGTACGTAAACATCTTGCTTTGGAAATTACGTAATGATCTTGAATATTTATGACACATTAAATCTTTGATGTACGCGATGAACATGTTATGTAAAAAATGCCTTCAATTTAATGTATGAAATAATTTACATGTGTGATAAATCCTAATTTTTTTTTTCAATTATGGCATCGCAAACTCTGCATATTGCCAGCGTCAATTATAATTTTTGCATCACGTTTTTACCAGTTTCGGTGAAACTGTTCGAGGTAGGTAAGGTCAGTAAGTCGTTAGTAATCAGTCAGTCAAGTCAGACATTCGAGTAAAGCGATGGCTTCTTTACTAGAACGTAAATCCACATTATATAGTGGAGAAAGTATGGATTACCTTCTCCGCACAGTAAAGAGAAGGTAATCCATACTAATGTTATAAATGTGAAAGTGTGTTCGTTTGTTTTGTCTTCTTTCACGTCAGAACGGTGCCATGGATTGACCTTGACCTGAATTAGAGAGTATTGATATAGTTTGGGCATTGGAGAGTGACAGAAAGTACTTGTTATCCGGGGAATATATTAGTATCTTATTACTAAGGGCCTCTTTCAACATCTTCAAGTAAATAACACTAATTGTCGGTTAAAGTCACCCGTAACTTCAATTTCAATTTCGCGATGTTCGGGTAGCATTAATTATTATGATAAATTGACCCGTACTTTTACTTGCCAATTAACTTTGCTTGGGACGTAACTAATCAACACTTTACTTGAATATGGTGAACGAGGCCCTAAGGGAAAAATGTGTTTAACATGTGGACGGAGCTGTGGGCGGAAAGCTAGTAAATAAAATAAGTCTAAAATAATTTGTGAGCAGCGATGGCCGAGTGATAAAAAAATCGCGGTCTTTGACGAGATCGATTCCGGGTTCAAATCCTCGGCGCGCACCTGTGACAAAGAAATTTTTAATGTGTGCATTTATCTCTGCTCCACGGTGATGGAAAATATCGTGATATTTCATTGATTGATGTTCTCCATCGCCGTGCATGTCTGAGAGAAATTCATAATTTCTCGAAAGCATGACGTCCACCAATCCGCACTTGGCTAGCGTGGTGGACAATGGCCTAAATCCCTCTCACTTGTGAGAAGGAGACCTGTGCCCAGCAGTGGGACATAAAAAAAGGTTGAAAAAAATAAAAACAAATTTTTAATAAAAAATAAATTAACGAAACAAACCGAAAGAATGTAAAACTCACAAAACAAGTCATTACGTATTATTTCTTAATGAAAGTTGACGGGATGGGAGTCGATGAACTTATTACATGAATTAAAGTCCTGTTCTGATATTTATGTTGTTGAGAACAATAAGGCTCAGTTCTGAAAATAATGCAAGTAATATTATATGCTACTAACAAAAATGTGGACAATATGAGCGAAAATTTCCCAGAATCTTTTCATCTTTCTCATTCAAAAACATACATTACTATCGTAATTAATTTGAAGGCCCAAATTAAGCCGTCGGCAAAATAAGGCGATAGCTTTTCGACAAATTAGTTATAATTACTCATATATACTACGAGTATATTAATTGTGAGTAATAGTATATTGTGTAGCAAGGGGTGAAACAAGACCATTTCTGACGAGGGCGAGAGTCATCGCCCTGGTCTGAAATCGTCTTTGTTTCATCCCGAGCCACACACTGTATTTTTCATATCACGTGTAATAGAACAACGAGTTTTGATTTCTGTAGCCAGTCGAAGTAAGACTATTTCAGACAAATAGCGCAATAATATCTTTTGACAACGATTTGACGACAGTTGTCAATGCGATTCTGACAGACTTGAAATAAAGACGTAAATAATAAACAAATGAAGGTGCCAGGTGCTGACTGACACATTCGCATTGGTTTGAAATTGTCTTGTTTCGACTGGCAAAACAGAAATCAAAACTCGTTGTTTCATTACATGTGATATGAAAACATCTTTCCTTAGCGTTGCTTTCAGAATTACTAATTACTTTGGAAGTTACCAGTAAGTCAAAACTACTATGCCAGCGTTCACGGTTTACATGTGAATGCCTCCAGTGTTTTGAATTTAAACATCAGAATTAACATAAAGAAAACTTGTTTACAAAGCAATTTGAAGTTAATTTGCAGAGTGAATTGTGATAATGAAGAGTAAATCACAAAACAAAGTATTATGTTTCATTTATGAATGAACATCCACATGTTTCTTTCAAATGAATCGATTTGCTTATTAAATTAATTAGAATTTTGTTTTCTGGGCTACCATACATTTTTTCTCATACTTCTATCTATCTATCAGCCTTTCAAAGTCCACTGCTGGACATAGGCCTCCCCTAATGTTCACCACTTCGTCCGGTCTTGCTCCCTCGGAATCCAGCGGTTTCCCGCTATCTTCTTCAAGTCGTCAGTCCACCTGGTTAGACGGCGGCCTGTGCTCCTTTTGCCGAGACGTAGTCACTGTTCAAGGACCTTTCTTCCCCATCGATTGTCAGTCCTCCTAACTATATGGCCTGCCCATTGCCACTTCAGCTTGCTGATTTTAAGAACTATGTCAGTTCTCATACTTACAAATTGTTAAAAGATCCAAGTCTGAAAATAGATAATATATATATATATATATTTTCTACATATGTTTCTTCTGAAAATAAGTAATGTGCAAAGGAAGCTTTCTATGGAAAGTTAAGTTGAAGTAATTTCAGAATTCGCGTGAAGCAGTCGGTAAAACGCTCGATGGTTCAGCGAAAGTTGGGTATAATGTTACCCAATATTTGTAGATAAACATGCTTCTGTTATGTTGATATGAAAGCTACGTAATTACGGATGTAATTACATCCTGGATTCATGTCTTACGTATTAGGTATAGTACTCGGATGACAGCGTTACTCGGATAAAAACAATTGATTTTTCAGAGACGCATTGACTTACTTAACAACGCCAGCTCCCAATTAAGAAAAATAGAATTACATATTGTTATACTCGCCAATAGATATCAGGAATATTTTTCAATTTAATTTTAAGTTGAAAACACGGATTAAACGGTATTTTCTAAAAATGAAACCGATCTACATCGATTTATTACCCCCAAAAACTCCTGCACACTAAAGTTCATTAAAATCGTAGAAACCGTTTCCGAGATTTAAATTATATATTTAGGTATATATCGTACAAGAAAGGCTCGTTTAAAGGTTTTAGATTAATTTATAATCCCCGTGGTATTGGTATTAAGAATGGGGCAACGGTATATCTGCCTGATCGTGAGACGCTCCGGATTCGGATGATGGGCACGTTTTTGGGCGCCACGCATGGAGGACACCTGTGCGGTCCTCGGACATCCTGGAATGTTTAGTAGTTTAGTAGTGCCGTGAAAATTCCAAATAACCAGGTATAAAGTATATCTCACAAGTTGTAGGGTATATTTAGGTTTCCCTCCAGTACAAAAACGTATATTTATATTTCTTACCATGGACGTGTAAATTATGGAACAAACAGCCCGCAGCAGGCTGTTTGTTCCAGTGAACCAGTTCCATTTCCAGTGAACTATAACACGTATGAACCTCATGGGGCTCTCCAAGAAAGCTGTAAAAAAGCTCTGCTGCAAAGCGGGCAATACGCAGGTGACTGTGTTACCCTGTTGTTACCCGTGTCCTAGGCGACGGTGATTGCTTAACACACGCGGCCCGTCTGCCTTTTTAGTCCGGTTCATATATATATGAAAAAAGTTATTCCAACTGCATTTTTTTTAATATAGAAGTCATAGCAAGGCACGACGTTCTAAAGTAAACATCTATCCGTTGTTTCTGAAATGAAGTAATTACTTCTGAAGATTATGACACAATTAAATGTAACAGTTCACGATAAACATGGGAATTACATGCTTTGAATATAAATGTTCCGAGTAATGAAGTTAACATAAAGAGAAAGGTTAATTGGTGAAGTATCTTATAAAGTAATTCGAAATACTTGGGAAAGTAAAAGTTGAAAGGGGTTATAAGGGCGTACACAGAATTGAGTTGCCATTTAAAAACAACGGATTGCACTCCGGTAGTGCCGGCAGAAGTGAAAACTTGAACATTAACGTTGTGCATTTTTGATATTTTGGAATGGTTAGGGAATCATTTCGCACGAATTGCTTTTATTATCAGTATTATTTTTCATCTAGTATTTTCAGTAGGTTTTTATCTTGGAAGCGCGCATAGCCCGGCGGTTAGCGAAGTACGCAAACGATCTATGCAACTAAGCCAAACGGGCGCGGTCGGGTGTGAGATGGATGACCGCTAGTGGCAAAAAATTTCATGCGCGTTTCCGTGCTTCGGAGGGCATGTTAAGCCGTCGGTCCCGGTTGTTGTCGATAGATAACAGTCGTTAAACCTTGTCGGAGGCCTTATGGGCGGTTTGAAAACAACCGACAGCGGGTTGGCCACTAACCCGCATCTCCACCAACCCGCATTGGAGCAACATGGTAGAGTAAGCTCCAGGCCTCCCCAATAATGGGGAGAGACCCGTGCCCAGCAGTGGGACGCAAAAAGGATTGCAGCCTTTCATCTAGTATTTTTATAAAGTACTTACTCATTTTCTTTCACTATTTCTTCGTCACTTTTTTGATTAATAGATGCACTTTGTTCAATATCCGTATTGTAAATACTTGATATAAACGAATTTTACAAGTATAGACAGTCGAGCCGTCATCAGCTGTCACCCCTCCGTCTTAAGAAAATTTGATCAGACCACGTGTCCTGACACGAGTTTAACATTTTTTACCCATCCCAAAAAAAGTGCACAACGCCGCTAAAGAAGTTTTCACTTCAAAAAACAATTATGAAACGATTGTGAGATTATGCTGTTTTGTGGTGGCATAAAATAAGGTTTCGACTACTAGGTAACGACTTTCTCGTTTATATAAACGACTTTTTGAAAAATCTAAAGATAGAATATATATATTCTATCTTTAGATTTCAATGAGTGTAATAAAATAAAGGTGATAAAATTGAAGAAATTACAAAGTGATGGCTGAAACATGTTTTAACTTTTTCAAGTTCGATTCCTGGTGAAGAAGAAGTATAAATTATAATTCTCAGTTTCTTTTCTTGATCTTGGTGTTTATGTTCACATCTTTGCGTGTGTCTATGGTACCCATGCCACAGTGTATATCTACCCTAATGTAGGGCTGAGTGTGAAACTTTATTTACTAATATTTATTTAATTATTTATTTGGAGATTTCTTAATTTTATTTTCCGAATATTTTAGTAATTGTAATATTATATAATATACCTCTTACTGGAGAGTCCAAAATATAACACTTACATAATTAAGTTTACTACCGTGTTCTGAAAACAAAAATACTTCATATTAAATCACAACTTCGATAACAAAATACAAAACGAAAAGTGAACATTTTTACCTGTCACATTTAATGAAAATAAAAATAAAGGAGATGGAAGATAAAATATTGAATCTGCTAAAAGGATTGAAACTGTTGCGGACGTCTGACGTTATCGGCGTAATTTGATTGAACTGTTGTTATCTCCCGCTGCCAACTGCGTCCGTGAAACAGGATTGAACATAACGATTTGTTACGACAATTCTGAAGTATTCTGATAATCTTCGTTAAATAACTGCCTCCAAAATAAAATAAAAATATGAATTCACAGAAATTGCAAACAATTTTTTATATAACCCACAGAATAACCACGAGGTCCTGCAAACTAGTTTTTTTTATTTATTTGAATGGAGTACTAGCAGATAAGCATGCAGGTCACGTGGTGTTAAGTGGTCGCTTCAGCCCATGGAAATCTACATACAACCTCAATAGGTAAGTCTTGTCTGAGGTCGCATGCAGTTGCGCTGCTACTCCAGAGGCTTGTGGTCGCCTCATGTAAGTGTGGCCGGCAACTGCACCTTTCCACCGAAACACAATATAATTGGTTCACGGCAGAAGTGGGTTCAGCGGTGGTACTTCCCCGGGCGAACCTTAATAGTTCTACCACCTACAAAAAGTTGTTAGTGAGAATCTTTTCTTTATCAGTAGTAGTAAGAAACAATACAAAAAAATTAAAATATAAATCTGTAAATAACGTTTCACACTCATACTCGAAGTCCTACAGTAGGACAGGTATAGGGCCTGTGTATCATAATTACCATGGACAGAATAGAAAACATTTTTTTCCAATAATAATAAAGAAGATCAAGAACTAAATATTGAATCTGCTAAAAGGATTGGAACTATTGCTGACGTCTGACGGTTTTAGTGTAATTTGATTGAATTGTTGACATCTCCCGTTGCTAAAGCCCGTAGAACAGGATTGAACGTAGAGATATTACGGTACTTTTGAGGTATTCTGAAAATTTGCTGTAGGTAAAGTTTTTATAGTAAAACAAGAATTTCATTTTTTTAAATAAATAACTCTACACACTCATAACCCACACTAGGATTCCCTATGTGGAGGGTACCAGAGATACAAACAAAGACATGAACATTAACAACCAGACCGAGAATCGAACTCAGGACCCTTGATTAGCAGCAACACATGCTAACCACATACACACACAATCAACACACGGTTCGTTAAACGTGTGGGTATCAAACGTTTGACACGTGTCGCTTCCATCTATTTTTCTTCTTTATGCTTTCGAAAAAAGGCCGATTCAGACCATAATCCACCACGATTGATGACATGACATGGCCTTTAAAGAAATTATGTACGTAGTGATATCTCTTAGGCATGTACTCGTTCTATGAACGGTGATGTAGTATTTATTGTTTTTGACGTGACAACGTCGTAATTCGATGGAGCCGGCTGCACGCACGAAAAAACATGACTCATGCGGCGTTACCTCGCTCTGAGGCGTTCCATTTAAGGCTTGAAGTGTAAGCGAGACCGTTCCGCGCACGAGCGACAAAGAGGCACAATCGGCCTCCGCGTTCGGCAGCGTTCGACATCTGTCTCTCTCCTACTTGAGTGAGCGATTTACATGTTTTCGTCAAGTATGAAGTGCAGTGAAAAGTGAATGTGGTGTCAATTGTTTATAGCAATAAGTATTTTCTTATGACATTATCACGTTCAACTATCGTCAGTAAACCGACATTACAGACAACCGATTTTTTTTATTACATTATTGGATAGAAGCCTGTGAGAAACTCTGAATTTTTTGAAGGCACGATGTCAACCAACCCGCATGCTTCCCTAATAATAGTGGGAAGGACACGTGTCCAACATTTTGTTCATGCCGTAAAAAGGGTTGCAGCCAGAAATATACCTTTACAAAAGAAGAAAAAGCCAAACACAAATTTTCTAAATTTAAATGCGTCCCATGGAAAATACTGAAGATTTATGTTTGCTATCTAGAATAGAATCTTCCGAGAGACTTTGACGACTTTGCATTATGCCGGTGCCACACATAGCTTCAAACATTTGCACATACACTTTAACACACATTTGTAGACTATGCGCGTACATTACATTGTTTTCGCAACCTACTACAGCTAGTTCGCAAACATTGTTTTCCACAGCATGCTTGTAGACGACAAAGAAAATAGACGACGAATTTCTGGACGCATTATGTCAATTTTGCTTATACGTAGTTGTGCCGTGCGATTTTACCAGCGTTATAGAATCTTAATATATATAATTCTCGTATGAGTGTGTTTTTTTGTGTGTATTCAAATGGATTCGAGGATGGTTTAGATTCACAATTTGGGCCACTGGAAATGTTTTTTAATTAATTTTTTACTTATTTAGTTTTCCCATATAAATTGTTCCTGCCTGTCAAACGTTTTGTATTTCGTACCGTGTCATTCTAAACTTAGACACAGTCAGAATAACTGGACAGTTCGTATGTCATTATTTGTTTTATATTTTTTGTTTCATAGTAACATGAAGTCTCTTTAAGATAATAAGAAAACAAATCCTTTTTTATTATTACTTTTAAGGCAGGACAACGTCTGCGGGGTCCACTAGTAATTTTATATATCCTAAAACCTTTATAAAAAAATTATTTTCAGATCAAACTAGTAGTTTACAAGATAAGAATATTATTATTTTTGTATTATTTATCTCAATTACAAAAAATACACAATAAACGTTCGAAATGAAGACTCAGTAGGTATTAGTTAAACAATACAACGCATGACTGTCCCATAACACTCGCTTACGACTAGGTTTTACACTATTAAGACAGGAATCACAAAAATTTGAACTTTGAATGTTTTGATGCACGCTCAAAATGCGAAATTAGATGGTAATGTGCAATTGGGTAATTGCCTGATACTATCCTTATTTCTGTTAATTAATATTACCTCCTAGAAGCGCGCATGGCCCGCTGGTTAGCATAGATGCAACTAAGCCAACGGGCGCGGTTGGGTGTGAGATGGGTGACCGCTGGTGGCAAAAAAAAAATTCATGCGCGTTTCCGTGCTTCGGAGGGCACGTTAAGCCGTCGGTCCTGGTTGTTGTCGATAGATAACAGTCGTTAAACCTTGTCGGAGGCCTTATGGGCGGCTTGAAAACATTCGACAGCGGGTTGGCCACTAACCCGCATCTCCACCAACCCGCATTGAAGCAGCGTGGTGGAGTAAGCTCCAGGCCTCCCCAATACTGGGAAGAGACCTGTGCCCAGCAGTGGGACGCAAAAAGGGTTGTAGCCAATATTACCTCAAAAACAACACAGTAATGAATATTTTTAGATTATCGTCCCTTTTTAGCATCACCAAACTATAGTTAGGTTTTGTATGACAATAGCAGTGCCATACTACGTGACGCCACGTAGAGCTGAGGCTTCTTCGTTTAGTGTTTATTTAATTTATTTTAAACATGAATTTCATATATATTTCGAAGTTATTCTAAATCTGATTTTGGTGTGATTAAGTAAATTAAGAGCTTAGATTTAACTAGTAGATAACAACTTTTACTCAACATCCTAGTTATATTTATTTATTTATTTAACAAATACTCAAATACACATAGTATTACTTTTGTGTATTGTAAGCTATTTTATTATTGAACTAATCGTGAGTGTACACTAACATTCTAGTTATATAGTATAACTACAGTATTGATGTGTAGCGCCGGCTTTATTCGTATACCAGTCACAAGGAGGGTCTTAGATTTAAAACTAAGAGAAGATTTAAGGAGACAGTCAAAAGTTACAGAACTCTTTTACATTGTTACACGGTAACTTGTGCTGATGTTAAAACTAGCAAAGTGCGAGGTGAAAATGTATGCTAAAGGTTCAAGAATATAATTAAGCTGAAAATACTATTGTTCGAAATTTTTTCTAACATAAATGTCATTACAACTGCTTAAGAAATATCTTGAGGAGTTTTGGCGGGAAGTCGAAAAAGACACATTGTGCTCTTGTTTTATTTTCATTTTCTTGGTGTATTTTTGAGTTATATCGGATAAAGTTGATGACATTTTGTTTGATATAGGTTAATTACAGTGCACGAGTGTTTGTGAAATAGAATAACAGTGCTAAAATATGTTTTTTCTGGTTGCCTCCAAAATTCCATCGGACACATTCTAGTAAAGTAGCCATCGCTTTACTTGAATGTTGGACTGACTAGACTGACTGATTACTGACTTTGTTATTACTTCGTCCAGTTTCATTGAAACTGGCAAAAACGTACTTACTATTAATTTTGTAAAAAATAGAACTTTCACAAAACCAAAGCCAGACAAACAGACGCTGAAGAGTAGTTATAAGATCCCGTTTTCTATCATTTTGCTACAGAACCCTAAAAACTTTACGACCACGAGCGCCTAAGTGAATTTATAGCGTAATATCTTCGAGTTAAATGCAGTTATGACTGTGAATTTCTCCCTTGTGGTTTGTTTTACGTACATTTAGATGTAATACAATTTCGTTGTCTTCGTGCTTTTGTATTTAATGAAGAAAAGTCTGTGAGATTACATTTTAATAGCACTGCTGCTAAAGAGTAAAAGGACTCAGCTGAATAGCGAAAAAAATTATTAAATCAGCAATAATTTAGACGATTTTAGGGCTTATAGAAAATGAATCTAAAAGTGAAAATTTCTGAAAAAAATATTAATATTCCACTGTTATTAAATGTATACTAAATATAAACATATTTATAGAAGCAACTACTAACTACTTAGTTTACTACATATATTAACAATTTTTATTACTTACTTGTCTAGATATTCATTTACTATTTAAATCCAGAAAAGCCTTGCAAATTGGTAGACGTGTTAAATAACGGTTAGCGATGGACGTTGCCAGCTTTGAAGGACAGCTTTCTTGGAGATCTCCTCCATTATACTTCTATATTTTTTAACTTATTTTTTTTTAATTTCCCACTACTGCCTGCCGTCTTGAAGGCCATGGTCTTTAACCCTCAACATGGTCTTACCGGCTCTCAGCCATCGCTGCTCAACTTATATTTAGGGGCCGTAATATTTAGCTAATTTTTATTTTTTTATGGAGTCAATAAGGTTTTGAAATCCATACTTCAATACTTTATTAATATTATAAATTCGAAATGAACTCTATCTGTCTGTCTGTCTGTAACGCTTTCACGTTTAAACTACTGAAATATTTTTTATACAATTTGGAATACAGGTAGAGTGGACCTTTGGGAAAGAACAGGATGGTTTTTATCCTACGAAAACCTATAAAACGAGTCCACGTGGACAAAACCGCAGGCGGAAGGCCAGTATTGTATAAAACTCACAAAAGTCTTCGCTTGCGCTGTAACACTCACACGTAGTCTAATAAAAGATAAATAAATAAATAACGCTTCATACTCATAGCCCCACAGTAGGGTAGATATACCCTGTGTCGTGGGTACCATGGACACACATAAAGACAGAAACACAAACACCCAGACTGAGAACAGAAATTTAAACTCATCATTCAAATTTCTATTTCGCCGGGAATCGAACCCGGGGCCCTTCGATTGGCAGTCCGGCATGGTAACCATTGCGCCACGCAGTTCGTCAAGCAATAATGCTGTTTCTGCTACATTCATTTCATTTTAAAGCAACGTCAAAGTATCCATTACAAAACTGTACCACAGACTTTTCTTTCAGTACTATCTTGATAGAAAAACTGAGCAAGAAAACGGAAAGTTGGCCGCTAAGAAGGAAGTCTCCTTTGAAGTATTACTGATAAAGTCTGTGAAAAGACGTGCTAGATTAAGCAGGATGTGTACAAATGGACTGCGAAAGTTTATAGTAAAACAAAAAGAAACAATACTCCATATACAAGCCTATTTTTAAATTCTACTAATATTATAAACGCGAAAGTTTGCAAGTATGGATGTTTGTTACTGTTTCACGTAAAAACTACTGAATGGATTTTAATGAAACTTTACAATAATATAGCTTATATACCAGAATAACATAAAGGCTACAATTTATAAAGATATTGTCTGAAAATCAAAATATGACGATAAGTGTCAAGTAAGTGGGAAAAAATCTACCATCTGCGAGCTATTCTGGCGTGCGCTGCCAAAACTAATATACTAGCCTTCCGCCAGCGTCTTTGTCCGTGTGAACCCGTTTTATAGGATCCCGTAGGATAAATACCATCCTATGTCCTTTCCCAAGGTCCATTTTTTCCATTTGTTCCACATTTCGTTCACATTGGTTCAGTAGTTTAAGCGAAAAAGCGTAGCAGACAGACAGAGTTAAGTACTTTCGAATTTATAATAATATTAATATTAGTAGGAATGATAGAAATGTTTATCTTAAATAATCCTACAAAAAAGCTGGTCCAGCGGCACTTCAGAAGGGACTTCACTTTATGCTAATGATCCTCTCCAACGTGGGTGAAACCGAGGGGCACAGCAAGTACGATGTTTTTTTAACCATTTTTATGACCCACGGCTGGGTACATGTATTATCTCGGAAGTGAGAGTGATGTAAGCCATAGTACACGACACTGACCAAGTGTGGATTGGCGGGCAATATGCCTTCGAGAAATTATAAATAACTCTCAGAAATGCACGGTTATTGAAAACATCGTAATTTATGTTTTACCTCACCGTGGAGCAGCGACAAATACGTACATAACAAATTTCTTTGTCAATGGTGCGCGCCGGGGTTCAAATTTGGTATCCGTGGATTTGGAGACCGTGGTCTTAACCATTTGGCCATCGCTGTTGACATAGGTACTCACTTGGTAAGGTGGGGTAGGAATTACTGCAAAGAGTATGATCTATCTTAGGTACTTAGGTATCACTTAATTTTTAGGGTTCCGTACCCGAAGGGTGCCAACGGGACCCTATACTAAGCCTCCGCTGTCAGTCCGTCTGTCTGTCATCAGGCTGTATCTCATGAACCGTGATTGGTAGACATTAGAAAATTTCACAGATGTATTTCTGTTGCCGCAGTAACAACAAATACAAAAAATGAATATTTAAGTGCGCTCCCAATGTTTTTATAGGCTACGGAATTCTTCGTGTGTGAGTCCGACTCGCATTTGGCCGGTTTTTTTTAGTTTCATATCATTTTCTAAAGCTTTCAGAAATTGATTCTAAAGCAATGCACCGTCCATTTTTATTTTATGATTATTTTGGTGCCTCGTGCTAGCTTACAACTCAAGAGGTCTTTAATAGACAAGAATATCAGACGCGGCAGGGATTAAAATGATTGAATATGGGTGCTCCGGAGAAAAAGCAAAGCCATTGGCCCCAATTGTTATCGGCAGCAGGTGGGAAAAGCTACATACCTTTTCCGAGATGCTATTTATGCTTCGTAGTAGGATGCTACATAAACTCTAAGGAGCTACTTTTCTTTTCTTTCCTATGTAATTAGTACAATACTGAAGCAGGCGCAGCGATTGCGATAGCGATGAGATACCATCGAAGGAAAATGCTTTATCTTTAGCAAAGCGATAATATTTTACAAAAACGATTTAATTTAAAACCTTTCGTTATTACTTTTTCCAACCATTTTTATAGGTCCCACTGCTGGGCACGGGTCTCCGCTAACATGTGAGAGGGATTTAGGCCATAGTCCACTACACTAACCTAATGTGGATTGGCAGACATCATACCTTCGTGAAATTATGAGTGGAAAACATCGTAATGAATTAAATATCACAATATTTTCCCTCATTGTGGAGCAGCGATGAAAATGCGCACATAACAAATTTCTTTTGTCAGAGCTGGGCACGGGTCTTTCCATATTATTGGGGAGGCTTGGAGCTTACTCCACCACGCTACTAATGCAGGTTGGTAGAGGTGGGGGTTAGTGGCCAACCCGCTGTCGGATGGTTTCCGCCCATAAGGCCTCCGACAAGGTTTAACGACTGTTACCTATCGACAACAACCGGGACCGACAGCTTAACGTGCCCACCAAAGCCTGGAAACGCGCATGAATTTTTTTGCCACTAGCAGTCACCCATCTCACACCCAACCACGCCCATTTGGCTTAGTTGCATAGATCGTTTGAGTTTTAACCGCCGGGCCATGCGCGCTACTAAAATATAATTCCCGTATAATCCTATCTCGATGTTTTCTTGATGGAAAACGATGTCGGTTGTCTCATAAACAGTTTTTATGTTTAGTACAAAACTTGTTTTTATGGCGTGTTTATATGACCCCAAACGTAGAACGGAGGGGTTTATCGACGAATGCCGGTGATCTCAATTTTATTTATATTGCTCCATGTTTTGTTTTAAGCATTTGTTTATTTTGGGTAACATTTCCTTACTGGGATTTAAAAAATGGGCGTATATATCGTAGCCGGTAAAGAAAGTAGTTGGTAGAACTATTATAGTATTTGTAGGTGGTAGAACTATTATGGTTCGCCCGGGGAAGTACCACCGCTGCACGCACTTCTGCCGTGAACCAATTCTTTGTGTTTCGGTGGAAAGGTGCAGTTGCCGGCCACACTTACATGAGGCAACCACCAGCCTCCGGAGTAGCGGCGCAACTGCATACGATCTCAGACAAGACTTACCTATGCTTATGATATTATTGGGGCGGCCTAGAGCTTACTCCGCCACGCTGCTCTAATGCGGGTTGGTGGAGATGATGGCCACTAAGCCAACCCGCTGTCGGATGTTTACAAACCGCCCATAAGGCCTCCGACAAGGTCCAACGACTGTTATTTATTGATAACAACCGGGACCGGCGGCTTAACGTGCCCTCCGAACATGCACGGAAACGCGCATGGCATTTTTGCCACTAGTGTTCACCCATTTCACACCTGACCGCGCCCGTTTGGCTTAACTGCGAAGATCGCTTGCCTTCTAGGCTAGCCGCCGAGCCATACGTGCTTTCGAGGTTACGTAAACTAAAGCAATGTACGTACATGTGCAGGTGCACGCCTCATAAGTTTTATATCTGAACGGTCTTCCTGACATAGAACAACTACACGTTTTATTAGCTGATGTAAATGTAGGTGCTGTTTCCTTAATTCATTTGCCTTGGTCTACTAACTTTTTGTTTTTTTTGTTTTTTTTTTTTTTCAAAGAATACACGTACTTATTATCTATTACCAATATAGTTTCATAAGCGCTGCTGAAGTGCGTAGAACTCAAGTGATCTACGCCACTAAGCCATACGGGCGCAGTTGGATGATATGGGTGACAGCTAGTGGTGTAAAATTCATGCGAGTTTCCGCGTTTCGGAGTGTACACAAAGCGTCGGTCCAAGTTATTATCGATAGGTAACAGTTGGTTACCTTTTTGGTAGCCTTATGTATGGTTTGAAAATATCCAAACTAGCCCCCATCTCCATTATCATCCACCAACCCGCAGTGTAGCAGCGTGTTGGAGCTAACTCTGTCACTTGTCCAGCGGTAGAATTCGACGTGAATTACTCTCAATTCCGATAGAAGGCTTATGTCCAAAAATAATACAATGAAAATGTGTTGAAATATAATATATTATTATTTTAATTACTAAAGCAAAGAAGCATACATCATGTTTAATTATAAATTACGGCTGCTTCGGATATTCAGACCGCGCGGGATGACCTCCTGACCCGGTTAGCACCAGGTCCGTGATCTTGCTTAATTTGTGACCCGTTGAATTTTTCCAAATTACCTCAAAGTAAAAGTGTGACAGATCCTAAGCGATTATTTAAAATAAAAGACGATGCGAAGAACCTGAAGTTGATTTTATAATCTCTACACAAAATAACCTCAAAGTAATATACGACAGATCCAAATAGATCTTTTGAAATGAAAAATGATGTGATGAAAAAAGATGATTTTAAAATTATGCCTATTCAACGATAGTCTACTTTACGAGAAATGTGGGTGTCTTTTCTTTATGCAAATTCCCAAGGCCACTTTTTCTTTGATAGCTCTAGAACAATTTTCCTGTCAAGTTTCATGAGTGAGTTTCATTCAGTTAAGAAATACGGATGCATTAGAATATAAGATAGGTGACATTTTTGCCTTGGTAAAAATTTAATGCGTGTTTCTGTCCGTCCGAGGGCACGCCGAGGCGGTAGTTTTTATCGATAGATAATAGTCGTTTAACCTTATTGGAGCCCTTATAATCACCCTTCACACTCATAGCCCCACAGAAGCGTAGATAAACCCTGTGTCGTGGGTACCATGGACAAACACCCAGACCGAGAACAGAAATTTAAACTCATCATTCAAATTTCTGTTTCGCCGGGAATCGAACCCGTGACCCTTTGATTGGCAGTCCGGCATGGTAACCATTGCGCCACGCAGGTCGTCAAATGTATCCTTTAAAAATATCCATCAGCGGGTTGGCCACTAGACTACATCTCCACCAACTCGCATTGGAGCATCGTGAATGAGTATGCTCCAGGCTTCCAGAATATTGGCGAGCGACCCGTGCCCAGCAATGGGACGCAAGAAGGCTTGCAGTTGAGTCTGTCCAGATCCATAACTCTTTTGACCACTATCTACAAGTTGACACTTATTACCTACCTTTTCTTCCAACCTTTTTATGTCCCACTGCTGGGCACAGGTCTCCTCTTACAAGTGAGAGGGATTTAGGCCATAGTCCACCATGCGGGCCTAGTGCGGATTGGTGGACATCATACCTTCGAGAAACACCTCGACCTCATCCTTCTTAATTAACTCGCGACAATATAATAAATGTCTAATAATAAACGTTTACTAACCCAGAGTAGGGTAGATATACCCTGTGTCGTGGGTACCATGGACACACACAAATATAGAAACACAAACACCCAGACTGAGAACAGAGAAATCATCATTCTCAAACTCATCATTTAAATTTCTGCTTCGCCGGGAATCGAAACCAGAACCGTCCGATCGGGAGTCCTAAACATTGTGCCACACGGGAAATATGATGTTGCTTTTTACGAAAATACGTAATAAAATAAATTTAAAGTATACAGTAGTACGATAATCAGAACTACCAAAAAACAACCCCTGTTCGGACTAGCGGAGCGTTCGGATATTAGTACGAGTATGTTAAAAAAATGCAAGTATATTTTGACAGAATATGTTTATTTATTGAGGTACCTACTATAACATACAATTTTAAATAACAAAATACGTTACTTATGCATAAAGTCATCGATTTTAGTTTGCGTTGGCGGGTTCTATTTATTGACCAAAAAAAAGGCTTTATCCCTCAAATTACGCAGCATCATATTTTCGGTAAAAGAAAAGTCATTTTCATCAGCTCAATTCAAACAAGTATTCCGTGCTGATATAGCTTGTGAATGAAAAATTTTCATGATGTTTAAAAGGGTTTCTTGTTATTCCCAGACTCATAAGTCTCTTGCGTAAGTTGGATTATGATCTCATTATCAGTTATGGGTTCTGTGCAATAGGCATGATGACACTATTAAAGAATCAGAGAATAGATGGTTTTACAGAAAAAATAGATAAATAAATAGAAAAAAATAGATGCTAAAAAAGTTCTAAAATATGATCCCGTTTTAATATAAACATTAAGATTAATAAGATTTTTAATAAAATAAAAGTATTAAATTGCTGTATTTAATTTTACTTTACTGCTGAAATAAACTTTTTTTCGAAACTAGGAGACGTGTACCTACAATAAGGAAAGGTATTTAAAAATTTGTCATCATGCCTATTCTCCTCTTCGCTGATTGAACACGTGGCGCGCGAGTTTAGCACAGAGTAACTTGAACATACGAGGTGATTCGTTCGCAACTGAAGACAAAAGATAAGATCAGCGGTCATGGTAAGAGAGAGAGGGGCAGTCGGCAGTTCGGATTACAGCGGCGTTCGGATTAGCCTGAGTACGGATTATCGAAGCTCTACTACTCTACTGTAATTAAAAATCGAATTAACTCAAAAATTTACGTTCGTTAAATAAAATATTTAGGTACTGTGCGATTTTGTAACTCATTTATTCATATAAAGATATGTAATAATAAGCTTGATTGATTGATCAAAGATTATAAGAACTTGAAAGCCATTTAATTTTGTTTAATAAGTACGTATATCTACGACATATAAATAAGGATAAACAAATAAATAATAAATATCTTTGGACAATTCACACAACACCATCTGATTCCAAATTAAGCAGAGCTTGTACTATGGTAATCAGAAAGCTGATAAACATTTTTATAATTTCTAAATACATAATTAATTTGCCATAATTATTTGATTAATACATCATTTATTTAATTAGAAAAAGCTTAGCTTTCAGACGATTGCGTTTACAAATACTTTCTAATTGGAAAGCACAAACCGATAAATGTTATTCCAGCTTTATAACTCTGCAATAAAACGCTGAATACAACCTTCTTTGTGGTCGCTGAATTAAAATAATGTTTTCTATAAAACATGATGTATTTTTAGATATTTCAAATAACATTTCATATTTTCTTTCAATAAAATACTGTTTTCTTAATGGAAACTAAGTGACTTTTAAAATGTTTTTTTTTTTCATACAAAAACAGACGGCTCGACAACTTTTAAAGGTTTATAAAATATTTGAAGTTATAGAATTGAAATACCTACCTTTGATTTGACCAGATCTTTTTTTGTTTTTTCATCTATTTTCGCTTCGTTTTAAATATTTTACTTGGTTGCAACCCTTTTTACGTCCCACTGCTGGGCACGGGTCTCTCCCTATTATTGGGGAGGCCTGGGCCTGGAGCTTACTCCACCACGCTGCTCCAATGCGGGTTGATGGAGATAATATTTTACTAGGATCAGTGAAATTGCAAGCGCGGTTGACTAAACCCCTGAATTCGTTGAGGGTTTTCTATCTAAATGCCAAATTATCGTCCATTTTATTGTTTGTTTGAATACAAAATAGTAAAAAATCTAATTAAATACAGCTTCATAGTTTTGTGTTTCTCGTTTGTTTCTCTAAAATACAATAATTGTTATAATGTCAATCAAAAGTTGAATGTCCTTAAGGAATCTATTGGGAATATATATTTTTCATATTTATGTAATGACGTCGATAAAATTCACTGACTCATCGTTCAACTTTGCTGGGAAAGTAAATAGGTAGGAATTAACATTTAAGATAAATAAATAATTTAAGAGTACCTGGACGACCTAGCGTTGCTCGGATAAAATCAATTTATTTTCTTGGTTTAATTTCAAACGAAACACTCATTTGCTTAGGTTACTTAAAAACGCCGTCTGAAATAGCTCCTACTAAAAAAACGGGTTGCACTCCAGTAGTGCCGGCAGAAGTGAAAACTTGAACATTAACGTTGTGCATTTTTGATATTTTGGAATGGTTTGGGAAAAATTCCGCACGAATTGCTTTTAATATCAGTATTATATTTCATCTTGTATTTTCAGTAGGTTTTCATCTAGTATTTTTATGATGTACTCACTAATTTTCTTTCACTATTTCTTCGTCACTTTTTTCATTAATAGATGCACTTTGTTCAATGTCCATATTTTAAATACTTGATATAAACGAATTTTACAAGTATAGACAATCGAGCCGTCATCAGCTGTCACCCCTCCGTCTTGGTCTAAGAGCCGGTGAAGATCGACCTTGATCGACCGATGAGGTTTGAATCCTGAGTTGCACAGCCAGCCTACGAAACCATTCGGCCAAGGAAGCTTTGATTCAATTAACGAAATTTTTATAGACCTCTTTCAAATCGACATTGTCATTTCTTTGAACGCCGGATTGGCGGATGGCCTTTGACGGTGTTCTACGCCACATACTCTCCAATAGATGTCAGGAAGAGTCGTATTTTTCATTTTATATTTTAATAGATTAGAATAGAATAGAATAGAATAGAAAAATATTTATTTATTAAAGTATCGCTAAATAATTTAAAATTTTTAAAAATAAAACTTAGCTGGATCGATTTATCACCCCCGAAACCAGGGTACTAAATTTCATCAAAATCGTTGGAGCCGTTTCCGAGATTCAAAAAATATACCTTTTAAGGTTTATACAAGAACTAGCTGTGCCCCGCGGTTTCACCCGCGTTAGAGAGGATCATTAGCATAAAGTGAAGTCCCTTCTGAAGTACCGTGGACCGGCTTTTTTGTAGGACTATATAAGATAAACATTAACATCATACATTACATAGGTGTACCTCTAGCGGTTTTGGCGGCGCATGCCAGAATAGCTCGCAGATGGTAGATTTTTTCCTACTTACTTGACACTTATCGTCATATTTTGGACAATTCACACAATATCTTTATAAATGGTAGCCTATATGTTATTCTGATGTATAAGCTATATTGTGGTAAAGTTTCATTCAAATCCATTCAGTAGTTTTTACGTGAAAGAGTAACAAACATCCATACATCCATACATCCATACTTACAAACTTTCGCCTTTATAATAGTAGTATACATTACATAGGTGTACCTCTAGCGGTTTTGGCGGCGCATGCCAGAATAGCTCGCAGATGGTAGATTTTTTCCTACTTACTTGACACTTATCGTCATATTTTGGACAATTCACACAATATCTTTATAAATTGTAGCCTATATGTTATTCTGATGTATAAGCTATATTGTGGTAAAGTTTCATTCAAATCCATTCAGTAGTTTTTACGTGAAAGAGTAACAAACATCCATACATCCATACATCCATACTTACAAACTTTCGCCTTTATAATAGTAGTAGGATTGCTCGTTTAAAGGTATTATATGAATAACTGATTTAATTCACGACCGTCCCTGGTAGCGCATAGATTTTTTATCGCTTGTGTCTTGTGTATCAATGATGCACAGATATAATTATTATTTGTTGAATCAAAAGTTTCTCATTAAAAAAAAGTCTAAACATCAGTATTTTCCTTGTTATATAAAACGGTTTTTACTCACTTGATTTATCGGGACTGCCCGACTAGTTTCGGACCAATCCGTGGTCCTTAATCATGAGCTCCCGCCGCTCGCGGCGAACTGACGACGGAGACTATATACGGACGACGGAGACGGAGAATACATTTAAGGACAAAATCAGTATTTTCCCGCGACACAAACAATACAAAATTAAATCGAGCATTTTACACAATACACGTGTGATTACTTGTTGAACACGTGACCTGAAAAGGACGACGGGAGCACAAAGGTGTCCCAGGCAGATATTGTATTGTGAGGAAAGCAGCGCTGCGCTCACCTCTGTTTGGTAGCACCTATCTTTGTTCTTCATGTCACCCACTCGTCTTTATTGTCCATTTTCATTTAGAAGTGATTATATTATTATAACAGCAAAATTTTAACAGTATTAACTTTTCATGTAACTATTACCTTATCCTTTTAAGCCATATGATTGATATATAGCGATAAAATCTGGAACTAGCTCAACATGCATTCTAAAGCCTAAATTTAAAAAAAAAACGGGTTGCACTCCGGGAGTGCCGGCAGAAGTGAAAACTTGAACATAACGTTGTGCATTTTTGATATTTTGTAATGGTTAGGGAATTATTGCACACACAATGGTTGGTTTTCATCTAGTATTTTTATAAAGTATTCACTCATTTTCTTTCACTATTTCTTCGTCTTTTTTTATTAATAGATGCACTTTGTTCAATTTCGACATTTTAAACACTTAATATACACGAATTTTACAAGTATACAGACAGTCAAGCCGTCAGTTGTCACCGTCCGTGTCTTACGAATATTCGAACAGGTCACGTGTCCTGACGCGAGTTTAACATTTTTACTCATCCCAGAAAAAAGTTAATAACGCCGCTAAAGAAGTTTTCACTTCAAAATACAAGCAGTCACCAAACCAACTTTTGAGTGCGCTCGGTCTCTCGCTATTGATCACTTATCCCGAAAGAAGAGCTTAGTTTCTGTTCAATAAAACTTCACACCTCAACCCAAATTAAGTAAAATAAAATTAGTGTTATCACACAATACGCGTGTGATCACTTTTCGTTACTGGAAGTGACCTCAAAAGACGACAGGAGCACAGAAGCGTTCGAGGCAGCAATTTTTCCGCCGCCTTTTTTCTCTCAGCTCAACATCTAGCCCAAACGGGTACATAAAGGCGATGACCGGGAAAAATGACATTCATTAAATGAATAATGTTATTCCTTATATGAAATACTCGTAGGTAAATATTTTTGATATGATTTGATTTTATTATGTGCCAAAGCGGATACACAATGAGCTGCTACTAGTCTCGCTACTGACTTACAGTATACTACTTATATTCCTACTGACTGTCCACCTTATTTGTCAGAAGGTATGTAAAAATACAATCCGAGGTATACGGAATGTAACCAAATATGAAATAGTGCCCTATTATGGAATTTCACCTTTATTGGTATCGGAGAAAAGGCGAAATTCCACATTAGGGCACTATTTACAAATTTTATTTACAAATATTTGATTGGAACGCTTTTTGCGTTTTTATAATTACTTCAATCTCCTCACATAAATTCACCAAAGTCAATATCCAACTGCTATTTCTCGATAAAACTTTGGACCAACTTAATAGTGCAAAGGGTGGTAAATAACCTATAAATTGCCTCCAGTTATCCATCCACCTATCGACCGCGGCTGCCACATTTTTGTGTTTATCGCTTATTTAATACATCTAGTTGCAAATTGCCCACGTAAGAGAATCAAAAAACCTTCTTTGAATTAAACAGAGGTTTGAATTGCAACCTTTTCCACGACAACGAAAAACAAAATTTAAACGAGCTTTTTACACAATACGCGTGTATCGTTGTATATAACTTGTTGAACGCATTACTGGAGGTGACCTGAAAAGCTGAAAAGGACGACGGGGGCACAAAAGCATCCAAGGCAGATATTGTATTGTGAGGCAAACCAGTTACACAACTGCGACTTGCCTCTATTTGCCAGTACCTTATTCATGGTGTCACCGCTTAATACAGCTTCTTGTGCCTTCTTTAATATCAGTCATTACTTAAGAAAATCACTACTATAGTACAAACTAAAGCATGACTGCCATGTTTTTTTCGTTAAGTAGCTTCATTTTTACTGAAATAAGGTTCTGTCGACAAACTCGTGGACAAGCTAACAAGCGTTTTAAGCAGAGTAATTAGCTACATATTCATTATTATCATTGTATATAAATTATTATAATTGTAGCGTTTAACACTTCGTTATCCGCTGCATATTGAACGCAGCCTTATCTTGCTAGAATGCGTCTTCTATTTGCGCCTCTTTTAACTACCCTCTTATTTTATTATAAAATACCTCGTTACTTTATTACTTGGTAAAATTGTATCTTGCTACGCGGCACTATAATCTTATCTCAAATAATGTATGTTTTCTCTGTAAGTGAATTGTAAATTCTTTAGAGAAAATAAAGTCTTAAACCTTATATTATTATTATTATTATCTATCAGATATACGTCTACTTATCGACAAGGGTTGCATGGTTCTATCGATTGCTTATTTACAGGAATAAACACCTGTCTATACCACAACATTGTTCAGCGAAATAAACAACAATAAATTAAAACGAGAATTTTACACAATACGCGTTTAATAACTTGTTGAACGCGTTACTGAAAGTGACCTGAAAAGGACGACTGGAGCATAAAAGCGTCCGAGGTAGAAATTGTATTGTGAACAGACAACACGGTTATACAATGCACGCCGCGACTCGCTTCTGTCTCCTAGCACCTACGTATATTCTGAAAGACTACAGTTCAACACATTGAAATATATTGTTCCCTTTTTTTAATTCATCATCATCATCATCATCATCAGCCCGTATCAGTCCACTGCTGGACATAGGCCTCTCCCAAGGCGTGCCACTGAGCCCGATCTTCGGCTCTACGCATCCAGTTACTTCCCGCCACCCGGCGCAGATCGTCGCGCCACCTCGCAGGGGGGCGTCCTACACTACGTTTGCCCGAACGCGGTCTCCACTCCAAAAGCCGTCTCGTCCAACGATTGTCGGCTCTACGACAGATGTGACCAGCCCACTGCCACTTCAGCTTGCTGGCTTTTAGAGCTATGTCGGTGACTTTAGTCCTCCTTCGGATCTCCTGATTTCGGATCTTATCTCGAAGGGACACACCGAGCATAGCTCTCTCCATTGCTCGCTGCGCGACTTTGAGCTTATGGACCAGTCCCATCGTCAGTGTCCACGTTTCGGCTCCGTAGGTCATAACGGGTAGGACGCACTGGTCGAAGACTTTCGTCTTGAGGCTTTGTGGTATAGATGACGAGAATATATGACGGAGCTTCCCGAATGCTGCCCAGCCCAACTGAATCCTCCTATCGGTTTCCTTCTCGAAGCTATTTCTGTCAATCTGGATGGTCTGCCCAAGGTAAACATATTCTTGAACAGCTTCGAGTGTCGTACCTTCGACGTTGATAGGGTTAGGAATAACGTGTGCGTTGAACATAACCTTGGTCTTGTCCAAGTTCATTCCTAGCCCTACTCGTCGGGAGGCTTCATTTAGGCTGGACAACATGTCCTGCAACTCCTGCGGCGATTCTGCCATGAGGACTACGTCATCGGCAAAACGCAAATGTGAGAGATATTTGCCGTCTATGCGTATGCCACGTCCTTCCCAGTCCAATAACTTGAAGACGTCTTCCAGTGCACAGGTAAACAGTTTCGGTGACAGGATGTCCCCTTGTCTCACACCTCTGTGCAGCTGGATAGGTCTTGTTTGGACGTTCTGGATTTGGACGGACATAATGGCTGAGTTGTATAAGCATCTCAACACATCGATGTATCGATAGTCAACCTGGCATCGCTGCAGGGATTCCAGAACAGCCCAGGTCTCGATCGAGTCAAAAGCTTTTTCATAGTCCACAAACGCTAGGCACAGGGGCTGATTGTACTCATGTGTTTTTTGTATTATCTGCCTCACTGTGAGAATGTGGTCTATGGTGCTAAAGTCTCGTCGGAACCCGGCCTGTTCTGGTGGCTGGAATTCGTCTAGTCTTCTGGTGAGTCGATTCGCTATGACCCTCGAAAACAACTTATAGACGTGGCTCAGGAGCGAGATGGGGCGATAGTTTTTTAGTAGTGTTTTGTCCCCCTTCTTATGGAACAAAACGACAATGCTCCTGTTCCACGCCTGCGGAGTTCTCCCTGTCTGCAAGACGGAATTAAATATTCGGGCTAATTGTAAAAGAATAGGTGTGCCGCCGGCTTTAATAAGCTCCGCTGTTATTCCGTCCTCGCCAGGGGCTTTTCCGTTTTTAAGCTGTTTGAGGGCCAACGCGATCTCCTCAACACTGACTTCGGGAAGCTCGTCAGTATAGTGGCGTGTTAATGTGGCTCTGGGATCAGTGGATTGGTTCTCAGGCTGCGGAATACGTGAAACATACAATCGGCTGTAGAAGTCTTCAACCTCGGACAGTATCTCTGGCTTAGAAGCGACCGTTTTGCCGTCATGCGTCTTAAGTTTTGTAAGGTGACTTATACCTAGACGATGAGCGAGTACCTTAGACCCCCGGTTCTTCTCAATTGCCTGTTTTATAGCAAGTGTATTGGAGCGCCGGAGGTCTTTGCGTATGTTTTTCCGGATATCTTTTGTAAGACATCGGAGTTCTGATGGTGTGGCATTACGGTCTTCGCGTCTTTGCTTCATAAGCGTGAGAGTCCTATCCGAAAGTTTAGACTTCCTGCCCTTATGCTTCGTCCGACAAAACCTGTTACCTTCATCCCTTAAGGTATCAGCCACATTTTCATAGTCCTCGTCAATATCCATGGTGGGTTCCAAGGCATCAAACCGATTTTTCAGTTCCAGCTGAAATTCATTTGACCCCGCTTCGATTTGGAGGAGATTTGGTCGGAGCGTAGACTTCAACATACGGCGTCTCTCGAGCTGAAGATCTATATTTAAAGAGCCTCTTACAAGCCTGTGATCACTGCCGGTGTTGAACCTATTAATCACGGAGACGTCTTTAAATATCCGCTTGTAGTCCGTAATGATGAAGTCTATCTCGTTTTTGGACTTACCATCAGGGCTGCGCCAGGTCCATTTCCTCTGAGGCTTTTTCTTGTAGAAAGAATTCATCAAGAATAACCCCTGACTTTCGAGGAAATTTACCAGCATTTGCCCTCGATGGTTTCTCCTTCCAAAACCGTGGGGGCCAATACAAGATTCAATGCCAGTCTGTATACCCACCTTGGCGTTAAAATCCCCCATGACAACGTTGAAGTGAGCCTTTGTGGTACCGTTTAAGGCTCTATCGATGTCTTCATACATGGTTTCGACCTCCTCGTCTAAATGTGTCGAAGTTGGCGCATAAACTTGTACGATCTTAAGAGAATATCTTTTGGATAATCTCATTACAAGATATGCGACCCTGCTCGACACACTAGATATTTCAACAACGTTGTCAGTGAGGATTTTGTTGACGAGGAAACCTACTCCGCCTTGGGATAGTTGGTCTCCCTCTCGGAAGTAGAGGAGATGGCCAGATTTTAGGGTTATCGTGTCCTCACCCTGTCTTCGGACTTCAGATAATCCCAGAATCTGCCAATTTATGTTCTCCAACTCTACCTCGAGCTCAGCCAAGTTCTCGTCCAGCCTTAACGTTCGTCCATTATACGTAGCCAGTGTCAGATTTTTGTGGTAGCCTGCCGTAGCCCGGAGATTCCTAGCACCCCCTGCCCCACCGATACCATGACCGCTACCTTGGCCCGGCCTAGTGGGGCGGCCGGGAACTGGGGGCCGTTTGTATATGGCACTATTCATGGGAGGTTTTGCCCTAATCGCCACGCTGGGCAAGCGGGTTGGCGATCGCAGACACCTGGACATTTCGAACAATGACGCTGCTGCCCGTCAGTGTTGACAGTATTTAGTGTCCGGTGTTGATTTGTGATGGTTATCCCGCCATCAATCGGTCGTCAGAGCCTCGTCGGTTTCTCAGCAGGGTGCACCGCGTGCAGGTGAGGTTGACTTTTGGAACTTAAGGTGTGATGTTCCCTTGCACCTTTTTTAATTACGATTATTATATTCGATTTTAGAAAATAGCCTTAATATTGAGTCGCTTGAGTTTGTTTGACTTTTCTATGACAATTTTTATCGTTTCTATTGTTATTATCATTTGTATAACCCTATAAAATAACTTTAGAATTAGAAGCTTTGGCGGGAAGTTGAAAGGGATATTATAATATTGTGCTCTTGTTTTATTCTTATGTTCTTGGTATATTTTTGACTTATATTGATAAATTTAAAGATATTTTGTTTATTATAGTTTAATAACAGTGCATAGGTGTTGTGAAATGATATAACTGTGGGAAAATAATATATGTTTTTTTTCCGCTTGCCTCCAAAACTCCATCGAACATTTTCTGGTAAAGTAACTATCGCTTTACTGCGATATATGACTGACTTAACTGACTGATTACTTTACTTTACGATTCATTATTTATGATAATCAAATTGACTTTGACTCAAAATCGCATTGTTTCAAATGGTCATAAACTGGATATAAATATTAACTTGACATTGGCGAAGCTTGATCCGTCTAGCACGCTGGCTGACGCCCTAATAGGCGGTATGTGCGTGGCTACATTCATGCACGCCGTAAGCATATTATTATGACGGGGCAGGAGAGCACATTCGAAGATGGGCCTGCGCCGGGCGCCGCGCGTGATGTACATCGGTGCGTTCCACTGGAGATCCCGGAGTCCAAGCGCAAAGGCAGGCCACCGAGAGGGTTTTAGTGGGGCACAAATCCCACATAACCCGATGTCCTCTCCCAAGGTACCGGGTACCTTTTGAAGCTTTTTCCTCCGATACCAAAAGAGGTAGTGATGGACAAATTTGTAAAAAAAATGTTTTTAACGAGTACTTTACCCATATTAAAAGAACAATTCTTCACCCTTCTCTTCATCATTCTATCGCACTATGTAAGTAACAATTATTGTTACAATAATAACACATCAATATTGCGCTTTACTTCACCATTGAGAAGATTTATAAAAAATCAGTCTTTAAAAATGCCAGTCGTTTTTATCTCTCTCCTCTCGGAAACTATATCTATTCTTCGTCACGTCACCTATTTAATACTGTTTCTTGCGTCCCCCTTCCACCGGGTTTTTCTAATGAAATGTTTTATTTAGTTACGTCCCACTTCGTAGCTCCATTTTCTCTTTAATCAACTTGAATGTGTCACGTATGATACTTTATGAAATATGTACGTAGGACTTGATTGTCCTCTTTTCAGAGTGGAATTGAAATAATAAAATTTAAGACTTTTGTTACTTTAGCAAATCAGTTATTTTTTCTTGCCATTTTGTTTTCTCTTTGTAATAGGTTTAAGAAAAATAAAAAATAAATATTGAAACTGGAAATAAAGAAAAATATTAAGTAAGATATGTCTGAAATTGGAAACAGAGCAAAAAAATTTTTAGTAGGTAAGACATGGCTGCAACACTTTTCGCCTCCCACTTCTGGATACGGGTCTTTCTCCATTATTGTAAAGGCCTGACACTTATTCCACCAGGCTGCTCCTACTGGTTAGTGGAGCAGTTCAAGTAACGGCGGAAAAGATATATAAATAACAAGCGGCCACCCGCGATTTCGTCGACGTGGACTTTAGTTTTATAATTTTTCTGAAATAAAATTAGCCTTAGTTACTCCTGCCAGTTAAAGTCCTGTCAAAATCGATCCAGCCGTTTCAGAAATAGGCCAGAGCAGACAGACAGACAGACACCAACGCCGAAACCTTTGTGGGCTCATGCACACAGTTTACGATTCTATAAAGAACATACAGACAAACATTCATTTTTATATAGATATATTTGAACAGTTATTTCTTCATTATATATAAATAATATTCTATAAAAGTTAGGTACCTGTTACTCAATTTTGACTATCTTATCATTTTTATTGTAAGTGATTTATCCGTAAACGGTTTAACACATTGTACATTATGCTATCAGACTAAGCTAACAAAAGCAGTACATTTCACCGAGGTTACCACCTTTGATCATTTTTCCGAGAAAAGCTTACAAAGGCTCTAACATTTTCTTATGAAAAATACACATTTTCGTAATGACGTACGACCGTGGCATTGTGTTTCATTTTTATTACAGACAAAATTTAAATAAGCGCAAAAATTTCCTTTCATTTCCGTTTGCCGACAGGATTTTGACTCTCAAAAATACATCGTTATGCTCGTTATAAGAAACGCCTCGTTGTTCTAATTAATGCAAAGAGGACTTTAGAGGGTAATTTTGATTGTTTGTTGTTGAGTTGTCACTATTAAAAGCTGCGGGAGTAAGGATGAAGCTCCGTTGCTTTATCCGGATACCGTTATCCTCTGCCTGATCGAAAGTGGGAGCTTGATCCGTCCAGCCAGCAGTCCCGAGAAGGACGGCGGTGTGTGCGTGACCGCATGCCGCCGTAAGCATCGGAATGTGCAGGAAAGCACATCTGCTTTCCCGAAGATGGGCCCATTCTGAGCGCCGCGCGTGGAGTACACCGGTGCGTTCCACTGGAGATTCCGGAGTCCTCCCCAAGCGCAGAGGCAGGCCACCAAGTTAGTTGCTCTCTGCCCGCATATGCTACACGTTTTTTTCAAAGGACGGAGATGTTTTCTTCGGTTAAAAAGTAATGCCCTGGACAGTGCCCTGACTATGTCTACAAAAAATCAGGTCATTACTTGTGATTTGAAACAAAGATAAAAAAACACACTTCCAGATTTATAATATTATATTTCTTTATATTTATAGTTTGGACAGTATACTCTCATTATTACGCAACGATGGCAGAGTAGTTACGAGTAAGACCGACTACTTGGGGTAAATTTTTACGCGAACTACTTGGGGTAAAATTACGAAGCTGTCAAGAAAAGTATTTACAACAATCTTGAGAGCTATTCAAAATATTTCCGCAACTTTTCCGGTATCACATTGCTCAGATAGATACGAGTACTAAAAGGATTGAAAAAAAAACGTGGCCAAGTGCAATTCGGTCTCGCGCGCGAAGATTCCGTATCATTATAGGATACCCTTAAATATTTATTTTATTTATTTATTATTATTTATTTATTTAATGATTTATGTACACAAACACTAACATAAGCATACATTTAAAAGAGAAATTGTACAAAGGTACATCTTATTACATTACAAAGTACGTTTATTATGATTTTATTTCTTGTTATAGCGGGAAAAAATCGTGAAATTTACAGTGACAGACAGACGGATAGCGGAGTCTTAGTAAAAGGGTTCAAAAGGAACCTTATCGGGTACCGTTTGGGTACGTAACCCTAAAAACGTGATTAATAAGGCTTGAATTTGAGTAGCAACCGACTAGAGCACAAAATATAATCTAGCAAATAGCGCTGCGAGCTTTTATTTTAAAATGAAAATGTGAACAAAAATGGCCGCCAGATAATACCATTTATCACGTGAAGCAGATGCTGCATGAATTTAATTTATGCATAGTCAAGTTTTCTATGCGCTAGATAACAATGTGCCCGCGTACGTCATGTGGACGGAACATGATTAAAAATTGCTTTAGAGTGGCCTAAATTGTATAGCTTGTTAATTTTTAATAATGTAATGACTAACCTATAAACATAAATAGGTACAACCTTCATGGTTGATTCCTTGCGCCGATTTTTACTGTGAAGTCTAACACCCGTATTCATAAACAATACTATGAGGTCTCATAGTGCTCGCCAACACGTAGGGTCATCTAAACGAATTCATAGATGATAATTAAGTTAAGTCTGTTACTATGCATTTGTCAAAATCTACATGAATCGATGGCTTTTTTCTCCTAGCCCATATAAGCCTTAGCGCACCCAAAGCGGATGACGGTCAGCTGATGACCGTAGAACAATGACAAACATCAAGTGTATATTATTACCCAGGATGTTAATAAACTATTTCATTTCATAAACTATTTCATTTCATTTCATTTCATTTCAACGAACGCACCTCAAATAGCGTTTGTATTGCATAGCGTTGTCTGCTTACTTAAGCAAATATGCTTCTTGAATGAGGCAGTAAGTGTTTTTGTGGAACGGTATGGTTGCCGACCAGACTTACTACCGTATTCATAAACAATACTGTGAGGTCTCATAGTGCTCGCCAACACGTAGGGTCATCTAAACGAATTCATAGATGATAATAAAGTTAAGCCTGTTACTATGCATTTGTCAAAATCTACATAAATCGATGGCTTGACATAACAAACGCACGTCAAATAGCGTTCCTTGCATAGCGTTGTCTGCTTACTTAAGCAAGTATACTTCTTGAATAAGGCTGTAAGTGTTTTTGTGGAACGGTATGGTTGCCGACCAGACTTACTACCGTATTCATAAACAATACTGTGAGGTCTCATAGTGCTCGCCAACTTATAGGGTCATCTAAACGAATTCATAGATGATAATTAAGTAAAGCCTTCTACTAGGCATTTGTCAAAATCTACATGAATAGATGGCTTGACATAACGAACGCACCTCAAATAGCGTTTGTATTGCATAGCGTTGTCTGCTTACTTAAGCAAATATGCTTCTTGAATAACGCTGTGTTTTTGTGGAACGGCATGGTTGCTGAGCAGACTTACTGTGGCAACCATCAATCTCTGCGGCTGCGTATGAGCACATCAACCACTGCAGTGCAATGTGGTCTTATAGTGTCTCAGATAGCACAATACAAAGAGCGCCTTTCTAGACACACAAT
Organism: Pyrgus malvae; assembly: GCA_911387765.1. Classification (NCBI taxonomy): domain Eukaryota; kingdom Metazoa; phylum Arthropoda; class Insecta; order Lepidoptera; family Hesperiidae; genus Pyrgus; species Pyrgus malvae. The sequence continues at coordinate 22,975,689 of OU426953.1, forward strand.
CGACCCATAGCCATTCTGTTATCTCAAAATATATAAATGTACTTTTTATAAATGAGTGCTGCTGGGAGTTTTTTTCCGCCGCCTTTTTTTCTCAGCCAAACATTTTTTTTCTCTTAAACACTGTTTAATTTATTAATTATATTAAACTATAAATACCTATAACACATTAAAAAAAAAACAATACTAAGTAATATAAAATACTTCATCCAGATTATTTCCATGTGGAAAAGTACCCAGAACACTGGCGACGTTACCTAGTTGAATGGCCAAGCTTATTCTCTGGCATTAAAAAAAATAAATAATTAAATGAAATTAAAATCCTACTACTATTATAAAGGCGAAAGTTTGTAAGTATGGATGTATGGATGTATGGATGTTTGTTACTCTTTCACGTAAAAACTACTGAATGGATTTGAATGAAACTTTACCACAATATAGCTTATACATCAGAATAACATATAGGCTACAATTTATAAAGATATTGTGTGAATTGTCCAAAATATGACGATAAGTGTCAAGTAAGTAGGAAAAAATCTACCATCTGCGAGCTATTCTGGCATGCGCCGCCAAAACCGCTAGAGGTACACCTATGTAATGTATGATGTTAATGTTCATCTTATATAGTCCTACAAAAAAGCCGGTCCACGGTACTTCAGAAGGGACTTCACTTTATGCTAATGATCCTCTCTAACGCGGGTGAAACCGCGGGGCACAGCTAGTATTAATTATAATTATTATATTGTTAATTAAACATTTAGCCCAAACGGGCACTTAAAGGCGATGACCGGGAAAAATGTACATCCATTAAGCTAATATTTTGTATTCCTTATATGAAAAAAATATTTTTTTCTTATTTTCTTTCTTTCAGCCATAACAGACTGCCAATTGAGGGTCCTGGGTTTGATTCACAGCAAGACAGAAATATGAATGATGAATTTAAAAAAAAAATACTTTTTCTGTGTGTGAGTTTTAGTGTTTGTTTATGTCCATGGCATTAATGATAATCAACGGATTTAAATCTTTAGCTTTCACATAATCTACCAATTAGCAATCACGTCTTCGGGTTCGTCTGAAAAGCGATGTATTTACAAACTCTTAGTAAACCTAATTTTACTGTCTGCCCTGGCAATGCCCATTTATTTTTAGTTATTTTATCCCTATTCTTGGCACAGTGTATCATTTGATACGTTAAACTTTTCAAAAGAATACTTTTATGGCACAATATGTTTGTAAATTTTGTTAAAAAACTACAAAAAAATTTTTTCGGTTATTGACAATACCAAAACAGAAGTAGAACGTAAGATGACGGAGTGGTTGAAGGCGTCAACGCGTCACAAAGTAAAAATATTATTTAGATGTGTATCAAATCTGCGACATTGCTGGATTTGTACAAATACTATTTTTTTGCCCGGCGAACTCAGACAGCACCTCACCACCGCCTTCGTTGTTAGAAAACCTTCATCTTTTATCTGACGACGACAGCGAATGTAATCAAAAAGCTGCTTGACGTCTTTGTTACCATATCAACCATCATCACCGGAAACACAGCTCTGTTCTCCATCAATTATGTCGCCAAATCTTCATAAATCGATGCTGTTAAGCGAATCTGGTGCCAGTTCTTTGTCATCCATATCTTCTATCTTGGATGATACAGCTTCACAAAAACCAGCTGCCACCTTGCAAATGTCTTCTCCAAAAGTCATAAACTTAATGAGTCGTCGTGATGTGCCGTCGCCATTGTTCCCACTTTCTCCTACAGCAGCCACTCGGTCAAAAAATTCAAAGGCATTCTGCATCAAATTCACCGGATGTGCAGAAATCTATACTAATATTATAATGCTGAAGAGTTTATTTGTTTGTTTGATCGCGCTCATCTCAGGAACTGCTGGTACGAATTAAAAAAATATTTTTGTGTTGGATAGTCCATTTACCAAGGAAGGCTTAAAGCTATATAACATTATGCTGCGACGAATTGGAGCTAAGCAACAGTGAAAAATGTTGCAAAAACGGGGAAAATCTATACTAATATATAAAGCTGGTAGAGTTTGTTTGAATGCCATAATCTGAGGAATTGCTGGTTCGAATTGAAAATTATTTTTGTGTTAGATAGTCCATTTAATGGGGAAGCCTTTAGGCTATATAATATCATGCTATGACTAATACCAAAGTCCACGCGGAAGAAGTCACGGGCGGCTGCTAGTAGAGAATAAATCGTTTGAGTCACGTGAAGAAAAGAGTATTCTTTTCAGATGAAATTATCTCTTAGACAACGGAACAAACAAATTTTTATAGTACACAGACGAAAGGTACCTCAATAAAATATCAGATGTCAGAGATTTTTTTCCCGTTATCATCTTTATGGGTAGCTGAGATAATACCTCTGAAGAAGTTCCAGATCCAGAACGTACAAGAAGACAGTGATACAATAAATAAGAAGAGAAATTTAAATAGAGATTTTCCGATTTTATCTCTTCTTATTTATTAATATTATAAGACATAGAAGTAGAATTACACTTCTATTAGATATGATTATGACTTTTTTTTTTTTTTTTTTATATATAAACCGAACAAAAAGGCAGACGGGCCGCGTGGTGTTAAGCGATCACCGTCGCCTATGGACACGGGCAACCCCAGGGGAGCCACCCGAGCATTGCCGGCTTTGGAGGAGAGCTCTTTTTACAGCTTTCTTGAAGAACCCCATGTTATAGTCCACTGGGAATGCCTCAGCTGGAAGGTTGTCCCATAACCTGCACGTCCGTGGTAAAAAGGAGCGTGCAAAGCGGACTGTGGAGGACCGCCACGAGTCCAGATGGTGCCGGTGGAACTTTAACCTTCGTCTGGTGGTATAATCATGAAATGGTGATGTAGGCATCAATTTGAAGAGTTCCTCGGAGCACTCACCGTAGTAAAGTCGGTAGAACACGCAGAGCGAGCCTATGTCTCTTCGCAAGCTGAGCGGTTCTAGCCTGTCAGTCAATCTTGGGTCGTTGACGATTCGGACTGCGCGCTTTTCAACGGAGTCAAATGGGTGTAGCTGGTATTTTGGTGCTCCTGCCCAGAGATGAGAGCAGTACTCCATGTGGGGTCTGACCTGTGCCTTGTACAGCGTCAGGAGTTGCCCCGCAGTGAAGTACTGCCTCGCCCTATTGAGGACACCAAGTTTTTTGGACGCCAATTTGGCTTTGTGCTCCAAATGACTCCGGTACTGCACTTTACTCGTAATGTCAACTCCCAAGATACCAACACTTTCACCGACGGTGAGCGCGGTACCCTGGAACTTGGGCGCTATAACAAATGGGGTTTTTTTAGCGGTAAACGCGCAAACTTGTGTCTTCGTGAGGTTAAACTCGACAAGGTTAAGTCGACCCCATTCCGAGACCCGCTCCAGAGAGTTCTCGACTTCAGACACAAGTTTGATTCTGCTTTCCTCCACTTGTGACCGAGAGGCATTGGCTCGACAGGTGTACAGTGTGTCCACCGTACTATCATCTGCATAGCAATGTATACTGCGTGATTGTTGCAGCATGTCATTGATATGCAGAATGAATAGTGTAGGAGACAGTACTGAGCCTTGGGGAACACCGGCGTTAATGGGTTTCATATCTGAGCAGCATCCGTCAACAACGACCTTAATCTGCCGCTCAGATAGAAAGTTTGCCACCCAGTTGCATAGCCTCAGGGGAAGACCGTAAGATGGAAGCTTCGCGAGAAGGGCCCTGTGCCAAACCCGGTCAAAGGCCTTTGCAATATCCAGGCTGACTGCCAGAGCCTCCCCGTTGCCCTCGACGGCTTCAGCCCATCGGTGTGTGAGGTATACCAAGAGATCACCGGCCGACCGGCCCTGGCGAAAGCCATACTGACTCTGTCACTTTACATTGTATTATAGATAAAAATAGTACGTGATCTCATTTCAATATTAAAATAAGAAAAATAGGCCGTCGTGTTGTTGACTGTTACTTGGCAGAGTAAAGTTATTATTTTTTATAATTTCAGTCTTTGTTATCTCACATTAGAACGTCATATTTAGTTGTTTTATGTTACTGAAAGCCGGGCAATGTCGCAAATGTGACACATATATTTTTAAAGGTTGATTGTTATAAGTCTGGCAATGTGCCTTATGTGATACACTCAATAAAACTTAAGTTAACCAATCAATTTTTTTTTTTTTTCCTGTCACCAATAAACACCTAAGAACACATATCAACGAAAATCAATCAACTTTTCCCAAAAAAATAACTTGCCAAGTATAGGGTTAAAAATATAAAAAAGTTTTTCATTACATTTTATACCTCTGTTTTGGACTGATTTGAATCTAGGTTTATAAAAAAACCGCTTACTCAAACACAAATAATATTTTAAATATCCCCAAAAAAAATTCTTAACACACTATTTACACAGCTCAATTTTAACAATTTTTTCTATATTTGTTACAGATGTGACCGCTTAGAAAGCGTGAAAAACTTGATTAGATCGTCGACAATGCGGCCGGTGGGATCGTTTCACGGCAAAAGGACGATCGGAGCTCGGCGCGGGTTTCAGTGAAACACAAAATAGACAAGTAAAAATGTTGGTAAAAGCCAGCGTGAGTTGAGCGAAATAAAAAAAATGGCCTCCAAAGGATTCGGGGGCGAAGTGATCGGCTTTTTCCTGGCTGTAGTGTTCTGCGTCACGTGCCCCGAGTATGGTGAGTTGTCTTATTTTATGCTCTCCTGGTATTCTGTATCCGTTACGCTAGCTAGTTTAAGCTGCTTTTACGGATCTAATGGTATTGGATTTAGTTCTGCATTTACAATGTTTCTGTATTGCCTTTTTTTGGTGTTCTGCGAAAGATACTACGGCATTTTCGTGATGTTTTGTATTTTAGTATATTTTTAACAAGTTACTAGCATCATTGAAGTCCAATATAATGCGTAAGTGACCTGACGTAAGTGTATTCAAACAATTTTATTTTAAGAACACAATTTTCTGGGCTTAAATAAAATGAAAGAAATAGCAAACATTCATATAGATAATGAATAAATAGGTTAGGATCTTAATTGGTTCATCTATTTGTACGGGCCAGTATCGATACCATACGATAGTCAAAGAAAAAGATGTTGTTAAAGTTTATAATATTTATTTTTATACACTGTATAAAAGTTCATACCTGCTGCTCCATCATCATATCAGTTCTTTGTTATAATAATGTTGCATTGTCATCCAATTTATACATGCAAGCAAAATTTCAGCTCGATCAGAAATCTGGAAGTGGATCTAATTTAACTTGCAACACTTGATTACAGACAACGGGACAGGAGAAAGTAAATAAAAGTCTGTAAACCAGTAGTGTTACAACACAAGTGCAAGTACTCAGATTTTAAATTACAAACATAACCCTATTACCAACAAACAAAAACATTATTTTCAAAGTTCAATGCGGATGCGGTAGCCTCTTCAAACATAAATTACAGAGACTGTCGTTACATTCAATTTCGAGGCAGTCTCTAGCTCTAAATATAAACCTCCCGACATTAGGTTCGTTTAGTGACTGTTTTCTTACATATTCTGACCAACGGAGCAACTTTTGAACTCGTGCCAAGTAGCTTTCTAGTCTGTTTTCTGAACAAAGATGGACGAACATAACAATCTAGTTTGTAGCGTTTCTATTGTTTCAATAAAATTTTAAACTGACACTCTTACCATATGTGCTTACAGGCTAGGGGATTTAGATCTAATGTGATTTTTTTTATTTGAATCGAGTAGCAGACGAGCATGCAGGCCACGGTGTGTTAAGTGGTCGCTGCAGCCCATGGACATCTACATACAACCTCAAGCAAGCATAGATAAGTCTTGTCTGAGGTCGTATGCAGTTGCACTGCTACTCCGGAGGCCGGTGGTTGCCTCATATAAGTGTGGCCGGCAACTGCACCTTTCCACCGAAACACAATAGAATTGCTCACGGCAGAAGTGGGTGCAGCGGTGGTACTTCTCCGGGCGAACCATAACAGTTCTACCACCTACCAAACTTCTGCAAAGGTTTGCGACCCGTAATTTTGTAAATATAAACAAAGCCTATGGCGTGACTTACGAAACACGAAAATCGCCCGTAATTATTTTTTGACTGTATCGCGATATCGCTTTAATTTTGAACCATGGTCAATATTGCTTAGATTTCTATCAGAAACTGGGCAGTGAGAAGTACTTCACGGAAGGTTTTACTAAGGTTTTATTAAATATAGGATAGCAGCATAGCAATAACTGCCCAACGGTGAGGTAACAATTCACTCTACTTAGGATTCCAAGCTTTTTAGTTGCCAATTTGGCTCTTAACTCCGATACTGCACTTGCACATTGCACAATAAAATGGAGTTTGGGCGCTGAAAGAAATAGCTTTTTTTGTGGCAAACGCGCTAACTTGTGTCTTCTTGAGGTTAAACTCAACAAAGTTAAGCCGACCCCATTCCGAGATCCGTTCCAGCGAGTTCTCGACTTCAGGAACAAGTTGGAATCTGCTTTCCTCCACTTATCCGAGAGGCTCCTCCTTATAAATACGACCAGCATTCACATCTTTTCACTGCAATATGATTAATTATTGGTAGAAACAGTTGTAGTAGCAGTTTTATAGTTGTTTCAAATTTACTGACTTTTACCGTGGGCTTAGTCATAAAAACTTAATAATATATCAAAATTTTCTTAGTCAAAAGTGCGTGCTAGGATTTGGAGTGCTAGGTACACTGTAGCTTCGGGATTAAGAACAGAGCTACGCTATCCCCTGCCTGATCGAAGGAGGCGACTAAAAGGGGACTTCCGGGTATGTGGACGGGGAGAGTGGGAGCTCGATCCTTCCAGCCAGCAGCCCCGGGAAGGACGGCGGTGTGTGTGTGGCCGCATGCCGCCGTTAACATCGGGAGGTGCAGGAGAGCACATCTTCTCTCTCTCATTCTGGGCTCCGCACCGGTGCGTTCCGTCGGAGATCCCGGAGTCATCCCAAGCGCAGTGGCGGGCCACCGAGGGGCTTTTAGTGCGGTCAAATCCCACATAACCCGGTATCCTCTCCCAAGGTGCCGGATAGCTTTTGAAGGTTTTCCCCCCGACACCAAAAAAAGGTACACTCGGACCGCCATCACAGTAGCCTGATATATTGACCATAAGGCTCCCATCCCAATAAATAAAAAATAGAACCTTCGATACCTAAATCATTATAGAAGATCAATACCCAACCTTAACCCACCCTTTCGCCCCTACAACAACAAATTACATCAAAATGTTCCATTTATTTATTTCCATCTTCCAATTGGATCTGATAACGTATTTGCCCCCAAGATCATTAACTATAACGACCTCGTGCCGAAAGTTATGCGTCACCTCTAACCTTTGCGGCTGTAATAAAATTGAACTTGCTTGTTTGGATAATTATGGAGGAAGGTTTTGTGTACAAAGTAGCGAAAAACTTTCTTTTAGGGCTCTGTAGCATAACTTGGTTTTAACGATGTCTGAATATTTACGTACTCTAAGTTTCTGAGTATGAATAAGTAATTCTTAATCGGAATTTTTTAGAATAAGCCGGGCTTCTTCCCGTAGAATGTTCTGGCAAGCCACAAAATTACTAAGCAATGGTCATTAATTAAGAAATTCTTTGAGACTTATTAAAAAGTAAGTGATACTGTCTGTATATCATTAAGATATTACCCAAGACATATTTTCGAATACAAATTTTGTACGTACATCTCATTAAGTAAGTCTGTAGTGTCCACCATGTTGATCCAATCAGTAATGATGGATTTCAAACTATGCGTATAAAAAAGGCATTACCCTAATTTTCAGATACAAAGATTTTGTCATATTGTTATCTTAACTGAAACATAAATACATTTTTTTTAAATTATTGGCTTAAATAGACGACCGATATACCGAATCTTACTCTTTTATGAATAAAGTATAAAATTTTATGTAAAAATTAGTAATGCGGCCTCTCTTTGATTTAAGTTTATATGATTATACTTATGTATCTCACGGGAACAGTGCATTTTCTGGGATAAATAATAATAATAAACTTTGATTAAATAATAATAATAGACGTTCATCCATAAATATATATCATCCATATATAAATATATAATATAAAATGTAAATATATATATTATCCACATATATAAATATAATAAAAAGTAGCCTATGTTTTTAAACTTAAGACTTAAATCTATATCTGTGCTTTATTTTGTCTCGATCCGTTCGGCCGTTCTTGCGTGATTGAGCAACAAACATTCATCCAAACTACATAAGATATTAATGTAGATTTGGAAGTTAATGAAGAGAGCATCCGAACATAAACTCTGAGCCTATATGAATTAAAGTCTGAATTTATAAGCCTACAAATATGAATGTCGCTTGATTGCGTATCAATAAAAAGTATGTACCAGCTTAACGAATACGTCAATGCGGATATTATCAATCAATATTAAATTATTTGGAAGTATTCGCTTATTTTTTTTATATTTTACTTGTATTTCACTTTTGTTAAAAACTATTTGTGCTCCAAGTCACCTGCGGTCAAATGCGGAGTGAACTAAACAGTTGGATAAGATAATAAAAACAGGTTTTACTATGTCCAAATTAACTTTAGTAATCAGTAAATCAACATCTTTCGCCACACCATCCGGTCCTGCGCCCTCTGAATTCGAGAAGTTAGAGGAGGCCTATGTCCAGCAGTGGAGAATGAAAGCCTGATAGATGGATTGAAATGAACATCTCGCAAACTTTTCAGTTTAAATTTCTTTATTTTATTTATGTGTTTGAAGAAATCCAACAGCAAAGTTACAAAATATTTAATAATTTTTTTATAATAAACACTGGTATGCAAGCCAATAACAGGCAGAATTTCTACAACATTTGTAAATTAGACACTTGTTAATATATAAATTAACGCCTACACTTATTATCTTTTTTAGTATACTACGCTAAATATTATGTTACATTTACAATCTACAATATATTGTTATTATAAAAGCGAATGTTTGGATAAGTATTTGTTTCTCAATTACGCAATAACGATTAAACTGATTGGGATGAAATTTAGCAAAAAGATACATTATAGTCGGAAGTTATTGGAATAGCACTTAGACTACTACACTTTCCCGCAAAAATTATATTGTTCCGGTGGGAACGATAACTGTAAACATTAAAACCCGAATCACCTGAGCGAAGTCGGGCCTGTCACTAGTATAAAATAACTAGTGGTCCGGACAAGTTGCGCCCGGGTGCAAATGTAGTCAGTCCTGCCACGAGGATTTTTTTCTGTCTTAAAGATATTTCATGTTACACTAAAACAAAAGTATAAAACAAATAATGACAAACGAACTTTTTTGTTATTCTGACGGTGCCAAAGTTTAGAACGACGCGGCACGAAATACAAACGTTTGACAGGTAGCAACAATTTATCTGGGGAAACTACTTATAAATAAATAAATAATATTAAAAATATATTTTCCTGTGGACCAAATTGTGAATCTAAACCATTCTCAAATCCCCTTGAAAAAACACAAAACAATTTCATTATAATCCGTCCAGTCGTTTATGAAAAGCTCAGTGACAAACACACGAACACAAGAAATAATATAATATTAAGATTTGTTTCTATCTTATTTTCAATAATAATTATAAATTTGTAACAACAAGAACCGTTACATTGTTTTTTACACCTATCTACGAAGAAAAAACCAAGTATATAGGTATTAACATTACTTAAAGCACCACACTAGAATGGGGGAGCTCTTCTACGACTTATTGTATTCTTGGACTTATTGTAAGGTTGAGACCTTATTGACCTATTTTAATGCGAAGGGTAATAAATAATGATGATTGTAAGTCTGTTGTAAGAAAGGAAATAGGGCAGTCAATAACATGGTATGGACTTAATTGTGTCCATATCTTTTGTTGGAATTGGAATACATAAAGTAGAATTAGTTTAATACTGATGTTACACAATAGCGTTGAAAGGTTGTGGTTTGGAGATAGTTTTGTATGTATCTCTGTAAATATACATGTATATGTATACTCAAAGTATATCGTATTTTAAAAGGTAACGTCAACTAAACGTAAACTTATCGATTTTGACGTGTCCTTTATTGAGATTATTGAAGTGAAAACTTCTTTACCGGCGTTGTGCACTTTTTTGGAATGGGTAAAAAATGTTAAACTCGCGTCAGGACACGTGGCCTGATCGAATATTCGTAAGACATGGTAAGTAAGAGAAGACAAAGTAAGAGGGATGACAGCTGATGGCTCGACTGTCTGTATACTTGTAAAATTTGTGTATATCAAGTGTTTAAAATATGGAAATTGAACAAAGTGCATCTATTAATGAAAAAAGTGACGAAGAAATAGTGAAAGAAAATGAGTGAGTAACAATACTTGATGAAAACCTACTGAAAATACTAGATGAAAAATAATACTGATAATATTAACTGATGATAAAGCAATTCGTGTGAAATTATTCCCTAAACATTCCAAAATATCAAAAATGCACAACGTTAATGTTCCAAGTTTTCACTTCTGCCGGAACTACCGGAGTGCAGCCCGTTGTTTTTTTTATCAATCGCTTTATTACGGCTATCAATTTTTTTAACTTTATGGTTATAAAAATGTCATAAGCATACAACTGAAAATTATGCAATATTAAAATAGTAATTTTACATACAATAATTGACTATCTATTTAAAACAAAGCTTGAAAGTAAAATTGTACAATTTCTGCAACAAAATCTGCACGTCGCCCAACCCTATATTTTATGACTAGTGGCCGCCCGCGACTTCATCCGCATGGACTTTGGTATTAGTCATAGCATGATGTAATGTAGCCTAAAGCATTTCGCAATAAATTGTCTAATTCAATCCGAACCAGTAGTTCCTGAGATTAGCGTTTTCAAACAAACAAACAAACAAACTCTTCCTCTTTATATATTAGTAGGTACTATAGATTATCTAAAAACGATTCTTATAAGAGTTATAACGATTATAAGAGTTATAAAATTTTGTTGCTGAGTCTTTAGCTTCTTTTACTACACTTTTTATTCAAACGCTATCTTTTAAAGTAGATGAGCTTCGAAGAACTTTTCTTTCATACGAAAAAGCCCATTCAGCAACTCTACCATACCTCTATATGGGCGATCATTACTCCGATTTTATTTTTTAGTAACTTCGTTCTAAGAATAAAACATGTACCTTTCCCTACTTCCCTACTAATATTATAAATTCTAAAGTAACTCTGTCTGTCTGCCTGTCTGCTACGCTTTCACGCTTAAACTACTGAACCAATTTTAATGAAATTTGGAAAATAAATAGAGTAGACTTTGGGAAAGGACATATGATGGTTTTTATCCTACGGGAACCTATGAAACGGCTCCACGCGGGCGAAGCCGCTGGCGGAAGGCTAGTAAGTTATAATCATAATATTTGCTACAACATTTTTTTGCTCACGCACTGGTCTGTTTACCCTGTCACGCTAACAGTTGTTAAGTAACACTAAGCCAATGAGCCTCTGAAGAAAATCATCTACATACAATATATCCCTACTTAATATTATAAATTCTAAAGTAGGTAACTTTGTCTGTCTGTCTGCTACGCTTTCACGCTTAAACTACTGAACCAATTTTAATAAAATTTGGAACACAGATAGAGTGAACCTTGGGAAAGGACATAGAATGGTTTTTATCCTACCGGTACCTATAAAACGGGTTCACGCGAGCGAAGCCGCTAGCGGAAGGCTAGTAAGTAGTACATAAAAAATTTGGTGTCACAGTGTTTGTTACCATTCTCCTCCGACTCGGCTTGACCGATATTTATGAAAATTAATATTATATATTCGGTAGGTCTGAGAAATTCCCTCGATTTTTTTTTGTAACACTCGGGTATGAATATTGATGGGACATCACACAGCATATTTTAGTATGAAATTATTTCCTCTTGCTTTGGAACAACGATTCATTTATTAGGTAAAGGTGCATGGCACGTTTGAAATTCAATTACCTTAAGCTTTCCGCCGCGTGGATAGCACGTTCCTTTTCATAGAAATGAGATATATTACTTGGGTAAAAATAGCTTTTGGCACTCTCCAGTCCCCCAATTTTTCTCCTTAACAAAAAAAATAAGATCAATCCGTGGTACCGTTGCAACGGGAAAGATGGACAAACGAACACTGAAACATATATATTATTAGTATGAATAAATAATCATAATAATATACTATTAGTGACATATCAAGGAAATTACTCTAGTATGGCTGCAACCCTTTCTGCGTCCCACTGCTGGGCACGGGTCTCTACTCATTATTGGGGGGGCCTGGAGCATACTCCACCACGCTGCTCCAATGCGGTTTGGTGGAGAAATTAGTCTAGTGTTTTATATAAAATCCAAAATATGAAAGGTATTTTTCAAAAACGTATTTTTCAATGTGGCTATGTATAAATAATTGTAAAATAATTTTAATAGCGTGGAAAGGCTACAATATTCCATTACAATTGACTGAATTTTAAATATTTGTTTTTATATCCGAAATAGATGCTAGGAACAATAGCTTTTGTAAATTTAGACCCACTATCCAATGACACTCGATAATAAATCAAATAATAAATTTACACTGAATACGAATCCAGATTAGTTTGCCAATTGTTCTGAATCCCAATTCCAATGAAATTGGAGGAGATAACAACATTGTTTAAAAGATTTTATCATTTAATTGAATCAAAAATAATTTTGCTTTAGGTTTCTGATAAATCACGTAAAAGTTCTTTGAAATATTTTACCTTATCTGATTGCCAAGTCAAAACAGCTTTGTGACGGAAAATGTAGGAGATACGAATGAAATTACGGTAACCTTAGATTTTATCTTAACCAAACTTAGAAACAAAAGACTTTGTAATTTGTGCTACTTGCTACAGCCCTAGCGATAATAAATCAACATTTGAATTTACTATTTCGCAATCAGATACGTTTACCAATTGTTTCAAAACCCAATTATCGTACAGTGAACTGGAAATTCGAGCAGATAGTAAAATTTGGAAGACATTATCTTTGAAATGTCTTAATTATTTTTGGTATAGGTTCTTAGTCAGAAAATATTTATTTGAACCGTTCTCAATATAAGATTTAATATCAGGAGATCTTGGTTACTGTTGGAAAACTTTGTTTAAACTAAGATTATGATTTATCATAAAGCCACGATTAGGTTAAATTTATCCCATTGAAGCAATAAGCCCGAATTGAAGTAATATTGCATAAAATTGCAATTTTCCTTTTCTTTAAATGTGTTTAATGCCAATATAAAGGGAATACCACAAAACTATGTATAAACAACCCTTGCGAACAATCAGCAATGCAATCCATCTAATAAATATTTCGTGTGTAATTATATGTCTAAATGCCTTCGGAGTTCCGTAAAATACTAAAACTTATTGTTTTTTTATTGAATGGAGTAGTGGTGTTAAGTGGTCGCTGCAGCGCATGGACATCTACATACAACCTCAAGCAATCGTAAGTCTTGTCGTATGCAGTTGCGCTGCTACTCCGGAGGCTGGTGGTCGCCACATGTTAGTGTGGCCGGCAACTGCACCTTTCCACCGAAACACAATAGAATTGCTACACGGCAGAAGTGGGTGCAGCGGTAGTACTTACCCGGACGAACCATAATAGTTCTACCACCTACAGGAAAAAACGTATTTAAATAAATTGAAATTCAGTCGCACCTATTCCACCAAATACTGGTTTACCTGCCTTGACTAGAGTTTAACTCAAGCGCCGGAATTCATCCAAGCGAAAATAGTTTACTCTGTTAAATTTGTTAGTAAAACTTTGAAAAGGAATTTGCGAGTCTCTCGAATTTAAGGTTTTCCTACGATAATTGGGTTCGTGAGGCTGGTTAGGGCGTGAATGTGTAATGTGTAAATGTGTAATGTGTGCATGATTGTGAATTGTGGCTTTATCGTGGATTGTCATGTGATGTAGTATTATACGTTACAAAGGCCTAGTGGTTAGTGGTTAGTGGTTACAGGAAACCAGCAATTCATGTGGCTAGCAAATTCTTTTTTAAAGTTTTAGTAACAAATTTAATACAGTAAACTATTTTCACCACATACTAATATCATAAAAGTGAAAGTGTGTTTATTTGTTTGATCTTTTTCGACTTCTGGGCTTCGGGATGAAGTGACATAAGCAACTATTTACCCGGAGATAATACCCAATTCTTCAAGGAAAACAATGCGTTACCCACGCGGGCAATGCCACAGGCAGAATATTAGTATTCTATATATCTATGCAAAGGAAAATACCGAGGCAAATCTCAAATTAGATTCGGGGTTCCGTTACATACTAAAACTTACGTAAAGGATCCTGGGTTAGAAACAACACAATTGCCTTTGTAACGAACACTACATAATGACACTCCACGATAAAGTAACAATTGAGTTTACACATGACACATTCACGCAGCTAAACCAGCCTCGCGAACCCAATTATCGTAGGGAAACCCGAAATTCTAGGGACTCGCAAATGCCTTTTCAAAGTGTTACTAACAAATTTAACAGAGCTAAACATTTACGTTTGGATTAATTCTGGCGCTTGGGTTAAAGGTTTAATTAGATTGAAAATTAGTTAGTAATCTAAGACGAAATTGGACACTTAAATTGTTTTTATTGTTACGTTGTTATTTATATTATGGTTTAAAAATTAGGTATCGTGCTTCTTCGTAAAATTGTTAGTTCCAATAATGCATTGCGTCTATAAAATAAAAGAAATATTTTAAATTCCGTACCGACTAAAAATTTGGTTTAAAGTCTTACTTTTCAAATAAGCATTTACGTATATTCCAAAAAGACTTTGGTGTTCCGTTACATACTAAAACTTACGTAACGTATCCTGCGTTCGAAGCAACCACAAAGGCCTTTGTAACGTACACTACATAATGCCGCTCAACAATAAAACAACAATTGAGTTTACACATTACAGGGAAACTTTACATATTCACGCAGCTAACTGACCTCCCGAACACAATTATCGTAGGGGAACCCTAAATTCGTGATACTCGTAAATTCCTTTTCAAAGTTTTACTAACAAATTTAATAGAGCTAACTATATTTTTTTGGGCGGTAGGCGAAAAAAAGTGACTAGTGTGCTCTCTTGAAATTATTTATTTTTCCTAATTAATTGCGTAAATACTTAATTACACAGTTGCATTTTGTATTGTATTATATAATTACTACTTACAAGTGTTAGTAGCTCTCTGCATGCAGTAAAAACAGTTCTATACTGCATTGTCCCATTTCCACATTTTGACACTTCTGCAGCCACTATATTACATCACTTATTCACTACGATGGCCAACTATACAGCAGTCATGGAGACACAACAGGCGTTGGAACACACTATTTTGAAGAAATTTGCAGAATTCGAGTCTCAGATGAAGGCCTCAGCTCCACGTAGCAATACAATTCAACGCTTGCAAGAGGAGATCACAGATTTCAAAACAAGTGTCTGGTCCATCCTTAATCTTCTTCGGCAACAGATCTCTGAGCTCTCACGGACAGTTGAAGCAAGTGAAATGAGACATCGCAGGAAATATCTTCTTCTTAGTGGTTTTCTGAAGACATTGTTGATAGTCTGCCTGAATACATTGCCGGGCTTTTCAAAGACAAGCTAGGTTTATGTAACATGGCCAGTGACAGATTCAAAGCCTATCATCGTCTCGGCGCCATCAAGGAAGGTAAATCGCGTCCAATCCTTGTGCAATTTGCTGACCTCTCGGATAAGCATTCAGTTTGGAAAAAAAAACTGCATTCAAAGGAACTTCATTTGTTCTGTCTGAGTTCCTTACTCGTAATCGACAGGCGTTATTCTTGAAAGCACGTCAGCAATTTGGAATGAGAAGCTGTTGGACCGCTGATGGCGTTATCATGGTGAAGCTGTCTGATGGCACCAAGCATCGCATTGTTTCGGAAGAGGATTTTGAAGCTATTTCTTAATCAACTAATGTTAATCAAGGGGATGATCATTCCAGTACCAGCTCCCGGTCGGCCTCTCCAGTACCAGAAGTTTCCACCGATCAACAGTCCAAATCTAAGCGCGCTGCAAGGTGCAAGAAGTAGCATATTCCTTAGATTCCATCATTTACTTTGTTTACTACTAAACACTATTTATTTTACGTTGCGTTTATTATGTGCATTGAGGGTAAAAACTTATTTAATTTTGTTATTTCATGTATACCAATCTAGTTAGTTACTTGTCTGTCAATGTCAACTTTGCTTTCACGTCAGTGTCATAAAATGTCATTACGTCAAGTTGACAATCTTACTCACGTTATTTAATACGGCAATGGATTCCTTCGTTTTGGCCTTATTTTAACCTAACATCTCAAGTAAGCTATGTAAAGTTAGAAAATATTGTATAAAATTTAAAAATGTATAGTAGGTTTTAAAATAACATTATAATATTACATAACCTATGCCGTATGTGCCCTCTTATGAGAATTATCTTGCTCGTTTTTGTATTTTTAGTATAAGCCAATATATTTTTTGTTCGTGTATATCGGAGCTAGTAATATGTAGAATTGATCCGCGGTGAACATTTTTTTTGCAAATAATCTTGGTCTAAGCAATATTTATATAAATTTTTCTGAATTTAACTTAGTACGCACTTATGCAGTTTGTATTGTGATTGAAATCCGCAGTTTTTTTATTTTTTTACTTTTATGGTTTTTTTCTGTTTTATTTTAGTCAACTGTACTCACTAATTTGCTCCGATGTAACCGGTTAATATATTTGATCAGTATAATATGTATTCCTATATTGCCTTCTATGTCTAAGGTCTATGTAACTTTTTTTTTTCTCGTTGTAACTACAACTTACCTATGGGACATGCAGTAACACTAGCAAATAAGCTACCTATTCTGTTATTGTTATTACTTTTTATATCAAATTTTCTTATATATTGTTACTTTCCGTCATAACTATGTCTGACTGCGAATCTTTTTATTCTGCTTGTGAGCTAAGTATTGCCTCTCACTCTAGTGATGATTCTTTCTATGAGCCTTCAACTCTTGGCAATTTATTGCAATCTGCTCTTAATAATCAAATCAGTACTGCTTTTAATGTTTGTCACTTAAATGCCCAAAGCATTCCTTCCCACTATGCTGATCTTCTTGACACCTTTTCAATAGCTTCCAGTGTCCATGCGATTCTCGTTTCGGAAACCTGGCTAAAGCCCAACTTAAGTTCTGCTTTATATAGTCTTCCTGGATATATTTTAATAAGAAATGATCGCACGGAAAAGGGCGGTGGTGGGGTTGCAATATACTTACGTAGTAACATCCCATATACCATACTCGCCACTTCCGCTTCTGCCTATTCTGCATCTTGTGAGTTCATTTTCCTTGAGGTCCAGGTTGGGGGGGCCAAAGCCGTTCTTGGAGTCGTTTACTGTCCACCATCTATCGATTACTTCTCTAGTCTTGAAAATGTTCTTGAGTCTTTATGCTCGGAGTACGTACACCATATCATTATGGGCGATTTTAACACAGACGTCCGTAGTAACTCTCACAGATCTGTCCAATTGTTAAATATTTTAAAATCTATTAACCTCTCTCTTCTCTCCTATGACCCGACACACTTTAAGCCACATTCTAATGACACATGTATTGATCTTATGATTACTTCATCCCCTGATCGTATTCTTCGGCAAGGACAATTTCATGCCCCCGGATTTTCAAGACATGATTTGATCTACTTAGTATATAAACTCAAACCTCCCAAGGTTAAACCTGAAGTGGTGTGGATGCGCAATTTTGCAAAGCTGGACAAAGATAAATTAAAATCAGATGCCGCTCGCATAGATTTCTCTGAAATACTAAGAGTGTCAACAGTCGATGAAAAAATTTCTCTCTTCAACGGTCTAGTTTTGAATCTGTTTGACGCTCATGCGCCCATGAAGGCTGTTAAACTTAAGCGACCTCCAGCTCCATGGATTACTCGTGGGGTAAGAATGTACATGACGCGCCGGGATAAACTCTTTCGTCGGTTCAAGCGTGACAGATGCGACGAGAATTGGCAGCTTTATAAAGCTGCTCGCAACAAATGTAACCAAGTGGTAAGGGCTGCCAAGCGTAGATACATCTTTGATAATATCTCCTCCTCATCTTCTGCCGATATCTGGAAATTTTTTAATTCTATCGGGATAGGTAAAACAACTAATGAGACTTCGTTACCTTCTTTCTCTTTAAATGACCTTAATCACCATTTCTCCTTAGCCTCTTCTTTATCCCCTATTGTCAAGTCGACTACTATTACTGAGATTGCTTCCCTGGCCCAGCCCGCTATTACTCCTTTTTCATTTACCTCAGTATCTGTGGATGAAGTCAGGAAATTGGTTCATTCTATTAAATCAAAAGCAGTTGGCTACGACAACGTCAGTAGAGCTATGATCCTTTTAATCCTGGACCCAATTATTGCTATTCTCACCCATATTATTAACTTTTCTCTGTTTACGGGGACATTCCCTTCCATCTGGCGTAAGGCCTTTGTAATTCCTCTTCCAAAAGTGCCTAATCCCCGTGAACTTAATAACTATCGTCCTATTTCTATACTACCATTTTTATCCAAAATTTTAGAAGCCGCTGCACATAAACAAATTTCTTTTTTCCTTTTTACGAATAAACTTCTCTCTCCTTTCCAATCTGGGTTTAGGCCTGGACATAGCACTACCACAGCTCTTTTAAAAATTATTGATGATATTAGGGATGGTATGGAGAAAAGACTTGTGACCATCTTAGTCCTTATCGACTTCTCTAATGCTTTCAATGCAGTGGATCATGACATTCTGTTAGCAGCTTTAGAGCACTTTAAATTTTCATCCACTGCATTGAATTGGCTGTCTTCGTACCTTCGTGGTCGTCATCAGGCTGTAAGGTTGAACAGAGTGCTCTCCGATTGGTGCAATTTGATGTCTGGTGTCCCACAGGGTGGAATACTCTCACCATTATTATTCTCCGTTTTCATTAACTTTATTACTGATTCCCTTGACTGCCCTTACCACTTGTACGCAGATGATCTGCAGATTTACAACCAGGTTGATGTTATTGATATTAACGAGGGTGTCAATAAATTAAATAAGAATCTTGTCTACATCAGTTCTTGGTCACGAAGATTTGGCATCAATATCAATCCAGGAAAATGTCAAGCCATCATTATCGGCAGCTCACGTCAGATAGCTAAGTTAGATGTTGCTTCTGTCTCACCTGTCACGCTTGATAATAACATCATCCCATTCTTGCCCACAGTTAAAAACCTTGGGTTGTACATCGATTCCACACTCAGCTGGACTGCTCAAGTAAACGAAATAAGTCGGTCAGTCTTTGCAACATTGCGCACACTTAATAGACTACGCAACTTTTTGCCAACTGCAACCAAAAAATACTTAATTCAAGTTCTTGTTTTTCCGCTGCTAGACTATGCAGATGTGTGCTGCTCCGACATAAGCGAGGACCTTTTGAACAAGCTAGAACGTCTCATTAACTATTGCATACGTTTCATCTTCTGTCTGCGTAAATTCGACCATATATCCTCTTTTCGTCGCCAACTTAGTTGGCTTCCCATTCGTCAACGCAGACAGGTTAGATTACTTAACACTCTATACACCATTCTTTTTGATCCTCTTTCTCCAGAGTACTTGAAATGCAAATTTCAGTACCTCTGTGAATCGCACGAGCGTCAGCTTCGATCTACTGAATCTCTTCTCTTATCTATCCCACTTCATCGCTCCGGATTTATATCCAACTCTTTCTCACTTCAATCGGTTCGGCTTTGGAATGCTCTGCCCGCTGATGTCAGGAAATTACACTCCAAGTTCTCCTTCAAAAAAGGTGTAAAGGCTCATTTTCTTAAGGAATTATATCCAATGTAATACTATTATTTACTTCACTTGTAATGTATCCGTACTATTTATTATATTACATTATATCTTTATTTTAATTATTTTCATGTATTAATTGCTTTTATTTTTCATTTTGCTGTTAATATTATATGTTTTGTTTCTCATGTTTTACCGCCTTCAAATCTTTCTGTACTCCCTTAGGTAAGCTGGTAGATAATGCCATTAGGCATTAAGCTCGCCTATTGTACCACAAATTGTTATGGTTCAATAAAGTTTAAATAAATAAATAAATATATTTGTTTCATACTAATATTATAAATGTAATTGTGTTGGTTGTTTTTTGTTTGTCCTTGTTCAAGCGAACATAAGATAACGCAAATCGACTTACATCTGGAGCGCTGATCTGGGGCGCCGACGCAGCAAAACACCTAAACAACATGAACGATCTAGTTCACGGATTCTGCGGCGTCGCAACTTACACCGATGTAATACAGATAAATCTGTATGCATGTGTGCATTAGGTTAAGCTAGTATAAATAATGTAAATAATTAGAAATAAATCAGATTTGTTACTGTCTCAGTGCAAGTCTCATTTCCACCCTACTACTCACTGTGGCCCAAGACACTTTGCTGGCCGTTCCTTCTGAATCAGTCTTGTGAGCCTGCTTGACTGACAGTGAGATCCCTATCCTAACTACTCCTTCCACCCCCTTCACAACCCCTCACTATGGCCCAAGACACCTTGCTGGCCGTTCTTTCTGAATCAGTCTAGTGACTTACATTCCTACCCAAAAGCAAATACCACCCAACTCTGTATAAACAAACCGTGCAAACAACCAACAACGCAATACATCTTATAAATAATTCATGTACATCTCAAAAATAGGCTTCAGGATACCGTTACATACTAAAACTTACGTAACGTTTCCTGCGTTTGAAACAACAACTTAAACAAAGGCCTTTGTAACGTACACTACATAATGACACTCCACGATAAAGCAACAACTGAGTTTACACATTACACATTCACGCAGCTTACCGGCCTCGCGAACCCAATTATCGTAGGGTAACCCTAAATTTCTAGAACTCGCATTTTCCTTTTCAAAGTTTTACTATCAAATTTATTAGAGTAAACTATTTTCGCGTGGATGAATTTTAATGCTAGTTAAGTTAGAATTTCAGGTCAATTTTAATTGGGTTGAAAATTAGTTCAGTAATTTAAGATAAAACTAGAGACGTAGATAGTACTTTTAATTTGTGTATTGTTATATTTTGCACTATCTAGATGTTTTGCGAATAAGGAAAATTATTTATTAACCCTAACAGTAATAAACTTAATTTTAATTAATTCAGATGTTTCCGAAAAATCCTATCAAATTATTACAATACTATTTCACAAACTTTTGTTGATGCGCACTTCGTTTTATTATCCATACTAATATTATAAATTCGAAAGTCTGTCTGTCTGTCTGCTACTCTTTCACGCTTAAACCACTGAACCGATTTTGGTGAAATTTGGCATAAACATAGAAAGGACGTTGAGAAAGAACATAGGCTACTTTTTGCCTCGGGGAAATATCTCATTCCCACGGGAAGCAAATGGAATGAATGAAATGCGCCGTGTAACAGTACACGTATTTTAAATAGACTACATGTTATTACTTACTTCATTCACGTCCATGATCATATTTTATAACTTATATTCTTTTGTTATATTCTTATACTTTACTTTTCCTTTATTATTTTTACAAAATTATTTAATTTCTGTTTATTTACATTTTGACGCAGAGCTATCAAAATTGTCTGTCATGTCTGTCTTTTATGTTTCTTATTTTTTTAATTCATTTTACGGCATTGTATAAAAATCCTTTTAGCCATTCAATATTAAAAGAAAAGAAAAATTTTATGTTTCTTATTTCATTTCATAGATTAATAAAGTATAGTTTGTCTTTGGCTTATTCATGTTTTTTATATTATAATTATTATAAATTGTTATTTTTAAATAATAAATGAATATAATGTTCTTCGAATCTATATATAAATGAATTGCTGTTCGTTAGTCTCGCTAAAACTCAAGAATGTCTGAACCGATGTGGCGAATTTGGGTCTTGAAATATTAGTAGAAGTCCAGGGAAGGTTTTAACGGTGAGAAAATTTGGGAGCATTGCGAAATTAATACTAAAATAACTTATTTTATTTTCCTTTATAAAAAGTTAGTAACAGTAATTGTCAAACATTAGTTCTTCGCGCCATCGTCCAAAAGTTTGACATAGTCTGAATAACAGTTCATTGACAGTAACATAAAAACCCTTTGAGATGATAAAGAAACTAATCCTCTTACAAAACTTTTAAGGCAGGACAATGTATGATATGATGGAAATGTTTATTTTAAATAGCCCTACAAAAAAGTCGGTCTAGCGGCACTTCAGAAGGGACTTCACTTTATGCTAATGATCCTCTCTAACGCGGGTGAAACCGCGGGGCACAGCTAGTAATAAATAATTCAGGACTTTACCACAATGGTCTTAAGAGACCCAGGAATAACCAACTTTAATTAAATTATATTATGGATTTTTCGTTTAAAAAAAACCAAAAAAAAAAACAAAATTCTTTATAGCGCACAAGGAATAACCAACTTTAATTAAATTATATTACGGATTTTTCGTTTAAAACAAACCAAAAAAAAAACAAAATTCTTTATAGCGCACACTACATAATGACAACACACAATAAAGATACAATTAAATTAACCCATTTTGCATTAACACAACTAAAGCTTCGCGAATTGTTCACGAACCAAATTATCGTAGAGAAACTCAATTCGAGAAACTCCCAAATTGCTTTTCAAAGTATACAAAGGCCTAAGCGTATATATTTATAAGCATATGTGTTTGATAAGTTTATCGGATTTTCAATTTTGTTTAATTAGATTACAAATTACTTTAAAAAAGTTGGGTAAAATAAAACAACTTTTTTTAAATTTATTCCTCCGTGACAGAAACATGAAAATAAATAATTTGCTTTGGTTGAAACTAAACCTTTGCTACCTTTTAAACATGGTTACTGTATTTCTACTAAACTTTGAAATTATAGAACGAAATATTTTTTCTCGCGTCCAAAAAAGATATTACGTTTCTATGAAAATAAAAAATATTCATTTTGAAAACACAGTCCGTCCAATTAATTCTGGTTTCCCACAAAAAGGCTACTGTATATAGAAACTTAGGTGAAGTATCCTGCGTTTGAATAAACAACATGAACAAAGCCCTTTGAATTTTTCACTATATAATGACATTTAAAACTTGGAAAGCAAAAATTTTTGTTTTACACATTTCACATTCTCGTTACTAACGAGTCTCGTTAATTGTTCACACACATCCAATTATCCTGAAGGGACCCGAATTTTTTGGGACTCACAAGTTCCAAAGTATTACAAATTAAACAAACATTATATAAGTTTTTAACAAAAAAAAAACTGACTTCAAACGGTAAAAAATAAAATTATTTAGTACTTGGCATATGATACTTTTCTTGCTAATGATAATGACTATTAAAACTATCTTGAAATCGGGCCTTTCGTTCTGAATGATTTTTAGTACCTACTTTTAAATTTAATAAAAGGAGTATGAGATGATGGATACTATGCACAAATATCTTTTTTTTTTGACGTGATAACGTCTTTAAAATCGTTTTAGTCGGGTGACATGTTCAGAAACTTGTGTCACACCAAAACCTCACGAGCGCGATCGCAGGTATAACGAGAGAGAGACGGACCGATCTCCCGTCTCATCTCGAGCGCTGCCAGTCATTCCGTGAAACTTGTCACGCGGAATCCTCACGAGCGGAGTGAGTGGACCGATCTTCCGTCTCTCTCACTCTAGCGGCATACAAACGAATGGAGATTTTCTCGTGCGGACGTTATCACGTAAACATCTCGATCGTAAACCTACTTTACAAACAATTTGCCGTTTTTTTTAAATAAACCGTACAAAAAGGTAGACGGACCGTACACCTCGCGATTACCGTCGCATATGGACATGACCAGGGGAGCTATCCGAGCATTGCCGGCTTTGGAGGAGAGGTATTTTTACAGCTTTCTTGATATATTGATTTCTTTCTATATTGTTTCAGAAAGTATAAGAAAATCAATGTATGTGGCTATAAAATTTGATAGTTCCCCTCGATTTACCTGGAATCCCATCATCAGAACTTGGTTCGAAAAAAACATTTAAGTATCGAAGGCTTAGGAAAATTAATATGTGTGCCTATAAAATTTGAGAGTTCCTTTAAATTTCCCTGGGATCCCCTCATCAAATATTGACTTGGTGACAATCTCAAAAGTATAAGCTTTCGACCAAAAAAATAATTTTGAAAATCAGTCCACAAACGGCGGAGTAATCGGTGAACATATACAACTAAAAATAATACATTCACCTAATCAATAATGCATTACCTTCTTCTTTTGGAAGTCGGTAAAACCAGTTTTATTCGTATTAGAACTGATGTTTGATGTAGAGGCCTATTAATGCAAGCTGATGTATAATTGTAAGGGTAAACATCATGACTGAATTTTTTTCTTAATCTTAATATATATAAAAAGTAAAGGGTTTTCTTTGTACGTAAAGACACGGTTTTCTCTATTATCATTAACTCCAATCAACTTCCCGTTGGGGTGGTAAATACACCAACTGAGTTTAATCGCGGTGGGTGGAAGTGGGTGGAAAAATCTGAACAAGGAATATCTATACTTTTCTAACCAATAGGGACTTCTGGGTGGATCTCAAAATTTCTGCGATGATCTAGCAAACTGTTTTAATTTTGATTTTATTGAGAATGTTCGAGAAAGTTCCAGAGACTTCTCGAATCATTTGGATTTTTTTAAATAATTTTAATTAATTGAGGATATTCGAGAAAGCTTCTCAAATTATCTGGATTTTTTTAAATAATTGTAATCTTTTATCGAATGATTTGGAGATTTTTAAAATAATTGCAATTTGGAAATGATTACCTAAGGGACTTCACTTTATGCTAATGATCCTCTCTAACGCGGGTGAAACCGCGGGGCACAGCTAGTTTACTAAATAAAAAGTGAAGCACTGGTAATAAATATTTTGACGTTCTTAAAAATAGCGTTATAAAGAGGATAAAGGCATGAAAAGTTGGTATGTAAGTAAGAGAATTATACATTGATACTAAAGTAAAGTTCAAACAATTATGGTCTTCTTTTGAAAGCAATACTATGAGATATAAAATATAGGTACCTATAGATACCTAAATATTTTCATATCTGTAGTGTCCGTCACTACAATAGGACACTAAGGAATCACTGGCTCACCCTTACACACAGTGCAGCGCAGGCGCACGTCTCACCTGTACCACGTCCGTTACACGACTGACAGATCGACGTCTACCCCCCCCACTGGTGTACATGAGACAATGTACATATCTATTTAATAGATACAAACACTACATCCCTTCCTTTGTATATTTTTTTTATTTTGATTTAACGTAAGTAATCAATTTACAACACCTGATGAATTATATAAGTTTTGATTTATACATTTATAAAATTATCTGTTATTACAATAATGAACATTGTTTTAAGGATTATATTTAAATCATTATTATTGTTTTAAGGATTATATTTAAATCATTATTATTTTTTCCTGATCTTCAGCTCTCATTTTCTATAGCTTTCCATTCTCCTTCCACACTCTTTAAATAAATTACATTCCTTCGTAGTCTTTGTCACATTTCTTCATTTCGTACTGTGATGTCTCCTCCAATAGATTTTTACACTATGTGTGGTGTGTTGTAGTTGAAAGCTTTTAACTTTCCATTTCCTATACTTTCTCGCCTTCTGTAATTTCCAAATTCTGCTTCTGTTCTTTTCCGGTCTCCATATTCCTTTCCCTTTTCTTTTTTTTACTTGGCTCGATCTCTAACTTCCGTGTCGTTTCCCATTTCGTTTAGGTTTCTTTTTTCATTTTTCCAATATTCTTCGATGTTCGCTTTTCCCTAGTTTTTGTCATCATCGTAGTATTTGTTTGAGAGGTTCTGTCGTCGTGGCCATATTAGGCATCCACTTATTTATATAATTGACCAAACCCAGAAAGCTTTGTAATTTCTAAGAGCGTATTACTTCCATATGCCAATAATATATTATTTTACTCTTTCATTTGTTTACAGCAAATTATCCTATTCCTCTATAAATACTCCCCATTTTTATCAGTTATTAAATTTAGCTTGCAACCTGAATCAATTAACATTTAACTATGCCATATATAATTGTAGCGTCATCATTTAAATCATAGGTTTATTATGACTTTGACTACGTCAAGATAGATTGGCAAAACAAAGAAGAAAGAACATAGTTGCTTGATAGCTTGAGTTAGAGCAAGATAGTTATGCGAAACCATTCATGTACACGATATCAGCCTAAATCGACCTAACATCATTTGTGGACGAAACAAATTCCGCTTATTGTCCTGAAATATCTGGTGTTAAAGGTTAAAATGGTGTTTATTGGACATACATAAATATCGGCACGTGTCCAATACCTGGATATAACTCATCTAAGAAAGAAAATCCAAGTAATTATACATTTCACATATAAGTACGAATAAAATATTTAGCAGTCTAAATGCAATGATTTACATCTGACATTAAAATGTTCTGTATGAACGGATGGCATAAATTATGACATTTTATCATATTAATGCTTTAAATGCATAATAATTATATTTGAGATTATTATAAATACGTGAATTTCTCATGTTTTTTTAACAGCAACTTTGTAAAGATTGACTGACATCTGACATTATCGATAAGCTTATTCGAAATGTCTCTTAACGTCCAAGATATATTATTTTTACAAATTAACCTCTTATTTTTTTTTAATTATTTATTAAATTTTGGTATTTCATAACCGAACACCACTATAATAAATATTCTTGAAAACAATTTAAACTTGACATTGTTTCAGATTTCACAAAATATTTATGATGGCTAAAAATGATGAATAGAGGAAAATGGATTCCCAAAAAATATTCGACTACATATATTAATATTTACGCAGCAAGCACTTCCATAAAATGTTTTTCTAATAGAGGAGGTTAAAGAGTTAAACTGCGTTCTGATATATGTATAATTATTTTCTATATTTTTTTGGAGGAAAATAATATTGTTTTGTTTTAATTACTTTACTATTACATCTATGTCTTATCAAGATCGATAGGCTTTAATGTATATAGAAAGTTAAATTCGTCGTAGTCACACGCAACAATATTTGTCAAGCACACATGCGCTTCACACGCATACTGAGGTATTTTGTTTTTTAGTCTCGTCTAGTCATGCTTCTTCCAATCTTTACGTAGTATATATAGGTATATAAAATGCATGATTAAAATTATATATTTATTGAGCGCTATCTTCTTCCAGAGAATTAATTGCAGTCTCATTCCGTGGACGTTTATAATTATAGTTTTTTTTTCTGTTTCCGTTCCTGTTCACTCACGTTTTTGTAGATGCTTTTTTTTGGTTCAGCAACATCATAATTGATAATGATCTAACTTTCCACAGCTATTACATTATCTTTGGCCGGGCTGGCAAAACCTTGAGATAGGTGTGTAGAATCTCCACATCTAGTACACTTTTGTGTTTCCTTTTCTTCATTATATTCTTTTTATTCCCTGTTTCATCTATATTTATATTTATTTTTAAAGTTCAGTGCATTAACTACATTAGAATTTTTTTTCTCTTCTTTTCTTAGTTTTCCAGCTGGTAGTTAACAATTTTAAGAGTAGTATGTATAGTAATCACCTTGTCTAATGTAATTTTATCTCCCATCCCTCATTTTCTTCCTCAAATTCGATGAGAGCCATTTTTCATTATTTGATCAATTAGATTTTCATCCGGTTTATCAGTTTTACATTTCTCTGCCTGATGTCACTTTCATACTGTTTAATAAGATGGAACATGTGCCTTTCCTAGTTTTGTTTTTAGTGTTGTTTTTTCTAGCGGAGGAAGCCGGAATCTAAATGATATAATCCAATTGAATTAAAATCAAAATACCTTCAATTGAATGAAAGTCAAAATACCTTCAATTGAATGAAAGTCAAATTACGTTCAATTGAATAAAAGTCAAAATACCTTCAATTGAATGAAAGTCAAAATACCTTCAATTTAATGAAAGTCAAAATACCTTCAATTGAATGAAAGTCAAAATACCTTCAATTTAATGAAAGTCAAAATACTTTCAATTTAATGAAAGTCAAAATACCTTCAATTTAATGAAAGTCAAAATACCTTCAATTGAATGAAAGTCAAAATACTTACCTTCAATTTAATGAAAGTCAAAATACCTTCAATTGAATGAAAGTCAAAATACCTTCAATTTAATGAAAGTCAAAATACCTTCAATTGAATGAAAGTCAAAATACCTTCAATTTAATGAAAGTCAAAATACCTTCAATTGAATGAAAGTCAAAATACCTTCAATTTAATGAAAGTCAAAATACTTTCAATTTAATGAAAGTCAAAATACCTTCAATTTAATGAAAGTCAAAATACCTTCAATTGAATGAAAGTCAAAATACTTACCTTCAATTTAATGAAAGTCAAAATACCTTCAATTGAATGAAAGTCAAAATACCTTCAATTGAATGAAAGTCAAAATACCTTCAATTGAATGAAAGTCAAAATACCTTCAATTTAATGAAAGTCAAAATACATACTTTCAATTGAATGAAAGTCATACTTCCAATTGAATGGAAGTCATACTTCAAATCGAATGGAATTACCTTCTTTCAATTTAATGAAAAGCTTGTTAAAAAGCAACCTCTTATTGAAAAGAAATCCAAATACTTTAAATTCAATTGATTGAATATCATACTTCCAATTGAATGGAAGTCCCACTTTCAATTTAATGAAAAGCTTGTTGGAGAGCAACCTCTTATAGAAAAGAAATCCAAATACTTTAAATTCAATTGATTGAATATCATACTTCCAATTGAATGGAAGTCCTACTTTCAATTTAATGAAAAGCTTGTTGGAGAGCAACCCCTTATTGAAAATAAATCCAAATACTTTAACTTCAATTGATTGAATATCATACTTCCAATTAAATGGAAGTCCTGGAGATTATCTAACAATTAAATGTAAACATTCTAAAAGAAAACTTCTAATTATATCTCCAATTTAATGGAAATCCAAAACTTTCAATTTATTTAATTGAATGAAATTAAGGACAATTCTATATAATCAATTTAATGGACACCTTTCTATAAAACCTTTTTATATTTATACGCTTCACACTCACAGCCCCCCAGCAGGGCAGATACACGCCGTGGGCACCACGGACACACACAAAGACAGAAACACAACCACCGAGAACAGAAACCCAAAACCACAGAGTACTTTATTATATACGTTAACTTAAACTCATCATTCAAACCCCCGCCCCGCCGAGAATAGAACCCGGGACCCCCCGACCGGCAGCCCGGCACCGCAACCACTACGCCACGCGGGTCGTCTATTCACGCGGGCGGTTATTTAATTTTCATGTTGTGTTTTCATGTCACATAAAACGTTACACTATAACAGGTTTTGAAGAAAATGATTAAGTATTTAATTAAGTGGAGTATTTACTTAAGTAGACCTGTAAACACTTTATGCAAAACAACTTTAATTTACTAAATTTGTAAACATTCCATTCAGGAGACAGGTAGGTATTTTATTTTATAATGCAAGCATTTTATTTTATTTTTATTTTAGGATTGTTTTTAAATTTAAGTTCAGTACTTAATATGACTTACGTTATTAGTTTATAAAATAGTATTCAACATTTATTAATGAGTGTTCGGTAGGTATTTTTAAACTTAACATAATAATATGGAACTATAATGTAAATAATCATAGGAAGATGTGCAATTACTTCATAACGTACACAAATAATAAATTCATTACGCTTCGAAAGTCTTAAAATTTCTTAAAATTTAGATAGTTCTAGTAAAATTCTCAAGATGTCGATCACTTTGTACATCCATGAATTTGTTATTACGTAGTCACAAAGAATAGTGTAAAATCACGCATTATGAGGGTAAAGCAATACTTTTATTTTTATGCACACCCGCTAACTACTCAATATCTCAAATATGTTAGATTTCTAATTTTGCATGTATAATAAATCAGTATTTATTTTCTGTAAGTATGCCTGCTATTATTTAAGTTTGTAATTGTTATTGATTTCTCAGTAACTAAATTGTTGCTAATTCTTTATGGGAAATAATAAAGTTCTTAAACCATACATTTCCATAATCCTGTAGTAATATTTAAAATTATAGTTAGGCAATATTCTATTTAATGTAATTGACAAGGATATTATTGATGTTTAAACTTATATTTTAAATAATAATAGTTTTTTGTAAGTACAGGGAAGTTTATTATTTTACCCTTATATTACTTTGCCGAATAAATAAATGATATCACATTGACTTCGCTCGTCAATTCAATGTGGTGCCGTTAGTTAGATGACTTATCAAATTATTTTATAAACAACTGGCACATAATCCTTCTATTTTATTTGGTGTAATGTTATAACATTATGCTACAAAAATAATTGTAATTACACAATATTATAAGTACTTATAAAACATCAATAATTCCTTCTCCCTTTTCCTTTTTAACTTTGTTTATTAATTTCAATTTTACTGACCTTTATCCTCGTCGCCACTTGTAGTGTCCGTCACTACAATAGGACACTAAGGAATCACTGGCTCACCCTTACACACAGTGCAGCGCAGGCGCACGTCTCACCTGTACCACGTCCGTTACACGACTGACAGATCGACGTCTACCCCCCCACTGGTGTACATGAGACAATGTACATATCTATTTAATAGATACAAACACTACAATATCCATCTCAACACTAATGTTTTACTTCAAAGAATACTCATAAATAAATAATTCAGGTTTCGCATAAAAAGGGATTCGGGGTCGTATTACGTACTGAAACATAGCTGATAGATACTGTTACCGGTTTAAACGCCCTTGTACCACACACTGCATGATAACTCTCCAAAATAAAACAATAATTTGTTTAAAATTTCATATTCACATACCGAAATATAAAAAAGAACCTACATAAATGCAATTAATAATAACTGCATCCTAATATCCTATCCTAAGGGCCTCTTTCACCACATTCAAGTAAAGTGACAGGTACGCTAATTGTCGGTTAAAGTCACCCGTAACTTCAATTTCAATTTCACGATGTTGAATAGCGCTAATCATATGATAAACTAATCCGTACACATAGCATTTAGTTGACAATTAATTTTACTTGGGACGTAACTTATCAAAAGTTTACTTAAACGTAACTGCAACAACAACTGCAACATACAAGTAGACAATACAAGCGGGTCAGGTTAAAAAAAATTTGATGTTAATTTCACAGTCGGACAATGCGTAAAGAATTTTTTAGGCATTCCAAAATAAACACTACCATTCTACAAATTACCTGCTCTTACGTTCCAACAAACGTATATCTAATAAATAATTCAGGCTCCTCACAGACGGGCTATTGCGTACTGAAACTTAGTAAAGAATCCTGTGTTTGAAACAACAACTCGTACAAAGGCCTTTGTAACGCACACTATATAAATAACCTACCTCAATAAAACAATAATTAAGTTTACACATCCATAATTTTCTTTGTTTTTTTTTCATTTATGGCATCGCAAACTCTGTGCATACTGCCAGCGTCAAGTATAATTTTTGCATCAATTTTTTGCCAGTTTCAATGAAACTGGACGAATTAATAACAAAGTCAGTAAGTACCTACTTAGTAAGTCGTCAGTAGTCAGTCCAACATTCAAGTAAAGCGACGGCTTCTAGAACTAGAACGTGTCCGATGGAATTTTGGAGGCAAGCAGAAAAAACATATTTTAGCACTGTTATTCTATTTCACAAACACTCGTGCACTGTAAGTAACCTATATCAAACAAAATGCCATCAACTTTATCCGATATAACTCAAAAATACACCAAGAAAATGAAATAAAACAAGAGCACAATATCTCTTTTTCCACTTCCCACCAAAAACTCAATTTTCTTTGTTTAATCTATTATGTTATTAATAATTATAGCTAAGTTAGTTTTGAGTGATTTGACAGCCTCCGTGGCGTAGTGAGTGATGAGCTGGCGTGAGGTCGTTGGTTCCCGGTGGGAACCCAGGAAAAATATTTGTGTGATGAACATGACTATTTGTTCTGTGTCTGGGTGTTAATTTATCTATTTAAGTATGTATTTAGAATCATATAAGTAAGTTTATCAGCTTTCTGATTACCTTAATACAAGCTCTGCTTAGTTTGGAATCAGATGGCGCTGTGTGAATTGTCCAAAAATATTTATTTATTATTATTTATAGTGAAAAAAAAATTCTTTAATGACAGAAGAACGAGTGAAAGATGAAGGCAAATCATTATTTCAGTGATGATAGCAATTAGGAACCGCGCTCCCCGCTCCTTTTGTGGGTGCACAGGAGGAAAAACAAAAATTAATTCCAAAAATGACTCTCTTGTACTACAGAATACTAATATTACTTGTACCGATTAATTTTAATTAACCTCAAAAAACCTTAAGAATGCAAATTTACGTACTTAAGAAAACGTAGATCAAATAAGCAGAGAAAACATAATCTTTAGTTTGTGTAGTTATTTTTCATTCTTACGGTTAAATTAAAGAACAAAATTTTTTTTTCGTCATTAAACAAAACAAAAACAGACACTACGCTGCAAAATGTACACTTCAACAAATGTATCTACTGTATCTAAATAATGCGAGTATTCAACGGCTCACAGACAGGATATTGCGTATTGAAATTTAAGCAAAGAAGTATTTTGAAACAACTACCTACAAAGGCCTTTGTAACGCACACTGTATAAATATTCATCCACAAAACACAATAAATTGTTAGCGAACCCAGTTATCGTAGAGGAACCCGAAATTCCTTGAGATTTCCACAGTTTTAATTGGTTGATAATATTATGTGAATAAAATGACATAGTGTTGACATAGTTTTTCAGTAATATAAATCTAATACCTTTAATCGAGCCATTCTTCTATTTACCTAATATATTTGAATCTCGGAAATGGCTTTAATGATTCTTATGAAATTTAGTGCCCAGGGTTTCGGGGGTGATAGATTGATCGTACTAGGTTTTATTTTTAGAATTTGTCGTTTTATTCGAATTTTCAGCAATAATGAACTTTTATGTAAACTAAGAAATATGACTTTTACTGACATCTATTGGAGAATATTAATAGTATTGTGGCGTAGAACGCCGTCAAACGTCCCGCCAATCTGCCGTTCAAACAAATATTGTGGCTGCGGAATTAGAGACCCGGGTTCAAACCAACAAGCAAGGATGTTGCGTTTTTTATTTTGTGTGACATATTTCCTTTTATCGTGAGCTATTTCAGATGGCGTTGTTACTCGTAAGTATAACTAAGCTAATAAGTGTTTTGTTTTAAATTAATTAAATTAAATCAAGAAAATCAATTGTTTTTATCCGAGCAACGTTCGGTCGTCCAGGTACTAACTTATGATATATTTATATTAGGTTTCTCTCGTCGTTACTCTAACTCGTCGTACTACTAATAGAACCAGTAACTCTTAACCCTTTTTGGGCATAAACTGAAACAATTATAAGACAGGAGGGTGAAGTTTAGGTAACGAATCCAGCTACTGAAATAACAACTAAAACAACGCCTTTATACCGCTCACTATATAATGACACAGTAAAGTAACAATTGAGTTTACACATTCCACATTTACGTAGCTAACCGGCCTGTAGAATTGTTTATAAACCCAATTATCGTAGGGCAACCCGAAATTCGAGAGACTCGGAAATGTTTTAGTTTTCATTTGTTGATAGATACGGTGGGTATTGCTAATTTTAATGATGTTATGTAAATAAAGTGAATGAAATACTGAGTGATAAAATAGTTCTTCAAGAAAATAAGGATATACGAAGATGAAACACAAATCAAAATATTTTATAACGCGCTAATCTCAGGAACTACTTGTCTGTATTGAAAAAATATTTTTGTCCATTTATTGATAAAGACTATAGGCTGTATACTCGTAACATCGTAAATAAAAATATTCATATACTGTCCTTGGTTATTTTGTTTTTCCAAATAATCATACAGGTACGTTTGAATAACGCATGATAATATCAATTAAGGTTATCTTTAAAGGATCATCATACTACTAAAAGTTCCTTTTTTAGGATAAACTGAAGTAATTATCATACAGGAGGGTCATAATTGCATCAAATACGGTAGGGTACATAAGATGTTACAATTGTCTTAATTATCTGCATATTTGGCCTTTATTGGCATGCAATGTTTAGTTACAATTTGTCAGCGAATACAGATTCATTTATTATAACAAGCAACGTTAACTTAATGATATATTATAGACTCCATTATTTTAACTATGTCACATTAGTATATAAATAAGTACATGTCAACTACCTAGTTTTATAAAGCATTATTCATATTATTCTCATAATTCAAATTCAATTTAATACATCAGTCTTATATTAGCTAAATAATTCAATTAGATGTTAAACTTATCAATAGTGTCAATTTCAATTATTAAAATGTCAGTTCATTAGCTAAGTTGTATATGTATTAATTTACATCATCACGTCATTGCATTGAAAAGAATTCATTAAGTGAGTAAAAGCGATGTAATATTAAAAAATCAAATAGCTTCCTTTTAAATTTCATAATGGGCATGTCTTTTAAGGAGTCTGGTAATTGATTATAAACACGAACACACATGTAATAGCAATTTCTTTTGAACAGACCAGTCTTCATAATGCTTTCAACTATTAGCTTATTGGGCCCGCGACATCTACTGCTAGTTATAAATTTATCATTGTGTTTTTTCACGAAATTGGATACTTCATAGATATAATGTGAGGTAACGTTTTACGTTTGAAACAAGTAAAACAAGGCCTTTTTAGTGCTCATTACATAATGACAGTAAAGTAAAGTAACAGTTGAGTTTACACATATTACATTCAACTGGACTGTGGAACTGTTTACGTGCCCAACTATTGTAGAGAAACCCGAAATTCGAGAGAATCGGAAATGTATTTGTTTTAATTGGTTCATATAATATACGTTTATTTAGTAAAATAAAATGGATAAGGTGACTTTTCAGCATCCTGATAATATTCAGTTAGTAAAATGACTAAAGTTTCGAGTGTGGAAATAGTTGTTCAATAAAAAAGACAAACTAAGGACATACGTAAATCAAAATATTCCATAGAACTATCGTACCACTAAAAATCAGAATCAGAATCATACTACTAAAAATAGCAGCAGTACTTTTGAACCTTTTTGCGTATAAAATGAAATGTTTGCTAACTTAATATGAATCATGAAGGTGAAAGTTAAGTAAAGCTATAGTAGGGCCAACGAGACGAGATAAAGAATGTAAACAAACGGACCGTTACCAAGTTACTATTGCGAGAGCGAGCAAGTATTATATCTGTCCTTATCATTCATACGCAGTAATGGCGCCAGTTAGTCGATGACAGCTGTCCGCAGTTGTCAACATTTGGTCGAGTTTTGACGGAAATTCGACAAAGACAATATGTTGTGCTCTTGTTTTATTTTCATGTTCTTGGTATATCTTTGAGTAATTGTAATTGGGATTTAGAAAACGCAGTGGTATAAAGCCACGTACTCATAAACATACAACTAATCAATTCATTCGAGTAGACTAAAACTTATCGATTTTTGTCACAAATCTTGCCTACTGGGAGAGTTATATTCTCTTGCGCCGCGTTAACCAAAGGAGATACATTAAAGCGATGTTGTAGAGAATTGTAGATATATAAATTTGCTATACCGCATTTGCTAGTCCGCATTAGTGTACGGTTGACTTACAATACAACCTACTTTTATGTGTAAAATGTTAATGAAAAATATCACGTTATCTAGAAGCTGTTTTATTCTGTTCAGTATTAATACTAATCTAAATAAAAACGTTAATTAGCTTTGTCAATTTAGATTATTATTATTTAATTGTACAAAATGTAATCAAATAAATACTTTAGAAGATGATATTTTGTTTTACCAAAAATCGTAACATCCCTCGGCGCGTATTCTCATCGCGCGTCTATTTTTTGCCTTTAGTACTTAAATCGGTTTTTGTAAAGTAGATTTTAATGTATATATCACTTAATCGCTCGAGCGAATCTGGGCCGGGTCACTAGTATATGCTTTGTATATAATTTATTGAAATAAAAAAAAATGGTTGCCTGTAAAGTCGGTTTTACGGGCGAAGATTTTACGTGAAACGTCTTTTTTATTGATATGAATATAATTAAATTGCACAATAGGAACAAGGAATTGAATGAAAATAAGAATTGCACAATTTTAACTATAGAAATATATTTTGTTTACTAAAACATTGTACATGTAAACTTCGGCGGGCCTCTCTCTCGTTCGGTGACTCATCGTTACGTTACCGAGCGTTACTCTTTTTCATAAGTGACTCCCAGCCGCAACCTAATTTAAGACATTGTCACGTCAAAAATGTTTTGAACTCCTGAAACTTTGTTCACATTTTTTATCTCGTCTCCTTGGCCTCAGTATACGTTTTACGTTTAAAACAACAACTAAAATAAGGCCTTTATATCGCAT
Organism: Pyrgus malvae; assembly: GCA_911387765.1. NCBI lineage: Eukaryota > Metazoa > Arthropoda > Insecta > Lepidoptera > Hesperiidae > Pyrgus > Pyrgus malvae. The sequence goes on from OU426953.1 coordinate 23,012,308, forward strand.
AGTATCCTACATAATGATGCTACACAGTAAAGTAACCATTGAGTTTACACATTCCACATTCACTCAGCTAACCGTCCTGTAGAATTGTTTACGAACCCAATTATCGTAGTGAAACCCGAAATTCGAGAGACGCGCAAATTCCTTTCCAAAGTTTTACTAACAAATTCCTAACACAAAACTAGTTTCGTTAGGATAAATTCAGGGTTTTGACATGGAGACTAGTTTAGGCAGGTTTGTTTAAGTATGCGTGACTGAATTACAATTCACTTATGTATGTCTTAGAACTGAAATTAATTCGTTTTGCTTATAGCGATACGTTCTGAAAGTTACATAAAGCATAGTTATGAACAATTTCACTTACCTAATATGATAGAAATCTCGGAATACGCCCGCAATCGAAAAAATCGCTCGATAACGTGACGCCAAGTTATGGATGACGTCTGCATATCTCGGAATTGTACCACTTATGGTTAATATGATCTGAAGTTTTAATATAAATAAATATCTTTATACAATTCACACAACGTCTTCTGATTCCAAACTAAGCAGAGCTTGTGATATGGTCATCAGAAAGCTGATAAACATACTTATATTATTCTAAAAACATACTTAAATAGATAAATTAACACCCAGACACAGAACAAATAGTCATGTTCATCACACAAATATTTATCCTGGGTGGGAATCGAACCCACGACCTCACGCTTCGTAGTCAGCTCATCACCCACTACGCCACGGAGGCTGTCATATAAGATTAAGATGGCATATACATTTAATGCTTTTGTGTATCTTACTGAGAAGATGTCTTTTTCCACACTGAAAGACCTGGAGTTCCCTGAAGCTCATGTTTTTGAATCATCTTTGAGTAGGTATCCAATGAAGTTTAATGACTGCTGTTCATCAACAAGTTGGACCGAGGGCTTACCTTAGTTACTATACGAAGCTTCACTTATCGTATTCCCGAACGCGCCTGTTTTGCTTAGCTCCATAAATCGCACGCGTTTCACAAAGACAATATAGGAACTCTTTCATTTACGTGATACGCCTAAAATCGTGGAGCGCATGTAGTCAAATAAATCGTTCAATGGCGTGACTCGAGCTGTAGTGACGCCTGCATTTCCCGAATTTGTGTCACTTTTGGTTACGACCCATATTTTTGAGCGTGTCGCGGTACATTATTTTATAATTCTTTGCTAATGCTTTAAGATTGTTACATTTTTATATTTAGTTTACTTATAAAAAGATATTAATTATGCATTTATCTTTATTTTTAATAGCCATTAAATCTTTTATCACTTGTACCATAATTAAAACTGTAATATTTTCGTTTATAATCCTACCTTATAAGGCTTCTAAACAAAAATTTACAATTTTTATTTTATTTTTGTCCTCAAATATGTCCGTGAAATAGTTATTGAGTATATCCTTTATAGCATTGCTAGATAAAATTTACTTCATCTTAGGAACAGTGTATTTTTCAACCTGGCTAAAAATTTAAAATGAAAGGACAGAAGATATTGGTACATTATAATGTAATCTAAATAAATGACACGTTCCAAATTACGAAAATTTTTCCATCGATCACTTACGTAACACGTCTAAAATTGTGGAACACGCTTGTAGCCAAATAAATCGTTCGCGTGTACCTAAAGTAGCGTGACACGAACTCAGGGGTGACGCTTGCATTTCCCGTATTTGTGTCACTTTGGCTCCTTCCCGCATTATCAGGCGTTTCCCAATATCTGTTGTTGAATGGCTTAATTAAGTGATCTTATTTATTATTACTTGAAGCAAGAAAATTCGAACGCTTTTTACGAAAATTACTGAAACGGAGGAGTATGTAATTCGAAAAATTATCACATTAGATTAACGAATAAAATTAAGAGGGGGAAAAATGCAGGATTTTAATACTTTTCTATAGTACTGCTTAAAAATACTGTAACTGTACTGTAGTAGCATAATATGATATAGCATAGATACCAATTTTGTGCTTCAGTATTGGCGATTTAAGTACGCTATGTTAAAGTAAAGTAAAATTTTAAATACCGATGCCTCACTAGTTCTATGTCATTTTATCAACATTTTTACCTTAAGGTCCAATTTCGACCTCTTTGTGAACACCAGTAAATTTAGCATTATAAAAACTTTTTCTCAACAGGCCGCAACCGCGTATCACGCTCGTATTCGAATAAATCGTTCAATGGCGTCACGTGAATTTAGGGGTGACGCCTGGGGAACGTGACGACGGGAAATGCATCCCAGATTTGTGCCATTTTATATCCGTCCCCGTTTTTTCGTATGTCCTTAAAAAAAATTATTACTGTTCAGTGCTAGTTCGCATCCATACGCGGAACTCAAAGAAACTTAGAATTTTTTTATTTTCACTATATTTTTTCCTTGACAATTCCAAATACGCCAAAAGTACTATTTTTCAAAAATAGATAACACCGCTACCATAGAGGTTTTCCTATTTAAAAAAATAATAATTTCGCGTCGCCTACACGCCCCTTTGCTTAAATGCTTACATGATATGAAAACAATATGTATTATACATCACCCCTAGGTCCCTATGTTTGTATGTTTGAATTTGCACCATAGATAACAGAGTCTGTTCGGCAAGAGAATTATTGAAGTAATTTTGAGAACTTCATGCCAATTCCTACTAATATTATAAATTCGAAAGAACCTCTGTCTGTCTGTCTGCTACGCTTTCCCGCTACTATTGAACCAATTTTAATGAAATTTTGAATACAGATAGAGCGGACCTTGAGAAAGGACAAAGGATGGTTTTTATCCTACGGGAACTTATAAAATAGGTCCACGCAGGCGAAGCCGCTGGCGGAAGGCTAGTAATATTATATTTAATAACTTCAGTAAAGATTGCGTAGTCTTTCTCTTTATCGTGAAGTAGCTAGAAGTATATACGCACGTACCTCTTAATCAGAGCTATGTCTTAATACATGTTTTTACTACTCGGCTGTCTGAGTATCAATGTTTTACCTTCCTCATGTTCCTATATAAAATGTTTTTTATAACAGAGGAAATACAAACAACTACTATACTAAGCTACTAACTACTAAAAATAGAGACAAATAAAATTAAAATAAGAATGGTGTAATCACATTTCTAAGTATTTTGTTCAAAACATCATGACCATTTCGCGAATGTAGTTTGTAACTAAAAATACATGACGGTACCAAAGATTGTAGTGTTGTTACTTACCTTCTTCCCTAGAAACTCTGTGTTCTATTATTCAGCAGCTGTAATATACCCGGCGTTGAATACAAGAAACACCCGTTACTTCGAAAATAACAATAAAACGTACAGACTATCTCATTTCGGAGGCAGCCCTACGGTAAGGTCAGTTTTTATTGCAGCCCCAATCGTATTTATAGAGCATAAAGTAATATAAAGCTTACTTATTAGCTGTTATAAAATCTTGATGGGGTACGGACCGAGCTGAGATTTAGTAGTCGTAATAATATTTAAGTTATGGATGGAAATTTTGCATTTTGAATCTACATAATATCTAGCGATCGTCATTTCTTTTTTAAATCTAATATTTCTTGGCTGGCTGGCTGCAACCCTTTTTGCGTCCCACTGCTGGGCACAGACCTCTCCCCATTATTGGGGAGGCCATTAGCTTACCACGCTGCTCCAATGATGGTGGAGATTCGGATTAGTAGCCAACCCGCTGTCGGATGTTTTCAAAACCGCCAAGACCTCCGACTAGGCTTAACGACTGTTATCTATCGACAACAACCGGGATCGACGGCTTAACGTACCCTCCGAAGCACGGAAACGCGCATGAATTGTTTAGCCACTAGCGGTCACCCATCTCACATCCGACTGCGCCCGTTTGGCTTGGCTGCATAGACCGCTTGCGTTCTACGCTAGCCGCCGAGCCATGTGCGCTCCAAATATTGCATATTTGCTATATTGTTTTCACCGTAAGAAAATCTACTAATATATTCCTGTCTTATATCAGGGGCCAGTTGATGTACAATCTTTTTTATTTATTTATTTTAAATATGAATTACAATGATAATTGAAGACTTTATTTCGTCCAGACTCAAACATAAACTAATTTTGTTTAATGTCTGCACGATAATTTTATTACCACTTACGAATATTAATGCTTTCTAAAAGGTAAGTATTTGATATCTTATAATCTTATAATACTAATATTATAAATTCGAATTATTCGAGTTATTACTTACTTCGTTCACGTCCATTATCACATTTTATAACTTATATTTTAGTTTTATTCTTATACTTTGCTTTTTCTTTATTATTTCTTTACAAAATTATTTACTTTATGTGTTTATTTATTTACATTTTGACGCAGTTATAAAAAATGTCATGTCTGCCCTTTATGTTTCCTTTTTTTTTAAATTCATTTTACGGCATTGTATAAAAATCCTTTTGGCCATTCAATATTAATTGAAAAGATTATTTTTATGTTTCTTATTTCATTTCATAAATTAATAAAGTATAGTATTGTCTTTGGCTTATTCATGTTTTTTTATATTACAATTATTATGAATTGTTATTTTTAAATAATAATTAATGTAATGTTCTTTATATTGTTTGGTAATTATATAGTCTGAATAACAGTTCATCTGTCACAATTCGTTTTTAATGTTTTATTTGACAGAACATAAAAACTCTTTGAGATGATAAAGAATCCAATCCTCTTACAAAACTTTTGAGGCAGGACAACGTCTGCGGGATCCACTAGTATAAACTAAATCAACCCGTACACCATCATAAAATTATTACTGTATCCTATGTTATTAATTATAGTCAACTATGTTATACATATAATAATAATCAATTATACATAATGATAGTCAACTATATTATGCAATGAAAATTCAAATGCAAATTTTGTCAAATATTATGTTACCACTTCCCTCTAGACTAGAATTCAGTACCGTTCGTGTTGGAAGCCGTCACTCCCTTACATTTGGGAGTGTGACTAAGCACATTCTATACATTCTCGTCGCCTGCGATTTCCCTACCGCTCGCTTTTCTACCGGAATTTGCATTGATTTCGACAAAGCTTTAGGGAGTTCTCGTACAACCAATGAAACGAATGTGGCACGAAACGGGTGTAAAACGTCTTTCTGTAAAGAAGTTGTTGTGCTGAAGTTGAAGTTAGTTTAAATTTAAGTTTGTCTAACAAAATAGAGGTATGTTTCATTTTAGATTAGGTATGAGTTGTTATAGCGAACACAGTATATTTATAGGTACCTAGTAGGGACATGATCGGTGAAGATTTTGTTTGCCGAATTGTGACCCATAGCTTTTTTAATTTTCAATTTATAAGTGGTACTACGGATGTTCGTAATAGCAGAAGAAAATTTCCTAATTTTTGAATTTTTGTGTAAAATATATAAAAATATGCCACAGTTTAACGAAGTTGCCATGAAAACTTAAACTGCAAAGTGATAATAAATCTTTCTTTAAAGGAACAGGAGAATTCGAATCTTATTAATATTACTAATTGACCCCGCAAACTTCCTACGGCATTTATAAGGTTTATTAAGTTTTTTTTTTATCTAGAGGTATGAAAAAAAATTACGATTAATTCTCAGACCTACCGAATATACATATAAAATTTCATAAAAGTCCGTCAAGCAGTTTCGGAGTATCCATCCATCCATCCATCAGCCTTTTACTGTCCACTGCTGGACATAGGCCTCCCCTAACGTTCGCCACTCCTCCCGGTCCTGGGCCTTCTGAATCCAGCGACTACCCGCTGTCTTCTTCAGGTCGTCAGTCCACCTGGTTGGAGGGCGGCCTGTACTCCTTTTGCCGAGACGTGGTCTCCATTCAAGGACCTTTCTTCCCCATCGGTTGTCGGTCCTCCTAACTATATGGCCTGCCCATTGCCACTTCAGCTTGCATATTTTGAGAGCTATGTCGGTAATCTTAGTTCTTCTACGGATTTCATCATTACGAATTCTGTCGCGTAGAGAAATACCAAGCATAGCCCTCTCCATCGCTCGCTGAGCGACCTTGAGCTTGTGGAAAAGGCTAACTGTAAAAGACCACGTCTCAGCGCCGTAGGTCATCACTGGCAACACACACTGCTCGAAAACTTTCGACTTCAGGCACTGAGGTATTCTGGACGAGAAGACACTTTGTAGTTTCGGAGTATGGAATCTAACATTGTGCCATGAAGTTGCAATGCAAATTCTAACAACTCACTACAAACTAGAGGTAACAATCAGCGTAATTACAACGGTAGCAGTTTTACCTTTGACCCACTTCTGTATGTCCAAGTTCTAGTTAAATCAGGTTGGTCATATGTGATATTACACGCTTTTTATTAGCTTCACCTGTATGTTTGTATGTTTGTTTGTAACCGACTTCTTTGGGCGCGATTTTGACCCACTTTAAACGGCCAGATTTCGTTCAAACTTTGTAGATTTATTGAGGACCGATGACAATACACTAATTTGATAAAATTATTCCATTTTTCAATTTGCAAAATATGATTTTTGTTAATTTATATAATTTTCTGGTTAACTTGAAAATTTGCATAGGGGTCAAGGGCCGATGACAATGCAATAATATGAGAATAAAAATTCAACTAAAAAATTAAAAATAAATAATGTAGTTTAAAAAACTAAAAAAACACGCTTTTGAGAAAATACGAACTAAAAACTAAAAAAATAAGAAGAAAATGTATATTACTGTAAATAAAGCGTGGGGTGGTTTTTAAGATACTATTGACACCATGCACCCCACGCTTTATTTACAGTAATATACATTTTCTTCTTATTTTTTTAGTTTTTAGTTCGTATTTTCTCAAAAGCGTGTTTTTTTAGTTTTTTAAACTACATTATTTATTTATTTACTTAACTCTTTATTGTGCACCACTAAAACATTTTTTTATTCGATTGTGTTAAAGGATATTGCTTATTGTAAAATAAACACACACGTTGGACACGCAGAAAGTGAGCCGAGGAAGTGGGTCAAAGGTAAAACTGCTACGGTTTGTAATTACGCTTGCTTGTAGCGCGTTATTAGAGTTGGCATTCTAAGCGCTGTGCTTTACAAAGTTGTTATTATAACGCTATATAGCCCCACAGTAGCGTAGCAACACAAACACTGAGACCGAGAACAGAAATTTAAACTCATCATTCAAATTTATGTTTCGAACCCGGGACCCTTCGATAAGCAGTCCGGTTAATAAAATTCTAATAGTTTCAAAAAGACTTACAAATCAAAGAAATTTATGTAAAAAAAACTAGTAATCGGGCATACGGGCCACCACCACCAGAACACCAGAGGAATCATGTATGCGTTGCCTTTGTAATCCATGGATGTAATGTGGTGTTTTGGTGTACAATTTTATTAGAGTCTTTATTCAAAGTTGCAGTATAAAATGTGGACAGTTATTTATTAATATATTCTTAGGTCTCTCAATAAAACAAAAATGATGATTGCATACCATAAGTTACATAAAATTTTACCGTACCACTACAGTAATTTTCTTTTTTAACTTCCTCAATCAAGTACTGATATTGCATACAAGAAATGTAAAATTACATCATCAAAGAGACCACAGCCATATCTACTGTAAAACGATTTGCTTCAAAAATTTATAATAGCAGTGTTTACACTCGACTCAACTGAAAATTATTCCTTATAGTAAAATGAAGTTAACAAAATAAACAAAAGTAAGATCTAGTTTTACGTCAAACAAAGCTAACGGCACTCGCCTAAAACTTGGCTTATTACAAACTCAACCCATTTTTGTTTGCTCAACTGTAACTGCTATTAATTTGAAACATTCCGTCGTCAACGAATCGTGAACGATTATTTTGAGTTAGTGCTGTGTAATTTGAAAAGTTTTCGGCTCATTACAACTCGGATTTCAGAAATCTAGGCAGTGGTAAGCGCCTATTTAAATGGTTTGATAACTCGTTTTCCGGGGTTTTAGGTAAATGACTCTGATTCTACGCACGATAGTAAAATTTGATTTTACAAGAAATAAATTAACTAATTACGGTACAAATTCAAACCCTTACTCGTAGCATTCCCTGTATCGTAGGTACCATGAACACACACCTGCAGACATGAAAAATAGACAGACAAGGAAAATTGGAACTCATTATTCTGCAGCTTCAGAAATTGACTTACACACTACGATTCCTTATATCGTGGGTACCATAATATACACATTACCCAGACCGAGAACACAAATTAAAACTCCTTTCCAATTTCTGCTTCGCCGGTAATCGATCCCGGCACCCTTTGATGATAACCAGTACGCCAAACGGGTCATCATAAATTAAGTTTTTAACAAAAAAATAGAACCGACTTCAAACGGTAAAAAATAAAATTGTTCAGTACCTACTTCTTCTTGCTTATGGTAATGACTCTTAAAACTATTTCGGGAGTCGGGCCCTTAGTAAATGTCGTACCATTCGTTCTAAATTGGCACCGACAGTACAGACAGTGGGACAGTACCTACTTCTTCTTGCTTATGGTAATGACTGTTAAAACTATATTGGAGTCGGTGCCCATTCAGAACGAAAGGTACACTATATTTACTAAGACAGGACATTTCACTAAGGGCCCGACTTCAAAAATAGTTTTAAGAGTCATTACCATAAGCAAGAAGAAGTAGGTACTGAACAATTTTATTTTTTACCGTTTGAAGTCGGTTCTATTTTTTTGTTAAAAACTTAATTTATTTCACTCTTTTTAGTAATTTAAATAATTCTTCACATATGTATAAGCATAATTGGAAAAATTTTCACTTAACTTCTAAACTTTAAACAGATTTACCTTTTATAATCATGTTTATCTAATAGCCATTTAAAAGTCTGAAAGAAAACTACTATCAGTCCACCTGAACGTATAAATTAAAGAAAGAATTTGCTCTCAGCTCCTAACCGTTGAGGAGTTGTACCTTCAATCATCAGTTAAGTAACAGCAGGTGATAACTACCAGACATAAATATTTGTATTATGTTAAAAATATGACTGAAAGAATGTGTGTGCCTATTACGTTTCAGTGTTTCCCTCGATTTCCCTAATATCACATCATCAGATTTTGACATCGTGACAGTTGGACCACCTCAGGAATGTAAGATTTCGAACAAAAAACCATTTATTGAAAGAATTTGCTCTCAACTCCTAACCGTCGTAGTACCTTCCATCATCAGTTCAGCAACATGATATGACGATAATTATACACAAATGTCTGTTTTGCTTTGTAAAAATATGAAAATCATTTGTTGTGCTTTAAAATTTTAATGTTCCCTTCGATTTCTCTGGGATCCCCTCATCAGACTTTGACTTGGTGACAGTTGGACCACCTGGGGAATGTAAGATTTCGAATAAAAAACTATTTATTGAAAGAATTTGCTCTCAACTCCTCACTGTCACAGTACCTTCCATCATCAGCTCAGCAACATGAGATGATGATTTCTATGCGTAAATATCTCTTATGCTTCAAAAACTATAAGAAAATCAATGTGTGTGCCTATAAAATTTGAGAGTTCCCCTCGATTTCCCTGGGTTCCCATCATCAGATCCTGATTTTGTGACAATGGGACCACCTCGGGAGTATAAGCATACGAACAAAAAAAGAATTTTGAAAATCGGTCCACAAACGGCGGAGTAATCGGTGAACATATATAAAAAAAAAATACATACAGCCGAATACAGTACCTCCTTCTTTTGGAAGTCGGTAAAAAAAGTAATATTTTCGTTACCAATCGAGATCAAGTCGAGATCTATAATTAAATTCTATAAGCAAATTTTGCTCTAGTCTAGTATGTACGACCTCATATATTAATCTCTTAACACTTATAGCCCCACACTAACTAACACTAGGATATCATGTGTCGTGGGTACCATGGACACACACAAAGACACAAACACATAGACTGAGAATAAAAACTAAAACTCATCATTTCTTCGCTTTGCCGGGAATCGAATCCGGTAACCACGATTGGCAGTCCACATGTAGGTCATCTTTTGTTATCACTTATTAATATATACTCGAAATAAGACTTCACCTTCTACTTGAATGATTTGGTATAATATAAGATGTTCTTTTTATGGTTAGCTTCAATTGGCTTAATATTATATGGTACCCTTTTCGATAAATTTCCTCCATCGGGAGATGGTTTCACAAAAGCTGGCACGTACTCAGTTGAGCGGCGGATCACTTGCTTAGCTTCGGTTCTGAAATAAAAGCTCAAAGGATGTAACTTCGTCTGAGAATATTCGTTAGAAAGTTCATTTATTGAATTTTATGTAGGCTTTTAAAAGGCTGTAATGCTTTTTCCCGCTGGGCAAGGGTTTTACCCATTATTGGGGAGGCCTGGAGCTTCTCAACCACGCTGCTCCAATGCAAGTTGGTAGAGATGAGGGTTATGGCCAACCCGCTGTCGGATAATTTCAAACCGCCTGGAAGGCCTCCGACAAGGTTTCACGAATGTTATCTATCGACCGACCGCTTAACGTACCCTCCGAAGCACGGAAATGCACAATAAATAATGTTCCACTAGCGGTCATCCATCTCACACCCTACCGCGCCCGTTTGGTTTAGCAGCTGCTCGGGCCTACGGGCCCTTTTGGATGCAAACCTTTTTGCGTCCCATTGCTGGGCATGTGTCTCTCCCCATTATTGGGGAGGCCTGGAGCTTACTCCACCACGCTGCTCCAATGCGGGTTGGTGGAGACAGGTCCTTTTAATTGGTTTGAATAGTTGGCTTCAATTTACTTAGGGCCTCTTTCACCACCTTCAAGTAAGTGACAAGTACGCTAATTGTCGGTTAAAGTCACCCGTAAATTTTATTTCACTTTCACGATGTTCGAGTAGCACTAATCATTATGATAAACTGATCCGTAATATAGCTTACATGTCAATTAACTTTATTTGGGACGTAATTAATCAACACTTTACTTGGAGATGGTGAAACAGGCCCTTAGTATCGTATAAAACCAGATGTTTCAAAATGTATGGACCTTTGGCCAGGTATTTGTACACCGTATTAATAAATTGCAAATATAGTATAGAGCTGTTTTATATTAAGCGTTTTGTTATAAACGACTGGGATTTTTGGTACAAAACAAGAATTTCAAGCAAGAATTGCAAAACAATATACTAGAAAAACATAATGGCGGTAACATGTCATTTTGACAATTGAAATTATTAATCTGTGACAAGCAGTTAACAGTGAAATCAGTTGTTCCGCCATATTGAAAAATGTTGAAAATAGTTATTTTAAGTATTTTTTTCGGAGTCTTGAGTTTTTTCTCGAATTTTTGAGATGGTGTACAATACCTAGCCAAGATTGAAACATCTCATTTCCTCCATCGGTAGAGCAGTATTATCCGAGATGGTTTCACAAAAGCCGGCACGCGCTCCGTTGAGTAGCGGATCACATGCTTAACTTCGGTTTGGAGCACTGAGTTATTATTACTACGTATAGAGTGGACGTCTCTACTAGATTTCTTGTTACACGTGTTAGAGCCAATCAGCATCAACGCGCTCAGTCAGTGTCGGACGTCTGAGGCTGTTCAACGCATTGGAATGTAAAGTGTAACGTCAAATATGCCTTCTTGCGTATTGTACCTTATTACCAATTGACAGAGGTCTTTATTGGTTGGCACATTTGTCTGGTTATTTGGTTCATTACACATTTCGCAATGCATGATGAGCGCACTGATTTTGTTCAGAATGTCGTCTCTATACGTAGTAATATAACTCAATGGTTTGGAGTTACGGTCCGTTGGAATTTTCTAACGAATATTCTTACATTCAATGACAATACCAGAAAAAGGGTACTTTAGGGAAATTTTTGTGTTCAGTACACTTAAGATCAATACGAAATCAACTTGCAGTTTTGGTAAAATAAAATACAATCTTTTTTACACTTCAAAAGTATATTATTATAGTTTGATGATTTAAAATACACCAATGTTTTATGTGGAACTTTAAGTCCATTCATCCATCCATCAGCCTTTTAAAGTTTACTGCTGGACATAGGCCTCCCCTAATGTTCGCCACTCCGTCCGGTCCTGCGCCCTCTGAATCCAGCGGTTTCCCGCTATCTTCTTCAGGTCGTCAGTCCACCTGGTTGGAGGGCGGCCTGTGCTCCTTTTGCCGAGACGTGGTCGCCATTTGGTCGACGTGGTCGGTACTTTAAGTATCAGCAGCAAAGTTTACAGTTTGCAGTTTTTTTTCCTTTCTCCATCGCTAGAGCGGTATAATGCGGGATGGTTTCACAAAAGCCGGCACGCGCTCCGTTGAGCAGCGGATCACATGCTTAACTTCGGTTTGGAGTTACGATCCGTTGGAATTTTCTAACGAATATTCTTACATTCAATGACAATACCAGAAAAAGGGTACTTTAGGGAAATTTTTGTGTTCAGTACACTTAAGATCAATACGAAATCAACTTGCAGTTTTGGTAAAATAAAACACAATCTTTTTTTACACTTCAAAAGTATATTACCTATTATAATTTGATGATTGAAAATACATCAATGTTTTTATGTGGAACTTTAAGTCCATTCATCCATCCATCAGCCTTTTAAAGTTCACTGCTGGACATAGGCCTCCCCTAATGTTCGCCACTCCGTCATTCATTGAATAAAAAAACAATTTGAAATTTATTTATTTATTAGACATGCCAACCGCTTAACATACTACACATTAGATTATAACATTTTTTACAATGTACTATGGTATGTGAGCCAATGTTGAAAATGAAATGTTGTAAAAACATTTTTTTCTCTATAAAAGTATATATAGTATCTTAGCACCATGAACACACACAAAACACAACAACACAACAACAACAAACACGTAGGACCAAGAACAAGAATTTTAATTCATCATTCAAATTTCTTAAAAATTCAATCAAAGCTAGAAGCCATTGATTACTGGTACGATATAGTAACTATTGCGCCAAAGGAGTCGTCATAATTCATAATTTTGTTAGTATAAATCCTCCAAGGATAACATTTTATGTATTCCTTTTGGTAGTATTTAAATTTACAGTTTCTGGTGCTTTTGTTCCTTCTGCCACCGGTAGAGAGATCCGGGATGGTTACAGAAAGCCGGCACGCGCTTCGCTGAGCGGCCAATCATTTGCCTAGCTTTGGTTCAGGAATTGAGGTCCATTTAAAAAAAAAACGTTACACACTCATAGCCCCACAGTAAGGTAAGTAATACCCTGTGTCGTGGGTACCATGGACACATACAAAGACAGGAACACAAATACCCAGACCGAGAACAGAAATTTAACTCATCATTTAAATTTCTGTTTCGCCGGGAATCGAACCCGGGACCCCTCGATTGGCAGTCCGGCATGGTAACTATTGCGCCACGCGGGTCGTCGCTTGTCGGTCCAACTGTCTAACTAATATTTTAAGACTAAATTACATCCTATGGGGAAAAGGGTGCTTAAAGGAAAATCAGATTTAAGAAATTTTATATTTCTTAGAATAAATATTAATTAGGAGAAAATTTTCAATCCGGAATTATGGTAGAGTTGTCAAAATAACAGTATTGGTATGATATTTTTGTATAATTTAAACATTACATTACGCTTGACGACCCGCGTGACGCAATGGTTACCATGCCGGTCTGCCAATCGAGGGGTCCCGGGTTTGATTCCCAACGAAACAGAAATTTGAATGATGAGTTTAAATTTCTGTTTTCGGTCTGGGTGTTTGTGTTCCTGTCTTTGTATGTGTCCATGGTACCCACGACACAGGGTATTAATTACCTTACTGTGGGGCTATGAGCGTGTAGCGTTTATTTTATTACACTTACCTCAAGCAGAGTTTTTTGTCTGTCTGTAAGTCTGAAAATCAACATTGCGTATACGAGTACTAAGCAAAAATAATCATTTTAACTGGATAAGACATTTATTGCTATAAAATGAAGAACCTTACAACAATACGAACTTCTAGTCTGCGAAAGTTCGGTGTGAACAGACGAATTATTGAGAAACCTTTGAAGAAACTCTTTATTATGATGAAATTTTCTACAAAACTTGGATATTTTTGATAGAAAGTGATATTGAGCAAAAATTTTCAAATAAACTCCTCTTTTATCCTCTGTTTATCCAAAATGGTACTGTAGACGGACTTGATCCTCTAACAAAGAAACTACAGAAATTCTCTCAAAGAACCCGTCTAGAAAACTTTAAATTTCTTGCGGAAAATTCTTAGAAAAATAAGAACGCTTATGTTATTAGTAAGCTTTGTGCGTTTTTGCAACAATGCGATAATTTTTTTTCAACTTATTTTATGTCCCACTGCTGGGCACAAGTCTCCTTCTCACAAGTGAGGGGATTTAGGCCATAGTCCACCACGCTGGCCAAGTGCGGATTGGTGGACGTCATGCTTTTGAGAAATTATGAATTTCTCTCAGGCATGCACGGCGATGGAGAACATCATAATCAATTTAATATTACGATATTTTCCATCACCGTGGAGGAGCGATAGCACATTACAAACTTACGGTTGCGTCGAAGACCGCTGCTCGCGGTAAATTACTACTAAAATATTATATCTAAAGTATCATGAAAGAGTATTTAAAACATGCCTAAAAATCTAAATCTTCACAAAACCATATTCTTAGTCATTCTTTTTTCTTGTTCCACTGATTGGCATAGATAGGTCTCTTCGTTGAGTTGAGAGGGATTTCAGCCATAGTTCACCACGCTGGCCAAGTCCGAAGTAAACAATTAGTCTAAATCATCATTATTCTTAACTTAAAGACAAAGACTTTTATTTGCACAAATATGGGTGTTTACAAAAGGTGTTTTTATACATTTGGTTTGCCATATGTACCTTCATGAGGTATGCAAATATTACAATAATTAAAAACTTAGCTAATGACAATTTTAAAAATGTACACTAAAATACATTGTATTAATTATTATACTACCTATATTTATATCATCGTTTCACGATCCATGTTGAACCACACGGGTCGTTACCATGCCAGACTGCCAATTGAAGGGTTCGATTCCCGGTGAAACAGAAATTTGAATAATGAGTTTAAATGCCTGTTCTCGGTCTGGGTGTTTGTGTTTCTGTCTTTGTATGTGTCCATGGTACCCACGCCACAGCGTATTTACACCATACTGTGGGACTATGAGTGTTAAACGTTTATTGTTATCATTATTTGTACCCATATTGCGCCTTTTTAATCATTAATTTTATTTATTTATCCCATAGTCGGCTTTGCGTACCCATTTTGCATAGTTTTTGTACTATGTTTATTATGAAAACAGTAATAATAACAATTGCTAAACACAACATACCGTGTTATAATCCTGAATAGCAGCTATAATCCGCGGTAATATTGATCAGGAAATTGCAAAATTACATTGTTTTAATACAAACAACAACTGTTTTGACTGAACACGAAGAATGACATAACGATTTATCTTCAAATTTAGCTTTGTTAATTGTATAGTTTACACGTAGCCTTGTATATTATTTTAAAAAAAATGATAAAATTTCAAAATCGAACATGTAAATAAAAAAAATCTTGTGTGATTGAATGATACTTGTAGCAATAGAGTTTTGGTCAGTTACACACACACACACACACAAACACACAAACACACAAACACACACACACACTAAATACACACTGTAGTTTAAGATAATTTAAATTTAAATTTAATTTTAATTTTATAAACTGTTATCTTTTGTCCTTTTTAGTTATTTTTTGCAATTTAATAAGATAAGTTACTTTTTATTACATCTGCTTTGTTAGCATAATAGTATTGTAGCACCAAAAATGGAAGAAGACGCTGGTCTCTGAAACACAGTTTTAACTATCTCAGAGACCAGATTCTTCACAGTCTGTACAAATTGCGGTCAATAAAGATGATTATATCATTATTATTATTAGTAACGAAATAAACTTCCTAATTTATTTTTTCCCACAATACAGAACAGATTCTAATACAACGCATATAACCAGAAAGTGTTTGGAGCGGCGATGGCCGAGTGGTAAGGACCGCGGTCTCCGCGCCGGGAGATGCCGGGTTCAAATCCTCGGCGCGCACCTCTGACTAAAAAATTTGTAATGTACGCATTTCATCGCTGCTCCACGGTGATGGAAAACATTATGATATTTGATTACGATGTTTTCCATGCATGTCTGAGAGAAACTAATAATTCTCGAAGGAATGATGTTCATCAATCCGCACTAGGCCCGCATGGTGGATTATGGCCTAAATACCTTTCACTTGTTGGAGGAGACCTGTGCCCAACAGTGGAACATAAAAAGAAAAAAAAACGGCAAATTGTTTGTAAAGTAGGTTTACGATCGAGATGTTTACGTGATAACGTCCGCACGAGAAAATCTCCATTCGTTTGTATGCCGCTAGAGTGAGAGAGACGGAAGATCGGTCCACTCACTCGAACGCTATGCCAGCCTCCGCTCGTGAGGATTCCGCGTGACAAGTTTCACGGAATGACTGGCAGCGCTCGAGATGAGACGGGAGATCGGTCCGTCTCTCTCTCGTTATACCTGCGATCGCGCTCGTGAGGTTTTGGTGTGACACAAGTTTCTGAACATGTCACCCGACTAAAACGATTTTAAAGACGTTATCACGTCAAAAAAGAAAAAATCACATAAAGCGAAATGAAGGTGGTCAAGTGTACAGTGCGTGACCGTTGGTGGCAAATTCAATGTGCGTTGCATGCTCGAGGACACGTTAAGCCATCAGCTCCGGCTATCATCAAGACGTAGAAAGCATCCTTCCTCGTAGCCCTCTGAACGGTTCTAAAACTTCGTGTAGCGGTTTGTCACTACCACTACCCTGTACTACAACGTACATTGGAGTAGCGTGTTGTAGTAAGATTCAGGCTAAAAAATGCTAAAAGTATTACAGACAACGGTGTCCACTTTAGAACGCATTACTTAGATATTTACTAACTAGTATAATAGGAGTACTTCAAACTGCAATAACCTCGTATCTGTGACTTGGCTGCAACCCTTTTTGCGTCCCACTGCTGGGCACGGGTCTCTCCCCAATATTGGGGAGGCCTGGAGCTTACTCCACCACGCTGCTCCAATGCGGGTTGGTGGAGAAATCTGTGACTTAATGCGTTTTAAACAAAAACTTTTTAATACATCTATAAAATTAAATAAGATTGGGGTGTCTGTTTGAAATATTAAAATAACCGCTTTTTACTACATCCATATGAATGTATACACGGTATATACTCGTATACCAAAATGACATTTTTCCATTTTTTGTCTGTCTGTCTGTTTGTTCCGGCTAATCTCTGAAATAGCTGGACCGATTTTGACGAGACTTTCACTGGCAGGTAGCTGATGTAATAAGGAATAACTAAGGCTACTTTTATTATAGAAAAATTCAAAAAAATAACATTAAACTCCACGCGGATAAAATCGCGGGCGGCCGCTAGTACATTATAAATGCGAAAGTGTGCGTACTAACTAGTCAAAATCTAATCAACTGTCCCCTCCGGCTTCACCTGCGTTAAAAACCACCACAACACAAGTCAACGCACAAAAATCATTCCATCAGATCACTTAATCGTGACGTGAAATAAAAACAAACACACTGAATTCCACTTTAAGGTTTTTTTAAAACGCAGTAAGTCACGGTTACGAGGTCATTGCAGCTTGAAGTACTCCTATTATGCTCGGCGTTATTACACTGCACGTGTTTACAAAGGACATAATTGCAAACTGCGCCAATTTACTTTTGCCCCAGTTTCTATAGTAAATTGGACTTATCAAGTGTATAATAACATAAATTATTGTGGGATGGGTAAAAAATGTTAAACTCGCGTCAGGACACGTGGCCTGATCGAATATTCGTAAGACGGAGGGGTGACAGCTGATGACGGCTTGACTGTCTATACTTGTAAAATTCGTTTATATCAAGTATTTAAAATATGGACATTGAACAAAGTGCATCTATTAATGAAAAAAGTGACGAAGAAATAGTGAAAGAAAATGAGTGAGTACTTTATAAAAATACTACATGAAAACCTACTGAAAATACTAGATGTAAATTATACTGATAATATAAGCAATTCGTGCGAAATTATTCCCTAACCATTTCAAAATATCAAAAATGCACAACGTTAATGTTCAAGTTTTCACTTCTGCCGGTTTTGGCAATTAATAGTATTTATGGTGCTCATTAAATCTTAAGTTGAAGCTAAAATATATTTTCATTGAAATGAGGAGATAATATTAATGCGATCAAACTTTTTGTACTTATGTTTATAAAGTTCCGGCTTACCTCGCGGATTACTTCGGGGGCGCCCGACATGTTTCGGACCGTACCGAGGTCCTTCATCATGAGCCATCGCGTGCGGTCGCTAGATGGCCTCGACAAAGACATTTCGACAGAAGAGACACTTTATAAACATATTTACCTATCCTCACGAGACTTTTTGTACTTGTCCATATTAAAATAAAATATAAAATATCTGTTGACAATTCACACAACACCATCTGATTCCAAACTGCGCAGAGCTTGTACTATGGTAATCAGAAAGCTGATAAATATATTGTAGCGTTCGTATTGTTAACAGCAATAATAGTATCAAGCATTTAAAAGTTTTTCTACTAAATTATATAGGAGCAGCGTGGTGAAGTCATTTCCAGGCGCATCTATTGAAGGGAGAAACTCCGAATGGACAGACCCGTGTCCAGGGACATGAATGTTGCAATATAAGTTTCCCTGACATTAGAAAATCCATTTTTATTATTATTTTAGCCATTTACAGATTGTAAAAACGAAAAAAAAACATACTATAATACTGAACTCCTATCTAGTTTTAACTTGAAACACTATTAAATTGAACTGTTATTACTCAGCATGTGTTTACAATGGACAAAGGTACCTAATTACAATTTGTACCAATTTACTTTTGACCCAGTTTCCTTATCAAGTTCGACTGGTCGATGGTGTGCAATAGTATAACCTAACTATATAAATATACTAAGTAATAAATAACGCTTCACACTCATAGCCCCACAGTAGGGTAGATATACCCTGTGTCGTGGGTACCATGGACACACACAAAGACGGAATCACAAACACCCAGACCGAGAACAGAAATTAAAACTCATCATTAAAATTTCTATTTCGCCGGAAATCCAACACAGGATCCTTCGATTGGTAGTCCGGCATGGTAACCATTGCGCCACGCAGGTCGTCATAATAATAAAAATATTATTGTTTACTTCGAGTCACCTTTTGGCCAAAGAAGCACAGTTTGCCCCGGAATCAAGTGGGCTGACGACGATCCAGAAGGCGCGGGATGGACAAAGTGACGAATAGTAGAGTAAGCTTACATCCAGCAGTGGACTTTTAAAGGTCGGATGGATGTTGAATAATATCACATTTTCCTGTTGTTATTGTATCCTAGTCAAAAACCCTGTGTATCCTTCCCTTACGTACCTCGTGAATTTGAGCGAACACTCACTTTTTAAATTTTGTAGCTTTTTAAGTTATTTGGCGAACTTGAGAACATCAAATTGCTAAATAAAAGGTTTTAAGGCATGGACTTTATTATTGCTTCAAGCGCCAACAATATACACAGCTATTATACATAACTGTTATTACAACACGTGTGTAAACACGGTCATAATTGCCAACGTTACCAGTCAACTCTTGGCCTAGTTTTCATGTTGGCTCTTTCAACGTGAACCCCTTTATTGAAACGCGGACGAAAAATACGATAGGAGAAAAGTAAGAACTATACCAGAGGGCATTAGGTTGGATGCAAGCTTTTGCGTCACACTTCTGGGTACGGGTCTCTCCCTCCTCATTATTGGAGAGACTTTAGCTTACTCCAACACGTTGCTCCAATACGTATTGGTTGAAATATGGATATGTGGCCAACCCGCTGTCGGATGTTTTCACAAAACTTTAAATGTTTTAAATGTTTTCACAAAAGATCAAACGACTGTTATCTATCGATAACAACCAGTCTTAATGTGCCCTCCGAAGCACGGAGACGCGCATGAAATTAGCCACTAGCTTTCACTCGATCTCACCGACTGCGTCCGGTTAGCTTAGCTGCATAGATCAAATAATAGATTAAATCGCTTGTGTTCTGCGGCAGCCATCCGGACATTTGAGTTGCGACGTCAGTTATATTTCGTTTCCTGTTTCTTTAAACGTAGTTACGCAAGTAAAGCTCGTATTACTTCTCTTATGCTCGTCTGTTGTTATCTTTGCTCTTCCAATATAAATTTAATGTTTGTATGTTATTTTTATTTTCAATCCAGTATAACAATGAATGTGTTTACAAAATTACAAATTGTATCATTTTACTTTTGACACAGATTCCTTAGCAACCCTTCCAACATGAACCCTCTCTCCAAAGCAGTTGAGACCGATTAGAACTTGGAGTTCACTTTGACAATAGTTGGCTAAATATTTGCCTATCCTTTTAAGGTCCAAGCGCTTCGAATTAGTTTTCGTTAAGAGTGATTATACTTCTCGAATACTCATATGGAAATCATAGAGGTGTAATGATATAAATTGCAGTGTTCACCAACCCGCAATTGTCCAGCGTGATTGACTTACATTGTCTTAAATATTGGGCCTACATCCCAATCCATTCCATTAGGCAACTGGTGCTGAAAATACTAAGAAAAATATAATGTTTTGGAACTACATCACAATCTTTAATCCATAGAGCATCAAACCTCAATCATATTCACGGTCATTAAAAGTTTTGTAAAATAATAAATAATCTCTATAAATATAGTTATAATGGTTACAAAGGGAAGCACCACTTCTATACATGTCCGTTAATTACAACATGTGCTTGCAATTGACAATAAAAACTTCCATTTTTACTTTTACCCAGTTTCAATATTAACCCTACTGACATAACCCTCTGTACTGCAGTAGAGACCCATTAGAACTAAGAGCTCTGTTACAAACAGTAGTTATTTAAATAATTACCTTTTAGTTTAAGTCTAATAGTTCAATTTAGTTTTAGTACAAACTTTGTGTGCTCTATATAAAATACAATTTCATTACCATGTGTAATTTGTATGGCAATTAGTTCAGCATATTTTTTATTTAAACGCTTATTAATTACAAAACTTATAGTTGTCGCCGACGAATGCATAAGTATTCAACTACACATACATACATAATTGCACACTGTATCACACTACACTTAAAGTAATGCCTCCACTACAAGCCTTAGTTCCGCTAATATTTGCCCTTTCACTTGAGTCTAATCGCGCTTATTATTTATAATGTAAGCTTTTGAAAATTTCATGTCTTAGATAGATTTTATTTGTCCTTTCTACCTTCAAAAAGTACCCGGCACCTTGGTAGAGGATACTGGGTTATGTGGTATCTGTACCGCACTAAAACCCCCTCGGTGGCCTGCCACTGCGCTTGGGGAGAACTCCGGGATCTCCATTGGAACGCGGCGCCCAGTACGGGAACATTTTGGGAGAGCAAATGTGCTCTCTTGCAACTTGCGATGCTTACGGTGGTATGCGGCTACGCACAAACCTTCCCGGGGCCGCTGGTTGACTGGAACGAGCTCCCACTCTCACCGCCCTCAACCCCCCCCCCGGATACCCCCTTTTAGTCGCCTTTTACGATCAGGCAGGGGATACCGTAACCGTATTCTTAATTACGAAACTACAGGGACTACATTACTACTTATTTGTCCTACAAAATAATTCAAAATTAACTAATTAATAAAATTACAAACATAGGTACTTATTTCTTTTAATGTTGATGGTGTCAATATAATTTAAGTAAACATTTAGGAATACCTATTTTAAAATTAACATTTTTATTTAAGTAACCATATCTTTATTTAAAGCTCATTTAAAGAGCAGCGATCGCCGAGTGGTAAATAACCGCGGTCTTCGACGCAACCGATCCCGGGTTCAAATCCTCGGTGCGCACCTCTGACAAAGAAATTTGTAATGTACACATGTATCGATGCTCCACGGTGATGGAAAATATCGTGATATTTAATTGATTACAATGTTCTCCATTGCCATGCATGTCTGAGAGAAATTCATAATTTCTTGAAAGCATGATGTCCACCAGTCAGCACTTGGCGATCGTGGTGGAATATGCCTTAAATCCCTCTCACTTGTGAGAAGGAGACCTGTGTCCCAGCAGTGGAACATAAAAAAGGTTGAAAAAAAAAACAAATTTTATAAATTATATTATTCCTGTTGCGTTATTCATATTGCGTTCCTATGCATAATGTTTTCAGGGCTTTGTTATAACGCAAACTGGAACTGAAAAGGATCACTGACTCCGAGATCATTATACGCAGTCGTTATAACACTGCACGTGATAACAAGAGGCATAATTGCAAACAGTACCAGTTGACTTTCGACCCAGTTTCCTTATTAACTATTCCAATATGAACCCTCTTTGCAGTGCATTTGAGACCCACTAGAAGTAAGGGCTTTGCTATAAATGTTAGTTACGTAAATATTTGCCTTTCTAATTAAATATAAACGTTGAATTTAGTTTTAGCTCAAGTTTGTTTAGGGTTCTTGGCTTGGCTTGGCTGTAACCCTTTTTTGCGTCCCACTGCTGGGCACGGGTCTCTCCCTATTATTGGGGAGGCCTGGAGCTTTTTCCACCACGCTGCTCCAATGCGGGTTGGTGTAGATGCGGGTTAGTGGCCAACCCGCTGTCGGATGTTTTCTAACCGCCCATAAGGCCTCCGACAAGTTTTAACTACTGTTATCTATCGACAACAACCGGGACCGACGGCTTAACGTGCCCTCCGAAGCACGGAAACGCGCATGAAATTTTTTGCCACTAGCGGTCACCCATCTCACACCGCGCCCGTTTGGCTTAGTTGCATACATCGTTTGCGTTCTATGCTAACCGCCGGGCTATGCGCGAATTAAGTTGGCGACAACAATTTATTTAGAAACAAAGTAACAGAGTTTTATGCTAATTACTGGCTAAGACAATATTAATTGATTTATCTAAGTTACATCTTTATATAATTCCAAAAACTTGATATTATTTATAAACCTCAAAAATAAAACTTAGTAAATAAAGGATTCAGTTTGTTTTAACGTATCGAAGTCTAAATACACGTCCGCTTTTAAATAGAAAGTGATAACAACAGACTCAATTGCAAACAGTACCAGTTGACTTTCGACCCAGTTTCCTTATTAACTATTCCAATATGAACCCTCTTTGCAGTGCATTTGAGACCCACTAGAAGTAAGGGCTTTGCTATAAATGTTAGTTACGTAAATATTTGCCTTTCTAATTAAATATAAACGTTGAATTTAGTTTTAGCTCAAGTTTGTTTAGGGTTCTTGGCTTGGCTTGGCTGTAACCCTTTTTTGCGTCCCACTGCTGGGCACGGGTCTCTCCCTATTATTGGGGAGGCCTGGAGCTTTTTCCACCACGCTGCTCCAATGCGGATGATAAGATTTTTTTTCAGGAAACGGATTAATTATAAACTGAAGAGTATTTATGTCAAATAAATTTTACGAAAGATTACTCCAATTTTCCGAAATCAAATCCAATTTCTGACCCATTTTCTCTCAAAATTGGCAAAGTTCAATGTTTTTTTACTAATATTTTTTGTATGAGAGTGACAAAAAGTGGCCCATACACTATGTATGTGGTTTTTACAGCAATACATGGCATTTTTTTCGATCTGTTTAGACTTTAAAATGATCCAGAAATATGTGATATTCTATACCTATTACAGTAATATTTACAAAACTATCACCGGCTTCAGGTCTATTAAGCAAAATAACTAAATAAAAATTAAAAAGTGGCTCATTTAATAGTTTTTTATTGAAATGATCAGTCATATCGTGCAATAAAACTTATGGAAATACTGTATTTTAACTGCAAAATCTCCTGTATAAAATGAGCTAAATTAGCGAAATCGGCAAAATTTCGTATACGGCCTCTTAACTATTCCAACATGAACCCTCCTTGCAGTGCAGTTGAGACCCACTAGAAGTAAGTGCTTTGCTATCAACGTTAGTTACGTAAATATTGGCCTTTTCACTTAAGTGTTAACGTTGAATTTAGTTTTAGCTCAAGCGTTTACAGAGTATAAATTCATATAAATTTTATATTCCTTTTTACATAAAAATAACAAACTGTATTAACAATTTTTTATAAGAATAATGAAAAAATTTTTCCTCGTTAGTCACACTAAACCGTGTTATTTTCATTTAAGAGTTACGGAAAATATTATCTATTAAAAAGGTTATCTTTGTTTAAGTACACAATTTTTACGGTTTATTTTCCTTTATAATTCAGTTACTAGGTTCTAACATTTTTTAGATATTAAAAGTACTTGATATCATTTATAGAACTAGAAAATTAAACTTATAAAATAAAGAATTCAATTTGTTTTTTACGGATCGATTTTTATATACATGTCCGTTATTAAACTTGTTAAGCAGTACGTGATAACAACAGGCATAATTGCAAACAGTACAAGTTGACTTTCGACCCAGTTTCCTTATTAACTATTCCAACACGAACCCCGTTTGTATGGCAGTTGAGACCCACTAGAAATAAGTGCTATGCTGTTAACATTAGTTAGGTACGTAAATATTTGTCGCTCTACTTCAGTTCTTATACTTGAATTAGTTTTGATCAAAGCTTATAGTGTTTCGTTTTATAGATTTTGTTTGGTCTACAATGGTTTACAACTGACTATATTTACTTATTTATGTATAAAAACTTCTGTGACTTTATCGTGTTTAAACGCTATACAGTATTTTTTGACGTTTATAAAAGTTTGATACATAATAGGTATCGAAAATGTTAGTCCCTGTTATATCTTCGGGATTAAGAACAGAGCTCGATCTCACCTAACAGCCCCGAGAACGACGGCGGTGTGTGCATGCTTCCGTAAGCATCGGAAGATGCAGGAGAACATGTTTGCTCTGCCGATGATGGACTCATTCTGGGAGCATTCTGCGTAATGGACACTGGTACGTTACACTGGAGATCCCCAAGCGCAGAGGCAGGCAACCGAGGGGGTTTTAATGCGGCTAAGTCACATACATTAAGTTTTCTCACCGATACAAAAAAGGTATCGAAAATCTTAAACATATTTTAACAGGCATTCATTTACACAAAGAAAGCAGTAAGGAAGAAGAAGAGTCGTTTTCATTAAAGTACATTATTATCACAACTGTGCTATGCTTACAATTAAAGCTGAATTTCTTCAAAAAAGAAATCTTCTGGCAACGATTTCAAAATAAATAATGAATCCTAATGAGTCCTTAAACAGCATGTGTTTATAATGGACGTAATTGCAATATCTACTATTTAACTGCTGACCCAGTTTCCATACTAACCCTTCCAATCTGCTAAGAGTTTACAAAAGACAACATGGACATGATTACAAACACTACTAATTTACTTCTGACCCAGTTTTCTTATCAACCCTTCAACATAAAGTCTCTTTGTAGTGACGCTGAAACCCACTAGAGCGTTAGCTTATGGTTATGAACCATGTTATATATTAACTATCTCTTTCTTTTCTCTCCCTTCTTCGACATTCCACAAAGAGCTGGTAATTAATTTCTAGTACGGGTGGATATTTTACTCTTATAGGCAAGAATACAGAGATAATAAGCAAAGAAAAGTTCGTTTTCGTCTTTTATTACAATATTTAATGAAAAAGTCATGAAATAATTAAAGCTGTAGTGCGAGGCCGTTATTACATAGCAAGTATTTGTAATGAAAATAACTGTGACAGTTAATTTGGATCTTGTCTCCATAATATAATAAACCCTTCTTACATGAACCCTCTTAGTATTACTGTGATTTATAATGTATACATTAGGAGAAAAATGTAGATAATTATGGGAATAACTCTAAATCGTGGTAACAGAATAATTACAGCTTCAGAATAATATTTTTTTTATTTGAATGGAGTAGCAGACGAGTATGCAGGCCACGTGGTGTTAAGTGGTTGCTGCAGCCCATGGACATCTACATACAACCTCAAGCAAGCATAGGTAAGTCTTGTCTGACATCGTTTGCAGTTACTCTGGAGGCTGGTGGTCGCCTCATTTAAGTGTGGCCGGCAACTGCACCTTTCCAGCGAAACACAATACAATTGGTTCACGGCAGAAGTGGGTGCAGCGGTGGTACTTCCCCGGGCGAACGATAATAGTTCTACCACCTCACAATATGCATCTAATATTAAGTTAAGCCGTCATTTCAGGTTGTAGTCGTTAAACCTACTCAGAGGTTGTCGTGGGTACCATGGACACATACAAAGATACGAGAACAGAAATTTTAACTCATCACTCAAATTTCTGTTTCGCCGGGAATCGAACCCGGGACCCTCCGATTGGCACCCCGGCATGGTTACCATTGCACCACACGGGTCGTCGAAATGTCGAAGAAATGTACCTATGTGTGTTTTAAAAGATTACGTTCACGATATGTGAAAAGTATGCTTGGCAAGAAGAAAGATTTTTTTAAGGTATTTTAATATTGCACTTTTATAGTCGCGCATAAAAATTCGATTTTGCTCGATAATTACGATTGGGTGTGCAATAAAGTTTGACGTCAAATCAGGGATGGCATTTTCTCGTAAAATATGAGTCACTTTTATTTTGTGCTATAAAAGAAAGAAAGAAAACATTGGCTTCAACCCTTTTTGCGTCCCACTGCTGGGCACGGGTCTCTCCCCATTAATGGGGAGGCCTGGAGCTTACTCCACCACGCTGCTCCAATGCGGGTTGGCGGAAGAAAACATTACTAAATATTAAATGTAATTTTTAACATTCATAAATATAATCTCTGAATTTGAACTTTTTTAAAATTTATTGACAAGAAGAATACAAGTCATTATTTGAAGGATTTTGATGGCTGTCCTCATTTTATAACACGCAATGTTACCATTACGATTCTTAGCTAAAAATGTACTGTGTTCTCCACACAGCAAGGGTGCTGAGAGTTTTTTCCCTCGCCTTTTTTCTCTCAGGTCAACATCTAGCCCAAACGGGCACTTAAACATAAGAATCAATTATAACTAGAACGGAATCTTCTTTGACCGCCATTGAAACGCTGCCATTTATATGCCTACTTCCCCCTTCACCTCGTTACGCCCCTCTGTCGCCCAGGCGTGTTGCCAGGGTTGTTAACTGTTAATAGTGCTTATGTCTTAAGATAATATCGCAAAAATATAATTAAAAATCATTATTTTAGTTTAGTATTACAAAATATGAGAATGACAAATACTACTACTCTATAAATGCTTATTAATAATAAGTTATACTAAGTTAAGCTAAGTACCATAACAAATGAAGCCATTTAAGTAAGTATTGGCGGGAGGGGGTGGGGCGGGTCTATTAAAAAGATTTATGCGACATGTTAAAATGCTGTCAGTATCTAACAATTTTTTTCTAATTGGGTGAAAGTGAAATAATTGGCTACACAAAAAAACTGTTGATGTCCTTTTGATAAATTGGGTACGGAAACGGAATAATATTTAAAAATAGGTACTTACTTTGCATCATCTTTGGGCAATCTAAAAAAATAGAGACTACTAGCCGGCCGAGATGAGACAGCCCGTCTGAGTATTCTGTTTAACGGTGTAGGCTAATATTGTGACGTTGAGGACGCCCGGAGCGGGAGTTTCCTTTCTATGTATTATTTATTCTTATGACCTAGAGGCCATGATCGGGAAAAAATGACATTCATTAAGCGAATATTTTGTATTCTTAAATTATGAAATATATTTATTTCATTTCATTTTGATTGATTAATTGATTGACTTTAATTTACTTGCAAATGTTCAATCTGCAGCGGGTTAGTACCAACATTATATCTTTCGTAAAAATATCGTTAAATAAGTTTAAGTTGTCATAAAATTAACTGCCAGCCTGAGAATATCCTTATGACGTATACAGTTGCACGTCGTTTCCAGAGGATCACCATTATATGTATAAGTGTAGCCACAATCTTTCAACCGAACTGCTTTACTGCAGAAATCCTTACGGTAGTGGTACATCCCCGAAGAGTGGTAAATATAAGGATTTTTTCCATGTGTAAATCTTTATTGACTTCAAATCTGAAATGACCAATAAGCGATATCAGCATAAGGGAAGTCTAACTGTTATCCACCTGATTCCCGCTGAGCGTTAGTCACGCAACTAGCCCATTACTGTCGATGTCGCCACTCAGCGTGTAGCCCGAAGCACTGCGATTGACCAAAAACTTCTGTTACGCAATGACGTAATGGCGTAACTATTAATTTGGTTTGATGTGATTTGCTATGTTAGAAAAAAAATACTTTCTAAATTTGTACCTACTAGTACCTTAGTACTACTTCCTTAATTACTAACTACCATAACATTGGAAGAATAGAGAAATTTGAATAGAGATAGATCTCCCTTTTTTAAATTTCTGGATGGAAACTTACGATGTGAGGTCACATCGTAGTACCTTAGTACTACTTTCTAAATTAGTAACTACGATAACATTGGAAGAATAGAGAGATTTGAACAGAGATAGATCTCTCTTTTTTAAATTTCTGGATGGAAACTTACGCTGTGGGGTCACATCGTGAAAATGGTAGTAAATAAAAATTGAAAATTCACAGAATATGAAAATGTAATTTATAGAAACTCTAAGGTTTAAACGATCAGAAGGTCTTTCTAGTTAGTATAACTTTGGAATCTCGCAGGTCATTGATTCACAAGAGCACTACTAAAGATATAATCATTATTTGGAGTAAAAAGTCGCAATGATGCAATATTATTGCATCCATTTATCTTTGATTTTTTATGCTTAAGACTTTTTTTCCATTAGGGATATATAATAGGTATATTAAAATAACACTGATAAATTAATATAACTACTTAAAACTAAAATAAAGAAAATAAAATACACAAATAAATTATAAAAGAAATATGCCATCCAATAACCCATCCTGCGGCATAGTCCCCAGAACGCTGGCAGCATTACCGCGTTGAATTGCTAAGCTAATTCTTTGAGCAAAGTAGCTGCCAGCCCTCCGGTCACCCGAAGTGAGAATGAGTTTGGAGGACATGTCCCTCATGAAATTTTTCATGTCCGCCGATCAAGGACCCATTGTTTCCAATGCTAGCGCCGCAAATTCATAATTAACAGTAATAGTTGAATATTTGCGGCGCTTCAAAAACTGGGCATGGTCGGCTGCAGCCCCAGCCTCCCTACAGGTATTATTTAAATAGGATGGGGCTAGGGTATCCACAGATCGTTTTTCTCTTATTGCCGGTTTCGTAACGGTTTGATTTTTACGTGGACGGGGTGTTAGCCCGTCGCACAACCCCCAATGTGCTGGAGGGCCACAGCCGTCGTTGGTCAACGAGTCCATCGGACTTAGCCAGTAGCTAGCTAGGCTGTACTACCGGCCACTCCCCCATCCGCCACCCGGGGGACGCTCCCCTACGCCGTGAGGCCCAGCGCGGGGCCTCACGGCCACATGAAAGTATACCACATGATTGGAACGTTGGAGTCATAGTCCCAATACATAAAAAAAGGCCCAAAGAAAAGATGCGAGAATTACCGAGGTATTACTCTCTTACCAACAGCCTACAAGGTCTTTTCCTACATATTGCTGCAACGACTGGAGCCGTACGCAGAAGCCCTGGTAGGCGATTATCAGTGTGGCTTTAGACGCAATCGTAGCACTATAGACCAAATATTCCTCCTTAGGCAACTTGTGGAGAAGAAGTGGGAGTATGCTCAGGATATTCACGCGATATTCGTCGACTTCGCCAAGGCATACGATAGTGTGGACCGTAACTCCCTGAGTAATATACTTAAAAGCTTTGGAATTCCGTCAAAGCTCATTAGTATGATCGAGGTAGCAACAAAAGAGAGTACGGCAATAATTCGAGTTGGAGCGGATATTACCGAAGAGTTCGAAGTACTTACTGGTCTAAAACAGGGTGATGCCCTGTCACCTATGCTGTTTAACCTGGCACTCGAATATGTTATTAGACAAATACTAGCACTCGACGGCGGTGTGCGGCTCAACGGTCAGCATAGCGTGATTGGGTATGCAGACGACCTTGCGTTATTGGGTCAAACAAAAGAAGAGGTAGTAAAAGCAGCTCAAGTAATAGAAGAGGAAGCAGCAAAAGTGGGCCTTAGGATTAACCATGACAAGACCGAATATATGCATATACGCCGGCACAAAAACACTAGGAGACCCGGAGTTAACCTACAAGTTGGTGTTAACACATACAAATGTGTGAGTAAGTTTAAATACCTCGGTTGCATTATAACGGACACCAGCACCAGGGAAGAGGAAATAGATGTCAAATAAAAGATTATGTTCGTAGTTCAAAACTGACTCTTTATTTTTCTATTCTCTACAACCAATACTATGACATCTTCCTCCTTAAAAAAAAATACAAAAAAATATATATATATACATATATATTACATTTCATAGAATAAATAAAAGCTAAAACATTTAAAAAGAACTTAAATTTGTTTCACTTCTTTAAACAAAAATTAATTAATTTAACATACTAAATTATATTATTATATTATATATAAATGAAGAATTAATTAAAATCCCAAAAGCCCCACCTTTTTGGTGGTCTTACAATTCTGCCTGAGCGTGTTATAAAATTATCATTTATACTCGTATTATTATTCTGTATTTGTACAGGTGCTGGTTCTGCTATTGTTTGTTTTGTTACTTTATAATCATCTAGATCAAAGTTATAATCTTGCTTAGGATATGGTTGAAAATTTGACAGATCTTTTATTAAATGTTTTCTGTTCCTTCTGATGATCCTACCATTATTTAATTTCACAACATAAGAACGATTACTCAATAAGTTTATTACTATTCCAGGCACCCATTTTTTTGTATTAATATCTAAAACTCTTACTTTTTCGTTTATTTTTAATTGTTCCAAATTTCTAAAACCACGATTATAATATAATTTTTGTACATTCTGCCTATTTATCAACCTATTTCTAACATTTGTTTGTAATTTTGGTTTTAAATTTTTACTTAAAATTGGTATGATACCACGCAGTTTTCTACTTTGTAGTAACTCTGCTGGAGATGCCAAATCATCAGAAATAGGAGTATTTAAGTATTCAAGTAATGCCAATTGGTAATCTGTTTGATCTTCGGTGGATTTTATGATTATGTTTTTTACCGTCTGAACCGTTCGTTCAACTTGTCCATTTGATTGAGGGTAGCGCGGCGAAGAGGTCACATGGTTAAAATTCCATTCTAAAGCAAATTGTTTAAAGGAAGTTGATGCAAATTGCGGACCACAATCTGACATTACAATATTTGGGATACCCTGTCTGCTGAATATATTTTTAATGCAATTTATAACATATACAGATGTTGTCTCTCGTAATTCAATTATTTCTATAAATTTACTGTAATAGTCAACCATTAATAGGTAATTTTTTCCTTTTATTTCAAATAAATCTATCCCAACTTTTGCCCAGGGTCTATCTGGTACCTCATGCGGCATTAGTTCTTCTTTTTGATTACTTCTTTTATGAGTGAGACAAACATTACAACTGTCTATCAAATTTTTTAAGTCGTTATTTATTCCTGGCCAAAAAATTGTTTCCCTAACTCTTAACTTGCATTTTTCAAGTCCCATATGTCCTATATGAACCTTCTTTAACATTTCATTTCGTAAAGATTTTGGTATCACTATTCTATTTCCTTTCCATACTAACCCATATGCTGTTGTTAAATCTTCCTTGTAATTCCAATAGGGCTTGATAATATCTAATAAACCTGTTTTATCTTGTGGCCATCCTTTAGTGATAATATTTTTTACTTCATTTAACTCTTTATCAGCCTCTGTTAGTTTTTGTATATTTACAAATTGTAAATCTGACATAGTAGATGTTGCAGCAGATGCCATTTCCCTTGTCACCATACAAACCTCATCATTTATACTCTCAGCAGCGTAGTGCCTTACACTTACTTGCTCGTACGCCCGGGACAAAGTATCTGCTATGTACATATGCTTACCCTGCTTGTATACTAAGGTAAAGGTAAATCTTTGTAATCTTAAAAGCATTCTTTGTAATCTTGCAGGTGAATCTACAATTGGTTTTTTAATAATGCTAATCAATGGTTTATGATCTGTTTCAATAGTTACATCCGTTCTTCCATAAATGTATGCATAAAATCTCTCACAAGCAAACACACATGCATACAATTCCTTTTCTATTTGTGCATATCTTTGCTCACATTTATTTAAAGATTTTGAAGCATAACAAACAGGTAAACCGTTCTGCATTAAGCATGCACCTAAGCCACTTTTACTAGCATCAACAGATATCACTATTGGTACTTGCAAGCTATAATATTGAAGTACTGGATATGATATTAATTGTTTTTTCAAATTATTAAAACATTCATCGTGTCTTTCATTCCACTGCCATTCATTCTCTTTCCTCAGTAACTCCCTCAAAGGTACTGTTTTCTCAGATAAATTAGGAATAAAACTTCCTACGTAAGTAATCAAACCTAACAGTCTCTCAACATCTTTTTTATCTTTTGGAGTTGGCATATTTATTATAGCTGTTAAGTGAGAATTATCTGGTTTCAGTCCATCTTTTGTAATTTTATGACCTAAATATTTTATTTCTTCTAATCCAAATTTACATTTATCTTTATTTAACTTAAAATTGACTTTCCTACATCTATCTAATACTTTCCGTAATCTTTTATCATGTTCTTCTTTAGTACGTCCATATATCAATATATCATCAATGTACATACAGACACCCTCAAGATCATCAAAATTTTCATATACTTTTTTATGAAAAACTTCCGAAGCAGAACAAATACCAAATGGCATTCTTATAAATTTATATCTCCCAAATGGTGTATTAAAGGTACAGTAAGAACTACTTTCATCAAGAGCAACTTGCCAAAATCCAGAATTTGCATCAAGAGTGCTAAAATATGTAGCACCAGATAGTTTTGATACTATTTCATCAATAGTGGGTAGCCTAAAATGTTCTCTTTTGATAGCTAAGTTTAATTCCTTTGGATCAAGACAAATTCTCAAATCACCATTAGGTTTTTTAACAACCGTAATACTACTCACCCAATCCGATGGGCCCTCTACTTTTTCTATAATTTTTTGTAATTCCATTTCGTCTAACTTCTTCTTTACATTATCTTTAATGGCTATAGGCAATTTTCTAGGTGCATGAATTACTGGAACAGCATTTTCCTTCAACTTTATTGTGTATTTTCCTGGCAAACAACCAATACCATTAAATACATCTTTATATTTTTCTATAAACGTACTGTACCCACATTCCGTAATTGACCACACACGTTTTATTAATTGTAATTCCGAACAAGACGAACAACCTAAAATTGGAACTGATGTGGAGTTTACGATTTCAAATTCAAGAACATGCATCTTATTTTTGTAAATTACTCTCAAATTGATTTTTCCAACTACATCGATGATGGCTCCTGAATACCCTGTTAATTTGGCATTACTATCAAGCAACTCAGAGCTTGAAATGCCTATTTTTAACAAATATTTCAATGGGAGTATATTAACATCAGCACCTGTATCTAATTTAAAGTTAATTTTTAATCCATTTATCACTAGGTCTACAAACCAACTATTTTCATTACAAATAGAATATATTACCTCTTTTTCATTGGTACTATCTACATAATGCACGCGACACATCCGAGCATAATGATTCCTTTTCATACAACGCATACAAATTTTTCATACGCTGGACATTTATATTTTTCGTGTGCTGTGCCACAGCGAAGACAATGATCCAAAACTGACTTGCCTGTTGGTCTCGGAGATGATGCAGAATAATTTTCTCGTGTAGCACCGTAGAATGTAGTATTTCTTTCATGGCCACGTAAGTGCCAGTTTTCTCTTCCTCGGTACTGCGGCCAACCATTGCAATGGATTGCACAAATATTGTTGCTATTATACTCTACTTTTTGTACTGATCCTGATTTTTGATTGATAGTTTCCGAGTATAATCGAGAAGTTATTGCAGCATAACAAATTTCTACAGCTTTTTTTAAATTTAAGTCCTCTTCTCTTAATAGACGTTCACATAACGCGGTACTTTTAAGGCCACATACTAATCTATCCTTAATGAGTTCTTCTCTTAATTCTCCAAATTCACAAGTTTCAGCTAATTTTCTCAATTCAAATACGTATTGATGAATTGTTTCTTGTTCCTTTTGATTTGAAAGTGAAGATCTAATATTTGTAAAATTTCGTCTACCTTATGACATTTTTTTGATTGATTTAAAATTTCTCTGCATTGATCTCCAATAATATGTAAAAGTATGTTTACCTGGATTTCTTCTGATTTTTTATTGAATTCGCATGCTTTACTGTAAATTTCGTACAGATTTTTCCATTTCTTCCATTTACTATTGATGTCAGCCCACGAGCTATTTCCATCATACGTAAAACATGCCGGAGGGTTCAAAATACTTTCCATTTTTAATAAAATAAAACTTAACTAAACCGTGATAGCTTTAAAAACTGTAATAATATAATAATATACAATAAAAATAAATATTTAAAATTTCCGACTGCGCCATGTCAAATAAAAGATTATGTTCGTAGTTCAAAACTGACTCTTTATTTTTCTATTCTCTACAACCAATACTATGACAATAGACACCAGGGTCCAGAATACACTCCGGTGTAGTGCAGCACTTCACAAGGTACTTGTGTCCAAGTTTCTCAGTAAACGCACTAAAATCCGCATTTATAAAACAGTAATAAGGCCTATACTGATGTACGGATGTGAGGCTTGGACACTTACACTGAAGGAAGAGGTCAAACTCTTGGTGACCGAACGTAAGATCCTAAGGAAAATCCTAGGGCCCACATTGACAGGGGACGGAGTATGGAGGAGAAAGACCAACAGAGAACTGGAAGATCTAGTGGCTGAGCCAAACATACTCGGTGAGATAAAAGCGCAAAGACTCCGCTGGCTTGGCCACGTGGAAAGAATGGGAGAGGATCGTGCAGTGAAACGAGCGTACTTGGGGCGGGCGAGTGGTCGCCGTCCGGTCGGCCGTCCCAGATACCGCTGGAAAGACGAAGTGGAGAAGGACCTGTGCGACCTCCAGGCAGTGGACTGGAGAGAGAGGGCTCAGGACAGAAAGAAGTGGAGGCTTTTATTGTCGGAGGCCAAGACTCATTTTGGGTTCTCGCGCCTTGTAAGTAAGTAAGTAAGTAAGGGTATCCACAACCAATTAGCTTAAGACTGTATTTATTTTAAATAAAAAAAGAATTATTAAAAATATCAGCATAAAAGAGCTCTATTGTTATTATGATTCTAACTATGTTATCCTGATTCTGTTAGGTTTTAGGTTAGCCTTTGACTGTTAAGATTTACGTAGTATAAGTGCACTTTTTTAAATTAGGAAAAGTATCTGGGGAGATACTTTTTCTAATTTAAAAAATGTGCACTTACACTACGTTCCCCCGAACGGGAGTGGCCCAAGGTGAGCCAAGGGCACAACCTACTTTTTCTTTAAATTTATTGAATCCCCATAACAATGGTTACGAATATACCAATTGAAGGCTGTAAATATTCTTCGTTCTTTCTCTTCTTTATGCTAGAAATCTGAAATTGGTGCGTGGACTTTTTGTTTGTTTGTACAAAAAATTCGTGAGTCTGGATTTTTACAAAATCACTCTCTTAACCCTTAAAAAAGAGGGTGGAAATTTGTATAAGATTTTCTTCGATTAGCATGATAAATAACTAAAAGTTAGAAAATACTTTGCTACAAGCAACTTACAAAAAGAGGTTATTTAACTAAAATGACAAATGAGAAGAGAGAGCGATGAGAATGAGACGTAAAGTTGTTAGGGATTGTAGTTATGGCGTGCAAATTTAAGAGCTTGGCTCTACGTGAGCCACCTATATTATTATGATTCTCGTTGAGCCTTAGTCACGCAACTAGCCCATTAATGTCCATGTACTCAGCGTGTAGCCAGAAGCACCGCGATTGACCAAAATATCCTGTTACACATGAACGTAATACCGTAACAATCAATTTGGTTACATGTTTGGTAAGTGATTTTCTTTGTTAGAAAAAGAGTTTCAAAGTAACAATAGAACTGAGTAATCTTGGGACTCTTTTCCACAATTTATAGATCGATCACTGAACGGATTATACAACAAAAGTGCATTAAGTGTAACGTCAATAACCGTCGCAAAATGAGAATGAATTTGTGTGAGTGATGCCAACTCGCCTCTATTTGACCTCGATCTTTAGTCCTCTTTTTGTAATAATCCAATAATCCATTAATCTAATACCTTTAAATGAGCGATTGTTGTATAAACGTAAATATATTTTTTTAATCTCGAAAACGGCTCCAAAGATTTTGATAAAATTTAGTATTCTGGTTTCGGGGGTGATAAATCGATCCAGCTTTTAAATATAAACTGAAATATACGACTCTTCCCGACATCTATTGGCGAATATTAATAAAATTGTGGCGTAGAACGCCGTCAAACGCCATCCCTCAATCCGACGTTCAAGAGATGATATTGTCGATTACAAAGAGCTCTATAAAATATTCGTTTATTGAATCCTTGGCCAAATGGTTACGTTGGCTGACTGCGGAACTAAAGGCCCGGTTCAAACCTCAATGAAAACCATATTGCGTTTATTTTAATTTTTTTGTGAGTATGTTTTTTTTATTGGGAGCTATTATAGATGGCCTTATTAAGTAACACTAAGCACATGAGTGTTTCCTTTGAAATTAAACTAAGATAATAAATTGTTTTTATCGCAACTCTCGGGCGTCCAGATACTTCTAAATTAATCTTTCTATTAAGGATGTACCAAAAGATATCTGAAAGTCGAGTTGCGTGCTCCTAGCAAAGTCAAATGTCAAGGTTAAATTAAAATTAAAATCATATTATATAATTCTGCCACCCAAGCTTTGAAAAGATCTCAACAAGGTCACACAAGTTCAATCAAGAAATGGTACGACCTTTGTTCGACATAATGACACTCATAATGGAATTAAACATAGAGCACTTATTGATTATCGAGAAATAAAATTATAATGGAAACGAAATGTGTATAAGTTAATGTAGTTTTACAAGTAGGTGTATTATTTATCTGTGGTCTAAGTTTCATTACATAAAATTTACTAAATGCAAATCTGTAAACTTTGCAACAAATTATCATTTTAAAGTTCTCTGCCATTCTTCGCTGTTTATTACGTAATAAATGCAAAATTACAATGTTAAAAGTTCTCGGAAGTTTTGTTTTGTTATTTGGTAAGCAAATAGCGACAAACTATGTAAACTTATGCTTTATAATGGCAAGTTTTATTAACTACACTACGAAGAAGTAGGTCACCTATATCGGGCTTGGTAATTAAGTTTTCCCGTGTAAGTAAAAATTGGCTTTACTAGATTTTATTAGCTTTTGATAGTAGTGAGAGAATTGAAATTTTAATTAGTTTCTAGATTGAAGATCGTTGTCGAAAATATAGCTCAGTTAATTGTTTAATTTTAGAGGATTTTACTGCAATGACAGACGAGTATGCAGGACATTGTGATTAAGAGGCCATATACGAAATTGCCGATTTGGTTGATTTTGCAGTTAAAATACAGTATTAACATAAGTTTTATTGCAAAAATTTTAACCCTTTAAGTGCCATATTGCTGGTACAAATCTCTTCATTGAACTAAGAGATGCAAGTCCAGATACGACTGTTATGTTACATAATATTTTTAAGAGAATATTTTATTTTTGGGGTTACTTACTGATATCAGGAAGAGTTTTTTAGTTGATTTCAACCGGTTTCAGCTTGATTTTTAACAGTTTAAATTTCAAATTTGAAACTTAAATTTCATTGACTTTGACAGCTTCCGTGGCGTAGTGGGTGATGAGCCGACTGCGAAGCGTGAGGTCGTGGGTTCGATTCCCACCCAGGACAAATATTTGTGTGATGAACATGACTATTTATTCTGTGTCTTGGTGTTAATTTGTCGATTTAAGTATGTATTTAGAATTATATAAGTATGTTTATCAGCTTTCTGATTACCATAGCACAAGCTCTGCTTAGTTTGGAATCAGGTGGCGTTGTGTGAATTGTCCAAAGATATTTATTTATTTATTTATTGTTCCTGAAACATACTTCATGTTTATAGTTCAAAGTCATGGTTGCATTAAACTACACACCACCATTGAATCGACTATATTGACTGTAGCGCTCGTCAATTCCAGCAGAACTCCAAATTGTCTATTGAAGCCAAAGCGAAAAGCGCAGAAAGTTGGACAATATTTGACTATTTGTGATATGAATCAGCATTTGTTTGGCACGCTTCGCTCCACGATGTTTACGTAAACAGAGGAATACGTTTCGGTGGAAGTTTATTCTTCTTTACCTGTCGAATTTGCTTATGGAACAAACCTTTCAGTTAACGGCTAAAAGAAGGGTCCTTGGTTGTTAAAGAAAATGAATATTAGCTACAATCCTTTTTGAGTACCATTGCTAGGCTTGTATGTATCTTGTATTTATTTTGTATGTATCTTCCATATTGAGGAAGCCTGGAACATACTCCAGTACACTGCTTCAATGCGGGTTGGTTGAAATGCGAATTAGAATAGAATAGAAGTCATTCGTCAGTGCTGCGCGCCGCGTATTTGAACCCGGTACCTCCTGCGTCGGAAACCGCTGTCCTTACCACTCGGCCATCGCTGCTCTAATAGAAAAATAAATTACAATACCTAATACAATAAAAATAAATAAATGATACAATCAGCCACCAAAAATCAAACAAGAACAAACAAAATAAATTAGAAAGAACAAAATATTGGAGTCAAACTAGATCATAATATTAATATATAAACCGATAAAGTGAAAAAGGTCACTCTCAGCCTGTGCTATAGCTGGAAACCGTTACGGCTGCTGATTTTCAGGGAGATATGAATTAGTGGTCAACCCACTATCGAATGTTTTTAAACCGCTCATAAAAAAACTGGGACTAAAGGCCTAACGTGCCCTCCGAAGCACGGACACACCTATGAAATTTTCCCCTAAAACGGTCACCCATCCAACATCCGACCACGCCCGTTTCGCTTAGCTGCTTAGATCGCTTACATTCTACGCTACTTGGGTCATGCGCGCTACAAACTTACTAAGAGCAAATATAGTTTTATGAGCTGGTTTCAGCGCGTTTTTGTAGCTTGATTTTTCCGTGACTGAATGTTAGACCTTCAACTTAGCTTATTCCTAAAAACATTCACAATATTCATAACTCAAAAATCCGATCAAATAAAAAACTTTCTGACGCGCTCGTCAATTGCTGCACAAGTTGATCGTCCAAATTATATATAGAAAGTTGAAAAATATTTGACTGTTTGTGATACAAATCAGTATTAGTTTGGTACGCTTCACTTCTCGAAGTTTACGTAAACTATATACCTAACTAGCCTTCCGCCAGCGGATTCGCCCGCGTGCACCCTTTTAATGGGTCCCTGTGGGATAAAAATAGCCTATTTGCTATTCCAGGCTTCATTGCTATATTAAAATCATAGGCGTTTAGCCAGTTGCTTCAACCGCGTTGATCCTATTACCCGTTTTCACGTGGGAATGAAGCATTTTCACGCGGTAAAAAGTACCCTATGTTACTCAGAGTAAATGTAGCTTTCTAATGATGAAAGAATATTTGAAATCGGAATAGTAATTTTTGAGTTTATTCATTACAAACATACAATAAAAAATTATAATATTAGTATAGTTATATTATAAGTTTAGAAGTTTATACCCCTCTTCAGGTCAATTTTGCTTGTAGACCTTTCAAATAATGGTTTAGAGATGGTTTCTTAGTACAAAAAGTAAATGTAAACAGTGACTACAACACTTTTTTGCGTCCCACTGCTAGGCACTAGTCCCTAACCATTACAGGGAAAGTCTGGATCTTACTCCACCACGCTGCTCCAGTACGTATTGGTAGAGGTCCCCATTAGTCGCTGTCAAATGTTTTCAAATCGCCCGTATAAAAACCGGGACTAAAGCCTAACGTTCTGTCCGAAGCGCCGAAACGTGTATGAAACTTTCCTATAAAGCGGTCACTCATCGTAAACCCGAGGTTTTGGTAGGTGGTAGAACTATTATGGTTCGACCGGGGAAGTACCACCGCTGCACCCACTTCTGCCGTAAAGTAATTCTATTGCGCTTCAGTGGAAAGGTGCAGTTGCCGGCCACACTTTCATGAGGCGACCAGCCTCCGGAATAGCAGCGCAACTGCATACGACCTCAGACAAGACTTACCTATGCTTGCTTGAGGTTGTATGTAGATGTCCATGGGCTGCAGCGACCACTTAACACCACGGGGCCTGCATGCTCGTCTGTTACTCCATTCAAATAAAAATAAAAAACCCGACCGTGCCCGTTTCGCTTAGCTGCATAAGTCACTTGCATTCTACGCAATGTGCAATTCAGAGTTAATTGGCCGCAACCATCGATATAAAAAGTAGGTAGATTCACAGTCGCCGCATAAAAGTGGCACCGGCAAAAGAAGGCATAACGGCAGCGATATGCCTTCTTTCGCTTTCATTTGCTAAACCGCCACGGACGTGTCGCACGTCTGATGCGCTAGAGAACAAAGTCAGTAATGGAGTCGCCATTTGTCTTTTATTTAAAAAAGGCGTATTGTTATTTTAGTTTTCCGAAAAATTAAATTCAAAAAGAAAAGTGGAAGTGTCTTAAAACCCACGGCGGACATAATAAATCTCATTCATATACTCCGCAGATTTCATATGTCCTAATTGAAATGATTCGTAGGTGGGAGAAGCGTATAAATAATAGCAGCCAAACGCGACTTCATTCGCGTGGACTTTAGTTTTAGTTTTTCCAAAAATAAAAGTAGCCTAAGTTACACCTTATTATATCAGCTACCTGCCACAGAAAATCCCGTCAATATTGGTCCAGCCGTTTCAGAGATTAGTGGGAACAAACAGACAGATAGACGGGAATCAGACAGACAAAAATTGTAAAAAAATATATTTTGGTATATGTAGTGTATAAACATTCATATGCATGTAGTAAAAGGCGGTTATTTTAATATTACAAACAGACACTTCAATTTTATTTACATATGTATAGATGTAAAATGTGAATATTGTAAAAACTGTTTGCTAGCGAAACAAAAACTACGGTTCCATATATTGATAGATATTAAAGATTTAGGCGGATTATGTTATGCATCAGAAGATGTGTATTTAATATATGAAAAAAGAGAATATGTTGTTAGGAAATTTCTACACACTGGTGAATGTATAAAAAAATGTGCATTTCATTTTAAAAAATGTATTTGGAGATATAATTGAACACTGTCAAGGAACAAACTTTGGCCATAAGATCGAGCTGTTAAAGGCTGTTATTGAAAAATATATTGACATACATTACGTCCTTATTATGCCGGGAAACTAAAAACCGCTGAAATCAAACGCAGATTGAAAAGGCAATTATTTAATATATTTTTGTATCAAAACCTAAATCTTTGCTGGGAATAGAAACCGGGACCCTAACACACACATGCGTATTATGATCACTGTGTTCATTTCATAAAATATAATGTTTATAGATTCTAAAAATTTTCTGTTGTCTGCTCGCATTAGAATTTTAAATAAACAAAAAAGAAACTCCACTCCACTGTCTATGTTCCAAGTGGTGTAAATATGGCGGTAAATTAATCTTGTAAACGAATTTGTGCTTTATTGTAATGCTTTTGGTTTCATTTCTCAATAAACTCCTATTTCGTAAGTCTAAAGTCGTAAAATTTTATTGCCGTATTATAAACATCGAACCAGAAGGTGATAAGTAACAATTTAACATGGACTTATAGTCTTACTTATGTTAGTAACATAAGGTTTAAAATAGATAAAAAGTAAGATACCTTAAAACATTTTTTTGTTTAGAATACTTGTAAACATCT
Organism: Pyrgus malvae; assembly: GCA_911387765.1. Taxonomy (NCBI): domain Eukaryota; kingdom Metazoa; phylum Arthropoda; class Insecta; order Lepidoptera; family Hesperiidae; genus Pyrgus; species Pyrgus malvae. Next base: position 23,054,309 of record OU426953.1, read on the forward strand.
ATAATAAGTACGTTTTTACGCGGGGCCACCTTTTGACTCAAGTTTGTATGGGAACCTTGCATCTACCTACTTTTTATATCGATGGCCGCAACCCTTTTTGAGTCCCACTGCTGGGCACGGGTCTCTCCCCATTGTTGAGGAGGCCTGGAGCTTACTCCACCACGCTGCTCCAATGCGGGTTGGTGGAGATGCGAGTTAGTGGCCAACCCGCTGTCGGATGTTTCCAAACCGTCCATAAAGCCTCCGACAAGGTTTAACGACTGTTATCTATCGACAACAACCGGGACCGACGGCTTAACGTGCCCTCCGAAGCACGGAAACGCGCATGAAATTTTTTGCCACTAGCGGTCACCCATCTCACAGCCGACCGCGCCCGTTTGGCTTAGTTGCAAAGATCGTTTGCGTTCTACGCTAACCGCTGGGCCATGCGCGCTTCATTTAATTCAGTGTTAATTACTAAGAGAAAAAGCTTTTAATGAACTTGTTTCAGCTCGTTTGAGCTTGATTCTTAGAGGATGCATAAATTCATTTTTAGAGGACTTTAGGAATACGACATATTCATATTATTATATCTAAAACATTCGATTTATTCATGAATCAAACATCACATCAATTGAATATATTTCCTGATGTTGTCATCAATCCCTGCAGAACTCCAAATAATTTAGGAGTTTGCTCCATAACGCGCAAGAAGTCGGGCACTATTTGAAGGTTTGTGATACGAATCACCATTAGTTTGGCACGCTTCACTCCGTGAAGTTAGCGTAGTAAACAGGGGAATACGTTCCGGTAGACGTTTATTCTTCTTTTTGAGTCAATTTTGCTTGTGGACCTATCAGTTAATGGATTATGGTTTCTTGGTACTAACGGTGAATGCAAACAGTGGCTAAAACTCTTTTTGCGTTCTTTTTTATTTGAATGGAGTAGCAGACGAGCATGCAGGCCACGTGGTGTTAAGTGGTCGCTGCATCCTATGGACATCTATGTACAACCTCAAGCAAGCATAGGTAAGTCATGCCTGAGGTCGTATGCAGTTGCGCTGCTACTCCGGAGGCACATGGTGGTCGACTCATGTAAGTGTGGCCGGCAACTGCACCTTTCCAGCGAAATACAATACAGTTGGTTCACGGCAGAAGTGGGTGCAGCAGTGGTACTTCCCCGGGCGAACCATTATAGTTCTACCACCTACAAAAAAGTTCTACTTCTGGGCACGGGCATCTCCCTATTATTGGGTAAGCTTTACTCCACGCTACTCTAATACGGATTGGTTTGGTTGGGAGATGCGGATTGGTAGCCAACTCACTGTTGAATGTTTTGAAACGATTCTATCTATCGATAACAACCACTACTGACGCCTTAAAGTACGCTCTGAAGCATGGAAAATAATACAAATTAAAAAAAAACATTCTCGGTCCTCTGATTATCAGTTTACAGTCGAAAAAATCCACAATACATTTGAGAGGCCTCTTGAAAAAATTCACAAATTTCAACAATAGTTGTGATGATACCAATACAAAAATAAGTAATATCTGCAACGGACAATGTACTTCAGTACAAGTATGAAGCACTTGTCCAGATACGGCAATGTAGCGTCCACATGCAATTGGGTCAATCTGAGCATTGTGTACCAGAAGTTGTTCGTGCGTCCGTAGCTCGTTAATGGTTGGAATTCCAATATTGTTTTTGGGTTTTGTATTGCAATACGTGGGGAATGTAATGACGTAATATTAAATTTATGCTCTGCGTCTCTGCCCGCATGAGGTATACGTGTTTTCCCAAAGGAAATAGAGATATGTTTTTCCAGATTAAACGAAGCACATGTCACTTTCCAACCTCTTAACGATCACCAATAAAAAATTCTGGTCGATCTGTAGCACGGTTGTGAAGTGAAAGAAGAACAAATAAACAAACAAACAAATAAGCAAAGAAACACACTTAAACATTTATGATATTAGTATGATATCCAAATTGATAAAAATTCAATAAAAAACATAAAACGTCAAGTAAATAAATAAAAAAACATTTTTCTTCTGTTCGATGACAGTCGTAAAAATCCGGTTGTCATATACGAAACATGTGAGAGGCTGACAAAAAAAAAATTGCCTCAAATTTCAACAAAAAAGGAAAGGCGAAAACGAGGAAAAATGTTTTAACTACTGAATTTGTCCTTTAAAATAAAACATGCGGGTAAATATTCAATGCAAAATGAATATACGTTAACAGCACATTCAAATTCATCGGTATATCAAAATGCAGATCAATACAAGGTACAATAGCTCTTGTGTAAGTTTATAGAAGTATAGTCTGATTAATTTTTACCCACACAATGTTCACTTTATGCGAGGTAACGCAAAACGGATATAAAGTTACATTTTTATTCCAAGAACGGCTAACTTTTGATAAGACAAAATGTCGTGACCGAATGTGTTAGTCACGTACTCAACTGTATTACCCACTCAGTATTATGAAATTGAAATTTGAAATAATTATTATTTATTATTTAAATTAAAATTATTAATAATTATTTGTTATTTTTATTAATTTCGATTATTACATTATTATGCGCCATCGAATCTTTTTAAAGCGGTGAAAAAAGACAATATGATTTTCACAATCCATGGCGGCTATGTTCTTGAATGCAAAACTATGCGGGTATTGTTGGTTGATTAATAGAAATATTCCTTTCAGCACTTTCGGTTTTTCTCGACACAACGTTATGATACTAATTGATATTAATTTCAATGCTTAGGTTTTTTTTTCAACCTTTTTTATGTCACAGGGCACTCTCACAGTTGAAATTATTTAGGCCCTAGTCCACCACGCTGGACAAGTACGGATTGGTGGACATAATGCCTTTGAGAAATTATGAGTTACTTTCAGGCATGCACGATAGTGGAAAACATCATATTTAATTAAATAGGTACCACATTATTTTCGAGAAATGGACAGTAATAATTTCTTTGTCAGTGGTGCGCGCCGAGGATTTGAATCCGGTACGTCCGTGTCGGAGACCGCAGTCTCTACCGCTCGGCCATCGCTGCTGGTCAGTCCCTCAAATCTGGGAAAAATTCAAATCTTTCGTAAGTTGTGAAAAATGAATATACTAAATCAAAAAAATAGCCTGAATATGTGAAGTATATCCTATATTTTGGAAAGATTTTAATTTGTATAAAATTGTATACACAACGACTTAACTTACACAATTTGCTGCGTGGTAACATAAAACCAGCACATAATACACGTTATTACATTATCAACGCTAAACTTTTATAAGGCGGAAAACATCCTTACAGAATGTGCAAGTCACGTGGTAGCCTATATTTAATCTACTCCACATTTTGTCCCATCGATTCTTTTTAATGTCTTGAAAAAAAGTTACTATGATTTTTCAATCCACGGCTATGTTCTTGAATACAAAACTAAGCGCCTATTGTTGGTTGATCGATTGGAATAATCTTTTAAGGCCTTAATAAGGTTAGTTTCGTTCTAAAATTTAATACCAGTAGGTATTACTTTACTTAATGATTTATCGATCAATTTTACAAAGACTATGATGAATGTTTTAGTTCTTGGGAACAATAACGAAGTGGAAAGCGAGCTAAAACGATTATAACGTTGTCTTTATAAGGATGAGGAGGATTTTCATAGGCTTTTTATGAATAAATAAATATTTCATATAATAATATATTGAGAGGCTACTATGAACTACATCGATATTTTTTGCCGTCTGTTGCAATGATAAGTAAACTAATGTTACCCAGCAAAAGAGCAACAACTTCATACTTTACATTTTGCGCTAGTTAAGCTATGAATTCATACTAATATATTATACCACTGCAGCAATTTAATATACTAAGGACCTTATAGTATTGTATTGTATTGTATTGTATTTGTAAGTACGCTAATTGTCAGTTAAAGACACCCAGACACCAGTAACTTCAATTTCAATTTCACAATGATCGAGTAGCACTAATCATATGATAAACTGACCCGTACTCATAGCTTTTACTTGCCAATTAGGTACCTTTTCTTGGGATGTAACTAATCAAAATTTTACTTGGAGATGGTGAACGAGGCTCTAAGAATATTATTATTTAAATTGATAATTAATTTTATACTGTAGCTGAAGATCCTGTTAGTTAGAACCCGTTATCTTGACCACTTTGCAGTAGTTCGGTAAAACGCAACTTGGAGCGCATCTGGTACTTTGATGCCATCGTCGTGAACATACTACTTGTCGTAACATTTTTACCAAATGTGTTTGAAAAACTATTTGTTACAAGCCTAGGGTTGCTGATTAAGATCTCTTAAGTACCTGTTGGCAGAGGTTTGTCAAATTGATTCCAAATTTTCAAACCAACGGAGAGTACTTGTACAGACACGATGGAAAGACAAATTAAATAATTCAGAATGCTTAAAATGTTTGAAAACATCAAATTTTGTACTACGTCTTTGTCATTTTTATGTAGTACGTAAGTACATTATTCTTAGTCTAAGTTTTTATGCCTCACTAAAGTAAACAATTTTTTTTTATTTTATGTCAAATGTTATTTTTGAAAAGTTTACAAACAAAATAAATAAAAAATAAACAAAACATAATAATCTCTGCTTCTGTTTCTCGTAGTTACTTTATCCCTGAGGGCAAACGACTGAAATTCGTAAAGTTTATTGTTTATATCAAGTCCCAAGAGCTAAAATTCAATCAGCGCTTTATAGTAGAATTCAATAGCAAACAAAATGGTAAATAACAATTATATAACTTTCATGGCCCTTTCTGACGTTGAATTGGTCTTAGTACCTTTAGTTGCCTTTTGGATTAAAAGCAATTCCCTTTAGCGTCAAAAGCAATTTGTATAATTGTTTTTAATCTATGTATCTATCTATCTATCTATCTTTTTCTTCTATCTATCTATCTATATATCTTCATCTATCTTCTATCTATATCTATCTATCTATTCTATCATATCTATCTATCTTCTTCTATTCTATACTATAATAAATCTGTAACAAGTCGGTTTCTGTACATTGAAGATATTTGAGAAATATTTCTTTAGGGCTATTTATTAGCATAATAGAACCCAAAATAATGATTTTTAGAATTATTGTCTGTTTATCTGTTTGTTTGTTCGCGCTAATCTCAGGGACGGCTTAACGTAGAAGGATGCGGTTTTCACTGATGTATTGGCATTTTCTTGGATTAACATTTAGTGTTCGTTTTATTTAAATCGGTTTACAAATAAAAAAAATGCGTCAATTTCAAGAATTTATCGAGGGCCTTAGGCTACTGGCTATAATAATATGACATCGTGCTATGACTTATACCGAAGTTCATGCGGACGAAGTCGCGGGCGGCCACTATATTTCATAAAACTGTTATGATCTGTAATTATTATGCAACTCGTTTTTTGTCACGACAAATTAATCCGGTGTTTCGCCGGCAATCGAACCCGGTACCCCTTCGATTGGCAGTCCGACATGGTAACCATTGCGCCACGCAGGTCGTCAAATCGTTGTTTCATAAATGTTTGCAATTTTATTTAATGCCTGTATGATTAAGCTGAAAAACTACAACCCCAACTGTTTCTACAGTTACGTCGTGTAAGAATACTTAGTCACGATTATATAAAACCAGTTCAGTACAAAGTGAATTCTCTAGGTGGTACGGAGGGTTCAGTATAATGCAAATATTTGTACCTACATAGTTGTGTGCGAGTGTATATTATATTCTAACATGGATAACATGTTAGAATATAATATACTACACTCAACTTTAATTACAGTCATCATAGTCATTATTCAAAGCCTCGTCGGGAATCGAACCCGGAGAGTGCTCCGGTCTGTTGTCGGACACGATAACCACTGCCCCACACGGATCATCACATTATTACAGAGCGTTATAACTAACTAGCTGTGCCCGCGGTTTCACCCGCGTTAATTTATTCAAAGTATCCTATTTTACTTCTCATATCTCTAAGAATATTATGTACAAAGTTTCATGATGATAGCTTGAGTAGTTTTCGCGTGAAAGAGTAACAAACAGTTACTTTTGGATTTATAATATTAGTAGAATGGCCACGTAAAATGTCATACATCCAACCGAAAAGTGGTAGTACACGCTCTTCACCATTTTGGTACGAAACGCTAAAACGCAAACACTTTTTCATGCTAAATACGAACTCATACCGTTATTAGCATATTTATCATGGTTTAAGAATTACCTTGCTTCCGCCATTACCCCGTTCATAATATTAGGATTTACATTAGGCGCGCCCTCTGCAGGCGATTAGTGGAACTATGGTGTGGAATGCGGCACTGCGACAAACTTTATTTAAATGAACTGCTCATAGAAAAGTCTGAATGGCTGGCTGCAACTATTTCTGCATCCCACAGCTGGACAAAGATCTATCCCTATTATCATTGGGGAGGCATGGGAGCTTACCACCCATATATCCTCCAACAAGGTTTAACAACTGCTATCGATAACAATTGGGACCGAGGACATGCTGTCCGACGTACAGGTACGCTCATAACATTTGTCACTAGCGGTTTCCCATCACACACCCGACTGCACCCGTTTTGCGTAGTAAGATCGGTGAAAAAAAAATCAATTCCTATTTTCAAAATGTAAAGCTGATTTATTTTATTAAAAAGGGATTACCGATACATGTTCTATATACCACTTAATTCCAGCGTATTTCCCACAATAATACGCAGGAATTGAACTGCAATCATTGCGGCGTTTATTCGCGAACGGCGCGTATATTTTAATTACTTTCGGTCGGAAAACTGCTCGTTTTCAGTGGTTATGACCACTGATATCTGTTAGTTTATAGTGAATGAATAAAAAAATGTCTTGATCGGGTAGTATTCATGATACTGTGTAAGAAAACATTGAACAATCTGAATATTAACTTTTGGATATTCACAAATCATTAAAATAAGTACAATATTTACTGCATACCAATATAAACATGGAAACACAACACATACAATATAGGAAGTTGACGTGTTAGATTTATTAATATATGTATACGGCGGCGGCCATGGTAACGGCAGGGCAGGCGGTACTAAGAATCTCCGGCAGAGACGACCTCTGCATCTGGCAACATTTAACACCAGGACACTGAGAACCGACGAAAAGATGCATGAGCTAGAAGCAAAAATAGATAAGTTACGCTGGAGTGACATAGGATTATCCTAAATCCGAAGAGAGTGGGAGGACACGGAGATCCTTAAATCCGGTAACTTATTCTATCACCGGGAGGGCGAACATCTGTCCCAAGGTGGTGTCGGGTTTCTCGTTCACAGGTCCCTCGTCAACAACGTGACGAAAGTCGAAAGTGTGTCAGCAAGGGTAGCGTACCTTATACTCAGAATATCTAAACGGTATTAGATGAAGGTCATACAGGACCCGCAGAAACACCCAGACGATGAGGTTGAGGCTATGTATGATGACGTCAGTAGAGGCAAACGTACCTCTAAGACTCATTTCATGGTGGTGATGGGGGATTTCAATGCAAGACTGGGCACGCAAGACGGCAGCACTTGGATAAGCTCTAATGGTTCCACAAAAAGCGAGATAGACTTAATTATAGCAGACAAACGGCACATATTTAATGATGTCTCCGTGATCAACAGGTCGAAAACCGGAAGTGATGACCGAATGGTACTACGAGGTACATTAAATATCAACATCAAGCTGGAACGGTCACGCCTGATAAAGTCTACGCTCCGACCAACACCTGTCCAAATCGAGGGCTCCGAGAACTTTCAGCTCGAGTTGCGAAATCGTTTCGCAGGCCTGGAAGAATGCGAGTCTGTGGACGAATACAACACCAGGATGGTACAAACCGTCCATAAGGTAGGGTCCAAGTTCTTTAAGGCCCATTAAAACACATTTTTGGTAACTAATAGCAGGTTTAAACTATGCTTAGTAAGCAACGACATTCTGAATGAAAACTGAATATCACTTCTAATGTCGTTGCTTACTAAGCAACATATATATACAGGTTATATAAAAATTTTATTCGACAACTATCATTTAAACTAAGACTTCAAGTAAGATATCATGTTAAGATATATAAGAACCAAATAAGATTTATAAAGTTTGATGAAAACTACTTTGCAACAATCCGCAATCAGAACGTATCATGGTGTAAAATTTTTCATGCACATCCCTCCCTTCCATACACATGTTGCATGTGCGTGTATCCTATGTGAGAGAGACGGAGGTGTTAGTGCATGAAAAAAAAGTATGCAACATAATATCGTACGTTCTGATTGCGAATTGTTGCAAAGTAGTTTTTATCTAACTTTATAACAATAGAGTTCCCCAAAGTAACGCCTGATTCCATTAATTACAAAATAGATTTGTATAGAGCAAATGTAACCATCGCCTATTTTAAGAGAATATTTTTAGAACGGCTTTAACGTATTTACACCTGCCTACTTTATTACAATATTCTTAGTATGGATAACATTACTTATGCCAACCTACGTCAATGGCAAAAAATGTTTTTTATGTACGTTCCATAAAACAACAAGGCCCTTTTTCACATACTCTCAGAAACATCGAAAATAAATCTAACTTTGCGATAACAGAGTTATACCCGTATCCCCTTATCTAATACACGAACAGCAGTTTTTGGAATGAATTTTTAAAAGCTGACCTACTTCTTCCGCAGATAGGTGGAGAACATACGACTTCCTGTTACGTGCCATTAAAATATAATATTCCAAAGATAAACAAGTGAACTCGCTAACTGTGTAGTTGCTGTTACGTGATACTATGTTTTTGCAGCTAAATGTGTATATGTATAATACATATACTGAAAACCACACTAGTACCTACCACACTAGTACGTACCAAGACAGAAAAACATTCTGTCTTTGTGGCACTCGCAAAACAGGGTATATCTACATTACACCCAGACCGACAGCAGAAATTTAAACTCATTATTCAAATTTCTGCCTCGTCGGGAATTGAAGCCGCGACCCTCCTATCGGCAGTCTGGCATGTAACCATTTCGCCACACGGGTCGTCTAAAAATAAAATTCAATGTTTATAAACAACATGGAACATGTTGGTATTAATATCTTTGACATGAGTCTCTGCAAACCTAGAACCTTTCGATATTGGCTACATAAACCGTACTAAGAATAAGTCTTATATGTTTAGTGTTTCATCTTTGTTTTTATGGGTATTCGCGAAACAGAAAACTTATGCACATAAAAATGTTGCTTTAGGACGGCTCTTATATTTATTGGAAAAGAAAACGTTTCTCTTATTGAATAGACATAATAATGTTATATCGCAGAGACATAAAAGAAATGAATGTAATCGCTAGCATAACAACATTTCGCTCGTTTCTAGCTTATGAGATGACTTACTTTTGTATTTTGTGTTTACGAGTAAGTAGTCAAATAAATGCTTGGTATTTCATTGCGTCAGGATGAAAGATGAAGAAATTCGGAGAAAAACGAGGTTTAATAATGAAGTCATTAAATATTCAAGTTGAAGTGATATTGAGCAAGCGGTATTGTCACTTAGAGATACGATATTAAATTTATATATCAGTGGTAGAATTTTCGTTGTTCAAACGGGGACTTGGCTTTCTGTTGTGAAGATAATAATTCAGTGTAATTTGTTTTTCGGTAGAACGGTACGGTTGATCACCAGACTGACATGAAGCGCCTATATGATTATGGGAGGCCTATTCAGCAATGAATATTTAAATCTTAATTGATGAGAAAAATTTATAGGTTCATCCAATAAATACCTTCCAGCAAGAAGTCGAATCTTCTAATTTATTAATAACTACCGGTCGCCCGCGACTTTGTCCGCGTGGACTTTAGTTTTAGAATTTTTCTAAAATTAAAGTAGCTTTTATTACATCAGCTACCTGCCTGCGAAAGTCTCGTCAAAATCGGTCCATTCGTTTCAGAGATTAGTCGGAACAAACAGACAGACAGATTAAAATTGTAAAAAATGTTGTTTTGGTTTATGTACCGTATATGCATGTAGTAAAAAGCGGTTCTTTTAATATTACAAACAGACACTGCAATTTTATTTATTTATATAGATATAGATTGTATACAGTCTAGGGTAAAGATCAGTCTATTAACAAACCGTCTATTAGAATGCTCAACATGTGAAATTAAAATTATTTCTTGGACTAGTTAGCCACTAACTCACGTCCTTGCTAAATTAATTAGGGAAATGTTTCATATTTTTATTCATTCAAACCATCTTTATGTAACGTGGCAAGTGGAACGTGCATAAATACTTACAGTACGTACATAAAGTTTATAATTTTATAAATTACAAGACAAAAATATCTATATATAATCTTAATCTATATGTTTCTTGTGTTCGTGTGTATGTTACTAAAGTCCTCCTAAACGACTGGAAGGATTATGATGATTTTCTTCGTGTGTTCAAGGGGATTTGAGAATGGGCATGATGACAGATTTTCAAATACCTTTCCTTATTGTAGGTACAAGTCTCCTAGTTTCGAAAAAAAGCAATAAACTCAACTTTTAACGTAAATAAATGTATTTTCTGCTATGTAATTTGAATTAAGCGCGAAAACGCTCGTAGGTGTCATGGCGTCGGCTTGCTCGTCAAACTTCAAGCAACACGATGACATTAACTGAGACGTGACGTCATTCCTTTTGATTGGCGTTTTAGATAACATGGCCGAATGCTGTATTTAATACTTTTATTTTATTGAAAATCTTATTAATCTTAATGTTTATATTAAAACGGGATCATATTTTAGAACTTTTGTTAGCATATATTTTTCTGTAAAAGCGTTTATTCTCTGATTCTTTAATAGTGTCATCATGCCTATGGTTTGGATTCACAACTTGGTCCAGTAGAAAATGTTTTTTTTTTATTATTTTTAAATAGTTTTCCTATATAAATTGTTTCTACCTGTCAAACGTTTGTATTTCGTGCCGTGTCGTTCTAAACTTTGCCACAGTCAGAATAACAGGATAGCTCGTGTGTTATTATTTAGAGTAACATGAAATCTCTTTAAGATAATAAAAAAACAAATCTTCTTTCAATACTTTTAAGGCAGGACAACGTCTGCAATCGGGCGGAGCTGGGCCGAACCAGTAGTGTATTAAATAAAATGTGTATATATATATAAAGCCATGGATAACGAAGCTACATCACGTAGTTGCGTAAAAATAATTTTATTTCCCCGCGTAACGGTGAAGTCGTTTCCTGTTTCCGTAAAATTATTATTCATGACACTCTCAAATATGTATACGAATACGAAACAGGCAAAGTTATATTAAGTTGAAGAAGTTGGATTAGCGTTTATCAAAACGTCTAGCTTGTTTCTGCGGCGAACTGACTTTTAAACACATTTTGTGCCGAGCTTCGAAAAGGTTACGACAAAAGATTCAGTGATTTAAACGCGTTGGCTGATTTCTACAAATCCTTTGTCTGCAAGCTATTTTCAGTTTTGTTTTGGCAAAAATTGTATATTTGTTATTTTTGTTGTAATAACCTATTTTCTATTTATAAATACATTATATCTTTGAGGAAAGTCGTTTGGATAAATTAGTTTTGACGTTTGTTGGAGAAAGTTAAGAATTATTCATTTTGTGTTGTATTTGGCTGCAACCCGTTTTGCATCCCACTGCTGGGCACGGGTCTCTCCCCATTATCGGAGAGGCCTGGAGCTTACTCCACCACGCTGCTCCAATGCGGGTTGCTGGAGATGCGGGTTAGTGGCCAACCCGCTGTCGGATTTTTTCAAGGCCTCCGACAAAGTTTAACAACTGTTATATATCAAAAACAATCGGGACCGATGGCTTAACGTGCCCTCTGAAGCATGGAAACGCCACTTCCGGATTTCACCCATTTCACACCCGACCGCGCCCGTTTGGCTTAGATGCATAGATCGATTGCGTTCTACGCTAAGCGCCAGGCTATGCGCGCTGGTATTGTGGTATGTGGTAATTAAAATGACAGAATGTCAAATTTTAGTTAGTAAATATACGAGTTGATGTTACTTGTGTTAATACATAAAAGCCGAAAGAGTGGACTGCATTATATGGTCAGTCTTTGTGCATGCTACATAATATTTCAGTAACCTCGCATTATACGGAGTACATTGCTTCCACAAAATTGGACTTTTTAACGTATAACGTTTGGTTTGTTTTAGTTATTAATAGGAGTAGTAGAATAGTAGATCTATTACGTTATTTGACTATTCTTTGCGCTGGCTACGTACGAGTAAGTCCGTAACCTCGTAGCATGTGACTCGTAGCACGCATTTTGCACAGATATGTACTGTTCAACGTATAACTTCTGGTTAATTAACATATGCCACTTTTTTCAGTACTCAAAAGGCGAAATATTGCTGTACTTGGTCAGTCTTTACACTTGCTACATAAATCTGTAATCTCGTAGCAAGTAACACGTAGCACATAGCTCGCTTAGAAATGCACTCAAGGCACCTCGTAGCAATGTAGAAGACGATAGCTAGCTAAGGTCAGAACAAAATATAATTGTAATTTAATTGTAAGATATTAATTTTCTTTGTTAGTTCTGGCCCCAGTACAATAAAATACTTTTGCGTTTATTTGGATAAGACAGTTAATTTGTAAATGTTAAGAATAATATTACGGAGGGTTTTACCGTCAGAAAATTTACAAATATTTTTAAAATGTTTTAAGGTGTATAGATTATTTTATAAATCAATTAAGATTCTGTTGTATTTTTTGCAAAATAATATTCGTTTGGCATTTTATTTTACTTTGTTGCGCACCCTGTATATGTTGTGTTTGGGGGGTTTGACGACCCCTGTGGCGCAATGGTTATCATGCCAGACTGCTAATCAGAGGTTCCCGGGTTCGATTCCCGGCGAAGCAGAAATTTGATTGATCAGTTTAAATTTCTGTTCTCGGTCTGGATGTTTGTGTGTCTGTCTTTGTATGTGTCCATGGTACCCACGACACAGGGTATTATCTACCTTACTGTGGGGCTATGAGTGTGAAAAAAAATGTTATTTATTCGTTTGACGCGAAATGATTAATAATGAAATCAATTAATTGTAATTATTATTGATATAACGGAGAGGTTCAATTTTTGCGTCACGTTACTTGTTTTATGAAAGTATTTATTTAGTAGCTTTTTATAAGCTAAATTAAACGTATACATACCATTTAAATATCTTAGTACGAATAAAACTCCTTTGAAACACAAGTAAATTTAAGAAAAAATACTGTTTCTAAGTAGGCTACTAGGTATTTGAAGTCCTTATACTTTGCTTTTAGGGACCGAAATGGAGTCGAATTGTCAAGGATCCCAGTAAAAAGTTTATTTTTCAGACTTTCTGCTCGTTGTTTTTAGGGTTCTTTCTCAAATGAAGGAAAGCTGCTTCTTAGTTGTCTATAGTTTTGACGCTCGGTTTATATATACGTTTTCAACCATCTTTCTATCTCGAAAGGTCGTTTCATTTTATGATCGCGATGAGGTATCAAAGTAAAATTAAAATCTTACACTCGAATTTTAAGCAAATAATGTTATACAAAGCGCTTACGTCATACATTTAAGATTTGATACTACATTTACCAAAATGTAGTATCGAGGCCATAAATAAAATGTATAGATAAATTTGACTAAGGGCCTCTTTTACCACCTTCAAGTAAAGTGACAAATATGCTAATTGTAGGTTAAAGTCACTCGCAACTTCAATTTTAATTTCACGATGTTCGAGTAGCACTAATCATATGATAAACTGACCAGTACTCATAGCTTTTACTTGCCAATTAACTTTACTAGGGACGTAACTAATAAACACTTCACTTGAAGATAGTGAACGAGGCACTAAGAAAAATAAAATTCGGCAAGTCAAAATAAAGGAAAATTTCATAAATCATCATACAAATTTATTCATTTGTTCATCTCGTCATAGAAAAATTATATTCGATCTCTATGTCAAATCTCTCTAATAGCTGCAACATTTTTTTGCATGCCACTGCAGGGCACGGGTCTCTCCCCATTATGAGAGAGGCCTCCAGCTTACTTCACGCGTTCCCCGTGGACCAACCAGTAGACCAACTAGTCACCACGCTGCTCCGATGCGGGTTGGTGGACTCTCTAATACGGAACCCTTAGTTTGCGAATCAGACATACTTACCCAGTTTTTTCTGTAACAAAATTTATCAAAGTTGGGATCAACTTCTCGTTGTTCTTTCTTCGCGAAATTTGTCTCTGATTCGGCAATTTTATCCAAGGTCATCAGTTAAGCTCCTATTTGTGATTACTTCTGAACTTTTTTTTGATATCTATATTATGTGTAAGAGAGGTTTTAGACCAGCCTATTATACGCTTGTAAAATCTTTGTGTGAAACGGCGAGCTTTTGCCACACATGTTAAGGCTGATTTACATTGATCCAGTAGCTGGATCCAGTGTCACTATATTCCAGCTTTTACTGGATCAATGTAAATCAGTACTAACTATTTTACGAGTTATTAGCTCAAATACCTCAGCTGCGACGATGCCACGACTAGTTCAACTGCGAAAACGCTGATATTAGGTCGCTATCCCGCTGGCGTTTTACAAGCGTTGACGACATTCCAACATCTGCGCAGCGATAACGCTGCACAGACGCAACATTAACGTTGCGTTTAAAACGTACGCAGTGTTAACTTACTCATGCTGCGTTTGAATGCTAAGAGACAGAGTAAGATGGCATGATTATACCAAGTTGTTAAAAACAGTAACGTCGGGAGTTTTTGGCGGGAAGTCGAAAAAGACATAATGTGCTCTTGTTTTATTTTCAATTTCTTGGAGTATTTTTGAGTTATATCGGATAAATTTGATGGCATTTTGTTCGATATAGGTTAATTACAGTGCACGAGTGTTGTGGAATAAAACAACAGTGTAAAAATGTTTTTTCAGCTTGCCTCCAAATTCTATTTGTCACGTTCTGGTAATGAAACCATTGCTTTACTTGACTGACTGATTACTGATGACTTATTGACTTTACTACAACTAGCCCAGTTTCAACGAAACTGGCAAAAATATGATGCAAAAATTATACTTGACGCAGGCAATATGCAGAGTTTGCGATGCCATAATTGAAGAAAAAAAAACAGCAACGTCGATGTCACGTTGACACGACGTCAACGCCGCGTTTGCACAGCAACAAAGTTGAAGAAACGACAACACTCGTAAAACGCCAGTTTGATGATTTTTCATTAATGGCATCGCAAACTCTGTGCATATTGCCAACGTCAATTATAATTTTTACATCACTTAGTAGTCATAGAATAAAATAATAATTATGTCGTCAGTAATCTGTCAGCCTATTCAGTCAGATGTACAAGTAAAGCGATGGCTACTTAACCAGAACGAGTCCGATGCAGTTTTGGAGGCAAGCTGAAAAAAAACATGTTTTCGCACTGTTATTTTATTTCACAATACTCGTGCACTATCATTAACTTATATCGATCAAAACGCCATCAACATTATCCAATAAAAATCAAAAATACACCTAGAATATGAAAATAAAACAAGAGCACAACATATCCTTTCCGACTTCCCGCCAAAACAATAATATAGCTTATACATTGGAATATTACATAGGCTACAACTTATAAAGATATTATGTGAATTCTCCAAAATATGACGATAAGTGTCAAGTAAGTACGAATAAATCTAAAAATCTAAAAAATCTAAAGGCACTTCAGAAGGGACTTCACTTTATGCTAATGATCCTCCCTAACGCGAGTGAAACCGCTGGGCACAGTTTGTAAATAAATAAAGCTACACACTTATAGCCAAACACTAGGATTTCTTATGTCGTAGGTACCACGAACACTCACAAAATCATCAAACAAACACACAATGAGGTTAAAATTAACAAGGAATCTCAGTATGGAACGATAAATGCGAAGCAGTACCTCTATGATATAACATTTTAACACTGATTGTAATAAAGCGAAATTCTCGGAAATATAATTACGTAGTACACGTTCAGAATGGCCCACTTAATTAAGAAATGCTAGTTAGCGATGCTCATTACATTAAATTGTAGTGAAACTTTACGCGATAATATTATCCCACCAAAAATATTTTCATGTAAAATATTGCCAAGACGAGATATTATGACTCGCGCTGCTAAGCCACATATTTTGACTAAGGTGAAGAGTTTGTGAAGTGAAGCCTTGTAGAGTTAGAAGCTTGGATCCACATGAGATCTGATAACGTTCAGCGCCGTTCATCGAGCTAGAATTGCCACTATCCGGAGAATAGTGCGTGATTCCACAAATGAACTGTTAGCAGTCGTGGCTCAGGCTTCACCTGACAATGTCTGTTTTAAGCACTGGATGTACGTCCATAAATCTATAAACAAATGTTTGTAGTTAGATTTTTAAACGCAGCATAATTTTCTATTGTTACAATCCTAACTTTGGTTTATTTTAATTAATTAATTTATTTGTAAATATGTTTCTGTATGGGTTACTTATATACCTGAAATAAAAATTTATTATTATAACTTTTTGGAAAGTGCCAGTCATACGGTCTCGTCTTAGCTAAATTTTACATGAAAATGTTTTTGGTGGGATTTCATTTCTTTTTTTAAGTTGCTTGTATATCATTTTCAGAACTTACTCGTACCTTTAGTGTAAATTGCGGGTCTTACATAAACTTCTACTTCCTAACTAAAGGGGTTGGGAGATACGAGTTTTAAGTTTTATATTTTTTTTTAAATATTTGTTTACTAATACTAGCTTGCATACCAAATTTCAGCTTTCTAACACATAAGAATACCCTAAGAACTTTGATGATCATCATTGAGTCAGTTAAAACTTTCTAAGTTTAATAAAATCCAGACATATGAGTATTATAAATTTCGCTATTTGGCATAATCGAAACCCAAGTACGAAGCGCTTCGAGAAAAGGTAGGAAGTGCCCTTGCGCTTTGCTTGGTTCGTCTTGGCGGGAGCATTACTGTGCCCCCAGATGTAGGTTCGCCGATCTTAATTAAACCCCGAAATTGTCAAACCAAATCGTATGTAAGCGGGGTAAGTTGGTTTAATTTGCCTAGAGCTAGTAATATCAGGGCGTAGTTTTATAGCTCGCTTACGCGGGTATTTAATTTAAGTTCGACTTATCTTTTATGAGAATGTTTGCCATTAAAGTAAATTTCTACTTCTAGGTAGGTATTCTAATTAAAATAGATTTTTTGTGGTTTGATGGGGAATTCGAGGTTTTGTAGTTATTACTTACAAAAAGTAATATCTTTCGGGCTTAGGGCATCACAGGTATTGACACGGTGAGTCAGTACCTAAACTTTCGGGCATTTACTTTTAGATAACTACACTTCTGGACACATCTATTGGCCCACCTTGCATTTTTAGTTTCGTTTAGTCCTAGCTAAAAATTTATATTAGGTCGAGCAAAAAGTTTTTATGCAGTTTTGAACCAGGCACATTCATAATTTTATTCGATAGTATTTTTTAAAATTTCGAACACAGAATTTAAAGAAACAAAAGACAATTTGGAGCCTGTTCGTTGATATCAAACAATCGAATACTAAGAAAACTTGATTTTATTGGTTTACTTGGATTTAAATCTTGAAAGTGTGATTTTTCTCTTTGGTTTTGCAACAAACATTACTTATTCTAAACATTAAGTTGAGGTTATATCAATATCTACTATGGATACTTCGCCTGAAGTCGCCGCCCAAGCTGTGGCACTTATCCAGGCCGGACACAGCCAAAGAAATGTGAGTGCTCAACTTAATTTAAGTCGATCTGCGGTCCGGAATGTTTATCGGAGGTACCTAGAGACTGGCGGCTTTGTTCGTCGCCAAGGAAGGCCACGATCTCGGGTCACAACTGAAAGGCAGGATCGATTCATCGTGACGACCAGTTTGAGAAATCGTCACCTTACCTCCATTGAGATACAAAATCAACTTCGCGACTTCCACGGAGTATCTGTGAGCGCTCGAACTGTTCGAAGAAGGTTAAAAGAACGCGATATGGTACCACACAAGCCCGCTAATGGCCCCAAACTAACGCGAGCCCACCGAACAGCGCGTCTTCATTTCGCGCGCACTCATTTAAATTGGACTCAGCAGCATTAGAGCCGTGTACTCTTTTCTGATGAGTCTAAAATTGCGCTACATGGCAATGATGGAAGGAAGAAGGTCTACCGACGTAAGGGGGATCGTTTTGCACAATGCTGCTTTGAAGAGAGGGTTGCTTATGGCGGTGGCTCATGGACTGTCTGGGGCGGTATATCCGCGAGCGGCAAAACTCAACTTGAGGTTATTATGGGACCACGGCTGCCAACATTAAATGCTGATCGGTACATTCGTGAGTGCTTAGAACCTCACGTGATGCCATACGTGGACCATGTGGGCCCACATTTCCTTTTTATGCATGATAATGCAAGAGCCCATACGGCCGGCATCGTCAGGGAATATCTTCGGGATGTGAACATCACAGTTATGGACTGGCCAGCCAGAAGCTCAGACATGAGCCCAATTGAGCACATGTGGGACGAGCTAAAAAGACGTGTTAGGGCTCGTCAGTCAGTTGCCCAGACGATGCAGGAGTTGAAAACTGCCATAGAAGAGGAATGGGAGATGATCCCTCAAAATTTCATAGAGCGGTTGATAAACTCTATGCCTAATCGAATGAGAGCTGTCGTAGATGCCCATGGAGGCAACACGCGTTATTAAATTAAACCTTTATTTGATAAAACATGTTTTTTATTCAAAAATCAACTGCCTTCATCAAGGCGCATGCCCGACTTGTTAGGCGTAGCTCCATGTCGTGTGGTATTCTGAATTCAAATTTAAAACAATACGATCGAAAAAGATGGTAAAATGTATCAGGTTTAAAACTGCATCAATAGTTTTTGTTCAATCTAGCAATCATATTTAAGTAGGGGCCATAGAAACCTAAACTCTAAGGTGGGCCAATAGATGTGTCCAGAAGTGTATTTTAATTTGACAAGAAATTTGATAGCCTCCGTGGCGTAGAGGGTGATGAGCCGACTGCAAAGCGTGAGGTCGTGGATTCGATTCCCACCCAGGACAAATATTTGTGTGATGCACATGACTATTTATTTGTTCTGTCTAGGTGTTAATTTATCTATTTAAGGATGTATTTAGAATTATACAAGTATGTTAATCAGCTTTCTGATTACTATAGTACAATCTCTGCTTAGTTTGGAATCAGATGGTGTTGTGTGAATTGTCCAAAGATATTTATTATTATTATTATTATGACAACCTGCGTGGCGCAATGGTTACCTTGCTGGACTGCCAATCGAAGGGTCCCGGGTTTAATTCCCGACGAAACATAAGTTTGAACAATGAGTTTAAATTTCTGTTCTCGGTCTGGGTGTTTGTGTTTTTGTCTTTGTTTGTGTCCATGGTACCCACGACACAGAGTATATCTACTTTACTGTGGGGCTATGAATGTGAAGCGTTATTTATTTATTTTTACGAAATGACAATGTGACTATGACAGCAGTTTGGATGTTTTCTATACCACCGCTGCCTTTGTATGTTCTTGTATCAATCCAACCAAATCCATGTGTTTCTATGCAAAAGTGTGATTACTGGCCATATTTATTTACAGCCTCCGGGTAGAAGCGCAATACGATAGATACCACCTCAGGCAAGCACCAGGTTTGTTTGAAAATGAAAATTAAAAAATATTAATTAATAAAATTCAGTTTTACAATACATTATTCGGTTGGTGAGACATCCTTTTAAGTAAATAACATACGTGTGCAAGGATGCCATGCTCTTCCAAACATAGGTAGGTACATCTTAAAACTCAGTTTGTAGAACTTAACTTACACTTAAGTATTAAAACTAATACAAATGTGTGTTGTGTAGTATGGTGTGTGTGTGTAGGTTGTGTAAATGTAAGTACGTGTTTGTATGTGTAATACAGATTTTAAAGTTGTAAGATATATTATTGGACTGCACAGACTACTCATCACCACGTGGCTACATGCTTATCTGCTGATCCTTTAAAAAAATCAAAGTAGGATCTCCTTACAAATGGCGCATGCGTGGATTGGTATCGGTTTCAATTTATTATTAAACTTGAATTGAATATTCAATAGAACACTCTACTGATTTACAGTATTTTCCTCTTCACTATCTAGTATCGTACATCCAAAGCAAAACGAAATAAAAATTTATGTGGTTTCCAACAGTGAATGAATTGAATGGGGTGCCGGAAAGTGTGTCAAGTCTGTAACCAATACTCCTCAATAACCTCTATTAACCCGACGTGAATGCCACGTATATACGCTGTACTAGTTACGTCACAAACTATATTCAGGGTGGTTGTTCAAAATCAAATTAAAAATATTTATTTCATATTAGGAATAGGTACAAAGTATTCGCTTAATGAATGTCATTTTTTCCCGGTCATCGCCTTTAGGTGCCTGTTTGGGCTAGGTGTTGAGCTGAGAGAAAAAAGGCGGCAGATAAAAACTCCCAGCAGCACTCTTTTTAAAAAAAAGTACATATATTGAGATAACAGTATGGCTATGGGTCCATAATGGGCACACGTGACAGCTTATCGCATGAGACACTATGTTAGTTTTGTTTTTCATAATGTTTACTTTGCTAAGGGTCTCTTTCACTTTTAAGTAAAGTGACAAGTACTCTAATTGTTGGTTAAAGTCACCGGTAACTTCAATTTCGATATCACGATGTTCGAAAAGCACTGATCATAATATGATAAACTGACCCGTACTCATAGCTTTTACTTGCCAATTAACTTAACTTGGGACGTAACTAATCAATACTTTACTTGGAGATGGTGAACGAGGCCCTAAGTGTATTAAATTGAGGAACATCTATGCTACTTCAAGACGTTTTCTTTTCAGTAATAGTAATTTTATGAATATTACGATAATTTTGTATGTAACAAAATATGTGCTGAAAATCAAACGTCTTCATAAAACATATAAAAATCAAACACTGTAAACGCAAAGAAAAAAATTCGCTTATAACATAATGTTATTGATATTGTAATTTTATGAAAGTGAATAAAGCAGAGTAGGTATAAGCTTCTTTTATTGTTAAATAATCTTGATAGTGTTTTTTTTATCTATATCTATACTAATATTAAAAAGAGGAAAGATTTGTTTTTTTGTATTTTTGTATGTTTGTAATGAATTACCTCAAAAACTACTATACCGATTTCAAAAATTCTTTCACCATTAGGAAGCTACATTTACCATGAGTAACATAGGCTAATTTACCGCGGGAAAATGCTTCATTCCTACGTGAAAACGGGTAATAGGGTCAACGCGGTTGAAGCAACTGGCTAAACGCCTAAGATTTTAATATTGCAATGAAGCCTGGAATAGCACATGAGCTGTTTTTTATCCTACGGGGATCCATTAAACGGGTCCACGGGGGTGAAGCCGCTGGCGGAATTCTAGTTCCATCATAATAACATTCCTTCAAGGTTCCTTGAAAAATTGTTTTAACCTTGTATAGAACATGTATGCAAATATGACCTACATATACAGTTATTTATGGAAATCTTATTAACAGTTACACTAAAATTGGCAAACCAATTTCCCTTTGAGACAAACTAACGTCTAGATCTCTAGATTGACTTTGCTAAGTTTAGAAGCCACGACTATCAATAAATTGCCTGTCATACACACTCACACAACAAAATTCAAAGACAAGGACGAGATTCCTTGTCAATCTGTCTGTACATAAACTTAGACTATGTACCATTTATTTGTAAAATTGAGGATTCCATTCCATAATTGATGCTTTTCGTGAGGAAATATCCATATAAATTATATACCAATAATATTTAGCTGCAGGGTTTGTTTGTTTGAAAACGCTAAACTTAGGAAATACTGGTTAGATTAGTTACTGGTGTCAGATTATTTATTTAGACTTTACTAATAGAAATGATTGTGAACGACTATTAAACAATACATTTTATATCCGACTGTTTCAAAACGAGGGTTATTTTGTTAGAGCGTTTGTATATACCTAATAATATGTATGATTCTTTGTTCTCTGCTATAGCACAGAATGGCTGCAACCCTTTTTGCGTCCCACTGCTGGGCACGGGTCTCTCCCCATTATTGGGGAGGCCTGGAGCTTCCTCCACCACGCTGCTCCAATGCGGGTTGGTGGAGATGCGGGTTAGTGGTCAACCCGCTATCGGATGTTTTCAAACCGCCCATAAGGCCTCCAACAAGATTTAACGACTGTTATCTATCGACAACAACCGAGACCGACGGCTTAGATAGCGGTCACCCATCTCACACCCGACCGCGCCCGTTTGACTTAGTCGCATAGATCGCTTGCGGTCTTCGCTAACCGCAGGGCCATCCTCGCTTCAATATCATACCAATAGCACAAAATACTAACTATTTATAGTCTGAATAGCTTGATTTTTTTTTTCGTATGAGGTATCGTAATGTATTATAACGCTTCACACTCATAGCCCCACAATAGGGTAGGTATACCCTGTGTCGTGGGTATCATTAACACACACAAAGACAGAAACACAAATACCCAGACCAAGAAGAGAAATTTAAACTCATCATTCAAATTTCTATTTCGCCGGGAATCGAACCTGGGACCCTTTGATTGGCAGTCCGGCATGGTAACCATTGCGCCACACAGCTCCTCGACTGCTATTGTTGTACTTATTTTAAAAGGTTCGGGAAGGAGGAGAAAGAAAGAGGTAATCGTCTAATGATTATAATAATATAGTTCTCATTTGTCAAATTACACATTGCACACACTCGGCTAATGGTCTGGTTAGAATTTAAAAAAGTTAGTGTTAGATTCTTCATTTATAATCTATTAATTGAAGCGCGCATGGCCTGGCGAGTAGCGTAGAACGCAAGCGATCTATGCAGCTGAGCCAAACGGGCGCGGTCGGCTGTGAGATGGGTGACCGCTAGTGGCAAAAAAATTCATGCGCGTTTCCGTGCTTCGGAGGGCACGTTAAGCCGTCGGTCCCGGTTGTTGTCGATAGATAACAGTCGTTAAACCTAGTCGGAGGCCTTATGGGCGGTTTGAAAACATCCGACAGCGGGTTGGCCACTAACCCGCATCTCCACCAACCCGCATTGGAGCAGCGTGGTGGAGTAAGCTCCAGGCCTCCCCAATAATGGGGAGAGACCCGTGCCCAGCAGTGGGACGCAAAAAGGGTTGCAGCCAATAGAAATAAATATGTATACGTATACATAATGGTATAAAATATGCAACGGTGATAGGAAATGGTTAATGGTCGATTTAAACGACATCTCGACGGCTGCTGGTAACGTACTCACTTATTCCTAAATTATAACTATTTAGGAAAAGCGATTGCGCGCCAACGCAACCCACAAAAAATTTTCATTAAAATTTAAAAAGTAGCGAAGAATGGTAAAGAAATTAATCTTTTGCTGAAGATGCTTTTGGAAATGAGACAACAGACAGAATGGAACTACCGTAACTAGCTTAAATGCGCTGATTTATATTTGGGTCAAGACGATGAATGCCACTTCCGAAACTCGCTCAAAATGCAAATTTCAAAAGGGATCCTTACAATCAGATTACTTAATAGTACTTTGTCCACTTTGTCCAGCGAAATAATTAACGGTTTTATTTTATACTAATCTTCCGCCAGCGGCTTCGCCCGCATGGACCCGTTTAATGGGTTCCCGTAGGTTCAGGCTTCATTTCTATATTAAAATCATAGGCGTTCAGCCAGTTGCTTCCGCGTTGAGCCTATTACCCGTTTTCACGTAGGAATGAAGCATTTTCCCGCGGTAAAAAGCTTATGTTACTCAGGGTAGGGTTTTTGAAATCGGAACAGTAGTTTTTGAGTTTATTCATTACAAACATACAAAAATACAAATCTTTCCTCTTTATACTATTAGTATAGATGAACCTATACCTACCTTTTTCATTGTACGAATGTATTTCCTCATACATATTTTGCCTGATATAGGAATTTCACTGTACTATGCAAAACAACAGAGTGTACACCATTTTGGGCAATAGTTTGCGGTATCTATGTAACCTGCCATCTAAATTCTTATTAGTAAGACCGCGTATCAGATCTAAAACAATAATCATAAAATAGGTACACAATAAATAGCCCTTTCGTAGCCAAAAGTCGAGGCAATATTGCAATTCGGTCTACTTTTAATGAAATAAAGCAATCTGAAAGTTTTTGCGACGGCAGAGTTGCGTTATTCCTTGATTGGGAATGTTGGAAAGTAGGCTATGCCTAACTTTGAAGGTAGGCAAACTAAATAGAATTGTTTTATGCTTTTGTATTATATTCTGTTAGTTATTTGACTTCTGTATTATTTACATGTAGAGTTATATTAGTTTTCCTTGTACACGTTTAGTTTTCGAAGCATATTGCTGTAAGAATACTTCTCCAAAAAGTTTTCCATTAGCAATAAAGTTTTTGTAAGTTTTATTGTTAATCTATAACAATATTTTCAATGGACAAATTGTAATTGATTGATGTTGCTAATATTTTCTTTAAAATAAAAAAGAAGTAAGAAAGTAGTTTTCAATATCTTCAGATTTTAATGGGCCTGATGCATATTAGTTCTCGTTAGTTATCGTTTTGTTTTTTTTTTCAAATTAAGCGTATTGAAAGGAAATAAGTATAAAATAACCCATGGCGGCTTTCTGCCCGCTGCTCTGCCAACAAGGACCACACTTTTTGGCCCTTAAATATGAAACATTTTTGCTGGGTCAAAAGTAGCCTATGTACATAATATGTCAGATTTTTTTATTTCCCGTATATTTTTTAGTACCTTGACGACCGAGCGTCGATCATGATCGATTTAACACCCACGAAACCAAGGTACTAAATTTCAACAAAATCGTTAGATCCGTTTAGGAAATTCAAAATATAATAATATAATTAAGTATACACAAAAATTGCTCGTTTATAGGTAAGATAGATAAGTATGATATAAGATATTCGTAAAAGATTTTTACGATTACATCGGCTCTATTACATATTATACTTAGCGTAGTATATACACAAATAAAGCAATATGAATCTTTAATTACATATACACAGCTATAGCGTTTAAAGTTGTCCCTTAGTTATCAAGAACTTATCTGTAACTGCCATCCTTATCTAGGGTCCGTATACTTGGCATGAAATGTGTCTTTCCACAATTTGGCTCACCATAGCGGTCGCGGCATTAGCCAGATTTATGGCGTCGACTTTCCTAATATTGTTTGCTTCGTAATGGTCACTTTTATTGCTGCGGTGCTATCCTTAATATTATTTTGTTTTGTTCCTTCTAGCTACGTACCAAGGACAGTATTTTTATATGAGGTAATATGATGTGAATATTGAAAGTATCCCTGTTATAATACTCAGAACGGATCTTTGTCTCTTGGTACAAGTAGATGCGCAGAACTTAAAATTTGTTCTAAATAAATAAATTTTCCGCACAGCAGTTCAATCTCAGTCGCTTGTTGCACCAAACTTCAGAGGAACAGTGATCTGTTTTGACAACTGTAACACAGATAAAAACAATCGAATCGAGAAGTCCTCTTTTACCTGTCTTTTTCGATGGTTTTCGCCTCAATAACAATAATCTACTATTTCTTTAAATATTCATTGAAATCTATAGAACTCTACAGCCATAAAAAGACAGAACAGTTAAAGAAAAGATCGGAAAAGGTTAATATGAAATCAATTATTCAATAATATTGCTTTCCTAAAAGTAAAAGTATTTCGATATCCGTTGTTCTATGTCTATTATTTCATTACAGCGAATGGTCCTGATATCAAAGGTATCTCTTTTGGTATTGTAGAGCTCTGTATTTCCGGATAAATTACGCTGTATGTTAAACTAGAATAATTATTTATATTATATATCCTGCGAGTATATGTTCAATGTAACTGTCTACATACGAATTCTTTTTCGTAGAGAAACTGTGATTAGATTCTTATTGACACTAAAATACCCGGTAAGCTTATTGAGAGCTATATAAATCTCTGTCAAAAATTAGCTTAAATGGATTATTAGGGTCTCCTGATAACATTCATAAGATAATTCGAGCCTTATTTTTACTTGAAGTATGCAAATAAATTCTCCATCTACTCGTTGTCAAACCTTAATCAAAGAAACAAAGATGTCAAAGGGATTTTATAACGAGGCTCGATGAGAGGTTGTTGAATTTCTTAGCGCGCTGTTTTGGTTTGTGGGAAAATCTTTTTACATCGCGTTTTTGAAATATTTTTTACGGAAACTTGAAACCTATATTTTACCTGTTGTTGTAAAAAGTTGAATTATGTCTATATGTCTATATATGCCTATATAATATATATCTAGCTTTATTCAGTTTTTTACTTTTGGAGGATTGTAATATTACGAGTAAGTTTTCACAACTACCTATGGATGATCAACCTCAAAAAAGGTCATAGAGTTTTCTTGGAATCCATGATATATCGTTAATATTCTAAATCAATCATTAATTTTTCAGCCTTTTATAGTCCACTGCAAGTCATAGGCCTCCAATAATTCATTAATTCTTCAGCCTTTAATAGTCTACTGCAAGGTTTTTTTTTGTATCGGGGGAAACCTTCAAAAGGTACACAGCACCTTGGGAGAGGATACCGCGTTATGTGGGATTTGACCGCACTAAAACTTCCTCGGTGGCCTGCCTCTGCGCTTGGGGAGGACTCCGGGATCTCCTGTGGAACGCACTGGTGACCTCCACGCGCGGCGCCCATAATGAACCCATCTTCGGGAGAGCATACCTTCCGATGGTTTTAATTGTTTTGTTATGACGTTGTCACGTTGAAGCATTGTCCGTAAACCGACTTTACAGACAACCAATTTTATGAATACAAAGCAATTATTATTCATCACCAATTTACTTAAAAAAATTTGGTCACATTTTTTTGATATACAGATATAATAGTTTTATTGATACGAGTACTATCTAATGATTAACGTATCTTTTTATGTTAGAGGTTTTTAATTTGCGCTTATAAGATTAAGTATCGTGACTTCTAATGCCATTTTTACCAGCAAAAGTACAAAAAAAAATATTGTATGACCGTAACTTATCCAGACTGCTTTGAATGTTTTTCAAAATACGATAGGGCGCACGAAGAAGTGAATATAAACCTTGTTGTCGGTTGATAAAGTTCAGATTCCATGTTTTTATTTTAATAAGATGAGTTACAAATTACGTACAAGGTCGATTTTTATCCGGCTTTCTATAAAATTATTCTCTTATATAATTTTTTCATGTTTCGTACGTTTAAAATTTTTGTACATAATTTCTCTTGGAAAACTGTAAAATTATAAGTAGCAATGATCGCCAAGTATAAAGTGTTTCTCATATGCTGGGAATCCTGTTTCAAATCCTGTCATGCACCTGATAAAATAATGATTTTATGAACGTTGATATTTATCACTGCTCAGTAATGAGGGACACCATTCTAGCATTTTATAACAATTATTTCCTGTACTCTAATACTGTGAGTGATATAAGTTACCTCCACTCAAATCCTGCTTAATTCGGAGAGAAACTTGATCCGAGCAGAATTAAGTTCAATTTGTTGCAAAAAGACCCAGTCTTAGCCTATTAATTGAAAGGAACAGAGTTTTTTTAATGTTAAAACTGAATACTGATCTAGTTACGAGTAGGTATTAAGTCAATGGACCAGGCATGTACTATGGTAATCAGAAAGCTGATAAACATACTTATATAATCCTAAAAATTGATAAAATGACACCTAGACACAGAGAAAATAGTCATGTTCATCACACAAATATTTATCCTGGGTAGGGATAGAACTCACGACCTCACGCTTCGCAGTCGGCTCATCGCCCACTACACCACCTGATGACCACGGAGGCTGTTAATTTGAAATGTAATTACGATGATTTCCGTCACCGTGCGTGCTTTTTACTTTACTCATAATTACTCCAAGGCTGGATGCTTAGTCCTAGCTTGACCAACGTAGTGGACTATGGCTTACATCTCTTTTACTTCCGAGAGGAGACATGTGCCCGTAGTGAGACAGAAAAAACGGGTTGCACTCCGGTAGTGCTGGCAGAAGTGAAAACTTGGACATTAACGTTTGATATTTTGGAATGGGGAATAATTTCGCACGAATTGCTTTTATTGTCAGTATTATTTTTCATCTAGTATTTTTAGTACCTAGGTTTTCATCTAGTATTTTTATAAAGTACTCACTCATTTTCTTTCACTGTTTCTTCGTCACTTTTTTCATTAATAGATGCACTTTGTTCAATGTCCATATTTTAAATACTTGATATAAACGAATTTTAAAACTGTAGACAGTCGAGCCATCATCAGCTGTCACCCCTCCGTCTTACGATTTTTCGATCAGGCCACGTGTCCTGACGCAAGTTTAACATTTTTTACCCATCCCAAAAAAAGTGCACAACGCCGCTAAAGAAGTTTTCACTTCAACAAGGGTTGAAAAAATTCATTTATTATTACAATTTTAGTATGGACACATCTGCGCTACAATTTCGTATATCGCTCATAAATTTTTGGACAACGAAATATACTCATATCGCAACAACATAGTATTTACAAGGTAAAGTATTTCCAAAAAGGTACAAAGAGTTTGTACGGAACATTTTATAGCCTACCCTCATTTTCGAAGCGTAAAATACGACCGCAAATTTTGTGTGCTTATGATGTTCTGAGCACAGGTGGGTTCCCATTATGTAATATAGTTTAGGTCCTAAAGTAAAATATCGAATGGAAGTTATAAAGTCTACAACGCGAAATACCTATATGTATATATTATCATGTTTGACCCCAGTCAACATAATAATATATTTAAACTTAAAATATTTATATTTGTAGTTAAATTTTAATGTTAGAAGTATGAAAAGTTGTTGAGGTATCTTTATTTATCACGCTTACTATGTTATTTATATACGCTCTTTTCAAATATTTTTAATGGTTACGACATGTTTTGAGCTGTTTTTTATTACGGACTATATATAAAAGTACAATAATTAAACAGCACTTATCGTTTTACGTTAGAATTTTCCATATTGCGAGTTCCAACGTCACACAAAGACAAACACTTACATGTAGACCGAGATACAGACTGAATGAAAAAGAAAATTAGTATGTAAATGAATCATTAAAGTATAATATGTCTTACTGGAAATCGAACCCATAATCACTTCGTTCTTTATAAATCAAAAAAATCTAAATAATACTAGTGATCCGGACCAGTTCCGCCCGGTTGCAGACGTTGTTCTGCCTTTAAAAGTATTGAAAGAGGATTTTTTTTATTATCTTAAATAGATTTCATGTTACATTGAAACAAAAAGTCAAATAAAACAAATAATGACATACGAACTGTCCTATTATTCTGACTGTGTCAAAGTTTGGAACGACACGGCACGAAATACAAACGTTTGACAGGTAGGAACAATTTATAAGGGAAAACTACTTATAAAGTTATGCTTATTTTTTATACCTATAAAAAACATTTTACAGTGGATCAAATAGTGAATCTTAACCATTCCCAAATCCCCTTGAACGCACAAAAAAATCATCATAATCCGTCCAGGTGTTTATGAGGTGTTCAGTGACATACACAAGCACACATAAAATATATACATATGTATTTTAAGATAATCGAAATTTCTTTAGCTGAAAGTATATTTTAACCTAGGAAAATAAAGACTCAAATTACATAGTTATCACAATGTTTAATACGGTAACTTATCTATTCTGTTTCATGTTATTTCTACAGTAAACCTTTAAAGTATTAATAACTTATTGTGGTTGTAAAACGTATACGTGTACGCTTCGTTTATGATCATTAATTAATTAATGAGGTCCGAGTAACTATGACCTTTGTCGACGCGATACGTAGGTGTGCATGATCAAAGTTTAATGTACTAATGTTAGGCGCTCTGTTCACTACAATGTTTTGTTTTGTAGGTGGTAGAACTATTATCTTTCGCTCGGGGAAGTACCACTGCTGCACTCACTTCTGCCGTGAACCAATTGTATTGTGTTTCGGTGGAAAGGTGCAGTTGCCGGCCACGCACATGAGGCGACCACCAGCGTCCGAAATAGCAGCGCAACTGCATACGACCTCAGACAAGACTTACCTATGCTTGCTTGAGGTTGTATGTAGATGTCCATGGGCTGTAGCGACCACTTAACACCACGTGGCCTGCATGCTCGTCTGCTACTCCATTCAAATAAATAAATAAAAAAACATGGTATTTAGTACCAGCGATATTAATTAATTTCTTCCAAATACGAAACTTAATAATTTATTCAGGACGTAGTAAGCGACCTTTATAGTGCTGCGCAACCTACGGTCATTTTGAAATGTTGATTATGTTTGAAAAATGACGACATGAATCCTGAAACAAAGTTTTCTTTCCATTACTCCAATGTTATTCTATCATTGTAATATATAAGCTTGGTAGATTTAATATAATTTGCTCAATAAAAATAACGTAGCTAACTGAAAGCACTCTGTATAAAAGCGGTGACGCAAAACAAATATTATACTAGGGCGGGTGTGGGCGGTTTTTTAGGTAAAATGTAATCATATCTGGACGACTGTAGTAAACCTTTATTCGTGTTATTTGAGCCTTATGTGGTATTTAGTTTTATGAACTTACCCGAGAGATCTTTTAAAATATGTACGAATGTGAATGTCGTTTTTAGGGGTAGTATTTTTTAAAATAATGTTAATTATGAGGTTAGTTGAATATTAATGTTCATTTAATTTTTGCAATCAGAGTTTACATGTTATAACTTGCCGGGTATCAGATTTTCTTAACAATGACGCTTTATTGCATTCTATATCATTGGTTAAAAAATTCCGGCTACTACGGTATATAATTAAAGGTTATCCTATATTGTAATTGTGAAGCGCGCATGGCCCGGCGGCTATCGTAGAACGCAAGCGGTCTATGCAGATAAGCCAAATGGACGCGGTCGGGTGTGAGATGGGTGATCGCTAGTGGCAAAAAAATATCATGCGCGTTTCCGTACTTTGGAGGGCACGTTAAGCCGTCGGTCCCGGTTGTTGTCGATAGATAAAAATCGTTAAACCTTGTCGGAGGTCTTATGAGCGGTTTGAAAACATCCGACAGCGGGTTGGCTACTATCCCGCATCTCTACCAACTCGCATTGGAGCAGCGTGGTGGAGTAAGCTCCAGGCCTCCCCGATAAGGGGGAGAGACCATCCCACGGGACGAAAAAAGGGTTGCAGGCCAGCCAGTCAGCACTATATTGTAAATGGCATCTTCCCTCAGTAGGCATGACGGTCTACCCAATGATTAATAAATTCAGTTGGCTGTTACAATCGTTTGATTACAGTTTTATAAGTACGTATCCTCAATCAACATGCATTGTAGCAATCGAGCTTCTGCTTCAATACGGGCTTATAACTCCAGTCCTCCCTAATAATGGACAGAGACCTGAGTCCAACAAAAGGACACAAACAGTTGTGGACATATATGACCCGTGGACGACCCGTGTGGCGAAATGGTTATCATGTCAGACTGCCGATAAGAGTTCGATTCCCGGCGAAGCAGAAATTTGAAATATGAGTTTGTGTTTTTGTCTTTTTGTGTGTCCATGGTACCCACAACACAGGGTACTACCCTACTATGGGGCTATGACTGTGAAGCATCTTAAATTATGGATTTGTTTTTATGCAAAGAATAACAGTTTTAATAGAACATCTTAATTAGCTGTCTACGCAAGTTACGCAAAACATAAATACATACAAGTACCTATTAACTTTTTAGTAATTATATTTAGTAATTTTATAGTAATTACACTGACAAAAATATTTACCCAAATAAAGTTGAATGTGTTTGTATCAACAAAGAAATAACCTCATACGTTTATTTTATTTCAGCTCGGCGTTTGTGTCTATGATATAAATAGTTTATCACACCAATAATATACGCTCATTAGAAGGTCCACTTAACAATAGCAGAGTAGATATAAAAAAAGCCGCAGCGAAAATTTTCAACGTCTAACGAAAAAGCCGGCCAAGTGCGAATGGGTCTCGCGCACGTATTGTTCCGTACCATTATCTTTAAAAACAGAAGTCATGTTTGTTATATTGGAGCCCCACTGAAATATTTGTTATATTTTAATATAATTATCTATTCTTAATTTGAATATATAACTAAATATTCCGTGAATATTTCAAGCGTCTACCTTTTGCGTTATCAATATCTGCAAAAACATGTAAAAGAAAAGTCATATTTGCTGGTTTAGAGCTCTCATAAAAAATATTTTATTCTGTTTTCTGTCTGTTTTATAGCGGCAATAGAAATACACCATCTGTGAAAATTTCAAGTATTGCGGTTCATGAGATACAACCTTGTGACAGACGCACAGACAGACCGTCAGTCGGACGGATAGACATCGAAGTCTTAGTAATAGGGTCTCGTTTTAACCTTTGTGTATTGAACCCTAACAAAAGTATCTGAAGTCATAGGCACTTATAGTAATAAAATGTTTCATAAAGAAACGTAGTAATGGCCATACTTACAACGAGGTTTTAATAAATCATAGACGTCATAATAATAT
Organism: Pyrgus malvae; assembly: GCA_911387765.1. Classification (NCBI taxonomy): domain Eukaryota; kingdom Metazoa; phylum Arthropoda; class Insecta; order Lepidoptera; family Hesperiidae; genus Pyrgus; species Pyrgus malvae. The sequence continues at coordinate 23,086,922 of OU426953.1, forward strand.
AAGGTTAACGTAGGAGGTACTATTTCACCGAACATTGGTCGTATACAATATGTCCGAAATGATACTACAGCCTTGGTAAAGCACCTGTTTATTACAGTTTTAGTTTTCGCTTTCACTTTCACTATCTCAAACAAACAGGTTGGCATTTTTCTATTTTTATGTAGTTTTTATTTTCATATGTCCGAGTTTATGTCCTGAGTAAGAAATTGATCACTTTTCTTGTAATAGCTCGTATTAATTTAATATAAGTTAAAGTGTCGGACGTCGTTAACCTAACGTAACCTAAACGAGCTTGAAGGTATAATAAATAAACACAAATAAAAATAATAATATTACCTACTACATTTTCAACTTTTTTTTTTCAACCTTTTTTATGCCCCACTGCTGGGCACAGAGTACACCACGCTGGCCAAGTGCGGATTGGTGGACAAATAAATATCTTAATATTCTTTAAAAAAATAACTTAATATTCTTTATTAATTAGTGACCGATATGGAAAGATTAATGGAACTTGTTTTATTCAAGGGATAGTCACGTTAGACTACATCGTATAATATTTTATACACAAGTACGTACAATCGTAATACAAAGTGCATAAATCATACTTCATACTAATATTATAAACGCGAAAGTTTGTTAGTATGTTTGTAACATGAAAGACATGTTATAACTACTGAATGTATTTTAATTAAACTTTGCAATAATATAGCTTATTCATCAGAATAACACATATGCTACAATTTATTAAGAAATTGTGTGAATTGTCCAAAATATGACGATAAGTGTCAAGTAAGTAGGAAAAAATCTACACATACACATACATGTGTAAGGTATGATGGAACTGTTTATCTTAAAAAATCCTACAAAAAAGCCATGAGGCTTGGGAGAATGTTAGCCATTGTAGCCAAAATAGTGAACCATAACTACAATAAAAAATTATAATATAATGTCCCTTTCTAACGCGAGTGAAACCGCGGGTGGACCTCTAGTAATGAATAAAGGAGTATGATAAAATATCGTTGATGTAAAGTTATTTAAAATAATAATAGAAATTTAAATAGCTATCTTTATACACACTATATATAGTGACTTGCGGAGTTGCAGCTATATCAAAATCTTAAGTCCTAAAGAAAGGCAGTTGGATTCGTTATGATAATTGCAAATGTAAGACTATTTCTTTTAGTTGCAATTTTGCGCTTCTACTAGGCTGCAACCCTTTTTGCATCCCACTACTGGGCACGGGTTTCTCCTCCTTATTGGGCCTGGAGCTTACTCCGCCTAGTTGCTCCAATCCACCACGCTGCTCCAATGCGGGTTGGTGAAGATGCGGGTACTTTAGGGCTATAGTGAAAATTTCTCGTTATTATCTACCTGCCGGTATCGTAATTTCAGTTCAGAGTCTCATTAGTTAGTAATGAGTATTATGTGATTTTAGCACGAATTTGCACTGTTAGTAATGCCATAATCTCTCACTTGGCACTTGTCTGGATACGTTTACAATAAACACTGTATGTGCTTGTAATAAGGCTGGTATTTGTAAAGCAGTAACCTCATTTCGTAGAAATGCACTTTCAGAATGTTTCAAAGCCTTTATCAATATAAATGCATTCGCTCGAAATGCAGGTATTCCCAGTTTAACGAGCATTTATACACTGTAAATGAATTTATGGCTACCGTATTTTATAAACACACATTATGGCAAGCAATATTATGATTGAGCCATAGAAGCGCGTATGGCTCAGCGGCTAGCGTAGAACGCAAGCGGTGTATGTAACTAAGCCAAATAGGCGCGGTTGGGTGGGAGATGGGTGACTGCTAGTGGCAAAAAAAAGATGCGCGTTTCCGTGACTTCGAAGGGCACGTTAAGCCGTCGGTCCCGGTTGTTGTCGATAGATAACAGTCGTTAAACCTTGTCGGAAGCCTTATGGGTGGTTTGAGAACATCCGACAGCGGGTTGGCCACTAATCCGCATCTCTACTAACCCGCATTGGAGCAGCGTGGTGGAGTATGCTCTAAGTAAGGGGGAAGAGACTCGTGCCCAGCAGTGGGACGCAAAAAGGGTTGCAGCTAGCTTGCCCGAGATCGTGTCCAGTAGCGCCACGACTCTAAATGCTAAACGATTAAAAACGCTGGTAACCTATATCTTATTTTAATGTATTTCTGTACACATAAGGATAACATAGGATCAGAAGCTGTATAAAAAACAAATACAAGATTAAAAACTTTCTCTTTACTGCTGCCGTTAGACAATATAATTCGCCACTCTACTTATACACATAGGTTTTGATTTCCGCGTATGGGCGTTTATACGTAGAAAGCTGGTAACCAGCGCCGATCTACCAGCCCTCATCGGCACCGATCTGCGCAGGTAACCTCTACATAAAGGAAGCGGGTTGATGCTAGCTGGATGGCTCAGTAGCGCGCAAAATGTCTAGCTCATCAGATGAGGATATTTTTCTGTAAGAAAATGTGTTTCTCAAAATGCGGAAAGACCCCATAAACAAAAAAAGAATAATTATCGGCGAATATAACCATTTATTTAATATTATTTAATTGAAAGTGGGCGCAAGCAAGCAGCAAATGGCGGCAGCTCCAGTGCTTATCGAAACAGGTCGGAACTTGTTGGCTACATTTCGCGCTTATCGGCGCTGGTTCGACAAAATGTATAGAAATTACCTGCGCTGACTACCTGCACGGTGCCGATAAGCGCTGGTAGATCGGCGCTGGTAACCAGCTTTCTACGTATATACGCCCTTGGATCCTAAATTAAAAGCCTGTTGAAAACCATAATCACATATTCCTCCAACATATCCGCATAAACACAGCTTCAAAACGACTGAAAACAGGACAGAAACTCTTAATCACTTAGCGTCGAGCCTCAAGTGGAATTCACATGTCAAAGCCTGTATGCGTCGCTAAATGTGGAAGCGAAATAAGGGACATGTCAGTCATTTTGCGAATACCCTCTTTATTCGCAGCGCTTCGAGAGCCCTCTGTGATGACGGGACGACGTGAATTTAAACGATTAGTAGAATGATCTAGTGATAATGATTTATACCCATACCATTGGTTTAAGCAACTAAACTTCTCACCATAAAACTATTAGAATGGAGTTGCTTTTACTAAAATTGAACCGCTCTACTGAAAGTAAACAGTAGAAAGCATAGCTTAAGATTTATAAATTTGGAATAGAAAAAGTATACTTTTTGGCTGTTTTTCTATGGAATGACGAGTACGCTGTCGATAATGTACTTAAACATATAACTTGCACTTATGGCTTAAGAAAAATTGTTACTTGCTCTGATCCAGAAAAAATAACAAAATTAAACCTGCGTTCTTTGAAGAATCTATTATTTTCAGTTGACTAATTCGCACTTGTTATTCATCATTCAGCTTACATTATTAAGACGACCCGTGTGGCGCAATGGTTAACATGCCGGACTGCCGATCGGAGGGTCCTGGGTTCGATTCCCGGCGAAGCAGAAATTGAAATGATGAGTTTTAATTTTTGTACTTGATCTGGGTGTTTGTGATTCTGTTTTTGTGTGTGTCCATGGTACCCACGATGCAGGGAATCCTAGTGTGGGGCTATGAGTCTGTAGCGTATTTTTTTATTATTTATTTTTATTATTAAATTTTAAATTATTTTAACTTTTAATGTATCTCGTACCCAATACTGATATTAGTGAAAAAATATATAAATATTTAAGAGATTCAAATTAATTATAAACGACTGGAGGATTTAATTTCGTCAAGAATAAATTCTACTGGCCAAATGCGGTTTGCTGAACTTCTGATGCTTTGAGTACTATGGAGAACTCATAAAACTCTCCAAGTTTGGATGTTGCGCTTTTCTTGTTTCCCATTACTGTAATTAAAAGGGTATCAAAAGTAATTGTAATAACTCAAATAAATTGTATATTTTTTTAATAATTTCAACTCTATTTCGATTGCAATTACGACGATAAAAACCGAAACATTATACTGAAAGACGCTGAGAGTTTTGGAGAGATCCATTTTATTTATTGTTCCATCATAGTTTAAAAAGTAATCCTAAAAGCTATTATGATAAGATCTTTTTGATGTGCTGAACACATAGAGCATTAAGGTATGACAGGTATGACACCCGTCAGAGAGGAGTACGGGCGTACCGTTACGGGTGAACCCCTCGTCCCAACGTCCATGCAAAATGTGCCTTCTAGTTATACAACTAGTGTGTCTGTGTGTGTCGGTGTCAATGTTGACGGTGCATAAAAATGACGTTGTTAATTGAAATTGACATATCTAGAAATGTATGCGTCTGTATCGATGAAAGAATATTTGAGAATGTGTGACAAAATTAAAATGTGTGCGTTCTTCCCACGCACCAGATTTGGCACAAAAATGATGTATCGAAGCGAGGCGCTATGCCGTCTCTACTAAAGGGTGAGTCAGTACCTTTGATGCTCAAAGTTTACAACATATTTATAATATGTTGTATATTTGTGGCTTTAGGACTTAAGTTTTCACATTTTAAGTGCGGATCAATAAAACTGTAAGTAGTCAGTATATGAAATTACAAGCGTGTAAGCATTTGCGTAGGTACTGAATTACCTATATCATTTAAATAATCACTTTTTCACTCTTTATACTTTCTTAAATCGATGTTTTTTTTTTTGTTCGGTTCGGGTTTGTTTCTTGAACGGTGAACTTCAAACAATTATGCTGAAGTACCTTAGTTAAAATAAAATTAATTTATCTTGCTTATGCGTATTTATTCTAACAAAACTAATTTATGTTCACCAATCCGTACTGTCCAATAATCCATACTTGGCCAGCGTGGTGGACCATGGCCTAAATTCCTCCCACTTGTGAGAGGAGACCTGTGCCCAGCAGTGGGTTACAAAAGAGGTTGTTTTTTTCATGCTCTACCGACTGAGCTGCCAGGCTAGCTATAAAAGAGGTTGTGAAAAAAATATCTTACATAATTAAGTTACATATCTATAGTTTTAATTACATATGTACGTCTTACGAAATACCACTGCAGCAGCTATTCTAGTACTAGTATTATCTATATATCTATGTATATTATTACAGTAAAATTGTATTATCTTTCGGTAGAGAAATGAGATTGCCGCCAAATTAACGAGGGGATCAGCCTTAGAATCATCCATCCATCCATCCATCAGCCTTTTATAGTCCACTGCTGGACAAAGGCCTCCCATAACGTTCGCCACACCTCCCGGTCCTGGGCCTTAGAATAATCAGCGCAAATGCATAAAAATGCGGTTTTCTTGAATGGTGTGTAGATGTCCATCGGCTACAGCTTCCACATTATGTACATCAATCCAACATGGTTCATCTGTTACTCAATATTATTAAAAAAGTAATAGGCAAATAAACCAACCTTCTTTTGTCCACAGTATCATCAGCGCAGCGTGAGCTCGGGAAAGGGGTGCCGACGAACGCGTCGGCGACTGCGCCCCCTGCCGGGACAGTGGACAATGCAATACGGACCGGTCCCTCGGTAGCCGACGCCCCTCGGCCTACGCCCCGCACTGGCCCGTACTTCGATATAGCGGCGTCGAAGAACGTCACCGCGCTGTTGGGCAAGACCGCCTACCTTAACTGCAAAGTGAAGAATTTAGGAAATAAGACGGTAAGTTAAAACAATATTCAGGCAATAAAAAATTACTAATAGCTAATGCTGTCTGCATCAAAAAATGTCACAGTACTCCTATGAAAGATTGTCTACCTTTATTGCAAAGTAAAAAAAGGAAAATTTGACGTCAAGATTAAACAGCTAATTAAATTTGTTTTCATTAAAGTCTATAGCTAATGACGACGACGATCGACGACGATGACGATCCGCGTGGCGCAATGGTTACCATGCCGGACTGCCAATCGAGGGGTCCCGATTCGATTCCCGGCGATACTGAAATTTGAATGATGAATTTAAATTTCTGTTCTTGGTCTGGGTGTTTGTGTTTCTGTCTTTGTACCCTACTGTGGGGCTATGAGTGTGAAACGTCATTTATTTATTTAATGCTTCCTGCACTGGTGCCAACTAACCTGTACTTGCTCCATCGAAGAATGTTAATGTTTTTCTTATGCAAGGTGGAAATGCAGGCGTTAGGGTCATATTTATCCAAAATAGTACCTGGACGCCTGTTATATATATATACATCATTATAATATATAACTGTTATTAAGAACCACATGATTAAAGTTAAATTAAATAATAAAACAGGCATCGCCGCGCTCCAGCGTAGTATAGGCAAAATATCCTATAACACTTCGAAGAAGCCAGCCTGGGAATGAAATAGGATTCTTGCAGGTGGACATTGCGATTCCCACATCGAACGTAATCATACATTTTTTACTTTAATGTAATAATTTTTTGTAATATTGCTCTAATTAAAAGTTTAGTTATGATGAATTAAATAGTTTGATTCGCACCCTGCTGCCCCAACTATGTAAGTGGCGCAGTCGAAAAAGAGGTCTTCAATTTGGTGCGAAAATATCTAAAAATCGACGTTTTCAAGCCGAGCTCAAAATTGAGGATCAGGACCTAAAAGGCAGCAGCAGGAATTCAGATCCAAAAATTCAGTAAAATTGGACGCGATGAAAACTATTTTCTTGTAAGTACAGTGAAAGAATAATATCGTGCTATCCTTTTACCTACCTTATTATCCTTTGAAATAAAGTTGAATCCTATCTTTTCCTTTATCCTATATATTTTTTATAAAGATTAATAGTGAATTTCAATAAAAAATTGTGATAATAAAGGATTTAAATCAGTATATTTTACTAAATGATATGTGTTGTGTGTGTTTTTTTTAAATAATAGTCGGTGAAATATAAATTTGATTTTACTTGTTTAAATATTAAATGTGTTTATTGTAATTTTTTTTGAGAATCAGGAATAAATCTTCCAAATTCTTGATAGTTTTATGAATTGGTTTTATAACAAATTATTGCAAAAAAAAAACTTTTGTAGGTATAATAATTATTAATAAGTAGGTACTTATTTTTTTTATTTTTTTTTTGGAAAGGCATTTATTTTGTGTTAGTGAATAAAAATGTGTTAATTATAGTTAAAGTATTATTGTAAAGATATTAAAACATTTAAAAATTTTAATTTAATTTAGAATCAAATTTTTTTTTTCAAAATTTTTCATATAAGGTCAGGAAGTACCCGGGAGGGTTCTTCATCTAGGCAGTCGAGTAGATTAAATTATTTTGACTCTAATAGGAACTTAAAAAATATGTCTGACGACAATATAGATAAAATTTATGGGGCATTACGGGCCGTCCCTGAATTTGATGGAAACCCTCATGTTTTAACACGTTTTATTAAATTGTGTGACCAATTAGTTTTATCTTTTGTTCGAACGGAGCCCGGAAGTGAATTGAGTAACCTGATTTTGCTAAATGGAATTCTCAATAAAATAACTGGTACCGCTTCGCGTACCATTAATGCGAATGGTATCCCAGATAGTTGGAATGGCATCAAAAGTTCGCTTATAAATAATTTTGCGGATCAAAGGGATGAAACAGCCCTCTACAATGACCTCTCTTGTCAAACTCAAGGCTCTAACACGGCTCAGGAATTTTATGATAGGTGTCAATCGCTATTCAGTACTATAATGACTTATGTTTCACTACACGAATCTTTATCCACCACCATTGAAGCTAAAAGAGTGCTATATAAAAAGTTAACTTTAAAAACGTTTGTTAGAGGCTTAGTAGAACCATTAGGGTCCCGTATAAGATGTATGCGACCGGATACGATAGAAAAAGCTTTAGAATACGTACAGGAAGAATTAAATATCATATATATGCAACAAAAAAATCATAATGTACCAAAAAGTCATCAAATTACACATTCAAATAATTTTAATGCAACGAACATGTTAAAATTGCCAAACTACAATAGCTTTTTACCAAGCTGGCAGCATGCAACATCTGTGGCAGCACCTCCACCACGACCACTACTTCCACCACAGCCGCCTCGGTTCCAGTCGCAGGTTAGTCAACTATCATATCCCATGCCTACTAGAACCCAACAAATATTTCGTGCAAATCCACCAGGTTACAGACCACAAAGTAGGACATTTAGATTAACTGCAAGAAACCCATCGCCGCCAAGGCCAATGAGTGGAGTAAAGTCGTTTGTTACCAAAACATTACCACCGTCGGGACATGAATTCGGTACGTACGGTAAACCACAACCTTCTCATTATTTTAAAAGTCGGGAACTGAACATGAATGACATCGCAGATTATGATAGCGCTTTCTATACAAATGATTACAATTGTGAACCTTACTATAATAATAATCACTCGTATAGCTTATACGGCTATGAACTTTCGCCTGATTATGGTCACGTCGAAAATAATGATCTTATTCATGAAAAATTTTCCGAATGTCAGATAAGTCATTTTTCAGAAGGTAATGTTAGAGAACCTGAAATGAACAAAACTTCTGAAAATTCAAATTTTTTCGAAAGCCAACAAAAAAAAGACTTAACATAGAATTAAATTTGCAATCTAAGCGACATCTGCGATACATCCAAATTAATGAACCTCCGCTAAAGTTGCTAATCGATACTGGGGCGAATCAATCCTTCATTAACCCAGAAGCTGTCAGAAAATATTTTGGTCATATACCACTTAACTTTGATCCATTTCAGGTAACCAACGTTCATGGAACAAGTTCTAACAAGTATTCTATTACTATACCAAATTTCCAAGAATTCAATGATAATCGTAAGATAAAATTATTCGTTTATAAATTTCACAACTTTTTTGATGGACTGATAGGATTAGATTTACTTGATGGGCATACAATAGATCTAGAAAATGACATTCTGAATACAAAATATTCAACTTTGCCTTTGTGCACTTATAACAGCAAAAGGATGAATGCATTAGAAACAATTCCGCCTAATTCTTCAAAACTAGTAAATGTACCAGTAAATAGCCCCAATGGTGACATTATTGTTGCCGAACAAATAACATGCAATTATATAATACATGAATGTGTCACTTCAGTCACCGATCAAGTAGCTACAGTGGAAATAGAAAACCTTACTAGTGATAATTTAATACTTAATTTTGATCAACCTTTTCATACAAAAATATATAATATCGAGGCTTCACCAATTGAATTTAAATCAGATAGGGTTCATAAAGTCATATCAAAATTGCGAACTGACCATTTAAATGAAGAAGAGAGAATAAATTTAGAAATATTATGCTCAAAATATTCAGATGTTTTTTATATAGAGGGGGAACAGCTCACTTTTACTAACCAAATTAAGCATAAAATTCGAACAACTGACGAAATACCTGTTTTCACAAAAAACTATCGCTATCCCTACATTCATCGTCAAGAGGTTAGGGAACAAATCACTAAGATGTTGGATCAGGGGATTATTAGGCCATCAAGTTCTGCCTGGAGCTCACCTATTTGGGTAGTTCCAAAAAAGGCTGATGCATCCGGCAAGCAAAAATGGCGTATAGTGGTAGATTTCAGAAAATTGAACGATAAAACTTTGGATGATAAGTATCCGATTCCGAATATAAATGATGTTTTGGATAAATTAGGCAGATGTCAGTATTTTACAACATTAGATTTGGCCAGTGGTTTTTACCAAGTACAAATGAACCTTTCTGATATACCAAAAACGGCATTCAACGTAGAAAATGGTCATTATGAATTCGTACGCATGCCAATGGGCTTAAAAAATTCTCCATCAACATTTCAAAGAGTAATGGATAATATCCTAAAAGGCTTACAAAATGAAATTTGTTTAGTATATTTAGATGATATAATTGTTTTCAGTACATCTTTGCAAGAACATATGTTAAATTTAGAGAAAGTGCTAAAAAGATTAAGAGATTCAAACTTTAAAATTCAAATGGACAAGTCGGAATTTTTAAAATTAGAGACTCAATATCTCGGGCATATTATAAGTAGCGAAGGAATAAAACCTAACCCTGATAAAATAGCCGTAATCGAAAAGTATCCATTACCCAAATCAATAAAAGAGATAAAACAATTTTTAGGTTTAGTCGGTTACTATCGAAAATTTATTCCAGATTTCGCGCGAATTACTAAGCCAATGACACAATGCTTAAAAAAGAAAAGTAAAATTGTTATAGATTCAAGTTATATAGAATGTTTTGAAAAATGTAAAAAATTATTGACTAATGACCCTATTCTACAGTACCCTGATTTTACTCGAGATTTTATTCTTACTACTGATGCGTCAAACTTCGCCATCGGTGCTATTTTATCCCAAGGCACAGTAGGATCAGACAAACCTATTTGTTATGCATCGAGGACACTTAACAATAGTGAATGTAACTATAGCACTGTAGAAAAAGAACTACTAGCAATAGTCTGGGCTACAAAATACTTCCGGCCATATCTTTTTGGGCGAAAATTCAAAATTTTAACAGACCATAAACCACTGCAGTGGATGATGAACATCAAAGAACCCAATTCTAGACTAACGCGATGGAGGCTTAAATTAAGTGAATATGATTTTACTATAGTTTACAAAAAAGGTAAAAGTAACAGTAATGCTGATGCACTTTCTCGAATTCAAATTTTTAATGAAGAAACTAGTTCTTTGATAGTTAATCCAACGGAAAGGCCAGCTTCTTTATCAGGTTCTAGTACACTTACAGCTCCTATCAATAACGAAAGTACTCTTACTGCATCTTCACCAAATTCATCTTCACTCTCAGCTAATACGAGATCGAGAGAAAGGTCTACTTCACCTCCTCGATCAGTGTCGAGTGAAACAATTCATACAAGTCAGGAAAATCCTGTACTTGAAATACCGATCACAGATTATCCTTTAAATAAATATCAAAGACAAATATGCATTTCAATCGTCGGAGATATAAAGGCCCCACCAGTTATTACTAAACCCTTTGATACTCAAATTCGTACTTGCATTCAAATTTCAGAATCAAATTTAGAACACGATCTTATTAATGCTATCAAAGAACACGTCAACCCAAAAATAAGAACTGCTGTAAAAGTAGATCCACCTTTGGCTATGTATAAGGTTATACCCATTTTACAAAACGCCTTTCAAAGTTCTGCAATGAAGCTTGTTATTTCAAAATTACAATTGGAAGATGTACAAGATTATTTAGAACAGCAAAATATAATACGTAATTATCACGATGGTAAAAATAATCATAGAGGTATTAATGAATGTTTTTTAGCTATTTCGCGTAGATATTTTTGGCCAAAAATGAGGGAGCAAATTTCCAAGTTCATAAATGAATGCACATTATGTGGACAAGCAAAATATGATAGGAATCCCATCCAGCAACAATTTAAAATTGTACCTCCAGCAACCAAACCACTGGAAATCGTTCATATGGATCTATTTACGGTAGAAAATACTAAATTTGTTACGTTCGTAGACGTTTTTTCAAAGTACGGACAAGCATATTGTTTAGCTGATGGTACGGCTATTAGCGTTTTACAGGGTCTTTTACATTTTAGTACTCACCATGGCCTACCTATAACCATTATTACAGATAACGGCACCGAGTTTACCAATCAGATTTTTTCGGAATTCACTAGATTGTATAACATAAATCACCATAAGACATTACCTCATTCTCCTAATGATAACGGAATAATAGAAAGATTTCACTCAACACTTTTAGAACATTTGAGGTTACTTAAATTACAACGAAAAAACGAGTCAATTAAAGTTTTAATGCCATATGCAATTATTGCCTACAACAGTTCCATTCACAGCTTCACTAAATGTAGGCCATATGATATAATTCGAGGTCATTTCGATCCCAGGGATCCACTTAATATAGATTTGAGTAAACATCTCATGCAGCAATATATTTTAACTCATAGAGATCAAATGAAAACAGTCTATGACAAAATAAATCAATTTTCTTTAGCTGATCGCACAAATATAATAGAACGTCGAAATCAAGACCGGGAGCCTGAAGTAAATTATCAGCCCCAGCAACAAATTTTTATAAATAATCCTCTAGCCACTCGTCACAAACTGGCTCAGCGCTATACACATGATAAGGTTCTTACTAATTTACCAGTACATATATATACATCTAAAAAACGTAATCCTATTGCAAAATCCCGGCTAAAGAGGGTCCCTAAAAATGTAATATTGTTGCAGGATGATCACGGTGTTAACGGTCCACGTGACTCGGGGTCAGGAGATAAAAATTGAAAGTTTAGAAGATGGACCTGGTCTTTTACCGTTTAAGTTGGGTGAAATGAAACTCGTCACTCACTACCACTCCTTTCTGCAATACGTTGATTTGAATGACATCGAGGGTAAAATGATATTAGTCCAAAGTCAATTGGCAGAAATGCGTTTAAAATTAACAAATAAAACATATTATTTTCATGAATATCAATTTGATCATCTAGCAAGCAAGTTAAATAAGGCAATGCGACAACTTAAAACTCTTGAGCCGCGACGTGCTAAAAGAGGGCTTGTAGATGGATTAGGGTCAGTTATCAAAAGCATTACAGGAAATTTAGATTATACAGATGCACTTAAATTTAACGATGCTATTTCAACCCTGAAATCCAATGAGCTAAAAATATCTACAGAATTAAATAATCATATTAGTCTTAACAAATTGTGGATAGCTAAACACTCAGAAATAATTTCCCAATTAGTTGAAAATCAAGAAATTATGAATAAGACTCTAGATTTGTTTTTAAGAAATGAAAGTCAGATAGTGGGTAGCTTAATTCGGTATAGTAAATTTGGTCAAATATTAAATATTATAAGTGACAATATCGACGACCTTTTATTAGAAATTAATAGAATAGAAAATATATTAGGGTTTATTAGAGTAGGAAGTATTCATCATTCTATGTTAGATATTGATATATTAGCTAGTATTATAAATAAGTTAAAAAATATATATGATAAAGAACAAATTTTAGATGTAGAATTAAGAGAATATTACGATATTATAAAACCAGGGTTCTATTATACCGGGAATCAAATAGTTATTGTTTTTGGATTTCCAATTATTGCACCAAATATATATTATATATATAAACTAACTATACTACCAAATAAATATAACGAATCCCTCATACCTCCTTATCCTATGATAGCTGTGGATAAAAATTCTTACCTGTACATAGAGGCTGAATGCCCGAAGTTGAGATCAATATATTTATGTGATGAGAGTTTAAACCATCAAATAAAGACGAATCCGGATTGTATAAAAAATCTTATTGATCAAAAGCCTACACAAAGTTTTTGCAAGAAAACCATTGTAACATTCTCAAAAGAAGCTGTGGAAAAATTTGATGATAGATATTATGCTGTTGTATTTCCCAAATTGACAAATGTGCAGCTGATTTGTGGAAGGGAAGATCATATCCTGTTACACGGAAGTTACCTGGTCACTATACCTCGTAATTGTCTTTTACGTTCTGATGAATTTACTTTAACAAATACTAATGATATTATCAAAGGGCAACCTATGAAGATCATGAAGGTTTCTTCTATCACGGACCAGGAAATTTTAGCTGATGAACCGCCAAAATCTATTAAGCTGAATAGTATCAAATTAGACACGCTTCATGATATTGAAAGAAAAATTGAACTCCAAACTCCAATGCAATTAGACACAGAACGCAATTCTACGTTTTACCATACTACAATTCCTTTTTACGGAGTAATAATTTGCGGAATAATACTAAGTGCGATTTATGTCCTTATGCGGCACAAATTTTTATGCAATATATGTAAGAAAGATCAAGCAACCTACCCTGTTGAAAATGCAGAATCTGAGAACAGTCGCGAGCCTCCAGCAACATTTTCTCTGAACATTCTAAAATAGTTGCTGGACTACAGGGGGGAGATGTTATATATATATACATCATTATAATATATAACTGTTATTAAGAACCACATGATTAAAGTTAAATTAAATAATAAAACAGGCATCGCCGCGCTCCAGCGTAGTATAGGCAAAATATCCTATAACACTTCGAAGAAGCCAGCCTGGGAATGAAATAGGATTCTTGCAGGTGGACATTGCGATTCCCACATCGAACGTAATCATACATTTTTTACTTTAATGTAATAATTTTTTGTAATATTGCTCTAATTAAAAGTTTAGTTATGATGAATTAAATAGTTTGATTCGCACCCTGCTGCCCCAACTATGTAAGTCGCCCGAGCGTTGCTCGGATAAAAACAATTTATTTACTTGGTTTATTTTTAAGCAAAGCATTCATTGACTAAGTGTTACTTTACAAATCCTTTTGAAATACCTAGCTCCCAATAAAAAATAATTGTCACAAAAAAATAATAAACGCAACTTGCTTACTTGAGATTTGAACCCGTGTCTCTAGCTCCGTAGTCGGCTTTCGTACCCTTTCGACCAAGATAGCTTTAATTCCCTTGACGAAATTTTTGTAGAGATCTTTCATAATTATCGACATTGTCATTTGTTTGAAGGGTGGATTGTCAAATGTTGACCATTTGACGGCTTTCTACGCCACAATATTATTAATAATTTCCAATAGATATCGGTAAGAGTAATTTTATATTTAACTGCATAAACATTTAAAAAAACGACAAATTCTATCAATAAAAATTTGTGGATCGATTTATCATCACCGCAACCAGTGTGCTAAATTTCATCAAAATCTTTGAAGCCGTTTCCGGGATTCAAAAAATATATTTAGATATATACAAGAATTGCTCGTTTAAAGGTATTAGATAGATTCAATGAAATAAGACTGAATTGAATTACTACAGTGCAGCCCCTTGGCAAATAGTTCTAACATTTCCTTCTATACTTATTTAAATCATTACCTCCAATGCTGGAATTATCAAGTAATTTACTAATATTTACGACTAACAGTTCGGGTATAAATAAAAAATGCCGAAAAATCTCGCTTATTATTTGTCACGCTATCCATAAAGACGATGCTAAAATCAAATGTATTTGTTTGTATAGACTAATATCTAACAAGTCCATGGACAGATTTGACCTACGCAAGATTTCCGATAATAACAACAGGGTTACAATAAAACATAACCTTATTAAAATTTGAAACACGTTTCTAAAATACAAACTTTCCTAATGAAGATAAATTAAACTTCATCATATTTAAACCAATTACGTAGCTTGATATTAAAGGAATTTAAGATTCAAAGTTTATATTAAACTAACTAAATCTTCAGCGAGTTTATAATCTGCGTAGATCATATTATTTTGTTGCGGTTGTATTGTAACACAACAGTACACACAACCCTTATAAATATTTATAACGATTTATATAAAGCTGAATGTCTCGTTTTAACTTTTTATTGGATCTTTCATCGTCATAGATCCTGAACTCATCAAGCTGAAAAAATTAAATGAATTACTTTTATCGCGCAAAGAATGTGTTATAAAAGATTTTTATATTTTTGTTTTTTCATTAAAAAATTAAGCGTGTTTGGCTGATTTAGCGTTTAAGCATACTTGTTTCAGCGATTTGTAACGGATTTTCTAAAGGATAAGAGAAGGAAAAATTCGACGATTTTTCTAATCTCTAAAATTTCTTGAGTATATTGAGACCATAGTAATGATGAACAATTTCAATAATATTATAGTTGAAGAGCTTATTTGTTTGAAAGTGTTATTGTAAGGTTGGAATTGAAAATAATAATTGTCCATTAATATTAATGCACCAACTGGCACTGGAACATTGTGCTGCTGAGAGTTTTTCTCCTCCGGTTCTTCTCTTTCAGCTTAATTCATCGCTCATAAGAGCACCTAGAGCCGATGACCGCGAAAAGATTGATTATTAATAAAAAAATGAAATTATGACGATATATATACTAAATATTTTGAATAAAAAAAAACATTCTGTTGCATACTCCATTAATCAAGGAAGATTTAGGCTTAAAAATATCGCGTGCTGCTTTTACTCAGTGGACCGAATTAATAGATCGCCAGATTCGCGAGTAAAATTGTGAATCACAACAGAAATTATTTACAAACAAAAACTATAGTATTTTAAGTTAATTATGTAACATCGCAACAAGAGCCAATTATTTTGACTCTGAAGCTCATAAAATACAATTCTAAAAGAGACTACTAAAACTACATACTAACAATCCGAATAAAATTTCGTCTCAACTGTAAAATTCTAAAACAAATTCCACTTTCATTTAGCCGATGAGGCTTGCACGCGAGCCCTTTTTGTACGAAACATGCTGACTCCGCATTCTTGCTACATTCGCAGTAATGAGGCCGCGCAGCCGTCCAATTTACATAGCGGTGCGCCGCGAAATACTCGTTTGAGAAATGAAACTCACTACACAATGCTAGTTTAAAATTGGTCACACAATAGACCAACTTAAGAAATAAGAACATTAAATTTCTCTTTCACGTATTTTAAGTAAACAGTTATTGAAGCGCGCATGCCCCGGCGGGTGTGAGATGGTGTGGATGACCGCTAGTGGCAAAAAATGCGCGTTTCCGTGCTTCGGAGGGCACGTTAAGCCGTTGGTCCCGGTTGTTGTCGATAGATAACAGTCGTTAACCCTTGTCGGAGTTTGAAAACATCCGACAGTGGGTTGGCCACTAACCCACATCCTCACCAACCCGCATTGGAGTAGCGTGGTGGAGTAAGCTCCAGGCCTTCTCAATAATGGGGAGAGACCCGTGCTCAGTAGTGGGGCGCAAAAAGTATTGCAGCCAAGTAAATAGTAGTGAAATAAATAAAATTGTCATCAAAAGAGCATTTGAAAATAAATCTGATACAATAAAGCATCATGGACACGTAGATACTATTTTTCGTTGCATTTTCTGACCTTAATGTTTAAGAGCGAGTTAAAGTATAAGTTATTTTTTTACAAAACGTGGGCAAGTGCGTCACTGTTAACAGGCAACTTCAGCGAAACTTTTAAGTATTGCTGTGAAATTAAAAGATATAATACAAAACATCTACTACCTATTTGTTATTTTATTTTTAATTTTAATTAATTTAATATGTTATTTTTAATACATTTCGCTTTCATTTAGTCGCTGAAACTTTCATATTTTGGATGAAACTTAGGCCAGTATGTTTCATCATTCACCAGTACATTCTTGCTATACTGCCTACATTTGCAGTAATGAGGCCGCACATCTACAATGAAACTCATAGCACAATGCAACTTTAAATTCGCTATTTTGTGACCAACTTAAGATTAATTGTATAATATTAAGCTCTTGGCCCAATACAAGTAAAAATTACCAATATAAGAAGTCCTATTTAGAGTTCTATTACAAGTTTTTTTTTAATCTGAATAGCAGTGAATTAAATAAATAATTTATTGCTGTCGCACACAACCACTTGATTTTAAATAGTATACGCAAGAAATTCTTTCCGGATTATCTTAGGCTAAGATGCTTAATAGGTAGTTAAAGTGCACATTAGAAAAATATTTGTTTGGATACACGGACAATTACGTCACCGATTACAAACAACGGTATCAGTACAATATAAACTTACTACAATTTGTTCTAACGCCACTGCACAATACGTAATTTTTAATGTAGCTATTGTTGGACCAACTTAAGAAAAATCTCAATCGAGTTCTATTTTAACTCTTTTGCAGATTAAATAAAATAACCATCTCTGTGAACATTTTAAAATAGTTCGAAGATAATAACGTATAAGGCTCAGCGATCCGCATTTAAATAGTGTTTTATGGTTAGCCAGATTTTTTTGGAGTCAGATGTTAATAGCGACAAAAATAGAAACATTCTACTAATACTTACTACTTCTTGTTTCCAAAATACTAAATAACATAAAAAAAACCTACTACTGATTAATCTAACGCCAAAATAGAAAAACAAATTTCAATTTTATTTTGTCACTGAAACTTGCACATGTTGAACAAAACGTACTATCCTTAGGTACATTTTTGATCATTCGCAGTAATGGGGCCGCATAGCCGTCTAATTTATATATCAGTTCGCCGCGAAATACTCGCTTGAAATGAAACCCACTGAACTATACAAGATTAAATTCCCTATGGTGTGGCCGACTTAAGAAAAATCTCATTACAATTCTAGTTGACGTCTTGTATGATCATATTTATATAAATAAATAAAAAATGTCCATTATGCTATTTAAAAACCATTCTGAGAAATTAATATAGCTAATTATTTTAATACACCACTGCTGTAGTTACTTGCTATTTTTATTAAAATAAAGTACAATGAATCATTATTATTTGTCGAATAAGGTTACACAGTTGGATTACAATAACATAATATTATGACAGTCACTCTTATTCTGCCATTATGGGCGTACAAAAATTGGTACGGGTACGTACATATCAAATAATGTCACAGTACTGCAATGAAAGATAGTCTACCTTTGTTGCAAAGTAAAAAAAAAATAAAGAAAATTTGACGATAAGATTAAACAAGTCAAATAGCTAATACTTCCTGCACTGTTGCGAACTAACTTTTTCTTATTATGTTTAAAAGTCTGTGTCTATATGTCTTATAAACTAGTATGTTTATAAGACAGGGAAAAATTAGTTTAAATACAAAGACAAGACCGAGACACGGCTTGTAGAACTGAAAGAAGAAATATAAAAAAATTAAGCCTGCTCTTGATTTGGTTTCATTCCAAATGACAGCAAGAAATTTCACTTTTAAATTGTTGCTAAAATTTGCAACATACAACTTGCAACTTATAAGTTGATAGAACCGTACTTGCCTCGCATTCTTGCTATACTGCCTACATTCGCAGTAATAAGCAGCAGCAATATCGCTTACGTCGCTACGTAATACTGCGCCGCGAAATACTCGTATAGTATCAAACCTACTGCACAATACATGTTTAAAGTTGCTATTGTATGATGAACTAAATTAAAGTCTTATTATGAGTGTTACGTGGCGTCTTTTTATAAATAGTAGAGGGTTAATGTGGCGGACATGGTCAGTCCAGGTCATGCGAGAATTGCCAAACAATTCTTTAGATTTTAGTTAGTTCTGTTATAATACTACAATTGTAAATTATTGATTTACATTTGAAGAACGTATACGAAGAATGTAGGACCGGGATTAATTAAAATTAAATTTATGTTTTTAGTTTTTTTTTTTTTATTACAAGTAGAGCAACAATCATTCAATAATCATTCAGTCGTACGACGAGGAATGACAATTCCTATTCGTGCCACTGGTGGAAAAAGTTGGAGGCACGACGAGGATAATGTCAATTTGAAACATAACTTTAATACTATACCTATCAACGAAAGTTCTCGTGTAGGTCAACTCAACTCGATGTAAATACAAATACGAGACTGTTAACGTAGGAATTCGTACTTTTAAACAGTGGTATGGGTGATATGCAGAGGAAGTCATTGTAAAAAACGCTTACTCTTTTGAGCACGTAAATTCTGAAGAAATTGCTAATTGATTTCGTTGAACCCTTTCATATTAAACTTACCAACTCCGAATTCACATTGTCTTTATTCGCACTAACGAGTCGGTACAGCCGTCTCATTTAAATAGCAGTGCACTACAAAATTCTTATTAAAATGAAAACCACTGCATAATAATATGCTGCTATTATAACAACTGTATAAATAAATAAAAATATTAACTTGCCACATCTTAGTAACGCATAACTTTATAATAATTCACTTTTAAATTTATATATTTTATCTCACGAAGTTTTGCTTTAGAATTTGTAAACTTAGTATATTTTTTGAAATATACTAAGTTTACAAATTCTCGTGATACTGCCTACACTTGCAGTATTCTAATTTATATCAAGACACGCCACAATACCTTCTCTTTTTTAGTGAAATTTAACTGAATAAAGTAAGTATAAAATTACTTTTTTGTCAACTTTCTAAGAGTCTTATTAGCGTCGTTACTTCAACTTTTACATAAACCATGAAAAACTAACAAGATGGCCGCCTCGAGGCCATTTTAAAACCATTCAAGGGAAAATAACGATCTCGTAAATAGGATTGTTAGGATAGCACTACTGTTATTTTATACTGGTTGTCGTTCTACCCTTGTTTCCACACTTGTATGCAGTGTGTGGTTTTTATCAGAAATAACAAGCTGTGTGAAGTGATCGCCTTGCAATCGTCTCTCTGCATTTTATCGCGTTTCAATGTTTATTTTTACTGCAACCATTTTGATGAAAAGGATAGCATTATGTTAAAGTTATTTACTTGATTAATCTTGAGATTGAAAAATCGATACCTACTTATTAAATGTAAAAATACCGTTGGTGTCGTCTTTTCAATGCCGAATTCATTCGGCCATCGTCATATATCGGCTAACTTCGACTCCAAATGCCTTTTACTGATCATCTTATATTTTCTTGAAAATACTTTTTGCAGGACTTACGAAATACGTAATTAATTAGAAAAAGTTAAGAACAGCTAATGAAATTTTTTGTGTAAAGGACTCCAACGAGATTTTCTTTTGGCAGCTCTAATTAATATTGGTGAAACTTCTAACACATTAGCGACGGAGCAAATTCTGTGTACAATTTTCCGAAAAGATGTAAAGAACTAATGGAATTAATGGCCGCAACCCTTTTTCATCCTATTTTGGTCACGTGACACTCATAATCAAGGTCTGGAGCCTACTTCACCAGGCTGCTACAGCGCGTGTAGGTGGAGAAGCGGGTGGCCAACCTGCTATCAGATGTTTTTTTATTATTATTTGAATGGAGTAGCAAACGAGCATGCAGGCCACGTGGTGTTAAGTGGTCGCTGCAGCCCATGGACAAACAACCTCAAGCCAGCATAGGAAAGTCTTGTCTGAGGTCCTATGCAGTTGCGCTGCTACTTCGGAGGCTGGTGGTCGCATCATGTAAGTGTGGCCGGTAACTGCACCTTTCCATCGAAACACAATAGAGTTGGTTCACGGCAGAAGTGGGTGTAGCGGTGGTACTTCCCCGGGCGAACCATAATAGTTCTACCACCTACAGATGTTTTCAAAACGACAAGATTTAAAGGCGAGTGTATTCAGACCAGCGTATTCTACGCTTGTAAAAATAGCTTTTTTATAAGCGCGTGTACGCGCGAAACAGCTAGATTTGACATTTTCCGATACAAAAATAGCGAGCGTATAAGTGCGTTTTCCAAAACGACCGTATACGCGCTGCAAAATATTTAAAAACCTTTGAAACCGCTATAATATATCGATAACAACAGGGACCTGGAATAAACGTGCCCCCCGAAGCACGCACAAATTTTGCCACTAGCAGTAACCCATCTTACACCTAACCACATCCATTTCGTTCAACTGCGTTGATACTGCGTTTCATACTGTGGAGCCATGTTTGCTTAAATGGAACTTAAATAAAACTAATGAAACAAAAGATGAATACCTCAGAAACGTTCTCTTTCTGAACATACTTTAATACCTCCATTATCTTCAGAATCGTTGTATTTAACCTTAGAAGCTTACAATCCCAAAGTTAAAGTACTATAAACAAATTCGAATGTTCGTAAATCCTTACAATTTACGTTCCAAGGATTATCTCCGAGAGTATTGGCTGAATTCAGAGCAATAAAGTTTAAGACAAATTTATATTATCAAGGCTTTTCTCGATAGTAGGGGAGCCCATGATCCCAAATTTCACATTTACTCGAGCGTCACAAAAACCTAAAACATTTTACGGTTTGGAAGAAAAAAGGTAAATTTTTTAATTTCAAGGGTGAGGCGAGCTCATTAAGGTTTTCAAAAATTCAATAAAATAAGGGAAAAAATGTCACACGTTGCAAATTAAGGTCAAATAGAATAATGCATGTTAAGTAATATTTATGTAGTCTGACAACTGTAGTATGAATAAGTGAATGGGAGGAAAACCTGCAAAATAATAAAAAAATACATTTCGACACTCTGGGGCGAAGTCCAATCTTGATATATATTTTTTAATTTAAAATAAACCGCCAAACGTTATTGTGATTCTTTTATCTGACCATTTTGACAAGTGCATGTGAAAAATATATATATAAAAGAACTTAGGTGTTCCTACAAAGAGGACTTTTATTCTGGGAGTACTCAATAGAGTGCAAGTTATACTTCGTATTTTAATGTGACGCGCTCGAGGAAATCCAAAAATCTCCTCTTCGGCTCCCTGACTACGAAGTCTGTCGCTGGAAAACAAACACCAATAATATTAGCATTAGTTGAGCATAAATTAATCAGCGGTTTGGGTTGAATTTCTTTGATTAATTTCCAGGAAATCAATTTCACTTTGCAATGCTGCGGTCCAAATACTTCGTAAACAAATAGAATCTAACTTGAATGGAGAGAAAATCTTTTGTTCAAGAATTACTGTGGCACCGTTGATGCGCCCATCTCTAATGTAAAAGTTAACTTCGAAAACGGAAAAAGGGCTGTTATAAATTTGTTATTGGTTGTACAGATATTTATCCATAGAAATAAGTTTCCATATTATCAACAACAATGGTTTTGGATTCGAGGCGGTTTTTGAGTTAGTTTTAGTAGTGGTTTTGTATTTTGAATTTATACTTCTTTTGGCACGTTTGGATGAGAGTGAATTTGTGAGCTGCGCGCGCAGGAAAGACATCGTCGCACGTAATCTCAATTGGCGTAAGGGACAAAAGTGCGAAAATGAACTATCAATGCCACCATACTCAGCTCGTCGAGCTCTATCGAATGGTATATTTGAAATAATTCTATCTTTAAAAAAATGTCCGTTGCGCCCTAACAATTTTACACGCCTAAACACAATTTTCGTTAAAAAAAATTCGTAAGGGACTTTTCTTGCAAAAACGTAAAATAAAACTGGTTGTATTTGAGATGTTAGACACCTAAGCCTGTTACAACCCTATAAAGAATTTGATCAATATCAGTAGAGGAGTTCTTTTTTTCTCTATTTTTTTTTAAAAAAGGGCTTGTTAGTACTTATTTGTAATATCTACCACTGACTGACTAAAAAAAAAGCAAAACGAAACTTTTCTACTGTAAAACACAACCAGTGGTAGGTAGATAGGCCAAACAAGCACTAACGATTAGTTACGATTAGTTGAGGTTTGAAAAAAAAGAATTTAAGTTGTTTGTTTTCATAATAGGTACTTCTTACTAGTAATCTTCTTACAAATAACAATGATTTTGTAAGTGTTGAAACCAATAAAACATCTTTTTCTACAAAAAAATACTAATTTTATTATATAAATGTCTTGAAATACAATTTTTAGATATCATTTTTATTACTTTGATGAACAGAGTTAATTCTCTTATCAAAGTAAGCATTAGGCAAAGAAAATAACAATGAAACTGAACGAAACTGAATAATATCAGTAGTTTACTCAGTCACTTACGCCCTGACTTTTATATTTTGTCTAGCCTTACGGCTTAAATTGTTATGTATTGTTTGTAAACAATTCCTTTACGACGTAATTTCATAAAATTTCTTAAATTTTATATTGCGTAAGTGTCAAATGAACAAAAAAATCAGGGCGTAAAGGACACTCAACTTTTTTATTACGCTAGGTAGGCTGTTTATGAAAATTCAGCTGCAAAGAGCATTAAAAAATAGGTATAATCTTCTTGGAGAAATTTTAATTAGCTACAACGACATTAAAAATATAACGCTTTAAAAAAAAAAACGGTTTTTTGCTCATATCCAAAAAACAGGTTTTGTCCCTTACGCCAATTGAGATTACATGCGACGACATGATGAAGTTAGCCACATAATAGAAATAATATCAACACTGAATATAGTTACAGTATTTAGTGTCCATACTACATTCGTAATAGATAGATATTCATAAGCCAGTAAAGCCAGTGTAGGCGCTCTTTGTATTGTGCCAGTGTTGTGAAATATAGTACCTATTCATATGAATAATTAATTTTGAATATTAATTTAATAATTACGTTAATTAAACGTTTTTTATTTAAACAAAAAATTTTTGATTGATTTTGATATTTATCGTCGATTACTACTGCGTTTGAGTTATTTTAAATTCTTTACATAATATGCCAAAGAAGAATAACTTCTAACGCGTGTACATAAGTACACACACTTTTTTATAAGTGTTTTCGCTTTATGATCCAATAGAAACCCTATTATATCTAGTAACACAGGCATTGCGCGCATGGCGCATGGCCCAGCGGCGCAACGCAAGCGATCTACGCAGCTAAAACAAACGGGAGCGGTCGGGTGTGAGATGGGTGACCGTTAGTGGCAGAAATATCATGCGCGTTTCCGTGCTTCGAAGGGCACCTTAAGCCATCGGTCCCAGTTGTTATCGATAGATAACAGTCGTTTAAGCTAGTTGAAGACCTTATTTTTATATTAGTGTAACGTTATTTATTCATGCAGTCTTGGCTCTACCCTGGCTTTATTCATGCAGACTTGGTTTGCTCTACTCTGCATGTTACCATCATAGATAAGATAGATATTAAACATGGCTCCAACCCTTTTTGCGTCCCACTGCTGGGTACGAGTCTCTCCTCGTTATTGGGGAGCCCTAGAGCTTACTCCACCACGCTGCTCCAATGGGGTTTGGTGGAGATGCGAGTTAATGGCCAGCCCCCTGTCGGATGTTTTCAAACCATCCATAAGGCCTCCAACAAGGTTTAACGACTGTTATCTATCGACAACAACTGGGACCGACAGCTTAACGTGCCCTCCGAAGCACGGAAACGTGCATGAATTTTTTTTTTGCCACTAGCGGTCACCCATCTCACACCCGACCGCGCCCGTTTGGCTTAGTTGCATAGATTGTTTGCGTTTTACGCTAACCGCCAGACCAAGCGCGCTTCTATTAAACTCAGGCCTTCCATAATTGTGTATTAACAATTTAATACACTTAACGTCAAAAAGCATCATTAAAATTATTATTTTGTTTCAGTTAAATATGCAAGTGTCGTGGGTGCGGCACAGGGATATCCATTTGTTGACTGTGGGCCGATACACCTACACGAGCGACCAGAGGTTCAGAGCTATCCACTTACCACACTCTGAAGATTGGACGTTACAGGTATGGTATCCTTTCGATATGGTATGGGTCCTTCGTCTGAAATTCGGTGTGTAAAAAATATACTTAGGTAATTTTGTTAGTATATACAGAAGATTTTTTAATCATTATGAGAAGTGACAGGGGACACCGCTTACTCAGTCGCCTTATGTGTTATAGTGTTTTTTTTTTTTTCATAATAATCTACTCCCTCCAACGTAGTCGAAACCTGTACTAATACAATATATAAATTACCCGCATTAATACTAGATCTCGCTTGTATGCCTCTAGCACTTTCGTCCTTCTTACAATATCTTTCGTTTATTCGCCTCTTTCACTCATACGGGTCGCGATTACCCGTCTATGTATTTTCCTACTAAGCTAAGCCAAACGGGCGCCGTCGGGTGTGAGATTGGTGACCGCTAGTGGCAAAAATTTCATGCGCGTTTTCCGTGCTTCGGAGGGCACGTTAAGCCGTCGGTCCCGGTTTTTATCGATTTATAACAGTCGTTAAACCTAATTGGAGGCCTTATGGGCGATTTGAAAACATCCGGTAGCGGGTTGGCCACTAACCCGCATCTCCACCAATCCGCATTGGAGCAGCGTGGTGGAGTAAGCTCCAGGACCCAAAATAATGGGGAGAGATCCGTGCCCAGCAGTGGGACGCAAAAAAGGGTTGCAGCCATATTATTTTATGCGTTGTAGAGTTTATAGGTGGCAACACATACATGACCTGGCTTGTACAAGCGCTGCACCGATTTCCGCCGAGAAATAATTCAATTGTGTTTCGGTGTAAAGGTGCGGCTTTCAGGTAGATATATAAGAAGAAAACTATGAGAAATACCAAACAGTGATTTTATCCATGTCCATTGCGACGACTCGCGTGACGTAAAGGTTACCATGCTGAACTGCCGATCGGGGGGTCCCGGGTTCGTTTCCCGGCGAAGCAGAAATTTGAATGATGAGTTTAAATTACTGTTCTCGGTCTGGGTGTTGGTGTTTCTGTCTTTGTGTGTGTCCATGACACCCTACTGTGGGGCTAAGTGTGAAACGTTATTTATTTATTATTCTGTAACCGAATAGATAAGACATTTTATGTTTACTTTTGTCTTCTGTACCTGTGATTTTAGATTAGTTGATAAATTTGAATATCAAAGTTGACTAATAGCTAATAAAGTTTTGTATTGAAAGACCAAGATTTATTTATTATTGCTCGGGCCTATCCAAATATTTGAAATAGCCTGAACAAACTTCAAAGAGAGATAAAAGTCGTTAAAATTTTAATTTTAATCCAAATTTGTCGACATCTATTAGTTAATAGATTTGATTATTAAAGTTGAAAGATACCTGTGATTTTAGATTAGTTGATAAATTTGACTATTAAAGTTGACTGATGGTTATTAAAGTTTCGTATTGAAAGACCAATATTTATTTATTATTGCTCGGGCTTACTCAAATATTTGAAGTAGACTGAACAAATTTCAGAGACAGCTAAAAGTCGTTAAAATTTTAATTTAAATCCAAAAATTATCCAGATCCCATTGCAACCTATGCAAAGAACCAAAGTAATTTTATCTCATAATGTTTATTCAGCAGACGAGAAAATCGAGTTGAGTGGTAATGTTTTAAAACGTCTGCTTGAATAAATGAATTTTACGACACCCGTTAAACGTGCAAACAATCTTGTTTCAGATAAAGTACCCTCAACACAGGGATTCAGGTATCTACGAGTGTCAGATATCAACGACCCCGCACATGAGCCATTTTATACATCTAAACGTTGTTGGTAAGTAAATTGTATTGACTTTATTAAAAAGCGGTAAATGCGGCAAATCAACAAGGTGCGTGACTTTACTGAAATATCTAATTTAAATTCTGCACCTTACAACACTGAAGCAGTATCATACATTGCTACTATGCATTGTGGTATATTTTATTGGTAAGTTATTTTTATTTTACAAGATAATTCAATGCATCTCTTTTATGCATTCACTTAAAAAGCCGTAGAATGTAACAATTTTGTAGGCGGTAGAACTATTAAGGTTCGCCCGTGGAAGTACCACCGCTGCACCCGCTTCTGCCGTGAAGCAATTCTATTGTGTTTCTGTGGAAAGGTGCAGTTGACGGCCACACTTACATGATGCGACCACCAGCCTCCGGAGAAGGAGCGCAACTGCATACGACCTCAGACAAGACTTACCTATGCCTGCTTGAGGTTGTATGTAGAAGTCCCTGGGCTGTAGCGACCACTTAACACCACGTGGCCTGCATGCTTGTCTGCTACTCCATTCAAATAAAAAAAACATAACTATAAGTTTTTAAATTTACTATATAAATAATACTGAATGCAAAGCAGATTCTCTCCATGTTTATCTAATATGTTTATCTAGAATATTATCCATTATGCTTTTGTGAATAATTAAAGATAACTTTCCTTGTACATGTTAACGAGTTTCATAAAGTAACTTACAAAACTTTATTACGTATACGCTTCATTTGACTGTTTCTTCATGTTACCCTCTACAACCCGTAGTACGTCGCATAAAAACGTGTAAATTAGGGATGTAACAGAAGCGATGATATCGGAACCAAAATCAGAATCGGAGTTGTCGGATTTGGTATACCAGAATCGAAATAGGAAGCGAATTGGCAATCGGAGAGTATTTAATATTGATCTTAGATTTTGAATAGTAAATTAATAGAATCTGAGTAATTTAAGAAAATCCCATCAATCCAGAACAAAAGTATTCAAAATACTAAAACCAATACTACTTACATAATTATTATAAATTAAATCATACTACACAATACTTCATTGAAAATTTAATCAAAAGACTAATTGACAGAAAGCAATTGTGGAGAATACAAACGAGTTTATACGCGTTGATTGTGGTCGCATTCCGATTCGACCTCCGATTTAAAAGTTTCGGAACAGAAATCGGAATCGGAGATGCAAAAACAATCGGAAGTCTCGACTTTAAACCACGTAACATCCCTGGTCTAAATCATAAAGCGTAACGGCTATGGAAATTATGACCTAATTACAATAAAGGCGGTGTCTCGATTCAATTTCGCAGATTAATGTCTTGTTATAAACATCGTCAACATTAACGATGTTTATCACGGGGCGTTTATTATCAAGTAATAAAAGTCCGGCAAGGCGACAACTTTAGGGAACTGTAAAAAAGCAGCCTAGTTTGCGTTGGGATAACCCATGAAGGGTTCCTTAGAGCAATCGTCTAACAATTCCATATGGCCAGCAAAAAATCATAACTGCAGAAAGTAATAGCGCATACGCATATGTTTTTTTGACTTCAAGGGTTAGATGGGGAAGGGGACACATTTTACCATTTTGAAAGTGTATGTTTCAATATTTTGGAATCCTGTATATAATTTTATTATCAATATATCTACCCTTTATTATCAATATATCTACCCCGCATGTATAGGTTTATATTTTTGGTTCAGTAGCACGTACTCGTATAGGAATTTCCAAATTTTTTGTTTTTAATTTTGCGTATAAAATGCGTGAAGCTGTTAACAAAATATATACTTGTATTAATAAGATCGAATTGTCTTAATCTAAATAGTTTTGGAATTATATGTGTCAGACCTATGCCACTCGGTGCGGTACATCTCCCGCGCGGTACCTGAGCGGTGCCGAAACTGTTTCTTACATGAAATATATAAATATACTAGCTGACCTCGCGAACTCCGTACCGCCTTAAAATGTTTGGGGTGGGCCACCCTTATCACTTAGGGGGATGAAAAATAGATGTTGGCCGATTCTCAGACCTACTCAATATGCTCACAAAATTTCATGAGAATCGGTCAAGCCGTTTCGGAGGAGTATGGCAACGAAAACTGTGACACGAGAATTTTATATATTAGATGCTACACAGCGCGTCCGGCTCTGCTCCGGCGCCGCACCGCACCGGATAACGGCGCGAGATAGACGGCACGGGGAGGGTTTCAAGCAGTGCGGTGCCGCAGTAGCACGGCTCAGTAGTTAATCGGACACTTTTAAGATCGCACTGTACTAGTACAGTCCAAATAATGTAATTATACAGTCCAAATAATGTACTTATACACCGTGACAAAGTAATAATAACAGCAACACACGCACGTCTTTTTCGATCCATTGTTATTGTATTCTGTCCAACCCTGTTGCGGTGACGCAGCGTTGCCGTAAGAACATTGCGACCCCGCACTGCTCGTGTGGCCATCAGTGCGGGAGTAATGCGGTGCGGAGCAGTGCCGCAACCTGTGGCTCGGCTCTCATACGGACGGACAGAGACAGCTTTTTCCCTTTGTTTACGGAACCCTGAAAATATATTCGCGACTAAAATTAATTTCTTACGATGCTGCGGAAAAAGCAATCTTTCTTGCATTTTCATTCTCTTTTCGGACAGCTTCGTCTGATGGAAGTTTTATTAACGTGAACGGTTTTAATATTTCTAGTACTATCGCTAGATTTGAGTTTTGCGTTTCTGCTTTCAGTGAAGATTGAGTTAATTTCTAAAAGAATGGTTTGTTTTTTCTAAGTTTAGAAAACTTTCTTGTTTTTTACACTTCTTGATATTCTTTCATTTTAATTATAGTTTCAATTGTGATATCATCAGTGGCTGAACACCAGTTTGTTCACAAAACTGTGGGTGATGGATTTAGGACATTTTGATGGACTTAGGACATGACCTATCACGCTGGTCAAGTGCCGGTTGATGAAAATGAGAAGCCTTCGGTTTTTTTATTTATCTTAGGTGATGAAAAAGATTTGTAATGAAGATTATATACGAGTAAAATAACGTTAAAGACTGTTATGGCGCAGTGGTAACACGCCGGTGTGCCATGCAATTCCTTTTCCATTCCCAAGGGTTCGCTCTTTAGCTACCTAGAGATCTTTTACTACCTTTACCTACTCAATGTCTCAGATGAATATTTAGAGGATTTTTTTCTAGTGTGGGTGCTTGAGACCCTGTCTTTGTGTCCGACACACAGGATACAGGCTAACGTGGAGTGTCCTTATTGTAATTGTCTTAGTCAGAAGAGGTGCATGACGGAATTTGGACCCGGGTTCTTCTACTTGGAAGATCGGTCTTCTTAACCACTCCGCTATCACTGCTCTCATTTCCTTTTACACTGATGCTAAAGTATTTATTCGTTTGTTTCAGAACCAACAACAGAGATCATAGGTGGTCCCGACCTATACATTGATCGGGGCAGTACAATAAATTTGACATGCGTGGTTCTGTATTCTCCTGAGCCACCTGCATACATCTTCTGGAATCATAATGATGCGGTAACTATACCATATACCAATTTTTACTAGTAATATATATTTGGTTAATTTTAGTGCTCTGAGCACCTTTTTATATAGCAAGATAGAAAATAATAATAATATCTTTGTTGGACAATTCACACAACACCATCTGATTCCAAACTAAGCAGAGCTTGTACTATGATAATCAGAAAGCTGATAAACATACTTATACAATTCTAAATACATACTTTAAATATATAAATTAACACCCAGACACAGAACAAATAGTCATGTTCATCACACAAATATTTATCCTGGGTGGGAATCGAACCTACGACCTCACGCTTCGCAGTCGGCTCATCACCCACTACGCCACGGAGGCTGTCAAACATAATATGTCATTATGGTTAGAAATATTATGTCATTATGGTTTCCAACCTTAACTATATTTAGAAACTATTTATTTCAGAAAAAGATTTATTCTTAAATGATGCAAAGAGCAGCTACAGAAATAGCGACGCTATTGCAGCTTAAATTGAGCAATATGAGTACACCAATTTGTTTGGTCTTAAACGATTTTTTTATGGTTTACACGGGAAAGTCACCACTGGACTTATGTCTGCCATGAAGTTAATGTGTTTTGGTGTAAAGTTGGGTCGCCTGCCAGATTTACACAAGGCAGCCATCAACCTCAGGAATAATATAGAACAATATAAATATTATAATAATAAATGCGGCGTAGACACCTGGTAGTCTTTATCCACTAGGTGGAGGTGGCGTGAATGCTCTTTCACTACATCTTACTTTTGAAATAAATACCTTAAAATGTTATTAATTTTCCTCTAGATAATAAGCTACGACTCTCCAAGAGGAGGCGTGTCCGTGGTGACCGAGAAGGGCGAAACAACCACATCCTTTCTGCTGATACAGCAAGCCAGGCCTTCAGACTCGGGGACCTATCAGTGTAACCCTAGCAACGCGCAGGCCAAAAGTATTGTGGTCCACGTGTTGAATGGTGAGTTGTGATTTTGTTTTGTTTTAGTTATATTTCATTTTAAATATTAAGGTCTTCTTATCTACTTTGTTTCTTGTTATTTATTTTTGTTTGTATTCTGGAAATCTAGGAATTTTTATTATATTTAGGGCTGAATTTTCAATGCCCAGTTAAAGTTATTAGACGGTTAATATTATCGCTATCCTTTTCATTTGTCATCAGAGTAACGGTAACAGCGCTAACATAAATTGATCGAATGGGCGACCCTTACTTTAGAGAACTACCAATATTATAAATTATCAAACCCATTTCTTTTTAAACGATTTATGTTTTTATTATATTTATTAGTTATTTAACAGTATCTTTCTTACTATATTACACTTTAATAGTATCCTTCTTACGATATTACGTAGATGATTTCCAAAATCACGTGATCGTGCCCACAATTTATTTTTCGCTATATATCGACGATATTAATAATTTGTGAAACATCGTTCTGTAACGCCGCATTTTTGAGCCAAAAATAAAGTGAGGTAAAAAAATCTTTTAAAAAGAAATAAATGATGCTTAATCAATATGAGTTTTGAACTTTAGTTGCTCGTCACTCAAAAATAAACGTAATAAGCCTTAAGAATCTAAAAATATTATTAAATTTAAATATTATTAGAAAAAAAAATTAAACATCCAGAAAATATTAGTAGTCATAACGCAAAGTACATTGATATGTCATATGCCTTTATCAAATATGCAGTATTAAAGATCTTGACATCACTATCTGAAGAGGATCGCAATCATCTTGACAAACGACCTCTCCGATAGCGGAAGAGAAACACAATTTTAAAAATCCTCCACTGGAAAAAGGTTGGATAAAGGCCATTACCATTAAAACAACGACGATGAATCAAAGAAATGAAACGCTATGAAACGTTTGCTTGAAATGGGTTCGTTAATAACTTTTATTAGCTACAACGTTATAATTAGGCGTCGCCTGTCGCAAGGATCATTAATTTTGTTAAACGCACAGTGGCGAAGATTTTGTAAAAAGCTATTTTAAACTAATTTAATTCATACAATCTGTACTATAATATTATAAATTTGAAAGTAACTCTGTCTGTCTATCTGTCTGCTACGCTTTCCCGCTTAAACTACTGAACCGATTTTAATGAAATTTGGAACACAGATAGAGTGGACCTTGGGAAAGGACATAGGATGTCTTTTATCCTACGGGAATATTTAAAACGAAGCCGCTGGCGGAAATCTAGTAGCCGATAAAAACAACTTTTTAAAATTTATACAATAATGTTTCGGGATTTTTATACATCCCAGTACTAAAAGAAAAATATTTTGATACTTTTGGTAACGATCCCTTAACTGCCCCGTTCATCTTAATAAATTTGGCTACAGCAAAGATAATGACAATATGTCTATGCGATAAATGAAAAATAATTAATTATATGCTGTATTCTGCTGAAAATATTGCAAAATTACCCTTAAAACGTAATCATATTACTAAATTTATAATGCTGATGATATAGTTCTGAATTTATCAAAAAACCTTTTCAGAACTGTTTTGGCCAACTAGTTCGAATAGTTTCACCAGTGCTATGAGTTAATAAAAAATATCTTTTGTATGTCCTTCATAAAAGTTACGATCTTGATAAGTAAAGCTTGAAATGTTTTAAAACGGTGACGCTAGTCGGTCAAAATAGTAATTTATTTGGTAGGTAAGAAATTAGCCAATGAATTAAAGTGGATTATTTCGAGTTATCCAATTTAAAACTAATAGTCGATTACACGCTAAGTATTTTAGTAGATTTAAACTTGTCTGTATCTTTATTGACGTCTTGGTATGATTTTAAATTATATCTTCAGACTATTGTTTGAAGCTGATTGTTGTATGACGATTATTGTATTATTTAAATGACATGTCTGGAATTGTTTGTTTTAAATTGTATTAATTTTGAAATTTGAAATTTAAATTTTGAATTTTATATATTGTAATAATTTTGACAATGTATTAATATTGACATTTGTAATATTTGCATGCTTTATTGTAGCTAAATGTGAAAACCCTGTAATTTATTCTCCTACATCTGTTAAATTACCACATTTAAAGCAAATAATTGAATCTGAATCTGAAGCTATTTTAGCCCAGATATAATTATATACCCCAAAAACATTACTTCAGTACTTATATAACATAGAATTTAATCAGTCCGATGACTGTTGGAAAATTTTACCACTGCTTTCATATTTATCAATGGACTTAGTATCTGCAAAGTTGCGCATAAATTAGATTCTCTATAACCAATTTCTGTAAAAGCTTAGTTTGTTTGTTACGTAAAACCAAGTTTCAGTTTTAACTAACATTTTACGTAAGCTCACCAAAAAGTTTTTTGTTATTTTCTTTTGTATCTATCACAAAATTATTTTATGTAACTTTTAGTGCACCTAGTCTTTGTTTTATATTCAGTACTTTAAGATAACTTAGTTTTGCATAAATTACAAAATAATCGATTAAAAATTGTACTTTTTGAAGTTGTGGGTACAAAATATTTGCATATTTATTTATTACTACATTTTATCTCTCTTTATTATTTTTACATTGTTCCTAAACCTTTCACCGGCGTTGTTGAGAACAGTTTTAATTTTTGCCAAAGAAGCAAATTCGATTTTCCCTTTATCAGGTGAATATCCTGCGGCGATGCAGCGAGGCGGGCAAGCATTCGCTCCTACCTCCATAACGCACTGCCTTCTCCTGGTCATCGGAATGATGGTGGCGCTATCCTGACATACGACGACTATCATCGTAATGTAAATATAATTTAACCAAATTTCGATGCTTATAATGATGCTTGTGATATTGTTCCCCAACCTATAAATATAACAACAAATGCAATCGACACAACACAAATGTCAGTGTAAGCAGCCGAAATAGATTCGCTATTTTATAGTGTGGGTTGTGTTATGTACAATATAAATTTAATAAATCCCTGAGCAAGTAGACGTGCTTGTATCGCATAGAACTGTATATAATAAACTTTAAGATAATAATAAGCGTATCTGTATTGTTTCTTATAACGAAATTTAATGTTAGGCAGTCGCTACATCTTTATTAATTCTCAATTCACTCTTTCAACGCGTAACACAATCTGATGTTAAATACTTGTAATCTAAATTGTGAAAACGATCAGTATTTTATGAAAAAGGTAATTAAAAGTAGAAGTGAATATGAAAATATAGATGAAACTTAAGCCGAAGAAGATATTTTGGCGAAATAAAGATGTGACTCAGGAATGATTAAACAGCTGACAATACTATATTAACACAAATGTTTAGACAAGATTGTACATATTATATAATAAAGAGTAAAGATATACGATTCATTCTACCTAGCTTTACTCTGTTTTAAGAAATGTAAAGTGTAAGTAATTATTTAGTGGTCTCGTTGTGGGTTCACTCAAAAATTTTGTAAATACTGTAAAGAAGGCTCTTGCACAGGTCATATGTATGAAATCGGTGGTGTTAGGATGTACAGGGAAGAAATGTTAGTGATATTAATAATTCAATAAAATATGAAAAACGGATTTATTTTTGATGATGGACTGTCAAATGGATATTTTATTCAAAGAAAGAAATTTGATGAGTAGGCGAAACGTGATGGTAAGGGTTGTAAAAACAAGATTGACATCGTAAAAGTTTAAGGAGAGATTTACAAATAACCTGTGTAAAGAGCCTCGTTGTAATTAGTTAGATACTATAATACTATAGATTAGCAGCATAAGCATAATTAGGAATGAATGATATTTTAAATATATTATAATTAGTTAGAAGAGAATTTATTTCATTATAAATTACAAGCCTTTTTTAATAAAATGTACTTCCTCCGAAGCAGGATCTTAAGATGTAGTCTTCTTGTGTACTAAAATACTTACTTGACGACAGAACAGCGACTTCCAAGCATTTATAAAACTTGTTTCACCGCGAACGAATAGACAACTTTCTGCGTATTGTGACCATTTCTCTTAAAACTTACTGTTATGCAATGACACTAATTTTTTTTTATTTCAATCTGGCAATATGCAGCCAGCTTCAAGTATAATTTTTGCATCACTTAGTAGTCACAGACAAATCAGTAAAACGTCAGCAATTGGTCAATCCTGTCAGTCAGATGTTCAAGTAGGTAAAGCTTTGGACCAGAACGTGTCCGATAGAGTTTTAGAGGCAAGCTGAAAAACATGTTTTCGCATTTTTATTTTATTTCACAACACTCGTGCACAGTCATTAACCTATATCGAACAAAAATTGTTATCGAAAAACGCATTACAGGCTGTTTTGGCTATCAGATATATACATACATGTCTTTTTATAATGTTTATATATAAAGTGTATTTATATTTTTTACTTCACATATTATTATTCCAGAAAACATCAAACATTTTATTTATTTATTTACATTAAAACAATTACAGGTACTATAATTATATATAGTATTATACATAGTAATATTTTATTTTTTATTTATCTATTTATTTCAGGCTTCTTAGGCCCATAGAAACGAATACATATATAACATACTATTACAACAATACATAACACACATAAAAATACAAATAAAACGATACAAAATAAAAACAATAGATTCTATTCTGCGAATCGCCGGAAAACAACACCTCTCGGCCAGAAATCTTCATTCATGAGCGTTGGCATCTGCTTTGTAGGGACTCTCACCACATATGAATTGAAGTTGACGTCGTGGCGAGATTCCAGACGCTCAACCCTCAGTCGGTAGTTTGTCTTGATCCGGATGTACTCTACAATCTCCTCGACCTTTGTAGAAAAATTTTTGTCGGGTTTTATTTGCCTGCCGTGCTGCGTAGTTCGGCAAGTGGTGTACAAAATGTCGATGCTCTGATCTCATGCCA
This sequence comes from Pyrgus malvae, assembly GCA_911387765.1. Lineage (NCBI taxonomy): Eukaryota > Metazoa > Arthropoda > Insecta > Lepidoptera > Hesperiidae > Pyrgus > Pyrgus malvae. Next base: position 23,123,092 of record OU426953.1, read on the forward strand.
CCAAGACATTGAGCAAGGTGAGCGCTCGTATCAGAGGAGACTATTTTACGCGTAGGAGTTGACATCTTTGCACCGCAAGAAGATCTTGACGCCGCCGTCGACAGTCGTCGTCGTCGTTAGTATATTTTTTGTCATTTTTTGTATTGTTTACTCGTTGGTGGTGAAACACTGCAAGATATTTAAGTTAAGTATATTTTCGATATGACAGAGTCTAGCTATTCCCCGTCCCTGTCCTATTATAAATCTCACACTGTGTAGATTGAGATTTGAAGTGCTTTCAACGACAGAAACTGTCAATAAATTAATATAAATTAAATTGTTTATTGATTCTTAAAATATTAAATTAAATGTATAACAAAATTAACGCGAGATTGGCATCAAATAAAAAATCTAACATTTTTCTACCTACGTAACTACCTACAAACAAATATGGTCGCTGAAAATCATTTTATTTTTTCAAAACTTAATATGTAAATCCTTTGCTTGAATACTTATTACACTTGTTAATTGAATACAATTTTGTAAAAAATAGATATTTTTATTTTTATAACTTCTACAGTGTAAAAAGCTCCAAAGATGTGAAATCTTATTTAAAACACTTTATTTATTGTTGGAAAAAGACGTACATACTATTTTATATTGAAAAATTTATTTCGTCACCATCAAGGTGTGGTCTTCTTCCAGTTTTAAGCAAAACAACAACAACGACATATAAATCTTGCGTCAATTTTGCAATATCCAAAAATTGTAAATAATCATACGTTTTCTTATATTATTTCGCTAACTCATCTCGGTGTAAAAAGAAAAATATTTCCTTGAAGTGTTTTTTCTTAATAGTGTACGTAATGGCAGATCTCGATATAACCAGTTATTATTATGTCAAAAGTTTATTATTGTATACAAGTAACAATAGATTAAAATATTTGTTGTATGTATTATGATACTTGACTGTGCAACAGCACGATATAAATTACATGTATGATAAACATGATTATAAAGAAATAAAGTTTTGAAAAAAGGTGTTTTATTTGGAACCAAAGATTTTTTCTTTTAGCAGCAGCACACATTCTCTGCATATTTCTCGAATCAAGTGCATAAAATATTGGAATCCAGTTGCCAGTAATCAATCATTAAAAAGCCAAAGCCAATGCTTTACTCTTATATCTTATCCAGAATTCAGATTACCAAAACATGTGCCAGAAAGTTTGCTATTTTATTCGTTATTTTATTCCACAACAATCAGGCATTGTAATTAACTAGTCTATATAAAACAATACGCTATCAAATTCATTCAAATCACATTCAAATTACACAAGGAAAACGAAAATAAAAAATGTGAACGACAATACGACACGGCTCTCACAAGTTAGTTCCAATAATAACCAAATTCGTATCCTGAAAAAAAAGGTGTTATTAAAAGCATAATTAAAACGGCTAAAGATGAGAATAATATTTTCTTGAGTCATTATTTCCAGAACATGTTTTTTGATTAGTCGGGCTCCAATTTTTGAACTAAATTAGCAGTTATATTTTATGTAATTCTGGTTAAGCATGTCTTCAATACTGTAATATAATATTAATAAAATTTCTTAACCATAAACCGCTCTTATATAAAATAGCTGACACCGCGAACTCCGTCCCGCGTTTAAGTGTTCGGGGTGGGCCACCTTTATCAGTTGGGGGGGGGATGAAAAATAGATGTTGGCCGATTTTCAGACCTACTCAATATGCTCACAAAATTTCATGAGAATCGGTCAAGCCGTTTCGGAGGAGTATGGCAACGAAAACTGTGACACGAGAATTTTATACATTAGAAGATTTAAAAAGAAAAAGAAGAAATGGAAAAGAAAGTAGGCTGATGAAATGAAATGAAACATTATTTATTAACTGTATGGTTCATTTACAAACTCTTAGTGAACGTTTTTTTTTTGTTCTGTCTGCTCTGGGTGCGCTTAGGCAATGCTGAGCTGAAGAAAAGAGCAGACGGAGAAAAACTTCAGCCCTGTTTTAAAATATGAGGTATACAATAATAAGCTTTCTTACAGAGTAGTATGGGCAGATAAGGAACATACGTGACAGCTACCGCATGTGTCAATGTCGTCCCACAGCTATCTGTTAACATTGGCAGTTTGATTGATTTAAATCTATTACATCAGTTATAGAAACAGCCTTGTGGGACTACAGCTCAATCCCAAGCTTTTTTATCAATTAAATAGTCCTTAAGATCGTAATAAGCCTTGCGGCGCAGGACTTGTTTGACGTTTTGATAATATAATATGCGATAGATTACAATAACTATAGATTAATATTACAATTACATCACATTATAGATTGCTATTACTGACTAGTAAACCTTTTTTACATTGAAAGAACTTCAAAATTAGAAAACATTTTTTTTCAGATGTTGGTATAAACAAAGAGGGCGGGCGGCCCTCTCGGCGCCTTATGAATATCTAATCGCACTGAAAAGAGATAAAAAATGGCCTTTCAAATTTATAAAGACCTATTTACATGCTACATCGGGCGTATTATGAAAAAGGTACTGAATTTTCTTGTTTTAGCCTTGTAACTGTAAATAGTAATAATAATAACTTATTATTATTATTAAATAATATAATAATTAGTCAATAATAATTATAATGTTGAGTAAATAAAAATAATAATAATTATTATTTAAAGAACGTTATTTCGTATCGAAAGTATAATGAACATGGTAAAAAATAATTTATTTTTAAATGAAGACACTGACTTAGATCTGACGTGGTTAAACTTGATACAGTTTCTATGAAAAGCGTCCTACATATTCCTTGCATGGTAATTGCTCAAAATCAAAGTCGATTATTTTTGTTACTGTCTGAAAAAACTGATTTCAGATTAAACAATCCTTTTGCAGTAAGACATTGCTTCTTGACCAAGAAAATGATTAAAAACCTATAATGATAATGTTTCTAATATTAATGTGACGTAAACCGAGATGTTAATGGAGGGTGTTGACCTTTTTTCTTGGTATCGGGGGAAGAAACCTTCAAAAGGTACCCAGTACCTTGGGAGAGGTTACCGGGTTATGTGGGATTTGACCGCACTAAAACCCCCTCGGTGGCCTGCCTCTGCGCTTGGTAGGACTCCGGGACCTCCATAGGAATGCACCGGTATCCTCCACGCGCAGCGCCCCAGAACGGGCCCATCTTCGGAAGAGCAGATGTGCCCTCCTGCACCTTCAGGTGTTTACGGCGGCATGCGGCCATTGACACAACACCGTCATTCCCGGGGCTGCTGGCTGGACGGGTCAAGCTCCCACTCTCACCGTCCTCAACCCCGGAAGCTCCTTTTAGTCGCCTCTTACGATTAGGCAGGGGATACCGTAGCTCTATTCTTAATCCCAAAGCTACAGGGACTGGAGGCTAGATATTCAAATTTTTCATAGCCTTAGGTATTTTGCACACCTGAATATTAATTATAATTTGATACTTCAATTTGTTTCTGAAATCTACCTTGTATAAGTAGTCGGACGATGATCTGATTTAATACAGATTCTTTTATTTTCATTGTAGAAATTGTTCTTTTATTTCCCAGAAAGTTTGCTATTTTATTCGTTATTTTATTCCACAACAATCAGGCATTGTAATTAACTAGTCTATATAAAACAATACGCTATCAAATTCATTCAAATCACATTCAAATTACACAAGGAAAACGAAAATAAAAAATGTGAACGACAATACGACACGGCTCTCACAAGTTAGTTCCAATAATAACCAAATTCGTATCCTGAAAAAAAAGGTGTTATTAAAAGCATAATTAAAACGGCTAAAGATGAGAATAATATTTTCTTGAGTCATTATTTCCAGAACATGTTTTTTGATTAGTCGGGCTCCAATTTTTGAACTAAATTAGCAGTTATATTTTATGTAATTCTGGTTAAGCATGTCTTCAATACTGTAATATAATATTAATAAAATTTCTTAACCATAAACCGCTCTTATATAAAATAGCTGACACCGCGAACTCCGTCCCGCGTTTAAGTGTTCGGGGTGGGCCACCTTTATCAGTTGGGGGGGGGATGAAAAATAGATGTTGGCCGATTTTCAGACCTACTCAATATGCTCACAAAATTTCATGAGAATCGGTCAAGCCGTTTCGGAGGAGTATGGCAACGAAAACTGTGACACGAGAATTTTATACATTAGAAGATTTAAAAAGAAAAAGAAGAAATGGAAAAGAAAGTAGGCTGATGAAATGAAATGAAACATTATTTATTAACTGTATGGTTCATTTACAAACTCTTAGTGAACGTTTTTTTTTTGTTCTGTCTGCTCTGGGTGCGCTTAGGCAATGCTGAGCTGAAGAAAAGAGCAGACGGAGAAAAACTTCAGCCCTGTTTTAAAATATGAGGTATACAATAATAAGCTTTCTTACAGAGTAGTATGGGCAGATAAGGAACATACGTGACAGCTACCGCATGTGTCAATGTCGTCCCACAGCTATCTGTTAACATTGGCAGTTTGATTGATTTAAATCTATTACATCAGTTATAGAAACAGCCTTGTGGGACTACAGCTCAATCCCAAGCTTTTTTATCAATTAAATAGTCCTTAAGATCGTAATAAGCCTTGCGGCGCAGGACTTGTTTGACGTTTTGATAATATAATATGCGATAGATTACAATAACTATAGATTAATATTACAATTACATCACATTATAGATTGCTATTACTGACTAGTAAACCTTTTTTACATTGAAAGAACTTCAAAATTAGAAAACATTTTTTTTCAGATGTTGGTATAAACAAAGAGGGCGGGCGGCCCTCTCGGCGCCTTATGAATATCTAATCGCACTGAAAAGAGATAAAAAATGGCCTTTCAAATTTATAAAGACCTATTTACATGCTACATCGGGCGTATTATGAAAAAGGTACTGAATTTTCTTGTTTTAGCCTTGTAACTGTAAATAGTAATAATAATAACTTATTATTATTATTAAATAATATAATAATTAGTCAATAATAATTATAATGTTGAGTAAATAAAAATAATAATAATTATTATTTAAAGAACGTTATTTCGTATCGAAAGTATAATGAACATGGTAAAAAATAATTTATTTTTAAATGAAGACACTGACTTAGATCTGACGTGGTTAAACTTGATACAGTTTCTATGAAAAGCGTCCTACATATTCCTTGCATGGTAATTGCTCAAAATCAAAGTCGATTATTTTTGTTACTGTCTGAAAAAACTGATTTCAGATTAAACAATCCTTTTGCAGTAAGACATTGCTTCTTGACCAAGAAAATGATTAAAAACCTATAATGATAATGTTTCTAATATTAATGTGACGTAAACCGAGATGTTAATGGAGGGTGTTGACCTTTTTTCTTGGTATCGGGGGAAGAAACCTTCAAAAGGTACCCAGTACCTTGGGAGAGGTTACCGGGTTATGTGGGATTTGACCGCACTAAAACCCCCTCGGTGGCCTGCCTCTGCGCTTGGTAGGACTCCGGGACCTCCATAGGAATGCACCGGTATCCTCCACGCGCAGCGCCCCAGAACGGGCCCATCTTCGGAAGAGCAGATGTGCCCTCCTGCACCTTCAGGTGTTTACGGCGGCATGCGGCCATTGACACAACACCGTCATTCCCGGGGCTGCTGGCTGGACGGGTCAAGCTCCCACTCTCACCGTCCTCAACCCCGGAAGCTCCTTTTAGTCGCCTCTTACGATTAGGCAGGGGATACCGTAGCTCTATTCTTAATCCCAAAGCTACAGGGACTGGAGGCTAGATATTCAAATTTTTCATAGCCTTAGGTATTTTGCACACCTGAATATTAATTATAATTTGATACTTCAATTTGTTTCTGAAATCTACCTTGTATAAGTAGTCGGACGATGATCTGATTTAATACAGATTCTTTTATTTTCATTGTAGAAATTGTTCTTTTATTTCCCAGAAAGTTTGCTATTTTATTCGTTATTTTATTCCACAACAATCAGGCATTGTAATTAACTAGTCTATATAAAACAATACGCTATCAAATTCATTCAAATCACATTCAAATTACACAAGGAAAACGAAAATAAAAAATGTGAACGACAATACGACACGGCTCTCACAAGTTAGTTCCAATAATAACCAAATTCGTATCCTGAAAAAAAAAAGGTGTTATTAAAAGCATAATTAAAACGGCTAAAGATGAGAATAATATTTTCTTGAGTCATTATTTCCAGAACATGTTTTTTGATTAGTCGGGCTCCAATTTTTGAACTAAATTAGCAGTTATATTTTATGTAATTCTGGTTAAGCATGTCTTCAATACTGTAATATAATATTAATAAAATTTCTTAACCATAAACCGCTCTTATATAAAATAGCTGACACCGCGAACTCCGTCCCGCGTTTAAGTGTTCGGGGTGGGCCACCTTTATCAGTTGGGGGGGGGGGGGATGAAAAATAGATGTTGGCCGATTTTCAGACCTACTCAATATGCTCACAAAATTTCATGAGAATCGGTCAAGCCGTTTCGGAGGAGTATGGCAACGAAAACTGTGACACGAGAATTTTATACATTAGAAGATTTAAAAAGAAAAAGAAGAAATGGAAAAGAAAGTAGGCTGATGAAATGAAATGAAACATTATTTATTAACTGTATGGTTCATTTACAAACTCTTAGTGAACGTTTTTTTTTTGTTCTGTCTGCTCTGGGTGCGCTTAGGCAATGCTGAGCTGAAGAAAAGAGCAGACGGAGAAAAACTTCAGCCCTGTTTTAAAATATGAGGTATACAATAATAAGCTTTCTTACAGAGTAGTATGGGCAGATAAGGAACATACGTGACAGCTACCGCATGTGTCAATGTCGTCCCACAGCTATCTGTTAACATTGGCAGTTTGATTGATTTAAATCTATTACATCAGTTATAGAAACAGCCTTGTGGGACTACAGCTCAATCCCAAGCTTTTTTATCAATTAAATAGTCCTTAAGATCGTAATAAGCCTTGCGGCGCAGGACTTGTTTGACGTTTTGATAATATAATATGCGATAGATTACAATAACTATAGATTAATATTACAATTACATCACATTATAGATTGCTATTACTGACTAGTAAACCTTTTTTACATTGAAAGAACTTCAAAATTCGAAAACATCTTTTTTCAGATGTTGGTATAAACAAAGAGGGCGGGCGGCCCTCTCGGCGCCTTATGAATATCTAATCGCACTGAAAAGAGATAAAAAATGGCCTTTCAAATTTATAAAGACCTATTTACATGCTACATCGGGCGTATTATGAAAAAGGTACTGAATTTTCTTGTTTTAGCCTTGTAACTGTAAATAGTAATAATAATAACTTATTATTATTATTAAATAATATAATAATTAGTCAATAATAATTATAATGTTGAGTAAATAAAAATAATAATTATTATTATTTAAAGAACGTTATTTCGTATCGAAAGTATAATGAACATGGTAAAAAATAATTTATTTTTAAATGAAGACACTGACTTAGATCTGACGTGGTTAAACTTGATACAGTTTCTATGAAAAGCGTCCTACATATTCCTTGCATGGTAATTGCTCAAAATCAAAGTCGATTATTTTTGTTACTGTCTGAAAAAACTGATTTCAGATTAAACATTCCTTTTGCAGTAAGACATTGCTTCTTGACCAAGAAAATGATTAAAAACCTATAATGATAATGTTTCTAATATTAATGTGACGTAAACCGAGATGTTAATGGAGGGTGTTGACCTTTTTTCTTGGTATCGGGGGAAGAAACCTTCAAAAGGTACCCAGTACCTTGGGAGAGGTTACCGGGTTATGTGGGATTTGACCGCACTAAAACCCCCTCGGTGGCCTGCCTCTGCGCTTGGTAGGACTCCGGGACCTCCATAGGAATGCACCGGTATCCTCCACGCGCAGCGCCCCAGAACGGGCCCACCTTCGGAAGAGCAGATGTGCCCTCCTGCACCTTCAGGTGTTTACGGCGGCATGCGGCCATTGACACAACACCGTCATTCCCGGGGCTGCTGGCTGGACGGGTCAAGCTCCCACTCTCACCGTCCTCAACCCCGGAAGCTCCTTTTAGTCGCCTCTTACGATTAGGTAGGGGATACCGTAGCTCTATTCTTAATCCCAAAGCTACAGGGACTGGAGGGTGTTGACCTAGATATTCAAATTTTTCATAGCCTTAGGTATTTTGCACACCTGAATATTCATTTTAATTTGATACTTCCATTTGTTTCTGAAATCTACCTTGTATAAGTAGTCGGACGATGATCTGATTTAATACAGATTCATTTATTTTCATTGTACTTTAATAGCGCATTTTGGATTCAAAATACACAGTCGCAAAGTCGCTTTTTGTTTATATTTAAATAAATCGTTTGTTCGAGGGCCGGTATGAACAGAGGCAGTGGGCGGCCCTCTCGGCGCCTTATGAATATCTAATCGCACTGAAAAGAGATGAAAGATGCCTTCTCTAATTCATAAAGACTTATTGACTTGCTATATCCGGCATATCCGGCATGTTAAGGAAAACGTGCTGATTTTCGTTGTTTTATTTATTTTCAGGAAAATGTTGTTATGGAGGCACAAATATAGATCTGCCTTCATTAATCATGGTAAGGTAAATGTATTACCTGTAATAAGGAGCATCATGATTTGTTTTTTTAATATGAACTGTTTTTAGCATACTGTTGAAAATGGATACTCCTTTTCGTCATAATTGTCCATCCATCAGCCTTTTAAAGTCCACTGCTGGACATAAGCCTCCCCTGATGTTCGCCACTCCGTCCGGTCCTGCGCCCTCTGAATCCAGCGGTTTCCCGCTATCTTCTTTAGGTCGTCAGTCTCCCTGGTTGGAGGGCGGCCTGTGCTGCTTTTGCCGAGACGCGGTCGCCATTCGGGGACCTTTCTCCTCCACTGGTTGTCAGTCCTTCTAACTATGTTGCCTGCCCATCGCCACTTCAGCTTGCAGATTTTGAGAAATATGTCGGTAATGATGAAATCCGTAAACGAACGACGTTTACGGATATCATCGTTACGGATTCTGTTGCGTAGAGAAATACCAAGCTGAGCGACCTTAAGCCCGTGGAAAAGGTTGACTGTAAAAGAACATGTCTCAGCATTGTCACATAATTGTTATTATTTAGTGAAATGTTTTGAATTTATTATCTTTCTTAAGAAGACATAATAAGGTTGTGTTTTCCAGAGATCCGCGGCCTACAGACCTAGTTTTTGGACATTAAGTCTTAGTTATTCTTATAATAATGTTACCATTGACACCATGCACCCCAAGGTTTTTTTTTACAATAAAATAGGTAATTTTCTTCTTATTTTTGCTTTTTAGTTCGTTTTTTCTCAAAAGCGTGATTTTTAGTTTTTTAAACTATTTACCTACTTTTTGGACATTAAGTCGACACATAGTCTCGTGCTTTAATTAAATCACGCCGTAACTGGTAGACAGACAGACCAATGATAAACTGATGTAGTAAAGGTTCTTATTTCCGTTTTAGGTAGGGATTTTTAATAATACATGGGTAAATGGTACTGAGTCGCTAAACTTTTGTTTTACATTTAAAGAATATACAGAAACACGTTTGTTCGAGGGTCGGTATAAACAGAGGCAGTGGGCGGCCATCTCGGTGCCTTAGGAATATCTAATAGCACTGAAAAGAGATTAAAGACGGCTTCTCTAATTCATAAAGACTTATTTACATCCTAAATTCGGCGTATTTTGTTAAAAAAATGTAGCGACTTTCGAAGCTGCTGTTTGACTTGTGTGTGTGTGTGTTTCATAGTATTATAATGATACTTCTGACTAATAATTGCTTTCTAACTTAAGTGCTAAATAATCATCAAACATACAAGCTATTAATACAGGTTCTTCATGATCAGGGATCTGAACACTTCGGCCAAAGAATAAGCTGCTAATGTTGTGCACAAACTTTCTGATGACAGTAGTCTAGATCAGCGTTTTGTATTAACATTTCTAATTATACTTAGTTATACAGGCTAGGTTTAGCTTTCATAATTATAATAAGACTAGTGACCCCTGCAGACGTTGTCCTGCCTTAAAAGTAATGAAAGAGGATTTGTTTTCTTATTTTCTTAAAGAGATTTCAAGTTACTATCAAACAAAAATATAAAACAAATAGTGACACACGAATTGTCCTGTTATTCTGACTGTGTCAAAATTTAGAACGACACGGCACGAAATACAAACGTTTGAAAGGTAGGAACAATTTATATGGGAAAACTAAATAAATAAAAAATTAATTAAAAAAACATTGTCCAGCGGACAAAATTGTGAATCTAAACCATTCCCAGATCCCCTTGAACACACACAAAAATTTTCATCATAATCCGTCTAGTCGTTTAGGAGGAGTTCAGTGACACACACTCACACAAGAATTATATATATAAAGATATTATTTTGTACCTACTAGCTTTCCGCCACCTCGCTCCGCCCGCAAGTGGAGCGAAAGCGAAACAGGTATGAGATATTTTCCCCGGGTAGAAAGAAACCCGGGTACGATTTCACTCTCCAACCTAATAATCAATTTAATCCGTAGCATGTTGTGATATTTATAATATTAGCTGTGATATTACTAATATTAGTTATATTTTCCCTGAAATTATTTAAATAAATAAAATTTAAATGTAACTTAATTGAAAATTTTAAATGTCGGCATTGTTGCGTTGGCGTCGTAGGAAAACATATACATACTCGTATTTTATTTAGTAGACATTATCCATTTTTATATATCGTTGCATATTGTATATAACAAAATATAAATGTTAATTTCTGCCTAAAAATCGTAGATTTACCACTTTTTGAATTTTTTTTTCTGTGTACACAGTTAATACATCTAGTAAAGGCAATTCAGGCAGCGCGTTCGCCAACGATTATCACATCATTTCATCATCATCAAGGGACAACCTTCCAGCTGAGGCATTTCCAGTGGACTATGATGACCATGGGGTTCTTCAAGAAAGTTGTAAAAAAGCTATCCTTCAAAGCCGGCAATGCTCGAGTGACTCCCCTGGGGTTGCTCGTATCCATAGGCGACGGTGATCACTTAACACCGCACGGCCCGTCTGCGTTTTTGTACGGTCTATTTATAAAAATAAAAACAATTACTCATTACCTGTTTCAAAAACACATCTGTAACAAGAAATCCTAAGAGGATAATGGAAGGAATAAGAGTTTGTGTTGCAATTGGAAACAATAAAAGTAAACCCCGCGTCCCACAGAATTATTTATTTTATATATATTATATTGTATTTATTATTTAATCTTTATTGGCCAAATTTCTCAAATTAGAACAAAAGGCGAGCTTAATGCCAAAATGGCATTTTCTACTGACCTTCAGGAAGTGCAGAAAAATATAACAGCTGCAACAAGAATAAAGAGAATAACTGTTAAAGAGAAAAAAAATTAAGAGAGATCAGACGTTGGATAAATAGAAACATATACACGATAAACATACATTACGATAAATATTATGAAATATGAATATTGACCATCAGAGATCATAGTATTATTATAATCATCTTCTTAATTTTATGAGCAGAGCTCTAAGTAATGATTATCTTAGGACTAAAGAACTAGGTTAAACACTTTCACCACCGATTTGTAACAAACTACTACGACGTAAATTCAGGGTTTAAAACCCTATTGCTTCATGAAAATCAGCAGTAATTATTGTTAGACACAAAGATACATTTATCGATTTCAAACTTAAACCACAACATGTTTCACTTAAAAGGTTGTAGCGGCCTCGATGAAACATAATAGAGGAACCTATTTCTTAGCAGACACCTTTCATCGTGTAAGAAAGGAATAAATTCTACATTGTGTTAGCTCACTCATTGCCTGAAAATGGTATTAAGTATACTATATATAATTCGTATTATATCTGAGATAAGTTATAAAAACAACCATGTTTTTTTAAATCTACCCAGAATGTTTAATTTGTGCAATTGGTACTTACCGCGAGGTACAGCTATTTTGATGATCTTACCACTAGATGTAACTAGGCAAAAATCATAATGACAAATATTACCGATTTTTTACTTACCTACTGCAACGGGCATTGTTACTTCGTGAAGAAATTACACTGATCATTATAAGATACATACATTTATCGATTTCAGACTGAAGCCACAACATGTTTCACTAGAAAGGCTGTAGCGGCCTCGATGAGACACAAAAGAGTAACCCACTTCCTAGCAGATACCTTTCATCGTGTAAGAAAGAATAAATTATTCCTACATTGTGTCACTTAACTGACAGCGTAGCTTACATATTGCCTGAAAATGAGGTGGAATTAAGGATATTTATGCTTATCCGTAGATCACGAAATTACTTTAGCATTTAAATTTTACGCATAAAATTCGCGAATTATTACTTACTATTACAACAGCAATTTAGGCTTTACACCACTGTTACTTCGCAAAGAAATGGTACTTATAATTTAAACATTTTCATTTATCGATGTCAGACTGAATTAAAGCCACATTTCTCACTAGTAAGGCTATAGTGGCCTCGATGAGACACGAAAATTTATAAATATAAATAAATAAATAAAATAACGTTTCACACTCATAACCCCATAGTAGGGTAGATATACCTTGTGTCGTGGGTACCATGGACACATACAAAGACAGAAACACAAACACCCCTCAAATTTCTGTTTCGCCGGGAATCGAACCCGGGACCCTCCGATTGGCAGTCCGGCATGGTAACTATTGCGTCAAACAGGTCGTCATATCTATGTGGCTGTAACCCTTTTTACGTCCCACTGCTGGGCACGGGTCTCTCCCCATTATTGGGGAGGCCTGGAGCTTACTCCATCACGCTGCTCCAATGCGGGTTGGTGGAGATGCGGGTTAGTGGCCAACCCGCTGTCGGATGTTTTCAAACCGCCCATAAGGCCTCCGACAAGGGTTAACGACTGTTATCTAACGACAGCAACCGTTACCGGAAACTCGCATGAATTTTTTTGCCACTAGCGGTCACCCATCTCACACCATCGGTCGCCCATTTGGCTTCGTCGCATAGATCGCTTGCGTTCTACGCTAACCGCCGGGCCATATCTACGTAAAATCGAGTAAAACTGTGAAGCGAACAAAAAACATATTTTTGACTTTCTATGAGATGTTGATACGAAATTCTCTGAATGATCGATTTTTAGTCAGTCAGTCGGTCTAAAGTCACAACATTTTTAATTGAAAAGCTAGGGCGGCCTCGGTGATACACAAAAGAGTACACTGTTTTTTCTAAGACGCTATCATCGTTTCTAAAAAGGAATAAATCAGTGCTATATCATTTAACATAGTGACAGTGGTAGGTTACATGCTTACTGAAAGAAATTGAAAGAATATTCGATATACAATTATTTTAGTGTCATCCGCCAATCCAGTAGATTTATGATTTTTCGTGTAAAACATCTCGTAAGAAAATATAAGAACACAAAACAAAAATATTGGTCTTTTGATTACACTCGTTCTTAGCGTAGCCTAGCCTGTCTTTTTCTTCGATAATATTAAAATAAGCTGTTTAATTTCAAAACCGAATGAACTTACAAATTTACTTCTAAAATCATTGAACATTGTTTTTTATTTTATTTTAAGCTCTTTTCACTTTCTTTCTCTATAAATTTTTCTTTAAGCTCATGTAAACAACAGTTCCTGTTCAATAAAAACCACAGCAAATCACACGAAGCTACTACGCACGAATACTATATTAAATTGGTTGCGTGTCTTGTACTTACACAAAAATCTTACACAAAACTTTAATAACAAATATTGTTGTAGGTATTGACTTTAGAAAACTTACACCCATTTTCACTAACCATAGGATACACCTAAATCAGATTCCTTAATATATAGGAGTTGCATAAAGAAAAAACACGTTTCACTAACCCTTAAGTCATGACTAACGACGTTAGGCATAACCTAAAGTTACGACACTGATTTGGGATGGCGTAGTGCTTAGGTGCCTCTAAACTGACACATGTGACAGTCGCTCAAATTGATAAGAGATTGACGAACAAAACCATGGACAACTGTCAAAAAACTAGGCTACTCATAAAATAGGACCAACCTGTTATACATCGATTGGTGAAACGGAACTTTTTACTAAGCATTGCCCTAAATTAGGAGTTACTTAGTAAGGCGTTAATTAAGGTGTGAATTAATATAAATAGAAAGGATAAAAGTTAAGCCGCATCAGGAGAAAAAGGATGAATTTAATGAATATAAGTTCAAAACGATTACTTTCTTATATTGCTTAATATTTGGTTTATTGAACTAAAAATTTATTTCCTGTTCCTTAATATTTAAAATGATAATTCTTTACTATCAACCCAGTAAATAGTAAGAGTTGTAGGAGAGTATAACCCTATTGACCCGTGAAAAACATTTTTTACAATTTACCATATTTTTATCAGAAATAATACCTCAGACTTTTACTCCAGTAAAGCTTCCATATTTTATTGGGTTCATAAGCAGTCTCCTTTCTATAATGATCGCATCAATATATAGCTTTAAGCTACGATACTACGCACGAACGTAACACTTAATTGCTCGCGTGACTTATACAAAACGTACACCAAAGTTTTATAAACAAAATTGTTGTGGGAACTGATTACTTTACTGATGATCAATTAATACTTATTATGTGTTGCTAACGAGGTTCTTGATTTTTTTACGCTTCTAACTAAAACAAAAAGTATTCTATACTCAAGTAAACTAAATTTAGAAGACTATATTGGACCAGAGAGTATATTATGTATTTCAGGTATTTCAAATCCAAATTATAGGATTTGAAATATACCTGAAATACATAATATACTTAACTTATACATAATATTGCCTGTGGTCAACATTTAAGTTTGTTTTTCTAGACTTCAAAGTCAACTTTTTGTTTATTTATTTTTTGTACTTTTGTAAAACCCTAAGAATGTATCGTTTATATTTCAGAAGTGAAGGTGTGAAATAAAACAAAATTATTGTTCTGTAACAATGATAATTTGTACGCTGAAAAGTCTTAACCTATAATTTCCAGAGCCGAGTTCACAGGAAGCTCTCACTACGCACGAACGACGTATCTGTAATTAACCGCGTGACTTGCTAGATGGGTTACCTGCTCCGACGAAGGGTGTGGAAAACAATTAAAACTATAGAAACAGTGAACAAACTTATTTATTATAATCGGAAAGCAGTTTTTTTGTTATAATGGTTTAATAATTTAGATATCATTTCAAGTTATCAGTTGCAAATGCTAAGATGCTAAAATGCTAAGACCAAAGTTGTCAAGTTGTCAATGTACTGTACAAAGCTTGGAAACGCACATTTGATTTGCCTCTTTTGGTCGCCTATTTAATAGTCCCATACTAGGTACCTATAGAGGCTACAAAGGATTCAATGGGTAGAATGGACAATAATAATATATAACACATAAATACAAGAACATGCATACCCATTCAATTTAATTTTTGCCTGTTATCGAACCCAGGACCTTTTCAAAGGCATTCCAGCATGGTAACCATTGCATTGAGCAGCGATGGTAAAGTAGTAAAAAACCGCGGTCTTCGACGCGACCGATCTCGGGTTCAAATCCTCGGCATGTACCTCTTACAAAGAATTTTGTAATGTGAGGATCGCTGCTCCACGGGGATGAAAAATATCGTGATATTTAATTGAATACGATGTTCTCCATCGCCGTGCATGCCTGAGAGAAATTCATAATTTCTCGAAAGCATGACGTCCACCAACCCGCAATTGGCCAGCGTGGTGGACTATGGCCTAAGTCCGTCTTACTTGTGAGAAGACCTGTGCCCAGCAGTGGGACATAAAAAAGGTTGAAAAAAAAACATTGCATAACACAATTTGAAACTGAAATATACAAATTCTTACTTTTATAAAAGAATTGATGAAGTCTACAGGAAAAATACTTAAGGTAAATTAAAGAAAAATTACTTTGAGAAGTATAAAATGACTTCCCTGAAACGAAGTTGGAATCGTAAAATTAAATCTTATAATTTATTATGTCAGCTTAATTTAATTAATAATAACTAGTTTTGGTGTAATAAGATTATTAGCTACTTTAGTTCCTTAAAGACTGTTTGCAATATTTTTTTTAAACATAATATCTTTAAACTTTAATATTATAAATTCGAAAGTAACTCTGTCTGTCTGTATGCTAAGCTTTCCCGCTTAAATCACTGAACCAATTTTAATGAAATTTCGAACACAGATAGAGTGGACCTTGGGAAAGGACATAATAATATGATGGTTTTTATACTACGGGAACCTATAAAACGGGTTCATGCGGGTGAAGCCGCTGGCGGAAGGCTAGTAGAAAATTAAAAAATATATAGGATAGAAAACACTTGTTCCACTGCTGAGATTCGAACTGGATGAACTCCTAGTTCAACGAGCAGGAACGACTCTTTTTCTCTGAATTTAATTCATTATCCGATATCCAACGCTCCTGCTTTCTCCGAGCTCAAACCAGATTCTTAACTGATGAAATGAAAAGCAATCGTTGCATTTTGAAGTGAGCTATTCTCGTTCCGTCCGCCGTTATTTTATTTGCTTTTATTTTAATAAAGTAGCAAAGGAATACGCTGAAATGTTGGTGGCCGTGAGTATAAATAAAAGACGAGTACCTACTTCACTCTAAGTTCCTTTAATGAATGTAATATATCGTTAAAAATGGACAATCGGGTAAAAGCCTAGTCAGCAGTCATAATAGTTCGTACACACTTAACATTTTAATATAAAGGAGAATATGCACGTACTAATAAGTTACTACACATACTTCACCTTCGGGGGTGAACAAAAAAAAATGTGAAAAGCATTTTTTTTTCAAAATTACAATAAGCTAAACATTACAATCATATTTTATAAAAAATAATAATAAACTAAGTAACTAAATCAATCACACACAGAAACACACAAATTACTTATGAAATAGTGTTAACTTATATTTTAATGACAAAAAAGTTTTGTTCTATTTTTATGAATTATATCTATCTTATCTTTAATCTTAACTTTTACATTACAACCTAAATCTTCTAAAACTACATAAGGACCATTGTATATAGGATCTAATTTTACACCTGTTTCATTATTTATTAATATCAAATCATTCTCATTATACGTAACAGAGTTTACAGATTTGTCATAATGTAATTTTCTTTTATATTTATTTTTTAACAAATTTTTCTTGACATCTGAATGAGCTAGTTGTAATCTATATTTCAAAGTTAAAGGATAATCATCAATATTATATAGTGGTTCAATTTTATCAGTAATTCTAGAAGGTATGCGGCAAAGTTTACCAAAAACTAATTCGAAAGGCGTGTAATTTGTTTCGGAATGCACTG
The DNA here is from genome assembly GCA_911387765.1 of Pyrgus malvae. Lineage (NCBI taxonomy): Eukaryota > Metazoa > Arthropoda > Insecta > Lepidoptera > Hesperiidae > Pyrgus > Pyrgus malvae. Next base: position 23,140,489 of record OU426953.1, read on the forward strand.
TGTTATTAAAACTAAAACACCAGAACGGTAACCAATAACTCCAAGTATCTGTGTAAGATTCGCACTGTATTCTTAAAAATGCACCCAGCGTCTTGTGTGCATTTTCAAGAGCACCTATTGATTGGTGATGGTAAGCGGTTGAAGACAGTTTATCAATTTTCAAAAGTTTACAAACCTGTTCCATCGTATTAGAGATGAATTCCGTCCCCCTGTCTGTTGCTATTACCTTTGGGATACCAAATATTAAAATAAAATTTCTTACGAATGCATCAGCTATAGACATTGTTTCTTTATTTTTTAAAGGAAAAGCTTGAACAAATTTGGTTAACTCGCATTGTATGGTCAATATATAGCAGTTATTTTCTATATCCCTTTCCAAAGGTCCTACTACATCTAAATAAACCTTATCAAATGCCCCAGAAGCTGTGGTTGTTATCTCCATTGGCTCCTTAGTATAACGAAAAAATTTCATTTTCTGACATTTGCTACATTTTCTTACAAAGTCTTGTACATCCTTTTCGATATTTGGCCAATAGTATCGTCTTTTGATGGTATTAATCATCCTACGCACTCCAGCATGACCACTAGAGGGTAGTAAATGAAAGTCGTTCATTATTATGCTTTTTTCGTCATTTTCCGTTATTCTTTTTACTCCTCGTAATATACATATACGTGGTCCGGACCAGTCCTTTAGTGATTTAACTTCATCACAGACATTTCTAATGAAATCAATATTTTCTTCATTTTTTATAATACAAACTTCATCGATGCGCATCTATTTACAAAATAAGCTTAATTTCTGCACAAATTCGGCTCGCGAGAAATGCGCCTTGAAATTAAGATTAATATATAACATCTTCTTACTTGAACTAAATGCGAAACATTCAGATTCATTACTTATAGTATTGTTCTTTCTTAGTATATCTATCTTTCTCCCTTCCATTAAAACCATTTCTATCGAGTCATACGGCTTCCTTAATATATCTACAACTTTTGGTTGTACAGGCCAATTGTCAGTAAATTTACTAAGGTCCGCATTCTCGCCATTCTTAACAACCTTGGGAGAAGCTATATCATTCATTCTTTTCCTCTGTCCTCTTGTCATCACATTCACTACTTGATCATGCATACCTTTCAATTCATCAGACGTTATAGTGACTCTAGATAAAGCGTCTGCAGACACATTATTTTTACCTTTCACATAAACTATCCTAAAATTATATTCTTCCAGCGTCAATCTAAATTTTAGTAACCTGCTTGACGGATCTCGCATTCCAAAAAGATATAGTAAGGGTTTGTGATCTGTCATAATTGTAAAACTTCTACCATAAAGATACGGTCTAAAATATTTGACTGACCAAACTATTGCAAGAAGTTCCTTCTGAATTGTGGGATAATTCTTTTCGGCCTTATTTAAAGGTCTACTGGCGTATGCTACTGGCCTTAAATCCTTATTACATAGGACAGCACCTAAAGCGATACCTGATGCATCTGTCTGCACAACAAACTCATTGCCTTCTGAGAAATCAGGATATTGCAAAACTGGTGAGGTCATTAATGCATTCTTAAGGAAAGTAAAAGCTTTTTGACATTCATTATTCCAAATAAAATGTTCATTTTTTCTACATAGTTGGTTCAAAGGCATGGTTATTTCTGCAAATGATTTTATAAACTTCCGATAATAGTTGCAAAATGCTACAAAACGTTTTACTTCATCGGCATTTTTTGGGGTGGGATAATTTTTTAAAACACTAGTTTTTTCTGGATCCGGTAAAACTCCTTTCTCTGAAACTACATGTCCTAAATACAAAATTTCTTTCTTTAAAAATTCACATTTTTGAGCATTTAACTTAAGGTTAACTTTTCGTAGCCTCTCTAAAACATTGATTAAATTTTGATTGTGACTGTCTAAGTTTCTACCAAATACAATGAGATCATCTAAGTAAACAAAACATTTTTCAAATGTCAGACCAGATAGTGCAACAGACATCATACGACTGAATGCGCTTGGGCTTGTTTTAAGTCCCATGGGTAATCGCTTCATTTGGTATTGACCCGCATTAGTTGTGAATGCTGTTAATTTACGACTTTGTGGATCTAAACTAACCTGATAATAGCCTTGATGAAGGTCAAGGTGACTGAAGTAAATAGCGCCAGAAAGAGAATCTAAGATTTCATTCATGTTTGGTAAAGGAAATCTATCGTCACATACTATTTCATTCAATTTCCGAAAATCAACTACTAATCGCCATTTCTTCTCCGTATTTCTTATATTTTTCTTGGGTACTAACAAAATAGGACTTGACCATTCACTGTTACATTCTTCTATGATGTCATCCTGTATCATTTGATCTATTTGCTTAGCTATTTCTGGCTTCAAAGCTTGAGGTAATCTATATGGCTTAGTATAAATGGGAGTGGAATTAGGTTTTACTGTAATTGATTGCTCATATATATTTGTCGTGGTTAATTTATCACCAGTGTGGTAAAAAACATCAGAATATTTTGCACAAATTGACTCAATTGATTCCCGTTCTTCTGTGTGTTAAATGATTTAATTGCAACTGTGATAATAAATTGAGAACTCTATTAACATCTATATTGTTGTTTTTAAATTCACAAATGTCGTAATCATTCAAAGCATACAAAACAGGCTTAAAGATTGGTAACAAAACTTCCTTCTCACTAACATTCAATATCTTCAGAGGAATCCTATTATTTTTTATCGTTCCAATCGAATTGGCTAAAAATATATCTTTCATTAATTCCCTTCCGCATACAATCACATCTTTAATGCTCTCTTCTACATATAAGAAATGTATTGATTCGGATCGTGCTGGAATAACCAATACATCGTTACTTCTCTCGTGTATATCAACTAATCTTAAAATATTTTCACGACCATCATTATGTAATCTTAAAATGTTAGTTTTTAAATCAATATTACTCTCGTATTTATTTAAAAAATCTAAACCTAATATACCATCTGCTTGTAATGGCAATGCATCTAAAATAATAAAATTATGTACAAACGATTGTTTTTTATCGTCGCATAACGCTAAATTTACGGAACCTAAAGATTGTTTCTGTCCTCCTATTCCATTCACTAAAGTGTTATCTCTATATGTAGGGATGTTATATGGCAACGCCTCCCGTTTTATGACGGATAGTGTAGCGCCGGTGTCAATAAGAAAATAGTTCTTAATGTTATTAATATAAAAGGAAACATATTTTGCATTACCGCTACACGATAGAACGAAATGCTTAAGATCGAAAAAACTGATTTGTATTATTAGCTAAAACATTGTCATACTCATTTGTTGCTACGGTATTATTGCCTGACAAATTGCTTGCCGTATATACCTGCCGTACATTCCTGTTCTTACTATTTGTCACATATCTAGAACCACGGTTACCTCGAAAATTGCACTGCGGTAAGGCAGGCCTTTTTCCCTTATAGTCCGTAAAGTTATGCCGGTTATCCTGTCCACGATAATAATTGCTACGATATTGACCATAAATGCGATTATTAAAATTACGTTGCGGATATTGGTAACCTCTTCCGCGCCTTAAATAGTTATTTCCCTATCCTTGCTTAAATGCATTCATTATGTTACCTGAAGATCGTTCCGATGACACTTCTTCGTCTTTCGCCGCTTGGACAGCCTCTTGTAGCGTGCTGTAGTTGCGCGCTGCAATGATTGCAGACAGCCTAGAGTTCCGCAGACCATCTGAAAACCGTTTTATTGCATATTTTTCATTAATCGGCTTTAAAACAGACATTGCTTCAGACTGACCGTCCGCCTGTGAAATAGTTAGGGCAGTAAATAATTTTTCGATTTCAGTCCCATACTCGTCTATAGATTTAGAACCTTGTTTACTATTATGTAATTGAGTCTGTATAGCCATAAAAGATTTTTTCGGTAATAGAAATTTCTTTAAATCTACTAGAAGTGTCTCAATGGACTTATATGTTTTTGATAGACGTAATTTTGCATTTTCTGATAGTCTACTTTTCAGAACAAACATAATCAATAAGGGCTTACCAGCTTCATTAATCATGTCTCGTATACATACATCTCGATGGCATCTATCATCCGTTTGGTGGTTTCTTCAACACCGTCCATTGCTGGAATCAAACTACACGCAACCTTTAAATCAAATTCCATTTTGTTAATATTAGTTTCGGGCAAAACGCATAAAATTTTCACTTCGTCGTATACCTTCTGTATATTCTGATAAATATCTAAAGACAATACAATAATATCAGAATTTTTACTTAATTTTATATTAGAAATAATTTCCTTACATTTATGTAATACTTCATGAGCTTCGTCTAACTTTGCCTGCGTAGTTTTACATGGGTACCTACTTTGACCCTTTTTTATTAAGTATTTTCTAATGCCTATCAATATATAATAATAATTATTTAAAGTTTCTATCATATTCTACTTAAACATGGAAATAACATTTTACTTAGTACAGTCTATTCATTCGTAACTCTACATATTTCTAAAACAAATTATTATCCAGTTCTTTAAAATCACTAAAACGGTGCACAATCACTCAGCGAACACGATACCCCGAGCGCATAACGCTGACTTGCTATATTTGACTTCGATGCATTTCCGCCGCGTTCTGGGTATGCTTATTAATCACTCTACGTTTTATAAAATTATTTTACATACCACTTTAAAGTATTACGAATTCTCAAAAATTAAACAGATTCGCCACCCCTTCTTTCACCTCCACGAAGCGATCGTCGAATGCGCTCCAGCGCATTTTGGGCGAATTCCCTCTTGGTACCACTACTGATGGGAGCTCTTGTAGACTCGGCCAGCCAGATATATAGAAATATAATGATGCGGTCTGCATGGCCTCCAATGGTCTTCAGCAGGCCGTCGCTGTTTCCTCCGGCAGCATTTTGACTTAAAAATACTTCTTTTTGATCGGTTTCACGGTTGAGCGACACATAATTTTGACAAAAAATTATTACTGTTAAAATTTTAAACTATAGGCCCCTTGGCAGAGCCCTTTGGCAGGGTCGCCATGAAATGTTGGTGGCCGTGAGTATAAATAAAAGACGAGTACTTCACTCTAAGTTCCTTTAATGAATGTAATATATCGTTAAAAATGGACAATCGGGTAAAAGCCTAGTCAGCAGTCATAATAGTTCGTACACACTTAACATTTTAATATAAAGGAGAATATGCACGTACTAATAAGTTACTACACATACTTCAACGCAGGCTTCGTGGTGTTAAGTGGTTACTGTAACCTATGAGATGTCCATGGGTTGCAGCTAATCCGGAGGCTGATGGTCGCCTCATGTCTGACTGGCAACTGCAGCTTGCCACTTGAACACAATATAATGGTTTTACGGTGGAATTGGATACAGCGGTGGTACTTCTCCGGGCAAACCATAAAAGTTCTACCATCTACCAATGCTCGACCCGCGGTTGTCAGCAGTGCTTTTTTTATTTGGTATACATTGACTGCTTTTTACTTAACAAATTTCATGTTTATTTATGTAAAAATAGTATTATTTTCGTTTTTCAATTACATCGTTAAATTCAGTATGCAATAGGTACTTGACGCCCCAAGCTCAAAATAGATTGTAGAGTTGACTGATAAAATTTGCGTTCAAAGTCGCTGTGTACGTACATTATATAAACGAGTTTAGTTTGTGATATCTCTTCTAATCTCAGTTATACTGAGTCAATACTTTTTTGTCGTAAGCCTCGCTAAACATTTTCTTCATTTTTATTCATAAAATAATATGTCAGCTTTTATTACAAGTATCTGGACGACCGAGCGTTGCTCGGATAAAAACAATTTATTTTCTTGGTTTAGTTTCAAACGAAACACTGATTTGCTCCTAATAAAAATAGTTATTTTCATAAAAATAAAAAATACACAATATGGTTTTGATTGAGGTTTGAACCCGGGTCTCTAGTTCCGCAGTCAACTCACGCAACCATTCGACCACGAAAGCTTTAATTCAATGGACGAAATTTTCATAGAGCTGTTTCAAACTGGACATTGTCATTTCTTTGGCGTATGGTAATAGGGGAGCCCAAGAGGGGATTTACGGATTTACTCGAGCGCGTCAGATTAAGTTATGGGGTACACCTTGCATCCTGTTCAGTGCTGCCACGATTAAAAAAGACCTTCTATGTAGGTACAGTTTTTTTTTCTTACTTCTGGATGTCAAAATGGTCAGATTAGAAAACCCCGTTACCGTTGAGCCATGAATTTTAAATAATAAAAATTCGAACTCTTCAGAATTTGCCAAAATGCCGTTTTTTTATTTCGCTGTTTTGTATACATTCATACTTAAATCTTCAGATTACTGAAATATGACTTACCATGCATTTAAGTTACTGAAATATGACTTAGCATGCATTTAATTTATTCTACTATTTTACCTGAACCTTTCGTATAAAATTTTTGAAATCCTATAGGCGCTCTCTCCACCGGTTAAACGCAAAACGTCATGAAGTATAATAATATAATATTTTAATCTTACTACCACCCAACCGATAAAAAGCACAAGGTCCTGATGACGCTTGAGGAAATCCACAATGAGCCTTGTGGGCTCCCCAGTTTGACAGCGTTTACGGCACAATATTATTAATACTCTCCAATAGATGTCAGGAAGAGTCGTATTTTTCAGTTTACATTTAAATTGATTTTCATTGAAAATATTTTTATACAGCTAAAAATTTCCATCAATAAAAATTTTGTGGATCGATTTATCATCGCCGAAACCAGGGTACTAAATTTCATCAATATCTTTGGAGCCGTTTCCGAGATTCAAAAAATATATTTAGATACATACAAGAATTGCTCGTTTAAAGGTATTAGATAACAAAGTATTAAGGGAACCCATTCTTTATAATATTAGAATAATTTATGAGAGCGTAAAAAAATGACAACGATAAGGAGAGATACGAAAAATTGATAGACGTATATGTAGATATATAGATAGACAAATATAGGAAGAAAGTGATATTTTATAGATTTAGATTTTGTAGGTGGGAGAACTATTATCGTTCGCCCGGGGAAGTACCACCGCTGCACCCACTTCTGCCGTGAACCAGTTCTATTGTGTTTCGGTGGAAAGGTGCAGTTGCCGGCCCCACTTACATGAGGCGACCACCAGCCTCCGGAGTAGCAGCGCAACTGCATACGACCTCAGACAAGACTTACCTATGCTTGCTAGAGGTTGTATGTAGATGTCCATGGGCTGCAGCGACCACTTAACACCACGTGGCCTGCATGCTCGTCTGCTTCTCCATTAAAAGAAAAAAAAATTACATACTATAAATTTACACATCAAAGTTTTAAATAAACTTCGAATTGATCGGCAACCTTTGCGTGATTATAGAGAATTACACCATCTACGTCACCGTTTTATCCTCTGTCATTCAAACCACAATTAAGCTCTAACGGAACACTGCTTTAACTAATTACAGCTAACTGTCCTCGCAACAATGCCATTTCACGCCATTTTAATTATGTACCCTCTTTTGTTCTATTCGTTAGAATTCTGTCAGCTGCTACTGAATTGTTTTAGGTTTGCGCTATGAAGGTTTTAGTAAAATTATTTTGTTGGTCATTGTGAATTAGCTCACCTTTTTAGAGAACACTTACATAACTTTAAGGAGTATTTTTAACTTATTGTTACAGATTCTCATTAATCGTAACAATAAGTTAACGTTGTCATTTTAATCATTTTAGGAATTTTATTCAAAGATTAAATTACATACTAAGACTATATCTCCGTATTTTATATAGTCTAGCCAAAATTGGGTAAGGATTAATACTATGGTAAATGTCAATCTACATAAGGTGGCTTTTCCCCACGTTATATTTGAATGACATAATACACATATAATCTAAAAAACATTAATGTAAGGAAGTTGGTTAGCAAATCGCAATGAGTAATATTAAAAAATATCCTGAATTGCTTGTCCATTGTCTCATGATCAAAACAAATTACACTGTCCACGTCAACATTAGTTCCCGTCACTCAAACCACAATTAAGCTCAAACGGAACTCTGCTTTAACTAATTACTGCTAACTGTCCTCGCAACAATGCCATTTCGCGCCATTTAAATTACGTACCCTCTTTTGTTCTAGCCGTTAGAGTTCTGTCAGCGGCTACTGTTAAATTGTTTAATGATAGCGCTCTGGAGGTTTTTGTTGGGATCTATTTTATAACTCATTTGTGAATTCACTATTCGAAATAGTAGTCTATGAACTGTATGATCTCGTAGTTAAACCTATAGAAAATTAACAGTTACTACTAGGTAATTGCACCAAAAGTATATTTTTATTGGATCAGATTTGTAATGGTACAACCGCCGTCGGGTAACAAACCGTATTATTAAATGAATTACATTGCTGGAAATGTTTGTTTGAGTAACAATAAAAAAATACCGTCGGCTAAATTACATTATAAATTGCTATGCATATGCAATTTATAATGTAATTCTCTTTATTTTATTAATGTAATTCTTAATGTAAGCTATTTTTTTTACATAAGTAAGGAACGAAAAGTAGATGGACCGCGTTATGTGAAGCGATCACCGTCGCCTATGGACACGGGCATCTACAGAGAAGTCATCTGAGCATTGCCGGTTTTGAAGGAGAGCTTTCTTTATAGATTTTTTAATGAACCCAAAGTTATAGTCCACTGATAAAGCCTCAGCTGGAAGGTTGTCCATAGTTTATGTGTTAGTTAGCTGTCTGTATCAGTTCAATACTTTGCTTTGTTGTAACCAAACAATACATATCTCATATCTCACTCTATGCGGATCGAGGGACCAAATTTTCCGAACTTGCTATCAGGAGACACAACTTGCGTTTTACTTTATCCGTGATGTTTTTATCATATTTCAAGACAAAGTATTCCAAGAAATAAGTTCGAATCAAACGCAATATTTCACCGAATCAGGTTACTTCCTGGATATATTCGGCATGTTTCTAACTTTTCACTCGTGACGTTATCTTTGTTTTTCCTGTTCACGATTGCGGACAAGGTGCGTCACATATTTTTAGTTTGTTTATTTTATTTATTTATTTAAAACTTATAGTAAGTATAACCTTAACCTAAGGATACGAGGGTGTGCTTGTGTGAGAGAACGCCTAATGGCATTCTCTCCCAGCCAACCCTGGGTGATAAGAGAAAACTAGTGGCAGGCGCATACTACGTTTAAAATTATATATAAATATATTGTATTATAATACATAAAGAAATATATAATCTCATAAATAACTAAATACTAATATGTATAAATATTAATACAACATACATGCCATTACATACATATAAATAAATATTAACTATATGTCAAATAAATAAAATGGAATGAGATAGCCGTTTAAACAGAAACAAAAGATCCTAAAATGATTCAGTCGTTATTATTTAAGAGATGGTCTCGAACGAGTCTCCTGAACACGCCTCTACTTGGAGCTTTTCGAACAGTCTCAGTATTTTGTTAGTGCATTTTTATTAGTAACTAGCCTTCCGCCAGCGGCTTTACCCGCTTGGACCCATTTAATGCGTAGGATAAAAAATAGCCTATGTGCTATTCCAGGCTTCATTGCTATATTAAAATCATAGGCGTTTAGCCAGTTGCTTCATCCGCGTTGACTCTATTACCCGTTTCCACGTAGGAATGAAGCATTTTCCCGCGGTAGCCTATGTTACTAAGGGTGAATGTAGCATTCTAATAATGAAAGAATTTTTGAAATCGCAACAGTAGTTTTTGAATTTATTCATCACAAACATACAAATATACAAACCTTTCCTCTTTATAATATTAGTATAGAAAACTGATGAAATCTATAATTCATCAATCTATAATAGGGTTTGGAAAAAAACTAAAGAAAGGAGAAATAATCACCTACGTAAGATTTCGAACCGTTGTCAAAGATATTTATTAGAACATATAGAAACACATATATAACATTTTAGACTTACAGCAACACTATGTCTTGTTGATGCTATGTATACACAAAGACCTAACCAAGAACACAAATCTATGTTGCTGGAAATCTCACCCATAATGGCTGCCCGGCATGGTATCAATTACGCCATATACGATAGGTCGTCATAATTTTCTTAGAAATTTTACCATAATACAATTTTCATATCTCACTTTATTAGGCTTCAAGGATCAAATTTTCCGAACAGCTACACAACTTACGTTTCACCCTGTCAGTAATGTTTTTCCTATATTTTGACAAAGTTTCTCAAGAAATAAGTTCGAACTAAACTCAATATTTCACCGCTGCAGATATTCTTACTCCCAATGTTATCTTTGTTTTTCCTGTTCACAATTACGGACTAGGTGCCCGCAACGTTTGTAAAGCTAGCTTAAAACGAATTAAAGTAAATCAAGAAAAAAGCGTTAATGTAAAAAGCTGGTAATTTGTCCTATAACAAATTTTAAAGAATAAGACTAGGACAAGTGCCCTTAATTCAGGAGCCCTGGAACTTACTTCACACGCTACCTACTTCAATGTTGTCCTTTTTTTTTATTTTTTTATAAATAAACCTAACAATAAGGCAGACGGGCCGCGTGATGTTAAGCGATCACCGTCGCCTATGGACACGGGCAACCCTAGGGGAGCCGCCCGAGCATTGCCGGCTTTGAAGGAGAGCTTTTTTTACAGCTTTCTTGAAGAACCCCATGTTATAGTCCACCGGGAAAGCCTCAGCTGGAAGGTTGTCCCATAACCTACACGTCCGTGGTAAAAAGGAGCGTGCAAAGCGGACTGTGGAGGACCGCCACGAGTCCAGATGGTGCCGGTGGAATTGTAACCTTCGTCTGGTGGTATAATCATGGAATGGTGATGTAGGCATCAATTTGAAGAGTTCCTTGGAGCACTCACCATAGTAAAGTCGGTAGAACACGCAGAGCGAGCCTATGTCTCTTCGCAAGCTAAGCGGTTCTAGCCTGTCAGTCAATCTTGGGTCGTTGACGATTCGGACTGCGCGCTTTTCAACGGAGTCAAATGGGTGTAGCTGGTACTTCGGTGCTCCTGCCCAGAGATGGGAGCAGTACTCCATGTGGGGTCTGACCTGGGCCTGGTCCTCCTCCTCTAACATCATATATCAATGGTAACTTCTATCTCTAAACAGAACAGTGCTACAAATTCATAATATAACGATGTGTGCGTATATATTGTGACACTAGATAAGTTTTAATTGTTTCCTCAATTTCCTCAGCATGGGCAAAAATATAGAAGTTTATGAGGTAATTACATTATATATATCTCAATATATATAAACTACGTGTCACGTGTTTGTCCGCGATGGACTCCAAAATACTTAACCAATTTTAATAAAATTGGCACACCGTGTGCAGTTTGATCCAACTTAAAAGATAGGATAGCTTACATCTCAATTTATAGTCGCAATATTAGGTATTTTATTACTGATACTTTAAGGCAGGACAACGTCTGCTGGGTTAGCTAGTTTTTATAAATGAAAGGTAACTGCATCAAATCAAATATCTGCGTGCTTATTCATAACGATAGAAGTAAGTTTTTTTATTAATGGTAATTAATATCCGATGCTCACTGCATTCGGCGAATACAGCCTGCTTCTTTTTTATGATATTAAAAAAATCATTTTGCCGCATAATTTGAATTTTTATACGCCTCTTTTACGTAATTACAAAAAACTCTAGATGATCCATATTGAATGCCCTTGTTCATATTTACGTACATTACGGAACATCACCTCTCAATCAATCACTCAAATCCCACATGAAGCAACGCCATAACCCACCGAGAGAAATCCATAACTCGATCATAAAATACTCCGCTCAAATCAACTCTATCAAAGATGTATTCGATAAAATATGAATTCCGACCCGCGTATTTCAAATCTCGTCATAAATGTCGAGGGAAAAAATTATACACCCATTTTATGTGGATGAATAATGCACCAAATCTTTTTAATCTTTACCAAGTGGTCGGCTGGCGCATAGCTTACGATAAGCGATTTAAGATGAAACTTTAAAATGCTAAACGGGTACGTAAAATAAAAATACTGTAAATACAGCAAAATACTGATATAAAAGAATTTAGAAGTAATTTGGATGATTGAAGGATTAAATGGATGGATTGTTGGAAGGATATTATAATATTAAATATTTAGGCGGCAGAATTAATCCATTACGACGTTACTTAAATAATTTTTGAGGCCGTGCTTGCCGGGCACACCTTCAAGTTTTTTTGCATTGTTTGCTTGACCAATAAAATTAATTTACACGTAAGAAAGTAAAATAATAGGTATTCTATTTGAATAAATTGAAGCTGCAAATAAATATTATGTAAACCTCGTTGCAGTATCAGATGAATGCTTTGGCTTAAGCTGTGATGACTTACGGTGCTGATATGTGGTCTTTTACAGTTAGCCTTATCCATCGGCTCAAGGCCACTCAGCGAGCGATGTAGAGAGCTATGCTTGGTATTTCTCTACGCGACAGAATCCGTAACGATGAAATCTGTAGACAAACGAAGGTTACTGACATAGCTCTTAGGCCAGGTCATATTGTTAGGAGGACTGATAACCAATGGGAAAGAAAGATCTTTAAATGGCAACCATGTCATGTTAAAAGGAACAAAGGTGGTTAAAAAAAATATGTGGATTAACTATATAAAGAGCACACAAGAGCAAAGGAGGCAGCTGAATTTAGAGGGTGTAGGAACAGACGGAGTAGCAAATATCCAGCATACTCACCGTTAACTGTCCAGCAGTGGACTTTTAAAGGCTGATGGATGGAATACTGACGAGAATCAATAAATAAATGCCTATAATATTCGCTTCTAGTTAATCTTTCTCTAGGAAACGCGACTTCTAAAAGGGGAAGGAAACGAGAGGAAACTCGGTTGTAAAAAAATCGGCGTGAATGACAACAACCCCATAGAATCTTCGTCGTATTGTTCCTGCTGATAGATAAAAGAAACGGGCCGTCTGCGTAAACAAAAAATATTAATGAGATTTTCTTAAAAGGACACCTTGGAAACGTGACAAAAACTTCACCATGGATTTCTGAAAAGATTTTTCCCTAATGTAATTATGATTCTCCGTAAAACGGCAAGAAATGTTATTTTTATTAGAAAGGAAGTGAAATGCTGATTTTATTAATTTGCAGGACATTACACTCTGATTTTTTGATTAATGAGCGGTAACATAGGCAGATCTTAGACACGGGAGTGGCGAGTTCGAGTCTCGATGTGCACCTCTAACTATAAAATTTGATGAGTATATTTATCTCTGCTCCAGTATAAAGTAAAACAATATAATCATCCATTATAATATTATCCATCACCGTACTAGCCTTTTTTACTCTTGTTACCCGGATTTTCTTTCTTAAAGGAAGGCATATCCACCAACCTGTATTTGGTCATTATGGTCTGAATCCCTCTCCCTTTTAGAGAAAAATCTGTGTCCAGCAGTGGGTCATTAACATTTTCACCTTCACCCAAGGTTGACTGGAAGAAAATGCCAAAAGGCATTAGGTTAAGCCCTTTGTAACCCCTAGCTTAAGGTGTTTGCAAAAATAAATAAATAAATATATAAATAAATAAATAAAAATAAAATGAGTTTAAAAAAGGTTTACTTTTAAGGCCTCTACTGACCATTCAGAGAACGATAGGAAGGTACTACAGAGCAAAGGATAGCTTATACAGCACCGTCTCGCAAAATAAAAAGTAAGTGTACCCATTACGTAGATTTTTTTTGCTTTTACGCGATGATGAAGTGCGCATGGCTCAGCGGCTAGCGTATAACGCAAGCGGTCTATACAGCTAAGCCAAACGGGCGCGGCCGGGTGTGAGATGGGTGACCGCTAGTGGCAAAAATTTCATGCGCGTTTCCGTACTTCGGAGGGCACGTTAAGCCGTCGGTCCCGGTTGTTGTCGATAGATAACAGTCGTTGTCGTTGTCGGAGGCCTTATGGGCGGTTTGAAAACATCCGCCAACGGGTTGGCCACTAACCCGCATCTCCACCAACCCGCATTGGAGCAGCGTGGTGGAGTAAGCTCCAGTCTTCCCCAATAAGTGGGAGAGACCCGAGCCCAGCAGTGGGACGTTTAAAGGGTTGCAGCCACGCGAACATATTCTATATTAAATATCTACCAAGATAAAATAAATTAGAGTTCCAGTTAAAATAACTCTGCTATTATTACAACAATCTGAATGTTTAAGTACGAGTAATAACGAAAGATAACAACGAAATGTATAATCAAACAATTGCAACTGAAATTGGATTTGGCTCGCAAGATTAAACATTCCCCCGGCGCTATCCCTAACAATAACCAAAAAGTAGGGTCAAAGAATACTGCTATTCTCTAAGATATGAGATATCACTATCGTCGCCCGGAGACATGACGGAATAGAGAAAATATTGGGTTACATACAGGGGAAGAATCCCAGTACGTAACGAAATAAAGTAGTAATAGTTTTATAGGGAAATAACGTTCGTATGTAAAGTAAAATAAAAATAATTGGCGACCCGTGTGGCGCAATGGTTACCATGTCAGACTGCCAATCGGAGGGTCCCGGTTTCGATTCCCGGCGAGGCAGAAATTGAAATTGTGAGTTTTAATTTCTGTACTTAGTCTGGGTGTTTGTGTTTCCGTCTTTGTGTGTGTCCATGGTACCCACGACACAGGGAATCCTAGTGTGGGGCCATAAGTAGGTAGGTAGCGTTATTTATTATTTATTTATTTAATCAAAGTAGAGATATGTTTTATGAATGTTATTATGAATTTTCAGTTTATTACTCTTTTGTAAGTTTTGAAAAATATGCGTTAGTAGCATGAAGTGTTCAAATAGTTCGTTATTTTTACAGATTTAATATTTTAATCATTTTTTACTAGTTTACTTACAACGTTTAGGTAATACTGATTTTAACGAAAATAATAAAGTAACAATCAGTGATAATTTGTATCATTTACATACGAAACTTAATTAATAAAGTAATTTAAAATTAAAGCTGATACTGCTAATAAATTTGTTCTGTATCCAGCGACTGTCTTTCGGTTGTCAGTCCACCTGTTTGGAGCGGCCTGAGTTGGGTGCCCGTTGCCACAGCTTTAGATTTTGCAACCCATATGATGAACCTTCATTCGTCTACGGATTTGATAGTTTCGGATTCTGAAGTCCTACTCTGTATGCATCCATTCTAAAGTTACATTTTTGGAATCAATTTTAGAATCCTCGGGTAATATTTTATTTCACAAATATTTTAACATAATGCTGATGAGGCCTAAAAATTCACGTAGTTGCGCGAGCAGAGCCCTCTGTGACGTAATAAAATACCATGGATCTCACGAAGATTACAAACATGGTTAGAGCATCACGGGTACTGATAGATATAACACCCGTCAGAGGACTGGCCTTTACGGGCGAACCCCTCGTCCCAACGTGCATGCACAATGTGCCTTCTAGTTATATACAACTAGTGTGTGTGTTTGTCAGTGTCAGTGTTGTCGGTGCATAAAAAATGACGTTGTTAATTGAAATTTATGAAAGTATATTTGTGAATGTGTGACAAAATTTAAATGTGTGCGAACTTCCCCCCGCACCAGTTTTGGCACAAAAATTGTGTATCGAAGCGAGGCACAATGCCCTCTTCACTGACGGGTGAGTTTAGTACCTTAAATGCTTTAAACAATCATGTTTTTTTCACAAGCATTATTTGACTCCCTTAATACATAACTGCGTCTTTGTTTAGGCAGCGACAAGAGTCTACCACTTACCTACATTATCCTCAACAAACTTTTACGTTGACGTCACTTAATATGACGCCATCCCTACAACCCAACTCGTTTCCGTACAGAAAGCGTAACTTACACATAATGGATGAGATTCCGCAGTATCATTTTACCAAAGTTCGTTATTTAATCAGGAAACAAGAGAAAAACTAATGTTCAGATTTTATACCTACTTAGTAAATTTTCTGTCGTGAGATGAGATGTAATCTATTTTGACGACCATTGTGCCGCAATGCTTACCATGCCGGACTGCCACTCGAGGGGTCCCGGGTTCGATTCCCGGCGAAACAGATATTTCAATGATGAGCTTAAATTGCTGTTCTCGATCTGGTTGTTTGTGTTTCTGTGTTTATATGTGTTCATGGTACCCATGACACAGGGTATATCTGAGTGTGAAGAGTTACTCGTATTTTTATTTTTTATTTTTCTTAAAGTTTATGTATGTAGTATGTATTATGATGATGATGTGATGTGTGTTTCTTAGACCCTAGATCCCTTAACAGAATATGTACAAAGCTGTACAAAAAAGAAATTGAAAAAAAAAATTATAATATTCAATATTGCCATTATTGAAGCACGCATGGCCCGGCGGTTAGCGTAGAACGCAAACAACCTATGCAACTAAGCCAAACGGGTGCGGTCGGGTGTGAGACCGCTAGTTTTCTTGTTATTGATTTCATTTAAAAATTTCATGCGCGTTTCCGTTCTTCGGAGGGCACGTTAAGCCGTCGGTCCCGGTTGTTGTCGATAGATAACAGTCCTTAAACTTTGTCGGAGGCCTTAAGGGCGGTTTGAAAACATCCGACAACGGGTTGGCCACTAATCCGCATCTCCACCAATCCGCATTGGAGCAGAGTGGTGGTGTAATCTCCAGGCCTCCCCAATAATGGGGAGAGACCCGTGCCCAACAGTGGGTCACAAAAAGGGTTGCAGCCAATATTGCCAATATTTAAAATGGATGTGTCCTTAAAAAGGTATCTCCCTCAGCCCGCGTTGAAGCAGCGTGGTGGAGTAAGCTCTAGGCCTCCCCAATTACGGGGAGGGACGTGCCCAGTGATTGTGGTGGAACGCAAAAAGTGTCACACCTGTCGCACCAGTCCTCAGCGTTGCACATTATTACGCAACAAAAGAGTAGACTCAAATCTCCTGAGGGTGTGCACACGAGAAAACTTTACTATCGCGTTTGCGTTAAGAATTTAATTATCGACCTTATTCCCTTCAACTTAAGATCTATATGTCCAATTTTAACTCTGACGAAGTAGTAACGTTTGCGCGTTTACAAACTCACACTAAGGCAATAAACATTATATACGTTTGTTATAGTTACGCAGTGTTTTGTGTCGCTTTGGTATAAGTCATTTTGTGACGTCAGAGCAGAAACAAAACAGTAATAAAATATTTGGTAGGTGGTAAAACTATTGGTAGGTGGTAGAACTATTTGGTAGGTGGTAGAACTATTATGGTTCGCCTGGGGAAGTACCACCACTGCACCCACTTCTGCCGTGAACCAACTCTATTGTGTTTCGGTGGAAAGGTGCAGTTGCCGGCCACACTTACATGAGGCGACCACCAACTCCCGGAGTAGCAGCGCAACTGCATACGACCTCAGATAAGACTTACCTATGCTTGCTTGAGGTTGTATGTAGATTTCCATGGGCTGCAGCGATCACTTAACACCACGTGGCTTGCATGCTCGTCTGCTACTCCATTCAAAAAAAAAATTACAAGCTTATACATAGTTTATAACTAAGGGGGTTGTTAAATAAGCATGAAAATTAAATACTACTGTTTGAAGACAATGTAAAATCACAGAGCACAGAATGAACATCGCAGATGAGATAGAGTGAGTGATAACACACTCATGTACATAGAAACTATACAATCTCAAAATACATTTCGAACTTTATATACTTCTAAGATATTAAAGAAATAAAATCTAGTGTAAAGCCGAGTTTTTCGGCAAGTGGAAAGTTTTAGTGCGGAGGCAATCTTTAAAAAGCCAGTTTGAATTGTATAGGATTGTGCAAGGAGAAATTCAAATGTAGGTATGTGCTAGATATTGAACTCAAGCTTAGCGTAGTGTATGCATTTCAAATCTTGTGTCTTTTTTTTTTTCACCCTTTTTTATAATTCACTGCTGGTACTCTTTGAAGCGATAGGGATGTAGGCCGTAGTCCACCACGCTGGCCAAATGTGGATTGATTGGCGTCATCACGTTCGAGAAATTATAAACTTCTCGCAGGCACGGTGCATGGTGACGGAAAACATCGTAATTATTTCAATATCACAATATTTTTCCCTCACCATGGAGCAGCAATAAATATGAAATTAACAAATTTCTTTCTCAGAGGTGCGCGCCGGGGTTTGAACTCGGTATCTCCGTGTTTGAGACCACGGGTTTTACCGCTCGACCATCGCTGCAGGCAATCATTTAAAAGCTACTTTGAATTGTATAGGATTGTGCCAGAGGAAATTCAAATGTATGTGCTAGATATTGACTAAAGCTTAACATAATATACGACCCGCGTGGCGCAATGGTTACCATGCCGGACTGCCACTTCACCCAGGGTCCCAGGTTCAATTCCCGGCGAAACAGAAATTTGAATTATGAGTTTAAATTTCTCTTCTCGGTCTGGGTGTTTGTGTTTCTGTCTTTGTATGCATCCATGGTACCCACGACACAGGGTATATATACCCTACTGTGGGGATATGAATGTGAAGCGTTATTAAGATAATGTATGTACATTGAAAATCACCTGTCATATACTTACTTTTTTATTTATTAGAGCACCAGATGAGCATGTAAGCTACTCGGCACCAAAATGTTTTACACTGTCTTACACTGGTAAGAGGTGTGAGGTCTGTGAATTGTAAATGTCTTGTAATAACGTCGCGAACGATGTGTGTTTGTTATTTGTCTTGTAATGTCGCTGTACATGAAATAATTACCTATGTGTGAACGTCTACCACCCTAGCAACCTTACGGTCCCTAGCTTCCCTGTGGATGTGTTGTGTTTATGTATGTGTGAGTGAGTGAGGAACTCGCCGCCAGTCAAGCAGGCTCACAAAACTGATTCAGACGGAACGGCCGGCAAGGTGTCTTGGGCCACGGCGAGGGGTTTGTAAAAAGGAGAGGAAGGAGTAGTTAGGATAGGGATCTCACTGTCAGTCAAGCAGGCTCACAAGACTGATTCAGAAGAAACGGCCAGCAAAGTGTCTTGGGCCACAGTGAGTAGTGGGGTGGAATGAGACTTGCACTAAGACAGTAAGACAATAAAGAAGTCACTGCAGGACACTAATCTTCTTTTTTTCATCCTTTTTTATGTCCAACTGCTGGGCACAGGTCTCCTCTCACAATTGAGAGGAATTTAGGTCATCGTCTACCAAAATGGTTAAGTGCGGATTGGTGGACGTCATGCTTTCGTGAAAATATGAATTTCTCTCAGGCATGCACGGCGATGGAAAACATCGTAATCAACTAAATATCACGATATTTTCCGAACAGCGATACATACACACATTACAAATTTCTTTGTCAGAGGTGCACGACGAGGATTTGAACCAGGTAGCAGTCGCGTCGGAGACCACGATCTTTTACCACTCGGCCAACGCTGCTCTAATCCATACTAATATTATAAATTCGAATGTAGCTCTGTCTGTCTGTCAGCTACGCTTTCCCGCTTAAACTACTGAACCGATTTTAATGAAATTTGGAGCACAGATAGATTGGACCTTGGGAAAGGACATAGGATGGTTTTTATCCTACGGGAATCTTTAAAACGGGTCTAGGCAGGCGAAGCCGCTGACGGAAGACTAGTACCTTAATAATAAATAAATTAAACTTAAACGAACTTGAACTCCGGAAGCTGATGTTCGACCCATGTAATTCTGAACTGCAAACATAGTTTAAACATAAAAAACGTAGAAAGTAATTTTACTTTACGGCAAAAATGGATGCAGAGATGCATTTCGAACCTGAAAGAGGTCCTTCCTCATGAGACGTCATGAGCCAAAACGTTTTCTTCAGAAAAAGTGAGTTTTCCTCTATCCCCATTTAGCCTCCATTTGACAGTTTATAACAGTTCACAAAATTTTGTATTGGTTATCGAACACTAATATATGGTGCAATGGTCACCATGATGGTCTGCCGATGGAGAGTCCCGGGTTCGATTCCCGAAGAGGCAGAAATTTGAATGACGAGTTTTAATATCTGTTCTCGGTCTGGGTGTTTGTGTTTCTGTCTTTGTGAGTATCCATGGTACCTAAGACACATGGCAGATATACCGTACTGTAGGGCTATGACTGTGGAAAGTTATTATAATTAGGTATATATTTTGTTGTATTTAAGTGCAATAAAATGTATTACAAGCGTATTACGGAAAATTGTAAAGAGGTAATTTTTACGCGATCACTTTAAAACTACGCGACGTACTAAGGAAGTATTCAAGTACTCGTACCAGGTTGTTACAAAGTTTCCTACAACTTGCCAAACATAAGCTTTAGAAGCTTCACTGATATCGGGAATTTTAAATCATGTATTAAAAATCCCTTGAGCATTACGAAACTAAATACTTAAAGTTTATATGAACATAAAGCTAATAAAAATACTTATAGTATCTGAAAAATAAATTTAGCGACGTATAATATTATAAAAAATAAAAATAAAAAAAAACGTTTTAAAAATGTTCTCAAAAAATTTGATATAAAAAAACTATGAAGCTTATGCACTAAGAACCAATCAAACCTGAGCAGAACAACAATTTCATAATAATATGAATAACTAAACAGTTTGATAAATGGTAAAAAAAATATGGTTGCCTGTAAAGTCGGTTTTACGGGCGAAGATTTTACGTGACAACGTCTTTTTTATTGATATGAATATAATTAAATTGCACAATAGGAACAAGGAATTGAATGAAAATAAGAATTGCACAAATTTTAACTATAGAAATATATTTTGTTTACTAAAACATTGTACATGTAAACTTCGGCGGGCCTCTCTCTCGTTCGGTGACTCATCGTTACGTTACCGAGCGTTACACTTTTTCATAAGTGACTCCCAGCCGCAACCTAATTTAAGACGTTGTCACGTCAAAAAATTCATGCAGGTAAATTGCTCATAATATCTGTTGTTTATATCGACGTCGTTCAGAAATCACTGCCTTTTTTCAGTTTTTAGTCTGGATTAATGTTTGGATGGATTAATGAGCCTTGGATCACGATTCTGGATTTCCTTATAAATTTATAAGTTTTTTCTTAACCTCCTTAGACCTGAAACGAGAAAGGCGAATTGACACTGTGTCCCGATTTCTTAATTATTAGATTGAAAAAAATGTAGCCAAAAATGTAGTCTTGACGTCCCAGACCAAAGTACCTCAATAACTTTGTAAACATTAATCAGGATCATTACGATATATTCAAGGGTGGTTAAGATACTGGAAAGTTAAGAAAAGCTTAAGTTAAAAAAAATTAGATTTTTAGATAAAACTAATACAATTATGATTTCCAATATGATTTCTATCATATTATTGATTATCAGCACCAAAAAAATACAAAATTGCTTCTTAGGCGCCTATACCACTTAGTAGAGTTTTTTGCTGTATGGGGTGATATGTCCAAAATGAAATAACTATTAGTGTGAATTTATTAAATCGGCATTAATTTCAAATATCTCAGTTATTTATATTATAAAATATTATTAAATATTTAAATAAAAGAAAACCGAACTTCCTTTATCTAGTATAAAACAATAACTGGTCAGATTTTGTAACACTTTCTTTCTAAAATGTTAATTTACTGTTTACTGTTTACCGTTTACTGTTTGCTGTTTGCTGTTTACTGTTTACTGCTTACCCTTAACCGTTCACCGTTCACCGTTTACTTTTTACTATTAACTGTTTACTGTTCACTCTTCAGGAGGTTGATTATTATTTTAGTCAATCTACCAGTGGTAAGGCAGTACTTGATTTTAGAATCAAATATTTGAGATTGCGTCATGTACAGACTTCCATGAAATCTCCAGAATATAAATTCACTTCAAGGTAAAGATTCTTTGTAACGCGGATAAAACAAAGTGGCACTGATAGATATTACTGTTCTCAGAAACTCAAATTCTAAATGAAGTTCACCCATAGAATATTTGAGAGCGTGGTCGTAATACGAAACTTTAGCAACTCCAATTCTATCGGGGATTTGAAATGTCAGTCTTAAGCAGGCGTTGAAAGCCGGGTTTGGCAAGTTATAAGGAAGCTGTAATGACGTCATGTTGAAAATATAAGTACACTTTCTTATTCCTCTGGGACAAGTTGGAAAATTGCTTACGCAGCATCCTTCTCGGGCGACTCAACGGGAACGCGAAGCAACGCGATGTGACCTAAACACATCAAACAGACAATTCCTATTGAGATCGGTTCCCGATCACGTTCACGTTGACTCGCTCACCTAGGCTGCGTAGGAATCGACTCGTTCCTGGATGTTTTTGTTGGTATAGACGTCGTTCAGAAATCACTTTCCATTTTTTTTTACTTCAAGCCTGAAATTGGATGATAGCTTTTAAATACTTCTGGGTTTTTTTTCGTAAATTTATAAGCTTTTTGCTTGTGGCTTATGGCTATGATTTGAATTATCTTTGCCACAGGTTACCTAAACAATACTACAGAAACAAACAGCTGAGTTAGCATCAAAAACAGAGTTCCGTGAAATCTAAAGATTTTTTGTAACGCAGATAAAACACAGCTAGTCTACAGTATTATTGTTCTGAGAAATTCAAATTATGAAACAAGTTCACCCCTAGAGTATTTCACTGCGTGGGCGTAATACAAACCTTTAGTGACTCCAACTCTACCGGGGATTTGAAATGTCAGCCCTAAAGCAGGCGTGAAGAGCCAGGATGGGCATGTTATAAGGAAGTGTCGAAATGACATCGTATTGAAAATACAAGAACACGTTCTTATTCTCCCGAGACAAGTAGGAAAATCGCATAGAAACAATATATACGTGATCGATGTAAAAAGTCGGCCAACTAAGTCAAAATATATAGTAATATTTTAAATGCAATAATTTGGATTTTTCATTGGATGGATGTTTGTTGGTCAATCACGAAAGAAAGGCTGAATGGATCAGGATGAAAATTGGTACAAAGATAATCATATAAAATGCACTTAGGCTAATATTCATCCCAGAAAAGCATACTGATGAGAGGACTGTCGCCTACACGTATGCATGCTTAAGATAAAACAATCGGAAAATTTTATGGCCCGTTCATAGCTATTTAATGGAGGTTTAATGAGCGGTTTAAAAATGGCTGATGATAAAAGTGTTATTGTTTGTTTATTTGCCATTTTGTACGTCGCAACAGTACTACGGAGTGACCTGATTTTTTAAATAATTATGGTAGATCAGCTCTCCTGATCTGGGTGAAACCGCGACCGTAAAAGCCAGCTGCTTATAACATGATAACCGGAGAAACTCAAATTCTAAACAAAGTTCACCCCTAGAGTATTTCAGAGCGTGGGCGGTTCCTTTAGTAACTCCAACTCTATGGGGAATTTGAAATGTCAGGTGGCAAGCGCTAAGAGTCAGGCTGAGGAAGTTATGAAGAAGCTTTGTTATCACGTCATTATGAAAATATAAGCACACTCTCTTATTCTCTAGAGATAAGATGAAACATGTCTTTTGCAACTCGATCTCGGGAATCTGATTTGAGTAGAATAGAATAGAATAGAATAGAAGAAAATTTATTTCGTCACACAAATTATAGCAAGCTAGCAAGAAACACAAATAACAAATAATATATCATAATTAACAATTGTATGACGAAACGGGTCCACGCTCAGCCTATGCCGCAGTGAGCCACAGCCACTGATTTTCAGCGTGCGTTGCTTCCAGGCAGAAGTCGGTGCAGCTGTGGAGCAGCATTGATACTTCTCAGCCTTCTAACCATAAGAGTTCTACCACCTATTTCTAATGAATAAAAGTTGCCAATTTCCACGATACTCGGCTTTGCAATAGATTTTATTACATTAAGTATGGGGTAACAGCAATGACATTTAGTTTATATTAAGGTCCAGGTATATATTTTATCCTTTTTTATATTTAAATATATGATGAAATTTATTTTATGTGGCGCAATTGTCACCATGCCAGACTATCGGAGGCTCAGCGACGCAGAAAGTTTCTGTTCTCAGTCTAGGTGTTTCTGTATTTTTATGTGTGCACGGTACCCACGACAGAAGGTTTATCTAGCGTACTGTGGGACTATGAGTATGTCACGTTACTTTATTTTTAAATTAATCATCTTTAACAATAAATAGCGGTAGCAGTATGTATACTTTTTAAGTGTTGTTTGTAGGCAATTGAAAACACGATCCCGGATGATAGATAACATTTTTCAATGATTTAGATTATAACTTTGAGTAATTTTTCAGCAATTTTTTAGTCTTTGTTATTCTTCTAATACACTCCCAAACGTTGCAAAAACTGCTGAATCAGTCCAAACAACTCTGCTCTTTCAACTTGCTCTTAAACATAGTAGTAAAAGATTGGTTAGCACACCGGTATCCGACACAGGGATCCCCGATTCAGTTACCGAAAACTGTGAGAACATTGTTAAAAACATTTTTTTTACAACAAACAGACAAACAACAAACAAACAAAACAGGAGCGGTGTTTAGTGAGTTGGCCCCATTGGCATTAAAAAGGAGTTTTCAGTATCCACCGACTTCATTAGACAAGTATAATTCCGTAAGTACGTATAATTATAAGTTTGAATAAAATTATATGATATGATTTTTACATGAAAATTACTATTAATTCACTTATTGATACTACGCAATTACTGGCATAATTTATATCATGTTTAAAATGTTCAAGGGCCATAGTTCTGCAACTTTCAGTCTATTTTTTTGACCATTTGACTTTACATAATTATTGCGGGAGCTACCGTTTATGATGTCACAACATTTCGAAAGGTTACACTCGAGCCAACTCGCTTTCTGAAAATCAAATGAGCCAAAGCCACTATCAGTATGCCTCATTAGATTTTACGCCCCTAATCCTGCCGACCTCGTTCCAATGCAAACGACTTTGAACCTTGTTGATACGTAATTATAACTATTCACTGGGCCGTTGTAAATTGAGCTGAGTAATCAATTAAGAGGCCGTATACGAAATTTTGCCGATTTCGCTGATTTAGCTCATTTTATACAGGAGATTTTGCAGCAAACTATTAAATGAGCCACTTTTTAATTTTTATTTCGTTATTTTGCTTAATAAACCTGAAGCCGGTGATAGTTTTGTAAATATTAATGTAATAGGTATAGAATATCACATATTTCTGGATAATTTTAAAGTCTAAGAAGATCGAAAAAAATGCCATGTATGCTGTAAAAACCACATATATAGTGTATGAGCCACTTTTTGCCACTCTCATACAAAAAAGTCTTAGTTTTTAAGTCTTCAGTTTATAATCAAAATCCGCTTCCTGAAAAAAAAATCTTATTAATATGATGATTTGGCATTAAACATCTTTTAAAGTAACATAAATCTCGCACTATAATTCTTGACGCAAGCTATAAAAGTGTCTAATGTATTAGATTATTAATGAAATGAAAAGTTATATTGTGCAATGATACTTGTAGAAGTACTGTAATTTATCTGCAAAATCTGATGTGTTAAACCGGGTAAATATACAAAATCGGTAAAATTTCGTATACGGCCCCTTAAGAGTCCGAGTGAAAAATCTTCCAACAGGAGGGGTGTTTAGTGAGTTTAACCCCATTGTCATTAATAAGGTTGTTTCAGTATCTACCGACTTCATAAGATAAGTTAGTTTCAGTCTGAATTCCCACCTTTTAATTTGTTATTGTTTAGTATTCCGTGAAGGTATGCTCATCGTAATTGGAAACAGTATTTCCTTCCGCTGCGGAAGTTTTTTCGACCCCTAAGTGTAAATTTCTTAGGTATCTGTATATCTTAATGGTCTTATTAATGATTTCATGCAGTTCCTATTTTTTGTGCGATTTGAGTGTCATGTGATTTTCATTTGAACCATGTGTAATTATAAGTTTGAATAAACTTAAAAGTATTCACCATATTTTTACATGAAAATTACCATTAATTCACTTATTGATACTAAGCAATTACTGGCATAGTTTGGCTGCAACCCTTTTAGCATCCCACTGCTGGGCACGGTTTTCTCCCAATTATTGGGGAGGCCTGGGGCTTACTCCACCACGCTGCTCCAATGCGGGTTGGTGGAGATGCGGGTTAGTGGCCAACCCGCTGTCGGATGTTTTCAAACCGCCCATAAGGCCTCCGACAAGATTTAACGACTGTTATCTATCGACAACAACCGGGACCAACGGCTTAACGTGCCGTCCGAAGCACGGAAACGCGCATGAAATTTTTGCCACTAGCGGTCACCCATCTCACACCCGACCGCGCCCGTTTGACATAGCTGCATAGACCGCTTGCATTCTACGCTAACCGCCGAGCTATGCGCGCTGGCATAGTTTATGTCATGTTTAATTTGTTCAAGGGCCATAGTTCTGCAACTTACAGTCTCTTTTTGTAGACCATTTAATTTTGGCTTTACATAATTAGTGCGGGAACTACCGTTTATGATGTCACAACATTTCAGGAGGCGACACTCGAGCCAACTCGCTTTCTGAAAATCTAATGAGCCAAAGCCACTATCAGTATGCCTCATTAGATTTTACGCCCCTAATCCAGCCGACCTCGCCCGAGGCAAACGAATTTGAACCTTGGTGATACGTTATTATGAATATTCGTTGGGCCGATGTAAATTAGGCTGGGTAATCAATTAGAAGACCGAGTGAAAAATATTCCAACAGGAGCGATGTTTAAAGAGTTAGACCCCATTGGCATTAATTGTGTAAAGTACATATCCTAAAGTATCCAACGACTTCATTAGACGAGTTAGTTCATGTTGAAATTCCCACATTAACTTGTGATTGTTTGGTATTCTGTAAAGATAAGGAAAGCGTAATTGGGTGCGATCTTTTCTTTTTGCTACGGAAGTTAGACTCCTAACTTAGTTCCGTTTCATTAGTTATCTGTGTCACTTTATTTTACTTTATTAGTTATTGCTTTTGACTCATAATTTTGATTTGTAATTTGTGGGTCGTGATGTATCAAGGTTGGATAACATGGGTGTATCATTGAAATTAATACTGTTTGAGCCATTTGTGTCGTAAAGCAGTCACTTTTAGTCATATTTTTTTTTCCTCTTCCTCAAATAAATAAAGAGTAGGTGCAAAGCCTCTACCTATAGGGTACACTATGTATTGATAATTATGTAGCTATTGCGAAACACAACGTCTACCGTATGTTCCTTAATTCTTAAAATATGTCCAGCTGCAAAAAAAGCTTTATTTCCTTTTTAATAATAGTTTAATAATAAAAATCATGTTAATTTAAATAATCAGAATCTTGGATATAAAATATGAAAGCCTCTTTTATTTCAAAAGCGACTTCAAAATCGACGGAAAAATATCAAGCTGCATTAATCCACATTCATTTGCATGTTACTTTACCATTTATCATCAATGTTACACATCTTCAATAGGTACTGTTTTTAGCATAAATATATTGAACATACTGATACAAGTTTTTGTAACTTTTAAAAGTCACTAAGTCAAAAAAATACAAAATTGCTTCTTAGGCGCCTATACCACTTAGTAGAGTTTTTTGCTGTATGGGGTGATATGTCCAAAATGAAATAACTATTAGTGTGAATTTATTAAATCGGCATTAATTTCAAATATCTCAGTTATTTATATTATAAAATATTATTAAATATTTAAATAAAAGAAAACCGAACTTCCTTTATCTAGTATAAAACAATAACTGGTCAGATTTTGTAACACTTTCTTTCTAAAATGTTAATTTACTGTTTACTGTTTACCGTTTACTGTTTGCTGTTTGCTGTTTACTGTTTACTGCTTACCCTTAACCGTTCACCGTTCACCGTTTACTTTTTACTATTAACTGTTTACTGTTCACTCTTCAGGAGGTTGATTATTATTTTAGTCAATCTACCAGTGGTAAGGCAGTACTTGATTTTAGAATCAAATATTTGAGATTGCGTCATGTACAGACTTCCATGAAATCTCCAGAATATAAATTCACTTCAAGGTAAAGATTCTTTGTAACGCGGATAAAACAAAGTGGCACTGATAGATATTACTGTTCTCAGAAACTCAAATTCTAAATGAAGTTCACCCATAGAATATTTGAGAGCGTGGTCGTAATACGAAACTTTAGCAACTCCAATTCTATCGGGGATTTGAAATGTCAGTCTTAAGCAGGCGTTGAAAGCCGGGTTTGGCAAGTTATAAGGAAGCTGTAATGACGTCATGTTGAAAATATAAGTACACTTTCTTATTCCTCTGGGACAAGTTGGAAAATTGCTTACGCAGCATCCTTCTCGGGCGACTCAACGGGAACGCGAAGCAACGCGATGTGACCTAAACACATCAAACAGACAATTCCTATTGAGATCGGTTCCCGATCACGTTCACGTTGACTCGCTCACCTAGGCTGCGTAGGAATCGACTCGTTCCTGGATGTTTTTGTTGGTATAGACGTCGTTCAGAAATCACTTTCCATTTTTTTTTACTTCAAGCCTGAAATTGGATGATAGCTTTTAAATACTTCTGGGTTTTTTTTCGTAAATTTATAAGCTTTTTGCTTGTGGCTTATGGCTATGATTTGAATTATCTTTGCCACAGGTTACCTAAACAATACTACAGAAACAAACAGCTGAGTTAGCATCAAAAACAGAGTTCCGTGAAATCTAAAGATTTTTTGTAACGCAGATAAAACACAGCTAGTCTACAGTATTATTGTTCTGAGAAATTCAAATTATGAAACAAGTTCACCCCTAGAGTATTTCACTGCGTGGGCGTAATACAAACCTTTAGTGACTCCAACTCTACCGGGGATTTGAAATGTCAGCCCTAAAGCAGGCGTGAAGAGCCAGGATGGGCATGTTATAAGGAAGTGTCGAAATGACATCGTATTGAAAATACAAGAACACGTTCTTATTCTCCCGAGACAAGTAGGAAAATCGCATAGAAACAATATATACGTGATCGATGTAAAAAGTCGGCCAACTAAGTCAAAATATATAGTAATATTTTAAATGCAATAATTTGGATTTTTCATTGGATGGATGTTTGTTGGTCAATCACGAAAGAAAGGCTGAATGGATCAGGATGAAAATTGGTACAAAGATAATCATATAAAATGCACTTAGGCTAATATTCATCCCAGAAAAGCATACTGATGAGAGGACTGTCGCCTACACGTATGCATGCTTAAGATAAAACAATCGGAAAATTTTATGGCCCGTTCATAGCTATTTAATGGAGGTTTAATGAGCGGTTTAAAAATGGCTGATGATAAAAGTGTTATTGTTTGTTTATTTGCCATTTTGTACGTCGCAACAGTACTACGGAGTGACCTGATTTTTTAAATAATTATGGTAGATCAGCTCTCCTGATCTGGGTGAAACCGCGACCGTAAAAGCCAGCTGCTTATAACATGATAACCGGAGAAACTCAAATTCTAAACAAAGTTCACCCCTAGAGTATTTCAGAGCGTGGGCGGTTCCTTTAGTAACTCCAACTCTATGGGGAATTTGAAATGTCAGGTGGCAAGCGCTAAGAGTCAGGCTGAGGAAGTTATGAAGAAGCTTTGTTATCACGTCATTATGAAAATATAAGCACACTCTCTTATTCTCTAGAGATAAGATGAAACATGTCTTTTGCAACTCGATCTCGGGAATCTGATTTGAGTAGAATAGAATAGAATAGAATAGAAGAAAATTTATTTCGTCACACAAATTATAGCAAGCTAGCAAGAAACACAAATAACAAATAATATATCATAATTAACAATTGTATGACGAAACGGGTCCACGCTCAGCCTATGCCGCAGTGAGCCACAGCCACTGATTTTCAGCGTGCGTTGCTTCCAGGCAGAAGTCGGTGCAGCTGTGGAGCAGCATTGATACTTCTCAGCCTTCTAACCATAAGAGTTCTACCACCTATTTCTAATGAATAAAAGTTGCCAATTTCCACGATACTCGGCTTTGCAATAGATTTTATTACATTAAGTATGGGGTAACAGCAATGACATTTAGTTTATATTAAGGTCCAGGTATATATTTTATCCTTTTTTATATTTAAATATATGATGAAATTTATTTTATGTGGCGCAATTGTCACCATGCCAGACTATCGGAGGCTCAGCGACGCAGAAAGTTTCTGTTCTCAGTCTAGGTGTTTCTGTATTTTTATGTGTGCACGGTACCCACGACAGAAGGTTTATCTAGCGTACTGTGGGACTATGAGTATGTCACGTTACTTTATTTTTAAATTAATCATCTTTAACAATAAATAGCGGTAGCAGTATGTATACTTTTTAAGTGTTGTTTGTAGGCAATTGAAAACACGATCCCGGATGATAGATAACATTTTTCAATGATTTAGATTATAACTTTGAGTAATTTTTCAGCAATTTTTTAGTCTTTGTTATTCTTCTAATACACTCCCAAACGTTGCAAAAACTGCTGAATCAGTCCAAACAACTCTGCTCTTTCAACTTGCTCTTAAACATAGTAGTAAAAGATTGGTTAGCACACCGGTATCCGACACAGGGATCCCCGATTCAGTTACCGAAAACTGTGAGAACATTGTTAAAAACATTTTTTTTACAACAAACAGACAAACAACAAACAAACAAAACAGGAGCGGTGTTTAGTGAGTTGGCCCCATTGGCATTAAAAAGGAGTTTTCAGTATCCACCGACTTCATTAGACAAGTATAATTCCGTAAGTACGTATAATTATAAGTTTGAATAAAATTATATGATATGATTTTTACATGAAAATTACTATTAATTCACTTATTGATACTACGCAATTACTGGCATAATTTATATCATGTTTAAAATGTTCAAGGGCCATAGTTCTGCAACTTTCAGTCTATTTTTTTGACCATTTGACTTTACATAATTATTGCGGGAGCTACCGTTTATGATGTCACAACATTTCGAAAGGTTACACTCGAGCCAACTCGCTTTCTGAAAATCAAATGAGCCAAAGCCACTATCAGTATGCCTCATTAGATTTTACGCCCCTAATCCTGCCGACCTCGTTCCAATGCAAACGACTTTGAACCTTGTTGATACGTAATTATAACTATTCACTGGGCCGTTGTAAATTGAGCTGAGTAATCAATTAAGAGGCCGTATACGAAATTTTGCCGATTTCGCTGATTTAGCTCATTTTATACAGGAGATTTTGCAGCAAACTATTAAATGAGCCACTTTTTAATTTTTATTTCGTTATTTTGCTTAATAAACCTGAAGCCGGTGATAGTTTTGTAAATATTAATGTAATAGGTATAGAATATCACATATTTCTGGATAATTTTAAAGTCTAAGAAGATCGAAAAAAATGCCATGTATGCTGTAAAAACCACATATATAGTGTATGAGCCACTTTTTGCCACTCTCATACAAAAAAGTCTTAGTTTTTAAGTCTTCAGTTTATAATCAAAATCCGCTTCCTGAAAAAAAAATCTTATTAATATGATGATTTGGCATTAAACATCTTTTAAAGTAACATAAATCTCGCACTATAATTCTTGACGCAAGCTATAAAAGTGTCTAATGTATTAGATTATTAATGAAATGAAAAGTTATATTGTGCAATGATACTTGTAGAAGTACTGTAATTTATCTGCAAAATCTGATGTGTTAAACCGGGTAAATATACAAAATCGGTAAAATTTCGTATACGGCCCCTTAAGAGTCCGAGTGAAAAATCTTCCAACAGGAGGGGTGTTTAGTGAGTTTAACCCCATTGTCATTAATAAGGTTGTTTCAGTATCTACCGACTTCATAAGATAAGTTAGTTTCAGTCTGAATTCCCACCTTTTAATTTGTTATTGTTTAGTATTCCGTGAAGGTATGCTCATCGTAATTGGAAACAGTATTTCCTTCCGCTGCGGAAGTTTTTTCGACCCCTAAGTGTAAATTTCTTAGGTATCTGTATATCTTAATGGTCTTATTAATGATTTCATGCAGTTCCTATTTTTTGTGCGATTTGAGTGTCATGTGATTTTCATTTGAACCATGTGTAATTATAAGTTTGAATAAACTTAAAAGTATTCACCATATTTTTACATGAAAATTACCATTAATTCACTTATTGATACTAAGCAATTACTGGCATAGTTTGGCTGCAACCCTTTTAGCATCCCACTGCTGGGCACGGTTTTCTCCCAATTATTGGGGAGGCCTGGGGCTTACTCCACCACGCTGCTCCAATGCGGGTTGGTGGAGATGCGGGTTAGTGGCCAACCCGCTGTCGGATGTTTTCAAACCGCCCATAAGGCCTCCGACAAGATTTAACGACTGTTATCTATCGACAACAACCGGGACCAACGGCTTAACGTGCCGTCCGAAGCACGGAAACGCGCATGAAATTTTTGCCACTAGCGGTCACCCATCTCACACCCGACCGCGCCCGTTTGACATAGCTGCATAGACCGCTTGCATTCTACGCTAACCGCCGAGCTATGCGCGCTGGCATAGTTTATGTCATGTTTAATTTGTTCAAGGGCCATAGTTCTGCAACTTACAGTCTCTTTTTGTAGACCATTTAATTTTGGCTTTACATAATTAGTGCGGGAACTACCGTTTATGATGTCACAACATTTCAGGAGGCGACACTCGAGCCAACTCGCTTTCTGAAAATCTAATGAGCCAAAGCCACTATCAGTATGCCTCATTAGATTTTACGCCCCTAATCCAGCCGACCTCGCCCGAGGCAAACGAATTTGAACCTTGGTGATACGTTATTATGAATATTCGTTGGGCCGATGTAAATTAGGCTGGGTAATCAATTAGAAGACCGAGTGAAAAATATTCCAACAGGAGCGATGTTTAAAGAGTTAGACCCCATTGGCATTAATTGTGTAAAGTACATATCCTAAAGTATCCAACGACTTCATTAGACGAGTTAGTTCATGTTGAAATTCCCACATTAACTTGTGATTGTTTGGTATTCTGTAAAGATAAGGAAAGCGTAATTGGGTGCGATCTTTTCTTTTTGCTACGGAAGTTAGACTCCTAACTTAGTTCCGTTTCATTAGTTATCTGTGTCACTTTATTTTACTTTATTAGTTATTGCTTTTGACTCATAATTTTGATTTGTAATTTGTGGGTCGTGATGTATCAAGGTTGGATAACATGGGTGTATCATTGAAATTAATACTGTTTGAGCCATTTGTGTCGTAAAGCAGTCACTTTTAGTCATATTTTTTTTTCCTCTTCCTCAAATAAATAAAGAGTAGGTGCAAAGCCTCTACCTATAGGGTACACTATGTATTGATAATTATGTAGCTATTGCGAAACACAACGTCTACCGTATGTTCCTTAATTCTTAAAATATGTCCAGCTGCAAAAAAAGCTTTATTTCCTTTTTAATAATAGTTTAATAATAAAAATCATGTTAATTTAAATAATCAGAATCTTGGATATAAAATATGAAAGCCTCTTTTATTTCAAAAGCGACTTCAAAATCGACGGAAAAATATCAAGCTGCATTAATCCACATTCATTTGCATGTTACTTTACCATTTATCATCAATGTTACACATCTTCAATAGGTACTGTTTTTAGCATAAATATATTGAACATACTGATACAAGTTTTTGTAACTTTTAAAATAATAAATTGCAATTATTTTGCTGATCCAGAACAGTTAAAATGTTTTCTCTCAATTTTGATCAACAAGCAAAAAGTAATTGGATTGTGACCGAATGTGGTTCTCGATTGAAAATAGTGAATCCAATAGTATTGTGAAGGGTTAAAAAAATATACAATACAGAAAATATTGTGAGGAACGTGATTTTTTAAACAAAAATGTGCCTAGGGCTGCTGATTGGGAAGTACTTGACATTTATTCAAAGGAAATTTGTATTCAAAAGATTTGATGACCCACAACTGTTATAAAACATTACTACGATAAAAAAAATAGAGCAGTACGTGTTTGCCATGGAGTCGGAGCTGTTTAAAAATGCACATACGATATATCTTAAGTGGGAGTTATCTATATTTTCCGCACACCGAGATTAGTACCTACTTTAAATAAACTTAGCTTTATTTATCTGCATCACGATTTTTATGTCAAACTATATACAATTTTGTATTTGTGTTTTATGTTAATTCTAATATGGGTTTTGTATGTGGCTCTGTATAAATGTATCATTTTCTTTATTAAAACGATTTTTAATAAATATTCAATTATTATTAAATATTTAGATATCACGTTCACAAGTAGTAAGAATAATAATAACTCGAAAGCTTATCTTTTGGTTTTACAGCATTGATTATACACAATTAATTACTTTATTTTATTAAGTTTTTTAGTAATAGTTTATTAATTTATATAGGTATTATTTTGCAGATACAACGTTTCGTTAAGGAACTATGGGAGCTTTTTTAACTTTAAAGCTAACTTAAGTTTTAAACAGCTCGCTAGCTTTTACTGCTATTATTGTGAGAGGAAAGTGACCTATAGTAGTAACTATTTTTGAAAGGCAGATTTTTTGTTATTTCATTATTTTGGCAGTCAGAAAAAAAGACTGCTATCCATTTCCTGGATTGATTTGGATTTGGCTTTAACGTAGCATTCAAACATGTATATGTATATACTTTCTGAAACATGAAAATAAGTTAGACAGCTAGACTTCAATGGAATCATCGTCCATAAAAGCGCTTTAGGATTGCGCCAGTCAAGCATAAAATTAGTAAAAATTGCATAACCAACCCACGTTAAACTCAGTTTTTTTATTGATATAATAATAACATCCTTCGCGGGGTCGCTGGATGGACGGATCGAGCTCCCACTCTCGCCGCGCGCAACCCTCAAAGCCCCCTTTTAGTAGACTCTTACGATCAGGCAGGGGATATTGTAGCTCTATTCTTAATCCCAAAGACCTACCACTTACAAAACTTGCAATTTTTGTAACTTTTCTCCCAGAACGCGCAACTTTTGGTCCTAAACTTTCCATTTCTGTTATCTATAGGACCATACATGATTTGCATGATAGAAACGACGTTGTTTAAGTTTACGATGCACAAACTAAGCATGCGGTATACCGCGTCAGCGGTTACTTTACCTATTTGTTTTATAGTATCTACTTCACATTTCATAATAAAGTTAAATTTGTGACACCATAATCTCTTTAGGAGAATTAATTCTTTAACTTTTGTTTTATTCATGACAATATCATACACTTTAAAGTTGATACGTTGAAATGACTACTGGTTTAAATAAAGCTTTATGTTATGATCTTATGATCAGATCGTTGATGAAAAGATATTGTTAGTATGCTATTTTTGTATATGATACTTTTGGATACCCTTAAAAATGCGCAATTCACGTATGGCGTTATCATTGATTCACCACGCATGTGTACCATGCAAAACGTTAAATTCTGGCGTAACAATTATCTAGATGCATCTCTTTATTGCATCCACTACTGGTTACGGGTCTCTCCCCATTATTGTGGTGACCTGGAGCTTACTCCACCACGCAGCTACAATGTGGCTTTGTGGAGGTGCGGATTAGAGGCCAACCCGTTGTCGGATATTTTTAAACCGCTCTTCAGGCTGTCGGATGCCTGATGGGTGGTTTAAGGACTAATATCTTACTGGAAACATCGGGACTGACGGCTAAAAGTGCTCTTAGAAGCAAGAAAAAGCGTCGTTTGTTTAAACTTCCCATATTCATGCAAGCCACACCCTAAAGAACACTATCCTTAATCATATACGTCCTGTGGCTGTCTCTATGCTAAATAATAATAATAATAATAAATCATTTAATCTCAGGCAACAAGGCCCATACTATAAATACCTTACAGACTAACATACATATTTATATCTTAAAACTAAGTCTCATATTATGACTCTGTTTTTCAAAACCGAGAAGTAAAATATTATAATTTAATTTATTAAAGTAGTGTAGCGGCAAGCGCAACAACATTGATACCGTCAACTATCGTGATAAAATATTACGATCCAACATTATGTGGGTACTACATCGCCGCTCTCGCTCACACGACTTCTCGCTCTGGCAAGATAATACAACATTATGTGGGTACTACATCGCCGCTCTCGCTCTCACGACCTCTCGCTCTGACAAGAATATGCAGCATGATGTGGGTACTCTGACAAGAAATATAATAGAAGTACCGACATGGAATTTAATTATGCAACTACCCACATCACGGAGCACACCGACCGCGACGCAGTACAGAGACGATTTTATTCATGACGTTCGTTGAATGAAACATGAAGATTGCATAATCATATCAATCTTCGATAATCAAATCGTCGTCATCCACCACGCCGCCGTCGATCATACTCCAGCGCCGTGCAGACCTCGCCTTACAGTAGCATTAAAATATGACAACGATAAACAAACACATTTCGTAATTTTAATATCTTTAAACCGTTTATCAGGCTTCCAATAACGATGATCAATTCGGTACAACGCAGGATAAGTTTAATTAAAATGCTAATAAAATTGCCGATATTAATCAGATCGCGTGACAAAATACACTGTTTTACATAGTAAAGTTCATTTTGCGTTATCGACGATATCAAAAAATAATTGACCTATCAATAAAACGATGGAGTTTCAAAGTAATACAATAACTACAGAACTACTTTACTGTGACTATGTTGAGGTAGTAATAAAACCGGAAATGTTTTCGTGGTTAACTATACAATCGACCCTTTTTAGGATTTTAGCCTTCAATTGTGTCTTTTGTGAATGTTTTAGTGCTTTTTCTTTGGTCTCCAAAATATCTTAATTTGCATTGATGGGTAATCTTAATAATCTCTCTCTTCTAGTGTCTTGTTTTTCTAATAAATGTCCAATTATGCTGACTAGGAAGATTTTTTATGTTGTCTTCAATTCGAAGAAATTTCATAGATTTCATAAACAATTATTCACACTTTCTTGATAAAAAGAGTCTTGAATAACCGCTAAAATCATGGCAATTTAATGTGTTATTTTTCTTATAAAGATATACTTAGCATTCAACAAAAAAAATTCTTTACAGTTACAACAATGCTTACATAACGTATTTCCGAATCAGGCTTGGAACGCGATTCTTTCATATTAGCTGATCAAATTGAATCCTTTCCTAATGTTTGTTTTCTTCGGAAACTCCATCCAAATCAAGGTAAATATTCCAACTGCAATCTTGGGCAAGTTGTCTTTCCATTTTAGATTTGTAATTCAGATAAGTGATCCCATTGAGGATTTCTTTTTCTTTGGAGATACGGTATGGGGAATCTTAATAGTATAAAACATAATTGTGTTAGTTACACTTTTTAAAACTCAAAAAGGCCGGACCAGTTTTTAAGTTTTTTAATTTTTTGTATAAGTCTTATGCCTATAATATTTTTTTTTACGTTTCACACTCATAGTCCCACATTAGGGTAGATATACCCTGTGTTGTGTTCCTGAGTACCATGGACAACTTGTGTGTGACAAAGACAAAAACTCAAACACCCAGACCGAGAACAGAAATTTATACTCATCATTCAAATTTCTGTTTCGCCGGGAATCGAACCTGGGACCTTTCGATTGGCAGTCCGGCATGGTAATCATTGCGCCACATACATATATCTTAAAAAATGATAAAAAAGTCTCAAGTTTTTTATAAAACAACAGTTTATTTATTTAATGTTCCCCGTAAATTATTTTTGTTCATGCCATCGTTCAATAATATAGAATAGAAGAATAGAATAGAAGAAAATGTATTTCGTCACACAAATTATAGCAAGAAACACAAATAACAAATAAATCATAATAATTGTATGACGTAACGGGTCCACGCTCAGCCTATGCCGCAGTGAGACACGGCCACCGATTTTCACTCACACTGACACTCTCACTGACACTATATCTCATTTTATACTTTTTAATATTTTATTTGACAGTAATATACAAACTCTTAATTAAACACTGCAAAAAATCCTTCAATACTCACGTATATTTGTTTTATTATAAGAGTTTTTATGGATGATGAACGATGCATAGATTTAAATACAAATTTTTGTGTAAATTTAATACCCCAAAGCCTTTAAATTTACTGGACCCAGCTATAACGTTGTAACACGATTCTTGATTTTTTTATGTTGGTATCACATAATATTATAAGTGCTTGGCTACAACCCTTTTTGCTTCCTGTTACTGAGCTCGGGTTTCTCCCCATTGTTGGGGAGGCCTGGGGCTAGCGTCCATTACGCTCCTACAATATAACCTACATTAGCTCAGAAGTGTTTACATTAATACATTTCAAATCACTTTTTGAACCCGATTCTTTCTATGAGCTTCCTATAAACTGAATCCTCAACGGAATCCGTAACGTTTATTTTTGTTCCGAATCATCTAAATCTTAAGTACACAGTCCGTCTGCAACCCCAAACAAGTTGTCTTCACTGCAAACACTCGTATTTGTTGAATACTCGACGGGCGCCAAACGGACGAGAATCTGTCGTATTTGAATAATTTGATTAAAGCTGCGGTATAGCTACTCCACCGCAAGCCCTATGCAATTCGAATATGGTCCATTATTGTATTATGTAATTTAAAGTAGGCATTATCATTGAACGAGAAGATAGAAAATGATGCCTATTTTATGGATCTTATGAAACTTGTGAAAGAACTTAACTAAAATCTCATATCTAGCAATATAGTCAATTATTCTATGCTGCAAATATACTTTTTAAACGGAATTTCTTGTATTTTTCCTTATTATCTGATCCATAGCTGATCATAAATTCACAAAAAATAAGGATTTAAGTTTTCTAACGATTACATTTGTTTGGTAACTCCATCCTAAGCCTGTGTACGTAACTAGAGAGTTCGTCTGCAAGCCTGGAGCTTGAGTAAGCTGGCAAGCTGTAAAATCTTACTGTAATTCCATAAAGAGGACAACGAAATTTGTAAATCTGACGGTAAATTCAATTGTACTTAGCTGCAAATATACTTATTGAACTGATTTTTTGTATTTTTTGCTATTAGCTGATTACTAAGTGTAAAGGCTCACTTCCTCGAGAAATCATATCCAGAAAAAAAACTGTTTTTTATTTTTATTTTATGGTTATGTTTACACGGTTATTATTAATGTATTAATTATTAATATAAATAATAATTAATATAATTATTAATTAATATAAATAATTTATTAATTAATTAAATATATATTATGATTCATAACTGACATAAGATATATATGATTTCATAACGTTTACTTTTGTTTGGTATTTCGGTCCTAAGTCAGTTTTTCTACCTACAGATTCCATCTGCAACCCAGAATAAGTTGTCTGCAAAGTAAACTCTTATCTGTTGAAGAGTCGACGGGCGCCAAGCGGACGAGAGTATGCTGTACTATTGAATAATTTGTTTAACCGAGTCACGGTATAAGGACTCCTCACTCCACCGCAAGCCCTATGCCGTCGGAATAAGGGGCATTATTGTGGACCGGGATTTAATATAAATGCTGCTATCGATCGAGAATACAACGGTCTTTCTTTGTTTATTTATTTTATATCTTATTTAAGTACGCTTTGGGCTTACTTAAAATATTTGAACGGATGAAGCAAAAATTAAATTCTAATACGGACGGGACTTTCTGTGCTAGATACATTTATAATTTTAAACAGAATTGATTACTAAGGGGTCATAAATCATGTATATTCAAAACTGTAATCAATAAATCAATACCAAAAACGATAAATAAAAATATATAATAAAATACATTACTAAATAAATAATAAACTAAAATAAATAACATAAATAAGATATTTTCGCGGGATAAAAACCTGGGAGGTTTTTTTCCGCCAGCTTTTTTTCCTCTCAGCGTACAAAAACCCATCATGGTGGGTGCCCAAAGCTGATGATGGAGAACCACGTACGGTTCAAATAAAATAAAATAAATTTGTACAAAAAGCACAAAATTGGGTTAAATTTAATTTAAGTAACTAAAGTCATAATAATGTAGAATTTTTAAGTCTACTGTATTTCAGTGCGTGCTTGCGTATTTTAGTGTTTATTGTTAATACATAATTAGTTTATAATTTAAATTAAATTTTAACTTGTAACTTTTACAATACAATTTGTACACCCTCTAAAGGGTAAATATGGCGATCTTAATATTTATGTAAAATCTTTTTTGTTACCCATATTTGTGCAAATAAAATATTTTCTTTTCTTTTCTTTTCAAATCAAATCAAAATAAAGCAGAGAAAATTTTATATGGCATTAAAATAATTGGTTCCTTATTTTTAAAACAGAGTACGAATCCGTAACGTTCATTTTTGTTTGGGGACTTCTAGTAAATTTAGTCAAAGAGTCCATTTGTAATTCCGAACGAGTTGTCTTCATTGTTTAATCTCTTTATCTCTTTTTATACATATAAAAGAGGATGTTTGTATATATGACATCGCAAAACTCAGAAACTATTCGACCGATTATTATGAAAATTGGTATGTATATGTATTTTTTCACGGAGAAGGTTTATATGCTATCCATTATTATTATTATTTAATATTTAAACGCGATACGGAGTTCGCGGGGTCAGCTAGTCTTGTATATTTGTTGAATACTCGACGGGCGGCAAGCGTACGAGTATTTAAAATAATTTGATTGAATCGACCTGCGGGTCGATTTCCGAGTACTTATACTGCGATATAAGTGTGGGATACTAGCCTTAAAGCATTGGTATAAAACATTATTGACCTTACTGTGTAGCAATTTAAAATTAATGATAAAAATTGCAGTCTTTTATTATATTCTAAGCCTTTCGGAAGTTAAGCATAATAATTAATTAATAATGATCAATAATAGTCAATAATTGGGAAGCAGAAAAAAAAGCACAAAAGTACACTTTTTTCCAAGGGATATGTCGGTACCTATATTAAAATTTACTTACTTGTTATAGTTACGTTGTTACAAATATTTTAGTCACTACATTTTTAAAATTATTTTGTTATTTTTCCAAGGGATATGTCGGTACCTATATTAAAATTTACTTACTTGTTATAGTTACGTTGTTACAAATATTTTAGTCACTACATTTTTAAAATTATTTTGTTATTTTATTTCGGACTGGTGTCTCAACGTGATCCATTCAATAAGCTCCTATAAAATAAAAAAAATAAAATAAAAAAATGTTTCACACTCATAGCCCCACAGTAGGGTAGATATACCCTGCGTCGTGGGTACCATGGACCCACAAAGACAGAAACACAAACACCCAGACCGAGAATAGATATTTAAACTCATCATTCAAATTTCTGTTTCGCCGGGAATCGAACCCGGGACCCTCTGACTGGCAGTCCGGAATGGTAACCATTGCGCCACACGGGTCGCAAATAAACTGAATTTTCAACAAAATCGGAAACGTTTATTTTTGTTTCGAAAATTCGTCTAAATCCACGTAAAGCGTCGGTCTGCAATCCCAAACAAGTAGTCTTCACGGTAAACACTCGTATTTGTTGAATACTCGACGGGCGCCAAGCGGACGAGAATCTGCTGTATTTGAATAACTTGATTAAAACGACCCGCGGTATAAGGACTCCGTCACAAGTCTTAACGCATTGCAGTAAGGTATATTATTGTGAACCATGATTTTAAATAATTGCTAGGATTGAACGAGAAGACAACGGCTTCACTTCATTTATTTCTTTATATGTATATTTTAAAAGTTTAGATTTACAACATAAAACTGAGACAGCAAAAATAAAATCTCATTTCCGACGGATAAGACTGTATAAACTGGTTACCAGACTTCGTTTTTCGTGCTACAAAAAAAAATTCTAAGTGAATGCGAAAATAGCACGAGAATTCTCTTTTACGTCTTTGTCAACCCCATATTATATTAATCTGTATTTTTTAGCTAATCTTTATTCAAAACTATGAGATACGTGTAAAACAACGCGTAGAGTTACACGCATTTTTATGATTCACCTAATAATAGTTGTGTCGTTTTTCGAGCTAAACCAAAAATACGTGAGTGATTTCACATACATCCGTCATACCTTCCGTCGATTATCGCTGCGTTCAGTGAAGCGAGAACTATCACCCTTAGATCTCGCGTCCTGTAATCTTCCTGCCATTGTCTCTACGAGAGAATGATGGATTCATTACGGGCGTAGCGTTGTTCCTTTTCATCGCAAAGTATTCTAGCTTCTGCATTTGTTTGTAGCTGGAATAATATATTCAGGACTCATTCATCGCCTTGGTTATACTCCCAAAGAGAATCAGACGCATCTGTTACGAATAAATTATGTTACATTGAGTGTTAAGTGGCAGGCTTTACTTACACTACGCAAACGATCTATGCAACTAAGCAAAACGGGCGCGGTCGGGTGTGAGATGGGTGACCGCTAGTGGCAAAAAATTTCATGCGCGTTTCCGTGCTTCGGAGGGCACGTTAAGCCGTCGGTCCCGGTTGTTGTCGATAGATAACAGTCGTTAAACTCCGACAAGGTTTAATGGCCTTATGGGCGGTTTGAAAACATCCGACAGCGGGTTGGCCACTAACCCGCATTTCCACCAACCCGCATTGGAGCAGCGTGGTGGAGTAAGCTCCAGACCTCTCCAATAACGGGGAGAGACCCGTGCCCAAGAGTGGGACGCAAAAAGGGTTGCAGCCAGAGTGTAAAGTCAAATTGACTAATAATGACCTTTGCGTTTTGAAAATATCCATTAAACAATGTTAAAGATAACCAAATGATTGTGATCAATGCTTCTTATTTATAATACGAAGATATAAACTTGAAATCAATATAAAAATAATACTTGCAGTTTCCTTTATAGAGCTTAACTAAAAACACCAAAGAGACGAATACAAAGATTTTTATTTGCACAAATATGGGTGTTTACAAAATGTGTTTTTATACATTTGGTTCGCCATATTTACCTTCGTTACATGCATTCGCAAAATTGTATATCAAGAAAATAACGGTTATAATTTCGTTTATACAACTAAACCAAAAACACCTCAGAACGTTCACACACATTCGTCATACTTTCCATCGATTTTCGCTGTGTTCAGTCAAGCGAGAATCATCTCCCTTAGATCTCGCGTCCTGTAATCTACCTGCCATTGTCTCTACGAGAGGATGATGGATTCATTACCGGCGAAGCGTTGTTCCTTTTCATCGCGAAGTATTCTAGCGTCTGCATTTGTTTGTACCTTGAAACATTCAGAACTAATTTTGTAAAATACTTTCGAAAAGTTAATCAACATCATCTTATCTTGGATTACTTGGTTAGAAGATTGAACTCTGCACAGTATTTTTGAACGTGATATTAAGGACTTTTCTAGACTTTTTTCTAAATTTCTAGAATAACAAAAGGCGTGACATACGAGGAGGGTTAATAGGGTTGTAATGTATAGACGCGAGCATAAAATTATTTTTTGCTACTGCCAGTTAGCAATACAATTCTCGACCATTGTGTAGCGTTTTGTATTTTGAATTTGTGTAGGTTTCAAAATTACTTATAAGTACTGCCAACATTTTAGCTACAACCCTCAATGTTCATTCACTTAGAACCTTTAGCATCTGTACGCGATAAAATCACACTGCACCTACCAACACGTAATTCAAAGCTCAACTAAAATAAAGGATTAAAGCACATTGGTTTTTGAGATCTAAATGTCGTTCCGTGCGCAAGGCTCGGCAGCAATTACGACTCATTACACTCCACTAATGGCTTTGCACTGTATGTACAGAGCGTGGATGTACAAAATTTTACTGTTCTTCTCATTTATGTATAACTTTTATACAGTTTAGTAGTATTAAGTACGTTAAAGCCTCTATCTGTAACGTACTAAATGCCATTTTTATTGCACCAGGCTCGGTAGCAATTACGAATCATTACGCTTCGCTAATGACTGGGCTGCACATGCAGAGTGTGAATGTCGGTAAAGCTAAAAGCCTTACGTCATTACGAAATTATATTTTTTTTAATCTATTTGTTTTTTTTAAAGCTTTCATTTAACTTGCAATGTATGTAGGTATGCTTTTTTCGGGAGGAAGGTTGCTACTCAATTTTGAAGTAGATGTCTTCAATCGATTGAGCTGAAATTGTGTATACACATTTAGTTTTATTGACAATATACGATAAGCTACGGACGTCATTCTAAATCCAATATGACGGACATACAAGATGGTGAAATAGTTATTTTGGATGCATTTCTACAATATGGGTATCAAATGACGGGCTTGTTGAAAGTAACTCGAAAAATAATGTGACGTTATTCTAAATCCAATATGGTGGAGCATCCAAGATGGCGGAATAGTTATTTTTTATGCACTTTTACAATATGAAAGGGCTTGTTGAGAGTAACTCGAAAAATAAAGTGACTTCATTCTAAATCCAGTTTTAAAAAACCTTTTATTTAAATCTTCTAAAATAAAAATAAAATCCTTTCAAATTATAACTATGAACTTATAACCTCATTATACACAATTAATATGATCACAAAAGCTTATTTTATTTTCTACTTTTTCGAGCATTTAAATAAAAGATTTTTTTAAAGTTTTTGTTTTGATTTTATATTTATAACACAGTTCTATTTTTCGTCTTTACATCACGTTCCGTTCTCTCTGCATCCGATGCAGTAGCAATCACGACAAATTTCGTTATACTAATGGAGGTTCATTGTACATGTAAATGTTTAGG
Organism: Pyrgus malvae; assembly: GCA_911387765.1. Lineage (NCBI taxonomy): Eukaryota > Metazoa > Arthropoda > Insecta > Lepidoptera > Hesperiidae > Pyrgus > Pyrgus malvae. Next base: position 23,185,104 of record OU426953.1, read on the forward strand.
TATACTTTCAGTAAAAAGATTCATAGTTTTGGTTTTCATTCATCTATTTATAACTATTATACAATTAACTGCATTTTTTCCATGAATGTTTACTTAAAAATCCTAAAACAATAAAAAAATTGTTGCCAATTTTTTTTATAAATTTTTAACGGACAACACAACATTCTTTAGTGGCTGATACCTTTTTTCGTCTTACTTCTGGGCAGAGTCTATCCCTATACTTGAGCAGGTTTGAAGCTTATTCCATCATGCTTCTCCAATACGAAATTTAAGAACAGTTTAAAATAAGTAAATGTCCTAAATCTCCTTCTTTCGGCCCCAGGCTTGGCAGCAATTACGACTCATTACGCTTCGCTAATGAATGCGCTGCACATGCAGAGAGTGAGTGTCGGTAAAACTATAAGCATTTCGGAATTACATTATTTTAGTGATTATCTCATCTACTTGTACGAGTAACTATTACACAGTTCAAAGAAGGCTTTACTGTTTAGGACATCATTCAACTGTGTAATAGTTAAAAGTACATAAAATCAATTTCAATAAAAAAAAGTTTTACTACTAAGTTGCTAACAACGTCAATAAATTCTCCGTTTTCTCTTCTTTATAAAAATTAAGTAAGAGTATACAAATTTTTAACGAATTAGTCAGTAAATTTGAAATTATCGAGTTAGGTAGTATGCAATATAATGCGTTAACTAATTCGAACACTTATTTCTAACTGGAAATTACTTTGTTTTATTAACAGTAAGTCCTTTTGTGAATATTATTGATTGTTTATTTTTTATTAATAGACTATTGAAAAATTCGAAATGATGAATAAGTGAACATAGTTTATGTTCAACGTTTTAAAAATAAATTAATAAAAATTTGTAATCTTTAAAAGAATCACCATTTCTTTTCAACCATTGTTGTAGCGGCCGCCCGCGACTTCATCAGCATGGACTTCAGTTTTAGAATTTTCCTAAAATAAAAGTAGCCTAAGTTACTCCATATTAAATAGCTACCTGCCAGTGAAAGTCTCATCAAAATCAGTCCATCCGTTTCTGAGGTTAGCCGAAACAAACAGACAGACAGACAGACAGACAGACAGACAGACAGATAGACAGACAGACAGACAAAAATCGTAGAAAATGTTATTTTGGTATAAGTACCGTATATATACATTCATATTTATGTGGTAAAAAGCGGTTATTTTAATGTAACAAACAGATACTCCAATCTTATTTATTTATATAGGTGACTTCATTTCAAACTGAGTGTCAGTAAAGCTTTAAGCATTACGGTAATACGAAATTATAATCCTTTTATCTTCTATTTGTAACTATTACACAGTTTAACGGAAGCTTAACATTTTGAATCCCATTCTTTATACACCAGGCTCGACTGTAATTACGATTCATTATATTGCACTAATGGATGTGCAGTTTACATGCAAATGTTGGTGAAACTATCAGCATTACGAAGTCTTAGTTTTTACTTTGTGTTTATAATTATACAGTGGCTTGAGATTGTAAAGTTGCATTGTTTTGCAAAAAGATTTGCAGAAACAATGCAAAAACGTAGCGAAATTCAAATTCCGTTTTTTTCATTAGTTTTTAGACATAACGCAATATCAAAAAGACAAAGTCCTAAATTTTGTTCTTTCTATCTAATGCTTTACTCATTACACTTTGCTTATCTCTAACAAAAATGGGGTCTCCTCGTACTTGGTTTTCTCTCAGTGTTGCTTGTGTTTTTATCATATTGTCATATTATATACTCTCCCCGTAGGTCTTCCACACTCAACCCAACACTTAAAAACATTCTTACTTTCTCATGACTTTCTTTAACATAGTAATTCCAACCAATAATTTTATTCTTTCTTCTACCTTTACTATAACATCTACTACTCTTAACACAAGCTGTAAAATTTTAACTAAATTATCATATAATTCATGAATAAATTTTAAAACACAATTTTGATCACATGTAAAATTATCACAATTTAAACAATGACTAGCATCCCGCAAAGTTATAAGCTTCTCTGTACATAGCTTAGTATATAGATATGTTTTTTGCACATTCCTATTACCCCATCTTACATTTAAGTTGCAGTTCTCACTAAAATTACTATCACAGGTTGTTTGTAAAATTAATTGAATATTACAGCTAACAAATATTGGAAAATGATCAGACCAACTTACATCCCGTTTCACGTTTTATAAACGTTTTTGAAGCGCGCATGGCCCGGCGGCGAGCGTAGAACGCAAGCGATCTACGCAGCTAAGCCAAACGGGCGCGGTCGAGTGTGAGATGGGTGACCGCTAGTGGCAAAAATTTCATGCGCGTTTCCGTGCTTCGGAGGGCACGTTAAAGCCGTCGGTCCCGGTTGTTGTCGATAGATAACAGTCGTTAAACCTTGTCGGAGGCCTTATGGGCGGTTTGAAAACATCCGACAGCGGGTTGGCCACTAACCCGCATCTCCACCAACCCGCATTGGAGCAGCGTGGTGGAGTAAGCTCCAGGCTTCCCCAATAAGTGGGAGAGACCCGTGCCCAGCAGTGGGACGCAAAAAGGGTTGCAGCCAAACGTTTTTGGTCTCTCGACCTTTTTTATTCCTCGAGACGAAATTTTATTGTTCTCGAGTTTCTGGAGTACCCGCGTAGATCGCTTGCTTCGCGTAATTATCTATAAAGTATATTTTTACCTGGTGGATTAGGAAAGAGTCTATGATTTCAAACTTTATTTTTACCTGTATTTGTTATGCAAGTAGAACAGAACTTTATGCCAGATATCAATCCCATTCATTTTGAAATTGGGATTATTAAGTTAGGCAAAATAATAATTAATAATATTATGTGACTCAATGAGTGCTTACATCTACAAAGTTAAATAGCATTTCCAAAAAGTCATCGTCCGTTGCGTGTGTGTGCTCAGATCAATACACAATGTTTGATATTTGTTATCCTAATTATCTGGAATTTGGTTCACAATTTTCTATCCACAAAATGCCCGTTAATAATTTATTACCAATTTAATTTAACGCTAGCAATTATCGATTAAATAATTTAAATACAGGTGAGGAATAGATATTGGAATTAAGTTACAATTATTTGCGACAAAATTTCTTACCGCTCAAATAAATTAGTTTAAACCATTGAACACAAAAAACAGATTTAGCTCATTACTCTTTACGTTAAATTTAAAAGTTAAACTTATTATATTATTACTATAGAGCTTTAACACAAGAACACTTTTACCTGTTTTGTATGTCGTAGTTATATTTGTCATTTAAAATTTGGGGATGAATTTCTGTCACATTTTCCAGCGAACAGTAACCAAATTTTGCTTGATTCATGCGTCAAATTTCGGAAATCAACTTTAAATTATTAGTTTATTTCGGTTAAACGTCAGAGTCGTCACATTAATCGACCGTGTCACTGAATGTATATATTATCCCATCAAAAACAATACTTGTCAAAAAAAAACAAGTCTCGCAACTCAGTTGTTCTGCGGTAAAAAGTTGTGAGATCCATGTAATACCAAGTCGGTTATTAATTTATTCAGTCTCTACTTAAGCGACTTTCTGTCTTAATACGTCCAGTCTCTAAGACCACGATCGTGGTCCATAACAATTGAAAATCAATTGTGTCTGGAATCTCCGTACTCGAAGCATTAAGTTGTTACGTAATAATTAACAGCATCTTATAGTGACGCATATCAATATTAAAATTCTTTAATGTTTTATATAAATATATCGAGACTTGGTCATCGCCTGAAAACACGTGTAAATTCAATCGCCTGAAAACACATGTAAATTCAATTATTTAGTGCGATCCATGTAAGATCTCACAACTTTTTACCGCAGAACAACTGAGTTGCGAGACTTGGTTTTTTTGACAAGTATTGTTTTTGATGGGATCTCATTTCTTTTTGTATTTTGTAGACAGTTCTACTTTTTTCCTTTTCGGTACCTTCTACTTATTGTATATATGTATATCTACCAGCAACGAATTTTCTTAAAGCCCTCTCTCTGACTTATGAACTTTTCTTATTTTTGTAGGTAGCCTTCCGTTTTCTCTTTTCCGGTACTACTTCTTGAGCTTCAGCTACAGTTTTTCTAAGAGCCCACTCCTTGTCTCTATGCGTTTTTCTGGGAGGCTTTGACATGCGCCTATATTTATATGGGACTAGTTTAAACCCGCAGCTTCGCACGCAATAATAATAACTGCCGTAAAACATCGTTACGAATAAGGCCAATATTGAAAAATTTAACTGAAGACTTGGCTGTATGGGCTTAATTTTCTTTGCGGTCTTTTCTAGATTTTTTAGTTTTTCCTTGATTCATACACCAAACACTACTTATATTCCAAATTTGAAGCTTCTAGGTCTGCTAGAAGTGCCTTAGAATTTTGATGATCGGTGAGTCAGTGAGTGACAAAATTAAGAAATTTGACCCGTTATAATTCTTAAAATACTGGTTCAAATTGAATGAAATTTGAAATATACCGTGTCTTTACAATGCTTGCATGGTTACTGAAAATTTCAGTCTTCTAGTTTTATCCACAACGAAGTTACAGGGGGTCGAAAATGGTCTGAATTGCTTCGAGAAAAGGATGGTACGGCCGTGACGCTTTTTTGCTCGACTTGGTGGGGGCACTGCCGTGCTCCCAGATCAATATTATCATTGATATTGTTTTCAAACCAATTTCAAACAGTCCTGTACAGGGTTACATGTTAAGTCGATCTTGATTTTTGAAGAGTACAATCCCATAAATCTATCTATTTAATTATAGAGATCTATATTATTAATAATATTTTATTAATGATAATAAAGCAACTCATCTTTTTACTTATCTTCTATAAAAAGATGGTAGAAATAGATAATTTAGAGGATTAAAGGTGTAATTATGAAATAAATGGACAATAGACAAAAAAGTCAATTATTAAAAAACTTCAAAGTACTAGGTATAAACTTTCCACGTTTCTTAGGAGAGTCAGTCAGGAATAATGAACTACAACCCATTCGACCTTGATCCGGTCGACTTACCATGTAACTATGTGTTGGCCTACTTTTCGTCTCTTACAATACTGTATATGAAAAAGTTTGCATGATCTTCTGGTTCCGCGATAACCAGAATTTCATGCGATCTATTTATCTGTGATCGAAGGTTCCGCCGCAGTTCAAAACTCCAGCAAGGTTAAAGCTTCAGTGGATTGCATGTAAGCGGTGGCCACAAATAATTAATTCATTGCGGTGAGCTGACGGCACGTCACTGTGAGTGACTACATTAATCTTATTATTTTATTTTACGTTGAATACTTTTGTCGTTCTGTATTAATTAAAGGTTGAATTTTATTCATTACTGCACTATTTGCACAAATATGACTAAATAAGGTTTCACGAACATATTTAGATCGCCATACCAATAAGTGTATTCAAACATTATTTTATTAAAGTTTAGTCGTTAAATTTAAATTATAAACTATGTATTTATGAAAAATATTTAAGATATAATAGGTATGGTAAACTTAAATGGGTAATGTTGTTTTTTTCGTCTTAATTAGATTTATATATGTAGTTAAAACAAATTATGTAATTTCAATTTTGTGCATTATATTTTTTTATAACTGCAAATAAGGAATAGAAACCGGACGCCTTGATCGAAAACATTGACAGCAGTTAAGTTTATGCCATCTATTTCTCTGTGATCGAAGGTACCACCGCAGTTCAAAAGTCCAGCAAGGTTAAAGCTTCAGTTGATTGCATGTAAGCGGTGGTCACAAATAATTAATTCATTGAGGTGAGCTGACGGCACGTGACTCTGAGCGGGTATGTTAAACTTATACCGATATACCCTGTGTCGAGGCTATTTTGGACACATATAAAGACTAAAACACAAACACCCAGACCGAGACCAGAAATTTAAACACATCAGTCACATTTCTGCTTCGCAGGGAATCGATTCCGGGAGCTTCATATCGGTAGTCCGGCATGGTCGTCATGTTGAGAAATTTCTAAGCTACTTACTATTTAAATAATTATTATTATATTATTTATTAGGTTGATTTACTGTTTTGTTTCGCCTGCCACAAATTATCGCCATCATCAAGGATTAACTGGCAGAGAATGCCACTAGGCATTAAGTTCGCCCTTGTAACCTGTAAGGTTTACAAAAGAGTAAATAAATAAATAAATTTTATTTTGTGAATGATGAATAAAAGAGGTATTCATTTATTTATATACAACTTTATATACGAAATTACCATATATACAAAAACCTAGAACAAATCTTAATAACTAACTATTTAAATCTTTAACTTTTTAGATGAAGTATTTTATTTATAAGCCTTTTTTATTTTGTTTGTTTTTTATTTTTCTTTAAGTTATGTATATATTAAAGTTAGTTATAAAAAAAGTAAAAGTTGAGAATGGTTATTATCTAACTGTCATTCCATAATTATACACGCGTAAGTACTTGACCAAACCCAGTATAATTAAATCCAAATTAATTTCGTCCGACCTAAAGAGCTTTTGAATCAACAAATTCAGAGAAAATGGGTTCAATTCTCCTTTCCAACGTTAATGTAGGATCGCGTGTACGGGTTAATGACCTCGATGTATTAAATCGAACGAGCGGTGATTTGAGAAAAATGTACCCGAACACTGCTAATAAGAGGCAATTTAAATCTTTAACATAAACGCCTTTTGTATTAACCGAATTCGTTTTGACTTTTATCGGTAATTGTTGCTGCTGGTGACCCTAATTTTGCACGCATGGGCATTATACAGATGGCAGAACTGACATAGTTTGGTTATAAGCTTGTAGCTTGGAAGTAAGCCTGATTGATAGTTCACAACATTTAATTCCCGAACGAAACTTTCCTCTCCTATCTCCCACCCAACTATCACGGTACCTGGAGGTAGGACGAGAAATCATGACGTGAAATCGTGACGGACAGTTAGTCGTCTACTGCACTGCGCCGAGTTAGGTCGAGCTACCGAAGTTCCCTTCAACTACGCTATCCAGTACGGTTATCCCTACATAAAATCGTTTGTGTTGCATATCGAGTGCATACGCATCACCAATTCGCTAAGAAAATCAACATATGAAGGATATTGGACGAACGGAGTACTCGCGCGTATCTACCACCAAGACGCGAAAATACGTGAACCAGGTATTGCCCACACCCTTTCTTTCTTTATCCAACACTGATAGTAAACGGCGACTAAAAAGGTACTTCCAGGGTTACGGTCAGCTAGATTGAGAGCTCGAATCATCCAGCCAGCGGCCTTGGGAAGGTTAGCAATCTTAAGCACCTAAAGGGTGTGTCACAACTATATCGCTCTCCCAATCCTCGCTGGGACCTTTAAAGATACCGCGCAAGGAAGACAATATTTCGTTCCACTGGAGATCCACCCTAAGTGCTAAGACAGGCAACCGTTTGACTTAGCTGAGTATATCATTTGCGTTTTGTGGTGGCTTCAAGCACGGGTTTGAGTGCGAGGGTTTCAGTGTGGTACAACTCTCACATAATCCGGTATCTCTCCCAACCTGCCGGGTACCTTTTAAAGGTTTCCCTCTATATAGCAAAATAGAACACACTTTATTCTAGGTGATCAGCACCTTCTGGAATAGCAGCGCGACTCTATGAGACACGGTCGTCTCTACTAAGGGCGCCACCAAACGTTAAACTATTATTTCTTCAAATTAGGGAAACACAAAAATATAATATTTCTCTAAGCGACAGAAATATAATATCTCAATTTAATTTTAATTTATATTATTTTGCTACAACATGAATCCACGACATTGATATTGTAAAGCTGAACCATTATCTGACTGCCCCTAGACATGCATTTGCATAATGTCTTTATATGCACTTGAGGGTTATGGGATTCGTCACGCATACTCCGTTTAATTTATTGCTAGAATTTTAGTATATTACAGTCATAAAATCCTGCGATGCTGACTTTCAATATTTATACAATAACAGTCGAGCATGCATGTGTAGATACGGGATTACGGACAAACATTTTTGGAGTTTACTCCTTAAGAAACGATTTGAGTTATAAGGCCCGGTACGGAAATTTTATGAGGAGTAAAATCAAGTGTAACACTCGGAAGCATGAGGCGTTATGTAGAATACTACTAAATTTGAAAGTCAACTATGTGCCTGCATTATCTTTCATAATTCATGACATTAATTATCATTAATTTATCGTTTTATAATGCTCAGTGGCGCTATCTGTGATGATTTGCATCAAACATTTGTTTATGATGAGCCTAAATTAAAAATATACGTTTTAACTTGGGATGTCAAGAATATATTAACCATCATAATTTAGTCGGGTTTTTTTACAAATTGTGCAGTGTTAAAGTTGTGCAGTGTGAAATGTATTAAATTTATCATCAAGTGATTAAAATTAAAAAAGGTAGAAACACAAACACCTAGACCGAGAACAGAAATTTATACTCATCATTCAAATTTCTGCTTCGCCGGGAATCGAACTCCGGACCTGATCGAACTGCTGATTGGATAGCAGTCCGGCATGGTAACCATTGCGCCACACGGGTTGGCACCCTGAAAATATGCATCAAACTATTTGCGCGATTACCCATCTTATTTCACTTAGCAGTACTTAGTTTCTGCACCAGAGCTATAAAGCGAAGAATTCAAATGGCTCAATATTGGTACGTTAAGACAAGACATTATCGAAATTACTCTCTACTTTAAACCACATTTCAGACAAAGCGTTATTGCTCTATAGAAATAAAACAGTTACCTTGTTAGAAAAAGCGTAGCGAGGTCGAAGGTTATGTCTGAATCGTAATTTTTTTGTAGAATGAGGCTTTTTCGAACACATGCTAAGGTTAGCAATGTAAATGTAGGACACCTGTATCTCTTAGCCCTAAAGCAAAATGTCAACCTTATTTTTTATCTTTCATTTTCGCAACTTTGTTACCCGTGTACCTTTTTAGCTGTCTACCTATCTGTTGACCTGTCTGTCAGACTGTCTAGATTATTTTCCTTAAGAATGCGGAGATATATGGTCATCCTAAATATTAAGTTAAAGAAGTAATGAGGTATTTGGCCGTCTAAATATTACAAAAGTTTAAGAAGTCACGAGGTATTTGGCTGGTGTGATGACTATGGTCAAAAATTCTTCTCGATCCCGACTTGTCACCGGATATGAAAAATAAGAAGATATAAAAAAAAACATATAGATAAATTGGAGAAAATATGACGTATTAACATATTATTACCTTTGTATCATGTACTCATTAAAAAGTTATATATTATATAGTAATATTTTTTTAGCTAAAACAACCGAAAGTTTTTCAGAAGTATTGATTATCCTATTAAATCTAAATCTCGTTAACTTCCTTATTGATCACCAAAAGCACCCAGAAGCCTTTACTTATATTGCCTGTTTAAGTATAGGCTGGCCGTAAACAAGCGTTTAAGAAAATATTTATTATATCCAAAAAAGTTTTCCCGTAAATAATTTGATTGATCCAGCGGGATAGTTCGAATTTCGAATCCTTATCGAACATCTAGTAACACTGTTCCGTAAAGCAGGTACACAACGGACGTGTACTGAATACAGTATCAACATTTAATACGTTTCAATAACAAAATACAATCGAAATAGCCATACAATAACCTAGTACAACCGGTCTTAAAGTTTGCTTCAATGGTTTACAGTTTAGTTCAAAATTGTTTTCCAATTCTGATAACAATGTCGTATCGACCTACTGGATTATTTAGTGTGCCGTGTTTCAGCGACGCCAGTTTTGAATATTTAGTATTATATCTCGATTTTTACGTAAACACTATATTTTGGTAAATTCGATTAAGCCACCAAAATAACACATACCCGTGAATTTCCGATAGGTACTCATTATTTAGCTATGGAATTATAAACGGCTTTATATGCCTTGTTGGATATTACACTACTATCCATCGATTTTGAGAGCAAATTGTGCGTTGAATATTAAATTTAACTTGTCACTATGATGTATTGATCCATGACAATTATGTCTGCTTATGGAAGTTAAACAGTTTTACAAACGATTTAAAATGATTTTACAAAGAGGAATGAATTGGTAATAACCAATTAAAACCATTATAAAACCATTATAGTGACCAATTAAATATTATTGGTCACTATAATGTATTTATCGATATGTTGATGAGAGATACAAAGTTAAACTTTGACTCAATGCACCAAAAGGGATAAGCTTTTAATTTGGCTGTATTTGTCAGTAATCAAAATCTGACATGTAATGTATGTTAAAACTATTAATTTAAAATTGTTATCCAATTCGGAAATCAAAGTACACCTACTGGATTATTCAACGTGGTGTATTTCACCAGCGACAGTTTTGAATATTGAATACTAGGTATATCTAATTTTTTTACGTAAACATCGGTACATTTTGGTAAATCCGATTAAGCCTTCAATATTTCACATACGGGTAAGTTGGTTTGTTTCGGATAATTTAGCTTGTGAATAATTAACGGCTTAACATGCCGTGTTGGATATTACACTATCAACGATTAAATTTGTGAGCAAAATGTGCGTCGAATATTATAGTATTATTTAGTTTATCATTATGGGGTATTGATGGATAATAACGTCAATGGAAATCAAACAATCTTACGTGCGTTTTGTATCTATTTTACAAAATGGTGGGGGCTCTCAATGAAGATTTATGTTAATTTTGTTTTTCTTATCTTCTCAGGACCGCTATAAAAAATAAAAACCCGTTACTTTTTTTACTTTTACTTAAATAATTTACTTACATAATTTATATAACTAGAGATAATAAACAAAAAGTTTTTATGAGTGGATTTGATGTCTTGCGGAGTCGGACGTATGAACAACAGAGTATCAGTTTTGACTTTCCTAGCACTTGCCTGTGCACCTATTTAATTCTTGAAGATGTGTTAATAACAATTCAACGCCCAATGAAAATAATAAAAAAAAACCGAGTAAATCAATAATGAATTAAGAATGCACCGTCCGTACTTTCTTAATATTCATGAAGGTAATATCTGCAATGATCATGTTTAATCCTGTATATGTCCGTGTAAGCTGTAGTATATCGTATCGTAGATAGAGGTACTGGTAGATCTATATCTCTACTCAAACACAGTACCAGAATGAAAGCTTTCAACGAAATTGCCTGTAATGTTGATTCAGTCAACAGATGACAGAAGCATTACCCGTTGACCTTATATTAGTGTCAAAGCAATCATTATGTTCGATAAATCAAAGTGGTTTAATTACAAGAACATGAAACAATAGCTCTAAGTAGAGTTACGCGGGTTGGTTTGAAAGCAATCTTTCCTATTAGGGTTATCTGTTTCAACATGCTTTTGCATCTTATTATAATTATTTAAAAACTAGCTGACCCTACGTCGAGACGTTGCCTGTCCATACTATGAATATTGAATTCAAATTATAAATGATAAAAATTGATATGGTGGTTAAGCATTCTTAAATTATGTTGTCATCAATCATATTTTTAATCCTGGAAATAAGGAAGTCAGGCACTATATACCTATTTTTATATTGCTAAACCCACAAATGAGAAAATTTGTATATAAATTTTAGACTTATTCTTAAAATTTCTAATTTTCCCACAATTTCCTAATTTTTTTCTTACATAAGCACCTTCTCCTACGAGTAACGAACGAAACAAAAAAAGAATTAGCGAATTAGGTCCAGCCATTCACGCGTGATGTCGAAACCAAGGTAAAAATGGGATTCATTTTTATATATAGAGATACAGCCTTTTAAATTGATATTGTAAGTTTGGAACTATTTTTGAGGAAATAATCATTACTAACTAAGAAAAAATACCGATACTGACAATTAATGGATTTTTTTAACTCGAGAATTGTGTCACGATCTACCGCCATATTGTCAGAATTCTAAAAGCCTGTTTAGGGATTTAAAGATGACGGTAGAGTTAAAAACTCTCGTCAATTAAATAAAGAAATTCAAATATTTTGTATCTTTTTTTAAATTTCGTTTAGAAATATTAAGACAAAATGTCACTAATTGAAGTTGTTACTCAAATTTTCTTGTGTAATGTACTTAACTTATTCATTAACTCGTATCTGCAATTATTTATTTAAATCTATATTAGCTTATCAAATCTGTAATCTGATTTATTTTTATACACTTGTAATAATAATTCCACAAAAACAAGAAGTCATACAGTTGCTAAATATTTATCAGAATTAATGATATCAAATATTTCCTTCAATTTGCCAAACGGCAGCCCTATTTGAATCTAATGGTCGGATGCCATGTCAAAGGAATTCTGTAAAATGGGCGCGGTGGGCCTTTCTTTGAAAACAAATGGTGAAAAAATCTTAAGCGATACCTTGCGTGACTGGTCAATGAAAAATTCGGACGGCGTACGCCCGATTGGATATCCAGTTACTTTTTAGGGATTCACGCTTAAATTGTACCAAGAAGACCTCATATACGAAATTTCTGACCGTAGCCGAGATTTAAATGGAAGCGTGCATGGCCCGGCGGTTAGCGTAGGTCGCAAGCATCCTATGCAACTAAGCCAAACGGGCGCGGTCGGATGTGATGGGTGACCACTAGTGGCAAAAAAATTCATGCGCGTTTCCGTGCTTCGGAAGGCACGCTAGGCCGTCAGTCCCGGTTGTTGTCGATAGAGATAACAGTCGTTAAACCTTGTCGGAGGCCTTATGGGTGGTTTGAAAACATTCGACAGCGGGTTGGCCACTAACTCGCATCTCTACCAACCCGCATTGGAGTAGAGTGGTAGAGTAAGCTTCAGGCCTCCCTAATAATGGAGATAGACCCGTGCCCAGCAGTGAAACGTAAAAAGGGTTGCAGACATTCTAATTATGCGTTTATTCGTTTCCTAAATACTTGTAGTTAAAACAATAAGTAATAATAAAAATATAATAAATTTAACAGGATAGACTATATTACAAGTTATACGTGCAGGTAAATTTGACCTATGATTGGGCTTTTACGATACCAAAATAAATTTGGTCTTATAAAGTTAAAAAAGTTTATATTCTTATAGTACAACTCATAGTCACAATCGAGTACAATGTACCTAACAAATAGAAATATAGAATATAAAATTAAGCTAACTCATACAGGAAACTTTTTGTTCGGTGATTCATTTCAGTAACCGACATATTTGACATAATAATAAATAAATAAATGTCTTTGGACAATTCACACAATGCCATCTGATTCCAAACTAAGCAGAGCTTGTGCTATGGTAATCAGAATGCTGATAAACATACTTATATAATTCTAAATACATACTTAAATAGATAAATTAACACCCAGACACAGAACAAAATTCATGTAATAATTAACACATAATATTGCGTACGGAACCACTCTTACACCAGTATATCCTACACTTGTACAATTTGTATGCTTAGCAAACTGGTATTTCAATTTAACAGTATTTGAGCACAAGAAGAAAAAAATATTTTGGTTCGTTTCATTTGTTGTACAAATATTGTGATGTTTATTTTCTTTTCCCACAATACTTTGTGTTGTCTGGTTTGTTGTTCCGCTCGGTTACATGAACCCGATTTGGTGATTTGAGGCTTATTTATGTATGATACGTGTTTCTGGAAGAGAAAGTAGAAGTGAAAATTTTAAAATTTTAAATTCCTGCGTGGCGCAATGGTTACCATGCCAGACTGCCAATCGAAGGGTCCCGGGTTCGATTCCCGGCGAAACAGAAATTTGAATGATGAGTTTAAATTTCTGTTCTCGGTCTAGGTGTTTGTGTTTCTGTCTTTGTGTATGTCCATGGTACCCACGACACAGGGTCTGTCTACCCTACTGTGGGGCTATGTGTGTGAAGCGTTATTTATTTATTTAAAAAAGAACTTTGAAAAAATAAAATTTTGTTTTGAATATTCCTAAAATACATAAGATTGAAAATCTATAGTACGTAAGTGATCTACACAGCTAAGAGAAACGTCCACAGTCGGGCAGGAGATGGTTGACCGCTAGTTGATAAATGTTTAGGAGCATTCCGTGCGTCACAGTGTATGTGAAACCATCAACCCCGGTGGTTATCGATAGAAAGCAGTCGTAGAAACGTTGTCGGAAGCCTTATGGTTTGAAAATATGCGACAATGGCTTGGCCTCTAATCCACATCTCCACCTACCCGCATTGAAGCAGCGTGGTGGAGAAAGCTCCAGGCCTCCCTAACAGTGGGAGGAGTCCTGTTCCTAGCAGCGGAAATCAAAATTTGGTTGCAGCAAATTTTTTTTCAACCTTTTTTATGTCCCACTGCTGGGCACAGGTCTTCTTCTCACACAATTGAGAGGGATTTAGGCCATAGTCCACCACGCTGGCCAAGTGCGGATTGGTGGACGTCATGCTTTCGAGAAATTATGAATTTCTCTCAGGCGTGCACGGCGATGGAAAACATCGTAGTCAATTAAATATCACAATATTTTCCATCACCGGAGCAGCGATAAATTCGCACATTACAAATTTCTTTGTCAGAGGTGTGAGCCAAGGATTTGAACCTGGGATCGGTCGCGTCGAAGACCGCGGTTTTTTACCACTCGGCCATCGCTGCTCATTCATCGTTGCAGCAATTAATCGAAAACAAAGTTCTAACAAATAATGATAGAATGTAATGCAAAGTTTACAAGATATATAGGTACGTTCTTTTTCAGTGATTGATTTCTGTGACTTTCAGTGACGGCTTTAAACTTTATTTGTTAAGGAACCATTATTACACCAGTAGGTCCTACACTTGTTCAATTTGTTTGCTTGATAAACTGTTATTTCAATTTAGCAGTATTTGAGCACAATAAATTGGTTCATAGAAAACATTATTTGGTTCGTTTCATTTCTTGTACAAATATTGTGATGTTTATTTTTATTTTTCGTCAATACTTTGTGTTGTCTGGTTTGTTGTTCCGCTCGGTTATACGTATCTGATTCGGTGATTTGAGGCTTATTTACGTAGGTTTGATACGTGTTTTGGAATTGGGATTTTTTAATATTTCTTCGTGAGGTACTTGGAAAATTTTTGGTAAATGCTTAGGAAAATTTCGATTTGAATATTCCTAAAATATAGTAAATATATTGAAAATCTACGCATGGTCCTGCGGCTAGCGTAATACGTAAGTGCATGCAGCTAATGCATGTGGAAGTGGGTCGACAGTTTCTCACACGATCAGCTGTCACGTGTGAACATTATCGACCCATATCCTTTCTGTTATCTCAAATATACATATAAATGTACTTTTGTAAAAAGAGGAGTGTTTTTTCCGCTGCCTTTTTTCTCTCATCTCAAAATCTAGCCCAAACGGGCACCTAAAGGCAATGACCGGAAAAAAATGACATTAATTAAGCGAATAGTTTGTATTCCTAATATGAAATTATTATTTTTTATTTCTTTTCTAAGGAAAACGTCCTCGGTTGGGTAGGAGATGGTTGACCACCAGTGGCAAATTTTCATACGCATTTCCGTAAATACAGAAGACACTCAAAGCCGATAGTCATCGCCCTGGTCTGAAATCGTGTTTCATCCCGTCATCACAATATAGGTACTATTATTTGACTTCTTTTGTTTTTAAAAAGTGATGTGATAAAATTTAACCTTAAGTCTTACGGAGCGGCCCGGCGTTTGGTGCCATTAATGGCACCAATCAACATGCTTCAATTTGGGCGCGCGAACTTGGTTTCTATAATGTAATTGTTATTACTTATTCTAAGGATCTATACACAAATAACAACATGTAGAAAAGAACGACACTTATTAAAGCTGGTTTCAAAGCACAAAAGTAGACTCCATAAACTGCCACCCATCCAAACACTACATTCAGTCTTTTTAACTTAAAATAATCACGATCCACATTAGTGAATAAATGCTATAATGAAATACAAACAACATTATAATTCTTGTTATTATTATGCCACAATTGCAATTACAACTTCGATAAAACTAGAGCAAATTTGCAGTCACGCAAAGCAGTGTTTAGGATATGTACGTTGCATTTTTTCTCCTGCACCGTTCATAGAAAATGCCATTATATTTCTAAATCACTTCGTGCTCAAAATAGCAATTTTCTGGAAAACAATTTCACACAATCGTTTCTAATACTCATTGGTTTGAAGGAAATTGTTTCTTGACACTTCTTTGAATCTTATAATGTCTCTATTAAAACGTAGTTAGTTTTGAATTTATTTGCCAAGTTCGCCTGCAAAGAAGTTAGGCAGGTACTGGAATTTATCGATATGTAATTTACGTAGGTATTCCCTACCTATAACGATTTGAAATTAGTTGTGAGTGAAATTAGAGAGCATGTTTATTTATTTATTTACTTGCAAAGTACTACATGTACTTTACTACGTATTAACATGTTAACCCTAAAGCATTATATGTGACAGAAATTTTTACAACAGATATAAACTTACTTAGTGAATAAAAGAACAGGAATTTAGGTTGTATGGGTTAGTTCCTGTAGCTTTGGGATTAAGAATAGAGATACGGTATCCCCTGCCTGATCGTAAAAGGGGGCTTTGGGATTAAGAATAGAGCTGCAGTATCTTCTGCGTGATCGTGATCGAATTGTGAGAGTGGGAGCTCGAGCCGACCAGCTGGCAGCCCCGGGAAGGACGGCGGTACAAATCCCACATAACCCGATATCCTCTCCCAAGGTGCTGGGTCCCTTTTGAATCCTCCCCAGATACCAAAAAAACAGGTGGTACGGGTTTTGTCAAGATCCTTTTTATCGAGAATGGGTTTTGTCAAGATCCTTTTTAGGTTTCGTAGCCAAATGGCAAAAAACAGAACCCTTATGGATTCGTGATGTCTGTCTGTCTGTCCGTCCGTATGTCACAGCCACTTTTTTCCTAATCTATAAGAACTATACTGTTGAAACTCGGTACGTAGATGTATTCTGTAAACCACATTAAGATTTTCACACAAAAATAGAAAAAAAACAATAAATTTTGAGGGTTCCCCATACTTAGAACTGAAACTCAACAATTTTTTTTTTCATCAAACCCATACGTTTGGGGTATCTGTGGATAGGTATTCAAAAATGATATTGAGGTTTTTAATAAGTATCACTTTTTTTCTAAACTGAATAATTTGCGCGAGAGACACTTCCAAAGTGGTAAAATGTGTGTCCCCCCCCCTGTAACTTCTAAAATAAGAGAATTATACAACTAAAAAAATATGTGATGTACATTACGATACAAACTTCCACCGAAAATTGGTTTGAACGAGATCTAGTAAGTAGTTTTTTTTAATACGTCATAAATCGTAAACCACAATTTATCTTTCATTCAATCTTAATGCAATGATTTCTATGGATAATCAAAGGCAAAACGTATTTCTGTTGCCGCTATTGGTATACAAATACTAAAAATAGAATAAAATAAATATTTAAGGGCGCTCCCATACAACAAACGTGATTTTTTATAGATAATGGTACGGAACCCTTCGTGCGTGAGTCCGACTCGCACTTAGCCGGTTTTATATTGGAAATATGGAGAGATATAAATATGAAATTAAATTTTTTATATCGACATTATTATAATGCTCAGAAAAAATCAAATTTTATTCTATCATGTTCGTCATCATGTGCTTCTAAATTATAAATATGACTAGACCTTTAGGTAGCCAAGAAAGGAATTATATGCAATGCACAATTTTGTTAAGCCGCTGTTCACAGGATCATAAGTAAATCTAATTTAGTTATAATAATATGTTTTTATTAATTAAATGTAATGTAAATATAAAATATACAGAACGCTGGAATAAACTCTAAAATTACTTCTAGCTTTTATTTGGCTATAAACTGAAAATGTCTTCAAATTTCGCGACGTCATGACGTCATCCGTTGAGATACGGGACGTAAACAGGGAATCGGGAATAAATTGCTCGCGAGCACTAAACTTTAAGAGGTTTGAATTTCTTTAGCATAAGGTTCACATTCTATTTAAATTTTATGTGAAACTATATTTCTACTATCTCTACAGTTAATTATTTCATCATTGTCTATTATTGGCCGCAACCCTTTTTGCGTCCCACTGCTGGGCACGGGTCTCTCCCCATTATTGGGAAGGCCTGGAGCTAACTCCACCACGCTGCTCCAATGCGGGTTGGTGGAGATGCGGGTTAGTGGCCAACCCGCTGTCGGATGTTTTCAAACCGCCCATAAGGCCTCCGACAAGGTTTAACGACTGTTATCTATCGACAACAACCGGGACCGACGGCTTAACGTGCCCTCCGAAGCACGGAAACGCGCATGAAATATTTTTTTTTTGCCACTAGCGGTCACCCATCTCACACCCGACCGCGCCCTTTTGGCTTAGTTGCATAGATCGTTTGCGTTCTACGCTAACCGCCGGGCCACGCGCGCTTCTATTATTAAAGCCCTTAAAAACTACATTTTTATTAAAATGCATGCATCTATGAATAGTAAGCATCTTCAAACTAAATAAAGTCTATAACATACCAAATTAATTCCACTTAATGATTATTTACGCATTTAAAAAAAAATTGAGGTAATTTATTAGAGGCTTAGAGCATCAAAGGTACTTACTCACCCTTCAGTGTCATATCTTGTTGCTCTAAGATTAGAGGTAATACACACACACACACGGTCACACAAGTATTGCAATACAACACAATAATATAAACGAATGTTTTAGGGTATTTTTTTGTATCTATGCAACAAAATCATATTCTGCTTTTAATTTGCATTTATGCTCTATCATATTGTACTAATCCTTCACAATATGAGCTGCAATATTCTGAGCCTAGAAAACATAATAACAGAAATATCGCAGAGTAAGTAATGTACCTACGCATTACCCACTACAATACTCGCTGCATTCCTCGCAAGAACACACAAACTGAATGCCTTGGAAAGATCCTCTTTGAAAGTAGGACTAGCCATTAATGACTACTGCTTGGGAATTTTTTCCTTATTAATATTAAGTTTTTATCTAATACCTTTAAACGAGCAATTCTTGTATATACCTAAATATATTTTTCGGACCTCGGAAACGGCTCCAACGATTTAAATAAAAAAGTACCCTGGTTTCGGGGGTGATAAATCGATCCAGCTAGATTTTATTTTTAGAAATTTTAAATCATCATCATAAATAAATATTTTCAGTGATAATCAACTTGAATATAAACTGAAAACTCTTCCTGACATATATAAGAGAGTATAAATAATATTGTGGCGTAGAACGCCTTCAAACGCTATCCGTCAATCCAACGTTCAAAGAATTTACAATGTCGATTTGAAAGAGCTCTATAAAAATTTCGTTTATTGAATAAAGCTTCTTTGGCCAAATGGTTACGTGGGCTGACTGCGGATCTAGAGACCCGGGTTCAAACCTCAATCTTAACCATATTGCGTTACTTTTTTATTTATTGTGATTTTTTATTAGGAGCTATTTCCAACGGCGTTGTTAAGTAACACCAAGCAAATGAGATTTTCGTTAAAAATTATACAAAAAAAAAAACGGCAAATTGTTTGTAAAGTAGGTTTACGATCGAGATGTTTACGTGATAACGTCCGCACGAGAAAATCTCCATTCGTTTGTATGCCGCTAGAGTGAGAGAGACGGAAGATCGGTCCACTCACTCGAACGCTATGCCAGCCTCCGCTCCTGAGGATTCCGCGTGACAAGTTTCACGGAATGACTGGCAGCGCTCGAGATGAGACGGGAGATCGGTCCGTCTCTCTCTCGTTATACCTGCGATCGCGCTCGTGAGATTTTGGTGTGACACAAGTTTCTGAACATGTCACCCGACTAAAACGGTTTTAAAGACGTTATCACGTCAAAAAAATGTTTTTATCCGACAGATTATAGAGTTACAGGGTACCAGATACTTAATATTTATGCAAGTAACAAAATTGCCATGAATGATTGTGTATTCTTGGTTACAGAGTATGAAGGGTTGTTCAATTTTTACATTTTCAAATTATGTATATTTCAAAAAAGGGGAATAAGTGTTGAAACCTTTTTGAGTGAACTCTTTTTGGTTGTAACTTTTTTGCGTCTCACTGCTAGGCACGGGAATCTTCCGGTTTTTTCCTCCCGGGAGGATTGTAGCTTGCTTCAGCATGCTGCGGGTTGGTGGACGGACCTGTGTTTATTATAAAATAATTATGTTTTGTTGATAGAGCCAGTTGATAGATGGCAACCATAATTACAAAAAGCCTAAGGAGTAATATTGCGTGTGACTTTAAGCAAAACTAAAGCTATATTATGAGGTTCATAAGCTGCAGGCACCGCTTAACATCACGTAACATTCTAGTTTGTAAGTAATTTAAAAAAAACTTGTACAGGTTGCAAATTATTTCTCATTGATCAGAATTTTGTCCAACACGGACACCGTTTATAAGAACAAAGACATTTTCTAGTTTCCATTTTCCTCCCTCAAACAGCAACACGAAAAGTGAAAAACGGAAATATGAATCGTAATCTGGGACGAGATTCCACGTCTGTCTCGAACGAAGCGTGAATTACAATGCGTAAGGTGTACATTGCCTCATCCCAGATTACGATTTATTTTTCCGCTATTCACTTTTCTTGTTGCTGCTTTATGGGGTGAATTTTATTGTAAAAAGAGCGTAAAATGTATGTAATGTGAATAAAAAAGTAATGTGCCCGAATAATATAATATGATATAAGGTTGGTCTTGGTTTTGTCGAAAATTTCAGTGGGAAAGCAACTATAAAGCTGAAACTAAGTATTTAAATGACAGATAAACTAGTTTCTATAAACACAATGACTGAAATCAGAAATATTTATTCTAAGTTCACAAATAAACTTAGGAGATCCGACTTGTTTAAATCGGAGTAGAACAATCATAACTGCATTCTTCTCGGCCGTAAATAATTTTGATTTATTTTCGATGTAGAGACATTTATGCAAGTCATAGCTACAAGAGGCAACCATCAGCCATCGGAATGATAACACAATTGTGTGTCTTATATGTATCGACAAGAGTTTTTCAACACGAACACCGGTTTTAAGAACAAAGATATTTCCCAGTTTTCATTCACCGGTTTTAAGAACAAAGATATTTCCCAGTTTTCATTTTCTCCCCAAAAGAGAGTCCACGTCTGTCTCGATCGAAGCGTGAATTACAATGCGTAAGGTGTACTTTGCCTCATCTCAGATGACGATTCATTTTTCTGCCTTTCACGTGTCTTGTTACGGTTTTATGGGGTGAATTTTATTATAAAAGAGGCGTACAAATATAACCAAGCCTAGAAGTTTTTGGAAATATATGACTAGTTTCGTAAAATAGCATTAGCGTATATATTTTACTGATGATGAAAAAGCTACAGACTGAATAACGGATATCAGAAATAGTTACTTCCACGCTTCAAACTATACATCTATTAGTTTTCAATGTGAGACAAAATACGATCCGCTACGATTCCTTCAGTTTCTTCACAAAACTGCGCTCTTTTCCACCGTATTTTTTTTTTCATTCTGATTAAGAGACGCAGAACCATAGTTACAGTGCAAATGCACTGTAGGTCACTCTCTAAAATTGTAAGCGTTTTTTCATATATCGAGCGACAACGTTTTTAAGAACAAAGACATTTCCCATTTTTCATTTTTCTCCCCCGAAGAGATTCCACGTCTGTCTCGAGCGAAGCGTGAATTACAATGCGTAAGGTGTACATTGTCTCGTCCCAGATTGCGATTCATTTTTCCGCTTTTCACTTTTCTTGTTGCTGTTTGATGGGGTGATTTTAATTTTAAAAAGGCGTAAAAATGTAACCGCTGATTTTGCCTTGTTGCCAAGTATTGCCAAGTATTGATTTGCAGAGTACCTAAAAGAGTAATTTACTGATTTACAAAAATTCAGGCTCAATCAGTAACACTTATTTCCACGTTGAAAACTAAATAAGGATTGCGCATGGATCGCCAGTAGCCATACCACAGCTGTGGCCCTTTCGGTCACATTCTTACGCTTAGGGGAAAAAGCTGATTTAGCGTCACTTACACGGCAAGTAACAGGTTGCTTTGCAATTAATACTTTTAAGATATATCATTATTAT
This sequence comes from Pyrgus malvae, assembly GCA_911387765.1. Taxonomy (NCBI): domain Eukaryota; kingdom Metazoa; phylum Arthropoda; class Insecta; order Lepidoptera; family Hesperiidae; genus Pyrgus; species Pyrgus malvae. The sequence goes on from OU426953.1 coordinate 23,207,191, forward strand.
AGTATCTAATTCTATGCAGTATAATGTTAAAAGGAAGTTCATATTGGATAAACATAATAAATCAAAACTATAAATTAAACAAAATAGTACAATACCCTAGGATTCTAACCCCCATTTTCACTAACCATAGGATATGCCTAAATCAGATGATTTAATATTTAGGAGTCGCTTAGAGGAAAAACACGTTTCACTAACTTTGAAGTCACGTCTAACGTCGTTAGGCATAACCTAAAATTACGACACCAATTTGTGATGGAGTAGTGTTTAGGTGCCCCTAAACTGACACATGTGACAGTCGCTCAAGTTGATAATAGTTTGACTAAAAAAAACCATGAACAACTATCAAAAAACTAGGCTACTAATAAGATAGGATCAACCTATTATACATCGATTGGTGAAACGGAACTTTATGATAAGCATTGCCCTAAATTTGGAGTTACTCAGTAAGGCGTTCCCTTGTTCGTCGTTAGTGAAAACAGGCACATGTGCCGTGGTTTCCATGGTTACACATAAGTCTCCAGATCGACAAAAGACATTTAAATTATTATTAATCTTTGAAATTTCTGCCCCGCTGGTAATCGAATCAAGGACCCTTGAATAGCAGTCCGGCATGGTGACCATTGAGCTGCAGGGGTCTTCAATTTGTTTTTGATAGCATGGGTAATTAAACCCATTATAAAGTAAGGTCATATCTTCTCTAAGGTTATAATAGTTGCTCGGTCGCAAACGCTTACCTCACGTAAATTTAGCCTGCTAAATTAATCGCAGCGCAACTCTTAGATAGATTGGTCCGCGGGGATTCAAATTTTGGACCGATGACATTGGGGACCGATGTTCGAACTTCTCGTTACAACTATAGAGCAGCTTAAGGAAAGAGTATAGCTGTTTACTTGGTCAATTAATGCAACCTTAACTTAAGCACATCCATCAAACTTCTTACTTTTGGGGAGGAGGGCTGAGTGGAAGAGACCGCTGTCTTCAACACGGAGATGCCAGGTTTGAATCCTCGGCGCGCTGACAAAGAAATTTGTGTGCTTATTTTATCTCTGCTACATCCCCGTGAATACCCGAGAGACACTCAAAAATCTCAAATTTCAAAGCATTCGTTATCAAAGCTCTTAAAAGCATGATGTTGGGCGCACTTGGCCAACGTGAAGGACTATGACTTATTATATCTCTCTTTTTGTGAGAGAAAACCTGTACCCAGCAGTAAATCATAAAAAATGTTAGAAAAAATAAGAACTACCTACTATTACATTTACGTGCTCAAATGCATATTACACGAACGTTTCTTCAATGTTCGTCAACTGCAATAACCTTTTTTTTGGTATCGGGGAGGAAAACTTCAAAAGGTACCCAGCACCTTGGGAGAGGTTACCAGGTTTTGTGGGATTTGACCGCACTAAACCCCCTCGGTGGCCTGCCTCTGCGCTCTCTGGGAGGACTCCGGGATCTCCATAGGTACGTACCGGTGTCCTTCACGCGCGGCGCCCCAGAACGGGCCGATCTTCTGGAGAGCAGATGTGCTGTCCTGCACCTTCAGGTGTTTACGGCGGCATGTGGCCACGCACTCACCACCGTCCTTCCCGGGGCTGCTGGCTGAACGGGTCAAGCTTCCACTCTCACCGTCCGCAACCCCGAAAGCCCCTTTTAGTTGCCTCTTACGATCAGGCAGGGGATACTGTAGCTCTATTCTTAATCCCGAAGCTACAGGGACTCAACTGCAATAACCTAGCCTAAATATTATATCCCTATATATTACACATCGATAAAACCTACAGTTTTTGGCCTATATCCATATAAAACAGGTGATTTATTAACGCAAAGAATATTGAAGCGACGTGAAACTGACAGTGGGGAGTAATTTATATTTGAATAATTTATCGCCGTTTTATCGTAACAGTCTATAGATCAATTTCATCAGTTCTTGTGTCAAATTAAAATCAACCAAGGGCGTATCTTTCTAAGACGTTGAATGCTCCGTACAAAAATAGGTTGCATTTAGGTACCATACAGACGTTCTTGTAGCTCGGAATTAAGAATATGAGCTACGATATCCTTGATCGTAGGAGACGAATAATGAGGGACTTCTGGGGTTGGAAGCGGTGAGAGTATGAACTCAAACCGTCCAGATAACGGTCTTGGTGCGTACGGCGCGGCGGCGCGTGGCTGCGCGTTGTCATACATAAGGACCTGACGGCGCAAGAGAGATGCATCGTTCAAGATAGGTACCGCGCATGAACGCATTGTAAATTGAAAATACTCGTTCCAAGAGCCGATAGGGTATTTTGTGCAGTACAAATCACACATAACCCGGTATTTTCCCAAGCTGCTGGGTGCCTGTTGAAGGTTCTTCCCCGATTACAAAATAAAGATACAAAAATGGTAAATTGCAAACGGAAAGCTTGATTATTTTTTAAATTTTAGTGAAGATCGTACAACAGTTAATGTTTGTAGAAATTTCAAATCTCTACGTAATTACTGATCAATATAAAGTTCCGCTACTACGGTACTTAAAGGAACCTCTTTCAGTACGGTACCCTAAAATCTGTTTTCCAGTGACTCAACAATAAATTACTTTCTGGAATTAATTCTGCTGGGAGTTTTTCAATAGTTTGACATTCTAAAGATTATCTTTGCTAAGCTTTACTAGAAAAATAGATAGGAATCCTGTTTTTGCAATGATGTTAGCTTAGAACAAAGAAATTATTTACCTCATAAGGATTTCATTTAATTCAAATCATGATTTTTGATTGGTCTAATTCCATACGTAACATCGCATTGATAAAAGCATTAAAAAAATATTTCACCAAAATATAATAACGCTTAGTTTTTGTTTACATCCTGATACCTTCACCGTCGTTCAAATTAATTTTCAATAAAATTACTGTTTAAAATTACAGAACATTAAATTATTTTAGATTTTTGAGAGGAGAACATACTTTATCATGATAATTTGTCTGTATTTCAAGGGATTGAGTTTGAGAAAAAATGTCAACCATTTTTTCTCAAACTCAATCAAGGAAATCATAGTGTACTATGTTTGATGAAGATAAAAATAAGTTTTCTGTTCCATTTCAGGGTTCCTCCTCCATTCCTTTTATTTTTTGAATTTTCTTCTTATTTTGTATAAAAATTGTAGCTATAACCGGATGTATAGAATTACAATAGACTATGTGCCATACAGACAGATTGACAGTTAATGGTTCCGTATTTTACCAGTTAGCTACGGAACCTTAAAAAGGGCTTTAGTTTTATAGTAGATACTCGTGCGTACTGACTTACACAGACGTCACGCATCTTGACACAAAAGAAAGGTTTCCAATAAGCATTAACATACATGTTGCGAGGGTCGAATGGGGACGGGATTTAAAGGTACAATTCTAATACGGAGTAAGAGAGTGAATAGGGGAGTACGTCTTTCTACTTGAATATGTTGTTGTTAGACAAGAAACGATTGGCGATGAAATCAAAGCGACTACACGCGGAACGAAAATTTACCAAAATCAAGTTATTGGCACAACAGAGAATTACACCACCTAACATCTATTTCAGATATAATCAAGGCAGAAATTATTGACACTAGTCAAATTAAGTCTAAGTAAGTACCATAATAATCGATTTATCATAACCATCCATGTACAAATAATGTTATACCGCGCCACCGCTCTCTTGCTCACAACAGGCTTTAACCACTGGCACCCCCTATATGTGACCAGTCTTACATAGCCAAGCTTAGTTTATTATATACTAAAAAAAAATCAGCTATCCCTACTTAATATTATAAATTCGAAAGTAACTCTGTCTGTTTGTCTGCTACGCTTTCCCGTTCAAACTACTAAACCAATTTTAATGAAATTTGGAACACAGATAGAGTGGACCTTGGGAAAGGATATAGGATGGTTTTTATACCTACAGGAACCTATAAAACGGGTCCACGCGGGCGAAGCCGCTGGCGGAAGGTTAGTATATGATAAAAATAAGTACGGACGCAAAATTGAACCAAATGGTAATTTAAAAAAAAACGAAAAAAAAACAAGCTTTTATTATGGCTAATCGAACTAAAAAGTCCAAAATAAGTATTTATTACAAAGACTTAATATTACAGTAGTAGAAGGTAGAACAATCAATTATAATTAATTACCTAATAATATAAATTCAGAGTAAAAACTTGGGATGAATTTTACTATATTTCCTCTCCTTATCATAGATAGCTGCCAATGAAATGATTATGACATTTAATTTTAATATATCAAGCACCGCACTTTTTATTCTGATTTGATATTTGGAAGTGATTAATGATGATTGATTGTTCTAACTTCGGCTACTGTAATATAAAGTCTTTGCAATTAAAAAATATTTTTCTTTTTAATTCGATCAGCTAGCGTACTTTTCAGTTATTTTTAACTAGTATTTATTTTTATTTTTTTAGTTGAGTTTAGTTTTTTTCATATTATTGTGTTATCATCGGTCCTTAAATAAGTATGCAAAATTTCTAATTAATCCAACATCTACTCGTAAGAGTTCGTCAAAATCGTTTTCAAAATTTGTGTAACATACGACCGAAGTTATGTGTTAAAAAAATTAAATTGTTTAATTGAAATAATCAAAGAAATGAAAAATATTTCAGGTGATAGAACTTTAATGGTTCTATCTCGGTAATAACACCGCTGCATCCACTTCTGCCGTGAAGCAGGTCCATTGTACAGTTGCCGGCCATACTAACATGAGGCGATTATCGGTCTTTAGAGTAATAGTGCTGCAACTGTATACGATCTCAGGTAAGACTCAGTCTTGCTGAAGGTTGTTTGTAGATATCTAAAGACAGAAGACTCAAGACAGAAGAATTGTTTTCTGCAAGATTCCTTCAGTATTTTGCTGATACATAAGTGTACTATCAATAACGCTTAGGTATATTAAAAGAACATATTTTTATATTCATTTTAGAAAATACTTTGTCTGGTTATTTAAAACAATCATTGGATGTTATTTAAACAGCATGATTATACGTTATACTCTAACGCCGCATAATTCAATCACGTCCCCAAAAATTAATTGAGTTTTATTCTTTTTGTGACTCTGTTTTTTTGAAAGTTAGTATCTATAGCTTTAAAATGTATCGCTTTTAGCTTATCGTCAGTAGTAAAACGAGTTTTAACAACGTATTTTGCAACATGTGCAAATTTGAAATAGACCCTTTGAAAAACATCGACTTGCTACATAATCGAATTCTATATTTAATGGACCAAAGCTGTTTTATTACGAAGGGGACAGGCGTTAACGTGATTACAATTTAACTTGGTCAGGTTTAAAAATTAAATCTTTTCTGTTCAAAACCTTCCTGTATCTACCATTTTGTTTATAAGAATGAATTTAAAAATGAATTGATGAGAAAGGTTCAAGCAATATGAACAATTTTGATATTGAAATATTTGTAGTTGTCTAATTATTGAGTAAGTGATAAGGAATTGCAAAATTCATGCAAGAAAAATATTCTTGGTAAATAAAAAAAAAAATATTTTACTATAGAACTTGGTCCTAACTTTCCACATTTTTTTTGTTCGCACCGATCAGAAATATTCTAAAACTCATTGGTAATGGTATTATAAAATATTTGTTTAACATTTTATTTGTCAGTAATACAAAAACTCTCATTTTTACATGAATTAATTGTACATGACTTGTTTTTATTACCTACATCCACATTGTTTTGGTGTGAGTAACCTCGAGAGCGCTCAGTGTTGAGTAAGAGATGTTAAGATTTCTTTGCTAACCCTTCAAAAGCTTACTCACACAAACGCATTTGTCAGTACATGTCACTATTACAACCAGAGCTAAGGACTTCGTGAAATAGAATATCTACGCCACCATACATTTTTTCCTCTTCTTTAATCCTGAAAGACTATATATATTATCGATATATTATTCAAATGTCAGTAAAAAATATCACCAAAGCAACGATTCCTTTTAATTCGACAAATACCTACATTATGTACTAGGTTCTTCTTAAAGTGCTAAGTAATTGTACGGCTCTGTTTATGACACGACACTTAAGAGATGAACTGCATTGAACTAGGCCTCGGGGAAAGAACAACAGCCTAGTTCACGAAGGATCCCAATATGGGTCAAGTAGTTGGAGATATAGCCTCCGTCCTGGTTAAACGGTAGGTAGATATTTTCATATCTTTGGACTGTTTGAACAAACTCTTAAGTGGATTATCTTACAGTGGATATGTCAATTACAACAAACGGATACTTGTATGCCGTAGGCACTATCAAAATTTAACAAGATTTCTAAAACAAGACAATATCATAAAAGTGTCTCTTGCGTGGGACCAAAAATAATCAATAAACTACTGGATTCCTCAAAATATAAGCGTGCAGCAACTTTAAAAAGGAATTTAAAACGTACTCGTATTTTACGAAAAGACGTATTACTCGGTCACTGATTTTTTAAACGATAAAGTGGCGTAAACGCATTTAAAAAATTAAGCAACGAAAAGGCGCAATATGGGTACAAATATTGAAAATAATAATAACAGTACAATATAATAAAGAAATCTATTTCATATTTAGTACATTTTTATATTTGTAATTAAAGTAAGTTTTAATTATCATATTATTATTGTCCTATTGTCCCAGGTTATTCGGGAAAGTTCTAGTATACCATGGGTTGATACATCCCTGTTTAAGCCATTCTGTTGCTGTATATAAATTACGCAGCAGGCCGCGACAGTCATCCGATGAAGGCTTAAAAGCCCTCGGGCTAAAGCCAGCAAGGCGGTGTTTAGTGGGTATATAGGCATGTAGGTTATAGTGAGTCCCAATATCCAACGCAGCCGGCTGCGTTGGAATGCATGAGCATTCACCACCTCCCTCCCGCGTATCTCCGGAGGGTCGCCCTTTCCCATCTTCTGGGCCCCAAAAAAAAACCGCGACAGTGCAGTTTAGTTATGGAAGTGAAATCGAAGCGATCTTTACCAAGCGACAAGGAAAAGATATTTCGATAACTACAGCGAAGAAATTGGAACATAGTGAATGTGCTGGATTCTGTCAAGTGGATTTTTTGAAAGAAGATCCGATAATAAATGCCTTCTATTACAAACGGCATTTTCATTACGCATAGCGCGTTACAATATTTCAACCTCGTGCCACCGAAACACAATAGATTTGATTTACGATAGAAATGTATGTAGCGATGGTCTTAGAGCATCACAGGTACTGACAGGTATGACACCCGTCAGTAAGTCAGTACCTTTGATGCTTTAAGGCGATGGTACTTTCACATGGATTCTAATACCTATAAATATCTTCTTCAATCAATAACCACATCACGTAAATTACTGGAACTACAGGTAATTTGTACGCCGACCTTGGGATTCGAGACGAGTCTATATATCGCGGTAAGTGCCGGGATATTTATTGAAGTTCCATTGCGTATTTTATGTTCGATCGGTCTTAAGTGTCCATAAAGATTCTAAAGACCAAAAACTGATTATTGTAGTCGAATTCAATACTGTTTTTAAACTAAGACCACGTTGGAATGCGTTCAATGCAAATAAACGGATATAAAATTGAATACTAATATAAATACCAATATGAATACGAGTACGATTACTGTTGCGGATAGGAATACCTACTAATACGTATAACCTACAGGTATAAGAACATGAACATTATGAATGCGTAAACATGCATGTATATGATGAATGCTGTTTTTGTTGTTCCGTAAGAGATTACTCCGATGTATAGGTATCCGTTATTATGACTCGTTTATCTCATAAACATGTGGAGACATTATAGGTATAAGCTATTATAATAGATATGTGTTTTAGAGCAGAGTTTTTCTCCTCCGGCTCTTTTCTCTCATATCAACTCAACGCCCAGAGCCGATGACCGGGAAAATATTGACGTTCATTAAGATAATAACTATTTGTGTTCCAAAAAATTAATAAAAAATTGTATTTATTTACAATTACCTGTTTACGATCCGCGTGGCGTAATGGATCCATGCCGGACTGCTGATCGGAGGATCCCGGGTTCGATTCCCGGCGAAGCAGAAATTTGAATGATGAGTTTAAAATTTCTGTTCTCGGTCTGGGTGTTTGTATTTCCGTCTTTGTATGTGACCATGGCACCCACGACACAGTAGGGTATATCTACCCTACTGTGATGAATGTGAAGCGTTATTTATTTATTAGATAATTATAATAAGAAAATTTTGATGTCATGATATGAAAACAGCATCAAAATAACTTATAGCAGGAATATCGCTTAAAAATAAACATAAGCACAAAATGTTTCAGCGTGTTTCAAAAGCTTGTTTTCGATTGCTTGTTAAATTACTTGACAATTGTAAGAAGTTTCAATAAGCAGTTAATTAACGCAAAACCGTTTATCTAGTTTAAAAAGTTGTCTCTATTTAAGTACTAGTACTATGAACAAAGGAAAGGACATAGAGAAATTCTAATTCATCTTCTTACTTTACATTCTTCATATAACAAAAAACGAACCATTGCTTTTATAAAATATCCACATATTCAAAGCTACATATTTGTTTTGGCCAAACAGTAATGTAAATTATTAATAATGAACACCCATAGTCATAGCAATCGTCCTATTTGCCACGTTGCCATTAACTTACGTCACTATATTCCTATAATACATAGTTGTATTTCACAACCTTGAATTGACGCACAATCATCCAACACATCATACAGAAAAGGGCGTTCCTATAAGAAACAAAAACAAATCAACATGACTCAATTGTGTGTAACGAATTGCCGGGACTCTATCACTTAAATCGGACGATAGCGTTGAGTCGCCAGCAAAGACGATTGCCTTAGTATAAATAAAACAGTATGATTATTTCCAAATATAAGGTCTTAAATTCAAAGATTTTTTTGACCAAGAGCATGCAAAGTTGTCAAAATTATTGCTGAAGCTTAAAGCTTTGTGATATTGTCCTTTATGGAAAGATTGTTTTATAACTTTTTGAGCAATCAGATTCTTTTCCGGAGGCTGGAGCTAGTCGCTTTATGTAATTGCGGCAGGCAGTTGCCCATTTTCAACAAAATGTATATATGCTATATTAATATTACACTACACCTCTTTTATTAAGAACATTCTGCCTAGTAAAAAAATTGCCCAATTTTCCTTATTATGACGTAACAAACTTATTCATTAGCAAATAACAACGCTACATAGTTATTGCATACCTACTGACTTAAACTGTTCTATGGCTCACAAACAACTGGCAAAGCAAAGGGGTTGCGGACAGTCTCATCACACTGAAAATGTATTCTACTATCCAAACAATAAGACCCAAAATGGAATAATTACAATGAGATTGTAATAAGGAACACTGGAATATGTCGAGATCGAGAGATAGGCCTGATTGTGGCAAACTTGAAAATTGTATTTGCGTAACGTGAGATTTATTATTTAGTTTCAGTTGTTGGGTTGAGCTTGTTTTGTTGCGTACAGATTTATGTAACGTAGTTGGAGGGCGCGCAGAGGTCTTTGGAATGCCACGGGACCTTTTGATAGGGTACGCTCCTCGTACGCTCAAGAAGTTTATTTTATTAGTTTATTGTACTAAGACGATGGTATTGTCTTTGAATACGTGACGCATTGTTTCTATTTTCTTAAATAATTAATGTAATGCTAATGTTTCACATGAGTACTATAGTTATATGTTATGTTAGCAGATGGCTGTGGGACGACATTGACACATGCGGTAGCTGTCACGTATGTTCCTTATCGGCCCATAGCTACTCTGTAAGAAAGCTAGCTATTGTATACCCCATATTTTAAAACAGGGCTGAAGTTTTTCTCCGTCTGCTCTTTTCTTCAGCTCAGCATTGCCTAAGCGCACCCAGAGCAGACAGAACAAAAAAATAACGTTCACTAAGAGTTTGTAAAGGAACCGTACAGTGAATAAAGAATATTTCATTTCATTTCATTTCATAGTTTATCACTGCGGTTCATAGACATTATAATATAGTAAACAATTACTGAACATTTTATTTTCCATATTTTTTTTTGTGAGTGGAACGTACTCGTATTTGCCTTCGTAAACTACAACAACGAAGTCAAAATATTTCACACACCTATAGTACAATTTATAACGTTTATTAAATCTGCTAGATTCATCCTTTACATAGCAAAATTGACAAAACGTAGTACATATAATTGTACACGAATATTAGGAAAAGTAAGACAAAACGATTGAAGTCCTCAGAAACAATGTAGCGGCTTTCCTTTCTCTCGGTTTCCTCAATCCAAATTCTGTTTCAGCGTGTAATATTGTCATTCCGGAAAAAAAGACGAGCAGAATGATCCGGAAAAACGAAAAAAGTCAATATTTAGGGATTAACCAGAATAAGGAAACGTTTGAAAATGAATATCATTTTATTACAAAATATGGTTGTGTATCTAGTAGGTTGTGAACGTAGAGAATTCATCTTTTAAATATTAAGTAGACCAGGTACCCTTTATTTGGTATCGGTGGACTACCTCTGCGCTTGGGGACTCCGGGATCTCCAGTGGAACGCACCGGTCTCCTCCACGCGCGGCGCCCCAGAACGGGCCTATCCTCTGGAGAACAGATGTGCTCTCCTGCACCCTCCGATGCTTACGGCGGCATACGGTCACTCACACACCGCTGTCCTTCACGGGGCCTCTGGCTGAACGGATCGAGCTCCCACTTCCACCGCCCACAACCCCGGAAGCTCCCTTTTAGTCGCCTCTTACGATCAGGCAGGGATACGGTAGCTCTATTATTAATCTCGAAGCTACAGGGACTTAAATAATAAGTACCCTGATGACCTACTTTGCTCAGATAGAAACAATTTATTTTACTACCCAATTAAAAAGATAATCGCATTACATACTACACACCGATTGATGTAAGAAAGAGTCATATTATTCAGTTCATGTTTAAGTTGTTTTTCCCTGAAAACACTGAAAAAACAATATTTTCTTAGAATGAATCCTATCTATATCGATCTATCACCCCCGAAGCCCCCTACGTACTTAATTTCACGAAAGTCGTTGCAGCCGTTTCGTAGTTTAAGGTGCCTAATCGTAAGGTGGTACCTAAGGGTGGCGCGCTAGCATTTTCAAGCTGGGAAAGACAGCGACGCGACGGCAGGCTTAATGTACGTGTCGTGTAATCTGTATTTTACCGATAGTATTGATACACTTGCAAATATCAATGTTGCACGAGCCACTTTTCATTATTCGACCATTATAATAAGATGAAAGAAAAAAAGAAGTTTAAAAACACATGAGAATATATTTTAGGTAAATATTATGTTTAGTACCCAAATCCTTTTCATATAAACACGACTAAAGCATTATAACTAGATTTAACCAAGTAAAATAACACTCAATGAAATTTTATACATAAAGATGGATCTTCAAACAAAAACAAGTTCAGTAAAAAATCTTTTCCTTCATGCCGTAGCTAATCAAAAATAACAAGTTACATAAGTACTACGATAGGAATTTGAATCAATATTTCCAGAGAAATGTTTCGCCCACGAGCATCGTATATTATAAGGAAGCTTATTATTTTAGGCTGCCGCTAAGTAATCACATGCTTTAATCTGCATACATACAGGAAAATTAAAAATAATAAGACTATAAATTTGGATCAGCGTGGTGCAGTCAGTCGCGGTCGCAACCTTCAATTTGGGGGGGGGAGTCGCCAAGAAATTGGGGGGGGGGGTCACTAAGAAATTTGGGGGAAGACGTGTTCAAAATTGGCTCGTTTCGCCTTCCGACTACGCACAACTGATGACCTCCCCCCCTGGCACCGCGCCTGGGTGAAGTAAGCTTTAGGCCTTCTCAATAACGGGAAGAGACATAAAGGGGTTGTATCAAAACAAAAACAAGGTTTATAAATTTTCAATCAAAAAATTCAACAAATACGAACAGTGCTTCGACGGATACTTTAACTAAAATTTTTAGTGAAGAATTTTTTCTGAGCTATGTAGATTATTAAGGAGCTTATTATTTTGGGCTTCTGCTAAGTAATTAGATGCTTTAATTCTGCCTACATACATGTAATTTGAAAATAATGAGATTACAAGATTGGAGCAACGTCGTGTAGTAAGCTGTAAGCCTTCCCAATAACGGGAAGAGACAAAAAGGGGTTGCAGGAAAACAAAAACAAGGCTTATAAATTTTCAAACAAAAATTTAAACAAATACCGTTTGTTTGTTTAAATTTTACTACAACGGGAATTTCAATTAAAATTTTCAGGGAAGAATTTTTCGTCTGAGCGATGTAGATTATTAGGGTGCTTATTATTTTAGGCTGCCGCTAAGTAATCAGGTGCTTTTATCGGGCCTACATAAATTTTAAGCCGAGTATAATGAGACAGGTACAAGGATAGTAAGTTGATGGAATCGTTTTAATATTTATAAGCGGAAGTTCGCTTCGGGTATATTATTAGTAGACATTTTTATTTTCTGTCCCTATTATTATTGTGTCTTAATTTTGATCATAATATCAAGTTTTTGTTTTTATTGTTATGATACTACTTTAAAAATATTCTATTCTGGTTACAGTTATGGTTACAGTATTTTTTTTCGATTATATTACTTTTAAAGGTACTGAACCTCAAAAGAAAAAAAAAACATTCAGTTCCATGTTTCATTAATCATGGATCATTTACTGACCATAGTGGCCTAAGCATTACAAAGACCCCAACTAAACAAATAACAATAGAATCACTTGTTGCCAACTATCTGTATGTCCATATTATTATGTAATGCATGGAGGTATCAAGCTGAAATTGATATCAAAGTCTGAAAATTCTTGGAGCAGAAAAAAATATAACTTCTATGTCAACGCATTCAAAAGTCACGGTCATCTATTTGAACTCTTCTTAGTGTAGTTTCATGGACTAGCACATCAACAGCAACATTGGAGCAGCGATGAACGAGTGGGAAAATACCGCGGTCTTCGACGCGACCCATCCCGGGTTCAAATCCTCGGCGCGTACTTCTGACAAAGAAATTTGTAATGTGCGCATTTATCGCTGCTCCATGGTGATGGAAATATCGTGATATTTAATTTATTACGATGTTCTCCATCACCGTGCATGCCTGAGAGACATTTTTAATTTATCGAAAGCATGACGTTCACCAACCCGCACTTGGCCAGCGTGGTGGACTATGGCGTCAATCCCTCTCAGACAGAGGATACCTGTGCCCAGCAGAGGGACATAAAAAAGGGCCGTTTCGGAAAACGCGCTTACAGGCGCGCTACTTTTTGTACCAGAAAGTCCAGAATAGTCAAATCTTGACGTGTCGCGGCTACACGCGTTTCAAAAAACAAACAAGAGACGCGCGATAGCGCCGAAACTTACGCTGTTGTGAAACCGCATTAAGAAAATCAATATCTGTAGATTAGGTACTTCCATTTGTCTAGAAGTGAGATCTCAAAGTACAAATAAAGGAAAAAAACTAAATTTGTATTCAATAGTAATTTCAAACCTCTATTTTTTCTATTAAAATTTGTATAGAATAAAATTATTTTTGGTAAATTTTTAATACCTACCTACCTTAAGATCCGAACAAACAGGCTGACCAGAGGGAGCAACCTAAGGGAAATCGGTTACCATGACCTCGGGCTACTTGCAACCCCAAGGGACTCAACAAGGTATTGTAGTAGCAGTACACATTTTCTATTTTATGAAGTCCGTTTCGCTGTGAATTTTGTTAGGCGTGCACATGTTGCACAATTGAACCTTGAAGTTTTGTAAGTTAGAAACAATTTTTAAAGTTTTTTTTAACACGCTTGTATTAGCTTGACCTGTATGTATGTACCTATGTATGTGTGTTACGGAATCTTTTAACTTCATTTTCATCTACTTCTAAGCGTCTGATTAAATTGAAAATTTGGGTCAAGGGCTTATGAATTCCACATTATAATCTCCTAATTTATTATACCTACACATTCTATTTTACAAAGTCCGATCGGCTCTGGTTGTAGTAATGATGTGCAATACACAAGCGCGCCTTCGTAAAAGCTTTTAAATATAATTAATAATGTACTTCAAAAAAGTAGTTTAAAAACTAAAAAACACGCTTTTGTGAATGAATGAATACCACATTATAATCTCCTAATTTATCTTTAGTCACAAAAGCGTGTTTTTTTTAGTTTTTAAACTACTTTTTTGAAGTACATTATTAATTATATTTAAAAGCTTTTACGAAGGCGCGCTTGTGTATTGCACATCATTACTACAACCAGAGCCGATCGGACTTTGTAAAATAGAATGTATAGGTATAATAAATTAGGAGATTATAATGTGGAATTCATAAATAAAATATCCAATAAATAGCAATCACTCAAAAGGCAATTGTTTGTCAAACCTAATAAACATCCATCACTGATAACGTCAATGTCGTCAATAACCTGTTAACACGTTCGGGGTTCCGCTCAATTCGCTTTCCCAATAAAGCATCAGGCCTCATTTGTCTGTCAACCACCGTAATGAGGTCTCCGGGGGCCTGCGGGACGCCGCAATGAGTTTATCCTATTATACCGGTAGCGGGGGCGGGGAAGCTCACCTAACACCGGCTCCTTTTATTGGAACACGGCCTCAAGTTAATTAAACGATACACTGGGACTCGAAAATCAAATATTTTTTGCTGAATATCGTAAAAGGTTTTCCCTGTAGCTGAATTAGAAGGATATTTGAAACATGTTTTGTGAATCTATAAATGCCTTTCATTAAGAGGGTTTTGGTCTAGTTGTCAAGTTTAATACTTAACCTATTTGTTTGGAAATAATGTTTTGTTTGAGATCATTTACTTTTAAGGTTCTTGCTTATTTTCCTTTTTGATGTCCCGATGTCTGAGTTTTTACACGCATTCGACAGTAATTTGGAACATTTTCTGAGTTTTTCTTTGCCTTATCAAATCAATTTTAATTTCTGAATATGATATATATCTGATAATATATCTGATACTGAATTAATACTAAGTATACTTACGGATATTAGTAAACTTACTTATGGAAGCGCGCATGGCCCCGCGGTTAGCGAAGAACGCAAACGATCTATGCAATTAAACGCTAGTGGCAAAAAATTCATGCGCGTTTCCGTGCTTCGGAGGGCACGTTATACTGTCGGTCCCGGTTGTTGTCGATAGATAACAGTCGTTAAACCTTGTCGGAGGCCTTATGGGCGGTTTGAAAACATCAGACAGCGGGTTGGCCACTAACCCGCATCTCTACCAACCCGCATTGGAGCAGCGTGGTGGAGTAAGCTCCAGACCTCCCCAATAATGGGGAGAGACCCGTGCCCAGCAGTGGGACGCAAATAGGGCTGCAGCAAAAATAAAACAAAATAATATACTTACTGGTAAGATTTCTTCAGACTTCTCCAAAATTGAGGCATGTTAAGCCGTCGGTCCCGGTTGTTGTCGATAGATAACAGTCGTTAAACCTTGTCTGAGGCCTTATGGATGGTTTGAAAACATCCGACAGCGGGTTGGCCACTAACCCGCATCTCCACCAACCCGCATTGGAGCAGAGTGGTGGAGTAAGCTCCAGGCCTCCCCAAAAATGGGGAGAGACCCGTGCCCAGCGGTGGCACGCAAAAAGGGTTGCAGCAAAAAAAAAAACAAAAAAAAATATACTTACCGGTAAGATTTCTTCAGACTTCTCCAAAATTTAGGCCCAAAAATTAACATTTTTTTTTTCATCATCACACCACAGATAAAAAATTGACTTGTGAAATTATTGATTCATAAACCAGGCAAGCACTGTATTGTGCATGTAGTCTACAGGTGAACAAAGTTTTGATGGTGGTAGAACTACTCGTATTTATCGTTCGCCTGGGGAAGTACCACCGCTGCACCTACTTTTGCCGTGAACCAATTCTATTGTTTTTCGGTGGCAAGCAGCAGTTTGTCGGCCACACTTACATGAGCTGACCAACAGCCTCCGGAGTAGCAGCGCAACTGCATACGACCTCAGACTAGACTTACCTATGCTTGCTTGTGATTGTATGTAGATGTCCATGGGTTGCAGCGACCACTTAACACCACGTGGCCTGCATGCTCATCTGCTACTCCGTTCAAATAAAATAAAAAGTAAGCATCGATTTCTTACAACTAAATAATGTTTCATTTGCTTAAAATATTTGCGTGTTTGATGACTCTTTTACATCTGTGCTTATCATGTAAAAATTCACTTATCAATTCAGTCGATCAAATAGCCTTCTAACAAAGATCAAGAGAAACATACAACACTCTTGCAGGTTAGGGCTGCCATTCGTACGGAATTCCCCGGATTTATCCTAGTTTGAAGGACGTCCGGGAGCCGTCTGGCAGGGGTATTCGATAAGTGTCCGGTTATAATCCGGACACTTTTGTTGTCAGGGGAAATCCATTTTTTTAATAGATTTCCATTTTTTTAATAAATTGCAATAAATCTTAATTAAAAATTCGTCCACAATAACTCGCATTCAAGAAGGCTCGGCAAAATAGTCAACGATCGAATGGAATTAAAAAATTATAACGATGTTTTTATTTTTGGTTGCAAAAATTATTTTTTCAGAGATGTCCGGGGAAAAAACCATATTTCGCCCAAATCACCGGGATTTTTGCTATGTTTATCCGGCGTCGGCAATTTAGGTGATGGCAGCCCTACGTTTGCAAATTATAATAATCAAAGTTTTCACCTAAAAATTTCATAATCTAGTGACGTATAGTACCTACAAATTGCAAGTCTGAAGCTACAACAGAAATTTTATCACTATTAGGCTTCTATCAATTTCAGTGTATATTCAAAAAAGCATCTCTCCATTTCATTGCCTTGTATAGCACAATAAATCTTAAAATGCGAGCGCGTATGAAATTTATTCCATTTCCTTTCGATACGATCTCAATGGAAATAAAATAAAATGAAAACGTTTAGCTTAATCGCCGAACAGAGAATATTTCTACAAACTCGCCGATTTCTGACATGTATATCTTTAACATTAAAACAATGATCAAATAATGGTACAGTATCGTCCTTAAGTACAACCTTTTTACATCCTTTTTTTGGTAGTAGAACTATTATGGTTTGCCCGGGGAAGTACCACCGCTACGCCCACTTCTGCCGTGAAGCAATTTTATTGTTTCGGTGAAAAGGTGCAGTTGCCGGCCACACTTACATGAGGCGACCACCAGCCTCCGAAATAGCAACGCAACTGCATACGACCTCAGACAAGACTTACCTATGCAAAAACCTACTACTATTAATAATAATAAATAATAATAAACGTTATACACTCATAGCCCCACAGTAAGGTAATTAATACCCTGTGTCGTGGGTACCATGGATACATACAAAGACAGGAACACAAACACCTAGACCGAGAACAGAAATTTAAACTCATCATTCAAATTTATGTTTCGCCGGGAATCGAACCCGGGACCCCTCGATTGGTAGTCCGGCATGGTTACCATTGCGCCACGCGGGTCGTCAAACTACTGGGTACAGGTTTATTATAATTGGAAAAACCTAGAGCTTACACCGTCACGCCGCTCCAATGCGGGTTACCTGAGATAAGCCACCAACAAATGCATTCATTTTCAAAATGTATTAGTTGAAATTTTTTTTTTCTAAGTAATCACTCTGATATCCTCGAATACTATGTAGTAGACAAATAAAGCCAAAGAAGATGTACTCACTGATAAAGTAAAATTATGCTGCTTAGCTGTTAGATCATAATCTTCTATGAAGTACAGTCAGAGACCATAATTTTAGTTGGCGTCCTGAGTTCATGTTTAACTCAGGTGACTGCTGTAAGATAAAAGCATAAAATAATGTTTTGCTATACTGGTATAACCCTCTGTTTGAACAATTAATGAATAAAATAAAGTATATATACTAAAATATGTACTTATTTTGATAAGAGCAACAATCAAAAATTTTATTAATAGCAACATTATTGAAACATTGTATTAGTTTTTTTAAACATTTTAAATGTTATATTCTTCTACTTGTCGTTACTCTTTACCGTTTATTTAATACTTGGTTTAATTTATGCTAAAAAGGTAAGATATTTGTAATAAAATTAATAG
Source organism: Pyrgus malvae (assembly GCA_911387765.1). Taxonomy (NCBI): domain Eukaryota; kingdom Metazoa; phylum Arthropoda; class Insecta; order Lepidoptera; family Hesperiidae; genus Pyrgus; species Pyrgus malvae. The sequence goes on from OU426953.1 coordinate 23,225,286, forward strand.
TATAAAGATTGGAATTTTAACACTATTTTAATATGACATGTGTAATAAATCCTAACCAGTCAAAATGATACTTTAAACACTTGCAACATTACATTATAAAAAAAAAACATTACGAATGGAATCGAATTGTAATCATAATTCGATTACGATTACCATTCGTTTCGATTCGATTCGATTTCGATACGATTACATTATATTGTATTATTATTGTTGTATTATTATATTAGAAATAATTTTGCAGTGTAAGTTTTAGTATTAGTTATGTTCTGCATATAAGGGCTCTGGTAAAGCTAGAGCAGTAGTCAGTATTTGTTTAAATAAATAAAAAATAATAAATATATTTGCAACAATAAAACAACAGACGAACACGTAAAAATATATACTTATATTGCTTTTTTTCAACCCTCTTTATCTATTATCCTTTTACTGGGTACAGGCTCTACAGGTACAGGCTCTACTGGGAATTTAAAGAGTCCACCCTCAGTCTATCACACTGGATAGTAGATATAATATGCCTACTGTGAGTAATTATTATTATTATTATTATGTTTATTTTTGCTTTTCTCCCATAAAGGGGTATATCAACACTTACGTGCGGGCCTTAGCCTAATTTTGGGGTGTTGTAAGCAAGGATATTGAAGAATTTAAGAAAGGGAAGACCTGTTATAGCCGCTCAGAAAATGGTATAAAAAATTTGACAATATGGCAATTTAAAAATTAAATTAAAATTAAGGTTTCACACTCATAGCCCCACAGTAGGGTAGGTATACCGTGTGTCGTCGGTGCCATGGACACATACAAAGACAGAAACACAAACACCCGGACTGAGAACAGAAATTTAAAGTTAAATTTCTGATTCGCCGGGAATCGAACCCGGGACCTTGCGATCGGCAGTCTGCCATGGTAACCATTGCGCCACGCGAGTGTCCTATCAATACTTGCCAAATTGGCAAATGACAGTAGCTGGCATATTCATGTGTTTGAGGGACAATAATCAAACTGAAGTATCATACTGCCGGCATGTATACGTAATAAGGTCATTGGTTGTAAGCATGTTGATGAAAAACATCATAATTCAATATTTCATCACTCATTATCTCAAATTATAGTATCTGAGTGTACCGAACTGTACTATGTGTGTTGTATATATTTATGCAGAAAAGTCCAATCTCTCTGTCGGAGTTAGCGCTAAGCTTTTATTATATGTCAGGGTCCATTTTTCACAAAGGAGTTTACTTCTTTCGTTGCAAATATTTACAAAAACAAGGCGAGTCGGTTGAAATATTGTTGCGATGGAAGAGCATTATAGTGAAGAAATGTACGAGATAAGCTTAAAACTTAAATATAAGTTGGGTTTTGTTTCAAAGACGAAATGTGTAGTGTTCTCGGTGCTGCCATTAGTTGTGTGATAAAATTCCATGCTGTTTGCCATGGATATAACTCAACAATATTATATGATAAATCCTTCAACAATATTATATGATAAGGCCTTCGACTTCTTCCGAGTAGATTTAACGATAGTTTTATTCATAAATAAAAGTAGCCTATGTTATTCGTTATTACATCAGCTACCTGTTAGTAAAAGTTTCGTCAAAATTGGTCCAGCCGTTTCAGAGATTAGCCGGAACAAACACACACAGACAGACAGGGCAGACAGAAAAAAATGTTCTTTTGGTAGTAGTACCGTATATATGTCGCAGTCGGATCGTATAATTCGCCGTATAACATTACAGCTAGCCGGTTCATAAAACAGGGTCGTTCTGTATTGTGGCGGGTCCACGATTAGCCAGATTGTTATTGCGATACGTTCTACAATATGGCGGCTCACGTTTAGCCTCATTGTAATGAAGCCTCGTAGCCACCCACCTGACACCCATCCTTTTTATGACCGCACCTGGGTGGCCATTCAGCTAAGCAATGTCGAGTGCGGTCAAAAGTAGGATGGGTGGTCATTAACCAGCATGTTGTGCAGTCATAAGAAGTATGGGTGTTAATAAAGCTAAGCAGTATCGAGTGCGGTCAAAGGTAGGATAGGTGGCCATTAAGAAACATCTAGTGCGGTCAAAAGTAGGATGGGTGACTTAGGCAACATCTTACGCGGTCATAAAAAGGATGGGTGTCAACAAAGCTAAGCAATGCTGAGTGCTTTCAAGAGTAGGATGGGTGAATAATAAGCAACATCTAATACGGCCATAAGAAGGATAGGTGTCATTGAGCTAAGCAATGTCCCTGAAACACATATTCACTATAATTATTTATATTCGAAAAATACGCAAACCGAATCAGAGCACCGCACTATCCACGTGGTCTTGTCTGTACTACCCCTAGAGTGTATATAAAAAGCCGGAGGCGTATAAAATTGCTAGTTAATGTGATTAATTCATTGTCAATTGTCACTTTATCTAAATTGAGTAGATATTATAAATAATGGCTAGATAATATTTAATATCCAGATTTATTACTTTGGCTGTAACGTATAGGCAATTGGGTGGCACGATATTACGCCGCTTTGACGAACGCGAAGAGCTCATACAATACAACGCTAATTTAGCTGAATTGCAATCCGGCTGCACGAGAGTGCGCCGCATTACAATACAGCCCTGTTTTAGGAAATAGCTAGCCAGAATGTAATACGGCGGAATATACAATCTGACTGCGACATATATATAATAATATAGTGGAGTTATATTCATGGGCTGCAGCGTTCACTTAACACAGCGTGGCCTGCATGCTTCTCTGCTACTCCATTAAAATAAAAGTACCTGGACGACCGACATCCCTCAGATAAATACACTTGATTTTCTTGGTTTAAATATAAACAAACACTCATTGGCTTAGTGTTACTTAACAATGGCATCTGAAATAGCTCCCAATTTAAAAAATACTTTTACAAAAAATAAAACAACATGCTTTCTTGAGGTTTGCACCCGGATCTGTAGCTTCGCAGTCAGCCTACGTAACCATTTGACCAAGGAAACTATAATTCCATTGACGAAATTTTTAAAGAGATCTTTCAAATCGACATTGTCATTTGTTTGAACGGCGAATAGGCGGATGACGTTTGACGGCGTTCTACGCCACATTATTATTAATATTCTACAATAGATGTCAATTAAATAAGAGTCATATTTCTCAGTTTGTATTTTAGTTAACTATGGCTGAAAATTTTAATTAAACGACAAATCCTAAAAATAAAACCTAGCTGGAACAATTTATAGGGCACTAAATTTCATGAAAATCGTTGGAGCCGTTTTTGAGATTCAAATTATATATTATTATAAGTATTTACAAGAATTGTTCGTTTAAAGGTATTAAATAAAACCAGAGTAAACATTAAAAAGTTTACAGTAATACTCCACTTCAAATTCACTTAGTTTAAGAAAATTATCCTATAGTTAAATGGAAATTATACTTCCTTACTTGCTAATATCACCAGATGGCGCAGTGATCATCGACATAATGACATCATTACTGTTCCACGGCTTTCAGTAATTACAGAATATAATAATAAGCCACACATTATGGTTCGTTATTTTAAGCGATCTACGTATCTAAGCAATATTTGGCGTAGGGAAATGTAAGACCACTAGAGAGACCACTAGTGATAAAATACAGAGTGATAATGCATTTTATCATAGAAACTAGCTATGCCCCGTGGCCAGAAATGAAAATTTATTTATTTATTTGTGTCACCTTAAGATAAGGGTTACAGGGTAAGGCTTAATGCCTAATGGCATTCTCTGCAAGTCAACCCTGGGTGATGGTGAGAACTTACGGTAGGCAGGAAAATGTGTAATTTAAAAGTTATTGGTATAAAAATAATGAAAAAAAAATATTTTTATTGTTCACCCCTCTATTTTATTTTTCTTTCTGAGTTCTCACTTATATCGTGGAAGGAATCCCTATACAAAATGTAAAGTTTTTGGCCGTGCGTTGATATCCAAGTGAGGTTTGAAACTCTAGTCAGAATCGCAGAATCGAATGAAAAAATCAACAATAAACCTCATAACTATGAGTTGGTTTTAATTTCACCATACGAAGTTTAATTTCGCCTTATATATTAAATAGCGGCTTCGCCCGACTGGACCTGTTTTACGGGTTCCCGTAAGTTAAAAAATAATCTATGTGCTATTCCAGGTTTTATCTCTAACTTACTTCCATCCATTTGAACTACGACGTAAGACAATTTATATCGTCTGTATTAAAATCATAAGCGTTTAGCCAGTTTCTTCAACCGCGTGGACCCGTTCTGTGTAGGAATGAAGCATTTTTCCGCAGTAAAACGTAGCCTATGTTCATCAGGGATACTGTCAGCTTCTAATGGTAAAATAATTTTTCAAATCGGTCTGATAGTTTCGGAGCCTATATTAAATACACACAAACAAACAAAAAAAAAAACAATCAAATTCTTTCTATTGATAATATTAATGTAGATATGTACTGAAAATCGGAAAATTAGCTCAATCGCCTAAGAGACAATTACGAAAGAAGTGCTTGTTGGAAAACTTCCAAAGATAGCCTGCAACTGGAGTTTCAATTAACTACACTCAGATCAGAGATACAGTGCATTTGAGTGTAAAGAAATCCAATAGGAGAAAAGGAAAATTGTTTGTGCACTATTTCCGTAGGATTTGTTAGAAGTTGCGTAGGAATTGTATAAGCAGACAAGTAAGGTCATTTTATATAATACTAACTATAGTAAGGCCAACGAGACGAGATAAAGAATGTAAACAAACGGACCATTACCAAGTTACATTGCGATAGCGAGCTATTATTATCTCTGTCCTTATCATTCGTACGCAGTAATGGCGTCAGTTAGTCGACGACAGCTACCGTTACGTGTTTCGTGGTACAGGAAAGCAGTCAGTACCGCAGTTGTCAACATAAAAATTTGGTGCGCCATTTTGTGAACAAATTTATTCCCGTTTGAATTGCGTTCGAAGTGATACGTATCTTTTCGTTTCCATATTTACTTAGTTTTCTGTTAATATTAATATAATTGTGTTTTGTTGTTGGATTTTTGCTGTTATTGTGAGTAGTTGTTGATGACGAGGACAATTTTTATAGCCATATTAACAACATCATCCATCACACACCCGACCGCACTCCTTTGACTTAGCCGCATAGATCACTTGCTTTCTATGCTAGCCGCCGGGCTAACCATGCTTCAGTTAATGAAGTTATTACAATTACTTCACTATCATCAATACAAATAAATAAAATTGGAGTTTCTTTTTGTAATATTTAAATAACCGCTTTTTACTACATGCATTATGAATATAATATATGTATGGTACCTACATAATAATATACCAAAATAACATTTTATAAATTTTTTGTCTGTCTGTCTGTCCCGTCTGTCTGTCTGTTTGTTCCGGCTAATCTCTGAAACGGCTGAACCGATTTTGACGAGACTTTCACTGACAAGTAGCTGATGTATTAAGGAGTTACTTATCAAGGGGAAAAGTAGCCCCTTGATTTCAGAAAAATTCTAAAACTAAAGTCCACGTGGACGAAATCGCGGGCGGCCGCTAGTTTTACATATTTAATTAGTATATTATAGAACAAAACTCATCAAAATACGTTCACCTAGCTAACTATTATATTTTATTGAGGAGTCTGCATCTAGAACTTCCCGGTAGTAGAGGAATTAATTAAGGCCGCGTCGGTTTCACTAGAGTATGCAGAAACATAAAATACCGAGGTTGAATTAAATAGATAATGGCTGGCTGCAACCCTTTTTGCGTTCCACTGCTGGGTGCGGGTCTCTCCCCCTTATTGGGGAGGCCTGGAGCTTACTTCAACACGCAGCTCCTATGCGGGTTTGTGTAGTGGTGGAGTCGTGGGGGAAACCTTCAAAAGGTACCCGACACCTTGGGAGAGGATACCGAGTTATGTGGGATTTGACCGCACTAAAACCCCCTCGGTGGCCAGCTTCTGCGTTTGTGAGAACTCCGGGATCTCCATAATCACTTGACTGGCTGCACCCCTCTTTGCTTCCTGCTAAGCACTGGTTTCTAACCATTATCGCTTGGCCTAGAGAATATTTCAGTACGCGGCTCCAATGCGGGTCGGTGGAGATGTGAGTTAGTGGCTAACCCGCAGTCGGATACTTTCAAACCGCTCATAAGGCTACCGACAAGGCTGCCGCTGTTGGATGTTTTTCCCATAAAGACCCAATAGTTGCAAGCCTTTCTTTATTAAACTAAAGGTCCTCACAGTAACTTGTATATATATTTATGAAATATGCACTTTTGTAAGAAGAAACAAACATTTATTCGAGACTTTTAAGTCAAAGCGTCAAATAAATAAATTAAGTAAGTTCCCTTCAAAGTCCGCACTGTTTAGGAAAAATGTTCTAGGTATGGCTCCAAAAATCTATAATAAGTTACCGAATAGCATAACACAAATAGACGATCTATTGAGCTTCCAAATGAAATTAAAAGATCTTTTAGTAAAAAAAGCATTTTACACGATTCAGGAGTTTTTGGACTGTAATTTTCAATCTTAACTGCGTAAACAATTGTTAATAAATAAATTACTTTGACTTGTTCTATTATATTATATTGTATGCCATGTATGGCAGGATAGGGAGGTATGACATATCTTTATACAACATCTGTAATTGTACCCCTTTCCACAATAAATGACATTTGAATTTGAATTTGAAGACTCTGACAAGGCTTCACCACTGTAAAGTATATGACATGTCTATCGAAAACCGGGACCAAAAACGAAGATAAATAGAAGAATTTATCACAAATACTTCTAAATTGTGTTATTATTAAGTTTTTTCTTTTATCTTTGTAATAAAATTATTTGTCTTTGTCTTTGTAATATTTCACTTCAATTTCACTATTTAATTAGAATATTTTCCCACAAATTTCATAGAATTAGGTTCACCTAGCTATTACAATCTATTGTCGAGCCTGCATCTAGAATTTTCCGGTAATTACTCGGAATTAATTAAAGACGCGTCGGTTTCACCAGAGTATGCAGAAACATAAAATACCAAGGTTGAATTAAATAGATAATGGCTGGCTGCAACCCTTTTTGCGTCCCACTGCTAGGCACGGGTCTCTCCCCCTTATTGGGGAGGCCTGGAGCTTACTCAAACACGCTGTTCCAGTGCGGGTTGGTGTAGATGCGGGTTAGTGGCCAACTCGCTGTCGGATGGTTACAAACCGTCCATAAGGCCTGCGACAAGGTTCAACGACTGTTATCTATCGACAACAACCGAAACCGATGGCTTAACATGCCCTCCGAAGAACGGAAACGCGCATGAAATTTTTTGCTACTAGCGGTCACCCATCTCACACACGACCGCGCCCGTTTAGCTTAGCTGCATAGACCGCTTGCGTTCTACGCTAGCCGCCAAGCCATGCGCGCTTCAAATAGATATAAATAGAGTCCATATCCATAGCAGTACTTTTATCTTTTTCTTTAGGTTGTAAGTTTAATAAACTATCTTACAGAGATGTTGTAAATTCATATATAATATTCATAGAAATATTAAGAGTATTTTGTTTTTTGTCCCTCCTTTACGTCGCAATGGAGTGATCTTATGGAATTATGTTTGTACGTTGAGATAGTAAGGAGGCTAGACAGTAAAATAGACTACTTTTTACCACAGTAGAATCTTCATTCCCATGGGAAGATCACTATACATATGTATTTCATGCTTTCTAACGCCTGTGAAACCTGTGAAAGTTTTTAACGTGAAAACGTCTAATAAATCGATGAACTCTGGCTGCACGCACGAAAAAAGATGACTCAATGTAACGTTACGCTTGTAACGTTACGTTGAGGCTTAAGCCGTTCATCGACTGTATATAAAGTGAAGTTAAAAATTTGATGTGGTAGTCATTGTTTTGTTATGACGTTGTCACGTTTAACTATCGTTTGTAAACCGACTTTAGAGGTAACCAAATTTTTTCACACTCATTTCTTTGTTTTAATAATCGCACGGAATTATAGCATTGTAAGTGTCAACTGTCCACCGACGAAAATGCGACAGTTACCGACGCTTAAGTCCTGGCTTTAAACACCGGCGTGCACTTCTTACTAGAAATTTTATACATATTTATAGCTGCTAAACAGTGAGGGAAAACAGTGTGATATTTCATTACTATATTTTCCGTTAATTGCCTGGGTAGTACACAAAAAAAATCTCTAAGATATGCTATCCACTAACCTACACCACTTTTGTGACTAAACAAAGTCTGTCGGGCCCACTAGTTTTAATGAAATTGCTCTTTACATAATTTAATTTAAATAACTACCTTAGGCGACGTCAAGGTTTTAAAATGACTGTAGCAAAGTAATAAAAATCAGCGCGGTTGCGAAGGTAGCTAGGGACTGCGATTTGGCAATGATTCAATTATATCTCTAATTTACAAATCTCTCTCCAATCCAGATATTACAACTGCTTTTTGCATAAACATTGTCGTAGTATCATGTATAAAGACTAAGTAATTAGAGCCAGGCAAACAAAAGGCTGCAAAACCCACATAATTAAAGGGAGCTAATTCTTTCAGAGCTCGCCGCGCATAACGCAATAAGACGACACGTACGAACGGGAACAAAATAAATAATTATTTCTTTTGCTTTTATCAGGTTGAAGAGTATTTAAAGGATCAGTGAAAGCTAAATTAGAGAATTTCAGGCCTTCGAATAGGTTTAACGAAGGCTTTCTATCTATAACAACCGAGACTGACGGTTTAACGTACTTTCCGAATCATGGAAACGCACATGGAATTTTTGACACTAGCGGTCACTAATCTCACACCTGACCGCACCCAATTTGCTTAGCCGCGTAGATGACTTGCAATCTACATCAGCCGCAGAGGTACGCACGTTTCTAGTTTAAGTTCTTAGTAACTAGGCCCAGTTAAAACTGATGTAGAAACAAAAGGCTGCAAATCCCACACAATTAAAGTGAACTGTTAGTGAACTAATTCTTTGAGAGCTCGCCGCGCGTGACGCAATAAGACGACACGTACGAACGGGAACAAACTAAACAACAATTTCTTTTTTCTTTTCTTTGTTCAATGAGTTTTACGGATTAGTGAAAAAAACATCGGCGAATTTTAGTTTAGTCCAAGTGATTTATTTTTTTATATTTTAATGAGATTGCAGACGAGCATGCGGGCTAAAATCGCAGCAGCTTATAAACACCCAACCTAAATCAAGCATAAATCTGATCATTTTAACAGAAGGTTTTGGACCTTGTGTAAATTCAAACTCAGATCAATTAAAAACGTAAGGATGTATCTCTGCGAACAACAAAGCGAGGCCAGTTTTTTAAAAAGGTGTGCGAGGGCTAGTTTTGCAATCATATTTCGTACTACACTATCATTGTTATTACCATTTATAAATATTATTATTGACACCTTTCAAAATACAAATCGGCATTTTTTGTGAATTTTGATATTTTTGACAATGATTTACTTCATACGTCACGACATGTGACTGTCAAAGCAAGGTGCATAAATTTATTTACTTTGACGTCTCAGATCAAAATAAAAAATTAAAGATAGAATTATGGAAACGACAAAAAGTAAAAGTAAAAAATACGTCGTATTTTTGTGCGTGGCATGTGTATATTATTTGACGACGAGCAGTTTTTACCGTCGTCTTTTCGTCCTTTCCATAATTCTATCTTTACTGTTTTTATTTTGATCTGAGACGTCAAAGTAAATAAATTTATTAGTTCCAGTTTCAACAACAGGCTGAAAATCCCACACAATTAAATGGATCTAATTCCTTGAGAGCTCGCCGCGCGTGACGCAATAAGACGACACGTACGAACGGGAACAAAATAAACAATTATTTCTTTTTCCCTTTTCTTTGTTTGAAGAGTTTTATAGATCAGTGAGAGCGAAATTATAGAATTTCAGTTTTTAGGTGGTAGCTGCGCCTGTAGTTGTTGTCGTAGTTAGGAAACATTCTTACTTTTAACTTGTATATAGTTTCATCCGAGCTTTTATTTCTAATTTTGCACCCTCAGAGGATTATTTACTTGGAGGTTTATTATAGACGCTACTACTACTACTACATGTTTATATCTATAATTTTTTCCAGAAATTATATACACCAATATATGGATGATAATAAAACAGAAAGTTCTCGGTGGTATGATGACATCAAGCATATTATTATCAACTAACTAGCTTGCAACTCCACCCGCGTTTTAACATTTGAATTCCATAGGAATGAGATATACATATTTACCAGATAAAAAGTAGCCTATCTCCAGCCCATAACTATCTCCATACAAAATCATATCATAATACTTAATCATATTTATAATACGATATCAGCATCGATAGAGAAGAAATAACATACCATCCAGTTCCGAAACACAAAAAGGAACGAAATAGGTTGACAAACTTGTTGATGATCCGCGTGGCGTATTGGTTACTATGCTGGACTGCCAATCGAAGGGTCCCGGGTTCGATTCCCGGCGAAGCACAAATTTGAATGATGAGTTTAAATTTCTGTTCTCGGTCTGAGTGTTTGTCTTTCTGTCTCTGTGTGTGTCCATGGTATCCGCGACACAGGATATATCTACCCTACTGTAGGACTTGAGTGTGAAACGTTATTAAAAAAAAATAGATTATGCTTTAGACGCCCAATATTAATAGATTACTTTACTTACTGGTGCACGCTTAGATCGAATCCAAACTGGTAAGGTAAACCAAAATTAAGACAATTTGAAATAAATAAAATTGCCCTCAGAAGCCATTACCTACCTTAATCAACTTCGATACTCCACATTTCTGCGCACTCGAGTGGAACGGAACGGAGCATTAATTAATTCTTGGTAATTACCGAAGAGTTCTAGACGCACGGCAAGTGACACTGCAATAACGAGGTGGACCTATTTCAGTAAGATTCGTTTATTTAATTAAGTAGGTATCGTATGTTTTTTCAACAATCGTGAAAAATGTTTGTAAATGGTCAAATATAGGTTGAAAAACGTTAACTTTTACACTATTGGCCGTTAGCCCACAGTCTGATATCCTGCATCATGGATTCCATGGACATGCTTAAATACGAGGACAAAAACATCAAGAAAATGCCTCTAAATTCAACATTTACATATATAATCTCCCCCACTGAGAATCTAATCTAGGACCTATTGCTTTAAATAACGGCGTGGTAATTGCTGCGCGAGTATTTGACTATTTAATGCCAAAAAATTTGGATTGTTATCGAACACAAAGATTTTATCGCTAACATTTTTTTCGCTTTATTGCTATAAAATATCGAATAAAAAAAATAGATAAATATCCATTAAACTATGATAATATTGTAGAAACGCACCTTGGTTGAAATCGGACTTTTACCGTGGGAGTAAGAGGCCTAAAACCGAAGGTCATCGTAGCCTTCAGTAGTTCTGTGTTAGCAAAATAAAAATTGCAAATAATATTTCCCTCAGAAGCCATTACCTACTTCACTGAACTTCGATTTTCCACATTTCTGCGCACTCAAGTCGAACGGAACAAGGCATTAATTAATTCATGGTAATTACGGGAGAGTCCTAGAAGCAGATACGGCAAGTGACATTTCTATGATATGGTTGACCTCCTTTAACGATATTTATTTGAAAAAATTCAACCTGTTACTTCTTGAACAATTTTTTATATCTCGTAAATTGTAATGGCTAAATCGCTTCAAATTAGAAAATATGTACTAAATATCAGACTACGGCTAAGTACTGGTTGCCAATGCCAAACTTTACATTGGTATTACGAAACTATTAGATAAACCTAATACTTGTACGTATCATCATGATATATTCCTTTACGTATTAAATGTGTGAATTTAATCTAAAAATTTCAGCTCACTCGAGTCGAACGGAACGAGGCATTAATTAATCTCTAGTAATTACCTGAGAGTTGTAGAAGCAGATACGGCAAGTGATATTTTTATGATGTGGTTGACCTCCTTGTACATGTTTTATTTAATAATATGTTAAATATATTATGTCGCCCCACAGTCATGCTGCATTTCAGTCAGTAATCTTTGTACCTGAAAATTTATTTAAAACAGGGCTGGAGTTTTTTCCGCTCCCTTTTTAGGGTTCCGTAGTCAAAATGGCAAAAAAACGGAACCCTTATAGATTCGGCATGTCTGTCTGTCTGCCTGTATGTCACAGCCACTTCATTCCAAAACTATTAGGACTTCAAAGTTGAAACTTGGTAGTTAGATGTAATCTCTGAACCGCTTTACGATTTATATACAAAAAAATATTAATAAGGGGCTCTCCATACATGGAACTCAAACAAAAAAAATTTTCATCAAACCTATTCGTGTAGGGTGTCTATAGATAGGTCTTTTAAAATGACATTAAGGTTCCTGCAATCATTTTTCTCAAAGTTAATCGTTTGAAAGGTAGACACTTCCGAATTGGTAAAATTTTGGTCCCCCCCCCCCCTTTAACTTTTAAAGTTAGAAAGTGAAAAATCTATCAAAAACATATGTTGTAGATCTCAATAAAAACTTTCAACGAAAATTGGTTAGAACGAGATATAGTACGCAGTTTTTGAGATATTATTATAGTAAATTTTTAAAAACTGCAAATATAACTTTGTCGTTCATACAAACACTATGAAAAACAAAGTTATTATTGCTGACAAAAAATAATAATGCTTGGTACTACGGAACCCTTCATGGGCGAGTCCGACTCGCACTTGGCCACTTTTTTTCTGCTAGCCCATATAAGCCTTACCGCACTTAAAGCGGATGACGGTCAGGCAATGGCCGTACAACAATGACAAACATCAATTGTACATTATCCAGGATGTTAATAAACTCTTTCATTACATTTCAATGAAATTTTATAACTTTTTAAACAAAAAAAGCCTTCAAACGGTAAAAAACAATTCTGTTCAGTACTTCGAATTTGATACTTTTCCTTGGTAATGGTAGTGACAATTAAAACTATTTTGGAGTCGGACCTTTAGTAAAATGGAGTACCTTTCACTCTGAATGGACACCGATTCCAAAACAGTTTTAAGAGTCTCTACCATTAGCAATGAAAAGTATCAAATGCGAAGTATTGAACACGAACCATACCAAAATTATCAAAAATACACAACGTTATTGTTCAAGTTTTTACATCTGCCGGCACAATAGTTTTGCTATAGAGTCTATAACAATTATATACCAATATTTTATACCATTCCATGACCTCATCATGAAATTCATCTCAAAGCAATTTTTGCAGTGTAATTTAGTGCAATGTTCACTCCTCTACCAATCTGCGTGCGAACAGCGTGGTAAAGTAATCTCCAGGCCTCTGTAGCTTCTGGATAGTCCCTGTAGCTTCGGGATTAAGAATAGAGCTACGGTATCCCCTGCCTGATCGTAAGAGGCGACTAAAAGGGGGCTTCCGGGGATGCGGGCTGTGAGAGTGGGAGCTTGAATCGTCCAGCCAGCAACCCCGGGAGGGACGGCGGTGTATGCGTCGCCGCATGCCGCCGTGAACACCTTAATGTGCAGGAGAGCACATCTGCTCTCCCGAAGATGGGCCCGTTCTGGTGCACCGCGCGTGGAGGACACCGGTGCGTTCCAATGGAGATCCCGGAGTCCTCACAAACGCAAAGGTAGGCCACCGAGGGGTTTTAGTGCGGTCAAATCCCACATAACCCGGTATCCTCTCCCAGGGTGTTGGGTACCTTTCGAAGGTTTCCCCCCGATACCAAAAAAAGGCCTCCCCAATAATGTGGAGAGACCCGTGCCCGGCAGTGGGACGCAAAAAGGTTCACAGCTGATGTAGAAAAAGCTAAGAATAAATATAGGAAACTGTTTAAAATAAGTAACTAGTACCCTTACAATTCAGGGAATTGAGTAAAAAACTTCTAAATCGTGGCGCAATGGTTACCATGCCGGACTGCCAATTGAGGGGTCTTGGGTCGATTCCCGGTGAAACAAAAATTTGAATGATGAGTTTAATCTCTGTTTTCGGTCTGGGTGTTTGTGTTCCAGTCTTTGTATGTGTCCATGGTACCCACGACAGAGGGTGTTGATTACCTTACTCTGGGGCTATGAGTGTGTATTGTTTATTAATGTTTCAATGTTTATTAAAAGCCATTTAATAGCCCATTTATAGTTCAGCCATTAAAGGGCTGTTCATACCTGTTTTTTCTAGCCCACTGTCCTGCTAGCAGTACCGGTAACACCTTGGAACTGAGAGAGATTGAAATTAATCACCCTATTATTTTCAAAAAGCACCCTTGTGTCTGAAACTTTAACTATCGGGGAAACCTAAACATACATATTTGATGAACACTGAACTAAATAGTTCAAAAGCTCACATGATGCATAAAGTACAAGCATAAGATAAAACATTTAAATATGCTTAAGGAAACCTCATCAGTGAATACTGAATACTAAAAGATTTTAATAAACTATTTTACTATGACTATTTTGAATCTACCTTTATTTAAAATATTACTATATACGGTAATAAACATTTAATAGAATCAGGCGTTACTTTGCGGAACTCCATTGTTATAAAGTTAGGTAAAAACTACTTTGCAACAATTCGCAATCGAGCGAATGATGGTATTGTTAGCAAACTGGATCACGTTTTATTTAAAAAAACTAATCTTTACACACGCAACACTGATTTTTATATTTAACTCAAACCAAAAAGAATTATCGAATAGCAAACCGGCAGAGTAACGACTTTATAACAATTAAAACACGACACGATAGCAAGCGGGCTGGCGCACGGTCGAAGAGCGAATGCCCTCCGTCCCTGTTGCAGGCGTCTTATATAGGCGCGCCGCCGGTCGGCGCCATGTTGCAGGTATCAGGTGGTGTGACAGATGGGGTCGCCACTAACGCAGGTGTCAGGTGGCGTGACAGGTGCGGTCGCCTCTAACACGGCCTCTCCTGACGTGGCGGCGTACTCGCAGCCTGCTGAAGTCGGTTCTGGATCTGAATCCAGAAAGAAGTTCACTTTCGTCATCAGTGCCTGTATAAAACAAACATATTAGTTACTTTGATTTTTCATATAATTGAACTTCGTTACGAATGTTCTATAATTGCTGTGTTGTGCTGACCACACAAGCGTACTCGAATAGATTCATAAGTTACTTAACATTTTCATTACTAGAGCTAAGGGAAACTGTCTAATTTGTCAAATTTTTGTGTCGAAAAGGAAGTCTGTCTTATATATTATCGGGCTTTACTCAGAGTCTGGTCAACTTGAAGCCGCTCAAGGCCTTACTCAAATATTTTCCGACTTCTGAAACCAGTCACATAGGCTTTACTTAGGTTACGGGCAACTTGAAGCCGCACAAGGCCTTACACAAGCGCCGGGTAACTTGAAGCCACACAAGGCCTTACACAAGCACCACACAGAACCAAAAACCTGATTAGCTTTACTTGGGTTACGGGCAACTTGAAGCCGCACAAGGCCTTACACAAGCGCCGGGTAGCTTGAAGCCGCACAAGGCCTTACACAAGCACCTCTCAGATAACCCAAAACATCTTCGAAGTCATTTCCCGACCCGCGAGAAGTAAAGTCATTGTCAAGTTACATGTCCACTCAACATACCGGTCGGTCCGCACAATGTAATAGATGTAACTGCAACAATTAAATAAAATGGAGCATGTAAATTTAATGAACAAACTTATGTAGCAAAGATAATTTGTTATTACGAAAAGATGTATGTAACTCACTGTCAATTTACTATTGCTGCCAGCTAGGATAATAATGTGCACGACTTGAACTGACCTAATCACACGTCCTCATGTGCTCCCCCGTAGTAAAGGTGCACAAGTCGAAGCTCGGCCTACCTGACATTACTCTGCTACAACTTACCGAAGGAAATATAAAAATTAATTCATTCTTATGAAAACCGCTTCAGATGAAATAGTTACTTATCGCAGTCAGTGACATACAGTCCAAACTCATTGGATTAGGTGACGAGCAGGTGTCCAATAACCTTTCCTTCTATAATAACAACTTTTCCTTCTACCCAAGTGGATAACCTAAAATGTGGAGGTAGGTAGGTAGCCTAACAAAAATAATAGTTGCTGTACCTACTTTGTACAAATTGCACTATCAACTTCATCTGAAAACTTGTGTTAACAAAATGGTCAACAAAGTAGGTAATCCTAAAATAGTACAATTGTCGTTTCGAGTATCAACTTGATTACAAAATGCACTTGGCATTAAATTTTGGCTGTTCATTAAATATGAAAAACAAAACGGTTATGATCGCATGATACTGTGGCCCTATATAATTGTGCTTGCGTCCACGGCTATCGTACGACCACACTGGTGTGACCTTATTACAAAGTTAGTTGGCCACAAAAATTACGTAATGAGTAAAGAGCGACCTTTTTTTGGTAATGTGATCCTTCGTTGTCAACACTACTTTATCCACTGATCCAGCATCCACTTTCAATAACTGGCTTCCGTTAATAAAGACAAGAATCTGAAAACTCAAAGAATGTTAGCTTCCTATCTAACTATTTTGAACTCCCTTTTTATGCTAGTAGGTACTTGCAATATTTGCAATTTAAAATAACAACTGTCACTTTAACTTGATAGTTACATTCGATTTTAACAAAACAAGTGTGAAAATTACGATGTAATTTGACTGCAGAAACAAATTAAACAAGTCCAGCCAATTCAGTTCGTAAGCATTAAAAATTATCAGTCACGTATAAAGTTTTTAAACTGACTGCTTGCTTTGAAATGACCACAAATAATCAAAAACACGATTTCTAAACACACAAATAATTGCTTTCTCGATTCGGAAATATTTTAATAATAATCTTAGTAGTCATAACTTTAATAAAACTGTTAAAAACTCCCCAGTGACGGTGTTTTTCTCGTTGGATGCAAATAAATTGATATGAAAAGGCAAAAGTAAATGACGATAACTACTCTTATCTTCTCGTCACTCGTTAACCAATTGCAAGAGCAAAGAATAAGCACTCATATGAAGTAACGAATAGTTGATTTGATTTTACTTACACTCGCAAAACTAGTAATAGCAATTATTACTCACGTCTTACTGCTCTTTTATAAGAAGTTGGTTACTTACGGTTTCTAACCTTCTTACCAAACATTTCCAAATATGTTTAGAACACTTTGACTTACGTATATCACTAACACATATACACAGTTTTTTTGACACACAAAGATGATAAAAACGGTGCGTACTGATTTCTGCGTTTGTTCAGGATGAAACCCAAGATGTAATGTGGGAGTATGATTCTTTATCCCACTTCTGATGTTAGCAAACTGGATCACGTTTTATTTAAAAAAACTAATCTTTACACACGCAACACTGATTTTTATATTTAACTCAAACCAAAAAGAATTATCGAATAGCAAACCGGCAGAGTAACGACTTTATAACAATTAAAACACGACACGATAGCAAGCGGGCTGGCGCACGGTCGAAGAGCGAATGCCCTCCGTCCCTGTTGCAGGCGTCTTATATAGGCGCGCCGCCGGTCGGCCCCATGTTGCAGGTATCAGGTGGTGTGACAGATGGGGTCGCCACTAACGCAGGTGTCAGGTGGCGTGACAGGTGCGGTCGCCTCTAACAGTATATACTTTTTTCATGCAATAGCACCTCCCTCCCTCCCACATAGGATACATGCACATGCAACAAGAAGACTTTGCGAGTAACCGTCGTCGTAGATACACCATCATACGTTCTGATTGCGGATTGTTGCAAAGTAGTTTTTACCTAACTTTATAATGACAATATACGTATAGATAATATATTTCCTTAATTAAATTCTTCCTCTTCTAATCTTTTTTCCTGTTTTATTGAGTGAAAGAGTTTCAAATACGTTGGATCGCAAATAATTATTTTATACTTTTAAAATTACATTTCTTGCCCTTCGTATTGTAAAGCCATTAGAAATTAATTTAAAAGTTCAACACCCAATGTGTATGTGTTGTCTAGACAACGTAAATTCTCATCAAGAAACAATAATACTGCTGAAACAACTGTTACTTCTCAGAACAAACAAGGAACTGACGTACAATAAACACGAAAGTATACTTCCAATTTAATTAAGTCGTTGTTGTACGTTTGTGTTTTTGTATTGGACCGTATATTGTAATGAAGGTGTCAGCCTCAGATAACTTATTACTACCTAGTCAGTATTAGCTGTCCAAATAAGTTTTTAAAATTAAATTGTCGTAGACGCCACATAATTGGTCACTTAGGCATATTCAGATGTGAACCCAACCGTATACGATCTCGAGTCCTTTCTATGATGGTACGGGTTACTCGATACTCATTAGGCTCATGGTCGCCTAGTGTTACTACGTAAGGTCTTTTACCTACCCACTAATCTACTATGTGCAAAGTTTTATCATGGGCGTGTAAAATTTGGTATAGACGGGAGAAATTTCTTCAACAAAACTTTAATACTACGTCATTCTTGGGAAATCAATAGCTTAAACTTTGTCTTTCCTTATCTACACCACTCCATGTGGTATAGATAATATAATAATATATATGCCATACCCTTTTTTTTCAGTCAGTTCTCATTCACTCTGCTCTTAAATCACTACAACTGGCTAGAAGGCTCTCTGTACTTGATCCGCAAAGTATTTTTTATCGTCTATCATCGATAAGATTTTAAAATTCGTTATAACCATTTCTTTAAGCAACATATTCTGCCTATTAAAGCTATATTTTACAGTGCTAGATACTAAATGCATCCAAACAAATTTTCAGAAACTCAACCATTATCGAGATAGCGTTCTGTAATACTCCCCACAAATTAATTAAATCCAGAAGTATGTTCCACGTATTTATTTTCTCCCTTCCCGTGTTTATTTGTAAGCGCTCTATTTGCTTTTACCTTATTGAAGAATGATGGTAAGTTTACATGAGCATATGTGACTTGACGATTTGCGACCTTAGTTCTTATCAACCAAATAATATGTTTGTAGCACCTTTATTAGTTCCTCTATCAGTCAAATGAACTGGGTTTCCTTACAAAGATGCCCGTGACCCATTGAGGAAAGTCCTACGCGCTGTTATCGATAATATATTTCATTAACATAGACGATTCTTATTTTGATTTTCTTTCAATTCATCCATCAGATGGTAAGTATTAGATTTTATGGTAGTTAAGTTTTTTTGAAGACCTTTTCATGGGTTGAAATATCCCCAATCCAAATAATATATGATGTATTTTCTTATTAAATGAATATTAAGTCAATCACGTATAAAGACAGAGTTTCAGCAATATAAAATTTGTATTTCCTTATTTACGCAACTCCATGCGGTCTTGTACCCTCTTTTTTTCTATCTTTAAATCACCACAACTAACTGGAAGGCGCCCTGTACTCAGTCTACAAATATGTTTATAAACGATACGTTTTACCATTCGTTATTACCGATCCTTTTGATAACACAGCTTGTCTTTTATCAAATCAACTGACTTTTTTTATAAAGCCAGTTTTTTTTATGTTAAGATATCAATTCCATTAAGATTTTATGAAATGTTCACAACTTTACTCATCTCAAGATAGCGTTCTGTAATACACCCCACAACTTAATTAACTCCATAAGGTTGTTCAACGTATTTATTTTCTCCCTTTTCGTGTTTATTTGTAGGGGCTCTATTTGCTTTAACCTTATTGAGGAACGACGGTAAGTTTACATTAGCATACGTGACTTGATGATTTGCGACTTTACTTCTTATTAACCAAATACTTTTAAAGTACGAGAGAACTTCCTTTATCAATCGAATCAATGCGTAATGAATTTCTTTACAAACGTTCCTGTGACCAATTTGAAAAATTCCTATGCGCTGTTGTCGATGAAAATCCTCATAGAAGCTGACAATTTTTATTTGCCTTCCCTTCCGGTTCACGCGTCGACAAGTTTCAAATATTAACCACATTTCTTTTATCACATTATAACTACATTACTTGAATCCTTGAAAATACCTTCAAAGTTCTTTGAAAGCATTTCCAAGGATTTAAATAAAGGGATATTACAATTATTTTTAACCGACTTCAATCAAAAAAGAGGATGTACTCCATACGACTGTATTTTTTTATATTTATTACATCATAAGTTTCGACTGGGCGAATAAATGTTGATGATTCCTTTTTTATTTGAAAGCTGATAGTTCTAGTGTGGTCCCAATTTAATTTGGTCCAGTTTTGACATTGTCAGAATCCATGAGGTAACAATGTAATTATTAAATTCACGTTTAGTAGCTGCGCGACAAATGGACGAATAACTGAATATCGCGCCAATCGATTTCAATAATTCTTTTTTTATTGGAAAGGACGTAAGGGTTGTTTTATAAGAGTTTGGTTAGTTTTTGATGTTGGGATCTATGACAAAATAACGGAACTCTTCAATTCTTAGGAGCAAATTAATGTTACTCGACCGAATCTTTTATAGGCTATCCGCATATTTTAGTCACCTACCGTAACGTTGTTATGGCCAAGTAATTGTCGTTGTTGAATATGATGATCAATGAAAATCCCTAACGGCTTACAGAAGGGGCGCTAACTATCTGTGGCATAATTTCTAACAGTTTGTATGAGCTTATATATGAGCTGCAAGTTAAGTAGGTCTACCCATATTAATAAATTTGTGAGTGTACTTCAAATTCACTAAAATTCTCTAAAATTTTAACCTACTCCAAAATAACAATAATTGTGCCTACATTATATAGTAAACTCAGTTAATACCAACATATTGATGAGTAGAAAACGTAAGTTGACTATTAAATTGTACAAGAATACGCAATTTATATTTTTTATTTTTAGTGCATATTAATTTCGTTTGGAGTACATAGTTTTCTATATTTTTTTAATTTTCTATTGCAACCACCAACTTACAGTCACCGAAAACAATTCCGTTCCTTTACGCAGACTGAATTAATTTCCAATACGCCGACTTTTAAAAAAAAATCCGAATGAAAAATAAAATTAATAATTACTAGACAAGCCAATAGCTATAAAATTCCACGTAGATTTTGCCGGGAGATACACAAAATTAAGATTCGACTTATTGATGCCGGAGAAAACTTTCCTTGTTAAACCTTCATTAGCAATACTTTTCAGAGTTTTGGAATGGGCCCTTTAATTATCGACATAATGGCGAGTGCTCTATTGAACACGAAGCAAAGCTTCAACTTTGAAGGCCTTGCGATAGTACCTTGTCGTATCAAAATGAGAGAAGCGATGAGCGAAATTACCACTTTTCCTTTTAAAACGTCTTCTAAAAACCTGACACAAACTCGAATTTTGTTAAAGGCTAGAAAAAATGTATGTATGTATGTATAATTATTTGGCACGCTCTACAGCCTGAACAGCTTGATTGATTTTAGCTTGAGATGTGTCGTTAGATTTGTATTTTCTGTGAGTGTCACACTGGGTTTATTAAAATAAAATAAAAATGGCGGATTTTTGGCGCCAAATTCAATTGTTATGCATGCTCTGCGGCCTGAACGGCTTGATGGATTTTAGCTTGAGAGGTGTCGATAGATTCTTATTTAGTGTGAAAGTGACACTGGGTATATCAAAATAAAAATAAAATAAAAAACGATAATTTAAAAACTAAAACGCGGTCGGGGTGACCGCGTTTCTGTGTTATTTGGAAATGTAAAAACCCTAAAACAAAAAAATCGTCATACCCGATTGCACTTAACTTAAAAATTCACTAATAGGGGTAGGTAAATAATAGAACAAGAGCTCATAAGATATTTAACAATATTTTTAAATACAAGAAAAATTGTAGCCTAGGCCCCTAATCAAATTTTGGAAGTTGTAGGAAATACAAAATCATTGGTAGATAAATATATGATTTCCTTACACCACCTACAGGACTGGGAAGTTTTTTTTTTTTTCTTTTTTTAACATAACAACATTTCTCCGTCAATATTATTTTATTTTTTTCGCCCCATCATTACGATAGAGCAAAGTCCTTAGTTACTTAACGAATTGCTTGTCAAATCTTAAAGTCAGCCTTTTCATGTTTACCGACATTGATATCTTTCCGATAAAACCCAAGCTCATAGAAAAGTCAACGTCAAGTTTTTAAATATTGGAATAAAAATATAAAGAAATTTCACTTTATGAGATTGCAGCAAATTGACCGTAACAAAAAAATTACATAATTTGATATCGTGAAGGGAAGTTTCCATTTAATAAAGTACTGTTTCAAGTTACATTTTATATACGAGGAAATACATAATTTACTTCATAGTTTCCAAGCGAATTAAAGTAGGAAATTTATATTAATGCAATACTAAAATTCCTCATCGCAGCACTATTAATTAAATCTGATCTACCACGCATACTCAATTCAGCGCATGTTAAGGACGTGTGCACATTCTACCAAATTATTCGCTTATTTCATCTGTACCCAAAAATGGACAGTAATTTTACTATGTACTCATAGTCCAGCGGTTAGCGTAGAATGCAAGCAATCTATGCGGCTAAGCGACGCTTGCACCGTCAGGTGTGAGATGGGGGACTGTTGGTTGGAACGATTTTTTCATGCGCATGCCTAATTTAATGCGCATTTCCGCTCTTCGGAGGGCAAGTTTAACCGTTGGTCTCATTTATTTTATCAATAGATGGTCGTCTTGATGAAAGTAATATGGCTGGTTTGTGTTCATATTTTTAGGAGATACTGATTAACTATGTTGTCTAAAACAGTTGTTGAATTGAGCAGCGGTTTTTTTCTTTATGAAAGATTTTTAAGAATGCTGAGCTTGAAGACATAAATAAATATTTTGTGTGATTTCTAGTGCTATGAGTTTCCAAATCTAAAATCAAAGGGATACATGATTCTTTCAGTAGAAGACAACGTCCCTTCGGTAACCTTGAAGACTTTGTTCGCCCTAATGGGCTCTTATTAAGAACGATGGGAGCTTGTAGCCATAAGATCCGAACATTTCTGTAATTGCAGCCAT
Source organism: Pyrgus malvae (assembly GCA_911387765.1). Taxonomy (NCBI): domain Eukaryota; kingdom Metazoa; phylum Arthropoda; class Insecta; order Lepidoptera; family Hesperiidae; genus Pyrgus; species Pyrgus malvae. Next base: position 23,248,233 of record OU426953.1, read on the forward strand.
TTTTACAATCGGAAATCTTCTTTACAAAAGTTTATTTTCTTATTCTTTAACATATAAATTAATCCTTGGCATAGCTTGCTGGCGAGATTCATAAAATAATATGTTTATAGGCCGAGCGTTTATTATAAGGAAGATGACTGGTTCTACAAAAGGATGTAATTATTCATATAACTAATACTAATAAGCCGTTAAGCTTAGTAAGATCCACTATAAACTAGATTCAAATATTATATTAAAAAAAGACATTTGTTTTTTTCTGCTGTAGTATAACCAAAATTTTGTAAATTTTATAGGTATCATTGTATATCCAGGTGGTGGAGTAATAAAGCCTTCATCATCAAGCCTTCCCAATTATAGAGAGAGACCGTACCAAACAGTGGTATGAATAAATGTTTACATAAAAGTTTGCCATTCTGACTTCCACTGATCCGTTGATTTGAATCGTCACTAAACCATGTGAATAAAGCATAATGGGATGACTCCTTCACATTTTACGAAACCGCAATTAAACGAGCCCGCATGACATCGTTCCAACAGAAATCAACCACTTTAAAATAATCTCCGACGAAAGAAGATCAAAGGCAGTTTTAATGAACTTTACATTTTCAAAGTTGGTTCACGTTTTGATGTCAGCGACGTGTGCGATACTCGAAGCTCGGCTTGGTGCGTAGCCCTGGAAATGATATTGTGAAAATTTGTGTTGGAATTTTCTCTTGTGATTTTCATAGAAGCGTGTAAGCTATCTATACGGTTAGGCAAAAAGGATTGAAATGTTTCGACAGTTGGGTGATAAAGAATGGAAAATTAACTGCAGTAGCATTTTGTTAAATATTTGTAGAAGCGTGTATAGCGTAGCTGTCATAAAGCGTGAAGATATGACTACACGGTTAGGCAAAATGATTAAGGTCTAAGATTAGAGGAGTGATAGAGTGTGTCAAATGTTACATACGCGTTTTCTTGCTTCAGATAATTGGTTACGCCAGCTGTCCTAGTACAAATCAATAAATAACTACTGTTTGGTCTTAACTAAAGCCTTAAGAGCAGTTTGAAAATTTCGAGCTATCTAATAAACCGTGTCTGCCCTGACACGAACATGATCAACGTGGTAGAGCAAACCAATTTAAAGAATAGATTATGATGTTTGAGTAATGATGGGTTCATTACTCTGGCGGCAACCCTTTTTACGTCCCACTGCTGGACACGGGTCTCTCCCCATTATTGGGGAGCCCTGAAGCTTCCTCCATCACGCTGCTCCAATGCGGGTTGGTGGAGATATAAATAATTAATGTTGACATGAAAGTTTGCCATTTTGACATCAACTTATCCGCTGAACTGAATAGTTAGTGAAACAAACGAATGCGGTATATTGGGATGACTTCTTCACGTTTTACGAATTCGCAATTAAATAAGCCCGCATGACGTCATTCAAACAGAAATCAACCACTTTAAAATGATCTCCGGCGAAAGAAGATCAAGGGCAGTTTTCATGAACTTTACACGTTCAAAGTTGGTTCACGTTTTGATGTCAGCGACATGTGCGATACTCGTAGTTCAGCTTTGTGCGTAGTTCTGGAAATGATATTGTGAAAATTTGAGTTGAAATTTTGTTGGGATTCTTTGTATGCTAAGTTACGATAACTGAGCCCATAGTGTAAGTATGTAAGCGCGCATACGTTACTACTACATCCGAGTTAAAACTGGACGGGTAGATCTTAACCTGAAAGGAATAAGGTCGATAGTTAAATTCTTAACGCAAACGTGTTAGTAACGTTTTCGCGTGTGCAGACTTACACTGAGGCCTTTGGATTAAATTATAAAAAAAAAACTTTGGACAATTCACACAACATCTGATTCCAAACTAAGCAGAGCTTGTACTATGGTAATCAGAAAGCTGATAAACATACTTATATAATTCTAAATACATACTTAAATAGATAAATTACCACCCAGACGCAGAACAAATAGTCATGTTCATCACACAAGTATTTGTCCTGGGTGGGGATCGAATCCACGACCTCACGCTTCGCAGTCGGCTCATCACCCACTACGCCACGGAGGCTGTCAATTACAGAATTGAAAATCCGTTTTTCACGGAAAGTTGAAAGTTGGTTGACGTTTTGATGTCAACGACGTGTGCGATACTCGTAGTTCAGCTTTGTGCGTAGTTCTGGAAATGATATTGTGAAAATTTGAGTTGAAATTTTGTTGGGATTCTTTGTAAGCTAAGTTACGAAAACTGGATTCAATTATAGAATTGAAAAATTCGTTTTTTTTTTCTTATTCGTTTTTATGAGATATTTAAAATAATTGTGCATTTTTTTAGGAATATTAAAAATCATTCTAATGGGTTTAAAACCGTTCAGCCCCGTGAGGAGTCACGGGTGGAATCATATTTTTTTAATGAAGTAGCAGATAGGCGTGCAGGCCACGTGGTGCTAACTGATAACTGCAGCCTATGGACAGCTGCATACAACATCAAACAATTCTGAATCTTGTCTGCAATGAGATCGTATACGGTTGCGCTGCTACGGAGGCTGATGTTCGCCTCATGTAAGTATGGCCGGTAAATACACATTTCCACAGAAAAACAATAGAATTGCTTGGCAGCTTAATGGGCAACTGGTGCGGCACCAGTTGGTTGTTGGTTGGTACCCTGGTCGAACCTTCAATTTCTAATACCTGTAAATTTTTGTTGTGTTAATAACATTATATTATTATTATTATTTTAAACTATTTTTATGTCCCACTGCTGGGAACAGGTCTCCTCTAACATGTGAGAGGGATTTAGGCCATAGTCTATCACGCTGGCCTATTGCAGGTTGGTGGACATCATACCTATCCCCATACCTATACCCATAATATCATTCATATTTTACTGATTAACACTACATACTCAGTATTAGTCAACTACCCAATTACTTTGCTCAACAAACATAGCTTGCCACCTTGATTTACATAGAGAAGATCACATACATGTATACAATGTATGTAGTATCATTGAACTAACTTTGGAAGTTTCCACTACATTATTACCTCATAGATGCCGAGAATCGTCGAAATTTAATTCTATTAGCAAATTATTGTAGCAGTGAAATTTAATTATTAAGAAGAAGGTCCTTAGAGTGGTAATTCTCCTTAAGTTAATGAATCTGATTTCTAACTTTAGCCTGTAGGGAATTGTTCTGGGAATAACTAAAGAGGTCAAGAGAGGATATGTCAAAGGTCAGTTTAAACGTCTCAATCACAAGATAATTGAAATAATATTCACAAATTCTCTATTCAAAAAGCCAAAACCTTTAATAATGTCACTTTCATTTTATTTTTAGGCAATTGATTTTTTTTATTCATGCTACGCGAATTAAATGTGTATATTTCTTCATTTATGATGAAGATAAAAACTTCTCTTATGTAGGGTCGCCTACATATTATTGGCACATTAAAGAGTCAGGGATCATATTGCTAGCAATGTTAAAACCGATGATATCATTCTCTGTCAAAGTGTTTGTTTCATATTTTAGAAGAGGTTAGGTTATCTTTTTTTTTTCAAGCGTTGACATTTTTTCGCCAGAAATAGCACATTGTTGTTAGGCACTACCTGCTGCTGAAGTTCATCTTACCGCAATAATCTCGCGATGAATTCGCCAAATACATCGTTAAAATATTAGTCACTAACGATCCGGTCTCGCTTTCCCGGGTAATTTAATTTATATTTGCATTTTTTGACGTGACAACGTCTTTAAAATCGTTTTAGTCGGGTGACATGTTCAGAAACTTGTGTCACACCAAAACCTCACGAGCGCGATCACAGGTATAACGAGAGAGAGACGGACCGATCTCCCGTCTCATCTCGAGCGCTGCCGCGCGCTCGCGCGCTCACGAGCGGAGGCTGGCATAGCGTTCGAGTGAGTGGACCGATCTTCCGTCTCTCTCACTCTAGCGGCATACAAACGAATGGAGATTTTCTCGTACGGACGTTATCACGTAAACATCTCGATCGTAAACCTACTTTACAAACAATTTGCCGTTTTTTTTGCTTCAGTGATGGATACAACACTTCACAACGTTAAATCGTACGTCTTTATAACTATAATGCAAATTTTACATACTTCTAACTAGAAGGCAAATCATTCGGATATGTAGCAGAGCCACCGCCAGCCGACTCGCTGCCATATCAAAATCATTATTTTGCTGTTCATATTATTATGCAGCGTACGCGAAATAAGTATTTTATATAGGTATTTTTTAATCATTAACGCTTAAGTTGTAAATATTATTCATCAGAGCTAATGCGGCAATCTTATGGTAAAATACTTTTTTTAATCAATCCAACAGTTTTGGGGCCTATTCCATGCAATCAAATAAACCATCATACTTTGCTCCTGTTATTATTAGTCTATACTAATGCCTATGCTACTACCTATACTTTACAGAAATAAAAAGCAACAATTTTGTTGTTAAACGCTCAATACTACCTGTTCCCATAGTTGTACAATCATAACTCACAAAACTAAATAGAATAGGTATCCGTACCCGCGTACAAAATCAAATCGTATACCTACTGCATACTAAGCCGAATCAACATTTGCCATAAAGTCCGCCATTTGTACGCGAATACAGCGCCACCTAAACGTAAACACATAAACATAAGCAGTCAAACATTTGCTTGAATCAGGCTTCGAACTCAATGGTGAACATTTATAAGATCTTTTAGACGTTTGAGAGGTTTGCTCTAATCTGTCTAGCTATTTATTGGTTTTAAATACTAACATTACAGGATAGCCATACAGAATAGAGAATATGGTAGAGTATAAGCGTAGAAAAGAAAGAAATTAATAATAATATTATAAAAAGTATAATATATTGCACACTACATGGAAAGAAAGAAAAGAAAAATTATTTAACTGGGCAAATATGGGTATTACCATAGACTAAGGATATACTAGCGTAAATACAACCTGACAGCCCGCTAATGCTTAACCAATTTCGTCAAATTTGTCAATGTGTAAATTAACTAGTGATTGCCATTTTCTGAAATGTACGCCCTGTATAATCGATGATCTTTATGATATCGATCTATCGATGATAATGGCAATGAATGATTCTTGTTAAAGATGTTTTATTTCAGACATTTCTTAAATAGTTTTGTACTTAAAACAAGCTGTAATTCTTATCTGAACTAAAAAGAAGAAATATTTATATGTAATTTAAAATAAAACAATTTTTTTAATAAAAGTTTTTCTATATCAATTTTCCTAATCTATACCTCCATATTTAGTAAGGTCTATAATTCAGTAAGGTATGCAAATATTTTTAAATGAAATAAAATTATTAACTAAAACCTAACTAACTAATTTATTAAAGTATTAAATTTCTGATTCATTTTTTTTATTTATTTATTCCATATTTTGCGAAAATTGTTAATGCGGTATTTATGTTCGCGTCATCGGCTTTGGGCACCCAATTGACTGGGAACACTAAGAAAAAAAGCAAAAAAAGCAGACGAAAAAAAAAACCTCCCGGTTTTTAGTTCCGTAATCCCGCAATCCCTCACGAAGTTAAAGTTCATCGTTTAGATTGCTAAACTTTAGAATATGCACTAGCGTGGCCACCTATAGTTTTCGCAGACAATACACTCGTAAATTTGCATGGCAGCTTTCAATCATCAACCTTTATCAAGATTTGCTTCAGCGAGATTCAAACTTACTGAAGTGCAGCTTGCAAAGTTGGAAAACATTTAATGTAGGTTCTCAAACTTTGAGCAGATTCAGTCGTTCAGCTCAGAATTCGGTGTAACTTGCTAAGCAATCCATTAATTCATATTTCTTTATTTTCCCTACTTCAAGAAGCAGAAGTCATAGAAGACAATATTTATCGTGACCATTTTTAACGCTACAGAAGTTAGTTTGTACTCATGATGATTATATGATAGGTATATAAACGTAAGTTAAGGTTATCAGACCAAAGCTGAGCAGAGCTAAGCAGAGCAGAGCAGATCAGAGCTTATAGAAGAACGGAAAAACAGAGGAACCGACGAAAAGTCGGATAGATGGACAGACAAACAGATTAATCCTATCAAGGCGTGCATTTCTAAACATTAACGTATGACTTTGATTATAACAATTACGAACCTTCAAGTTGACAAACACTACTTAGCTCAAAAAAACTACTACAATAAACAGGCACATTAGGAAACTCGTAAAAATAAATATTTTTATTCAAATGTATGAAGTCGTAAAATCGAAGATTCCAAATACTTTGGTGAAGAATAAGCAAATAGAGATATAAAATAAAATGTGTCAGTCCGATAAACATGACGAACGTGATATGCAATGCAAGCCGTTTTACGAGGAATTGGAGGAGGGCTATAAATTTAACTGCTTAGACGGGTTCACTGTTATTGACTTGTTTTACTACGATGTAATGTGCTAAAAGCTATTTTAGATAGCGTTTATCTGCTAAAAATAGCAAATAAAATATTTTTCGAGATACTGTACCAACTACTGTTTATCTTTACACTAGCCTTCCGCCAGCGGCTTCGCCCGCATGAACCCATATAATGGGTCCCCTTAAGCTAAAAAATAGCCTATGTGCTATTCCAGGCTTCATTGCTATATTAAAATCATAGGCGTTTAGCCAGTCGCTTCAACCGCATTGACCCTATTACCCGTTTTCACGTAGGAATGAAGTATTTTCCCGCGGTAAAAGGTAGCCTATGTTACTCAGAATAAATGTAACTTTCTAATGGTGAAGGAATTTTTGAAATCGGAAAAGTATATTTTGAGTTTATTCATTACAAACATACAAACATACAAAAATACAAATCTTTCCTCTTTATAATATTAATATAGATAAGCTAAATTATTGTGATTGTCAGAATCAATGTATATAAATGCAACATTAAAGAGCTACAACCTAATATTTCTCCGTTGCCTATACATACGGCAATGATTATTAATTCAGGCGGTGTTCTACACTTAATATATTAAACAGCTAAATAAAATTTATTATATTATTCGCGAAACTCCTTCAATAATGGAAGGGCATTACATGATTTGACTACGACACAGCGAACCTGGGAAATGGAAGCAGTCTACCGAATCAACCACTAATGTTCTCAAACGTAAATCCAAATACCCTATAAACCAATTTTAGGAATATTTTACTTTAAAAAATGCTATAACCTCTTTTTTGGCACATATTTTGTATAATAATATATTTTGGAGTAAGTTCTACTAAAATATTGACCCTAAAAGTATTGCATAGCAATTGAGTCGCAGTCGAATCGTATAATCCGCCGTATAACATTACGACTAGCCGTTTCATAAAACAGGTCGGTTCTGTATTGTGGCGGGTCCACGATTAGCAGGATTGTCATTGCGATATCAACATTTCAATTAATTGTATTGTGATAACCTGGTTTTGTAGAAACCTTATAAAATAAATAAAGATTTCTTTCATCAAAAAGCATAGGTACTGTCTTAAACCCAAAATTATCCAGTAAAATTCAATTTAAATCTTTATTTATTCGGTATCAATAATCAGATTAATCAGCCACTACCGATTTCAAACATTTTCTGCTTATAAATCTTGCGAGCAATATAAATGTTCTCCTTTCAGCTATTTCCATACTCGACAACTGGACCTGTTACAAAGTAAAAAATTAAGTGTTATTTTCTAGCGTTACGATAAAGTTAAATAACATGTAAAGGTTGCAAGATGATTTATTCGGGTAATAAGTGTCGTGTTAGGCAACCCCGTATCGGTGAGGCCGACAGGCGAATCATTTTGTAGACTAAGTTATGGACTTTTAGTACTTTAAGGATATTAAACTTATACTTAATGTTAATACTAGCTATAATATTAACTATAATATTATAATAGGATAGTAGGATTACTGGGCCTCAAAGACGTTGATAAGCTTTTAAACGCGCTTATCTAAGGAACTACTGGTTCGAATCGAATTTTTTTTTGTGTTGGATAGTCCATTATCGGGGAAGGCTAGGCTTAAGGGAACATCATGCTATGACTAATACCAAAGTCTACGCGTACGAAGTCACGGGCGGCCGCTAGTTAAGTATAAAAATAACGAATCTGTGATACCAGCGTCACGTTTTTAAAACATAAACATAGAAAAAGTATAAATAGAGTTGTTAGTGAGAAATGTTAACTATTGTACGAAATATAGATGAACTGATATTTCGTCGTGTACATAATTTTGTGACAAATTTTTTAGAAGTGCACTTGGAATATATATTTTTACAGTAACTAGCAATTTATATGGGAAATGTATAATTGTTGGTTTTCAGTATTATTTTATCGTAATTTTTTTCTATATTTTCTAATTGCTTAAACCTTCCCCGGACTATATATTTATATTTTCAATACCAGTATTACCTACATCGGTCCAGCCGTCAAGTTTTAGCCAGACTAACGAACTATTTATTTAGTTTATTCTGGCTAGACTGTCTTCACTAAATACAATTTGATCTTAAACTAATTGTAAAACTTTTGAAATATGTTACCGTATTGGATAAACAATGAGAAATAGGCTTAGTTAAAATTATCTACATGTAATCCATCGCTTGGCTGCAACCCTTTTTGCAACTAGTGAGTTGCAAGATACCCCGACTCGACCCGTGCCCAGCAGTGGCTGGGCACGGGTCTCAACCCATTATTGGGGAGGCCTGGAGCTGCTCCAATGCGGGTTGGTGAAGATGCGGTTTAGTGGCCAACCCGCTGTCGGATGTTTTCAAACCACCCATAAGACCTCCGACAAGGTTTTACGACTGTTATCTATCGACAACGATCGGGACCGACAGCTTAACGTGCCCTCCGAAGCACGAAAACGCGCATGAATTTTTTTGCCACTGGCAGTCACACATCTCACACCCGACTGCGCCTGTTTGGCTTAGTTGCATAGATCGTTTACGTTTTACGCTAACCGCTGGGCCTTGCGCGCCTCACCACCACCACCATCGCTTGTGTGGGGCCTATTTCTGTTACGTTTTAAACTGAAACACCACTTTCGTGTATGACCTAGACCACATCCGAAGAAAGTGAGGAGGAGCATTATTTATAACGTTTATTAAACACGCCCCGTTGATTGACGTCTTTTCATAAAGGGCGGTTGAACCCAAACTTGTTTTTGTTTACGACTCCACCGCAGTGAAAATGTTTTATGATTTTTTTCAGCAAAAAATAACGACTGTGGAGTTAAATGTTATGAAGGATTATGGCGTTTTACTAAGAAATATGGACAAATTTAATTAGAAGGTCCTAATTTATTATCTTATAACTACAAAGCAGTCTTTGAAGTGAACTACAAAACTTTTTCTTTATTGTTTCTTTGTGCCCCGCTGGTTCGTCATGCTTATCTATCCCTTAGGCACATTTTTTCTAGTTGAAAGATCTCCTTTTATGTATTCATAAAAGTTAACAGACGATTGTAACAAGAGTAATTAAAGAGTGAAAACCTTGCAAAGAAGCTCGCGTTTATATTTTTAATATAAGAATTATTTTCCATATCGGCGTTCAGCGTTTGTATGTACATCTGTATTCTTGGAAAAGGTAAAAAAACCTAGCCGAGATTTAAGGCAGCTGCACTATGGATTTTACTGTTTTATTTTTAATCTATAACTTTCTCTTCTCAAAACTGAGAGAGATTTAGTTCTTGGTGCAACATGGCGGTCAGGTGTGTGATAACATGATAAAATTAACCTTAAGAAATTTCACATTACATTTATTACGCATGCACATTCATGGATAGTTTTGTGATGAAATAAATACATAGTAGCCACTATTTATCCGATGTAAAATTAGCATAAAAACCATAGAAGAATACACTTGTAATAATTCTTCTTTTACGGTCTTTTTAGGTTTATACTCAGATATAACTGAGAGTTAATATAACAATACATTTAACAGTGTTTTATTTTCTGACAAACTGAATTATTTTTGATTGTATTTTTTGTCATGAGCTAAAAGAATATGCCACTGCTATATGATGAAACACCTAAGAAATAACCTGTGATCAAAGTAGATAACTAATGTGTTTAAATCATTGAATAATTTTTTTTACATACATTTTTTTCTGAGTCTAATGCCCGTATTCACAACCGACGAACAGGGGTACGCCTTACTAAGTAACTCCTAATTTTGGGCAATGCTTAGCATAAAGTTCCGTTTCAACAATCGATGTATAATAGGTTGGTCCTATTGTATGACTAGTTTTTGACAGTTGTCCATGGATTTGTTCGTCAATCTATTATCAATTTGAACGACTTTCATATGTTTCAATTTAGGGGCACCTAAGCACTACGCCATCCCAAATCGGTATCGTAACTTTACGTCGTGACTTAAAGGTTAGTGAAACGTGTTTTTCCTCAAGGCAACTCCTAAATATTTAGACATCTGATTTAAGCGTAGCTTATGATTAGCGAAAATGAGTATAAGGTACATTACTTAAACTGTAGGCCTCAGCCTGGAAAGATAGAGCGAATTCCAGCCAAAACATAATCACTATTCATGAAACAATAACAACCAATAATTATACCTTTATTTTAATTGCACAAACCCTGAGTATTATTTCAAGTTAAATCCTACTGTCAAACCTCCATATAATAAGTTTGCGATAACAATAAATCCATTAATTTCGTGTTGGCTTATCAAAGCTATGAATCAATTTGTGCTGTCAATCTAATCCTGTTTTGACAAGGAAGTTATACGTTTTGGATAATGTTGTTTGTATTTCAAATCAGCTGGTTCTAAATAAATCACGTTCATGACAGGCCCCCTCGAAATACGCTGGATGACGCGTTTGTAAACGCCTTTGAATAGCATAGAAATAAGAAATATAATGCCATTGTTTGACATTGGTTATCATGTCATCACAGTGAACGTTTAACGAGAAAATAAATGCTCTATGTTTGTGATGAACCTTTTATAGTGGCACTGAAATGTTCGTATAAAAAGATATCAAGGCAAACCTGGTTGAGTTTGGAAAAATAGATATTTGGAAAATATTGATGTCATTTTTCACGGCCTTTCAGGCTCGGGATTAATAAGGATAAGTATAGGGGAGCTTGTGTGGCTGGCGGTTAAGCGATCTGCGCAACTAAGGCTTGTTTTGGTATCGGGGGGAAACCTTCAAAAGGTATCCGGCATCTTGGGAGGGGATATCGGGTTATGTGGGATTTGACCGCACTCAAACTCCCTCGGTAGCCTTCCTCTGCACTTGGGGAGGACTCCGGGATCTCCAGTGGAACGCACTGGTGTCCTCCACGCGCGGCGCCCCAAAACGGGCCCATCTTTGGGAGACATGCGGCCACGCACATACTCGCATCGCCCACAACCCCGGAAGCCCCCTTTTAGTCGCCTTTTACGATCAGGCAGGCCGTAGCTCTATTTTTAATCCCGAAGCTACAGGGACTAAAAAAAGTGGAACGCGTCACGATTTTGTCCGTCATCCAAGCAAGGGTCATGCTTATCTTCTCTGTGTCGTTCCAATTTTAGTATATGTACTGCCGAAGCTAGTACTACGCGCAACTAAGCCTAAGCGGAGTTTTATGTGAGATGGGTAATCGTTACTTAAAAAAATGCGAGCTTCCATGCTTTGAAGGGCACGTTTAGCTGTAAGTTTTGGTTGTTGTTAGTTGGAGGTCTTATGTGTGGTTTGAAAACATCTGACAGCGAGATGGTTACTAACGAATCTTCACTAATCCGCATTTGCTCCAATGCTTCGTGGAAAAAGCTCCCACCACCCTCTCAAGTAAAGGAAGAGACCCGTGACCAGCAGTGGGTGTTGCAGCCATAGGACACGTGACTCATTCCTACCATGAAGCTACTCTATTGTGTTTCGGTGGAAGGTAATATAAAAGAGAGATTGTCGTCCACGATACGCATGAGAATACTAAAGTACTTTGGTCATGTCATCCGTAACGAGGAATCTATTATACATCTTGTGGTCCAAGGGTCAGTAGAAGGGAAGTGATCACGAGGCAGATCACCGACTCGTTGGACGGATGCTGTAAAAAGCCTAACAAAATGTTCCATCGTCGATTGTTCCCGCAATGCTACTAACAGAAGCCGCTGGAAATGCATCGCTAGAGCCGCTATATCCAGGGAGAGTGAAGACCAATCACGACAAGGATCATCTTAAGACCACGACCACTCTGTCAAGAGTGAACGACTGAAGAGAGAGGACGGGCAGTGGCCGATCAGACTCAAATTAGTACACCTTCAGCGTTCGAAGTTTCAGGGTGAGAGCATAAGACCTACAGCAATGTTCGGCTATAAAAGGGATAAATTATAATATCCATACACTGCAGCGTCCACTTAACCAATATGTGACCTGCTTGCTAGTGTACTCTATTTAATTAAAATAACAAGAAAAACTTTATCGAAACTTATATTCAATCTACGTTAACTAGCCTGCAATCAACCAAAAACAACTAGCATTGCCCCAGAATTGATTGCCCTGTCACCCCTACTAAATTTGAAGTAAATTGCGATCATTATCAACCGCGATGGCACGTGAACGCTGTTTGACATCCATGGGGTTGGTATAACATTACACGGACTTTTATAAAAGTGGTAGAAGTTACGAATATGGCTTCACCTAAGGGAGTACTACGGTAGCTTTTTTATTTCAATGGAGTAGTCTGCTATGCAGCATGCAGGCCACGTGATGTTTAGTGGTCGTTGCAGCCCATGGACATCTACATACAACCTTAAGCAAGCACAGGTAAGTCTTGTCTGAGGTCGTATGCAGTTGCGCTGCTACTCCGGAGGCTGGTGGTCGCCTCATGTAAGTGTGGCCGGCAACTGCACCTTTCCACCGAAAAACAATAGAATTGGTTCAAGGCAGAAGTGGGTGCAGCGGTGGTACTTCCCCGGGCGAACCATAATAGTTCTACCACCTACAAAATTCGTCCATTCCCATTTTCTTCGCGAAGCAGATTAATTATGTTTAAGTAAGATGAAGTTGCCAGTCAGACGCACATGAGGACACCATTGGTCTTCGAAGTTGCAGGGTGATTGCATACGACCACTGTTAACGCTCAACTATAATAAGGAAAAATCGTGATGTCCATAGGAATCTATCATGATGTCCATGGCGAATACTTAACCAACCCGAGGCTATTATGCAGTATTATAGCAGGCTATTGTGATCTATATAATTCAAAGAAATAACAAGGCAAGACTTGAAAATTTTATTCAATCTAAGTAACCCAAGGCCTGCACTAAAATCAAAACTTGCGTTGCTCAAAGTACCGAATGTTAACTATTACTAACGTACATAAAGATTGATCATCACGTCACCCCCACTAAATTTGAAGTAAATTGCGATCATTATCAACCACGATGGCGTGAACGCAGGTCAGAGCCCGTCGTGCTTGGCACCCTACTATACGAACTTATTGACGGATTTTCTTTCACGCTACCACACATATTAAATAATATTTTATTTATTTATTTATTCTTTATTGCGCGTAAAAAGTACAAAGGGCTGACTATTCTACGGCTGGGCATATACTATGAGAGCAGAGAGAGAGATGCATCTGCTATGAGATTTTAAAAGAAATATGGTTACAGCACAGAATACATAATAGTACAGGTTACAGTCCACAGCATTTATCAGAATGACGAAGATGCTTAAAATAAATTATAACTTGATATCTTTTCGATTATTGAGAAAACCGGCCAAGTGTGAGTCGTTCTCGCGCATGTAGGATTCCGTACCATTATCTATAAAAAAACAACAAATCACACTGTTGTATGGGAGCCCCCTTAAATATTTATTTATTCTTTTTTTTAGTATTTGTTGTTACAGGAGCATGTGTAGCTATCACTGTTTATAAGACAGACATAGTAATGGGACATTTATTTTTACTCTTTGGATACGGAATTCTAAAAAGGACATTGACAAGCAGACGGACATACGGAGATTGGTATATTAGTTACTTAAAGCAAATGTTCAGCTCAAATGTACTCACTCACCCGTCAGTGAAGAGGGCATTGCGCCTCGCTTCTATACATAATTTTTGTGCCAAATCTGGTGCGTGGGAAGAACGCACGCATTTTTATTTTGTCACACATTCACAAATAAATATTCTTTCATCGCTACCGACGCATACATTTCCAAATATGTCAAAATCAATTAACAACATCATTTTCTATGCACTGACAACACTGACACCGACACACACACACACACACACTAGTTGTATAACTAGAAGGAACATTGTGCATGGACGTTGGGTCGAGGGGTTCGTCCATAAAGGCCACTCCTCTGACGGGTGTTCTACCTGTCAGTACCTGTGATGCTCTAAGATTAGGTATTTTAAAGCAACAGGTAAAATGAATTATTAAAAGGTGTGTAATGAAGATATTTGTAGGATCATGAAAGTAAATTAGTTTTTATTCTTTTGGGAACTGAACCCTAAAAACTATTTGCGATCTTTATCAGTTGCGGTGTCGTGCTTGGTACCCCATTACACGGACCGCTTGACGGATAAACAACGCAATTATAACAATCACCAAGTCATTATAATCAAAACAATTTGTTTATTGTTTTGGCATTAATAGTTTATTATTGAAATGATCAGTCATATTGTGCAATAAAACTAACGGTAATACTGTATTTAAACTGCACAGTCTCATATTATGTAAAATCAGCTAAATCGGCAAAATTTCGTATACGGCCTCTTATTATTAAAATTTTCATACGAGGGATAGAAATAGCCTTTCAAAAATGAATAAATAACGTAGTTTAAAAACTAAAAAACACGCTTTTGTGAAAATACTAACTAAAAAGTAAAAAAATATTAGAATAAAATGTATTTTACTGTAAAAAAAGCGTGGGGTGGTTTTTAAGATACTATTGACACCATGCACCCCACGCTATTTTTTACAGTAAAATACATTTTGTTCTATTTTTTTTTACTTTTTAAACTACGTTATTTATTTTAAATTTTTTAGTTGGATTTTTATTCTCATATTATTGCATTGTCATCGGCCCTTGACCCATGTGCAAATTTTCAAGTTAATCAGACGCTTAGACGTGTTAAAAATATAAAACTTTATATTTGTTTCATTAAGTACCTTAGGCCACGAACTTATCAGCCGCCCCTCTTAATTTTTTTTATCCTGATGATCCTAGTTAGGACTTTAATATAAAGTTATGAGATTATTCTATTGTCTTTGGCTCTTGACCTCTGTGCAAATTTTCAAGTTAAATGAAGTTAAAAGATTCCGTTACATACATACATTCATAAATACATACAGGTCAAGTTAATAAAAGCGTGTTAAAAAGTGAAACCACCTTCTGGAAAAGCAAATTACATTGTTCACCTACATTATTCTACGTTTCAAGGGAACGGTAATTTTCATTAATTCCAGATAATTCCAATAAAACACAAGCAGTCCCACGAGGAACTAACCTAAGATTAATTGTGTGTGATTAGGGTATGGTATTAAAAAGGAGCGAATAAACCCTAAGGAAGGCATTACTTATTTACGTGTCGGCTAGTATAGAACGGAAGTGATCTATGCAGCTTAGTCAAACGGCCGTGGTCGGGTGTTAGATGCGTGACCGCTAATGGCAAAAAAAATATGCACGTTTCCGTGCTTCAGAGGGCACGTTAAGCCGTCGGTCCCGGTGTTTGTCGATAGTTACCAGTGTTTTAATCTTTATGGAGGCTTTTTGGGTGGTTTGAAAACATCCAACAGCTGGTTGGCTACTAACTCATCAAACCACATTTGAAGAGACTTCAAGAGACCCGTCCAAAGCAATGAGACGCAAAAAGGGTTGCGCCTGTCTATTTATTAAAAATATTTCTTGATAGAGCGTGGTAGTAATTAGAATCAGATTGCCAGGTAATTCAATAGGTACTTGTCGTCAGTAAACCCAAAACCTAAAATCTAAATCAACGGATTCAATGATACTTAAAGATCGTTCAACTTTAAAATCAATTTTTTTGACATAAAAATGTTCCAAAAAACAAGCGAAGCGAAAAACCTACACTACATTTTCAGCAGAATGTAAATTCACTAGTTAGTTAGTTGTGGCGTTTACTTTAATTATTCTTTAAAACAATTAAAACCCGTTGAATTAAACACACAAAATAAATTCTATGCCTGTCTGTCGATTTGTCTGTCCAATCATAAAATTGTTATTATGTTCCCACATTCATAGCTGCACTGAAAATATCCTCGTAAACCTAAATGTGCATGCACGTTATTGTACGTTTCCATCGAGTGGTAGTCTGAGCGGCATTTTAATTAATTCCAGGTTATTACAGGAAAATGCGGCCTCAAGATATTGCACGAGAGAACTAACCTGAAAGGAACATTTTATAGATGCCATGTTTATATTTTATACTGCAAGTTTATTAAAAACCTTTAAATTAGTTTCATTGGAAAGGTGCAGTTGCCGGCCAGACTCACAAGAGGCGACCATTAGCGATTAGGCGTGCATTAGTTGCACTGCTACTTTGGACAGCAGCGCAACTGCATACGACCTCAAGCGAGACTTATGCTTGCTTGACGTTGTGTACATGGGATGCAGCGACCACTTACTTAACACCGCACTTAGCCTGTAAGCTCGTTTGCTAATTAATAAATTTAAATAAAAATAAATAAAAAATAAATTGCAAAATTTAAAGCATGGTCTTCGCCGGGATGCCACCGCGACCGGCGGGAGCTCCTGAAGAAGGTCCTCGGTCAGGACCGAAACATGTCGGCATCCCCGATAAACATTTACCTGAGTACACTCGTGTAATAAATAACAACAATGTTAGTATACACTCACTCACACAATATTTAAGGCGAATAGAGTTCACGCGTGTATTCTTGGCAGTGTTCGTAGAAGGGGGTGTTGTTGTTTAATTTAAACAGACTTTCGGGCCATAACAGTAATTTGAGGTGTATTTACTGCGTCTAGACGACATGTTTTGGGTGTCAAAGCGGTGAAAATAAATATAACCTTACTATCATGTAGTGATAAGTAAATTATTTCAAAGATAACTGAAATATTAGAAAGTTGCATTTAGTTCTGTATTGATTTTGATTTTTATCTTAGTACTTTTAGTATATATTAGTACCTGAAATAAAATAAAATTGCAGAACGTGTTGCCAGTGACGACCTATGGCTCTGAGATGTGATGGAAGACGAAGCGAAATAGGAGGACAATTATTTGATGACATGTACATACTCGTATGTAGATGATATATCTATGTAAAATTCTCCATACCCCCATTAAAATTGTATAGTTTAGAAAGCTCCAGCCGTTCCAATTATATTCCAGCCAGCCATATTATTATTAAATAAGCAGTAGGTATTATTATTAATACTATAATTAAGTGTTTTATTAATTTCATAGTTTTATGCGTAAAGATAACTGAAATATTAGAAAGTTGCATTAAATTCTGTTTTGATTTTGATTTTTATCCTAGTACTTTTAGTATATATTAGTACCTGAAATAAAATAAAATTGCAATACGTGTTGCCAGTGACGACCTATGGCGCTGAGATTTGATGGAAGACGAAGCGAAATAGGAGGATAATTATGAGATATATCATCTACATACTCGTATGTAGATGATATATCTATGTGAAATTCTCCATATCCCCATTAAAATTGTATACTTTAGAAAGCTCCAGCCGTTCCAATTATATTCAAGCCAGCCATATTATTATTAAATAAGCCGTATTATTATTAATACTATAATTAAGTGTTTTATTAATTTGATAGTTTTATGCGTAGTTACAATTTTTTTCAAAAATCTCGTGTCACGATGTTTTATCGTCATACTCCTCAATAAATATTAATGAATATCTTCTAGTATGTTTGGTAGATAAGAGAATTGGTTCTGAACTAATATGTCGTACAGTGTTACGAAATATAGTTCAGCACCTAATGAGGTGCATTAGTATCGAGGATTTTTTTTACATATCTATTTGTTTTATGGTAATGATCCTTTCTAACGATGAAGGACAGCTACTGAATACATAATGGTACATAAAAGTGACATTAGTGAAGCGTTTATGGCCTGGCGGTTAGCGTAGAACGCAAGCGATCTATGCGACCAAGCCAAACGGGCGCGGTTGGGTTTGATATGAGTGACCAAAAGTGGCATAAAATTTCATTCGCGTTTCCGTGCTTCGGAGGGCACGTTAAGCTGTCGGTTGCAGTTGTTGTCAATAGATAAGAGTCGTTAAACCTTGTCGGAAGCCTTATGGGCGGTTTGATAATCCGACAGCGGGTTGGCCACTAACCCGTATCTTCACCAACCCGCATTGAAGCAGCGTGGCGGAGTAGGCTCCAGGCCTCTCCAATAATTAGGGGAGACACGTGCACGTCAGTGGGACGTAAAAAGGGTTGCAGCAAAGAGTGACCTTAGACATACATAGAGTATTTCCATTCTTTTTCTTAAATAAGCTCATTATTTAAGAAAAAGAAAGGATTTCATAAATGTATAATAGCGTAAGGTTTTTAATATTAGATAAACGAAGTAAAAACGAGATAAAGTCACCTCTATGTTCATATGACAAGGGCATGCGGGCCCGACAATGTCGTTCAGCGAAACGCTCTTTGTTTCGCCCAACCTTTCTATGTATAGAAGTGAAATTATACAGGGTGATTTGTAATAGATGCAATTCCTTTTAAGGGGATAGAGTATGGACCATTTGCTGCAAAATAAGTACTGAAACACCCTTTTTAATTTTCAGTATTTTCAAAGACATTTGATTGTTTGTACTTTTTCTGAAAATATCCCGATTTTAAGGTAAAATGATTAAATACAATATACTGCTAATAGGACAACTTTTTTTTTATTTATGTTTTCTGAATAGACAATTAATAAATCGCAAACAAATAAAATTGATGCACAGTTCAATATTTAAGATTATTAGAAAATACTATTAAAAGAAACGCTTAAAACATTTAATATTACTTAATGAAATGATATAAGAGAATTTTAACTGGTCACCCACCTTAGGCCGTTGGCGTATCTTTGATCCTTCTTTTTTGAACTGTCATCCAACAATAACTTATTTTGTATAAACCTTATCGGAACCCAAAAAAGGGGTGTAATGATTTATAAAAGAAGTTTAATTCTTAATAGAGCGCATAGCATGTAGCGAAAAATATAAAAAAAAATGTTGTAGGAAATAAATTTAAAATAGGTTTAAAAACAGTGAAATGCAATTCAAATGATTTGGTCGTCCATTCCACTGCAAAAGATAAATGTTATAAAAGTGAAGTTAAGCACTTAAGATAAACGATATAAAAGGATACTGAATTTGTCACTTTTTGCAGCTTACTGCAGTCTTAGCGTCTCGGAGAACTTAAAGCAGAATTTTATTTAATCCGCACTGAAAAGATTTGAATATTTAGTTTGATGGCCATTTTTCTTGAGAGCTGGAGCAGTTGTCTGAATTATTAAACTGATTGATGACAATTTTCATCTTTACAATTCAAGCAATTTGCCCCTGTAAAATATAGGTTAGTAAAAGATCTACCAATGTAAAGTTTTGGTCAAAAATATATAATAAACTACCGGAATTCCTCAAAATTAAAGTGGACAATGTGTTTAAAATGTATTTACTGGAAAAGGCGTATCACTTGGTTACTGATTTTCTAGACGATAAAGCGGTATAAAGAAATTCCATAAAAACTTGGGAGGTTTTTCTTCTGTCGGCTTTTTTTCCTCTTAGTGTATAAAAACCCTGCAATATGGGTACCCAAAGCCAACGATCGGATCCGATTCGAAAAATAAAAATAAATATAATTAATCAATTTTAAGGTGCAATATATAATGATAAAAGTAATATAAATACAATAAACCTTTTTTTTTTTTTTTTCGAGGGTAGGTGCTAAAAAAGTTAACAGCTGTTTTTGATATTCCGATTTTAATTTTCTTATTAAAATTATTTAACATTGTTTTAAAGTTATAAAAGTATAAAAATCTAGTAGTGAATGTAACAATACCTTGAAACTGATATTGGCTATGATAATAAATTAGTTTTTATGTACATACCAGCACCACCCATCTCAACAACTGAAACTGCACATTTTTTTTACATTTACTGTCACTGAGTTAATACACTGCAATCCCAATGGCACAAGTGGAAGCAATAGAGAAGGCACAGAAGGAGATGGATTTACTCTGGACCAACAAAATGGCAAGTTTTGAAACTCGTCTAGATGCCTTGACAACACCTTCTAATCCCACTCTTCAGGAACTACGTGAAGAATTCACAGCCTTCAAAACCTTGGTTGTTGAAATGCTTAAGGTCCTGCGCCTTCAAGTCTATGAAGCCACAAAAATGTTAGATGCCATCGACACTAGGAGCCGTCAGAAAGTCCTGCTATTTAATGGCATCCCCGAGGAACCTGATGTAAATGTTGAAGAGAAGATAATAGACCTCATTCAAAATCAGTTGGGTCTCAGTCAGGTGAATAGCTCTTCTTTGAAGCGTTGCCATCGCCTCGGAGTCAAGGGTACAGAGAATGTCCGGCCAATTCTGGTTCATTTCTCTTCTCATCACACCAAAGCTGAAGTCTGGCGCTCAAAGTCCAAATTGAAAGGCAGCTCAGTGACATTGACTGAATTCCTCACTAAGTCACGACAATCTGTCCACAAAGGAGCCCGTAAGTTTTTCGGTATGCGCAATGTCTGGACCATGGACGGTATGATTTACATTAAGCCACCGGGTGGAGCGCGAGTCAAAATTTCAACTCAAGAGGAGCTTGACCAACTGTGTAAAAAATATCCTCAGGTGGAGCGATCGTCTGAGAGTTCATCAGATGAAGGGGCTTCTAATCAAAACAGTGAGTCTAAATCCAACCGCCAGCAGCGTAACGCCCGTCGTAAACCACCCCAGGGCGACGATACAAAAAGATCTAGGCGGCAAGCTCCAAAGAAATAGATCTCAGGTATCCCATAGAAACCCTGATATTGCATGACTGCACTCTTTGTTAGTTTAGTATAGTCATTTTTGTTTCGTCATTTTCCGTGTTTTGAGTTTTTGATTATGTATATAGTTTCAATTGTTTTGTTCGTACGCTCTTCAATGTAAACTCTGCTGATTTTGTAATGTCGAAGGTAGTTTATTTTTAATATCCACAAACTGACTTAACTGACACTTTTTCATGACTTGTTGTCATCACTTTTAACAAAAAATTAACAAATATCAAATCAATCGTAATTATTAGTTTAGTTAGGTACATTCCAGTTTCAATCAGTCATTTTGTAATGTAAGTGTCAACTGTCATGTCAGTCAAGTCAACGTCGTTCATGGAAGATACGTCAAACTACTTTTGTTTTTCTTGGTCAAGGCGTTGATTCCAGCATTTTCAGTAGCGGAAATGGCAATTAGTTGTACTTGTTTTTTTTTTTTTTTTTGTGTCATTGTCTACAAACAGGTGTGCAACTTGGAATCGAAAGTTGTTTGTGTATAAATACCTAGTGCTTTATTATCTTTCTAACCAACAAAGCTTTATTTTTCACATGTTCAAAGTTGTGTCACCTGGGTGTAGTGCTACCAGTTCACATTTATTTTAATGTAGTAAGCATAGTTATTAACGTACTGATTTATGTTACTTTTAAATCTTGGCTTATGTTATGTATGTAAATCATAGTGTTGTCTTTATTTATTTACCTTTTTTTGTCGTGCATGATATTGTTATGGTTATTTCTGTGTAGTTATATCTGTGTGAAGTGTCATTTAATTACTCATTAATGTTTTTTCGTTCAATCGATGTAAATGTTAAATTTTGTATTATTCTAACAGTCAATTGATGGGTTGGTGTGAGTGACATGAGCCGTTTTTATTTTATTTGTTTATTATTATCTTGTGATCTATACTCAATACTTATATATTATATTTACGTTTATTTTTTATCTTATATTGTAGTGTATTATATATATTTTTTTTTATATATTAACCTATTTATTTTATACGTACTTAAATGTCAGATAATGAATCCTTTTATTCTGCAAATGATTCAGATACTTCTTATGGGTCTTGCGATGAGTCGTCAAGCGCACTCTCTCTGAAATATCAATTAGAAACGGTTTTCGCAAACAATAAAAAGTGCTTGAATATTTGTCATATCAATGCGCAAAGTATACCGAGCCACTTTGCTGAACTGGAAGCCACATTATCTAGTGATTACATTCACGCCATACTTGTCTCGGAGACCTGGTTGAAACCATCTCTTCACTCTTCTCTGTATCCTCTACCGGGTTTCTCACTCCTACGCAACGACCGGACAGGGAAGGGTGGCGGAGGGGTTGCCATCTATTTACGGGCTTCGATTCACCACAAAATCATAGCCGCATCACCATCCTGCTACTCTGCTTCCGCTGAGTACTTATTCATAGAACTTGATTTGAAGGGTGTTAGGGTGTTGCTAGGTGTGGTATACTGTCCTCCCTCTATTGATTATTTTAATGAATTAGAGCGTGTACTTGACACTTTAGGGTCGGACTATGCACATTACTTAATCATGGGGGATCTTAATACGGATCTTTTAAAAGATTCTCACAGGGCCCTTAAACTTCGATCTATTGTGGACTCAGTCAATCTAAACATTCTACCGTTAGGTGCTACTCATCTCAATATTGACACTGAGTCTACTTGGTTAGATGTCATAATATCTAATTCTCCCGAGCATATCCGCACACACGGACAGTTTCCGGCTCCCGGCTTCTCTCGCCATGATCTTATCTACGCAGTATTTAAACTTAGGACACCAAGGCATAAACCTTCCGTCCTAAATATTAGGAACTTTAGAAAAATATCCATTGAAAAGCTACGGGGTGACGCATCACGTATTGACCTTGGCCCGGTAGCGGGGGCATCTACAATCGACTCTAAAGTCTCACTGTTCAGTAAAGCTGTTCTCGACTTGTACGATGTCCACGCTCCTGTGCACAGTGTCAAACTGAAGCGTGCCCCGGCTCCTTGGATGTCTGAAGGTGTACGGATGGTGATGAGAAGGCGGGACCGAGCTTTTCGTGCATTCAAAAAAGATCGCTCCGAGGAGAATTGGATAAAATTCAAAGTAGCTAGAAATCGTTGTAATCAGATGGTACGAATAGCTAAACGCCGATATATCCATGAAAACATTATCAATAGCTCTCCCGCTAACGTGTGGAAATTTATTCGATCTCTCGGAGTATGTAAACCACCTGAAGAAGAACGGAATCTGAGTATCTCACTCGATTGCATAAATAATTTCTTTGTTTCCTCCTCACCTCTAGATCCAAATATAAAAAGTCACACAATAGATTTAATCACCAGTACACAGCCACCATCTATACCCGCCTTTCAACTTTCTCTTGTCACACAAAAAGAGGTTAAGGCAACTATCTTGAAAATAAGTTCGAAGGCTGTTGGTAGTGACAATATAAGCAGAACAATGATATTGCCGATAGTAGATGTTCTCTTACCCACAATTACACACATAATAAATTTTTCTTTACTATCGGGTCAATATCCATCAAGTTGGAAAAAGGCGCATGTGCGTCCTCTTCCAAAAGTTTCCGATCCTATGCTTCCTAGTCATTACCGCCCGATCTCAATTCTTCCTTTCCTTTCAAAGCTTCTGGAAGCCTGTGTCCATAAGCAGCTCTCTTCATTTGTCTGTAAGCATAACCTACTGAGTGATTATCAGTCGGGTTTTAGATCTGGTCATAGTACCACGACTGCGCTAGTCAAGGTCATCGATGATATCAGACGTGGCATGGATGATAGGCTGGTCACAGTGGTGGTGCTGATTGACTTTTCAAATGCTTTTAACACAGTCGACCACGATATTCTCCTCTCCATACTTTCCCATCATAACAATTTCGATCCAACAGCCCTCATGTGGTTTACATCTTACCTTCGCGATCGTCAGCAGTCAGTACATCTGGGGCAGAAGTGCTCCAAATGGGCTGACGTCAGCACTGGCGTACCGCAAGGCGGTATTCTTTCTCCATTGTTGTTTTCGTTGTTTATCAACTCCATCACTTCTATAGTTGACTGTTCGTACCATCTCTATGCTGACGATTTACAACTGTATGTCCACTCTAAATTAGAGGAACTTCCCAGTGCAATCGCCACTATTAACAACAATCTTGATGCTATCAAACGCTGGTCGATTGCACATGGTATTCGCGTCAATCCTTTGAAATGTCAGGGGATATTGATAGGCAGTTCAAGATTAATATCCAAAATCGACATTCTGACTCTTCCAGCAATGCTATTCGACAATGTCACTATACCTCTTGAAAACACCGCGAAAAACCTAGGCCTACAATTAGATAGCGGTATGAACTGGCGGGCACAAATTAATGAAATCAGCCGAAAAGTCAATGGTTCCCTGCAGTCTCTTTATCGTTTAAAAAACTTCCTGCCTTACAAAACTAAACTAATGCTTATTCACAGTCTTATTTTGCCTATCATTGATTATGGTGATGTTGCATATCCGGACCTAAATGAAAATCTTCTGGATAAACTAGATCGCCTCCTTAATAATTGTATTCGATTTATTTTCAACCTTCGTAAATACGATCATATTTCTAGTTATCGAAGCCAACTTAAATGGCTTACTATTCGACAGAGGCGTAATTCTAGAATTCTTTTGGTTCTGTATTCTATTTTACATGATCCAACTTCTCCTCAATACTTAAAGGAAAAATTTCAGTACCTCTGTTCCTCGCATGACAGAGGTTTACGTTCCTCCAATAACCTTATGCTCGACATTCCTCCACATAAAAGTGACTTCTTCCGATATTCCTTTACAGTTCAGGCTATACTACAATGGAACACCCTACCCGAGACCGTTCGTAAAGCTCCCAGCAAAAGTATGTTCAAGAGGCTTCTTCGAGACCATCTCTTGCGTAATTCCACTCTCTCCTGAATCATTTGAGGATCTGACTTTAACGATTTTGTTATATGTTTACTTGGTTGTATTATAGGTATTTATATATTTAAGTATTTATGTTTGCTTATGTACATATATACATATATAAATATATTATATTATATATATTAATTATATATATTAGGTATAGAAATATGATAAAGTGTATATTATATTGTGTTATTATTTGCTTATTAATTCTCTACTGCTATAGTATGCGCCTACCACAAGCTCTACTCATCACCCAGGGTTGGCTGGTAGAGAATGCCATTAGGCATTAAGCACGCCCTTGTATCCTTAGTGTAAGGTAATACTATAAGGTTAAGGTTAAATAAATAAAATAAATAACACTATTTCAATGTACATTTTTATATTTGTAATTTGTAATAAGTTAAGTTCTTAATTATTTTAATATTTGCATACCTCATAAAAGTAAATATGGTGAACCAAATGTATAAAAACACCTTTTGTAATAACCCATATGTGTTCAAATAAAAGTCTTTGTTTTTGTCAAAATTGCAATTGCTGTCTTAAACCGAACTCGGGCAGTTTTACGCGGGAAGTACATCGACGCGTAGCACAACGGCCACTTCGCCATACAGTTCTTAGGAAAAATCAAAGTTTGATGTTTGCATTATAATAATCTGGCAATCTCACAAGAAAGCTTAAATCATAGTTTACTGAAATAATATTCCATTAATTATACCGTCGTTGAAACTGGCATGACTCAGCCGCTGACGTAGAACTCAAGTGATCTACGAAGCTAAGCAAAATTGGCGTGGACGGATATAAGACGGATGACCGCTTTAAAGAAGAAGGACACTAAAACGTGCTTCGGAGGTCACATCTCCACTAACCCACATCATAGCAGCGAGGTGTTGTCTAGCAGTAAGCAGCAAAAAAGGTTATAGACAATGCCGTAGTCAGTTTCAACACGAATTTCTACAATTTCCCACAAAATTTTCGATTAACATAAGGATTTTACTACAGGATTTCAATCTATTCTCTTCTTGTATTGAATTTGTTAATAAAATATGTGTGTAGTAAGTAAGATCGTGTAATAAGCTTTTACTACCTTTGAGATTAAAGATAATCTTTGAGTTGGTGGTTCCTTTACCGTAAAATGCGTAGTTATATTTGACTTTTAGGAAATCTTTAATTATTACTTTGAAAGATAAACAGGGAATTTGCTTTCAACCTTGACTTCCGAGGGATAGAACTTCGTGTTCCCAAAGTATATATCAATACTAACTGTGCTCCGTGGTTTCACCCACGTTGGAATAGAATAAATACATTGTAATGAATCTTGAATAAGAGCAGCGATGGCCGAGTGGTAAATAACCGTGGTCTCTGACGCGACCGACCCCAGGTTCAAATCCTCGGTGCGCACCTCTGACAAAGAAATTTGTAATGTGCGCATTTATCGCTGCTCCACGGTGATGGAAAATATTGTGATATTTAATTAATTACGATGTTCTCCGTCGCCGTGCATGCCTGAGAGAAATTCATAATTTCTCGAAAGCATGACGTCCACCAATCCGCACTTGGCCAGCGTGGTGGACTATGGCCTATATCCCTCACACTTGTGATTGGAGACCTGTGCTCAGTAGTGGGACATAAAAAAAGTTGAAAAAAAATGAATCTTCCGATGGATCTTCTTCTTCTTCCGATGAAAAAAGGGTTGCAGCCAATGGATCTTCCACACATATCTCTCCACCAAAAAACAATAGAATTGCTTCACTGCAGAAGTGGGTGCAGGTGCAATGGTGGTACTTCCCCGGTGAAACCATTAACGTTCTACCACTACAGAATGGGCCCATCTTCGGTAGAGCAAATGTGCTCTTTTGCACCTTCCGATGCTTACCGCCGTCCTTCCCGGGGCTGCTAGCTGGACGGAGCCTCTTGCGATCAGGCAGGGGATACCGTAGCTCTATTCTGAATTCTGAAGCTACACAGACTCAATACCGTTGCCCTGGCAAAAAAAAAACAACAAGTTCGCACCTGTATACCACCTATAAGAATTAAAATTACATACACGTACGGACGCGCTCCAACAGGTCATTCACACATTAACACACAAACGCAAATGTACAGGCTCAGACACAGGGATAGACAAGCACACGGACATTCCCACACACACTCACGTACATTGATACGTACACATATATACCAGTGTTGTGTGTCTATCGTACCCAGGATAGAAGAAATAATAGATTACAAGTGTTAAACGTTTTTAAAACACAAAGTAGAAAGATGTTTTAATACGGTGAAAAGTATCCTGTGTAACTCCTCAGTCTCCGAACTATCTCCACGCGTAAAAATCTATCCATTAGATTACTGCATTATAAAAAAGGACAAACAAACAAACAAATCATTCAATTCGCAGCGAGACATAACTTTGACTGATCAATTAAGTAGCCTTCTGCTCTGGCTTTCCCATAGTGATGAAATATTTTCCTCGGGTGTAAACAGTAGCTGTTATTCTCCAACCTTCAAACCATATCCATACAAAATCAATACGTAGCACATATAGGTGGTGTATCAACTACGACATAGGTAATAATAGTGTGGGTAGGGGGTCTCTTACTAACCTGTGGAGATTTAAACTCAACACGTCTAGTATATCGCAAAGCTATCTCGTTTTCCTTTCGAACCAAAGTTTACAGCGGAATTTGGCCTTCAAACTCAAAATACTGGTCGAAACGTGAGTCAATTATTTCGAGAATTCCAAATTTATAGCAAATTGTATTTAACTTTGTCCAGCGCACGTAGAGTTCGAAGGCGGAAACCTACAGCCTTTTAAGGTAAGGGACATTAAAATTTCTAGTTTAATAACTTTATTCTATCAATCTACATTAGAGAAACGTGTTGGATTGGTCATTCTGTAACCCCTACTATCTCTATACAAACTATCATATCATTCTGGAATCATCATTGCGATGTGAAAGAACGGCTAATAATTAAACATACAGACACACTTTGACATTTATAATATTTTTATAACGTTTCACACTCATATCCCCACAGTAGGGTAGATATACCCTGTGTTGGGGTAGAGGAAAAGGCAGAAGAACAAACTACACAAAGACCGAGAACAGAAATTTAAACTCATTCGAATTTCTGTTTCGCCGGGAATCGAACCCGGGACCCTCCGATAGGCAGTCCGGCGTGATAACCTTTGCGCCAAACGGGTCGTCGAATATTAAGTACAGAATAACGCTTCACACTCAGATACCCTGTGTTTCGATTACCATGAACACACAAAAATCAAGGACACAAACACCCAAACCAGTGAAAATCCTCTAAATTCGTCATTTTTTTCCTAATGGACTCATTGTAGTTGGCCCTACCGGCCTTTACTGCTTCACCAGGTTTTTGTAGCGAGCCTGAGTGGCTCAACCAGAATTAAAAGGGTGTGGGAGAGGTATGAGTGATCCCGGATCCCGGCTGGAAAGCCGCAGCTCGTTCACGTTGCTCCGCCTCAAGATAAAGAGGGCTACGGGTTGAGCGACCGATCAGAGGGCGTCTTTTGTGAGGCTCGGACCTCAACTCGGATTGACTCGGTGTATAGGAAAAGACAGCCGGCACACGCGGCCACCAACTTTTTTCAGGTTTTTTATGTTCCACTGCTGAGTACCGATCTCCTTTCAGAAATGAAAGGGATGAGGATAGTCCACCCCCTGGTCAAGTGCGGATTAGTGGACATAATGCCTTCCAGAATTTCATCCATTCATACATCAGCCCTTCCCCCTAAAGTTCGCAACTCTTCCTGGCCCTGCGCCTTATAAATCCAGCGGCTTTCCGCCGTATTCTTTAGGTTATCAATCCAGCTAGTTGGAGAACTTATGAGTAGGTAACTCTCAAGTGGGGGCCACACTAACGTGAACGTCAACATCAACGCGATACACATTGCGTTTATTTCGGTCGGGTCCTTGGTAATATAATTTTAAATTGTTATTTTTAAGACGCTTTTATTAGCTTCACTTGTAACTAACTATGTATGTAAGAAAATCTTGGAATCTTAATTTGACCCACTTCCCGGTATTCAATTTAGAATGATATTTTGCACACGCTCTGAGTTCTGATGACAATACATGACTAGCTAAGAAACGTCATTACAAATCTAAAAATAAGCCGGCCTCCCCAAAATGGTGTACCCATGATATGGGTATTAAATGAAAGGGTTTGCTGAATGGGATAAGAAATTCTTAAAAAAATTCCAACTAAAAAATTAAAAATAAATAATGTACTTTAAAAAACTAAAAAACACGCTTTTGTGAAAATACGAAATAAAATGTAAAAAATAAGAAGAAAATGTATTTTACTATAAAAAAGCGTGGGGTGGTTTTTAAGATATAATTGACACCATGCACCCCATGCTTTTTTTACAGTAAAATACATTTTCTTCTTATTTTTTACTTTTTAGTTCGTATTTTCACAAAAGTGTGTTTTTTTCGTTTTTTAAACTACATTATTTATTATATTCTAAATTAATTTACGACACACTGTAAAATTATGGATTATAGATACTATTTGGATAATTATCCAAAAATGTGCATGAAGAGAATCTTTTCTAGGAGTCAATTCAAATTGGAATGAAATTTCTTTACAGCTATACAACGTCTTTCTACTGTTTTTATATATATGTATATATATATATAAATGAACCAAACAAAAAGCCAGACGGGCTGCGTGATGTTAAGTGATCTTAAGTCTCCTAATGACACAGGCAGCCCCAGGGGAGTCACTTAAACATTGCCGGCTTGGAATGAGAGCTTTTTTTACAGTTTTCTTGAAGAACCCCATATCATAGTCCACTGGAAATGCCTCAGTTGGAAAGATGTCCCATAACTTACACGTCAGTGGTAAAAAGGAGCGTGCAAAGCAGACTGTGGGGGACCGCAACTAGTCTAGATGGTGTCGGGTATTCTCTTCCTGATCTTTCTTGATCAGTCCTTCTGGATGTCTTTTTTATCAAGTGGAAAATAACCAAGTGAAACCTAACCATAATAATATACGACTATACCTATGTGAGCGGATTCTTGGTGACCTCAACAACACAACCTGGAGTTGTGGATTCTTAACAAATCTAAATAAAGAGCTGAAGATTCTGGACATTAGTCCAGTAGATCACTGTTAAGTAATCCAAAACCGTCTACGAAAGGAGATACTAATTACTCTCTATCGTTTTGAGTGTGTCATAGAGACTTTAAGTGTGTTGGTTTCTAATTTAATTCTGTGCTGAGTTAAGTCGCTTATTTCTGTAATTACTAGGTTATAAAATAATCCCTGTTACACTCTTAACAGATTTTATTTCATTACAGCGTTCTACGCTAGCCGCCGAGCCAACATTACAGAACGAAGGAAAAAGAACACAAAGAAAAGAAGATGTTGAATGCTAAAAAAGCAATTACGTTATTGCTGCACTCCATAACCAAAGCCATATTAGTTTTTAAAATAAGAATTCATGCGATTCGGCCGCTTGAACGCCTTTATTGTCGCATTGAACTCTTTGACGTACTGCCACTCGGTTTATCGCTAAACAACAATGTGAATGGCGTTGTTAAATTATTGTGTTGATTCGTGGCAAAACATTGAACGTTCAACGGCATTTTCCTTTAGTTTGGCCTTGGCGTCAGAGAAGCACATTGACGGAAAACATCGTATTTAAATATCACAATATGTTCTCTTACTGTAAAGCAGCGACAAATACGAACATAACGAATTTCTTTGTATGAGGTGCACGCTGGGGCTTGAACTCGGTATCTTCATGTTGGAGACGCCCATCGCTGTTCTATCATCTGCTTGAAAGTAGAACACAAAAATTAATAAAAAAGTGACAAGCCCAGAGACTATTATTATGTAATAAATCTATCATAATGACGGACTGAAACTATGAGAATCTGGACGCACCACATTGATTATAATGCGGCAGTCGCCTCAGCGAACTGTTGTCGTTAGCTGCACGTGTTTCGTGTTTAGGATGATGTCATGGTCATAGCCGACGCGGATAGCGGTAATCGTACGTTTTTGATCGTTTGATCTAATGGTATTTTTATTCTTTGAATGGACGGGCAGACGAGCATGCAGGCCACGTGGTGTTATGTGGTCGCTGCAACTAATTGATATCTACACCATAATCCTGAATCTTTCATCTACTCCGAAAGCTGATAGTCATCTAATGTAAGTCTATCAGGCAACTGCACCTTTCCAAACAAAATAGAATTGCTTCATGGCAGAAGTGGATGCATCGGTGGCATTTTCCTGGTCTAACCATTAAAGTTCCACATCCTACGAAATGTTGGTATTTGTATTGTATGCTAAGTTATCATTATTATTTGTGCACTTCGTATATACATACTTCGTCGTGTATACTAAGTCACGATTAGGTGCAGAGCTAATGGCTTACTCGCAAATATATCATACATTAAAATAACGCAGAAATCCGTCTTTCTATCCATCCTTCTTATTTTACATAACAAACCTTATAAGTCATTGCTACTAACATAAAATATTTATATCGAAGTAATTAAAATAGTTCAGCTATCTTTAAGTAGCTATATCTCCTTCAAAAATAATCATTAAACTGAACCATTTCGTAGACGTAGTTATTCAACATGCATCCTCGTCAACCGTACAAAACCGAAATTACTTCTATGTAAACATCGACCAACAAAAAGCTCCATTTATACCTAAGTAACAAAAATCATTAAAAGAATAAATTATTGAATCGCCGATTTTATGTAGGTACTCGCTCAGTGGACATGACTGTGTTCTCAGGTATTTCACGCACTTTCACTCGGCGGTCGTCGAGTACAATATTATGGACTTCTTCAACAACATCCTCAGTAGTGACTTTGACGAACAGAGCGTGGAGCATCAGATGTGCTTGACCGATCACGTTTATATTCATTTATCCAGTTATAAACAGACTGCAACGTTACTACGTTAGTGCCATGAACAGAATTAAGTTCAGTTTTTATTGTGGCATCACTGCAACCCTTCATAAAAATGTTTATGACGGCACGAAATTCAGATTTTTTCATAGTTGTTGAAAATTTACGAGTGATCACAGTTAAACAATGGTTAAACTCACAAAAACTTATTTTTTTTGCTGAATTTTTGAAAGTCTTCATTTGAAAGATTGTGCCTGCCAGTGTTAATGCCATTTACGAGAAAAAGGTTTCATAAATAGTTTTTAAAAGGACTTATCAAACAGCCCAAACAGCCCTCGTAGTATAAACATTTCGCGGCCATAAAATTCTCAATACGCCGTTGGCAGTAAATTTCGTAGAAGGGGTGTGAAACTGTACCAGGGATATCTGTAATTAATATCTCGATAGAGCTTTTTGAATTTTCTTTGCTTTACGGTATGATTAAGCGTACTGTAGTATTCTATTAAAATGCAAAATTTCATGTTTTAATCTATATTAAAACGTGCTGCTTGTAAGTTAATGTCAGCTTACCTTCACTCATTTATTTACCAAACCTTACGCGCTTGTAATTGTTAACCTAATACTTATATCTATTTATAAGAAAAATAGAATTGAAATCTGTCTCAGCTCTTTCTACATCTTCGTCTAAAAAGTCATGAATCTGAGCCATTTCGCAGGCGTAGTTATTTAACGTGTATACCTGTCAATCGAACAAAATCAAAATTACTTCTTTTAAAGCATCATCAAAAAAAGGCTTCATTTGTACCTAAAAGAAATCGTTCTGTGGAATAAATTATTGGATCGTCAGCGTAGCACCGGATAATGTAAAACATTTCATGTCCAGAAAATTCTTAATATGCGCTAGGCAGTACATTTAGCAGAAGGGGTATAAGACTGAACTAGGGATTAGGATCTATGTAGATTTTTTAAAATTATCTTTGTCTTAGAGTAAGTTTAGAGATCAGTAAATTTTGTTTCAAAATGCAAATTGAAGAACAGTTTAATTAGTCCAATTATTGTTAAACGTCTATTTCAAATAGCGTTGCTCTTTACAATGTGCTAATTAATGTTTTTAATGTTAAGTTGAAGTTGAAGCGCG
The DNA here is from genome assembly GCA_911387765.1 of Pyrgus malvae. NCBI lineage: Eukaryota > Metazoa > Arthropoda > Insecta > Lepidoptera > Hesperiidae > Pyrgus > Pyrgus malvae. The sequence continues at coordinate 23,281,184 of OU426953.1, forward strand.
CATGGCCCGGCGGTTAGCGTAGAACGCAAACGATCTATGCAACTAAGCCAAAAGGCCGCGGTCTGGTGTGAGATGGGTGACCGCTAGTAGCAAAAAAAAATCATGCGCGTTTCCGTGCTTCGGAGGGCACGTTAAGCCGTCGGTCCCGGTTGTTGTCGATAGATAACAGTCGTTAAACCTTGTCGGAGGCCTTATGGGCGGTTTGAAAACATCCGACAGCGGGTTGGCCACTAACCCGCATCTCCACCAACCGGCATTGGAGCAGCGTGGTGGAGTGAGCTCCAGGCCTTCCCAATAATGGCAAGAGACCCGTACCCAGCAGTGGGACGCAAAAAGGGTTGCGGTCAATGTTAAGTTCGGTATACTCGTTTAATATATTGTTATTATTATTGTAATTGGACTTTTATAAGATTGGCTAAATCGATCGAAGGGTTGAGATAGAAATAAGGTGTTGTAACTGTAATTTATGTGAATATACATCCAAGTCTCGTGACAAATAAAAGGTTTGGAAAAAAGTAATATAGCTGCATTTTACGTTACTAAAAACGTCACTAACCTGAGCGATTTCCTAGACGTAGTTATTCAACGTAAATCCCCGTCAATTGACAAAACTAAAATTACTTCTATTCGAGCATCATCCAACAAAAGGCTCCTTGTACCTAAGTAACACAAAATCGTTCTACAGAATAAATTATGGTTTATTAGATCGTCAGCGTCGTGAAATACGCCGTTGGTAGTAAATTTAGCAGAAGGAGTAAAGGATAGTATAAGGGATTAGAATCTACGTAGAGTCATTTGAATTGTTTGTCTTTGTTTTGAAGTCTGATTGTATAACTCTAGTAATATAAATATTGGGAGAAGACACTGGTCTCTGAGACACAGTTTTTACTAATTCTGGGACCAGAGTCTTCATATGTTTTTACTGTACAAGTTTATACAAATAAATATATTTTTTTTACAATATCGTTGTTTATTTCGTTCAGCCAAATGCCACAAGCGCAACTTTTAATAAAAAAAAAAATTATGTTTTTTTTAATCTGTTTGCAAGTCTAATTATTTCTTAGCAGTTTCTTCAACAAAACTTATGTCGCTCCGCTCATCACCGTAGTCCCATCCTCGTGAAGTAAGTATATAATCCTCAATAGATCAACGCGACCGCTACGTGACGTCATGATCCCGCTGCGTGATCACAGCTACTCAATTAAAGACAAGGGTTTAATTCTCTGCTTATAACCTAGTGATCCAGCCCGGCTTCGCTTGCGTGATTTGAGTTGACATGTTTATACTAATCTATACCACGGAAACTGGACGTCTGTCGGGATAAAAAATTAGCCTGAAGGCTACTTAACTACGATGTGCCAAGTTTCAATTCAATCTGCTCAGACGTTCTTGCGCGATTAAGAAACATCCGAACTCGCGAAAACATCATTTATTTATAATATCATCATTTATAATATTCGTGAACATAACGTATTTCAGTCAAATCCCTGCATTTTCATGTAAAATTTAGCCAAGTTGAAAATATATGACTTGCACTATCAGAAATCTATCAGCTCCAATGAAGAGCCAATCATCCATCTGTTTTAAGACCAATTTCGTAATCTCTACAGCGTATTAAAAATTCGTAGCTTAACCGTTTTGATACATTCGCATGAACGTAAGATGAAATATGTATGCACAATTGATTATTTTAAGTATCTAGACTGGTATATTCCAAAACGAAGTTGTTCTGACTGTTCAAAAAATAACGAAGAAGCGTGTCAAAAAAAGGCAGTACCTTGCGCTTGGCTGGCTTGTCTTGGTGGGAGCACTACCGTGCCGAAGACAAGACTTGTTAATGCCCCACTTATTACCTATAGCGGAATTGTGTCAAACGGATTGATCCCGTTATGACCTGTGCCTTTTTTAATGGCGTCTAGTTATTTTTATAGCGACTTATTTCTAATCCGGTTCAATACTGTTTGGCTGCAACCCTTTTTGCGTCCCACTGCTGGGCACGGGTCTCTCCCCTTATTGGGGAGGCCTGGAGCTTACTCCACCACGCTGCTCCAATGCGGGTTGGTGGAGAATACTGTTTACAGATTGATAAAAAGAGATAATGGCGACAAACAATGTTTTGTTCGTTTCGTTAGTTCGATTTCTCGTTAGGTAGAAACTTGTGTACGATATTTTAATTGTTAAAAATACTGAATAACAATTTTTATGCGTTCAATAAGGTTTTGTCAAGTACATATTTTTTTCGTGAATCCTACTAGAAAATATAAAAATTTGGTCATGAACAAATTCTTTTACAATTAAGAAGGAAAATGTAAATAGTGGTAGTCAGAGAACATACCAAAGCAAATAAATCATAGTATTTATGTTAACCGGATTGATCCAATTATGATCTATATCTTTGTTTGGATACTGTCGAGTACAATCCATATTCACAAATTGATATTGTACTTATAACTGAATTTGAATACCTTCACTGAAGTTTTTCCATGACATAGTTCATTCGCTGTGGTTTTCATCATTATATTTTTTTAAATTTTTTGAATGGGGTAGCAGACGAGCATTCGGGCCACGTGGTGTTAAGTGGTCGCTGCAGCCCATGGACATCTACATACAACCTCAAGCAAGCATAGGTAAGTCGTTTCTGAGGTCGTATGCAGTTGCGCTGCTACTCCGGAGGCTGGTGGTCGCCTCATGTAAGTGTGGCTGGCAACTGCACCGTTCCAGTCTTTCCACCGATTATTATATATATTAATAATATATAATATTAATTATAGTTATGTAAAATTTTGGAGTTCAAAAACGCATGTTAAACAAAATAATCAGAAATCTGTAAATAATAGAAAAATCTATATTACTACCACAAGTATTTATTATATTATTCTAATTAACAAAATTCCATTTGCACAAGTGGTATAATTTACTGCACAAAAATGCAAAAATCTACGATACAAAAACTGACGGTTAAAATATTATAGAAGAATAGGAATCGGATGAGACTAAAAATAATTTTCGCAGGTTCGGTTTTCCAAAGAATAGCCTGAGATCGCATTATATGTTGTTTTTCAGCAACAACAACTACGATTTCTCTTATAGTCAGCTCATTCGATTTTCTGAGAGAAATATATCTGGAAACAGACATCTTAGGTATAAAGAAAAATATTGTTGTGTCAAATTTAGTGTGATTATTTGAAAGACGCCATTATTTTACTGCTTGAATAATTACTTTTACAGGACGAATTCAATAAAATTTTCTTTTAATAATTGAGATCAGTTTTTATTGCATGTAAAAACGATTGGCAAAGTAAGTGATATTATGAAATATTATAATATCACTTATTTTCATTTTATCGATACCAATAAAATATTAATAAAGGAAAATGAATAAAACTATAAAAATACTTGATTTCATCTTCTGAAGGCAATACATCTGGCGGCGTGTTTAAGTTTTCACAAAGATTCAGCGTTTCTACGAATGGCGATGCATGAGATAGCATAATCTCGTTGTTTTCCTGCAACGTCATGTAATATTTTTATCAGATCAGCTGATTCTGTTTTCAGAGAACAATATATCTTTGTATCTGATGAAATCAAATCAAATCAAAGTATTTGTTTCGTATTAGGAATACAAATATACGCATGGCCGCAACCCTTTTTGCGTCCCACTGCTGGGCACGGGTCTCTCCCCATTATTGGGAAGACCTGGAGCTTACTCCACCACGCTGCTCCAATGCGGGTTGGTGGAGATGCGGGTTAGTGGCCAACCCGCTGTCGGATGTTTTCAAACCGCCCATAAGGCCTCCGACAAGGTTTAACGACTGTTATCTATCGACAACAACCGGGACCGACGGCTTAACGTGCCCTCCGAAGCACGGAATTTTATTTTCCAAATTTATTTTCCACTAAAAACTGTAAACATTAATATGTTCGCTATTACTCGTACTTAGTATAATTTCTGCTTAATCTTAGTATATCTAACAAATTGCATTCCAATCCTTCAAATTTTCAGCCATTCGAATATCGAATTCATTTGCATTACTTTTTAAATCAGACAATTATTTTTTAATTAAATATAGACCAAACAAAAATACTTTTATCGTAATGAATTACAAGTGAATGCATTTTGTCATATACGTATATTAAAGTTAGTCTTACACTATACAGACAGACCAAAGACAAAGACAAAGACAAAGACATTTATTTGCAAAAATATGGGTGTTTACAAAGTTGTTTATATATATTTAGTTCGCCATATTTACCTTCATGAGGTATGCAAATATACAATGATAAAAATATAAAAGGAAAAAAACTAAACTCTAATACAATTACGAAATTTACATTTACATCTATTTTACTATTATTTTTATTTGTCCCATATTGCGCCTTTTATAAATAAAAATAAAAATATTTATTTATTTATATTTCGGATCGGTTCCGATCGTCAGCTTTGGGTACTCATAACACAGGGTGTTTGTACACTGAGAGGAAAAAAAGCCGGCGGAAAAAAAACCTCCCAGGTTTTTATGGAATTCCTTTATGCCGTTTTATCGTTTATGAAATCAGTGACTGAGTAATACGCCTTTTTCCGTAAATACGTTTTAAGTCCTTTTTTAAATTCGTTGCCCGTTTTAATTTTGAGGAATTCCGGTAGACCGTTATATATTTTTGGTTCCATGCAAAAGACACTGTTATGATATTGTTTTGTTTTGGAAGCGATTGAACATAATTTACTGTTATGTCTTTTTGATTTAAGGGTTTCATATTTTGTGATTTCTGTTTTGACCATTAAAGAGATCTCGTAAATGTATAAGGAAGGGAGCGTCATTATTTTTAAATTTTGAAAATGTGGCCTACAGGTATCCGTTTGTTGTAATTGACATATTGCTCGAATGCATTTTTTTTAGCCTTAAATACAGTTTGAATTCCAGTCGCGTTTCCCCAGAATATTATACCGTATCTTAATGTTGCACCTACGTACGCATGGTAGGCATTTAGAACCGCCGTTTTGCTTACAACTTTGTCCAATTTATATAAAGCAAAAGAAAACTTATTTAATTGTTTACAAACGTGTTCTTTGTGTGACTGCCACATTAATCTGCTATCTATGTATAGTCCTAAAAATTTTGTTGTTTCTATTTCAGATATCAACTTTCCTTTATAGTTAATATTTACTGGTTGTCCGTATGATACTCTATTTTTAAATGTCATTATGTTTGTTTTATCAAGATTAATTTTAAGATTATTACTATTTAGCCACTCTATCAGTGATTCAAGACAATTATTTATATTGCTTTCAAAGGAACCTGTGTTTTCATTTGTAAATATTACTGTACTATCATCAGCAAATAATATCATCGGTTCTTTTACTGCTTGAGGAAAATCGTTAATATAAATTAAAAAAAGTAAAGGGCCTAAAATACTTCCTTGAGGCACTCCATACAGTACTTTACTAGAGAGAGAATTGCGTTTCTCTTCAGTTTTTGTGATTTCATTCATTTTTGTTATTTCTGTTATGTGTTCTCTGTCAGTTAGGTAAGAGTTGATTAAGTTCAATGCATTGCCTCTGACTCCATATTTCTATCTACATACTCGAATGCCCTTGTCATGTCCATATAGAGCCCGATTACCTGTTTCTTATCATTTAAACCTGTCATTACTTTTTGTAAAAAAAAATTGTAAAAAACCACTATGTTTTATCATTGTAATAATCTATCTCTACAGTTATTATTGTCTACAAAAAATTCTCATTCAACATCTCATTGCACTATAACAGTTTTTGATTAAGAAATATCTATTCATTAGTTTTATTAGGATAAAATTGTTTTGAAAAATAGTCATTATAGATGACATGCATTTTATTTTAAAAACGATAAGGTGAGAATTGTCTTTTATCTAAATCTTAATAATAACCAAGAACTAATTTATCAAAATGCTTATTTCAAATCAAAATGTGGCTCAGCTGCAAAGAACGCTTGGGTAGATATGTAGTTTTCAATTTAAACATATTGCGCTAAGAATACAAACATGCGTTCAGTATGACGTATTCAACGACACATAAAGAAAACTGGCTAAAATACTGTGTTAAAATCTACAGAGAAAATTGTAAGAACTATAATTTTATGACGAAGAGGCAAGCGTGTGTTTTAGAAAACTGTTATTTATTTTAGTAAAACAGTGCCTGCTGTGTGATACGAGAATTTAAGAACACTACTTTCAAAGCAATCATACGTTCTTTCTTAGAGAAAAGATATTTCTGTTTTCTTCATCTGTAGGCGAAACCAGGGTTGTAGCATTCGCATTCACTCATTTGATGGCGGTTCATATATTATCTGAAAATGTATAGAGTTGGTGTCATTAATTGTGAAAATTATGTAGACTTCGTGTATCACACAACTATACAGCGTGTCGGTGTTTGTCTTGGCGATTCGTCACCATCTCGAAAATCCACGACACTCGCCGCATTAGATGTTTCACAACAAAAAGGGCAAAAAATCTTTGTAAGATTTCTGGTACTGTTTCACCCTCTAAGAGTCAGCAATGAAGATTTCTGGTATGTACTGTTTCAGCATCTAAGAGTCAGCAATCGAAGCTAGAATTATGTCTAGCTTCGATTGCTGACATAGTGGACAGGGGCAGGTTGAAAACCAAGCTCGCAGCAAACGAAATATTGGATGGATGTATATAAGCAAATAAATAAATGACATCAATGTTTGATTTTTCCTGTAAACTTTATGCGTAATAAAATCAATATTTATAAACTCGTTCATGTAGCCTATTAAAGGTTCATTTAATTTACGCCAGGGCTCTTTTCATCATGCCTAGCGAGCATTTGTCCTTTACGGTTTTATATATAAAATAAAGAAACGAAAACCGTTTTGAGAGGAAAGTGTACTTGTCAGTTTCCGGAGCGCCCAATAACCTGGAATTGAGGCGGGATGTTACGTTTTACGGTTCAGTGCTTTGGCCCGGTTCAGAAGAATGGGCACAGGTTTTCGTGTGAAATAATCATGTCAGGCGTGAAGGTGGCTTGAGTTTGATTTCGTATTTTATGACTGAGGTCACACCTAGTTATAATCGAAATATCTTGCTCTCTATTTAATGTGTATGTGTTTATAAATAAGATGCAGTAATAATATCGTCCTATGGTACGATACATACTCAAAAACTTTACCAGGTGCAAAAAAACCATTTTGTAAGAAGCCGTTTGGTGAAACAAATACTTAACAATCATATTATACATTACTATATTATTATGAATTTTGGCGTCTTTTTGGCGCCATTCTCCACTTCTTTCTTCAAAACATAAAGTTTTTTACATACATTCAAATTTTATTTTATAACAAGTTAAAAAAAAACTATTCACAAATTATAATACCTACAAGCCTATCTATGGCTTTATTCCACGAAACGCTAGCAAAGATCAAAATAGTCCTTTAATTCATTTCGTCAAAAGAAACAGTTTTTTTGTACCTTTCATATCCGTTTGGGGACCTGTGCCCAGCAGTGGGACATAAAAAAAGTTGCCAGTTTATTTATGTTGCCATGGTTTTATAAATTAAGTTTTTAACAAAAAAATAGAACCGACTTCAAACGGTAAAAAATAAAATTGTTCAGTGCCTACTTCTTCTTGCTTATGGTAATGACTCTTAAAACTATTTTTGGAGTCGGGCCCTTACTAAAATGTCGTACCATTCGTTCTAAATGGGCACCGACAGTACAGACAGTGGGACAGTACCTACTTCTTCCTGATTATGGTAATGACTGTTAAAACTATATTGGAGTCGGTGCCCATTCAGAACGAAATGTACACAATATTTACTAAGACAGGACATTTTACTAAGGGCCCGACTTCAAAATTAGTTTTAAGAGTCATTACCATAAGCAAGAAGAAGTAGGCACTGAACAATTTTATTTTTTACCGTTTGAAGTCGGTTCTATTTTTTTGTTAAAAACTTAATTTATTTGACTCTGTACATACAACGCATACGATGCCGAACGACTACTGATGCTTTCAATCCGGGATTTCTTCTCGAGCCCCGCAAGGGGCCCGGGAAACACGTTTCGGCACTTCCCCTGCCGTGTGTTTCTTCCGCGGGCCATAAATATGGTCCCGGTCATTGGGGGGGGGACCGGGTGGTCCCCGTCGTGGTCTTCTTTTTCTAATGTTGTGGTCTTCATTTCTTTTTCAGGTCCGACCTGGGCGTCTTCTTGAGAAGGAGCTGTCAGGAGTCCGGTGTGGAGGGCATATTTTTTTTTTTAATACTATATTTTTTTTTTTTACTATATATAATATATATGTTTTTTTTTGTTATAATAAATACATGTTTTTTTTTTTTTTTTTTTTTTTTTTTTCCCTGGTCCACACCTTTCCCCGGACAGTCCTGGCGTCTTCTCTTCTGGGCTGCAGATGGTGGAGTCCTCCCGCAACTAATCCTGCGCGAGCAGGTCGCGCGGGAAGGCTCGGCGGTCGGGGGGGCGCGCGTGCAGAGGCGCCAGCCCGCGCAGATGCGCGAGGAGCGACGCGTCCGTGCGCGCGAACATCCTTTGGGCAAGGCAGCTGATGAACTCGTCCAGCGGCTCGACCCGGAGGTCCCTCTGGATGGTTGAGTTTCTCACGTATCGGGGCGCGTTGGCTATCCTTCTCAGTGTCACGCTTTGCACTGCGCGTAGGCGCTTGCGCTGCGCTTCACTGAGAAGGGCAAACCAAGCCGGCCCCGCATACGTGAGACGGGAGCGGACGTAGGCCTTATAAATGGCCACTCTGGCCTTCAGAGGGAGACTCGAGGAGAGCACCGGGCGAAGTACAGCAGCTGCTGCCCTCGCCTGCGTGGTGGCAGTCCCAACATGTGGTACCATGGTCAGCATCTGATCGATGGTCACGCCAAGGTACTTAGCCTTGGTGGACCATTCGATTTCCTGTCCCAGGAGCTTTAGGGTGGGATCTTTTTGCGAGGAGCCGCCGATCCTGACGGCCTGCGTTTTTCCCACGTTAACCGACAACCTCCATTTAGCGAGCCAGTCGGGGAGCGCATTTAGTACACGCTGCATCTTTACGATCGCGTGTGCCGAGTTTAAAGACGTTGTTACGTAGGCGGCATCGTCTGCATATAGTGCTAGCAGCGCCTCCTCAGGCGCCGGGATGTCGTCGGTGTAACAGGAATAGCAGGCCGGGGACAGACAGCTCCCTTGTGGGACACCGGCCTCTATGTGACGTACGCTCGATAGAGCCCCGTCTACCAACACCCTAAAGCTCCTATCTTGCAAGAAGCTGGAGATCACTCTGATGATGCGCCGGGCGCCGACGACTGCAGTAACTTGTACAGCAAGCCGTCGTGCCAAACACGGTCGAACGCCTTCTCCATGTCGAGGAATACTGCACACGCGCGTTCCTTTTTGTTAAGGGCCGCGGTAACGTGATGCAGTACCCTCGACAGCTGGAGAGTCGTGCTGTGTTCCGGCCGGAATCCAAACTGCTCGGGACGAGGAGTTAGGTGAGGCACGAGGTACGAGGTTTGGGGGTCCCCCGCAGTGCTGACTTCCTCGTAGTGACCCCTGGGCAACGTCGTGTCTGACCACCGTAACGGAGTGGCAGACCGGCGGCAAACGAGCGCTGTGCGTATTTGTGTTATTGAGGGCGAATACGGATTTTTGAGTGTGTCGACGATGTCGAAACCCTTGCGGGATGCCTCCGGGCGTTTCGCCAAGCCAAAAGGCCCTTCTCAGGGCCAACCAAAAGGCCCTTCTCAGGGCCAACCAAAAGGTCCTTCTCAGGACCAACCAAAAGGCCCTTCTCAGGGCCAACCAAAAGGCCCTTCTCAGGGCCCCCGAGACGCTTCGGTGTCGGAGGCAAGCCGCGCAACATCTGCGGCTAGCCTGTATAGTGCGGCAGCTGACTTCTCGGACTCCGACGTATCCATCTCGGAGACGGCGGCGTCCGAAAGCAGCCTTAAGCGGTCGTACTTGACTCGCAAGTCCGCGGGATCCTCGGGATCGACGTCCGGCAAGGCGAAGAAGAAGACCAGGAAAACCTGCTCTTCTACTTCGTCTGCGACTGAGGTGGAGGCTGTTCGCCTGGAGCTGTGCTCTTCGCGCCAGCTCGACCTGACAAGGAGGGCGCAGCTCCAGACGGACCTTGAGGAGAGGGTCGCTGCCAAAGAGCAGCAGACGCGCACCGCTCGGCTCAAAGCCGGATACGGGACGGCTGTCCTTAAATTCGACAGCCTTTCCGTGGCAGAGCTGGAGCGCGTAGCTAAAGAGGACAAGGAGGAGATCTGTGAGGTCGCCTCCAAGTCCTCGAACTTGAAGGGGACTTTTCAGAAGGCCCTGAAATGCCGTGCGGCCAGCCTGCACGGCATCGTCCTCGAGCTGTTGCAGCGTACTGCAACAGACGAGACGCGGCAGCTGCAGGCGAGGGTGGACAGCCTGCAAGCGGAGGTCATTCAGCTGCATACAAAGCTGGCTGAAGCCACGGCCTCACCCGCCAAGGCCCCGACGGCAGAGTCCCCCCCCTCCTCCAACCTCGAGGATATCATCCGCAAGGTGGTCATGGAGGAGAGGGCCTTCACCCGAGCCTGCTTCGCGGGCATAGAGGACCGGCTCCTGCCGGAGAAACGTCTTCGTCCACCGCTTGCGGCGGACAGGACCTCCGGTGGGCCACCTCAGGCCCCAAAAGCGTCCAAAGGCAAGGGAGTGGGCAAGGCCACGAAAGTGGCACAGCCCACCCCTAGCACAAGCGCGGGGCCCATCCCCGAGGACGCCCTCCTTCCCTCTTCCACTCCGTCCAACATGCCGTGGACGGAGGTTGTGAGGAGAGGAAAGGGTAAGGGTAAGACAGGGGAGGGGAAAGGTAAGGGCAAGGGACAGGAGAAGAAAGCGGCCTCCTCCTCCAAGCCCACGCAAGCGCCCTCCACAGCAGTTAGGGCCCCAGCCGGCGTCAAGAAATTGACCCCCCCTAAAACCGCGGCTGTCACCGTGACCATCGTCCCGGAGGCCGCGGAGAGGGGAGAGACATACGAGTCCGTTTTAAAGCGGGCTCGCGCTCATGCCGATCCTACGAAGCTGGGGATCGGCAGAGTGACGTGTCGCCGGACCGTAACTGGGGCTCGAATATTCGAGTTCCCGGGGGCCAAGGGGGCGGAAAATGCGGACCTCTTCGCAGCCAAGTTGCGAGAGGGTATTGCGGACGTGGCGAAGGTCGCCAGGCCCACAAAGTCCGCAACCGTGGAGGTGACCGACCTGGACGACTCGGTCACCAAGGAGGAGGTCGTGGTGGCCATTGCTGCGGCTGGAGGCTGCTCACCTGAAGCGGTGCGTGGCCGGGACATTAGGACCGGCCGCGGCGGACTGGGCACCATGCGTCTAGAGTGCCCAGTCACAGCGGCAAAGGCCGTCCTGGCCAAGGGGCGGCTACTCGTCGGCCTCAGCTCGGCGTCGGTCCGGGCACTTGAAGATCAGCCTCTGCGCTGCTTCAGGTGCTTCGGAATCGGCCATACCCGAGCCACGTGTCCCTCGCAAGAGGAGAGGACGGACGCATGCTACCGCTGCGGGAAGCAGGGGCACCTGGCGTCGTCGTGCCAGGCCGCCAAGCCACATTGCGTGGTGTGCGCGGCCAGTGGCCGCCCTGCGGACCATGTGATGGCTGGGAGGAAGTGCAGGCCTCCCACCACTAAGGGAAAGCAGCAGGTCGCAAGACAACCTGCTGCTATAGCCGCCCCCGCTGCTGGCCCAGCAACGGTGGCCGACGAGGGGGGTACGATGTCCGAATAATGCAGTCCGGACATCGTATCCTTCAGGCGAACACCAACCACTGCAGAGCGGCCCAGGATCTGCTCATGCAGTCCATGGCCGAGTGGTTGGTGGACGTGGCGGTAGTCGCCGAGCCGTACTCGGTCCCTGGCCACTGGCTGGGCGACAGGGACGGCTCGGTGGCGATTGTGGCGCGGTCTTCCACAGACTCCCCTCCCCTCTCACTACTAGAGAGAGGACCGGGATATGTGGCCGCCGCGTGGGGAGATCTGGCCCTCGTCGGGGTCTACTTCTCCCCCAACCGCCCTCTCCAGAACTTCGAGGATTTCCTCGAGGTCCTGGCCGCCGTGGTCGGCAGGGCAGCGCCGCGTCAGGTCTGCGTCTTGGGGGACCTGAACGCCAAATCGGTGGTGTGGGGAAACCCAGCCACCGATGCGCGTGGGCGGGCAGTGGAGCTGTGGGCGGCGTCCTCCGGTCTCTCCCTCCTGAATAGGGGGAGAGTCCAAACATGCGTGCGGCAGCAGGGTGGGTCCATCGTGGACCTCACCTTCGCCACCCATGTGCTGGCCGCGCGTGTGCGGAACTGGCGGGTGGATATGGTGGAGACCTTCTCGGACCACAGGTATTTGCGGTTCGAGATCTCCGCCCAAAGTCCACGGGGGAACGCCAGACCATCCGGCCGATCCCCCTTCCCGCGGTGGGCCCTCACCCGCCTGGACCGGGAGGCCGCAGAGGAGGCGGCTTTCGTCCAGGACTGGCTGTCGCCAACAGTCGACGTCCTGGACGTGGACGCCGCGGCGGCCCAATTGGGAGCGTCCCTGGCCGAGGTGTGCAACTCCAGCATGCCTCGGTCACGCCGCCCGCCTCTCCGACGTGCCGTGTACTGGTGGTCGGGGGAGCTGCAGCGCCTCCGTGCTGCCTGCACGGCAGCGCGGCGGGAACACGCACGGGCTCGACGGCGGCGCCGCAGGGACGTGGACGAGGAGGCCCGCCTGCGGGACGCCCTTGCAGATGCGAAGACGGCCCTCAAGGCGGCAATTGCGGAGGCTAAAGACTCGGCGAGGGCCGAGTTGCTGGCGGGTCTCGACGCCGACCCATTCGGGAGACCATACAAGGCGGCGCGGAATAAACTGCGCCCCTTTGGTCCCCCGATGGCCGAGACCCTCGAGCCGTCGTCGCTGGACGGGGTGGTGCGGTCCCTGTTTCCAAGCAGGGACGTAGACTTCGCCCCTCCAGCGATGAATCCTCCGCGGGGGACAGCTCCGCCAGAGGAACAGCCGGAGGACCCTCCTCCCATTTCAGAGGCCGAGCTTGGCGCGGCGGTATTTCACCTCCGCTCCAAGAAAACGGCCCCTGGCCCAGATGGGGTCCCGGCTAAGGTGGTCGCGATCGCGGCCTCCGTCATGCCGGGACGGTTTCGGGACCTCTTTAGCGCGTGCCTCGTGACTGGGAGGTTCCCGAGACCATGGAAGGAGGGGCAGCTGTGCCTCCTCCGCAAAGAGGGCCGTCCTGCAGACTCCCCCTCGGCATACCGGCCTATCGTTCTGCTCGATGAGGCCGGTAAGATGCTCGAGGGCATAGTGGCCGACCGCCTCAAGGCCCACTTGCGGCATGTGGGGCCGGACCTGTCGGACGCTCAGTTCGGTTTTAGAGCTGAGCGTTCGACGGTGGACGCCCTGGCCCGCCTTAAGAGTCAGGTGAGGGATGCAATGGAGGCGGGGGATGGTATTTTGGCTGTGTCGTTCGACATAGCCAACGCTTTTAATACCATCCCCCATTCCACCATCTCGGAGGCACTCCGATTTCACGGAGTGCCTTCCTATTTGAGGCGCCTCCTGGCCAACTATTTGGTGGACCGGGAGGTGGTTCTGTTGGACAAGGCGGGCCAGGTCCGGCGATACAACGTGGAGGCCGGCGTTCCGCAGGGGTCTGTTTTAGGACCCCTGCTTTGGAACGTCGGATACGACTGGCTCCTGCGGGGATCGCTCCCGAGAGGCACGAGTGTCATCTGTTATGCAGATGACACTCTCCTCACGGCCCGCGGGAGCTTCGGGGAGGCGGCCAGTCTGGCGTCGGCGGGCGGATCGCTGGTAGTGGACAGGATCCGCCGCCTAGGGTTGAAGACGGCGCTGCACAAGACCGTGGCCGTATACTTCCACGGTCCGCGGCGGCGCCCACCGCCGGATGCCCACATCCACGTGGGGGGCGTCCGCATAGCGGTAGAGGCCCAGATGAAATACCTGGGTCTCATAGTCGACAGCAGGTGGCACTTCAGCGCGCACTTTAGTGCGCTGTCGGGGCGCCTGCTGAAGGCAGCGGACGCCCTCTCGTGGCTGATGCCCAATTTGGGTGGGCCCAGCAAGCGGTGCCGGCAGCTGTACGCTGGCACCCTGCGGAGCATGGCCCTTTACGGGGCCCCTATTTGGGTGGACTCCCTTCGTAGAAGGGAGAACGCCGCCGCCCTTCGGGCGCCCCAGAGGGCCATCGCCCAGCGGGTGGGCAGGGCTTACCGCTCAGTGAGTTTTGCGGCTGCGTGCACCCTGGCTGGCACCCCGCCTTGGGAACTCGAGGCGGAGGTGCTTTCCAGGGTGTACGAATGGACGGCGGGGCGGAGGGCGCTTGGAGAGCGCCCGGCCCCGGAAGAGAGAGCGGCCGTCCGACAGCAGGCGCGCGATGCCGTCATCGCTCACTGGGCGGAGGACCTCGCCGCCGCTCACTTCGGCCGCCGGACGCTGGACGCCATCGGGCCGGTCCTAAGGGACTGGCTCGAACGAGCGCACGGCTTCCTCTCGTTCCGCCTGGTGCAGGTACTGTCCGGACACGGTTGTTTCGGATCGTACCTGCACCGAATCGGTAGGGAGGAGGCCCCATCGTGCCACGACTGTGGCGCGGCGGAGGACACGGCGCAGCACACCCTCGAGGTGTGCCCGTCGTGGTCCGAGCTGCGCCGCAGTCTGGTTGCGGTGGTCGGGCGGGACCTCTCGCTCCCCCGCGTTGTGAGCGCAATGCTGGAGAGCGAGGGAGCGTGGGCGGCGGTTGCCTCCTTCTGCGAATCCGTCATGTCGCAGAAGGAGGCAGCGGAGCGCGCGCGAGAGGATGACCCTCTTGCGCCGGCGCTCCGGAAGCGGCGAAGGGGACGGAGGAGGCGGGCGTATGACCGCCTTCACCTTCCCGATGGTGAGCAGCGGGCGACAGGTGCGGATGCTCCTCCGCCCGCATTGCACCGCTCACCATCACTGGATACGGGAACGGTCGCGCACTCTCGACCGTCCCCGTTGCCCCATCCATCATAAAGGGGGGGCGCGAAGGGCTCGCCATATAGGCGGGGCTCGCCGGAGTGGGACTGGACGTAAAGGCTCTGCCGGATTCCCAGGCCCCCTCCAGGAGGCGAAGTCGGAGTGCCGCTGGGGGTTTTAGTGGGTATACCAGGGGGTATTGCCCCTGGGGAGTCCCACATACCCCTCTGCGGGAGGGGATGCGTAATGCATTTCCCCCAGCGAAACCAAAAAAAAAAAAAAAAAAAAAAAAAAAAAAAGGCACGAGGTGTTTGAGCAGCAATGACTCAAACACCTTGGACAACGTGGGCAGCAAGGTGATCGGCCTATAGCTCGAGGGCTGCAGTATGTTTTTCCCCTGCTTGGGCAACATAATAACGTGCCCAATTTTCCATATGTGCGGGAATTTGCCCGTGCGCAGAATACCATTATACAGGCGGGTGATGGCTCCTACCGTCCTTCGCGGGAGGTGGCGGAGCGCTGCATTTGTAATGCCGTCTGCGCCGGGAGCCTTCTTGGCTTTCGTCCTTTCAATAGCACGCTGGACCATGCTCGGGGAAAAGACCACCGGGTCTTCGTCCGGAGCTATAGGCGCTGCCAGATGTTCAATCACGTGTCGCGTTACCTCCCCTACGTGCTCTGTCTCGTCAGTAGGGTTCGGCCGGAACTGGCGCTCTAGGTGTTCGGCGAAGATCTCTGCGCGATCTTCCGCCCGGTATCTCGGCGTACCATCAGAGTGGAGAAGCGGACGTACCGGGGCTGGGGTGCTCTTGAACGACCGGCACAATCGATGAATCGACGGCCAGTCGTCGTGAGCTTCGTCAATACGACCTTCCCAGCTCTCGGTCGCGTGCGCGTCCAACTCTACCTTGATCCGCTCCGCGATGTCGTTGAGCTGTTTCTTCAGCTGGGGACATCTGGTCTGCTGCCAGCTCCTACGGAGACGCCTCTTCCGCGTGAGGAGTTTACGAATGTTAAGGGGGACAGGTGGGAGCCTGTCCTCTACTACCTTCTCCGTCGTGGAAGCGTCCAAGGCGTCCCGTATGCTGGCAGTGATGTCGACCGCAAGCTGGTCAACGTCATCAGCGGATTTGACAGGTCGAGTCGGAGTGGTGATCTCCAGCTGGTCGTGGAACTTGTTCCAATCGACCTGCCGACGTGGTCTGGGCGGCGAGACTCTCGTTGGGTCTTGGTGGAGGACGAGCAGAACAGGAACATGGTCGGACCCCATGCTGTCCTGCAAGGACTCCAGGTGTGGTTGGCAGTGGAGGCCACGGTGTAATGCGATATCCAGGACATCGGGGCTATGCCGCCTGTTGTCCGGGAATATCGTCGGGGTGTCAGGGCCACTAACCGCGTACCCGTGTCTCTCAGCGTCATCGAAGAGCTTCCTACCGTTCCCGCAGGAGGACAGACTGTTCCATCCGTGATGTTTGCAGTTCCAGTCCCCAGCGGCTATTATGGCGAGGGGTGAGTCCAGCAAAGCATGGACATCACCCAACGACAGGGTGCCACCAGGGGGCCGGTACACTGCAAACAGCTGCACTCTGGTGTTATGGCAGCAGACCTCGACGCCCAGTGCGTACATGCTGCCCAGCTGCGGGACCGGAAGCGGCTGGTGGACGACGTTCCTGCGAACAAGCACTACCAACCCGCGATAGATGGTGCCTGTGTCCGAAATTTCGTCCTTCCTATAGGTGTAATATCCCGGAATCTGAATGCGGTCCGACGGGGATAAGAGTGTCTCGCAGATCAAAGCCACGTCGACATCTTGCTCCCGCAGGAGGAGCCGGAGGAGGGCGGCCTTGCTACGAAGGCCGCGGGCATTCCAAAAAACTACCCTTAGCGGCTTAAGATCCATCAGGGTATGATGCGATCTTTGCTAAGCCGCCAAGGATAACTGGCAGTGCGTCGCGGCCCTCGTCGATAGCGACGAAGACGTCCCGCAGGATTCTAATAGCGACCTTCTTGAGGTCGCCTTCTTCTGCAGCCGCCGGTGGTGCCGTGGCTTGCAGTGATTTCTTAACCTTTTTTGGCTTGGGGCCCTCGGCCGCCTCTTTCGGGGCTGCCTTTTGGGCCTTGGCGGCTGCAGGTGCGGGAGTGGCGGCAGAGGCAGGCTTCTTAGCCTTGCCGCTCTTATTTTTCTTTGCCTTCTTTTTCCTCCGGCTGATGGAGGCCCCGCGTTTCGGCGGGTCGTTGGCCGCGGCCATGAGCGAGCCTACGTTCTCGCTCTGGGCCTTCGGCTTGGGACCGGCTGAAGGTGTCCTGGTAGTAGCGCCCTTTGGCGCTGACAGGGCTACCGTGCCCGCGTGTTTATTGCGTACCTCGCGCTTGAACACGGGGCACGATATATAATTGGCGGGGTGCTCGCCGCCACAGTTTGCACAAGTGGCAGGCTCCTCGCGGGGTCGCGGACATTGTCGCGCGGCGTGCTCTTCGCCGCATCTCACGCACGCCTGCTGACGATGGCAATTGTGCGAACTGTGGCGGAATTGTTGGCACCGGTGGCACTGCGCCGGTCCCTTTTTTCCGCGCCAGGCTTCTATTTTGATCCCGGGCATGCACAACAACTCGGTGAGTTGGTAAATGCCCGGGATGAGGTTCTCCGTCCTCTTAAGTACGGCGAAGAAGATGCACCCGGGCCCTGATGGCTCGCACGTACTCTGGAACGAAGCCTAGCTCACGGAGTTCGGCCTCCAGTTCCTGCGGGTCTGTATCCGCAGGCAATCCCCTGATTGCCACGCGGAGGCTACGCTCGGCTGGGAGGGAGTAACAGAACCAGGAAATTCGTTCTGTTTTCTCCAGGTTGGTAAGGTAGGACTGCACCAACCTAAACTCCTTATCGTCCCTGGGCATGAAGCGCACTCCCTGGCCAAAGGGGCGCGCGTTGGGCGCTTTACCCAGCCGCTCCTTCAAGGCCCGGAAGTGCGATGCCCAGTTCGGGAGTTTCTCCACAATAAGCGGAGGGTAGCGGGACTTCTGCTGACCTGTTGGGGGTACACAAATGTTAGGACTACCTCCACTGGGCGCAGGGATGCTCGGCGCGGTGCGCGTCGCTGCCCCGGCGGTCTGCGCGGCGAGGACGCTCGGCACGGCGGCGGGCGGGGCGGTGGTGGACACGACGGCAGGGGAAGGCGCTGCTGCTGCTGCGGCGGGCGGGGCTGCTGCTGCTGCGGCGGTTGGGGCTGCGGTTAGCGCGGCGGCGGTGCGCGCGGAGGGCGCGAAGGTGGTAGCAGCGCGCGCGGCGGGCGCAGCTGCTTTCGCGACGGTCGCGGCATAAGTAACCGACGGCGGCACGTAGGTCGCGGCATGAGAGAGAGCCGGCGGTGGCGCGGGCGGCGCGGGCGGCGCGCCGGACGCGGCGTAGGAAGCCGGCTGCGGCGCGGACGGCGCGCTGGTCGCGGTATAGGAGGCCGGCAGCGACGCGGGCGGCGCGTGGGTCGCGGCGTAAGGAGCCGGCGGCATGGCAGATGGTGCGCGGGTCGCGGCGTAAGAGGCCGGCGGCCGCGCGGGCGGCTCGCGGGTAGCGGTAGGCATCGCGGGCGGTGGTGATGGCGCGAGCGGACCGGGGTCCGACGCCACACGATCGAGCGCGGCGCGGCTGCGGGAGCGAGTGCGCGGGTCTCGCTCCCAGATTTTTCTCGGCGGCTGGTGGGGGAGGACCTCGGCGCAAACACGCTTGGCGTCTTCGTTGTCCTCCTCTTCGGGGCTTCGGGGGCGCCTGGCTGGGCGCTCCTGGGCGGCGGATGGGGCGATGATGCAGCACTCGAGGCGGAAGCGGTCCTCCGCTGAGAGCTGGTCTTCAGCGCCCTGGGTGCTCACGCCTTCCAGCGCGCTTTCGCGGTCCCTAAGGATCATCGCGACTTGCGCTAGCAGGTCCGGGCTCAGCAGTTGCGTTTCCGCCAGCCGCTGAGTGATCACCATGTCGCGCTCAAGCTGCGACTTAGGTGATACGGCGGCGGCGGACACGCGCTGCAACTCCTCCGGGCTGGCTGGAGTGTCGGCGGCGGCGGCGGCGGTTGGTGGGCGTCGCGGGTCGCGCGGGTGCGCGGCGGCGACGGCGGATGCAGACGGCGTGGCGCCCTGGGATGGGCGCGCGGGCGTCGATGTGCCGGTGGGTGCCGGCGGAGTGCCGGCGGCACGTTCGGTGGTGGTGGCGGCGGAGGTGCGCGGGTGTGCGGGCGCGGATGGTCCCCGGGACGATGTCGAGGGGCGTTGCGCGTCAGCGAACGCCCCCTCCATCCCCCTGGTCCCGGTCGCGGCTCGCTCCTCGGCGCCCCTCGTCTCCCGGCTGGTTGCTCCCGATCGGCCCGCCCGCGAGCGGGAACGCACGCGGGCATGACCACTCGCGGATGCGGAGCGGTCTCGCTGGCGTCGCGACGCGTCCTCTTCGCGGCGTGCCGGTGCGGGTGCAGGCGGCGGGTGGCCCTGTGAAGGGCCCTTCTTGTCCCCCATCGGGGAGGACTACCCTACAGCCTCAGTCTTCTCGTCTTGAGAAATGACAGATTTCGGAGGGTAGGCGTCGACTCCTGTCCTTGTCAGACGCGGCTTCTCTGTCTCTCTCCGACCGTAATTATAAAATAATTACGCGGAGAGAGGGCAGGCGAACGAAAATTATGTGGGTAGGCTCGTGTAGCGTAGTCACAGGCGATCCCTGATGCTTTCGCCGAGGAGCGAAATATTTATGTCTGGCTGAGCTCCGTCTCGCTCTTACGCATGTATGCCGTCTCGTTCTCGCATTCAATCTACCCGCATGTACATTCACTTTCGAGTCACTCCAATAACTGAGCGCTCGCCCAGAAACGCCGCATATTTACGTGACTGTTAGAAAGGGATAGAGATACACTCGATGTTAACTCCATGAAGTAGTAATAGTTGTGCGACTAGTATTTCAAATAAAGATAACTGTTTTTGGCTGTAAATATATGAATCTCAATTACTTCTGATCTGCCTTTTATTGATCACACTACCGAGTCCCTACATTTGGTGACCTCCTGACGCTAGAAGACGCCCTGCTGACTTCACCGGGTGATAATGGAGCAAACTAAAGAAGATCTCGTTCAAGAAGATGTGAAGAGTGAAATAGCCTCGGTCTTACTTCAAGCAAGAATACCCCAGTTTTGGCGAGAAAACCCACGTCTATGGTTCGCACAATTTGAAGCCGTCATCGCAGCGCACAAGATTGGCGATGAACACAAATATAATCTTGTGATCCCAGCATTGGACAGAACGGATATTGAACAGATCAGCGACATTATCATCAAGCCACCGACCAGCGGGAAGTACGCAGCTCTCAAAAGCCGATTAATATCTGTTTATCAAGAATCAGAGCATCGCCAAATTCAAAAACTACTAGGAGGTTTGGAACTCGGCGAGCAAAGGCCCTCCCAGTTACTGCGAAGGATGCGGGACCTAGGAGGAAATACGTTTTCGGAGGAAACATTAAAAGTTATATGGATGAACCAGATACCTGTCCAGATTCGCGCCGTGCTGTCAGTTAACACGGAATCGTCCCTTGATGGACTAGCTGCCATAGCTGACAAGATGATGGAACATTCCGAACATGCCTCGATCGCTGCCGTTACTGCTGCCATGCCCAGCTCGAACTCCAACACAATAGCAGCCACGCAGTATGAATTATTGACGAAACAAATAGAAAAGTTGTCACTTGAAATCGCAGAACTACGTCTACAAACGAGGTCGAGAAGCTATCGCCGTCCTTTTCGCTCACATAGCCGCTCTCGCTCACGCACCACATCTGGAGTAAATCGGAAACCTGGAGACGCAGATTGGCAGTGCCGGTACCATTTTCGTTTCGGAGATAGAGCCCACCGATGCGAATCACCGTGTGCAAGAAAGAGACAGAAACAGAAAAACTAGAACAGACATCGACGGTGGCGGGCGTCGATGTTCCCAAATTAAGTCACCGCTTATGCGTCGTTGATTTAACGACACGGGAAAGATTTTTGGTAGATACTGGGGCAGACATCTCCGTTTTAGCAGCAAGAACAAAGCAACACGGGGAACCTATGCATAGATACAAGTTATATGCCGCCAATAATACTCCAATACGTACCTACGGAGAGCGAACATTGGAACTCAACTTAGGACTACGTAGAAGCTTCAAGTGGACATTTATTGTTGCCGATGTGAAGACATCAATATTGGGAGCCGATTTCCTTAGAAAACATCAACTTCTCGTGGACTTGCATCGACGTAAACTGATAGACAAAGTAACGGATCTTAACATCGACACCATTGAAATAAAAAACAACGAACCCACCGTGTATATGGTGAACAGAGACCACACTTACCATAGTATACTGATGAAATACCCGGATGTCCTGCGACCTATGTCATTGAAGAATCCGGTTAAACACAACGTGACCCATCACATAGAAACATCGGGACCACCACTATCTGCAAGACCACGACCGCTACCACCAGAGAAATATAAAGCTGCAAAACTCGAGTTTGAGAAGATGATGGAGATGGGTATATGCAGGCCTTCAAACAGTCCATGGGCCAGCCCTCTACATGTTGTAACAAAAAAAGATGGTTCACTGAGGGTATGCGGAGATTATAGAAGACTCAACGCCGTAACAGTACCGGACCGATATCCAATACCACGCATACAAGAATTTACATATCAACTACACGGAAAAGAAATATTTACGAAACTTGACGTCAAGATGGCATATTTTTGGATACCTATGGAAAAGAAAGATGCACAAAAAACAGCAATTATCACCCCTTTTGGCTTGTTTGAATTTAATTGTATGACGTTTGGATTACGAAACTCAGGCCAAACATTTCAAAGATTTATGCACCAAGTATTACAAGGCCTTGACGATTGCGTATTCTGTTTCGTGGACGATCTTTTGATTCACTCAAGAAACGATGAAGAACACAGATATCACCTAGAGAAGGTCCTGGAACGCTTGAACCAATATGGAGTTACCTTAAACATTGAAAAATGCAAATTCGGAAAGAAGAAAATACAATTTTTAGGCTACGAGGTGTCGCGTGAAGGTATAAGACCCACTGAAGACCATATAAAAGCAATTATAAACTATCCGAAACCACAGACAGTTCAAGAGTTACGAAGATTTCTTGGCTTAATTAACTTTTATCGCGATTGTCTGCCACACCAAGCAGAACATCAATATGAACTAAATAAGTACCTGCACAACACAAAGAAAAATGACAAAACTCCAATAGCTTGGACGTCTGAAGCTGAAGAAGCCTTTAAGAAATGCCGTCAAAGCATTCTCGAAGCCGCTACGCTGACTCATCCCGTTCCCAACGCGCCGTTATGTTTAATGACCGACGCATCAGACCGTAGCATTGGAGCTGTATTGCAGCAGAAGATGGGCGACACATGAAAGCCATTAGCATTTTTCTCTAAATCAATGTGTGTCACTCACAAAAAAGATATAGTGTATACGATCGCGAACTTCTAGCAATGTATACAGCTATTAAGCATCTTCGGAGACTCATAGAAGGAAATGATGTCACTATCTATACAGACCATAGACCTCTGACCTATGCACTAACAAGAATATCGAGTAGCAGCGACACGCCTCGAAGAGAACGTCAGCTACACTACATAAGTCAATTTTGTTCAAACATTAAATATATAGACGGGAAAAAGAACCAAGCAGCAGACGCTTTATCAAGAATAGAAGAGATCTCGTATGAAAACTTGTCAATTGACCAAAATAGGGACGAAGAATTGAAATCACTAGAAACAAAGCCTAATCTAAGGTTCACTAAGATTACTCTTCCTGGCCTCAACAAACCTATCACATGTGAAATGTCAACAATGCATCCGCGACCATACCTGCCACTTGCATATCGTTACGAAGCCTTCAAAGCGCAACACGATACAAGTCACCCTGGTATAAGAAGTACGCGAAAAATGATTACTTCAAAATTTTTCTGGCCTTCAATGAGCAAGGACGTGGGGACATGGACAAAGTCATGCATTGGATGCCAGCGCGCAAAAGTACAGCGACACGTGACCAGTCCATTGGGTGAATTTGCACCGTCAGAAAGATTCGAACACATACACATGGATATAGTAGGGCCGCTGCCTATATCGAAAGGCTACAAGTACTGCATCACAATAATCGACCGCTGTACAAAATGGCCAGAAGCAATCCCTGTGCGAGATATATCTGCTGATACGGTCGCGAAAGCTATCTACGAGGGATGGATTTCTCGTTTTGGATGCCCACTACGTATAACTACCGACCAGGGACGTCAATTTGAGTCTGCAATATTCAACTCCTTAATGAAGAAATTTGGTATTACACGCATAAGAACTACCGCGTATCATCCACAAGCAAATGGCGCAATAGAGAGATGGCATCGCACACTAAAAGCAGCACTTATGGCTAGAGGTACCGCAACAGACTGGAGTGATAACTTACATACCGTTTTATTGGGATTGCGCACGGCACTAAGAGGAGATGCAACAATCAGCCCGGCATTGATGACATACGGCTCAACGCTACGACTTCCGTCAGATTTTTTTGTACCAACAAAGTCAAAAATTGAAGACACAGAATACGTACGGCGCCTCACAGAAACAATGTCCGCAGTAGCACCGGTACAGCTGAAGTACGCGTCGTCTAAGCAAATATTCGTCTACAAAGATTTAGCAACGTGCAGTCATGTATTCGTGCGGAACGATTCTGTACGCAGCCCACTCACACCACCATACGATGGACCTTACGAAGTAATAGAAAGAAATACGAAACATTTCAAGATTCAGTTACCACGACGCACCGCTGTTATATCGATAGATAGATTGAAGCCAGCGTACTTATGTAACGAGGATTTAAGTACGAATATTTCACAACGGAGAGCATCGAGCAACGCACCTAATGAACAGCTGAACCTAAAAACACCTGAGACACCGTATACTACAAGATTTGGACGTACGGTGAAGCCCTGCGTACGCTTCGCTTGAAGGGGAGTGATGTACATACAACGCATACGATGCCGAACGACTACTGATGCTTTCGCCGAGGAGCGAAATATTTATGTCTGGCTGAGCTCCGTCTCGCTCTTACGCATGTATGCCGTCTCGTTCTCGCATTCAATCTACCCGCATGTACATTCACTTTCGAGTCACTCCAATAACTGAGCGCTCGCCCAGAAACGCCGCATATTTACGTGACTGTTAGAAAGGGATAGAGATACACTCGATGTTAACTCCATGAAGTAGTAATAGTTGTGCGACTAGTATTTCAAATAAAGATAACTGTTTTTGGCTGTAAATATATGAATCTCAATTACTTCTGATCTGCCTTTTATTGATCACACTACCGAGTCCCTACAACTCTTTTTAGTAATTTTAATAATTCTGCACATATGTATAAGCATAATTGGAATTTTTTTCAGTTAATTTCTAAACGTTAAAGAGATACCTTTTATAATCATGTTTATCTAAAAGCCATCTTATACCCTGAAAAAATACTACTATAAGTCCACCTGAACGTATAAATTAATGAAAGAATTTGCTCTCAGTTTCTAACCGTTGAGGAGTTGTACCTTCAATCATCAGCTTAGCAACATGAGGTGATAATTACCGGACACAAATATTTGTAAAATTAATAGAATCAGGCGTTACTTTGCGGAACTCCATTGTTATAAAGTTAGGTAAAAACTACTTTGCAACAATCCGCAACCAGAACGTATGATGGTGTATACCTTTTTCATGCAATAGCACCTCCCTCCCTCCCACATAGGACACATGCACATGCAACAACAAAAAATATACACCAACATACGTACCACCACCAACACGTGTTTCGCCCCAAAACAGAGCATCATCAGGGTTATTGACTCTACGACGGTCACCCGCAAAGTGAGGCAATGGCCGATCCAGCCCCCTTATATACGTTTTCAACTCCCCTCCATCGGACTCGGTGAAGTGACGTTTGTGATACGTCAAAATGTATTATGTCAAATGTCAAGTTGATGTCACTCGAAACATTAAAAAGAATCGAGTGAAATCAACTGACCGATTGGTTGGTAAAAATATGCAACCAAGGGATAAAAATCCCATTAAATATACATCCAGTTTGACCTACCTCGGTCCACTAACAGAACGTATAGCTAAAACCTTACGTCGTAATAACATCCACGTTGCATTCAGAACAAGCAATAACATTAGATCTATTTGTAATGCAAAAGAGCGAAGAGAGAGACACAAACAGTCCGGTGTCTACAAAATTGCTTGTTCTGATTGCAACGGAGTATACGTGGGTCAAACTGGTAGGACATTCGATCGTAGATATCGTGAACATATTGCTGCGTACAGACATGGCCACAGCGATAGGTCAAATTTTGCTAAACATCTAATAGAAACGGGGCATGTTATACCGAATAACCACACGTACAACATCTTACACACTTGCGAGAAGGGCCTTAGACTCAGCGTGCTTGAGCAGTTGGAAATCATTAAACACAATAACAACGATTGTATTACACTGCTGAATGAACAAATCGATGTTTCCAACTCTCCTCTATTGCATATTTTTACCAACCAATCGGTCAGTTGATTTCACTCGATTCTTTTTAATGTTTCGAGTGACATCAACTTGACATTTGACATAATACATTTTGACGTATCACAAACGTCACTTCACCGAGTCCGATGGAGGGGAGTTGAAAACGTATATAAGGGGGCTGGATCGGCCATTGCCTCACTTTGCGGGTGACCGTCGTAGAGTCAATAACCCTGATGATGCTCTGTTTTGGGGCGAAACACGTGTTGGTGGTGGTACGTATGTTGGTGTATATTTTTTGTTGTTGCATGTGCATGTGTCCTTTGTGGGAGGGAGGGAGGTGCTATTGCATGAAAAAGGTATACACCATCATACGTTCTGGTTGCGGATTGTTGCAAAGTAGTTTTTACCTAACTTTATAACAAATATTTGTATTATGTTAAAAAATATGACTAAAAGAATGTGTGGGCCTATTAAGTTTCAGTGTTTCCCTCGATTTCTCTAGTATCACATCATCAGATTTTGCCATGGTGACAGTTGGACCACCTCAGAAATGTAAGATTTCCAACATAAAACCATTTATTGAAAGAATTTGCTCTCAACTCCTAACCGTCATAGTACCTTCCATCATCAGCTCAGCAACATGATATGATGATAATTATACACAAATACCTGTTTTGCTTTAGTAAAAATATGAAAATCATTTGTTGTGCTATAAAATTTGAATGTTCCCTTCGATTTCTCTGGGATACCATCATCAGACTTTGACTTGGTGACAGTTGGACTACCTCAGAAATGTAAGATTTCGAACAAAAAACCATTTATTGAAAGAATTTGCTCTCAACTCCTAACCTTCGTAGTACCTTCCATCATCAGCTCAGCAACATGCTGTGGTGATAATTATACAAAAATGCCTGTTTTGATTTAGTAAAAATATGAAAATCATTTGTTGTGCTATTAAATTTGAATGTTCCATTCGATTTCTCTGGGATCCCCTCATCTGACTTTGACTTGGTGACAGTTGGAACACCCCAGGAATGTAAGATTTGGAATAAAAAACTATTTATTGAAAGAATTTGCTTTCAACTCCTCACTGTTGCAGTACCTTCCATCATCAGCTCAGCAACATGAGATGATGATTACTATGCACAAATATCTCTTATGCTTCAGAAAGTATAAGAAAATCAATGTGTGTGCCTATAAAATTTGAGAGTTACCCTCAATTACCCTGGGATCCCATCATCAGATCCTGATTTGGTGACAATGGGACCACCTCGGGAGTATAAGCATACGAACAAAAAAAGAATTTTGAAAATCGGTCTACAAACGGCGGAGTAATCGGTGAACATATATAAAAAAAAAATACATACAGCCGAATACAGTACCTCCTCCTTTTAGAAGTCGGTAAAAACTTGTAATCCTTGAGTTGTAAAAAAACTCTTCGACGTTAAAACTGTCATTTTCAGTAAAATGGGATTATTTTACACTGGCTGCCGCCCGCGACTTCGTCCGCGTGGACTTTGGTATCCGCCATAGCATGATGTTATATAGCCTATAGCCTTCCCCAATAAATGGACTACTCAACACAAACATAATTTTTCAATTCGAACCGTTACTTCCTAAGATTAGTGCGTTCAAACAAACAAAATTTTCAGCTTTATATATTACCTACTAGTCTTCCGCCAGCGGCTTCGCCCGCATAGACCCGTTTTAAGGGTCCCCTTAGGATAAAAAATAGCCTACTTCATTGCTATATTAAAATCATAGGCATTTAGCTAGTTGCTTCAACCGCGTTGAACCTATTACCAGTTTTCACGAAGGAATTAAGCATGTTCCCACGGTAATAAGTAGCCTATGTTACTCAGGGTGAATGAAACTTTCTAATAGTAAAATAATTTTTGAAATCGGAACAGTAGTTTTTGAATTTATTCATCACAAACATACATAAATACAAAACTTTCCTCTTCATAATATTAGTATAGATTATAGATTTTTAAATATTTACATGAAGATACAATTTTGCTTCGAGACAGATCTTACTACAATTTATCATGTATATAAAACTTTTTGACACAACAAAAACTACTGTATTTCAAGAGCGCTTCTTTCAGAACAATCCTAATTAGTTCGTCCGACAGAATACTTTTTTTATATAAGCACGAAATTTTATTACATTTGTGCCTACGAAACTAAACTTGACCTATTTCAGACTGCACAAATTTGCCGCTTACTAGATTATTAGCACTCAAAATTCCGGCTGCAACTGTTAATGGCTGCAACCCATTTTGAATCCTACTGCTGGGCAGGCCTTCCCAATATTAGTCTCTCTCCATTATTGGCAAAGCCTGGAGCTTAATTCACCCCGCTGCTCTAATGCGGGTTAGTGGCCAATATTCATCTATAACAGACGGGACTAATAACGGGAAATACGAATGAAATTCGCCACTAGCTGTCACCTATCTCGCACATGTCCGTGATCATTTCGCTGAGCTGCGTATATCGCTTGTATTATACGCTAGCCGCTTTACCATGCGTGCTTCAATGTTGATACATGCTTTTAGTTTATTGTAAATTGTCATTGTTCGACCGAAGAAGAATCGCCGCTACCTTTATTTTTGCCATGACATATACTATCTTTCGGTGAAAAGATGCGGTTGCTGACCAGACTTTTATAAGGCGACCATTTACCTTCGTAGTAGAAGCGCTGTAACATCTTTCCATGCAAAAGTTGTAAGGTACCTAATTTCCTATTAATGCCAATAAATAATTGTATTTGTGACCGTAGTCTTAGGTAACCCTGACCTATTTAAGAGACGTATAGAGTAAAGATCTATAAACTGTTCACACACCGCAATGTTAATCACATTCTGCTTACGACAGGTCTGACCGCCAATCTTGACCGTATTTAGTCACCTAGCTACGAATATTCACTATAACAACGCACTGATTTAACATTTAGTTCTATCACCTTTCCACCTTTCCATATGTTTTGTTCATTCGCACGTCGTTCAAGAAAATTTCGTTCATCTAAATACTTTTTCATCGCTTCTTAATGTCCCACAGGTGGATCGGTATACTACTCATATATTTCATATATTTTATGTCACGAAGCCTTATTGGCTTTGGTTGTAGAAGTGATGTGTACTGAATAGCGCGCTTGTGTACGTCGATCGATCGAATCGAAATCGAATCAGTCGAAACGTCTCTTTCATTTACATTTACAATATAATCCATACTAATATTATAAATTTGAAAGTAACTCTGTCTGTCTGTCTGTCTGCTACTCTTTCACGCTAAACCACTGAACCGATTTTGATAAAATTTGTCATAAACATAGAAAGGATGTTGAGAAAGAACATAGGCTACTTTTTACCGCGGGAAAATATCTCATTCCCACGGGAAGTAAATGAAATAATAAAATGCGCCGTGTAGTGTTATAAATACACGTCATTAAAAAGTCGCATCTCACAACATAAACAAACGCACACACACACACACACACACACACATACACACACACTTAAAAACATACATTAAGACTCAGTCCAACCGTATATAACTATACCTATATTTTATAATAATTAGTTAATATAAAATTTTGCGTTGTTAAATAGTGTAATCCATTTTTGGCCATAGTATAAGAATTATAATTGTATCATCTATATTTTGTAACATTGTAACGCTGTTGGATTGCCAAATAAATAAATAAATAAATGTTATTACTTACTTCATTCACGTCGATTATCATATTTTATAACTTATATCCGTTTGTTTCATTCTTATACTTTGCTTTTCCTTTATTATTTCTTTACAAAATTAATTACTTTCTGTGTTTGTTTATTTACATTTTGATGCAGCTATCAAAATTGTCATGTCTGTCTTTTATGTTTCTTAATTTTTTTTAAATTCATTTTACAGCATTGTATAAAAATCCTTTTAGCCATTCAATATTAAAAGAAACTAAAAATTGTATGTTTCTTATTTCATTTCATAGATTAATAAAGTATAGTATTGTCTTTGGCTTCTTTATGTTTTTTATATTAGCCCGTTAATCAATATTTTAATCTATACATAAAGCTAAAAGAGTTCGTTCGTTCCTTTGTTTGTTTGAACGAACTAATCTCAGGAACTACTGGATCCAATTGAAAAAATATTTTTGTGTTGGATAGTCCATTTATCGGGGAAGCCTTTTTTTTAAAGGCACACGGGCCGCGTGGTGTAAGCTATCACCGTCGCCTACGGACACGGGCAACCCCAGGGGAGCCACCAGAGGGCTTTAGGCTATTTAACATCATGCTATGACTAATAGCAAAGTCCACGCGGACGAAGTCGCGGGCGGCCACTAGTAATATAATATATTACCTTACACAACAGCTCTTCTACGTTTAGTTGTCATATTGACGTTAGTCGACACTGAGCGCTCGCAAGGTCGCCCACGCTAAAATAATGTGCATATAACCTTGCTTAAAATCCCATATAACACGGTATCTCTCACAGTTTTTGGGAGCCCTTTATCAAGGCGTCTAATTCATATCCAAGTAGTAGGCATATTTTTTTGTCTCTGTAGCTTTGTTTTTAAGAATAGAGCTACGGTATCCTCTGCCTGCTCGTAAGAGGCGACTAAAAGTGGGCTTCCAGGGTTGTGGACCGTGAGAGTCGGAGCTCGATCCGTCCAGCCAGCAGCCCCGGGAAGAACGGCGGTATGTGCGTGGCCGCATACCGCCATTAGCATCGAAAGGTGCAGGAGAGCACATCTGGTCTCCCAAAGATGGGCCCGTTCAAGGGCGCCGCGCATGAAGGTTACCATTGCGTTCCACTGGAGATACCGGAGTACTCCCCAAGCGTAGATGCAGGCACCGAGGGGGTTTAAGTGCGATCAAATCCCACATAACCCGGTATCCTCTCCCAAGGTACCGGGCACCTTTTGAAGGTTTCCCTCTGATACAAAGAGGTATATTTTTTAGGTTTGATTTGAGGTAAGACGAAAAAAATCAATTGTTTTTATTCGAGCGAAAGTCGGTCATCCAGAGACTGTATATTATGTAATATAATACATGAAGATCTTACAATTATATTACACTCTATTGACGACATCCGATAATTGAACACAAATTATTACACCGCACTATCAGCGATTCTGTGTTGAATCAAATTGCTTACGACGGACTAAACCGCAGATCTAATTGCCCTGTGCCCACTGACTATCTGATAGGTAAAATCTCTACTTCTGTTGAGCTTATGATCATAATGTAAGTATAGGAAAAAAGTGGTATTTTGAGCAATCTTTTTCTTCTTTGTGTGGAAATCCTAACCTATAACTATATCAAATTTAAGCTTTCTTAGATCATAAGACTTCAATAAAAGAGTTTTTTTATTATTTGAATGGAATAGCAGACGAGCATGCAGGCCATGTGGTGTTAAATGGTCGCTGCAGCCCATGGGCATCTACACACAACCTCAAGCAAGAATAGGTAAATCTTGTCTGAAGTCGTATGCAGTTGCGCTACTCCGGAGGCTGGCGGTCGCCTCATGTAAGTGTGGCCGTATTTTAACAGTAAACTGTTAACTTTAAAAGTGTAACCGACACCTTGTGAGTGATACTGGGTTATATGGGATTTTAATCGTACTAAAATCACCTTGTCGGCCTTCCTCAGCACTTGGGAAGAATTTTGGTATCTACACTGGACGCTAGGTGTCCTCCATGCGGAGCGCTCTAAAATGGGATCATCATCTGCGAAGCGGAATAGCGGAGATCGTTGATGCTCTCCTGTACCTTTTAGTATGAATGCCAGAATGGCAGACGGCCACACACAACCTTCCTTTCTGAATCTAGACGGATGGAGCTGCTACTCTCGCCGTATGCATATACTTAAGCATTAAGTAGGTATCGTATTCTGTAATTTCACACAATTGTCACGGTCTTTATTTTTAAATAATTCATTACAAATGTGTAGTCTAAAATAAGATTAAGGTTACAAGAAATTCGAAACATTTTAAAGAGATTTAAAACGCCTTACTCAATTTGAAACTTTCCATGAGTCTACGTTTAACTTTAAAGTAATTAAAATTTCTAGACTATGTTCAGCTCTTTTAATAGAAGTCATGTGGGTGGAACTTTTTAGCTGTATTAAGTAAGTTTAAGATTCTTCATTGTTTTTTATTGGTCTTAAAAAGATATTTATAAAATGATGAAAAAAATAGAAACACTATTTTGACGAAAAAAAAATTTAATAGGATTTATCTTAATAAAAAAAATACATACAGCCGAATACAGTACCTTTTGGAAGTCGGTAAAAAACTAATTCATAGGTAATCAGAATGTCCACATAAGTAAAAGCTTAAAAAAACTTAACAATGGTTACATAAAGCATTTGTATGTGGTTCCAAGTAATTTCATAGGGAATAATATATGTAGGAATATTAGTAGAGGAATGTTAGTAAAATCCTGCCACTGGATTAATTCCAAAACTAAATTTTGAATTAAATATATTGCTTGTATTTTTCAACCCCTTTTCAAAACCAAAAGCTCCCACAGTGCCTTATAAACCTATGAAATCAAATAAATGATCCATAATAAACAATGTAAGTAATCGTAAACAGCTCTAAGCGTTGTTAATGGATGAGATAATGTATTCTGTAAACTATGTACTGCAATTAATACAGGTGTTCACTGCTAGAAATGCTATGCAAATGGCCAATGGATGCATCAGAAATTGGAATAACGTTATCTTATATTCAACTAGAACAAAGTCGTTAGATTGGAAATCCATTAGTAGTGGATGGAAAATAATCGATTCTATAAATAGGAAAATTCGTTCGATTTTCTATAAACGAAAATAAAACATTTGGTAAAATTTTGCAAATTTATCAAATCGTTATATATTATAATATTATACTAGTTCAGACATTGTACACCTTTTTTATCCTCTAGGACACAGGTCTCCTTTTGGAATTGAGAAGCACAAAGACATTATACTATTTGCGACGTAGCATGGTGCGGGTGACACTTGCAGTAACTATTGCAGTAACAGATTTACAAATTATGATTTAGTTTTTTAGCTGTACCACATTCGTAAAATATGAAATCATTAATAATTGTAGAATATTTAATTAAACCCAACCAGATAGTTCTTGTCTACAAATAAAAGGTAATTGAAAGAAAAAATATGAAAAATGTTATGCATGTAACGTAACGCGTATTGCGTGTTTAGTGTTGGGATGCTGTGCTGTGCTAAATAATCGATATTTTAAAATAATAAAAAACATATGTTGTCTGTAGTTCATTTATTATTGTTCAAAACTTTATTTATATTAATGGTACAGAGCAGCGATGGCCGAGTGGTAAAAAACCGCGGTCTTCGACGCGACCGATCCCAGGTTCAAATCCTCGGCTCGCACCTCTGACAAAGAAATTTGTAATGTGCGAATTTATCGCTGCTCCACGGTGATGGAAAATATCGTGATATTTCATTGATTACGATGTTCTCCATTGCCGTGCATGCCTGAAAGAAATTCATAATTTCTCGAAAGCATGACGTCCACCAATCCGCACTTGGCCAGCGTGGTGGACTATGGCCTAAATCCCTCTCAATTGTGTGAGAAGGAGACCTGTGCCCAACAGTGGGACATAAAAAAGGTTGAAAAAAAATGATACAAAACACAGAACATTAAGGTAAGATTGCTTGAAAGTATTAAGAATAATAAGATTTTATTCGTCTATACTCATATCAGAGTCAGGAACATCTGAATTTTCACTAGATTCATCATCTGTAAGGGAGATTAATAATGATGACTCCATTAAGTCGTCAATATGGATGTCACGATCCCAATCAGACATGATGTCCGTATTTGCCTTATTGACGACCTTTGACCAGTATTCTGGGTACGTTGTTGATGGCTTCTTGTAATAGCACCAACATCTTATTTGCCGTAAATGGCGGTGCAGTGTTATTCCTTGCAGCATGACCTAAAAATAAACAAACTTAAGTCAAAAACGCAGTTAGTAAGTAATAGTAAAAGTATATGACATACTTTTGCTTTATTGAATTTATTGAAAGGAAATTAAAATTAAAAGCATACCTTTTATTTGGGCCCAAATCATCTCAATAGCGTTATATTGGCAGTGGTAGGGTGGTAGTCGAAGGACCTGGTGGCCTTTT
The DNA here is from genome assembly GCA_911387765.1 of Pyrgus malvae. Lineage (NCBI taxonomy): Eukaryota > Metazoa > Arthropoda > Insecta > Lepidoptera > Hesperiidae > Pyrgus > Pyrgus malvae. The sequence goes on from OU426953.1 coordinate 23,314,877, forward strand.
TCTTTTGCCATCTCGTCTAGAGCATAGGTAGGAGTTGCTGGCTTGTGACGCCGGACTAAGGCAATAAGCTCCGTCTTTAACATTTTCATATCAGCTGTAACTCCGTTATCACTGAGCCACTTCACGAACTCGCTTTTGCGTTGGGATCGGTTTGGGGGTTTATTAACTTGCACCGAATGGTAGGGTGCGTTGTCCATTATAATGGTCATAGGTCATATTAAGTAGCCCAATGAACCAATCTTTAAATTTTTCGTAGTTCATCTCCTCATGATACTCCGTTGTTTTTTTTTTACTTAAAAGCCAGCAAACAATTAGGTACGAATCCACCTGCTGTACCTGCGTGACAAATAATAAGGCGTTCGCCTTTTCCCTCCGGCACTTTGGTACACGATTGTGCCGTATCATCGGTCCAACATTTACCAACTGTGTGGTTGGCGTTAAGCCATGTTTCATCCAAAAAGACGACTTTGCTCCAATCATTTATGTTTTTGGCCTTCCTTAAAAATGTACATCTTGCCAGAGCAATGTCAGTCCTCTCCATAATATTTTTTCTTTTATTAAGTTTTTTGTAAACAAAGCCAATATCTTTTATGACTTGCCGCAACGAAGTTATACCTCCTTTGAATGTCTGCTTTTTTAATGATTTTAGAAGCTTGAGTAATGTGGGTAACTCCAATCGTCTATAATAACCATAAATATGATTTCTTATAGCATCCTTTGCAAAATCATCTAAATTTGTAATTGGCTTCACCTTGGTCCGCTTCTTGTTGGGAGTCGATAATTTATTAAATATCTTCAGGTACCTATAAAAAGGATTGCATAAAGTCCATCCCTAGTCATGGGGCACTGACAGTCCTGACAGATGTCAACGTCACATAGACAACTGTCACCCGCACCATGCTACATCGCAAATAGTATAGGTCCTTACATATAAAATTGCCGATACTCAATACTGGCAATTTAAAAACCAAATGTCTTGCATATGATTAGAAATTCCAAATTTAAACTTATTTCGAAATAAAGCCAGTAGATGTTATTTTAAAACTTGTATTTCTTTTGCTTTCATATCATTTGTTTAAGCTTCAACATTGCTATAACAACAACAATGGACAAATTGCAAATTCACTGTATTTACGAATACGACTTCCACCGTAGAACCAGTGCTGCAGAAACGACTCGAAGAGTTAGTGACGTGTACGGACCAGGCACCGCTAACGAATGAACTGTGGGTTTTTGGTTTCCACGTATCCGTTCAGGAAATTTTGATTTACACAAGGAGCCTCGTGGATGACCTGATACTTAAGTGAAAAACGAAAAATTTAAGGTGGTAGTGGAAGCAGATCCATCTCAAACCACTTCTAAATTAGCAGCAACCTTCGGTGTAAGTGACAAAATGATACATATACATTTGCGCCAAAAAATAAAAGTAAAAAAACTCGAAAAGTGGGTACCGCAGGAATTTTCTGAAGCAAACCAACAAACACGCGTTGCTTGCTGCGTTTCTTTGCTCAATCGTCACATTAATCAGAGGATTTTGAAACTTATCGTGACTTGTGATGAGAAATGGATGGCAAAACTTTGCCCTAAGCATAGATCAAACCAAAACGAAGATTCTGGTTAGTGTTTGGTGGACTAGTGCTGGTGTTATCCACTAAAGCTTCTTTAAATCAGGCAAGGAGATTACCGCAGACTTGTATCGCCAACAATTGCAAACAATGATGGAAAAGCTCGCCATTAAACAGCTAGTGAATTACGCTAGTCCACTGATCCATAAGGATAATGCTAGACCACATACTGCGCATCAAACGGTTGCCAAGTTAGAGGAGCTGCGAATGGAGCCTCTGCATCACCCACCATCTATCTATCTATCAACCCACCATACTCTCCAGATATTGCACCAACCGATTGCTTTTTTTTTCAAAACTTGTATAAGTTATTAAGATCAATGATCTGGCTATAAAATGGCGTGGTGTATCGATTACAACAGCGCATTCAATTGATTTAACAATAATTTCATTAAAAAAAATTCTTACACTTTTTTGATACTGAACGGCAATTTCATATGAAAGAACTTAATTTGATGATGTTACTATATTTTTATTTGTACATACAATATATACAAAATACTTATTAAAATACAAACAGTAATCTACCCCAATCAGTCGAAGAGCTATGGATAAGAAAATACTGATGGTAGAGCCAAAACCGTATATTTAAAATGATAAATTAGTATTCCAGAACGTTTCAACTGTGATTGACCTAAAGTTTAGTAACACCGCTCTGGGGCATGGTAATGGATGCAGCAAACTGGAGACTGCAATTAATGCAAGTGCTCGCCTCTGTAAACGATATGCGAATGACTCTGGCACACATAGGGAATTACGATGTTTTGTAACTTTTTTGTTTTTTGTTGTCGAAGCAGAGTATTGGGTCATTACATATGAAATTGCCAACACTCAATACTGGCAACTTTAAAATCAAATATCCTGCCTTTGATTAGGATTCAAAATTCAAATTTATTTCGAAATAAAGCCAGAAAAATATAATTCTTATATTCGTATTTCATTTGTTTTCACATCATTTGTTTGAGCTTCAACATTATGAGGTACTATAAAACTATAGGCAGATCATTGATCCTTTTGGAAAAAAAATCCTAGGAGCTAGAGTTTATGAACTGTTTGAAGGTAGTTTTGACTGCCTCGTAAGATTTGAATTTTATTCATTGCAAAAAGTTTGAAAAAGTGGTAGGTAATCGGGTCCGCCATTTGGCGGAAGTGCATCGATAACAAAGGCGCATACTTCGATTGATTAAAGAAAAAATCATTAAAAAAAATGTTTCATTTTTTTGATACTGAACGTCCATCCATTTCATAAGTAAGGATATTATTATTTCAATGTTACTGATTTTGATGAAATAGTCGTACTGTCAATTTAGGAACACGTATGGTATGAGTGTTTTAAAAGCTTTTAAGTAAATAAAATGCGTGTTAAAACTAATGTTTTAGTAAGGGTGGATTTCACCGTAGGCCTGGTTATAGTTTCGGTCAAAACTAACTTTAACGGTAACTTTAACGACGACAATAGAAATCAACAAAGAGTGTTTCACCATCACGTTTCTTTAGATTGATAAATTTAATAGGCGGTGAAGTTAATACTCTGTTGATTTGATATTTGACCGCCCAAAATTAACGTTATCGTTACCGTTAAGTTATGACGTTACTACAACCATTGTTAAAATGGTGCAACGCAAATGTTCCTTAACCGAGGATTTGACGGCTAGGTTAGGTTTGGTTATCGTTATAGTTAGATGGTGCAACCCAGCCTAAATGTTTTTATTGAAATGACAATCCCATATTCACATAAATCAAAAATTAAATAACCAGACGACCCTGGTTCAGGTCTAGATGTCTCCAGATCGTTCTTTCTTTCCCATTTTTCAAGTTTCTCCCTCCTTTTGTGAGAAAAACTACTCTAATCTTAGTATATTTTCTAAGTTCCGTTTGAGATACTACTACTAAAATTGCATAAATTTAATCTACCTACCGTTCAGCAAACATCGCCCGGGGTCATGGTAATGGATGCAGCAAACTGGATACCTACTGTAATTAAACCAAGTCCGCTCCTGGAAATGTTATGCAAATGGCGTTGGGTCAAATCGGAATAAAAATTTTTCGTTATGAGAATTTGCACCATTGTTTAATTTCTTTTATCGTATCGTATAGTAAATAAAAATGTAAAAAATTGAAAATAAATTTTCACGGTGGATCCCGATTCTTACCATGAAAAAAGAGTAGTAATCAGTAGGATAACATTAAAAATCAAATCAATATAAAAAGCATCATAAATGTACCAGTGAATATTATTTTAGCAATATAATCCTTTAGCAATACGTAAAAAATAAAATACATTGAAAATTGAGAACTAAAATGTAACGACACAAATTCTCCCGCTTTAGTCTTTTGACATCATACTTGTCCAACATTTTACGTCCAAATACCCGAAGCTTCGAAACAAGCCTAAGGCAAAATTTGTCAACAAACTTTTGTTGTTGATCAATACTTTCCGGTTCTCCTTTAATTTTCGTATAGCAACAGACAATGAAGAATTCATCTGAATAATAAATACGAGGAACTTGTTTCGTTAGAATTATTTGCTCCAAGGCCCTTCCAATTAGAGCACTGCTGAAAAATGTAACATGAACTTTGTCAAAATTGATGATTATAGCTTTTTTTTGTTGCAAAAGCACACTGCTTATGAACATTCTACGAGTAACTAGAAACCGATTTTTGTTAGAGAAACGTGTTTTTTTAATGCTGTACACCATGTATGTTATTGCACCTCTATAAGACGAAATAAATCGACTAAGTTAAGAACTACTTGACGCGATGGGGAGTTGGATAGCATACATTTTAATAGCGGTAATGTAATACGTCAATTCCCAATAATGGGGAGAGACCCGGGCCCAGCCGTGGCACGTAAAAAGGGTTGCAGCCAGCCAATGTAATACGAGTATCTTGAATATTATTTTGATGCTTCGCAGGGCACAAGTAGACGGTCACGACCTGTTTTTTTTAATAATAGTAAAAGATAGAAACCATCATGAAAACCTATGAAGTAATGTAAATATAATAAAGAATACTCATTGTTTTCCTACAATAATAGCTTCCGTAAGTTAAACGAGGAGAAGTAAGTATAAATAACCAAATATGTATACTTAAAGAATATCCATAAATAAGGTAAATTCATTCACAATTTATTTTGTTACCATACGAATTTACTCGAAAATAATGTTACGAATTTACTCGAAAATAATGTTACGAATTTTTCGGAAGATATTAAGAGCTTGAGTATTGACGTTACTGTCTCAGTCCTAAGCCCTTTCGAGAGAATTAAGGCTTTGTTATTTAAGATGAAGATTTAACAAGGATTTGTTCGGTCTCGTTTATTTTCATTTTGTTTTTACTGAGCTTAGATTTTTCGAAAACATTTATGTGTTGTTGCGGACAACAAATAAAAATGTATGAATACAAAAGTGATGTCTTAGAATATAATTATGGCGTGCCACAAAGAAGCAACATCGGTTCGTCTCTATTTTATGTAAAATTCCAAATGTCGACATTTTATTGTTTGCAGATGACACCGTACCTATATGTATTTCATGGCTCTACTTGGTCACAAGTCAGAGACAAAGCTGAGAAAGGCCTCTTACAACTCCAAGTACGGACTTGGTTAAAAGCAAATTACCTTTCCTTAAACTTGTTAAAAACAAAGTTTATCTGTTTTCATTAAGTCAGCATTGCCTAAGCGCACCCAGAGCAGACAGAACAAAAAAATAACGTCCTCTAAGAGTTTGTAAAGGAACCGTACAGTGAATAAAGAAAATTTCATTTCATTTCGTTTCATTTCGTTTCGTTTCGTTTCGTTTCATTTTATTTCATTTCGTTTCTTTTCATTTCATTTCATTTCATTGACATACTACCATCAGATATTCACATTATCGCTCACAAATCTAAATGTACACCCTCACCACCAAAAGAGTGCAAGTGCCGAAAACTCGGCGAAGTAGATGAAATAAAATATCTTGGTGTTATAATTGATCATAAGCTGACCTACGTATGTACCCACATATCTGATATATAGTTTCGAAAAGGTTACTCAAACTTATATATGTGTTTAAAACCTTACTTCTGTAGCAGACCAGAATCTACTGCTCCAAAAATAAAGAGCCTTAGGTGAGTGCATAATCAGCTACTGTATCTGTTCATGGGGGACGCGGCGAAAATGTGTATGATAAAGGTCGAACGCGAAATCCAAAGTTCTACAGCGGAACTCTAGAGAAATTCGAAAGTTTTATCTGTTAGGAATCTTTTTATATGTAACTGCTTGAAACAGTATCACCAAAAAACAGTAGTAGTAGTACGGAAGCGCTATTTTTTGAAGGCACTACAGCTACCTGGCCCCGAAATCTCATAACTAAAACACAAAGATTGAGACAGCTAAGCCTATACAAGCTTAAATCAAAAGTCATTGAGTGGCTGCAAGAATATTACTATAACAGCATAGAAAATATGTTTAAAAAAGTAGAAGAGCTACTCGTATAAAAACCTCTAATGAGCGATCACACAAATAAATACACCTTTATACACCTTATAGTCTGGTCGACATACCTATCCATGAAGATTTTTTTCATGTCAGCCGACCATGAACCCAAGGTCTCCATTGCAAGCGCCGTAAATTCATAATTTTCCGTTGTAGCACAATATTTGCGGCGCTTTAGAGACTGAACATGGTCAGCTGCGGCTCCTGCCTTGTTTCATGTTCCTGGTAAATGTTAAGGGGCCGAGGTGTCAACACAAGTTACATCCCATACCAGGGCTCGACCAACAAAACAAAATTGAAAAAATATGAAAAAATTGAAAAAATCGTCATGTAACCTGTAATATTTATGCCTTTTTAAAATCTTACTGTGGACAAGTTTCCTCTCGAATTTAAGAGCGACAGGTTTTAAAATATTATATAATATGCACTCGAGAAATTTTATGCAATAGGTACTTGAGCATAAGCATGCATACTTGAGCAGAGATAATATAATAAGTACCTGGACGCCCGAGCGTTGCTCGGATAAAAACAATTTATTTACTTGGTTTATTTTTAAGCAAAGCATTCATTGACTTAGACAAATTCTTTTGAAATACCTAGCTCCCAATTTAAAAAAAATTGTCACAAAAAAATGAAAAACGCAACTTGCCTACTTGAGATTTGAACCCGGGTCTCTAGCTACGTAGTCGGCTTTCGTAACCATTCGACCAAGAAAGCTTTAATTCCCTTGACGAAATTTTTATAGAGGTCTTTCATAATTATCGACATTGTCATTTGTTTGAAGGGTGGATTGTCAAATGTTGACCATTTTGATGGCTTTCTACGCCACAATATTATTATTATTTTCCAATAGATGTCGGTAAGAGTAATTTTATATTTAACTGCATAAACATTTAAAAAAACGCCAAATTTTATCAATAAAAATTTGTGGATCGATTTATCATCCCCGCAACCAGTGTACTAAATTTCATCAAAATCTTTGGAGCCGTTTCCGAGATTCCAAAAATATATTTAGATACATACAAGAATTGCTCGTTTAAAAGTATTAGATATATGATTAAACTCAAGTTTAATTATTGTTGTAGTGTTATGTTGTTGTTTTGTATTGTGAATCAATACGCTATTATTTATCTTTTGTCAACCGACTTCAAGAGAGGAGGAGGTTACTCAATTCGACCGTATATAAGTTTTTTTTTATGTTTGTTCGGGGATAACTTCGTCGTTTATGAACTGATTTTGCTGATTCTTTTTTTTGTTCGAAAGCTTATACTTCCGAGGTGGTCCCATTGTCATCAAGTCAAGATCTAATGATGGAATCCCAAAGAAATCGAGGGAAACTCTCAAATTTTATAGGCACACATATTAATTTTCTTATATTTTCTGAACCAAAATTGATATCTGTGCATAGTAACTATCATCTCATTTTGCTGAGCTGATGATGGAAGGTACTACGAAGGTTAGAAGTTGATAGAAAATTCTTTCGATAAATGTTTTTTTTTTGTTCAAAAACTTATGCTCCCGAGATGGTCCAACTGTCACTAAGTCAAGATCTGATGATGGGATCCGAGGGAAATCGAGGGGAACTCTCAAATTTTATGGGCACAAATATGTGGAAATATCGCCAATTATGCTTAAACAATACAGAATTATTAAAATAAAGGTATAGGTAAAAAGAGTGAAATTATATAACTTTTTAACAAAAAACAAACCGTCTTCAAACGGTAAAAAATAATATTGTTCAGTACTTCTTACTTTTTTTGCTAATGATAGTGACTGTAAAAATTATTTTGGAGTCGGGCCCTTAGTAAAATGAAGTACCTCACTCTGAATGGACATCGACTCCAAAACAGTTTTAAGAGTTACTACCATTAGCAAGAAAAGTATCAAATGCGAGTACTGAATCATATTATTTTTAACCGTTTGAAGGCGGTTCGTTTTTTGTTAAAAAGTTATATAATTGTTCTCATACTTACTCAATCTTGGAATATCGCTGTCGAACTATTAAATTGCTGTCGATATAGTCACACAATACGAAAGATTATTTTTGCTTTCAAAAATTCATCATACAACTAGAGTTTGCTGAAGGTTTTGGGTAGATAACGTAGGCCGAGTGGTAAAGAAAACCGTGCTCTTCGACACGACCGACCCCGGGTTTAAATCCTCGGCGCATATCTCTGACAAATAAATGTGTTTGTCACAGTATGATGGAAAATATCTTAATATTTAATTGTTTACGATGTTCTCCATCACCGTACATGCCTGCGAGAAATTCATAATTTCTCAAAAGCATGACGTCCACCAATCTGCACTTGGCCAGGGTGGTTGATTATGGCCTAAATCCCTCACACTTGTGAGAGGAGACCCAGCAGAGCAACATGTAAAAGGTTGAAAAAAAAAACGTTGGCTACTTATATTTTTAATGGAAGGTAGAATATACATTAAAACAAGGAGTGGTGTCTCCGTTTTGTGTATTACAATGTCATGTGTTTATTTCAAGTTTAAATTATTCGGCAAAAATGCTGGAAGTAAACACAATGGTTGGCAGTAAGTACAAATATGTGCTGCCAAACTTAAAATTTTTTTAATAAAAATAACTTTCATTTATCTACTGTTAGCATTTATAAAAATCATTCATTTACGTGTGTCATGAACTACTTGGCCAAAAATAATAATTGAAACTTAAACAAATTATGGCTCATATTTTTAAAACATTTATTAAAATGAGTATCTCTTAATTAGGTATAAATATTTATTTTCATTTGTTAAACTTTCAAATTATAATTTGTAAATGAGTTGTTAAGTTTAACGGTCAACTGCTAGCTTACTTATTGACTAATTGTAATTGATTGCTTATTTTTTTGTAATTGTAATTGTTTGCTTATTTTTTTTTTATTTCTTTACATTATTGAGGCTTAGATTCGCAATTAATTCCACCGCGTAAGAGCTCGTAACTACTTCCAATGCAATATCCCCGCATGAAGCTATGATACGAAGATGTACTATGTAGCTGTTCAAAGATGTGCTTTGATTGCACATTGCTACACCGCTGGCAGCCATTCATAGAACGCATCTTTCCATATAAAAACGATACAAAGTGAATATGGTTGATGGATATCAAACACATCCATAGCAGCGTAACGTAGTAGATACATCTCTGCTGGTAAAGCACTCGAATACTCTCATCTATCCAAATCTTCGCCGTATCGCATAGGTTGCTCCAATTTGCCATGAGCTATTAACAATTGTTTTAATCAAGCACTGTCTAGACGTTTGAAATAAAGTTCTCGTCTTTGTGACGTAGGATTAAGTCTTGTATCTGTGAAATTTACATCTCTGAAATTTCTTTATCATTATCTCTTAACATCTTCTTACGTGATTACATTTAATACAGTTAGGTTTTATTTGGTATAACCATATTTTTAACAAACAATATTCGTACCATCAATTCAGACTTGGTCAATGTGGTGAAATAAGGTCTACACCCCTCTCACCTCCGAGAGGAGTCCTGTGCCCTGCAGTGGAACATAAAAAGGGTTGAAAAAATACACATCTCTACATTATATTTATTATCTATACTCTATAACGTTACAAATAAATGAAATTGGAGTGTCAGTAATATTGAAATAACTGTTTTTACTACTTGCATATGAATGTATATACGGTACATAATACCAGAAAAATAACATCTTTTATCATTTTTATCTGTCTGTTTGTTCCGGCTTCTTTCATAAACGGTGGGACTTTCACTGGCAGGTAGTTGATGTAATAAGGAATAACTTAAATGAAATTGACTTTTGAGACTGCAACCCTTTTTGCGTCCCACCACTGGGCACGGGTCTCTCCCTATTATTGGCGAGGCCTGAGCTTACTTTACTACGCTGCTTTAATGCGGGTTGGTGGTTTTTTTTTAATTACAGTATGGATTAAAAATAGTTCACAACATAATCAGCAATGTTGAATGTTTTTAGTCCATCTATGTAGTTCTGTGAAAAAAAAACATTACCAATAAAGTATTAGAATGTAACAAAAATGTATAGGTTCTAAGAAATATTACGAAGTCAACATCTCTTGTAGATTTCAGATGTTTTTCTAGAAATAACAAAACGTTGAATCTAAAATTTTAATGTCAACGAAAACTCTCTCTCTCAACAATTATTTGAAAGTCAAAGGAGAAGGTATGCTGCGACATTTAACTTTGATAGTGAAACCATAAAACATGAAAACATGGGTTCGGTTGATATGACATTGAAATCGACTGAAATCGTCGTACTCGTAATTTAGTGGAACTATAATCTGAATCCCTCTCATTTCCTGTTCCATTAAAGGGTTGACAGAAAAAAATAGTAATATAACTGCTTGTCCGGACAACTTTTATTAAAACTTGATTTTTATCTTATGTAAGTATGACATGAACTGAGGCTTGCATTGTCCGGCGGCTCGCATAGAGTGCAATCGATATAGGCAGCTAAGACAAACAAGCGGGGTCAGGCGTGAGGTGGGTGACCGCTGGTGGTAAAAAAAATTCGTACGCGTTTCCGTGCTTCGGAGGGCACGTTAAGCCATCGGTACCTGTTGTTGTCGATAGATAACAGTCGTTAAACCTTATCGGAGGCCTTATGGGCGGTTAGAAACATCCGACAACGGGTAGCCATTAACCCGCATATCCACCAACCCGCATTGGAGCAGCGTGGTGGAGTAAGCTCCAGGCCTCCCCAATAATGGGGAGAGACCCGTACCCAGCAGTGGGACGCAAAAAGGGTTGCAGCCAAACCTTGTAGGGGGCCTTAAAGGCGGTTTGAAAACATCCGACAGCGGGTCTCTAACCCTTATCTTATCTCCATGATACCGCATTGGAGCAACATGATGGATTAAGCTCAAGCCTCCAATAACAAGGAGGAACCCGTGCACAGCAGTCGTATGCAAACAGGGTTGCAGCCAAGTATTACAACATGAATTCATAGGCTAGTGAAAACGAAGCCAGCATACGTACGTAATATTAGACCTCAGTGCCTGTACTCTCGACATTCGTTACTTATCGATTGATAGTGGATCGCTAAGCTTACGACAATCATCGGAAGTTTGACGTTTAAATTCGTAAATACACTATTGATTGGCGACATTTTAGACAGTCGAGACTACCAATTTTCGTTAAACAGCTATCGATATCGAGTTAACGACCGATTTCGGTCGCTAAGCCACCTTAGAGATTGTCGAGACTGCCGCTGCAGGGCACAGACCCACAATGATTCTGTTAGCTTGAATTAAGGTAAGAAGCCGAGTCTTGTAAGATGTCTGCAAACACAGATTGGATAAAAGCTCCTTGATGTTTATTTCGTTCTGTTTCTAATGTCTTCAGGAGTAAAACCTTTCTCGATCCCAATACAATCAAAAAGTATTTTTCTTCAGAAATTAAAGGAAAATATTTTCAGATAAATAATACATTAATCCTTTATTTTCACAAGGATTTATGGATGTCATTTTCAAACAATATTGAAAACTGTCACGAATTACAAACACCTATAAAGAACATGCGACAGCAGTATTTTGTAGGTGGTAGAACTATTATGGTTCGCCCGGGGAAGTACCCTGCCGTGAACCAATTCTATTGTGTTTCGGTGGAAAGGTGCAGTTGCCGGCCACACTTACATGAGACGACCACCAGCCTCCAGAGTAGCAGCGCAACTGCATACGACCTCACACAAGACTTACTTATGCTTGCTTGAGGTTGTGTGTAGATGTCCATGGGCTGCAGCGACCACTTAACACCACGTGGCCTGCATGCTCGTCTGCTACTCCGTTAAAAAAAAAAGTATCTCCACCAACCCACGACGAAGCAGCGTTTTGAAATATGGTTCAGGCCTCCCCAATAATGGGGAGAGATCCGTGCCCTGCAGTGGTACCCAAGAAGGCTACTAACTCTTTGTATTTTTTTAACTGCATTGAAAAGCACCACATAAAAATTACTTGAAAGATTAACTCAGTTTATTTTCCATTCTGAAACATGCTGAAAGGACATGCTGAAGCCCGTCCTGCGCAAAGGAAATGTGAGTTATACATATTTAGAGGTAATACTACATTTGAAACCGATTTTTGGCTTCACGACCTATCTTTTCAACGTGCTCAGTAACATTGATAAAACGTGCTCAGTAACATTGATAATGTTGTTTATAAACTATTATAGCATCCAAGCCCCATATAGCTATCATCTTTTATAGCATACGAATATCGGATATCAGTCTGGGTGCTTGTGTTCAGGTCTAAATGTGAGTCCATGGTACCCTTAACAAAGAGTATACCTACCCTACTGTGGTACTATGAGTGAGAAACTCTATTTTTTCTATGCCTAAAACGTATCATTTCAAAATATTTTACACATTTCAACTCTGGCAAGCATCTCGCGATAACGCTTATTTATTTTATTGTTCTTTTAAATTCACGGAACCTAAAAAAACGTTCAGGCATAACAGTTAAAGTAACAGCTTTCTTAGAAAGTGTTATTCTTCCACTCGAGCTTGTATACGGCTTTTAAAAGGCCGATTGGCTGAATGGTTACGATTATTACACGCTCAGTGAGGATTCCTGTTCTATAAAAGTAAATTTGGTTGCTTAAATAAGTGGTACAGTTTGTTTAATAAGTAACGTTACATTAAATACAGTACTTGTTGCTGCCATTACATCAAATATACAGACAGACAGAAAGACGGATAGACAAAAGGAAACAATTAAGGGGTAAAATATTAAGGGTTCCTTCTTAGCAGAGCTTCATAACGTTATAAAAAATACTAAAATGTAATGTTATATAACGTTATACGTATTTCGTTTCGTTATTATTTTGACATTACTAACGAAAAGACGAATAGCGGTATTAAAATAATAACGTTATGAAATATCAAAATCGAAATAAATAACGTTATAATATCGTTATTGCTAAGCGATATTGCCGCGTTTTAGCTCGCTGCATATGATAATTATTATTACCCGTAAATATAACGTTATTTATATCGTTAATTTCTAAATAGAGTTTACTGATATAGCGTTATTTTGACGTGTAAATAACGTTTAGTTGTAAAACGTTATGTTTTTTATAACGATATGGGCACAAGTAGATAATAATGTTATGATTTTATAGCGGTATTTAAAGCTGTGCTTCTTAGTACGAGACGAAATTTTTAGTATTAGAGTATTAGACGAGTCACGTCACGTTAAGTGGCGTTAAGCAATCCTGAGTAAAGAGAGTTATTAAGATGGTATACTACATACAATTTCAGACTACCTGCGTGGCTCAATGGTTACCATGCCGGACTGCCAATTGAAGGGTCCCGGGTTCAATTCCCGGCGAAATAGAAATTTGAATGATGAGTTTAAATTTCTGTTCTCGTCTGGGTATTTGTGTTAAGTACTGTTTTTACGTGTGTCCATGGTACCCACGACACAGGGTATAACTACCCAACTGTGTTGCTATGAGTTTATTAAAAAAAAAAATCATAGCGCTCTCAATATCAATGCAGGTTGATGGAGATGCGAGTTAGTGGTCAATCCGCTGTCGGATGTTTTCAAATGACTCATAAGATGAACTTCAACAAGGTTTTACCACAGATACTTAACAATAACAACTGTTACAGTGGTCGACAACTTGACATGCTTTGCGGAGCATGGAAACTGTCCGCGCCCATTTTGCTTAGCTATGTAGATCGCTTGCATTCTCACTATTCGCTGGTCTAAGTACGTTTAGGATATATATTTTTTTCAACCTTTTTTTTATGTCCCACTGCTGGGCACAGGTCTCCTCACACTAGTGAGAGGGATTTAGGCCATAGTCCACCACGCTGGCCAAGTGCGGATTGGTGGACGTCATGCTTTCGAGAAATTATGAATTCCTCTCAAGCATGCACGGCGATGGAGAACATCGTAATCAATTAAATATCACGATTTTTTCTATCACCGTGGAGCAGCGATAAATGCGCACATTACAAATTTCTTTGTCAGAGGTGCGCGCCGAGGATTTGAACCCGGGATCGATCGCGTCAAAGACCGCGGATTCATACTATTCGGCCATCGCTGCTCTGCGTTTAGGATATGCGTTATATGAATGTAATAACAACCATTCTTTAAATTTCTTTAGGATATGCGTAATATGAATGTAATAACAACTATTCTTTAACTTTCATTACGATAAATGCGTTATATGAATGTAATAACAACTATTCTTTAACTTTCATTAGGATGCGTTATATGAATGTAATAACAACTATTTGACGACCTGCGTGGCGCAATGGTTACCATACCGGACTGCCAATCGAAGGGTCCCGGGTTCGATTCCTGGCGAAACAGATTTTTGAATGATGAGTTTGAATTTCTGTTCTCGGTCTGGGTGTTTGTGTTGTATGTATCTGTCTATGTATGTTATGGTACCCACGACACAGGGTATTAATTACCTTACTGTGGGGCTATGAGAGTGTATTGTTCATTTATTTATTTATTCTAAAAAACGTATAAAAATACCTGAATAAAAATCCTCTATAAAAGTAAATGTTCTTTCATTACTTTGATTATTTCAGCTCCCTCTATACATGAAACTTCAATCGTTTCAAAATGGAGGAAATACGGCCTTTAAAGATGATAACTCGCAAGACATTATTTGCTCCCTTATTTTCTTCTTACATTTTACTGCATTTCTCCAATGGAACTTGAACAAGGTATTCATTTTGCTTTGCTCGTCTTCTTGCCTTACTAAGTGAGTACGTAGTTTTTCCTTAAAATGCAAAGGGTAAATTGCAGCGATGGCACAGCGGTTAAACCCGCGAATCCCGGCACGGAGATACCGCGTTCAAACACCTCCGGCGTGCACCTCAGACAAAGAAATTTGTTAAGTGCGAATTTATCGCTGCTCCAAGGTGACGGTAAATATTGTGATTTAATGTCTGCTACCCTTTTTGCGTCCCACTGCTGGGCACGGGTCTCTCCCCATTGTTGGAGAGGCCTGGAGCTTACTCCACCATGCTGCTCCAATGCTGTTTGGTGAAGATACGGGTTAGTGGCCAATCCACTGTCGGATGTTTTTATATCGCACATAAGGCCTCCGACAAGGTTTTACGACTGTTATATATCGACAACAACCGGTACCGACGGCTTAACGTGCCCTCCGAAGCACGGAAACGCGCATGAAATTTTTTGCCACTAGCGGTCACCCATCTCACACCCGACCGCGCCCGTTTGGCTTAGTTGCATAGATCGTTTCCATTGCATTGTACACTAACCGCCGGTCCATGCGCGCACAAAAGTGATTTAATTACTCGTATTAACAATTTTTTCCGTCACCGTTTATGCCTAACATAAACTCGTAATTTATCGAAGGTATGATGTTCACCAATCCGCACTTGGTCAGAGTGGTGGACTGGGGTCAAAATTTCTCTCACTTCCCTGCCCTGCAATAGGGTATAAATAAGGTTGAACAAACATCATTTATGAAAAAAATACAATGGGTAGGTACGGCCTTTGTATTCTCTACTATTTGTGACCCCCAAAATTTCAGTTGCGACCGATCACAACGTAAATACTCAGAAAATATCGTGAGTTTTGCAATAAATCCTTTTAACAATGGTACAATAAAAGTCGCATAAATTACGTAATTATAACAGTCTTACTACAATATTATCTACCATAGAACCCCCATCGGTCTGCCGTTTTGTATACTAACTAAAAAAGCGCGAAAAAATTAGTCTTTTAAGAACCGTGCTTCTCTTTGCTTTTTAACCGAAGAAAAAACAGAGGCGGTTCCTCTATTCGTGGCGTTTTTTTTTAAATCTTTAACCACGAATAGCTTTATCATGGAAAAAGAAGGGTGAAATATTGTTCACTCAGAGATTTTAATAACTTATGATTGTGTGTGTGTGTGTGTTTTCTTGTTGTCTGATAAGCCATAAACAATATAAAATAAAAACGTTTTAACAAAAAATCTAACCGCAGAAAAAACTGAAAAGCAAAACTTAGCTTACAGGTAAGCCAGGTATTACATTAGTTTATTACTCGTATGTTTTGCTTTTCACTTTTCTTATCAAATACTCTTTCTTGCTAGTGGTAAAGACTCTTAAAACTACTTTGGAGTCGGGCCCTTAGTAAAGTGGCTTACTTCGTTCTGAATCAATGGGCACCGACTGTAGTATCGGCAATGTAGTATCTTTTTTACCTAGTAAAAAGCTTCCAACATTATTTCAGTATAAAAATAAATGGTGCTTAAAATAATATTATGCAACCATTATTATCAGGTTCCTGCAGTAATTCTCGGGCCCAGCGAATGTAGGCTCTGCGCTACTTAGCGATGTATTAAACCAGTTTAAATATTGGAAAACGCACCGCTCACTGAATGTTAAAAATGTAAAAAATATAAGCAATGCATGAAATACAGGTTAAGCAAATTCCCTGTAGCATTATAAGTTTCAAAGTTAGCCAAGTAGGCTCGAGAATTTTTTACAAGGCACACTGAAAATCAGCATCTATCGTATGTTTGTGCAAATGGCCATTGTCACACTGAGTGTTCATAAAAATTACACTAGCCTCGATTTACTTAACTTTTTATGCCACAAAGATACGGAAATTCCATCGAATTTGTGACATGAATACACACAAAGTCAAAGACAGTCATCAGATCCAAAGGAGTTATATTCCAGCTCTGCACTATTCTAGCATTATCGGGATCGCAATTTACTTACTGAATAACATTTCATCGGAATTAATTCAAAAATGAGAGAAGTTTTGGATGGACGTGTTAGGAGTGACCCTTAGATACGAAGTCATGTTTATTTTTTTTATTTTATTTACAAAAGTACGTGTAATTAACAGGTTAACCCTAACATTACATGTGACAGTAAATTTGTGTAAACAGACACAAACTGATTTAGTGAATAAAAAAACTCATCAACAGTCCGTTTTTCACGTTCGTTTCTATGACGTACATGCAAACTGTTGAATAAGCTTCCCTTTGAGGTATTCGCGTTGGGCTACAACATGGGGTTCTTCAAGAAAGGCGTTAAAAAGCCCTTGAATACAAAGCTGGTAACGCATAGGCGACTCCTCTGGCAGATGTCCATAGGCGACGGTGACCACTCACCATCAGGTGGCCCCTATGCCTGTTTGCTGGTTCTTTTCACATAAAAAAACATCAACATCTGGGTCATGAAATAAAAGTGTATTTAACAATAACATATATATATATATATAACAGTAACAATAACAGTGCAGTACAATGCAGCGCAGCAGCCGTTCGGCCGCACCAGAGCCACCGCGCCGGAGCCAGTGCTCCGGGAACAGCCGGCTGGGCCTTCTGCCTCCATACCCACTATGCATGTGTTTAACGTAATACGGTCCATTAGTCCATTATTTTAAATCTTTTCCAATTAAACTAATTATTACCTTCTTTAGTGTACGCTGATCTTTATACAAGCGCTTTCGGATTTCCATCGCATCATTACGCATTTCCACAAAATGAAAATTCAATTAAGCTACATAAAGGGTGGTACATTATCACTTGTATTTATGTAAAGTGTTCATCGGCTCAGTTTTCAAAAACAGATTTAATCGTATTTTTTGCAAATAATGGTACCATGCTTCGGGAATTTCCCTGAATTAAACGATTTAAAGTATCTGAAAGACTGATTTCCATTTAATCGTAGTTAACTAACTTTCAAGTACCTCCTACTTCTCAATCAGTTTGTATCTGTATTTTATCTTCCATTACATTATAGGCTGGGTTGAATGTTTATTTACTTTGAATTTAAAACTGTATACATGATATACATGTATACATGTATACATGTTTTCCAGTTAACGAATCCACGGTATAAGTTTGGGATGGCTATATAAATATAACGTATTATTTGCTTTGATGTGAATTTTAACTATATAATGCGTTAGATTTAAAAAAATATAATTTACTATCAAGTTAAACAACGTATTTTAGTTAAGATACGGTTAGTAATAGTTAGTATTCTGTGGTTAGGGGGAAAGGAATGTGACTGCTTTTGTACATGACACTTTTATTCCATACCTATGAATAATACAACCCAATAATATAACTATAAAAATTTATTCCTTTTTTTAGTAAAACAAAAATAGATTTATGAATAAAATACTTAGTCAAACCCAATTTAAAACCGAATGAAATATTAGTTACATGAGTCTTATTTTATTCCATGACAATCTTCTTGGAAAATCTTAAAAAAGGTATTCGTCCTCATTCCCGAATAATTTACAAGATTGCTATAAAAATCAGGCAAGTCCGAGCTGTGGTATCACATAGTAAATTCTGTGGCAATCTACACTTTTTACTTAAATTTGTATTTTTGTACGTTTGTAATGAATACACTCAAAAACGACTGTTCCGATTTCAAAAATTCTTTCACCATTAGAAATTTACATACATCCTGAGTAGCATAGGCTAATTTTTACAGCGGGAAAATGCTTCATTCCTACGTGAAAACGGGTAATAGGGTCAACGCGGTTGAAGCAACTGGCTAAACGCCTATGACTTTAATATATCAATGAAACCTGGAATAGCACATAGGCTATTTTTAATCCTACGAGGACCCATTAAACGGGTCCACGCGGGCGAAGCCGCTTGCAGAAGGCTAGTATTAAATACTAATTAAACACAAAAAATAAATAAATAAACTGATGACACTGTAATAAAATTTCATGATATGAATACCAATTCACAGCTTCAAATTTTTATCTTTGACTGTCCTTCAGTACTTCAGTCAGGGTTCGATTTCCGGTGAAGCAGAAATTGAAATGATGTCTTAAAATTTTGTTCCTCGTCTGTGTGTTTTCACCCATGTGTGTGTGTTCATGGTACCCACGAAGCTCAGGGAATCTTAGTGCTATGAGAGTGTAGCTATTAAAAAAAAACAGTTATAAAAAAGTAATCCCAAAATAATTCTTTTTACCTTTGAGCCCTAAGGAACCCTATCAAGCAACATGTTATACATATTCTGTAATCTCAAGCGTATTTCGCTGTTACCTTTTCGTATTATTAGGTACTAAAAGACACCCACGCACGCCGTCCGATACAAACGGGACTCGCTACATTATTTATTCGCTGGAGCTTGTTTATGGAAACTCCAGAATTATTTGGAGATGCAGAATTACTGCTACAATGACCCTTTTCATCCATACTTAATGTTATAAACGTACAAGTGTGTTTGTTTGTTCGTCCTTTCTTTCCATTGTAGCACCAACATGAAACTTTGGTTCTACGGTGGTCAAATTTCAACTAAAGTAGAAGAGGTCCTAAAATTTTCTAATTTAAAGTCGTGAAATGTTTAGATGACTAAAGCCGGCACATTCAATACATTCATGATTGGAGTCACCGTCCATGGCAAAATTAAAATGCATGTGTGTGAGTAATATTTTGGCAAAGATCATGCTCAAGGAGCGGCCGCGCTCCAACTGACTCAATTCGGAGCCTGTATATATGGTTGGATATTCAGAAAACTTCAATAGCGTGATTCAGGAATACTCGTGGCGCCATCTCTTGATGAGTAGCGGAAGGTCGCTACAGTATCATAACACTACTTAGAGGTGAGAGGTTACGTTAGTTTAGCATTTTCTTGAATTGAGGACTTGATTGGCTGTAGCCATTGCCAATTACCACTGCTGGGCAGCCTTGAAACTTACCCTACCACACCGCTCAGATGGTGGTTGCTGGCGGAGTATATTGCTTGCGTCCTACGCTAGCTGCAGAGCTATGCGGCCTTGATTGATGGTTAGATAAAAAACAGCGATTTTACAAGGGTTCTTTTTACATTTGATCAAGGATCCCTAACAAATAACATGTTATACATATTTCGTAATCTCAAGCATTTCGCTGTTAGCTTTTCGTATTATTAGACACTAAAAGACACCCACGCATGCCGTCCGGTACAAACGGGACTCGCTCAATTATTTATTCGCTGGAGCTGATTATGGAAACATCAGAATTATTTGGAGGTTAAAAATTACTGCTACAATAACCCTTTTCATCCTTACTTAATATTATAAACGTGAAGTGTATTTGTTTGTTTGTCCTTTCTTTCTTTCACGTTGGAGCTACGGTGATTAAAAGTTCGTTTCTTGCATATTTATTAAATTATTCAAATTGAGTGCTATTCCTCTTACAAAAATGCTTCAGTTCAAGCATTAAAAATATGTTAGCCAACATCTCAATTCAGTCTTGGACTACCAAGTTAATTGAGATACTTTTAATGAGCTTTCAAAACAAAATATATACATATATATTGTACTATTTTTTTAACACTAGAGTGCACGCGCGCTCTACTATGGTAGATCGCACATGCATTTTTGCGTGCCCCTCACTCATTTCTTGACCTTTCCTCCGGTGTCCCTAGATAAGCCTAAAAAACAAAATTACGCAACGGGTTAGTGTGGCGCCAAGCAACAGCGTGGGCTCATATTACAGCATTTTCTCGCCAAAGTCTCCATTCTACTATAGTAGTACGTGCGAGTATCGGCGTAATGAAAATTAATGAAGGTAAATAATTATTTATTTTAAAATATTTACTAATAATGATAATAATATTGTTCTTTTTTATAATATTTCGAATGTTTTGTGTACAAGTTGTTATTATCTTTATATTTTATTATTTATTTAATAATGTTTATTTTGCTTTTTAGTGATTCCTGGAGAAAATATGAATCCACTCATGGAAAGTCAAGTCTTGAGGTGGCTAGAAGAAGAGAATGAAGTTAGTTCTATCAGTGAATTAGAAGACGGAGAGGACAGCTCCATGGAGCAAGATAGATCTGACTTCGTACGCGAAGAGATAATGGAAGATTTTTCATGGGAACTGTCATCAACTAATGCGAGTGGAGAAGTTGTGTATGTGTCTAAGAATGGAACACGATGGAGTAAAGCATCTCCTTCAGAAGCACGGGAGAGATCTCAAAATATTAGATTTCGACCTCCGAGTCCAAAGGGAGACGCAAGAAATGCAGAAACACCATCGTGTTGCTTAGAGTTATTTTTTGATTTTTCTACTTGATCTCTCATTTGAACTCGCAAAACCCCTCATGGCAAGGCGATTGTCATTGGAAAACCCTCTCGGGAACTAAAAAGTAAAACAAAATGGCTTTCAGGCTACACTGATGAGATGCCACCTAATGAACCCAGCAGGCTGGGAAGAGTGGGAAAATGTTGTATGTGCTCTCGAGCCCATAATCGCTCCACTAAAAAGTGGTCTAAACGTTTTGCCAGATGGATCTGTCCTAATCACCAGGCTGTCCTATGCCTCGAATGTGAGGAAGAAGATAAATAAAAGTCTGAACAGTAAATATATATTTTTTTATTTGAGCTGATCTCAAACTTGTCAAATTTTTTGATTTTTTCGTATAAGTTACTAATATGTTCCTAAAATAGTTCGCAAGTGTTAAGAACTTCACATTTTTATAGAATTGTATTTTATAATAAACAAACTTTTAAACTAAACTTACGTTTTTTATATCAATACCTTTTTAGTCGTAAAGTAATGCTCTTAACTTTTTCTACCATAGTAGAGCACGCGAGCAAACTTGTAACAAAAATGGGCGCGTGCACTGTAGTGTTAAAAGAGTGCTGCTGGGAGTTTTATTCCGCCGCCTTTTTTCTCTCAGCTCAACATCTAGCCCAAACGGGCACCTAAAGGCGATGACCGGGAAAAAATACATTCATTAAGCGAATATTTTGTTTTCTTAATATAAAATAAATATTTTTTTCTTTAAAAAAAAAGGAAACATCCTCAGACAAGAAATTTTGTATGAAAAATGATTAGTGACGTCACTTTTCATAATAATATAAAGTCAATTGAATTCATTATTATTGATTTCAATGGTTGTAAAAATCATGTATAAAATAGAATTAACAATTTTATTACTTTCCAAGCGTGATTCAGTGCAGCTTTTTTAAGTTTGAATTTTTTGTGCATAGTGTCCAAGAGCCTATTAACCGCCCTGACCCACTGCATAGTAGACGTGACAGTGCTACCACTGTCACGTGTCATGTCTACACATGACATGAACAACATGACAAGAAATATGTGTAGCTCGCAGTCATGCATTTTGTAATAGAATTGAAACAAATATAACGAAAACTGAGGCCCTGAGCTGCAAGCGAAGTCAAAGGACTCTTTGTCTTCCCATCTTTGCTATCTAAACGTGTTCAACTCTGTAGCAAATCACGAAATCACAACGATTGAACCTATCGAATCGACTGCATACATAGCTTGGGAACTGGACCAAGAATAGCTAACAGAAATACGTGATTTCAATAATACATGTAACACACAGACCGACAGAACTGGCTTCATTTTATGTGGTGCTTACTTTCGAAAGGGCGAGTTGAAAGCTATGAACTAACTTATGGCTACAAATATGCGGCAACAATTCAGAAAATTGTAGCTGACTATAACGTTCAAAAAGTATCTAGTAAATCAAGAAAGTATCTAGGGATAACATTATTGTGTTTGGCTGCAAAACTTTGTACGTCCCACTGCTGGGCACGATTCTCTCTCCATTATTGGGGAGGCCTGGAGCTTACTCCACCACGATTCTCCAATGCGAGTTAGTGGAGATGCGGGTTAGTGGCCAACCCGCTGTCGGATGTTTTCAAAACGCCCATAAGGCCTCCGACAAGGTTTAATGACTGTTATCCATCGTTAGCTGGCTTAACGTGCCCTCCGAAGCACGGAAACGACAGGTTTTTTTGCCTCTAGCGGTCACCCGTCTCACACTTGACCGTGTCCGTTTGGCTTAGTCGGAAAGATCGCTTGCTTTCTACGCTAACCGCCGGGCCTGTCAATCCCATACATTTTTCATTCTATTCTGCAAGCATTAACAATTACAGTACCATTTGTCTAGCCCCCAGATAAGCTAACTCGTACTTCCATCAGCTTGCATTGAAGTAACTTCCAGATATCTTCAGTTATAGAAAGATGTTCATTTCAATAGCTCAGCAGTGAAACAAAAAAGGTTCAATTACATGTAACACAATATATTTTAAGTTTGGTATTTGTGACCACCATAAGTTTCCTTCTACCCTAAAACATGAAGGGCAGTTACCACATCCGGCCATGTCAGTACAGGGACTGCTAAATTATTCACTAACCGCCCGTTATACGGAGTTACAGTGTATTTAGGGATGGTATTGTTACGATAACAAAACGAAGTTAAATGATAGGTTGTGTGCCGTAAGTAGTTCTATAAGTTTGATGTTATTATAAGATTTAAAATTGGGTAATAAAATAAGTAATAATACTATTAAAAATTGAATAAAAGTATATCGACGACGAGCAGCGATGACAGAGAGGTGAAGAAAATCGCGCAGCTCTGACAAAGATTTGAGGGACTGCTAAGACCAAGAATGGATTTAACATTAACATCGTAATAAATGACGACGACCTATGTGGCGCAATAGTTACCATGCCGTACTGTCAATCGGAGGGTCCCGGGTTCGATTCCCGGCTAGGCAGAAATTTCAATGATGGATTTAATTTCTGTTCTCGATCTGGGTGTGTGTTTCTGTCTTTGTATGTGTCCATGGTACCCACGACACAGGACATATCTACCCTACTGTGGGGCTATGAGTGTGAAACGTTATTTGAGACGATATTAATTACTACGAGAACCATTTTTCTCTCTTCCTAGAGTAGATCTGTTTCCAGTAGTGTAACATAAAATGGTCAAAAAATTAAACGTACATTTTCCTTATTCTTCATGGCGTCTTTTAAGTGTCTTTATCTAGAAGGTATCGTAAAAGCTTCAATTGCCATCACTTCTCTTAGATTATGTTGTATTAGATTATAACACCATCCACCACGCCCCACCAATCCGCATTGGAGCAGCGTGGTGGAGTAAGCTCCAGGCCTCCCCAATAATGGGGAGAGATCCGTGCCCACCAGTGGGACCCAAAAAGGGTTGCGGCCAGATTATAATATACTTAAATAAGTATACTTGCATCCTTTACGAATACGTTCTTAGTTTGTACACGACAGCGACAAAATCCGGACGGTACATTGTTACACTTATTCACTAGCTGATATTGTATAAAGTTAGTGTATTTAGGAATAGAATTGTAAAGACAACAAAACGTAGTTAGTATTGTTACGCGCTATGGGTAATGAAAATGTAGTTTGTAACGTAGAAGGCGTTTATCTACTCCTTTTACAGAAATCCATTTAACAGAATCCAAAACACTAGCGCAATCACTATAGTCCAATATCTTCCCTTGAGTCGTCAAAATTTTTCTTACATGTCGCTTGGTAGAAATCGCTTCCATTTCACTTCCGGAACTAAACGGAAACGGAAGCGTCTTGTCGCGGCTCGGTGCTTGCCTTATATACTGCTACCCATGGTTCTCTGGAACTTTCCCGAACTACCTAATACAATAGGCCCGTCCCGAACCTTCTATTTACGTTACTAGGCACTTGTCATAAACAATAGGTCAATATAAACAATGGTCTACTACACATTGTACGCTATACATATGTAGGTACGTACTCGCCACGTATCCCGAACTCTATAGAAATCGTTGTTTTTTTATCACCGACTTTTCGAGAACTTTCTTCATAATAATTTTTATAAGGTGTGGCATTAAAAATACTATAGCCTTAAATTTTCACCCTTTACAATCAAGCCCTATTTTTAATAGCCATATAAGAATGCGGTACGGAGTTCGCGGGATTAGTTAGTATTAGGTAATATATACTACATAAACAATGTTAGGAATATTTACTCCCTTAGTTTCCTTCCACACCAACATAGTGAAGGACAGGCACCACATCCGTGTACATTGTTCAATTATTCACTGGCTGTTGTACGGTGTTAGTATTTAGGTATAGAATTATTATGAGAACAAAATGTATCGTACTCAACTTATGACAGGTGGCACGAATCTGTGATTGTTTGAGCTTTTTTGTGTATGAATGGAGTAGTAGACTAGCATGCAGGCCACGTGGTGTTAAGTGTGTCGTATACAGTTGCGCTGCTAATCCGAAGACTGATGGTCGCCTTGTGTCAATCTGGTCGCCAACTGCACTCTTTCTACCTAAATACAAAAGCGCGCATGGGCCGGCGATTAGCGTAGAACGCAAGCAATCTATGCGACTAAGCCAAACGGGCGCGGTCGGGTGTGAGACTGGTGGCAAAAATTGGTGGCTAGTGGCAAAAAATTCATGCACATTTCCGGGCTTCGGAGGGCACGTTAAGCCGCCGGTTCCGGTTGTTGTCGATAAATAACAGTCGTTATACCTTGTCGGGGGCTGAACAGGGTTTGAAAATATCCGACAGCGGATTGGCCACTAACCCGCATCTCCACCAACCCGCATTGGAGCAGTGTAGTGGAGTAAGCTCCAGGTCTCCTCAATAATCGAGAGAGAAGGTTCTCGCTTAGAATTAAGACACAAGAAGGGTTGAAGCCAGTAAAAAAAGTCAAGCAATATTATAACTTTTTTTTGTATCGGAGGGTAAACTTATCAAGCTACTACAACATTGCATAGCGACAACATTTCCGAATTCCAATTCAGACAACCTAAGTCATAACAATACCAACCCAATATATTATGAGCGAATTAAAATAGGCCACAGACGGTATCAAATGAAAAACCAATATGGCTTCCCGGCTAAGCGCCGGGCTACCTGACCCCGTTCAGAACGAGCGATGCCAACCAAACAGGTCCTTTAAATTCCAAAAACGACGCTTTTTCAATGTAACGGACGCCCCTTGAGAACTAATGGTTATTTAGCCGTAGGTAAATGTAAAGGGATCTTATTACAAATTGTATAAAAAGGGAACGCCAACGAAATTGAATTCCTGTGACGGAGCTACCGTAAATAAGAACCTGATTGATAGGAATAAAAGTTGGGTAAAAAGGTGCGGGTAGTCCACAAGGTAATACCGTTTTCCTAGAACTGAGTAACCGATATAAAACGACCCTTATGCAAAGCAATACTGTTAATTAGAAAAAGGAAAGCATTAAATTTATCACTCTGCTTTACGTTAGATGTGTATGGTAGACGTATCGCGAACTCTTTTAGGATAAGAGCATTATAGTATGTTATTGGTATGTTGACTGGCAGTTAAGTCCGCCCTTGTTCTTGTACATTAGTATAAGGTCAAAAGATTAAATAAATAAATAAATATGTACCTATGTACTTACTACCTTACCTTATGGAAAATGCCTAATAGCAGGAGGCATACTCCGTCAAACTAAATAAAATCCAATCCAATCAACGTGCTTACCCCCTGATTAAAATGTACAGTAAGACTTGTACATTTTAATCACGGGAGTCGTCTGCAGCTAGTAGTTGTACGGTGTACTTCTGTTACAATATCTTCTTGGATGTTATCCATACTGATATCTACTCTGTACTACTCTCTACTAATATTATAAATACTTTGATTAAATTGACACGCCAATTTTAATGAAATTTGGTACACAGACAGAGCAGACCTTGGGAAAGGACCAAAAATAGTTTTTATCTCGTAAAATGTAATGTTCCTCTGGGATAGATTACTATTAATTACCTATATCAACTCGGATCACTCGGCCGGATCATTAGTATTAGAAATGTGAAAGTAACTCTGCGTGTTTGTTTGTTTTTCACGCCTAAATTATTGAATTAATTTTAATAAAATTTTAATAAAGACATATTAAACCTTGGGAAAGGACATAGGATAAATTTTATAGCGAGCACATTAAAAGAGGATTAAAAATGCATGAATTGTCAATCGATCGTTGAAGATAAAAGAAAACATGAAAATTTGTTTGGCATAGTTAAAAAAATAAATGTTTGTACTAGAGTTTTCAACCTACTACCTAAGAGATAAAAACTCTTATGGAATGATAACCGAATTCCGTGCGGGCGAAGCCGCAAGCGGAAAGTTAGTATCTATAAATATTAAGAAATCGTGTTGCGTGTTCGAGTGAAACTCTGAAACCACTTACTACAGAAGGATGTAATTTAGTCCTAATTAAAAGTAGGACTAAACAAAGTTTTATATTGTATTGTGGATAACTTCGTGGGAATAGAAGCGTTTAACGACCCGCGTGGCGCTATGGTTACCTTGCCGGACTGCCAATCGAAGGGTTCCGGGTTCGATTCCCGGCGAAATAGAAATTTGAATGATGAGTTTAAAATTTCTGTTCTTGGTCTGGGTGTTCGTGTTCCTGTCTTTGTATGTGTCCATGGTACCCATTATTATTAATATTAATGATTAGTATTATTAACATAACAGAAGCGCGCATGGCCCGGCGGTTAGCGTAGAACGCAAACGATCTATGCAACTAAGCGAAACGGGTGCGGTCGGGTGTGAGATGGGTGACCGCTAGTGGCAAAAAATTTCATGCGCGTTTCCGTGCTTCGGAGGGCACTTTAAGCCGTCGGTCCCGGTTGTTGTCGATAGATAACAGTCGTTAAACCTTGTCGGAGGCCTTATGGGCGGTTTGAAAACATCCGACAGCGGGTTGGCCACTAACCCGCATCTCCACCAACCCGCACTGGAGCAGCGTGGTGGAGTAAGCTCCAGGCCTCCCCAATAATGGGGAGAGACCCGTGCCCAGCAGTGGGACGCAAAAAGGGTTGCAGCCAAGCCATTATTAACATGTTAAGTGTTACTTTATTAACACGAAAAAAATGACTTTCATCCACTCAACACGGTATAACACCATGTTAATTTGTTCATTTTGAACACCAGAGTCATAAAAACGTACGCATAAATCACGCGTTTGCCTTGATAAAGTAGGAATATTCAAATTTTATTACAACGGTGGGTTAACTCAGCGAGTCGGGAACA
This sequence comes from Pyrgus malvae, assembly GCA_911387765.1. NCBI lineage: Eukaryota > Metazoa > Arthropoda > Insecta > Lepidoptera > Hesperiidae > Pyrgus > Pyrgus malvae. Next base: position 23,342,793 of record OU426953.1, read on the forward strand.
AAGTTATGGAGATTAAATTGAGTGCATGTAATATTTGGACACTATTTTACAATAATTTATTTCGATTTTATTATGTAATTTAGTCCTAATTAAAAGTAGGGCTAAACAACACAAAGTTTAGGGCCTCTTACACCACCTTCAAGTAAAGTGGCAAGTACGCTAATTATCGGTTAAAGTCACCCGTAACTTCAATTTCAATTTCACGATGTTCGAGTAACACTAATGATATGATAAACTGACTTGTACTCATAGCTTTTACTTGCCAATTAACTTTTCTTGGGATGTAACTAATCAACACTTTACTTGGAGATGGTGAAAGAGGCCCTTAATACCGTATTGTGGACAACATCGTGGGAAAAGAATTAGTATTTATCGTATTAATAATATTATTAACATGTTAAGCATTACTTTATTAACACGACAAAAAATTCTTTCATCCACTCAACACGGTATAACACCATGTTAATTTGTTCATTTTGAACACCAGAGTCATAAAAACGTACGCATAAATCACGCGTTTGCCTTGATAAAGTAGGAATATTCAAATTTTATTACAACGGTGGGTTAACTCAGCGAGTCGGGAACGTAGGGGAGCCAACGAGGCTAATTGTGGATTTACTCGAGCGTCATCAGGACCTTGTGCGTTTATAGGTTGGGTGGTAGGAAGATTAAAAGATAATATGACGTAACCGTTTAACCGGTGGGGAGAGCGCCTATAGGTTTTCAAAATTTTTATACGAAACGTATAGGTAAAATAACGACAAATATCGATCAATAGTAGGATAAACTAAATGCGTGGTAAGTCATATTTCAATAATTTAAATTGCATGATAATTCATATTTCAGTTATCAGATGATTTTAGTATGAATGTATACAAAACAGCGAATTAAAAAAAAGGCATTTTGGCAATCTCGGGAGAGTTTGATTTTTTATTATTTAAAAAGTCATAGTTCAATGGTAACGGGGTTTACTAATCTGACCATTTTGACACCTGGAAGTAAGATAAAAAAATAAAAAAAATACTGTACCTATATAGAAGGTTTTATTAATCGTGGCAGTACTCAACAGGACGCAAGGGGTACCCCATATCTTAATCTGCCATGCTCGAGTAAATCCAAAAATCCCCTCTTGGGCTCCCCTTTGAGTGCATGTAATATTTGGACACTATTTTACAATAATTTATTTCGATTTTATTATGTAATGCTTAAAGTTCAAGTAAATTTTGCGAATTCAATTTCAAAATTGTCAATTTCAGGTATTGGTCCATTCGAGCCCAATTCAATCCTTTTATTATGAATTGTATTATGTTAACTTTATTTCGCTGGTATTTTTTTTTACTTTATATTCTTACTGGCGGCCGCCCGCGACTTCGTCCGCGTGGACTTTAGTTGCAGAATTTTACTAAAAAAAAGTCATTCAGATAATCACTTCACTTGGTTGGAGGGCGACCTGTACTCCTATTTCCGCAAATGTGACCCTTCAGATGCGGCATGCGGCCACGCACACACCGCCGTCCTTCTCGGGGCCGCTTGCTGGACGGATGGAGCTCCCACTCTCACTGCGCGCAACCCCGGAAGCCCCCTTTTTTTTCAACCCTTTTTATGTCCCAGTCCCACTGCTGGGCACAGGTCTCCTCTCACTAGTGAGAGGGATTTAGGCCATAGTCCACCACGCTGGCCAAGTGCGGATTGGTGGACGTCATGCTTTCGAGAAATTATGAATTCCTCTCAGGCATGAACGGCGATGGAGAACATCGTAATCAATTAAATATCACGATTTTTTCCATCACCGGAGCAGCGATAAATGCGCACATTACAAATTTCTTTGTCAGAGGTGCGCGCCGACGATTTGAACCCGGGATCGATCGCGTCGAAGATCGCGGATTTATACCACTCGACCTTCGCTGCTCAAATCCCCCTATTAGTTGCCTCTTATGATCAGGCAGGGGATACCGTAGCTCTATTCTTAATCCCGAAGCTACAGGGACTTAGGTTATCAGTCCTGGAGTCATTGAATGCTGAGACCGAACCTCTGTAGTTGAGATACCATACTATAGCAGCATATTTCATGTTCACTGTTAATTTTGAATAACGTACAAAAACGCGCTCATAAATCAGCCGTTTGCGACAAAAATACGAAAATTTAAATTGCTCTACAGCGATGGTTTAATCCAACGAACTGTCTATAAAATTGTGAAAACTTAATTCAGTGTGTGTAAAATTTTGAGCAAAATACAGACCAAATTAAATGTTGTTGTATTTATTATGTTTCAGAATCATCCATGCATCTCTTAACGTTCGTATAAAAGAAGACGCGGGAAGCCGCTCGATTTAAAGACACAGGACCGGATGGAGTTGTGTGGAGTGGAATTTAAAAAAAAGCATATGTTTTAAAATACCCTATTAAATTGTATTTTGGTTACGAAGACTCTTAAGTAAGAGGGCTTTAAACTGCGGACGCTATTAGACTGGTTTCGTGTTCGCGCGTCGTTTGTTTGTTATTTGAAGCGCGTGTACCCGCGAAAAAGGTTTGACATTTTCTGGTGCAAAAATTTGGCGCGTGTAAGCGCGTACGCCGAAGGTATCGCCTTTTGCTTTTTTATATAAGAATTTGATAAAATCACAAAGTAACCACGCTCTTTATATATTTTATTATGAATTCTCCTCATTGTTTGTAGATCCTTTAACCGTATTTCACTATTTTGCTCCATGCTGACGTATATGCTTATAACTAATGTTAAAATATTTAAAAGGCTTTGGTGCTAAGGTAATGTAAACATCTGCAAGTGAGTTGCAGAAGATCCGTATGGGCTATTCGTTGATAGAAATGCGGATTATAAAATTTTATCGATTGGCTATCGAGAAGTGAGAGTAAAATGGTAACGGACTTCTGAGCCCGTAGTGTAAGTTTATAAACGCGCAAACGTTACTACTGCGTCCGAGTTAAAATTGGACAGATAGATCTTAACTTGTAAGGATTAAGGTCGATAGTTAAATTCGCGTTAGTAACGTTTTCGCGTGTGCAGACTTACACTAAGGCCTCTGGTTTATTTGGCACTTGGCCTGCGCGGTAGACTATGATCTCAATCCCTCTTTGCTCCAAGAGGAGACCTAGTTCAGCAGTGGACATTAAGAAAATGTGTACCTAGCCTATTTACATAAGAGAAGCGTATAGCCGCAGTTATTAAAATGAGACTCGTGTCATGTAAGTTGCCCAAAAAGTTGCAGTAAGCTTCAAATACTTATTGGTATAGATATCCGTAGATCGATAGCCCATAATACCATCGGACATTTTTAAACTGTCTGAAAATATACTGGTAAATCAACCGGTCGCCTTGATAACATATGAATATTTAAATTTTACTACAATGACGGCTTAATCCAACGTACTGGCTATAAAATGGTAAAAATTTAATAGAGTGCGTGTAAAATTTTAAATACAATAAACACCGGAAATGTGTATTTATTTAATTATGCTGTGTTATGTAAAACTACGTAGGTGGTAGACATTTTTTTTAATAACGCTTCACACTCAAAGCCCCAAAGTAGGGTAGGTATATAGTCGTGGGTACCATGGACACACACAAAGACTGAAACAAAAACAACCAGACCGAGAACAGAAATTTATAATAATAATAATAATAAACATTTATTTCAGACATAAATCCATATATCGTTAGTACGTTAGTAACAATCATTCTTAATCTATGTTAGTATTATTAGTTACAGCAATCTTAAATTATACAACACAATACTTTATTTCAGCCCTATGGCTAGCTCAATCCAGTGGCGCTGGATGGAGCAGTCGGGCAGCAATCACCTTTAGGATGCCGTTGTCGCTATTACGCAGACGCTGTAGCAGTGACGCTGCTTTTTTCCGCATTATCGCGTGATAGCCGTCGGTGTGCGCATCTGCGAACATTTTCGAAGCACTAAAGCGCCACGGCAACCCGAACAGCATCCTAAAGGCGTTATTATACTGAACGCGCAGAGCGTTGTAGGCCCGGCGCGTATACCTCACCCACAGTCCCCCGGTATAAAAAGACTGACAGAACGCTTTAAACAATGTTATTTTCACGTCTTCAGTACACCGAGTGAATCTGCGGGCAGGCATGTTGCTCCTCACCGCCAACGATCTGCGTTCTCGCTCAATATCCTCGTCATCCCTTAGGTCACTCGTAACGATATGCCCGAGATACTTAAACCTCTCTACAACTTTCAATGTCACACCGCCGAGACATACCGGAGGCACATGGCGTGGCCGCTGCTTTGGTGCCTTGAATACAAGTATTTCACTCTTTTTTGAGTTGTATTTCAGGCCATGCGCCTCCGCATAAGTCTCGCAGGTGGATATGAGCTTTCTCAGCCCAGCTATCGAAGGACTGAGCAGCACCATGTCGTCTGCATAGCTTATGTTATTGATACATATATCATCAATGTGGCAGCCGACATGCATACTACTCAGTCGCTCGATAAGCTGGTTAACATAAAGGTTAAACAGGAGAGGAGAGCTCAACCCTCCCTGTCTCACACCGCATTCCAGCCTATATTCCCCGGATAGTGCACCGACCCATCTCACCTGGTTTTTCTGGTGAGCATACCAGTACCTGAGGAGGCTCGTGTATTCCGCCGGCACACCCGCGTCCCTCAACTTGCCCCACAGCACATCGTATGAGACCAGGTCAAAGGCTTTTGACAGGTCGAGGAAACATGCGTATACCGGCGTCCTCCTTGCGGTGTAGTACTTGACAGTATGTTTTAGACTGAGTATGGCGCTCTCTGTCGATACGCCCGGCCTAAACCCGAATTGTGCGTCTTGTATTTGCACATAATTCATTAGGTGGCGATTAATTATACTGTCAAATATTTTAGCCGCGGTGGTAGCAAGCGAGATAGGACGATAGTTATTCAGGTCGGATGTATCACCTGTTTTATTTTTAACTACAGGTACAACTATGGTACGCATCATCGGCTCCGGTATGTACGAGTGACTCAAACACAAGCTGAAAAACAGTGAGAGAACTCGCGGAAGATGCACTCCGGCATATTTAAAATGTTCAATGCTGAGACTATCATGACCAGGCGATTTGCCGCGGAACATTTCCTTAATTATTTTTGCCACAAGTTTCGCAGGTATCTTTTCATTAGTCCCGGTCAAGACAGTCTCAGCATCCGCATCCGAATATTCTGACCCGGGACCTAAGGGTGAACGAACAGTAAAATGACACCTAAATGCCTCAGCAATGTCTTTATGTTCATAAGCACCCCCCACGCTGACCGGGAGGCTCGGCTTCACATTCATTTTGTTTGTGTTTTTCCAGAGACTCCGAAAGTCCTTACACGAGTGATCAGAGGCGAGTATATCCATCTTTATTTGTTCTTGTCTACTTTGACACCATTTCAACTTTGCTTTAAATAGCCTCCTCGCCTCCGCCATCTCTTCATGTACGCGACCAATAGCCGGCTGCCCAGCTAGCATCCATATTTGGAATTTAATCCGCGCCTCCCGGTGCAAGCCCGCGACGTGCTTATTCCACCCCGTGACATAGCCACCCTTTTTCTTACATTTGCCTCTATATGTACGGATTGCTGCCATTGATAAAGTGTTAATTATATCACAGTACATGTTGTCAAGGACTGCAAAATGTTCTTTGTTACGACAAAAACTATTACAACATTCACTGAGCTGCACTGGAAGAGCCATGGTTTTCAATTTAGAATGACAAAGCTGATGATAGTCATTAATTTGTTGAACACTTCTCTCGCCCCAAATGACACGGTTTGGAGGTCTCATCTGTGTCTGCTCAGTGATTTTAGGTTTAAGTTTATTTAAGTTACACTCTATGACAAGCGGATAGTGGTCCGACCAAAACACGTCATATTTTACAGATACTGCAACAACCGATTCACGTGCAGAGCAAGTGACAATGCAGTGGTCCAACCACCTATTGCAACCATGAGCTTCACTATGAAAAGTAAATGTATTTTCACTACACATGTTTGTGTCAATACAGATACAATTTTGGTCGGTACAAAAATCTAACAATTCACTATAAAACAATTCGTTAGGATGAGCATTAAAATCCCCTACTAGATAAAAGGCTTCAATTCCTTTACTTTCTTCTACTTCTATTACTGATCGGATCGTACCGAGACACGCACTAAACTCAGGCAAATTGTCATAAGAGTTTGTAGGCATATAAACACTAAAAATGACTACGGATCTACTACTTACAGTTATCCTGATAGCACAAACCCGCACATTATCACACTCTATCACTGACACTGTGTCGAATACACTTTTGCGCCACAACAATGCGACCCCCCCAAAGGGCCTACCTCTCACTAGACCCGCCGCCGTGTCAACAGCAGACGTTCCCGTAGATCCAAATTGTTCACTGATAGTGCTGAGAAACGGTAGGTCATGCGGCAGTAGCCACGTTTCCTGTAGGGCTACTACATCAGCCAATCGACACAGCTCTTTAATTCCTTCCACTGATCTCTTTATCGATTTACAATTAAAGCTTATGATTTTACTATGCTGTTCCATATATTAATTTATTGTGTTATTGATGTTATTATTTTAATACTATATATATTTAAATATTTATTTCAGCCTTATATAATTTACCATTTATGTTTTCCGCCTTTCATAGAAATTAATAAAACGACGGAAAGATATGCCAGATGGCCACAGTTTATCATCTAAAAAGGCATCAATTCTGTGCTTATTGACAAAAACTTTATAGGCATCATAGTCCTTTTGCCTTTTCATAGTAATTTTTGCAAGTGAGACCTTTTCTCCTGTTTTTTCATGTATATAATTAATTATATCATGCTCCGATACCTCTTTCGCAACATTCGATATAAAGAGGGGCACTTTTATGTCCGCCGCTTTAAACTTTTGATTAGCCGGCTCAGACTCAGTAGCATCATCTTCAAGCATAACATCCTCTTTGACTGATAAATCGGTTCCTAAGCCTCCGCTTTTGCATTAGCACCCACTCTTTGCTCCTAGCAGGCACCTTCCATTCACCGTCTCTCTGTACTACTTCAGTAAAAGAAGTTTTGTGTATGTTATTTACTTCTACGCAACTTTGTCCCGTTGTTTTGTTGTTATCATTTGCATACGTCGGGCTACACGGTCGCTCAGCTGATCTATTCAACGAAGCTTGAACTTGAACTTGAATCGCCGGTCCTCTCTTATCAGCTTCCGCATGCACTAGCTCACGATCTATAGCTGTCTCTCTTGCGCTAGCTCCAATACAGCTACAGCTTTGCGCAAGCGATGATTGCAATTTCTCACTCGCACTCGTTATGTTACCGGGCGAGAGGTTATTTGTGTGGGAAGATACGTTAACCGGTTTGTGTGAGGGAGACGAAAACTGATCAAAGTATGTAGACAGCGCCATAGGCCCACTATCATAATAATTATAATTAACAGCACCACCTCTCTTGGTATTCACATTATTTTGCTGAGTCATATTCAATGCACCCTTGCAATACTCAGCCAATTGATTATTTAACTCCTCTTTAGTGACATAATCACTCTGGATACGTTTAACAGTACTTTCTTATAGAAGCATCTTCTTGAGTAATGGCGTCACATCCACATGATCAAATGTGACAGGTGGTAATTTTTCCAATTGTTTTGCCACAAAGATCGGTACCTGTTCAGGATCTGTTTCTTTAAGCAAACAGATAATATCTTCCATGTCCCGTAGCTTTTTACCCTTTCGTTTTCTCACCGTCGATCGCTTACTCACGGATTCAAACAATAACGTCTTCGCACCGCTAATCTCATCCTCACTAAACGCACTTTCACATATTTTAGTGAGGCTTTCCTCGTCCATAACGTCCAACTTATTTTGAACAAATGCTAATATCTCACAAATAACAACATTGCAACTGGAGCATTTCAATATTCTCGACACACTATTCATTTTTCATACCGAAGGTCACAGACCTCACATGCGCACGCGTACACGGACAGAGCCAGACTGCCAATCGACGGGTCCCGGGTTAGATTCCCGGCGAAATAGAAATTTAAACTCATCATTCAAATTTCTATTTCGCCGGGAATCTAACCCGGGACCCGTCGATTGGCAGTCCGGCATGATAACCATTGAAAAATATATACATACTAGCTGACCCGACAGACGTTTTCCTGTCTTAACTATGGATATTAAAATCGAATTTGTAAAAAAATATATATTAATTATCAATTTTCTTAATTTTTTTCATTGATAAGAACCTTCTCCTGATAATAACAAACACAACAAAAAAGAATTATCGAAATCGGTCTAACCGTTCACGCGTGAGGCCGAGACTAAGGGAAATAGGAATTCAGTTTTATACATATAGAGTTAGAGAAATGTTTTGCCCGCGACTTCTTCCGCGTGTACTTTAGTTATCAGGACACAGTTTAAATTAACCCCGTTATAATTGTGTCATACGTATCTGTTCTGCGTCTGCAAGTAGGTACTGCTATAAAAGATAGGTAACAGGTTACTACAGTACCTACTTCGTTTTGAAGCTGGTGTTAAAATGACCAAGTTATTTGGTGCACTAACCCGCTAGCAATCCACATAAACCTGACCGTGAGAAAAACAGCCCCCTTTTTAAATTAGTCCGACGAAATATAAAGGTTGTCATAATTATATTTTTAAGAAATAAGAAAGTCAGGCCCTATATACCAATGTTTATACTGCTAAGTTCAGAAATGAGATGATAATTAATTTCTATACATTTTACTTAACCCTTACCCCGCCTTTTTACCCTTTTAGGCGGAAGTTTATCCATTTCACCTGCACAAATCATTTTAAATTGTAATCAATCACATACTCGTATGTATATTACCTACTCTACTTATTAGAAGTATAAGTAGAGTAAGTATATATATATAGAGTAGGTCCAGAAATGAGAAAATTCCATGTAAACTTCACTCTCCTATTTCACTCTCATAGGAGTTAGTTTACTTTTTTAAAGGCTCAAAAATATTTTGAGTAAATCTAGTATCGTGTTGCAGTGCCAGCTCCTGATTTACCTAATACCTTTATTCAACAATTAATTATTTTCACTTAAATCTACCTTCTTACGGTATCTGAGGCTACGCCCGAGAGAGACAGCGAGTTAATTATTTAACATTTCAACCACACTAAAACCCACTGAATAGGATTTTCAGCGAAACCTGCCAATGTCTTCCATGCGCAGCGATGTACTCTGTGGCGCGGCGTTACAAATGGGCTCTTTGGTGAGCAATGTAGGTAACTCTGCCAAGAGTCGTGCGGCCGAATACGCCGTCGTTTTACCCGTCCGACTCCCAGTATAGCCGTGAAAGCCTCTACTTAGTCGCTTTTTATGATTACGTGGAGGACACCATATTTCATATTGTTAATGCCGAGGTAAGTTTTATGTTTTCGGGACGGAATCTTCGCAAGGTACGTGTCAGATTGAAAAGTGATACCGGGTTATGTGGGATTTATACAGCACTAAAACCTCCTTAGTGGCCTGCTGAACAGTCGTTCAGAGGACTCCATGCGCGGTGCTCCAAATCGCCGCCCACAACTCCAGAAGTTCACATTTATTCGCCTCTTACGATTAGGTAGCTGATCTGTTCTTACTGTATCTAGTCTTATTGTAGCTCATATTCATAACTTCCACCTACGGAGAGCAATCCCGAGCTAGCCAGTTTAGCTTCTTGAAGAAACTACCTACATTGTACAGAAACCTACAACAAATGTATGAAGAGTATTTTTTAAGTATTCATATTATATTATCTATGAAGTTTTTAGGTTACTGTCCAATAAACTGTCATGGAAGAAAATAAAATAATGACAGATCTCGTTTTAACGTTTGATTCCGAGAGCTATTTCGAGAGAAAGCGACAAAAAAGTACAAACATTTTCAAATAGCAATTTTTTAAATTCCGTCAAATTGGTGGAGCATAGAAATATTTTGTCAGTCAGCAGGATTTCTTAACGTTTGGCGTAGAAGGTACTTACCTCAATTTAAAAATAAATATTCACTGCAGTAACTTTTCTAAAACCATAAAAAATAAGAAGAAGCAAGCAGTCAATTAATGATAAGTTTCACAGTGTTCAGTCATGCAAAACTTGTAACTCGGTGTATCACGTATGAAAGTCGATAAAAATATTAACTAACATTTTGCAAGTTCAAGAGTTTTCATATAAAAAATCAAAATCTTTTCCATAACTGATGATCAACGCTTAATTTTTTAATACCGTGCAACAGTTCATCATGGATTTCAAACACTAAGAAATTTAGCTGATGTGACGTAATTAAAACAAAATATAAGAAAATGGTTGCAAGTTTTCATTGCTTAGCTCTCTGAATATTTCATGTGAGTCACATTTTTGAAGGACGCTGTCTTGTGTTAAATGTTAATGTTGCATTCGAATTGGAAAATAGTTTTTAAATTTTCTAAGTTTTCGTGATATTTCCTTAATGTTTTATTACATAAGTACCTTTGTACGGACATTAATTCCTGGCAATCCTTACACTCCTTCCGCCTCCTTTAAATTTTTAAATCTACATCACACGATCGCACAAAGCCGTGTGATTGGCTGATCGCGAGGTGCGCGGGAGACAGCTTCACCCTGCGCGACATCTATGTCATTCGCGGTTCGCGGTGATTCTCGTATGAAGAAAAAATATGGCCGAATCTTCTTTACAGCGCGCGGGCGGTCAACTTAAATAAAAAACTTTCTGGCGGAATAACTGACCGATCGTCAATCCCGTACAAGATTTCCATAGCTGAAGTCTAGGACTCAGTGTATCGAGAGTGACAACAAGTAAAACAGCAAAAAAGAAGAACCGTCGGTCGGCCGGCCGGCACGTGTCCCGTAGGCGGTATCCTTCGAGCCCTGCCTGTCCCCTTGGATCCAGGTCCAGGTTAGTGCTGTGTGTTTTTTCTCTGCTGAAGTTCTAGGGGTTAATCGGAGAATGCAGTAGCCGCTCCAGGAAGTTCACCCATCCCGTTAAATTTTTGGTGCCTCCTGTGAGGACCTTCCTCACTTGTTTAAATTCTTTTTATAATAAACTATTAAATTTCCAAGTTATATTCACGTTCATTTCATAACAGTAACGTGTTATATTCAACTTGTCGTGAAATAATATTCAGAATTTAGTGCTTTTAACAGTTTTTCAGACCTAGGTCATAGAAATAAACACTTAAAATTAACATAACGTTAGGTATCTTATTCATAATTGTGCCTATTTCTGCATTAGCAGATTATTTCAAGTAAGTTGTGCTCGTAATTTAATTATCTACCTACATATTTCCTACCTAAAACCGGTAAAAGTGTGGTGTATTAATATTTTAGCTTATAAACCAAGATTATAAAGTTATTTTACTACTTTATGTGTTTCGATTCGGTGAGTGACGCTGTGCCGTAATATTCATTTCATAGCTAATATCCTACCTACCTACTTACGAATTACGATTGTTCCCGTAAATTCCATTCGTAAAAAATAAAATGGCGAAGGCTAATGTTGATGGTGAATTAATGTCCGCCATTAAGAAACGTGAATATGAGTTTAAAAACATGCAAATACTTTATGATTTAGCTAAAACTGTTTGTGAAAACAAAACCAAATTATCCTCTTTTCGAGCCAGGTTTAAAAAGATAGAACAAGTTCGTGATAATTTCATACAGTGCAATGATTACGTAAATCAGTTAAAGTTAAAAGACGATCCGAAGTTAGTAATAGACAATAAGGTGTTGTTATCATTCGACGAGTTATATTATTTTGTCATCGAAGTTGCGGATTCTTTCGACGCGGGTACGAGCTCTCACTCGGAATCGGGTCAAGGTCACGCGCATTCTAACTCGAACGTTAATCTACCTAAATTACAAATACCTAAATTTGACGGAAATATAGAAAACTGGCCGACATTTAGAGATAGTTATACGCCACTCATTCACTATAATGTTTCGTTAACCGATACTGAGAAATTCTATTATTTACTATCGTGTTTATCCGGCCATGCATTAACACTAGCTAAGGGCGTACCTATAACGGCGGCGAATTATAAGGTGGTTTATACAGCGTTGCTAGATAGATACGACAACAAACGGATTCTCGCGACTGCTTATTTAGATAAATTAATTAAATTAAACCCTATTCATAAATCGACATTATTAAATCTTTCGGAATTAACCAATACTCTTTATGAATGTGTTAACGCCTTGCGTAGTTTAAATATTGAAAATTTAAGTGAATTTATTTTATTTTACCTTGCGTCGCGCCCGTTAGACACAGATACTAGAAACCGATTCGAGTTACAAAATACAGAGGAATTTCCAAAATTCGATAACTTGGTTGCCTATTTACAAAATAATATAAAGGCCCTAGAAGTAAGTCAACAGTGTTTTCCGTCGAATTCTCTAAATAAGCCAACTCGCAATAGTAAAGTTAACTTTTCTCGTCAACCGAGGTCCTCATTAATTGCTTCGACTAAATCAAGTGATAACAATAATAATAATAGTAATAAATTCACTCAAGTTGCGTGCGTATGTTGTAATGAAAAACATCCCATTTACCGATGTAGTAAATTTCATTCTATGACTTTACCCTTACGTCAGCAGTTAGTAAGAGAGTTGCATTTATGTCAAAATTGTTTAAGAACCGGTCACACTAGTGAGAACTGTAAGTCAAAATTAACTTGTTTTAAATGCAGCGCGAAACATAATACTTTATTACATTTTGAGAACAATTCATTACTTTCGAATACCGTCGAGTCGGGATCATCGAATAATAATACAAATTCAACCACTGCACTGACTTGTATTAGTCCAAGCGACAGTACTTCCATTAATTTTAAAATACTTGGTACGGCGATTGTTCGCTTGAAAACATATGACGGCTATCTGTATGCGCGCGCCCTTATAGATAGTGGTTCGATGGATTCATTCATAACAAGTAGCTGCGCGCGTCGGTTCGGGCTTCAAATAAATAAATGTAACTTAAGTGTAACAGGCCTCGGTCAAAGTCCTGTTTGTAATATAAAAGGTTACACCTTAGGTTCAATAATACCTAAGTCGAGTAACTTACCTCAATTTGACATACCATTAGTAATTTTACCTAAAATTACTTCAATGGTTCCTTCGAATCCGTTACCTACGGTCGTCAAGGATAAGTTTAGGCATCTAGATCTCGCCGACTACGATTTCGATAAATCGGGTCCGATCGATCTGTTGCTAGGAGTAGATTGTTTCGACAAAATCTATACTGGTTCACGTTATAGTCCCGGTCCCGGATACCCATGCGCATTGTCCAGTGTATTCGGCTGGGTAATAACTGGTCAGTTTCTGATCAACACAGTGGCTCAAACTCCGGCCACAGCCGTTACGTCACTCGTCGCGTCTTCTACTGCGCTCGACGACATCGTTCAACGGTTTTGGGAGTCTGAGGAACCGCCGAAATGTAAAATTTCCGGTCCCGAAGACGAAATGTGTGAACAGAAATATAAAGAGGGCACATATCGTACCCCCGAGGGTCGCTATGTTGTTCCAATTATGCTTAAAGATGACGCTCCCCCCTTGGGAGATTCATCCCGTCAAGCTTTTAACCGTTTTCTAAACTTAGAACGGCGTCTCAGTAGTCAGCCGGATTTGAAGGCTGAATACAAAGAATTTATTAGGCAGTATGAAGATCTAGGACACATGCAGCCTACAAAATCTTTATCTGACCGATATATTATTCCTCATCATTGCGTTATACGTCCCGATAGCGTCACTACACGTCTGCGCGTAGTTTTCGATGCCAGTAGTCGCACCTCGAACAACTTGTCGCTTAATAATATTGTGCATGTAGGACCTAAGTTACAAACAGACATTGTCGATTTAATAACGAAGTTCAGGCTTCATCAAATTGTTTTCACCGCGGACATTTGTAAAATGTACCGACAAATATTAATAAGACCAGAAGAAAGGTGTTATCAACATATCTTCTGGCGTAATGATCCAAACGAGACGTTAAATGAGTACGAACTCAATACAGTCACGTATGGTGTGAGTAGCTCCCCGTACTTAGCCATTCGAACGCTTCATCAGCTTGCTGAAGACCATGGTTCCGAGTATTCGAGTCGAGCAGCTCAAGTAATTAAAGAGGATATATTTATAGATGATATTACGACTGGCTGTTCATCTCTTGACGAAGCCATTGAATTAAAGGCTGATGTCACTTCGTTGTTATCTAAAGCTCATTTTGAACTTCGTAAATGGAGTACAAACGATCCTCGTCTTATAGTGGACGTCCCTGATGATTTCTGTCAAACTTCCAAATCCTTCGATGAACCAGGAAATGAGTTTGTCAAAATTTTAGGTATCCGGTGGAATCCTACTACCGATACATTTTCATATAACTTTTCAGACACATTTGAAGTCAAATTTACTAAAAGATCTATCCTGTATATAGTCGCGCGTATTTTCGATCCGCTCGGTTGGATCTGTCCAGTAGTTTTTGCAGCCAAATCCTTATTACAAGAAATGTGGCGTTCAAATTTGTCGTGGGATGAAACTATTCCAAAACACTTAGCTAAACAATGGCATTTAATAGCAGTAAATTTATCAGACTTACAAAACATATCTCTTCCACGTTTAGTTGTGCCTTCCAACCCTGTTGAGGTACATTTAGTAGGCTTTTGTGATGGATCCCTCAAAGGGTATGGCTGTTGTGTCTATCTTTGCGTGATAACTAAGTACAGAGACGTAACGACTAGTTTATTGACAGGAAAGTCCCGAGTAGCTCCTCTCAAACCAACCACTGTAAACAGACTGGAACTAAGCGCAGCAGTGCTTCTAGCTAAGGTCTTATCACACATGTATCACCTTCTCAAAGAAAAGATACCGATTCAATCAATTCGTGCATACTCTGATAGTACGACCACGTTATCATGGCTTAATACTGAACCTCATTTATTAAAAATGTACGTAGCAAATCGTGTCGTTCAAGCTACACATTTGATTAGTTCAGAGCACTGGTATCACGTTTCCACTAACGACAACCCAGCTGACTGTTGCAGTCGCGGAGTGTCATGTCCTGAGCTTCTCGATCATTCTCTCTGGTGGAAAGGACCCTCTTGGTTGCAAAATTCGCCAAGCCAATGGCCAAGTAAACCGTCGCTACTGCCGAGAGAGGAATTACCAGAACTCAAACCTCTGGAGACACAAAGTCTTCATGTTATGACGGACAACACCGCTTTCTTAAACCTTATATCTAAATATTCGTTTAGCAAGCTGCAACGAATAGTAGCGTGGATTATCAGATTCGTATCAAATTCAAAATCGGAGCGTGGATTACGATCTGATGCTGCTCTTAGTAGTTCTGAACTTGAAAATTCAACAAAGGCGTTAGTCAAATTTAGTCAAAATCATTATATGAGTTCTGAAATCAGTCGTGTGCGAAATAATGAACCGTGTATCAAATCAATTCAAAAGCTGTCACCGTTTCTTGACAGTGATGGTCTTTTGCGGGTGGGGGGACGTATCGATGAAGCTAATTTGTCACCATCTACGTTACACCCTATTCTGTTGTCAAAACAATGTCCGTTATCTCGACTTCTAGTCGAATACTTTCATATTAAATATTTGCATTGTGGTCCACGAACATTACAATCTCTTATACAAAGAAAATTTTGGATAGTGGGAGTAAGACATTTAATACGTTCCGTTCTTTCTAAGTGCGTGAAATGTTTTAGGGTCAAACCAATTTCTTGTCAACCCATGATGGGCAAGCTTCCCGCTTCTAGACTCCAGCCTGCACGTTGTTTCAATTCAACAGGCATCGATTTCGGTGGCCCATTTATAATAAAAGAAAGTCGCCGTCGAGGCGCAAAAACTTACAAGGCATATTTATGTCTCTTTGTATGCTTAAGCTCAAAAGCAATACATTTAGAAGCAGTAACTGAACTTAGCTCAGACGCGTTTCTTGCTGCGTTAGATCGTTTTATCTCTCGTCGTGGCATCTGTCAGACTATATTAACAGATTGCGGGACAAATTTCGTAGGTGCGAATAAATATTTAACCGAAGTTTCAGATTTGCTCCGCAAGCATTACTCTGAAATTTCTGACGGTTTAGCAACTCGTCAAATAAAATGGAAATTTAACCCTCCGGGTGCACCTCATTTCGGAGGTATATTCGAAAGTGGCATTAAATCTACTAAATATCATTTAAAACGCGTAGTAGGTTCTCAAGTTCTCACACTTGAAGAATTCTTCACAATATTAGCCAAGATTGAAGCTTTATTAAACTCGCGTCCACTCTGTACCCTTTCGACCGATCCATCGGAGTCTGACGTACTGACGCCAGGCCATTTTCTTACCGGAGGTCCTTTGATAGCTTTGCCCGAAGAACCCGTAAGTGAGAGTTCGTGCCCTCGTTATCGCTGGGAAATGCTTAAAAAGATAACTCAGAGTTTCTGGCGCGTTTGGCAGCATGATTACCTCCATACGTTGCAACAAAAAAGTAAATGGTTCTCAAATCAGCCAAATATAAAAGTTAATGATGTAGTCATCGTTAACGAACCAAATCTTCCACCAATGTTCTGGAAGTTAGCGCGTGTTGAACAAGTACATACTGGCTCGGATCAAGTCGTCAGAGTGGTCACTCTCCGCACCGCTAACGGGAAGACTTTTCGTAGGCCAGTGGTAAAGGTTTGTCCTTTGCCGATTAATTAAAATTGTATCATGTCGCTAAAATATATACACACCACCTTATCCTTTAGTCTTTATATAGTAAATAATTAATAGTATTTAAATAAGGTAGTTTATGCAAATTTAACATAATTTCATGCGTTTTCAGCAATATGCTTAAAATCATAATATTCTATCGAGCACAACTTTAAATTTTTTTTACTGCATTCTTCGTGAAATCCTGATGGATTTCAGGTGGGGGGAAAATGTACGGACATTAATTCCTGGCAATCCTTACACTCCTTCCGCCTCCTTTAAATTTTTAAATCTACATCACACGATCGCACAAAGCCGTGTGATTGGCTGATCGCGAGGTGCGCGGGAGACAGCTTCACCCTGCGCGACATCTATGTCATTCGCGGTTCGCGGTGATTCTCGTATGAAGAAAAAATATGGCCGAATCTTCTTTACAGCGCGCGGGCGGTCAACTTAAATAAAAAACTTTCTGGCGGAATAACTGACCGATCGTCAATCCCGTACAAGATTTCCATAGCTGAAGTCTAGGACTCAGTGTATCGAGAGTGACAACAAGTAAAACAGCAAAAAAGAAGAACCGTCGGTCGGCCGGCCGGCACGTGTCCCGTAGGCGGTATCCTTCGAGCCCTGCCTGTCCCCTTGGATCCAGGTCCAGGTTAGTGCTGTGTGTTTTTTCTCTGCTGAAGTTCTAGGGGTTAATCGGAGAATGCAGTAGCCGCTCCAGGAAGTTCACCCAACCTTCTTCTGCCAATTACAAACACAACAAAAGAAGAATTAGCGAAATCGGTCCAGCCGTTCACGCGTGATGTCGTGACCAAGGGAAAATGGGATTCATTTTTATATATACAGATAAATATATAAATATATATATTTATTTATTCATCATTTGTAGCATCTAAACCTAAGCTTTACAGGGTAAGTATAACTTAAAGTTTTTCTCCTGAAGTTTTTCTCCGTCTGCTCTTTTCTTCAGCTCAGCATTGCCTAAGCGCACCCAGAGCAGACAGAACAAAAAAATAACGTTCACTAAGAGTTTGTAAATGAACCGTACAGTGAATAAAGAATATTTCATTTCATTTCATTTCATTTCAAAGCCTAAGGACATTCTCTGCAAGTCAATCCTGGGTGACGCGGACGTTGAGAAACTTAAGGTAGGCAGAAATCTACGGCCGCACGGATTCCTCACCTTCCGCCTGGTGCAGGTACTTTCCGGACACGGATGTTTCGGCAATTACCTGTACCGAATCGGAAGGGAGGAGTCCCCGTCGTGCCACCATTGCGGTGCGGCGGAAGACTCGGCGCAGCACAGCCTTGAGAGTTGCCAGGGCTGGGATGAACAGCGCCGAGTCTTGTGCACTGTTGTCGGCCGGGACCTTTAGCTGCCGAGCATCGTTGGGGCCATGCTCGGAAGCGAAAGAGGCTGGAAAGCCGTTGCTTCCTTCTGTGAGGAAGTTATCTCGCAGAAGGAGGCGGCGGAGCGGGAGCGAGAGGACGATCCATCCCAACCCCCGCTCCGCAAACGAAGAAGGGGAAGGAGAAGACGGCAATACGACCGTTCTCTCCCTCCCCCCGGTGGTGGCCTGCAGGTTGGAGGTACGGGGGTGCCTACACCTGCATTGCACAGGCCATCACTGATGGACAGGAATGACCCGTCGCTCGTGGTCATTCCTGTAGCCTCCCCATAAGGGGAGCGTGTAGGGCCTGCCAAGACAGGCAGGCAGTCGCCGACGATGTTGTGGAAGCAAAGGCTCTGCCGATTTCCCACGACATCGTCACGATGGCGATGGAGGAGCGCAGTAGGGTTTAGTGGGTATACTCCTGCCTCGTAACGGCAGGGGGGAGTCCCACACACCTCCCTCTGTCCCCTCGACAGAGGTCGAGACGGTGCGTAATAGCATTCCCTACTTAAAAAAAAAAAGGCAGAAATCTACGAGAAACTTATAAAAATTAAAATAACTTATAATACCTATAATATATAATAATTAAGACAAATATTTATATCAATACATACATGTATACTTATCTACAAATATACATACATACATACTTAACATCTAAAGTACTTGTAACTTAACGAATAATTATGAGTGTGAAACGTTATATCGTAGGTGGTAGAACTATCATCGTTCGCCCGGGGAAGTACCACCGCTGCACCTACTTCTGCCGTGATCCAATTGTATTGTGTTTCGGTGGAAAGTTGCAATTGCCGGCCACACTTACAGGAGGCGACCACCAGCCTCCGGAGTAGCAGCGCAACTGCATACGACCTCAGACACGACTTACCTATGCTTGCTTGAGGTTGTGTCTACACACAACCTCAATCAATCATCATCAATGGGCTGCAGCGACCACTTAACACCACGTGACCTGCATGCTCGTCTGCTACTCCATTCAAATAAAATTAATAAAAATATTATTATTTTGCTTCAAAACCCTGTTAAACCAAGATAGATTCGCTTAGCACATCCTTACATCATATCATTTTGCGTTTTTTTATACGTTTTAAAAAATGTTTTTTACGTACGTACCTACATTTATTATTCTTTTCCCTGAATAAAGTATGAATATTCAAATTTTATTGCAATGGTGGCTTAATACAACAAACACAGAATAAAGCTGTGGAACATATTACATTTTAAATATGATTGACTAAATAAAATATAATGTTAATTATTTTCGTTATACATTACTTTACTGTTGGATAAAATGCTTTATTTGTTTGACATATTATTAAAAAAATAAAAAAAAATAAAAAATACAGCATTTTTGCCGCCGCCCTTTTTCAACGTATTTGCATTTAACTAGAAAGTTTATTTTACGGATCTGAGTGCCTACCTATCGATTTAAAATGAATATCTACTCGTATACTAAGCTGAAGAGTTTGTTTGTTTGAACGCGCTAATCTCAGGAAGTACTAGAAAAATTAGTTTTTGTTGGATAGTCCATTTATCGGGGAAAGTTTTAGGTTTTATAACATCATGCTTTGACTCGTAGCAAATCCACGAGGACGAAGTCGCAGGTGGCCGCTTGTATAAGATATAAATTGTTAAATAATGCAACGTGCATTCGATTTTTACATAGACATTTGTTGAGACGGAGGAGTTGCGTGGTGTAAAATGATAAGTCGTAGAAATTTGGTTCAAGCGTATGTATTGAACTAGTAAGAAAAAAAACATAGGTAAGAACGTGTCTTTGCGCGGGCGCACTCAGGGTAGTAGTGAGAGGTCGCGTCGAGCGCGGCGAACGGTGATCGCAAGCGTAAACAACATTTTTAATTATGTACTAGCAATTAAAGCAAACAGCACAGAGAGATATTCAAGGCTTAAGAACTTGCTGGCTTCGATGAAGGAAGGACGACAGCTGTACGTACAGTTACGTACATTATTTGCATTATTAAAACTGATTTCTATTTATGACACCTTTATTTTATTGAACCAATAGTGTCCTTTTGAGTTGGTTTTTCTATCTAACAAAATAAATTTGCGGAAGGAACAACAGAACTACCCATAATTTCCCCTAAAACTCGAATTCAAAGTTATCATGACTTTTGGGTAACTTTGAATAATTTTTTTAGAATGTAAAAAACCTTAATATTTTAAGGTTTAAGTAAAACAAAAAGAAGGTATTATTAAATTTAAAAACCTTATCTATAAAAATGACATCTACACTGACGTAAAAAAGTAACAAATAGCTTGGTTTTGCCATATGAATCAAAGTGGACTAGTTTACGATTCCAAATCAGAGCTCAAAAACTTCCAGCAACCTAACCACGGAAAAGGCGGGAATTTTCAGAATAATGGCATTGACAGTTTATTTCTTTAATTTTCATTTGGTACAAAAACATTTTGGCAATCCATTTAACACAGTTATTATATTGAAATATCAAAAAGTTTCGATGTAATAAATTGTTAAATCTTTTTTCCAACTTTGTTCAAAGTTAAACGTCAATTCAAAGTTACCCGTAATGACTGTATTTTCTTGGCGTTTTTTTTTTTGTTTTCTGTAGAATGGTGTGATATTATATCATACTTACTTAAAATTTGACAGCAACAGAGACAATTTAAAACGTTCAAATTTTACCCCAATCTGTTCAACAAACATTAACATCATGTTAATATACATATTTTGAATAGTAATCTCATAAAAATGTATAGATAAATCATGTAATCTTATCAAAATATATAGGTAGATAAATCATCCGTATACGTACGAACAACGTTTAAATTTTCGACAAGTATACCTGTGATAAGCGATCCGTATGGGTAATTCCAGCTTCAAGAGAGAGAGGTAACTAAATAAATAAATAAATCCAACTTCAGCGTTCGGGAAATTACAAAATGCATGTCATCGTATACGATTCTTTAGTATGATAGATAGCCTTGTACGAGGCCTTATGAGCGGTTTGAAAACATCCGACAGCGGGTTGACCAGTAACCCGCATCTCCACCAACCCGCATTGGAGCAGCGAGGTGGAGTAAGCTCCAGGCCTCCCCAATAATAGGGAGAGACCCGTGCTCAGCAGTGGGACGAAAGAAAAGGGTTGCAGCCATGTTAATATTTATGTTTATCATTATGATAATTATTTCTATTTTATTATTTTATTCCATTAAATGATAATCAAAACTGGTGCAAACTGCATAAGCTTTCATACTTTATTATTTCATGCCGGGCGTTTTTTTAACTACCCATAAAGCCCTCGAGAAGGATTAACGGTCATTATTTATCAATAATAATCGTATCCTACGACCTGAAATACCTTCCGAACTTCGGAGGGTATTTCAGGTCGTAGGATACGATTATTATCTCCGAAGCGTATTAAGTGCATGAAATTTCGTCGTGCCTTTAACGAACCGAGCGCGAGAACGTCAAGACTTCCCACAAGAGCGCCCTCTATGCCTTTTTATTCTGTGATCGCTTTATTTCCTACCGTAGGTTCCGTCTGAAATCAATCATGTCACTCTAGCGCCACCTGTCGATCCGTGCAATACATCTTCATCGCACTAATCTCCCCTAATCTAGTACATTGCGTGTAGTGTTTAAGCTATAATGAGCTTTGATTGTATTGGACTGTTTGTGTGAATCCATCTTGGGATTTACGTGTCACAGACAGAATGATGTTAGGTTATTTGTGTTCGGCCAATAGGTTTTTTCGTAAACATTATAACATTAAGATCACCTACATTTACTCAAATACGATTTAGATTTTATAGAAGACGTGGATATAATTGATTTACTACTTATTATCATTCTTCTCATATTATCATTATTTTTATAGAAATTACTGTAGTAGAGTGTCGTTCATTAGTTTTGGCTGGGTTGGTGACGGCAGTACTTGGGTGGCAATGTTATTTCTAGATTTATTGCTTGATCGCTTCTTCTAATTTTAACAGTGAAATGGCAGTAGATTTCAATTTTCAGGGCAGAGAAAATTTGTATTTTGTTGAAAAGTAAAAGTTATATTATCATAAGTAAGTAATTAATAGTTTTTTTTTATTAGAAGTCGGTCATCGGTCGTCGGTCATCTGTTTTCAGAAGTAATAACAAATTTATTGTTAATTTTCTGCCTCTTATTATTGGGGAGGCCTGTAGCTTACTCCACCACGCTGCTCCAATGCGGGTTGGTGAAGATGCGGGTTAGTGGCCAACCCGCTGTCGGATGGTTTCGAACCACCCATAGGGCCTTCGACAAGGTTTAACGACTGTTACCTATCGACAACAACCGGGAACGACAGCTTTACGTGCCCTCCGAAGCACGGAAACACGCAGGTTTTTTTTGCCACTAACGGCCACCCATCTCACTCCCGACCGCACCCGTTTGGCCTAAGCCAAACTCATCAAGAATCATATCAATAAGAAGCAATAGCATACAGATATAGATCTCAATAAGATCTATGCAATTAGTTGCATAGAGCTTCTTAATAAATATAAATTAAGTTTTTAACAAAAAAATAGAACCGACTTCAAACGGTAAAAAATAAAATTATTCAGTACCTACTTCTTCTTGCTTATGGTAATTACTCTTAAAACTATTTTTGGAGTCGGGCCCTTGCTAAAATATCGTACAATTCGTTCTAAATGGGCACCGACAGTACAGACAGTGGGAGAGTACCTACATCTTCTTGCTTATGGTAATGAATGACTTTTAAAACTATATTGGAGTCGGTGCCCATTCAGAACGAAAGGTACACTATATTTACTATAACAGGACATTTTACTAAGGGCCCGACTCCAAAAATAGTTTTAAGAGTAATTACCATAAGCAAGAAGAAGTAGGTACTGAATAATTTTATTTTTTACCGTTTGAAGTCGGTTCTATTTTTTTGTTAAAAACTTAATTTATTTCACTCTTTTTAGTAATTTTAATAATTCTGTATGTATTAGCATAATTGGAAAAATTTTCACTTAACTTCTAAACTTTAAACAGATTTACCTTTTATAATCATGTTTATCTAATAGCCTGAAAGAATACTACTATCAGTCCACCTGAACCTATAAATTATTGAAAGAATTTGCTCTCAGCTCCTAACCGTTGAGGAGTGGTACCTTCAATCATAAGCTTAGCAACATCAGGTGATAATTACCAGGCATATTTGTATTATGTTAAAAAATATGACTTAAAAAATGTGTGTGCTTATTAAATTTCAGTGTTTCCCTCGATTTCCCTAGTATCACATCATCAGATTATGACATAGTGACAGTTGGACCATCTTACCACCTTAGGAGTTTAAGTTTTAGAACAAAAAAATATATATTGAAAGAATTTGCTCTCAACTCCTAACCGTCGTAGTACCTTCCATAATCAGCTCAGCAACTTAATATGATGATAATTATACACAAATGCCTGTTTTGCTTTAATAAGAATATGAAAATCAATTGTTGTGTTATAAAATTTGAATGTTCCCCTCGATTTCTCTGGGATCCCATCATCAGACTTTGACTTGATGACAGTTGGACTACCTCAGGAATGTAAGATTTCTAACTAAAAACCATTTATTGAAAGAATTTGCTCTCAACTCCTAACCGTCGTAGTACCTTCCATCATCAGCTCAGCAACATGATATGATGATAATTATACACAAATGCCTGTTTTGCTTTAGTAAAAATATAAAAATCATTTGTTGTACCGTAAAATGTGAATGCTCCCTTCGATTTCTCTGGGATCCCATCATCAGACTTTGACTTGGTGACAGTTGGACCACCTCAGGAATGTAAGATTTCGAACAAAAAAACCATTTATTGAAAAAATTTGCTCTCAACTCCTCACCGTCGCAGTACCTTCCATCATCAGCTCAGCAACATGAGATGATGATTACAATGCACAAATATCTGTTATGCTTCAGAAACTATAAGAAAATCAATGTGTGTGCCTATAAAATTTGAGAGTTCCCCTCGATTTCCCTGGGATCCCATCATCAGATCCTGATTTGGTGACAATGGGACCACCTCGGGAGTATAAGGATACGAACAAAAAAAGAATTTTGAAAATCGGTCCACAAACGGCGGAGTAATCGGTGAACATATATAAAAAAAAATAAAAATACATACAGCCGAATACAGTTCCTCCTTCTTTTGGAAGTCGGTAAATAAAAATAAATTGAAATAATTTAATATGAACCAGTACCTACACATAACAGGTTTGAAGAAAGGTATTGTGAAACGAAACTGTTAAAACAACTTTCACCCACAGTATTATTTCAATACTCACACCAATTGAATAACTCTATTGAAAAAGTTAGGCAACCCGAAAAGTTCGACAAATTCAGCAAACTATCTCTTTAGATCCATCTAGATTGGTTTCGGCCAAAATTGCCCTTTTTCGGGATTTTGGAGTATCTAACCGTGATAAATGGTACATCTGAAGAATTGCTGAACTGTGAATATATCAATCATTAGGTACCGACAAATTCGAGACACGTTGCTGAAACTGAAACACTATATTCACGGTAGAAGTATGAACAAAACATAAAGTGGATTGTAGAAATCAGTCAGTTCTCCTTTGAAATATTTTTTTTAATACTTAGTAGGTGGTAGAACGGTAGTTGTAGGTGGTAGAACTATTATGGTTCGCCCGGGGAAGTACCACCGCTGCACCCACTTCTGCCGTGAACCAATTCTATTACGTTTCAGTGGAAAGGTGCAGTTGCCGGCCACACTTACATGAGGCGACCACATGCCTCCGGAGTAGCAGCGCAACTGCATACGACCTCCGACAAGACGTACCTATGCTTGCTTGAGGTTGTATGTAGATGTCCATGGGCTGCAGCGACCACTTAACACCACATGACCTGCATGCTCGTCTGCTACTCCATTCAAATAAAAAAAAGTTTTATCACATCATTTACTAAAATACACTAAAGTGGCTGATTCAGATTGATTTTAATGTACATAATAATATTTCAACTCTCGGTCACAGTCTCAGCATCCGGCACTGATCAGATAGTATCTCGCAAGGAACAACTTGTCTCGAATTTGTCGAAAGTGATTGATGCGTCCATGATCGTAGTCCCGACGACGCATAGTTCAGCAAATTTTCGTATGTGCCATTTATCAATCTTACTACAAAATTCGGCATTTTGGCGAAATCTTATGCCAAACTTATCCGATTAGATCTAAACGGAAAGTACACAGATTTTGTTGAACTTTTTTATCGTATGACTCTGAAGTATTAATTTAAACAGTGTAGCTGTTGATTTAAAACGACAATTTTATGTGTAAGACCAATTGATGATTTTATAGAATTGTGTTGAAAGAGAAACAAACATAAACGTTGATTTTATGTACGTATATCTTTCTCGAAATTTACTAAGCCTTTCATAAAATTTTGAACCTATTGTATATGGAAAGTATTCCAACAAAAGTAAAAGATCTCGGTCGTTTCTCCTCTGCTCAGATTAGATCCTCTGATTGAAGATTTGCTAACAGTACAGTAATTAAGTATATTCTCACGCTTCGCTTATCGTATTCCCGAATGCGCCTGTTTTGCTTAGCTCTGTAAATAGCTGTTTTGTAGGTGGTAGAGCTATTATTGTTCGCCCGGGGAAGTACAACCGCTGCACCCACTTCTGCCGTGAACCAACTCTATTGTGTTTCGGTGGAAAGGTGCAGTTGCCGGCCACACTTACATGAGGCGACCACCAGCCTCCGGAGTAGCAGCGCAACTGCTTACGACCTCAGACAAGACGCACCTATGCTTGCTTGAGGTTGTATGTAGATGTCCATGGGCTGCAGCGACCACTTGACACCACGTGGCCTGCATGCTCGTCTGCTACTCCATTCAAATAAAAAAAAAATTAAATGATATGACGGCGCAATTTAATTGTTAGTCAATTATCTCTCAACTGGCAATACTGACAGATGACGTAACACCGGACGCTGGGGCGTACTTACTACTGTCCGTGTTATAAATTAGTGATTGTTAATTTCGTAATCAGTAAAGGATTGTCTTAGATTTACGTTGTATTTTGTTACGAAGCCCTGATCTCCTCGCCCGCTTACCCACGTAAATCATGGATACTTCACAAGGAAACTAGACTGATCCATTTTTGAAATAATAATGATTGTTGTAATTTTCTGTCAACCGTCTTTTAATTGTCAATTTCCTCGCCCACATGAATAACTCGGATGTATGGCCACCGCTCGCCAACAGATAGAATGCGTTTGTTTGTTTTTCCTTATTTCGCGTTGCAAGGGTGCTATGGATTCACCTAATTTTTGTGCGGATATGGTTGGAGGCTGACAAGAGACATAGACTCCTTCGAATCTGGAAAATGTCACATTTCATAAGTAAAACGTAGGGAAAAAAATGTGTAGTCCACGTGTACAAATGAAAAAAAGACAATCAAACAAAGAAAAACGTACCGTTTACTAGATTTTTTAAATTTATATTTCAATAAAAAGTGATGCCCAGATGCCCAGTGAAGTGATGTTCACAATAATTATTTGCTTAAACACGGAGTACATAATAAGATTAATTAACGGAGTAGCAGAAATGTTACATACGTAACAATAATTTAAGATAAAGCCAATTTTGAAACTGAATAAGCATAGCCATTTTAAATACTGATGAAAAAAAATGACGAACTAATAAGAACGTTGAACAGCACATCAATATCATGCCCAGTCTCTTTATAAACATTCTCTACTAATAATAATTTTAATAACATCTAACGATTGTCAGTGAAATCAACGTGATTTTGCTACACAATTGTTACTGGAACAGTATTTGGAGATATTAATTTCGCAACTTGGACGAGGGCAATTAAAACTTTTACAGAAATATTGGTGGAGAAAGCGATCTTTAATTCTTCTTCATTTAATTTTAGCTTCGATTAAATTTGAGCAATATTGTACGACGCGAGAGTAAACATTGTTAATGATAGTGAATACGATTTTTTCTTAATAAGACAGTTAAGCTAAGTGGGCGCGGTTAAATGTGAGATGGGATGGACGAACCTGGCTTTTTATGAAGTACCCTTTTTATGAAGTACTGTTCAGAATTCATTCAGATACTTACCCCCTTCTAACATATGGTATTATATACTGGGGAAATTCTGTTAATGTTAGAAGAACAAAACGTAATCTCAGAATATTGTATGGCAAGGCGGGTGATGAATCAATTCGCTCACTATTTTCAGAAAAGAAATCCCTTACATTAATTGGAATATATATATTTATTAGCGATTTGTACTTTCGTTTTTAATAATAAAAACTTATTTGTAAAGCAAATAAACATGCGCATAAGAGATGTGCCAACGAGACTAAAAGATATTGATGCTTTATATTTACCTCGAGTAAAATGTCAGATTTTCAGAAATAGTACATACATATTTGCTATTACAATATATAATAAATTACCCATAGATAGGTATAAAGCAGTTATCAAATAGGTACTAAATTTAAAAAACAACTAAAACATTGGCTTATAAAAAAACATATTACAATATAAACGATTTTTTTGAAGATAAGACATCGTGATACGTGCAATAAAAATAGTTTTGGGAGCTTCCGCGTTATACACATTATAAAATAAGTATAACTCTAAACAATGCCTGAGAGCTTTTTTTCCACCGGCTTTTTTTCTCTCATTGGCCCAGCGGTGGGTAGACATCAAAAGCCGATGATCAGTTAAGATTATTCTTATCGGATCTTAAAACAAAATATTTTTAGTTAATTTTAATTAATATATTGTATACCAGAATATGTTAGACTGTTTAAGACTCAAATTATAATTTTAAACATCATATTCTATGTATGTAAACAAAAAACAATAAAGTATTTACATTTCATTTCATTTCAGAATTCTATTGTCCCATACTACATTATGTAAAGCTATTAAAAATATAATTCTAGTACATTTCCGAGATTCTTGTAGTCCCCTGCGACCTATTTCAAGTTCTCGAGCGACCGCAATGTAATTACAAATGTCAATAAATATTTGTTCTGCGAAATGCGATTCATTCTTGCATTTGACAGCCTCCGTAGCAACCCACTGATGAGCCGACTGCGAAGCGTGAGGTCGTGGGTTTGATTCCCACTCAGGACAAATATTTGTGTGACGAACATGACTGTTCTGTATCTGGGTGTTAATTTATCTATTTAAGTATGTATTTAGAATAACATAAGTATGTTTATCAGATTTCTGAATACCATAGCACAAGCTCTGCTTAGTTTGGAATCAGATGGGTTTGTGTGAATTGTCAAAATATATTCATTATTATTTATTAAACACTAAGCACAATACTCGCTCTCTTGAAGAACACATTCCATTTTCATAAACAATGAAGATTTAAGAATAATATTGTAAAAAAAGCGTGGGGTGTTTTTGAGATATCAAAATGATAAGCCTACTCATTTTTTTTTCAACCATTTTTTTATGCCCACTGCTGGGCACAGGTCTCCTTCTCACACAATTGAGAAGGATTAAGGCCATAGTCCACCACGCTGGCCAAGTGCGGATTGGTGGACGTCATGCTTTCGAGAAATTATGAATTTCTCTCAGGCATGCACGGTGATGGAGAACATCGTAATCAATGAAGTATCACGATATTTTCCATCACCGTGGAGCAGCGATAAGTTCGCACATTACAAATTTCTTTGTCAGAGGTGCTAGCCGAGGATTTGAACCTGGGATCGGTCGCGTCGAAGACCGCGGTTTTTTACCACTCGGCCATCGCTGCTCTAACCTACTCATATCTGCCAAAAATATTTTCAACTATTGTCACCAAGCACCCCATGCTTTTGCAGAATCTATACATATAAAAGAGGATGTTTGTATATATGACATCGCAAAACTCAGAAACTATTCGACCGATTATTACGAAAATTGGTATGTATATGTATTTTTTCACGGAGAAGGTTTTTATGCTATCTCCATTCTAGCCCGGCGAAGCGGGCTGGGTTCGCTAGTACTATTTTAAAATAAAATTAAATCTAATTTATATTTTACATTTTATTTCGTTTTTTCACATAAGCGTTTTGTTTAACTATTATTTTTTCTTCTTCTTATGCACAAACATTTTCTCACATAATTTCTTAGTCAGAGTTGTGTACCGGGATTGTAAGATGTAAAGGGATTAAAAATCTAACTCCAGTACATTCCCGAGATTCTTGTTGCCCACTGCGACCTATTTTAAGCCCTCAGGCGGCCGCGAATCAATTGCAACTGTCAATTAATCTTTGCTCTAGGAAATGCGATTCAATCTTGCTCATAAACTAAGTACAGTACCTACCACACTCGCTAATTAAAAATGGAAAGTGTTATATATAAAGTTTCACACACATTGTCCCAGTAGGGTGGATATTAGACACTGGGTACTATGGATACATACAAAGGCAGAAACACAAACATCCAGACTGAGAACAGAAATTTTAAACTCATCATTCAAATTTCTGCTTCGCCGGGAATCGAACCCGCTACCCTGCAGTCTGGCATGGTAATCACTGCGCCACGCGGATTGCTGAAAAGTGGTCGCTATCACACACTACCTCGAGCGAGCGTTTATTCACCACCGCCGTCACCGGACCGTCAACAAGAACGAGTTTGTTTCGCACCGATTTTAAGATGACCGGACGGCGATCGTTTGTTCACCGCCAACGATCTCTCTGGTTTAGTTTGTTCCAGCTGTCTCGCTTGGTAGTTAACGGCAGTGTATGGACAAGTTCAAATGTGATTTGTATTGCCAGCAAATCGGCCCATTAGAATCTCGGCTCCGTTCTAACGGTCAGGCCGATTTACTGAAAATATCGGTGGCCCGGGATGACCTCGCTCGGGTGACGTGCGGGCGGAACTCGCAGGCATAGTAAATGTACATACGATATGTACCGCTACTTCGGCGCTATCATCTTGTTCTCGGTGACGTGACGGTCATGGCGACGGTGGACAAACGGCCTTAGTCTTGCCGGTGGTAGTGGTCGAAGGCTGATGTTCGCCTCATGTAAGTCTGGCCGACCACTGCACCTTATATCACCGAAACACTATGGAAAGGCTTCAGTGGGTCCAGCAGTGATAGTTTCTAACTAAAGCTAATTAAAATATAATTGAAGTACATTCCCGAGATTTTTGTTAGCGACAGCGACCTAATTCAAGCCCTCGAGCGACCGCGATTCAATCACAACTGTCAATTAATATTTGCTCTAGGAAATGCGTTTCATTCTTACTAATTAAACTAAACACAATAATCATTCTTATTTACTTCCTCTATACACAATCTTTGAAATGAGTCACGGTCGCTCCCCACTCATGAGCAAATTTTTCTCTTACCAATTCAAAACACATAAGTCTGTTCAAATCATAAATTACATTTTGACACGCCTACCATCTTTACAATATTTATTATACCTGAAAATAAACGGGTACGGATAGTAATATCTATGAACCTTCAAAAGGTACTCGGCACCTTGGGAGAGGTTACCGGGTTATGTGGGATTTGACCGCACTAAAACCCCCTCGTTGGCTGCCACTGCGCTAGGCGAGGACTCCGGGATCTCCGGCGGAACGCACCGGTGTCCTCCACGCACGACGCCCCCGAACGGGCCCTTCTTCGGGAGAGCTGATGTGCTCTCCTGCACCTTCCGATGCTTGCGGCCACGCACACACCGCCGTCCTTTCCGGGGCTGCGGGTTGGACGGATCGAGCTCCCACTCACACCGTCCACAACCCCGGAAGCCCTCTTTTAGTCGCCTCTTACGATCAGTCAGGGGATACCGTAGCTCTATTCTTAATCCCGAAGCTACAGGGACTACGGATAGTAATATCTAAGGTTTCTCTACAACATAGTACGTGTTCTCTACAACATAGTAGGTGATGAGGTACCATGAGCTGCAGCAACTGCGTAGCCTGCATGGTAACCTTCTCCTCTACTCAAAAATACACACAAAATTTATCTATTGAGAATTAAGAAAAAACAAATATAAAAATAAAAATAAAAATTACGGGTTGTACTCTGGGAGTGCCGACAGAAGTGAAAACTTATAATGGCGCGTAAGAGCATTTTTTAGATGGGTACAAGGGTATTGGGTTATTTGGTTATGAATTGCTTTTTATTTATAAACTA
Organism: Pyrgus malvae; assembly: GCA_911387765.1. NCBI lineage: Eukaryota > Metazoa > Arthropoda > Insecta > Lepidoptera > Hesperiidae > Pyrgus > Pyrgus malvae. The sequence goes on from OU426953.1 coordinate 23,374,039, forward strand.
GCTGTGCCCGCGACGACGTCCGCGTGAATAAAGACTTGTGTAAAAGGGATTGATTAAAGATTAAAAATTATTTATTTGCATTTAATAAGTAGTAGGTAGATTATTCTTACATATAGTCAAATCACTTATGTTCATATGTTCAGAATGTTCATATGTTCAGAAGACACCTAATTTATTTCTTATAAATCCTTCAAAACTAAGACAGTATTAGAAGTACTGCTTACTGTACTGCAGAAAAGAGGTGTACCATACAACTACTTGTAGTTGGGATATAAAATTGCTAAACATACACGTGCTTAGGATTAAATAATCGAAAAAATTGTAAGGCCAATTGATACACTATAGGTTTAAAATTTGCGGAGAGCAATGCGGTCATAAGTCATAACTCATATAACATTGTGAAAACTTAAGCAGAAGGCAGGGTCTCTACACAGTGTGCTATCAAAATTTGAGTCCCCACGCTCGTGTATCACATATGATTCATATTATTTTTATTTATTTTTTCAGTATCTAAAATACATTAGATAATTTTAAATCTATAAATAACGTCTAAAATCAATGTCAGAAATTAATATATGAAAAAAAGGACGTGGGGCATTTCACTGTTGCTTTTGTATGGGGACAGGGAACCTGTTAATAGCATTGTTGGCTGCAACCCTTTTTGCGTCCCACTGCTGGGCACGGGTCTCTCCCCCTTATTGGGGAGGCCTGGAGCTTACTCCACCACGCTGCTCCAATGCGGGTTGGTGGAGATGCGGGTTAGTGGCCAACCCACTGTCGGATGTTTTCAAACCGCCCATAGGGCCTCCGACAAGGTTTGACGACTGTTATCTATCGACAACAACCGGGACCGACGGCTTAACGTACCCTCCGAAGCACGGAAACGCGCATGAAATTTTTTGCCACTAGCGGTCACCCATCTCACACCCGACCGCGCCCGTTTGGCTCAGCTGCATAGATCGCTTGCGTTCTACGCTAGCCGCCAGGCCATGCGCGCTTCAGCATTGTTAATACAATTTAATTATTAAACGACATACTCGTAATATATTATTACAGTTGCTTTAGAAACTTGGTTTAAATAAAATAAATAAAGTAGCCTTTTAATTCCTCACTTTTCAAACTTTATTTTTTTTATTTAATTTTTGTATAATACCTACTTAAGTTTACATTTTCATACTTAATTTTTTTTAATTAAATTGATAATTTTAGAAAATAGGTATACCTACAGCCAAATACAAGAAGCATTTAACTGTTTGGTGTGGGCTACATAATAGAGAGCTTTAAAAATAGATTACGACCAAGAATAGTAATCTATTTTTAAAGCTTATAGCATAACAATATTTCATATATTTGGTAAGTAATATACGTATAAAATTTCATAAAAAAATCAGTCAAGCCGTTTAATCAACACTGTGAAACAAGAATTTCATACAATATATAGAGGAACATATTTTATCAGAGAGCATTGAGATATGAACAATTTCTATACTCAACCTTTAACAGACAGCTGTGACGTCACTTGGACGGTATTTTTTCTCTTTTCATACTCACGTTCCCTTAAAGCCTTTTCAGTTCATTTTACTACTTTTAATTACTGCAGAGCTTTTGATACTCACCGTTAGATATAATTTTCCGGCATGTTCGTAAATGGATTCATTTCTGGTATTAATTATGTTTGTGATAAAGAAAGATTTTTTTTTGGAAATGTTACTAACATATCCGCTTTTGAAAGAGCCCTGCAGCGTGTCGAAACAATACAGGCAACCTTTAAAAAATAAAATGCTACTCTTATTATATATAATTATGAAGCTTAATTACATTATAATTATGAAGCTAAAGAGTTTATTGGAAACGTTAATCTCAATACTAATGGTTCGAGTTGAAAAAATATTTTTGTGGTGGATAGTCGACTTATCGAAGAAGAATTTAGGATATGAAATTTTATGCTATAACGCAAATAAAACCACGGGGCCTTAGTATTTTTTTACATTTGGTATTTGTCAAGCAAAATTTAGCAACGCTTCCTTTAGTTTACCGCAGTTAGAGAATTTAATACTCGGATGACCAAGCATTGCACGGATAAAAACAATTGATTTTCTTCAGCTCCTAATTTTAAAAATTACAATTACATATACTCGCCGATAGATGTCAGGAAGTTGATTATTGAAATACACGGATTAAACGATATTTACTCAAATCTCTCTCAAATGAAGCCTAACTAGATCGACTAATTTCCCCGAAAACCCCTGCACACAAAATATTATGAAAATTGTTGGCGCTGTTCCCGAGATTCAGACTATTATATACGATAGGTATATACAAGAATTGCTCGTTTAAAGGTATTAGGTAGCAGAGTTATAGTAAAGAAAACGTAACCATTCATCAAATTTTATATCAGGTAGTATTAAAAACACATCTAAATTTCGCCTCATACATTCAACGAATATACTCGTAAATATCCTTTTTAAACTTTTTGATTTTCATTATGAAGGAAATAAAGCAATCCATTTATCACAACTTGACACTATTTAAAATGAGCTGCTATATTTTCCGCTGAAAATCGTAAAGAGAAAATTAACGCGTCAGTTTCTTTAATTGAACTACTGCGGTATTTCCGAGCACATATAATATTGCAAGAGGAAGAAAACGAAAAACTGTAAATATTTACTAAAGGCGTGTATTTTTAAAATCACTCCTTATTACTGAAGTAATACCCAAACCCAATATGATTCCATCAGTCTGCTGTAAAACTTCTATTTACTTGATATTTAAGGAGTAAATATTTTTTTTAGACCCCTTATATTATATACTAAAGGTAATACCTCTGACACGGAGATCCCGAGTTCAGATCCCGGAACACACCTCTGGCATAGTTATTTGTAATGTGCATAATATTTATTGCTGTTCCATGGCGAAAGAAAATACCGTGATATGTAATAACAATGTTCTTCATCACTGCGCATGCCTGTGATTTGCAAATAATTTCTCAAAAGTATGCCACCAAAATAACACATTTCAGGCATTTGTTTATTAATTTATTTATTTATTTATTAAACTCTTTAATGTACACAACAATACAAAAAATGAAATATTTACATGAATCAAATAAAAAGAGTACATATGGCGGCCTTATCGCTAAACAGCGATTTCTTCCAGGCAACCACAGGCAAGGAGTTAAAGATAGAAAAGATGTTGAAGAGGCAGGTGTACAGTTAAGGCTAGTAAAAGTAATAAGTAAAAGTAGTCGGGTAAGAACAATGATAGATAGACAGATTAAAATGTAAAGGAGAGAAAGTGGATGAAAAGGAGATACCAAGTCAGAATTGCAAGTAATGCTCTTTGACTTAAAGGAGTGGAGTGAATTAGTAAGACGGATGGTTTTGGGAGGAGAATTCCAAAGGCGGACAGCAACTACAGTAAAGGAGTTTTGGAAAAAAGAAATAGAGTGAGAAGGAACACTTAAGAGGAGATTATCTGCAGAACGAAGGGATAGATTGTGAGTAGCATGCAGAAAATGGAATTGTTGTTTAAGATAAGGGGGAGATTTAGGATTGAATAAGATGCAGTAGAGAAGAGATAGAATATGAGCATTTCGGCGAAGTCTGATTGGGAGCCACTTGAGCTTAGAACGATATTCAAAGATATGGTCATATTTTCTGAGTCCAAATATAAACCTTATACATAAATTTTGGAGACGCTCAAGCTTATTTAGTTGCTCAGTTGCTTATTTATTGCACGTAACTCATAAAACTTACAGGTCTATATGTTATACCCTGGTTGGGCATTGCAAATAGATAGGGGCAATAGCTATTTGTTTAATTAGCAAAACATTCGCACGTATATTGTCGAGTACATTCAATATGAATACAGATTTTTTATAAATTCAGCCTCGTACTTGATAAATGATTATAGTCAAACTCACAGTACGATGATATTATTTTTCTTTAATTTTGTGGCTTAAAATACAAAATAAAAAAATACTACATGTAAGCATCGCGTCATAGAGCGCTTAAAGTTTTAGCTAACTGAACGCAGACAACTTTTTTACTCCACAAATGTTAAACCAAAACTGTGGCCTTTAGAAAATGCTTAAAACTTTTGGTCGCTCAACTCTCGGAATAAAAGTTTTATAGTCGATAAATTCCCATTAGCAACAGTCACTATGGCCATAACTCTTGGAGGACTGTTGCGGGCTTTATACAGTCATTATTGGTTTAGGGTTACCATTATATTTTATTATACTGCCATTATGATTTAATGATTATAATTTTTTTACTTTTAGTTTTTAATGATGGCTTAATAAGTTTAACTAAGCATCGTACTAATAGTAGGTACTTGTTTCTCAGTGACCTCTAAATGTATGGGTTGGGGAATATTTAGGTAAAAACGCTACATAACGAAATATCTCCTAGAGGAAATGGTAATGTAAAACAACCAACGTCAATGTCTTTTAAGTCAAAGACCATATATATCGTAATCATAGTGAGGCTATAAGTATGAAATTTTAAAAGGTTTTTAATTATTTATTTTTATATGCAAATTGATTAATTTATTTTCACACAACACATAATAATATAATCATTTAAATATACTAAGTATATAAAATATTATACAATAAAGTAAATAAAAAATATAACATTTACAAATGCACTGATTGTTGCACTCCTGGAGTGCCGGAAGAAGTGAAAACATTAACGTTGTGCAGTTTTGATATTTTGAAATGGTTAGGGAATAATTTCGCACGAATTGCTTTTATTATCAGTATTAGTTTTCATCTAGCATTTTCAGAAGGTTTTCATCTAGTATTTTTATAAATAACTCACTCATTTGTTTTTCACTATTTCTTCGTCACTTTTTTCATTAATATATGCACTTTGTTCAATTTCCATATTTTAAACACTTGATACACACGAATTTTACAAGTATACAGACAGTCGAGCTATCAGCTGTCACCCCTCCGTCTTACGAATATTCGATCAGGCCACGTGTCTTGACGCGAGTTTAACATTTTTAACCCATCCCAAAAAAAGTGCACAACGCCGCTAAAGAAGTTTTCAGTTCAAGAATTTACAAATAAAATACTTCATCTAAAAATCCGTGTGAGGCATGGCACCCAACCCAAGACCCTGGCAGCATTGCCACGTAATGAAATTAATTTAATTTATTTTAGTTGAAACATTGTAAAGTATAGTTATAACATATTATTATTATTTTAATAAGGTAAGAAATTGCTGTCGAAATATTGCATTAACCCACTTGTATTACACGCCGAGTTTTATTAATCAAATAATAATACTATCAATATTGCTTTTTTTTGTTTTATTATTATAATTCAAACTAGTCTTAACAATCAAAAATATGTTTATTAAACACTCGTTTTAAGTAAATCGTACTACATCCCCTTCATAGTCCTGTACTCCCAAATACAGAACTGAAAATCAGCAACGAAATATAAAATAACACATAATACCGTCGAATTCCCTAACTTCGCCTAAGTTTTGGCATATTTTTAAAGATTGCGCTAAAATTAAAAACTTATTTTTCAACACATACCGAAAAAAATACCTTTTAGAAACATTACTATCGTATAAGACAAAAATCTGTCTTAAAATAAGAGCAATAATAAGCAAAATTCGATCTCAAAGGTAGTAGGCGAAGTTTGGCGTTTTTTACCTAACTTCGCCTACATCATGCCAAAGTGACTAATCTCAAAAATTGTTAAAAAACACCTTTACTACATTGTAGTATAAAGCAATTTAGAATATCTTAGACGAATATAAACTTTGTTATTAGCACCATAGAGTCGTAATTTAAAAAAAATGTGTAGTAGGCGAAGTTAAGCAACAGTCTGAAGATGTTTTCATACATTAGGAAAAGTTTCGATAGGGTTGCCACAAATAATTTTAGTTTCAAAATAACGAGAGGAGCAAGAAATTTCAAATTAAGTTGCTAAATAATTTATTTTTAAACAGAAAAATCCTTTGGATATCTATCTATTTCAAGTTTATCTTATGCAAATTGATTGCGGCTGACTGTTTGAATCCCTTCAGTTTGCGGTGTTTCGCTTGCCGACTCATTCAGTCAGCGGTTGATTCGCAACTTTCATACCAAGTCAGCCGGCCACTCACTCGAACTCGATCAACTAGATGACAGTGACTCTTATTTATGATAAAACTATATAAAGTTTTCAAACTCAAGTTCAGTGAAATCGAGTGAGTGGCCCACTGTCTAGGTATGAAAGTTACAAATCAGCTGCTGACAGAATGAGTCTTCAAGCGAAACGGCGCAAATTGTGTACCTACATTAAGCGTTGTATGAACGCTCGATCTGGGGCAATCAAGTGTTGCTAATGACAGGACAGACAAATATATGATCGTATTATTAAGTACCTACCTACTGCAAATATTGAAATCATGTGTTCTATTTACGATCACAAAAAACTATTTATTTATTTATATGCTTCACCTCACAACATTTTAATTATTAAGTTATCGTGTTACATGTGTGTGTGTGTGAAATCAGCTTTGAAATCGAAAGTCGACAAGCAGCCTTTTTTGCAATATCAGAGTTGAATTTATAGTAGATTGTAATCGTGAGTAGAACACTCGGTTTAAAATATTTGCAGTTCTTATATTCGCTTTAAAAGATCTGACCTTATATAGCTCTAGCTATGTAGATTTTTCGCAAATCTACAAAAAAGTGACGTTTAATTGAAATTGATAGCAAAAGAAATGAACGTACTCGTGATAACAAACAACTTTCTCAAAGAAACAGGTCGAAAAATGCCGAAAAAAATTTAACTTCCCATACGATTGTGTAACTTACGAGTTACGTTACTTAAGTATGGAAAGTTAAAAGCTTTTAAGAACTATTTAAAAGTCACCCTATATAGTATTATATAACATGATAGTTTTATTAAAGCCTTAGAGCCGTTTTTGAAAACTCAATTATCAACAAACATACGTATTTTTAAAAAAAAGTTGCTTATAGCGTAGGATAATACACGAAACAAAAGAATCGACAACCCTAGGGGCAGGCGAAGTTTGGCAAAAGATGACCGCCACTATCAACTCGATAGCATTTAATTCAATTGTGACTTCTATACGTGAAGTAGATAGAAAATAATAACGGCATAAGAAAGGGGATAAAATTTAGGTCATAATAAAATACAAAGTACACTGTTACTTGTTCTCTAACGGTGCCGAAAATCAAAGTTAAAACACAGCAAAAAACAAACGTGTCGATGCTTCCTCTGAAAAAGCGCACTGGTCACCAACGGTGTGAAGTAAGCCACCATTGATCCACAAAATATAATAACTCATGAAAAATACTTTCGTATTCAGTAGTTACATACGCATCCTGTACTCAAATTATATTGGAAAACTTAACATATTCGAAATTAGGCGAAGATCGGTAGCACAGGCGAAGTTACGACATTCGACGGTATATACTATCTATAATACAACTTTATTTTGGCGACCCTATTTTAGGACGATAATAATATGAAAATAAACGATATAATTCACGATACGGATGTAACCAATCCCGGGTGTCCGCGGTTCTGAAATTTTGTGTCAGCCGGAATTCTGTGGCGTTGTATTATCATATCAGTAACAACCATCTACATTATTTTTTTTTGCTGTGTGGTTTATTAATAAAAATATAGTGTAATATTAGGTTCTTACATATTATTATGAAATTGCCGTTCAGTATTAAAAAGTAAAACAAGATTTTGTGAAATTATTATTTCATTAATGGTATGCACTGTTGTTATCGATACACTTCCGCCATTTTATAGGCAGATTTCCAGAACGGAAACGTTGAAACCAAAAACGCACCGTTATTTCGTTAGCAGTGCCAGATCCGTACACGTCACTAATTCTTCGAGTAGTTTCTGCGACACCGGTGCTACGATGGAACTAGTAGGTATTCGTAAATACCGCGAATTTTCAATTTGTCTATTGTGGTTGCTGAAATTTTGAAGCTTAAACAAATGATGTATAAACAAATGAAATACGAATATTAAAACAATATTTTTCTGGCTTTATTTCGAAATAAATTTTAATTTGTAATTCCTAAACAAACGCAAGATATTTGATTTTTGCCAGTATTGAGTATCGGCAATTTCAAGAATTCATATTATGTAAGGACCTAAATTTGCGATGTTTCCAACAGCAGTATTATTTTCCGTAAGCTATCACAGTGTTGGTTAAAATGTGATGATTAAATAAAACAAAATTATATTTGTACAAGAAAGCACTGTAAATATTATTTTCTCTGTAATAATGTAAAAACTGGTAAGGTATTTAAATTTTGATTATACTATTTTATTTACTTTTAAAAGTGAGATGAAAATAATATATTTTCAGAATTAAATCAATCTATATACAACGTTTCTTTAGCGTTTTGTGTGCCACTGCTAGTAAAATATTATCTCCTATTGAAATTGCCAGGAGTTTAGGTCAAAGTCCAATATGCTGACCAAGTTCACGTTACATGCATGTGAGAAATTTGAATAAAACTTGAGAAGAGTTGAATACTTTAATTGAATTGAATAGTTGAATTTAAACACTTGATACACACGAATTTTACAAGTATACAGACAGTCGAGCTATCAGCTGTCACCCCTCCGTCTTACGAATATTCGATCAGGCCACGTGTCTTGACGCGAGTTTAACATTTTTAACCCATCCCAAAAAAAGTGCACAACGCCGCTAAAGAAGTTTTCAGTTCAAGAATTTACAAATAAAATACTTCATCTAAAAATCCGTGTGAGGCATGGCACCCAACCCAAGACCCTGGCAGCATTGCCACGTAATGAAATTAATTTAATTTATTTTAGTTGAAACATTGTAAAGTATAGTTATAACATATTATTATTATTTTAATAAGGTAAGAAATTGCTGTCGAAATATTGCATTAACCCACTTGTATTACACGCCGAGTTTTATTAATCAAATAATAATACTATCAATATTGCTTTTTTTTGTTTTATTATTATAATTCAAACTAGTCTTAACAATCAAAAATATGTTTATTAAACACTCGTTTTAAGTAAATCGTACTACATCCCCTTCATAGTCCTGTACTCCCAAATACAGAACTGAAAATCAGCAACGAAATATAAAATAACACATAATACCGTCGAATTCCCTAACTTCGCCTAAGTTTTGGCATATTTTTAAAGATTGCGCTAAAATTAAAAACTTATTTTTCAACACATACCGAAAAAAATACCTTTTAGAAACATTACTATCGTATAAGACAAAAATCTGTCTTAAAATAAGAGCAATAATAAGCAAAATTCGATCTCAAAGGTAGTAGGCGAAGTTTGGCGTTTTTTACCTAACTTCGCCTACATCATGCCAAAGTGACTAATCTCAAAAATTGTTAAAAAACACCTTTACTACATTGTAGTATAAAGCAATTTAGAATATCTTAGACGAATATAAACTTTGTTATTAGCACCATAGAGTCGTAATTTAAAAAAAATGTGTAGTAGGCGAAGTTAAGCAACAGTCTGAAGATGTTTTCATACATTAGGAAAAGTTTCGATAGGGTTGCCACAAATAATTTTAGTTTCAAAATAACGAGAGGAGCAAGAAATTTCAAATTAAGTTGCTAAATAATTTATTTTTAAACAGAAAAATCCTTTGGATATCTATCTATTTCAAGTTTATCTTATGCAAATTGATTGCGGCTGACTGTTTGAATCCCTTCAGTTTGCGGTGTTTCGCTTGCCGACTCATTCAGTCAGCGGTTGATTCGCAACTTTCATACCAAGTCAGCCGGCCACTCACTCGAACTCGATCAACTAGATGACAGTGACTCTTATTTATGATAAAACTATATAAAGTTTTCAAACTCAAGTTCAGTGAAATCGAGTGAGTGGCCCACTGTCTAGGTATGAAAGTTACAAATCAGCTGCTGACAGAATGAGTCTTCAAGCGAAACGGCGCAAATTGTGTACCTACATTAAGCGTTGTATGAACGCTCGATCTGGGGCAATCAAGTGTTGCTAATGACAGGACAGACAAATATATGATCGTATTATTAAGTACCTACCTACTGCAAATATTGAAATCATGTGTTCTATTTACGATCACAAAAAACTATTTATTTATTTATATGCTTCACCTCACAACATTTTAATTATTAAGTTATCGTGTTACATGTGTGTGTGTGTGAAATCAGCTTTGAAATCGAAAGTCGACAAGCAGCCTTTTTTGCAATATCAGAGTTGAATTTATAGTAGATTGTAATCGTGAGTAGAACACTCGGTTTAAAATATTTGCAGTTCTTATATTCGCTTTAAAAGATCTGACCTTATATAGCTCTAGCTATGTAGATTTTTCGCAAATCTACAAAAAAGTGACGTTTAATTGAGTAAAAGAAATTTGAGAATTGAGTATCGGCAATTTCAAGAATTCATATTATGTAAGGACCTAAGTTTGCGATGTTTCCAACAGCAGTATTATTTTCCGTAAGCTATCACAGTGTTGGTTAAAATGTGATGATTAAATAAAACAAAATTATATTTGTACAAGAAAGCACTGTAAATATTATTTTCTCTGTAATAATGTAAAAACTGGTAAGGTATTTAAATTTTGATTATACTATTTTATTTACTTTTAAAAGTGAGATGAAAATAATATATTTTCAGAATTAAATCAATCTATATACAACGTTTCTTTAGCGTTTTGTGTGCCACTGCTAGTAAAATATTATCTCCTATTGAAATTGCCAGGAGTTTAGGTCAAAGTCCAATATGCTGACCAAGTTCACGTTACATGCATGTGAGAAATTTGAATAAAACTTGAGAAGAGTTGAATACACTGGTGTGTTCCTATCGAGATCCTGGAGTTCTCCTCAAGCAAAAAAAAAATATAATTACTGAAATCTCGCATTTAATTTTCTTATAATATATTTACTTTTTTAATGCTTCACACTCAAAGCCCCATACCTAGATACACTGTGTCGGGTCACGGGTACCTAAGACACACACACAGACAAACACACCTTAATTATAAAAATAACTCTAAACTCATCATTTAAATACCACTATCACTAGGAATTCACCCCAAGATCGAACACGAACACAACACAACGAACGAGAACACACCGGTGTGATCATCACAAAGCCGGGATATTTGTGTATTGTCTGTGAATCACAGATTAAATAACATTACCAACCATCGTTACATCAAAATACATGAGAGTTAGGGCCACGTTCACCACCTTCAAGTAAAGTGATAAGTATACTAATTGTCGGTTAAAGTCACCCGTAACTTCAATTTCAATTTCACGATGTTCGAGGAGCACTAATCATATGATAAACTGACCTGTACTCATAGCTTTTACTTGCCAATTAACTTTACTTGGGACGTAACTCATCAGCACTTTACTTTGAGATGGTGAACGAGGCCCATAAGCTAACACTTTTCCATAACCGGCATATATACCTCGGCTAAAGTCTTCTTCAAATCCATGAAGCTACAGCTTTTGCTCTCTTATTTTCCTTAAAAATGGCTCAAGTTGCGCGTAGTTACTTAAACAAAGATTTAGGAATACATCGTAAAAGTCGTTTTGATGAAGCCCGGAATTGCGGAAGTTTCGCCCCTTAAGCCGGTTAATGACTGATAGAGGAAAAATTTATGGGCAGATTACATCGAGATCCACCGTATGCTTTTTGTTCTGATAAGATGGAGAGGGCGCAAACAGAGGTATTTATTCTTGTATGAATGAGACAGTATATAGACGTATACTTACTCATTTTTCGATAATAATATGAACATTTCGCAAATTTTGGTTGGTCAATTCATGAATTCATGAATCTGAACATGGTTCCTACTTCAGCAGAAATTGAAATAAAAAAATCATTTTAAAAAACGTCACTTTTATCTCACATTCCAGCACGTTAGGCCGTAGAGCAGCACGTTACTTATAAAGATAAAATGTTTATTCCTAGGTTTAAAAAGGTTATTTGTCGCGCAGCTGAACTTAAATTAAAAATTTGAATTATTTTACATTTTTCATTTTTGTGGCTTATAGTCGACTAGTGTAATGGCTGATTTACATTGATCCAATAGCTGGATCGAGCTTCGTTGCATTCCAGCGCTGGATTGGCATTGCTACTGAATCAGGCCGTTTATATTCAACCCAGTAGACACTCTTACCTTATAAGGGCGACAATAAGTATGCAGCAAAAATGGGTATTTCGCGTCTTGGAAAGCGTAGGAAATTAAAATATTGTCAAAAATCATACTGCTTCACGCGAATAAAAGTCAAAATTCATCGCTTCACGATGCGAATGAATTGTTTGAGGATGAACGGTTAAAAGAAAAGATAACTTGAAAAAATAGATAAATGATAATATGCTTCTTCAAATAATATCAAAACAGACTCTGTTTTGATTTTGGTATTTTTGGCAAACTTGTGTAGTATACCAGACAAACGGAAGTGTGGTAACTACGCGACTACATGGCGGAGACTGGCCTGTTACGTTTACATAGTTCCAATGACACTGGCGTGGGGTGTGCGACGTGAGGTTACTGGATTTATTTATTTATTTTATTTATTCATTTATTCAGTCTACCATTTGTTTACAGTCATTGACCAAACACAAATGTGAAAACCTCGTTCTTATTTTATGGATTGAAAAATAGGAACGATTCTATTCCGCTCCAGTGCTCGACACTTTACGCTGTACTAGATTGAAACATGTTCACATTGATCCAGTGCCGGCCCAGCGCTGGAATGTAGCGACTCTGCATTCCAGCACAATTAATGTAAATCGACCCTTAGTCTTAGTAGCAGCCGCACCATTCCAGCGCAACTGAAGAATATAATTGCTTCGCAGCACTGGCGTAGGGGTGACTAACCTGATGAACACAAAAAGTTCTTAAAACTATTAAAACTAAGAACGTTTAAAAATTTCCAATGGCGAATGTATGAACTCCGCATCAAATATGCTAGATTACATATACCTATTTCCGCCAAGAATCGAGCGCTTGTTATCGAACTTCAGCTATTAATATTGATAGAGGAGTTCAATTTGGCAAACAATTCCATCACGTCCAGATATGTGAATATACGAGCGAATACACTCTACTTTCTTCAAGTCTGTGACCTACTTCATGAGGCTTCGGCTTGAGTCGCGGCTAACTTCATATGTTGCAAAGTCGTGTTGTTCATGTGTCAAAAACTTGGTAACGTCCCAAACGTGACCGAATTCCAAGTTTAGAGTTAGCGGTTTTGTGCAACATTGGGTAATCTTTTTTGTGAAATGAAATGAAATATTCTTTAATCACTATACAGTTCCTTTACAAACTCTTAGTGAACGTTATTTTTTTGTTCTGTCTGCTCTGGGTGCGCTTAGGCAATGCTGAGCTGAAGAAAAGAGCAGACGGAGAAAAAATTCAGCCCTGTTTTAAAATATGGGGTAACAATAGCTAGCTTTCTTACAGAGTAGCTAACCTGCTGTGAAATATTTCAAAGTAAAAAATGAGGGTCGCAATGTCGGGCTATTGTTTATTTTAATTTTTATAGTGTAAGAGTTTGCTGCAAACTTTTTCTGTCCCACTGCTGGGCACGGGTCTCTCCCCATTATTGCCAAGGCTGGTTATGGAAATAAGAATTTCGAGAGAAGTCGTATAAAGTTAATGGCATTCTTTTCGATATTGGATAGTAACAGTGCATGAGTACTGAGAAATAGAATAACGCCACGTTAGAGGAGCTGCGACTAGAACTTCTGCGTCACCCAGCATACTCTCCAGATCTTGCCCCGACCAATAACCACTTTTTTCAAAATTTCGATAACTTTTTGCAAGGAAAAAAATCTCAAATCTGAAGAGGCAGTCAAAACCGCCTTCAAACAGGGCATAGACTCTCGCACCCAGGATTTTTTTTAAAAGGGAACTATACATAATTATATCTATAACAACGGTGCATACTTCGATTGATTAAACAAAAATGTCAATAAAAACTTATTCAGTTGTTTTATAGGTACAGAACCGCAATTTCGTAAGTCAGGACCTAATAATACTATTACATAATAATATTTTAATGGATTATAGCTATCAATCCATACTTGGCCAGCGTGGTGTTTTGTAGTGTAGTCATTCTCAATGTTGATTGTAAGTATTTATCAAAATTAAATGTTGATCAGCCCTTATTGTTCTACAACACAACGAGGTCTATCGACCAATAGTTATCACATCTACATAGCAAAGTGGTTAACATAATTATACGTTGGACAATGGAGTGTAATTTATGGGCGGTTAAACCGCAAACCGCTGTGGTGTAAGACTGAACTATGACTGAATCTAAATCAGGGTTCCAACACATGTCTACCTATTTACACATACCTACGACAGAGTTGTGTAGGTACTTAGGTAAGAGGAACCTTGTCACCTTCTAACAGCTTCTGGATATTGTTACTATAGATAAATTTGCAAATATTTGTAGTTATATTATATTATACGGCTGTGCTCACGTTAGATTATCGGCGATGCCTGACATGTTTCGGTCATGACTGAGGACATTCCTCAAGAGCCTGCACGCTGGGCGCTCGAGCGGCGCGCATTCATTCGTAGTGGAGGGAACGCTTAGGCCTTTGTCCAACGTCGCAGTCTTTTTTATGTCTTGCATGTCGTCGTCATCAGCGCTTGCGCACAAGGTCGGTGAGGCGCATACTATACTGACCGTGTCACTCTCCAGCATTTCGCTTCGACAAAGTCTCAGTTAAAACTGAGATTATTATATCTCGTTACATACGAGAGTGGCAAAAATAGGCTTGCTTAGTTCGAAGTGGAATCGAGTGCGGTCAAGACACGAATGGGTGGTATTTTTTGTATTTTATTTTAGGTCCCAATGCTTATATAGTCACGCTCAAAGCTTATCATTATTTTTGGGCTGAAACCTTTTTCTGCGTCTCACTACTAGGCAGGGGTCTCTCCATGCTTACTCCACCACGCTGCTCCAATTCGGGTTGGTGGAGAGGCGGGTTAGTTGCCACCAACCTCGGATATTTTCAAACAGCCCATAAGGGCAGGATTTAAGGACGGCTGAAATACTTATATTGATACCAACCGGGATGGACGGCTTAACGTAACCTCTGCATGGCGCAGGACCGAACCGAGTGGCGAATGTATGTGGAGGCCTATGTCCACCAATGGCCGATGGATGGATGGATATATGGATGGGTGAGATTATTTTAGTAATATTGAAATTCCTGCACTTCATCTGCCAGACGTTCCAAAACAGTAATTTATGTTCTTCAGGTATTGTCATGAATCGTAGCATTTTCATCTGCGAATTGTTCAGAATTACTACTGCCACAAACAGTAGTTGTTTGTAGATCAAACGGCACTGAACTTTGCATAGGGCAATCACGTTAATGTATGACAGTAGGATGATTTGCGAGTGGGAAACCACAAACCGCGTAGTGCAGCTGAATAGATAGATAGCAAACAAGCTAAGAGGGATATAAAAAGATGGACATACAGACAAGTTGACAAACACACAATGAACAGACCAATGCTTATGCCAAAGTAAAGGAATCATTATTAGGACTTGGCTGCAATCATTTTTTGGGTCCCACTGCTGGACGTCCCCATGCGTCAGTACCCATTATTGGGAAAGTAAGGAGGCCTGTCATGTGCTTTGGTTGCATATGCCATATAGTATGTCTCGTTGAACTTACACAGATAATACAGACAAAAAAGCATAATGTTTGACATATAAAACAACAGTTGACGCCCTGTGTGGCATTACTATGCTTGTTTGACATTCGGATGGTCCTGGGTTCGATACCTAGCATCGCATGGCATTAATTGGGCTGATGAGTTTAAATTTCTCATCTTGGTATATATTTTGGTGTGCATGCGTTTGTGTTCCTTCGTGATATCAAAGACACAGGAATCATTTGTTTAATAAAATCAATTTTCCAGTACAAAGTAGCTCAAAGCACTGGCAAGAACAAAATATGTATGTGATGGATGGTCTTAATGATATTGACAGTTGTTCAAAAAATAAACCGTTCACTGAACCTTGCACACAAATATCACGTTAAAGAACGAAAGTGGTGTGATTAGACAGCGGAAATCCACAAACCCTGTTCCTCGTCGAATTTAGGGCTCGCTTGGTAGGACGATTTTACACCCAATTTGACCAACAAGTTGACGTGACATTTGAAAGTACTACTACTATACTACTAGTATACTACACCCCGGTTGTATCTTAAAGTACTATGTTTGACTGGGAGCACTAAAAGAATTGATAGAGTTTACGTACATGTAGATATACTATAACGTTTAAAATATAACGTTTTTTTTTCAAATAAAAACACGCTCTGAATCTTGCATACAGTTATCACGTCAACTCATGACAATTGCATGATTAGTAAGCGTAAAACCGCAAACCAAGCCGTCGAATGTAGGACTCGCTTGGTCGGACAATTTTACACCCAATTTGTCACCTCTGTTGTTGCCAAAGTGTATTGAGTATGCTAAAACAATGTAGAGTAGTGCAAAGACACAAAAAGCTTAGAATTAGCACGAAAATGACATACAATAAAGCGGAAGGCAAAGCTAGCGTGAATCAGAAAAATCTAGGCGTCTTATGATTCAATAAACTTACTTTTAATTTGTCACTTCTACTGTCGATAAAGTATTCTTAACACGGGGCAGCACAGTTCGTAGAGTACTGTACTTCGTATACAATAATAACGTAAACGAACAAAAATGACATGATTAATAAGCAAAAAATTTGCAAACTTCGTAAATTCGGCTCGCTTTATTGTATAACTGAACCAATTTTTTCACTTCCATTATTGGTAAGATATTATATTACACTAACTGTAGTATTAGTTGTATGTTTAGTGTATGTATTTTTAAGCAGTATAGCGCAGTTCACGTGCCACTGAACCTTGTATACAGAAATCACGTTAACGCACCACAATGGCGTGATTAGTGAGCGTAAAGCCGCAAACCGAGCCACCGAATGTAGGGCTCGCTTGGTCGGACGATTTTACACCCAATTTGTCACATTTGTCAATTTGTCACATCTGTTTTCGCAAAAGACTATTAGGTATGCTTAAATATTGCAGTTTGGTTAAAGCGACACTGAAAGCATAGAGTTATAATAATAACGCCATAAAATGAATCGATTAGTGTACCCAAAGCAAGCGTGAATCTTAAGGTGAATCATAATCTAGGTGTGATGTGATTGGGTGATCTTACCCTCAATTTGTAACTTCTATTATCGGAAAAGTATACTAAGCCTAGCCTGTTGATGTATACTAACAACAGTGTAACACAATTCACACAGTTATCACGTTAACGCACGATGATTAGTGAGTGAAAAGCCGCAAACAGTAATTCCCAAAATTAAAGTTCATTTCATAGAACGATATTATGCCAATTTTTTCTGTCTTTTTTCTGAGCTATTCTTTAGTGTAGGTACTCTGAACCAATAATATAGCACAGGTCACGTGGCACAGAACATAACATACTGTAATCATGAAAACGCACGACAGTCGAGTGATCGGTGAGCGAAAAGCCGCAAATCCAGTCACGTCTGGGCGAATTTAGGCCTCGTTTGTTTGTATTTTACTCCTAATTTGTCACCTTTGTCAAAAGTAAATAATTTGAATAATATGAATGGAGTGAACAGTCAGACAATGACACGGATGGAGAGATGGAACAAAAATACTGACATAAATATGGATACACAGGCAAAAATTGATGAATGGAGAGAAAACCCGACAAATTGGCCAATAGAGTGACTCTCAAAAAAAGATGCCTATAGATTTTAACAGCCGGGACAGTCGAATAATTTGCCCGAACAAAAACGAAATGCCATTATCGGTCACCTATCTCACATCGGACAGATTTCGACATTTGGTCAGCTGTAATGATATTTTTGTTTGTTGGTATCGACCCCGGTACGAGTAAGTCAGCCAGAAATAGCATGTTAAAGCGTAACTGAACGAATAATTCAACCAACCAAATCCTCGGTATCGTTTGACCCGACTGCTTCCATTGTATTCCTAATCTCAGTTCCGCATAGTTCAGCGGGGCTCACAAATCACGGCCATTGTGTGACAACTCGATTATAGTACACCATGAAAATATCGTTATGTGGACTTTTGCGACAGATGAATTTTCGAAATGTTACTTTGCAGTTTAATTTGGACATTTCCACTCAACATATTTGTACAGGGTGACAAATGTATAGGATAACAAGTATCAGTGTGATCCGATAATCATTATGCCTTAAGGAAAACGTAAAAACATAAAAAAATGAATATTTATTAAATATTAATTAACCCACATTGCCAAAAAGTAATTATATAATAAGTCCCACTGCTGGGAACTGGTCTGTCTCCATTATTGGGGAGATCTAGAATTTACTCCACCGCACTGCTACAATGCGGGTGTTTAATATTAACTAGATTAATTTGCGTATATACGATATCTTCCATCAAGATTTTGAAAACATTTGATCCCAGTACGAGAAAGTCAGCCAGAACTAGCATGTTAAAGCGTAACTGAACAAATAATTCAACCAACCAAATCCTCAGTATCGTTTGACCCGACTGCTTCCATTGTATTCCTAATCTCAGTTCCGCATAGTTCAGCGGGGCTCAGACTGGTACCGTTGGGTGCGGCTTGCTTGTTCACAAATCACGGCCATTGTGTGACAACTCGATTATAGTACACCATGATAATAACCTTATGTGTACTGTTGCGACGGATGAATTTTCAAAATATTTTGTTATTTTGCAGTTTAATTTGGACTTTCCCATTCAACATAATTTGTACAGGGTAACAAATGTATAGAGTTTTGGCGGGAAGTCAAAAAAGACTATTGTGCTCTTTTTTATTTTTACTTTCTTGGTGTATTTTTGAGTTATATCGGATAAATTTAATGGCATTTTGTTCGATACAGGTTAATTATAGTGCACGAGTGTTGTGAATTAAAATATCAGTCCGCAAATATGTTTTTTCGGCATGTCTCCAAAATTCCATTGGTCACGTTTTAGTAAAGAAGCCATCGCTTTACTTGAATGTCTGACTGACTTGATGTGGCGGGTGTATAATATTAAACATTAAATTACTAACTAGAGAAATTTGCGTATATATCTTCCATGAAGCTCTTATTTTTAAAACTATTGTGTCACTGTCAAATATTTTCAAATCTTTTTTTAATTACGAGTAATTTTATCAGGAGTATACCAATGTTCCCAGTGAAGAAATCCTAACAAATCCTCGCTATCGCTTGACTCGACTGCTTCTATAGTATTCCTAATCTTAGTTCCGCATAGTTCAGTGGGGTTCAGACTGGTAACCGTCGCTTGCGGTTTGCTTGCTCACAAATCACGGCCTTTGTGTGACATCTTGATTATAGTTCACCGTGACAATATTATTGCTTCATTTGAATTTCACTGGCATTTTGCAAAATCGTATTTAAAAAGTCAATTAAAAAATGCCACTTATTTTATTTGTACAAAGGAAAGGTCAAACATTCCATAAATTAAAAGCTTTATTCCCAGTCTAATCTCCTTTATGATAGACCCCACACTATAATTCACTGACACGCACAATAACAAACTCAAGCCATTTCAGAAGCCTGGAGCTTACTCCACCACGCTGCTCCAATGCAGTGCTTCAAAACTTGACCTATACTTTTGCTCCAGTAAAAGGAATCACCTAAAAACCGTGCGATTATTGTACATATGTGTCCGTTTGTTGTTTTTAATTTAGTAAACAACATTTTTATTGCAAGATATAACATCGCACTAACAATATTGCTTATGAAATATTAAGGAAAAATTGTACAAAATAACAGCCGCATTTCAAGGCAGGTATAGTGAGACCGTCATATAGTGAAATATTTGAAGGCTGGTAATAAAAATCTTGTTAAGAACTCAATGCAAAATAATGTTAAAAACTTTCTTAGAAAATCTAAGAATACGTACTTTACCTACTATATGCATACAAAGCCTAGATGAAAAGCTACAACGCTATTATACTCGTAAGAAGTGCTTTATGAGATTCAAGGTATTTTCAACACATTTCTATTACGTAAGGTTGTAGGAAAATGTTGTAAAAGCCTCAGAGTCCCTATTCTCATTTTCTCTTGCTTCAATGTCGCAAGTTTAAGATGTATGATTGGCAAGCAAGGTCAATACTTGATATTTTGTACCAGGAATAGTCACGTTAGTGGTGATGGCCGAGTGGTAAAAGACCGCGGTCTCCGAAACGGAGTTACAAAGTTCAAACCACGGCGCGTACCACTGACTAAATAATGTTGAGTATTAAAATTTATCGTTGCGGATAAGGAAAACATTGTGATAATTAATTACGATGTTTTCCATCGCCATGCATGCCTGAGCACCGCCGTCCACCAATCCGCACTTGGCCAGCGTGGTGGTCTAAGGCCTATATCCCTCTTATCCGAGAAATGAAATGAAATATGAAAAAGTTTATTAACATCCTGGGTAATAAGAAACACTTGATGTTTGTCATTGGTGTACGGCCATCGGCTGACCGTCATTTTGGGTGTGCTTATATGGCCTAAGAGAAAAAAGCGGGTTGAAAAAACTCCAGCCCTGTTTTAAATAAATTTTCGGGTACAAAGGTATTTATTGTACCTGAAAATTTATTTAAAACAGGGCTGGAGTTTTTTTCCGTCCGCTTTTTTCTCCTAGCCCATATAAGCCTTAGCGCACCCAAAGCGGATGACGGTCAGCTGATGACCGTAGAACAATGACAAACATCAAGTGTATATTATTACCCAGGATGTTAATAAACTATTTCATTTCAAACTATTGTAGTGTTATTAATACACTACATGTTATTAAGTACTTACTTCATTCACTTCCATTATCATTTTTTATAACTTATATGTTTTTGTTCTATTATTATATTTACTTTTCCTTGCTTATTTCTTCATTACTTTGATGATACAATGTTTGTTTACCTATTGACATTTATGACACATCAAAATTGTCTTGTCTGTCATTGTCATTTATGTTTCTTATTTAATATTCATAGATAAACACATTTTAATATTGTCTTTGACTGCTACATTTTTTTATAATATAATTTTAAGTTATTTTCAAATAATAAAATTATATAATGTTTGTCTAATTTAGTTTTGTATTATTTATCATTTAAAATTAATTTACGACACTCGCTATAATTATGGATACTGGAAACTCTTTGGATAACCTGCTGGTCGAATGCAAGAATATGCATAAAGGAAATCCATGGAAGAAGTAAATTCAAATTTGAATTATTTTGATATATAAGGGCCGGACGGCCGAACACGAGGTTCTCTGTCTTTCTGGTGCTTTCTTGGAGTTCCTTCTCTTGGTTCTACAACATCTTCCTGCTAGTCTATCTGGAAGTATTTTCAAGTGAAAGTTATGTAAACCTACCTAACCTTATACTACCTATACCTATGCGAGCGGACACTGGACTTTTGGTGATATCTACAATATTGCCTGGATTTGTCGAATGTGGAATTCTATTCTAATAAAGAACTGAAGATTCTGGACGTGCACTGGACCATCCACTAAAGGAGGTACCTTCTAATAATCTTACTATCGTTCCGCGAGTGTCTTAGGGACATTAAGTGTGCTAGTTTTAAAATTAGTTATACGCTTAGTGTAGTATATTTCCTGTAACCACTAGGTTATTAAATAAACCCAATTTATCCCTAAACTCCCTTTTATTTCACTACAATTGGCGCCCAACGGAAATTATTACTCATTTCTTTCTAAATTCTAAAACTATACTTCCTCAAGTATATTGTGTACACGTAATTATCTTTGGCTCAACATTTTGGCAGATTTCTTTTAACTTCTTATTCTTTACACTATACAATACAAGTATTCTTATATATGTATATATTAATTCCTAATCAGTGGAATACGCTGACGTCCAGACTTCCTCGTGTAAGTTTGGGTCGGGAATTATATTTTATTATTATAATTTATGTATATATTCCTACTCAGTGGAATACGCTGACGTCCAGATCTCTACTCATTCTTTGAGTCAGTTGATTTGGGTTGGGAATAAATACTTCCAGAAAGACTAGCAGGATACATTGTTGAACCAAGAGAAGGAACTCCAAGAAAGCACCAGAAAGCAAGAGAACCTACCTAACCTTATACTACCTATACCTATGCGAACGGATACTGGACTTTTGGTGATATCTACAATATTGCCTGGATTTGTCGAATGTGGAATTCTATTCTAATAAAGAACTTAAGATTCTGGACGTGCACTGGACCATCCACTAAAGGAGGTACCTTCTAATAATCTTACTATCGTTCCGCGAGTGTCTTAGGGACATTAAGTGTGCTAGTTTTAAAATTAGTTATACGCTTAGTGTAGTATATTTCCTGTAACCACTAGGTTATTAAATAAACCCAATTTATTCCTAAACTCCCTTTTATTTCACTACACTATTTCATTTCATTTCATTTAAAATGCAGCATGACTGTGGGGCGAGTGGGTAGAGGAGACCTGTGTCCAGCGGAGACATGGACTCACGAGTTTCAGGTTGCACTCAAACCCGAGGATTATGAGGTTGTTAGAGAAAAATTTTAACGTTCGTGTTTATCGCTGCAACACCATAAGTGATTTTAATAATTTTTCTATTAATTTTTCTGATATACATTTTAGATTACACATGTACATTAAAAATGTCAAATTTTGCTCCCATAACTGCCAAAACTATGAAATTAAATTTCGTTCACAATTTTGACATTAATAATGGAAGCTGTTTGCGTATAGGATAGGTACTTATGGCACAAATCTCTAAAACAAACATTTCCGTAAATTAAATTTTTAGAGAGTATAATATATACTCAATTAGAACATGCCCAGGCATGCCGTTATAAGAAGTCTCGCATATAACTTCTTAAAATAATTACAGATAGCATCACACATAGATACTTCTACAATCTTTATAGAAGTGTTTACGCCTAATAGTACAGACGACTAACTGCAGAATCTAGTACCCAACCCAACCGCTTACTCCGACCAAACGTAAATATTTTAAATTCGCACATATTTTTGAAATTGCACGCGGTTTTCAAATGCCATTCCTCTTTTCACTGAATACTCTAAACGAGCTGATTGCAACAGTTCGTCATAGAACTTCGGCATTATAAAAGCGACGCGTGCAAAATATGTACCACACAACCGTCATTTTTCCTCTACTCCTCTACTAGATTCTACCGAAACATTTCAGTTTAGTCTGAAAATTGTTTTTATCACGTCTGTTAAAAACGTTTGCTCTAACTAAAACAACTTGTTCTGTATTCGCATAGTTTTCCAACTTTAAATGCGCGAAAAAAGATGGCTGACGACGTTTTGAATATCGAAGGTTTTACCGACAACTGAGATTTGGATTTGCAATTCGAATACATAGGAGTGAGAGTTCGTCTTCTTACAGAAACAATTTAAATTATAAACTCAATGAAAGCGAATGCAATTTGGTAGATAAAAAGGATAATCGGGCGCTTCGTTAGTGTGGCGAGCGACGCCTGAAAATATTTTTTAATTTTCCTTCCTACATTTCGGTGCACGTTCATTGTGAACCTTTCACTTCAGCCATTTCAAGCCGGCTTTTACATTTTACACTACACTGACTGCAGGCTCCAACTGCGCGGAAATGGATTAAATGCAAACTGGGTTTAGGTGCAATGAGGATTTATTATTATGAATCGCTCAACCGCGTGACTTTATTCACTTTGGTTTGGCTTTGTTTAGGGCTTACGTTGTTAAAAACCTAATAACATTAAATATTAAATAATATCACGTGTTATGTGTAACGACCGGTGTGGCTTACTTGTTGACATGCCGGAGCGCCGATCGGAGAGCCCGGGTTTGATTTCCGGCGAAGCAGAAATTTGATTGATGAGTTTAAGTTTCTGATCTCGGTCTGGGTGTTTGTTTCTCTGTCTTTATATGTTTCCATGGTACCCACGGCACAGGATATATATTTCCTTATATATAGCTGTTTACTTCTATTATCTATAAGACGGATGGTATCCTGATAAAAATGTGCTTAGAAAACATGCTTCTCTTCTCTTATGAAACTCGAAGAAATAACTTCACCGCAGAAACAAGTCAAGTGGTGGTATCTCATAATTAGAACCACTAAAATTCTTTATTCTGCAAGAAATACTGTACGATATGCCAGATAAATAAAAGGCTTAAAGCAAAAAAATGACATACTATTCCGTATTCTGCTAAACCCTGCCCCTCACTTTCATTAGAACACCTTCCCGCCTCAGTTCTAATTATCGGAATGGCGGACGTAATTTCGCTCTGTGACGTCACGCCCTCTGAGCGACTACAAAAACGCTGACAGAAACTCAACGAGCCGTCAAATAGAGAAAACTCCGCGAACTAAGCACTTTCAATTGTCTATTTGATTACACCAATTCGGAAAGCCATTGAAAAGAAAATTTTTACTAGAGACCGTGGTGATTCGTCGATGAAGGTGTATTTTAAGAGCTATTGGTTTTCGTTCGCAATCAAGCAAAAGTGTTTTGCTTCTGTAAGATGAAAAGGATTTTAGGGCAAAAAGATTGATTAGGGCAAAACATTATATGTATATAGTCTACTATACTATACGATACTATCTATACAGTCCTTGTAGTTTTTGAATTACGATCTATATAAGCTATGATATTATTATGTACTTCTTATTCGTAAGATGTGCTTAAAACGGGGCTTCAGGGTTTGCGGATGGCGACAGTGCGAGCTCGAATCGTCCAGTCACCGACTCTGGGAAGGACGGTGGTGTGTGCGTAGTTGCATACCGTCGCAAGCACTGAAAGATACATTAACGATTAAAAAAGTTGTGATCGAGTGTCTACGAAATCATGCTTTACCCAAAATTATTAATAATGTTATTTGTATAATATGTTACTAAAAAAATTGCTAAGATTACATTAGACTGATATATTTCCTTGAAGGTATCCCTATAAGCCGGGCTCTTATCTGCTGGTGAATAATGCTCGCGGTCGTTGATCGAACATTGACGACATCTCGGCTCACGAGGTGCCTTCCGATAAATTGCTAAACGGAATCACGATTCATTTTTCTTGATTCTTCAGTCCCGTTTATAAATAGTTTATATCCTTGTGAAACCAATGTATAATAATAGTATTATGTTGTTTTGTCAGCTTTCTTTCTGTGTAAGTTGCCAAATATTTAAATAAAAAAAATATAATATCTCAATATTATGATTATTTTGTGTCCCGCATAAAAAATATAGCAAAATTTTCTTCAGAAATATTTTTTTTGAAGTGATTGAATACTTCTTTAGCGGCGTTGTGCACTTTTTTGGGATGGGTAAAAAACGTTAAACTCGCGTCAGGACACGTGGCCTGATCGAATATTCGTAAGACGGAGGGGTGACAGCTGATGACGGCTCAACTGTCTATACTTGTAAAATTCGTTTATATCAAGTATTTAAAATATGGACATTGAACAAAGTGCATCTATTAATGAAAAAAGTGACGAAGAAATGGTGAAAGAAAATGAGTCAGTACTTTATAAAAATACTAGATGTAAACCTACTGAAAATACTAGATGAAAAATAATACTGATAATAAAAGCAATTCGTGCGAAATTATTCCCTAACCATTCCAAAATATCAAAAATGCACAACGTCAATGTTCAAGTTTTCACTTCTGCCGGCACTACCGGAGTGCAACCCGTTTTTTTTTTTCATGGCGCTTTCATGAAAAATGTGAAGTTAAATTCTAATTATTATGATATAGCCATTCGGATTTGTGAATGTACCGTAGTCGTCCTTTAAACTTTCTAATTCCAAAAGATAATGTAACTAAGATGATGCAGATGAAATTAGGTAATTGTTTTGATCCGAATTAGGTCCTATATCTGGTATTATTATTCCTATGGTCGAATATTATACACTTACTTTCTATTTATTTACATATCTGCTACCTGCAATCTATAGGCCTCTGTCTTGTCTATACTATTATTATAAATAGGAAAGATTTGTATTTTTGTATGTTTGTGATGAATAAACTAAAAAACTACTGTTCCTATTTCAAAAATTCTTTCACCATTGGAAAGATACATTCACCCTAAGGAACAGAGGCTACTTTTTACCGCGGGAAAATGCTTCATTCCTACGTGAAAACGGGTAATAAGATCAACGCGGTTGAAACAACTGGCTAAACGCCTATGATTTTAATATAGCAATGAAGCCTGGAATAGCACATAGGCTATTTTTTATCCTGGGGGACCCAGGACCTTAGACATGATTGCATAGATAACATAAACTTCTCTTTAAGATTAATCTTATAATGTCCCTATAATGCGTATTAATTTCCGTAGTCGTATAAATATGTTTTTAAGTACGCTCATGTTTTAACAAGAACAGCATTCAGTAACACAAACCTATCAAACTCCCAAAACACGGAAAGAGGAAAACTGACCAGTTTGTAATAGCCGCAGTGATGTATTTTTGACGTATGTTTGCTTGCATAGTTTTTTTCGGTCCCTTTGTTTGTAGTGCAACATGCTGCTAGTGACAGATTGAATCAATACCGTTGTAATTTTTTGGTATCGAGGGAAGCCTTCAAAAGGTGCCGGCTAACCTTGGGAGAGGATACCGGGTTATGTGGGATCTGTACTGCAAAAACGGCATTGAGTAGCTTCGGAATTAAGAAAAGGTATCCCCTGCCTGATCGTAAAAGGTGACTAAAAGGGGCTTCCGGGGTTGCGATGGTGAGAATGAGAGCTTGATCAAGAGGCCGTAGAAAGGACGGCGGTGTATGCGTGGCGGCTTGCCGTCGTAAGCATCTTAAGGTACAGGAGAGCACATTTGCTCCCTCAAAGATGGGCCCATACTCGGCATCTAGCGCGGAGGACACCGGTTTGATCCAACCCGGAGTCCTCCCCAAGCGTAGAAGCAAGCAACCAAGAGTACAAATCCCACATTACCCGGTATACTCTCCCAAGGTGCTGGGTACCTTATGAAGGCCAGATACACAAAAAGGGATGCAGTAACAGATCATTAACAAATGGGGACTTTCAAGATTTCAGTGCTTAATTATTCAAGAATGAATCTTATTTTTAGCTAGAATTAGTTATAAATATACTAGTACAATTATAACTGGTAAACTATTATGTTTTCTTTATAAAATCAGGGTTTGTCTTTTAGCCCTTGGTGTTAAGTAATTACTTCAGCCCATGTATTATACCTTAAGCAACTTCAAATCTCCTAATATGAGGATATAGCGAATCAAAACTGAATTTCATTGTATTATAAATAAAAATATCTTATACTTTTACAGTTTTAAGGGTACTTAAATTTGAAAAAAATAATAAAAAAATATACTAAAATGTCCTTTTTTAGTACATTTATTCAAATGAAAAATATAGAGACCAAAAATTTTATGTTTCGTTAGAATTTGTGCCGCAGAAATAAATTTTCCGAAAACGGTCGTATCGGATAAAAGCATTCATTTTTAGTCTTCCAATAAACTTATAAACACGGTAGAGGCAGAACTTCGTCAAAACAACCAACGTGTTGACAAAAATATTTCAGAATATTTTTCTAACGAAGAAAATATTTTAGCTGTCGACAGTCTAATAATAAAGTTTGGAGAAACATCTATGGCTCACATCTATGGTATCAATTTCTTTGTAAAGTAATAATTATATTAATCTTGTAGACTGTATCATTAAGCCGTATGAAAGCAGCGTGGTGCACTTACCTTTTTTATTTTTATAAGTAAACCGAATAAAGAGGCAGGGCCGCGTAGTGTTAAGCGATCACCGTCGCCTATGGACACGGGCGACCCCAGGGGAGCCATCCAAGCACTGCGGGCTTTGGAGAAGAGCTTTTTTACAGCTTTCTTGAAGAACCCCATGTTATAGTCCACAGGGAATGCCTCAGCTGGAAGGCTGTCCCATATGTCCGTGGTAAAAAGGAGCATGAAAAGCGGACTGAGGAGGACCGCCAAGTGTCCAGATGGTGCCGGTGGAACTTTAACCTTCGTCTGGTGGTATAATCATGGAATGGTGATATAAGCAACAGTTTGAAAAGTTCCTCGAAGCACTCACGATAATAAAGTCGGTAGAACACGCAGAGCGAGCTTATGTCTCTTCGCAAGCGGAGCGGTACTAGCCTGTCAGTCAATCTTAGGTCGTTGACGATTCGGACTGGGCGCATTTCAACGGAGTCAAATGGGTGTAGCTGGTATTAATATGCTCCTGCCCAGAGATGGGAGCAGTACTCCATGTGGAGTCTAACCTGGGCCTTATACAGCTTCAGGAGTTGCCCCGTAGTGAAGTACTGCCTCGCCCTGTTGAGGATACCAAGCTTTCTGGATGCCAATTTTGCTTTGTACTCCAAATGACACCAGTACTGCACTTTCCTCGTAATGTCAACTCACAAGATACCGACATTTTCACCGACGGTGAGCGCAGTTTAATTTAATTTAATTTAATACTTTTATTCAGGTAACAAAGACCCACACAAAAATAATTGTAACATAAAATGAAATTAAAATTAAAAGTTGCGTATAAACATTACACTCAATATAAAATGTCAACAAAATATTATACTACATTACATTGAATTAGCTAAAATTGAAATTAAATAACAATTCAAATAATTTTTTAAGTTATCAAATAAAATTATGAAATATTGATTTAATTAAATTAATAATAATAATAATATAGAATCTATAAAAAAAAAAAAACAGCAGTACCCTGGAACTTGGACGCTATAACAAATGGGTTTTTTAGCGGTAAATGCGTAAACTTGTGTCTTTGTGAGGTTAAACTCGACAAAATTAAGTCGACCCCTTTCCGAGACCCGCTCCAGAGAATTTCGACTTCAGACACAAGTTTGATTCTGCTTTCCTCCACTAGAAATAGAACAAAAGCTCGTATGCGTCGCTATTCAATAAAAAAGGAGCGGAAAAACCATGGTAACCATTATAAGGCTATGATAAAGGCATCAAGGCAGAAATTTGAATGATGAGTTTAAATTTCTGTTCTCGGTCTGGGTGTTTGTATATCTGTCTTTGTGTGTATCCATAGTACCCACGACACAGGGTAAATCTACCCTACTGTGGGGTTATGAGTGTGAAACGTTATTATTTGTTTATTATTCATTAATTGTTTTTCAAGGGTGGTCCCTTGAATTACAATTATCTTGAAATCCATCTAAATCCAATTTAGAAGTAATGTACCTTTTACTTTAACAGTGATGCCGGTGGTATAATTTTTAAGCATAATCTACATATTATAAAGGAAACGTTAAGCTATTGGCATTGCTACCTATTAATATATCCCTTTTTAACAGTTGTTAAAACTTGTCGGGGAACTTATAGGCAGTTTGTAAATATTTCAATTCCAATTGCCAACAAACTTAAAGTTAGAGCCTTATGGGGTATGATCTTGTCCTCTGAAGACCTTCTTTAAGATAAAAGACCTGTACTTCTGCTCACTAGTGGATCGCAGATAAGGTTGCAACCAGATCGCATTCAATGATAGATATAAAAGGCTTTAAACTCTGCGTCGGAATTCACAGGCAGCGATGCTCTGGAGAATATTTGAATCATTCAATTCTTTCATACTTTGTAGCCTTCAATTTGTCTATTAATCGTGTAACATTGCTACAAGTAGCTGGCAATTCAAAGACGTATTGACCGAGTATCAACAGTCAACAATCTTGAATAGAAATTTGCAGTAGTTCACAATACACAACTTTCACTTTCGGAAATAAATATAGTTGGTTAAAAAACAATCGTTTCTTTCAGAACTGTTTATTTTTTTTATTCATTTCCATAGTATTTAAACTCATACATGTACAGGCCACACAGAATAGAGCTACAGTATCCCCTGCCTTATCGTAACAGGCGACTAAAAGGGGGCTTCCGGGGTTGCGGGCGGTTAAGCCCCGGGAAGGACGGCAGTGTGTGCGTGGCCTTATGCCGCCGTAAGCATCGGAAGATGCAGGAGAACACATCCACTCTCCTGAGAATGGGCCCGTTCTGGGCACCGCGTGCGGAGGACACCGGTGCGCTCCACTAGAGATCAGGCCACCGAGAAGTGCGGTACAAATCCCAAATAACCCAATATCCTCCCCAAGATGCCGGGCAACTGAAGATCTCCCACCCCCTCCATTTTAATGAATCCATGTTAATATTATTAATGTGAAAATTTGTTTGTTTTTATTTTTCATCATCACTGCTACGACCGTTGCGTTGACCTGATTTTTAGTATCGAGATATTTTGTATGTCGGAGCGTTATGCTCTGAAATAAGTTGCTGATTAAACTAGAAGAACAAAGCGTCTTCCAAGATGAGCTTGCATAAAGTTCATTTGAATGGATATATCGATTCGTTCTGTGGGACTCTACTTCGGCTGCTAATTTTCAATCCATTTTTAGTCTTAACGTGCCCTCTAAACCGGCAATGGAAACGCTCATGAAAGTTTTACCACTAGCCGTAATTCATCTCATACCCGATCGTGTTCGTTTGGCTAAGCTGCGTAGATCAGTTGCGTTCTATGCCAGCCGCTGATACATGTGCGCTTCTAAAATACAAAAAGCTATTTGATGTGTAAAAATCTCACTGAATGCAGAAAAAGTTTTAACATGAGCTAGTAATTGAACCGACTTCTAAATAAGCATAAACGTAATATTAACGTACTGCGTTCCACATTTACGAAACGCGGAATACTGTTAACCTCAATATACTCGATAGTGCTTCCATAAGAATCGTTATCGATATCGATATGGGCGTATCTTAGTCACAGAACTTATGCAATGAAATGAAATGAAATATTCTTTATTCACTGTACGGTTCCTTTACAAACTCTTAGTGAATGTTTTTTTTTGTTCTGTCTGCTCTGGGTGCGCTTAGGCAATGCTGAGCTGAAGAAAAGAGCAGACGGAGAAAAACTTCAGCCCTGTTTTAAAATATGGGGTATACAATAGCTAACTTTCTTACAGAGTAGCTATGGGCCGATAAGGAACATACGTGACAGCTACCGCATGTGTCAATGTCGTCCCACAGCCACCTGCGCAGCAAGTATAAGGTTTCAAAAGGCTTTTCTTATTCTCAAAATGTTCGGATATCTATCAGTAAATCCTCTTTCCCGTAAACGGAGATTACGGTACGTGACATTTCTAACATCACACGTATCCGCAACAAGAGATCAGGTATCTTACCTTCGATTTCGACAAATACCGATCAAACGCCACACTAGTAAATATTTGTTACTTTTTTTCCTTTTGCTTTCTGCTAAATTGAAACTTTACTAAGCCATAAAACTTACAGAAACAGCAAAAAGGTGCAGTTCAGAGCAATGAGTTCTATAATAAGGTAGAAGACAAAACGACGCATACAAAATACGTTTTAAAAATGGCCTGTCAACGTCACAGCCCGTAGATTCGAATTGCAAACTTTAATGGAACAAGTCTTTCGTACTTAATCCTAAACACCTCAATTTCTTTATTCGATCCATACAAAAATTACTCCTATTACCCCACAATAAGGCTCAAAATCAAATAGTTTTGTAACAAAAGTGTTGGTGACAGCCCAACATAAACACGAATAGAATTTACGCTTGAATATTTTATGCCATCGTCGAGTTTATTGTAGCAATGTACTGGTCTTTGTTTGTAATTTGTTTGGCTTGTACAAATATAGGTAGCGTTATAATTTTGTTGTTACTGTGGAAAATGTTGCTACTATTTCCTTTTAGTGTAGGAATTGTGTACTTACCAACTGTCGGGGCCTGAATAATGTGCTATTGAATTTCGTAGCATCTATGCTCTAACTATGGAATCTTGAGTATACTCAGAGGCGTGAAAGTCTTCATAATATATTTATAAAAAGTGTATTATGTTTTTCTGTTTGTGTGTGTTTCACTTGCATTGTTTTCGTGTCGTGTTCGTATCACTATTATTGTGACACTCCGTTGCAATATCCGGTAGACGTAGAGGTAAAGCTGGACTCTTCCTATATGAGCTTGTAAGGTCCACCACAAGCGTGTAGCTTGCTAAAGATCATTTGGTATAGAATAACGGACATAACCATGTTTCTTTCACAAAAAGTCATCCTACAGAATCTATGTAATGAGGCTTGCTTTTTAAAATGGTTTCATTTACCATGGAGCATTGTATGCACCCTAGGCCCCGGCGCGGGAGTCCCTGTAGCTTCAGGATTAAGAATAGAGCTATGGTATCCCCTGCCTGATCGTAAGGCGACTAAAAGGCGGCTTTCGGGGTTGTGGGCGGTGAGAGTGGGAGCTCGATCCGTCCAGCCAGCAGCCCCGGAAATGGCGGCGGTATGTGCGGTATCTTAGTTACTCGGCTATCCGTGTCCTGCAAGAACACTGATAGCAGTGTCCTGCCGTAGTATTATAATATTATAGTAGCCTAAATGTTTCAGCCGACATAATAAAATTCGTCTTTATTGAAAAATAATATTTAATAATTTTCCACATTCAATTCATATTTCACTATATTTTACAAGTTATTAAAAATTCCCAAAAAGATCTTCCAGAAATATGTTCAATATAATATTTCCAAATTAACAAAATTTTACAAAACAACATTCAATAACTTTTTCTGGGAAACTTACAACATACAGCAATTTTGTTTCAGACATTTTTGCTTATAAAAATGATGGACGCATATTTTTTCTACACTAAAATAAAGATACAGATGATATTAAATTAAATTCTTGCGACAATATTAACTTAGATCTATCTCGTATCACTGACTTTGTAAAATTATTAAATATATCTTGAAATATCACGTTTTCCCGTACATTCTTAAATTTTACGATACATTCTTTTCTGTGAAGATATTCACTCGTACATTTGCCAGCATTGGATCGTAAAATGTACACTGTGCATCACTTTAGAACTAAGAGCAAACCTTGTATGCATTTACTGCCGAATGGCTAACTTTACACGTTCATTCTTAAGGATAGTTCACATGCACCGTATTTTTTTTCAACCTTTTTTATGTCCCATTACTGGGCACAGGTCTCCTTGTCACAAGTAAGAGGGATTTAGGCCATAGTCCACCACGCTGGCCAAGTGCGGATTGGTTACGAACGAAGGTTACCAACATCTCTAAATCTGCAAGTTGAAGTAGTAATGAACAGTCCATATAGTTAGGAAGACTGAGAACCGATGGGAAAGAAAGGTCCTTGAATGGCAATCACGACTCGGTTAAAAGAGCACAGTCCGCCCTCCAATCAGGTGGACTGACGACCTGATGAAGGCAGTGGGAAGCCACTGGATATAGAGGGCGTAAGATGGTGTGGCGAATATTAGGGGAGACCTATATCCACTAGTGGACATTTAAATTCTGATGGGTGCATAGATGGATGGTGTCGCGGAACCGGGTAAAAATCGCAACACCTCGTGATGTGAGGGACCTTCCACAACTGATTCTTGATCAGTTGTGCTAAACACCATCTATTGATATGACATTTAATAAGCGACTTTTGGCAACGAATCTAGAAATAGCCTTACAGGTACCATGGATTACGAAGTTTTAATTTTTTTGCCTTATACAAGCTTCTAAGCAAGCAAGGCCGTTGTCATTGAAGCTCCAGAATAAAATAAAAAAAATATCTATCTTAAGAATAGATAGATATATTAAGGACAGGTGGTTGTAGTTAATGTATAAATGCATGTACAATATAGCCTGTATGTTAAATAATAACTGCAAGTCATCATCAGTGCAAATATGATCCAAAATCAGTAGGATTGAAGTAACTAAGAATAAAGCAAAATCTTCTCCTAACTGCTGAACTTGTGGAATCATTGAGGACATACAATATGTGTTAGCAGAATGTGGCCGGAACAATGCTGAACGTCAAAAAATTGTAAAAAATAATTCAGTTAATGTGGGGTTATATAACAGTATCTTAGCCTCCACCGATTATGAAGAGGCAATCACTTTATGTAAATTCTTAGTGAGCTAATTTTCAAATTATATTTACGGGAGTGACATGGTCACTGTGTGACTAAACTCCGTCATAAAATAAAGATAAAAAAAGCAAAAACTTACTCAATAATTCACATTGATCGAATACCCCCATTCGAACAATAATATGCAAATTGACATGCTTTGCGCGAACAGGTAATCTTTAAATACGATTCAATTTCTTTAAAAATTCTGAACGACACCAGCACTGTGTATACACACACCCTTATATCAAAGTGTTCCAAAACCGAACAATAGAATGCTTGTATGCAAGCGATATGCAGGCAACATTCACAATACCGATATTTACTCAACTAAACGCGCATCGGTACCATGTTAACATACAGTCTTGTGAAGCTCGTGGCTTCGAAAGATTGTTGAATAGAATCCATACTTATACTATAAAAATGATGGTGTGTTTGTTTGTTTTGTGTGTTTCGTTCTTTTCAGGGGTTGACCTGATTTTTGTATGAGGTTTTGAAGTTTTTTTGTAATAAGTTTGGGAGTTGAAGCACTAGCGGATCCAGAGAGGGGAGCTAGGGGCTAAAGCCCCCCCCCACCCCTCCCCCCATTCGGGTTCACCCTTGACAAAACTTTAATTCCTCTAAACTATAATCAAGCCACGTCACGTCATGCATCAGCCACCCCCCCACCCTGTTCTGCCTGTAGACAATTTTTTCCTCCAAAATTTCATCCCCTCCCCCCCAAACTGATGAGTTGAAGATCAACATAGTTTACTTTTTACCCTGAAGAAATATCTAACTAAAATTGAAGTTTCAGCAGAAATGTTTGCATTAAATTTGAGTACACTATCCTGAATGGAAGACAAGTTCCATAAGCTAGCCCGCTACCCAGTGTATAACTTTGTTCATTTTCTAACAAAGTCAAAAGATAACGCCAAAGGAATTTTATTTGACTAAATATTATGTTCCTCATTCCGAAGAAGACACTCGAATATCAGTATCACTACATAGTATAAAACAAAGTCACCTTGCGCTGTCTGTCCCCTATATATGCTTAGAAACAGATTTAGATGCGTTTTTTTTTACATAAATGTAGTGATTCAAGGGGAAGGTTTCATGTATAATATATGCATAATATAGTAGAAAAACACTTATAGACACATTTTTCGCGCTAACATTTCAAACGCTGGCTGAATCCTACGAGATAGATAAAAATATAATTTGTAGGTGGTAGAACTATTATGGTTCGCCCGGGGAAGTACCACCACTGCACCCACTTCTGCCGTGAACCAATTCTATTGTGTTTCGGTGGAAAGGTGCAGTTGCCGGCCACACTTACATGAGGTGACCACCAGCCTCCGGAGCAGCAGCGCAACTGTATACGACCTCAGACAAAACATCACTATGCTTGCTTGAGGTTGTATGTAGATTTCCATGGGTGCAGCGACCACTTAACAGCACGTGGCCTGCATGCTCGTCTGCTACTCCATTCAAAATAAAGTATACATACGAGTATGTCTAAACCTTAGTTTAACCTAAGATAACAATTTATTATCCTTTATTGACGTGATAACGTCTTTAAAATCGTTTTAGTCGGGTGACATGTTCAGAAACTTGTGTCACACCAAAACCTCACGAGCGCGATCGCAGGTATAACGAGAGAGAGAGACGGACCGATCTCCCGTCTCATCTCGAGCGCTGCCAGTCATTCCGTGAAACTTGTCACGCGGAATCCTCATGAGCGGAGGCTGGCATAGCGTTCGAGTGAGTGGACCGATCTTCCGTCTCTCTCACTCTAGCGGCATACAAACGAATGGAGATTTTCTCGTGCGGACGTTATCACGTAAACATCTCGATCGTAAACCTACTTTACAAACAATTTGCCGTTTTTTTTTTACGAATAATTATGGCTTATGGAACAAAATGATTTTAGGTAATATAGTATTAATCCTTATTCAATTAAGTGCCTTAAATACATTTTGCATTTAGCATAGATCAATTTGGCCCTTACAGCATGCAATTTAAATGAATATTTTCGTAGATATTATAGATTCAAAATCCGAGGACATAGAGCATAGAGGCCGCGGGGGACCGACAGCGGCGCGTGCCTTTAAATAGCGCGTCGAATTTATTAAATTACCCACTTAACTACTGAACCAATTTTAATGAAATTTGGAGCAGGAACAGATAGTTTAGACCTTGGAAAAGGACATAGCATGTTTTTTATCTTACGGGAACGGTGCCCACGCGAGCGAAACCGCTGGCGGAAGGCTAGTTTTATATAATAAGGTTATGTGTTTCTGTACATTGTACCTTAAATCTACTATTCGTCTTCGAATTTGGTCTCATTTTATTTGGTGAAAACATAATTAATAAAGCTATTATGAGCAATTAATATGAACAATATTATATTTTATACGAATAACATTTAGCCTATACATATCGTACATGTACATGTGTGTGCATGTGTGTGTCAAGCGAACGATGAATGCAACAATACTAACGAGAGTGTGAAAACATAATCATTGTTTAAAACAATATGAGCATGGCCCAATAGTTGGCGTAGAATGAATGCGATCTACGTAGCTAAGCGAAACGTGTGCGGTCAGATGTGATATACGTGACCGCCAGTGGTTACCGTGGCCATACTCTATTATAATATATTTTTTTTTGTTTAAACATATCGAAAACCTTAAGGGCGATTTGAAAACATCCGGCAATAGGTTAGCCACTAAACCGCGTCTACAAGGATGGAATGGATCTCGGATCGGAAGAGCATAGTGGAGTAAGTTCAGGCCTCCCCAATAAGGGTTGCAGCGTATAACAATGGTCTTGGCCGTAACCCTTTTTGCGTCCCACTGCTGGGCACGGGTCTCTCCCCATTATTGGGAAGGCCTAGAGCTTATACTCCACCACGCTGCTCCAATGCGGGTTGGTGGAGATGCGGGTTAGTGTCCACCCCGCTGTCGGATGTTTTCAAACCGCCCATAAGGCCTCCGACAAGGTTTAACGACTGTTATCTATCGACAACAACCAGGACCGACATCTTAACGTGCCCTCCGAAGCACGGAAACGCGCATGAATTTTTTTGCCACTAGCGGTCACCCATCTCACACCCGACCACGCCGGTTTGGCTTAGTTGCATAGATCGTTTGCGTTCTACGCTAACCGCCGGGCCATGCGCGCTTCAACAATGGTCTATAATGTTTAAAAGAACTGTACATTAAAAAATGAACTGAAAATTAGATATAAAACTTTACATTTTAATATCGACGCATCGAATAGCATAAAAATGATAGAGGAAGATATTTGAATGGATTAGAAATGTTCGAGAATATTTGTCTTTTATCTGCTCCTGAAGTTATGAAAGCTACGGCGAATCATTAGTACCTACAACATTAATTGGAGTTCGCGACAGTTGTTCGCTCTTGAAGCGCTCGGAACGAATTAGTCGCTATAAATATCGATAAGTTTCAGCAATACTTGGCTGCAACCCATTTTCGTCCCACTGCTGGACACGAGTCTCTCCCCATTATTAGGGAGGCCTGGAGCTTATTCCAATGCGGGTTGGTGGAGATGTGAGTTAGTGGCCAACCCGCTGTCGGATGACAACACCGGGACAACAACCGGGACCGACAGCTTAATGTGCTCTCCGAAGCACGGAAACGCGCATGAATATTTTTGCCACTAGCGGTCACCAATCTCACAACTGACTGCGACCGTTTGGTTAAGTTGCATAGATCGTTTGCGTTCTACACTAACCGCCGGGCCATGCGTGCTTCAATGACGTTGTCGATATACAAAAGTCTATTATAAAAAGTTTTATTTTGAAGAAGAATCACATAAAAAGGTAGAAGAAAGGGAGTTCAATGGAATAGGGATACTTCAAAATATTCGATCTTCCATTACCCGCTCCTGAAGTTATAAAAGCTACTACAAATGATCACTACGACATTAGAATTTGCAACAGTTGTTCGAAGTTTTCTCGAAGCGCTGCGAACCAGTTAGTTTGCTATAAATAATGATAAGTTTCTTCTTACGATTGAGTAGTCTGTTAGATATAGATTTTCAAGTATTTTGTTATCTTAGGAACGGATATTAATTGATAGTCCAACATTTTGATTGAAATCTTAGACATAAAATCTTGAATGTTTTCAAAGTCAAAGTCAAAGTCAGATCAGAAGTCAATGTCACTTCAGAAAGCTACTGGTTTTAATTGTTATTACAGTTTTGTTGTTCTGAAATGAAAAAAATAATAAATTCGTAAAAAAAGAATAAGGGCGTTTACAAACCAGCGTCGTATAATCGCCAATATCCTCGTTTTTGAAACACGTATAGGCGAGCCTTTGCCAGACATGTTACTCGTACGAGCGTTAACGCGCTTATAAACTCGTCTAAGTCAGCCAAAATTGATGCCACTCCTACAAATTCTAGAATAAAAAACGCCGGAATAAGCCCGTGTAAGTGCGTATACCAAAAAGTTCAGAAAAATACCGTTTGAAACCGTTTTAAGGAACGATCAAGAACATTCCTCTTTTTCCAGCTTATGGAGTTGAGAAAGCTGTGGCGGATGATCAGTGCGACATTAATTGGACTTTGCGATAGTTATCAGAAGTTGTTAGAAGGAAACGCCCCGAACAAATTAGTTGCTATAAATATTGATAAGTTTTGCGATACTTTCTGTTATGATATCGTTTGCGAGATAGATGATCTTTATGATATGTATTTCATCGGTGTTTTAACTCTAATAACATTTTGATCGATGAAAGTAATTGACTGCAACCCTTTTTGCGTCCCACTGCTGGGCACGGGTCTCTCCTCATTATTGGGGAGGCCTGGAGCTTATTCCACCACGCTGCTCCAATGCGGGTTGGTGGAGATGCGGGTTAGTGGCCAACTCGATGTCGGATGTTTTCAAACCGCCCATAAGGCCTCCGACAAGGTTTAACGACTGTTATCTGTCGACAACAACCGGGACCGACGGCTTAACGTGCCCTCCGAAGCACGGAAACACGCATGAAATTTTTGCCACTAGCGGTCACCCATCTAACACCTAACCGCGCCCGTTTGGCTTAACTGCATGGACCGCTTGCGTTCTACGCTAGCCGCCAAGCCATGCGCGCTTCGAAAGTAATTGGGCTTATTATTTTTGTATATAAATACTTTTTACTCATATGCTTTTTGTAATATGTGTAAATAAAATTAATAAATTTTTCTTTTAACATTTTTAACTCAGATGCTTTGTTCTCATTCGAAAGTAATTGGGCTTATTATTTTTGTATATAAATACTTTTTACTCATATGCTTTTTGTAATATGTGTAAATAAAATTAATAAATTTTTCTTTTAACATTTTTAACTCAGATGCTTTGTTCTCATTCAGAAAGTGTTTGTGATTGAATATCTCGTAAATAAACGACCAACACTGCTCGGACTTATTTTTAGTGTTCAAGCATTTTAGGAACAATACAATTGGAAAACATTCGTAACGCTACGCACTATGGTGTTACTACGAAAATACTAGTATAGTGACTACGCCTACACTACGTTACTACCCAACCGCTACGCTAGTCAAAATTGTATACCGTTTACTTTTAATGAGGACTTTGGGAGTCCACTGCTTATAATGTGCACTCTGAAGGGTTTACCGTACTTATTCAAGTCATTAGTGCAAACGGATAAAGGTCGTCCTTTTACCAAGACATGTTCACCATTCGTGTCCCTTTTTAACACGCTTTTTTCTCCATACGTTATCGGTCTTCCAAACAATACCTGCTTGGCCTACATTTGCAAGCTAATATGACAATGGTGCCACTTTACCAAATATTGCCATCAATTAAAGTTCGGCTTGCCTATTGCTTGCTGAGCTTGCAGAGTTTGATGGAGTATGACTTCTCATAAAAAGTGAAACACTAAACATAGTTCTATTCATCGCTTCTTGTAGAAAATACTTATGCTAAGCAACAAGACCCGTGAGGCGCAATGGTTACCATAATGGACTGCCGAATGGAACCCTTCGGGTTCGATTTCCGGAGAAGCAGAAATTTGAATGATAGGCTTAAAGTTTCTGTTCTCGGTCTGGGTGTTTGTCTTTCTGTATTTGTGTGCATCCATGGTACCCGTGATACAGGGTATGAGTGTCCCATGGTACCTATGACACAGGGTGACTGTCCGCGCGTCCGTAGGTCAGTGGCAAATACTGTACTCGTAATGTAATAACCACTTTTGATTTCAGGCACTGAGGTACACCAGTATGTACCACCAGTACCAATTTGGTTGGAAAAATACTTTGCTCATCAACAGTAGACGTGAGAGTTTTGGCGGGAAGTCGAAAAAGACATATTGTGCTCTTGTTTTATTTTCATTTTCTTTGTGTATTTTTGAGTTATATCGGATAAAGTTGATGGCATTTTGTTTGATATAGGTTAATTACAGTGCACGAGTGTTTGTGAAATAGAATAACAGTGCTAAAATATGTTTTTTCTGCTTGCCTCCAAAATTCTATCGGACACGTTCTAGTAAACTAGCCATCGCTTTACTTGAATGTTGGACTGACTAGACTGACTGATTACTGACGACTTACTAACTGATTTTGTTATTACTTCGTCCAGTTTCATTGAAACTGGCAAAAATTGATGCAACAATAATACTTGACGATGGCAGTATGCACAGAGTTTGCGATGCCATAATTGAAAAAGAAAAAAAACAGACGTCAAACTTCACAGCTTCCTGTAGAAATAATATCAGGTGACCTAGCTCGTTTGCTATTCTCATAACAAAAAATCTCCATCACCGTCACGTAACCCCAATTTGTCCAACGCGCAGCGTGCTCTTGAATGTCGTCGTGTAATAAATTTGGATTCAATTTTCTACACGATAAGCTCGATTTCATGTAAACTTTACGGAGAACGTGAGACTTGGTTCAAAGTGTTTTGTTTTGAGCCAAAGAGCACTAAAGAATAGAGGAGTAATGGAATGTTATGCGGTACATTGAAAGCAAATGACATTTTCTCGTACAGATTTTTAGGGTAGGCCAAATGGCAA
This sequence comes from Pyrgus malvae, assembly GCA_911387765.1. Taxonomy (NCBI): domain Eukaryota; kingdom Metazoa; phylum Arthropoda; class Insecta; order Lepidoptera; family Hesperiidae; genus Pyrgus; species Pyrgus malvae. The sequence goes on from OU426953.1 coordinate 23,415,074, forward strand.
AAAACGGAACCCTTATAGATTGGTGATGTCTGTCTGTCTGTCTGTCCGTCCGTCCGTATGTCACAGCAACTTTTTTCCGAAACTATAAGAACTATACTGTTGAAACTCGGTACGTAGATGTATTCTGTGAACCACATTAAGATTTTCACACAAAAATAGAAAAAAAGCAATAAATTTTGAGGGTTCCCCATACTTAGAAATGAAACTCAAAAAATTTTTTTCATCAAACCCAATACGTGTGGGGTATTTATGGATAGGTCTTCAAAAATGATAATGAGGTTTTTAATATATATTTTTTGTAAACTGAATAGTTTGCGCGAGAGACAATTCCAAAGTGGTAAAATGTGTGTCCAACAATCTTAAGAGCGTTTACTTTTCACTAACCCATCTTGTCCAGCTTGGTGCAACTGCAACCCTTTTTGCGCACCTCTGTTGAGCACGGGTCTCTTCCTATTGGGGAGGCCTGGAGCTGGTCCAATGCGAGCTGCTGCTATGCTACCCGCGATCCGTGATAATTATAAAATGCTAGCGGCTGCCCACGACTTCGTCTGCGCGCACCTTATTTTTAGATTTTTTTAAAATAAAAGTAAAAGTACCGTCCAAATAGGTAAAGCCATTTCAAAGATTAGCCGGAACAAACGGACAGACAGACAAAAATTGTAAATACATATATTGTTATTATTGGATATGTACCGTATATACATTCATATGCATATTTATAGTAAAAAGTGGTTATTGTAATATTACAAACACACACTCCAATTTTATTTATTTGTATAGTTTTAAGCTAAAATACGCGATGTTCTTCATCGCCGTGCAAGCCTGAGAGAAATTCATAATTTCTCGAAAGCATGACGTCCGCCAATCCGCACTTGACCAGCGTGGTGGACTATGGCCTAAATCCCACTGAAATGTGAGAAGGAGACCTGTGCCCAGCATTGGGACATAAAAAAAGCTAAAATAATTCCATATTCACCGGGCGTTGAAGCAGTCTGTGCACGTTTTATCAGCTCATTAAAACCTATCTTTTGTACGTGAAAACTTTTTTCTTTCCTTTAAATAGACTGCTCTCAATCGCATAAATTATTACCTTTTCAATTATAATCTCAATTTAAAGCGGGTGAAATTTAATTCACTGGGATCGGGTCTAATTTAGAATTCAATTCTGATTTCAGTACTCGAATGCTTTGTTGAAATATGTTATTTTAATACTAATATCCTCAACCAACCCGCATTGGACCAGCGTAGTGGAGTAAGCCCCAGGCCTCCCCAATAAGACGGAGAGACCCGTGCCCAGCAGTGGGACGCAAAAAGGGTTGCAGCCAATACTAATATGTTGTTGTGAAATCTAAATCATCAGATCTTATAAGTTATTTCATTAGTTACTAAAATGTTTTTCATCATTTTTAAGCAGATTCTTAAAATTTCGTCCATTGGGCCGAAGTGACCTGTTGGACAAGAAAAAAGAACATGTGATGAATGCAAAAGTATGCGTGCACTTTTTTACAGTAAAGCGCCATTTAAATTATTATTTTAAACTATTTTAACATTTTACGGTTTAACATAATTTCAATGTGAGCAATTAAAATGCATTTTTATATTTAATTATTTTTTTTTAATTCATCTATTCGTGCATGAAATTCTCCAGTAGCGGTTATCAGTTCGATAACCGGAGAAGCAAAAACTGGGATGATGAGTATTAATTTCTATTATGTATGTGTCCATGGTACCCATGACAAAGAGAATCCTACTATCATTCGTCAGATGGTAGCCGGAACTATTACGAAACTGTTTTTGTTTCTTTACATGAAGAATACAGTACAGGCCATAAAAAGCTGGCTGGCGTATTCACGAACATTTTACTTTCGAGAATTTTTGTACTGTGACGAAACAGCAACAAATACACGTGTATTTATGTGCATAGACAAATGATAGTTACCCATATATCAATCAATTATCGTATCCTTTTTTTATCTTACCTTTTTTATGGTATCGGGAGGAAACCTTCAAAAGGTACCCGGCACCTTGGGAGAGGATACCGGGTTATGTGGGATTTAACCGCACTAAAACCCGCTTGGTGGCTTCCTCTGCGCTTGGGGAGGATTCCGGGATCTCCATTGGAACGCACCGGTGCCCTCGACGCGCGACGTCCCATAACGGGCCCATCTTCGGGTGAGCAGATGTGCTCTCCTGCACCTTCCGATGCTTACGGCGGCATGTGGCCACGCACACACCGCCGCCATTCCCGTGGCTGCTGCCTGGACGGATCGAGCTACCACTCTCACCGCCCTCAACCCCGGAAGCCCACTTTTAGTCGCCGCTAACGATCAGGCAGGGGATACAGTAGCTCTATTCTTAATGCCGAAGCAGTTAGTACCTAAACGATAGTTACATACTGTAAATTAATTAGTAGTAAACCGCCTACGTATACTCCGTTCGGTAAACAATATCAAAGGTCATTCCGAGACCTTTACGGTCAGAAACGGGCTACCGTTAATATTAATGAAGCTTGTAGTGTCTGTCACAGTATTCACGTTTCGAAATGCCAGAACTCAACTTTGTGTTAGGTTGCTTACACATTACACAATGTCTATAAATGGCTTCTGTTTTTGTCTCACTGTTGGGTAAGGATTAATTTCGCAGTCTAATTTTAGACAATTATGTATGTAAAAATTCGTTTACCTTAATACACATTTCCAATATTAATTTTTTGTCTAACTAATCTTTTAATACTTGGAAATATTTAACTTTGTTTTATGAATTGTAGTGGTGGAAATAGTAAAGTTCACATTATTTCCACTACAACTAAATAATTTTATACGCATTTAAGACCTCAAATGTTCAATTAAGAACATTTGAACGAACTAACCTAGTACGTGGCAGGTTAATTTAGTACCTAAATAATAGTAACATACTGAAGATTATTCAGTATTTCACCGTCTACGTACATAGTTACCGTTTGGTAAACAATATTAAAGGTCATTTCGAGGTCTTTACGGTCAGAAACGGGAAATCGTTTATACTTAGTAATGGAGCTTGCAGTTTCTGTCGTAGTGTTCACGTTTTAAATGCCAGAACTCGACCAATGAATTCAATTTTGTGATTTCTTACACAATATCTATAAGTGTGTTCTTTTTTGTCGTACTGTTGGGTTAGGATTATTGTCACTTTCTAAGTTATATTGTGTGAAAAAAATCTTTTTCTATAAGACGAAATCAGAATCCTTATAAGTGTATAGAATCCATCCAATAAACCAGCCGTAAAGTCGTCATTCACTTACTTCAAACACTTTAGACATTATATTTGCCGCAATTTACCGATGACAACGGCGCAGTGGTTTAGTTACCATGAAGGCAAAGCAGAAATGATGAGTTTTATGATGAGTTTAAATTTTTGTTCTCGGTCTGGGTGTTTGTTTTTAAGTCTATATCTGTGTTCATTGTACCCACCTCACAGGCCATCCTAGTGTGGGGCTTAAAGTGCTTTGCGTTATTTATTTATTTCCATCCTTCCATCCATCCATCAGCCTTTTAGAGTCCACTGCTGGACATAGGCCTCCCCTAATGTTCGCCACTCCGTCCGGTCCTGCGTCCTCTGAATCCAGCGGTTTCCCGCTATCTTCTTCAGGTCGTCGGTCCACCTGATTGGAGGGCGGCCTGTGCTCCTTTTGCCGAGACGTAGTCGCCATTCGAGGACCTTTCTTCCCCACCGGTTGTCAGTCCTCCTAACTATGTGGCCTGCCCATTGCCACTTCAGCTTGCAGATTTTGAGAGCTATGTCGGTAACCTTCGTTCGTCTACGGATTTCATCGTTACAGATTCTGTCGCGTAGAGAAATACAAAGCATAGCCCTCTCCATCGCTTGCTGAGCGACCTTGAGCCTGTGGAAAAGGCTAACTGTAAAAGACCACGTCTCAGCGCCGTAGGTCATCACTGGCAACACACATTGCTCGAAAACTTTCGATTTATTTAACTCTGACAAATCTCGAGCCGTACTCAATACTGTATTAGGATGTTCGTCGGTGACCAGTTGTCACAATGTCTTTACAGTATTCTGTTTTTTTTTCACACAACACCATCTGGAACCAAACTAAGCAGAGCTTGTACTATGGTAATCAGAAAGCTGATAAACATACTTACATAATTCTAAATACATACTTAAATAGATAAATTAACACCCAGACACAGAACAAATAGTCATGTTCATCACACAAATATTTGTCCTGGGTGGGAATCGGACCCACGACCTCACGTTTCGCAGTCGGCTCATCACCCACTACGCCACGGAGGCTGTCAGGCCGTCAGGACTTAAAAAAATAAATATACCTAAAGTTTTGTATTGTTAACACGCTTATATTAGCTTGACCTGTATGTATGTATGTATGTATGTAACGGAATCTTTTACCTTCATTTTCAACTACTTCTAAGCATCTGAATAACTTGAAAATTTGCACAGGGGTCAAGGGCCGACGACAATGCAATAATATGAAAAACTAAAACAACTAAAAAGCTTAAAATAAATAATGTAGATTAAAAAACTAAAAAACACGCTTTTGTGAAAATACGAAATAAAAAGTAAAAAAATAAGAAGAAAATGTGTTTGCACCTTACGCTTTTTTACAGTAAAATAGATTTTCTTCTTATTTTCTACTTTTTAGTTCGTATTTTCACAAAAGTGCGTTTTTTTTAGTTCTTTAAATTACATTATTTTTATATTGTAAACAGTTTTTTATACATCGGTAACAACCGAAGAAAAGTGACAATCCTTGATCTGCGCCTAAAATTTACTCATAAAAGCCTTGCATTATAGGCTAGTGTAAATGTTACCTTATCAGAAGTTCACTGCAATGAAGAAAATGTTAATTAGAGAAGCTTTCTGTAGCGACTGCAGAGTCAAAGGTGAAAGATGTCCTATTGCACAAATTATTAAGTTGCCTTAAAATATTCGTAGTTAATTAGTCGTGTGTAATTAAAATACACGTTGTGGTACATTTAGGTTTTAAATTTAATTCGTAAATTTATATTTCCATCTTCATGTTTTAGAATTGAAAAGTCTCTGAATTTCATGAATAATGGATACCGGTGTTGCAAGAATTCAAAAAGGAATTGAGTCTATTGATCGAATGTAACATTTCATTTTAGTAAAAAATCGAACTAAAAATATAAAATAAGTTTTTCCGTTGGGCGCCTTTCCATAAGGCATTGAAGGTACTTAATATCAGAACCGAAGGCAACTCAGACTTTTTTTTGGTATCGGGGGGAAAACCTTCAAAAGGTACCCGACACTTTGAGAGAGGATACCGGGTTATGTTGGATTTGGTATTGTTGACCGCACTAAAACCCCCTCGGTGTCCTGCCTCTGCGTTTGTGAGGACTGCGGGATCTCCATTGGAACGCACCGGTGTCCTCCACGCGCGGCGCCCCAGAACGGACCCATCTTCGGGAGAGCAGATGTGCTCTCCTGCACCTTCAGGTGTTCACGGCGACATGCTGTCACGCATACACCGCCGTCCCTCCCGGGGCTGCTGGCTGGATGGGTCAAGCTCCCACTGACCCCGCCCCTGTCACCGCCCGCATTCCCGGTATTCCCCTTTTAGTCGCCTCTTACGATTAGGCAGGGGATACCGTAGCTCTATTCTTAATCCTGAAGCTACAGATACCTTTTTGTGTGCTCTTCAGGTCAGTTGCTTAAAGAAGCTAATAGTTACCACTGCTAGCAGCAATGCATACTAAACTTATTTATATTTACAAATCGTGTGCGTTTTCAATTTTGTGTATTACAATATTCTATATAAAATGTGTACTGTACTAGTTATCTTCGCATATGCGCTTAGTTTTATACTGTATTATGTTGATGTAGAAGATATATTCAAAGCCCTGCTGAAGCTAATAAGTATTATTTAAACCACCAACCTTAGCCTCCAAGTCGATTTTGAGCTTGTGGGGTGCGCACGGCGCACTTTTATTGCTTATCCGGCACGGCCGATGCGTCTTGAACACTCTTTATCTTGATGGAGAGCTTACGGTGTTCTTCACTAGTTTCGGCACGGCCGATGGGTTCAGAACACTCTTGACCACTCACGGAGTATACGAAATATCACGGCTGATGTCCTTGGGTACCCATTAGTAATGCGCTTTTGTATGTAAAAGAGTTTGAGGACAACTGGAGTTCAGCACGGCTGAACTGGTCTTTTGGCACACGGTACCGTGGTTTGAGTACTACATATCACGGATAACTCATTCAGCACGGCTGATTTTGTTAAGGTGCACGGCACCACGGTCTTAACGCAATACTAACTCCATATTTTTCACGATTGACGTTGGTTGTCAATGTCGATGGAATTCTTCTTTACCAATTACTTTCCAGCCAGTCACAAGGATCGAAAAACGAGTGTTATATTCCGGGTATAGTTTTAATAAATTATAGGACCTCTTGGAAGCAGTTATCTTCACTGCTACACTTCACTTTTACATTTAGTTTTGAGAACAATGCAATCATACACTCATCATTGTTATAAATCCATAATGGCCGCCGTAACAAAATGGCAGTCAATATAGGTATCAAATGAAAAGGCTTTACTTGAAAAATACAATTCACTTGTAAACGGAACCTACTTTTACTTCTTTTATTTGAATGGAGTAGCAGACAACGTGCATGCAGGCAACGTGGTGTTAAGTGGTAGCTGCAGCCCATAGACATCTACACACCACCTCAAGCATGCATAGTTAAGTATTGTCTGAGGTCGAATGCAGTTGCACTGTTACTCCGGAGGCTTCATGTAAGTCTGGTCGGTAACTTCACCTTTCCACTAGAACAGAACAGAACTGATTTACAGCAGAAGTGGTTGCTGTGGTGGCACTTCGCCGGGCGAACAATAAAAGTTCTAAAACCTACTTAATATATTATGTTATTTTGTTAATGCCTTTGCGAACTTTGAATTATAATATTGTTTGTTACCGCAAGTCCATTTATTTTTGGACATCCCACAACAGCCCGATCATAGATTAGGGTCTAATTCCCGCAAAGCGCCGAGTGTCCTAATTTGTAACCAACCTTGAACAAAAGGTAGATAATTGTGTTCTCGTATACCTGACCATAATTTGTTTCAGATGCGAGTTAGGGACGAAACAAGCAATGAATTTGACCAGTGAACTTGTTTGAAAATACCATTAGGAAATTTTGTATTTTAGTTTAAGCTTATATTTAAGGTTTTATAGACCTTTTAATATCAAATAGTAAAATTTTCCATGTTGTACGGGTCGAACTTTAGGGTTTTTGTACCTATTTATGAACCTATCTACATCGATATAATATAAGTAGGCCTATCTAACATATTTCGGGCCTTTTTTTAGCTGGCTTGCGTTTAACGGTTGGTCTACGATTTCATCGTTTTTGCAATTTATACCAATATTGAAATATTATTTCAATAGTACCAAAATATTGATACATATATGTATCATACCTATTTTCAATATATATATAATATTAGAAAGTTATTTTAAAGAAAAGCAATTAAGGCCTCCATGTACATCTTCGCACTTCAATACCATTATTTTTATTTATATCTATTTATTCATTACATCAACAGATAATTTAAATCTTAAATCAAACATGCTATAGTGTACTAGCAGCATATTTATAATTACGGGTACAAAACAGTATTTAACTTTTAACACAAAGGTGGTTCCTAAAACAAAAGAGCTAGGTTCTTTGTTTAGTTGTTCCGTAATAAGAGTGAATATACAAAAGATTTAAGTGAATGCAAATTTTAATAAAAATTCAAATTAAACAAGGCTGCTAATTTTCTTTCCCGTTAGAGAATAAAGAATGGCTGGGACACGCCCTGTAAATGTTTATTTGGTGACACAAGCAATCAAGACAGACCCTACCTTACTTTTGTATATGAAATTGAAATGATAATAATAAATTTAACAGATCATTATGTTTGTGTAACTGAAAATTAAGCCCTATGGATCCTATGTATCTTCTTTATGGCCTATGTCCAGCAGTCGACTTCAAAGGCTGATGTTTAGAAGACCACTGCTGGAAGTAGGCCTCCCCTATTTTTTACTTGATTAACAAAGCTCGGGCTGTATCATTCCAGGGTACTTCAACCTATGAAGATTGTTTGTACCCGTAGCCAGGTTACAGATCACCGTCCAACCCGATAGCCTTGAAAAAGGCTACGATTTAACAGTGATTTCTTTGGCTTCATTAGGCTCCCGGCATGCCTCCGTAGTTGAATGCTACGCTTGTGATTTAGCGCACCACAAAAGCGTGTTTCGGTTGAACTTAGTCCTAAAAGCGACATATATTATGTCTCCCGAGCTTACTGTGTCCAGTAAGGACTCTGGTCACCGTGCGGATATTTTTTCTAGAGCATTTCGAAGGGCATAACTCGTATCAGAGTTTTGGAGTAGCTGCACCCTGGTCCTGGTCCTAGTCCAGTCCCTCAGCGCCTCCTCCCTGCCTTCCCTAACATTCGCCAATCCCGACCCCATGGATCAAGCGGTTCTTCTACCATTTGTAATATGTATGTAGAAATTTCACTATAACTCTCAAGCGTAGATGACGACGGCATACTTCCTAAAAACAGAAGGTCATTATTGATATGAGTAAAAGTAAAATATTATGTAAATGACATTAAAAATATGGTAAGTTAATTAAAATATTATCTCTTCACCGTTTCTCCGGCATCCTGGAATGAAGAAAAAAGACCCATAGTTTTTACTATGAATAAACAAGAGTACCATGATAAGTACCGCTCTCCCACCGCAATGTCCAGGAACATATCAATAGCATGAGAATCAATGGCAAGAGAAGTATCAAAACATCCCTTGTGGGGCTGGAGATGTCTTGAATTTCTTCTGCAACAAATGGACGGAAATTATTAATACTGTTTATTATGGAGCGCAAGTGTCAGCCCGAGCGCGTTGTTGGCTTAAGCTGACGCATTAAGGAAAATGTATGTACAGCGCTTATTCAAACACCGCGAGTTACGTACACAAAAAAATTATATTACTGTTATTTAATAATTCCTACGTATACATTCTCTATTTGCAAAAAGGTCATTATTGATATGATTAAAAGTAAAATATATAAATGACATTAAAAAAATGGTAAGTCAATTAAAATATTAACTCTTCACCGCTTCTCCGGCGTTCTGGAATGTAGAAAAAAGACCCGTAGTTTTTACCATAATTAAACAAGATAGTACCACGATAGTACCGCTCTCCCACCGCAATGTCTTGGATCATATCATGAGAATCAATGGCAAGAGAAGTATCAAAATATTTTTGTCGGATCCCTTGTAGGGCTGGAGTTGTCTTTAATTTTTTCTACAACAAATGGACGGAAATTATTAATACTATTTACTATGGAGCGCAAGTGTCAGCCCGAGCGCGTTGTTGGCTTCAGCTGACGCATTAAGGAAAATGTATGTACAGCGCTTATTCAAACACAGCGAGTTATATACGCTTGTTGTTAGCTTGGGGATTTAGTTTGATTTTTGCTCATTAGAGATGTAATCAGCATTTTTGCTTTTTACAAAATAAATATATTATTTTTATAATATATTATTATTTCATATTTCTTCATATTTTTAACGTGAGTAAGTAACCAAAGAAAGTAAGAAATTTATTGTTGTTTTTTGAACCCTTTTTATTTTCCACTGCTGGGCATAGGTCTCCTCTTACAAGTGAGTGGGATTTAGGCCATAGTGCGCCACGATGGCCAATTGGTGGACATTATGCCTTCTAGGAATTCCAGGAGAAATGGAAAGGAGGTATTTAGAAGTACACGTTGATGGAAGTCATCGCAATTAATTAAAGCTTTATCAATTAATTTAAGCTTGTCGCGAGGTTACTTTATTTTTTACTTTTTAGTTATTTCTAATTATTCTCGGCAAGCCCTTTTATTTGAAACCCATATTGCAGAAGTTAAAATAAATAACTATTCCGCCATCTTGGATGTTCCACCATATTGGATTTTGAATGACGTCACATTATTTTTCTAGTTACTCTCATCAAGCCCTTTCAGTTGATACTCATATTGTAGAAGTGCATAAAAAATAGCTATTCAAACTGCTTATCGTGTATTGTCATCCATACTAAACGTGTATACAAAAAGCTCAATCGGTTGAGATTCCACCTAAAAAAACATTGTACATTGAAAGTTAAATAAAAACTAAAAAAAATACCTGCTTCTTATTTCAGCCCATTTGTTAGGTAGATATATTATCAATAATACATAGTTTTATTAGTAAGGCAGTTAGTTTCCGCGAATTGGGGCCGCTGTTTGATGTTTCTTGCAGGTTATTTATTCATACGGTATCCATATTTTTTTCATTAAGAGCTTTAAGAGGCCGTATACGAAATTTTGCCTATTTCGCTGATTTACCTGATTTTACACATGAGATTTTGCAGTTAAAATACAGTATTTCCATAAGCTTAATTGCACAATATGACTTATCATTTCAATAATTTTCTAATATATAAGGAACTTTTTTCATTTTTATTACTTTGTTTTGCTTTATAGATCTGAAGACTATGACAGTTTTGTGAATTTTCAATTGTCAAGTTGACAGCCTGCTCATAATATGCTATTTTATATTATAAAGCGAGATATGTAATGCATTTTCCAAAAATGCTTTTGGACTGCTGTAGCATAGAACAATGGAATCCAATTACTATCCGCTGCAAGATTGACATTCGTGGTTTTGTCCATTGTTCGGTTTAGATCTACTTTTTGTCTATTTTGTGTATTGTATTGTTTTGTGGATAGACACTAACAAATAAGCAAGCCGTCAGCAAGTCAGCAAGCTTCAATAAACTTAATTCTTACCTACCTTAATTCTTAATCTGCTAGCTACTAAAGAAATAAATAATTATAGCCCTTTATTTATTAATCCATTGATATAATATAAAATAGTACACTATTTTTTAACTATTTGATAATTCAAAGTCAATGTTTCGTTGTTTTTTTAATTGTTTAGTCAAATGTTCAGATGAAAAGAATATTTTTTTAACACGCTTTTATTAGCTTGACCTGTATGTATGTATGTAACGGAATCTAACTTCATTTTCACTTACTTCTAGGAGTCTGATTTACTTGAAAATTTGCACAGGGGTCAAGGGCCGATGACAATACAATAATCATAACTTTATATTAAAGTCCTAATCAGGATCATCAGGATAAAAAAAAACGGCAAATTGTTTGTAAAGTAGGTTTACGATCGAGATGTTTACGTGATAACGTCCGCACGAGAAAATCTCCATTCGTTTGTATGCCGCTAGAGTGAGAGAGACGGAAGATCGGTCCACTCACTCGAACGCTATGCCAGCCTCCGCTCGTGAGGATTCCGCGTGACAAGTTTCACGGAATGACTGGCAGCGCTCGAGATGAGACGGGAGTTCGGTCCGTCTCTCTCTCGTTATACCTGCGATCGCGCTCGTGAGGTTTTGGTGTGACACAAGTTTCTGAACATGTCACCCGACTAAAACGATTTTAAAGACGTTATCACGTCAAAAAATATACGAGGGGCGGCTGATAAGTTCGCGGCCTGAGGTACTTAATGAAACAAATATAAAGTTTTATATTTTTAACACGTCTAAGCGTCTGCTTCAAAATTTGCACAGGATTCGAGGGCCGATAACAATGTAATAATATGAAAATAAAAATCCAAGTATATTAATAATAAATAATGTAGTTTAAAAACTAAAAAACACGCTTTTGTGAAAATACGAACTAAAAAGAAAGAAATAAGAAGAAAATGTATTTTACTGTAAAAAAGCGTGGGGTGTATGGTGTCAATATAGTATCTTAAAAACCACCCCACGCTTTTGTTTTACAGTAAAATACATTTTCTTCTTATTTTTTACTTTTTAGTTCGTAATTTCATAAAAGCGTGATTTTAGTTAAACTACATTATTTATTTAATAATGGCATCGCAAACTCTGTTGATATTGCCAGCGTCATATATAATTATTGCATCACTTGGTAGTCTTAGAAAAAATCAGTAAGTCATCAGGTATCAGTCAGTCTAGTAGTCAAATGTTCAAGTAAAGTGATGGCTTAGTAGCCATCGGACACTTTGGAGTTTTGGAGGCAAGTAGAAAAAACATGTTTTCACACTGTTACTTTATTTTGCAACACTCGTGCACTGTCATTAACCTATATCGAACAAAATGTCATAAACTTTATCCAATATAACTCAAAAATATACCAAGAAAATGAAAATAAAACAAGAGCACAACTTGTCCCTTCAGACTTCCCTATACATATATGTAAAACAAGAACAGTCAAACATACACACTCGTGCGTACTCAGACACACATACCAGATCACACAAAATGTATTTGTGTACAAATTTAAACAAATAAATAAATAAAATTTATTTGCTGCGTAGTTTCAGATACCGTTCCTGACAAACATAGAGTCAAGATGTTTTTATATTTATAATGATTTAAAGATACACCTTACACCTGTACAATATTACAGAGCTGACATCAACAACTCCCACGCGGCCAAGAATCTTCACGACTCCGAAAAGCCTATACGATGTCATACTCGTATACGTTTCTATCGGAAAAACCATTTGGCCTTGTTTACGAGTAGCGTCAAAACAAAAAGCTCTTATCAGGAATACCTATCGCTGATATAAATCAATGGTAATCTTGTTTGCCAGACGGAATCGAATGATTGTTTTCTTTGCATGTTTTTATAACGGTGGATAGCAAAGTAATTTTACTTTTGCGAAGTTTTCGAGGATTCTGCTGTGTTTTTTGTTTATTACTGTGAGAAATGGAGCCTAAGGAGTATATTAAAGGCCTCTTTCACCACCTTCAAGTAAGTGACAAGTACGCTAATTGCCGGTTAAAGTCACCCGTAACTTCAATTTCAATTTCACGATGTTCGAGTAGCACTAATCCTATGATAAACTGACCCGTACTAAGAGTTTTTACTTGCCAAATAACTTTATTTGGGATGTAATTAATCAACACTTTACTTAGAGATGGTGAAAGAGGCCCTGAGTGTTAATTGATATTGCGTACAAATCTGCTCCTGCAGCTTTATCCGCGAAACATACAGAAAAGTTGTGACTAACATTTTTTTTAATGAAATAACAGACGTAAAGACCACGTAATGATAAATGGTCACTGCAGCACAAAAACATTTACACAGCAGGTCGTACCTTAAAGCAAGGCTTGAGTTTTGTCTGATCTGGTACATGCTGAGCTGCTACTTCGGAGTCGGGTGATGGTCTCATTTAGAAGTCTAGGCGGCAACCGCACCTTTCAACCAAAACACAATAGACTTACTTCAGGACAAAAATAGGTGCAACGGTGGTACTTCACTTATCGCCAAATTATTAAGAAGGTGTAAGGGCTCTCACTAGTTTGTATGAATTCATTCATCCTTCAGTTAATCCTTCATTTTTAGGGCTCCTTACCAAACGGGTAAAACGGAACCATATTATTGAGTCTCCGCTGTCCGTATGTCTGTCCATTTCTCACCAGCCATAATATGATATTTTCTGTTGCCAGTATAACAATACCTAAAATAAATATTTAAATGGGGTCTCCCATACAACGAACGTGACTTTTTGTCGTTTCTTTATAAATAACCAGTGGCTTCTCCCGCGTGGACCCGTTTAATGGATCTAGTAGCCTATAGTAGTAGCCTATGTTACTCAGGGTGAATGTAGCTTTCTAATGGTGAAATAATTTTTGAAATCGGAACAGTAGTTACTGAGTTTATTCTTTACAAACATACAAAAATACAAATATTTCCTGTTTATAAATTTAGTATAGGTGGTACAGAACCCTTAGTGCGCGAGTCCGACACGTACTTTTCTTTAAATATGATCGAAAAGTAGGCTAAAGTACTATCATATCCTTGTTTCAAAAAATGATAGCTATATATTACACCTAAGAGGGTAAAACTTAGGTATAAATATTGGGGTTCCAATAGCACCTATGAAATTTTTATTCACTTCTTTAAATATCAATAATTGTGGCTTACAAATCTCCATTAAAAGAGACTCGCAGGTAATTTCCCGAGCAATTAGAAGGAAACGCCAGGTCATTACTCACCGCACCCGACAGTGCATTAAGGGAAGAGGAATGAAACATTTTTCAAGGCGATTATAAAGCTGCCCGCTCTGAAGCTGATTTCTGATGCGGATGAAAAGAAAGTCTGCTACATTGTCCCTTTTTAGGTCATTAGATGCTTAGACGTAACTACAATTTGAAAATATTCTATTCGAATTTTTGTGTTTTAGAATATTAATAATAGAAGCTAAGCAAAATAAGCGCGGTCGGGTGACATTTCATAAACATTCACATGATTCGGAGGCCACGTTAAGATGTTGGTCTCGGTTGTTATTGATAGGTAACAGTCATTAAACCCTGCCGGAGGCCTTATAGGCGGATTGAAACATCCGCAAGCAGGTGTGTCGCTAATCCGCATCTCCACTATTCTCCACGATCCAGGCCTCCCCCATAATAGGGAAAGACCCGATCTCAGCAGCGGGATGAAAAAAAGTTTTCAGCCATTCATTCATTTCAGCCAATATTCTAGCACGTTTTATCGCACATAGGTAACTTCTGTAAAATCAGTTAATACTGCTTAGTAAATTTTCACCGGGCATGAAAATTTGAATTTAATACTTTTCGGATTTATTCTTCACTTGTGCCAAATAGCTCGTGCCAAATTTTGAGATTGTAGGTCACCGTAAAGAACGCTATAGGTTTTCATGATGCAGACTTTAGAATAAAAATTATTTTAAAGGCATTTGCTTGCAAGAATTTAAGCTTGACTTTTCATAAATAAAAGTACAAAAACAGTTTTCAAGTTAGTGCCAATAGTAAGTTCATTAAAAGAAATTAATTATAAATTAAATATTCTAAGTCACGTAGGCTCTGATTATAATATCGCATATATTTTGCAGGTAGCCCCAAATACTAGTATTATTTCGCTACGCTTACATCTTCTGTGAGAACGCCCACACGGTTGGAGCCGTGAACAGAAAGCTAGTACTTAAAATTTCAAAAATCCGGCCAAGTGCGAGTCGAACTCGCGCACCGAGGGTTCCGTAAAATGTTTTTAATATATGATGTAACTAAAAATTTACGGGTTTCGCAATCTTTTCTTTATCTGTGCTATAAGACGTTGCTTCGTACCAAATTTCAAGATTCAGAGTTCACGGAAAGTACCCTGTAGGTTTTGATTCCCTTTCGAGTGTAAAAAAATTGTAGCATAAACGGCTGTATCTTTTTATTGCGCTAGCTGAGAAGTTTGATGTTTTGACAGCTCGAAAGGACAGTAGACCTGAGTATTTGATATTAATTCTAGCTTGATACCTTCACGCGTTCCTGAGAAAAAGGGTCTTGTCTTGACAGACAGACGGACGAACAACAAAGTGATCCTTGAATGAAATCTAAAAATGACCAAATACAATATTTCGAAAAACTCGGAATTACTAGGTTAAAGAATTGAACTTATTTATAAGAACAGTGTAAAACATGTGTATAACTAAGGAGATGCTACATTATTTGTCTATATTATGCAAATCGGACATTAAGGACAATGAAAGATTCCATCGGAAACTATTAAATTTTGTAGTTGTTCGGAACGGTTGAAGTACAAATATAAAATTCAAAGTAATCTGCATTCGAACAAAAGCAAGCCTGCATTGTATGATAGTTCGTTCTTTTTAAGCTTTATTATTTTTTCGGTCCTTGTGTTTTTGAAAGTGGAATTTAATATTTTTGCTGAACTCTGGCACGTCATTGAACATGCTATGAAAGCTTTCTTTTTAATATTACCTCTGGAGTTTTAGCAGAAAGTTAAAAAATACGAGTACGTATTGTGCTGTTGTCTTTTTTTTTCATTTTCTTGTAATATTTTTAAGGTATATCGCGAAAAGTTGATGGAATTTCGTTCTGTATAGATTAATAACAGTGCATTAGGTACTCTTGTGAAATAAATAAACAGAGCAAAAATTTTTTTTTGCTTGCCTTCAAAACTGTATCGTACACGTTCTGGTAAAGAAGCCATCGCTATACTTGAATATCTAACTGACTTGTCTGACTGATTACTGATTATGTGTCCGTAACAATTTTTATGTAGCCCGATTTCTATGAAGTGGACAAAAACTGTATGCAGTTAACATATTTTTGAAAAAAAAAATGCATTTCTTACGTTTTCCAGATTAATTGTCTATTTTTTACTTATAAGAACAACGAATGAGTATCTCAAATCAAGGCATAAATTGTTTTTAAGAATAACAACTCATTAAATAAAAGTAACGTAAAAAGTAAAACTTTGAGTGTGAAGCGTTATTTATTATTTATTATTACGATTTTGACTACTAAGTACGATAAATCTAAAATGACTAATCCGATTTTGATGAAATTAGTAATGTTGCCTGAGTTGATGTCGGTAATTCTCCTACTTTGTAATATATTTCCTTGTTTTGTTTTGTCTTGTTTGTATGCTGCAATTAATTTCTCTGTCATTCATGAATATTATACATTATAAAATACACACATTACCTGATAAGCCCATTACTTAATTAAAGTCATTTAATTGCCAATCGCTTAAAAACTAAAATCAATAAATTTGAAATAAGCCAAGGATAGCACTTCTAGTTAATTATAACGCGATATTTTAGCCATCTGAAACTAAAGATTGTTGTATAAAGGTAATTTAGTTTATCACTGAATTAATTAATTAACGCGAATTTACCAACTCCTGGAATTGAGACTAGAAGCCGAACAAACGATCTGGTAGTCAAGATTGTTTGATGTAAGGCTAAGTATATTTAGTATCACTAATTTATATCTGTATATCTAGTTGCTAACATAACACAATGAATACATGTGCTTGTGCACGTGAATAAATACATGTTAAGGTCCTTCAGTCCTGATTATTTTCGTTATAATAATATAGGCAAAATTAAAATCTTATTAAAATTAGACCTTTTTTGTATCGGGGGGGGGGGGGGGAGAACTTTCATAACGTAACTTTCATAACCTTGGGAAAGAGGACACTGGGTAATGTGGGATTTGTACCGCACTAAAACCGGTGGCCTCTGTAATCGGGGAGGACTCTGGGAGCTCCAGTGCCTGGGTTGGCCTATTTTCGAGAGAGCAAATGTGCTCTCCTACACCTTAAGATGCTTACGGTGGTATGTGTCCACGCAGACGCAGCCGTCGGCTTTTCCTCCCTCTTCCCGGGGCCGCTGGCTGGACGGATCGAGCTCCCACTCTCACCGCCCGCAATCCCGGAAGCCCCCTTTTAGTCGCCTCTTACGATTAGGCCGGGGATACTATAGCTCTAATCTTAATCCTGAAGCTACAGGGACTTATTAAAGTAAGACCTAATACAACAAGCAAAAATATGTTGGATTTTTTTTAAATATTTGATTTCATTATATTGAGATGTTATTATTTAAAAGGCGTAGCAAAAGAGCAAACTAAAGTCACGTAGTGTTAATTGGTGGTTGCTATTTACACAACCTTAAGTCTTGTCTGAGGCCTTATTTAAGTCTCGCCAGTAACCTCATCTTTCCAAGTAGAATATTTGTACTTCACCTATCGCCTAACGCTACACTGTACCAGTAGATACGCGTGTTAAAATATTTTTCATAATTTTCCTGAATATTTTTTAAAGATTACTATTTACTAAGTCTAATTTTAAATATTAAATAACTGACAAAAAGTTCTCACAAAGTAACATTTGTTTCTCCAATATCGAAGAGATACAAATCAGTTCGAAAACCGCTTTCTATATTTCAATTTACGCACCGACCGACCTCGTAAAACAACCCATTAGATCCGATAGCAAAGTTGGCTTCAAACTGATAACACGCGTAATTTATACCTTCGCGGGACGAAAACTGTGGCAAAGTTAAAGAGGCTCCCAATTTTTATCCGAACTCGGCTTGTTATCTTGTTAGTTATCGTTCTAATTCTGGAGACAGTTTTTAGGGTTCTGTGTCTCAAAAGAAAATAGATAAACTTACATAATTCATTGTATGTCAGTTTAAAAAGCTCTCCTTCAAAACCGGCAATGCAACAATGATTACTTTTTGTCTGGTTGATCTATAAAAAATGCCATGACCTTTTTCTTACGGGCATGCGTGTAAGTATTCTGTTTAAATATTAATGTTCATGTGAAAACTTATATAACTTTGTGTACTAAAGCTTTCTATTCAATTTTTAATTTATTACTAGCTGTGCCTCGCGGTTTCACCCGCGTTAGAGAGGATCATTAGCATAAAGTGAAGTCCCTTCTGAAGTGCCGTGGATTATTGTTATGTTTATTTAATTAAAATTAAATAAAAAAAATCCAAATGATTTGAGAAGTTTCTGGAACTTTCTCGAACATTCTCAATAAAATTAAAATTAAAATAGTTTGCTAGATCATCCCAGAAATTTTGAGATCCACCCAGAAGTCCCTATTCGTTAGAAAAGTACAGATATAGTTTTTTCAGATTTTTCCACCCACTTCCACCCACCGCGATCAAACTCCCTTTCTATCATCTACGTACTAAGGGGTATTTACTACCCCAACGGGAAGTTGATTGGAGTTAATGATAATAGAGAAAACCGTGTCTTTACGTACAAAGAAAACCCTTTACTTTATATATATATATTAAGATATTAAGATTTTAACTATTTAAATATTTTTTCACACGTTAAACTGTTATTTAATTAATATTTTTTATATTCAACAAGTCTTAGTTTCGCAATTATTTAATTTTATTAATAGTTCTTATTCTGGAGTCAGTTCTAAGGTAAAAAGTAGTTGTGCCTCGCGGTTTCACAGCGATAAAAAAGGGTCAAATACATTTGATTTTCTCTTGAGAATGAGATATTTATCATGGTAAAAAGTAGTCTATATCACTTCCCAGTCTCCTAGACATCTCTGATTCCATGAGATAACTCCATCACGCTGTGAAGCAAGGATTTGACTGACAAAAACACTTGCGCAATCATAATTAGGTATTATCATGTACTTTGTTGTCTTCAGTTAGTCAAAACACATTTTGATGTACGTGTAGATATCAATTTGTTATTGAAATAAAAACAAATACATATTGTAAGCCCATAAAGGGCTTAAGAGTCCACTTAGCGGCATAAACAGATACATATGTATGTATGTAATATATAAAGTTTTAATTCACTATAGCAGCTATAAATTGTTTAAATATAAATGTTTCAAAGAACGAAAAGACAACAAACGATCTCACGTCAGTTAGACTTGCACAAAGCTTGTCAAAGTAAATGTACCATTTGTGTTGTACAGTGCTTAGCAATAAAATATGCCAGATAAATTTTTGTGTCATACTTCTATATTTATACTAATATCATAAAGAGGAAAGATTTGTATATTTGTATTTTTGTATGTTTGTAATTAATAAATACAAAAAATTCTGTTCCGATTTCAAAAATTCTTTCACCATCAGAAAGCTACATTCACCCTGAGTAACATAGGCTTTTTACCGGATTTCTGATTCCTACGTGAAAACGGGTAATAGGGTCAACGCGGTTGAAGCAACTGGCTAAACGCCTAAAGCAATGAAGCCTGGAATAGCACATGACATAGGCTATTTTTACGCTACGGGGACCCATTAAACCGGTTCACGCGGGCAAAGCCGCTGGCGGAAGACTAGGTAGTTATATTATAAAGTAATTAATGCAAAAGGGTGTTTGTTTGTTCGTCCTTCTTTGTCGATGCGCAATTTTAACAAGATTAATCTTATATTTCTTTAGTTAAATAATTATAAGTTTGATTCGGTCGAATCGCTCTAAAATATTGTTTATTTGCGAATCTTCAAATGTTAGCTCGCTTTTCTTATCAGCTTGGGCTTTATTATTTTTGTCTTTTTTTCTATTACCCACTTGGATGTTTAGTATAGGTATTTCATTTTTATCCCCACTTTTTAACCCTTTTTAACACTTTTAATTACTTGCAATCCTGACTTGGTATCTCTTGTACTCCTAATCCTAATCTGTACATTATCTATCATTGTACATACTTGACATCATATATACTATTTCTAGCCTAAGCTGTACACCCTACCTCTTCATCAACTTTTCTGTCTTTAACTCCTTGCCTGTGGTTGCCAGGAAGAAATCGCTGATTAACGATAAGGCCACCATTTGTACTCAGTTTCTGTTTTGATTTGTCTCAAAATTCAATTTTGTCATCATGGTGTTCATAAAGAGTTAAATAAATAAATAAATTTCATAATATCATCTTTCACTCCCCTTTACCAGTAAATAAAATAAATAAATAAATAAATATCTTGGGACATACAACGCAATCTGATTCCAAACGTGTGCTATGGTAATCAGAAAGCTGATCTATGGTAATCAGAAAGCTGATAAACATACTTATATGTATAATTCTAAATACATACTTAAATAGATAATAACACCCAGAAATAGAACAAATAGTCATGTTCATCACACAAGTATTTGTCCTGTGTGGGAATCGAACGACCTCACGCTTCGCAGTCGGCTCATCAACCACTACGCCACGGAGGCAGTCATACCAGTAAATATTTAATGACTTCCAACCAGCGCCGGAAACATGATATTTGAAAAAAATAACCGCATTTAAATCAAATCACACGATAAAGAGCTACGTCGCAACAAACTGACAGACAGAGCGACATAACGGTCAAACTTATAACACCCCTATTTTTGCGTCGGCGGTTAAAAATGGATACCTCCATACTATACTAAATTGCATTCAGATACTTTTCTTGCGCGAAGGTTGTTCTTTGTAAACTTTGTACGAAATGATCTCACTTAAAATAACTCCAAGAGAACGAAGTATGTCACTGTAAATATTTTTTAGAGAATGTTAAGTAATTAAGAGCACAGTAATTGTACTGGTCTTACAATGTACAGAAAACTCATTGCAGAAAAATATTCAGCTATTAGTTTAAGTTAAACCGAGAAAGTCTGAATCATTGTTACTGATCAATATCACTTACTTGATTATAACCAACGTGGTGGACTATACAACAGAATGGCTGTAACCCTTGTAGGTGGTAGAACTATTATGGTTTGCCCGGGAAAGTACCACCGCTGCACCCACTTCTGCCGTAAACCAGTTCTATTGTGTTTCGGTAGAAAGGTGCAGTTGCCGGCCACACTTACATGAAGCAACCACCAGACTCCGGAGTAGCAGCGCAATTATACGACCTCAGACAAGACTCACCTATGCTTACTTGAGTCTGCTACTCCATTAAAAAAAACCTTTTTGCGTCCCACTGCTGGGCACGGGTCTCTCCCCATTATTGGGAAGGTGGAGATGCGGGTTAGTGGCCAACCCGCTGTCGGTTGTTTTCAAACCGCCCATAAGGCCTCCGACAAGGTTTAACGACTGTTATCTATCGACAACAACCGGGACCGACGGCTTAACGTGCCCTCCGAAGCACGGAAACGCGCATGAAGTTTTTACCAGCAGCGGTCACCCATCTCACACCCGACCGCGCCCGTTTGGCTTAGTTGCATAGATTGTTTGCGTTCTACGCTATGCATTGTGCGCGCTTTACAACAGAATTGTAACTATTAACTATACCCTGAATTCCTAAGGAAGCCTATGCCGAGAAATAGGACATTAAAAAGTGGTTAAAATAAAATTTTACTCAAATTTAAATTTTTTAGAAGTTTGCAGAGCTAGACGCCTGGGTTCAAACCTCAATCAAGCATGTTGGTTTTTTTTTTGTAATTTTTTTTAATTCGGAGCTATTTTAGATGGCGTTGTTAAGTAACACTGAGCCAATGTATGTTTGGCTTAAAATTAGACCAAGAAAATAAATTACTAAATATAAATTAAAAGTAAATCTCGAATATTTTCGCAAGATCACTATTACCAAAGAAACAGTCACGGTAAATGACTTCAAAACAACAAAGGAAGTCACTAAGTGTTTGTAGAACCACAGAATAAATAATATTACAAGTAGTAGAACGCAATGCGGTCAAGTGCAGAATATTTTCTTCAGCTTACAAAACCCGGGGAAATTGGAGAAAGTAAAATAGCTAATGATAAAACCTTTGCGTAAACGTATACAACTTTTGCCGACACGGCACACCACTATAGGAACCTCAATGTTCCGACTTTTTGAATTAATAATGTAAGAATATATGAATTACAAGAAACATAAAATATAATCTAAACTAGCTTAATCCTTACTGAAATTATGTGTAGAAGACGGAACCTTCAAAAGATACCCGGCACCTTGGTAGTGGATACGCACCGGTGTCCTCCACGCGCGGTACCCCAGAACGGGCACATCTTCGGAGAGCAGATGTCTTTGTGTTCTCCTGCACCTTCAGGTGTTCACGGCGAGATGCAGCCACGCCCACACCGCCGTCCTTCCCAGGGCTGCTCATTGGACGGGTCGAGCTCTCACTGTTATCGCCCGCAACCCAGGAAGCACCTTTTAGTCGCCTCTTACGATCAGGCAGGGGATACCGTAGCTCTAGCATGCTCGTCTGCTAGCATTCCATTCAAATTAAAAAAAAGAGTCAAATCTATTATACTTAAACAATTTTCTTTTTCCAAAAAAATATAAACCAGAAATATCTTTTTCGACAACTGTACATGTTAGCACTTTTTTCTGATTTTTGGCGTCCGTTTCTCAAAGTTCGTGCTCTTAACAGCATGTTCGATAACTGAACCCAAATAGATGAAAAATATTTGAAAGCATCCAGCTTCTAGTCCAGGAGAGTCTGGTCTAGGAGATTAAAACTTATAACGATTTGACAACAAGTAAAATCCAGAAAACTATACTTAGTAAAGGTTTATTTCAATAACTCGAGAACGAAGATAGTAACAAGTATCTTCGTACTGTGGTATTGAAAGAACTTTTATATAGGTAGAATCATAAATTTTTAAAAGTACCTAAATTAAAATATTAAAATTAAAACAGCTAAAACTTATTTAATTAAAGTAGATACCTATGTATATAGTTGCAAAATTACCATTCTTTAAAAACAATCCAGGAGAAAACAAAAACACTCATTCGAAAAAAAACAGTAAAAATCGCAGTAAATTCTTTGTTTCTGGAGCGCTAAGCGGTTGAGTGCACAATATTTACTCCGCTTTAACTGTGCAGAAAATAAAATAGCGATTATCTAAAGACGGATGAGGTTCAAATAAATATAAAGACGATTTTGGCTTTGACTGTCTAAGGTCATGAAAGTTATTAGTGAATTCATCGACATTCTGATGATAAGATTTTTGTTGAGAAAAGTTTGAAGTCAAAATCTCCTTGTAAATATGTTATTGCTGGCTATTTTGTTGAACACAAATAGGTTCGTCAAGTGGAAATGACCAAACATTAATAATTTTATTGTATATCAGATTCCACAAGTTAAGCCCTTTCATTTAATACGCTTAATCAACATAATCTAATAATATAATCAACCTTAAATTATTTAATATGATTATAGATCTATGAAATCTGTAAAAAAGTACTGCAAAAATAGCCTGCAGTATATGGGAGGCAACAAACAAAATGAATTCTAGCTAAATTCAGTTCATGTCCAGTATTACAGGATTTTCTGTAAGTCGCTGCTATCTGTGAGTGAGCTTTATTTCACACTTCAAGTAACCGCAGCTGGTCGCAACTGAAGAAAATAGAATAGGAAGCCTCTACTAATCTTACAACTGAACTGGAAGAACGAACAATTTTTGCTGCGATTGTATAATTTAATTTAAAACAGATCTTTAAATTTTGTAGGTCAATAGTAGGATTAATATTGCCCTCTTACTAGCTTTTCATGAATTTGCAATGTACATAATAATATGTTTATTCGGGCAGAATCTTGTAACTTAATTTTGAAGTAGACATTTAACCGATTGAGCTGAAATTTTGTATACGTGTTTTGTTTGAATCAAAATGCAATTGTATAAGTAATCGGAATTGTTGTAATTCCTAAATGTCGCCGACACTTAATGCATAAAAGTATATACTACTGGTTTGAACTGGTGAATAATAATATATTTTTGCACAACACAGCCGATTTTGGTATTTTATTTTAATACTAATTATAAATCTGAAGAATTTGTTCTCTTGTTCTAATCTTGGGAACTACTGCATATATTGACATATGTATATTGAGAAAGACAAATATAAAGCGCTTTACTTGTGGAACACAATACACTACGAAAAATACCGACGAATATTTTTTTGTTTAAACAGAATGTTTCTTTTGATATAATTGATTTTTGTTTTTTTTAATGTTAAAAATATTTTAGAATATCGATTGATTGATAAGTTATGTAAAATTTTTGCCAGTCCAAAGCCAATCTCTCTCACTTGTGAGAGTAAAAATTGTACCCAGCAGTGGGACTTAAAAAAGTTGAAGTTTTTACATTAATTAAGTTTTCTCTAGTCTTAGCTATCAATTATAATGGAAGACTATAACGACCTCAATCGCAAACGCTGACACAAAGCGAACGATACATTCATTCCGACAAGCTTTGTGTAAGTAAGTGACGGTACACCGTTAGTTGTCCCTTTGTACTTTGGAACATTTATATTAAATTTATTAAATACTGTAAATAATATAAACTTTACACACTCATAGAACCACAGTAAGGATTACCATGGTACCCACGACACAGGGTATTAATTATAATACCCTGTGTCGTGGGCACCATGGACACATACAAAGACAGGAACATAAACACCCATACCGAGAACAGAAATTTAAACTCATCATTCAAATTTCTGTTTCGCCGGGAATCGAACCCCCTCGATTGGCAGTCTGGAAAGGTAATCATTGCGCCACGTGGGTCGTCAAATACTTAGTTAGAAATTACTAATGTGTGGTGGCATAGATTAAATATAATTGCAACACTTTTTGTTTCCCGCTACAGGGCTCATTTATGGAGGAGTTCTAGAGCTTACTCCATGCTGCTTAAATGCAAGTTGGCAGAGACCTGATGTGGGTTTGTGGTCCGGCTGCTGTCGGATATTTTCAAAGTGTCAGGATATGACAACCATAATCTATCGACAACAACCAGGACTAACTAAGCTTGCTATTAAGACAAAGACAAAGACAAAGACAAAGAACTTTATTTGCACAAATATGGGTGTTTACAAAAGTTGTTAATACATATTTAGTACGCCATATTTACCTTCATGAGGTATGCAAATATTACAAAGATAAAAGAAAAAAACTTAATAATAACACAATTTATAAAAATGTACATTATTATCATATCAATTTTATTTTTATTTGATCCCATATTGCGCATTTTGAAAATTAAAATTTTTAAATTTTATTTCTTCAAGTATGTATTTATTTAGTTGTTTGTTTATTGAATTATTTATTCATATTTATTTGTACTTCGGATCGAATCCGATCGTCGGCTTTGGGTACCCATATTGAAATTGAAACACCAAAGCGCGCATAGGAATTGCCTCTAGCCATGACTCAACCGTGCCCGTTATGTTAAGCTGTGTAGATTACTCGCAAACTTAACAAAACGATTTCTACCTCGATCATCTGTTATAATGGAACAACTAATGAACTCAATCGCTGAGAGTAACTCAAAGCGAACGACACATTCGCTCTGACAAGCTTTGTGCTAGTGACGTCAAACTACTTATTGTCTCTTTGTTCGTTGGAACGTTAATGTTAAGCAATTGCGATAAATATGGACTTTGAATTTATTTTACTATACGTCTGCTTGCCGTAATTTTTATTTTTATTTGTATGGAGTAGCAGACGAGCATGCAGGTCACGTGGTGGTCGCTGATCGCTACAGCCTATGGACATCCTCACATAACAAGTGCATGCTTGTATGAGGTCATATGTAGTTGTGCTGCTACTCCAAAGGCTGATGGTCGCCTCATGTAAGTCTGACCAACTGCACCTTTCCACTGGAACATAATAAAATTGATTCACAGCGGAAGTAGGTGCAGTATTGGTACTTCCCCAGGCGTTCCATAAAAGTTCTATCAAGTACTAAATATAGTAAAAAGTGATGACATAGAAAGCCTTCAAATGGACACAGCTTTAATTTAAATATTGAAATGCCACGTATAGTTTTAACCAAAACTATTTAAAAAATGCAACAACATTTTGCAGTGGTAATGTTTACAAACATCGTAACCACATTACGTCGGAAAAACGGAAAACACAGGAACTGTCTTCCTCGTACCGAATTTTAAAAAGGAAAAATATTATTTCCATTTTCCGTTTCAGTAACGCATGATACCAGAATTCGTTGCGGTTAACCGGAAAAAGAGCTGTTTTAGTATTACGTGGCAGAATATAAACCTTTCGTAATAATATTGGACGGATATCCATTTCGCGATTATGTTTGATGGTAACTGTACTGTTTTGAGTTACTACTAACTAACACATGATTTAAGGTTTGATCATCGGATGTACAAAAAGTTTTTCATGGCTTATACCTAAGTCTGCGGTGATGGAAAATATCGTGATATTTAATTGATTACGATGTTCTCCATCGCTGTGCATGCCTGAGAGAAGTTTATAATTTCTCGAAAGCATGGCGTCCACCAGTACGCACTTGGCCAGCGTGGTGGACTATGGCCTAAATCCCTCTCACTTCTGAGAGGAGACCTGTGCCCAGCAGTGGGACTTAAAAAAAAGGTTGAAAAAAAACCTAAGATCGCCAGCACAAAAACATTGACAATAGTGCCGGCAACTGCCGACAAAAATATTAAGGGCCTCTTTCACCACCTTCAAGTAAAGTGACAAGTACGCTAATTGTCGCTTAAAGTCACCCGTAACTTCAATTTCAATTTCACGATGTTCGAGTAGCACTAATCATGTGATAAACTGACCCCTATTTATAGCTTTTACTTGCCAATTAATTTTACTTGGGACGTAACTAATCAACTTTTTACTTCGAGATGGTGAAAAAGGGCCTAAGTGAAATAAATTTATTTGATAGTTTAATGATTATATTACTTAATTTATAATTGGCATACACCTATCTACTGTGACATTAAAATGAAATCAAATAGAGAAGCGTAGATACTTTTGTCGAATAACATTATATCGAATATATTATATACAACGTATATTTAAATATGAATATCGACTCAAATATATCCACCAAAAGTAAAAAAAAATACAAGGAAAGTTTCATCCCAAAAATTAAAATACAACAGAAAACAAAAACCAAAAATCCACAAGCTCCGGTTAAGCGCCAATAAAAACTAATTTGTAGCCATGGGATTTTCGTTCCCAAAAATATTTAATCAGACCATGATCCGTACAATAAAAGGCTCATCATTAAAGCGGTATTCGGGTGGATTTAGTTGGATACGCGGCGGATACGAACCGGGAGGGATTATGGACTTACCATCCAACGACTTGACTCTAGCGTTAGGATAAAGAAAGCAGTGAGTGCAATCGAAACAAGACAGCGAACGCATTAAAATTAAATATTCTTTTAACTTTTTAATATTTTTTTCAGACGAGCACACAGGCCATGTCAAATAAAAAAGTAAGGATATAACTCTGCGAAAAACAAAGTGAGGCCCGTTTTGTAAACATGTGGCATGGTCTCCAGTGGCTTCATTATTCAAATCAAACTATTATCATCATTGGCTGCAACCGTTTTTGCATCCCACTGCTTGGCACAGTTCTCTCTCCATTATTTGAGAGGCCTGGAGCTTACTCCACCATGCTGCTCCAATGCGGGTTGATGAAGTTGCGGGTTAGTGGCCAATCCGCTGTCGGGTGTTTACTAACCACCCATAAGGCCTCCAACGAGGTTTAACGACTGTTATCTATCGACAACAACCAAGACCAACGGCTTAACGTGCCCTCCGAAGCACGGAAACGTGCATGAAATTTTTTGCCAGGAGCGGTCACCCAACTCACACCCGACCGCGCCCGTTTGGCTTAGTTGCAAAGATCGTTTACATTCTACGCTAACCGCCGAGCTATGCGCGCTTCATGGTTCATCATTATTATTCATTAATAATATTCATTTTACCCTTTCACAGCAGAATTCAGCATTTTTTTTTTATATTTTTGATGAGGTTTTACACTACGCGCCCTAACATTCGCCTGGCAAAGCAAAGTGCAGTTTCGTTGTAAGTGCCTGCGTCTAATGAGTATGTACACAACAGGGTGCAGTTTTAACCGATTCCACTTCTTTGATCGTAGAATTCTATCTTTGCTTTTTATTTGATCTGATGTGGTAGCACTACTACAGCTAGATCTGTTTGAATCCATCGCGTTATACAAATGGTGCTTGTAACTTTTTTATCAATATTACTTCTTGACTAATTCAACGGCTCTATTTAGAGGTTATAAATCCTGTACGATCCACATTTTTTCATTGGATAACGTACGAAACAACGGCGTGGTAACGCAAATTGAATTTCACTCATGGATGACGCACAGCGAGTAATGTTCATGCGTCGTAATTTCATTCTGAAAAAGCGCGGGAATTTTTTTCTTTTTTATATTTTTTTTCAATAATGGAATCGCAAATTCTGTGCATATTGCCAGCGTCAAGTATAATTTTAGCATCACTTTTCTTTCATTCATTCCTTTTTTCATTCATTTAGTCCAGTTTCACTGAAAATATGTTTTACTGGACGACGAACTGGACGTTTAGTTAAAATTCGACGTAGTAGTAATAGAAAAAATCAGCAAATCGACAGTAATTAGTTACACAAGTCAGTCAGATATTCAAAATAGATATATAAAAGTCCGATGGAGTTTTGGAGGCAAGCTGAAAAAACATTTTGCACTATTATTTTATTTTACAACACTCGTGTACTATAAATAACATGTACTGAATAAATTGCCATCAATTTTATCCGATATGTCACAAAAACACACCAAGGAAATGAAAATAAAAATAGAGCCATAATGTGGCTATTTATTTTTTATTCAATATAATAATATATTTATATATATTTAATCCTAATTTTTTATTTTTTTATTTGAATGGAGTAGAAGACGGGCATGCAGGCCACGTGGTGTTAAGTGGTCGCTGCAGCCCATGGACATCTACATACAACCTCAAGCAAGCATAGGTAAGTCTTGTCAGAGGTCGTATGCAGTTGCGCTGCTACTCCGGAGTCTGGTGGTCGCCTCATGTAAGTGTGGCCGGCAACTGCACCTTTCCACCGAAACACAATAGAATTTATTCACGGCAGAAGTGGGTGCAGCGGTGGTACTTCTCCGGGCGAACCACAATAGTTCTACCACCTACAAAATCTTTTACAACTACCCGCCAACACACCATATAGGTTTTGAATATAAACACTTACAGAATCTCTCAGTATAAATAGAAAAGATAAAAATAATATTACTCTATACTACTACCACTATCCACTTCTTGCGATTGTTATGTTTTAAAATAAACAAATCCACAACACAATAATTCTAGAATGTTAGATACAGTTACAACTTAATTTTGAATTTTTTTGACACAATCTTTAAATGGAATTTGATCTTAAATAGGAAAGAATATAATTGAGACTATGAATGCTACCCTTTTTTGCGTCCCACTGCTGGGCACGGGTCTCTCCCCTTTATTATTGGCGAAGCCTGGAGCTTACTCCACCAAGCTGCTCCAATGCGGGTTGGTGGAGATGCGGGTTAGTGGCCAACCCGCTGTCGGATGTTTTCAAACCGCCCATAAGGCTTCCGACAAGTTTTAACGACTGTTATCTATCGATAACTACCGGAACCGGCGGCTTAGCGTGCCCTCCTAAGCACGGAAACGCGCATGAAATTTTTGCCACTAGCGGTCACCCATCTCACACCTGACCGCGCCCGTTTGGCTTAACTGCGTAGATCGCTTGCGTTCTACGCTAGCCGCCGAGCCATACGCGCTTCATTGAGACTATAGCATCGAATATTTACAATCCTAACTTTTAGCATAAACCAGTGAGGCATCTCGAGATAAGGCCCGAGATATCAGGTAATATAAAATTTTCTTATTAAAAGACGGCAGTGTTTACGTTTTTGTTCCACTTTTTGCTTTGTGGGCGTTGTTAGATGAACTTCGTTTTATATCTCATTGTATACTGATCTTCATCCAATTTATGATTTTTGGTAGGACTAAAAAAGTTGGGGTTGTTCTTTAATTTTAAGATTACAATTTTGAGATTAACAGGGAGAACTTTATTGTCTTGGCCGGAGAAGTATCTAAATCTATCTATCTAATAACTTTAAACGAGCAATTCTTGTATATATCTAAATATATTTTTTGAATCTCGGAAACGGCTCCAAAGATTTCGATGAAATTTAGTACCCTGGTTTCGGGGATGAAAAATCGATCCAGAATTTTTTTATTGATAGAAATTGTCGTTTTATTTAATGTTTATGCCATTAAATATAAAATTACTCTTACTGACATCTATTGAAGAATATTAATAATATTGTGGCTAAGACTAAGAATAATGTACTATGTATTGTGGCGTAGAAAGCCGTCAAATGTCAATCCGCCCTTCAAACAAATGAGAATGTCGATATTTAAGACCTCTATAAAAATTTCGTCAATAGAATTAAAGCTTACTTGGTCGAATGATTACGAAAGCTGACTACGGAGCTAGAGACCCGGGTTCAAACCTCAAGTAGGCAAGTTGCGTTTTTTATTTTTTGTGACAAATTTTTTTTAAACTGGGAGCTAGGTATTTCAAAAGGATTTGTTAAGTAACACTAAGCCAATGAATGTTTTGCTTAAAAATAAACCAAGAAAATCAATTATTTTTATCCGAGCAACGCTCGGGCGTCCAGGTACTAAATAAATAACGTTTCATGCTCATAGCCCCACAGTAGTTATAGGTAGATATACCCTGTGTTGTGGGTATCTCAGTACCCCAGTAACCCGGATCGAGAACAGAAATTTAAACTCATCATTCTAATATCTGTTTAGCCGGGAATCAAACGTTTAATATTTTCTATGTGAAGCTAGCATTAGATTTTTTACATTGATAAATAACACTTTGTTCATCTACCGAACAAGGTCTCTTTAAGTGTGAACAATTTAGTCCACAGGGCTACACCAATTACTAAACCTTGCAGAGCCGATTTTCGGAACGCGCCAGGTGATTCCGTAAACATCAGCTCCATTATCAAGTCATAACAATATCGACTAGCGGACGATCATAATCTACTACAACAACATCGGCTGTGTATAGATGCAACCAATTTGCATGGTAATAGTGGTGCTTCAGTAATGTTTAATCTATGTACAACACTGGACCCTGGTCGTAGAAAATACTCATGAATATTGAAACTTTAGATAACCATTATGGCGAGTATTCTGTTTCTAATAGCGTCAATGTGACAGAATTTGTCGAACAGTTTTGTCATTTAAATAACTGTTGATTCAATATTTTGGCGGTAACTATAAATGATTTTAGTCATATAAACTTTCTTCGTAACTTTGATTTGAATAATCCATAAATAATACGCCTTTAAATAAAAATAAATAATAGTTTAAAAAACGAAAAACACGCTTTTATAAGAAATCCAACAAAAAAAACATAAAATAAATTTTAAGACAAAGACTTTTTTTGCACTTTGTGTTACAAAAAGTTTTAATAAATTAGAATTAAAAATAGTATAAAAATGCATTTAATTGTAATATAACCGCCCCACAAGCGTGGGGTGATTTTTAATATATTATCAAAATAATAATTCTTCTACGAGTAATGATATCTATCAGAAAAAATATTTATAACCCTATTGACACCATGCACCCCACGCTTTTTTTTTAAATAAAATGCATTTTTTACAGTATTATCAATTCAAATTTATTAAAATTTATTTTTTGTTGGATTTCTTATAAAAGTGTAAATTTTAGTGTTTTTTGACTATTATTTATTTTCTACTTTTTAGTTTAATTTATTTTAAATAAAATACATTTTTTCTAATTAATACTAGTATTCATTTATGCTTATGTCTAAAGATAATGGTTGGAAATTAATTTTAACATCAATTCCTGCATAAACTCTTCGACTATAGATGAAAATTATATAAATTGAAAAAAATCTTATTTTGCAAATTGAATAATGGAATAATCTTTTCAAATTAGTGTATTGTCATCGGTCCTCGATCTACAAAGTTTGAATAAAATCTGGCCGTTTAAAGTGGGTCAAAATCACAACCAAAAGAGTCGGTTAGAAACATACCAGTGAAGCTACTAATTAACACACGCTTTTACCAAAACCCGTGCATTGAAAGAGACAGTAACTTTAGTTTCTTTAAAATCGCGTCTTTTTAAAAAAAAGCAACTTTAAAATACTTTTACTCAAACTTTGTCAAGGGTAAGGTAGTAGGATATCATTGGAATGGTAATTTAATTGCCTGTTAGAAATTACAAACTTGTGTATGTGTTTTAAATCTTTTAATAAAAAAAAACTTAAAAAGGGACAAAGTTACAAAAAATAAAATTAAAAAACATTAAAAAAATGCAAATAAGTCCTTAACATTTAGTGTTCCCTCCCCTTGCTTTGAAGACAGCTTCTATCCGATCCTTAGTGGACGTCACGCGGGTCAGTACTCTCTCTTGGGCTACGTTACGGTGCGATTTTCGTGACGCCGAGTGTATAAATTACCTTTCATTTTTAAGGAATTTTACGTAAGATTTCTAATTTTATATACCTAGATGAATGAAGAAATTCATATTTAATTTATAAAAGCTATTCAGTCAGCGTTTTTCGAGAACATACTCAATTCCTCAAACATAAACATCCAAACTTTTTATGGTAGAAACGTTATCATGCCTACGTAAGATTTTCGTAATTCATCGAGCAACGTTTCATACGACTAATAATATATTCCACATACTTCTAGGAATCGGGGTTCCTAGCGTATAGAATATAAAACATAATTCATTTAGCGTCCCTGATTTAGCTCTGTTAATAAATTCATACAAATTCAGTACACATTCTGTTTACGAGACAGATTGAGCAGAAAATTGTTTACGTTACTTTTATAATTTGATTATTTCCATCACGTATCCAATATCTAGAGGCGTTGTGTTATTCAGCCCATAAATTGCGTCTCGTGAGTAATAGAGTCACCATCGTGTCACATTTGTCGACAGCATATATTATGTGAGCAGTGATATACTGTTGAATACGTAGCAGGTCAAAATATTCGCATAGCTCTTAATTCAAGGGGCTAAAGATTATTTTGAATACCGAGCGTGTGCAGCTACGTCAATCCGGTGACACGTTCAGAGGGTACACTGTGACGTCTAAATTATTTTGTCCATGATGGTGTTTCATCGACAAGGCATAACAATATGTCAGTTTGGTTAAATATACTCAATTTGTACGTTAAAGTTTTTACTTAATGATTATAGCATAACATTATAGATACACTACCATAAATAAATTATAAAGCTACAAAGCTGTTTCTACTCTACCCGCAAAGAAAGAATAGGGAATACTATGTAGACATGAAATGAACCTCGCCAAATTTTGTGAGCATTGATGAACTCTATGCATAAGAAAAATTTAATGTTTCATGGAATGTTTTCGGAAGGCATTGATTGATGAGTACTGAGTACCTATTTTATGTTATAAATTTGTAAAATTGAAGTAGGTAATATGTATATAAAGACAATCGATAAATTCAAAATATTTGACGTGCATACGTCACATATTAAAATGTAGTAAATTATAATGAGACATCAGCTAACAAATTTCAAAACTTGCTGCTGGTAGGCTCTACTACCTCTGTAGTACGTGGACGATGGCCGACAAAGACCCTTGCCCAGACGTGGGACACAAAAAGATAGTTTGAGCTTTCGATAATAAAGTATCAGTCTATGCACTCTTTATGTTCACGTCTCTTATGTTGTTATGCTTTTGCATTTTGGGTAGTGTCTAGTAATAGCGCAAATGAATGTTAATAGATGGTCTAGGGAGGTAGAACTTGTAGGTTTAAACGAAGAAATACCACCGGTCCAGCCATTCGATTTTGAGTGAAGATGTTCGAGAGCTGCAGCTACATAACATCAAATGGCCTGCATTTTATCTACTACTCCATTAAAATAAAAATAAAAATATAAAGAGATATCACGCAAGATAACCTACGTCATGTTAACGTCAGGCCTGACACGCCGTCTGCAAAGACTGATAGTGAAACTGGGACGCTCGGTACGACTGAAATTACAGCCTTCCAGTGTTTGATCACAATTTGAATAATCTTAAGGTGCAAATCCAAGGCATATGTAGGCCAGATGTGTAATGTTTGAAATAATATTATAATAAGAAAGTGGGTTGTAGCGTATGGATGCAATATCGAATGGATATACATACGTATCTACGTGTGTACCTTTGATATTATAGCGCTAATTTGGTAGCTGTCCTAAAACGTCAGAAATTTAGCCTTGTAACTTTGTCAGGGCGCATGTAAAATCTGTCCCATATAAACTACATGAGAAACTATACGTCATGTTTATCATTATCCTGGGTGTAAAGAAAGAGCTAACTAAGAACATTTTAAAGAAATTAAGCTAAAAAGAACGTATTTCTTTACATAATAATTCAACAATATTTCTTACAATACAAATATATTTCCAACAGCTACATCACGCACACAAGTGCAACCACTTTCTGAAATAAAAAAGAACATACTACTCCATGCTAAGGTCACTATTCTGTTTTGATCTGTAAAAAAATATTCATTAATATAAGTGTAATGTTTTTGAAATTTGATGCTTACAAAAATCATTACCCTGGGGTCGACTGGCAGACAAGGTCTAGAGGCATTAGCTGTGTGAAACTTAGTTTAAGGTGTTTCCCATAAATAAAGAAATAAAAAGAGAAAACCCTAACAAAAATCAAATCATGCCATGCAACAATGATTTCAAACAATACAATTTTGTTCCCTGCAATATTTTCCAATATGTTGGCCCTTTCCAATGGAATCGTAGTTTTCTAGTTTCATGTTTCTTTTTTGACTAACAGCTGTAATAGAAGTAGATTTTCAGACCATTTTTTGTTTGAATTTATTTGCATTTTTAGGCTGCTGCATAGTATTTTTAAATCTTTTTGTTTTCAAAAGGTCTAATTTTTACATTCAGCATTCTAAAACAATAGGCGTTGAAACATGTACCTACCTACAAATACCTACCAAAAAGGCAATAAGTATAATAATAAAAATAAAAGTGTTATCAAGAAACAACATAGAATTTTTCAAGCAAATTCTTGTTTGATTTCTATAGGGATCAATGATATTAAAGAGGTAAAATAAACAAGCTAATAAAATGTTCCCTTGAAATCTGGAAAATTATAGACTTAAAGTCTTACGTATTTCTGTAATACTGGTGATCCGGCCCGGTTACTATTGGTTACTATTGGATTTGAGTTTATAAGAATATACGTATCTATCACACGTGAATACTTAGTACATTTTCCTGGAATAAAAAGTGACCTACTGGCTATTCCTACAATCTGTAAATCTATGACTATAATCTAATATTAGGTGCAAACTTTCTGTAAACTACGGGGCTAAGATGGAGAAACAAACACACTGGTGTGCGTATATACATACATATATACTAAACGAACTGTATAAAATAATAACACAAAAACACAGAAAGTTAGCGCATCGGAAGGGCGTGTGGAAAATTTTTCACCGACAAGACAACTGTCTATTATTTTTACTTTTCTTAAGTGTCATATTTTTAAAATACCACGCGTCCTTCGCGCATCCCTCGCATGCCTATTGACATAGCCAAATTAAAATATTTTAAAAAAATCCGTCATTAACACTTTCATTATTATTATATTATTATGAGTAAAGATTTTTCAAAACACAATATTCTTCATACGATTGTCATTGATTACAGAAATTTTAATCTCAACTTATCAATATTCAAGAGTATAATTCTACTCGTACTTAAGCTAGTGGTGTAGCCGAAAGGGACATTTTCTCTTGCTATATTTTAAAATAAATAATGTATTTTAAGAAACTAAAAAATACGCTTTTGTGAATATACGAACTAAAAAGTAAAAAATAAGAAGAAAATATATTTTACTGTAAAAAAAGCGTGGGGTGCATGGTGTCAATAGTATCTTAAAAACCTTTTAGTTTTTAGTTCGTATTTTCACAAAAGCGTGTTTTTTACTTTTTTAAACTACATTATTTATTTTTAACTTTTAAGTAGGATTTTTATACTCATATTATTGCATTGTCACCGGCCCTTGACCCCTGTGTAAATTTTCAAGTTAATCAGACGCTTAGACGTGTTAAAAATATTTAAAAATAAACTTTGTAATTGTTTCATCAAGTAACTTAGGCCACGAATTTATCAGCCACCCGTCGTATATTTTTTTTATCCTGATGATCCTAGTTACGACTTTAATATAAAGTTATGAGATTATTGTATTGTCATCGACCTTTGACCCCTGTGCAAAATTTTAAGTTAATCAGACTCCTAGAAGTAAGTGAAATTATGTTCAAATATTCCATTACATACATTCATAGATACAGGTCAAGTTAATAAAAGCGTGTTAATTATTATTTTCACAATAATGGTAATCTGAAGTTTTTAATATTCATAATATTAATAGCAGTATAGTAGCGACGGTCAGTGGATAGCATGTATATAGGTTAAACATAATATCCAAAGCACCCTTCTATTAGCATGCAAATTGGTGCCACACATCCAAAGAATATATTGATGTCGTAGATTGGATTATGTCCGTACATCGGCAAATACTATCCTATTTGATAAAAGAGCCGATATGGAAGCACTTGAGACTATTAGGAAACATTGAAAGAGAACAGGTGAAGTATGTTGTAATAACAATGATTTAACGTTGCAATCAAAAATCCAAATAAATAAAATTCAAGTTATTTTGTGAACCGACTAGATATTATTCAATCATCCGATGTGTTCCTCTGGAATTTGGATTTCTATCCAAGCGAATAAAAATCTCACATAACCTAGTATTTCTCCCAATACGACGGGAACATTTTGAAGATTCTCCACTCCACATACAAAAAATATATTATCCAAAATCTTCAAGCAATTGTGTCATTTGATAAGTTTATACTACTAGAAACAGAACACTTTTGATAGGTGGTAGAACTATTATGGTTCGCCCGGGGAAGTACCACCGCTGCAGCCTCTTCTGCCGTGAACCAATTCTGTTGTGTTTCGGTGGAAAGGTGCAGTTGCCGGCCACACTTACATGAGGCGACCACCAGCCTCCGGAGTAGCAGCGCAACTGCATATGACCTCAGACAAGACTTATCCACGAGTATGCTTGCTTGACCACTAACACCACGTGGCCTGCATGCTCGACTGCTACTCCATTTAAATAAAAAAAAAAAACTTAAAATAATGCTGATCTCATGTTTTATAATTCATCAGTGACTTTTTGAGTGACTAGCGATGCTGTACTGGTAAACAGATAATGCCGCACATAGATAAAATACCACTAAAGTAAGCCACCATTAGCATGAAATTGAACTTACGTCTATTAATGTTGTACTACGATTATGATCGTCTACCTGTAGCGACCTTCCGCTACTCATCAAGAGATGGCGCCACGGGTATTCCTGTATCACGCTATCGAAGTTTTCGGAATATCCTACCATTTGGAGCGCGGCCGCTCCTCGGGCATGATCACCTCGCCCGGCGGGAGATCTCCCTTTGCCAAATACATATTGTCATGACTTGTGGAGCCCACGTACTGCCTCATCAGAGGTTTTCAGGAAATGAACTACAAGGACACGGTTAAGATAATGGAGGTTCTGTCAGTCTTATGCCCGTTTTCACTAACGACGAACGTGGGAACGCCTGAACGCCTTACTAAGTAAATCCTAATTCAGGGCAATGCTTAGCGAGAAGTTCCGTTTCACCATAGACTTAGCATACTAACGTACGTTTCACCAATCGGTGTATAATGTGTTGATCCTATCTAACGAGTAGCCTAGTTTTTTGATAGTTGTTCATGGTTTTGTTCGTCAATCTATTATTTATAATAGATTGACTGACAAGCGACTGTCACATGTTTAGTTTAGGGTCACCTAAGCACTACGCCATCCCAAATCGGTATCGTAACTTTAGGTTATGCGTAACATCGTTAGTCGTGACTAACGTTATTGAAACGTGTTTATCCTCTAAGCAAGTCCTACGATTATTATATTTAGGCATCTGATTTAGGCGTATCCTACGGTTAGTGAAAATACTCGTAGATGTAAGGAGTACAATCGTTGAGCAAATGTTAAAAATATACGTTTTTTTAAATAAGATAAAGTGCTTTAAAACGTGAAAAACTCTTGTGAATTCTCAAAATTTGCAGAATAATATTAATAGGAACAGAAAATATTTGGAATCACCGCCCATTCATGACGAATCGTCAATTAACGGGGCATTAATATGTAACTATAAACAGAAATAATTTTGTCTAAAGAACTATACTCTTATTTGAGTTTGAAGGCAGTTTAGCTGTGTTTAAATAGATAACCTTTTTACACACTTCCTATAATCACACAATATTGATTGTAGCGCTTTTACTGACAACCCACGTGGCGCAATGCCGGACTGCCAATCGAGAGGTCCCGGGTTCGATTTCCGGCGAAACAAAAATTTGAATGTTGAGTTTAAATTTCTCTTCTCGGTCTGGGCGTTTATGTTCCTGTCTTTGTATGTGTCCATGGTACCCACAACACAGGGTATTAATAACCTTACTGTGGGGCTATGAGTGTGTTACGTTTATTATTTATTTATTTATTATAAAACGTTTAGATCTCAAAATTTTGGGGTCTAAATGTTCAATAATTAAGTATTGAACATTTAAACCCCCAAAATTTAGTAGTAGAAAGTTGTTCTACTATAAGCAGTGTGCAATGATACTGTACCTACATAGATTAAACGAACGGAAGCAAGCTACTATTAACATGCAAATTGAACTCACGTCTATTTACGGATGCTATAAATGTTGTAGATACGATTATGATCGACTACCAACACATGTTGTCATGACTTCATAATGAAGCCGATGTACACGGCTCACCTGAGGCTTTCAGGAAATGGGCTACAAGAACAGGTTTAAGGTAATTGAGGCTATGTAAGACTCAGGGACTGAATTGTGGAGTATCTATGTAAATGGTAAAAAATAAAGGATTTTTTCTATATAAGGATTTTTGAACGTCAAACATGAATAAAAAACACCTTCATTACGTTTATTAAGATGGTTTGACACAATACTTAAAAATTGTAAAAAACATCTAAGAACATTTTTTGAATAGATTTCTAACTCATAATGAATCGCCAATAAACTGGGGCCTTAATTTGTACCATTATGAAGGAATGTATGTAAACAATTATTGTTGTTAATATTGTTGCTTTTTACTTTTTGAAAGTTGTATATCTTTCTAAGCATTGCTTATTTATTGCGATCAAACACAAATATTCGAACTAAAATAATTCTAAAATGTTCATTAAAAATGAATGTGTTTTACATGTGAAGTGTTCAGCCATCTTGTACATAGATATTAGAAGAACGCCACTATTACCATGTATGTAAATTGTTGGTTATCCACTTATCCACAGACGATATTGATGTTGTTGATACGATTAAGATCGTCCGTCGGCGAATATTATTGTGACTTTATAATAGAACCGATATACCGACATAACTCGCCTTGGGCTTTCAGAAAATAGGCTCAGTATAACAAAACCTATACACCTTGGTGGAGCTTAAAGAAATATTTATAGTGCAATAAAAATAGTACTTAGCTGCAATTATTTCTGTATTTCATAACATTGTATCTAGAAACATAAAAAAGCATTAACAATGAACTAAAAGTATGGTAGTTAGCTGATTTTTCCAACCTAATTTGCATTTTTATTACATTTATCTTAAACATTGCAATGTATGTTTAACATAAAACCGTTTAACTTAAAATTTTTTTTTACCTATTTTTATTACACGTACTACATACTTTTTTGTACTATAGTACCACTTTGGAGTTACCGAGTGAAATGCTTGTCGCAACACCATTGTCAAGTTTTCGTTATTTATTGAATTATTAATAAATTCTTCCATCGACATTATGTGGTTTCCAAAACACCCGAAGCAAAAAAAAAAAACCGGCCAAGTGCGAGTCGGACTCACGAAGGGTTCCGTACCATTATCTATAAAAATCACGTTTATTGTATGGGAGCCCCTTAAATATTTAT
This sequence comes from Pyrgus malvae, assembly GCA_911387765.1. Taxonomy (NCBI): domain Eukaryota; kingdom Metazoa; phylum Arthropoda; class Insecta; order Lepidoptera; family Hesperiidae; genus Pyrgus; species Pyrgus malvae. Next base: position 23,455,277 of record OU426953.1, read on the forward strand.
TTTATTCTATTTTTAATATTTGTATAACAATAGCGGCAACAGAAATACATCATTGCCTTTGATTATATCCATAGAAATCATTTCATTAAGATTGAATGAAAGGTAAATTGTGGTTTACGATTTATGACGTATTAAAAAAAACTACTTACTAGATTTCGTTCATACCAATTTTCGGTGAAAGTTTGCATCGTAATGTACATCATATATTTTTTTTAGTTATATCATTCTTTTATTTTAGAAGTTACAGGGGGGACACACATTTTACCACTTGTCACTTGCAAGTGTCTCTCGCGCAAACTATGCAGTATAAAAAAAATGATATTAGAAACCTCAATATTATTTTTGAAGACCTATCCATAGATACCCCACACGTTTGATTGAGGGTTTGTTGAAAAAAAATTTGAGTTTCAGTTTTAAGTATGGGGAACCCTCAAAATTTATTTCTTTTTTCTATTTTTGTGAGAAAATCTTAATGTGGTTAACAGAATACATCTACGTACCGAGTTTCAACAGTATAGTTCTTATAGTTCTTATAGCTTCGAAAAAAGTGGCTGTGACATACGGACGGACAGACATCACGAATCCATAAGGGTTCCGTTTTTTGCCATTGGGCTACGGAACCCTAATTACTAGCTTCCTGCCACTTAACTTTTGACTATGCTCCAGTTTGCTCAAATTTATAATTTTATTTTAAAAGCAATACAAACTTGGCTTGACATTTTGGCTCTAAAACCCCGCTTTATTCGGTCAATTAATTCTCATAACAAACGTAAAAAGTTATTTGACCTTTAGGCCTAGCTTTTAGCGACAAACCGTTGAAACTTTCGTTGTCAAGCCGGTGGGTGTAGTTTAGAACTAACCAGCAAGAGGTGATTGAACTTTTTACTGCCGCAGCCTTCAGTAACATTGGGTTTTTGAGTTAAACTTATTAAGGTTTAGTGAACTGTAAGCAATTGGATAGTTGATGGATAAATAATTATAAAGTTAATAGTATTAAAAGGTGGTAGAACTATTAAGGTTCGCCCGGGGAAGTACCTCCGCTGCTCCCACTTTTGCCGTGAACCAATTCTATTATATTTTGGTGGAAAGTTGCAGTTGCCGGCCACACTTATCTGAGGCGACCACCATCCTCCGGAGTAGCAGCTCAACTACATACGACCTCAGACAAGACTTACCTATGATTGCTTGAGGTTGTATGCAGATGTCCATGGGCTGCAGCGACCACTTACCACCACGTGGCCTGCTGCTGCTACTCTATTCAATTAAAAAAAACTACAATATACCTGAAATATTCTTGAGAAATCGGTCTGAATTCTGGAGATACATTTACACAGTCGGGTGTAAGATGGGTAACCGCTGTTTCATAGTTTCAACCGGAAATTTCATAGTTTTCCATGCTTCGCAGGATAGCAGCAGTACATGTTCTCGAATGCCACATGGGTGGTTTGAAAATATCTGACAGCGGGCTGTCCACTTACCCGCACTGAAACAGCGTGGAGTTAGCCAAATACAGGAAAATACTTGTGTTAAACAATACACTAAAAGAGATATGGCCATTATAGAGGCATACTATAAAGGTCGCTCACCTCAAGGTAAAAGTTATTTAACTTTCACATCCTCGTTTAGCGACAAACGCCTGACAAAACTTTTGTCGTCAGGCAAAGGCGTTAAACGTGTAAGTTTAGAGCTAACCTCGAGGTGCTTGAACAATATGTGAGAAAGAAGGAGTAAATCCAGAGAGTTATGTGAGAATTTGCATGCGAAAAAATTTATAAGATTAAGGAAGGTGTAAGAAAGTAAACTTAGCCAAACAAGTGCGATATGAATGGGATGGCTGCAAGTGGCAAAAATTAACTTGCCCGCTTCCATGCTCCGGACACAGAAGCCTACGGTTCCGTTTGTTATCGTTACATAACAGTTGTCAAACCTTAATGGAGGCCTTATTATTACCTTATTATTACCTTATTATTACCTTATTATTACCTTATTATTGCCTTATTACCTTATTCTGACACCGGATTGACTACTTATCCGTGTCTTCACAAACCCATACTGGATCAGCGTCGTGGAGTAAGCTCCAAGCCTCCCCAATAATGGGGAGAGACTCGTGCCCAGCAGTAAGAAGCTAGAAGGGTGCAGCCAATAGCTCTCTTTACGGAAAAGCATTTACTACTCGATCAAGTTAACATGACACCTGGGAGGCCATTCTGTATGCATTCGTCCATAAGTTCTAACATTTCCGGAATCATTTTTGGCATATTCAGACAGTTTTTTTCAAGAATTTATAAGATTAGCGTTTTAATTTCAAGCCACTAAATCCTATCTGTTGGCGCTGGTTCGAAGGTGGTTTTTTGGGTTTGGTTTATTTCAATTGGGTCGGCGGTATTTAACTTTGCAAGTCTATCGTACACATTTTGCATACGTGCGAAATAGGTATTAATTTTAACTTGTAACCTACGCAACGTACGCTGTACTTGATCCTGTGATTTAACTTGAGTCGCCATATTTTAATTTATTGAAACAGGTATAAAAATGGCGGCCGGCAAATAAGCAATTTTCTACCTATTCATGACTAAGGTGGCTAATGAACTAATTATCCTTGGCCGAAGTGACCAAAAAATGTTGGCGCTGGTTCGAAGGTGGTTTTTTGCGTTTTTTAAAAAGACCTAGGATAGGTAGACTACAAGGAATTTTGCTGAAGGGACTTACCGAACACGCGGTGTAGATTGCGGGTAGTTCTGTCCTGTTTCTTCTTTAATTTGTGTATTTTTGAGTGGCCACTCTTTTGCAACACTTCACAAACACAGTGAGTTATTTTTGCACCGGGGAAATGTCTCTAAATCACGGATTTTTACTTAATTTTCTTTAGCTTTTGACGAACGTAGGTGGGCCCGCGCGAAGCAATTCAAAAACTACTGTCGCAGGCGGCGAGGTGGCGCCGCACGCGCATCTCGGTAAGAGTAGGACAACCATGGGAGGGAAAGGGACAGGAATAATACACCTTCGCACCTCATGATTCCCTACTTTTGCATTTAGTTATTATTTAAATATAATTATTAGGCTTATTTGGCCTAAACACTATCCTACTAGTGTTATAAATGCGAAAGTAAGTTTTTTTCTTACTCTTTAACGCGAAAACTACTCAACCGATCATCATGAAACTTTGTACATACTTATTATATTTTTGGAGTTATCAGAAGTAAAATAGGATACATACTTTAAAAAAATAACGGGGGTGAAACCGCGGGGTACGGCTAGTAAATAATATTACTAGAATTTCTTCAGTTTTATCTCAAAACTGAGGCCTGAAAATTCACGAAGTTTCGGATACGGACGTACTGAGTAGCCTCCCAGCTGTCATGTTAACTTGACCGAGTAGTATATCTGATGATATACTGTCAAAGGTTTCTATGCCAGACTGCCGATCGAAGGATCCCGGGTTCGATTCCCAGCGAGGCAAAAATTTGAATGAAGAGTTTGAATTTCTGTTCTCGTTGAGGTTGTTATTATTTCTGTCTTTGTGTCTCCCTAATACCCACGACACAATGTATATGTGTCTACCCTGCTGGGGGGCTGTGAGTGTGAAACGCTATTTCTTTATTTAAGAGCTTAAGCATAAGGCCTACTATATTCATCGGAATAATCAATTCTGTGTAAGTGCCTTAACGTCACTCGTCGACCCTATCCCTAACCAATTTACCACACCTCTCCAACTTACAACTCGTACAACTATTAATGCGTGTTGAATACAGATTTCGCTTGTTATGCAAATGCCTGAAGCGATGTCACGGAGAAATATAGTACGTGTTACATACTTGTACTTTTAAAGTTAGCAAACCCGAGTACAATATTCATTTTTAGGGTTCCGTACCTCGAAAGGGTAAAACGGAACCCTTATAGGATCACTTTGTTGTCCGTCTGTCTGCCTGTCAAGACAATTTTATTCAGGAATGCGTGAAGGTACCAAACTGAATGTTATATCAAATACTCAGGTCCAATGTCCCTTGGAGCTGTGAAAAAATCAAACTTCTAAGTCAGCGCAATCAAAAGATACAGCCGTTTATGCCGCTTTCCGCAAATTTTCGACATTCACAAGGGAATCAAAACCTACAGAGTACTTCCCGTGAATTCAGAATCCTGAAATTTGGTACGAAGCAACAACAGATAAAGACCCATATTTATGAAAATAAAAGTATTCAAAAAAATTGCATTTGGCTAAGCCTTACGATTCAGCGTGGCAATGCCGCCAGTGTCTTGGGTACCATGCCTCACACGGGTTTTTTAGATGAAGTATTTTATTTGTAAACTTATTCTTATTATAAATAATTTTATATATTTTTTATTGTATAATAACTGTATATAATTAGTATAATTTAATGTTAATTTAATTACAGATAAAGTAAAAATTGCGAAAACCAAAATTTTTTTGTCACATCATATTATATTAAAAATATTTTACGGAACCCTCGGTGCGCGAGTCTGACGCGCACTTGGCCGTTTTTTTTATTTAAATAGAGTAGCAAACGAGCATGTAGGCCACGCGGTATTTAAGTGATCGCTGCAGCCCATGGAAGTATAATCGTATAATCCGCCGTATAACATTCCGGCTAGCTATTTTCTAAAACGGAGCCGTTCTGTATTGTGGCGGGTCGAATTAGCCGGATGGTTGTTGCGATACGTTCTACAATATGGCGGCTCACGTTTAGCCTCATTGTAATGAGGCCTCGTAGCCACCCACCCTACTTATGATTATGACCGCACTCGACATTGCTGAGCTTTATTGACACCCATCCTGCTTATGACCGCACTAGATGTTGCTGAATGGCCACCCATCCTACTTTTGACCGCACTCGACATTTCTTAGCTTTGTTGACATCCATCCTTTTTATGACCGCGTAAGATGTTGCCTAAGTCACCCATCCTACTTTTGACCGCACTAGGTGTTTCTTAATGGCCACCCATCCTACCTTTGACCGCACTCGATACTGCTTAGCTTTATTAGCACCCATACTTCTTATAACTGCACAACATGTTGGTTAATGACCACCCATCCTACTTTTGACCGCAGGTATCATTGAGCTAAGCAATGTCTCTGAAACACATTTTCACTATAATTATTTATTTTCGAAAAAAACCCAAGCCGAATCAGAGCACCCCACTATCCACGTGGTCTTGTCTGTACTTCCCCTAGAGTGTATATAAAAAGGCGGAGACGCGGAGGGAGACAACCAAAAAGCCGAAGCTGCGAAGGCAAGCGCAGGTGCCGCGTTTTCTTACGCTGGGGCGGAGGGAGTGGTCTTCCCGCAGCGCCGGAGATGTCACAGAGCCACTTGTTTTATTACATTATCCAAGCCTTGGAAGATATTATAAATATAAAATTGCTAGTTAATGTGATTAATTTATTGTCAATTATCACTTTATCTAAATTAAGTAGATATTATAAATAATGGCTAGATAATTATAATATCCGGATTTATTACTTTGGCTGTAACATATTGACAGTTGGGCGGCACGATATTACGCCGCTTTGACGAATGCGAAGAGCTCATACAATACAACGTTCGCTAATTAAGCTGAATTGCAATCCGGCTGAACCAGAGTGCGCCGCATTACAATACAGCCCTGTTTTAGGAAATAGCTAGCCGGAATGTAATACGGCGGAATATACAATCCGACTGCGACATATACACAACATCAAGGAAGCATTGGTAAGTCTTGTCTGAGGTCCTATACAGTTGTGCTGCAGCTACCTCGAAAGCTGCTGGTCGCCTCGTGTAAGTCTGGGAGGCCACTGTACCTTTGAACTGGAACACAATAGAATTGATTCTCGGCAGAGGTGGGTGCCGCGGTGGTACTTCCTCAGAATAACCAATAAAGTCTACCGCCTACATTTTAGTGAGCATAGTGCAAAATCCATACTTTAATATAAATTCAAAAATAACTCTGTCTGTCAGTCCGTCTGTAACGCTCTCCCGCTTAAACTAATGAACCAATTTTAATGGAATTTAGAATCCAGATAAAGAGGACCTTGGGGAAGGGCATACGATTGTTTTTATCTTACGGTAACATATGAACCGGGTCGACGCAGGCGAAACCGCTGGCGGAAGGCTAGTAAAAATTTTGATCGAAATGATCCCACTCGTCGAATGCGGGATGATGGATGTAAATAATTATGCTACTGTATACTTTTTTACCTACTTGAATTTTTTATTTAAATAATGTATAATAAGAATTTGCTGCTGGCGATTGGTAATTTTATTTCTATTTAAGTTGTAGACATTGGTTAATATTAAGATTATGACCAAAAAAAAACAATTAAGATTACGACCAAAAAATCTATGTGTCTTACTTTGATTTTTATCAAGAGAAAAAAGTCGTCATTCGCATAGAACAGCTACTTGCGAACATTATTTAATACAATATCATTTGGGATTCAAATTAGACGTACTATTCTCGATCCGAATGGATAATTAATAAAGTTTCCGATGGAATATTAAATTTATATTAGTAAGAAAAAGTGGGTCCTTATTACTCTGTTTTAATTTTCAATGGAAAATTTTTATGCCAGCCAACGGGAATAAAATTTATGACGAACTAATTACCTAGTTTTATAAGTTCTTTTCTACGGTATAATATTTACTTTTCCTTTGCCTATTATTATAAATGTACTTTCAAATAGGACTTGTTGTCACTAAAATTGTACAAAAGTCAGCGTTTTTTGCACACTTTAATTTTCAGAGTCACTGAGTTCGGTCTCCGATAGTGACTCTGCAAATTAAAGGGCTCGGCATATTTACCATTTACATATAAGGAAATCACAACCTAAGGATGTATTTAGTTGATACTCAATTTAAAATATAAGTGCAAGTACCTAGTATCAAGAAGTATCGTACGCAGAAATTGAAATTAATTAGTTTGTTAAACAGGCTATAATCTCTGGAACCACAGCTAGTATTATTTTATTATTTGATGGCAGATGAAGGCTTCAACTCCCTTCAAGTCCCTTAGTCTCTGCATAGTAAATACTGTAGAATATCTGTTGAATAACCTATAGTTGATTTATGCAAGTTTTAATTAAGCACCGAACCTTAAATATTTTACAAGGATTTAACAAACAAAATTCATAAAGTTTCTACGTTCAATTTAATCTGGAGAGTTTGCGGCTCAAATCTGCGTAGTAGAGCTAGTAATATAAAATGTTTCTTACATTCACGGACGAGTAAAAAAGTTACATTATACGTTATTTGAAGAGGAGGTCACGTTACTCATAACTAAATTAAGCGGTTAAGTTAGTTTAGTGCCGTATATCAAGATTGCGGCAATTACATACGTCTGCACGGCAGCTTCATTAAATTTACGCCCTCTGTCGGTTTAATAAAACTGCGGTTAGCGATAGTTGTACGTTATTAGCCTTATTATCAGTATTGTTCAGGAAAGATAATAAAATTAATACTATTATCATAACGCGTTTACGGGTAATACTCCTAATAAAATAAAACTTAACTAGCTCAAAATAGAGATATCATGACTCTGCGGCTTTTGTTGAACGCACACAATCTACGCGGCTCAGCAAAACATAAGGAGCCGGGAGTAAGATAGGTGATTGTGAGCTCATGCAAGCCACATTTAGAAACATAAACAGAATAAAATCAGTAATAGATCTAAGAGAATACGGTCAGAATAAATATGCAGAATTATTTAGCATATTACATAGACGACTGAGCATATTTAATTCGGAGGCAGATCACAATTTCTTTGCTATTTATTATATCAATACTATAAATACTAATCTTTATAATATAATAATCTTTATATATATAATTCTTCTGTACGTGTGTTGACAGTGAACTCCTCCTAAACGGCTGGACCGATTTTAATGTTTTTTTGTGTGTGTTCAAGTGGAGACGAGGATGGTTTATATTCACAATTTGGGCCACTGGAAATGTTTTTTTTATTATTTTTTTTATTTTTAAGTTTCGCATATAAATTGTTCCTACCTGTCAAACGTTTTTATTTCGTGCCGTGCCGTTCTAAACTTTGACACAGTCAGAATAACAGGACAGTTCGTATGTCATTATTTGTTTTATATTTTTGTTTGACAGTAACATGAAATCTCTTTAAGATAATAAAAAAACAAATTCTATTTGGACAACTTCTGCATCCGGGCGGAGCTGGGCGGGACCACTAGTAATTATATAAAAAACAGATTATCATTATATAAAGGGTATCGTATTACCTATAGTTCGCAAACCAGATTTGTTTGAACTCATAACTAAGTTAAACAATTACGTGAGTGTAGTTGGATAATATCACGATTGCGGCAATTACGTCTGCGCAACATGTGCGTAGGCAACTTCATTAAATTTATCCGCCGTCTGTCGGTGTTAATAAAACTGCGGTTAGCGATAGTTGTGTGTTATTGTGTGTACTTTAGTACAATAGGAATAATATTATGAACACTATCGTAGTAACCTTTTACGTTAATGTCTATATTGAATAGTAAGGATAACATGAATTATAATCATGATTGTTTATATACGACTAAGCTCTCGTGACATTTTTGAATGGTGAAGTGATGATGTCATCAGCGTATTCTCCGAGCGACCGACTGCGACGGCTCAAGAAGAAGGACCTCGTTTAGGTCCGAAACTAGACGGCCTTAACGAAGAACAAAAAGTCCCCGAGGTTAGTCGTTCTTAACGCGGCTCAAATTTGCACAGCATAGATAGTAATATAAAGTGTATCTTATATAATAATATAGGTATGTATTATCACTCCCAAACATACATTGTTTGAAGAGGAGGTCACGTTGTTCATAACTAAATTACATGGTTAAGTTATATAGTGCCGTAATATCACGGTTGCGGCAATTACCTACGCCTGCGCGGCGTGTGCGTAGGCAGCTTCATAAAATTTCCGCGCCCTCTTTAAAACTGCGGTTAGCAATAGTTGTACTTTATTGTCTGTATTTTGTAGGGGGATAATATGAATACTATTGTCGTAATGTAGAAAATATAAAGATATTTCACGAAGTGTGCGCTCTGGTTGTAGTAGTGATGTGTGCTGTCAAGCGCGCAAGTATGTCCGAACATCTCTGCAAACATTACTCATACAACTCTTCTACGTTTAGTTATCATGCTCACGTTACTCGACACTGAGCGCTCTCAAAGTTACACGTAGGTACTTAAACACTATGCATATAAATATGCACGCCTCACAACATTCATAGCCGGACGGACATCGTGACATAGAACATCTATAATAGATATTACATAACAATGTTTTCATTACTGTGCATGCCTGTAAGTTATAAAAAAATATCTGGCGTGTGACGTCCACCAAACTCGTACCTACTTACGAGTACATACTGCGTACTACGTACTTACTACTACCTACGTACTACTTACGAGAGAATAGGAGATATTAGAGAAATCAAACCTTTTCGGCGGCCTTGCGAGACTTTGATAAACTCGAACTGGGTGCACGGTGCATCACACCATACAATAAAAGTAAGTTAAAATTATAATTACAACTAGCGACCCGCCCCGGCTTCGCACGGGTGCAATACTGATACTAAATACACTACAGAAAAACTGTGAACGTCGTATATAAAAACATAGCGGCCCGCTCTGGCTTCGCACGGGTATAAAATATATAGCCTATGTGATTAAAATCGATCCAGTAGTTTTGATTTATTCATTACTGCCCGTGGCCCGCACGCGTTAAATTTGGAGTAAAACAATCCCCCTTTCCCTATACCATGAAGATTTCCTGCTATCTTTGGAATATCTAAATTCATACACTACATTTTTACTTATTTACTTTTTACATTTTTAACTATTTATTTTATTTTTACAACATATTACAGAATGTCTTTATAAACAACGTTCACAGCTTTCTTGTCATTAGACAATACAAACATGTTTTCTCTGGAGGTCACTCTTGAAAGAGCGACATAATTTATATTTTAAAACTACTATCATACAAATTTTTTTTCATACAATTATTTATCGTAACTTACTTATAATTACTGATACGTTGTCGCGCTGAAAAGCACGTTTTTATTACCTAAGTATTGCTATTTTCCTCGCTGGAGAGCTCCGATATAATAAACGCGTCCGATCGCAGCTAAATTCAAAGTGCTATAGGGAAAACCGCGGCCTCAGACGGGCTATTTATAGACACGCTCTTGCCGCACCGGGTGGCCGGCCGGTACCGCCGCAAACGCTACGTCCCGCAATTTTTAAATCTGTAATATCTTCGAAAATATTCACTTAAATCATACGGTGTAAAGGGCCATATAGATCTTTATTAAATGAACAATGTATTCAAGGTATTTAATTGGTTAAGGATTAATGCTGTATTGGTTAAAATCGCTTCGATAATTAGCCATTATTTGTCGTAAAAAGTAAATGACAAAAAAAAGTTATTGTGGGTTATCCATAAGAGATAGACATATACCATCACGGACTTTTCTGTAGACCTTTTCAATGTGTACAATACTTAGTACATTATTTTGATAAAACTCGTAGGGTTCAGCCTGCGTTTGCAATGTAAGCGGAAAATTTTTTTATTATTTACGACATCACAATCATTAGAAACCTCAAAAATAGCAGTACTTCTCCACTATTTAATGGATGTTATTATACATATAAACCTTCCTCTTGAATCACTCTATCTATTAAAAAAAACCGCATCAAAATCCGTTGCGTAGTTTCAAAGATTTAAGCATACAAAGGGACATAGGGACAGAGAAAGCGACTTTGTTTTATACTATGTAGTGATGATAAGCCAAATCAGCAAATTAATTGGTCTCAGTCTCCGCCGTGATGCCACCAAGACCGGTGACGGGAGCTCGACACCCCTTTCGGGCACCTCCGAATAAAACCACGTGAGTACAGTCGTGATATTTATATTAACAAATTATGATACTTATAATATTCGATTATCAACTGTAAAACCGACATTGTATTCTTCTTTTACAATTTAAAATTCATGTGATACTAAACTTTAGTAACAAAAACACTATCACATGACCACAGTATCAATTGCTGAAATAAACAAATAATTATGTGGAATATAGTCACATAGAGCGAACTCTGCCCAGTATTGTATTTAAGCTCGGCATCTGTCAAGAATACAGTGAAATGTCTCGGCGAGTCAATCCGTCCTGCAACACTGCAATTTCACGCTAGTGGAAAATTCACTGTGTTGTCACACAGAGCTGAGTTAATTTGAAGCAAAATTCAAGCCCCTGAGATTAAAAATAAAATAAAGCTTTTCCGATTTTTATCAAGATTTCGAGAGTTTTTAGAGATTCTGATATAAAAAAAATATGGGTAATATCGTGCATATTTTTACAAAAAGGCAATTCTATCATGTTTGTAAAAATTCGATGTCTATAGACACTTGACTGCTTGTTGCCCAATCGTAACAGACAACTAAAACGGGGCTTCCGAGATTGCGGGAGTGAGAATGGGACCGCGAACTGTCCAGTTAAGCGGCCTTGGAAAGGACGGCGTTCTGTGCGTGGCCGCATGTCATCCAATCCAATCATGCAAGCATTGGAAGGTGCAACAGAGCAACGAAGCTCTTCGGATGATGGCTCTGTTTTGGAGCGCCGTATGTGAGGACAACAATCCGATCCGCTGGAGACTGTAAACTGTGTGCCTACATTCAAAATTATACAAGAGTTTTTTCGTGATTGTTGACCTACATACATATTTTAAAGCTGACATATTATAAGGCTGCAATGACCACTTAATACCACACCGTTTTCATGCTAATTAATAATGTAATATATTATTATTTCTCAGATTTACAAAACCTATGTTTCATACCATAAATTGCGCAAAGAAACTTACATCCAATATTGTTCATTGTACAAGAAACACCGAGCAACACAAGTTTGCACACAGCCAAATTAAATTGCCAACACTGCAAGCTCTGGATCTAAAATGAAAATCTATAACATTAGGGCGGGTAAACACGGCGCTCGTTTATTTCGGCACGTGCCACCGGAAATTGCTCCTTATTATTGGACGCAATAAATCATGGCACGTGTAGGTGGGTTACCTATTGGGGTTATTTCGGTAATGCATTAGAGTGGCGAAAATTTTCTCGTTAGACTAACAGGAGTCAAGCGAAAACTTTGTTTCGTGTCACCTTTTATATCAGTACTAATACTCTAGAGTAGCAGCCCAATTGCTTGGCCTTGGTCTAAGATGGTCTAGATGTTAATGTGTTCTTTTTAATATGCTTTTCTAGTTTCTAAGAAAGTTTTAGGATGTTGGTCACTTAAGAGAATCTTTATAGATTTTCTTTATATACTTAATTTTGATGAAATGGATACCGAATCGAAAAGGCAAAATGTGAAAATTGAATTTAACTGAAGGATGTATCTAGACCGGTGATGAAATTATAGTTATAGAAAAAACATTAGTGTTAAACCCCAATCAATCAATATTAAGTCGCAACCGAAAAACCGATTATTTGTGAACTTTAGAAAATCCGTAGCAAATGTACCTTTTTATTACCTTCAAATGTTATCATGGCTTTGTTTTGCTTTAAGATACGGAATTATACTTTGGAAATGACATAATATGTAATTGACATTAATATGTTATAAAGAGACCACAATGACATCTACTCTCCCGAACATGGGCCCATGGCGCCGCGCGTGGAGCACGCCAGTGCGTTCCACCGGAGATCCCGGTTTCCTCCCCAAGCACAAAGACAGGCCACCGATATCCTCTGTCAAGATGCTGGATACCTTTTGAAGGTTCCCCCCCCCCCCCGAAACAAAAAAATATACCTACTAGTAAGAGTACATACGAGTATAATTCTAATATCGAAGGGGTTAGATATTTTGGCGAGACGCTTTAAATTACGACCCTCCCAAGGTTTTCCATTTCCTTTTATATCAGTACTAATACTCTAGAGTAGCAGCCCAATTGCTTGGCCTTGGTCTAAGATGGTCTAGATGTTAATGTGTTCTTTTTAATATGCTTTTCTAGTTTCTAAGAAAGTTTTAGGATGTTGGTCACTTAAGAGAATCTTTATAGATTTTCTTTATATACTTAATTTTGATGAAATGGATACCGAATCGAAAAGGCAAAATGTGAAAATTGAATTTAACTGAAGGATGTATCTAGACCGGTGATGAAATTATAGTTATAGAAAAAACATTAGTGTTAAACCCCAATCAATCAATATTAAGTCGCAACCGAAAAACCGATTATTTGTGAACTTTAGAAAATCCGTAGCAAATGTACCTTTTTATTACCTTCAAATGTTATCATGGCTTTGTTTTGCTTTAAGATACGGAATTATACTTTGGAAATGACATAATATGTAATTGACATTAATATGTTATAAAGAGACCACAATGACATCTACTCTCCCGAACATGGGCCCATGGCGCCGCGCGTGGAGCACGCCAGTGCGTTCCACCGGAGATCCCGGTTTCCTCCCCAAGCACAAAGACAGGCCACCGATATCCTCTGTCAAGATGCTGGATACCTTTTGAAGGTTCCCCCCCCCCCCCGAAACAAAAAAATATACCTACTAGTAAGAGTACATACGAGTATAATTCTAATATCGAAGGGGTTAGATATTTTGGCGAGACGCTTTAAATTACGACCCTCCCAAGGTTTTCCATTTCCTTTTATATCAGTACTAATACTCTAGAGTAGCAGCCCAATTGCTTGGCCTTGGTCTAAGATGGTCTAGATGTTAATGTGTTCTTTTTAATATGCTTTTCTAGTTTCTAAGAAAGTTTTAGGATGTTGGTCACTTAAGAGAATCTTTATAGATTTTCTTTATATACTTAATTTTGATGAAATGGATACCGAATCGAAAAGGCAAAATGTGAAAATTGAATTTAACTGAAGGATGTATCTAGACCGGTGATGAAATTATAGTTATAGAAAAAACATTAGTGTTAAACCCCAATCAATCAATATTAAGTCGCAACCGAAAAACCGATTATTTGTGAACTTTAGAAAATCCGTAGCAAATGTACCTTTTTATTACCTTCAAAAGGTTATCATGGCTTTGTTTTGCTTTAAGATACGGAATTATACTTTGGAAATGACATAATATGTAATTGACATTAATATGTTATAAAGAGACCACAATGACATCTACTCTCCCGAACATGGGCCCATGGCGCCGCGCGTGGAGCACGCCAGTGCGTTCCACCGGAGATCCCGGTTTCCTCCCCAAGCACAAAGACAGGCCACCGATATCCTCTGTCAAGATGCTGGATACCTTTTAAAGGTTCCCCCCCCCCCCCCCCCGAAACAAAAAAATATACTAGTAAGAGTACATACGAGTATAATTCTAATATCGAAGGGGTTGGATATTTTGGCGAGACGCTTTAAATTACGACCCTTCCAAGGTTTTCCATTTCACTGTTATGTTTTTAATTACATTAATATTACGCTCTGCTGTTAAAGGCTTGGAAATTCTTAACCGTACGATATCAAAGGAATGTGCTTTAAACCGATTGAACTGGATTTTGTTCTATAGTTATTTTGTTGGAAAATGCCATTATTAAAAGAAATATTTCTACATCAATATGCTATTCTTCAATTCTTATTAGTTATTCAGTAAAAAGTAACGAAACGAAACTTCAATTTTTTATCTGAAAATTTTGATACAGGTAGAAATTTAAATAAAAACTTATTATTGTCATATGTTAAGGATCGACTTTACTGTGTGTAAATAAGGTGGTAGTCAGATAATTTACAACGGTCATTTACAGTGGTCTATGTAGCTGAGCCTAACGGGCGCGGTCAGGTTTGAGATGGGTGACCGCTAGTGGCAAAATATTGCATGCGCGTTTCCGTGCTTCGGAGGGCACGTTAAGCCGTCGGTCCCGGTTGTTGTCGATAGATAGCAGCCGTTAAACCTTGTCGGAGGCCTTATGGGCGGTTTGAAAACATCCGACAGCGGGTTGGCCACTAACCCGCATCTCCATCAACCCGCATAGGAGCAGCGTGGTGGAGTAAGCTCCAGGCCTCCCCAATAAGGGGGAAGAGACCCGTGCCCAGTAGTGGGACGCAAAAAGGGTTGCAGCCAGATAATTTACAACAACTGATCAATTTCTCCTCCATTTTGGTCACTAAAGCACTTGATTATACCTAGAATACTAAATAATAACGCTATGTACAATCAGGGTTAAAAGTAATGGGGCGTCTTATAGCCAATTTTCACCTACACGCTTCAAACATTCTATTCATCTATGTTCTTAGCGTGTGATGTGCTCACGAAAAAAGGTCAACAATTTAACATACAGACAGATAAGAATGCAGAACATAAGGCAATTTTGATGACAAAATTATATTAGTATTAGATTACATTAGTATATACGTAAAGTTATAAGCTCGAAGGGGTTCGCCGATATTGTGGCGAGACGGTTTAATTTACGACCCTTTTGAGGTTTTCCATTTCACTGGTATGTTTTTAATTACATTAACATAAGGTTCTGGTGTTAAAGGCTTGAAAAGCCTTACATATACGATATCAAAGGAATGCGCTTTGTACTGATTGAACTCGAAATTGTTGAATAGTTGTTTTAATAGAAAATGGAATGTCATTGTTTTAATTATTTCTCTTTATTGCTTCATCAGTGTCCATTTAATAAAATGTTACAAAAGATTTTTCAGACTTTATTGGTAATATTTATTAATGATGGAAATTGAAATAAAAACTAGTTGTAGTATGTACAGGATCGATTAAACCATTTGTAGGAAGGTTAGCAGTTACGTTATGTTTATAAAAATATTGATTAATATATTTTTAAACATTATTAAAATATCAGATACCCACTTAAAATTTATACACAGCTCTATGTAAGAGTACAGGCAGTGCTTAGACATAAAAATAACCATAAAACCAACAAGTTTTTTAAAATAAAGTAGCAGATGCAACTGACTATGTGATATGGTGATGACTGATGAGTGGACACTGGAGCTGGCGAGGTAATTTGAATTTTAAATTTTGTTCTTAGACTGGGTGTTTCTGTCCCTGTTTGTATGTATCCATAGTACGTGGATAATACAAAGGAAGTCCTAGAATGGGTTATTAAAAATGGAATTTAATAAATATGCAAGTTCAAAGACTTCAAGACTCAAACAGAAACATGCAACCTTTAGTTGTAGTAGTAGTGACGACCTGCGTGCCGCAATGGTTACCATGCCGGACTGCCAATCGAGGGGTCCCGGGTTCGATTCCCGGCGAAACAGAAATTTGAATGATGAATTTAAATTTCTGTTCTCTGTCTGGGTGTTTGTGTTCCTGTCTTTGTATGTGTTCATGGTACCCACGACACAGGGTATTAATTACCCTACTGTAGGGCTATGAGTGTGTAACGTTTATTTATTTAGTTGCAATGTTCAACACGTTAAAAAAAATCCTACGGCAGTATTTTATTAAAATTGGTCTACATGTAAGAGTTTTATAAGGTAGAATATGAAAATATAAATGTATGAAGCGTCAGCTGTGCAAGACTTACTGCTTCCGAGCTCGTGAGCTCATGTATTATGTAAGCGGTTGGGTAAGTGAAGGTAATTTAGTATGTCGTCGTTTATAAGAATCATGCGATTAAAAGATGCTTTATTGATTAAAAGAGAAGCCCAATTGATTATTTTTGTACCGGAACTGGGTGAACGGCGGGACGTCACGAAGGTGACCGAACGTGAGCGGAATCGTGTTGGGGCGAACGACGCCATTTTCCACATGCATTTTTCTTGGAGCAGATAGACTTCAACACGAGACCGTTGGTTTACTCAACTCCGATTAGGACTATTGTCGTTTCATATCTTATCGTATCATATCTATCTTCAACATACTGTGTCAGTCGCTATCATCATTGTCGGATTTTATTTGCCTGAGACCTACGCCATGAATCCTGTGAACCCTGTACCAGAAGACCCTGCTGCTACAAGTAATACCGCTAATCCATCACTAACAACGTCAAGTATAACTTTTTTTTTCAAG
This sequence comes from Pyrgus malvae, assembly GCA_911387765.1. NCBI lineage: Eukaryota > Metazoa > Arthropoda > Insecta > Lepidoptera > Hesperiidae > Pyrgus > Pyrgus malvae. The sequence goes on from OU426953.1 coordinate 23,472,281, forward strand.
AAACGTACTGTTTAAAAAATTTAATAGGATTTCGTTACATCTTGCTAAACATAACTCTTTACACTCAGAAATCTTCTACAGTTTACTCTCTAGACTGTGATAATATATTATGAGTATATGAGCTGATTCAAGGTAGGCTAGTTCAAATATTTCAAATAGTTTATTTCAGTACATATTTAACATTGTTACATGTTATTAAGGATTCTCTGCCTTTTGCTGTAGCTTGCGCTGTGTTGCAAAAGACAGTTTCTTCCCCGAGTGATGGCTTATACTAATATTTAAATATCGAACATAGTAAAAGAAAGAAAAAAAAATGTACAAAATTTATATGCTTCCCAGTTATAGTTTTTAAAACAGCAATCTGTGTGTGAGATTATGTTATGAGTATGTATGTGTGTATGAGTGTGTGTGTTTGTGTGTGAGAGAGTGTGTGTGTGAGAGTGTGTAATGGTGTACGAATGTGTGTGTGTGTGTGGTTATATATATAAATAAACATTATTTGCGCTTTCGGAAGTCCATGTGCGAAAAAGTTTAATGTTTCTGGTAAATATATCCTTACTTTTCCCGTTCTAGTAGTTTTTCTGTACTTTCATAATCAAGGCTTAGCAAAAATTCATTAGTAGGTAGTATTTTTAAAATTATGTGAATTAAGTGGTTTTAATTTAATTATTTTATTTATAATATTATATAATCTAGGGGACAGATAGTTATAATGTCTTCTGGCTATACCACTATTACATTTAGGTACTGGACATTTGTCAACTCTTTAGTAGGTAATAATTCACACAGAACTATAGACAAAGACTTTTATTTGCACAAATATGGGCGTTTCCTTCATCAGGTATGTAAATATTACAATAATTAAAACTTAACTAATTACAAATATAAAAATGTACATTGAAACAGATTTCTTTATTATATTATACTTATATTATTATTATCATTATTAATTACTAGTGGTCGCCCGCAACTTCGTCCGCGTGGACTTTGGTATTAGTCATAGCATGATGTTATATAGCCTAAAGCCCTCGGGTGGCTCCCCTGGGGTTACCCGTGTCCATAGGCGACGGTGATCGCATAAAACCACGCGGCCCATCTGCCTTTAAAAAAAGCCTTCCCCGATAAATGGACTATCCAACAAAAAATATTTTTTCAATTGGAACCAGTAGTTCCTGAGATTAGTGCGTTCAAATAAACATACAAATGAACAAACGAACAAACTCTTCATCTTTATGTATATATTAAAATATTGATTAACGGGCTAATATAAAAAAATATAAGTAAGCCAAAGACAATACTATACTTTATTTATCTATGAAATAAAATAAGAAACATAAAATTTTTCTTTTCTTTTAATATTGAATGGCTAAAAGGATTTTTATACAATGCCGTAAAACGAATAAAAAAATAAGAAACATAAAAGACAGACGTGACAATTTTGATAGCTGCGTCAAAATGTGAATAAACAAACACAGAAATTAAATAATTTTGTAAATAAATAATAAAGGAAAAGCAAAGTATAAGAATAAAACAAAAGGATGTAAGTTATAAAATACGATAATGGACGTGAATTGTAGGGACAGCAATTATATGTTTGTGTCATATTATTTCATACCGATTCGCCAGTCACGGGTTGTTCGGGGCGGCAATCGGGTGTGTGCAAAATTGGAACAATATATCGAGTGAATTGGAACTATTATTATCTTTTATTTATCCCCGACACCCGTGCCTCAACATTGGTTACCCACGACGTACGGCTTAGTTTACTATTGTGATCAATATCCGGAACGATTTTTTCCTGCTGGACTTCAGTATGAGTAAACCACAAGCTACCAGTATGACACAAGAAGCGAGTGACCTGGCGACCATCTCCGTGTCGGCAAGGATTCCCGAGTTTTGGGCTGACATGCCCAGACTATGGTTCGCCCAATTTGAAACAGTTATGGAACCGCAGAAACAGGGGGACACGGCAAAATTTAATATGGTGGTAGCCAAGCTTAATCGCGACGCTCTGCAGCAGGTAGGCGATTTGATCATGACGCCACCGGAAGACAACAAGTATAACACCATTAAGACCAGATTGTTAGCCGTGTATGAAGAAAGCGCCGAGCGTCAGTTTCACAAACTTGTGAGTGAAATGGATCTAGGATCGCAGAAGCCATCTCAACTGCTCCGCAAGATGTCCGAACTGGCCCGCAATACCAACGTGTCTGCTGATGCTTTGAGACGCCTTTGGGTGTCGAGACTACCAGGTGCTGTAAAAGCAGTTTTGTCAGTAGTCCAAGACGATACAAAATTGGATAATCTGGCCTTAATAGCCGATAAGGTCATGGAAAATCTTCATGGAGACGACGTTGCTACCGTTACTACGTCTGCCCCTTCAGTTGTTCCCGAGTTGGTGTCCCAGATGATGCAGATGTCTTTGGAGCTGAGAGGATTGCGAAGGGAGGTGAATGAAATGCGAGGTCGATGCTTGCCCAGGACGCGTGGAAATGCGTGGCACCGACAGAGGTCAAGGTCGCAACCACGGCGCCCGCAGAGGACCTCAGATAACCCGAAATGGCTATGCAGGTTTCATTATCGCTATGGAGTGCACGCGAAGGCTTGTGAAGAACCATGCAACTGGAAGCAGCCTGGAGTTTCTACTAATTCGGAAAACTAATCGCCGCCCAGTCTTGCATGGTGGGGGACTGCACAGCGTTACCTGGAAACCATCGCTTATGTGTTATGGACCGGAAGTTAAGAATTTCTTTCCTCGTGGATACAGGTGCAAATGTATCGGTATTACCGGTAAGTCAATTTAAGGGTGATCGCTCAGAAAGTAGTTATAAATTATTCGCTGCAAATAATACAGAAATAAAAACATACGGAGTTAAGTGTTTAGAATTAAATTTAGGGTTACGTAGGAGTTTTAAATGGAACTTTATAGTTTGTGACGTTAAACAAGCCATATTGGGCGCAGATTTTATTGAGCACTTTAAATTAATTGTAGATTTACATAATAAAAGACTTATAGATACTGTTACAAATTTACGATCGGATGGGTCCATCATACGGTATGACGAGCCTTCGGTTAAGAGCATACAGAATGACAATCCGTATAGGGAAATTTTAGAAAAATTTTCAGATATTACCAAGCCGACTTCTCACAAGGAAAACGCATCTCATTCGGTTTTTCATCACATAGTTACTCATGGTTCACCGGTATGTGCGCGGCCTAGGCCACTACCTCCGGACCGATACATTAAAGTAAAACGAGAATTTGAATTGATGCAAGAACTCGGTATTTGTAGACCTGGTAAGGGGGAGTGGTCGAGCCCGCTACATGTGGTACCTAAAAAAGACGGACAGATACGTCCGTGCGGTGATTACAGAGCACTTAATGCTATAACAAAACCTGATCGTTATCCTATTCCTAGATTACATAATTTTACATATATGTTGCCGAATAAATGTTGGTATTCACGGTTAGATTTAAATAGAGCTTACCATAATATATCCGTTGCACCAGAGGACATAGAGAAAACCGCAATTGCTACACCATTTGGCCTTTATGAATTTCCCCGCATGACTTTTGGGTTAAGGAATGCGGCGCAGACCTTTCAAAGGTTCATGGACCATCAGGTGTTAAGGGGTATAGAGCGGATAGAAAACGTAAATGGTACAGGCGAGTCAGCACTTTTTTGTTATATAGATGACATCCTTATAGCGTCAGATTCAGAGGAAGTTCATAGACAGCATTTGATAAAACTTTTTGAGAGATTAGATAAATTGGGTGTTACTATTAATTTAAGTAAATGTGTATTTGGTAAATCTAAACTAGAGTTCTTAGGGTATATGGTTTCAAAAGAAGGTATTAGTCCGTTACCGGAAAAGGTGCAAGCTATTACTAGCTACCCAAGGCCTGTCACTATAGAACAGCTGCGACGATTTTTAGGCATGTTTAATTTTTATAGGTCTCACCTACCCCATGCTATTGCATATCAGGCTGAACTTAATAAGTATCTGCATAATTCTAGAAAAAAAGATAAGACGAAAATTGACTGGACTGACACGAGTATTGAAGCTTTCGAAAAATGCAAATTAGGACTTAAAAATGCTGTTACGTTATCTCATCCTGCCATGGACTCACCATTAGCCCTTATGACAGACGCATCCGATACATGCATCGGTGCTGTATTACAGCAAAAGATCGATGGTAAATGGTTACCCTTAGGTTATTATTCCAAGGCGTTATCTGCTACTCAAAAGAAATATTGTACTTATGATAAGGAATTGACCGCTATTTATATGGCTATGATACATTTTCGTAATATGATTGAAGGTCGAGAGTTAACCATTTTTACAGACCACAGACCTCTAGTTTATGCATTTTCTAAGTTAGGTACGGATAAAGAGATCCCTCGAAGAGCTAGGCAACTGTTGTATATTAGCGAATTTACTAGCGACATACGGCATGTTAGTGGAACAGAGAACGTTGTAGCAGACGCTTTATCTCGAGTAGATTCTATTATTTGTCCCACGTCTATAGATTACGATGAGCTCGCCCAGGCACAAGAAGGCGATAAACAGGTCACACCTGAGCGAAACGGTAACTTGATATTTAAATATTATTCCTGGTAGTGATAAGCGTGTTTATTGCGAAGTTTCAACGAGTAATGCTAGACCCGTTTTACCTTTAAGTTTTCGTAAAAAAGTATTTGATATTATTCATAATATAAGCCATCCAGGAGTTCGTACTACTAGGAAAATCATAACACAAAAATTTTTTTGGAACGGAATGAATAAGGACATTAATGATTGGAGTAGAGCATGTTTAATTTGTCAAAAATGTAAAGTTAACCGTCACACAGTTTCAGATTTAAGTAATTTTCCTCCTAGCAGTAGATTCGAACACATTCATACAGATATAGTAGGTCCTTTGCCTACGACTAGGCAAGGATATCGTTATTGTATTACAATTATAGATCGTTTCACGCGTTGGCCGGAAGCTATAGCAGTTTCTGACATATCAGCTGACACAGTCTCTAAAGTAATATATGAACATTGGATTTGTAGATTTGGGTGTACTACCAAAATTACAACAGACCAAGGTAGACAGTTTGAGAGTGACCTTTTTAACGCGTTAATGAAGCTTATGGGTGTACAGAGGATAAGAACTACCCCGTACCACCCTCAGAGTAACGGTATGATTGAAAGATGGCATCGTTCGTTAAAAAATGCTTTAACAGCACGTTTAACGGATGGTACTGATTGGGTTGATGAGCTACCTACAGTCATGTTAGGGTTAAGAATCGCAAGTAGGACCGATACAGGGTTAAGTTCTGCTGAGTTAGTTTATGGACAAACAATTAGATTACCAGGCGAATTTTTCCATACAGAGAATCGACAGTTTAGTGATCAACATGTTTTTCTAGAACATTTACGCAAGACAATAAGTAGGATTCGACCCAAGTCACGAGCGATAAGCGATTCGCGTAAGATATTTGTTAGTAGAGATTTAAAAACTTGTACACATGTATTCGTTAGAAATGATATTTTGAAAAAGTCGCTTAGTCCTACTTATGATGGCCCATACCTTGTTTTAAATAGAAATGACAAATTTTTTAGTATTAGATTACCAAACAGGGACATTTGTATATCAATTGATAGACTTAAACCGGCATATTTATTGGATGAGGAAAAGAGTAACTTGTTAGATAATAATAAATTTCAGTGTATTAATAAATATGAATCAGGCAATGAAGAACCTTTAATAAAATCGCCTACGCTTATGACTCGAACTACGCGTAGTGGCCGGCAGGTAAAGCCACCCGTGCGTTTTTTGTAAAGTGCATAGGTAATAGGTACTAACTAATTTAATGTTATGCAGTACATTATAATATTATTGCGAAATTTTAAGTATAAATAATGTAAAATCTCTGTTTTCTATTATTTACATTTTCGATTGTAAGGTGTCATTTAACTAGTTCTACCAAATTACTTTCGTAACTTGAAAATAAAATAGTAGTTTTCAGTTTCATATGCCAATAATTAAAATGGGCAGCTATAGTTCGAAAAATGAAGAGATAGTTATTGCACAGCAAGGTGCGAATAACGCAAAGCAAGTGGGAGATATGGAGAGAAAGGTCGAAATATTTGGGAGTATCGTCATTCTCGTTGTCGTGATACTCGTAATTTTTTGTTTATGTCGATGTGGAAAAAGCTGTGGCATTCGCGCAAAGAAATGGATTCGCAAAGAACTAACATCAATGTGGCCTGCAGGAACAGCCGTCCAAGCTACCGTGCAGCAGACCCCCACGGGCTATGAAAATCCGTGTTAGGTTTTCAAGGTAGGAAACAGGGATTGATAAAATAAATTTTTGAGTAATATAATAAGTTATAACAATTTTTAAATCAAAATGTCTGTATGTATCTAACTTTAAAATACTTTACAGTAATATGTATCTACCATACTATAACATATTTTATTTTTATGTTATGTGTACGATTAAACGAAACAATATTCATTTCTATAAATTATTAGAATCAACTTTATTATTGTGTAACGTAATACCTATGTAATGTGAGAGACTTGTTTGTATCTTTTAGACTGTCGAGTGAATGAATCTTTCTGCAATTTAGCACATTCCTGTGTGCCTTTGTGCATCATTGTATGATATTTTAATTTTATAATGTTTAACATGGAACAGTTAGGTATTTTCTCTTTGCAACAGATGATATATGTATTAAAAATTTAAAATATGTGTAATTACTAGCTGTTATACCTAAATTTTTTTGATTGTACGTACTTACATTGAAATCATTCCCTACTTATTATGTATACTGTTATAAAGTCGATTAAACATTTGAAATTTTGTAATTAATTTTTTTAAGAGGGGGATGATTGTAGGGACAGCAATTATATGTTTGTGTCATATTATTTCATACCGATTCGCCAGTCACGGGTTGTTCGGGGCGGCAATCGGGTGTGTGCAAAATTGGAACAATATATCGAGTGAATTGGAACTATTATTATCTTTTATTTATCCCCGACACCCGTGCCTCAACATGAATGAAGTAAGTAACGTGAAAGAGTAGCAGACAGACAGACAGACAGAGTTACTTTCAATGTTATAATATTAGTATGGACTAGTATGGATGTACTGTACCCATATTGAGCCTTTTTATTGATTTCATTTTATTTATTTAATTATTTTTATTTTTCGGATCGGATCTGATGGTCAGCTTTGGGGACCTATATTGTAGGGTTTTTGTACACAGGTTTTTATGGAATTCCTTTATGCCGCTTTATCGTTTAAAAATCAGTGACCGAGTAATACATTTTAATTTCGTATTTTTTCCTTTTTTTTCACGAAGTCAACTCATTTGTCTGAAGTCATTTAGGGATCTTCTAAGTTTCAGTAACATTTATCTGCATTTAAGAATTTTATAAGGTAGAATGTGAAAATGTATATATTTGAAGCGACAGGTGCGCGAGGCTTACTGCTTCTGAGCTAGTGAGCTCATGTATTATGTAAGTATTTAAGGTAACATAATATGAGGCACATGCCTTAGCGTCAGACTTAGAATTTTCATTTTAATAATAAACAAAGGACTAGGAATTCATTTGGTGTAGTATGTAGCCTTTTATCCGTTTGGCTGCAACCCTTTTGCGCCCCACTGCTGGGCACGGGTCTCTCCTCCTTATTGGGACTGGAGCTTACTCCACCACACTACTCCAATGCTGGTTAGTGGCCAACCCGCTGTCGGATGTTTTCTTATAAGGCCGCCGACAAGATTTAACGACTGTTATCTATGCACAACAACCGGGACCGTCAGCTTAACGTGCCCTCCGAAGCACGAAAACGCGCATGATTTTTTTGTCACTAGCGGTCACCTATCTCGCACTCGACCGCACCCGTTTGTTTTAGCTGCATAAACCGTTTACGTTCTACGCTAGCCGTCGAGCCATGCACGCTTTTTATCCGTTTATTATATAGAATTTGCATAATAAACTATATATTTATTATGCAAATTCTATAACTTCAACTATAGAATTTGCATAATAAAAGCTTGAAATCTCTAGTACAAGTTTCCAATAGAAAAAAACAATAGAGAAATGGCAATTACAAAATTGCCATTTCTCTATGGTGCTGGCGGCGACTACTGCGGATCCCTTGGACAGCATTTAGGACCAACGACTCGATCTTAAAAGAGCTAAAAATCGAGCAGAGGTTATCGTCAACGGTGCAAGTACGAATCCTCAAATACTTCGGACATGTTGTTCGGAATGAACATTCCATAGAACGACTTGTTGTCCAGGGACAAGTGGAGGGCAAGCGGTCACGCGGGCGCTCACCTACGCGTTGGACCGATATGATCAAAGCTGCAACACAGACCTCCATAGTCCAGAATTTTCGAGATGCAACAAACCGCATCAAATGGAGACGCATCGCGAGAGCATCACTATCCAATGAAAATGCAACGTCATCAGCCACGACCACTCTGTCAAGAATGAACGACTAAGGAGGAGGAATTACAAAATTGGAGATAATCAGTGAAATAGATGTATTGTGAAAACCTCATTATGAAATGCAAAATCTGTGTATCTATATAGCTGAATAAAATTATCCGTGTGAAAACGAAAAAACTCCGGTCTAAAATGTTTTATATTAAAATGTATCACTTTGTAAGAGTTTTATAAGGTAGAGTATGAGAATGCAGATGTATGAAACGACAGCTGCGCAAGACTTACTGCTTCAGAGTTCTTGAGCTCATGTATTATGTACGCGTTCAAGATAAATTGGGCTATTTTCTTAGTATTATATTAAAAAAAATACATTATTGTGAAATCAGTAAATACATACAAATATAAACTTAAAACAATAATAATATAAAGGCGCAAATATGTATGTATAGAAATATTTTACTATTGTATTTGTATACTAATTCGGTGGTATACTTTATCTATGGACTGAATAATCTAACCGTTAAATTGCTTTCTGAGAAATATAAGGTTGATTGATTGAAACTTCCTACCATCTATACTATATAAAATCTTTTTTATCAAGGCATCTTCCAAAGGTATACAAATTCCTTACATGCACTACTTATAGTTATGCCTTAAAGTCTTTTTTGTTGTTCTTCTCTCACTAGAGGTGACTTTCCTGAAATGTTACTAGTTCTCTGCGGTGAAGGAAAAAGTCGCGTTTTTACGTAACTATGTTTTCCATCACCCTGCTGACCTGAAAGCTATAAAAACCCAAAAGCATTTCTACTAACCCTGACTATGGTCAAAGTTCTTCTAAATTCAGGGAGGACGGAGTAAAGGGCCCACCGTGGAAATTAGAATACATTTACAAACCTATGAAAATTTCGTTTTGTACGGATATATTGACATATTATCTATTTTCTGGTATTTTTTCCTTTTTATCACTTTGCTACACGGCGTTTTTTTTTCATCGCTAATAAATAGTCATTCAAACTGTAAACTAAATAAAAGTTTCTAAAATGTGTCACACCTGTGTGACTAGGTTGGTAATTTTCTCCCGACTCAAAATGATCTAGGGTTCATATCAAAACTACTAAGTCAAATCCATCGCTACCACTGTCTCAAATTGTCTCAAAGTAATCTGGGCTAGAATTCTAATCAAAACTAATTCAGGAAATAACAGTTTACATACATCCATCGCTACCATTGTCACAATTTCACGGCTCGATATTCAGAATTAGGTTTAATCTCTCCATATGTCCATTACATTGCGTCATTACGTTATCTTTACTGCCTTCGATATTACATTAAGCGTTGTAATACCATTAATTCTTATGGCGGATTTAATATTTTGCCCCATTAACGACGGTAGCGTTTTTCACACGTAATTGGCTAAATGCATTTTGTGTTGATTTGTGTCATGTTATACAGAATACGTTACAAGAATTTACTATATTGGGATTTGACCCTATGCAGCAATATGTATAATATACATATATTATAAAGTAAGTACTCGTAACTTTATACTAGCTTCTCTTTATATAGCGCCTCCTAACGAGCGCCCGCGACAAACAAGTAGCGGCTCTATGCGAATCTCCTCCCTCTGCCATAGAGGTGGGGTCTCCGTGTATCCCCCAGGGACACTCTCAGAAGGAAGGCGACCAATGTCGATGGATTTCGTCGAGACTCTCTGGTAGTATGTGCAGGCCATCCCATATTTTAATGTTTTTAAAGTCGATATCTAGTAGTGGGATATTAAAAAATGGTGGTCTCTAAAGTCAGCTTACGGACAATAGTTTAACGTGACAACGTCATAACAAAACAATGAAAACCACATTAACTTTTCACTTCACGCTGCTGCATCACCCTGCTAACCTGAAAGCTATAAAAGCCCAAAAGCATTTCTACTAACCCCTGACTATGGTCAAAGTTCTTCTAAATTCGGGCAAAAGGGCCCACCGTGGCAAATCTAATACTTTTTAGGTAAAAACCTTGGAAAATTTTCGTTTTGTACGAATATATTGACATATTATCTATTTTATGGTATTTTTTTCCTTTTTATCACTTTGCTACACGGCGTTTTTTTTTCCATCGATAATAAATAGTCATGTAAACTGTAAACTAAATAAAAGTTTACAAAGACAAAGACAAATGATTTATTTGCACAAATATGGGTACTACAAAAGTTGTTTTATACATTTAATAATCCGCCATATTTACCTCAGTAAGGTATGCAAATATTATATTATAGGTATATTATTAATAAATAAAAGTACTGACTAAAATCTAACTTAGAAATTTTAATTTATTTAAGTATTTAATTAACTAATCATATTATTCATTTATATTTATCCCATATTTGCGTTTTTTTTAAATTGTTTTTGGTAATTATTTATACGGTATTTTATCAGCGTCATCGGCTTTGGGCACCCAATTACCTGTGTTTTTATACACTCACTTCGATAGTTTCTAAAATGTGTCACACCTGTGTGACTAGGTTGGTAATTTTCTCCCGACTCAAAATGATCTAGGATTCATATCAGAACTACTAAGTCAAATCCATCGCTACCACTGTCTCAAATTGTCCCAAAGTAATCTGGGCTAGGATTCTAATCAAAACTAATTCAGCAAATAACAGTTCACATACATCCATCGCTACCATTGTCACAATTTCACGGCTCGACATTCAGTATAAGGTTTAATCTCTCAATATGTCCATTACGTTGCGTCATTACGTTATCTTTACTGCCTTCGATATTACATTAAGCGTTGTAATACCATTAATTCTTATGGCGGATTTAATATTTTGACCCATTAACGACGGTAGCGTTTTTCACACGTAATTGGCTAAATGCATTTTGTGCGGATTTGTGTCATGTTATACAGAATACGTTACAAGACTTTACTATATCGGGATTTGACCCTATGCAGCAATATATGTATAATATACATATTATAAGTACTCTTAACTTTATACTAGCTTCTCTTTATATAGCGCCTCCTAACGAGAGCCCGCGACAAACAAGTAGCGGCGCTATGTTTATCTCCTCCCTCTGTCATAGAGATGGGGTCTCCATGTATCCCCCAGGGACACTCTCAAGGAAGGCGACCAATGCCGATGAATTTCGCCGAGACTCTCTGGTAGTATGCGCAAGCGATCCCATATTATCATTTTGTTAAAGTCGATATCTTCCGAAGTAGTGGGATATTAAAAAATCGTGGTCTCCAAAGTCAGCTTACGGACCTTAGACTAAGAAGTACTTACGTTACGGGCAATAGTTTAACGTGACAACGTCATAACAAAACAATGAAAACCACATTAACTTTTCACTTCACTTATAAACAGTCGACGAACGGCGCAAGCCACAATACAAGGAGCGCCTGCCTGCGCTAGCTGAACGCTCAAGCCTCAACGTAACGTTATAATGAGTCATGATTTTTCGTGTATGCAGCCGGCGTTCAACGATTTAATAGACGTTGTTACGTCAAAAAGTAGATCTACTAATATCCTACTGTACGCATAGGTAGCTATATGACCTACCACATGCGGGTTATTAGAAACAGAATTACTTCGCTTGTTTAACTCTCGAACGTACACGGAAAGAAAGTTCACTCATAGCCCTACAGTAAGGTAATTAAACCTTGTGTCGTGGGTACCATGGACACATACAAAGACAGGAACACAAACACCCAGACCGTGAACAGAAATTTTAACTCATCATTCAAATTTCTGTTTCGCCGGGAATCGAACCCGGGACCCTTCGATTGGCAGTTCGGCATGATAACCATTGCGCCACGCGGGTCGTGCTCGCAAAGGAAAACATTATGTATCATCACGATGTTTTTCTATATAATTTACCGCGAATAAACTTAATATCAAATTACCATTCGCAATTTTCTCAGTCCAATTGGCACGCTGAGATTTACTCTATGATTCCCGACGGGAGAGTCTAGTGTTAAGATACAGTTAGCCTAAACACTGGCTCCCTTAGCCTATAGATAAGTTTAGTAAATTGTCTCTGCTCGTCACAAAAGTTTGCCGCACTTAAATGAACTCATCAAAAATAGCCCATAATAATAAATCAGACCATTACAGTAAGAACAGGTATGACAGTTTTAGAACTAATGTTTCGTGTGTCGTAAATTGGGAGCCTTGAAAATTTCTCCCAAAAGTGTAGCCTCCGAAGAACAACACAAACATGATTGATGGTAGTTATTAAGCTTGCTGTGGGGTTGCCACCATTTCAGCAAGTTACAGGACAGAACAGCATTGCCTGACACTGGTATTTTTGATGTGATATGACTTACGAGCTTCATTATATCTAATCGTTCGCAATAAGAAAATTATTTTTTCTTAACTAATAAAAATCCCATATAAAAAAAGATGAATGTGCATTGGAAATGATAAGCAGCGCCCATAGCCTATGATATTTTTGAACAGACTCTTAAATATTCGTTTTGACTATTGCCGTAGCAAAATTTTCTAGTTAGAGGTTGCGAATCGGGTGCCTTGAAAATTTCTCCCAAAAACGTAACATCCGAAGAACAATACAAATATGATTGATGGTAGTTATTAAGTCTGCGGTCGGGTTGCCAGCGTTTTAACAAATTGCAGGACAGGATAGCATTGATGGGTCATGTCCTATCCTGTTTCTCAGACTTTAGTTTATTTAAGCTTAAATTAAAAGAATTTTAAGTGGTAGTTCATTCATAAATCTATCGGTGAAGTACCACCGCTGCACCCATTTTTTTTTAATTTGAAGCAATTCCATTACAGAAAGTCACAGTTGCCGGCTAAAATCACGTCATGAGATGATCATCAACTAGGAGTTGTACACATCTCCATACGATGTACAAAACTTAATACCATATGGTTTGCAACCTTGTCTGCTACCCATTTTAATACGAGTAAAAAAAGCGTCAACAAGTATTAATGTGATACATATTTATATTTCAAAAACATGCTTTTCGTTAAGCCTTTCCACCAATAGGAAGTCATAATAACGATTCAATATTTAGTTTAAAAATATTTTAACAAGTAGAGTAATAAAAAAATGGATCCATTATTTGACCGTTTTATATGCAGTGACCCTTTGGCAATCGATTTGGATTTAACCCTCAAATACTCAAAGAAAGTCCATAATAATATTTAATCCTCTAGTAGTCTCGAACTACTCATCGCGGTTGGTAACAATCACAGTGACGCGCCATAACGGCAAGCCAATGTTTTTCTCCGTCCTAATTGCGCTCTGTCAACATTCTTTATAATTTTTCCGCCACTAATACTTCACTGATTTCTCCATTGTTTCACCAAACTTCTGAACAAAATGAAATAAGGCTACGTTAGATAAATTCCAGATTTCCTCGGATAACAGCTGGCGATGGGCCGAATTTCGAGACAAACAAATGAATAAGGACAGGAAATCACAGAAAAAATACTGAACTGATTTTCAGATGGAAATTATAATAATTTTTCTGGCTTACTTTGACTTAATATAAATAAGCTTTTGAGCTCTCATAATTAAATTAAGTTCACATTAAATTAAGTACAATAAATACACAATATTTATTAATAATAAATAAATAACATTTCACACTTATGAGTCGTCGTGAGTATAGCCCGTTCTATGGCCCCACAGTAGTGTATGTATACCCTGTATCGTAGGTACCATGGACACTCCTGGCGGATATGGACGCAGAGGTCTTCAATAAGATCCGTGTCCTCCGCCAGGGGGCTGACCCTTCGAACGAGACGATCGTCGAGCTTCGTCGGAGAGCCAGATGGCGGGCTCTGACGCGCTGGCGCATCAGACTGCGCGAGCCGCAGAACGCGCATCAAAGAGCCGTCGGCGCCATTCTGCCCAGCTTCCGCGCCTGGCTAAAAAGGGAGGGTCGCGTCACCTACCGACTGACTCAGATGCTCACCGGACATGGCTGCTTCGGTGAGTATCTGAACCGCATTGGACGTGAGAGGTCTGCCAGGTGTCATCACTGTGGACATGACCAGGATTCCGCGCAGCACACGCTTGAGCACTGCCCAGCTTGGGAGTCCGAGCGGCGGGTCCTGGTCCAAACAATCGGACATGATTTGTCCCCGGCGGCCGTCGTCGAAGCGATGGTGCGCTCCAGGGACGCGTGGGGCTCGGTAACCTCCTTCTGCGACAATGTCATGTGCGCAAAGGAGGAAGCCGAGCGAGCTCGGGAGCGTGCAGATCCCGCTCGGCGAAGGAGCCGCCGGGGCCGACGTAGATAACGTCCCCCGGCGCTAGTCCCTGTAGCTTCGGGATTAAGAATAGAGCTACGGTATCCCCTGCCTGATCGTAAGAGGCGACTAAAAGGGGGCTTCCGGGGATGCGGACGGTGAGAGTGGGAGCTTGACCCGTCCAGCCAGCAGCCCCGGGAGGGACGGCGGTGTATGCGTGACCCTTAGATTGGCAGTCCAGCATGGTAATCATTGCGCCACGCGGGTCGTTATTGGAACATTATTACGAATTACTCCAAACTAATAAATTCTGCTACCCTTCTTTACCTCAGATTCAGATTCCACAGCATGTCTAAATAATTGCAGGATCTCCGATACAATTATCCAAAAAAAATGACAGCAATGGCCGAGTGGGAAAGTCCGCTGTCTCCGACCCGGAGACACCGAGCTTAAACCTCCAAGGGATCCACCTCTGACAAAGAAATTTGTCAAGTGCAGTATCCCTGCTCCTCGGTGAGTAAAAATGAACGATGTTTTCTATAACCGTGCATGCCTGAGAGAAAACTAATCATTTCTCGCAGGTCTTGGTTAGCAGTTCCAGTAGCTTGGGGATTAAGAATAGAGCTATGGTATCACCTGCCTGATTGCGGCCGGATTGTGGACGGTGAGAGTGGGAGCTCGACCCGTCAGGCCAGCAGCCCCGGGAAGGATGTCGGTGTGGGCGTAGCCGCATGCCGCTGCGTGCGCCTGAGGGTGCAGGAGAGCACATCTGCTTTCCCGAAGATGGGCCGGTGCTGGGGCGCCAGGCGTGGAGGACACCGGTGTGTTCCAATGGAGATCCCGGAGTCCTCCCCAAGCGCAGAGGCAGTCCACCGAGGGGTTTTAGTGCGGCACAAATCCCACATAACTCGGTATCCCAAGGTGCTGGGTACCTTTTGAAGGTCCCGTCCCTCCCATACCAAAAGACAGTAGGATATAAAGAAATTCACCATCCACGGTCTAGTTTGGTGCAATGATTGAAGTATTGGTCGCCACTGTATATAAATTTTTGGCTTCAACCCTTTTTGCGTCCCACTGCTGGGCACGGGTCTCTCCCCATTATTGGGGAGGCCTGGAGCTTACTCCACCACGCTGCTCCAATGCGGGTTGGTGGAGATGCGGGTTAGTGGCCAACCCGCTGTCGGATGTTTTCAAACCACCCATAAGGCCTCCGACAAGGTTTAACGACTGTTATCTATCGACAACAACCGGAACAGACGGCTTAACGTGCCCTCCGAAGCACGGAAACGCGCATGAAATTTTTTGCCACTAGCGGTCACCCATCTCACACCCGACCGCGCCCGTTTGGCTGAGTTGCATAGATCGCTTGCGTTCTACGCTAACCACCGGGCCATGCACACTTCTAAATTTGATAACAAGTGACAGCTTTAGCAACAGAAAATGGGCCGATCCAGATAGTAAGTTCGGCGATCTAAAAAATATGGAAAAAGGAATCCTTAACTTTATCATTATCATTTATATCATCAATCTTTATCATTTATGGAGATTACCCAATGTTCAACTTTCGATATCCTATAGTTACCAACACGGGACGATGGAAATACTCCTAATATGTAGATAACTCTGGATAATATGGATAATCAAGGTACTCGTAACTCTTTTCACAACCGGGTCTCAAGTCTCAACTCCCACTAAAAGCAGCGAGTTAAAAGAAAAAGTAGGACAAAAAAAATATCTGAACCTCCAATTTTTAGTACTTTAAAATTATAAAGTGCTGCTAATAAAGAGAGCAATGTAGTTAATTACAAGGCTTTTAAAACTCAAAGGGATACTCGAGATTGTTAAATTGTTTTAGACGTTTCTTTCTTTGAACATTTCTCTGAACGAGCGTTGAAATAAAATCAACTATTTAATGAAGTCGTCTGGCGAATAATTTGAAGTGTGGGATGATCTGGAAAATTCTCGAAAATGTTAACGTGTTTTTATGTAATTAGATTATCTTTCAAGTAGGCCATATTTCAAAGCCGAATTATGTCCACATAGGCATTTATAATAAATGTTGTATAATAATAATAATATGCTTTATGTAGTAGATGATATTTCAAAGTATATTTGGGTTAGAGTTTGCTACTAAAAAATTTTTTTTGTAATGAAGATTCTTTGGGTTTTTCACAAGGTCCTCAACTTCCCAAGTCAAATAAACAGCTTATTTTTATATATTGTTAAGTAGAGTATTTTTTATACTAAAATAAAGAGCAAATTTAAAACATTCAAAGCTATAATTTTTATAGTCACAATTTTAACTTCCGAGATGAAAACTGAATATAAATTTTACTCTCAGCCACTATTCCTGATCCGAAATGACCGCCCTGACCGCTGTGCCGCCTGACACACTTTATTATCGCACTGGTGCAGAAATGGTACGACATTAGTTAGCGCCATCGATAAATTAATCCTAACGGCTTATAGACGAGACATGTAGTGACACCGTGATAGGGAATATCAAACTTACTTTGGAGGTTAAAATCTTGTTCGGATTTTACCTAAAATCCAATTTTACGTATATATTTATTGTTTCAGTTGAGTTTTACAGCGTTTTTAATTGAATAAGCTAGACATTTTTTCAGTTTAATTGTAATACAAGATACAAAATTTTCAAATTCAAGCTCTGCGGCGATAAATGAATACTTATTATTTGCTCCACTGGTGGGCTCCGTGGACTCACATGGCTAGAAGACCTCACTAGTCAGCAAGGAGAGCTATATACAGCAGTGCAGGATCAGTGTTATCAAAATCCAGGGCACTATTCCCGATCCTAAATGGCGATCCCAACTTGATCTATAATGGCTGATATGCTCATGTTGCAACCGTCGAACATACTTTATTGTCGCGGTGCAGAAATAGCACGACATTAGTTAGCGCCATCGATAGATTAATCCTAACGGCTTATAGATGAGACATGTAATGACACCGTGATAAGGAATTTCTAACTTTAGTGCTTATAAAGCTTTTTGTTTGACATAATAGACACTACGACAATAGACATTTTGTCTATTGCTTTTGAATGTTTACTAGGCCTGCATAATGGGCCTGTAAAATGAATTTTTGAGATCATAGTTGATCAAACGGGCACGCATGGCCCGGCGGTTAGTCTAGAACGCAAACGATCTATGCAACTAAGCCAAACAGGCGCGGTCGGGTGTGAGATGGGTGACCGCTAGTGGCAAAAAAATTCATGTGCATTTCCGTGCTTCGGCCGTCGGTCCCGTTTGTTGTCGATAGATAACAGTCGTTAAACCTTGACGGAGGCCTTATGGCCTTATGATTTGACCACTAACCCGGATCTCCACCAACCCGCATTGGATTAGCTCCAGGCCTCCCCAATAATGGGAAGAGACCCGTGCCCAGCAATGGGACGCAAAAAGGGTTGCAGTCAATCAAACGTTACTAATTTATAAGCTGAACTATTAGTTAATTTTAGTATTCGAAGCAACCTGATTCAAAATGTCTGTCAGACATTATTATCGCCCTGGCACAGGAATGGCACGACACTCCTTTATGCACACTACACCATCGATAAATCCTATCTATTCTACCGACTTTAGAGATTTGATATTTTCTGACATGATGAAATAGAACTGGTAAGAGTAGTGCTTCAAAATCTTATTAATCAAATATTTCGCTATCAATAATAATGTTTAAATTATTAAAACTTATTCTGTTATATCTTATTCGTTGTTTCTATCTTCATCTGTTTCTTCCAGTATTAGTAACGTTTTCAGTTTAAGAAGATGATAAACTGATTTCGGTTTATTTCTAATACAAACTCTGTAATAATGTCACGTGTTGCGCAATGGTTACCAAACGGTACTCCCAATCAAGGACGAAGCGGAATTTGTAAATATCTAATACCTTTAAACGAGCAATTCTTGTATGTATCTAAATATATTTTTTTAATCTCGGAAACGGCTCCAAAGATTTTGATGAAATTTAGTACCCTGGTTTCGGGGATGATAAAACGATCCACAAAATTTTTATTGATGGAAATTTTTAGCTGTATAAAAATATTTTCAATGAAAATCAATTTAAATATAAACTGAAAAATACGACTCTTCCTGACATCTATTGGAGAGTATTAATAATATTGTGGCGTAAACGCTGTCAAACTGGGGAGCCCACAAGGCTCATTGTGGATTTCCTGAAGCGTCATCAGGACCTTGTGCTTTTTATAGGTTGGGTGGTAGTAAGATTAAAATATTATATTATTTAATATTATTATACTTCATGACGTTTTGCGTTTAACCGGTGGAGAGAGCGCCTATAGGTTTTCAAAAATTTTATACGAAAGGTCCAGGTAAAATAGTAGAATAAATTAAATCTTCAGATTACTGAAATATGACTTAGCATGCACTAAGTCATATTTCAGTAATCTGAAGATTTAAGTATGAATGTATACAAAACAGCGAAATAAAAAAACGGCATTTTGGCAAACTCTTGAAGGTTCGAATTTTTATTATTTAAAATTCATGGCTCAACGGTAACGGGGTTTTCTAATCTGACCATTTTGACATCCGGAAGTAAGAAAAAAAACTGTACCTACATAGAAGGTCTACTGAACAGGATGCAAGGTGTAACCCATATCTTAATCTGACGCGCTCGAGTAAATCCGTAAATCCCCTCTTGGGCTCCCCTATTACCATACGCCAATCCGACGTTCAAAGAAATGACAATGTCAGTTTGAAAGAGCTCTATGAAAATTTCGTCCATTGAGTTAAAGCTTTCGTGGTCGAATGGTTACGTGAGTTGACTGTGGAACTAGAGACCCGGGTTCAAACCTCAATCAAAACCATATTGTGTATTTTTTATTTTTATGAAAATAACTATTTTTATTAGGAGCTATTTCAGATGGCGTTGTTAAGTAACACTAAGCAAATCACTGTTTCGTTTGAAACTAAACCAAGAAAATAAAATTGTTTTTATCCGAGCAACGCTCGGTCGTCCAGGTACTGAATTATAAGTTCTGTTCTCGGTTTGGGTTTTTGTGTTCATTTTGTGTGTCTCCATGGTACCTACGACACAGGGAATCCTGTGGGGGCTATAAATCATCATCATCATCATCATCATCAGCCCGTATCAGTCCACTGCTGGACATAGGCCTCTCCCAAGGCGTGCCACTGAGCCCGATCTTCGGCTCTACGCATCCAGTTACTTCCCGCCACCCGGCGCAGATCGTCGCGCCACCTCGCAGGGGGGCGTCCTACACTACGTTTGCCCGAACGCGGTCTCCACTCCAAAAGTCGTCTCGTCCAACGATTGTCGGCTCTACGACAGATGTGACCAGCCCACTGCCACTTCAGCTTGCTGGCTTTTAGAGCTATGTCGGTGACTTTAGTCCTCCTTCGGATCTCCTGATTTCGGATCTTATCTCGAAGGGACACACCGAGCATAGCTCTCTCCATTGCTCGCTGCGCGACTTTGAGCTTGTGGACCAGTCCCATCGTCAGTGTCCACGTTTCGGCTCCGTAGGTCATAACGGGTAGGACGCACTGGTCGAAGACTTTCGTCTTGAGGCTTTGTGGTATAGATGACGAGAATATATGACGGAGCTTCCCGAATGCTGCCCAGCCCAACTGAATCCTCCTATCGGTTTCCTTCTCGAAGCTATTTCTGTCAATCTGGATGGTCTGCCCAAGGTAAACATATTCTTGAACAGCTTCGAGTGTCGTACCTTCGACGTTGATAGGGTTAGGAATAACGTGTGCGTTGAACATAACCTTGGTCTTGTCCAAGTTCATTCCTAGCCCTACTCGTCGGGAGGCTTCATTTAGGCTGGACAACATGTCCTGCAACTCCTGCGGCGATTCTGCCATGAGGACTACGTCATCGGCAAAACGCAAATGTGAGAGATATTTGCCGTCTATGCGTATGCCACGTCCTTCCCAGTCCAATAACTTGAAGACGTCTTCCAGTGCACAGGTAAACAGTTTCGGTGACAGGATGTCCCCTTGTCTCACACCTCTGTGCAGCTGGATAGGTCTTGTTTGGACGTTCTGGATTTGGACGGACATAATGGCTGAGTTGTATAAGCATCTCAACACATCGATGTATCGATAGTCAACCTGGCATCGCTGCAGGGATTCCAGAACAGCCCAGGTCTCGATCGAGTCAAAAGCTTTTTCATAGTCCACAAACGCTAGGCACAGGGGCTGATTGTACTCATGTGTTTTTTGTATTATCTGCCTCACTGTGAGAATGTGGTCTATGGTGCTAAAGTCTCGTCGGAACCCGGCCTGTTCTGGTGGCTGGAATTCGTCTAGTCTTCTGGTGAGTCGATTCGTTATGACCCTCGAAAACAACTTATAGACGTGGCTCAGGAGCGAGATGGGGCGATAGTTTTTTAGTAGTGTTTTGTCCCCCTTCTTATGGAACAAAACGACAATGCTCCTGTTCCACGCCTGCGGAGTTCTCCCTGTCTGTAAGACGGAATTAAATATTCGGGCTAATTGTAAAAGAATAGGTGTGCCGCCGGCTTTAATAAGCTCCGCTGTTATTCCGTCCTCGCCAGGGGCTTTTCCGTTTTTAAGCTGTTTGAGGGCCAACGCGATCTCCTCAACACTGACTTCGGGAAGCTCGTCAGTATAGTGGCGTGTTAATGTGGCTCTGGGATCAGTGGATTGGTTCTCAGGCTGCGGAATACGTGAAACATACAATCGGCTGTAGAAGTCTTCAACCTCGGACAGTATCTCTGGCTTAGAAGCGACCGTTTTGCCGTCATGCGTCTTAAGTTTTGTGAGGTGACTTATACCTAGACGATGAGCGAGTACCTTAGACCCCCGGTTCTTCTCAATTGCCTGTTTTATAGCAAGTGTATTGGAGCGCCGGAGGTCTTTGCGTATGTTTTTCCGGATATCTTTTGTAAGACATCTGAGTTCTGATGGTGTGGCATTACGGTCTTCGCGTCTTTGCTTCATAAGCGTGAGAGTCCTATCCGAAAGTTTAGACTTCCTGCCCTTATGCTTCGTCCGACAAAACCTGTTACCTTCATCCCTTAAGGTATCAGCCACATTTTCATAGTCCTCGTCAATATCCATGGTGGGTTCCAAGGCATCAAACCGATTTTTCAGTTCCAGCTGAAATTCATTTGACCCCGCTTCGATTTGGAGGAGATTTGGTCGGAGCGTAGACTTCAACATGCGGCGTCTCTCGAGCTGAAGATCTATATTTAAAGAGCCTCTTACAAGCCTGTGATCACTGCCGGTGTTGAACCTATTAATCACGGAGACGTCTTTAAATATCCGCTTGTAGTCCGTAATGATGAAGTCTATCTCGTTTTTGGACTTACCATCAGGGCTGCGCCAGGTCCATTTCCTCTGAGGCTTTTTCTTGTAGAAAGAATTCATCAAGAATAACCCCTGACTTTCGAGGAAATTGACCAGCATTTGCCCTCGATGGTTTCTCCTTCCAAAACCGTGGGGGCCAATACAGGATTCAATGCCAGTCTGTATACCCACCTTGGCGTTAAAATCCCCCATGACAACGTTGAAGTGAGCCTTGGTGGTACCGTTTAAGGCTCTATCGATGTCTTCATACATGGTTTCGACCTCCTCGTCTAAATGTGTTGAAGTTGGCGCATAAACTTGTACGATCTTAAGAGAATATCTTTTGGATAATCTCATTACAAGATATGCGACCCTGCTCGACACACTAGATATTTCAACAACGTTGTCAGTGAGGATTTTGTTGACGAGGAAACCTACTCCGCCTTGGGATAGTTGGTCTCCCTCTCGGAAGTAGAGGAGATGGCCAGATTTTAGGGTTATCGTGTCCTCACCCTGTCTTCGGACTTCAGATAATCCCAGAATCTGCCAATTTATGTTCTCCAACTCTACCTCGAGCTCAGCCAAGTTCTCGTCCAGCCTTAACGTTCGTCCATTATACGTAGCCAGTGTCAGATTTTTGTGGTAGCCTGCCGTAGCCCGGAGATTCCTAGCACCCCCTGCCCCACCGATACCATGACCGCTACCTTGGCCCGGCCTAGTGGGGCGGCCGGGAACTGGGGGCCGTTTGTATATGGCACTATTCATGGGAGGTTTTGCCCTAATCGCCACGCTGGGCAAGCGGGTTGGCGATCGCAGACACCTGGACATTTCGAACAATGACGCTGCTGCCCGTCAGTGTTGACAGTATTTAGTGTCCGGTGTTGATTTGTGATGGTTATCCCGCCATCAATCGGTCGTCAGAGCCTCGTCGGTTTCTCAGCAGGGTGTACCGCGTGCAGGTGAGGTTGACTTTTGGAACTTAAGGTGTGATGTTCCCTTGCACCCCATGGGGGCTATAAATGTGATACTTTATTTATTTATAGGAAAAGGAATCCTAAGACTTGGATATAATTTCCACTCAAAATGGCTGCCATGTTAGACGTTGTACCGTCTAACATACTTTATTATCAATGGTGCAGAAATGACACGATATTAGTTACTATCATTGACAAATTAATCCTATCGGCTTATAGACGAGATAGGTCGTGACACCGTGATTGAGATTTTCAAACCTCAATGCTTATAAATCTTGCTATACAACATGTTTTCCCTCCCTCTGATATTTTCCTAGTTTTATAGCAAGCTATTTGTTGAAAGAAAAGAAAAGATAATATTTTATTTGCACAAATATGGGTAACAAAAAAGGTTTTACAAAAATATTAAGATCGCCATATTTACCATTTAGGGTGTACAAATTTTATTGTAAAAGTTATATATTGCTAGTATAATAGTATTAGTTAAAATTAAATTTAAATTATAAACTAATTATTTACAATAAACACTAAAATACGCACGCACGCACTTAAATACAGTAGACTTAAATAATTCTACATTATTACCACTTTAGTTACTTAAATTAAATTTAACCCAATTTTGTGCTTATTGTACAAATTTATTTTATTTTATTTGAACTGTACGTGGTCAGTACCGTCATCAGCTTTTTGTTGTTTTGTTTTGTTGCCTTATTGGTTCTGATAGCTTACTATAAATTAAATTATATGAATACGAACGTTAATAATTGCTGGCTGGCTGCAACCCTTTTTTACGTCCCACTGCTGGGCACGGGTGTCTCCCGATTATTGTGGAGGCCTGGAGCTTACTCCACCACGCTGCTCCAATGCGGGTTGGTGGAGATGCGGGTTAGTGGCCAATCCGCTGTCGTATGTTTTCTAACCGCCTATAAGGCCTCCGACAAGGTTTGACGACTATTATCTATCGACACGGAAACGCGCATGTAATTTTTGCCAATAGCGGTCACCCATCTCACACGCGTGGTCACATCTCAGGAACGCGTGAAGGTATCAAGCTATAACATATATCCAATACGATAAGCGTGTATTGCCATCCAAACTTAACGTGTATGCAAAATTTCAGCTCAATCGGTAAAAGATATTTGCTTCAAAATTGAGTAGTAAGATTCCAAACGAACAAACATATACTCGTACATTGCAAGATAAAAGCTTTTAAAAAGAGTGTAGTTAGACTTACATACTTCAAACGATTTATAATATTATACCTATATAATAAATCTCAGCCTGATTTTTTATAATCTGTACAATTTCCCGTTGAGCACGCGTTTCTTTATTAAATAATGAATCACATCCCTAATTTGCTCGCCTAAGTTTGAGAATGACCTATGTAAATTGACTTGGCGCCTTGCCTGACTTGACCACAAACTATCGTCAAGTCATTACGAGGGTCACAGTTCGATAGTTGGGTCAGTGTTTGTATGTTGTGATTGGAGATAAGATGTTTGGATACCATACCACTATTGAGATGTCGAACTTCCGTACAATATATTTGTATTTGTACCTTGTTTGTTGTGCAATAAAGAGTTTGTTTTGTATTGTATTTTATTTGTTCCAACTCGAAACAAAGATAGAGCATTAGAATTTCGGTGAAAGAAACTGACTTCAAAAGCCAAATAAGTATAGAAAATTCTTTCATCATAATGACGAAAACTCTCATTAACTCCCATTGGGCTTCAATGAATTTAATATTTGGATCTTATTATTACGAAATCAAGGAATTGATAGGGGGCAGATTTCATTGCTCTACTATTGAAGTAACACTGTCAGCACATAATATGTCAGTCAAGCAATTCTTCAGAAATTGTGTTTTAATGGCAATCAACACCGCCTTAATAACTAGTAACCTTCCCACCTACCGGCAGCTAAATTTACTTGAGGCGAATCAGCCCCTGGATACACTGATGTTACAATCGACCTCAGGCCAAATTGAGACTGGCTTGAGGTTATGTTTACCTTTCTTGTCGTGACTACTTAACACCATTTGGCCTGCATGCTCGACTGCTACTTCGCTATAGTTTAAATAAAGGTAAAAAACATTAAATGTAAAAAAAACAATAAATCTACGAACTTCAAAAACTATCCGCTCTATTCTTGTAACTGCTTCTACCAAAGTAAATCTTTTAAATAAATAATTATATTGTATTGAATAGCTCAGAAACCGAGCGCTAGGTACAGCTGTAACTGACGATTCTATCTTGCGAAGATTCGCGAACGAAAGAACTGTTTTCATTAGTTCAAAGAAAATCACCGTAAGATAATATACGTAGAATTGAAAGAAAGACTGTTCGACCTCGTTTTTTACTATTTCCTAACTTTTTTATACTTGAGAATTTATACTTCTTTATTTACTTACAAAACACAGAGTCTCAGAAATTCAAATTTTGTTTAAAAAAATCTAAATGTATCTCTACATATAAAGAATCAAGTATTTTAAATTTCGAAAAACTATCTACCTATAGTTGAATCAAGTATTTGAAATTTCGAAAAACTATCTACCTATAGTTACTATTTAACCACTGCTGCCAAAGTACCTCTTTTAAATAAATATATTGTATTGAATAGCTCAGAAACCGAGCCCCAGGTAGTGTTGTGAAGATTCGTAAATGAAATAACTGTTCTCTTTAGTTCAAAGAAAAAAGCCGTAAGAAATATCCGTAGAATGGAAATGGAATCAGAGCTTGTTTTTTACTGTTTACTAATTTATTATGAAATATTGTTTTTGAAACGATGCTGCAAATTTTTATATATGTTAAACTTGTTATTTTATTATTTTTAAGCGTTAACAAGATAAATAGACGCAAAAAAGGCACGGAGGCCACGGTCGTTCACGGTCTGTGAAGTTAGACTATTAAATTAGACGTAAAAAGGTTGTAGCCAGCTCAATCATAATCATAAAGGCTCATAAATTGAAATGGTCTATAACAATCGGAACTTTAATCTAATACCTTTAAACGAGCAATTCTTGTATATATTATCTAAATATATTTTTTGAATATCGGAAACGGCTACAAAGATTTTGATGAAATTTAGTACCCTGGTTTCGAGGATGATAAATCGATCCACAAATTTTTATTGATAGAAATTGTCGTTTTATTTAATGTTTATGCCGTTAAATATAAAATTACTCTTACTGACATCTATCCTAAAGCCGTCAAATATCAATCGTCAATCCGCCATTCAAACACATGACAATGTCGATATGAAAGACCTCTATTGAAATTTCGTCAATAGGATTAAAGCTTTCTTGGTCGAATGGTTAGGAAAGCTGACTACAGAGTTATTTTTTGTGACCATTTTTTTTTAAATTGGGAGCTAGGTATTTAAAAGGCTTTGTTAAGTAAGACTAAGTCAATGAATGTTTTGCTTAAAAATAAAAAAATCAATTGTTCTTATCCGAGTAACGCTCGGACGTCCATTCATGAAATAAAAAAGAACAATAATAAAACCAAATTAATAAAATACTTATATATTTAAATATATTAAATATAAATTAATAAAATACTTATAATTTAAATTAATAAAATACTTATATATTTTATTAATTAATTAAGATAAACAGCACATGATATTTATCACAGAAGTAAATAATAATAAATAAATAAATAAATAATAACGTTTCACACTCATAGCCCAACAGTAGGGTTAAGCTCTTATTTATGCTTATTATTTATGCTAGAAATTTAAGCTAATCATTCAAATTTCTGCCTCGCCAGGTATCGAACCAGGGACCCTCCGATCAGCAGTCCGGCATGGTAACAAACATGGGTACCTATTGTGGCGTAATACTGAAGTTCGGTAGTCAAAATATTTTACAACATCAAGCCATTAACTTCTAAGAAGATTTTAAATTGTACAAACGAATATGAAAAGGTATTAATTAACAAAGGAAACGACGCCAGTTTCGAACTGCCTCGTTGAAGGACCGGCTACTTTGGGTTGCAAAGCACAGGTTCTTTGATAGTTAGTAGTATGTTTAATTGAAGACGAACATGTATGTAAATATACAACAATATTAAATTCTCATAACATCTGAATGAACAGTGAATTTCCTATTATTATTGTACAGCTTAGAATAATAACGTTAAGAACGTAAGTCTTCATACAAGCGCGCTGTCAAAATTGAAGCACTAAATGGATTCCTACAGCTGTCACATCTGACAAACAAAATATTTTTATTTTGACCAAATTAACTATAAAATACTACAAAATATTGAAAACGCTGTGAAAAGTTATTTTATTAGATTTCTTCTGTTTTTAAAAAGTGTTGTGATAAAAAACCATAAGTCTTACGGAGCGGCCCGGCGTTTGGTGCCATTAATGACACCATGCTTCAATTTCGGCACGCGAACTTGGTTTCTATAATGTAGTTGTAATTATTCTAAGTTGTACAGTTATTGTTCTGATTTACATTCAAATTCTGATATTAATTGGAGGCTTTACAAAGCCACGATTTAACTATAAAGAAAAACATTACTGACCATTTCGACTCAGCTCTTTATACGATTTAATATTAAAATTATCCATTAAATTTTGTGGTCTCGTTTCGCTCGTAATTCTGCTCTAATATTAATTAAGGTCGGAGGGTAAAGCAACAGATGCTGGAGCCGATATCGAATATTATGGCCGGTGCTCTTTGAGGCAACATTTGAAAAAGATGGCCTAGATTGTTAGGACCAAAGAGAACATTTTCTGTATATTTTAGCTTTTTAGAATTTAAATACAGTTTTTTTCATACTAAACTTATTTCAAATACGTAGTATAAGTGTCAGTAGTAAAACCTTGATGATTATGATGATTATGAGGCCCAGCTTCAAATACTCTCATCAACTAAAGTTGTCTCAGTAGAATATTTTGGTTGGTTGACTGGCAGAGAATGCTTTTAGCATTAAGTCCGCCCTTGTTCTTGTACGTTTAGTATAAGTTCAAAAAGTTTAAATAAATAAATAAATATTTTTATGTACCTACATATTTACCACTTCTTCCCATCGAGATGCAAACATTATTAGAATACGTAAAAACATGTGTAACTACTTTATAAAAACGACGAAGTAGCTTTGAAACTACAAAAAATGGAAAGTAAACTTATATTTGTCTCACTTACGCAAGTCGTAAGTACTATAACCATCTACAACTCAGTCAAGTTAACATGACACCTGGGAGGTTACTCTGTAGGTATATCCGTATTCGGAACTTTAAATGAATTATCCTTTTTGCGTCCCACTACTGGGCACGGGTCTTTCCCCGTTATTGGGGAGGCCTGGAGCTTACTCCACCACGCTGCTCCGATGAGGGTTGGTGGAGATGCGGGTTAGTGGCCAACCCGCTGTCGGATGTTTTCAAACCGCCCATAAGGCCTTCGACAAGGTCTGACGACTGTTATCTATCGACAACAACCGGGATCGACGGCTCCGAAGCACGCGCATGAATTTTTTTGCCACTAGCGGTCACTTCGTACACCCGACCGCGCCCGTTTGGCTTAGTTGCACAGATCGTTTGCGTTCTACGCTAACCGCCGAGCCATGCGCGCTTCACTACTAGTGATAACTATTACTACTACTATTATTTGATGATATATTGATTATATACTATATTGATTGATATATAAGTATACTATACGCTAGTATACATACATCAATGTTTGTTCCGTGATGATGTATCATTACTATATTTTTGTTTATGGACATGCCTTAGATTTATACAAATTTCTCTTGGCATTATCATGTTAAAAGCAAAATAATTACGCTTTTTATGTTAGCGCCAATTTTTTTGAGTTGCATGTATAATGTAATATTTATTATACTGCACTACGCGGTACTAACTTGAGTACTAAGTATCACGGTATTTTGTTGAATTGACGGTATCGGTAATTTTTACCCTCATTAATGACGGCCGCCGACATTTGATGATACGCGTGGCACAATGGTTATCATACCGGACTGCCAATCGAGGAGTCCTGGGTTCGATTCCCGGCGAAACAGAAATTTGAATAATGAGTTTAAATTATTGGTCTCGGTGTGGGTGTTTGTGTTCCTGTCTTTGTATGTGGCCATGGTACCCACGATACAGGGTATTAATTACCTTACTGTCTGGCTATGAGTGTGTAACGTTTATTAATGCGGAGTAATCATTCCCAACTGTGAGATGTTAATGGGTCGCAGCCATTGTTTTAAATAAAACTGAAAGAATACACCAGCTTACCAATATATAGCATAAAATCGTTTAAAAATTCGTACCGAAGCAATACGAACAGCGATTTTCAATATTTCACAGATTTGGATTGCTCCAATAACTTCGTCTGTCAAAACGGCGATACACTCGGGCTTTCAGTATGCGGTGAAAATAATTTTACCTTATTCTTACCCCATACTAAAAGCCCGAATGTATCGCCATATAACATTTTGCCGCAATACCCATCAAAGGATGAAGAGGATTATTTGTTTGTTGATTACAACCCTTCGATCGTGCTTACAAGCGGTTATCCCCTAACCTGCTTATGTACGATATCAATAGGTATTCATATATAAATCAGGGTTCATTGCTTTTTGCAATGAATTGACAAATACATCGTACATTTAACTAGCTCATGTCTTGTTTAAGTGAAGAATGCAAATGGATGATGAACAAGTGAATTACCGCTTGTAGGAAAAATCATGCGCATTTCTAGACGACCCGTGTGGCGCAATGGTTACCATGCCGGACTGCCGATTGGAGGGTCCCGGGTTCGATTCCCGGCCAGGCAAAAATTGAAATGATGAGTTTTAATTTCTGTACTTGGTCTGGGTGTTTGTGTTTCTGTCTTTGTGTGTGTCCATGGTACCCACGACACAGGAAAACCTAGTGTGGGGCTATGAGTGTGTAGCGTTATTTATTTCCATGCTTTGTAAGACATACCTAATAATCAAGCCTTTGGTCGCCGTTGTTTTTAATGAAGGGTAGCTGTAAATCCTTGTTTGAAAATAGTATGAAAGCCAACAGTAAGTTAGCCACCAACCTGTATTTTTTTCCTTATTGAAGCATTGCAGTGGAGTTATCCTTAAAGGTTAACTAAAATAAAAATTCAAAATTACATAGCTACCAACTATTCTTTAGAACAAATTGCCTAAAAATTTCTCACCGAAGCAGTACGAGAAACAATTTTCAATATTTCACCGATTTGGATTGCTCCAATAACTTACGTCTGTCAAAATGGCGATACACTTGCGCTTTCAATATGCGGTAAAAAAGGTAAAAGGGTGTGTTTTCCCACAACACCAATTAATGAGAGGATCCCTTGTTTCAATCTTTATTTGCATGAGGATTATTTGTTTGGGGATGATTACGTCCCTACAATCGTGTTTTCGGGTGGCTACCTCATAATCTGCTTATATACAATATAAATATTAATAAATAAATCAGTGTCTACCTCTGAAATAGATTGACGTATACATTGAACATATTACTAGTTCGTGTTTTGTTTCAATGAAGAATGCAAGCAATCTTTTAAGCTAAGCGAAATGGATATAGTGCGGAGTAAGATGATTTACCGCATGTAGAAAAAAACCATGCGCATTTCTATGCTTTGTCAGACAATATAATGAAGCCGTTGGTCATTGTTGTTTTCAAAAAAGGGTAGCTGGAAAACCTTTTTAGAGGACTTATTTCTTCTTCTTCTCAGTCGTACACTCCTGGCGGAGTGGTCGTGGTCATGGATCGCCTTTTATGTTGGAAGCGTATTTTGCGAGACTTCTCCATTTCTCCCTGTTAGAGGCATTTCGTGTGCATTCAGTAAGGGATTGCATCGATGATGTTCTGATGAGGTCTGTCCATCTGGTGGGGGATCAACCGCGAGAACGTTGACCTTGGAGGACTTATAGATAGTATGAAAACCGACTGTAAGTTTGCCACCAACCTGTCTTTTCCCCTTATTGGAGCATTGCGGTGAAGTTATCCCCGAGGATTAAATAAAATAAAAACTCAACTAAAACATAGCTACCAGATATTTTTTAGAACAAATCGCCTAAAAATTTCGCACCGGAGCTATACGACAGCAATTTTCAATATTTCACAGATTTGTATTGCCCCAATAACTTACGTGTGTCAAAATGGCGATACACTCGCGCTTTCAATATGCGGTAAAAAAGGTAAAAGGGTGTATTTTCCCGCAATACCTATCAAAAGATATACGAGAGGGTCCCATGTTTCAATTTTTATTTGCATGAGGATTGTTTGTTTGGGGATGATTACGTCCCTTCAATCGTCGTTACCGGTGGCTACCTCGGAATCTGGAATCATAATCATATATGGAAGAAAAAAGAGGATTGAAAAAATTGCTGTAACAAAATATGTCTAAAATACTAAAATATAACGAAATACAAAATCTATCTTTAACTTACCGGCCCTGAATCGACTTTGAAATTTCATACCGGAACTATACCAGCAGCAGTTTTCAATATTTTACAGATTTGGATTGCTCCAATAACTTACATCTGTCAAAATGGTGATAGACTCGGGCTTTGAATATGCGGTAAAAAAGTAAATAGGAAGGGATGCTCTCGTATTTTGCAGCAATACGAGAGGATCCCTTGTTTCAATCTTTATTTACATGAGGATTATTTTTTGTGGATGGTTACCCCGTAATCTGTTTATGCACAATAGCTGTACCCACAGTTTCACCCGCTTTAGAACGGATATTTTATGGGGCATATTTATTTCAATTTATAATAATACATAAGCTATTAGATTACAATAATATAAGTTTATAGTAAAATAAATAGAAAGTAAAACCAATAGAAATGAATGTAGTGATATATAATTTTTTGAGCGGTAGCCTGATTTTATAACTAGGAAAATAACCCTCACGTATTTCTAATGCAAAATCTCTACCAATATTTTTATATGTTAAATAAAATTTCGTTATATTTTAGATGTGGCCCTTTAAAGCATACAATTACCTAGATGCACAGACAAAATTTACAAAAACTGTTACCTACAGTTCTTTGGGCTTGCCTTTTTTTCGCGTTCAATATTCATACATAACATAGATGTTAAGGCCAGAACACAAGTGTGTGTTCATTTAAGGCGTGCAACAAATTTACATATACTAATACGTATAGATATTGATAACGATGTGTATAATATAGTTACTACAGTTGTTACTTCCACTTTGGGAGCTATTAATTCTATGCTTGACGACTATACGTAATTTTTGGTAAATCTTAAGCAAATAACGCAAAGCTGATATACTACCTAATTTTTATCTAGATAATAAGTTTTCGCGATTAATAAAATAACTAATAACGATAGTCCTATTCCTTATCATACAGATACATACTATCATTAAATTACATACAGACGAGCCTGTTAGCATTTTTATGTATATAGATATCGATATCGATGTGTATGATACAGCTTAAATACTAAAGCCGAAGTTTGTGGAAGCAGGCTTTGCTTTGATAGTATTAATATTGCAGACGTTACAACAGTTGTTACTGCCGCTTTGGGAGCAGCTATTAATTCTATGCTTCACGACTCAGCCCGCGTTTATCATTAACAACAAGTTCTTTACTATTCCACTGCAGGGTGAACCTTTGAAATTGTACACCATGGTAACCAAACGCGGCCAAACAAGGTTTTGACCGACTCTAGAGAATAATACTAGTTTTCCGCCAGCAACTTCGCCCAGCGTGGAATACGGCTTTTTTATCAATTATGGAATCGCTAATTCTGTGCATACTGCCAGCATCAAGTATAATTTTTGCATCAATTTTTTGCCAGTTTCAGTGAAACTGGATGAAGTAATAACAAAGTCAGTAAGTCGTCAGTAATCAGTCAGTCTAGTCAGTCCAACATTCAAGTAAAGCGATGGCTACTTTACTAGAAAGTGTCCGATGGAATTTTAGAGCCAAGCAGAAAAAACATATTTTAGCACTGTTATTCTATTTTACAAACACTCCACTTCCATATGATTTTTTATCTCTCATTTCTTCCTCGTGTAGGTTGAAATGTTAAAAGCTCTGGCACAAATATTTATTTACGAGTACTTTCTTTCCAGTGCCTAAATACAAAGTTTCATATTTTTACCATTGATGATGTCAACACTCCATACAAATTTTTATCCCTCATTTACATTTTAAGCCTATTTTTCGCTATAAAAAAATGTAAAAAGGACGTAAGTTAGGAGTTATCTTACGTCCTTTTTACGGTCGACTCTATGTATGTAACAAATTTCATTAAAATTGGTTCATTATTTTAGGCGTAAAAACGTAACAGACAGACACACGCACACAATAATAATATACACTGAGACCTCGTAGAGGTTGGTGGTCTGTGACATATAATATAAATTAAGTTTTTAACAAAAAAATAGAACCGACTTCAAACGGTATAAAATAAAATTGTTCAGTACCTTTTGCTTATGGTAATGACTCTTAAAACTATCTTTGGAGTCGTCCTCAGGAATATAAGATTTCCAACAAAAAAACATTTATTGAAAGAGTTTGCTCTCAACTCCTAACCGTCATAGTACCTTCCATCATCAGCTCTGCAACATGATATGATGATAATTATACACAAATACCTGTTTTGCTTTAGTAAAAATCATTAGTTGTGCTATAAAATTTGAATGTTCCCTTCGATTTCTCTGGGATACCATCATCAGACTTTGACTTGGTGGCAGTTGGACCACCTCAGGAATGTAAGACATCGAACAAAAAACCATTTATTGAAAGAATTTTCTCTCAACTCCTAACCTTCGTAGTACCTTCCATCATCAGCTGAGCAACATGATATGATGATAATTATACAAAAATGCCTGTTTTGCTTTAGTAAAAATATGAAAATCATTTGTTGTGCTATAAAATTTTAATGTTCCCTTCGATTTTTCCGGGATCCCCTCATCAGACTTTGACTTGGTGACAGTTGGTCCACGTCAGGAATGTAAGATTTGGAATAAAAAACTATTTATTGAAAGAATTTGCTTTTTTAGAACTCCTCACTGTTGCAGTACCTTCCATCATCAGCTCAGCAACATGAGATGATGATTACTATGCACAAATATCTCTTATGCTTCAGAAAGTATAAGAAAATCAATGTGTGTGCCTATAAAATTTGAGAGTTACCCTCGATTTCCCTGGGATCCCATCATCAGATCCTGATTTGGTGACAATGGGACCACCTCGGAAGTATAAGCATACGAACAAAAGAAGAATTTCGAAAATCCGTCCACAAACGGCGGAGTAATCGGTGAACATAATTATATTAAAAAAATACATACAACCGAATACAGTACCTCCTCCTTTTGGAAGTCGATAAAAAATTGAAATTAGCATCATTGCATGAGAATAATGTGGAGTGAAATTCGAAATTCAAACCAAACACGCACTTTTTGAGTTCGCGTCAATGCACACGCGTATGTTGTGCTACTCAAGGGAAAAGATAATTTCTCTTGTTTCGAATTTCAAAGTTTATTTGCGACATTTGCGACAAGCTTTCTTGTCACGAGTCAGAAGTTTACGCGGTTATAATACTCGTATGTTTGTTGTAATGAACAACTTTGTAAATTAAGAACATTTCAAAGTCAAGTTAAAAATATGTATAAACTAGTGGTACGGCCCAGCTCCGCCCCGGTGCAGACGTTGCTCTGCCTTAAAATATTGGAAGAGAATTTGTTTTTTTTATTATCTTAAAGAGATTTCATTTTACTAGCAATTCAATTATAAAACAAATAATGACATAATAATATGAACTAATCAGTTATTCTGACTGCGTCAATGTTTAGAACGACACGGCACGAAATACAAACGTTTGACAGGTAGGAACTATTTATAGGAAAAAAACTTATAAATAAAAAAAATATTTAAAAAACATTCTTCAATGTGGGTTGGTGAAGATTATCTGTTAAAATTTTTGGAATCGCGTTACTTATGAAAACTGAAATGAAGAAAAAAATTATTACATGTACATCAAAACAAAAAAACTTTTAAATATTATTCTCGTATTTCGGAAGTTACCAAGCAATAAGGAAAGGACTGCATTTTTCCTAGATTCTGATTGAATGTACACCGCGACTGCAAATAAATAAAATTGAATTGAAATTGACTGTTATCTATACTTAATACTCGTAGTATAAAGCTGAAGAGTTTGTTTGTTTGAACGCGCTAATCTCAGGAACTACTGGTTCGAATTAAAAAAAAATGTTTGTTAAATTGTCGCTTTATTCAGTATGGCTAGGCTATATAACATCACGATATGCGGACAAAGTCGCGGGCAGCCGCTAGTTTATTATCTACCTAAGTACCTAATAACGACAATGTTTTATATTTACAGAATTTTCGGAACAGTATATTCGTTCCATGAGAAGCAGTATATATACAAGTCGACGTTGCCGCGACGCGCAGGTAATTCAGTTTCAGAGGAGAATGTGATGTGATCTCTACCCAGCGACTATAAAGCAAATCAACAGCGACTACAGCGAAATACTTGGCCACTTGAGTTATACCTTACAGTTTGAATTACATTAACCGGACGTCTATAAGAACAAAATAAAAGCTTTCAACGACAATTAATGGCATTTTAATACCCATAGCTCATTAATTATTATGGGTATCAGGCTGATCATTCAAAGTGAAAATTAATATAAAAGTTTTCACTTCAAAACATTAACCCACTTAACGTGTTTTTTAAAGATGTTTTTTTCTTAATCTTTTTGAAAACGTGTAATTTAGCTTTAATGACATTTCCGAAATAACAAACCAGGGGGTCTATTTTTCAAATCGATAATCGATTAATCGTAAAATTTTCAACACATTTTGACCTTTCTTTTTGAGGATGCATGACTCTATAGAACTCACCACACAACACTTGATAATCCTCCAAACTTTTACAAAATGATGGCTCAAAAATACTCTATACTTTGGACGATAGCACTTAGTTAGGCCCCAGTTTACATAGGTAATCAAAATACGCTCTCGCATTTGGTTTCTAATATACCAGAAAGGAAAAAAACTTATAGGTATACATAAATGCATTCATAGACAGTCAGTTAAAACAGACATGGAGCCGCACATTATATTGTATAGAAGAGATAAAACATCACAACAAAGATTCAGCTATGAAAATAACAGTTTACAAAAGACTCAGATACGTGACACGATCATATTTTAAACAAAATGGCGTTCTATAGCCAGCCAGGAGAGCTGCAGAATGAATTTATTCATAGTTCACTGTTACCCTTGCTATGTGGAAATTAAGTGTCAGTCGACTGCAGGATCATTAAGTTACTAGAAGTCTAGAACAAGGAAATCAGTGCATCGACGGACGATAGTAGGGAATTCTCGCCTTAAAGTTCGGGTTACTTTTATTTATTTCACAGAAAGAAAATTAATACAATAAG
Source organism: Pyrgus malvae (assembly GCA_911387765.1). Classification (NCBI taxonomy): domain Eukaryota; kingdom Metazoa; phylum Arthropoda; class Insecta; order Lepidoptera; family Hesperiidae; genus Pyrgus; species Pyrgus malvae. The sequence continues at coordinate 23,508,675 of OU426953.1, forward strand.
TAAGTTGTCGTTTAATAATTTTACAAGAACTACAAGTATTAATTAGTAGGTAATTCTAAAAATAGTTTGGAATTCCTTCCTTTAACACGTTTACTGCGGCAAGTACAAGTACAAGCGGGCCAAAATGCGCCCCCAACGATGTTTCCGCCAGTGCGTGAGTGGTCGATCTAGACCCACCAGCACTAGGATAGATTAAATTGCTATAACTTTGTGGAAACATAATGTATACATTTTTTTTATATTGTTAGAATGAGCTTGAACCCAACGTCCATAGGTTTGATTCGCCCCGGGATCTGCCAAACAAGAAATGAGAAATAAAGCAGGAAAAGCGGCAGGCCGATATCGACCTGAACCGCACTAGAAATTATTTTTAGTAGTGACGGGACAGAGAAAAATAAGGGGATATCGAAAATAAAACAGAATTATCGTAAAAGAACTGTAAAATGTTTTTATTTACTTATGCCTATCTTGGAAACATGTTACGCAAAGGTTTTGGTTGCATTTCCTGCAATATTTCTTTATTTTCTTTACTTTTTTTTTGCTTCGGTACTATTAAAGGTTTTCCGCAGTCTGTCGTAGCACCCTGCACAATTTCTTCGTTTAGCGCTCATTTCAAGAACATGGTCATTGTCCTTAGGTTTTACTTGATTTTCTGAAATGAATTTTTTTGCTTAATTCCGTGTGATTTATTAAACATTGAGTTTTACCACAGAACTCGCGAAATTGAACAACTTTCCCCAGAGAACATAGGTCGAAATATGAAAAAAAAAATTGGCCTTCCCTTACAAAAATGACAACCAGCTGATTGATTTACTACTATGGGAGGTCCAACATTTTTTTTCATACTTCGACCTATATTCTTTGGGGAAAGTTGTTCAGTTTCATGAGCACATTCACCTCCTTCAGGGTTGATACCCCCCTTCCGTTACACGGTGTATAAGGTCATTTTAAATTAAGTGAAAATATTTTTTGCGAATCTCAGAACAAAAATTGTTCTGTAACATGGGCTGAGTTACCCCACGAGAGGTTTTGCGCATTTGGAATTACATGTTGTATAGGTGTAGGGTAATCACCGTTGTCCTTCAAGGAGATAACTCAGTATCGCTTATACAACAACTTTCCTTATAGGACCCATGTTGAAATCTTAATTTATGAAAACGTAAAAATTAAAAAAATATGTAACCTTGTTATGTAACAATCCTGATGATAGATAAAGATATTTTTGAAAGAAAGAAGAAGGTTCTCAGTAACCAGTCCATTGCTCGTGGAAACATCATGGAAAGAATAAATAATCCAAACTAAAAAGTAGAAAATAAATAATAGTTTAAAAAAACTAAAAAACACGCTTTTTATAGAAAACCGAACTAAAAAATAGAAAATAAATTTTAATGAATTTAAATTAAGAAAATAGTGTTAAAAATTTCAATGAATATAAGTTAATAATAGTGTGAATAAAAAAAAAATTATTTTAAAAAAAGCGTGGGGTGCATGGTGTCAATAGTTATAAATATTTTATTGACAGATATGAGTAGAGTGCACCCCACGCTTTTTTTTAAATAAAATATTTTTTTTTATTCACACTATTATTAACTTATATTCATTGAAATTTTTAACACTATTTTCTTAATTTAAATTCATTAAAATTTATTTTCTATTTTTTAGTTCGGTTTTCTATAAAAAGCGTGTTTTTTAGTTTTTTTAAACTATTATTTATTTTCTACTTTTTAGTTTGGATTATTTATTCTTTCCATGATGTTTCCACGAGCAATGGACTGGTTACTGAGAACCTTCTTCTTTCTTTCAAAAATATCTTTATCTATCATCAGGATTGTTACATAACAAGGTTACATATTTTTTTAATTTTTACGTTTTCATAAAATTTCACCTGTCTTACGACTTAACAAATTATTTATATTCTTTATATATCTCATACACGTTTTCGGTTACTGAGCACCAATAGTCTACTCCCCTACATAAATATGAGCAACCCAAGCAGCAAAATAGTCGAATAGTAATTAGATTACTCAGCCTTTAATCGTATAAGAGCCGAGTAACCGTTCTTAAAACACCCATTTATCGTGTAATAGCGGTTATCTCGACTATTTGGCAATATTTGCTAATGTGTGCTTTAAGGACGTCGAATAAACGTTTACAGCACTATGTTTTAGCACTTTTACTCCACCTTTTAGCAGATGCTGAATTAAAGTGGCTAAAATACTCGTTATTAGATCGTTTGATCTATAACAGTCGTATAATAGCTGTAGCTCTATAAACGCAATCGAACAAAAATCATATTTTGCAAATTGAAAAATGGAATAATTTTATCAAATTAGTGTATTGTCATCGGTCCTCAATAAATCTACAAAGTTTGAACGAAATCTGGCCGTTTAAAGTGGGTCAAAATCGCGCCCAAAGAAGTCGGTTACAAACATACAAACATACAAACATACAAACATACAAACATACAAACATACAAACATACAAACATACAAACATACAAACATACAAACATACAGGTGAAGCTAATAAAAAGCGTGTAAAAAAAAATATTCTCACTTTTCATACAAAAAAATCAGATAGTTTATTCCTCAAATACAATTTTTAATCAGCGAATGATGACGATATTATATAATAGTGCGCTTGCGGGAAAGAGAGGGAGGATGAAGGTGGTTCACATGAATGAATTGGCGCGAACAGATGGTATTACATAAAAAATCCCCACGTCATTATGCGTCTAAGGCTGATATGTTGATATGTGTAGGTAGTAAATAAAACTTACCGCTTGTGCTTTGTTTTCCGTGCACATTTGTTTCCAAATCCTTTTTAGTTTTCTTAGTGGAAAATATTTCTTCACTGCTGTCACTATCACTGTCAATAACTGCAGGGCGAATTACTCTATTTTCCAAAATTTGTATTTTTCTTTTATTGCTTGCCATTGTTGATAATATCGGACGCTACGACAGATCTGTTAGATAGCACAACACTAACTGGCGGGGCGCGCGCTCTGTGCGGTATCGGGTCGCCAGCTGCCTGGTGGGAGGGCGGGCCGAAATAGGCCCACTGCCGCACTCGCGGATGTTTTTTCACCGTCAGTGCGTGGTAGGTCAATAAAAGCCTGCCGTTATGTTTTGATGGGGAACAACTACGGCATTTACCGCAAGATGAAATATATATTTGTCTCTGTCGAATTTTTACAAACACCTGAGATAATCGTTTCGCACAAGCGAGAGGGACATAGTTTTCTTCGTCCGCACCAGTTCAAGTACCGCGGCAGGCCGATATCGGCCTGTTACGCAGTAAACGTGTTAATAAGAAAATGGAACTGTTTTAGGACTACTCCTTGACCCATCCGTTTGTCTGTTCGTCTGTTTTTCTGTGCATCAAGGCCCAAGAGAGTTTCCTATGGAGTATTTTCGATGCGTTATAAACTTTAAAACGAATAATTGTTAGAGCAGCTGCAGATATAATTTATTCATAGGTCCCTGTTATCTTTGCAACGTGGAAATTGAGTGTCAGCCGACTTCAGCATCATTATGTTACGAGAACTAGGAAATTTATGAGTCAGTGCATCGATGGACGATGGTAGAGAACTTTCGCTTAGTTCAGGGGCTCTATCTACTCAACTACTGGAAGATTTGCATATTTTCAGCACATTTTTGACCCTTTTCTGCCCCCCCCCCCCCCCCCCATTTGAATAAATTAGTCCTTAGTTAAGTTATGGAGAATATGGGATTGGGATGGGAATTTCGGATATAAATAATTAATTTTATAATCCTTAAAACTTTTATAAAATGATCGCCCAAAACTACACTATACTTGGGACGTCAGCGCTTAAAGTAGGGCCTCAGAAAAAATACTCGTATTAACTCAGTTTTTATTAAATGATTCAAATTAAGTTTTTTATTAATATCCTTACCCATACTGCCAATTCATATCAAATCACTAGAATTCAATTCCAAAAATAGTCATTTAAATCAAAAAGCATAATTGCATCAAAATATTATGTGAAACAGTATTACTTGTAGTATATTTAAAACAATTTATATTATTTGTTTTACAAATTATATGTATTATTAACCTCATGGTGTTCGAAAAAATCCGTACTTATCATCGTAGAATTTCTCTAATATAATAGGACAACACGCTAGTGATGCAGAAATATGGAATAAACAACGAGAGCAATATAACATCCAAAACAACATTGCGACATAATTCCTTCCTCATGAGTTAAGGTCCAATTTCTCCGGCTTGTCACAACAGAACAGCGAGGAACTTTGTGGCTTTCGCTGCTTTGACTTGCTTGTGGACTTAGCTTTGCTTACTCACAACGTAATGATAGTGTTAATTGCGTTTGTCGTAGTACATCAAGATAAATGCATGAATGGGGAATGGGAAAGTCGATAAAAATAACAAGGACTGGGATAACAGCAGAAGGACATGCATTTTTTTACTCATTTATTTCTTTATTTAATTATTTATTAACTTAAAATAAATAATTATCTATTTAATTAAAGAAAATAAATAATTATCTATTTACTTAAAGTAAATAAATAAAAAAAACGTTTCACACTCACCCCACAGTAAGATAGATATACCCTGTGTCATGGGTACCACACCGATCTGCCTGCCTCACCGGGAATCGAACCCAGAGGGGTCGTCAATTTAATTTTTTAGGTATTTTTATTCTCTCAACGTTTGGCTGTAACTCATTTTACATTCTAATGCTGGTCACGGGTCTTTCCCCAATATTTGAAGGGGCTGGACATTACTCCGCCACTTTTGGTTGGTTGGTGAAAATATGAGTTATTATCGAGCACGCTGTTGAATATTTTCAAGCTGTCCAAAAGGCTTTCACAGATCATTTTTGTAGAAACGAAAGCTCAATGGTACGATTGGTACAGCTTGTAGTTCAGGGACATGTGGAAAAAAGTCAAGTGGAGGATCCCCTATACGCTGGACAGACCTAATAAAATCTACCACACGATGCTTCATTGCCCAGTAATGCCGTAATGCCAGCAACAGAAGCCGGTGGCGAAGGATTGCGAGAGCTGCTGTCGAACAAAACAATTGTGACAACTAACCAGTTATCATCGTAATACCACAATTCTATCCAGAGTATACGACTTGTATACTCTTGATAGAGTTGTAAGAAAAGGTTTTCGACACAGTTTAAGTTAGATAGAACGCTATACACTCGAAGCACCAGGATTCCCTGGGTAACACACCGAGACATGAATACCATTGTGTCACAGAGTTCACCATTAGCAGGGAGATAACACTATATACTCGTATATATACATAACAAACGAAACCGTTGGCTTAACGTAGCCACTAAAGCACGGAAACGCTTATAAAATTAATTTGGTACTAGTGGTTACTTATCCTACGCCCAACCGCGCTCAACTCACTTAACTACGTAGATCACTAGCCGCAAGACCATGTTTGACCAAAACATAACATTTGATGATAATTAACCTTAATTAATAAAGAAGTAGATCGTTTAAACATCCATGCAGCACAACATCGCAGTAGTGGCTCAACACTTAAGTCCAATTTCTCTGTCTTGTCACAATAGAACAAGAAGTTAGAAAGGAAGTTTGATACAAGTAGCTTTTGACTGACTTTAGCCTTCTGAACTTTACTGGCACCAACAATCATTTAACGTTTAGTTCGTAATAAAATGGGTGAATCATGATTAAGCAATTTAAGGAATAGATGATAAGATGTGAACGCTAACTTACACCACAATAGACAAGGCGCTCTTTGTATTGTGCTTACACTGTCAACGCTACTAATGACTCTCATATATAAAAAGCATAGAGATAATATTAACTGACTAATAACTTTAGCTGGGGATTGAAAACTTGGCCCTTAAAAAATAATTGATTGGGGTGATTTGTACGGCGATATGGTAGGAATTTCACTCTGTTATACAGATGAAAGGAGCACAGGCCGCCTTCCAACTAAGACGGACGACCCAAAGACGACAAAAAGAAGCCGCTGGGTTCAACGCGTGGCGCAGGCCTGCTGGAGTGGCTTACGTCATAGGAAAACTTATGTCCAGCTGTGGACAATGAATGGCTGATGGATTGTTGGTATATACATACAGACAACCCTTCATTTCGATTTTCATCGGTACAGAAATCTTAAAGGAGAATTTAAGTTTCTTTAAACTTGCAGCATTTTACACGATAAAACCCATAGGCGAACAATGGTTACCGACATAACTCTTAAAATTTCCAAGGGTTAGTGGGCACGCCATATAGCGGTAACGGCCGGAATAGTGCTAACGGCCTGCCCATTCGGTCTGCCCATTCAAGAAAGAAAGGTCCGCGAATGGCGACCACGTCTCGGCAAAAGGAATACAGGCCGCTCTCCAACCAGATAGACTGATGACCCAAAGAAGACAGCGGGAAGCCGCTGCATTCAGAAGGCGTAGGACCGGGAGAATTGGCGAACGTTAGGGGAGGTATATGTACAACAGTGGACTATGAAAGGCTGAAATACAGCATTTTAAGTCCTAGTTAATGGCTTATGCAGGAGTGTTAAGTATAATTTATGTATTATTCAAATCAAGTAGCAGCAAACAGAAGAGCACGTGATGCGTAGTGGTCGCTGCAGCCCGTGTACGAGCTATAAATGTAACTTCGACGTTTAGTGAGGACTGACTCTTTTAAAACCGGTGTCACTGCTCATTATGCTAGTGTGGTAAAATAAATATTACTTATTATGTAGCCTTTTACACTTTCATAAGTAGATAAGTATAATCATTTTATTTATATATTTTTATTAAATATTTATATAAACCTGTTTCTCTTATAAAATACATTTTTATATTATATATATATATATATATATATATATATAGCTTATTATGCCGCCTACAATAATCTCTGCTTCGCCCAAAGGTAGACTGGTAGAGAATGATTTTAGCATTAAGTCCGCCTTTTATACCATTTTATGTGGTGTAATAAAGTGTTAAATAAATAAATAAAATCTTGTTTCATGTTATATGTAGTTGTGTTACCGTTTTGGAGTCTGATGCAGTATTGATGTCCTAGATACGAACATATAACAATATCAAATGTTTTAGCAATGAAAGAACAAGTCGAGTCAAATACCTTTTTATATTAAATTGAATTTACATGGAATCCTCCCAAGAAGAGAATCCCAGTTCGAAATGTAATATTAAAAGTAACTGAAACGAATCTTATATTAAATTAAAATTTCCGGACATCTGTCGTACACCCTTCGCATAATTCGGATTAAGATTTAGCATTAATGAATAATTGAATTTTTAATTCGGTGTTAAGTTTAATTAAATAATTCCCCTTTGGTCTTGGAGACCGAAAAGTTAGCGGCGCGTGAACACTTAAATCCGAGTGGTGGCCATTCACCCTACAATCCGGTACTCACGAAACCTTAAAATGGTCTGAATTAAAAGCAGGACGTACAAAATGGCTGTTATTAAATAATTTTCCGACATTTCCTTCCTCTTTTGTCCTTTCATTATAAGTTTTTGGTTAACATTTGTACTGTTTCTGTTATAACAGAATTTATAATGTTTACAATGCAGTTATTGTATTGTTTATTTGTGTTTACTCATCACAAACTAGATAAATCTACGATATTTATATTGATTATTCTAAGGTGTTGCGTTTGATATAGACGTCGGTGATTCTCAAACTTGTATTACCTATTATTGGATATTGCCGTATTACTACTAATGTATAAATAAATAGCAATAAATTAGAATTCAGTTAAAGTACTCAATTTCCAGCACATTGAAATGAAATGAAAATGAAAATATTTTATTTGCACAAATATGGGTAGCAAAAAAGGTTTACAAAAATATTTAGATCGCCATATTTACCCTTTAGGGAGTACAAATTTTATTGTAAAAGTTATATAATTACAAGTTAAATTATAAACTAATTATGTACAGTAAACACTAAAATATACAGTATACTTAAATAATTTTACATTATTATCACTTTAGCTACTTAAATTCAATTTAACCCAAGTTTGTGCTTTTTATACAAATTTATTTTATTTTATTTGAACCATACGTGGTTGACCGTCATCAGCTTTGGGCACCCACCATGATGGGTTTTTGTACGCTGAGAGGAAAAAAAGCTGGCGGAAAGAACCTCCCAGGACTTTATCCCGCGAAATATCTTATTTATGTCATTTATTTTAGTTTATTATTTATTTTAGTTTATTATTTATTTTAGTTATAATTTTATTATATATATTATTATTCATCGTTTAGGAACTCAGTGACCGAATAGTACGCTCTTTTAATTAAATACATTTTAAGTTCTTTTTTAAATTCACAAAAAATTAAATATTTTTGGTCCCATTATCTATTGATACATTTATAAGTACAAATCGTAGTATAACTTTATTTATACGTTATACGTAGTATATATAGTTATACGTAGTATATATAGTTATACGTAGTATAACTTTAGTGGTGTTTCACAGTGCGGGCATAGCACTACAGCTGATTTAGAATGCAAGTGATCGATGCTGTTTATGTAAACAAACGCGGCCAGAGATTGAATAGGTAACTGCTAAGGGCAAATAATTACAATAATAATTGCGTTTCCACACTCTAGCGGTTAATTTCAATGGATTAAAAGCAATGTATATCCCAACTAAGACGTATGTAATCAATTCAAAAACAGTTAACAGGGGTTGAGTGTTGAACTTTGTCCGGCAACTCGCATTGTACCTAGCACTAGCAGCCAGCTATAAAGCCTCCCATATTATGAAAAGACGGGTCTGACCAACAGTAATATTTTTCCTGTTTTTTTATTTGTAAAATACTGTTGAATACAAAAATAGGAAAAAAATCATATTACTTATTATTATTTTATGAGAAGACTGGTGTCATACCCGGCATGCACAGCATTTAAAAAATACTCAAAATAAAAATACGGATGGATCGATGTAATGTTCTATAAAGTATGCAGTTATCTGACATAATTATAATTGAGATTGCCTCACATTGCAGTGGTCTAACTCGTTCGTTACTTTCAACATAAAAACACGTTTAATGTATCTCAAGTATCCTTACTGCTCCGTAATTCTGATCACGATGCGTGCAATTTATGCTGAAGCACGCTCACGACTTATCAGCCCTCGAACGTTTTCTCAAAAAATTGCTGTGAAAATACATAAAAGTGAGTCTACTGGCTCGCGTACTTGTTACAACATTCTTGTCATTACGCTGGCGATGTGAATTCATGTGATGATAATAATAATATGGACTGCCTTATACAATGGTCGCTCGATTTGCGCAGATATTTAAACACTGTAGTGGTAGATTTTTTATGGTTCTACCGGGAAAGTACATCACTGCATTTACTTCGTTCTGCCTTCTAGTAATTTTATATTATTTTGATATAAAGGGTGTAGTTTCTGGTCAGACTTTTATGATGCCACCATTTAGCCTTTGGGGTAGCAACGCAACTCAACTTGTTGATTTCCATGAATTAAAGCGACTACAATAGGTACCAACTGGCCTGGCCTCCTTCTCAATTAAATAAGTGACCTAACTCGTTAGGCGCTTTCAACGTAATAAATAATGTAGTTTAAAAAACTAAAAAACACGCTTTTGTGAAAATACAAAAGCGTGGGGTACATGGTGTCAATAGAATCTTAAAAACCACCCCACGATACTATTGATACCATGCACCCCACGCTTTTTTTTACAGTGAAATACATTTTCTTCTTATTTTTTTACTTTTAAGTTCGTATTTTCACAAAAGCGTGTTTTTAATTTTTTTGTTGGATTTTCATTCTCATATTACTGCATTGTCATCGGCCCTTGACCCAAAATTTTCAAGTTAATCAGACTCCTAGAAGTAAGTGAAAATAAAATTAAATGATTCCGTTACATACATACATACAGGTCAAGTTAATAAACGCGTGTTAAAAAACAGGTGTAATGTATCTAAAATATCGTTACTGCTATGTAATTCTGATCATGACGCGTGCGATTTATGCCGAAGCACGCTCACGATTTATCAGCCCTCGAATATTTATTCGAAGAATTGCGGTGGAAATTCATAAAAATGAGTCCACTGGCTCGCGTACTTGTTACAACGTTCTTGTCATTACGCTGGCTAAGTGCCAATGGATTCGAGTGATACGGACTTGCATTTGTGGCATTCCTGCAAAGATTTGAACAGTTTAAAGTCTTACCGTTTTCAAGTAAATGTCATCCTTGTCTAAAACGTGTAAGTTTTTAAAATTAAAATGAACAATTCACACTCGTAGCTCCTACAATATGATTAGGATTACACCATTCAAATTTCTGTGTCCCCGAGAAGTAAACCAGGGCTCTTACTACACAGGGTTCTTAGTTTCATCCATAGCAAAGAAAACATTTGAATGATATTTTTGGGCTTATTTTTGTGTGTGTACGGTGACTGCAAGTATCATACTTCAATAACGTCCCCAACTACCTTGTTTTCGTTACAAGAGGCACTTTACGCCGACGGCCCCGCTTGTTTTTGATATATAGTAGCTTTCTAATATTGTCGGAAGGCGACGGTTTGAAGGTATATAACAGGAGTCAGTAACTGACCCGTATCACCAAAAACTCCCATTAGATCATGGTAATAAGATCCAGAACGGATTACGGAAATTGGAAACGGATTATTGGAAAGGCCAGTGCCCAACAAAGAACACAAAAAGGCATGAAAGTAAACCAATAGCATTATATCAATACTTACTGGTAGATTTAGCGTGGTTCGAAGCGAAGAATTACCACAGATCTCATTTGTACCACCTAACGGGATTGAAATTTAGACTTTTCTGCTTTCGTAGATTTGGGTATAAAATCTTGATTCTGCAAATTTTATTTCCAATGAGGACGTTACCATTTTGTTAATGGTTTTAAAAAGTATATCATTTTATTCTAATTATATCAGCCTAAGTTTGTAGTAATCTTTGTCTTTTTTTTGAAGTGAAAACTTCTTTAGCGGCTTTATGCACTTTTTTGGGATAAAAAATGTTAAACTCGCGTCAGAACACGTGGCCTGATCGAATATTCGTAAGACGGAGGGGTGACAGCTGATGACGGCTCGACTGTCTATACTTGTAAAATTCGTTTATATCAAGTATTTAAAATATGGACATTGAACAAAGTGCTATTAATGAAAAAAGTGACGAAGAAATAGTGAAAGAAAATGGGTGAGTACTTTATAAAAATACTAGATGAAAACCTACTGAAAATACTAGATGAAAAATAATACTGATAACAAAAGCAATTCGTGCGAAATTATTCCCTAACCATTCCAAAATATTAAAAATGCACAACGTTAATGTTCAAGTTTTAACTTCTGCCGGCACTACCGGAGTGCAATCCGTTGTTATTTTCAACCCTTTTTGTCCTTTTGCTGAGCACAGGTTTCGTGCCGGAACTGAAAAGTATATCGGCTATAGTTCACTACGCTGGTCTAGGATTGGAGGAAATCAGTCTTTTGAGTTTTTATGAATGACTCGCAGGCATGCACGGTGATGAAAAACATCGATATTATACACAATGTCTATCCTATATCGTGGAGCAGCTTTAAATACGCACATAACAAATTTCTTAGTGAGACCGCGGTCTTTCCCGTTAAGTCACCACTGCTCCTCAAGTTTGTCGTGAATTCTTTCTACAAATAAATCGCAAACCCCACCCTTCACCAGTAGTTATAAGAAAGAATCGTATTACCAATATATTTGCTCGCACTCTTTCCAGTCAATATTTGTCATCTCCTGCGGTTGGCTTTACTCAATAATTGCTGAGCAATAAGAGACGCCTCCAAGGTGCGTATTAAAGACACCGAGGTCAAATAATAATGTTTCCTAGAAATTCTTCAAGGAAAGGGTCAACTGTTATTGAAAGGTTTCTATTTATTGTGTTTGGCCATAGTTACCCAACTTAAAAAATATCTATTATGGATAGTCAATCACAAATATCGGTTTCTCAAAGGTCAGTGCTCAACTTACCACCAGTATATTAATGTTATTCACGAAATTCACTGGTTGGCTGCAACCCCTTTTGTGTCCCACTGCTTGGTACTTGACTTCCTCCATTATTGAGGCAACCTAATCTTACTCCACCACGCTGCTCCAATGCAGGTTTGGTCAGTGACCACATTCATAAAGGTTCCATAGCATTATTAAAATATGGATTTATTGGCCCTTAAACAGTATTTAAAAGTGAGGATGGTTTAATTTGACACCGATTAAACTGATGGTTCTAATTGAATTCTAAGCATATTTTATGAATGCAGATTTTTTACATATTAATTTAAATAAATATTGCTCAAAATGTAAAGAACGTTTATGAATAAGGTTGTTACTGTTTAAGTGCTAATTAATAAATACTCGTAAGTTACATAATGCTACGAAATATATTTAACGAAGTTTTATATACCTTACAACGCTGTATAAATGTTGTGAACCTTAAGCTTTAAAAGTACCATTTTATGGTATGTATTATTTTACTACTTTTATTCATTCTCTAATGTCTATATTCAAGGTTTCGAATGTAATATTGTAGGAACATTACAAATATAGCTCTAACGTTAATCTAACGCTAGCAGATACAGACGTGCTCTAAGCGCCAAGCCCATTTGTAAGGGTGCCAGTGTCTTATCTATTCTGCTGTCAACTAATGTATCCCACCAACCATCAACTTAAGGTGATTACTCGGCAATTTCAGTTTGAGTTTTATCTGGTATGGAAAATAGAAAAAGAGAAACACAGTTTTGGGCCTGTGAGTTACAGCGGTGAAATGTACCGGGCTGCAACCCTTTTTACGTCCCACTGCTGGGCACGGGTCTCTCCCCATTATTGGGAAGGCCTGGAGCTTGCTCCATCACGCTGCTCCAATGCGGGTTGGTGGAGATGCGGGTTAGTAGCCAACCCGATATCGGATAGACGCACATGAAATTTTTTGCCACTAGCGGTCACCCATCTCACACCCGACCGCACCCGTTTGGCTTAGTTGCATAACCGCCGGGCCATGAGCGCTTCAAAAATGTACCTAAAAAGTTATTGTTATTTGATTAAAAGCCAGGCGTCACTGGCAATGGTCAAGTGTAAGAAAATTGTTAAATACGATTTAAGAGTTAAGTTTTAAAAATGATTTAAACTTGCAATGTTTTTGTGATGCTTAAACTGAATACTTACTTTTTCATTTTCATTTTTTAAGATGAAATATATATGAAATGCAATCCTATAAATCAAATAATTAACTAAAGTAATGTAATTGTACCGATTAACTTGCACATAATCCCTATAGGCAGCCATTATTTTATTGTCATTGTCAATGTCATATAAATGACATGTTATGTATAACATTTTCGTACTCGTTTCGTATTTGTTATTTGTTATCACTTTATGACCTTTGCTAGAATACTAGATATTCTAGCAAAGGTCATGTAGTGATAACAAATAACAATATTACGAAAGCATTCTAGCTGAACTCTGCTTTTCTGTTGACCATAGCTATGATGATAGTTTGATAGCCTGTAAAGTACACTACTAATTGGACAATAATTCAAAAGATATGATTATTATTATTTACTCAATATCATGAATATCCTAAAATATAACATTGTCCTATTTTACTAACTTGGTCATTGCAGGTATTCCTAAAAATTGTGCACATAAACAATGTCTTCATACTCGAATAAAAGTCAAAATTCTAGCGCTGTAACATCAAGCCCAACTTTGTATGGAAATTGGGTTTCTCTTTTATAATGCTAATCTATCAGAAGCCATCTACTAAGCTGAGTTAGCGTTAAACGATTTGTAAAAACATAACTGTCGCTCTAAAGTTAATCTATACTAGCAGATACTGAGTCGTCTAAGAGCCAAGTTCATTTGCGAGGGTGCCAGAGTCTTATCTTTTCCGCTGCCAACGAATGTATACGTTTTACACGACTACAGTAACTTACGGTGATGGCTTAGCAATTTAAACATAAACGTAGAAAATCTATAATGCTCAGCAATATTACAAGCCATTGAAACAAAGCTGGGTTACCGCTAAAATGTTTTGCTTATGAACCGGAAAAAAAGGTAGACAGGCCGCGTGATGTGAAGCGATTGATGTAGCCTGTGGACACAAGTAACTCCAGGCGCTGGCTTTGAAGGAGAGCTCATTATCTTCTTTGTGATAATAATGGGACTTAATAAGTAATTAGTAACTTCAGTTGATTTATTCATAGCTATAGACTAGGTTAGAGAAAGTTTTGTCGAGCAAAATTCGTCGGCAGAGAAAAAGTTAAACGATTCCCACATACATCAGATGTTGGGCCCATTTTGGGGCAAAACCCGCGAAAGACAACGGTGCTTTCCACTGGAGATCCCGAAATCCTCCCCTAGTGCTAAGGCGAACCACTCAGGGGTTTTTAGTGCTGTAAAAATCCCACAACCCGGTATCCCTTGAAGTGAGCGCGGTCTTTAGAAGGTTTCCCCTCCGATATAAAATAAAGGTAGCTTTAAAATAGTCCTGGAGAGAATGGAAAAACAAGTAACTACATTTTGCATCTACAATGCCAGATACAAAAGGGGAATCAGCCGAAATAACTCAAGGTCAAAATTCAGAAATCATGAAAATTAAAGCTACATTCAATTTTATAAAAATCGTTTCAAAATACTTCTGCGCAAAAAATTTTTTCATTTACTTTTAAAATATACTCAATTTTTATCTCGTTACAACTTACCGTAATGGCGTTATTTACGCAAACGTGAAAAATTGACATATCCAAAAAAATATTTCTATGAATAAATCTTTCTCATTTAAGACATATGAGTTGAGTAAACATTTGCGCCCCAACTCGCACGAACTTCTGAAGTGAAGTCGCGAATCGAGGATAATTGCGAGAGACGTAATGGAAAAAGTGACTTTCTTCCGATAAGTGGCTACAATAACGTAAAAATGTTTGAAAACGTAAATTGCCTCTTGAAAGTACGTGAGCGAAAACGTGTTGAAAGCGTTATAATGACACGAGGAGAAAGATATACTTATAGAAATTTTCCGAAATTGAAATAAGAATTTAGTATTTATTTTCATTTTTTGGAAAAAGAAATGATGATTTAAGATTGATATATTGAAATTGACAATTATTGTATCTACTTTTTTTAGTCTCCTAAAGTGACACCTTGCATCATTTATGTAAGTTCAATAAACTGTATAGACTTAAACTTAATAATTTATGTTGTAATGAAGAAAGCATAAGAACACATTTTATTGTGTCCTATTGCTGCATAGGTAAATCAATACCTCAGTATTATTATCACAACATAGTAGTATGGATTGGATTGATTTGTATGGATGAAGTGCGCATGGCCCGGCGGTTAGCGTAGAACGCAAGCGATCTATGCGACTAAGCCAAACGGGCGCGGTCGGATGTGAGATGGGTGACCGCTAGATGCAAAAAAAATTCATGCGCGTTTTCGTGCTTCGGAGGGTAGCTTGAGCCGTCGGTCCCGGTAGTTGTCGATAGATAACAGTCGTCAAACCTTGTCGGAGACCTTATGGGCGGTTTGAAAACATCCGACAGCGCCACTAGGGCCACTAACCCGCATCTCCACCAACCCGCATTGGAGCAGCGTGGTGGAGTAAGCTCCAGGTCTCCCCAATGGGGAGACCCCTTGCCCAGCAGTGGGACGCAGAAAGGGTTGCAGCCAGTTGTATGGATTTTAATTTTTTGACCACCGTTTTTAATGTTCTCTAGTAAAGGATTTCGGAATTGAGAGAGATTTAGTCCACTACGCCAGCCATCATGTAGGTTGACATCACGCGTGGGAGAATTTATAACTCTCGTGAATAGACGCGGTGATGGAAAACACCGCAATAAATGTGTGACAATTATTTTAAATAAATTTATTGATTTAATGACGACCACCTATGGTTACCATGCCGGAGTACCGTTCGGAGGGTCCCAGGTTCGATTCCCGGAGAAAAAGTTTGTATGATGAATTTAAAATTTCTGTTATTGGTCGGGTGTTTTTGTTTCTGTCTTTGTTTTACAAAAGGTGTTTATATACATAAGGTTCGCCATATTTACATTCCTGAGATATGCAAACATTATAAGAATTAAAATCTTAACCAATTACAAATATAAAAATGTACGAGTACATTGAAATAGGTTTATTTATTGCAATAAACTTATATTATTACTAGCCTTCCGCCGGCGACTTCACCCGCGTGGACCCGTTTTATAGGTTCCCGTAGGATAAAACCATGCTATGTCCTTTCTCAAGATCCACTCTACCTGTGTTCCAAATTTCATTAAAATTAGTTCAGTAGTTTAAGCGGGAAAGTAGCAGACAGACAGACAAACAGACAGAGTTACTGTCGAATTCATAATATTTGTAGGAATTATCATTACTTGTATATTGCACCTTTTTATTGATAATTTTTATTTATTTATTTTTCGGATCGGATCCTAATCTGCTTAAGGTTTAGCGCAATTTCGCAAAAAAACCCGATAGAAAAAAACCTCCTAGTTTTTTTACGGAATTATTACACACAATATAAAGGTACTTAAAACACACAGTATCCAGATTCTTAGAACCATTTTATTAAATGTTGAAAGATGAAGTTAGTTCTTTACATAGTAATAATATAATTACTTCTCAACTTAAATACCGTTTGAACTCTTTGAATTACTTACTTATACTTGCTTTTTCAAATAGTAAATTTGAAACATAATTATTGATTCCAAGAAGATTCGTCTTATCTTTCAATGATGAATTTATTTTCAGAGAAATAACTTTCGATTCGTAGTATTTAAGTTAGTTAAGGACTCACCATTACGCAATTTCTCCAGCTTTCTAGGTTTGTCACATTTTTTTTATAAATAAACCGAACAAAAAGGCAGACGGGACGCGTGGTGTTAAGCGACCACCGTCGCCT
This sequence comes from Pyrgus malvae, assembly GCA_911387765.1. Taxonomy (NCBI): domain Eukaryota; kingdom Metazoa; phylum Arthropoda; class Insecta; order Lepidoptera; family Hesperiidae; genus Pyrgus; species Pyrgus malvae. The sequence continues at coordinate 23,525,608 of OU426953.1, forward strand.
CTGGACACGGGCAACCTCAGGGGAGCCGCCTGAGCATTTTCGGCTTTTGAGGAGAGCTTTTTTTACAGCTCTCTTGAAGAAACCCATGTTATAGTCCTCTGGGAATGTCTATCATGTTTTACAGAGCACAAAATGGACATAAAACACCTATTCTCTGTGTTAACACAATATCAAAGCTTAAATCCTGGTATCTCTCAAATATTGGTATCTCTGTATGTATCCCATATTATATTATCTACATAGGTACACTGAATAAAGAGAGTGTGGAAACCTCCAGGGGAGGATATATCGTGTATCTTGAAAGAGCACTTTGTCAACACATTCTCTGGATATGGTGTTTCGCTTCAGCCATTGCGTCGAAATTAAACATAGAATATTCTTATCTATAAACTACGCTGTGATGATACTTACTATGTAAAGTCGACAAATCAGTTTTATTATACATTATACAAAAGTGCGTCGTAACATTCATAGCCGATGTGGATTCACAAGTTAGAAGGTCAAAATGTTGACCCAGTTACGAGACATCGATGAAAGGCTTTTTCAATCGAAAATAGGTAACCTGCGCTCGCCTCGACCGACCGAGTGTGTCAATTTGAAACTGGAATAAACTGAGACCACTGATTTTTGGACTTGCTTTTTTATTCTATCTCTGTCGTATGTCAACAAAATGTTGCAGTGATTCAACCAACTTGTTACATTTATATGCCGTTTTGGTTGGTTGCAACCCTTTTTACGTCCCACTGCTGGGCATGGGTCTCTCCTCATTATTGAGGAGGCCTGGAGCTTACTCCACCACGCTACTTGGCGAGTTGGTGGAGTTTTTGGTTACTTGCATTTAATGCAGTAAAAAATTACCTGAGGTTTTTTATCAGACCTTCTTGATATCCTGGATCTAGGCACAGCACTGCCCTCAGAATAAGGAAACATTTTGGCTACATTTATATCTATCACGCTTAGCAAGTATAAAGTAGGGATTGGTGGACTTAAGTTTCAACAAATATTCTGACTCAGAGGCAGATGTTCGTTCCAAGAATTTAATACGCGCTCTCGGCATAAAAGTCCGGTGTTTTATATTAACCAATCAGATATTATTGCTGCTTTAGATAATCGATAATTGATAACCGGTTTCGCGCAATGGTTAATGGACTGCTAATCTTGGAAAAATTTTAAAACTGCAAACCTAAAGAAAAGAATGGGAATGAATCTTCCCGTTGTTTTCTTCAGCATAGAAGTACGGTCTTTTTAAAATTTTAGAATAATTTTAGATATACCATAATTTGACAACCCGTTTCGCACAATAGTTAGTGGACTGCTAATCTTGGGAAAATTTAAAACTGCAAACCTAAAGATTGCAGAGAAGCTTCAATTAAAGTGTTTCAATTTTCCTTTTCGGTCTGGGTATCTCCCACAAAACAGAGATTTAAATTTTAGGCAATTAGAGCTTTTTCACCATCTCCAAGTAAAGTATTGATTAGTTACGTCCCAAATAAAGTAAAGCCTTAAAATTGCCAAGTAAAAGCTATGAGTACGGGTCAGTTTATCATATGAATTGGTGTTTCTCGAATATCGTGAAATTGAAATTGAAGTTACGGGTGACTAACTGACAATTGGCGTACTTGTGACTTACTTGAAGGTGGTGAAAGAGGCCCTTAGTGTGTAGGATTAGCTTTATACAAAGATCAAAAGTAAATTTGTGACGGATTAAAATACCTGTATAACTTTTATGCCTAAGTTTAAAAAACGGTAGCTTAATTCTGTTATGCATTTGATTTCCAAACCATTAAGTAATCCATCTATCTGTCATTGTTATTATCGTAGTCAACAAAACAATTGTCACAGTAGACATAGTATAAGCTCTACAATTAGTGTGTAGGATTAGCTTTATACAAACATAAAAAAATTGTGACGGATTAAAATACTTGTATAACTTTTATGTCTAAGTTTAAAAACGATAGCTTAATTCTGTGATGCATTCGATTTCCAAACCATTAATCCATCTATCTGTCGTTGTTATTATCGCAGTCAACAAAACAATTATCACAGTAGACATAGTTTAAGCTTTACAATTAATGTGTAGGATTAGCTTTATACAAAGATCAAAAGTAAATTTGTGACGGATTAAAATACCTGTATAACTTTTATGTCTAAGTTTAAAAACGATAGCTTAATTCTGTGATGCATTCGATTTCCAAACCATTAATCCATCTATCTCTCGTTGTTATTATTGCAGTCAACAAAACAATTATCACAGTAGACATAGTATAAGCTCTACAATTAGTGTGTAGGATTAGCTTTATACAAAGATCAAAAGTAAATTTGTGACAGATTAAAATATCTGTATAACTTTTATGCCTAAGTATAAAAATACGGTAGCTTAATTCTGTGATGCATTCGATTTCCAAACCATTAATCCATCTATCTGTCGTTGTTATTATCACAGTCAACAAAACAATTATCACAGTAGACATAGTATAAGCTCTATGTATTGTGCGACAGACAAATAGAGGCGGAAAACATCCAGACCAAAAGCTAATATTTGCGGTATTGAATATTGCAACCACAATGTTCAAATATTGTTGCAGGATAAATCGGACAATCGGGTTAGTTTTTATCTATATCTAGCAATCGTTAAATCCAGTCGCAAGCCATACATTGTTATGATAACAGCTTATCCCTACTATAATATTATAAATTCGAAAGTAACTCTGTCTGTCTGTCTGCTACGCTTTCCCGATTAAAATACTGAACCAATTTTAATGAAATTTGGAACAAAGATTGAGTGGACCTTGGGAAAGGACTTAGGATGGTTTTTATCCCACGGGAACCTTTAAAACGGATCAACGCGGGCGAAGTCACTGGCGGAAGGCTAGTTATAAAAATATTTAATAGCAACATTACGTATCGTGTTTTTTTTAATATTTAACTGTAATAGCAGATAAGCATGCATGTCATCGTGGTAATATGTGGTCACTGCAGGCCATTATTATGTCTCGACTAAAACATTCAATTTAACGTAAAACAAAAAAGAAAATTCCAATAAGTAAAGACTAGTTTGATTTCGGTTTTTAAAATTGTTAAATTTGTTACATCCAAGGTTGACGCTTAATAAATATTTTTGAAAAACTATTTAAATAATATATTTATATTATTTAAATATTTTTTCAATTTCAAAAATTATATAATAATAAGTTTAATTTAAAGTATATTATTATATTTTTATTCACTTCAGATTGACGTATAATCTGTACGCTAGTTCATATGGATCCTTGGTGTAAAAGTCACAATCACGTATACGATTTTAAGTGTTAATAACTTAAGAGTGTTATAACCGTACACAAATCAAATTACTAAGAGATCACAAATTTTCTTGGCAATATGATTGATAACCGGAAATAGTTACAAAGTTTTCCTTGTTTTTGAGACCACATTAACGTGGCCTGTCATTCAGCTCTTAAATATATCGTCGTACCTTAACGTACAATGATAATACCTAATAATACATAACAATGACAAAACTGAATAATACTACTTCTCAGTATTTTACATCGAGGTACAGCAATAAATACTAACAGAGATCTGCGTAACTTCTTCCTATTAAAACTTTGTACATTTAGCGTAAACAATTGATTTATTCCACTTTGGACACCACTGAACACAAAACGCACGGTTCTAAGCTAGCAAATTACCCTGGACCACAGAATTTTCACCCATTATTAGGGTAATTTAAAACGGAGTAACCGTCGTTACCCTCGCACGCTCGCGGGAAAGGCGCTTAAAAGTTCGAGCACTTATTGAGCCGGTTTTAAAATTGTTTTGTTTTTTTCTTATTGTACGCTTTGTTTATATTACTGCAGAACCATTCTGCCCAACCCTATAAATATTAAGGTTATTAAAGGTTTCCTGAAACTAAAAACCGTGTAGTTTCGTTTGAATCACAAATATATTTTTTAATGAATATCATATTTCGACGAAAAATGGTATGTGCATATGAACAGAGTTGTCATACAGATTAGGTGAATGAAACAATAAATATTTCTAGCTTTATCATAATATAAAATTTACATACTTAGCATTATGTAACTTTTTTCGATATAATAGTGAAATACGTTTCAATTTGTTGACAGTGTTTCTCGTCACTACTAAAATCCATTAAAAATCTAAAATATTTTACAGTTTTCGCAAATACTGATTTTATAAATAAATTTAAAATATTCATGTTACTGTCAAATATTCATAAAATTAAACATCAAATATTATAGTAGAAAATGAGGCAGTTATTCGTTAAAAAGTCTATCCTTCAAATTTAATTTACCGGGGTTTCACAGACAGACTTCTCAAAGTAAATGAGAGCAAAAAGTCGGTACTTAAATTAATGGTAACTTAAGCAATATTTAAAAAATATCTCTTGGTGTCGGGAACTTAAACCTTTTCAAGAACTTAAATATTAGAAAGCAACTTCGAACTTAACCTTAAAATTTACACGTAGAACAAACAATGTTAATGATAGCCGTGGCGTGTAGAAGCTTTAACTCGATACAGTCTATAGCACAGAACATATTAAAAGAAGTTAGAATAGAAATGTAGCCCGCCAACATTTCTATTCAGACGCGCCAAGGAATTTTGAGCGGTTGCTCAAAATTCCAAAATCTCTACAGAAACGCGCGATCTGTGACACGATCGTGCTACGATTTGCGTGCTTGTGTGCGTGCTTGGGTGTGATTCGTTCATTTGAAATCGCGTGATTGTGCGGCGCTAAGATTGGCTAGATTTGAAACTGCAAACATGTGCGTAAGCTTCGTATTTATTTAAGTACAGATGTAATTGAGGTGAAAGGAGGAGGAGGGTGGAGGCTTGATCGGCGACACCAACCTTCATACGAACGGCGTATTATTGCCGTTCTACCTCTCTTAATAATGTTCTGTGGTCTATAGGAGTATTATTGTTAGTGTTTTATAAAACCTACAAAAGCCGGTTTCTCTCCCAAAGGTTTAAAAGTTTTTCCCTTGTGTTTGTGTTTAAAAGCGGTTTCCTGAATGAGCCCCAAAAGCCCAAAACTATTGGCCAAATTTTAACCCTTTTCGGTTTCACCTAGGACGTGGTATTGGAACTCGAGCACCACTATGATTGCAATAAAAATTTGTATTGGGAGCTAAAGACTATTACTAGTCAAAGAAATGTTCACTAATTTGACCTTTCAGGCACTCTGAAATTGGTGCATGGCAATCATTATTATGTCTTGTTACTTGCTCATAGTATACATACAAAATAATGCTAATTATAATAATAAACGTTACACACTCATAGCCCCACATTAATGTAATTAATAGTCTGTGTTGTGGGTACCAGGGACATAATACACAAAGACAGGAACACAAACACCCAGACCGAGAACAGAAAGAACTCATAATTGAAATTTCTGTTTTGCCGGGAATCGACCCCGACTCGATTGGCAGTCCGGCATGGTAACCAATGCGCCGCGCGGGTCGTCGATCTACAAAAGGTAGAAAATTCCAAGCTGTGGGGTACAAATGAGTCTATAATAACTATGAAAACAAAATTAAGCCAGCTTCCCTGGCTATTTATTTTTACAATAGCCTTTGCCGGTTAATTAACTTTGTAGATCTTAATCCCGGATTAAAATAAACCTGGCCTCCGACCTGCGGTCTTCATAACTTAACAAACGTATTTAATGAATATTATCTTAGAATTTATAGGTTATTGTAACGACAGACCATTCCCCTTTTAATATCTTTTATCTAGCCCTTAATGAAGGGTAAAATACTCTATATAATGAAGAAGACTATTTATTGTAATTAAAAGAGCGAGTAGTGTTACAACTTTTTTTTTGTGTTCTGGATTTTAAGCGGCAAATGAATCCGTTATCTGCCAGTCTGTTCATATTATGTATATCGTACCAATTGTATCCTTGGCATCAATGACACTGATGATGAAATGACATGTAATGTAAAAAACTTATCACCAGTATGATACTTCAGTTTGATTATTATTGACGATCCACGTGGCGTAATGGTTACTATGCCGGACTGCCGATCGGAGGGTCTCGGGTTCGATTTCCAGCGAAGCAGAAATTTGAATAATGAGTTTAAAATTTCGGTTCTCGGTCTGGGTGTTTGTGTTTCCGTTTATGTGTGTGTCCATGGCACCATGACACAGGGTATATCTGCCCTACTGTGGGGCTGTGAGTGTGAAGCGTTATTATTATTATTATTATCCCTCGAATACATGACTGTGTCAGCTACTGTCATGTCAGCGAGAGCGCTGACCAGTTTATAAGGCAAAATTTGCTATGTGTATGTGCTTGATTCTAAGGAGCATATACTTAATTTAAAGGACATTATATCTCACCACACTGCTCCAATGCAGACTTAATAGAAGCTCCAGGCCAAACTATCAAATTGTTTTAATGGTTTCGTCAGAACATTTCAATAATGTTTTAAAAATTATTTGGAAAAAGTTTTATGTTTTGTAGATACCTTAACAAGACTATTCAATCCACAACACCAACTAAACTAAAGTGAAAATAGTTGTATTTTACAAATTATTATGATTTCAAGTTATGTCTGTAACGTAGTCCGCACTAAAAGGCTTTAAGCATTAACAGTTTTCAAACAACTCAATGTTTTTGAACTTTCTGATAAAAGTACTATATTAACTGCGGTTTCATTTGTTCATAAAACTTTTAAAACTAAAATGGCTGTAGAATATTTCAAGTTTTTTTTCCAAATTTTAGCTCAAAATAATTTCAAAATGTAAAGTATGAAAATATGCTTTTTTGTTATAATAAAGAAGAAGTTAAGATTAACGGGTGTATTTATAAATTTATCAAAGTTACATGCTGCAAAATAAGGACGATACAACGATGAACATATTATTATAGCAATATGTGTTTTATATGTTCCTCTTTACCTTTATTAATAACAAAAGAATCCCGAATCAATGTCATTTGTTGCCGAATCGAAGTGTTAAATTTGTGCTTGTCTATTTATGTGTTAATGGCTTAGAGCATCAAGATATATTATTGACTGGTATGATACCCGTCAGATCCGTCGCCTTTACGGGCGAATCCGTCGTCCCAACGTGCGCATGCACGTTGTAGTTAATGTGCCTTCTAGTTATACAACTAGTGTGTCTGTGTATGTGGATGTCAGTGTTGACGGTGCATAGAAAATGATGTTGTTAATTGAAAGATATATTTAGAAATGTATGCGTCTGTAGCGATGTGAGAATATTTCTGAATGTGTGACAAAATTAAAATGCGTTCATTTCCCCGCACCAGATTTGGCACAAAAATTATGTATCGAAGTGAGGCGCTATGCCGTCTCTGCTGAGGGGTGAGTCAGTAACTTTGATGCTCTAAGGTTAATGGCAACCACGATACAAAGAATTCTAGTGTGAGAATCACTATAAATAACAAAACTGTTAAAATAATCAGATTTATTTACCTGTTTTGATTAAATAATAATATAATATAATAAATGTTCACAAGTACCTACCAAAACTTCACTTCTGCAATAAATGGTCCATTCATAAAAGTAAAGAGAAAATACCGTCAGAAGTCAATGTCCGAAGAATGCTTCTGACAGTTTAAAAACTTTCCTTTTGATCTTTGTCCCCTCATTGTGTCAACTCTCATTAAACTACAAAGGAGCTGAAGGCATCCAATCCATCTTTTGGATGACGAACGTAGAATTTGTTTTAAAATAAGTTCTGGCTATATTTTCTTAAAGATAAAATAAAGTAATCATTAAAAGATAAGTGTTTTAATGTAGATTATCATTATAAAATATTTGTTATTTATTAAAGTTTGATTCTCACTCCACCAACTCCACCAACCCGCATTGGAGCAGCGTGGTGGAGTAAGCTCCAGGCCTCCCCAATAATGGTGAGAGACCCGTGCCCAGCAGTGGGACGCAAAAAGGGTTGCAGCCATAATGACTTGATTTGTATGTCTTTTGATTTGTATGTCTTACTCGTATCATCATCATTACATTTTGATGTAAGAAAGAATTTACTAATTGGTTAATGTACCCTGCTAAATGTTAGTAAATATCTTTACTTACTAGACACCTGGATTAAAACAATTATAACATGAATTTTCCGTATCAGCAATTGCTACAATGCTTTAAATTACTTAAGGTACGTTTCTTGGCGAAAACTTTACGAATCCCAAACACATATATTTTCTAATACTCCCGAACAGCAATAATTTAACTTCTTTACAGCTGAATTTCGTCCATTTACCGTAAGCGAAGAGATAATGCGTTATTCCGTCCGAAGAATGCTCCTAACTGTTTGAGAACTTCCCTTTGTCCTGCGTCACCTCATTGCGTCCACTTTCATTAAACTACAAAAGGAGCTGAAAGCGTCCAATCTTTTGCACAATGAAGCCAGTGCTGGCTCTATATTTATGTAAAGAAATTATTGACCTTAAGATTTAAAGAGAAATCTTAGGCGATCTTTTCTGTGTAGAAACATCCTCGTTAAAGCGGAACATTGGTTTATGTCGCTCGAACAATTACTGTTTAATCAAAACAAATATTATAAAATAAATATTACCATGTCATAACGAGAATAAAATCGCGGAGCAAATCTAGTTTTTATATTAAATCTAATTTATATATAAACTCTAAGTTCCTGAATTAATTATGTAAAATGTAAAGAGTATGTGCCAAAATCCAACCATTTTGTTGGTCGATACTATACGCAGTTTATTAATATATTTGGAGATATATATTGATGGAGATATGGACCCTCTAGTCCGTAGCTCTGTTCAGCACTTGTCCGTATTGTCTCCTAGCTATGACCTGCGGTTTCACCAGAGTTATAAGGATCAAATACATTATAAATGAACTTTCCAAGGGAATGAGATATTTAACCTCGGTATAAAGTAGCCTATCTTACTCTACAGCCTCCTAACTGCCTACCTTTCTTTCTACCTCTATCTACCTACTTATCTCCACGTACAAAAATAATTCCATAAGACCACTCAATCGCAACGAAAAGTAAAGACAAACGGTTTATGGATTTCCTATATATTTTTATCTCAAAGTTAGCCACGTTTCCAATAACTGACGGCCGATCGAGTTCAGGGACAAGACGTGTCCTAAATAAACTCTCTAAGCAAAGTGTAACCGTTCCTTATACATATTATACTAACTAAACGCTTTGCAAGTTATCCGAATAAAACAATCACACTATCCTCGACTAATAGTAGGGGAATAACGAAATATTAAACTATATAAGAACCCATTATATGAATGAAAATCAACATGAATGATTATCGTAGGCCTCATGGAGTTGCAAATATGGTAGGCCTCACGGATGTTTCAAGAATATCTGACAGTGGATTGGTAACTAATGCGTTCTCCACCACCACGCAATGGGGCAACGTGGTTAAGTTAGATCCGGGCTTCCCAAATATAGGGAGAGACTTGTATCCAAAAGTATAATGCAACATAAATGCAGTGTAACACTTCTTAAAAACATCTGTGTATTAAAAACGCAGGCAAAGGTTTGTACGTAAGCGTTTATAAAAAAGACCACAAATTTCTAGCAAGTTTGTATTATTCAATTTTTTTTTATTGATATATGGCTCTTCATGAAATCGCGTTTTCTGAGTGACCTGGGCTCATCAACGGCAAATTCGTATTAACATATATCCGATCACAACACTGCGCCATGTTAACCGGCTGGAGAGCCATTAGAATAGCTCTAGGTTCGATTCTCAAGCAGAAATTTCAATGATAGTTTGTTTTCTTGTCTTACAAAAACAAGCTTTATTCATAAGATGCAGCATACAGCTTATGAATTGATTATTTTTATAATTAATTATTTTTCCATAATATAAAGCGTCATACATATAAAAATCAACAATACCGTTCAGTACAAGTTCCTTCAGTTGTAAGAACTCTTGGTACCAATATAAAGTTTCTCAATATTTCCTCTGTTTGTCCTGATACTCGACACTCTCTGATTGGGGGACCTCGAGCGGAAAATAAGTTAGACAACGACATACGATAAAGGTAAAAACACTCGATAACACATCTACGTAATTCAAGTCCAAGCCTTTTATGTCTACTTATAGTACAACCAATTTGTAAAGTAAGGCATTCTAGATTTAAAGGCTTGGCTTTTTTGAGGTTGAGGGTCTCGCCAACAAACTTCAGGACATTTTTTGTTGCAATCTTATTAGGTATACAAAAAATGTTTGTTTATTTTACAGTTGCTCTTGGGTTAATTAAAAATATAATTAATATTTCCGTTGTATTAACCAGACTAACTTGTGAGAGGAGACCAATACCCAGCAGTGGGACATAAAATGGTTGAAAAAATACTTGAAGATTGGAATTGCCCGAGCAAAGAGTAAAATTGGGCAACAAGCTACATTACCACGATAGTCTGGGAAAGATATTATTATATCTTAAATACTAATACTCGTGTGTAGTTTTAGAAGCGTTCGTTGGTAGTAAGCGTGAAAAGTCAATTTACAATTCTTGGTGACTGAGAAAAGTGTTTTGGTGTTTCTAAATTTTGACGTACCTAAGTAAATCTTATATTAACATTAACTTGTAAAATCTAGTAGTCGTATATTATATAATTTTATATTTTGAGATGAAGCGCGCATGGCCCGGCGGCGAGCGTAGAACGCAAGCGATCTACGCAGCTAAACCAAACGGGCGCGATCGGGTGTGAGATGGGTGACCGCTAGTAGCAAAAATTTCATGTGCGTTTCCGTGCTTCGGAGGGCACGTTAAGCCGTCGGTCCCGGTTGTTGTCGATAGATAACAGTCGTTAAACCTTGTCGGAGGCCTTATGGGCGGTTTGAAAACATCCGACAGCGGGTTGGCCACTAACCCGCATCTCCACCAACCCGCATTGGAGCAGCGTGGTGGAGTAAGCTCCAGGCTTCCCCAATACGTGGGAGAGATCCGTGCCCAGCATTGGGACGCAAAAAGGGTTGCAGCCATATTTAGAGATTGAAAAATGAATTAATTTTAGTGCCTATTCTTACATTGATTGCAGCACATCGATAAAACCAGTAATAGATTAGGTTTTTTAGGGTTCCGTACCCGGAAGGTGCCAACGGAACCCTATTACTAAGACTCCGCTGGCTGTCTGTCTGTCATCAGGCTTAATCTCATGAACCGTGATGGCTAGACATTAGAAGTTTTCACAGATGGTGTATTTCTGTTGCCTTTATAACTATAACAACATATACTAAAAATAGAATAGAATAAATATGTAAGGGGGCTTCAATACAATAAACGTGATTTAATATTGATAATCTCTCCACCAACCCGCATTGGAGCAGCGTGGTGGAGTAAGCTCCAGGCCTCCCCAATATTGGGGAGAGACCCGTGCCCAGCAGTGGGACGCAAAAAGGGTTGCAGCCAATATTGATAATGATACGGAACCCTTCGTACGCGAGTCCGACTCGCACTTGGCTGGTTTTTCTCTTTTTTAATACAGTTAAACTAAATTTGGCTTTACAAGGGGTCGGTACTTTCTGATGCCGATGTAGAGATCTTCAAAGATATTATTGACGCTTAGACGGGATCAGAGAGATTAGAGTTTCCTTAGGGGTTTTTTTCTGGCCTGTCTAAAGCATTTTATTGTATCAAACATGAAACTTTGATCAGGAAACTCAGCTACTACGGTACGCATTCGGGCTTTTGACATCCAATTTGAGTGATAGCACTCCGAGGGTTGAGTAGGTGAATGGTGATAGGTTATCCGGGCTTATAATACAGATGAGAGTTCTGTTGTAGGAAATAGTGGCAAGATAGTATTTGTCACTTAATGTTCTTTATTAATATTTAAGGTTGATTTGAAAGCTATGACCATGATATTTCATTAATGCTCTTCCACGGGCTATTATCTTTTGAATGTTCTCAAGAACTTAATAACAAAAAAAAATGTCTACAATTATTGGACATAATCTTATCTTATATAATAATAATAATAATTCCTTTATTTCAGGCATCGAGGCCCATACAATAAATTAAATACCTTACAGACTAACATACATACTAATTATAACTTAAAACTACGTCACACTTTTTGCGGCGATGTGAGCGCGGGTCCGGTGACTTCTGGCGGTCGCCGGCGTCCATAATATTTTCTGAACACGACCCCCTTTGGCCACAACTTCTCTCTCTCTCTCTCTTAATATATATATATCTACATATATATATCTATATATATATAAGATAGATATATATATCTACATATATATATCTACTCTTAACTCTTAATATATATATAAAAAGTAAAGGGTTTTCTTTGTACGTAAAGACACGGTTTTCTCTATTATCATTAACTCCAATCAACTTCCCGTTGCGGTTCTAAATACCCCTTAGTACGTAGATGATAGTAAAAGAGTTTGACCGCGGTAGGTGGAAGTGGGTGGAAAAATCTTGTAACAATGCAACTAAATTGCACTTTTAAATTACGCGCGCCTAATGCGCTGTACTACTAAAGTAACGTTCCTCCGTACGTGCGCTCTCGCGGTGAATGTGTAACACATGCATCGTTCATTCGGGGCACTCCTCCCGCGCACCGCAAGCATCCTTGATTATTCGTCCGTGAGCTGCTATCGAATTGTGGTGTGTCACTCTATGCGTTCGATGCGCTTTGCATTAAAAGATTAAAACTGCTACGCGTCTACGCGTACTATTTTGTAGTAATATTTTAGTAATTTTGGTTATTACTACGATCTCATATAAAGTGTACGTGTAACCCCAGACTGGGTAAGTGTCGTAAAACTATTAAGCTGTTAAATTCGTTAGTAATGTAGGTAACTGTAACATTTGTAACGTATTCTTACGCTTTTGCTATCTCTTTTTTTTTTAAATATTTTTTTACAAATCTTTGTAACTTTTGTGTTCGAAACTTCTTTCTTATGTAAATTTTGCCTGGACTGCCTCACCCTAATCGCTTAGTGCTCTTCGCCTGTGCTTAGCGTAGTGAAACTGAATTGGTGGCGCGAATTGGGTGTGGCAGTCGACGTGTTAAAGCAAATCGTGAAGTATGCTATGTTATACCGTTTCAGGGTTTTTATACACCGCGGCGGATTAATTACGCTTTCCCCAATATTGGTGTACTTCGAACTACGACGCGGTCTGGATAGATGAAGGACGGTGAAAGAATAGCTGTCGCCTACCTAACGCCTACTACCTACTCTTGCGACGGATCGCCACCGCTAGCCAGGGCAGTAGCACTCTAAGCTGGAGTCAATCTACCTATCTAATTCAGTGTGCGAACCCTACACTTTTGAATCTTAAATCCTTTTACAATTTAGCATATATTTACAACTTTATATTTTTTAATTATTGATTATTAAATTGTAACCTTTTTAATTAGATCTTTTATTTCACTTTTAAGATTAAGGTTACAATCTGAAAAAAAAATCTGTACTTTTCTAACCAATAGGGACTTCTGGGTGGATCTCAAAATTTGTGGGATGATCTAGCAAACTATTTAAATTTTAATTTTATTGAGAATGTTCGGGAAAGTTCCAGAAACTTCTCGAATCATTTGGATTTTTTTTAAATAATTTTAATTAACTAATTGAGAATATTCGAGAAAGCTTCTCAAATGATCTGGCTTTTTTTTAATAATTGTAATCTTTTTTCGAATGATCTGAAGATTTTTAATTTTTTTTAATTAATTGAAAATATTTGAGAAAGTTCCAGAAACTTCTCGAATAATCTGAAGATTTTTAAAATAATTGCAAACTGTTTTAATTGATTGAGAATGTTCGAGAAAGTTCCAGAAATTTCTCAAATGATCTGGAAAATCCTACTAATATTATAAACGCAAAAGTTTCTTAGTATGGATGTTTGTTACTCTTTCACGTAAAAACTACTGAATGGATTTAAATGAAACTTTACTTTGTGTGAATTGTCTAAAATATGACGAAAAGTGTCAAGTAAGTAGGAAAAAATCTACCATCTGCGAGCTATTCTGGCGTGCGCTGCCAAAACCGCTAGAGTTACACATTCGTAATGTATGATGGAAATATTTATCTTAAATAGTCCTACATGGTCCTACAAAAAAGCCAGTCCACGGTATTTCAGAAGGGACTTCACTTTATGCTAATGGTCCTCTCTAACGCGGGTGAAACCGCGGGGCACAGCTAGTTAGATATAAACATTGTTCCTTGATCAGAGCGGTAGACTATAGATAAATCCTATGCCTGTTTGTAGCTGTGGGGCGTTAAAAAGTAAGATAAAAATTATATAAATAAAATTCAGTGGACATATTTTAATTTTTTGCCTGAAAAAAAAATATTTTTTATTCAGTCTGCTATGTTTTATTCGTATTTACAGTAACTAAGTAATGTATCCGCGCCAATAGCGTATTTGATTTATGATTATTTATAACAACTAGTAGATTTATTTGCCTTTTTGAAAATATAGCTGTTAAAACCTACGTTGACGACCTACGTGGCGCAATGGTTACCATACCGGACTGCCAATCGAGGGGTCCCGGGTTCGATTCCCGGCGAAACAGAAATTTGAATGATGAGTTTAAATTTCTGTTCCCGGTCTGAGTGTTTGTGTTTCTGTCTTTGTATGTGTCCATGGTACCCACGACACAGGGTATATCTACCCTACTGTGGGGCTATGTAGTGTGAAGCGTAGTGTGAAAACTAACAAAGTATATTCGCTCAAAATTTGAGTACGCTTTGCACGTGTCTTTAACATAAAGCTGGCAAAAATGGACAAAATATTAAAACACTCACCATTTACGTCAATTTTAGAATAAGCAAGTGCAAGCAGCATCCGTTTTTAAAATTCTCTTCAGCAAAAAGTCGCCAGAATGCCAACATTTGAACAACAAACAAAAAGTTATATGAAGTCACATAAAGTTTCGTTTTGTTTCTGTGTGTTTACTCGTTTTATTAGAGTTCCGTAGCCAAATGGCAAAAAACGGAACCCTTATGGATTCGTCATGTCTGTCTGTACGTCCGTATGTCGCAGCCACTTTTTTCCGAAACAATAAGAACTATACTGTTGAAACTTGGCAAGTAGATGTGAACCACATTAAGATTTTTACATAAATATAGGAAAAAAAACAATAAATTTTGGGGAATATGCGGAACTTAGACCTTAGAACTGAAACTCAATTTTTTTTTGTAAAACCCATAAATGTGTACGTCTGCGTTTGGATGGTTCTTCAAAAATGATACTCAGTTTTCTAATATTTTTTTTACTGAATAGTTTTCTCGAGAGACACTTCCAAAGTGGTAAAATGTAACTTCTAAAATAAGAGAAAAATAAAGCATACATTACCATGCAAACTTCCACTGAAAATTGGTTTGAACGAGATCTAGTAAGTTGTTTTTTTAATACATCGTAAATCGAGTCCGATTCGCACTTGGCCGGTTTTTATTATAATTTGAAGAAGTTTTTTGTTTGTGTTTATGTTCATAAAACCTGTTACTGTACGTGACATGAACTTAAATGTTTATCAATATATTTATATTTCTATTTTTCGTAGTCGCTTATTCGCAATTTTGAGAATTTTTATTTCTGTAGATGGTAGAACTATTAGAGTTAGACCGGGTAGGTTCCACTGCTTCACGCAATTCTGCCATGAAGCAATTCAATTATTTTTAGGCGGTAAGGCATTTTGCTTGTCAGAATTACAATGGGCGACCATCAGCCTTCGGAGTAGCAGCGCAACTGCATACGACCACACGCAAGACTTGAAGTGAAATCCGACCATATACGAATGTTAGATACAAAATATCTCATCCCATTTGCGTATTTTATGATGCCCTTTTTTGTATATAAGTGAGAGGGATTTAGGCCACAGTCCACCACGCTGGCCAAGTGCGGATTGGTGGACGTCATGCTTTCGAGTAATTATAATTTCTCTCAGGCATGCACGTCGATGGAGAACATCGTGATTAATTAAATATCACGATATTTTCCGTTACCGTGGAGCAGCGATAAATGCGCACATTACAAATTTCTTTGTCTGAGGTGCACGCCGATGATTTGAACCTGGGGTAGGTCGCGTCGAAGACCGCGGTTATTTACCACTCGGCCATCGCTGCTCACGTAAAGTAAAACATGTTATACCTAAAATTAATAAATATAAAAATAAATAAATAAGTAAAAGCTTTAGAAATATTTCTAAAAGGCATGTAATTTCCGCAACCCACACATAGCCAGTGTGGTGAACTATGGTTTTAATTCTAAAAAGCTCTTATCCTGCTGTGAGATATTAAACATGGTAGAAAATAGGTGCTAAGAAATAACCGATGTTCAAAATTGTAATTAATAAATAAACGTTACACACTCATAGCCCCACAGTAAGGTAATTAATACCCTGTGTCATGGGTACCATGGACACATACAAAGACAGACACAAACACCCAGAACGAGAACTGAAACTTAAACTCATCATTCAAATTTCTGTTTCGCCGAGAATCGAACCCGGGGCCCCTCGATTGGCAGTCCGGCATGGTAACCATTGCGCCACGCGGGTCGTCAAATTAATTTTATGTCATGTTTCCAACCTTGCAAAAGAAATTCGAGCTATTGATATTTATGAGCTAACAAAATTTTGAGTCTCCAGATATATAACAAAAATTTCCTGTGTATTATTACTTCATACGCAATGTCCAGCAAAGAAAAGTCGTAATAAGATAAGAAAAGTGGATGGCAAACTTTACTATGTTCAATAAACAAATACAGGCCGGACATCTGTTGTTTTAGAGTTACATTCAGACTCCTGAGGAATTCAGATGAGAGATCCCGCTATAAAACTCTATTTAATGGCAAAAGTTGGACATGGGCGGTGAAAAAGGAAAAATATCTCGGTCGCCACAGTTTACAGAAGTCAAAGTTGCATTTGCAGTTAGCTTTTGAAAAATATTTACTTAACTACAAACAGTTTTTAAACACTTTCGTTCGTCCTGATAAACAATCTATATATAAACCTTTTTTAAATTGAAATAAGGTCTTTAGGCTATGGATTTCAATACTAAAATCTATCTTGACGATCCAAGAAGTGGTTACCGTGCCGGACTGCCAATCAGGGGTCCCGGATTCGATTCCCGGTAGGCAGAAATTGAATTAATTTTTTTTCAACCTTTTTTTATGTCCCACTACTGGGCACAGGTCTCCTCACAAGCGAGAGGGATTTAGGCCATAGTCCACCACGCTGGCCAAGTGCGGATTGGTGGACGAAATTGAAATGATGAGTTTTAATTTCTATGCTCGGTCTGGGTGTTTATTTTCATGCCTTTGTGTCTATGGAACCGACGACATAGTTAATCCTAATGTTAAGTTGTAGTGTTAATTTTATTTTATTTACTGTGTTATGAAATGGAATTGTTTGGATCATCATATTATCATCATTATAAAGCTTTAAAAATAAAATACCTAACTGATAGTTAAACATTATAATGTTTATTATGTAGCTACAAATTCAACGATTTCAGTGATTATTGATTACCTTCTAGTTAATGAATTCTTTGCTAAATTAACTTACAAGTTTGATTTTCATAGTTTCAAAGGAACGCAATAATTTTGTGTGTGGTAATAATTTCACATTGACACCTGTAATAAGCGTTCCTATAATAAATGTATCGATATAAGCATAAAGGCTTCTTTTTTGAATTATGTACTCTAAAATGACAAGATCGGACGAGGTTACCTGTAACTGATGTCCGATCTTCAGTATACGAGCATCTCATCCGAAGTGATCACTTTAATTACTTGCAGTCGTGCTTATCTGGACTACTAGACCAGTGTCGATCATGTCTTGGTCTCAAAAATTATCGACACTGGTCTATACTACGTTGCACAAAGTTTAAAAATAAAAAGGAAAAAACCTCTTCACTGCAATGTCATCTGTCCACATAAACGTCATTGTGTTTTTTGTGCTCCTTCGCTGCAATACATTTAGCGAAATGCTTTTGTATATTTTGTGTTATAAATACAATATAACTCATTTTACATTTAAAATAGATAATAATCGAAGTGCAAAACACCCGGGTTGAGTCGGAAAATTAAAGAAAAACTTAATAAACCGGCAAAGAAGTAGGTAAAATTACGAACAACAACGACGATCCCGGTAAGAAAAATGGATTAGTTTATGCTGTTTCTATATATGAAACAATCAACTCTAAAATTACCTGTCTTAAATTCTTTTCTACCTTTATGATTCAGAATTACATCAGAAATTTGATTTTAGAACTGAGCACATTGTAACTAACAAGCCCTGTACCTGATATTTCTATTAATACTGTATCAAAGGCGGAGTTCTCCGAAGGCGTAATTACTTGCATTCGAGGTACACTTCAGAGTCCCATGTAATTATTATTATTTTTTTAGGACAATTCACACAACACCATCTGATTCCAAACTAAGCAGAGCTTGTACTATGGTAATCAGAAAGCTGATAAACATACTTATATAATTCTAAATACATATTTAAATAGATAATTTACACCCAGACACAGAACAAATAGTCATGTTCATCACACAGATATTTGTCCTGGGTGGGAATCGAACCCACGACCTCACGTTTCGCAGTCGGCTCATCACCCACTACGCCACGGAGGCTGTCCATATGTTAATATAATATGTTTGTTACACTGTCAAACAACAATAAGAGAATTGAATACCGATCTAATGTTAGGTAACAAACATTAGTGGTCCATATCGTAGTTAAGTTCAGGAGGCAGAGGAGTCTGTATTAAAATAAGAGTCCCTTTTTTTGGTATCGGGGGGAAACCTTCAAAAGGTACCCGACACCTTGGGAGAGGATACCGGGTTATGTGGGATTTGACCGCACTAAAACCCCCTCGGTGGCCTGCCTCTGCATTTGTGAGGACTCCGGGATCTCCATAGGAACGCACCGGTGTCCTCCACGCGTGGCGCCCCGGAACGGGCCCATCTTCGGGAGAGCAGATGTGCTCTCCTGCACCTTCAGGTGTTCACGGCGGCATGCGGCCACGCCGCCAGGAGAAGG
The DNA here is from genome assembly GCA_911387765.1 of Pyrgus malvae. NCBI lineage: Eukaryota > Metazoa > Arthropoda > Insecta > Lepidoptera > Hesperiidae > Pyrgus > Pyrgus malvae. The sequence goes on from OU426953.1 coordinate 23,544,625, forward strand.
ACCTTCCTCCTCCTGACAATAACAAACACAACAAAAAAATCATTAGCGAAATTGGTGCAGCCGTTCACGCGTGATGCTGTGACCAAGGAAAAAAGGGATTAATTTATATATATATATATATATATATATATATATATATATATATATAAATTGAAAAACGTAGTGAAACTTAGAACATAAAATTAGCAACATTCAGTCAAATTCTATATTCAAATTCAAATCATACAAGAACGGCTGAACGAATCGGGACAAAATTGGCACAGAGATAGATTAATTGTCTGGAATAGCACATACACACTTTGTATCCTGGAAAGAGGTACTTTTCCCGTGGGATAGATAAATATAATCATATTTACTCCAATCACCTTAGAAAAGCCGGACCAGATTACTAGTTCTGATTTAATATTCAAATCATATACAGTAAGAATAATATGCCGTTATACATACGTAACAATATCTCTAATGTTATACAGGTCAGTACCTGGTATGACCGCGTGCAGAACGTTACAAGCACCTGGTACTGATATATCTTTATGCCATATTATAGTTTAGGAGCCGGTTACATAGTTTAGTGGTAATAGTGATGAGTGAGTAGTTGTCGCTACTCCAGGGTGAAAACATTACGATACCTATATAATTACGATGTTTTCCATCACTGTGCATTCCTGGGGAATTTTTAAACGATTTTTGTCTAAGGTTATTTTTGTATCGGAAAGGGCACATCTCAAAATTGGTCCCATAAAAGGTATAAGTAGGAAAAAATATAGGTATAGGAAAAAATCTTACCCTAAACGTGGGAAAATTGGGGTAATTTGTTTTTCACTTACAGATTTGTGCTGTCTGTGTTTTTTGTGTTTTTTGCTAAATTTATAAAACAAAAAATTATAAAATATGCTGCCACCACTAATTTGATTAATAATAAACGTATAAATCAAAAAATATCATAAAAACGTGACGTCACAACTCTCTGGCTTATTACAAAGCCACCGTAAGCTGCTGCCGAGTACAATTGTGGAGAAAACGCTTGAAAATTAAATCCTATAGACGTTTGCGAGTGCCGGTAATTAGGCCAACGACGCCTTTGAAATGCATTAAGACGCATGACTCTATTTCTATACCTTGCACTAGCCTTGACATTTCTCTATGAAATTAAACTGCTATAAATGTTCTTTTTCACGCAGTCCGTTGAGCTATGAATATTGTTAGGCATGCGTCTATACATTGTTTTAGTGTGTTTAACCTCGAGTCGAGTTGTTGAAGCGCGCATGGCCCAGCGGTTAGCGTAGAACGCAAACGATCTATGCAACTAAGCCAAACGCGCGCGGTTGGATGCGAGATGGGTGACCGCTAGTAGCAAAAAATTCTAAGTGCATTTCCGTACTTCGGAGGACACGTTAAGCCGTTGGTCTCGGTTGCTGTCGATATATTATAGTCGTTAAACCTTGTCGGAGGCCTTATGGGCGGTTGGAAAATATCCAACAGTGGGTTGGCCACTAACCCGCATCTCCACCAACCCGCATTGGGGCTACGTGTTGGAGTAAGCTCCAGGTCACCCCAATAATGGGGAGAGACCCGTGCCCAGCAGTGGGACGCAAAAAGGGTTGCAGCCAACATCGAGTTGAGGATATCATTTTGACAACTAAACGTAGAAGAGACGTAGTATGGATCAATTTTTGAAGGTTTTTAATGACAGAGATGAACATTATACCAGAAATTTTGGTTTGAAAAACTCTAATGCAAAATCGTATTTACCTGTGAAATTTAATCGAGTTTCTTCGCTTTAATATAACATTTACTGTAGCGACCTTCCGCTACTCATCAAGAGATGGCCCCACGGGTATTCCTGAATCACGCTATCGAAGTTTTCGGAATATCCTACCATATATACAAGCTCCGAATTGAGTCAGTCGGAGCGCGGCCGCTCCCCGGGCATGACCACCTCGCCCGGCGGGAGATCTCCCTTTGCCAAACTGGTGACCCCGGACAAGAATACGTCCCTTCTGATCTTCATCAGTCGCACCTTCACTCCCTGGATGGACTGCAGCATCACTTCACCAGCTCGTCAGGGTCATCGCAGCGCATCGTGATAACGCTTCCTGATCCTGATCCAGCTACCTCCTGCGACATCATGGACGGCTCGAGTACCCACTCTACTCGCCTCCACCTTCCAACCTACCCTCACATCTCGACTCACCGAAGATAGAGGGCATCTCCACACTTCGCTACACCCTCACATCCCGACTCACCGTGGACAAAGGGCGACACAAGGTCTGCACCCTCACATCTCGACTCACCGCAGATAGAGGGCATTCAAGGCGCTTGTAAGCGAAGATTACTCAAGCATGGATTGAAGATATCGACCTCCGGTCTGAGCAGGGGGTGATGTAGCGACCTTCCGCTACTCATCAAGAGATGGCGCCATGGGTATTCCTGAATCACGCTATCGAAGTTTTCGGAATATCCTACCATATATACAAGCTCCGAATTGAGTCAGTCGGAGCGCGGCCGCTCCCCGGGCATGACCACCTCGCCCGGCGGGAGATCTCCCTTTGCCAAATTTACTAACTGCACAAATCACCATTGTTGCACATATAAAGTTTTGAATCTTAATTGTAGGATTATGTATAGAAAATTACACTTTATTATATATTTAAATACTGGAGCTAAACGTAAAATAAAATTAGAAACAGTTGGTGTTTTGAAGCTATTTTTAGCTTTAAGACACTTCTCCAAACAGCCAACAAAAGCGACGAAAAACATTTTCTCGTAATTAAAAAAAAACATTCAGCATTTTATAGTTGAATGAACACGCAAGTCAATATTATTCAAGTACCTATTCTGAACAGATTGAATGAGGAGAAGGAAGATAGTTCACGCACCTCGCTTTTACCTGGAAATAGATCCTGTAATGTAATAAGTTGTTCATTAAATAAGCTTTTATCTAAATACACTAAGAGTATCATCAATTCTAGTTTATAAAAAAAACTGAATCTCGAAACCGCTATAATGATTTTAATTAAATTTAGCATGCAGAGGGTCACCAATCCGCCCTTGGCCAGCGTGGTGGAATATGGCCTAAATCCCTCTCACTTGTGAGAAGGAGACCTGTGCCCAACAGTGGGACATAAAAAAGGTTGAAAAAAAATGCAGAAGGCGATAAATCGAACTAGGTTTCATTTTAAGGTTTAATCCGTAGTTTTAGCGATAACCAACTTAAATATAAACTGTGAAACGTGTGACTCTTCCTGACATCTTTTGACAGAAGGGTTTAATAGTTATTACATTTCAATTACGAATAGAAGTAACTTCAATAGATGGCGTTTTAAAGCTACATAGAGAGCCCTTGTATACGACGTCCACGGCATGAATCCTTATAAGAACCAAAAGAATACTGGTTGACTATATATATATAGAAAACTCCAAGTGTAGATCCAATTTCAGTAAAAAGTGATGAACTTGGCGCATTTTACAATTATTTTAGATTGCATCAAACACATTCGATTAAGTCCTTCAAAAATTTATTGAACTAATGTTACAAGTAATTCAGAATTCATGACGGTATGAAACAAAACTGTCACGTAGCATTCTATATAAATTAAGACAAGTAACAACAACTATTAATAAAATATTATTACATAATGATATACCTATGTACAAGTAGTACGTAGAGGCTAAGAAAATATTCATTTGCAGATGTTGGCGAAGGACAAAATATTATTTTCATCATTCTGTTACTGAACATGATATTTCATGGGCTCACTGTTCTTTCAAATGTAACAAATGTTGGTGAACTTCTAAAGTTGTAACCGTCTGACAAATTGAATTCGAGAAGTTAGTGAAACATGGCAGACGGATCCGGCAGAATTATTCGAAATCGTTACAAACCATGAAACTTTTAGTTCGGATATTGTCTTTTCAGATGAACTAAGCGCTTTTTATATTTTTCCGCGACAAAATATATGGTTATTGGATCTATGAGTTGTACAATTGCCAAAAAGAGACTTCTTTGTGAATGTTCTTCTTTTGTTTCTGTAAGTCAAGAATCATAGAAATAAAAGCAACAGTTGATGCTTTTATTGTACAGCTGCAACCCTTTTGGCGTCCCACTGCTGGGCACGGGTCTCTCCCCAATATTGGGGAGGTCTGGAGCTTACTCCACCACGCGGCTCCAACGCGGGTTCGTGGATATGTTAGTGGCCAACCCACTGTCGGGTGTCTTTAAACCGCCCATAAGGCCTCCCACTAGGTTTGACGACTGTTATCTATCGATAACAACCAGGACCGATGGCTTACCGTGCTCTCCGAAGCACGGAAAAGTACATGAAATTTTGTGCCACTAGCGGTCATCCATCTCACACCCCACCGCGCCCGTTTGGCTTAGCTGTGTTGATCGCTTGCGTTCCGGGTCATGCGCGCTTCATAACATTACTTAAAGACAAATTTTACGTATTTCTTGAGGTGAGGTGAAATATGCACTTGTGTTATTACTCCGAAGTCTGATGTCCTCCTAGCTCTTACCGATAACTGCATCTTTCCACCTAATTCCCCCTAACCTAAACCCAACCCAATTTCCACCTAATTAAAATAGAAGTGATTCACAGCATAAAAAACCAATAAATAACCCAGACTCTGACCCAAATTTGAAACTCAGCTTTTTTTTCGGGGGTAGGTGTCAAAAATATAACAACGTTTTCATTGCTCTAAAGTTTTAATTCTCTTTAAAAATAGTTTCCGGATTTATTATTTATATATTTGCAAATATTTTATTAGTTATCATTTTGCCTGTGTAATTTGCATAAAATTATATTTATGTAAACAATTTGGTATTACTTACTGCACCACCCCCACAGCATAACCTATATGTAACAGTCACTTTATTACAAGTATTATAACTTCACTTAAGAACCCACTGGTATTCACTTGCAAGTTCACAACACAATGGCAAATCCAACTCTTGTTGATCTGGATGAACGCTGGACCAGGCAGTTGGCTGAGTTTGGTAAGCGTCTTGAAGCCATCTCTACCCCTTCTAGCCCAACTCTTGAGCAGTTGGTTGATGAATTCAGGGCCTTCAAAGATATGGTTTGTGGAATGCTCCAATTACTGCAGAGGCAACTGAATGAGTCTGCAAAAGTACTAGATACCATGGACATGAGACAGAGAAGAAAAATCTTGTTGTCTAATGGTATCGAAGAGAGCTCGGAGAGTGATGATAAGCAGCGGGTGCTACAAGTCATTCAGAAGAAGTTGGGCATCTCAAGCATCAATAGTGACAGCATCAAACGTTGTCACCGACTTGGAGCACAAAGTGAGGACCATGTTCGAGCTGTGCTTGTTCACTTTCATGACCATGAAGCTAAAGCAGAGGTATGGAAGTCCAAATCCAAGCTTAAGGGTTCCACTATCACTTTGTCGGAGTTTCTTACGAAAGTAAGGCAGTCTGTGCACAAGAGGGCCCGGAGCCACTTCCAAATGAAGAATGTTTGGACTCTTGATGGGGTAATACATATTAAAACTCCTGGTGGTGAGCGGGTAAAGATTGTTAGTGAAGAGGAGCTGGATAAACTCGTGTCCAAATATCCGGCAACCCCAGATCAGCCGGCTTCTGGTGGCGATCAGACCTCTGGTGGCGAAGAAACTGCTCAACAATCTTCGAGTCGTCAACAAGATGTGCGTCGAAAGCCCGATACTCCCGTGAAACAAGGCGACGAAACCAAGAGATCAAGGCGGGCGGCTCAGAAGAAATAGTTTCTTTGTATGTAAACAAAGTTTCCAATTATAGTGCCCATTGATTTTTAACTGCATGGCTGCGTAACTTCAATATTGCTGTCGTAGTTTTGTGTCCACTTAAATAGTATTTTTAACGTTTATACCATCCTTTGGCTACACGTTTATGTAGATATTCATGTTTTGTTTAATTCAGAAATTATTTTATCAGTTGTAGGTACATTCTAATGATAAATTTTTCGATTTCGATCGACACTGACTGAACCTTTCATTTTCGATTTGATTTGACTGACACTTGACATGACAGCTTACTTGACTTGACACTACATCGTGTAACCTTCTTTTTTTTTTTTTTTTTTGACGTGGACGACATTTGTTTGGCTAGTATAAACTTTACTTTATGGCAATGGCAACATAATGTATGCAGCCATGTTACGCATTCTTTTTGTTGGTGAATTCCATGGGTCCTTTTTTGTTTGTTTTTTTTTTGTGCTGTTTCTCGTTGAATTGTATTGTAAACAGTCAACTGTTGGGTTGGTGCGAAAACGTAAACTTAATAGACTTTTTCTCTTATATATATTTTTATTTGTTATTTATTATATTATATATTTTTATATTGTTATTTATTCTTACACATAATGTCAGATAATGATAATTCATTTTATTCAGCGCATGATTCAGATAGTTCATATTGTTCTTGTAAAAGCTCGCTTGACGAAAGTATACCTTCACTGGGTTGCCAGTTATCGGGTTTATTTTCTTCGCAGTTAAAGTCACTTAACATTTGTCACATCAATGCACAAAGCATTCCAAGCCATTATGCGGAACTTGAAGCTACTTTTTCAGCACACCATAACATTCATGGCATATTAATCTCTGAAAGCTGGCTTATACCATCATTACCTTCGTCGCTTTTTCCTTTGCCTGATTATGTCTTAGTCAGAAATGATAGAACAGAGAAAAGAGGAGGTGGAGTAGCCATATATCTACGAGCATCCATAACCCATAAGGTTATTTTAGCATCGGCTTCTCCCTATTCTGCCTCCCCTGAGTATCTCTTCCTAGAACTCGATTTCAACGGTGTTAAGGTAGTTTTAGGGGTGGTGTATTGTCCTCCCTCCGTCGCACTTGGAGCTTTAGAATCCGCATTTGATTCGATTGGGTCTGGGTACAAACATTTCATAATAATGGGCGACTTTAACACGGATCTTCTAAAAGTTTCTGCTCGTTCCCTTAAGCTTCGGTCTATCATTGAGTCGGTCAATCTATCTATTCTTCCCTTACAGGCCACTCATCACAATGTCGACTTTGATGACTCGTGGATAGACCTTTTAATAACAAGTTCACCGGAACTTGCCGAGATTTATGGGCAACTCCCTGCACCTGGGTTTTCGCGACATGATCTACTTTACCTCTCGTATAAATTAAGACCACCAAAATACAAGCCAATATGTTTAAACATCAGAAGTTTCTCAAAAATTGATCTTCACCGATTGAGGAACGATGTATGTAAAGTAGATCTGTCTATGGTGACTGCCGCTTCTACAGTAGACGACAAGATATTACAACTTAATAACATTGTCTTGACGCTGTATGATTCCCATGCACCAGTGCATGAAGTAAAGCTCAAGCGACCCCCAGCACCCTGGATGACTGAGACTGTTCGAGCGGCAATGGCCAGACGCGATCGGGCTTTCCGAGTGTATAAGAATGAACGCACTGCACAAAACTGGTCTGCTTTTAAAATTGCAAGGAATCGGTGTAATCAAATGATACGAATAGCTAAACGCCGCTATATCCATCTTAATCTGAGTGAATCTTCCCCAGCTGATATGTGGAAATTTCTTAAATCTTTGGGTATCTGCAAATCGCCACAAACGGATTGCGGTCCCAATTCTCTTACATTAGATAACATCAATCGTCATTTCGTTTCCACTTCTCCTATTGACCACTTACTTCATTCTCAAACGCTGTCTTCTCTTTCTTCTATGCAATCTCCTAATACCCCAACTTTTAATTTCTTTCCAGTCCATCAGGATGAAATTAAAAAGGCCATATCCTCAATAAAATCTAAGGCAATGGGTTGTGATTGCATTAGCAGGACTATGATATCCAATATTGTGGAGTATCTCCTACCATATATTACTCATATTATAAATTTCTCTTTAACGACTGGGGAATACCCCACGATATGGAAAAAGGCTTTAGTCCGCCCTTTGCCGAAAATTCCACACCCTCTCAATCCTAGCCATTACAGACCTATCTCTATTCTTCCATTCCTCTCAAAAGTCTTAGAGGCCTGTGTGCATTCGCAAATATCTGCTCATATTTTCAAAAATAACCTACTGAGTTCTTTGCAGTCTGGGTTTCGTCCGGGTCACAGCACTAGCACTGCTCTCATTAAGATAACGGATGATATCCGTCTCGGAATGGATAATAAACTGATAACAGTGTTGGTGTTGATTGACTTTTCCAATGCATTTAACACAGTGGACCACGAAATCCTTCTTGCTATCCTCTCCTTTCTTAAATTCAGTCCCAATGCATTAAACTGGTTTTCATCCTATCTTCGTGGCCGCCAGCAATCGGTTCGTTTGGGAAACGCATCCTCTGGATGGGAAAATATACTAGCTGGTGTGCCACAAGGCGCAATTTTGTCTCCTTTAATGTTTTCGGTATTTGTCAATACCCTGATCTCTAACTTCGACTGTTCTTATCATTTGTACGCCGATGACCTACAGTTATATTCCCAAGCCATGATAGATGACTTGCCTAATGCAATAACTATCATAAACCAAAATTTAGATAAGTTGAAAGCATGGTCGTCTCGCTTTGGTTTAACGGTAAATCCCACTAAATGTCAGGCCATTCTTATTGGAAGCTCCAGACTTCTTGGCAAAATTGACGTCGACAAATTACCACCTATTATTTTTAATGGAGTTCCGATAAAGTTTTCCGACTCGGTGAAAAATCTAGGACTGTTCATGGATAACACCATGAGCTGGCATGTGCAGATCAAAGAAATCAGCCGGAAGGTCAATGCTACCTTGCAGTCTCTGTATAGGACAAAACATTTCCTACCGCCAAAAACAAAATTATTGTTGGTTAACGCCCTTGTTTTGCCCATTATAGATTATGCAGATGTTTGTTACCCGGATCTGAATGAAGAGCATCTCAATAAATTGGAGCGCCTCCTTAACAATTGCATTCGTTATATTTTCGGTCTACGCAAGTATGACCATGTTTCTCAATTTCGTAGTCAACTCAAATGGCTCCCTATTCGTCAGAGGCGTTTCTCCAAAATTCTTTGTCTTCTTTATTCGATCTTAAATGATCCTTCTTCTCCTGCTTATCTTAAGGAAAGATTCCAGTTTCTCCATACAACGCATGGAGATGATAGAATGCTTCGCTCTTCATTTAACTTAAAACTTGCAATTCCTTCGCATAATAGCAGTTTCTTCCATTCATCTTTTACTATACAAGCTTCACTCCTCTGGAACGCCTTACCCGAAGAAATCCGCAAAGCGCCCAGCAAAGTGTCTTTCAAGAGGCTTGTGCGAGAACACTACCTGAAGTCTAGTTAATCGAATTTTATTAACAGCAAATGTGTAAGAAATTAATATTTATATATTTTATATATTTATATGTGTATGTATGAATATATATCCATATAAGTAATAAATATATATGTTTATCATATTATGTATATATTTTAGTATAGGTATAATGTGTATTTATTTGTGTATGTTATCTACTTAGTATTTTTTTATCTTTTTATTTTAAACTTATTGTTTAAATTGTTGCTTAGTTTTGTCTATGGCGCCTTTGTAAATTTTATTTATGATACCTACCACAATTTTTCACCATCGCCAAGGGTTGACTGGTAGAGAATGCCATCAGGCATTAAGTCCGCCTTTTGTTAAAACACAATAAAGGGTAAATAAATAAATAAAAAATAAATAAAATTTCAGCTTCGCCGGAATCGAACCTGGGACCCTCCGATCGGCAGTCCGGTATGGTAAATATTGCGCCACACGGGTCGCCAATGAGTTTAGAAGTGGTAGGTACTATCTATTCACTAAATATTAGTAACAACAAGGTTAAAAATTAAATCTATCCTAAAATTACAAAAAAAAAACTATATTACCTATTTGAGACTATCGCGGTTATTCACTATAGTGGCCGCCCGCGACTTCGTCCGCGTGGACTTTGGTATTAATCATAGCATGATCTTATATAGCCTTAAGCACTCGGGTGGCCCCCCCGGGGTTGCCCGTGTCCATAGGCGACGGTGATCGCTTAACACCACGCGGCCCGACACAAAAATATTTTTTCAATTGGAACCAGTAGTTACTGAGATTAGTGCGTTCAAACAAACATACAAACGAACGAACGAACTCTTCAGCTTTATGTATAGATTAAAATATTGATTAACGGAATAATATAAAAGAACATGAATATCCAAAGACAATACTATACTTTATTAATCTATGAAATGAAATAAGAAACATACAATTTTTCTTTTCTTTTAATATTGAATGGCTAAAAGGATTTTTATACAATGCCGTAAAACTAATTTAAAAAAAATAAGAAACATAAAAGACAGACATGACAATTTTGATAGCTGCGCCAAATTGTAAACAAACAAACACAGAAAAAAAAATTTTGTAAAGAAATGATAAAGGAAAAGCAAAGTATAAGAATAAAACAAAAGGATATAAGTTATAAAATACGATAATGGACGTGAATGAAGTAAGTAATAACATGTAGTGTATTTATAACACTACACGGCGCATTTCATTCATTTCATTTGCTTCCCGTGGGAATGAGATATTTTCCCGCGGTAAAAAGTAGCCTATGTCCTTTCTCAACGTCCTTTCTATGCTTATGCCAAATTTCATCAAAATCGGTTCAGTGGTTTAAGCGTGAAAGAGTAGCAAACAGACAGACAGACAGAGTTACTTTCAAATTTATAATATTAAGTATGGATATCTGAATTGTTACTTACGGGATATATACCACGATTCACTTTGTTTTTGAGCGCCCGATAAAACTTCAATCGAGAAGATGGTTTCCAACTTTCTAGTGCGTGGAATCCAGTGTTAGTGTGTCTTAAAAACAATATGCGTCCAAATATGAAAAAACCATACGCAGTGATACTGTGAGTGTGTTTTGTCGTGACAGTAGCCGTAGCAAACGAGTGAGGATGAGGATAGACCGTTACGGCTGTCCTTAGACTTTTAACATCCATCCGCAATATCCAGTTCATCCGTGATCATGGTACATGCAACTGCGCCGAAATATCGGGAGCTCAAAAACAAAATGAATCGTGGTAAGTATATATCCCGTAAGTAACAATTCAGATTTAAATTACCTATATAAAATACTGTGTATAAATAAATCTTTATAATTTAATCATATAAAGAATAAAGAAAAAAAATACAGTAAATATAAAAACCAGCTACTATCTTGGTCGAACTAAGTCAAGAGACATATTTTTGTTTTTCAAAAACATTTCTAAAATTCTAGAAAATTCCATGTGTCACCATTTAGTCCAATTCCGAATTCTATCTTTGCTGTCCAATTTAGTCGGATAAGTAAATATTACTAAAGTTCTAGTTACATTCAGTTGGCTGAGTTCGGAGTTCAGTTCCGACGATAAATTCGATAATTGTTCCAACAAACTTACTTCGAGCCGTCACCGATCCCTTAATTTAATCGGGATTTATGACGTCATCGTTTTAATTAACTTTACGCAGATTTGCTTCGGTTATGCTGATTTTACATGTCATCAGAATTTTAGATGTTAGTTATTACAATCTAAACCTTATATTATTATCATATTATGCTATACTGTAGTCCAGTTTTTTTGAGAATTAAAAAAAAACATCGATAACTTCTGATGACCGTGTGGTGCAATGTTCACCACGCTGAATTGCCGATCGAAGGATCCCCGGTTCGATACCGGGCGAGGCAAAAATTTGAATGATGAGCTTCCTATTCTTAGTTTGGGTGTTTATATTTCTGTCTTTCTATGTGTCCATGGTACCCACGACAGAGGGAATCCTAGTGTGAGACTTTTTTTTTTAATTAACCGTTTGACTGTGGAGGACCGCCACGAGTCCAGATTACTCCAGATGGTGTCGGTGGAACTTTAACCTTCATCTAGTGTTGTAATCATAAAATGGTGACGTAGGCATCATTTTGAAAAGTTCCTGGGAGCACTCACCATAGTAAAGTCGGTAGAACACGCAAAGCGAGCCTATGTCCCTTCGCAAGCTAAGCGGTTCTAACCTACCTAACATACGAGAGTATAGGGTTATTTATTTATTTATGTGCTCTACCAGTAAGAAGAATGACCTCTGTTATGTCTATTCTTCTAAGTACTGTAGTAACAATTTTGGCCTAATTCCGTATCTACTGAACATGTTATGGTAATTATATTATTATTTAATATGAACGAGTTAAAACTTAATATATATACATAAATCTTATGTGCGTGTACATGCCACCTAACTCCTACACGACTGTGTTCAAGGGGATTTAAAAATGGTTTACATTCACAATGTGATCCATTGGAAAATGTTTTTTTAGTTATTTTTTTATTTATAATACTACTATATGAGTAGTTTTCCCATATTATTATGAATTGTTCCTACCTGTCAAACGTTTATATTTCGTGCCGTGTCGTTCTTAAGTTTGACACAGTCAGAATAACAGGACAGTTCGTATGTCTATATTTGTTTGATATTTTTGTTTGAGAGTAACTTTTGAGAGTAGTTTGAGAGAGAGTAAATTTTGAGATAATAAAAAAACAAATCCTCTTTCAATACTTTTTAGGCAGAACAACGACTGCACTAGTATATAGGTATGTTTTAAGCAATTTATAAATGAAGCAGGTTTGTGTAAAGTGATGGGTGCTTGTTAAAAGTTTTCAGCGGATATAAAAACAAGGTAACATAACCTGTAGTATATGTTATAAACATCTCAGCAATAAATAAATAATAAATATATTTGGACAATTCACACAACACCATCTGATTTCAAACTAAGCAGAGATTGTACTATGGTAATCAGAAAGCTGATAAACATACTTAAATATATAAATTAACACCCAGACACAGAACAAACATTCATGTTCATCACACAAATATTTGTCCTGGGTGGGAATCGAACCCACGCCCTCACGCTTCGCAGTCGGCTCATCACCCACTACGCCACGGAGGATGTCAATCTTTGTAAGCAAATGAGTATAAATCAAAATAAATATAGGTTAATGTGCACCTCCTAGCTTCATATCATGCTAATGTTCGAGAGCCAGTGATACTCAACTATTTCCAAAACAGCTTATGAGATTATTATGAAGATTTTAACTAAAATTACAACCGAAAGTGATACGGGGTCCTTTTAATATCAAATATCAAATCTAATCATTTTTTTATTCGGATGAACGAGGACAAGAAAAAAAGTTTACAAACGCTACAAAAAACTTAGGAATCGGATAATATTTGAGCAATTTAATATATTTTAGCTTTCAAGTAATGTGTGCTAAATTTTGAATGTCAGTATGCCTGTACATATGTCTATATATCTGTGTGTCTGTTTGTCTATATGTTTGAATGTGTGTGTATTTATTTCTGTATGTCTGCATGTTTTATGTTTGTATTTTCGTATATTTCTATGTTTGTGTGATTTTTCAGAATCCTTCAGGGATATCGAGATAACCTTTTTTGATTTGAATCAGGTATATTTCTATCCTACTTATGAAACAATCTTAATTTCATCAAATTCGGTTAACTATGTTAACGTTGTTAATCATGAATTATCATCCCGAACATGCATAATATTGGTAAATAGTCATCATTAAAATACATCTTAAAAAAGATAAATAAAAGTCAAAAAAATATAATCGATTTAAAAAATGCTGATCTGTCTCTTTATAATCTAAAAAATTCAAACTTCGTTTTATAAAAATCGAAAATTCTTTATTATTCTCTTCGTTTTATAAAGATTCGAATCACCGCAAGTTTTAGGACCACTGTTCAAAGTGTTTTCGGTCGTCATGTGGGATGTAAGACGTGGTTCTGAATTAATTTTCGCAAAATAAGGCAAGTTACATCTAGATTAAAAATTAATATTATGTTGCTACCATGTAAAACATGCTTTCTAGGTGGTTTATCGTTCAACCGAGGAAGTACCACCATTGCGTATCTGCTCGCCGTGAAACTTATTTGTATGAAAGGACACGGTTGACAGTGACACTGACACTGAGCGATCTATAAACTCAGTAGAGTTTTTTGGCGGGCAGTCGAAAAAGACATACTGTGCTCTTGTTTTATTTTCATTTTCCTGTTGTATTTTTGAGTTACATTGGATAAATTTGATGGCATTTTGTTCGATATAGGTTAATTACAGCGCACGAGTGTTGTGAAATAAAATAACAGTGCGAAAATTCTATTGGTAACGTTCTGGTAAAGAAGCCATCGCTTTACTTGAGTGTCTGACTGACTTGACTTACTGATAACTGACGACTTACTTACTCTAACTATTATAACTTGTCCAGTTTCACCGAAACTGGCAAAAAATTGATGCAAAAAATATACTTGACGCTGGCAATATGCAGATTTTGCGATGTCGTAATTGAAGAAAAAAAAAACAAAAAACGCAGTAGGAGTAGCAGCGCAATAGTGTACAAAATCAGGCAAGATTCAAGCTAGTTTATGATTGTGCGGCTATGTGCTACAACAGAATCCTAATACTACAGATCTATACGATTTTCTACTACACCCAGCACGTGACCGGTGCGTTCATGTTCTAAGTACTCCATATATTTTTTTGAAATCTGTTCGAAATTGTAGCTTCATTAGGCCGCTTTCTATGTAATACAAAACATTTTCACTGTTTTTGGTTGGGGTGAAGCGCGTATGGCCCGGCGGTTAGCAACGAACGCAAACGATCTATGTAACTAAGCCAAACGGGCGCAGTTGGGTGTGAAATGGGTGACCGCTAGTAGCAAAAATGTTCATGCGCGTTTCCGTGCTTCAGATGGCACGTTACGCCGTCAGTCCCGGTTGTTGTGGATAGATAACAGTCGTTAAACCTTGTCGGCCGCCTTATAGGAAAACATCCGACAGCGGGTTGGCCACTAATCCGCGACTCCATCAATCCACATTGGAGCAGCGTGGTGGAATAAGCTCCAGGCCTCCCCGATAATGGGGAGAGACCCGTGCAAAGGGTTGCAGCCATGGTAGGGGTTATTGTGTGGCTCCAAATTATGTAAGGTACACCCAATTGTCCAATTCACCCACCCAAACTGGTCCAAAGTAGTGGAATATGCTCCGCTAATAGCGAGAGACCACCCGCGGCCATGAATGGGATGCAAAAAGAGATGCAGCCTTGCACAATTCAGTAACTACGCACGAACAAAACTTTAGTGTACAAACAGTACCCGTAATTCAAAACAGTATTTTTCATCCAAAAATAAATCTCGCAAAATAAATTTTCCATGATATACGAGAAAATGCGTAATCATTTTAGCAATGTTAAAATACGTAATTACTTACAAAAATACAGAATTCTGTATGATGTAAAGAACTTTTTGTAGCGAAAATTAAACACCTACCCTTTTAGGTATTCCATTTTATCTTCCACGATATTTTATTGTAGCCAGTGAAATAATGTTGGGAGCTTATTGACTGAACGTCAAAATTCAAGAATATTTAAACATTTTATTTCAGTTTGGTCGCTAGAGCAAAAAGAAAATGTTCATTCATAATAATATCGCCGTAGGCACAAAACGTACGTGAGTGTACAGTGAAAATATGAAAAAAGTGTTAAGTGCGAGTCTTCTCTTGCGCAACGATTCCGTACTTGTAGTCTGTACAGAAGTAGAAAAGCTGCAATTGCTCTCTTTCTCTATCTCTCTCTTTCCTCCCCCTTTCTTGCCGTAATAAGCTTAATACTCCACTAGCCAGGATGCTTAAATGCGAGATGGTAGAAGTGCGTGTTAATGACCAATCCGGTATCTGGTGTACCTTTCCAAACTACCGTTGTCAAGGACACAAGGCCGACAAGGCTTGACGACTACTTCGAATAATAACTAGGACCGCAGCCCAAGTTGCCCATCAAACCATAGCAAATCCCCATGAAACTGATTTTATTCCTAAATATTTGAAAGTAAACTTACATTTTTAAACAATTTTAATAGGTAATTTTTTTTTAATTACGTTTATTTGCAAGCTTAAAACTTCAAGGTACTGCAGAAATATTGGATACGTATAAACATTACATTAATACTTAAAAAAAAATTTCATTTTCTTTATTTATATCTTTATACTTCCACATTATATAGACATACGGATGGATGGAAAAATAGATAAGTAGATAAAATTCGTGGCATACTTTACAACACAAATATACTGTCTAGATATTTATTTTTCTGTGGTACAAAACCCTAAAAATATAAAAATGCCAATTGTCTGTTGAGGTCTTTGAGTTTTTATTAAGTACCTATTCGTTTCATCTCACAGTGTACTTGAGCTGTAAAAAATTTAGATGAAAGGCCAATTTCGTACGAGAATTTTATACACGTACCTACTTAGAGGATATTGTCGGAGAACACAAAATTTAATTCTCCACGCTTTGGACCATCTTTGGAAGCATGGAGGGATTAGTGGATTTCTTTAAACTGACTTTTTATTTTTTATTTGAATGGAGTAGAAGACGGGCATGCAGGCCACGTGGTGTTAAGTGGTCGCTGCAGCCCATGGACATCTAAATACAACCTCAAGCAAGCATAGGTAAGTCTTGTCTGAGGTCGTATGCAGTTGCGCTGCTACTCTGGGGGCTGCTGGTCGCCTCATGTAAGTTTTACCGGCAACTGCACCTTTATACCTGCGCCTACGGTGGTTTCTCGTTCACAGATTTCATGAACACAACGTTACGCAAGTTATATTATAGATATGAGCTATATTATGTTGATATTATCTATTGTAACGAAGCGCGCTTAGCTCGGCGGTTAGCGTAGAACACAAGCGGTCTATGCAGCTAAACTAAACGGGCGCGGTCGGGTGTGAGATGGGTGATCGCTAGTGGCAAAAAAATTATGCGCGTTTCCGTGCTTCGGAGGGCACGTTAAGCCGTCGGGCTCGGTTGTTGTCGATAGATAACAGTCGTTAAACCTTGTCCGAGGCCTTATGGGCGATTTGAGAACATCCGACAGCGGGTTGGCCACTAACCCGCATCATATCCAATGCGGGAGCAGCGTGGTGGAGTAAGCTCCAGGCCTCCCCACTAAGGGGGAGAGACCCGTGCCCAGCAGTGGGACGTAAAAAGGGTTGCAGCCATCTATTGTAACACTATTCTGGGCACTGATGACGGCCTGAGCTCCGAGCCTTCCGTAAACGCGAAAGATAATATTTAGTCGCCTCTTACGGTATCTGAGGATACCTTTGTCCCTATTCTGGTCCGGAGAAATAGGAAAAATATCCTCTATACATGTTATATAATTCGAAGCAAAATTATTTCGCACTTTTGTAAAAGTTTGAATTCTATTTCAATCATAATAATGTCTTCTTATTTATTTTTATGCTTAAAAGTACATATTAACATTTGTAACATTTGTACACTGAAAGATCACTAAATAAATGGTTTTAGTGGTACCCTTATGGTTTAAAAGACATAATCTTTATACAATTTAACGTATGTTAACAAAATAATGTGCATTAAAATTTCTTGAAAATTTCTGATTGGAGAATTATTGATTGAAGTAATCTGACCATTACTTTAAGATAAAGACAAAGCCAAAGACAAATGATTACGATGATACGGTATCCTTTATTAGCATCAGCAGCTTTGGGCACCCAATTAACTGAGTTTTTATACACTGAGAGGAAGAAAAGCCGACGGAATAAAAAACCTCCCAGGTTTTTAATTCCGTAATCCCTCACGAAGTTAAAGTTCATTGTTTAGTAAGTAAGGAGATTTAAGTACATAAAGAAAAGTGTATTTGTTTGGAAGACCTGCCGATTATATCAAATGCAGTGCTAATCACATATACAATAATATCTAATACCTTTAAACGAGCAATTCTTGCATATATCTAAATATATTTTTTGAATTTCGGAAACGGCTCCAAAGATTTTGATGAAATTTAGTACCCTGATTTCGGGGATGATAAATCGATCCACAAATTTTTATTGATAGAAATTGTCGTTTTATTTAATGTTTATGCCGTTAAATATAAAATTACTTTTACTGACATCTATTGGAAAATATTAATAATATTGTGGCGTAGAAAGCCGTCTCATAATGTCAACCGTCAAACCGCCCTTCAAACAAATGACAATGTCGATATGAAAGACCTCTATAAAAATTTCGTCAATGAAATTAAAGCTTTCTTGGTCGAATGTTTACGAAAGCTGACTATGGAGTTATAGACCCGGGTTCAAATCTCACGTAAGCAAGTTGCGTTTTTTATTTTTTGTGACATTTTTTTAAAAATTGGGAGCTACGTATTTCAAAAGGCTTTGTTAAGTAACACTAAGTCAATGAATGTTTTGCTTAAAAATAAACCAAGAAAATCAATTGTTTTTATCCGAGCAACGCTCGGGCGTCCAGGTTACTATACATTACACAAGCTCGTTTTGAAAGCATATAAAAAAACTTTGATAAGAATTCCGACAAAATTTAATAAAAAAATAACACGGCACAGCCAGAAAGATTATAATGAGCAAGAATAGAGAGTTTTAATTAATATTGTATAACGGTATTATAATATATCATGTTTGTGTGAAAGTAGGTCGGGGTAAATTAATTAGGTCTCTCAGGATCCGTTTGGGTACAGACCGTTATTTTGCATGAACATCCCGAAACACATAGTTTTAACGTGTGCTTAGTATTATTTAGTACCAAGTTTCAAGTAACGTTTAGGTGATCTTAAAGGTATTTTGTGGTTGGTAAACTCGCATGGCTTATGGCGTAGAATGAAAGCGATCTACGCAACTAAGCGGAAAGGTAGCGGTCGAAAGTAATATGGGTAACCGCTTGTGCCAAATATCGTGCGCGTTTTGGTAGGCGTTTTGGAGGTTTTTGATTGGCCACTAATCGGCATTGGAGCAGCGTGATGGAGTAAGAGTTCCTCCATGAGGAACTGGAGGCCTGGACTCCTCATCAATGGGAAGGGAACCATGCCCAGAAAAGGGACGCAAATAGGGTTGCAAAACTTCACTGATCAATCAGAGAAATGCCATCGATAGTACACAAAAAGCGATGGTCGAGTGGTTAAGACCGCTGTCTTAGATTAGTAGATCCCGGATACTCGGCGCGCATCTCTGACAAAGCAATTTGTAATATCTCATAATTTCTCGATAGCATGATGTCCACTTTGTCCACCAATCTGCACTTGGCCAGCGTAGTGAACAATGGCCGAAATCCTTCTCACTTGTGACAGGAGACCGGTGCCCAGCGGGACATAAAAATACACTGATACAACGTGGCTAACGGATCTTTCCCTTTAACTGGTGAACCTAGAGCTTACTCCACCACGCTACTGAAGATATGCAAATAAGTCGGCAAGTATGCAAATAACGGCTGCTATCTATCGATTACAACCAGAACCGACGACTTAAAATGCCCTCCGAAGCACGAAAACGCGAATAAAATATGCCACTAGCGGTCACTCTCCCACACGCAAGCGCGTCCGTTTCGTTTATCTACGTGCCTATTGCTCTGCAGCAGGGTAATCATAATATCCTTTAATTCAGGCATCAAGGCCCATGCGATAAATACCTCACAAATTAACATACATAATAATTATATCTTCAAATCTACGTCACAGTTTTTGCGGCGGTGTGAGCGCGGGTCCGGTGATTTTTGGCGGTCGTCGACGTCCGAAATTATTAATTAATTATTAATTATTATTTTAATTATTTTCGGAACACGACCCCCTTTGGCCACAATCCTTCGTCCAAGAAATGAAATGAACTAAAGTTCACTGCGTTGCGTGACTTCAACTTTTTAGCAAATACTGGGAATTACGTCTTCGCCATCAGATACTCCACGATGTCGGTGGCCTTCGTGGTTAAGTAAAGACGAGAGACGTAGGTGTACGTCACTGGGACCCCCGCTAATGCGCGCTTCCTATTGCGTTATAATAATTTACACCACTATGATTTCAAAGCTCGATATTTACTGTGTACCTTTACAAATCTTCCTCAGTCTACCCATCAAGTACGAGAAACAAAGTTATACGAAAAGACATAGGTATTATACCTATGACGACATTAGCTGGTTTCCTTCTACAAGTGCGGTAGTAAGCAAAAAGAGTAGAATACAATTTCCTCTTCTCACGTTCAATGTGCAAAATTAGCTAAATAGTTTAGAAAATTAAACAGAACATGAGAAATTACTAACATTGTTGAAGCTTGCTTTGAAAACGGAATAGATTAAGTGTATAGTAACTTGAACATAATAGTTAAGACTCTATTTAACTAGTGACGCACAGAGTGTTCAAGATATAGTAAGAGCAAAATTGATTAGTGTAAAGATTATAGGTATATCTTAGGTTTTTTATGAACCTTTTTTATTACCCACAGCTAGACACAGATCCCCTTTAAGAGGAATGAAAATGTGCGGATTGGTGAAAATCATGGATTCGAGAAATTATGAGTTTCCCTCCGGCATGCATTAATTAAATATCACAATATTTTCCATCGCTGTGAAGCAGCGGTAAATACGCAAATTACAAATTTATTTGTAAGAGGTGCGCGCTGAGGATTTGAACCCGGTATCTTCATGTCGGAGACCGCAATATTTACCGCTCCGCCATCGCTGCTCGGCCATTTATGACTTGATTAATTTAGAAAATACTCTATAATTGGAAGGAATACTTGTGTGCAATCCTCGCATCCTAACCAAACACCAAACGTCACAACTGTATATACATATTATATGCTCTAACCTTGCTTGGAATTGCGCGTAGATTTGTCCATGGGCTGCAACGACCTCTTAGTACCACAACGTTATTGCTACGAGTTGGTATGCTTCTATTAATTCTACAAACCCCTAACGTAACATACAAAAATTTCAAATACCTAGAAACTCAAATTACCTGAATCACAACACGATGTCAATTTGCCCGAGTTGTAATTTTCAAATTGTGTATGAGAAATGTTACCCCAATCAGGTTCCGTTACTTTTCTATCCACCTAATTTTGTAATGAGAAAGTTAGACGCTCCGCCAAAAGTACAATTAATAAAGGCCCCTAACTCCATTTATGTTCGAACACCTGCGTACGAGTTCGGTCTGTTTTAGCCTATTTAGAAATTGTAAATCAATTTGCTACTATTTTGGGCTGTGCCTATATTAAGAGCAAAGGAGATGTTTCAAAATGTATGGACCTTTGGCCAGGTATTTGTACACCGTATTAATAAATTGCAAATATAGTATAGAGCTGTTTTATAATATTAAGCGTTTTGTTATAAACGACTGGGATTTTTGGTACAAAACAAGAATTTCAAGTAAGAATTGCAACACAATATACTAGAAAAACATAATGGCGGTAATATGTCATTTTGACAAATAAAATTATTAATCTGTGACAAACAGTTAACCAAAGACCAATAATAGTACGTAAGTACATTATTCTTAGTCTAAGCAGTTAACAGTGAACATTTTTCAATATGGCGGAATAACTGAATTCCGCCATATTGAAAAATGTTGATAATAGTTGATTTAAATTGGTTTTGTACCGAAAAAGTACATGTTTTAACAAATTCTAAGTATTTTTTTTCGGAGTCTTGAATTATTTCACGAATTTTTCAGATGGTGTACAATACCTAGCCAAGATTGAAACACCTCCTTTGCGGCCATTTCTCTGTATAAACGCTTTCGTTTGTTTTCTCTCAAGCTCATGCCTCTAGTTAGAACTTTTACCATGGAGCAGCGATAAATTATTAAAAAAATCTTAGGCAGTGGCCGCGACCGGGTATAAACCGCGGACCTTTATCTTAGAAGCAGTGCTATAAAAACTAGACTATCGCTGCTAGGAAATCAATATTCAAATACATACAAGTATTTGTATTCAAATTCTCACTCAATCACTCTAAATTGCCTAAAGCACAACACGATGTCAAATTGCCCGAGTTGTAATTTTCAAATTATGTATGAACAAAGTTACCCCAGTCGAGTTCCGTAACTTTTCTATCCACCTAACTTTGTAAAGAGAAAGTTAAACTCTTTGCCAAAATTACAATCAATAAAGGCTAACTCGAGTTATGTTCGAAGATCTGCGTATTAAGTTCGGTGTGTTTTAGCCTATTTAGAAATTGTAAATCAATTTGCTACTATTTTGGGCTGTGCCTATCTTAAGAGCAAATTCGCGGCCATTTCTCTGTATAAACGCTTTCGTTTGTTTTTTCTTTGTTTTTTCTTTTTTTTTATATGTAAACCGAACAAAAAGGCAGACGGGCCGCGTGGTGTTAAGCGATCACCGTCGCCTATGGACACGGGCAACCCCAGGGGAGCCACCCGAGCATTGCCGGCTTTGGAGGAGATCTTTTTTACAGCTTTCTTGAAGAACCCCATGTTATAGTCCACTGGGAATGCCTCAGCTGGAAGGTTGTCCCATAACCTACACGTCCGTGGTAAAAAGGAGCGTGCGAAGCGGACTGTGGAGGACCGCCACGAGTCCAGATGGTGCCTGTGGAACTTTAACCTTCGTCTGGTGGTATAATCATGGAATGGTGATGTAGGCATGAGTTTGAAAAGTTCCTCGGAGCACTCACCATAGTAAAGGCGGTAGAACACGCAGAGCGAGCCTATGTCTCTTCGCAAGCTGAGCTGTTCTAGCCTGTCAGTCAATCGTGGGTCGTTGACGATTCGGACTGCGCGCTTTTCAACGGAGTCAAATGGGTGTAGCTGATATTTTGGTGCTCCTGCCCAGAGATGAGAGCAGTACTCCATGTGGGGTCTGACCTGAGCCTTGTACAGCGTCAGGAGTTGCCCCGCAGTGAAGTACTGCCTCGCCCTATTGAGGACACCAAGCTTTTTGGACGCCAATTTGGCTTTGTGCACCAAATGACTCCGGTACTGCACTTTACTCGTAATGTCAACTCCCAAGATACCGACACTTTCACCGACGGTGAGCACGGTACCCTGGAACTTAGGCGCTATAACAAATGGGGTTTTTTTAGCGGTCAACGCGCAAACTTGTGTCTTCGTGAGGTTAAACTCGACAAGGTTAAGTCGACCCCATTCCGAGACCCGCTCCAGAGAGTTCTTGACTTCAGACACAAGTTTGATTCCACTTTCCTCCACTTGTGACCGAGAGGCATTGGCTCGACAGGTGTATAGTGCGTCCACCGTACTATCATCTGCATAGCAATGTATACTGCGTGATTGTTGCAGCATGTCATTGATATGCAGAATGAATAGTGTAGGGGACAGCACTGAGCCTTGGGGAACATCGGCATTAATGGGCTTCATATCTGAGCAGCATTCGTCAACAACGACCTTAATCTGCCGCTCAGACAGAAAGCTGGCCACCCAGTTGCATAGCCTCAAGGGAAGACCGTAACATGGAAGCTTCGCGAGTAGGGCCCTGTGCCAGACCCGGTCAAAGGCCTTTGCAATATCCAGGCTGACTGCCAGAGCCTCCCCGTTGCCCTCGACGGCTTCAGCCCAGCGGTGTGTGAGGTATACCAAGAGATCACCGGCCGACCGGCCCTGGCGAAAGCCATACTGACGATCGCTGATGAACCGGTGCTTCTCGAGGTACCTAAGGAGCTGCGTGTTTATAACACGCTCCATCACCTTAGAGAGCAGGGAGGTTATCGCAATGGGCCTGTAGTTGGACGGGTCACTGCGGTCACCCTTTTTCGGGATTGGGTGTACTAGGGCTACCTTCCACGAAGACGGTACTTTACTAGTGGTGTAGGAAAGCGAGAATAAGCTCGTTAAGACAGGAGCCAACTCGGGAGCGCACGTCTTTAAAACGTTCGCGGGGATATCATCCGGCCCGCTCGACTTCTTGACATCGAGGGCTAGCAGAGCTCGTCTGACGGCCTTTTGAGTGAAACGCACGTCCTTCATCGAGCTCTCACACTGCCTGATGGTCGGCGGTGCGGCACCTCCGTCGTCCAGAGTCGAGTTTGAGGCAAACAGGGTACCCAGGAGATCGGCCTTCCCTTTTGCCGTGTGAGCCAGAGTATCGTCCGGTTTGCGTAAAGATGGTAGAGACGACCGACAGAAGTTACCTTTGACAGCCTTGGCAAGCGACCAAAAAGCTCGACTCCCGCAAGGGTAGCTTGATAGACGCTGGCCAATTCTGCCGACGTGCCTAAACTTCGCCTTGGCTATTTGCTTCTTTGCCGAACAGGAGGCAGCGTTGAATTTTTTCCGAAGCTTAGACGTTTCAGGGTCCTATCGCGTGTGCGCATCAGCCCAGGTTTTAAAAGCTTCTTGCTTAAGGCTAGAAGCCTTAGCGCAAGAACCATTAAACCAGGGCTTGTTTCGCCCGCCAATGGATACTACAGAGTTGGGAATAAAACCAATCATGCCCTGTCGTATCACATCGGCTATCGATTCCGCACACGTGCTAGGATCACCCGAGGTGAAGCATAGCTGCCTCCAGGGGTAGGAAGCCAGGAATTCCCGGAGTCCATCCCAGTCCGCTGACCCGTAATGCCAGACTTGATGCTTCCCATTGGGTCGAGAACCTTCTGGGGGCGGCAATGGTACGGCAGAACTTACCAGGCAATGGTCAGAAGTCCCAAGTGGGGCCCCAACCGTCACCCGGTAGTCAGATGGATGGGTGGTTAGCAGAAAGTCCAGCAGAGAGGCAGTATGGGTCTCAATATCTGGTACTCTGGTGAAAGTGTGTACCACCTTTTTTTTTTTTTGGTTTCGCTGGGGGAAATGCGTTACGCATCCCCTCCCGCAGAGGGGTATGTGGGACTCCCCAGGGGCAATACCCCCTGGTATACCCACTAAAACCCCCAGCGGCACTCCGTCTTCGCCTCTTGGAGAGGGTCTGGGAATCCGGCAGAGCCTTTGCGTCCAGTCCCCCCAGGAGAAGTTGTAAGCGGCCCTGCCAGCAAAGTCGGTGATTCTGGATCCCAACCATTCGGTGTGGTGAGCGTTGAAGTCACCCAGAACCACCAGCTCAGCCGAGGGACACTGTTCCAGCACTCTGTCGGAAGTCTTTTGGACGTGCTCAAATAATCGAGTCGTCTCCGCGTCTCCGCAATAGGACCTATAGAGGCACGCGTAGATTCGAGTTCTAGCCCCAGCGTCTACACGTGCCCAAAGCACCGATAGGTCCTTGTGCTTAAGGCAGCTTAGACGGCGACAACAGACATCCTCCCTGACGTACATACACACCCCTGCCCTACGCCTAAAGGCGTGTTCTAAGTGCTCTCTTGAGATGAGCTTGAGCTCATGCCTCTAGTTAGAACTATTACCATGGAGCAGCGAAAAATTAAAAAAAACTTAGGCAATGGCCGCGACCGGATATAAACCACGGGCCTTTATGTTAGAAGCAGTGCTATAACAACTGGACTATCGCTGCTAGGAAATCAATATTCAAAGACATACAAGTATTTGTATTCAAATCCTTACTTAATCACTCAAAATTGCCTAAAGCACAACGCGATGTCCAATTGCCCGAGTTGTAATTTCAAATGATGTATGAACAAAGTTACCCCAGTCGAGTTCCGTAACTTTTCTATCCACCTAACTTTGTAAAGAGAGAGTTACACGCTTTGCCAAAATTTTAATTAATAAAGGCTAACTCGAGTTATGTTCCAACATCTGCGTATTGAGTTCGGTCTGTTTTAGCCTATTTAGAAATTGTAAATTAATTTGCTGCTATTTTGGACTGTGCCTATCTTAAGAGCAAAGTAGCGGCCATTTCTTTGTATAAACGCTTTCGTTTGTTTTCTCTCAAGCTCATGCCTCTAGTTAGTACTTTTACCATGGAGCAGCGATAAATTATAAAAAAAAATCTTAGCCAATGGCCGCGACCAGGTATAAGCCTCGGACCTTTATGTCAGAAGCAGTGTTGTAACAACTAGGCTATCGCTGGTAGGATATCAATACTAAAATACATAAAAGTTTTTGTATTTTTAAATTCATACTCAATCTCTCAAAATGCCTAAAGCACAACACGATGTCAAATTTCTCGAGTTGTAATTTTCAAATTATGTATGAACAAAGTTACCCCAGTCGGGTTCCGTAACTTTTCTATCCACCTAACTTTGTAACGAGAAAGTTAGACGCTCCGCCAAAAATACAATTAATAAAGGTTCCTAACTCTAGTTATGTTCGAGCAGCTGCGTATCGAGTTCGACCTATTTCGGCCTATTTAGAAACTGTAAATCGATTTGCTACTTATCTGGAATGTGCCTATCTTAGAGCAAAGTCGAGGCCTTTCTCTATAAAAATGCTCCCGTCTGTTTCTGTCTCATCTCGTATTTTAGTTGGTTTTCAGCTCTAAACCAAGCATGCAAACAGTATTTGTAATAAATACCTTGACGGCGCAATTTAATTGTTAGTCGACTATCTGTCAACTAGCAATACTGACAGATGACGTAACACCGGACGCTGGGGCGGCGGCCATTACAGACTCAGTGAGGATTGAGCCACGAGAGTGTAAGGAGATTGCGCACGCGCCCTACGTGTTCGGGTTGAACGTCGGTCGGTTATAAAGTGATCGTTGTACCTACAACTGATCTGTCCGCATTATAAATTAGTGATTGTTAATTTCGTAATCAGTAAAGGAGTGTCTTAGATTTACGTTGTATTTTTATTATAACGAAACCCTGATCTCCTCGCCCGCTTACCCACGTAAATCATGAATACTTCACAAGGAAACCAGACTGGTCCATTTTTTGAAATAATTATGGTTGCTGTTATTTTCTGTTAACCATCTTTTAACTGTCAATTTACTAGCCCACATGAATAACTGATGTATGGCCACCGCTCGCCAACATACCTATTACCTAAATTTATGTATATACCTGTTTTCTTATATTTATGTTGTCTTTCATAAATATTTACACACGTACGTCATGAAGGTAAGTATTTTGTATATATGGGTGATATTTATGCAAATAGAAGTATTTAGCTTTGCCTTCGTTTATCCATTTATTTTCCTTGACTTTAAAACAAAATACCATACCAATACAAATATTGGTATATTTTAGTAAAAGGTGGGTTCCAGAAATTGAGAAACACAAAGGTTATACATACTCGTATTTTCTAAAGCTTTCATTTGCATAGTAATTGGTGCAATAGTAATGGTGAAGGATTTCATTCCTTATTTCCTTTTTGTAAGTATATCAGCTTTAAAAAATGTACCGCTCTTTGAAACTCCAATTCAGCATAGTAAAATCTGCACCGTTCTAGCCTCATTGGTATTCGAACAGCCATCGAGTGTAGCGGATTTATGGTCTCCGCGCATCTGCCTACCCCATAACTCAGGACGCTGGGCTCACATACTGATTACTCTGTTTATCAGGTTGCATTGGCATAGTTTCCTGGTTACTCTACTGTATAAGGCAAGAGAGACTTGTAAAAACTTCAGATAATGGGATAAGAAATAACATCTTTATACGGGGTTTGCAGAAACAGTAATTATTTAATATCAGATCATAAAAAACCGTAAGGAATTATTGAAGTGTATTTATGTCTCTGAAATGCAGAGACCGCTGAACACTACGTGGTCTACATTCTTCGTTCATAGTCTTTGAAAAAATAACAAAAATGTGCTATAAAGAAAGTATCGCATCGTTTATTTTAATCATTTTACATTTTCATCGGTATATTTGCTAGTAAGTAAGGTCGTAAGGAAAGTGAAAAATTCGAAAACCCAGATTTTTTTTAGTACATCCAAAAAAATACCAAATTCTATTTCTATTCATACTTAGTTGAGTTATTTATAAAATGTAGGAATCAATAGTATATACTACAAAATTTTAATCATCTCTGCATCTCATAATGTACTTATTTTGTACTGACATTCGTCTACAACCTAACTTAATTGACAGTCGTGAGGGCACAGTATGCAATATTTACGTAGACATGCGCAGCGATGACCGTGTGGTAAAGACCGCGGTCACTGATGCGGAGATACCGGGTTCGAATCCTCGGCGCGCACCTCTGGCCAAAAAAAAATGCAATGTGTGCATTTAGCACTGCTCCACTGTGATAGAAAAAATCGTGATAATTAATTGCGGAGGGAGGTGATATTGCATAAAAAAAGTATACACCATCATACGTTCTGATCGCGGCTTATTGCAAAGTAGTTTTAACCTAACTTTATAACAATGACTGATTCTATTAATACAGACTTTCATGATCAATATGTGGTAGAACTATTATGGTTCGCCCGGAAAAGTACCACCGCTGCACCCACTTCTGTCGTGAACCAATGCTGTTGTGTTTCGGTGGAAAGGTGCACTTGCCGGCCACACTTACATGAGGCGACCACCAGCCTCCGGAGTAGCAGCGCCACTGCATACGACCTCATACAAGACTTACCTATGCTTGCTTGAGGTTGTGTGTAGATGTCTACAGGCTGCAGCGACCACTTAACACCACGTGGCCTGCATGCTTGTCTGCTACTCCATTCAAATAAAAAAAGACATGATGACATTACAGACTTACAAGGCGATCATGAGCGTCAGAAGTCGCACCGCAAATGCCATAAGACTCTTGGCAATATCAGTCTTGCTTGAGGTCACGTCAGTAAATCGACGGTGCTCTTGACGTGTTAATTTGCTTCTCAAAGGAACTGACATGTGATGTAGCTTAATTACCGTGTATTCTGTATAGAATACATTAGTTATATTGTAGGAAGAATACATCTTATTTTCAACAAATTTTTTTCTATATTCTATTACTTATTACATACTATTTGTTCGCGCCAATTAAGTCATTTCACCTCCCTCCCCTTCATCCTCCCTCTCTTTCCCGCAAGCGCACTATCGGCATCGTTCGCACTTGGGCGCACGCATATGGATCAGGAAGATCTATCATCAGTCAGTCTGCTTTCGTTCGCCGTGCCGCCGACGCGCATGCAAGTCCTCTCGTGACAAGTGACAACCGCACCGCAAGCCACCTAACACGTGGTCATCAGACTCGCCGCATCGCCGCCATCACCGCTGTCAATAGTTTTGTGATTTAACTGAATAGTGCAGTGTGAGTGTGAAGGACAACACCAGTTCCCGGGCAAGAGAAGATTCATCGAGGCTTCATCAGAGCACGAGCATACCATCTGCTCCAGCCCCTGTGATAAGGTTAGTGCACTTGCTCCCTTTATCAATCCTTCTCGTTTTCCACCATTAATTCAAACCGCAACTTACAGTCCACAATTCCTACACCCGCAGTGGGGGACCACCCTCCTTTCCACCCTTTATTCCACCACCATTTTTGGTCATAGCGAACCGGAGGTCCCCCCCTTTACCCAACACTATTATTATTAAAGCTATGCCTACCTAGCTTTAGTAATTAGTATTATTTTATTCGAGGTCCTTAATTTAATAAATATATGAAATACATACATTATAATAGTAAATATAGTAAATTATATAATTGAATAATTAAATTAAGAAATGAAATGTACCAATGTAAGAAAAATAATTATGTAGATATATATAGCTTACTTTAGCTTAGTAACTTAGCTTAGTATATAAATTGCATACTACTTAAATGTATTATTATTATATTGTAAACGATATTTTTTTAAGGAAAAAAAGGCTTTATTATTTCTATTATTTTATTCGAATGATCCTTTTACCAGCTAGATTTAAAATATGTGACAATCAGTGTCCTGGGTAACATCGCAATGACCACAGAACATTAATAAAAGAGGTAGAACGGCAATAATGCGCCGTTCGTATGAAGACTGGTGTCGCCGATCAAGTTCCGCCTTTCACCTCCATTACATCTGTACTTAAATAAATACGAAGCTTACGCACATATTTGCAATTTCAAATCTAGCCTATCTTAGCGCCGCACAATCACGCGATTTCAAATGAACGAATCACACCCAAGCACGCACACAAGCACGCATATCGTAGCACGATCGCGTGTTTTTGTAGAGATTTTGCAATTTTGAGCGTTTGCTCAAAATTCCTTAGCGCGTCTGCCCCGCCCGCATTTCCATTCTATCTCTTTTAGTATGTTCTCTGGCAATGACCAAATACCTTAAGACCCCAGCTAAGATCAGCCTGCTTGATGGTGTGTGTAGATAACGCTTCACATCAATCATAGCCCCACAGTAAAGTAGATACCCTGTGGTGCCATGTATTCACACAAACACAGAAACACAAACAACAATACCGACAACAGATATTTTATATTCATCTTTCAAATTTCTGCCTTGCCGGGAATCGAACCCGAGACGCTTCGATCGACAGTCCAGCATAGTATCCACTACGCCACGCGGGTCGTCAAGGTGTTTATGCGCTAGTGACCACTTGACACTTATGGTCTGAACGCTTGCTTCATACAATATGCGCATATTATGATAAAGGTTTATGTAAGTACAGCTATCCATCTTGTGTGGTGCATACTAGGTGTTCAGGCTCGTAAGTAAACTGACGGTGCTCTTGACGTGTTAATTTGCTTCTCAAAGGAACACACGATGAAGCTTAATTACCATGTGTTCTGTAGTGAATACGTTAGTTACAGTAAGAATGTTTATAGTCACAATCAAATATTGGCTAGATATTGGCTAAATATTTAATAATTACGTGTAGTGAAACTACAATGACTATATAGGTGAGCGACTTTCCGCAACTTATCAAGAGATGGCACCACGGGTATCCTGAATCACGCTATCGAAATTTACTTAATATCCGACTATATAACAATACAGAAGCTCCGAATTGAGTCAGTTGGAGCGCGGCCGCTCCCCGGGTATACAATCCTAGCCCGGCGGGAGATCTCTTTTTGCCAAGTACCCATTTCTGCTGTGATGCAATTCTATTTTATTTTGGTGGATGGTTACAATTGCCGGCCTCCGGAGTAGCAGCGCAACTGCATATGACCTCAGTCATGACTTACTTATGCTTGTTTGAGGTTGTATGTAGATGTCCATGGGCTGCAGCGACCACTTAACACTACGTGGCCTGCATGCTCGTCTGCTACTCCGTTCAAATAAAAAAAAAGTGCCGTTGTATGTAAAGTTGACAACCAATACTAAGGACTTAACTATCTTAATTAACTGGTGTTCAACATAATAGAACACAAATTAATGAAGCTTCCAGATTTAACTCCTTCTTTGATATACGCAAATGAATGGATTGAAGGGAACAATATTGACAACATCTAGTTAGGTGTCGAATGCAGTCAAACAAGTACTGTGCCGTAAGGCTTATTATAACACTAAGGACTATCTTAATGATAAAGGAGCGTGGGAATGAATCTCGCTCACACAAGGCTATTTCTTCATAGATTGTATTAGTTTTAGTAATTACTCGCATCTGTGAGCAGGTGGAAGTGGGTTGATGGTGTCTCACACGATCAGCTGTCACGTGTGACCATTATCAACCCATAGCCATTCTGTTATCTCAAATATATTATTATGTACTTTTTTTTAAAGAGTGCTGGGAGTTTTTTCCGCCGCCTTTTTTCTCTCAGCTCAACATCTAGCCCAAACGGGCACTTAAAGGCGATGACCGGGAAAAAATGACATTCATTAAGCGAATATTTTGTATTCCTAATATGAAATAAATATTTTTTCTTTCTTTCTTTCTTTCTTTCCTTCTTTCTTTCTTTCAATTTTAGGACTCGAAAACATCTTTTTAGGTGTAACATAGTATATTTTGCTAATCGTCAAAATATTTTGCTTTGCATCCCACCACTGGATACGGGACTAAGAAAAACTGAATAGACAGAATTCCTAAAATATGTCATAACGAGACGTTATGTGGTTCCGGTTTTTTCCGCCCGCTTTTTTCTCCTAGCCCATAAAAGCCTTAGCACACCCAAAAAGGATGACGGTCAGCCGATGGCCATTCAACAATGACAAACATCAAGTGTATATTATTACCCAGGATGTTAATAAACTATTTCATTTCATTATTATTTCTCGATCGGAATCGAGGCTCAAAGGAATCCGGTATCGTAAATACATACATACTACACATTGTCGCTATGGTTTCATTCATCGCTGACATTCGAGTAATGAAATAGGAAAAATTGTGATAAAAATAATAACGTTTCACACTCATAGTATAGTAGGCTAAATATTCGCTACAGTAGGCTAAATATACCCTGTTTTGTTGGTACCATGGACACATACAGAGACAGAAACATAAACGCCCAGACCGAGAACAGAAATTTAAACGAATCTAATTTAAAAGAATCGAACCCAGGATCTTCCGATTGGCAGTCTGGCATGGTTACCATTGCGCCACACGGGTGTTGAAATAGCTTCCAGGCTTCCTATAGCATCATTCAAGCCTAAATTTGCAAGGTTCATCCGGAATAACATTATTTTCCGAAATGTCAGCTGACACTCCTGACTTCTAATTTTCGCCTAACAAAAATGATAAATAAGTATAACGGTTTCTCCATCGGCAATATAACCTCAGGTATCAGGTAAACTTTATACAACTATACATGCTAGATGGTGTTTTCATGAAAAAACTCCATATTGATTCAGCAATGTATAATATGCGAGGTGTTAACGAGGTTCATCAATACGTACGTTAGATCGCTCTCGTACGGCAACGTAAGCTCAGTTCATTTGTGCCGCTCAAATGAACCAGGTACCCTATACGCTTCCTATATGCTGGTGTTGTTTTAGTGAAAGAACTCCACAACTACAGATCAAAGTATAATGTGCGAGGTGTTAACGAGGTTCGTCAATATGTACGATAGAGCGCTCTCGATCGACAAAGTGAGCTTAGATCGTTTGCGTTAATCAAAGGAAACAGGTATCTCATATCAGTATCTCACCTTCTATGTTGCCTTGGTATCTTATTAGGCAATTAACCGTGTGTGTTTTATCTCGAGTAATATCGATGTTTCATACGTGTCCACTTATGGTATGCTAATGTTATATTATGCTAAGTACCTGGACGCCCGAGCGTTGCTCGGATAAAAACAATTTATTTACTTGGTTTATTTTTAAGCAAAACATTCATTGACTTAGTGTTACTTTACAAATCCTTTTGAAATACCTAGCTCCCAATAAAATAAAAAAATTGTCACAAAAAATAAAAAACGCCTACTTGAGATTTGAACCCGGGTCTCTAGCTCCGTAGTCGACTTTCGTAACCATTCGACCAAGAAAGCTTTAATTCCGTTGACGAAATTTTTATAGAGGTCTTTCATAATTATCGACATTGTCATTTGTTTGAAGGGTGGATTGTCAAATGTTGACCGACCATTTGACGGCTTTATACGCCACAATATTATTAATATTTTCCAATAGATGTCAGTAAGAGTAATTTTATATTTAACTGCATAAACTTTAAAAAAAACGACAATTTCTATCAATAAAAATTTGTGGATCGATTTATCATCCCCGCAACCAGTGTACTAAATATCATCAAAATCTTTGGAGCCGTTTCCGAGATTCAAAAAATATATTTAGATATGTATATACAAGAATTGCTCATTTAAAGGTATTAGATTCTAAACTACGCCTTATAAATGATAAATTGTGCGCCATATGAAGGCAATATTAGTTCAGCATAATAAGCTGGTGTTGTGAATTATTGCAAGAACTGACATTGATGTCAATTATCTATTTACCGTCTGTACGGTATTGGGAAGCTGCCTTGTAGAATCTTACATGCTATCATGTCCCTATACATCACTGCTAAGTTAATCAAATAAAGGTTAAAACAACACTTACATTATACCACATCAGTAATGTATAATGTGCCAAGCGTTACTGAGGTTCGTCAATATGTAAAATTAAATGAAATGTAATATTATTTGAATAAAACACGGTACATTTTACGATAAAAAACTTACAATATTGTTCATGCGTGTTTTAATTTACCGACCTAGTCAGTGGGCAAATATTTATTAATTAATATGCTAAAGTCATCATGGTTTTCATTAAAACAGTATATCCTGAATCTATAAGTTAAAACATTAATTTACATTTTTTTAAATTTATACAGTAATAAACACAATTTCGCTGTACGTTGAAGCTCTCTCGATTGGCAACGTGAGCTCGTTCATTTGCGCCACTCAAAGGTAACAAGCATCCATATACCTATTATAACTGACGTTGTGTATTAGTAAAGGAACAGCAAAACAACATAGCAATAAACAATGTGCGAGGCGTTAACAAGAGTCGTCAATGTGTATAACAAATCACTCTCGATCGACAACGTGAGCTCAGTTCATTTCCCCTAATCAAAGGAATCAGGTATAGGTTTTTTAATATTTTGCTTCACTGTATCAATTGGCAATTAAACTAGTATAAACGTATTTAAGCATCATCATAGCCGCAATACATCACCACTGCAAAGTACACGTTTTAACAGAAGCCAAAAGAATATTGAGAGTAGCTTTAGCATTACTGTAATGTATAATGTGTCCGTTAGAGCGCTCCCAGTTGGCAAAGTGAGCTCAGTTCATTTGCCCCACTCAATGTAATCAAGTATCTGAGAAGTAAGAGATGTAGGCAGTAGACTGTAAGCATCTCTCTTACTTCCGAAAGAACACCGTTCTCAAATCATGTTATCACGGCTAATTAAGCATTTTTAAAGATAGGAAAAGAGTTCAGCGTAATTGACGATAATTTAATTAATGATGACGCAGCATACTATTAACTTAACTCTATAATTCATGTCCTAGACAACAACAAAATTGTAAGCCCATCTTTTAAATAATGCGTTTAAAATATTTATTACTTTCTTGTAATTTTGGACTTCAGTGATATTTAACTAAAAAGTTCAATGATTTTTCAACATCAACATTTTTTTTTTATTTATTTATTTAAACACCCAACACAAGTAACACTATGATAAAGAATTTATACAAAAAAAAGTTCTTAAAATTAGTGTTCCCGCATTTACAGGGCATTTAATAAAATCAAATCAGTTGCATATAGATTCTCATTATTTTTTTCAAATTTCCACAAATACAGAATATCGTACCATATAACGAGTGACCCACATAAAAGAAATCGTTTGCACTGCAATCAATTCGACCTATACAGATTGCGTATCCGATAAAAAATATACGTGTAGCCTTTATGCCGATAATGGAAAGCCCTCGTGGGAGAACTAAAAACGCCAATGCGATACCACCAGGTACCCGGAAGTAATTAAAATTGCCACCGTTGTCCAGTCTAAGCGAGATTGTATTAACTGGTAAGCTATCAAGGTTAATGACCTGTACAATAATAATTTTGTGGACATAGTTACGAATATAGCAATTCGGCTGGTGTACACTGTATGCTATTTATATAGCTCACCAAATCGAACGTATTCGTAAGAAAGATAAATAAAATAAGGTGCGTTTACCTACTTCGCTAGGTATGGTCAACTACCAATCTCGTTTGTTATCGACCTTTATTAGTCCATACACTATGTCGGAGGCTAGGGTGGTTAAAAAACATTTAACTACAGATTTGTCAGTAGCCCGTAAGCATACGTAACAACTTGTTGTCCATCACCGTGTATTCCTAAAAGTTACAAATACAAATATGCTTTATTGTACACCAAATTAAAAGTGACATACAAAAACAAGCTAATTGAAAAATTGTGTAACAACAGGCGGCCTTATCGCTGATAGCGATCTCTTCCAGAATTAAATCGGGTACCAACCGACAAGATAAATAAGGTTGTAGAAAATAAAGTAAATAACGCGAGCATATTTCACATACATATTATACATATATACATACAAATAAATACATACGACATACATACATACATACAATAATAAATAAATAAATATATAATTATATAAATATATAAAACACTATAATGCTATAACTAATTGACCAAGAAGGGTGGGAGTTAAGATGACATTACCACTTACTTTACTTTACTTAAGTTACTTACCGCTTGTCCATTGTAATGGATAAATCCTGAATCCCTTTCAATATTAGAATAAAACATGTATCTAGCAATAGGGTGGAATGGAATATGATAGAATGGAATGGAAAAGTAACTAAAATGGATGGTACAAAAAATATTGTATGCTGTGACACCTTTGTTTATTTCTGAAACGAAATCATTCAAATTTTAATATACACAAGTAATGTCACAAAAGAAAGTCTTTGTATTGTGGTAGTGTAGAGGACGAGTTCCAAAATCGCTGCGAAAACGCTTAGCTTTTTGTGCCCTCCTAGCTTTATCCCTTTCCAGTATTTAGCTGCATCAATTATCTAAAGTTCTATATAAAATAACTTCGGTCAGACCCTCGACCCCACGAGACAGACAAAACAATTTTACGTTTTGTGCATAAATTTGAATTTTTGGATCGTTTGGAACAGAAGTTTTAATTGCAATACTATTATCAAAACCCTTTGAATTCCATTCCAGTACAACTTGGAATAGTTGATTAAAAGTTGGCTGTAGTTTCAAAAGAGTATGGTTTAAGTCATATTTATACCTAGTGTGTATTTATACGTTAAGGTAGTTTAGGTAGCATTTAAACGCTGTTTTAGAACTCTTTAGTACTTATATGATTAAAGCCTAAAAAATATTTCTTTGTATGTAACTTTACGTAAATCGGTATTTAACATATTGAAAATTGTATACCTTGAAATTATTTAATTTCAAAACTCCCAGACATTTAGTATCTGTCCGATTATATAAAACTCGGATGACCGAGCGTTGCTCGGATATAAACTTTCGATTTTTCTGATATTAGCTGCATTATTTTTAGGATTACGTAGTGGTATTCAGGAACGTTTATTAAAGTGCTTAATCCACAATCTAGCCAAACTGCAAGCTATCCGAAGCACTCGACCAACGGAAGCTGTTTAACAATCCTCATGACAAACTGGAGGAGAATTGCACAGATTGAGAAACAATAAAGATTAAACTTGGGTCCTTCTAGATTATCAGCAAAAATATAAATCGGTTTATCCGTTTCATTCCGGCATTCCAGGATTCATCCGCCACATCTCATTTCCAGCATCAGGTCCTCGTCAATTAGAAACATAAAGTGAACCAATTAAGACAAATCCAACGACCTCAAACTCGATGGGTTTACTTAAAGGCAGTCCAGGGTTACGTCTCCTATCTTCGAGCCCTAACAGCAGACCAGCTCAGTGGTTCCAGAAGACATTAGTATTTCAAATATTAGATCCCACATATGCTTGCAAGTAAACTGAGCGTGTAACATTCCTATCACACCTAACAAACGACCTGATAACCTTGAAGACCTGAACCAATTTCCACCAAACATAGCTAAGAACATTCTCGACTGATATACCTTTCAATAAAAAAACCGCATTAAAATCGGATCATCCGTTTGGGAGCTACGATGCCACAAACAGTCACGGACACATACATATTTACATACACACACAGACACGTCAAACTTATAACACCCCGTCGTTTTTGCGTCGGGGGTTAAAAATTAACTACTGACATCTACAAACATATATTATAATATACACACATTTACATTATATACATAAATATATAAACATTCTTATTCAATATTAGAAATGTATTTGTCAGAGAAGCACGACATTGCATTATTAAAGTTACCCATAATCCGTAATCCTAGTAAGACCACAAGTACGCTGAAACATGTACGCAGTTATTACAGATGATACGAGCCTTCTGTCTGTGTATCCAACAGAGAAGTTGTGCCATTATGAGCCTGAAGGCTGAGCGCTCCCGTACGTGATAACACTGGCAGTTTCTGTTAGGTAGGTACATATTTAGTTTGTTTGCAGTCCAAGTTCAGTTTATTATCACTTCGCCACATTGAATATTTAATTAATTTAATATATTTCAGTGCCAGTTCATAAAAATCAAAATCTTTTTGAAATTAAAACTTCTTTAGCGGCGTAGTGCACTTTTTTGGGATGGGTAAAAATGTTAAGCTCGCGTCACCACACGTAGCCTGATCGAATATTCGTAAGACGAAGGGGTGACAGCTGATGGCTCGACTGTCTATACTTGTTAAATTCGTTTATATCAAGTATTTAAAATATGGACATTGAACAAAGTGCATGAACGTTACGTTACGTTACGAACGTTAATGAAAAAAGTGACGAAGAAATAGTGAAAGAACATGAGTGAGTACTTTATAAAAATACTAGATGGATACCTACTGAAAATACTAGATGAAAAATAATACTGATAATTAAATTAAGTTAATGTTTTCACTTCTGCCGGCAATCCCGGAGTGCAACCCGTTGTTTTTTTTTTTTACTTTTTTGGAATACAAATATTCTCTTAATGAATGTCAATATTTACGCGGTCATCGGCTCTAGATGAATTTATAAGCAACTAGCTGTGCCCGCGACGTCGTCCGCGTGTATAAAGACTTTTATAAAATGGATTGATTAAAAATTAAAGATTATTTATTTGCATTGAATAAGTAGTAGGTAGATTATTCTTACATGTAGTGAAATCACTTATAATACAATGTTCATATGTTCAGAAGAAACTTAATGTATTTTTTCTAAATCTTTCAAACCTAAAACAGTAAGGAATGCTTACTGTACTGATCTTACTATCCACTTTTCTCACGTTTCGCTTTTCTCGCGCAATCAGATTCTCTTTACAAATATGTACCTCGTTTATTAAAGTTAAGAGATACTGCTGTGCCCGTGGCTTCATCTATGTTAAAAATAGGATCTTTAGTAAATTGGGTGAATTTATACTGCAAAGAATGTATAGACTCATTCTATATACATAGCTTTAACCTACTGCAGAAAAGAGGTACACTATACAACTACTTGTAGCTGGGAGATACAATTTCTAAACATACACGTGCTTAGGTTTAAACAATCGGAAAAATAATTGTAAGGTCAATTAATAAAGTATAGGTTTAAAACTTGCGGACAGCAGTTTGGTCATAAGTCATAACTCATATAACATTGTGAAAACTAAAGCAGAAGGCAGGGTCTCTACACAGTGTGCTATCTGTATTTGGAAATAAAGAATATTTTTATAAAGAATCTTTAAAGAATCCTTAATATCTCCATCAATCAACGTGTGTGGATGAGCTCTCAGCCCGTACGCAATAAAGAGACGCAAAAAATGAGTTAAGTTATCATTGGTCCAATTAACAATGTTCAGCATCATACGTATACCTACCCAACGATGGGACAACCCGCGTGGCGCAATGTTTACCATGCCGGACTGCTAATCGAACTGTCCCGGGTTAGAATTCGGGCGAAGCAGAAATTTCAATGATGAGTTTATCGGTCTGGGTGGTTGTGTTTCTGTCTCTATGTGTGTTCATGGCACCCACGACACAGGGTATATCTACCCTAATGTGAGGCTATACGTGTGAAATGTTATTTTTATTGTTTTTTTACACTATGTACTTACTTTTATTAGACTTAAGGCTTTTATTTGAAATTATCTCCATCGATTCACTTTGGAGAAGAAATAAATATTGCTCAATAACTTGTAACTTGACATGTAAACTTTGTGGTTGATAAATCGAATGTCAAATTACCAAATAGGTAGATATTGAGATTAACAGTTGGTTCACAAAAAGTTTCTATTCGTCACTTAGATGTCTACAGTGGCTTTGTACATTCTGTATGAAGGTTTAGATTCCGTATCTTACAACCTTAATGCTGGATGCATTGAGATTGTAAGATTTGGATTTCGGTTCATCGGAGCTTGAGGCTTCCTCAATATTGGGAGAGCTCCATGCTCAGCAGTGGAATGCTAAAAAGGTTGCAGCTTGATATAATGTAGCGATAATAATTGTTTCAGCTGCAGCCTGTTCATAATCTTCCACCCCAAAAGAAGACTAATAAGCTGAGCAACTTACTCAATGGAGCCTGTGATGTAAGGTTCGGCGGCGGTAAGGCTCGTGATGCGCTTATTAGGTACCTATAGTCTAGCCATACTCGGCCAACGAAAGAAAATACAGTAAGCTGATCTAAGTATATTTAATATAGTTGACAATATGAGTGAGAGTTCAAAATAATTTTACTTAAATTTAAACTTTTATTTATGGTTTTGAATGGGCTGTTACCGAAACTTTCATACAAAATCCCCAAAGTGCCTTTTAAGTTTATGTCGCGTATTGTGTAAATGAACATAACTTTTTTGTTTATCACCCGATTGATATGAAATACACACTAATGTTACGGAAATTCATTCAACAATATATCAGTAAACACATCATTCAAAGAAGGGAAAAGAATTTGAGAATGAAATATTAAGTTAAGGTTAATTATTGTACGCTTGAGATACCAACTTTCGAATCCATTTTATTTGCTATTGAGGGGTAGTTTTGAAAAAGCTTAAATAGAATTCTTATTATGTTAGTAAAGATTACAAATACAAAATTATAAGTATATTACTCTGCACAAAAATATTCTGTACATCAAGTTTCGACACTCAATTTTCAAAGAGTTTCAAAGAAAATTGACATTTAAAGGGTGAATTTCGGGAAATGCTGAAACACGTATTCTTTTATTTTGGTTAGAAAATATTTATACCAAATTTCAAGAAAATCTATTGAAGAAATCCAAGTTTTCCATACAAATTTTCATCGCTCATTTCACACCCTTAAAGGGTGATTTTTAAAATTATCTATAGCCTAAATGTTAGCGAGGACCAATATATATAAAACAAAAAAAGTTTCATCAAAATCCGTCCAGTAGTTTTTGCGTGAAAAGCTAACAACAGACAGACAGACAGACAGACAATAATTTCAAAACTTATATTTTTAGCTTCTGTTACTTATAAAAAGACCCCTAGAAGTATTTTTTTTAATTTATATGCAATGTACAGAATTGACCCTGCTTACAGTTTTATTATATGTATAGATGAGTATTTGTAACTGATTTGAAATTAGACCAAAACATAATCTGCATTTACGAAGCTGTCCATAATTTGCCAATTTAAATAGTAGCTTCTTGTAGATGTATCAGAACGCCTACGACGAAGGAATCAAAGCTACACATTAAGAATCGCGGCAATTTGCAGGACTTGGTTAGCATGTCATCTAACAATTATTTTTGTAGGTTGTTAATAATAGAACTACCATTATACGTGTACAGACTCGTGTATACCTACTAATAATACTGAAACAGGTACTCCGTAATTGACCTGATACGAGCAGTTCAGTCTGTGTATCCAACAGAGAAGTTGAGCCATTATGAGCCTGAAGGCTGGGCGCTCCCGTACGTGATAACACTGGCGGTTTCTGTTAGGTACATATTTAGTTTGAGTTTGAAGTCCAGGTTCAGTTTATTACTACTTCGCCACGTTGAATATTAATATTTTTCAGTACCAGTTCATAAAAATCAAAATCATATTTTTTTAACCTTTTTAAAATTTTGAGATGAGATGTGATGTGATGAGATGAAATGAAATGAAAATACATAATTATAATTGGAGTTTTAAACGGTCTACCATATTATGGTAGACATATTGATTAAAATTAATTAAAAATATTTTGTTTTAAGATCCGTTAAGGTAATCATAACGGATCATTTTTGGTAAAGTGGTTT
Organism: Pyrgus malvae; assembly: GCA_911387765.1. Classification (NCBI taxonomy): domain Eukaryota; kingdom Metazoa; phylum Arthropoda; class Insecta; order Lepidoptera; family Hesperiidae; genus Pyrgus; species Pyrgus malvae. Next base: position 23,586,003 of record OU426953.1, read on the forward strand.
TGTTTACGCGGTCATCGGCTCTAGATGAATTTATAACGCGATGAATATTTGTAGGTAACTGATCTGAAATGAAACCAAACATAAGAATATATACTATACGTACCTATATACCAACTAAGAATACTGAAACATATAATGTACTCTGTAATTGAGCTGATATGAGCAGTTCAGTCTGTGTATCTAACAGAGAAGTTGTGCCATTTTGAGCCTAAGGGCTGAGCTCTCAGCTACGTGATTATACTAGCAGTTTTTGTTACCCATTTTGTTTGAATTTGATGTACAGATAAAGATTCAATGTTCACCAATACTACCGCTGATATAAATAAATAACGTTTCACACTCATAGCTCCATGTATATGGTTATGTAGGTACCATGAAGACACACAAAGACATGAACACAAACATCCAGTCCAGGAACTGAAACTGAAACTCATCATTTAAATCTGTGCTTCGCTGGGAAACGAACTCGGGACGTCCAATGGGCAGTGTGGTATGGTAACCGGGTTTTCAGTTGAGTTTAGAGTCCAAATTCAATTTATTATTAGTTTACCATTCAATTTATAAATACACGACAAAAATATTGAGCATACGCATACCAAATTTATTATGGAATCGAACACTATTTTTAAGGTATTCCTAATCTCCAGTAAGACTACAAGAAAACTGAAATAATATATACTCCGTAATTGAGCTAATATATGCCGTTCAGTCTGTGTATCCAACAGAGAAGTTGTGCCATTATGAGCCTGAAGGCTGAGCGCTCCACTACGTGATTATACTGGCAATTATCAATTTAGTTTAAGTTCGGAGTCCAGGCTTACGCTTACTACGCGTAGGTAATGGATAGCGGAGTAACTAATGTTTGTTCTTTTGTGTGAAATCGGAAAGTTATCTTAAGACGACCAATTATGTGGACCTTTAAAGCTTAGACGATATCTTAGTGTCCCCAAGACAATTCAGTACGGTCTTCGATTCTCATAATTATCCTATCTTGAGAATGTTAATTATAAATTTAAAGCCATCTTGTGGTCTGGGAGAGTGTGTCCTTTCTTGTGCGTACCCAAAACGCAGAAGTTATTTTGGTCTGCATTTAATTCATACTGATGCGTTAATTTATTTACTACATACCTACAACGATGACCAGCTGCAGATGATGAGCAGCGATGGCCGAGTGGTAAAAGCCGCGGTCTTTTACGCGACCGATCCCGGGTTCAAATCCTCGGCGCGCACCTCTGACAAAGAAATTTGTAATGTGCGCATTTATCGCTGTTCCACGGTGATGGAAAATATCGTGATATTTTATTGATTACCATGTTCTCCATCGCCGTGCATGCCTGAGAGAAATTCATAATTTCTCGAAAGCATGACGTCCACCAATCCGCACTTGGCCAGCGTGGTGGACTATAGCCTAAATCCCTCTCACTTGTGAGAAGGAGACCTGTGCCCAGCAGTGGGACATTAAAAAAAGGTTGAAAAAAAAAACCTACAACAATTGATGGTTTCCTTAGTACCAAGTTTTTATAGTTGAGTTAGTAAAACATTTTTTTTAACTAACGCTTCACCCCATAGCCTACATTTGCACCATAAGGATTTCTTATGCCAAGCCGTGGATATACACAAAAGACAAGGACACGACACCCAGACCAACAACATAAATTTTAACTCATCATTCAAATTGCTGTCTCACTGTCAATCGAACCCAGGACTCTTCCAACCGCAATCTGGCATGATAATAGTTGAGCCATACGGGTCGTCAACGAGACTATTGGTATAGATATTCTAGGCAGGCTACGTTTGCCCCATAAGGATTTCTTATGCCGAGCCGTGGACATACACCTCAGAAAAGGACACAACACCCAGACCAATAACATAAATTTTAAATCATCATTCAAATTGCTGTCACGTCAATCACTTCGACACTTCGAACCGCAACCCGGTATGATAATAATTGAAAAATTAAAGAGCCATCGTCAATCCACCCTGCAATATGGGTACCCAAAGCCGACGATCGGATTCGATCCGAAGTACAAATAAATATGAATAAATAATTAAATAAACAAACAAGTAAAAAAATACATACTTGACGAAATAAAATTAAAAAAAAAATTAAATTTTAAAATGCGCAATATGGGATCAAATAAAAATAAAAAAAAATTGATAATAATGTACTTTTTTATAAATTGTGTTATTATTAAGTTTTTTTCTTTTATCTTTGTAATATTTGCATACCTCATGAAGGTAAATATACTAAATATGTATTAACAACTTTAGTAAACACCCATATTTGTGCAAATAAAGTTCTTTGTTTTTGACGTGATAACGTCTTTAAAATCGTTTTAGTCGGGTGACATGTTCAGAAACTTGTGTCACACCAAAACCTCACGAGCGCGATCGCAGGTATAACGAGAGAGAGACGGACCGATCTCCCGTCTCATCTCGAGCGCTGCCAGTCATTCCGTGAAACTTGTCACGCGGAATCCTCACGAGCGGAGGCTGGCATAGCGTTCGAGTGAGTGGACCGATCTTCCGTCTCTCTCACTCTAGCGGCATACAAACGAATGGAGATTTTCTCGTGCGGACGTTATCACGTAAACATCTCGATCGTAAACCTACTTTACAAACAATTTGCCGTTTTTTTATTTATGTAGATATTTGAAAGATAAACCGCTTCAGTTTAAAAATCGGCTTTCTAGCTGGATTGGATCCGAGGAACTAATAACGCAGACTCAGCCAACTTTGCGTAAAACCTGTATACGTTTTATGAACGCTGACCGCACTTTTTTTGTTACTTTCATTTAAAATTGAAAGCCGAGTGGTACAAATTTAGATTTATTTCTCGTCTGTAATTTTAGACTGAAGTGCACACGGCCCCGTGGCTGGCGTATAATTTAAGCGATCTTTGCAGCTATGCAAAACGGGCGGTCGGGTGTGAGATGGGTGACCGTTATTGGCAAATTTCGTGCGCATTTCCGTGCTACAGAGGAACCGTTGGTTCCGGTTATTATCGGCTGATAAGAGTCGATAAATTTTGCCGAAGGCTTTGAAAACTTTCGGCAACAGGTTCGCCACTAGCTAGCATTCGAACAGCGTGGTGCAGTTAGCTCCATGTATTCGCAATAATGGGATGAGAACCTTTGTGACGCAAAAATGTTTGCGCCTGGCTGCAAACATTTTTTTATGAACGGACTGAACTGCTAAGTTTGGCGCTCCGTTCAAATAATTCTATACAGAATAAATTTTCTATTATTAGTTGCAACCCTTTTTGCGTCCCACTGCTAGGCACGGGTCCCTCCCCAGTTTTAGGGAGGCCTGGAGCTTACTCCACCACGCTGCTCCAATGCGGGTTGGTGGAGATCCAGGTTAGTGGCCAACCCGGTGTCCCGCTGTCGGATGTTTTCAAACCGCCCATAAGGCCTCCAAAAAGGTTTAACGACTGTTATCTATCGACAACAACCGGGAACGACGGCTTAACGTGCCCTTCGAAGCACGGAAACGAGCATGAATTATTTGCCACTAGCGGTCGCACATCTCACACCCGACCGCGCTCGTTTGGCTTAGTTGCATAGATCGTTTGCGTTCTACGCTACCGCCGAATCATGCGCGCTTTTATTATTACGATAATTTAAATAACAACTGGCTTTCGAGTTGAATTCATCTAAAACAGGCATAGAAGCCGACGAACTAATAATACAGACCCAGCCAACTTTGCGTAAAAACTGGAAACGTTTTATGAGTTCTGACCCCACCTTTTTATTGTTAAGTACATTTAATTTTCATTTACAAATGGTAGGCCAGAATAATTTTGATAAATTTCTCTGGACTGTGATTTTGTTATGAAGGTTATTTCTTTTATCTCAAGCGGGCTTATCATGGTGAGATTGTTTCCACATTGCCTGGACTACCACTCCGGAGCTTATTCTTGCCATGCAGTAATGTTTGCCAAAGAGTGCTGCTAGGAGTTTTTTTCCGCCGCCTTTTTTCTCTCAACTCAACATCTAGCACAAACGGGCATCTAAAGGCGATGACCGGGAAAAAATGACATATGAAATAATATGAAATAAATGGCTGCAACTCTTTTTGCATCCCACTCCTGAGCACGGGTCTCTCCCCAATTTTTTTTTTTTGTTTTCTTTTTTCTTTTCTGTTATTGTATGTTGTTGAGAAAGTGCAGTTGTCGCCCGGAATAGTAAGTATATAGAAGTGACCATCAGCCTCAACACAACCTTTGATTTCACTAGAATATCACCATGCAGTTGAATGCCGATGTCCATTGGCGACAGGGTCCACTTAATACTATAATTACGGTACTCGTGCTCGTCTGAACGAGGGACTTATTGTATAAAATAAGTCTTAAAACTATTTTGCTTCTTTGATTTTACTTAATAATGAGATCTTGATTTATAAATTGAAATGAGATACTTGATTAAAACATAATCTATGTTTTGCATAAAATTATAAAAAAAAAAAAAAAAAAACTCCCGACCCTAAAAATAAACTCTAAAAACTAACAAATAATCAAGCAGATTGGTTAATGGCATCGGACTTCTTTGTTAGAGATTCATATTTAAAACCTGCGCGTATAATGTAAGTTAGAAAATGTTCTAATTTAGTCCCTTGATACAATTTTTCCTTGCTCCACGTCGAAAAAAGTATTGTAAATTAATTTTTTACGTATTGCCAACAGTGAGAAATGAAAATAGTAGAAGACAGTCAGTGGGATTATTTCGCACCAGCTCATCCTTTTATTCAAAACATAAGCTAAAGTTTAATTCTTGGCTTTGCAGCGGGATTCATGTAAAGCTAGCGGCGGACGGATCCAACTAACTACGAGTATAATGCAGTAAGCCAACTTTTCTTAAAACTACATTTTATGAGTGCGCTGACCGCACCTTTTTGTTTCGTGCTACCTACATTTTTTGAGGATATAAAAGTTATAAACTCTGTAGCTACTAAAAGTTAGAAGCGCGCATGGCCCGGCGGTTAGCGTAGAACGCAAACGATCTATGCAACTAAGCCAAACGGGTACGGTCGAGTGTGAGATGGGGTGGTGATGGGTGGATTGTTTTTATCTTACGGGAATCTATAAAACGGGTCTACGCGGGCGAATCCGCTGGCGAAAGGCTAGTTATTCTTAAAAGCCATTTCACAGTACCCCCTTAATTGGCATACCTTACTGTTTCATTGCTAAAATTCTGCTGCAAAAGAAAAAAAAATCTACCACTGCTGTCAGATTCCAGGAGTGAAAAAGATCCCTTTTTAGGGTTCCGTAGCCAAATGGCAAAAAACAGCACGCGGCCGCGCTGGTGCCAGAGACAGACATCACGAATCTATAAAGGTTCCGTTTTTTCCACAATTTACCTTTCATTCAAACTTAATGCAATGATTTCTATGGATAATCAAAGGCAATGATGTATTTCTGTTGTTGTGGGGGCTCCCATACAATAAACGGAACTATAAACAGAACGTACGGAACCCTTCGTGCGTGAGTCCGACTCGCACTTGGCCGGTTTTTATAAAATGGATAGTTATATAGTTGGATAGGTACTTTAGTACTATTACTTATGCAAATCTTATTCTTGTCCGTTTTATGAAAACAAATCTGTAACAAACAAAAAATGCGCGTCTTTAAGTACGACGCAGAGACGGCAATATCAACATTCATGAAATAAATCTGCTCCTGCCTTCGTACCGACTCAATTTGCTATTCAATAATGCTGTAATACACTAAATTCTCTGGCTGTTTCGCTAGCTACTCAGAATTCTTGCTCCGGACCTCTGAATTATGAAAATGCATTAACTATTTATTACTTGGTTTAGAATGAAGACAATTCGTTATTAAATAGTTATTCTATTATATCAAAGTCGTCTTTCGTTGAAGAGAACTTTGAAATAGCAACGGATTAATGGGAGTGTCTTGTCTCTGGAATTTGTCCCTGGAAAATAAATAAACCCTTCTTATTACTTGTGTTTGAGATAAGAGAATTATCCATTGCATAAAAACATGTTGATAAGGTGGAAAGGTCCAACTTTATTAAAGCAAAGTTTCCGTTTAAATATAGTATCTCATATCGAAAAGATTTCGTCTATATGAAATCAATATTTCTGCGCCTTTTTGATATAGATCTATACTATATTTAAACAGAATGATTCTTTATCACACATACAATAGAGGCCGACATTTCCTCCACAAATGCATTTTAGCTATGTGCAGTAATTTTACGCTTAATCACGGTTTATGCTTCACACAGACAATACAGACTTGCAAATGCTTTGCACATGCAATCTTTCAGAATATAGCGCCCTATAAATTAGATTAAAAAGTAGTTTTTTCCTACGTGAATTTTTTTTTCCTACGTGAAAATATTCAAACCTAATAATTTAAATTTTTTTCAAGTATGGCACGCAAACTCTGCATATTGCCAGCGTCAAAAAGTATAATTTTTGCATCACGTTTTTGCCTCTTTTGGTGAAACTGGACTAGTAATAATAGGTAAATAAGTAACTCGTCAGTAATCAGTCAGTCAGTCAGTCAGACATTCAAGTAAAGTGATGGCTTCTTTACCAGAACGTGACCAATGGAATTTTGGAGACAAGCTTATAAAATATAGGTATTTTTGCACTGTTATTTTACTACACAACACTCATGCACTGTTATCAACCAATATTGAACAAAATGCCATCAAATTTATCCGATATCACTCAAAAATACACCAAGAAAATGAAAAACAAGATAACAATAATAATATGTCTTTTTCGACTTCCCGCCAAAAACACTAAAAAATATTGCATACATATTGCAATGTCAAAAATATGGCTGTATTCATTTTTACAAAAAATTTAGTTTTTGTCAAAAAAATAGAACCGACTTCAAACGGTAAAAAATAAAATTGTTCAGTACCTACTTCTTCTTGCTTATGGTAATGACTCTTAAAACTACTTTTGGAGTCGGGCCCTTACTAAAATGTCGTACTATTCGTTCTAAATGGGCACCGACAGTACAGACAGTGGGACATTACCTACTTCTTCTTGCTTATGGTAATGACTGTTAAAACTATATTGGAGTCGGTGCCCATTCAGAACGAAAGGTACACTATATTTACTAAGACAGGACATTTTAGATTTAACTAAGGGCCCGACTCCAAAAATAGTTTTAAGAGTCATTAACATAAGCAAGAAGAAGTAGGTACCTACTGAACAATTCTATTTTTTACCGTTTGAAGTCGGTTCTATTTTTTGTTAAAAACTTAATTTATTTCACTCTTTTTAGTCATTTTAATAATTCTGCACTGTATAAGCATAATTGGAATTTTTTTCACTTAACTTCTAAACGTTAAAGAGATACCTTTTATAATCATGTTTATCTAATAGCCATCTTATAGCCTGAAAAAATACTACTATCCACTTGAACGTATAAATTAATGAAAGAATTTGCTCTCAGCTCCTAACCGTTGAGGAGTTGTACCTTCAATCATTAGCTTAGCAACATGAGGTGATAATTACCGGACATACATATTTGTATTATGTTAAAAAATATGATTAAAATAATGTGTGTGCCTATTAAGTTTCAGTGTTTCCCTCGATTTCCCTAGTATCACATCATCAGATTTTGCCATGGTGACAGTTGGAACACCTGAGGAATGTAAGATTTCCAACAAAAAACCATTTATTGAAAGAATTTGCTATCAACTCCTAACCGTCATAGTACCTTCCATCATCAGCTCAGCAACATGATATGATGATAATTATATACAAATACCTGTTTTTCTTTAGTAAAAATAATTTCTTGTGCTATAAAATTTCAATGTTCCCTTCGATTTCTCTGGGATACCATCATCAGACTTTGACTTGGTGACAGTTGGACCACCTCAGGAATGCAAGATATCGAACAAAAAACCATTTATTGAAAGAATTTGCTCTCAACTCCTTACCTTCATAGTACCTTCCATCATCAGCTCAGCAACATGCTATGATGATAATTATACAAAAATGCCTTTTTTGCTTTAGTAAAAATATGAAAATCATTTGTTGTGCTATAAAATTTGAATGTTCCCTTCGATTTCTCTGGGATCCCCTCATCTGACTTTGACTTGATGACAGTTGGACCATCTCGGGAATGTAAGATTTCGAATAAAAAACTATTTATTGAAAGAATTTGCTCTCAACTCCTCACTATCGCAGTACCTTCCATCATCAGCTCAGCAACATGAGATGATGATTACTATGCACAAATATCTCTTATGCCTCAGAAAGTATAAGAAAATCAATGTGTGTGCCTATAAAATTTGAGAGTTCCCCTCGATTTCCCTGGGATCCCATCATCAGATCCTGATTTGGTGACAATGGGACTACCTCGGGAGTATAAGCATACGAACAAAAAAATAATTTTGAAAATCGGTCCACAAACGGCGGAGTAATCGGTGAACATTATATAAAAAAAATACATACAGCAGAATACAGTACCTCCTCCTTTTGGAAGTCGGTAATAAGTAATGTGCTCGGATCTTTACCATTTTTGAGAAGGCCTAGCTAGACTCAAATCCACCACGCTGTTCATTTATTCATATTTAATTGCTATTTACAGGTGATGTTACATAACAATTATTCTATAAATACCCATTGGGCGTGCAATTTATCGTTATTACATTTACAAAATATCAATAATGAAATTTAAAATCATATTAATTACAGAATAAACACATTAAAAATATTAAAATAACAAAAAAAATCGTAAAATAAACAATATTAAAAAAAAACAATTGTATTTTAGTTATCTAACAATAATCACATTAAAAATGTAAAACTATACCAGGATGTCATATAAATGTGGATACATCAGTAGATACATCAAAACTCTTTCAATTATCTGACAAGTGATTGCATATTTTGGTGGCCACCCCATGTATACTTTTTTTATAAAATTTACATTTTAATGTTTGTTCCAATTCGAGTTGGTATAAAGTTCCTGTGACTGCGATGTAATTGCGAGATACTTATACCGAAACATATCCTGTGAAACTAATAGCCAACGCCACAAGGAATACGAACAAATCGACCTACATCTAAAATGATATTTCCAAAAGAACAAACAGAGGAAGATGGTTTCACGACCGACACATTTCTTTGCGATTCGTATTCACAGATCCCGGATGCAGAACGGAGCTCCGTATCGTTCAATCTTGTGGTAAACGGAAAATGTCGAATTTGACTTCAGGGCTTTTAACTTCCGATTTACGTACAAGTCTTCTTTATAATTTAAAGACGATAGAACTCAAATGGTTCAAGCGGGGCAAAACAAATCTGTTCATAATACATGTGAAAAATATGTGCATAGTCAATTTGAAAGGATAAGACTTACATTAACTACCATCAGCCTCCAGAGAAACAACAAAAATAAGCCCAATAATTAACATTGTTATTAAAAGCAGTACTGAACAAATACACCACTGAAATAGTTTTATAATCGATATACACATATAAACAAATCATACATTCTTTACAGTAAGCACAATCAGGACCCATCCTTTGACCATTCAGAATCCTGTAAAATTTTTATGAGTCCCATAGCATATTTACATAGTACTATCAATTACAGTTCCGTTTTTGTTAACAAGCATTTGATATCGGTTTTTTAATAATATTAGATACCTACATTCTTACAGTTTATAATATTAAAGGTTTACGTTTCAAAAACTATCAGAATTCGCACTGAACACGCCAAGGAAAGACTAACAAGCACGAAGACTCTCAATGCCATATTTATTCAGGTCGCAATACACCTTATACTCGCAATACGCTGTTTATAATTCGCCCTAATTTCTTCTCAATTGCCCGAATGCCAAATAAATATGTTTTAAGAAGCCAGGATCAAAGGCGTATCTCGTATCCTTTGCGAAACAAATTCCCAAGTAAATTAGGTTGAGTGGAAAAGCAGAAAATTGTAATTAATACATCGTGAGGGGAGACTACGCAACGCCCACGCCGCGGAGGATAAAATGGATTAACTTAATTTGTTGAGTACATTTCTAATGGTTTTAGTGCTCGATTCCTGCGGAGACTGTCTAGAGCTGTGATTAACTGAAATAAAGGCTTTTGCGGTCTATTTTTGTACCTATGAATTAACGTACCGATAAGAATGTGCCAAAGAGATGTGGGTGTACGACAGGTTATTCTGTTTGGTTACTGGGTATCTACAAAGGAAGGTCTAAATCTTATTCCTTACGCTACTTCAATGCAAGTTGTTAGAGATACGGATTTTTGTGCCTCTAAACTTTTTTGCATTCCACATTTTGTCCCATAGCCAGAGAGACCTGAATCTTATTCCACCACGATGCTCCAATGCGGGTTGGTGGAGGTATAGATTTTAAGCCACCCATAAAGATCTCCTACAAGATTTAAAGACTGTTGTCTATACCTATATAATATAGCAGCGAAAACCATAGGCCATAGGCTTAACGTGCCCTGCAAAGAAGGCAACCGCGCGAAATTACTTCCATCCATCCAATTACTATCGTGCCTTCTTACATCGTGGTTCCAACGGGAATGTAACACTGCTGCACTCATCTCTAAAATGACCGCATTGGGAATGGCTAAGCGGTGCCGTCATCTTCATTTACTGCTAGCTCACTTTATTCACTTTAAAGCACTAAGCAAACCGATAGGAGGTGTGTACTGCTTGGTGGCTCGAATCAGACTGGTCGCTTCGCAGGTCGACTCCTTCAATCGTCTCCGTCCACGTCCCACCACCATAACTACACTAACATCTGATCATGATGTCAACTTTTCCGTTTACCCACTTTGCAAAATGTTATCAATTGAGTTACTTATTTGACCATTATGAGAGATAATAATATTCCATAATATAATAATTCACGACATACATACTCGTATATAATACTAGCGGCCGCCCGCGACTTCGTCCGTGTGGACTTTGGTATTGGTATTAGTCATAGCATGATGTTACATATCATAAAGCCTTCCTTGATAAATGGACTATCCAACACAAAAATAATTTTTCAATTCGAACCAGTATCGAACCAACCTGCGACTAGTAGCGCATTCAAACAAAAAATTTCTTCAGCTTTATATATTAATATACAATTATGCTTTTTGGTGAGAAGGTTCAGACTGACCAGTAACCGAACTTCTGTCTGGATATGAGGCGCCTGTAACGTAACTGCACGAATTTTCAGAGGTGAAAAGACTCGACCTCTGCTTCAGGTTGCGTGTAGGTGTCAATGGACTGCAGTGACCACTGGGCATCATGTAGAATAGATAAATGCGTAATTAATATATAAATAACAGTAAAAATATATTTTCATATTTATTACGACCAGAAATGAAACGGACCGAGCTTCTGCATTTTTTTATTGACAAGCAGAATGACACAGAATAATGGCTGGCAATGGCTTATATAGAGACGACTCCCTTCTTATTGGCTAGGGCTTGGCATGGCTTAAGGGAGACGTCATGGCGGCATGGCTCCGATTGGCTAGCTGGCTGACACGTTCGTTACATTATTATGGCGCGTACTAAAAGCGTTTCGTTATTCATCTCAGTGATTCTAGACTTTTAGAAAGTAGCCTATGTGCTGCTCTAGACTACAGTCTGTCTTTGTGCTAAATTTTGTGCGGATCTGTTCAGCTGTTCTTGCGTGACTGAGCAACAAACATCCATCCAAAGATTCAAACTTTCGCTTTTAAAATATAGATTTATAAAATTATAGATTTATAAAAATATTATTTTAAACTAAGGTCAGTAAACTATTATCAAAATTACTCATAAGGGACAAGTCCCCAAAATGCATCCGCTGTGAAACAAATTTGGAGTATGTAAACGAAAACACCCTTTGAACCCCTACTAGCCCCAAGGGTAAAGTCTCGCGTTACACTTTCGCAACACACCCCATCTAAGAAAATGACTTATGAGGGTGTTCACAACCCCTCCATAAATTGTTTGGGTTATATTTACTAAGGATACCTATGAATAAACAGGTTGATAATTTAGTATGTTTTTCTACTACTAATAAATCTTATATATAAAATTCTTGTGTCACAGTGTTAGTTACCATACGCCTCCGAAACGGCTGGACCGATTTTTATGAAATTTTGTGTGCATATCAAGTAGGTCTCAGAATAGGTCAACATCTATTTTTCATCCCCCTAAGTGATAAGGGTGGCCCACCCCAAACATTTAAACGCGGTACGGAGTTCGTGGGGTCAGCTAGTAGTTTTATAAGTAAGTATACGCGCGCATGGCTTGGCAGCTGGTGTGAGGCGCAAGCGATGTACGCAGTGAAACGGCCGCGCTCAGGTTTGTGATGAGCGCCCACTAGTAGCAAAAAATTCATGCGCGTTTCCGTGCTTCGGATGGTACGTTAAGCCGTCTGTATCGGTTGTTACTGCAATCTATCGATTGCAGTTATTAAGTCTTGTTGGAAGCCTTATGGTTATATATGGTTAGCCACTAAACTGCATCTCCACTTGAATTGGAGCAGCGCCGTAGAGGCCTCGTAAATAATGGGGAAAGAGCTGTGCAGCAGCAGGAGGACGCTAAAAGGTTGCATGTAATCGTTGCGGTTATTTACAAATGTTTTCGAAGTTAAATTTGAATCTGAGAAGATTCGGTATAATAGTATTTACGGAGATTCCTTGGGAGGCACCTTGGGAGAGGATATCGGGTTATGTGGGATTTGACCGCACTAAAACTCCCTCGATCCCCCGGGATCTCCAGTGGAACGCACCGGAATCCTCCACGCGCAGCGCCCAGAATAGGCCCATCTTCGGGAGGGCAGATATGCTCTCCTGCACCTTCCGATGCTTATGGTGGCATGCGGCCACGCACACACCGCCGTCCTACCCGGGGCTGCTGGCTGGGTGGATCAAGCTCCCACTCACTCCGCCCACAACCACATGCCTCCTTTTATTCTCCTCTTACGATCACGTAGGGGATACCATAGCTCTATTCTTAATCCTGAAGCTACAGGGACTGCACTTTCTCCTGTATTCCCCGAAATCTAGCCGCTCCTAACGCTCTCCTGGATGCATACCTAGACTGTGATCTGTTTGCGGCTGAATGGCGATATGTTGTCAGTTTGCCAGAAGTTATATAAGTGTAAATTATGGTTTTGTACCGTTTTAGTTAAAGTAAAATAAATATATAACTGACTGATATTGCTCTATATGCGTTGCTCTATATAAAGGTGGAGACTGACTCGTCGGGCAAGCTTTTATTCAAATATACAATAAAACCATAAAAATTTTTGGTACGTGTTTCATCCCTGTAACTCACAGGCCCAAAACTGGATTTCTGATTTGTAATGTGCGAATTTCATAGCTGCTCCACGATGATGGAAGATATTGTGATGTTTAATTGATTACGATGTGTTTATCGCTGTACATGCCTGAGAGAAACATAATTTTTCGGAGGTATGACGTCCACCTATCCGCACTAGGCCAGCGTGGTGGACTATGGCCTGAATCCCGCTTAGTTATTAAAGGAGACTTGTGCCCAGCAGTGGGATATAAAATGGTTGAAAAAAATGAGTAAGAGTTAAATGTATAAAAGATGTTTAGAAACGGGCTTTGGCCCAGTTGTAGAACGTATGCGTTCCGCGCAGCTGAGCCAAACGGGTGCGGTCGGGTGTGATATGGATGACCGCTAGTGGAAAATTTTCATTCGCATTTCCATGCTTCGGACGGCACGTTAAGCTGTCGGTCCCGGTTGTTAGATAATATAGATATAAATTACAGTCGTTAAGTCTTATCGGAGAGCAGCGATGGCTTAGTGATAAAAAACAGCGGTCTCCGACGCGACCGATCCCGTTGTCAAATCCTCGGGGCGCACCTCTGACAAAGAAATTTGTAATGTGCGCATTTTATCGCTGCTCCACGGTGATATTCTCCATAGCCGTGCATGCCTGAGAGATAAGTTTTCGAAAGCATGACGTCCACTAATTCACAATTTGCCAGCGTAGTAGACTATGGCCTAAATCCCTCACTTATGAGAAGAGCAGTGGGACATAAAAAATGTTGAAAAAAAAATCTTATTGGTTTGCAAACATTCGACGGCGGCCACTAACTTGCATCTCAACTAACCCTCGTATGAACCATACGGTGAAGGCCTCCTAAATAAATAATAAATAAATAAATGCTTTATACACATAGCCCCACATTAGGGTATATATAACCTGTGTCGTGGGTACCGTGACTATACTAACCAATGGAAAGATCCGTCCTTAGCTGTGAGATGCAAAAAGAGTTGCAAGCAATCGCTGTATTTATTTAGGAGGGTAAAGGTTTAAGAAAATTAAACGAAGCTTAGCTATACAGTAAGGACAGTCATGTGACGATTAATAAAACTAAACAACTTCGCACTAAGGGCCTCGTTCACCATCTCCAAGTAAAGTGTTGATTAGTTACTTCCCAAGTAATTGTTAAGTAAAAGCTATGAGTACGGATTTATTTATCATATGATTAGTGCTACTTGAACATCGTGAAATTGAAATGGAAGTTACGGGTAACTTTAACCGACAATTAGAGTACTTGTCACTTTACTTGAAGGTGATGAAAGAGGCCCTAAATGTAATCAAAATAAGCACAACACGATCTCCAATTGAGAATTCAAATTTTGCTCTCAAAGGTCGAGCAACCGCACGACGCCGACGTGAACATTTTAATATAAATAAACATACGAGGTCTAAGTTATATAAATGATTTGAATTTGAGAATTGCAAAGGGCCGAGCTAAATGTCTGTATGAAATTTCTAAAGTGTTCAACGCAAATTTTAACAAAATGCCAGTAGGTATGTCATGTATGTAATTAAAACATCTACAGAAACCTTTGAGGGTAAATGAAGAAGTGCTATCACTAACTTGAGTCATTTATCCTTTTGATGTGGTTATTGCGTAGGTACATATCGTATTTTCAACTTGAATTTATTACGTACAGAATTTTGCTATGTAATAATATTTTACCTTGCTTAGTTTGGTAATAGGCAAACTGAGTCTTAACTCAGTTTATATATATATGTGTTATAAGTGTGTATAAGAAGTGTATAAAGATTTTGATTTTAGAAAGTTTTTAAGTGCATTTTATGTTAGTATATTGAACAACACTACAATATATATTTTTTGTACATAACTCAGTAATACAGGCTATTTGATAATATTTTATCTTAAGGTAGTAAAATTACTAATGTCTGTGACTATTTCAAAATTCAAAGATTTAAAGGGTTTAATTCGTTTTTGGAATACAGATTCCAAACATTCCGAACTCTCCGAATGTACGACAATTTTTTCGCGGTCAGCTTCTCTAGAGGCCCGTATGGGCGATGAGTTGACCTAGAAGAAGAGAGTCGGAGGAGAAACACACTCAGAACCACACTTTTTAAATTCTAGTTGTATAAATAAATATCTTTGGAAAATTAACACAACGCTATCTGATTCCAGAGCAGCAGACAAGCAGAGCTTGTACTATGGTAATCAGAAAGCTGATAAACATACTTATATAATTCTAAACACATACTTAAATAGATGAATTAACACTCAGACACAGAACAAACATTTATCACACAAATATTTGTCCTGGGTGGGAATCGAACCCATGACCTCACGCTTCGCAGTCGGCTCATCACCCACTACGCCACGGAGGCTGTGAAAATAGCATAATAAACAATAAAATCGGTTGTATAAATGGATAGTATGGTTATGGGACTACCATGACAATGGGTCGACAATAATGTCAGGTACGATAATAAATAAAAAATCTGAAATTTTTGTATGTTTTTATTGAAATACAGCAGCTTATGGGCACGCGAGCCACGTAGTGTAAGAAGTTATTGTAGTCCATCTTAATGGACATCTATTTACAATGTCTTGCCTAAGAGAATCAGTTGCTGCTACTCCGGAGTCTGGCGGTCGATTCATCTAAGTTTTAAATACGCAATGCTTAACTCCAGTATCATAGGAGCATTCCTATAAAGTAATACTTCAGTTACAGCATTCTAAAATTCAGTTACACTCACCAGATTGTTTCGAAGCGCAAAGCTCACGCCTGCATAACTATTAATTGCAAGCAAACGCAAAGTTAGCTCGAATATTATTGTATTTAAGATATACGAGCAGTGCAGGTATTATGCAGGAAGTTTCGTAGTATAGTAACTTCTGCTGGAATTTAACCTATTATAGGAAATAGCAGTCTGTATTCTGGCGTACTAGTTTAACGGGCAGTTTAGAGCCGTATAAGGTAGCTAGGACGTTATCTTCTACAGCATAAACATTAGAAATGAAAAGAAAGCGTTCATTTTATCACCTCAAAAACAAGTATTAACCCACTTTGTGTACTAAATAGAGCCCGAAATCACAAAGTCAGTCTTATTCAAATTACTCCTAGTTAGGGGTGTGCTATCAATGCGGCCTAAAAAGTCTGGGGTAAGCAAGCTGGCGTTTCCAAAATGCCGGCTCCATAAAAAAGTCGTTCTTTTATTGGGATGTCCATCAGGATATATTACAAAATCCCAATAAAGATTCATTCAATCCCTTCAAAACCTTTTAAGAAAGCAGTCAAATAAGTCCTCTGTCGCAAGGATTAGGTACCTACTATAACACTGAGGACTATCTTAAAGATAAAGGAGCGTGGGAATGAATCTCGCTCACACAAGGCTATTTCTTCATAGAATGTATTAGGTGAGAAGGTGTCACCTAATACACACACACACCTAATAATCGCTTTCACGTGTGCCCATTTTCGACCCATAGCCATTCTGTTATCACAAACATATAAATTACTTTTTTTTTCAAAGAGTTATTCTGGCAGTTATTTCTCTCAGATCAACATCTAGCCCAAACGGGCATCTAAAGGTGATGACCGGGAGAAAATGACATTAATTAAGCGAATATTTTGTATTCCTAATATGAAATCATTTTTCTTTCTTAAGCACCCCAGCAAACAAGGAGCCCTCGTATAAAGATAAGGTACAGTATAATCAATAATCCTTAGAACAAAAATTCAAAGCCAGGCCTGACGAAAACAAAATGTAACTCAAATCATACCTACTAATAAGTAAATAAATATTACATAGTAAGCACCTATGAAATCGAAAGTTTGTGTAGAGAATCTTTGTTTTTATATGGGGTGCAGAGGTTCTTGGATACAAATACTAGAATTATTATTAGTTTGATACAAATATTAAAATCATCAGTTTTGTGGGTAATGCACCCATAGATATAACGATTATTTACACGGGATTCCCCACAATCACGGTGGCAAATGCGAAATAAATGAACAAACTTATTTTATTTATAAAACTGTGTAGCTTATGCGTCAGCGGTCACGGGTCATTGTATGTTATTTATCTGCATCTTACTTACTAATATTATATATCGGCGGTTATTCCCTTATCAGGTACTTTACCACAGTTTCTCAATAATAATGTTTGATCTGCTATCTTTTACTCGGATTTAACAAACCACTAAGGAAATCGTATAAAAGACCTGTGTCTTCGGGTAAATTATACTTGTGAATTCATTTTCGACGTGTAAAGACGCTAATATTGATGAAAATGAAGGGATATTTCTTATTTTTTGTCGTTATTATGGCGGTGTTCGCCTTAACAAGTGCCATGGCTCCCATTGGTAAGAATTTTATTGATATTTTTATTTATAAGATATCTCGTATGTTTAACACACTAAATTCTAGTCATCCAATGTCTTAATGTAATTTTGAATACCTACCAAAATATTCATTTTTAAAAATAATTAAGTTAAGTCATAAATTGCAGCCCATTTTTTATTTGAATGGCAGTAGTAGACGAGTATGCTGGCCACGTGGTGTTAAGTGGTCTCTGTCCATGACTATCTACATGTCGCAGCCATCTGGTTAAATCAGCCACTCAATATGACGGCTAGCTCGTTCATTAAACGCCGGGATTTAGAAAAGTGGCTAAATGACAACTTCCAACAACGTCCAACAACTAGGCTGAACCATAAAAATAAATGAACGTCACTTAGCCGTTTTGTTGAATGGAATATAAGCGACTTTGTTGTTTGGCTTAGATGATCTTCAGTGTGCAACTTAAAATATTATTCGATATAAAAACGACACTAATTATTAAAGATTCGATTTGTTTAATAAAGCAATCAATTTTTAATACAGAAATTAATTTGAATAAAAAATCAATTTAAAACTTTTAACAACTTATAAACTAGTGGCCGGCGGTGTAATATTAGGTACATCAATGTTATAACAATTTTTTTTATCAATAATCACTCTTTAAATTTAAGAAACACAAACATATTGCTTGCTTTGTAAATTTTCTGACGCGATGATTGTTTTGATGACTAATAGCTCCGCAGTGGAGAAAATATGAACTAAATTTAAATCCCTTGCCTGATTTTACGTCAGCCATTTCCAAAGGGCTTGCTTACAATTGAAGAATTCTTTGTAAATAAAACCACGACTTCACCATGACACGTTTATTGTTATATATAACAGCTAGCGGTGCGCGAGCAACAATCTTAATTATTTTTCTACCTCCATTACACCTCCACCTTTAATATCTAAGCCAACATAAAGAACGTGGAGTAATTCTATTTCAATCAACTATAGGCTTATGCCTTCAATTGAATACCAGCTTTAATGAACAGGCTAGCCTAGAACTAGTAAGCTAGAACAGGCAATGAGGGTTGCCTGAGGTCGCAGTTGCGCTGCTACTCCGAAAACCAATGATCGCCTCATTTAAGTTTGGCCGGCAACTGCAGAATTCCACCAAAACAAAATAGAGTTGCTTCACGGCATAAAAGGATCCAGTGGTTCCCCGGGCGAACTATAAAAATTCTACCACCAGTCAAAGTTGGCCTACGCCGCCGGCCCAATAGTTGCCTTATGTTAGTTTAGCCGGCAACCGCAACTTTTCTCCGAAACTGGATTTCTTCATTGCCGAAATAATTCAAGTTTACTATTTTTAGAAATAAAAACCAGAGGCAGAATGTTTAGAGCACTATTTAATTCACAAAGCCTTTTATACAAGTAACGATTTAAAGTTTCTAATTAACATTTCCTTATACAACCACAATTAAATAATAAGTAAGCACAGACAGATACAGAATTTCAATTTCATTTCATTTTAATAATCACCCCTTAGAGGAGGCCTCGTTTTTATAGGAGTTTTCTCCTACTTCGTCACATTTTTTTATTCAACTACCGACGTTGATTCCTAACACTATGGTACACTACAAGTATGATGGATGTACAACAAACTGTAGTGTTTCTGGTCTGACTTTAACCTTCTTCTCAGTTCTCTTCCACGCAGCTGTCATCTTAAAAAGGAGTGTTGAGGATGATGAACAATGTTTTTTTTTTATTGAATTCCAGATGAAAAGTCAGAAACACTTCTGCAACGAGTCCGTCGTGAGGACTGTGAATACTACGACTGCGACCGTTTTTGCCGACGTATCGGTTTACCTGGAGGCGCCTGCATACGAAACAAATGTGACTGTGATCGGTTTTAAGAAGTAACCTTTATATTAATAAAAAATATAACAAATAGAATTTCATTTATTTATAACTTGCCAACGTAGGAAAAATAACAAAAATTTAAAAAGACATGCACATGACAGGGCTTGACCGTTAAATGCCTTTAATGTTCTTAATTTGAACATTCTAGTAAGGGAATCGTGCACGGTAATTGGTTGGTTGAGATATAGATGCCCGCTGTCAATTTTTTTTTGGAACGAAGTTCCTTATCGCGCGTTGTGAAAGGGGGCTGGACGGAAAAAATTCTTACGAAAAGTTGTCACGACACTATCTTACATATGTATAGTCTATGTATGATGGCTATACAGTGCCTAATGTATAGTCGACGTGACGACTGTTATTATTATTATATGTTTTTCATTGTAAATAAAATAAAGGTGTTATGATAATTTTGTAAAGTAGTTTCTTTGCTTTTTTCTTACATTCGCCTTTGTGCTCTTTGCGAGTAGTGTCTCCTGGTACCGCAAAATCGCCACCATTACTTTCAAAACAGTTCACAACCTCGATTCATGTACCAGGATCCCATAACCTAACAGGAGATTGTTTTTGATAAATCGTTTTTTTCTTTTTGGAACAAATAAAAAATATTCACTAATTATTTTTTCTTTTTTTGAGGCTCTGACAAGATTCAAAGACTGCTTTGTATCAATAACAACCGCGACCGAACTTAGCGTGCGATTCAAGGTACGAAGGATTAAGTTCTGTAAAGGTCATACCGCTTTTTTTCTTGAAATTTCGTACACTTACGTATTTTGATACGCTGATTACGAATATGTAATAACGAATACGTAAGTTTACGAAATTTCAAGGAAAAAAGCGGAATGAAAAGAGCATTTCGGAACTACACCCGACACGAAAAATGCTAACTCGTCATGCCGTCATCCAGAACAGATTCACAATAGCGAAATTCTGCGCGTAAAGTCAATTTCTTTTAGTTGTATTGCCGCTGGCGTTTTACACCATCTATGCAAAAAAATATTATTATACTCACTAGTATCTCGCTCACAATGAGATAATAAATCCCGCCACCTGTCCGCAAGCCCGCTTTCTTTTAGGCAACAAAAGTTTTTCAAAACTCACCATTGTGCTCTCGTCCTGAATTTATGTCCAACAGCCGGCTGTAACCGATGTCCGTAATATCGTTATGGAGGATGAAAGAAGTTCTACTTTAATAAAGAAGAAGCAAATGGGCATATAGCTCATCTGTTATAGTCTCAATAATCTATCGCGTAAAGCATGCTCCTCATATTTTTTGGATCTGAATTAGATATTTCTCTTTTTTATTTAATTTATGTACACACAATCAAAAGACAAACAAGAAAAACTTACAAATAATGTTTGTACAAGGGCAATACTTATTCCACAATGAAATATCTTCCAGTAGGCCCGTCCCAGGATAATGGATCTGGTAATGCGAACTTAGTGCGTACCTATAATTTAATAGTAATATTAATAAATAATAAAGAAATTAGATACATTTATAGATGTATTTCTTTCTTTTCAAAAGTTTATATCTTCAAATTAGTAGTTGAAGGAAACGATAATAATAAATAATCATAATTTTTTTTCAACCTTTTTTTATGTCCCACTGCTGGGCTCAGGTCTCCTCTCACAAGTGAGGGTGATTTAGGCTATAGTCCACTTTGTTGGTTATAGATTGGTGGACGTCATGCTTTCGAGAAATTATGAACTTCTCTAAATTATCTCTAACGATCACACATCGTTATCAATTAAGTATCACGATATTTTCCATCACCGTGGCGCAACGACAAATGCGCACATTACAAATTTATTTGTCAGAGGTGCGCGCCGAGGATTTGAACCGGGATCTGTCGCGTCGAAGACCGTGACCACACTCGGCCATCATCATAAATATCGTAATAATCAAAAATTGTTTCAGTGTACATTTTTAAATTAAATTTGTTTTAATTATTTTAACATTTGCCTACCTTATGAAAGTTAAATATTGCGAACCAAAAAAAAACACCTTTTTCATAAACACTCATATTTGTGCAAATAAAAATCTTTGTCTTTGTCTTTGTAAGGATATTGAGGTATAAAAAGCACGGCTCACACGGGAACTACACTGCACCAATTTGTAGACGATTATTCAAACATTTTTACATTTCCTAAATTTAGTATTTGCAAAAAATTATACGTGATAATAATAAGTAAGTTATAATAATAACTATTCACACCACACTAGAAGTCCCTTCGTTGTGGGTGCCAAGGACACACACAAATATAGCAACACGAACACTCAGACCGAGAACATAAATTGAAAATCACCATTCCAATTTCTGCCTCACCAAGAATCGATCCGAACCCGGATTGACTGACAGTCCAGCATGGTAAGCATATGAGTCATCAAAAGGTAAGTCCATAGTAAACCAATTTGGTTAAGTAAGAGTTGATTTATATGTTATATTATATATACTCTCACAGCTGTATTCAGGAAGCATACTTGCTTAAGTAAGCAGGCAAGTATCCAAAGAGCGCTATTCTACGTGTGCTCGTTATGTCAAGTCATTGATTCAAGTCGATTTTGACAAAAGCATAGTAGCAGGCTTCACTTAAGTATCGTCTATAAATTCGTTTAGACAACCCTATGTATAGGTAAGCACTATGAAACGTCATAGTATTATTTGTGAATACGGGTATCATGCAAGCGAGGCAAACATCGTAACATTTAATATTTCATTATAAATAATTTTATCCCCGTGTACATAACAAAGTTATTTAGCCATCTCAAAACATGATGAATAAATGATAACGAAAGTGATTGGTAAGTTCGTTATATTCTTCCTAGTAACTTCCTAGCAACTATTCCTATTCCTAGCAACATACGTAGTACTAGAAGATTTATAACTTACTTACGGATTGATTTAGTGAACAGTGGGCAATGATAGCCAGTGGGCATCGCGCCAACTCGTTTTAGCCTAGCTAGACGTTTTTAAATCAGGGAAAGATAAGGCAACATTATCACAGTTCCAAAACGATATAAGACGATAGTTATTTAGTACACAGCTTAGAGCATCAAAGTTACTGACTCACCCTTCAGGAGAGACAGCATAGCGCCTCGCTGCGACACATAATTTTTGTGCCAAATCTGGTGCGGGGAAAGAACGCACACATTTTAAATTTGTCACATCAATCGCTATGAAAGAATATATGTGAATGTGTGAATGTGTCTGTAGCGACAGACGCATACATTTCTAAATATGTCAATTTCAATTAACAACGTCATTTTCTATGCACCATCAACACTGACACCGACACACACTACACTAGTTGTATAACTAGAAGGCACATTGTGCATGGACGTTGGGACGAGGGGTTCGCCCGTAAAGGCCACTCCTCTGACGGGTGTCATACTTGTCAGTACCTGTGTTGCACTAAGATACTTATTATAATATATTTATTTTTCAATATTTTATGTCCCTAGATGCCTTTTTACGACCTGCTGGGCACAGGTCTCCTCTAACAACTGAGAGGGATTTAGGCCATAGTCACTCCGGCCTAGTGCAGATTGGTGGACATCATACCTTCGAGAAATTATGAGTTTCTCTCAGGCATGCGTTGAAAAACAATGTAATCAATTAAACATCACAATATTTACCATCACCATGGCGTGCACTCGCCGAGGATTTGAACCCGGCACCTCTTTACCACTCGGCCATCTTACTTACTGACTTACTGACGGTTTCAAGTGGTTATGTGCACTACAATGGCATATACCTATCCACAAGGACCAGGTTCGAAAACTTCGCTTGCCCTACGAAGCACGGAAACGTGCATGAAATTGATGCTACTAGCGGTCATCCATCTGACACCCGACCGCGCCCGTTTGGCTAAGCTACATAGATCGCTTGCGTTCTACGCTTGCAGCCGGGCAATGCGCGCTTCATGTTATTACTGAAACTAAAACTGTTTTTAAATGCAAACGTCATAGTCATAACTGTCATAAGCTAACTATGACTGTATTAAAATATTTAACAAAAGATTCGTCCAAATCTACTGTAGTAAGAAACTGAAGAAGTGCTGGCGTCAGAAAATCGTCAACAAAAATGCGGGTGGAAGTGAAAAGTTTAGAGGAAACTTATGTCGTTACCTACGTAAAAAGGTTCTAACTTCAAAAGTCTTTAGCTGGAACTCGACCGCATTTTTAGGGATCCGTAGCCAAATGGCAAAAAACGGTACCCTTATGGATTCGTGATGTCTGTCTGTCTGTCTGTCCGTCCGTATGTCACACCCACTTTTATCCGAAACTATAAGAACTATACTGTTGAAAATCGGTACGTAGATGTATTCTGTAAACCACACACATTAAAGATTTTTACACAAAAATAGAAAAAAGCAATTGAGAATCCCCCATACTTAGAACTGAAACTCATTTTTTTTTTTCATCAAACCCATACGTGTCTATGGATAAGTCTTCAAAAATGATATTGGGGTTTCTAATATCATTTTTTCTAAACTGAAAAGTTTGCGCGAGAGACACTTCCAAAGTGGTAAAATGTGTGTGCCCCCCCCCCCCCTGTAACTTCTAAAATAAGAGAATGATAAAGCTAAAAAAATATATGATGTACATTACGACGCAAACTTCCACCGAAATTTGGTTTGAACGAGATCTAGTAAGTAGTTTTTTTTAATACGTCATAAATCGTAAACCACAATTTACCTTTCATTCAATCTTAATGCAATGATTTCTATGGAGAATCAAAGGCAATGATGTATTTCTGTTGCCGGTTTTGTTATACAAATACTAAAAATAGATTTTTTATAGATAATAGTACGGAACCCTTTGTGCGCGAGTCCGACTCGCACTTGGTCAGTTTTTTATTTATTTGAATGGAACAGTAGAACAGTATGCAGCAGCTGGTGTTACTCGTAGGCAGTCGTTGCAGCCCATAGATATCTACACAAAAGCTCAAAGCAAGCCTAAGTCTTGCCTGTAATCGTTTTTAATGGGAAACTCGCAAGTTTTTTTTTTGTGTCAATCGATCCTATTTGGCAAAGGGACTAAGAGTTCTTAAAGGACACACATACATCGATTGAAGTGCCCCGAAAGACAGAAATATGAGACCAAGTTAAACCTCACCGCGTAGCTTTGAAGACGGCCCTTACTGTCAAAGCGGCAGATATGACGTCACCGTCCGAGAACACAGTACCAAATACTATGAGAAAAACAAGTGATTTACAATTATAACCGTTAAAAACTGTGTTTAAGTATGTAGTAGTCATATACAATATATATATATTTCTTGTTAAGTTATAAGGATTCAGAAAAAAGTATTAAAACCATTATTGAATGGAATAAAAAAATACAAAAATATTCATATTTCACATTTCCTTATTTCCTGGAGTTTTTGAAAAAAAAACTTTTTCCATTTTGTCAAATCATTATTATATGCAATTTTCTTATTAAAATACATGTAAATATATATACCTATACATTTTCGGTTTAAATAAAATTTATTCATATTCCCTATTACGCTGCTACTCCAAATGTTGATGATTGACTCATGTAAATGAAAAAAAAACGTTTCACACTCATAGCCCCACAATAGGGTAGTTATACCCTGTGTCGTGGGTAACTTGGACACATACAAGTCACAAAAGTCAGAAACACCCTGACCAAGAACATAAATTTAAACTCAGCATTCAAATGTCTGTTTCGCCGGGAATTGACCCGAGACTCTCCGATTGGCAGTCCGGCATGGACCATTGCGGCATACGGGTCGTAAATCTAACCGTGCTGCCCACCAAAACACATACAATAGAGTTGCTTCACGGCCATTTCACGACAGAAGTTAAAGATTAAAGATTCTTTAAGAAACAGAGATGTGAATGATGAGTTTAAATTTCTGTTCTCGGTCTGGATTTTTGTGTTTCTGCCTTTGTGTGTGTCCATGATACCCACGACACAGGGTATGTGACTACTAACACTGTGGGACTATGAGTGTGAAACGTTATTTCCCGATAGAATCAATAAGTACTACCACATACATCTACTCTTTAAACGAATTTACTTGAATATAAAAGT
Source organism: Pyrgus malvae (assembly GCA_911387765.1). Lineage (NCBI taxonomy): Eukaryota > Metazoa > Arthropoda > Insecta > Lepidoptera > Hesperiidae > Pyrgus > Pyrgus malvae. The sequence goes on from OU426953.1 coordinate 23,611,579, forward strand.
ATTCAACAAAAATATCCTTCCAACTCTACTGCAGTAAGAAACTGAAAGAGTGCTCAAGTCATAAAATCGTCACTGGCGGATAGAAGTGAAAAGTTTAACGAAACTTATGTCGTTACGTAAAGAGGTTCCAACCTCAAGATTCAGTGGAACTCAACCACATTTCGAACTCGTTATATTTTTAGTATAGAATATTATATATACGATAGACCTGTTGTTGTAGATTGAAAGGGCACCTAGCTTTTCCGTATTGACCTAAACGATACGGAACAAAGACCCTTAGTCAAATTTCATTCTTGATAGTTAAACAATAACAATTATAGTGCCCAATGCCAAATGTAGTGAAATAAAATAAAAGTACGAAAACATGTTTTTTGGGTTCCCTTCAATACTCCATCCGACACTTTCTGCTCGCTTTATTCGAAAATCTGACTGACAGACCGATTTCACTAGCATAATAATATATTATAAGTCTATGGATTTTACTGACTTATTACTGACGACTAACTGACTTTGACTATAATTATGTCACCCAGTTGCAATAAAGGTTACTTAACACTAGCATGCACAACTGCGAATCTTTTAACCAAATGAAAAAGACACTGTAGTTCGCTCCGTTTCCGCTAAGAGCGCTGACCTAAACAGCTTTGAATTTATAGCGCATTATTAACACTGAATTGTGTTAATATCGAAAAGAATCAAAACTCGTACTGTACTAAGCTTTAGAAAGTTGTACGCATATGCATATCTGATAATGAATCTGTATTTATTTATTTTTTGAATGGAGTAGCAGAGGAGATTGCAGGCCACGTGGTGTTAAGTGGTCGCTGCAGCCCATGAACGTCTACATAGTTACAAACTCAAGCAAGCATAGTTAAGTCTTTTCTGAGGTCGTATGCAGTTGCGCTGCTACTCCGGAGGCTGGTGGTCCACTCATGTAAGTGTGGCCGGCAACTGCACCTTTCCACCGAAACACATAAGAATTGTTTCACGGCAGAAGTGGGTGCAGGTAGTACTTCCACGGGCGAACCATAATAGTGTTACCACCTACACTAATCTACTAATTTTTGTAACTAATTAGTATTGTAAATAAAAAACTAATTACAGACAGACGGTGTTGATGAAATAAGTTTTTTGTGCACATTTTCATTCTTTCACGACTAAGCTTACGATCCTGTAATAAAAATGCTATGCAAATTTGATGGCTAAGGAAACTATTAATGAGGATTTACAAATTTTGTTTTCTAAGACAGATTTAATTATATTTAGTAAGATAATAAGATATCCTTTTGTTACAAAATCGCGAATAATAGTATATTGTGTAGCAAGTGGTGAAACAAGACCATATCTGACGAGGGCTGTCATCGCCCTGGTCTGAAATCGTCTTTGTTTCATCCCGAGCCACACACTGTATTTTTCATATCACATGTAATGAAACAACGAGTTTTGATTTCTGTAGCCAGTCGAAGTAAGACTATTTCAGACAAATGGCGCAGTAATATCTTTTGACAACGATTTGACGACAGTTGTCAATGCGATTCTGACAGACTTGAAATAAAGACGTAAATAATAAACAAATGAAGGTGCTGGGTAGAAACAACGTTGTTTCTCCCCTAGGGCAGAAACAACGTTTTTTCTGACTGACACATTCGCATTGGTTTGAAATTGTCTTGTTTCGACTGGCAAAACAGAAATCAAAACTCGTTGTTTCATTATATGTGATATGAAAAATACCTTATTGTATTGATTCAATGGCTTAAAGATTACACAGGTTGTAAGTACTTGTAATGTTTCTTAAAAATATAGGAAAACCTTTCTTTAAAGCTTACTTTACATTAAACATTGAACATCAGATAGAGTAAATTTTATTGAAGAGCACAGAATAAAACCTTTTAACACTGTCAGCCACTTGAACCTAATATCGTTGCGACGTTTTTGCTTCAATATCGAAGACCGAATGTATTCATATCATGTCAACGCGAGATGACCCTTTTTGGGCGTCCGTTCAGTGTCAGGAATGAATGATCTCATTTACCATGTAATATTACACGATATTTTTTACGTAAGCTTTTACCGAATAAATATTATGACAGTGAAATATTCAGGATATTAAATTCAACGTTATTTCGTAATATGACGGCATTTTGTGTGCCCTTTCCACTGAGATTTTCCTAATTATAACTGGGTGATAATTTGTTTGACCTATATTATTAAATTAATTATGATTTACCATATACATATTATCATGAAGGCAGCATATTTCGAATTTTAGTATCTCTGTTTAATATTGTATTTTCTTTAAGAAAGTATTGCGGTACTTACCGCTAGCGAATCTTATGTATAGCAAAAATATAAAGGTTATATAAAAATGCGTCTTGGTAATTCAGCATGATGGTCAGTTTAAAAAAATCTCGATTAATGTTTATCTAGCGTTCCAATTTCGTGTCAGAATAGACATAAGAATAAATAATAATTACATAGAACGGAATCTCCTTTGACCGGGTGGAAAAAGCCGCTATTTTTATACCTACTTCCCCCTTCACCTCGTTACGCCCCTCTGTCGCCCAGGCGTGTTGACAGGGTTGTCAACTGTTAATACTGCTTTTTTATAGATAATAATAGGTAGCTAAAATATAAGTTTTCCTTTACTTAAAAATCATTATTTTAGTTTAGTATTACAAAGTATGAGAATTATAAATACTTACCTACACTATAAATACCTGCTCATGAATAATAAATTATTATGAGTACCATACCAAATGAAGCCATTTAAGTAAGTATTACTTACCTACATAGGTGTAAGTACTTACGTAGTGTAGGTTTAAAATAAACGAATTACATATTAAGTATAACGTGCGTGCGCCAGTGCCGCGGCGCCGCAATCGCGAGGCAAAACAATCGAGAAAGGTTCAATGACCGATGGCGGGGGCTATTAAAAAATATTTTGGCGACATGTTAAAATGCTGTAGTTATCTAACATTTTTTTTATAATTGAATGAAAGTGAAACAATTGGCTACACAAAAAGAACTGGTCACATCCTTTTGATAAATTAGGTACGGAAAATTATTCCTTTTGAGATAAGTAATATTTTTTTATTTAAAAAATATTACTTATCTCGCATCATCTTTGGGCAAACTAAAAAAACTTAAGTTTGGCATTGTTTTAGAATTGTTTGTACAACCAAACACACCACATTAACTTGGCGCCGTTATTGTAATTGACGCGCCCGTCCGAGACAGCCCGTCTTCAGTAGTCGGCTTAGCCGAAATTAAAGTGTAGGTTAATATCGTGACCTTGAGCCCGTTTTGAGCGGGAGTTTCCGTTCTACGTAGTATTATTTATTCTTATGGAATAGACGTCATTGCATACTTTTTTCCCATTACCCCCATGTGACTTTAGCAAAATTGACAAGCCACTCAAGCCAACCATTGCACCACACGGGTCGTCAAAATGTAAATAATTTATTTACATTCCTGATCTGGTCCGTGTGATAATTATTATGTAGGTAATGAAGACCTTAATATATATTATATTATTGTAAGGTAATATAATAATTACCTCACAATTTTACAATTCACTCCAAGTTTCTTTATAAACCGCATTATAAAAGTAATTAAATTATCATTTTATTACTTAAATCGCATTCATTTGCTTGATTTAACCTATCATTAGCTTTAATTTCATCTGGCAAATTCGAATTCAAATGATAAAATTTGCAATTACGGCCTGTATTGCCACGGCTCAATTATCGATGATTTTAACTTTAACGGAATTAAATTTCGAGCTTGCGAAGCAGCTGATTGACATCTATAATTGACAGACGGACAGATTACGTAACTTAACTTTTATATCCTAATTACGATACATTGACGGGTTGATATTGCCTTTTTGTTATCAACCGCGTTATGTGGGATTTCGACCGCACTAAAACTCCCTCGATGGCCTGTCTCAGTGGACTTGGGGACTTTCCCAAGAGCAATATATGAATAAAAAAACGGCAAATTGTTTGTAAAGTAGGTTTACGATCGAGATGTTTACGTGATAACGTCCGCACGAGAAAATCTCCATTCGTTTGTATGCCGCTAGAGTGAGAGAGACGGAAGATCGGTCCACTCACTCGAACGCTATGCCAGCCTCCGCTAATGACTGGCAGCGCTCGAGATGAGACGGGAGATCGGTCCGTCTCTCTCTCGTTAACCCCTCACGCGTACCGTGTCAAAAATGTCAAACAGACGTCAAGTGCCACGGCCCGCCCGCGATTCGCGCCGTTTTTTTGTCTCGGGTTACATTACGAGCTGCTTCTCAGAAGTGCCTAACATCAACACATGTTACTTATACCTACAAGTTCCTATTGAAACAAGCTAACTCATTGTTGAATAATATAAACAATTGAGTCATCGAGATTTCGACAATCTTTGCCTAAAGTGTAAATTGTAACTTTTGACGTTTTTTTTAATATACCTACATCTAATAATCATTCTTATATTTAAAAGAAACAATACTTGAATTTTCAAGACAAGATCGTCGGTTTACAATGGGTTTATTTCAAATATGAGGCCTACATATACTTTTTTAACAGGAAATGTATGGGAACATTAAACTAAAGTTTGTCGATGGAATGCGGCCGAGAATATATTGAATTACAAAAAAAAATCAAGGTGGCAAGTCTGTTGACGCATTTTATTCCTTCCTTATCTGTAGCATTATGTTTTTTCTTAATTCCGATAAGTGACAGAGGTCAAAGTTTTAAAATACAACACTGTAATTTGAGCCACTTGAGTGCAGACACGAGCGTACGTGCGGGCGCTTGACTGAATATTACGCCGCAGACCGTAGGTGTCGTGGGGGCAGTTGAGGGGACCTGCGATCGCGCTCGTGAGGTTTTGGTGTGACACAAGTTTCTGAACATGTCACCCGACTAAAACGATTTTAAAGACGTTATCACGTCAATAAAAACAAAAAATAATCGTTTATTTCGTTTCAAAAAGATAGTAACAAACAAGTGGCAAGAGGGGCTCTTACTGTTGCTCGTACTGGGTGACCATTTCATATTATTGCTTAAAAGGAGCCCCGAGACGGTCAAACGGTTTGACTCAAACACGTAAAATTGGTTTGACTCAAACCATTTTGATCGTTTACAAAGATAGTTTAAAGGGTTTGTCAAACATTTACGGGTTTGAAGCACGTTTGATGAAATTTCATATTTTTGTTGTGTTTGACGCGCCGTTTGATCGCGTTCCGACGCGTTTGATTGAACAAACTCGGCTTAATTTGAATGATTGGTTTTGTAGCGTGAGCTTGTGTGTGACGAACAGTGAGCAGTAACAAAAAAACAGTAAACATGAGTAAAGCGCGATCCTTGTTCGAGGGCATCTTGTCTGCATCACATGTTTAATTACGACAGCGTACCGAATCAAACTGCGCAATGCCGTTTGACAACCGTTCAAACCGACATCAAACGGTTTCATCAAACACGTGAGGTTTGAATCAAACCGTTTGACCGTCACGGGGCCCCTTCACCAATAATTAAGACATGAAATTATAAATACTAAGTGAGTGTATGTATATGTTTGTGTGTGTGTGTGTGTGTGTAATGTGTAAGCATGAGTTAATAGCGGTGAGGTACTAAACAGTGCTGTTTTGTCATAATTAAGTCTAAGCATAATAATGGTTAACAACTTTGTTTAACCATCATTATGAAGAAACAACTGCTATTGCTCTTCCACACCTGGGCGTGCAGCCACGCACACTCAAAAGCCACTGACTGGATGGTTAGAGCTCCCATTCTCGCCGCCCGCAATCCCAAATTGTATCGCTTCTTGGGATCAGACAGGGGATATCCTAGCTCATATTCTTAATCCCGAGCTATAGTGACCTGCTTGATCTGCCTACTGGTAACAGAACTTTTTTGCTATACAAGACGCGCTGTATGGCGCAACGGGTACGCCGGATTACTGTACAAAGGGTTCTGGGTTCGATTACGAACAGAGCAGAAGTTAGAGTTTTAATACCTATGTGTTCTCGGTCTAAGTTGAATACATTTTTTTATTTAAATTACATTTTTTGTTGATAAAAGTGTCATCAAAATAATTAATCAAAATTACTCTGTACAATATAATATTATGTTTTTAAAAGCTACAATAAGATAAATTAAGAGGTTCTTCTGAGATCCTTGACGTGCACGAAATTAGAATATTTTTCATGTCATAAAATAGTATATTTTCTACGATCTGATATGTCTCAAAAATATAATATTTTTTCAAGTTTTAGTCGAATATAACTCGCGTTAAAGATGTTAAAAGTTTACACCAAATATTAAAAGCAAACGTAAGCAGGCGTTTTAAAATACTTTTTAAGTGCTATAAGCAAGATCGTTCGACTTCGTTTATAACTCAAAGCTCGTAAACGTATTTGATTCTTGGACCAAGTCGTAAAATAAGCGATAAACATTGACGATAAAAATCCATTCTTTCAGTTAACTTTCGAGTCTACATAGTTGTCATCTGTTGTTTTTATTTCTTACAATGAGCAATACAAAGAACTTCTTTCTTCAATGAGTGACATTAGAATTGTTAATTATTTTTAAAGCATCTCTTCATGTAAATGAAGTTTACAGAGAGACTTGTTTCGCACTTAATGTGCAGAGGTGCATTAAGTGTGAAACGCGCATGGCCCAGCGGCTGATATAAAACGTTAGCAATCTACGTCATCTAGTGGCAAAATTTTATGCGCGTTTCCGTGCTTCGGAGGGCATGTTAAGCTGGGGTTTTTGTTGGTTATCCTCAGGTAGCATTCGTTAAAATTTTTTGGAGGCCTTTGAAAACATCCGACAGCGCCATTAACCCGCATGGTGCAGCGTGTTAGAGTAAGCTCCAGACCTCCCCAAAAATAAAGGGGAGAGATCCGTGCCCAGCAGTGGGACGCTTGGACTTGGAGGATTGGACCTCCCTAATAACTGAGACAGACTTGTGACCTTGTGACTTTGTGACGCAAAAAGGGTTGCAGCTAGAGAACCACCTCCTTCTCTGCGAAATTTATTAAGAGCAATACCATTTTGTGTTTCTGGTGTAGGTAATCATTATGTAGGTAGGTGAAATGTTTGTGTTTACGGTCGAACTTACCATGCGATCGCAGGTGCATTCATCCATTGCCGAATAACTTGCAAAGCTCTTTAATTCTCTACTGGGTGCTTGTACGAAATATTGGGTTGGAGGATGTAAAATGATGTATGATATTGGACGGCAAGTTTAGTTTCAAAGGAACTTCACATTCATGGCCCAACAAAAAATGCTACGTGATAGAACGTTATTGATTTGACCGGGGAAGAACTGCACCCACTTTTGCCTTGAAGAAATTTTATTGTGTTTCGATGGAAAGGTGCAGTTGCCAGCCAGACTTACACGAGGCGACCATCAGCTGTCGGAGTAGCAGCGCAACTGCATACTACCTCAGACAAGAGTTACCTTTGAGATCACTTACCATTTAACACCACGTGGCCTTTTTTCTCTTTTTTTCAACGGGTAGGGGGGACCTTCAAAAAGGTACCCGAGCATTTTGGAAGATGTCCCGTTATGTGGGATTTAGCCTCACTAACACTCCTTCGGTGACCCTCCTTAGCGCTTATGGAGGACCCCGGGACCTGAGGAACACACTGGTGACCTCCCTTACGCAACGTTCAATACGGACTCATCATCGGGAGTATGGCTCTCCTATGTCTCTCGAGCTCACGACAGTGGCAGCCAGACACACCGCTGTCCTTCACGGAGCCGCTGGTTGGACGGTTCGAGCTTCCGCTCGCTCCAACTCTATCCGCCCGCAACCCCAAGAGCCCCCTTTAAGTCGCCTCTTACGACAGGCAGAGGATATCATAGATCGTATACTGATCCCAAACTACAGAGACTAACACCACGTGGCCTACATGCTGGTCTATTGCTTTCAAATAAAAAAATCAACCGTTATCAAAATCGAATTTGTAATTTAAGCGCCTTAGTTAACAAATTTAAAACCTTATACTTAAGAACAGATAGTAGAACAAAAATCCTTTGATCACATCGGCGTTGCTAAAAAATTCTGACATTTCTCATAAAATTTAAGTGAAACTTGCCTTACTGATATTTTAACGAAAGGAAAACTTTTTATAGTTCAGAAAAAAATAAATAAAGAAAAAGTAATTTAGAGTATACTCGAACTGAACTCCGTCGTTATCTTAAACTTTCCTCAAAAATAATCTCTTCTTAAGGTTAACGGCTTACACTTTGACGGTAGACATAGTTCTCCGACCTCCAGACAGTTGGGCGTTATGCCTAAACTATTAAGCGGCTATTTTAAAAACTCCGAAGAATAATCTTTGATCGATGTTTTATGAAAGGTATGTATTGAGATTAAGATGTACTTTAACCATGTTTTTTATGAACCTTTCTATTTTTAACTACTCAAAATAGGTACTACCAACCGTGAATGGAATTAAGTGGTTGTGGACTTTATTATTAGTCAAAGCATGATTTTATATTTCCGAGATAAATGGACTATCCAACACAAAAATAATAATTCAGTTCGAATCAGGAGTTCCGGAGATTATTGCGTTCAAACAAACAATTAAATAGTAAAGATTTTCCCCGTTTTTGCAACATTTTTCACTTGCTTCGTTCCTATTAGTCGCAGCTTAATTTTATATAGCCTTAAGCCTTCCTTAATAAATGGACTATCCAACACAAAAAATATTTTTCAACTCAAACTAGTAAGATTTTCCCCGTTTTTGCAACATATTTTACTGGTGCTTCGCTATTATTAGTTCCAACGTAATATTATATAGCCTAAATAAAGCCTTCCTCCATAAATGGACAGTCCAATACAAAAATATTTTTTCATTACGCACCAGTAGTTCCTAAGATTAGCGCGTTCAAAGAAACAAACAAAATCTTCAGTTTCAAAAAACAAAAATAACAAAATCAATCACATAAATTACTTAAGAAAAGAAAAGAAAAGAAAAATGATTTATTTGCGCAAATATGGGTATTACAGAAGTTGTTTAATTTAAATAAAGTCCGCCATATTTACCTCAGTAAGGTATGCAATTGTTAAAGAAATAAAAATTACTATTATTAGATTACAGAAATAAAAAGTACACTTAAATCTACCTATATATCTTTTGGACTTAAATCTAAATAACTAATTTATTTATTATGTTTACAAACCATGTTATTTATTTATTTATCCCATATTTTGCGTTTTTTATTTTATATTCATAAAATTATTTAAACGGTGTTTTTCCCCTTCGTCGGCTTTGGGCACCCAATGCACTGGGTTTTTATATGCTGAGAGGAAAAAAAGCCGGCGAAAAAAAAACCTCCCAGGTTTTTAGTTCTGTAATCCCTCACGAAGTTAAATTGTCATCGTTTAGAAATTCAGAAACCGAATAATACGCTTTTGTATATAAGAACGTTTTAAGTGCTCGTTTGAAATCACAATTTGTTTTGGATTTGAGGGATTCCGGTAAATTATTATATATTTTTGGTCCCATGCAGAAGACGATTTTATGGTATTGTTTGGTTTTTGACGCAATTGAACTCAATTACTCAATTACTCAACTTAACAGCTGTAAAATTTTATCTGTACCTAACCAAACCAGCAATAATAAATTATATTTAGACCGGATATATACTAATGAAATTTAGCATGATGGCACCAACGTCGCAGGAAAGGACTATGGAGTTTGTCTACAATGACGCTAATGATTGCTGCCATTAGTGCTATCTTTAAGTTGGTGCATTAGTGATTCAGTTCTTTGGTGCATAATGGCATAAAATTCAGACGTCCGTGTCTCAACACCAACAACAATAACAAACATGTCTGACGCACTGCAGTACCTAAGCAGCCTAAAAGCGTCAATTTTACTCTCAAGACGCTGTGCATAAATTTTACATAGCGTCGAAAGCATTTTTCGCGAATATTCGGTCCACGTGCCTTTTTTTGCCCTAACAGCCATGCTTTGTAGATCACTATTACTCTCAGTACTTGCTTTGGAAGTACGGGAAACATTATTCAAGACTAACGCCAGTTCTATTTAGTTTCCAAGTTAGAGTAAGTTTCATATATCTAGCAAAGTTGAGCGCAGTTCTGCCGGTCCACGTTCGACACGAAACTATCCAGCCCTGTTATTGAAGCAAATTTGAAACTCCCAAATTATTGGCATAATATTTGGGGCAAGTTACTTATACCGTAATACTCCCTCCGAGGTCCCACACATGTGGAATACCTATACTGTAAAACAATCCCTTTTTGTGCTATTTTTCTTTCAATGAAACGAAAATCTGACAGGATAGCTCCATAACTAATGATGGCCAAAGTCCAATGTGGCTCTATGGTCAAAACATTTTGTATAATTGCAACATACGTAGAAATATAGCTCCAACGAATTTCTCCTAGAATCTAGTGTCTAGTCTACAAGCAAAATTTGAATTTAGTGACATTTTTATCTCTTGAGGACGCCCAGATGCTTAAATCTTTTTGTTAATATGAAGAACATTAATTTGGCCGTTTTGGTCTTCGAGTTTAAAGGAAGTTTCACACGTCGAGCGAAGTCTAAAGCAGTTTCGCCGGTCCACATTCGACTTGGGTGAACTTGCCAGCTCTGTTATTGAGCCAAATTTGAAACTCCTTAATAATAGGCACAATATTTGTAGCAAGTTAGTTGACTTGCTTTGCTAAAATATTCTACTAATAAACTACTGAGTTCCTTTGCTTGTGGATTAGCGAAACATTACGAGGTAACGCTTCCGATCTTAATTATGCTATATTTATGCTTCCGATGAACAAATAAAGAATTTAGTGCGAATTTCTGTTTCTGTGATATATTGCTGACTACAAGGATGTAACCCTGGGGGAGGCGATTCTTAATAAAGTGAAATTAATTCATAAAAATAATGTAGTTTATAAAACTAAAAAACACGCTTTTGTGAAAATACGAACTCAAAAGTAAAAAATAAGAAGAAAATGTATTTTACTGTAAAAAAGCGTGGGGTGCTTTTTGAGATACTATTAACACCATTCATCCCACTTTATTTATTGTAAATTTTTTAGTCGGTTTTTTCAAGTGAATCAGACGCTTAGAAGTAGGTGAAAATGAAGTTGAAAGATTCCGTTACATACATACATACATACATACCTACAGGTCAAGCTAATATAAACGTGTTAAAAATGTCACAGTATTATTATCGAATACTGTATCATTCCAGCGCGCCACAAGAGTTTTTGAAAACAAAATATCCGGAACAGAAACTGCAATACATTTTAGAGAAACTGAAAATCAATAATTGTACGACACGGGAAACCCTCTGCCTTCCAACTATTTCTGATTGGACGGCACGAGCTTCATATTCTTGCCGTGTGCAACAGTGCAATTCCAGTAGCACTTTTATGACTATATTTAAAAGGTTGCTGTTTGTTGTAAAAATAATTAAATATGAAATCTGTAGTAAAGCTTACAAGAGTTTATTAATGACAACAAAATATATATACAAAGTGACAGACTAAATTTAATAATACTAGAAAAATAAGTTCTTTATGGCCTGCGTCACAACAAAGAACGTAAAACCTTCAACACGATAACCACTTTTAAGGGGAAAACCGTTTCAAGGCCATTTGTAATAAAGTAATATATTTTTATATGAAACAATCGATATTGTGAATTTAAAAAAATATATACGGATCTATTTAAAAATATTCAAAAAATTAAATCACATGGCTAAAGGTGAGTCTCCACGATGACACATTTTCAAGTAACTCTCATTTCGCTGAAAATCCGCAAGAGTTTCGTAAAGTTGCCGAGAGCTCTTCAACAGCACGGATTTTGATTCAGCTTTCAAAATATTTTATCATCCGTTTTCATAACAGCTGTACTTGAAACTCAAATTGATATTCAATACTATATTTTGTATAAATTATAATATCTAATGACTTAAACAATGTTATATAAAACATTGTTTAATTGATTGTTACGAGTGTAATTTGCTTAGAGTATCAAAATTGACAGGTATGACACCCGTCAGAGGGTGAATCAGTACCTTTGATGCTCTAAGGTAATTTGTTTGCATTTATCTATATTTGTGACTATTTTCCCTAACCCACATGTGTCAAAGTGATGTAAGCTTTAGACCTTTATTTTTAAGCGCGAGAGCATGGGTTGCAGGCATTTTCGAAGTAGTATATTCTTAATACAAAAGAAACCGAACAAGTGCATTAGGTTTTTTCATGCACTAATCACCTAAAAATTAAATTTTTTTAATTCCATCTTTAATGTTATGTAATCACTCGTTTTCAACCTTCTGACGAGTACATTTAAGAATTGTTGATGATGACAATTTAATAATATGGGTGAGGACACAAAGATTCACAGGCTCATAAACAAATTGAGTCACTTGAATTCCACAATAAGCCTGTCCAGTCCAAATCCCGGACATAAAACACGATGTACAAGTGCCTTACATCCCTCGTAACACCGACGTTCGCTATATCAGAATTAACTGGCATGACATACGGGGGATATCATTCATCGCGGCAATATTACGCCGAGCCTATTAATTACGAAACATGACTAAATTAAGCCGATTACAGGCCCGTGATTTGTACGCCCAGCCTTTCTCGACTCTGAAACTTAATTCATTTATACATGCAAATGATAGGTAACGTTCACCTAAATATCGGACGTTGAACATTAATTTTGTTGTAATAATAGGCAATTTGGCGGCCTAATTTAATACCGCGATTTGTGTACGTATTTGGTTCCTGTTTTACATGTAGTGGAGTCTATTGTAATTATTACTGAGGTTTCCTGCGTTATGTTGTATTTCGTGAGTGTATTATAACAAACAAAATTGATTACCTACCAAGTCACTAATATTAAACGTAAACGTTTGAATAATTAAAAAAAACAGCGTAAAAAATTAACGATTGCCCTTCTAAAATTGATAAGTCGGCACCTATTTTGTTTAAAATGTTCACATGACATACAGTTTGCACAGCTTAATGTTCCTCGATTCAGTTCTAATAATGGTGGATCATTTATAAATCAACTTAAGTTGGTATAACTAAAAATATTTAAGACATGGTTCGCTACGATGACAAAATTAAATGCGGTTGGTGGTTATCACTTATTTTTGATAAAGGATGAGAATATTGAGGGTGAGAATGACACATCACTTGAGGCATTAGTATCCTGTGCTTGAGGTAAATGAAAAACAGTACTCACTATAAATATACTTTAAATAAAAATATACATATGATTATGATTATTTCCCTAGTCACCCTTGTTAAATGGGTTGTGTGATCATAATGTTTTAAAATGAACTATGAATTGTGTTAGGAATCAACGTCGGTAGTTGAATAAAAAAATGTGATTAAGTAGGAGAAAACGCCTATAAAAGCAAGGCCTCCTCTAAGGGGGGATTATTAGTGCTGTAATCGTAATAACGACAGTTACTCTGCCCGATTGCGTACCGAAATTCTGTATCTGTGCTTACTTATTATTTAATTGTTGTTGTATTAATTAGAAACCTTAAATCGTTACCTGTAAATTGTATCAAAGGCTTTGTGAATTAAATGGTGATCTAAATATTCTGCTTCTGGTTTTCATTTCTAAAATCAGAAGTGGGATCTCCTCGCGTCCCACATTTAACGTTGCATCCTGAACAAATGCAGAAATTAGTACGCACGGTTTTTTTTTTACATTTTTCGTGTATCGATTAAACAATCTGTACCAGTTCAGTGATAATGATAACTCGAAGTAATTGATTTGAGTGAGTGAGACTCATACTCGTATTTGAAAACGTTGGGTAAGGTCAGAAACCGTAAGTAAAAAAAGAAAAACTTTTAAGAAAATATTTATTTGCTCGAATGTGGTATAGTTTTATGTTTCATATTAAATTAGGTATTTCAATTAATTTTCATTACAAGGACATTTGCTTATTTTAGTTGTCATAGATTTTATTATTAATTATGCAAATATATGTAATTTTTCGTATAATTTTATAATTTATGTCGCAAAGTATCAAATTTCTGTTCACCCATAAATTAGTTATTGTAAAGTTTTATTGGTTTTAAAATTTTACCATAGTGAAGTTTTAAATATTTGTCGGTAATTTATTGTTAATTTTGACGCACATTTGTGGTAGCAATTTTTTGACCTTATAGCTGACTAGGTTATTGGCAGGCACCAATAGTCTTATCAGGAAACAAGTAAGAAATTTACAATATTCATCTTTCCTTGTAAATAAAAAGTTGTGTCTTTACAATTAAACGGGCTTCATATAATATATGTACAGACAGGGCACACTTAATATTTTAAACCTTTTAAAGAGAGGCTCGCAGCTTGTTAATGGATTGGTATTAGCTATAGCGTGATACATCTCTTTTGTGCTATAAACGCTTTATTGAAATCTTTAGTTTCCCCAGAGTAGTATTTTGTATCTAAGATTCGACGATGGATACGTCTATCCATGATAAAATTTTAATGCTACATTTGTTACTTATTAGTTTTGCGAATCCAAGTGAAAAAGCAATTTTTTTGTTACTTTAAAAATACTCTGCTTATCCTTTGCTTTTGAGGTAAGTTTATGTATGAAGAAAATGAGTACCTAGTTCTTACAGTCGGTTACTTTTACCTTTTCAAAAGTATTTATTTGTACCCAACGAGTATAGTACCGTCACTGGGGAGTAAGTAATGGAAACATTTTTGTTAAATATTTCCGAATCGAGAGTGCACGCAATTATTTCCGTGAAACAGTATTTTTTGAATATTTGTAGTCATTTCAAAGCAAGAAGTCAATTTATAAACTTGGTATCTGATATTTTTCTGAATAGGTACTGTATTATTATGTATTTAAGATTAATAATTAAAAGATAAACTTTGCAATCGAACACTTTATTTCTTAACACAGAAGCCATCTACCATGACAGTATATAAAACCCAAAACCATAGTCTTAATGACCACAGATAATATGTAGTTTCATAGAACACCTTCCCCTCTAGACAATATTAACAACTTTTCAAAACAAGTTATAAAATTTGTTACAAATTCAGAACATTACGGGGTTTAACAATTCTTCCACTTCTTGTAGTTTTAAAATTATTTCGAACAGTTTCTGTAACTAATGGTTCTGTAATTTGTACAGGAGATTGAGGAGATGTTATAGTATTTGTACACTTATTGTATTCGTTATAAAAATTATAATCATAAAAAGGAGCAGTATATTTATTTTTAGTACAAGACTTTTTAAATGTTTTATGTTTCTTCTTATGTTACTTTCTCCTTCCCTTCCTATCCAATAAGATCTAGGTTCTTTACATTTAGCAATAATTTTTCCTTTTTTCCAATACTTATCTTTATCTGTTTTATGAACTATTTCATCTCCTACCTTAAATTGAACTTCTTTCTTTCTTATTACATCTTTGTTTTGTTTATTTAATGATTGTCTTAAAATTAACAATTTATAAATATTATTTTCTACCTTAGGCTTTAACAAAATATCTGTTGTAGGTATGAGAGTTCTAACTCTTCTACTATTTAAAATTTGAGATGGGGAAACTTCTAAACCTGTTAGTGGAGTGTTATTGTAATTTAACAAGTAGTCCCTGTAATCTACACAATCATTATTTGCTTTCTTTAAAATCATTTTACTAATATGAACAGCTTTTTCTGCCATACCATTGCTTCTACTATAATGTGGACTGCTTGAAGTGAACTCAATGTCCTTGGACTTATAATACTGATGACATTCAAAAGAATTAAATGGATTGTTATCAGCTATTATCTCCTCTGGATAACCAAATCTCGTGAAAACTTCCTGATATGCATTAATAACAGATTTAGATGTTTTGTCAAAGTCCCTTTGGGAGCGTAGGTTCGTATCCTACCGACTGCGCCATGTATTATTATGTATTTAAGATTAATAATTAAAAGATAAACTTTGCAATCGAACACTTTATTTCTTAACACAGAAGCCATCTACCATGACAGTATATAAAACCCAAAACCATAGTCTTAATGACTACAGATAATATGTAGTTTCATAGAACAGGTACCTACAAATGTCGTTTAATCTTTACTTTAAAAATTGAATTGGTTGGTCTGTACCAAAAGTAAATTTTGGCAAACTTGCATAACCGAATACAATCTTACAAGTTAAAAGTGATAGTTGATATTTTATATAGATTGCATATGCTATGAGTATTCGTATAATTATCAAAGTTGTTGGCTGAGAGTTACGAGTATCTATCAATTTTTATTCAAGTAACATGGGACAAAACCTTGAGATTTTTCTTGAGTTTTCAGACTACTTCCTCTAATGAAGGAAGCAAGTTGAGAATGGGTGCTGGAAGCTTAAAAATGACACTCTAGATCAGTGGTTGAAGTAGTGTTGACAACCAAGAATAACAGTACTAAAAAGAAAGATGCTCTTTACCTATTACTTACTTTTTATGGTTAATGAATTTTTAAGGTAAATAAGTGACATTAAGCAAGCTCAATTATAAACCAACGGTATAATGTGATATAACCGTTTTGTTTGTCAGATTTAATTGATGTCTAGTGCATTTACAGACAAGGGGTATACTGGATACTATTGTTCTTTTTTGACTACCTACCTACTTTGTTAATCATTTTGTTAACGCACAAATTGCTAAACCATTTTCAGATGAAATAGGTACAGTGAGTTTTTTTTTCGACTACCTACATACCTTTACCGCTGACCAATTCGAACATTTGTAACTGACTGCGATTAGTAAAGATTTCATCAGAAGCGGTTTTGTAAGTTGTAACAGAGTAATGTCAGGTAGGCCGAGCTTCAACCTGTGTACCTTTACTACGGGAGAACACGAGGAACATGTGATTTGGTCAGTTCTAACTGTGCACATTGTTATTCTAGCTGGTAGCAATAGTGAACCGACAGTGAGTTACATAAATCTTTTCGTAATAACAAATTACTTTTCCTATATAAGTTTGTTCATAAAATTTCATTTTCTTAATGTTACGCTTGTGTTTCAATGTGCAAATAAGTTTTTTTTTTTTCGCGTGATACTAAACTTGTCATTATGTCTGCTATCGAATTTTTATTTTTGGTAGATGACAGTGTCGTCTGTTGGCCAGGACTGTGTAATGCCTGGGTATTACTAGTGATGACAGCGTGACGATATTGGCTGAACCTGTAATAAAACATTCTACTGGTTTAAGCACGCTTTTACCATGGTGCTGTAAACATTTGTAACAAAGTGTAACACACTGTGTACTATTGACAGCAAGATGAAAATATTAAGAAAAGCTAGCGTACAACCCGCGGGCTCTGTAACCCCGGGGGCTTTACTAGTGACTTCATTTTTATATTTTACATCCTATCTGACCCAAGTTTTTTCCTATATTGGTAAATTTTTGTTAGTTTTATTGGACCTAAAAGTTCTTCGAAGTACGTTGTTCCTAATTTATGCACAAATATATTAATTTTCTTTACATGTCCTTTTTGAAACTGTTATCATAAAATGAAACCTGATTCATATTTTTTTTGATATAGTTAAGTGTTCTAAACGATTGCCTTTCGAACAATTAATAAGTTTTCTCTTCTAAATAACATTCTCTGCAATATCGGCTGCGCATTTAATGTTACCTATAAAGAGTGCCTGTGAACAACATATGTACAACAGAAATCTATGAACACTGTTTTTACAGATTGAAATGGGTGATACAAGACTAGTGTGATCCTATATAAACATCTAGTTGAAGCCGTGTTATTGTTAACAGAAATCCGTGATGAACACTGTTGTTACAGATTGCAATGCGGTGATACAAGACTAGTGGGATCCTATATAAACATCTAGTTGAAGCCGTGTTATTGTTAACAGAGATCCGTGATGAACACTGTTGTTACAGATTGCAATGCGATGATACACGACTAGTGTGATATTGTACGAACATCACCTAGGTCAAGCCGTGTTTAAGTTTGGGCTACTCAAGTTCACATGCAAGCCGGTATTGTAAGAAGTCATAAAAATTTAAGAAAAATATAAGGTTTTAACAGGACTTGTTTCATTTTGCAGTTCTTTCATCAGACCCACACGATCGATCACGAACGTGTAAGCAGGACGGCCGGATGTTATCGTTAAAAAGGAGCTCAGTTGATATGTTAATTTTTTGAACTAGATGGCGCTACGAGTACATTCATTTAAAAAAAGCAACAACCTGTTAATTATTATTCTATTTATAGCCATTTATTTTATTTATTTTACTGTGTTCTTTTATCTTTCGCTTCAAAGTTCCATTACTATTTTTGTTTTAATTCTGAAGCTTAGTTTTAATGACTGTCCCAAAACTTTAATGAAATATCTCATAAGCTTAATTCTTATCTAGAAGCGCTTGTTATAAATTGCAGTTAAGTCACTAGAACATCTCATGCTTTATGATTCAAAACCTAATTGCTAGATTTATTACAAAAAAAAACTTTAAATTTCAAAAAGTGCTGCAGACGACAGGAAGTTTGGTATTTAGTTTGATTTGTTCTCATTTGCAGAAGCTAATCCTTGTGATGTCATCATGCGTTCGAAGGCTGCTGCCTCCGCCACTGTACGGTACGTGGCGCTCTCGTGTGCTTCTACGTGGCACCGGGCGCTCAAGAGCTTCAGTGCACTGCTACTTAAGTGTATGGCATTGAAGGACCTTCACCGCCTGGCGGGGACGCCAGGATGTCAGGAGAGGCCGTGTTAGGAATCAACGTCGGTAGTTGAATAAAAAAATGTGATTAAGTAGGAGAAAACGCCTATAAAAGCAAGGCCTCCTCTAAGGGGGGATTATTAGTGCTGTAATCGTAATAACGACAGTTACTCTGCCCGATTGCGTACCGAAATTCTGTATCTGTGCTTACTTATTATTTAATTGTTGTTGTATTAATTAGAAACCTTAAATCGTTACCTGTAAATTGTATCAAAGGCTTTGTGAATTAAATGGTGATCTAAATATTCTGCTTCTGGTTTTCATTTCTAAAAATTGTATCAAATTCAAAAGACATGTTTTATGATCAACTTCACAACATACAACGTTACGCTTTTGTCTTTAATCTTGGTAATAAAGGGTATCAAAAGATAACAAGGCTTTCACAGGTTATAACGTAGGCCCATTGAGTATATTGTTATACCGTGTATTTAAAAACGTAACAGTGGCGTGAATTTAAATTTGGCGTGAATTATTAGGTGTAGAAATTAGACAAAACAAAAACAAAGAAATAAAGTCAATAACTACGGCCTTTTTATGCTGTGATTTACACGAAATTGTACTTAATTTGACTTGGTATCCATACTTCGTATAGCTACTCTGAAAATGGACTATGAAATACCTGGAAAACCAAACCAAAATCGTCGTTGTAGTAAACATTTCGAAGTTTGAAGCTTTAAAGCGTTTGATGCTTTTACTGATATTCAGGGAAATATGAATCGTCGGAAAATGTGCCACCGTAAAAAACCATGTTCACCTCCTGTTCTTTGAAATTTTGATATAAAAGATTTAAATATAACAACAGAACCCAAAACCAGATATATTAAAAAATGAATCCATAAACTCCAAGAATTTCTTTGTGTATTTTCCACGTTAATTTAACTTGATTATTAATTCTGAGCGTATTTATTTATTTATTTTAGTCATTTAGTACGGATTGCTCCAATTACACAATGAATTACGAATATTAACAAACATAATCTTAATTACTTATTTACAATTTATTATAGTCATAATAATTAATATATATTAAAATTATACTTAAAAAAAGGTATTAATTAATTACAATATTATGTCAACTAGGTAAATGAATGAATTATAATAATATGAAAAAAAAAAATATGTCATCATACCATTCATACATCACGCAATCATTTCACAATAGCGCATGCACTCTGATAGAATCGTCTTCCATTCATCCGAGAATAAGTCAATATGAGGCGCGTTATCCAGGAGAGCGTTGAGAGCGGCGAGGGAGCGCGGTATGAGAGATCTTCTTCGGGCCACGGTACGGCACAGCGGAACAGCAAACACATTCTGTTTCCTGGTTCGGCCGCATCGGTTTATGTTAGGAACACAGAGCCTAAACAGTTGTGCGTGTAGGTCTATGTCATCAACCATGCCGCGAAAAATCTTGCACATTATTAATAACTGGTCTCTTGATCTCCTGACCTCTAGGGAATTATACTCCAGGCAACCTAAGAGAAATTTTGTTGGGTACATAAGTGGGTAGTACCCATAGATACGCTTATATAGGTACCTTAAAAAGGCTTTTTGCACCTTTTCTAGTAAAAGCGTATAACTATTCTCGTACGGATGCCATATGCATGCGCTTGCCTCCAGCTTGCTTCGTACGAGGACTCCAAATAAAAGTTTTATGACTCCAGTGTTCTTAAAATCCTTAGAATTTCTAATTACAAATCCCAACCGTTGAAACGACTCTTTGGCAATTGTACAAATGTGATCATGGAAGGTGAGTTTATGATCGAATGTGACACCCAAGTCTTTCACACTTTTTGATCTGGGTATAATTTCTTTGCCCAGTTTATAGTTGAATTCGATTGGGTGTCGCATCCGCCCATAAGTCACTATGTGTTATATCCTGGTGTCCGGTGATGGTGGGTTTTTGAAATTAAACTTAATTTTGTTTGTAATACACTAATAGTTTTATTAATTAGAAAACTTACAGAGCTACGTACCATCTAGGCTTGATAGCAAAACGGAAGAGGAAGTGGTAGGGAGGTGTAGAAACACCATGGAGCGTGCCACAGATTACATTAATTTAGTACAGATTATAGCTGAATATACAACACCCTCCCTCACTTCAGAGAAAACAAAACAATAAATTTGTTTTTTTTTTTTACATAAATATCTAAACAAAATCTCTACTTAACTTATTTAACACAATGTTCTAATCACTAACTTTTAAGGTGAAATTTAAATATATCTATCATTAAAGAGGTACAACAGTGAAAATATCAACAATTGTAAATATTAATTCTGTTGACAATTGCTTATAAGATATTAACAAAACAGAACTTCTTAAAAATATGATCTATAACTGAGTAAATAATGAGCTTGTATTAATCCTGCAAAAGTATTTATCTCAGACCTAAAATTAAAACATAAACTTAACTTCTTAAAAATATTATTTTAACTGAGCAAATAATAAACTTAAATTAATCCTGCAAACATGAATTTATTTGATCCACATGTCTTTTCCAGGTTAAGCCATCTACATCTATCAAATAAGTCACACCAGGTATAGACTCCTTAATTATTGTACCTATGGTCCAAGGTTTATTCCCTTTTCTAAAATCGCGAGTCATAACTTTCTGACCCACTTTAAAATCTACTTTTCTATGATCTTTACAAGAATCTATGACCTTATTCTGTTTTAATGTTATATCCTGATACATTGGGGTAGGTCTAATTAATGAAAAACGGTTTCTAATTTCCCTGCCTAGCATCAGTCTAGCTGGTGATACTCCCGTAGATTTGTGTGGAGTAGATCTGTAATCACACAAGAATAAGCCGATTGCATAGTCAAGGGATTTACCACTGTCTACTATTTTAACAATATTCGATTTAAAAGTTTCTACAAACCTCTCCGCAGCACCATTGGTTGCCGGGTGGTGGGGAGGAGTAAATGTATGATTCATACCTGTGACTTTACAGAAATTTTGAAAATCCTGGCTTGTAAAAGACGTACCATTATCAGTTACTAAATGTAAAGGGAAACCATACCTAATGAACAGTTCTTTAAATTTTTTTATGGTAAGGCTACTACCAATATTTGTCATTTGAAAAATTTCAGGCCATTTACTATAACTATCAACAATAACTAAAAACATTTTTCCATACAGAGGTCCTAAATAATCAGCATGTATACGGTGCCAAGGTGATGGAGGAACAGGCCAAGTTTTTAAAGAAATTTTGGGTGGTGTATTTCTATAGGATAAACAAATTACACATTGTTTTGTCAAGTTTATTTTATCTTCATTGATTTTTGGCCACCAAAAATAAGACTTAGCCATCTCAATCATCCTGGTAGATCCAAAATGACTTTTATGTAGTTCATTTAAAACATTATTTCTTAAATTTGTAGGTATTATGATCCTATGACCCCAAAACAAACAATTTCTATCTATACTTATTTCATTTCTTTTAATATAAAATGGTTTCATTTCATCTTGAATTAATTTACTATCTGGCCAGCCATCATAACTATAAATAATTATTTTTGACAATATTGTATCCTTCTTACTCTCTTTTTGGACAGTTTTCCAGTTTATATTTTCAAAATCTAAGTTTTCAATGTAGTTAGTACAAATTTCAAAATTTTTATTTAAATATTCATATGTATTATTGCTAGGAATTCTCGACAAATAGTCTGCAGGGTTTTTGTTTGTGGGTATATATTTTATTGTATATGAAAATGCAGACAAAAATATTGCATAATGTTGTAAACGCTTGGCAGCCATTTTTGGAATACCTTTATTTGGGCCAAAAATTCTTACTAAAGCTGCATTGTCAGTTTCCAGTTCAAAATGCCTTCCATATAGAAAATTATAAAATTTCGTCACGCCAAAAATGATTCCCAAAGCTTCCTTATCTAAAGCACAATATTTTAATTCTCTGTTATTCAATTTTTTACTAGCAAAAGCTATTGGTTTTATTATACCATTTAGTTCTCTATTAGATAAAATTGCACCCACACCACTGATGGAAGCATCACAGGTTAAAATTAAAGGTAATGCTGCATCATAGTGTTTTAAATTTTGAGCTGATATTAACTTTTGTTTTATTAAATTAAAAGCATGTTGACATTCAGAAGTCCATTTAAATTTTCCATCTTTTGTGCAGTTATACAAAGGTGTTAGAATGGTAGCCATATCTTTTAAAAATCTAGAGTAATATGTTACTTTACCAAGAAATGATCTAAGCATAGTTACATTTTCCGGTGGAGGTAATTTAATTATAGGTTTTATATTTTCTTGTATAATATTTATTCCATATTTATCTATTTTATAACCAAACACCTCAATATCTTTTCTAAAAAATTTACATTTTTGTAACTTAAGTTTGAATTCACATTGTTTCAAAATACTAAGTACATTTTCTAAGGTATTTAACATATCACAATAATCTTTACCACATAAATATATGTTATCAATAAAAACTATAATGTTTGGAATATCTTTTAATTTATTGGATATCAAACGTTGAAATGAACCTGGGCCTGTACTAACTCCAAATGGTAAATATAAGTATTTGAAAGTTCCTAATTCGGTATTAATTACAGTTAATTCTTGTGAATTAGGATCCAATGGGACTTGTAAATAAGCTTCTCTTAGGTCAAGTTCACAATAGAATTCAGCACCCTTTAAAGTCTGAAATATGGTTTCTATATGTGGTAAAGGGTAGTGATCAATCTCTAAATAAGGATTTAAGGTGAGTTTATAGTCACTGCACAAACGTATTGAGTTGTCTGATTTTAAAATAGGTACAACGGGTGTTGCCCAACTACTATATTTTACAGGTTCTATTCTCTTATTTAACAAAAGTCTCTCAATTTCTAATTTTACTTTATCTTTTAAAGCGAAAGGGACTGGCCTGACTGGAAGAAACTTTGGTATGGCATTAGGTTTTAATTTCAAGCTTATACATTCACCTTTAAAGTTTCCCCAGCCTGGGCTAAATACATCTGCAAACTTGTTTTTAATTAAATGATAAAAATCACAAGTGCTATTACTTACTTTAAGTTCACATAAGTTATTTATCAATTTTATGGGCCAAAGATTAAAAATATTAAGCCAATTTCTACCTATAATTCTAGGTCGGTCGTTAGACACTATAAATACATCCACAAATTTATTGATATTATTAAATGACACATTTAAGTTTTTAACAATACCTAAAGGTTTTGAAATAGACTGATCAAAGTTTTTAAAATAAATATTGCACTTGTCTATTTTTTTATGGGGAAATAATTCTTTTTGGTCATTTAAGGTCAGGGTACTTACCTCTGATCCAGTATCCAATTCAAACTTTGTGTACTTTCCTTCTACTAAAATATCCAAAATTTGTGGAGATACTTTGTCTAACAGACTGTTATTTGAGTACATACAATATTCATTACAGGATTCCTCTGAAACAAATAAATCTTTAATGTTGGTTTCAATACCTTCAGTATTATCATCAGTCACAGTATAATTTTTTTTTGTCTGATGTGTGCGGCACATTTTAAATATATGTCCTTGTACTCCACACTCAGAACAAAACTTGTTTTTTAATCTACAATTAGCATTAATATGATTATTTTTGCCACAAACATAACAAAACAACTGAGTTTTCTTTTCATAATTTGTCTGAATTTTTGAATTATTATGCTGAACAAGTTTAGGTTGTTTTTTAGAAACTGGTCTGTACTTTACCTGAAACATATCCTTAGGGCTACTTTGTAAACCATGTTCTATTAATCCCGAGTCTAAATTTGATTGCTGCATGGCATTTTCAACAGTCCTGGCTAAAAGTATTAATTTTTCCAATGACAATTCTCCATTTTTGAGCAACTCAAACTTAATTACTGATTTAGAGACTCCATCGATAAATTTTTCCTTTACTTGGTCTTCAAAGTCTTTGAATTGACATCTTCTAGCTAATTTCTTTAATTCAATAATGTAGTCCTCAATTGATTCATTGTGTTTTTGGTTTCTGGATCTAAACAATGTTTTATCTAATGCTGTTGATGAAGATTTTGTATAACGTTGCCGTAGTAACTCCAATAAATCCGTAAATGATTTTTTTATGGGTCTTTCCGGTGAACAAAGGTGATTTAAAGTTTCAAGCACCCTTGGTGTGAGGTTAGTGAGAAGTAAAGGCACTTGTTTTTCCTTCGGGATATCGTTTAAAGTTACCAAGCATTCCAGTTGTTGTTCGAATATCTCGAAACTATTATTGCCGTCAAATAATTCTAACTTGCCGTAATAATTCATGATTACTTTTCCTTTTACTTGACACTTCGATTGTAGAAGAGACGACAATTCACCACTTATAACCAATTTTCTTAGGAGTTTTCTCAGATTTTCTAAAGTAATCTCACGTGGCGATTCAATGTCAAGTTCACGTAAAATTCCTAGTATTTCTTCCTTATTTAGAAGCTGCACCCAACTTGATTTTTTTTCAGAAATATCCGTACAATATTTTTGCACTATATCCATTCGAAAACTGTATTCCGAAGATGTAAATTTTCTTTTCACTGCGAGCCGGTAAGTATAGATGTTAAGGTCAAGATGGCGGTTAATTAGCGTCCTCTGTCTCCTTGTACCATAGCCCGCAATGCAGAAATATATATTTTTGAAATTCTCGTCGCCAATTTTGTTATATCCTGGTGTCCGGTGATGGTGGGTTTTTGAAATTAAACTTAATTTGGTTTGTAATACACTAATAGTTTTATTAATTAGAAAACTTACAGAGCTACGTACCATCTAGGCTTGATAGCAAAACGAAAGAGGAAGTGGTAGGGAGGTGTAGACACACCATGGAGCGTGCCACAGATTACATTAATTTAGTACAGATTATAGCTGAATATACAACACTATGGAACATTTTATTGGATTAAATTCCATCCTATTTTCCACACTCCATTGAACCACTGCATCAATATCCTGCTGCAATAGGATGCATTCTTCTTGTGTTTTAATTTCCAAAAAGATCTTTAGGTCATCAGCATACATGAGACATTTGGAGTATTTAATTATCATGGGAAGGTTATTGATCATCAATATGAACAAAAGGGGGCCCAATATTGATCCTTGACTGACTCCAGAAGGCGTGACTGAAATAATCAGCGATGAATCTAAGTAGGCCTGGCGTAAAGCCCATGGCACTAAGCTTGCTTAGCAGTATGTCATTGTGAATCCTGTCAAACGCCTATAGAGGGTATAGAGCAGCAACTATATGGAGTTCAAACATCCGACACGCACCTTTGTGTTAAGCACGTATTTATCGCCGCTCCGCGGTGAGGGAAAGTATTGTGATAATTTAATTAATTATGGTGTTTCCCATCACCGTGCATGCCTGAGAGAAACTCGATTTTTTTTATGGCATGATGTCCAACAATCCGCACTTGGCCAGCATTGTTGACTATGACCTAAATCCCTTTTACTTCAGAGAGGAGACGTATACCCAGTAAAGGGACATAAAAAAGATTTAAAAATAACAATAATTCTGAATGTGACAAAATTTACTGGAGTATTGAATTGAGTGTACGTGCTATTCTGAAAATGAATAATACTAAAATATCTTCAAAGCTTAGTGAAACCTGTGAAAACGTCGGAGCAACTTTGAGAATTGATATTCACGGAAATGGAAAGCAAACATTTAAAATACATCGATATCTTCTTCTCTTATCCTTTAACGCGATCTCTTTTAGAAAAAATCTTTCTGCGCTTACTGTAATACACTGAATGAGCGATCATAGTATTGAATTGAAACTACAACGATTGTTATATATACCCTAAATGATTCATAAGGAAGATAACGATGAATTTGATTTGTGTTTTCACAAATTGTCAAGCTTCTCTGAAAACGGATGAGAAAATATCCCGAAACTAAAAAAAATCACTCAGTTGAAAACCTCTCGGCTACGGTTGAAGCTTTCACGGATATTCAGGGAAATGCGAATCATCTGAACATGTGTCACCGTGGAGAAAGATTTTCCGGTCTTCGCTCGCCGCTAGGTTGAATTATTTAAAGAAAAGGCATCAGAATGTGATTAATTTAGGAAACCTCTTAATCTTGATTAATTTAGGAATAAATGTTTATTTAATCATAGATTTTATATAGAAACTCAGAAAAGGCATCACAGGGCATTTTTTCTATTTTTTATTTTATTGCGATTTAGGTATCGAGTTTATTTTAAGGCATTCTCATAAACGTCCCGAAATCCACATTAGATTACAATGCAGTATACAATACTTCGTTTTCCACAAAAATCAAATATACATATGTAAAAGATACAGCTATGTTTTATTTTCTCATTGCTCTGTTAAGACAAATGATTACTACTGATATTATTATGCTTTGAGTGAGCAAAAATTTTTATTAGTTAACAGTGTTTTCGACAGTATTAAAACCCTGTCATAAGAAGAATAACGTCTAGTATGAACTTCTGCGTACAATTTGCAAAGCTCCTCTGAAAATGGTTGAGAAAACAACCCGGAACTAAAACAAATCCACGTGGTTGAAAACCTCTCGGCTACGTTTGAAGTTTTCACGGATATTCGGGGAAATGTGAAGTATCTGAAAATATGTCACCGACGTCACCGTGCAGACAGTTTCCGGTTTTTGCTTTTGTTTATTGGAATATGATTTTAAAATAAAAATCTTCAAGAAAAGTCATCAGGATGAGATTTATTAGGATACCTATACGAGTATTATGAATATTTTTATTGCGACTCATATATGTATTCAAATGTATATACCTATATAATATTAATAAATGTGAAAGTGTGTTTATTTGTCCTTCTTTCACATCGGTTGTTCGCTCGCTGCTGTTGTTGATGTTGTGTGCTGTGCATTGACCTGATTTATTTTATAGAGAAATTTAGGGGGTTGGTGGGAAAATATCTAATTTCCGAACCGAGCAGCCGAAAACTAGTATCTTATCATTTCTTTGCGTCAAAATTCATATTAGGTTATTTTCTGTCAAAATTAAGAGTGAACCCATCATACATATAACTCTTCTTCGTTGCTTATTATTCCAATCAGACTCTTTAAAAAAACATTAACTGCGGTCTTCATAATTTGAATAAGCAAAAATAAGCATAAAATGGTAAAAATTAACAGTTTTTAATCCTGTGTTTCATAAAAACGTAACTTGTTTCATACAATATGCACAGATCTCAAAAGGGTAAAATATCTAGGAACTAAATAAAAATTCAGGCAGTCGGAAGCCCCAGGGCGTTGGAAGCTTTAGTGGATATTTAGGGAACTACGAGTATGTCGCTTCGAAGATCTTCAGCTTCTTGCCTTTTGTTCTTTGGAATATGATTTTCAAGTAGGTAGGGAGAGAAAATGCTAAGGAGGATGAAATAGAACTCATTGATTTTTATAAAATATTCTACTAATTATATATCCAAAAACTATGTATAATCAATAGGCGACTCATAAGTGCACTGTCGGATAGCGGACTCATAGCAAATCCGTACAATCATTCAATTCATATAATCAGTACAATCCATGTACTCAGTAATAGTAGGGGAGCCCAAGAGGGGATTTTCGGATTTACTCGAGCGCGTCAGATTAAAATATACACCTGGCATCCTGTTGAGTACTGTCATGATTAAAAACTCTTTTATATAGGTACTGATTTTTTTATCTTATTCCCGGGTGTCAAAATGCTAGTGAATATTCGAACTCTTCCAATATTGCCAAAATACCGGTTTTTTTATTTCGCTGTTTTGTATACTATTCATACTAAAATCATCAGATTACTGAATTACTACTACCATGCATTTAAATTCCTGAAATATTACTCACCATGCATTTAATTTTTCTACTATTCATCGATATTTGTCGTGATTTTAAATTTAAAAAAAATTTAAACCTACAGACGCTCTCCCCACTGGTTAAACGGAAAACGTCATATAATCTTTTAATCTTCCTACCACCCATCCTATAAAATGCTCAAGGTCCTGATGACGCTCGAGTAAATCCACAATTAGCCTCGTGGGCACCCTTACAATAATGTTTTCCAAAATTAATTCATTTCATATGGTAGTAGAATTATTTTCATTCCCAGTTACATCCCGACGCGACGCTTCAATAATGTTAATGAAGCCTGCGAATTGGTCTCATTTGAATTTATCTATCTGTAGAAATAACTACATACTAAAATCACAACATTATAAATTATAACTTATCTAAAATATTTGAGCGCAATCCTGACAAGTATTGCAATCACTAAGATTAAGATGAACAATGTAATCATAAATTAATATTATTATGTGTATTTAGCCTAATAGTCCGCCAACATCATGCTTTCGAGAAACTTTATATAACAATTTTGTGGAAAACGTAGTAACAGTCTATTTACCGACTTCCAAAAGAAGGAGGTACTGTATTCGGTTGTATGTATTTTATTTTTTTTATATATGTTCACCGATTACTCCGCCGTTTGTGGACCGATTTTCAAAATTCTTTTTTTGTTCGTATGCTTATACTCCCGAGGTGGTCCCATTGTCACCAAATCAGGATCTGATGATGGGATCCCAGGGAAATCGAGGGGAACTCTCAAATTTTATAGGCACACACATTGATTTTCTTATAGTTTCTGAAGCATAAGAGATATTTACGCATAGAAATCATCATCTCATGTTGCTGAGCTGATGATGGAAGGTACTGCGACAGTGAGGAGTTGAGAGCAAATTCTTTCAATAAATAGTTTTTTAATCGAAATCTTACATTCCCGAGGTGGTCCAACTGTAACCAAGTCAAAGTCTGATGAGGGGATCCCAGAGAAATCGAAGGGAACATTCAAATTTTATAGCACAACAAATGATTTTCATATTTATACAAAGCAAAACGAACATTTGTTTATAATTATCGTCATATCATGTTGCTGAACTGATGATGGAAGGTATTACGATGGTTAGGAGTTAAGAGCAAATTCTTTCAATAAATGGTTTTTTGTTCGAAATCTTACATTCCTGAGGTGGTCCAACTGTCACCATGTCAAAATCTGATGATATGATATTAGGGAAATCGAGGGAAACACTGAAACTTAATAGGAACACACACATGCTTTTAGTCATATTTTTAACATAATACAAATATTTATGTCTGGTAATTATCACCTGCTGTTGCTTAACTGATGATTTAAGGTACAACTCATCAACGGTTAGGAGCTGAGAGCAAATTCTTTCTTTAATTTATACGTTCAGGTGGACTGATAGTATTTCTTTCAGACTTTTAGATGGCTATTAGATAAACATGACTATAAAAGGTAAATCTGTTTAAAGTTTAGAAGTTAAGTGAAATTTTTTTCCAATTATGCTAATACATACAGAATTATTAAAATTACTAAAAAGAGTGAAATAAATTAAGTTTTTAACAAAAAAATAGAACTGACTTCAAACGGTAAAAAATAAAATTGTTCAGTACCTACTTCTTCCGGCTTATGGTAATGACTCTTAAAACTATTTTTGAAGTCGGGCCCTTAGTGAAATGTCCTGTCTTAGTAAATATAGTGTACCTTTCGTTCTGAATGGGCACCGACTCCAATATAGTTTTAACAGTCATTACCATAAGCAAGAAGAAGTAGGTATTGTCCCGCTGTCTGTACTGTCGGTGCCAATTTAGAACGAATGGTACGACATTTACTAAGGGCCCGACTCCAGAAATAGTTTTAAGAGTCATTACCATAAGCCGGAAGAAGTAGGTACTGAACAATTTTATTTTTTACCGTTTGAAGTCGGTTCTATTTTTTTGTTAAAAACTTAATTTATTTGTGTATTGTATTTTCAGTACTTAGTACTGTAAATGTATTATAAAATGTATGTAGTTATTTTAAGAACTAAAACCAACATTTTCTAACCGTTATAACTTATATAATATATAATTAGTGGACTGTTATAAGTTATAATTTCTTATAACCTAATTTTATAATTTAAGATTTTTCTTATGTAGAGTAAAATAAATACCCTTTCATAAATATGTAACCAATAATAAAGTTCTACCTATAAACAAAACATTCTGGCTTAGTCGGGTAATATTATATACCTATCATATTATATACCTATCATATTATATATATTTTTCATCTTGTATTTTCAGTAAGTTTTCATTTAGTATTTTTATAAAGTACTCACTTATTTTCTTTTACTATTTCTTCGGCACTTTTTTCATTAATAGATGCGCTTTGCTCAATGTCCATATTTTAAATACTTGATATAAACGATTTTACAAGTATAGACAGTCGAGCCAATATAAGGAGCGTCTGCCTTTCTAGACGAGCCGTCATCAGCTGTCACCTCTCCGTCTTACGAATATTCGTACTCTATCGTATATGTACTTAGAATAACGGGTACGATAATCTAAGTAGATACGCTATACAAATCTATTATGTGTACAAAATGATAATAAGTCCATCAAAATCTTCCGCTAGCAGCAAGTACTCTCGATGTTTTTCTGCTACAGAATACTTCATTATGATTAACTTCCTACAACTGAAAAATATTCACAATATAGATGTCACAAGATACCATGTTTTATTGCAAATCTTTTGCGTCAAAGGCAATAACAATTCATTTTTCATCAATATACGTTGATACGAGTACGAATGCGATATCTCATGAAAAATGTATGCCCATACATTTTGATGACGTTTGGGAAAAGAAAATTGAGTAAAGCAAGTTTACGATCACACGTTTTACACTCATAGCCGCACAGCAGGGTAGGTGTACCTATACCCTGTGTCGTGGGTACCATGGACACACACATAGACACAAACACCCAGACTGAGAACAGAACCTGAAACTCATTATTTCAGTCTCTGCTGCTTCCACAGCAACAACAATGTGAATATCTAAATATCCAGCGACATTTGGGGAATTTAGTGTGTCACAGCAATATTAAATAGCAATAAGAAGGTACGGGGATGGGAAAAAATATATTTTATGAATGTTGTCATTGCTTTCTCCGCACTCTGCTCTCTGTGATGAATTCGTTGTTTAGTTTGAGGGGGAAAAGCCATAAGAGTTTTGTAAAGACCAAAAATAAGCGAGTATAATTATATCTGGTGTAAGAGATATCTGGAACTCATGAACATCTGCTTCTTATACATTTATGCCCATACATTTTGATGACGTTTGGGAAAAGAAAATTGAGTAAAGCACGTTCACGTTTCACACGTTTTACACTCATAGCCGCACAGCAGCGTAGGCGTACCTATACCCTGTGTCGTGGGCCCCATGGACACACACATAGACACAAACACCCAGACTGAGAACAGAAACTGAAACTCATAATTTCAGTCTCTGCTGCTTCCACAGCAACAAAAATGTGAATATCTAAGTATCCAGCGACATTTAGGGAATTTAGTGTGTCACAGCAATATTAAATAGCAATAAGATGGAACGGGCTCGAGAGAAAATATATTTCATGAATGTAGATATTGCTCTCTCCGCACTCTGCTCTCTGTGATGACTACATTGTTTAGTTTGAGGGAAAAATGCCGTCTGAGTTTTTAAAGACCAAAAAATAAGCGAGTATAATTATATCTGGTGAAAGAGATATCTGGAACTCATGAACATCTGCTTCTTATACATTATTGCCCATACATTTTGATGACGTTTGGAAATCCCGGTGGACACAAGTGGTCACAAGTGGACACAAGTGGTGGTGGTAGTCTTTTCAATGCATATCAATGGATCTTTTAACACCGTTTACAAATTTATCAACTGCTGTCTGGTATGGTTTATAAATTTAAATAGTACTAAAAACTTAATATACCTTCCAAAGTATGTAAACGCATAGAATTGTCGACTAGCTGTCACGATCGACCGCCCCTAACATTGTTAAGCATAATAAAAAGCTCTTCGTTTAAGTAAAAGCTACATAACGCCACAAAAAAATTCCATGTGTCGTATAGAGACAGATTTGAACAGATATTAAAATCATAATTCCAATTTCTGCCCCATTGTGAATCGAAATTTTGAACGATCGGCTTTTTGAACAATCTGGCATAGTAACCTTAATTGTGCCATAAGGGTTGTCGAAAGATCTTACTTATTTACGAGTTTCTCCCCGTTATTAGAAAGGACTAGAAATTAGTCCACAATGCTGCTCCAATACAGTAGTAGATGCGTGTTAGTGGCCAACCAGTTGTCGCATGTTTTTAAACACATAAGGCCTCCGACAAGGTTTAACGATTGTTATCTATCAATAACAACGGGGACCGACGACTTAACGTGCCACACTATAACGTGTGCAATACACTAGAAGAAGTGCAATCTAAGTATGAAACCTGTAGGATTGGCGTCCCTCAAGGTAGTGTACTTGGCCCACTTTTGTTTTTGATATATATTAATGAACTACCAACAGTAACAAAATATCCATGTGTTATGTTCGCAGACGATGCAACAATCATATTTCATAATGATGGTAAATCAGTCGAAGATTACAGAAATGAAATTAAACTAACACTTTTAACGGTTAAAACATGGCTTGAAAATTTGAACCTCACAGTAAATTTAAATAAAACCAAAGTAATGCAGTTTAAAAATTATAAACAAGACTTGGAAAATCTTAATATTCAATTAGGTGCTGTAGAAATAGAGGAGGTTACGCAGACGAATTTCTTGGGAGTCTCTTTAGATACCAATATAAATTGGAAAAGTCATATTAACAACATAAATTGCAAAATATCCTCAAATTGCTACGCTCTTTCAGTTCTTGTAGATACCTCAACGATTGAAGTAGCCAAAAGTTTTTACTATGGAAACATTTATCCCCTTCTAACATATGGAATAATATATTGGGGAAACTCTGTCAATGTGAGTAGTACTTTTATGTTACAAAAGCGTAGCCTTAGAATACTGTATAGCAAAGCAAGCGATGATTCTATTCGATCATTATTTCTCGAAGAAAAAATTCTAACATTGACTGGTATATATATATTAGAAATTTGCACTTTCGTTTATAATAATAAAAATCTTTTTGAAAAGAAAGCTAACATGCGCGTCAGAGATGTTCCCGCAAGGCAAAATGATAACGATATTTTATATCTACCTCGAATAAAATGTCACATTTTTAAAAAGAGTACATACATATATGCCATTAAAGTTTACAATAAATTACCTAAAGATATAAAAATGTTGCCAAATACAAAATTCAAGAAATCACTTAAACAATGGCTCATTAAAAAAGTTTATTATAGTATTAATGAGTACTTTGATGACAAAACCTTTTGAAACCATCTATTGAATAAAAGTACAAAGGTTTGGGAAGCTTTTTCGCGATAAAATATAAATGCAACAATGCCTGAGAGTTTTTTTTCCTCCGGCTTTTTTTCTCTCATTGACCCAGCGGTGGGTAGGCATTAAAGCCGAAGATCCGTTAAAATTTATTTAACGGATTCTTAAAACTTTAAAATAAACTTTAAATTTAAAATTTAAATTAAGTTATAATTGTAATTAATTTAGTACCTAAATAAATAACTGTAGGTTAATTTAGTGATTATTGGATGCCTGAATAAGGTAGACTGTTTAAATACTATTGTTAGATGCAAACACCAAAATTTTTTTGTAAACAGTCATCAATAAACGTTTTTCATTTCATTTCATTTCATTTCATTTCATTTCACACCTATGTTTCAATACAATAGGAGCTGCGGGTTAGTGGCTAACCAGCTGTCACAAGTTTTTAAACACATAAGGCCTCCGACAAGGTTTAACGAATGTTATCTATCGATAACAACCTTGACCGACGGCATAAAGTGTCACACCGACCAAATCAATGTCACATACATATGTATATGTATATAGATACCTCATTCGTTACTTTATAGACGTATACAATATTCATGAGCGGAATCCAAACTGCGACACAGGTGCGTTTAGGGATGAGGTGATGTTAGTGACATCTAACAGTATTTACCTGATTGCAATATGATTCAAATTATTGTATACGTGGTAGAGTTATCATGGTTCAACTTTGTTCTCTGACTTTCAATACTCATAAGTAAACTAAAATCTAGAAAAGACAACACAGAGAGATAATATGTCCTGACATCTAATACCTTTAAACGACATG
This sequence comes from Pyrgus malvae, assembly GCA_911387765.1. Lineage (NCBI taxonomy): Eukaryota > Metazoa > Arthropoda > Insecta > Lepidoptera > Hesperiidae > Pyrgus > Pyrgus malvae. The sequence continues at coordinate 23,646,424 of OU426953.1, forward strand.
GGCATGCTTTACATTCGTACGCCCCCTAAAAGTTGACGAATGGCTCAATTCCACAAGATCGAGATGTCTTATGAGGTCGCGGAAGAATGCGAGAGCACGAGCTACGAATACGAGCAAAAAGTGTGCTGAGGATCACCGTGAGGTTTTAGCCGGTTGGAGTCCGGCATAACCTCTCTGTTATGAGCTATGAGGTTAAAACAATAAAGGTGTGACGCACAATTTTAAACTATTCTTGCGTCAAATGAAGATACATGATTGAACGTTGTAGAACTTATGTAGCTTGACAGAAAAATATCCTTCAGACCAACCAATATTCAATCAGCACATTGATATGGACGCTTCATTCCTTGCGTTTCTAGGATGTATGCAATATTCATGCCGGCTAGGCAGTGCAGGTGCGTCCGGAAGAGCAGGTGTCCCTAGTAACATCTACGTGACTTCTGTATGGGAAAGCGAACATATAATCATGAGATTTAGTATAATTTTTGTAAAATATTAGTTTAGTATATTAAGGTTATTTTGCTTAATTTTATGGGCGAGAATGTATTATTAGTAAAGTTATTTTTATTACCGTTAATAACATAAGGAAGAAAAATAGAGGGAGACTTATGTCCAGTGAACTTCTAAATTCTGATAGTTGAACATGTGAAAACATACCTATATCTAAAAATGGTCTACATAATAGAGAGTCTCGGAATAAATCTTTCTTTTTTTTATCTTCCTTAAGTCTTTCCATGCTGTGATTATATCAATGCTTAAGGCATTAAATTTCGTCACTAACTAAGGTCAGTAAGAAAACAAATATGTACCATATATATCTTCTATATCTATATCTATTATTACATATAATAAATCTGTAACAAGTCGGTTTCTGTACATTGAAGATATTTGAGAAAAACTGTGACTAGGGCTATTATTTAGCGTAATAGAACCCAAAGCAATGATTTTTAGAATTATTGTCTGTTTGTCTGTTTATCTGTTTGTCTATTTCTCTATTTGTCTGTTCGTTTGTGCGCGCTAATCTCAGGAACGGCTTAACGTAGAAGGATGTGGTTTTCATTGGGGTATTGGTATTTTTTTAGATTAACATTTAGTGTTTGTTTTATTTGAATCAATTCACAAATAAAAAAGTAACGTCAATTTCAAGAATTTATCGATCAGTGTTTGGAAGTATCGTTGTTGATTTATCGAAAACTTCAGTTAATGTATTGAAATTTTATAATTTACAATCCCTTAAATGGCTCAAATGATAACATGAAACTTATAAATGAAAAGAAAAATAGATAATACATAGAAAAAAAAACCAACATAAGATAAGCTGGCAGTAATAAGGTAAACTGTACAAAATAGGGTTCACACTTTTTCGTACAGAGGGCCCACTCTGCAAGCATCCGTCCGTAAGTTCTAACATATTCGGAATCAATTTTAGCATACTCAGATCGCTTCTTTTTCATGAATTAATAAGATAAGCGTTGTCATTGATGACATTAAGCTATTGAATGAATAATATTGCTAGAATTTCTTCAATCTAATCCAAAAATAAGGCCCGAAAATTTACTTAGCTTCGGATACGGGCGTACAGAGTGGGCCCTCTTGTCCCACACGTCGACAATAATTAATTAATATTTTAATATATACATAAAGCTGAAGAGTTTGTTCGTTCGTTCGTTTGTATGTTTGTTTGAACGCACTAATCTCAGGAACTACTGGTTCCAATTGAATTTTTTTTTTGTGTTGGATAGTCCATTTATCGGGGAAGGCTTTTTTTATAAATAAACCGAACAAAAAGGCGGACGGGTCGCGTGGTGTTAAGCGATCACCGTCGCCCATGGACACGGGCAACCCCAGGGGAGCCACCCGAAAACTTTAGGCTATATAACATCATGCTGTGACTAATACCGAAGTCCACGCGGAAGAAGTCGCGGGCAGCTACTAGTTTCCTAATATATCTCCACCAACCCGCATTGGAGCAGCGTGGTGGAGTAAGCTCCAGGCCAATAATGGGGAGAGACCCGAGCCTAGCAGTGGCACGCAAAAAGGGTTGGAGCCATATTTCCTTAACTTAATAAGGGAACCAGTCACTGATGCTTTTTTTATAAATAAACCGAACAAAAAGGCGGACGGGTCGCGTGGTGTTAAGCGATCACCGTCGCCCATGGACACGGGCAACTCCAGGGGAGTCACCCGAGAACTTTAGGCTATATAACATCATGCTGTGACTAATACCGAATTCCACGCGGAAGAAGTCGCGGGCAGCCACTAGTTTCCTAATATATCTCCACCAACCCGCATTGGAGCAGCGTGGTGGAGTAAGCTCCAGGCCAATAATGGGGAGAGACCCGAGCCCGAGCCATATTTCTTTAATTTAGTAAGGGAACCAGTCACTGATTGTTTTTTTTTTTTTTTAATTAAAGCTACTTATATAAAACTTTACAAAACCACTTCTGAATCATTCACATTACACATAACTTCATAAGCAAAGCAAATGTGCTTTCGGTCAGTTGGCTCGTAAAGGAAGTTTTTGCTAGAAAGTTGAGTAAATTTGCTTAATTCCTCCATCACCAGCTATTATTTTACACAAAATTTGGCTCAAAGCGTTAGAGAGTTAAACTTTAGCGGCTTTAGCTCTGAATGGGGATAAGTTGACGGAAAATGGCTGACCTCTGATAGTTTGCCCCGAATTCTTCATATATTAAATTAAAATCTTTTTACCACGCCCACTCAGCGCATGGATTCACACTTCTGAAAACTTTAGTTTCAAATACAAAACAATATTAATTATAAATGAATAAATCAACTAAGAAAAAACTTAAACATAAATAAAATATCTAATACCTTTAAACCAGCATTCTTGTATATACCTAAATATATTTTTTGAATCTCGGAAACAGCTCCAAAGATTTTGACGAAATTTAGTACCCTGGTTTCGGGGGTGATAAATCGATCCAGCGAGGTTTTATTTTTAGAAATTTTAAATTAAAAGACTAAATTCAGCGATAATCAACTTAAATATAAACTGAAAAATACGACTCTTCCTGACATCTATTTTGGAGAGTATTAATAATACTGTGGAGTAGAACGCCGTTAAACGCTATCCGCCAATCCGACGTTCAAAGTAATGACAATGTCGATTTGAAAGATATCTATAAAAATGTGTTCATTGAATTAAAGCTTCCTTGGCCGAATGGTTACGTGGGCTAACTGCGGAATTAGAGTCCCGGGTTCATACCTCAATCAAAACCATATTGAGTTTTTTTTGTGTTTTTTTTTTATTGTGAGTTATTTCAGATGGCGTTATTAAGTAACACTAAGTAAATGAGTGTTTCGTTTTATATTATTTTGTTTAATAATCAAGCCGAAAATACATTTTTTCGCACTGTTATTTTATTACACAACACTCGTGCACTGTTATTAACCTAAATCGAACATTATGCCATCAACTTTATCCGATATAACTCAAAAATACACCAAGAAAATTAAAACAAAACAAGAGAACAACTTTTCCTCTCATACTTCCCGCCAAATTCCCTTTTTAACACGCTTATATTAGCTTGACCTGTATGTATGTACGATATGTGACGGATCTTTTAACTTCATTTTCACCTACTTCGAAGCGTCTGATTAACTTGAAAATTTGCACAAGGGCCAAGGGCCGATGACAATGCAATAATATGAAAAAAAAATCCAACTAAAAATTAAAAATAAATAATGTACTTAGTTTACAAAACTAAAAAACACGCTTTTGTGAAAATACGAAATAAAAGTAAAAAATAAGAAGAAAATGTTTTTCTTGTAAAAAAAGCGTAGGGTGCATGGTGTTTTTGTGTGTGTTTTTTAGTTTTGTAAACTATTTCACGTTGGTTTACAATTGATTGACAACTTGATACTTGGCCAGAGTGTGCATTTTCCGTCAAGTTTTGCTTGTACATTCTATTTCAGTAAAATTCTATCCCGCCTATTATTCAGCCTCGTCAACTAAACCAAAATTACGGCAAAAAAGTGCGAACCAATTTACTTGAACCATGAAATCGGAACCCATCATTCGACTACACGCTAAAAGGGTTGTCACTCATAAATAATAACGGACCGTGTACATTCTATCCGGATCGGGCCGGATAAGCCGAACTGTAGCCTAATGTATATTTGCATAGTGTTGTGAATATTCCCTAACTTGATAAATGGTACTGGAGTAAATTTATATGGATGAGTCGATGACATTAGAAGTACGAATAAATACGTAGATGGTTTATTTATTACTAGTTGTGCCCCACGGTTTCACCCGCGCGCGAAAGGATCATTAGCAGGAAGTGAATATACTCCGCAAATTTGGTCCTTATTTTATTTAAAATTACCTACAGCATTGCGTATGCAGTCCTCGATCCATTATTACCAATAATATGCTGTAGGTAACCTTTTATCTACACTGTATTGTTCAATATGTTTAATGCTGTATTTTTGAATTTGTGGTGTACAATAAAGCAGATTTGTATTTGTAACCTCCGTGCGCACCGCACTGCCGCCGCGCCGTGTCACTCTAAAATAATGAGTACAATATTAGACCCAGTTTCGCATCATTCTTAGCTCTCATTAAATAAGCTACTGAAACCTTCTCTTAATTAATAAAAGTAAAGCAGTTAAAAATGTAACAAAATAAAATTTATAAATTAAGATAAGAAGAACGGATCGCTATCAAACATAAAATTATCATATAAGCGCTGCAAATCAATTTTAAACGAAGTCGTTGAGACACAACCGTCAGCAATAGCCCTCTCGCACGTTCTGTGCCCGCGCGACAGGCAGCCTTTGTGATATTGGTTCGTTGGTGGGAGAAGCGTATAAAGGATAGCGGCCGCCCGCGACTTCGTCCGCGTGGATTTTAGTTTTAGAATTTTCCTAAAATAAAAGAAGTCTGAGTTATTCCTTATTACATCAGCTACCTGCCTGTGAAAGTCCCGTCAAAATCGGTCTAGCCGTTTCAGAGATTAGCCGGAACAAACAGACAGACAGATAGACAGACAGACAGACTAAAATTGTAAAAAATGTTAATTTGGTATATGTACCGTATAAACATTCATATGCATGTAGAAAAAAGTGATTATTTTAATATTACAGACAGACACTCCAATTTTATTTATTTGTATAGAGTATAGATGTTATTTCCATTAGGTTCACTGTTCCTTAAAGGTATGCACATTATAGCAATTATTTGATCGTGAAATTTAACAGAATGATTTGAAGTTGAAAACGAGAAAAGTATAACGCCATCTATTTGGTTATCTATCTTTATCACACTTGGCTGGCTGCAACCCTTTTTGCGTCCTACTACTGGGCACGGGTCTTTTCCCATTATTGGGGAGGCCTGGAGCTTACTCCACCATGCTACTCAAATGCGAGTTGGTAAAAATTATCGCAATTAGGCGTGGAGATAGACGCATTGCATTTAAGACATTCTTTTAGCAACGTCTATCGTTGGTTTAGTCGCTATTTAGAAGCTAAATGCAGTGAACAAATTGATTCGACCCTTGGTTTTCACACTGCTATGAGACTTAAATAGCCAACAAAATACGATACAGTATCGAAGCAGTCGCCAAATCACCGATCACTGATGACAAAAGTATCAATCCTATGAGACTTTAAGAGATTATGGTTTACGAAGTGAAGAAAATAGAAAACAAAAGACGAAACTATGAGAAACGTCAAACACCGAGAAAAATTCGTGCCTGTTAACGAAACACGAAAAGGGTGGAAACAAAACATCCTTATGTTTACTAACATCATTATCATGGTGACACTTCACATCACACAGATCACTGACTTTGTATAATATTGCGTGGCTTTGTTTACATTGAGATTACTCAACTTATGAACATCTTGTTGCTGTAATAATAATAATTATATTTGTACAATATAATAACTATAATATATAATAAGAGCAGCAATGGCCGAGTGGTCAAAAACCGTGGTCTTCGACGCGACCGATCCCGGGTTCAATCTCTCGGCGCGCACCTCTGACAAAGAAATTTGTAATGTGCGCATTAATCGCTGCTCCACGGTGATGGAAAATATTTAGATATTTAATTGATTACGATGTTCTCCATCGCCGTAGCATGCCTGAGAGAAATACATAATTTTTCGAAAGAATGACATCCACCAATCCGTATTTGGCCAGCGTGGTGGACTATGGTCTAAATCCACTTGTGAGAGGAGACCAGTGCCCAGCAGTGGGACATAAAAAAGATTGAAAAAAATTTATATGCCAGTATTCTGTGACAGCTAAGTACAGGGGGGATAGAGGGGGGATAGAAGCTTCTTATTAGCAGAAGGTAAAGTGGAGTACTTAGTATGTATCACAAAAGACCAGATTGGTGCTTGCTTAAATGGTATTGGCTCTAAAAACGACCTAAATAGTTTATGGTAAGAGCAAATTGTTTCTTTTTTATGTGAATAAAGACACAAAAAGTTTTAAAGTTGAGGAAGGAAAGGCCTTGTGAAAGACAAGGCATAAATATGTCGTTAATTCCAGTCGGTCATCCCAAAATCATCCTTAAATCCTGTGGTAGGTTGTACGCAAAGACAAAGACTTTTATTTGCACAAATATGGGTGTTTACAAAAGGTGTTTTTATACATTTGGTTCGCCATATTTACCTTCATGAGGTATGCAAATATTACAATTATTAAAAACTTAACTAATTACAAATTACAAATATACTTAAATGTACTTTGAAATAGCGTTATTATTTTATTATATTTATACTACTTTTATCGTTATTTATACCCAAATTGCGCCTTTTTCTTTATTAATTTTATTTATTTTTACTTTTCGGATCGGATCCGATCGTCAGCTTTGGGTACCCAAATTGCAGGGTTTTTGTACACTGAGAGGAAAAAAAAGCCGGTGGAAACAAAACCTCCCAGGTTTTTATGGAATTCCTTTATGCCTCTTTATTGTTTAGAAAATCAGTGATCGATTAATATGCCTTTTCTAGTATATACGTTTTAAGTTCCTTTTTAAACTCATTGCCCGCTTTTATTTTGAGGAATTCCGGTAGGTTATTGAATATTTTTGGTCTTATGCAAAAGACACTGTTATGATATGCAACAAAAAAACTGATGCATTTCATCAGTTTTTTGGTTGTATCAATTTCCTTTGAAATATCGATTTCAACCACTCAACACCATTCACTTGGTTTAAAAAACCGATAGGTATTTATAAAACTCCGTCCAATAAAATACCAGACCATCAGCATTTCGTTACCTCTAAGGAACAATAACAAGAACAATTTATTTCCAGTTTTTCTTTTCTCTGGCGTGCTCTCAATTGACACTTTTATCAGTTTAATGAATCATGGCATCATATGGCGTTGATAGTTCACTTAAAACTTCGCCAAGTTTCGACAAAGTTTTGCTGTTTTGTGGCGGCTTCATAATTTCATTAATCATTTAGTTCTTCCTTGATAATAACTGTTGATCACAATAGGTTTTTGTGATCCATCTCAAATTTGCACATAAACGTCTGAGCCGAAATAAGTCAGATTAGGTATTTGGGGAATTATATATTTGAGTTAACTTTGTTCTTCAGAGTTTGCTTCTTCCTGCAAAGAACTGGCTGCTTCCAAGTGACACTTTTATATAGTTTAATGAATTAAGTCGGCACATGGCGGTGATGTATACTTAAAACTTACTAGACTTTGGATAAACTTTTACTATTTGGTGGTGGTTTTAGGATGTCATTAATCATTCTGTTCTACCATGACAAATGGTAGCGTTTTTGCTTTTCTCGATTTTGCACATAAACATCTAAAATGAGAAAAATATGATTAGACATTTTGACAACATTATAAATTAGAGTTGATTTCAGGCTAACATTAAACATTGTTTTGATTGGTTTATGTTTTAACTACACTGAATTTAGTATTTTCAGAAGTAATCCGTCATTTCTGTGTGGTGTCGGAAAGTTATACACGAGCGAGCTCTCGGGTCTTACCCAATAATTGCACTTGCACCTTACGTCACCTTGAAGCGCGCATGGCCCGGCGGTTAGCGTAGAACGCAAACGATCTGTGTAACTAAGCCAAACGGGCGCGGTCGGGTATGAGATGGGTGACCGCTAGTGGCAAAAAATTTTATGCTCACTTCCGTACTTCAGAGGGCACGTTACACCGTCAGTCCCATTTGTTGTCGACAGGTAACAGTTTGAAAACATCCGACAGCGGGCCACTAACCCGCATCTCCACCAACCCGTATTGGAGCAGCGTGGTGGAGTAAACTCCAGGCCTCCCCAATAATGGGTGCCCAGCAGTGGGACGCAAAAAGAGTTGCAGCCTACGTCACCTTACTACTCCAATGAAAGTAGAAAAAAAGTAAAGAAAGAAATTAAAACGAAAGACAACAGTGCTAAATACTCTTAAAATGCATAACTCAAAATACCAGGGCACTACTACGCTTCCTTCTTAAAATAAATAATAACAAAGAACAATATATTTCGAGTTTTCTTCTGTTTGCCTCTACCTACAAAGATCTGGCCGCTTCCAAGTTACACTTTTATTCCGTTTAATGAATCATGGCGGCACATGGCGGTGATAGTTCACTTAAAACTTCGTCGAGTTTGGACAAACTTTTGCTGTTTTGTGGCGGCTCCACGATGTCATCAATCAATCCGTTGTTTTCATGATAATGTTGCGTTTTCCAACCAATGACATATTTTATTTAAAAGACTTTGTTCGTTACGATTCTTTGTTGGTACTGAGTTGATCGTATTACATTTCGTGTAGGTACACGTTTCTGTAAATACTATATTGGTTTATTTTATTTTATTCATTTTCTGTGACAACCCTAAAATTATAGTTAGATTCTAGCAATGTTAATAGGAAGTTTCTAGTTAAATGATAATATTCTCCAAAGATTCTCTTCAAATATTCAGATCAAAAATATATTTCAATAGGGTTCCGCCCGCGGCTCCATTCACTTGGGCTATTCGTTTTTTTCCATACGGATGTTATATTATTATTTTCCCCGGGAAAAAATTAGCTTCTGTAACAACCCCAAACTATCACCACGCTAAGAATCGGGTCAATGCATAATCGTCACCCCATTGCGACATGAAATAAGGACAAACAAACAAACACACTCACACACACACATACATGAATAACATTTGTAAGGATGGATACAAAATAAAACGAAGCACGAATAATTCAATATCGAATTATGCAATGTAGCATCACAAAATCATCCTTCTGTTACATAAACTCATATATTTTCCACAGTAAGCAAGTATGCAAACATGAAGAGGCTCTGAATTAAGAACATATTTGCATGATTTTAACTGCGCAGGTGTTGCGTTCTGAAAGGGGAAAAGCACACTTCAACGCACCTTTAGTTTTAATGCTAACATAATACTCGTAAAATATAACTAGCTGTGGCTGCAACCTTTTTGGGGAGGCCTGGAGCTTACTCCAGCAGGCTGCTCAAATGCGGGTTAGTGGAGATGCGGGTTAGTGGCCAACCCGCCGTCGGACGTTTTCAAACCACCCATAAGGCCTCCGACAAGATTTAACGACTGTTATCTTTCGACAACAACCGGGACCGACGGCTTATCGTGCCCTCCGAAGCACGGAAAACGCACATAATTTTTTTTGCCACTAGCGGTCAACCATCTCTCACTCGACCGCGCCTTAGCGCCTTACCAAATAAAATTAATTAGATAAATGAGCACAAAAATAAGAAATGTTTTGGTAATAAAAACATTGCCCTAGTGGCATAAATCAGGAAGAAAACAGACGAGAGCGTTTATCTGGAGCCGCTCACATTTCCTTATAAGGGAACTTCCGTGTTTATGTAAATAGTTCCACTCTAACATTATATGTCTCATAGCGGAGCAAAAATGTCATCTCGTCACAAGTATTTGGAATTTGTTAATATTGTGATAGTAACTCGCGTAGCTTTGCGACGTGTTTCAACACAGAATCATCCATTCTATTTCTATTGGAATCGAAATGTACAGTGACTGAGGAATACGGTACAGTTGTGTCAGTCGTTTCCGTCAACAGTTTGACATTCGATGGGCTCCGAATGGAACTTGATCGACAGAAACGCGGGCTGGAAAATCTGGAAAATACATACGAAGCTCGTTCAAAGGATGTGGTTTTAGAAATAAGCTATTTTACTTTGCATAGTTTTAAATCGAAGTTATAATATTACTATTTTTTTATTGAAAATATTCATGAGCGATTTTATATGCACCTCGTTTCTCCCGTGGGTATAATGCGCGATCGTTGCGCCCAGAAGGAGCGTACCAACGCGCGAGTATTTGGGGACAACTGTCATTTCGGTATCAAAATTTTGGTGCTGCATTTCTCTTGACACGTGGAGTTCGCGAGTTAGCTGGATGCAATAGAGCGTATCTCTACATTTGCGCGCAAAGCTCGCGAATCGCGCACGACCCGACTGTCTGGCAAAGTGGCAGCAACCATTTTTGCATCCCACTGTTGGGCACGGGTCACTCCCCCTTAGTGAGGAGGCCTGGAACTTACTCCACCACACTGCTCCAATGCGGGTTGGTGGAGAGTGGTCTGGCAAAGTATGTAAACGCAATTTACGCATGTATTTTGAATTCGCGATGCTTGTGGACTCAATTTATTGGCGCCTTATATCTCGTTAAAGTTATTTCTGTACAAGGCCTTAGTGTGCTAATGATGTTATTGCGAAAATTATTTATTTAAGGTAGTTTGGAAAGCTATGCGTGTGCCACGTCGCCACCACAATACAAAAAGCTTCTTTATAATTATTGTCTATTGTGTCGCCACGGATTTTTTTGTACCTAGCGCATTATAATAATATTTCATATAAAAAAGGATTGAATAGTAGAAATTATGAAAAAAAGAGCCAGTCCTCCGCTCATATACACTTAAGATAAATAAGTAATTATGACTATATATATGCTCCGATAACCCTTTTAGCGTGTTTGCTCGCCATTACAATGGGTTCCGATTTCACGCGTGATACAAACAACGGCATTTTTTGTTGTTTAATTTTGCTCTGACTAGCTCGGCTGGCTAGTTGTAACCCATTTTCATCCCACTGCTAAGAACGAGTCTCTCCCCATTCTTGGGGAGGCCTGAAGCATAGTCCACCACGCTACTCCAATATGAGTTGGTTGATCCAAGTGACCAAATATAGCAACATTTTTATGGGCTGATTGTTTTTAATTAGTGGGTACATTAAACATTAAGTAATTAAGAGATAGGATGGAAAATTAGGTTATGTTTACAATGTGATAAGAGTTACCACTTAAACATTATGTAAATTAATGATGACTGTAATAAAACGAAAAACCTTAACTATAAATAAATTAAGTTTTTAACAAAAAAATAGAACCGACTTCAAACGGTAAAAAATAAAATTGTTCAGTACCTACTTCTTCTTGCTTATGGTAATGACTCTTAAAACTATTTTTGGAGTCGGGCCCTTACTAAAATGTCGTACAATTCGTTCTAAATTGGCACCGACAGTACAGACAGTGGGACAGTACCTAATTCTTCTTGATTATGGTAATGACTGTTAAAACTATATTGGAGTCGGAGCCCATTCATAACGAAAGGTACACTATATTTACTAAGACAGGACATTTTCCTAAGGGCCCGACTTCAAAAATAGTTTTAAGAGTCATTACCATAAGCAAGAAGAAGTAGGTACTGAACAATTTTATTTTTTACCGTTTGAAGTCGGTTCTATTTTTTGTTAAAAACTTAATTTATTTCACTCTTTTTAGTAATTTTAATAATTCTGCACATATGTATAAATATAATTGGAATTTTTTACAGTTAATTTCTAAACGTTAAAGAGATACCTTTTATAATCATGTTTATCTAATAGCCATCTTATACCCTGAAAGAATACTACTATAAGTCCACCTGAACATATAAATTAATGAAAGAATTTGCTCTCAGCTCCTAACCGTTGAGGAGTTGTACCTTCAATCATCAGCTTAGCAACATGAGGTGATAATTACCGGACACAAATATTTGTATTATGTTAAAAAATATGACTAAAAGAATGTGTGTGCCTATTAAGTTTCAGTGTTTCCCTCGATTTCCCTAGTATCACATCATCAGATTTTGCCATGGTGACAGTTGGACCACCTCAGAAATGTAAGATTTTCCAACAAAGTACCCATTTATTGAAAGAATTTGCTCTCAACTCCTAACCGTCATAGTACCTTCCATCATCAGCTCAGCAACATGATATGATGATAATTATACACAAATACCTGTTTTGATTTAGTAAAATTATGAAAATCATTTATTGTGCTATAAAATTTGAATGTTCCCTTCGATTTCTCAGGGATACCATCATCAGACTTTGACTTGGTGACAGTTGGACTACCTCAGAAATTTAAGATTTCGAACAAAAAACCATTTATTGAAAGAATTTGCTCTCAACTCCTAACCTTCGTAGTACCTTCCGTCATCAGCTCAGCAACATGCTATGATGATAATTATACAAAAATGCCTTTTTTGCTTTAGTAAAAATATGAAAATCATTTGTTGTGCTATAAAATTTGAATGTTCCCTTCGATTTCTCTGGGATCTCCTCATCAGACTTTGACTTCGTGACAGTTGGAACACCTCAGGAATGTAAGATTTGGAATTTGAAAAACTATTTATTGAAAGAATTTGCTTTCAACTCCTCACTGTTGCAGTACCTTCCATCATCAGCTCAGCAACATGTGATGATGATTACTATGCACAAATATCTCTTATGCTTCAGAAAGTATAAGAAAATCAATGTGTGTGCCTATAAAATTTGAGAGTTCCCCTCAATTTCCCTGGGATCCCATCATCAGATCCTGATTTGGTGACAAAGGGACCACCTTGGGAGTATAAGCATACGAACAAAAAAAGAATTATGAAAATCGGTCCACAAACGGCGGAGTAATCGGTGAACATATATAAAAAAAATACATACAGCCGAATACAGTACCTCCTCCTTTTAGAAGTCGGTAAAAATTACAAATAGTGCTCCTAAGGTTCTGGCTATTTTTATTCTGAACGGACCTTATACTTTAAGAAGGCCAAAGTGACACCATAAAAAAACTGTTCCAAGCTGGGCTTGCCTGGTCAGAGCGAGTCCGACGCTCATTCGGCTGAATGTGTACACACGGATTATAATGTTATTTATGCTCCGAAAACCCTTTTAGCGTATTGGCTCGCTATATGATGGGTACGGATTTTACACGTCATGTGACGTAATGCAAACAACACAATTTTTCCGGTTTAGTTTTTCTCTGACTAACGATGGATAGTTTTGTTATTTCTTTAAATAGATTATAATATTATTAATAGATGTACGACAGGGAGTGACCAAAATTAGCAACAATTTGTGACAATTTGTGGGTACGGGAATATCAATGATGAAAACAGGAATATCAGGAATGACCAGATGAATCGAAGATTAGAGTCTCTTTACAAGGAAATAGGCGTATCCATTTTATAAATTAATGTAATCAGTAAGAAATAAATTAAAAGACTAAACCACATGCAATGTAAAGTAGAGCTCCCAGTGTTGTACCCATTTTTATTCTGAACTGACCTTAATTTTTATTCTAACTATGCCAAATTCGCAAATAAGAAGCGTGCATAGCCCGGCGGTTAGCGTAGAATGCAAACGATCTATGCAGCTAAGCAAAACGGGCGCGGTCGGGTGTGAGATGGATGACCGCTAGTGGCAAAAATTTCATGAGCGTTTCCGTGCTTCGGAGGGCACGTTAAGCCGTCGGTCCCGGTTGTTGTCGATAGATAACAGTCGTTAAACCTTGTCGGAGGCCTTATGGGTGGTTTGAAAACATCCGACAGCGAGTTGGCCACTTACCCGCATCTCCACCAACCCACATTGGAGCAGCGGGTGGAGTAAGCTCTCGGTTTCCCCAATAATGGGAAGAGACCTGTGCCCAGCAGTGGGACGCAAAAAGGGTTGCAACCATGCCAAATTCGTGACAACATAAGAAAACTGCTCCAAACGCCGAACCGGGTCTATCCGGTCAGAGTGAGTCCTCAGGATCCAGATGAATGTACGACCGGGATATATAATATTATTATTTATGCTCCGAAAACCTTTTCAGCGTGTTTGCTCGCCATATGATGGGTTCCATTTCACGCGTCATACAAACGAGAATATTTTTTGCGCCTTAGTTTAGTTACCTATAACTAACAAAGCATGTATTTGGTATTCCGACTAAAATTTGTGACCGATATTTTCGAATAAACGCTATTAATAGTAGCAACGTATTTCGGGAGGAGAGCTTAGTTATTACTAACGATGCGTGTTTGGTTGTTCCCATTAAAACTAGTTAGGTACTGTTTGAATTATGCGTCTTTGAAATGTAAATGCTTTACGTTAAATTGCATAAATTAAAAAATAATGAAGATCCATGAATCACAATAAATAGGGTATGACATAGGCAGAAGAAAGATGTCATCGATAAAATATTATTATAAGAACGCCTAAAACTTATGCAATATTCGTATATCCGCGTAAAAACTGCTTTAAGCGCCATGGGCTTATCCGGTCAGAGCGAGTCCGCCTCTCATCCGACGCTCTGGCTGGATATATAATATTATTATTATTTATGCTCCGAAAACCCTTTTAGCGTGTTTGCTTGCCATATAATGGGTTCCGATTTCACGCGTCATGCAAACGAGAATATTTTTTGCGCTCTAGTTTTCCTTAACTAACGAAGCGTGAATTTATTATTCCAGCTAACATTTGCGATAGTTGATTTATATTTTTATTAACTACTGCTTTTTAATAGTTCAATGGCAGCTAGAAATAACTGACCCTCCACAGGCTCGTAAGGAATCTAGCAGTTTGATGAACCACTATATCTAGTCTACTATTGCGATGCAATTTAAAAAAAAAGCTTTTCTGAAATGAAATGAAATGAAATGTTTTTTGGAATGTTCTTTAATATTTTTAATTTTGCACTTTTGAAAGCGACTTGGCTCATATTATTGTTTGTCTACGGCGAAAAAAAAGGATGTTTATGATGTTGACTGCTTTTGTATGCGTATGTGTTTTTGCAATCGCTGCAGCTCATGGATATCTAAACTCAACAGCAAGCAAGCGTATTTCATATGAGATCACATACAGTTGTGCTAATACTCTGGAGTAAACTTAACCTAGAAGTTCCCGAAATGAACCTTTCCTCTGAACATAAAAGAATTGCTTCGCAGTTTTTATTATTTAAATGGGGTAGCAGAAGAGCATGCGGGTCGCATGGAAATTTTCACACTACCTCGAGCACAAGTCTTGTCTGAGGTCATGTAGTCTCGCTGATATGCTAGCAAGAGCCTGATGGCCGTCTTATGTAAGTCTGCCCTGAAGCCGCACCTTTCCACCAAAACGCAATAATATTAGCATGGCTAGGTGTAGAGGTACTGTCACCGATCAAACCAAAAAATTACTAACACGCCTTGAAGTTCTACTTACTCTGTCAAATCATATAGGTTCTGCTACCTCCTATAGAAATAGGCGAAGAATAAAAAGCAAACTACTTGACAATGACCTGCGTGGCGTAATGGTTATCATGCTGGACTGCCAATCGAAGGGTCCCGGGTTCGATTCCCGGCGAAACAGAAATATGAATGATGAGTTTAAATTTCTGTTCTCTGTCTGGGTGTTTGTGTTTCTGTCTTTGTGTGTGTCCATGGTACTCACGACACAGGTTATATCTGCCCTACTGTGGAGCTATGAGGGAGAAGCGTTATTTTTTCATTACTTAAAATATAATTTGTAATATCGCGTTTATAATAACTAGTGAGAAGGAGACCTGTGCCCAGCAGTGGGACATAAAATAGGCTGAAAAACAAGCTGTTATGTTACATTTTATATAATAGCAACATTTTATAATTTAGAATATGAGGATTAAAATTGACGGCGCGATGAGCCGGACGCATTTTCCCCTTTCGTACCGGCACACCTGCGCGGCTAAAATTATGTAAATGTTCTTAATTCAGGGCCTCTTCATGTTTACGTACTGCTGAGCGAATACAAGCTGATGTAACGGAAGGATGGTTTTGTGATGGTTCCTTGCATAAATAAAAGAAAATTGATTTAAAATAATGGAAAAGTTAATCTAGGTCTGTTTTTTTTAAATAACGCTTCAAACTTATAGCCGCACAGTAGGGTAGATATACCCTGTGTCGTGGGTTCCATGGACACATACATAGACAGAAACATGAACACCCTGACCGAGAACAGAAATTTTAAACTCATCACTCAAATTTCTGCTTTGTCGAGAATAGAACTCGGGACCATCCGATCGGCAGTCCGGCATGGTAACCATCACGCCACGTGGGTCGTCGTCTGTTGTACAACTGTTGTTGTAGAACTTCTGCCGTTAAGCAATTCTGTTGAGTTTCACTGGAAAGGTTCAATTTCTGGCAGACTTACATGGGCACTACCAGCCTTCGGAGTAGCTGCGCTACTGCATACAATCACAGGCAAGACTTAGGCAGTGGCGGATCTAGAATTTCAGTTTGGAGGGGGGCTTGATTTTACTTTGGGGCAGGTGCGGGCTGTAATTTTGGAAGAAGTCAAAAAATTTGTCATCGGGGAGGGGGTTGGCGGCGGCTGATGCATGACGTGTTGACGTGTACTCGGACCCCGCACATGTTTGGGGGGGGGGGGGGCTTGAATTTAGTTTAGAGAGGAAATAGAGGTTCGTAAAGAGTGAAATTAAATGGTTTTTGAGCTATGATTTTTGGTTTGCGGCGATTCTGGGTTTTTCAACAGTATGTACTGGGTTTTTCAATAGTATAAGCAATATATAGCAAGGAAGTAATTTTTATTTCTTATCTCAAGCCTATTTTCACTGTCGATTGTCTTGATTTTCTTATCCGATAACTGTGTCCACCTGCAACTTATCGAACCTGGTAAAAAAGATACAAAGAATCTTTGCTTTTCCATATTTCCACATCCAATGGAAAAGTAATCTGAGCAAATACCGACTGAAAAGATTAAGAACTTCGGGTCTAAGTCTATATTTTTAAACCATAAGAAACCCGACTCAAGAACGTTGAGTAGTAAGAAAAATGTACAACAAACAACGTTAATATCCCTCGCTATCTCATCTCGCATATTTGTATAACTCGCCATAACTCAGCGCTCGGAATAATACAGCTGAACAAAGTGGAAACCGCAGACGCCCTCTGGCTGTATGGATGTCAGCGCCCTCTCTGTTGCCGTGCAGGAAACTAGGAATAAACAAGCGCGTCTGCTTAGATAAAAGATACGGAGGAAAGTTGTAAGCCGGTTGTTTGGTTTCGATAAGATTTTATGCGAGACCTCTTCAAGCCAATATAAGTTTTCTTGCCCTATCTCGAAGTATCCCCATTCTCGACAATTACCGTTACGGTTATAGCTTCACTGTTTTAATGATTGTAAATTTTATAATTTTGTCGATAAGATTTCAATGTCTTTTTTGAGTGATATTTATAACGACGTTACGTTACGACCCGTCTATAACGATTATATTAGTATTTTTAAGAAAATCTTTTACCTAACTAGATAAATAGATTTACTTCACTTTGAATTGTTTAACTGAGTAGGTAATTTTTGTTGCGTAAACTGTATGTTAGCAGCTCTAACTTAAGGTATACCGCCTATTATTACTACTATTTTGATGATACGAGGTACGCACACTAAATAAAAACTACCTATATATCTACCTACCGCTGCCAATACTACTGTGTGTCAACATTTAATTTTTCACGTACATTATTATGAAAAATAGGCTATTCGTATTAATATTTCATTCGTTTAAATTTGTAATAAACTTTAAGATACATAAGTTGAAATCCTTTGCTGTCTAAATAGATAAAAAAACGCCTAATGATGTCACTCATAGACTTAAGATATAGGTACGTCACTCATGCGGAGAATAGGTACTCGTAAAAAGACAAATTTAGTTTCAAACTTTCCCTAACTCTTCTCATGAATCACTCATAACGCGATATGCGAAAGAGATTGCATATCAGTATGCACAATACTTTAGTCTCCATAATGTTTAGATTACTTTTTCAATTGAAATCGTATACTTTAATAATGAAATGCGTAATAAACTAAATTTCTAACTAATGAATACCTTTCTTCTTACTAATCTTTTTTTGTTAATGGTTTTAACTTATCAGTTATCACTATACTAGTTTTCTCTTGTGTATGACCTCTTTGATTAACTAAATTATGGAACTAAGCCCATATATGACAAGGATAAACGTCTAAAATCTACGTTTGTCTAGGCAAGATATTTAGATTGGCTGAACCCAAGCATCCGGTTTTAGGGTAAGACCCCGATTTGTCAAGTTCAGGAAAGCTATGCTGACATTCAGTTTAGATAAGGGTTTACTTATTATATTAATGTATAAGCATACATGGCTCCTCAGTAAGTTACAAATAATAGAAAAAATATATATAGAAAACTACAACCTAAGTTTTTAGGAAGTTTTGGTTTTATTGGTCTTGAATTGCTTCAGGACAGGTTTCTGCGTATTGGTAGGTATGTAACTATCTATCTGTCAGCCTTTTAAAGTCCACTGCTGGACATAGGCCTCCCCTGATGTTCGCCACTCCGTCCAGGCCTGCACCCTCTGAATCCATCAGTTTCCCGCTATCTTCTTCAGGTCGTCAGTCCACCTGGTGGGAGGGTGACCTGTGCTCTTTTTGCCGAGACGTGGTCGCCATTCGAGGACCTTTCTTCCCCATCGGTTGACAGTCCTCCTAACTATATGGCATATTTGCAAGCTCAAGTGCCCATTGCCACTTGAGCTTCCAAAATTTTCAAAATCGAACCACATTTCCAAAATCGAACCAATACCCGTAAGCCACCTACCGATTTGCAATAGCAAAACTTCAAAATCGAATAGCCGTGTTCCCTATTTGGCTTAAATCCGAATGCAAATTTAATCACATTTTAGTTAATGGAGTTGGGAGCCGTTGTTCCTTTTTTGGTACAAATAATGTATCTGCATTTTTAATATCACGAAGCGAGGTGCTTTGCAATAACTTGAACCTGATCAAATATACGATGTTTTACTTCCGGCGAAAACACTTTAAAGGGATCCCTACCTTTTTTGTTCTCTTACAATCAATCAATGTCTTTATTCACAAGTATAAGGTTATATACAAGGTCCAATGTTAATTTATCCATCCTCTTATTATACCTATAAGACATGCAAATTTGTGTGAACAAAAAATTTACCTAACTAAGTATACATACATAAGTGCAGGCAGATCTATCACTTTGATGGTACTCTTAAATCCCAGACAGGATACCTACATCCACTGAGATCAAATTTTACTGCAGTCCTTATTGCAACCCAATGCTAGGCTCTACGCTCATATTTGTAAGGTATGGGAGTATTTAATTCAGAATACCGTGTATTCATTTACAAAGGTGCTTCGAAATTGTTTATTCCTTTACATAATAATCACTAAAACGACTCGACAGATTTATCTCTCGCCATTCAAATATTCATACTTCCATTTCTACAATCGAAATCCATTTTCAATACCCCATAAGCCACCTTCTGTGCTCCCTATTTGGCTTAAAACAGATACGAATGCACGTTTTAGTTGATAGGGCTGGGGGCTGATGTTCCTTTTTAGTACATTCAAAGTATTTACATTTTTAATACTATGAAGCGAGATTTCGAACGGCTGAGTGCTTTGAAATAAGTGTTACTTGATAGAAAATGTACAATGCGCAAATTGAAGCTCAAAGACTGTAATAATAAGTAAGGTTTTTTTTTATTTGAATGAAGTAGAAGAGAAACATGCAGGTGTGAGGTGGTCTCTGCAGCCCATTGAGATCACGGACATATACACAACCCCAAGAAAGCCAGTCTCACCTATGTTCAGATGCAGTTGCGCTACAATTCCGAAGGCTTGATGGTCGCCTCTTGTAAGACTGGCAGGCAACTGCACCTTTCCACCAAAAAAAAAAAACAATAAAACTGTTCCGCGGCAGAAGTAGGTGCAGCAGTGTTACTTTCCCGATCGAACCATAAAAGTTCAACCATCAACAAAGGGTCATATAAGGCTAATTTAGATTTACGAGTATTCATTAGCACCAATTTTTTAAATTCATTAATCCCTTTACCGCTCATAATAATCATTAAAACGAATTGACAGGTTTATCGGTCACCACTTTAAAATTCGTGCTCCTATTCCTAAAATTGAACCAAATACCGACTACTTACCTGCCAGTTTACAATAGCAAATATTCCAAATCGAAAAGCTGTGTTCCCTATTTGGCTTAAAACAGATCCGAATGCACGTTTTAGTTGAATCGAGGTCTGTTGTTCCTTTTGGTACATCTAATGTACGTGCATTTTTATTACTTTGAAGTGATATTTTCAATAGCGAAGTGCTTTGCAACAGCTTAGTTTGATCGAAAAGTATAAAATGTGGATATAATACAATGATACAGTCTTAATTTTGTCCCTCTGTCTTTGCTTTTGTTTGTTTGTGTGTTTTCCGCCCGCTTTTTTCTCCTAGCTCATATAACCCTTAGCACACCCAAAGCGGATGACGGTCAGCCGATGGTCATACAACAATGACAAGCATCAAGTGTGATCAAGTGTATATTATACCCAGGATGCTAATAAACTATTTCATTTCATTCCGCTGCTGGACACAGATCTCTCTTCATAAAAATTGTTGAGAATGTCTCACCCATCATTTATATGGATGTCTAGAATTCGAGAATCAAACATAGTAATTAAGGTACGTGATAAACTTACTTTTCTGTAACAAGTATCATGCTTAAAAGGATGATTTTATTTTACTTAAAAAGGGTTGACTAAAGTTTCATTTGATACATATTTAAATACCCTATTATCTATTTCTTATTTTCTAGCTTAAGAGGAAAATCCTTTACCAGACCATTCATTTTTACCGTAATTCATACTTCATTTGTGTTGTTAAGTCCCTGCTTGTCCAAGTGAAAAACTCATCGTCGTCCTAACTGCATTAAGTTGGACAGTTTGCAATTGCTTCAAAGTTCAGCCCGTCATGTATTTGCTAGTGCGCGCAATCTTTGAGTCGGTTCGTGCTAGAGCAATATTAGTGCACTAGGATGGGGAACTTCTGGAATAACTTAAGTTGTAAGTACCTAATGTAACTAATAATAATTACAGTGGTAACTACTTGACCGGAGTCTCTTACTTAATTTTGTTTTTAAATCTAATCATTGATATAGTATGTAAAGGGAATTTCACATTCATGCGAGCCGATTCGCATATTTTTCGCACTTTCGCGTTGTGGTCTCCGAGTTTTGTAGTTTTTTTTGTCCCGCGTCGAAGGAACCACGAAGCGCGAAGATGCTTTGAAAGATGTTTGCTGTGGCAAAAAGAGGCCTCGTTTTGCCGCAGTAAACATTAATGATCGTACATCATCACCGGCCTCTTTACTATCTACACGCACAAACATTCCATAATGTCATTATCGCTACGTGACAGACAGAAACAAACACACTTTCGCATTTTATTATTCTGGATTAGATTAGCGAAATGAAAAGATGAATGAATAAAAGTTATTTTTAAAAAAGTACACCGATTTCAAACACCTCTTTTATTGAAAAGTAAAAAATACTGTGTTGTTCAGTCACTACTTCTGCAAGTGTACATACATACTCATCGTCGTCCAAATTAGACAGTTTGCAATTGCTCCAAAGTTCAGCTCGTCATGTATTTGCCAGTGCGCGCAATCTTTGAGTTGGTTCGTGTTAGAGCAACATTAGTGCACTAGCATGGGAAACTTCTGGAATAACTTGACAAATCATTATAGTTGTAGCCAGTCAAATAGTTTCTAAATGTAAATGAAAACAATTTATTTAGTTTTTAAATCTTAGGTTATTTTGTTCCGTGGGATTAGAGCGTTAATTATCCGTAGGAGAATCAAAACGCTAAAATATGGGCTTTCTCATATTCGTCTACGTTTAGTCAAAACCTTTTAATAAGCGTATTTACTATTTAGATTAGTGCTTATTACTCTATGTGATAAACATAATAAATATATCTGGGTATCTATTATCTGGATATTTATTTATTCAATCTTTTACACCGTACAAAAGTATCGAACAAAAGGCGGACATAATGCTCAAAGCATTCTCTACTAGTCAACCTTAAGGTAGTGGGAGATCGATGAAGGGTTCAACGGGGCAGCCAGAAAATTAAGAAGTTACGGTAAAACTATCTAAGAAACTAGTCACTTTTAATTTTGAAGTAGTATAAGATATTTCTAAAGTTTTATAATACATGCAGGTTTTTTTTTGCTTTAATCTATTCTTTGTGTAGTCAGTATCATTTATTGTAGGCAACAAAATAATTTAAGCAGTATTAGTTCTTCAAATTTAAAATTACCTATAGAAAATCAATATTAGTATGAAAATAGTTTTTTTTTTTTTTTCAATTTTTATCGGCTAGAAAGCAGCACGAACGTGCAAGGGTCGCTGCAGCTCATGTACTAAATACAGCTTCTGCATCTAATAGAATATGTTCTGGCCGGTCACTTGGACTTATCTACCTCTTGAAGCATTATTTTATATTTTGTATCAAATTTTACCAAGTAACTCCTATTGAAGAACCCGTTGTCTCGCTCTACTCGCAAACAGTTCCCAAGTGCGAAGCAAAATCCCTGTAATTGCGGAGTTTAGAGAAATCGGAAACTGTTCAACTCCAAACGAGACTTGTAGTTGCAGTTTCGGACTGGGCCAGCAAACATCGTCTTTGGGTACACTATGTCATTAAGTCAGTTGAGATAACCCTGTTAAGTATTCTTGAGTGAAGTAACATTCTGAACATACTCGTATTATTATATTCGTATATGTACTTACTCGGTCACTTACCAATACATATATATTCTGTTTACATTCAAAACTTCATTGTTACTTTTAAGCTTATATCGTGATTACGTTAAAACCCTAAACATCTGTCTGAACCTGGCCCCCACTGTGACTACCTCTTAGGGCATTGACTGATTTAAGCATTATTTTTATCAGAAATAAGAATATTTTTTTAGGTTTACTGTAAAAATACGTAGGCTTAGATATTCTGCTGCAAATAGATCCCAACTATGCTATAGGTGTCTGTGATTGCGAAGTTTAGCGAGATTATGAACTGTCTAACTGCAAACAAGACTTGTACTTGCAGTTTAGGACTGGGCGAGCAAATATTGTCTTATAAAAAGATTGCATTAGGTCAGCAAACATGAATATTTAGTAATCAAATAATTAGTAGATTAATAGTGTCCAATACCTACCAGTAATAGATCTTATCTCCTGTAGTTACTCTTGAAGTCTTTCCTACCTGGTAGCATTTCATCAAAGTTTTTCTTAAGGAATTCTAATAAAACCCTATCTTGTTATACCTTGTTGGAAAGCTTAAGAATCGTAAATATTTTGAAGCATATCTGCAGCACAACTTTCAAAGCATTTTAAAAAATATCAAATTAAAAAAAACTTTATACGAATTTATTTCTTTTTTTAACAATGAATCGTCTACTACGGCTCAGTTGGTACAGTTACTTGCAGTTTTAGTGTATGTAATAATAAAACAACTAATTTACTACATAAAAATAGCAAAAATAAATAAATTAGAGGCAGAAAACACAAAAATAAGGGGACAATAGACAAAAAAAAAGGTAATTTATATAAAAAAAATTCAAAGGGTAATAACTTGAGAAGGGTTAAGTTTAGGGTATAGGGTGTCATAGGCAAATCTGTCAGGAATTATGGAAACTACAACCTCTTAAAGGATTGAGGTCGACTTAACCAATAACCCTAACCCTCGTAATGTCAAGCGCAAAGATTGTAGCTGCAAATAGTTCCTAAGTGCGCTTTTGCTGCAAGTAATTGAGGAGTTTAGAAAAATCGCAAACTGTCAACGAGACTTGCAGTTGTAGTTATGGATTGGACCAGCAAACTGTGTTTTGTATGATCTATATCATACTATCATAGAGAAATTAAACACTACGTCATAGTACTCTATGTCTTACTTGTTGTTATTAGGACAGCAAATATGACTGACATTAAAATTAGGTCAAAAGTTAAAGCGATTTATAAGGTCACGAAAAACCTACTTTGAAGAGATCGGTACCTTTATAATGAAGCAAATTATGTTATACACTTATACCCAACTATCAAATCGTTATTTAAAAAAATGTTAGTGTTGTGGAAACCGTGTAAAAGTAAACTTTGCTTCGTTTTGTTTTAAAAGTCTCATCGTAAACATATATGCGATGTTTTCAAATTTATATCCTTATCATAGTACTGTTTTATTAACTATTCATCATATTTAAGCGTGTTCTAAGCTTGACTTCAAGAGCATAGCTCCGCAATATCGAGCGCAAAGATGTTACGGAATATGCATCTGCAAATTGTTACTAAGTGCGCATAGTTCTGTGTGATTGCGAAGTTTAGAGAAATCGCAAACTGTCCAACTGCAACGAGACTTGTAATTGCAGTCAAAGACTGGCCGTCTTTGTTACAGGATGTCATTAAGTCAGAAACATTGACCGTTCCGAGTTAGTAATAAATACAATTTCGATTCTCATCAAAACTTTAAACCGCCCAGCAAAAATGTTGTTGTTTAATTAGTACAAGTAAAAGTTTATTTAATATTCTATATATAATTGTTTTGTATTCGTATTTGTACCAGAGGAAAATCGAAACTAGTCGTAAATGTCGCTTAAATTGAGCGGTTTATTAATTTTTATTATTTAATTCTTGGTAAATTAAATTTTTTCCAAGCTCCTCATAGGAGTCAAAGAGTCATCAAAGTAAATCCTTCCTACTAATATTAATATTATAAACGCGAAATTTTGTAAGTATGGATGTTTGTTACTCTTTCACGTAAAAACTATTGAATGGATTTTAATGAAACTTTACAATAATATAGCTTATACATCAGAATAACAGATAGGCTACAATTTATGAAGATATTGTGTGAATTGTCCAAAATACGACGATAAGTGTCAAGCAAGTAGGAAAAAAGCATCATCTACCATCTGCGAGCTATTCTGGCGTGCGCTGCCAAAACCGCTAGAGTTATACATAATAATATTATGTAGTATGATGGAAATGTTTACCTTAAATAGTCCTACAAAAAAGCCGGTCCAGCGGCACTTCAGAAGGGACTTCACTAATGAAAGATTATATCCTTGTAAAATACAATTTATTACCAAAATATAAAATTCATCTTATAATAATATTACGTTACTAAATTGAGCAACTTATTTACAAGTATTTACATTATACCCATGCAGTATTTAATTCGGTGTTTTGATTACCTACCTCTTATTATAATATAATGTTTGGTATGTCAATACACTACATGATTTTATCAATATACTTATGCTCTCACTCACCAGACGATCATGTAGTATATACACGGAAGTTGAAGCGTACATCGACCATCGGCTGGCGTACGCAAGCGGTCTACGCAGCTAAGCTATATGGGCGTGGTCGGGTGCGAGATGGGTTACCGCTTTAGTGGCAAATTTCAAACGCTTTTCCGTGCTTCGGAGGGCATGTAAAAGCGTAGTTCCAGGTTGTTATCGACAGCAGTCGTTAAACCTTATTGGAGGCCTTATGGGCGAGTTGAAAACATCCGACAGCGGGATAGCGCATTCGCATCTCCACCAACCCGCATTGGAACAGCGTGGTAGAGTAAGTTCCAGGCCTCCCCAATAATGAGGCAACACCTGTACCCAGGGACACAATGAACGCTGAATGGTTCAAACAAAGACAATTTAGTTCTTTATGGGCTCGCTCCACTCCTATAATCATGGTCAAACTACCTTCCTGAGATGACAAAGATAACATACTAATATTAAAACGCGAAAGTTTGTAAGTATGGATGTTTGTTACTCTTTCACGGAAAAAATACTGAATGGATTTTAATGAAACTTTACAATAATATAAATTATACATCAGAATAACACATAAGCTACAATTTATAAAGATATTGTGTGATTTGTCCAAAATATGACGATAAGTGTCAAGTAAGTAGCAAAAAATCTACCTTCTGCGAGCTATTCTGGCGTGCGCTGCCAAAACCGCTAGAGTTACACATTATGTAATGTACGATGGAAATGTTAATCTTAAATAAGGGGAAGGCTATAGGCTATATAACATCATGCTATGACTAATACCAAAGTCCACGCGGACGAAGTCGCGGGCGGCCTGCGAATAACGTCCAAACAACTCCTTTGTATGTCATGCCACGTGATCGTCTGAGAACACCATTACAGTAAAAATTACATACAACCGAATACAATACTTCCTCCTATTAGAAGTCGTTAAAAATAGTATGTGAATATACATACATAACAAGCAAAAAATGAAATTACCAACTAAATAGATAATCTAATTTGGTAACATTAATTTTATTAAAATTAAATGTTCTTAAAATATTTGCTTATCTATATTTAAACACATCTAAACCAATATCGGCAAAAAATACGTCAAACAACATATTACTTTTTATACATAAAAATTGTCTTGTTTGATTGAGAACGATTATTGATAAGCGAGTTATTTCATGAAAAACAATTGTCCAGATTATTTCTAAATACCACTGACTGAAGTATTAAATCTAAATATAATATTACAAAGTACATATTATGTTATAAGAACTTAGAACTCCTATACAATGATTCGGAGAAATGGTAACAAAAGTCTCACTAAAATTATAAACATACACTTAAATTACAGTTACAAAAAATAATACTAGGGACAAAATAAACAAAGAAGAAAATTATCACATAGGAGTATATTATACTGAATTACATTAAGGTATAAAGGAACGGTAGTCAAGTGTTTTAAAATAAATACACAAACTTGACAATAAGCTGCATAAATTTGTAATCAATAATAATATTAATTTATACATATAGGTTATGTTCGGCGTTCAAAGTACAGCAAATATCGTACGTTTACCACAATCTCATACATTTACATAGATATATTCCCGTAAAAAACCCATAACAAAGTTAACACGAGCTAGGGCATTACACCTTTCTCTCGATGTCACAGTCAAAGATTCAATCTAAAAGATTCTTCCCTATCGTGAATGCACTTAATATATTATTAAATTTTAATTTTGTAATCAGTTTTTAGTATTGTATATTTATAAAATGTATCATGTCATGGATACCTCTCTAAATTACTAATATATATTAATTTGACTATCCAAAGAACATAAGATCGGATTCTCATAATAATATATTTTTTTATATTTTTGGAGCTTTTCGCTTCCATCCGCTAATGGAACAAGGCCTCAAAGATTTTCCCACCTATAATTCTTTCTTGTAAATTTACGACGTACACAGTGCATCTCAAACAAATTTTTTATTCGCTTAAATTTATTCCGTTTATGGAACTCGTAAACAATAATTAAGTTTCATATTAGGTTTGTTTGTTGAAATAACATGTTATATTAAACGCATGATAATATTACGTTACAAAGCCACTAAACGGGAAGGGTGTTAATATATAATTTAAGCTTGTTTTCATAACATAATAAGAATTACTCATGGCTGGCTGCAACCTTTTTAGCGTACAACTGCTGGGCACGGGTCCCAATTATTGGGGAGGCCTGGAGCTTTCTCCACCTCGTTGCTCCAATGCGGATTGGTGGAGATTCCGGTTAGTGGCCAATCCGCTGTCAGATGTTTTCAAACCGCCCATAAGGCCTCCGACAAGGTTTAACAACTGTTATCTGTCGACAACAACCGGGACCGATGGCTTAACGTGCCCTCCGAAGCACGGAAACGCGCATGAATTTTTTTGCCACTAGCGGTCACCCATCTCACACCCGACCGCGCCCGTTTGGCCTAGCCGCATAGATCGCTGGCGTTCTACGCTAACCGCCGCAGCCATGCGCGCTTCATAACTAATTCATAACGCATGGCTTATTCATAACGCTGGCTTTTAAGAGATTTATCTTAATACCTTATCCGTAGAGCAATGACAACGCCGATAAGCAGCCATTACTAGAGTAGTAATAGGATTTAGTCTCTTTTTCTACTTTTAATAGTGGCTGCAACCATTCTTTCGTCTCACTGCTGGGCACGGGTCTCTCCCCATTATTGGGGAGGCATACGAGTAATATTATCTGCTAATTAGAAAGTTGACTGATACTGAGTATTTTACAAATTTAAACAAACTGGCAGCTATTTTGGTAATTTTAAAACTAAAAGCGATGTTGATGGCAATGTATACAATCGACAATGAGTTTTAAAAGTGAATAGGCGTGAAATTTCGTAGACTGAAGATTGGCTGCAACCCGTTTTGCGTCCCTCTCATGGGCACGGGTTTCTCCCCATTATTGGGTCTGAAGCTTACTACTATTACACTACACTGCTGCGGGTTGGTGGAGATGCGGGTTACTGACCAACCCACTGTCGGTTGTTTTCAAACCACCCATAAGGTTTCCGATAAGCTTTAACGACTGCTATCTATCAACAACAATCAGGACCGACGGCTTAAAATGCCCTCCGAAGCACGGAAGCAAACATGATATTTTCTTTTGTCTCTAGCAGTCACGCTCTTTCTTAAACATAAAACGCATTGAGATATTCTAGTAGTCGGCATTTCTCATTCTTTTCATAAACTTAAATTATTTCTCAATCTAAAAGTTTTAAAATAACAATTTTTCTTCCAACGACTATTGCGTTTATTATTATGTCGTGACTGATTGGCGTATGGAAACAGTTCCTCGGAAAATACGGCCAATTTCAAGCACCTTAAGCGCCTAACCGTAAACATTTAATTTTAACTGCTTGCTTAAAGCCCGTTTAATATACATAACGGCGCATAGGGATTCATATTTCATTTTCAAACAATGTACGGAAATTTATGTTTTTCTCAGACAATTTACCTATCTACAATAAGCACATAACCTACCATATATATTATTATTATACCTGTAAGATTACTTAATTATAAAAATGGTGAAGCGTATCAAAATACATAAAATAGTAAACTTTGCTAAATCAGGTCTCTATGTGGTCAATTTAAAAAAGACCTATTTTTAGAACTAATGCTACGCTTCCAACTTAGACTGACTAGTGTTTCTCGAAGATTCCTGGGACGTATCTCTCCTTGCATTGTCGCTGAGAACCGGACGCGCTGAAAAAAAAATTGCATTTTAATTATAAAGAATATGAAGAAATACCTTAAAAGTGAATTGATTCGCTCGCTTTGGATTCTGTTTAATACGAGTATTGTGTTTAAGTGGATCTTCAAGTCGGTAATTGATCAAAAAATATTTAAATATTATAATTAATCACGGTTCTCGAAAAAAGGATAGTCAGACATACAACGGGACATAAGTTATTCTATAAGTACTTATTCCTTTTTTCTTTATAAGGACCCAAAAAATATGGAAAACAGTCGTAAATTCATCCAGCAATAGAGACCTTTTATTTCAGCAGTTTTTACAAAAGGATAATCGTGTAACAAAAAGAATTGCTTACGGCTAAAAATGGATGTTGTCATGGTAACTACACGGTCGGACCCTCAGAATTCGCATCTTTTGTTACGTTTTATCACCTTGCAGAAATATACCTATCTATACCAATAATATAAAAAGGAAAGATTTGTATTTTTGTATGTTTGTAATGAATAAACTCAAAAACTACTGTTCCGATTTCAAAAATTCTTTCACCATTAGAAAGCTACATTGTATTCATCCTGAGTAACGTAGGCTATCGCGGGAAAATGCTTCATTCCTACGTGAAAACGGGTAATAGGTTCAACGCGGTTGAAGCAACTGGCTAAACGCCTATGATTTTAATATGGCAATGAAGCCTGGAATAGTACATAGGCTATTTTTTATCCTACGGGGACCCATTAAACGGGTCCACGCGGGCGAAGCCGCTGGCGGAAGGCTAGTAATCTATATTTTAGCTATGCGCATCAAGTATCACTAAAATTAAAAGAATGATATACATATTATATATTTTTAGCTAAGTGTATGTCACTCTTTTATATAATTAGCTCATTGACGATATATACGTGATAATGTAATTTTATATGACGATACATGTAGATACAGTCAGGATAATTCGTCCGAAAGTTAACAACACTGTCATGTATCTCAATTTATTTCATTCGATTCATTCGAAAATATCACTGTTATGAAAGAGCGTATCTAATAGATTCCGCAATCGTTCGAAATTGAACTATATGACGAAGACATAAATATACCTATTGATATATTTCAGAATACAACCACTAATACCATACTAAATTCTAGCTCAGTCGTGAATATTTGAATTCAGTTCTGTGTTGTGACGACTCGTGTGGCATTTAGGTTACCATGCCGGACTGCCAATTGGAGGGTCCTGGGTTCGATTCCCAGCGAAACAGAAACATGAATGATGAGTTTATATTTCTGTTCTCGGTCTGGGTGTTTGCGTTTCAGTCTTAATGTGTCCATGGTACCCACGACACAGGGTATATCTAGCCTTCTGTGGGGCTATGAGAATGAGTGTATGAGTATGATTGTTCTATCACTTATTCGCTAGCTACACACGATTACTATGTCTACTTACCGACCATCCTAAGTAAAATCTTCTCAATACCATGCAGTGGCGATTCAAAGACTATGCAGAGTATTAAGGCAAGAAAGAATGTTAGAGTGATGTGTGCTATTGCGTTCGCCAGCTGAAAAATAAATAACATCGGGTATTTTAAGACAGTATTACAAAAATTTACTATTTCTACAAAGATACAATAAATTATTGCATTACAATACTTTCAAACAAACAAACAAACTCTTCAGCTTTAATCATATTTATAAAAATACGAGTGTGTTCATGAAACGAAATGGTAAACGAGTATGTGGACCACATTATGTTAATAGTCACGCTTACTTATTTGGCTGCAACCCTTTCTGCGTCCCACTGATGGGCACGGGTCTCTCCCCATTATTGGGGAGGCCTGGAGCTTACTCCACCACGCTGCTCCAATGCGAGTTGGTGGAGATGGAGGTTAGTGGCCAACCCACTGTCGGATGTTTTCAAATCGCCCATAAGGCTTCCGACAAGGTTCAACGACTGTTATCTATCGAAAACAACCAAGACGTGCCCTCCAAAGCACGGAAAACGCGCATGAATTTTTGCCACTAGCGGTCACTCAACTCACACCCGACCGCGGCCGTTTGACTTAGTTGCATAGATCGTTTGCGTTCTACGCGAACCGCAGGGCCATGCGCGCTTCTTTACTTATTTACTATGCGTACTTATTTACATTATTATAAAATAAATAAAATAGCGCTATGAGACCTCACAATATTATTTATAAATACGAGTGTAACACCCGTTCGTTATCCAAACGAATTCATAGACGATACTTGAGTGAAGCCTGCTACTATGCGTTTGTCAAAACCGACATGAATCGATGGCTTGACATAGGGCTGCCATTCGTCCGGATTTCCCCGGATTTGTCCTAGTTTGAAGGGCGTCCGGGGGCCGTCCTGCAGGGGTTTTTAAAAGAAATGATTTTTTTTAATTGATAAGCGATAAATTGAAATAAATCTTAGTTAAAAATTCATCCACAATAACCCGCATTCAAAAAGGCTCGGCAAAATAGTCAACGATCGAATGGAATTAAAAAATTATAATGATGTTTTTATTTTTGTTGCAAAAAATATTTTTCCAGAAATGTCCGGGGAAAAACCGTATTTCGCCCAAATGTCCGGGATTTTTTCCGTGTTTATCCGGCGTCGGCAAATTAGGTGATGGCAGCCCTAGCTTGGCATAACTCTGTTAGCATAGCGTTGCTTTCTTACGCAAGTATTCTTCTTGAAGACTTGTTTGAGGTTGTGTGTAGATATTTATAGGATGCAGCGACCACTTAACACCTTTGGGGCCTGCATGCATGCTGGTCCGTTACGTCAAAGAAAAGAAAAAAAAAGCTACAACTTACTATCGTAAAGAACGTGATATGCAAGGGATGCCTCAATTGTCCAACGTAGTACAACTCCACGATACCGTTTACAAGGTACGCACAGAAGGTCAATCTTGAAAATGGCACTAGAAACTTCCACGTCAAAAGTTTACCTAGAAAACCTGCAACAAGTCCAAAGATATAGAGGTTTTATAATATTGAACATTATATTGTTAAATCACCAACAAACATTGGACATTGAGATAGCTCGAGTAGACAAGGTAGTAGAAGTCCCTGTAGCTTCGGGGTTAAGAATAAAGCTACGGTATCCCCTGCATGATCATAAGAGACAACTAAAAGGGGGCTTGCGGGGTTGCGGGCGGTGAGAGTGGGAGCTCGATCCGTCCAGCTAGCAGCCAGCAGTAGAAGTCATCGAGAACCTATTCAACTACAAGTTACACTGCAAAAACCAGAACGTTCTGAAGTGAAAAGTAATTATTTAGGTCATAATATTAAGCTACACTGATTAAGCACAGATTAATGTAGTCCATGCTGGATTGTTTCTTTGACTCTCATTTTTAGGTTTCATTGCAATAGAGAAGGACCTTCTAATAACAAATTTTCTTAGAAAAAGTTAAACACAAGAATTGCGATGGCTTCTCTACAACTCTTCATTTGTTAAAAACCTTTCGTTTTATGTGCAAATTTTATTTCAGAAGAATAAGAGAGACGTTAATAAATCTTCTTTACTATTACTTACCACCGTTACCAGTCGCGCAGGCGACAATGAGCCAACCATTGGCAATGCTCCATGCAAACTTGTGGAGGGAGATGTAGGCAGCCGCTTCGATCACACTGTACTGGTACCAGTCTTGGTAGAAGAGGCTTACGGAGAAGGTAGTTACGGCACCGAGAACAACGGAAATTATCCAGCCAAAGCTCTTGAGGAGGGTGGAGAATTGGTAGCTGAAATGTAAAGGTAGAATGTAAAAATGTGTTTAATATTAAATAATTTTGTACTCATAATTTAAAATATTTTACAGCAAGCCTATTAACAGCAAGAGAGGTATTTTCCCCATAACTGGGGATACCTTCAGCTTTCTCCATCAAACCATTGTACAAATATTGGTTAGCGGAGAAATCCATTTAAATTACCTTATTACAGCTTATTAAATCCTTGTATAATTTATAAGGAAGCATTGACTCATATAACTCATCTATTATTATCAAATATCATATAGACGAGTCGATACCGAGATACGCAACAGGTCCTTTAAATATGTATATTTTCATCTAAACATTTTCACTTAACATAAATGCCGCGAATGGAATTTTTTATATAAAATAAAATTGTCTAAAATATAATAGATAGTCTAAAATATCCAAATAACATTTTTTTTTATTTGAATGGAGTAGCAGACGAGCATGCAGGCCACGTGGTGTTAAGTGGTCGCTGCAGCTCATGGACATATACATACAACCTCAAGCAAGCATAGGTAAGTCTTGTCTGACGTCGTGTGCAGTTGCGCTGCTACTCCGGAGGCTGGTGGTCGCCTCATGTAAGTGTGGCCGGCAACTGCACCTTTCCATCGAAACACAATAGAATTGCTCACGGCAGAAGTGGAACATAAAATTAATTTGAAATATATTTGTAACATATTTACAGACTTACTTTTCTGTTTGTACCCTGTGCAGAATATAACCAGTCAGTAATCCCATGAAGTAAGGAGTCATCTTCATGTGGGTTTTAATGTACGCCTCCCTAAAGTAGTCATTGGTTACGAAATCTGTGAATTCTCTGAAAAAACAAACAAAAAATCAGTATTTCTCACATAAATCAACTTAAACACAAAGTTACACATATTGGCAATTAATCCTAATGATACTCCAATCAGTAACATGTTATTTATTTTTGTATCTTTAACTGATTGTCTTAATTTCCATCGGAACTAATACTACTAAAATGCATATGTTAAGTATAATAACTAATAAGCTACCAACTTACTTGGCATAGAACAGTAAAGTGGGATCAAGGCGTTCCCGGTACGTGATAACCGCAGGTATGATCAAAGACACGATGGTACCAATGCTGGTGAAAATGACGCCGAACCACCTCCAATGCCAAAGACTGTAGATGAAGATCGGCGCAATGAAGAACATCTGGGTGTCCACTGCGAGGTACCATGATTGGAACATGCACTGCAAGAAATGTTTGAATTAATTTAACTACTAAGCGATAGATTAAAGTAATAATCCTACTCATTGTACAGATTGATTCACGAAAGATGACCACTGCGCAGAAGGTATTTTTAGGTCCCTTTGGAAGTGTGCAGTGAATATGAATTATCTTCATAATTATCATTTACAATATTACACATTGTTTCTTAACATTAAAATATTATTTTGTCTTAAGTATTTTCTTCAAGAGTTTACATGCACACGTACTATACTAGAAATTGGGTGCAACCTTTTCTGTGTACTACAACGCAACATTGCTTACTCCAAGTTCGCCACCTTTGAGCACGTGTGAGCTGTTATCAGTCGATAGCAATCGGGACCGGCGGCATAACGTGCCCTCCAAAGCACGGAAACGCGCATAAAATTTTTTTTAGCCTTTACCCATCTCACATCCGACTGCGCCCGTTTGGCTTTGCTGCGTTGATCGCTTGGGTTCTACGCCAGCCGCCAGGTCATGCGCTTTTCGGTACTAGTATTTAATAAACATTGGCCGAATATCTTTCTATTTATCAATAAATCATTTTTATTTTTTTAGTTTTCAATATATTGTAATAGTTCCGTACATAAATAAGCGTTTTTAAACAAACAAACAAACAAACCTTTCAGTTTTTCATAATTTAAGTACAGATTGTAACTATTAGTGGTAAAGTAACTATTTCAAAATATATTCGTTTAAATTACTGATTCGCAATGTCTGCTGATTTTTTATATCTAATATCTATAAATAATAAGTTTCCACTACATACCATCTGCTCAGTTTTGACGTAGTTATTTATGTACAGAATGTTCGCCCACCAGGTCGCCATACACCGTTCTTGCTCCAGCATTATCTTGTTCTCCCATAGAGGGCCCTCTCCTATCTTTGGCAGCCATGTCATGTAGAATAGTATCACCACTATGTATGCTGGTGTCACCCTGAAAAAAATTAAAGTTTTAAAGTTGCTACAACATCGTATCATCCATCCCTCAGTCTTTAGAAGTTTCCTGCTAAGCATAGGCCTTCTCTAATATTTCCTACTCCGTCCGGGCCTGCGCCCTATGAATCAGTTCAACAGTCCTCTTTGTTGGTAGGAAGCCTGTGCTGCTTTTGCCGAGACGTGGACCCCATTCGATGACTTTTCTTCCCCTTACTGTCAAGCATTGTAAGTATCTAATTATTCAATCCAATTATATTTCATGTCTGGAGCGTTACATCGACTTCAAAAAGTAAAAATAATTGTTAATTCGTAATATAAACAAATCTAAATTAGGGACATTAATTTTGTTCATAACAAACTTAGTAACAAGAAAATCCTATGATACATTTCGCAGTAAACAACTCATTCAGAAAATACGGTAGCAGTCACTCAAACGTGCATTAGCCCTTGGTACGCGGTCTCTAATTAATGAGATTCGGCGCCCAATCACATTAACTCGCACTATACCCTAATCAATCGGAATACCTTGAAAAGTAGTAATAATTACTTTTCACTTGTGTACGCCTTTTTTCTAACAAGCTTACAACATATTACGGGTTGGTGGAAATGTGAATCAGTGGCTGACTCGCTGCGAGATGTTTTCAAACAGCCCATGAGGCTTCCGACAAAGATGACTGCTAACTATAGAAAACAACCAGGCCAGATATGTAGCTTAACGTATTCTTCAAAGCACGGAAATGCTCTTGAAATTTGTCCCAAGCGGTCACTCATTGTACACCTGACCGACAAATATCCTTACTTAAAATATTTAAATCTTCAGGTACAATTCGCAGTACACACCTCATTCAGAAAATACCGTAGCAATCACTGAGACGTGCAATTAGGCCTTTGTACGCGGCCTCTAATTAATGAGATTCGTCACCCAATCACATTAACTCCCACTATACCCAAATCAATCGCATTCCCTTGAGATTATTCTTATGTGCGCGTTTTTCGAACAGGCATACAATACTTCTTTTTTATAAAAATGTTAAAATTGTAGCACTTGTGTAGATCGAATTCATAAAAAATCATGTCAAGTATTATAATAATATATTATGTTATTTATTGTTAATATACATAGATATACTGCTGATTAACTGAATTGTAGTCAAAGATCATTTTGAATAATACATAAACTGTACAACTATATAATTTACAGGCAATTTTTTTTTAAATAGTGCTGCCAAAATTTTTACTGACTTCCAAAAGGAGGAGGTACGAGGTAGATATTTGGAGTCGAGCCCTTAGTAAAATGTCGTACCTTTCGTTCTGTATGGGCACCGAATCCAAAATAGTTTTGAGAATACCTTAAGCAAAAAAGTAGGCACTGTACAATTTTATTTTTTTCCGTTTGAAGTCGGTTCTATTTTTTTGTTATGTAAGAATGAATACTTTAATAATGTTATAAATGTGCTACGGATACAGCTGATTTTTGTATTTGTATTTATGTATTTATAATGTTATTTGTTATGTAGGTATGTAGTTTGGGGGTTAGAGAGTTACATAGACTACTTTTTATCCTGGGAAAATATCTTATTCTTATGGGGAAAAACTGCAATGCCGGAAAGCTTGTTATTTATAAACTTTTGATACATTACTCCAAAGTAATTTGTATGCAATAAAGATTTTAGTATTTGTATGTGTCCATCCATCCATCCATCAGCCGTTTATAGTCCACTGGACATAGGCCTCCCTACTACTACTACTAGCCTACGTTCGCCACTCCTCTCGGTCCTGGGCCTTCTGAATCCAGCGACTACCCGCTGTCTTCTTCAGGTCATCAGTCCACCTGGTTGGAGGGCGGCCTGTACTCCTTTTGCCGAGAAGTGGTCGCCATTCGAGAACCTTTCTTCCCCATCGGTTGTCGGTTCTTCTAACTATATGGCCTGACCATTGCCACTTCAGCTTGCAAATTTTGAGAGCTATGTCGGTAACTTTCGTTCGTCTACGGATTTCACCGTTACGAATTCTATCGCGTAGAGAAATACCAAGCATAGCCCTCTCCATTGCGCGCTGAGCGACCTTGAGCCTATGGCAAAGGCCAACTGTTTGTATATGTAATAGAATGTAATGTGCTGTACTCATTAAGTACATTTTCCGTGCTTCGGAGGGCACGTTAAACCGTCGGTCCCGGATGTTGCCGATAGATAACAGTCGTTATACCTTGTCGGAGGCTTAATGGGCGATTTGAAAACATCCGACAGCGGGTTGGCCACTAACCCGGATTTTTTGGTGGAGCAGCGTAGTGGAGTTAGCTCCAGGCCTCCCCAGGGGAGAGACCCGTGCCCAGTAGTGGAATGCAAAAAAGTGTGCAACCATTAAGTTCATATTCGGAAATTGCTCAACACAAACATGGCAGCCTGCCTCAAACTGTTAAACCTTTCAGTAACATACAGCGACCCAATCACATTAATTCACACTACACCCAAATCAATCGCATTGCCTTAGGTTGTTATTATGTAATCCTTAGTACGTCCTTAACATACGGATTTTATGTTAAAATATACTAGGAAATTTAGCTAATGTCATAGGATATAATCCTGTTTTAAGCTCAAAACTTTGCCTTGTTTATGTTTGCTCTAAAAGGTAAACGTCCGTGCTATCGTCAGTGTTTGTCAGTATCCCGGTACTCGTCATTAGTCGTCATTCATAGAAATGTCACTTTTGGCCGTTTTTTATGGAATGACGAGTTCTAGTACGCCGTCGACATTATGGAAGTTTACCTTAGCGCAAATACATTATAGGATGTAATAGACTGATGTAGACTTATTTAACACTTCTACCTATGTGCTTAAACGGTTAATTGCATATAGTTTATTTTATTTTTGAAGTAGGATAACCCTAAATTACTTTACCATTTTTATTTTGTGTAAGTAATATATTATATATATTTATATACACACTCATAGCCTCACAGTAAGGTTATTGATACCCTGTGTCGTGGGTACCATGGACACATACAAAGACAGGAACACAAACACCCAGACCGAAAACAGAAATTTAAAGTCATCATTCAAATTTCTGTTTCGCCGGGAATCGAACCCGTGACCCCTCGATTGGCAGTCTGGCATGATAACCATTGCGCCACGCGGGTCGTCAAAAAATAATGATTTTTGTTTCGGCAACAAAACAATTAGAAACTTGTAATTGGCCTTAGATATTAATTAGAGATATAGCCTTAAGTATTAGACAGCTGTTAGTTTCCCTTAAAGTTTGTAAATAAATAAATATAATTCAATATTACTTCGTACTTTATCTGCAACTATTTTTGCGTTCCACTGATGGACACGGGTCTCTCCCCATTACTAACGGGGAGTCCTGGAGCTTGGTGGTGGATCCACGCTGCTCAAATGCGGGGTGGTGGTGATGCGCGTTAAGTGCCCAAGGAAGCCTCTGTTGGATATTTTCAAGCCGCCCATAAGGCCTCCGACAAACGGACCGGACGGGACCGACGGCTTAACGTGCACTCTGAAGCACGAAAACGTTAATTTTGCACCTAACAGTCACCCATCTTGAAGCGAAGCTTAGCAGTATAGATCAACTTGCGTTTTACGCGTACATTTTATCATAGATATAGTTTTGTATATACTGAAATCGCCGGTATTCATGATCATTAACAAAAAAATATATACTAAAATTTCTTTAGTCGTATCAACTTACTAAGTAGAAGTTTCAATATAAACATCAATTAGTTATTGAAATCTTTCATAGCGTCCCGACGACATTATATTTATTAGGTATTTATGAAGAAAAGATGTTAATATTTAACAGCGCCCAGCACACGTGCAAATTGCAGTCAACTTTACCGATCCGTGTAACATTCAGATTCATATTTTTTATTCCGGCCATTAAAATTCCAGAATGCCGGATTTAAGCGTTGTGCAAAAGGAAATAATGGCTGCTGTATAGTAGTTATTTTTATTCAAGGTAGTGAATGAAAAAAAAATTAATGACAGTGCATTCGTTTTCGTGATATAATACCTAATATCGTTTAATATACGAGAACTCCGTTTTTTCTTTTCTTTTTTTTTAATAAAAAAATATGGTTAAAGCGAAGTTTCTATGTACGCTTAAATTTCAATAAAAAGTAATGCCAAGATTGTTACCAAAAATACCACCTAAGAAAAAGACAAATTATATTTGAATATTGTCAGAAAAATTAAAAATGTATAACTTGAAAAGTTGATTATAAATACAATTTGTATCTTGCAGGTGTCTGTTGACACAAGTAAAGCTATTGCTAAATAATAATATGAAATATATTTTTTCCAGGTATGCCACACGACACAAAATTATCCAATTATTTGAAACGTCCTGCATATCTCTGTATCACATCTCAAATCACCAATCAATTGGTTTCGTAGATCAACAAATCCTCAAACAAATTTGCACGTGTGCTTTTCCCCAACGTCAACGTCTTTTGAAGAACTCTTAGACCGATTTCTCATCAAAGTCGATGAAAGGAATTACTTTCTGAGTTATAGCAATTAATTCTCCGACGAATATTGCTCGAGGTACAATTATAACGTGTCAATAACAGTCGCCCTAATTATTTTGCAAACAAGAAAATATTTTTTGACGTTTTTCGCGACCGTTCCTTTGTTCGTGATAATTTGGGTCGGTGGCAAATTGTTTGGCAAATGAATTGCGTTTTTTATTAATTTTCATCAGTAGTAAATAAATTTCTGATTTCTCATTTATTGCAATGAAATATTCTTGAACTGAGTCCTTTTTATGACTTTTTCAGATTCTGGCCAAAATTTTGTTTTTACTACTTATTTATTTTATTTTATTTGAATGGAGTAGCAGAGGAGCATGCAGGCCACGTGGTGTTAAGTGGTCGCTGCAGCCCATGGACATCTACATACAACCTCAAGCAAGCATAGGTAAGTCTTGTCTGAGGTCGTATGCAGTTGCGCTGCTACTCCGAAGGCTGGTGGTCGCCTCATGTAAGTGTGGCCGGCAACTGCACCTTTCCACCGAAACACAATAGAATTGGTTCACTGCAGAAGTGGGTGCAGCGGTGGTATGTCCCCAGGCGAACCATAATAGTTCTACCACCAACAAATTGTTTCGGGAACTTCATCTACGTTGATTTATGGCGGTTGCAGATCGGCGTATTATCCGAGCGTATAATCTCGTTCTTGAAAGGGCGTACCGACAAGCATTTGTCTGACATGTAACTCGTATTATACGAGTGTTGACGTGCTTATAAGCTTGTATATGCCGACCGCAACAGATAATCTTACACCGATTCAAGTACGAAAACGCCGGAATAAGCGTGTAGGCGCGTATTTTGAAGTACAAAAATTAGCGCATATGCCGTAACGACTTTTTTAATACAGTTGCTCAAAAAGTGACGTATTGCAGGAACGTACCTATGTACATACCTACGTAGGAAGTGGACTATTACACAATCGTGCTTTTTCTTTACCTTTTCATTTCATATCAATAAAAAAATTCTACTGAATACTTGGCTGTATGGGCATAGTTCCCTTTGCCTACCCAGAATGGGTGAAGAAAACAAAAAAAAATCTCTGCTTAAAGGTATTCTATTACGGTTGGCGCCATTTTTCAAAAATGTTCTTTGCTAGTTTTTATTATTTTATTAAATTGCTTAATTTTATCGCAAGTGTATTAAAAATAGTTGTTCAGTACACGTGTAGAACCGTCATTAGAAGGAGTTCCGACTGTCAACCCTCACCTTCGCCTCGGCTCGGGTAGACATTTGTCGGAACTCCTTGCAATGACAGCCTTTCCGCACTTGTTATGAAATATACTATATACGCGCAGATATAATACGCTGCTTTGAATCCGCTCTAATTATCTATAACCAACTGTTTAAACAAGCTGTTGTCCACAATGAAGTAGGTCCTTAAACACGAGTAGACTCTTTGAATATAGAAAGATTCAGGCTAAAGTTCACAAGCTATTCAATGCGGCTTGGTTATGACATGGATTTGAGAATCTAAAACTAAGCAACAGACGGACAAAAATGATAAAAAATGTTATTTTGGTACATGTACCGTATTCATATGCATGTAGTAAAAAACGGTTATTTCAATATTACAAACAGATACTACAATTTTATTTATTTGTATAGATTAGTTAAAAAGTAAATTTAAGTTTGATAGTTAAAACGGGCACCGGAAAAGAAAACCGGGCTCAAGACGCGAGGGTACGATATCTTAAGCATTATAAGATTATACATATTTATCATTGATTTTTTGCAACTAGTTCGTATTATAAAACAAACAATAGCTACATAACACAATACAGAATTAAAAATATAAGCCAAAAGTAAGTTTCCTCTGGATAGTGACGTGTACGATTGAATATAAAAGGGTGAGCGGACAAAGGTTTCGCAAGTCGGCGAGGATTACTGTACAGAGCCCTTTTAGCGCCTTCAGCCAACCTGACATTTCCCAATGGCCTTTTGGGTTACCTCTTATAATCCATAGAGGTGTGTAAAATAGTAAAAATTCTGAATATTCATCAAACATACAATGATAACCAAGAGGTAAAAAATATATTTCAAAATCATTTCCTCAGTTACATTTTTTAACTACCGTTTAAGTGCGAGTTGAAATTAAATAAAATAACGTTTCACGCTCATAGCCCCACAGTACAATACAATACCGTGTGCCGTGGCTACCATGGACACATACAAAGACAGAAACCCGGGACCCTCCGATTGGCAGTTAGGCATGGTGATTGAAGTTGTATGTTTAGTTCAAGAATAAATTGCAAAATGCTTGTTTGCGATGTACGAGTACTCGTTTAATACAGAATTAGCTATCCTCTCGTGTCTCCACTGACGTACATTCCACGATCTTCCCCATAGAAATGAGATATTCCCGGGATAAAAAGTAGTATATGTATGGTCCAATTCCCCTGCGATTGTTTTATTCGTTTAATTGTTTTACGGGGAATTGTTTAATTGGTTTATTGGGAGAATTGTTTGATTGAAGTGTCATCAGGTCAACGGGAAATACCTTATATTTAATCTTGATACAGTGCAGTACAGTGCAGTGTGTGTTGCTAGTGATGACCTACGGCGCTGAGACGTGGTCTTTTACAGTTAGCCTTTTCCATAAGCTCAGGGTCGCCCAGCGAGCGATAGAGAGAATACTTGGTATTTCTCTACGCGACAGAATTCGTAATAGTGAAATCCGTAGAAGAACTAAGGTTACCGACATAGCTCTCAAAATCTGCAGGCTGAAGTGGCAATGGGCAGGCAATAGTTAGGAGGACTGACAACCGATGAAAGAAAGAAAGGCCCTTGAATGGAGACCACGTCTCGGTAAAAGGAGTACATGCCGCCCTCCAACCAGGTGGACTGACGACCTGAAGAAGACAGCGGGTAGTCGCTGGATTCAGAAGGCCCAGGACCGGGAGGAGTGGCGAACGTTAGGGGAGACCTATATTCAGCAGTGGACAGCAAAAGGTGGATGGATGGATTTACACATAAAGTGCACACGTAATTTCTGACAAAAAAGATTGTTACTTGTGACAGCAAAAATGAGAATTGTTTGTTCACTTTGTAAATTAGCTAGTAGTTGTATTAGTCAACATTATATTCTGCAATGCAAAGTACTAGTGCGCCATCTTTCATTTACCAGAACGTGAGATGAAAGTTGGCTCGCGTCCAAGAATAATTCTACATGTTTCTGTTACAACTACAACGACTACGTTAACATGTTTGTTGTGCTATACTTTTGTTTTCTTACACATTTTAGCCAGACTAAGGGCCTCGTTCATCATTTCGCAAGTAAATTGTTGATTAGTTACGTCCCAAGTAAAGTTAATTAGCAAGTAAAAGCTATGAGTACGCGTCTGTTTATCATATTATTAGTGTTACTCGAACATCGTGAAATTGAAATTGAAGTAAAGGGTGACTTTAACCGACAATTAGCGTACTTTTCATTTTACTTGAAGACGGTGAAAGAGGCCCTTAATCTTTTTCAACCCCTATTTCTATGCC
Source organism: Pyrgus malvae (assembly GCA_911387765.1). Classification (NCBI taxonomy): domain Eukaryota; kingdom Metazoa; phylum Arthropoda; class Insecta; order Lepidoptera; family Hesperiidae; genus Pyrgus; species Pyrgus malvae. The sequence goes on from OU426953.1 coordinate 23,689,557, forward strand.
ATGATACTACTGCTGGGTTACATTGTCTCTCGAAATTAAATAAATACTTCAGACTCATAGCCCACAGTAGGATTCTTTGTGTCGTGAATACCATGGACATACACAAAGACATAAACAAAAATGTCCAGAACGAAAACAGGAATTGAAACTCGTCGCCCGTGTAGCCCATGACGCAGGTCAAGCACATGTTAGTGATAACAAGCATTCAATTCAATTCAATTCAATTCAATTAAAAATTCAATCAAAATAGGTCTTGTGTCTTTATAGGCATAGTGATGGAAAGTGCAGCTGATAAATTTCTTGTGTGATTACGTTCTTCAGAGGACATTCTAAGCCGTCCGTTGACCACGGTCTATCGAATTCTATTAATACGAGTAGAAATGTTTTATTAAACCTCGTCGGAACCCTTATTCCAAACTACCCAGGTTGGCGGGTTGTTCACTAACCCGTATATCCACCAAACACAGCATGCAATTAGCGAGCTGAAAGTAACCTACAAACTACTGCAAATATAGAGAGAACCATATCCAGCTGTAGGATGGTAAAGGGGTGGCACGAGCCAATATTTACCTGATATATCTGAACACCAGAATGGGTATGACGTTAAGTCTGCCACGTCTCTTGTCCAGCTCGATGAGGAGAAGTCTACTGAAGAGGAACGCGCTCAGGAATAGGAAAGTGTCCACTAGGAGGGTATTGTTCAACATAAACGCATTGGCTGGCTGACGGATTAACTGCAACAAGACAAGCAATAACAAATTAAAAATAAAACCGGCAGTCGAAATTTTGGACAGTTTTTCTTTTCAAACAATAATAACACGAAGATCACGATTTTTTTTGTAATATTATTACAAATTCAAGTTTTTTTTCTTTTTTCCCGTTGACGTTGCTTCCTTTGTAAAATTTATTAATTAAATCAAATAAGCTGCCGTATCTTTTGATTGCGATAGAATAACTCATATTTAAAATTACTTTCAACTTGGCAATTTTATACATCCACGCGTTTCTGAGACAGATCTGAGGCAGTAACACATCGCATGGCAAAAATAAGAAGATTAATATCTATATAAATAAATAAAATTGGAGTGTCTGTTTTTAATATAAAAATAACCGCGTTTTACTACATGCATATGAATGTTTATACGGTACATATGCCAAAATAATATTTTTTACAATTTTTGTATGTCTGTTTGTCTGTTTATTCCGGCTAATCTCTGAAACGGCTGGACCGATTTTGACGGGACCTTCACTGGCAGGTAGCTGATGTACAGTAATAAGGAGTAACTTAGGCTACTTTTATTTTGTCTGTCTGTCTGTATGTCTGTTTGTTCCAGTTAATCTCTGAAAAGGCTGGACTGATTTTGACGGGGATTTCACTGGCAGGTAGCCAATATAATAAGGAGTAACTCAGGCTGCTTTTATTTTGTCTGTCTGTCTGTTTGTCTGTTTGTTCCGGCTAATCTCTGAAACGGCTGGACCGATTTTGACGGGACTTTCACTGGCAGGTAGCTGATGTAATAAGGAGTAACTAAGGCTACATTTGTTTTGTCTGTCTGTCTATCCGTCTGTCTATCCGTCTGTCTATTTGTTCTGGTAATCTCTGAAACGATTGGACCGATTTTGATGGGACTTTCACAGGCATGTAACTGATATAATAAGTAATAACTTAGGCTACTTTTATTTTATGATCATTCTAAAACTACTGCTATCCTTTATACGCTTCTCCCACCAAAGAATCAATATCACAAAGACTGCCTGTTGCGCGGGCACAGAACGCGCGAGCGGGCTAATGCTGACGATTGTGTCTCAACGACTTCGTTTAAAAATTGGTTTGTGACACTTATATGATACTTTTATGTTTGATAGCGATCTGTTCTTCTTATCTTAATTTATAAATTATATTTTGTTACATTTTAACTGCTTTCATTTTATTGATTAACACAGGGTTTTAGTAGCTTATTTTATGAGAGCTAAGAATGAAGCGAAACTGGGGCTGGTATTGTACTCATTATGTTAGAACGACACAGCGGCGGTGCAGCACGGCCGCTTACGTACCTACAGCATATTATTGGTAATAGATCGAGGACTTTATTCGTAATGCTGTGAATAATTTTTAATAGGTAAAATAATGAGCAAATTTGCGGAGTAAATTCACTTCATGCTAATGATCCTTTGAAACCGCGGGGCACAGCTAGTCATTACTAATATTACAAATGCGAAAGTTTGGATCTTTCTTTGCATGTTTGGATGGATATTTGTGCGATGGATTGTATGGGTGTTAGTTTTGGCACAGAGACAGGTCGATTATTTATAGACCAAATTAGCATATAAGTTACTTTTTATCCTGGAAAAATGTGCTTTCTCGTGGGATAGATTAGTGTAATAGTTAATTTTTTTTCTCAACCTTTTTTATGTCCCACTGCTGGGCACAGGTCTCCTTCTCACACAATTGAGAGGGATTTAGGCCATATTCCACCACGCTGGCCAAGTGCGGATTGGTGGACGTCATGCTTTCGAGAAAATTATGAATTTCTCTCAGGCATGCACGGCAATGGAGAACATCGTAATCAATGAAATATCACGATATTTTCCATCACCGTGGAGCAGCGATAAATTCGCACATTACAAATTTCTTTGTCAGAGGTGTTAGCCGAGGATTTGAACCTGGGATCGGTCGCGTCGAAGACCCCGGTTTTCTACCACTCGGCCATCGCTGCCCATTTTAGCCAATAGTTAATTATGTTACAAAATTTACATAACCAAATTATACATTGTATGATTTAAGCAAATCATTCGTAGATTGGTATGTTCTGTGTTAATATGGGTCCAGGCCGTGCTGCACCTAGCTTCTCCACCGTACCTACTCGTAGTTACTTACGGGTGTCCGTGCTCCAACTGATAATCTTATATATAAAATTCTCGTGTCACAATGTTCGTTCCCGTACTCCTCCGAAACGGCTTGACCGATTCTCATGAAATTTTGTGAGCATAACGGGTAGGTCTGAGAATCGGCCAACATCTATTTTTCATCCCCCCCCCCCAAACTGATAAAGGTGGCCCACCCCAAACATTTAAGGGCGGTACGGAGTTCGCGGGCACAACTAGTTATATATAAAATTCTCGTGTCACAATGTTAGTTACCATACTCCTCCGAAACGGCTTGACGGATTTTTATGAAATTTTATATGCATATTCAGTAGGTCTGTGAATCGGCTACTATTTACTTTTCATCCCATTAGTGATAAGGGTGGCCCACCCCAAACATTTAAACGCGGTACGGAGTTCGCGAGGTCAGCTAGTACTTTATAAGAAAACTTGAAATGTATAACAATCGACATCCTCCGTGGCGTAGTGGGTGATGAGCCAACTGCGAAGCGTGAGGTCGTGGGTTCGATTCCCACTCAGGACAAATATTTGTGTGATGAACATGACTATTTGTTCTATGTCTGGGTGTTAATTTATCTATTTAAGTGTGTATTTAGAATAATTTAAGTATGTTTATCAGCTTTCTGATTACCATAGCACAAGCTCTGCTTAGTTTGGAATCAGATGGCGTTGTGTGAATTTTCCAAAGATATTATTATTTATTTATTTATTATTATTTAATTCATTGCTCTTGACTGTGTAGATAAATTGTTTAATTAAAATGATGACCTATATTCCCAGAGGCGACAGCTGCGAGATTTAAGTGCAGGATCAATTAATAAAACCTTTAATAAACGCCCATATTGTGATTGGAAACATATTTCACAGTGTTCTTTATAGAAATTGGCGCACAAATTAAATTGGTATAGGTATATAGTGTCTTTCACGATAAAGTGCTGAATGATTCATTTTAATAAAACATGATAAATGAACTGAAAATGAAATGAAATGAAAATACTGATTTGACGACCCGTGTGGCGCAATGGTTACCATACCGGACTGCCAATCGAGAGGTCCCGGGTTCGATACCGGCGAAACAGAAATTTGAATGATGTATTTAAACTGTTCTCGGTCTGGGTGTTTGTGTTCCTGTCTTTGTTTATATCCATGGTACCCAAGACACAGGTATTAATTACCTTACTGTGGGGCTATGAGTGTGTAATGATTAATGAAATGAAATGAAAATACTTTATTGTTGACTGTTTTCATACATAGAGTAAGATGTTTAATTATATTGGAGTTTTAAACAGTCTAACATATTCTGGTACACAATAATATTAATTAAAATTAACTAAAATTATTATGTTCCTACGCCCCGCTGGCATAACAATAAATAATAATTATACATTATTATTATGCCGCTGGGTCAATGAGAGAGAAAAAGCCGGCGGAGAAAACACTCTCAGGCATTGTTTAGAGTTATATTTTTTATTTTGCGCGGAAGCTCCGCAAAACATTTTTACTGCACGTTTCACGATGTCTTTTCTTCAATAAAATCGATTATATTGTATTATGTTTTATATAAGCTATTGTTTTAATTGTCTTTTAAATTTAGTACTTGATAATTGTTTTCAATCTAAATTGACATTGTCAGTTGAAATTATTTTTGTACAATAGCAATACTTTCCACCCCCTGCTTCGCCTGCGTTATTTTCGGTTATCATTCCATACAAATTTTTATCTTCTATTTCTTGCCAATGTAGGCTAAAGGATCAAAAACTCCAGTACAAACAAGTATTTACTTCCTATTAAATGCCTTAATATAAAGTTCACATTTTTATCTTTCATGATGACAACACTTCATACAAAATTCATTATCCCTTATTTCAGGCCCTTTAAGGAAATTTTTGCAATAAAAACTATCCAATGTTTTTTTCCTAACCACTCTATTTGTGTACCAAATTTATTTGAAATTAGTTTAGTAGTTCAGGCATGAAAACGTAACAGACACACACACACACACAGAGAGTTGTTTTCGCATTTATAATACTATACATGGATAATTCTATGTTAAATTATACATATTTGCTGCAATTGACTTCAAAGAGGTTTCTTTGTAAATTTTCTACTTTCATCAATCTCTTCATACCTGATTTCATATTTATATTACAGCGTACAACGCACCGAGTATAATTGTTCCACTAATTATTATTATTTTACACCTGCGTAAATTGATATTCAAAAATTAGATTTGTTCTGAATTCTACGTCTTTTGAAACTTCGATTTATCATTGCCGACTCGTGTGTTATAGTAGTAACCAAGACGTTCTGCCTTTTAAAGTTTCTGGTTTCTGGTTTGAACACACACAAAAAATTCATTAAAATCGGTCCAGCCGTTTAGGAGGACTTTACTGTCAACACACAGACATGTACAGAATAATATATATATAATTAATTGTGTGTGTGTGTGCCTAGTACCCACGACAGAAAGAATACTAGTGGCGCAATAAGCGTGAAACGTTGATTATTAATCAGGATTTAATATCGAATGTACTTACTCTGTCCCATGCCTCAGCATCCATAACGGGTCCACTGCCAATAAAGAGACAAGCGTGACCACCGATGATGAAGATCATAGCCAAAGTTTTAATGCCAGTGATGCATTCCAAGCCAAGGCCGTTATTCTGCTTAGTCGAGATTATCTTCTTTATATTGTTAATCAACGAAAAGGACACAATCAAGTCGTGGATGATCGAACTCTTCTTACTTCCCCACTTCATGGAATAGATCTCATAGAAAGTCGTCAAGAGGAGTATGGTCACGAAAAACAACAGGAATGCTCTGAAACCAAATCATAATTTGAGTGATTCAACAAAATGATATATTTGAATGGTTATTCTACAGGAAATTGAAATGAGTATAAATTTGTCGTTAAACCGACATTACAATTACTAAATTTTATTGAAAGGGCTATTGAAAACTTTTATTAAATACACATAGGCACCCGAAATTCCTAATATGACGGTCTTCATTATGTTAATGTTCCCTATTTAGATTGTAATATAATAGCCAACATAATGGGCTTTTGTGAAGGAAAAATTCAGGGCCTAAACAAAATGTTTGTATAGAACCGAGATCCTTTTTAGGCCAAATGTTTCCAAAAGACAGGTTGTGAACTAATATTAGGCTACGCAAACCTAAAAGAATAATATGTATGTATCAATCATTGCATTATTTACGGTGGAGCCACCCGATAAGGAAGGTAATGAAAAGGGGAAAATATTATCTTCCAATATGTGATCAATCCTAATACGTCAATTGCGATAGATCGTACAGCGTTTGTTCAGTTACTTTATAAGACGCTTTCTCTTCGATTTTTTACTGCTCTTCTTAATTTATTAAGGTTTAACTTGGAAGCTAATAACAAGAATACTAAGGTTTCGTGAAACACAAGACTTAAAGTAGGCCCAAGCTCTGGAGAATTTTACAACGCTCTTTGATGTTAAACACCGCGATTATAGCCCATTTCACAAGATGTCATTTTATAACTTCAACGTAATAATTTGCTGGAGAGATGAGCCATATTTCGGCGTTTTAAGTAATTTGGTAACTTTATATTTATGTTTCTTGTAATTATTTTTGTGGAAAGGTCACGGTTTATTTATAGAACTTTTACCGTCCTAACTTTTATCGTGCTAAGTACTAAAAGCGAAGCGAAATAATGAATGAAATATTTTAAATAACTATTTTTTTCCAATCATTTTATTTATTTAATTGCCCTTTCTTGTATTTTTTACAAATAGCGGACTTAATGCCTGATGGCATGGGATGACTGGTAGAGATACCAGTCAACCCCTGGGGACGGTGAGTGTGGTAGGCCTCATAAATTCCATGCCATTTCATATGGTATTTTATATGTTGTCGCTACAGCCCATAGACTCATAACCTGAAGAAAGCCTGAGTTCAAATTGGTGTGCTCATAAATGTGTATTACTCTCCGGAGCCTGTGCCGACAACCGTTGGTAACCAAATACAACTTACAAATAACCAATATCCAAGTTGCTGACTGTGATTGGCCCTCGTTTGTAGCAGTCCTTCTCGTTGACTTCCACGCCGGTGCTGTTGCCGACAGTGTGGGCCAGCACATCGCCAACGAATCCCGCGACGGCTCTGGCGTCGCAAGAACTTGGCACGCACACTGCCCAGCGCAGTGTTTCGCCACGGCCTGTGCGGACCTGAAACAAAAAAAATACGTTTCATTCTAAATTTGTTTCCGCAAACAAAACATCGCAATAAAAACCGCAAAATATGGGTTAAAATAAAATCAACGTTGTCTTCAATTATAATAAATTTAGTTTTAATTTAAGTAATTTTAGTTATACTGCTAACATTAAATTAACGTTTTAATTCAGGCATACCTCGCTGCGCTAAACATGGCGAACTAATAAATGTACATAAAACAACTTTTGTAATACCAATATTTGTGCAAATAAATTATTTTCATTTCATTTACATTAAATTGAGTTGCAAATGCCCATTTGCGATTTTAAGTGATAACCCTGACTATAGTTATAGATAATAATAAATTAAATCTTCACACCTAAGTACTGTCCAAAATCGCAGTAATTGAGAGACTTGAGATAAAAAATAATATTACTGCAACCCTTTTTTGATTCCTAGATTTCAAATCGCTCATAAGGCCTCCGACAAGGTTTAACGACTGTTATCAATCGATAACAACCCGGACCGACGGCTTAACGTGCAATCTAAAGCTCAGAAACGTATTTTTTTAGCCACTAGCGGTCACCTATCTCACACCTGAACGCGCCCGTTTGGCTTCAAACTATACTAAAATAGTACTATAACTATAGGATATGCATGGTAAATGCAAATTTTTATCATCTATTCTAGTGTTTTGTTCTACCATCGAACTGCTCAAAAACTACAGCATAATTTCAATATCCAAAAAGTATGACGCCCTACATGTCGTATTCTCATTAGTATTGTCTGGTAGGTGGTAGATCATTATCATAGCTCGATCTTTTGTGACGGGATACCTTGACCTATTTGTGAAAGCCCTCAATATATTACCGTTACGAAGACCGATAAATGGGCTAATAGTCTTACTAACAATGGCGGAATTGAGTAGAATCCATTGTGAGAGTACTCAAGAATTATGCTAAGGATTTTTCGAACAAGATATTTGTTAACAAGTAACCAGAAGCCCGATATAAGGGTATATTTTAAAGTCATTAAGGTACTTTTAATGCAACATAAATGTGTATAACCGTATAAAAAATTATATTGCGATAAGGTTCAATGATTTAGTTAACCCGGTGGAATGATCTTATTATCCTAGGGAACAGTAGTGCAAATGCATACAACCTCAGGTAACACTAGAACCTTACATGAGGTTGCGCTTAAATATCAATGGGCTGAAGCAACCATTAACATCATATGGCCTGCATACTCATCCGCTACTCGATTTTAATAAAAAAATGTTAAAATTGTTATCAATATGATCATATTGATAATATGTTTAATCAACAACACTCATTGAACAACATTAACTCAGAAACTTGTTATCTAGAAGTATTTTTTTTGAATAGTCCTCGTAGCTCGCTCTATTACAAAGAGAAGCCTTGACCTATTTGTTGAAGCTCGCGGTATATTACCGTTACGAAGACCGATAAATGGGCTAATAGTCTTACTAACAATGGCAGAATTGAGTAGAATTCATTGTTAAACTACTAAAGAATTATGTTAGGTATTTCTCGAACACGATATTTACTTACAGAATTATTAATCCTCGGTTCAAAATATGTGGCTTAAAATTAATATGTGTAGTCCTTTTTTGCCATAAAACAATTATGTTTGTATTATTTAGATAACGGCGAGACAGAAGCGGCTATTAGCGGAGTAACAACGCAATCGCATTCGATGTCTGGCAAGAGAAACCTTGTTTAAGACTGCGTATAATTGTCTATGGGCTGAAGCAACCACCTAACATAATACGGTCTGCATACTCATCTGATACTTGACTATAACAAAAAAAATCATTAATCATAATATTATCAATGAAGTATTCAACAACATTACATCAGACTTGCTATCTAGCTGTAATTTTCTGAATAGTTTTTACCTCGTAGCTGTATGTATTGTGAGGACATGCCTTGACCTATTTGTGGAAGCTCGCGGTATATTACCGTTACGAAGACCGATAAATGGGCTAATAGTCTTACTTACAATGGCGAAATCGAATAGAATCCATTTTTGGATATACCGCGCTTAAGATCTTATTTTAGGGACATTTGCGTGAAATATTATATTGTATCTGTTCAGAGTATCTGCTTTGAATAAAAATTAAGAAAATGCCTAGGATTGGGATAGTTTATCGATTTGAAAAAGGTAGCGATGGCCGAGTGGTAAGTTCAGCGGTCTCCGACACGGAGATACCGGGTTCAAATCCTCGGTGCGCACCACTGACTGAGAAACTAATGTTTTTAATAATTTCATTAAGACTTTTATTTAAGGGTAACGAATTTAGGAGAGTGGGAGCTCGATCCATCCAGTCTGCAGCGCCGGGAAGGACGATAAAAAAGTTTAGAATTAGCAGTCGCCTAACGTCGCTTGACATAACATAACTGCTTATAATAGATGAAATATGTAACTATATAACAGAAGAATTGTAAGAGTAACCTTGGTCTATTTGTAGGAATCTCGGTAGTGAGATTAACGTCTCTGCGGACAACGATAATAGGCTAATGGTCTTAATGACAACCGGTCGGTAGCCGGAAAATTAGTGGAGTAATTTAATGAAACGATGAATCAAGTCCAAAATTGTTAAGCCCTGATTTAATTATTAATTGGATTGTTGATTGTTGAGTAAGTTTCAGGGTTATTAAGTTTCAGGTTATTAACTCATGATAGGCAATAGGACCCAAAATGAATCCAAAATTATCAAGTATGTTAAAGATATTCCACATAAATTTAGTAATCTACTTGAGCAACAAAAAGTGAATTGTAAAACAATCTCTCTATATATAAAAATGAATTGTGGTTCGTTAGTCTCGCTAAGACTCAAGAACGGATTGACCGATGTGGCTAATTCTGCTCTTGAAATATTAGTAGAAGTCCAGGGAAGGTTTTAACGGTGAGATTATAGAAAAATTGCGAAATTAATAGTAAAAGAACTTAATTCATTTTCTTATATAAACTGTTAGTAACTGTCACACATTGGTTCTTCGCACTATCGCGCGGCCTTTTGTTTGACACAGTCTGAATAATAATCTATCTGTCACTATTTGTTTTATATTTTTATTTGACAGTTAAATTTTGTAGATGGTAGAATTATTATCGTTCGCCCGGAGAAGTACCACCGTGCCGTAAACCAAATCTGTTGTGTTTCGGTGGAAAGGTGGAGTTGCCGGCCACACTTACATGAGGTGACCACTAGCCTCCGGAGTAGCAGCGTAACTGCATACGACCTCAGACAAGACTTACCTATGCTTGCTTGAAGTTGTATGTAGATGTCCATGGGCTGCAGCGACCACTTAACACCACGTGGCCTGTATGCTCTAGCAGACAAGCATACAGGCTACTCCATTCAAATAAAAAAAACTATTTGAGATGATAAAAAAACTAATCCTCTTTCAATACTTTTAAGGCAGGACAACGTCCGCGAGGTCCACTACTATTACATAAATAATAAGACACATAATAACTATTGCCACGCCATAACGTAGAACAAGATGTTGGTACGGCATACATTCAATGTTTTCACGAAGTTGTCACGAGGTCCCGGTGTTTGCATTACAGCATATTGCGTATCCGAGTTGGTAACATAAAATCTATGCCTACAAAAAGAAGACACTCTCCGATGGGATGAAAAGTGTAACCTTGACCTACTTATTTGAGGATGAATGTCCCTGCGAACAATGATAATAGACTAAAGCTCATTTCAGACTACGCTATACTATTGGGCTATATAGTATAGCAAAGAAGGGCCCAATGCTACGCCAGCATGCTGTTATGCTAGCATGGTGTTCACATTACCCGATATTATCGCTAGCATTTATAATAGGTGAAACCGGGGCAAGATGAGATAAATAAGATAAAACTCGATATACAGGGAAAATTAAACTCTTTAATAAAATTCTTTAACAAAATAGAAAACAATTATACATTTGTCTTTCATTATCAAACGTTGTAGCATGCAAAATCACAGAACTTTTTTGGGAAATATTTAAAAAATAAAGTCAGCAAATTTCCCGTTTTGCCCCATAACTTGGGGTAATATGGAAAACGCTGTGGGGCAAAACAAGTACACATTTTAATCGGGTAGACTGCGTTCACGTATGTTTCGCTTCGTCTTCCTCATCTACTCCGGCACATGAATTATGTGCTCAACACCTGAAAATTACCCAACCTTCGCTTGACTCTGAGTATAAAGGGCTTTCAGACTACACTATAATATTATAGTATATAGTATACTTCTCGTCCTGCCCCGAACTTCATCTTGCCCCGGTCTCCCCTACATAGCAAGAGAATTTATAGCACACCATGAACTTAGTGCACCAATTCATAGCGTATAATGAGCCAATAATATATAGTAGAGTACAGTGTGAACGTGTCCATAACAATGTATGGTTCGCGATATTGTTGTGCTATGAGCTATATACTATACACAATTATATTATAGTGTAGTCTGAAAGCCCCTTAATGGTCTTAATGACAACCAGTCGGAAGCCGGAATATCCAGCAAAATCTAGTGAAACGCGTAAATATTCAATGTCCGAAAAGGGCAAGTAAGGATCTGATTTTATCGTTAAAATTGTTGGTGTTATTTATTATGGGCTGATTTTTCAATCCCAAGATAAAGTTATTAGTAATTTAATATTATCACTATCCTTTTCAGATAGCATAAGCACGATACAATGACAGTGCTAACTATTATTCGACGAATACTTTTATCCGGGGTGGGTCGAACTGGCCCTAAATGTTCTCGCAATCTATACTTTACACTATGTGGCTGGCTGCAACCCTTTTTACGTCCCAATGCTGGGCACGGGTCTCTCCCCATTATTGGGGAGGCCTGGAGCTTACTCCACCACGCTGCTCCAGTGCGGGTTGGTGGAGATACTATACACTATATACTACCATATAAAGCTGAAGAGCTTGTTTGTTTGTTTGTTTAAACGCGCTAATCTCAGGAACTACTGGTTTTGTTTTGAATAGCCCATTTATAGGGAAGGCTATAGGCTATTTTACATCATGCTATGACTAATGCAAAAGTCCACGCGGACAATCTCGCGGGCAGCCGCTATAGCACTCTCTAAGTTGTGTTCAAATAGATGGTATTATATTAATTGAAGCATTTCTCATGATTTATATCATTACCTTTTTTGCATCCTGTTGCATTTGTCTTACTGCAATGTGTAACTCTTATATAAAGGTTTAGGATTTAGGACTATGGCCTATATGCTTCTAAACTTCGAAACTCCTCTTTTGGTGCCTTAAAATTTCGTGTTAAATTAGTTGGGTAAGAAAAAATGCAAAGAAATTTTATCTGCTTATTGCAGTTAATGCGATATTTTAGTATTGTACACTCTGTATATGAATACAAATATTATTTGCAATAAAGGTCGTGTACTGTTGCTTTTCAAACACTCTTATAACGTACGAGTTCTCAGCACTCGTTCCGACGTATTTGTTTAGGGTTTGAATATTAAAGAAAACAGACGTTGTTTGAATGGGATGCAATCGATAAATATGTAAATTTTATTATTGTATGCGACCGCTTTTGTGTCAATATAAAATGCAAAGTATCTCAAAATCTTTTTAACTTATATAAATACTAGCCTTCCGCCAGCGTCTTCGCCCGCGTGGACCCGTTTTATAGGTTCCCGTAGGATAAAAACCATCCTATGTCCTTTCCCAAGGTCCACTCTATCTGTGTTCCAAATTTCATCAAGCACCGAAGACGCCCTTGTTACGCTTATTACACATATTCGAGAAAAAATAAGTGCCAAGAGACTAGTTACACTAGTCTCACTGGACATCGAGGGCGCCTTCGATAGCGCTTGGTGGCCGGTTATAGAGACTAGACTGGCTGAGGAAAAGTGTCCGGACAACTTGAGGAGGGTCATCAGCAGCTACCTCAGTGAGAGAAGTGTAGAGGTCAGGTACGCAGGCCAAAAACACCTGAGAGCAACCGAGAAAGGATGTGTCCAGGGGTCGATCAGTGGACCGATCCTTTGGAACGTACTACTCGATCCACTGGTCAAATTGATGGAGAGCCAACAAATATATTGCCAAGCGTTCGCAGACGACGTGGTGTTAGTGTTTGATGGATCAACGGCCCTTGAAATCGAGAGACAGGCCAATGCTGCCCTCGAGAGAGTACAGTCGTGGGGTGAATTAAACAAGCTGAGGTTTGCACCGCACAAAACCTGTGCAATGGTGCTTACCAAAAAGCTTCGCTACGACATCCCACGACTGAGCATGGGGGGGGGTCGACATCGGCATGTCTCCCGAGATCAAGATACTTGGTTTGACCATCGACCATAAGTTGACGTTCAACAACCACGTCGCCAATGTCTCCAGGAAAGCTGTGGGCATCTACAAACAACTAGTAAGAGCAGCGCGTGTCAGCTGGGGCCTAAACCCGCAGGTGATACAGACCATCTACACAGCGGCAGTAGAGCCTATAGTGCTCTACGCCGCGGCGGCATGGTCCCCGGCTGCACGAAAGCTCGGAATTCGTAAGCAGCTTAACGCCGTGCAAAGGGGTTTTGCACAGAAAATGTGCAAGGCGTATCGCACGGTGTCATTAAACTCTGCTCTCATACTCAGCGGCATACTCCCTCTTGACCTGAGAGTCCTAGAAGCTGCACAGCTGTACCAGGCCAAGAGGGAGGCACACATTCCAGATCTAGCCGACAGAGAGGTAGAAAGAATGACACCGGCGATAACGATGCCGCACCCAGCACAGGCGTTGGCGTTAGGATACCAAAGCCTGGTGGGCGAGGAACATCTCGCAGAAATTACAAGGGATTACCCTGTAACGATCTACACGGACGGCAGTAAGATTGAGGGCAAGGTCGGAGCCGCGATATCCATTTGGAGCGGCGGCGTTGAGACTAAAGCCCACAAACTTACTTTGCCGTCCTACTGCACCGTCTACCAGGCCGAACTGTTGGCACTGAGTAGAGCAGCCATAGCAGCTGAAAAACTCAGTGTCAACAGTTTGGGTATCCTAAGTGACTCAAGGGCGGCACTCGACACCGTCACTAACTCGAGTTCCCCCCACCCGCTCGCTATTAAAACTAGGGAGGCAATTTATAATTGTAAAATCCAAAATAAAGATATTTCCTTATTTTGGATTAAAGCCCATATTGGCCTAGCGGGGAACGAGAGAGCGGATCAGTTGGCCAAGGAGGCCGCCCTGAGATCCAAGAGGAGGCACGACTATGACAGATGTCAAATCTCGTATATTAAACGAAACATCCGCCTGAAAACCCTCGAAGAGTGGGACAGGAGGTACCAGGCGGAGGAGACGGCGTCTGTCACAAAAGTGTTCTTCCCGGACGCCAAAGCTGCTTACAGAATCGTTAAAAAGGCCCCTGTAGATGCCATAACAACGCAGCTTTTTACTGGACATGGGGGGATGTCCTCATACCTGCACCGATTCAGGTGTAAGGACAGCCCCGCATGTGCGTGTGAGCCCGAATCCGAAGAATCGATATTGCACCTGATCCTGGATTGCCCTATACATGCTAAATTGAGGTTTGACCTAGAACAGTCACTAGACATAGAAGTTACAAAACAAAATTTGCCAAAAATTATAGCAGATGAGAAATCTAGAAAAATTTTTTTGAAATTTAGCAGTACTATAATAAAAATAGTCAACAACAGGAATAAGGTCTAAGAAAGGTATGACAACAAAGTATACTAATGTATACCTTGCGGATCATACATATTTAAATGTAAGCAGATAGAAATAAGAATTTTGTATTAGATTATAAAAGTGTAAGATTTTAAAGAAGTAATGTACATATATATTATTTTAAGATTTTGTAAAACTTAGATATTAGAAAATATTATATAAGATTAAGATTAAAAAAGTTCTTAACGTTTTGTCCCCATTATTTACCCTGTGTACTTAGAAAATAAGGAAATATAGAAATAAAGAATTGGTTATGAATTTCATCAAAATTGGTTCAGTAATTTAAGCAGGAAAGCGTAGCAGACAGACAGAGTTACTTTCGAATTTATAATATTAGTAGGGAATATAGTAGGTATTAACCGTTTCAAAGTTTTGTTTATCCAAACACATGCAGATTTCTTAACACATTTTACATTTCATAGAATAAAACTCATTTGACTTTTATGAAAAGTAAAACACAGGAATTTTATAAATAATTAGATTACGTCCTGAACGGAACCTAAGTTCTTGTATGAATCATTTTATTTACCTAACCGATAACCTGCATGCTCTTGGTGTGTCGCTGCAGCACATGATATCTACATAACATACAAGTCTGACCGAGAACGGCATCTTTTCACCGAAACACAACGGCGGCTTCGGGAAGGATGGTGATATGTGCGTAGCCGCACACCCCGTCGCCGTCGTACGGACCTGTGGGTTTAGTAGAGCAACATTGCTCTCCCATGATGGGCCTGTTTGCGGTACTGCACATGGATGACACTGATGCGTTCTACTGAAAATTCCGGAGACCTTTCCAAGAACTGAGGCAGGCCACCAAGGGAGTTGGTGCGTTCTTATAGAAATTGTAGGTGGTAGAACTTCTATGGTTCGCCCCGGGAAGTACCACCGCTGCACCCATTTCTGCTGTGAATCAATTCTATTGTATTCCAGTGGCAAGGTACAGTTGCCGGCGAAACTTAAATGAGGTAACCATCAGCCTCCGGAGTAGCAGCGTAACTACACACGACCTCAGGTTACTTAAGACTTACCCGTGCTTGCTTGAGGTTGTGTGTTTGCGTGTAGATGTCCATGGGCTGCAGCGACTACTTGACACCACATGACCTGCATCCTCGTCTGCTACTTCACTCAAATAAAACAAATTTACAAAATCCTGGGCCTCTCCAAGCGCTGGAGCAGGCCATCGAGGGCTTTTAGTGTCGATGAATTTTTTTAAACATGCAGAAGTAAAAGTAAACGTTGGTATACCTTCTTAGCTGCTTCAGTTTCCCTCCATTTGATAGTAGCCAAACAGTACTGTCCCTCCACAGTGACGCCCTCGCCGGGCTCGTCGATGCCCACACACTCGTCGAAGTTGCCGAGATGGTATGAGGAGCCGAAGAGCAAACCCTGCGGTGACTTCGCTGAGGCGTCGAACACTGGAACAAGATAAGGTTTTAGGTTAGCCTTTGACAGTTTAAATTCAACAGTGTATAGTTTATATTTAACAGTGACAGTATAGATTTGACCAGTGTAAGTGCACATTTTTTTAAATTAGGAATAGTATCTGGGGGAACGGGAGTGGCCCCACTAAGGTGAGCCAAGGGCACTATCTACTTTTTCTTGGAATTAATTGAATCCGGACAGCCTCCGTGGCGTAGAGGGTGATGAGCCGACTGCGAAGCGTGAGTTCGAGGGTACGATTCCCACCCAGGACAAATATTTGTGTGATGAACACGACTATTTGTCCTGTGTCTGGGTGTTAATTTATCTATTTAAGTATGTATTTATAATTATATAAGTATGTTTATCAGCTTTCTGATTACCATAGTACAAGCTCTGCTTAGTTTGGAATCAGATGGTGTTGTGTGAAATGTCCAAAGATATTTATTTATTTATAATCCCCATAACAAAGGTTTCAATTGGTACATATTGAAGGCTGAAAGTATGTATGAGACTTTCTCTTATTTATATGCTAGAAATCTGAAATTGGTGCGTGGACTTTTTGTTACAAACAAAAAGTTTGTGAGTCTGGATTTTTACAAAATCACTCTCTTACGCCTTAAAAAAGGGGGTGGAAATTTGTATAAGATTTTTATCGATTAGCATGATAAATATCCAAAATTAGAAAATACTTTGCCACAAGCAACATAAATGAGGTAATTGAACAATGAGAAGACAGAGGAATGAGACGTAAAGTTGTTAGGGAAGGTAGAGTTATGGCGCGTAAATTTAGGAGCACGGCTCTACATCTGATCTTATACATATTTTTTGTTCAACAGAGTAAGCTACGAGCACTGGTCATGGCAGCATTTTACATGAAAAATTTTTGGTGGAATAGTTTACACTGTAAAAAGAGTAGAAGTACCTACACATTGAGTCGACATTAAAGACGACCCCTGTGGCGCAATGGTTACCATGCAGGACTGCCAATCGGAGGGTCCTGGAATCGATTCCCGAAACAGAAATTTGAATGATGATTTGAAATATCTGTTCCCAATCTGGATGTTTGTTTCCGTCTTTGTATGTGTCCATGGTACCCACGACATAGGGTATATCCACCCTACTGTGAGGCTATGAGTGTACAACGTTATTTTAATAAAAAAAATGATATTAGAAACCTCAATATCATTTTTGAAGACCTATCCATAGATACCCCACACGTATGGGTTTGATGAAAAACAATTTTTGAGTTTCAGTTCTAAGTATGGGGAACCCTCAAAATTTATTGCTTTTTTCTATTTTTGTGTGAAAATCTTAATGTGGTTCACAGAATACATCTACGTACCGAGTTTCAACAGTATAGTTCTTATAGTTTCGGAAAAAAGTGGCTGTGACATACGGACGGACAGAAAAACAGACATCACGAAATCTATAAGGGTTCCGTTTTTTTGCCATTTGGCTACGGAACCCTAAAAAGTGCAACTGGATCCGTCATTAAGGTTTGTTTTGTTTCGTGTTTTGCTTTCTTTCTTAAAATAGTTCATACAATGAGCAGCTTACCTACTCCCTGTTTTATCAGCCGTAAGGTTTTTTTTATTTATACCTAAATGTCAAATCTACTAATAACAGATTTTTTTATAAATACACCATATAAAAAGGCAGACGGGCCGCGTGGTGTTAAGCGATCACCGTTGCCTATGGACACGGGCAACCCCAGGGGAGCCACCCGAGCCTTGCCGGCTTTGGAGGAATGTTTTTTTTACAGCTTTCTTGAAGAACCCAATGTCATATTCCACTGGAAATGCCTCAGCTGGAAGGTTGTCCCATAACTTTCACGTCCGTGGTAAAAATGAGCGTGAAAGCGGACTGTGTAGGACCGCCACGAGTCCATATAGTCCAAAATTATATTACTAAGCAAACAGGTAATTAATTAAGTGCCAAAGTTCGTTGACCAAAACATACAACTAATTAATATTAGTAGTACTGAGCCTACTAATCATTATAATTAAAAATCCCTCAAACATTGACTCGCCTCAAACAAATTAAGCTAATTGGACCTGTTTGAATCACACTAAAATAAACATAATTATATAAAAATCTCGTGTCATCACGAATGCCACAAAAAGGGTCGACCGATTATTAATTTTTTTATATATATGTATACAGTGTTTGTAGTCACAAGAAAAGGTTTTAAAGTATAATTTCGTACTAGGTCAAAATTAAAATGTCTATATAAGGTTTAGTTAAGTTTATACATCACATACACCTCAAATCCTTACTGATATTATAAATTCGAAAGTAACTCTGTCTGTCTGTCTGTCTGCTACACTTTCACGCTTAAACTACTGAACCAATTTTAATAAAATCTGGAACACAGATAGAGTGGACCTTGGGAAAGGACATAGGATGGTTTTTATCCTACGGGATCCTATAAAACGGGTCCACGCGGGCGAAGCCGCTGGCGGAAGGCTAGTACTTTATATATGGCTGCAACTCTTTTTGCTTCTCATTGCTAGGCACGAGTTATTCACCATATCTGGGAAGGCCTGGAACTTCTCTACATCTCTATGCGAATGCTAATCCACTGTCGGATGTTTTGAAACGGACCACTCAGGCTGTCTAGATGAGGCGTATTACGCGCGAGTATAAGTGTAAAACATATCTTTTTACATCAAATTTCGAAAACAATTTATTTCTAAATGTAGTAAAAACGGATCCACGATGGGAGATATTTGTTTTTTTTTTAGTTTACTAACATTCTTCCTTATAAATATTTTTAAACTTTATTGTTTTTTACTGCAGTAGCTCTCCTAACCTTTTACAATTCCCTTGAAAATCTTCGCGACCCAGGGGTTCGCAACACACAGGTTGAAAAGCACTGATCTTATAAATTCGTGAAATAAAAAACTGAGTAAGTATGCCAAAAAATATTCCGAAAATTTTAGAACTTACGGACGGATGTGTACATAGTAGGACTGTTGTCAAACGAAAATTGTATATATACTCGTTTAACCTGTTTTTCTTTTATTTTATTTCTAATTTTATTGAATATACTACATACCACTAAGCACGAAATATTAATTCAGTATGCCATTTAGTAGTAGAAGCTAATATTAGCAAACAATTCAGTACTTGTTTTTGCCCATTAATTAAGCCGTGAGAATTACTTGTACAAAGATCATTGCCATCCGGTGATTAAAGGCTGCTAGGATCGGTGATATACCGAGAGGTGTCTGATTAAAACGGGAAAGTTATTGCACACACACATTTTTAGTCATAAATAAAAATATTATGCTATACGCTCGGCGTTACATTGGTGGCTTTAAAAATAAATATCGCTTTAGGGTTTTTTTGATAAATAATAAAATGCATAAAGGAAATAAATATGGCTGCAACCTTTTTGCGTCCCACTGCTGGGCACGGGTCTCTCCCCATTATTGGGGAGGCCTGGAGCTAACTCCACCACGCTGCTCCAATGCGGGTTGGTGGAGATGCGGGTTAGTGGCCAACCCGCTGTCGGATGTTTTCAAACCGCCCATAAGGCCTCCGACAAGGTTTAACGACTGTTATCTATCGACAACAACCGGGACCGACGGCTTAACGTGCCCTCCGAAGCACGGAAACGCGCATGAAATTTTTTGCCACTAGCGGTCACCCATCTCACACCCGACCGCGCCCGTTTGGCTTAACTGCATAGACCGCTTGCGTCCTACACTAGCCGCCGAGCCATGCGCGCTTCAAAATAAATATATTAATGTATTATAAAAGTAAAAAAGAAAATAAGTGCAAAGTCCCTTTTTACGCGTCTTCTAATAAATAGCTGGCATTGCACCAACTTCCTAATTATGGTAACGATGTTATTACATTATGTAGATGTAGAAGAAGTTTGGTGAGATATGTCGACACGCCTAAGATTAGTGCAAAACGCCGCGTTAGATGTTACACATCAAAATCAACTTTTAGAAAATGGTTGTACATTTTGGCGACTTGACTCTCTTCAGGTAATGACGGCTTTGAGAATGCGGGCCATCGCAGTCACGACAAGAAAATTCTAAACACTTTTCCGGTACTGACGTTATATTTCCTGCCTTGAATATTTTATTAGCTGTCAATGTTGTCAGTTTACCTTAATTTTATTTGCGATAGTAAGACGATTGAAACAAACGATAGTAAAGGATGAAAAAATGGTTAATCTCTAAAACTGCTTAGTCTTAGAGATCACTAATCGCATAGATGAAAAGTAAATTTTACATCTAAGACTCAAATAGTAGAAAATGAATTTGGTTATCTAACGATGTCTGTCGGCTTCCTGTGGAATTGGAGTGATTTGGAGCTGCTCACGAACAGTGCAGGCAAATGTAATTCAGGCTCTTTATACCATAAGATTAACTGAATATTTATTTATTTATTTAATCACACAAAACTAAGTAAACCTTACAGACTAACTAGCCTAATACGTTTTCTTAGTTCTATCTTGTACATATAAACCAACTGTGTTACGGAATTCTGCAGGTGACGAATAAAAAACGTCCAAATTTGGATTCGAAGATAGTGCACCATTAAGCAATGTCACCGCCCGAACTAGTGGTGACTGTCGCATCAATACTAATCTGCAGCACGGGACTGAAAATAGTTCGCGTCGCCTCGCACGAATGTACCTACCAGGAACGCTCAACGTTACCCAGTGGCGGCTTTAGAAATTTGCCGCCAGAAGGCTATTCAGCCAGGTTGTCTTTAAATTTTGTCAAACAAAAATTTTGGGCCAAATTTGCGCCTCCCAAAATCTGCCGCCCTAGGCTTCAGCCTACTCAGCCTTTTGATAAATCCAGCACTGACGTTACCATAGATAGTACCGAAGGTTTAAAAACTACTCCTCTAATCAACTTAAATAAGTATTCTAATAAATATACGTCTCGTCTAACTTCTAAAGATTCATATCCTAACAAACCAAGTAAAAAAGAAGTTGGATATGTATGTGGATATCTCACAAAAAAATCCATACTGCATAAAATACATCCATCTCAAAAATTTCTTTTGGAGTTTCTCCAGCATGAGTATATACGCTTATCTCTCAGATAAAGCAAAATTATTGATAGAAAACTGCGAACAACGAAGTGTAGTCGATTTAAACTGCACCTAGTTACGTACACACACACACACATACACACGATTCGCAAACACGTAAAACGAAACTGCACCTGACTTTTCCAGTAGAATATCGTGGCGATTTGACTAAAACCCTATCAAAAATGTACACGAAAAAATGTAGAAACGTGTTGTCAAAAGTTGTAATGAATAGTACCTATAAATAAATAATAATTATAATAATGAGGTAATTTGAATTATAATCGCAACATGTGTGCATAGGTCAGTCACGCACATATGTTTACAAAACCGGCTTCACGTTGTTGTTTGCAGAGTTTCATCTATACTTTTTTAATAGATCTGAGGCTTACTTAACTATATGAGGCTTTTTTTGCTAATTATGTGACTTATTCATCTGCTGTAGGATTTTTAAAAGCTTGACTTAAATTTTCAGTTGTTTATGAAATCTATCTTCTATATCTATATCTATACATATAGGTAATAAATCTGTAACAAGTCGGTTTCTGTACATTGAAGATATTTGAGAAAAACTGTCACTAGGGCTATTTATTAGCGTAATAGAACCCAAAACAATGATTTTTAGAATTATTGTCTGTTTATCTGTTTGTCTATTTGTCTGTTTGTCTGTTCGTTTGTGCGCGCTAATCTCAGGAACAGCTTAACGTAGAAGGATTCGGTTTTCACTGATTTATTGGTATTTTTTTGGATAAACATTTAGTGTTTGTTTTATATAAATCGGTTCACAAATAAAAAGTTACGTCCATTTCAAGAATTTATCGATCAGTGTTTGGAAGTATCGTTGTTGATTTATCGAAAACTTCAGTTAATGTATAAGTTTTATAATTTACAGTCCCTTAAATGATAACATGAAACTTATAAATGAAAAGAAAAATAGATAATACATATAAAAAAACCAACTTAAGATGAGCTGGCAATAATATGGTAAACTGTACGAAATAGGGTTCACGCTTTTTCGTACAGTTCCCACACGTGGACAATAATTAATCAATATTTTATTTTAATCTATACATAAAGCTGAAGAGTTTGTTCGTTCGTTCGTTTGTATGTTTATTTGAACGCACTAATCTCAGGAACTACCTACTGGTTCCAATTGAAAAAATCTTTTTTGTGTTAGATAGTCCACTTATCGGGGAAGGCTTTTTTTTATAAATAAACCGAACAAAACGGCAGACGGGCCGCGTGGTGTTAAGCGATCACCGTTGCCTATGGACACGGGCAACCCCAGGGGAGTCACCTGAGGGCTTTAGGATAGGTATATAACATCATGCGAAGTCCACGCGGCCGAAGTCGCGGGCGGCCACTAGTAAGTAATATTTTCGCTACTTTTTTCACTTGTAAAGATGTAAAATGTGGGATTTCACAGAGCACCGCTACCAGTATTGTATTCGTAGAGTAACATATGAAAACCTCCTATCTGGCAAATAAGTCCTATTGCCCTGAGTCCTAGTTGTCCTACGTACTAATCAGCTACTGCCACGCTGTAAGTCACTTGTATCTATTTCGCTAAAAAGGTAGAGATTTGAAGAAACAACTTTCCAAATACAAAAATATTTTTAAAATTCTGGTTGATTCGCAATCTTAGAGCATCAAGGTATGACAGGTATAACACCCGTCAGAGGAGTGGCCTTTACGGGCGAACCCCTTGTCCTAACGTCCATGCACAATGTGCCTTCTAGTTATACAACTATAACTAGTGTGTCTGTGTGTGTCGGTGACAGTGTTGTCGATGCATAGAAAATGACGTTGTTGATTGAAATTGACATATTTAGAAACGTATGTGTTTGTAGCGATGAATGAAAGAATATTTGTGAATGTGTGACAAAATTAAAATATGTGCGTTCCTCCCCCGCACCTGATTTGGCACAAAAATTATGAATCGAAGCGAGGCACTATGCCGTCTCTACTGAAGGGTGAGTCAGTAACTTTGATGCTCTAAGTTTGCAATCGAATCCTAACCCTATAGTCAACAATGATTGACAAGATGTCAATGAAAAACGAAGTTCAAAACTTTTTCTTCACCATTCGATTTCATTCTTTGTTATAAAACAAAGCTCATGTCGCACAATTGCGGAAAGTCCGTCGCCGTAATGGTTTCCTTGTGACATTGATGCGCCCGTTCTTATCCCGCTGTCCATTGCCCTTGGGTCGGCGGTTCCGAGTGATTGACAGATTGTCGATAAGGGGATGAAAGTCGAAAAGAACATTTTTTTTCTATTGCTACTTCTGAAACTTGTTTTCAAGTATCTGTTAGAAGTTCTGAGTATGTGTTTCTGTGTGCCATTAAGCCAGAATTTTGAATTTTGGATTGTATTTTCCAGTTGTTTATGAACAACCATATTTATAACTAGGCGAGAAGATTTTTTTTCGCTTGCAAGTACTTCTAAGACAAGTGTCTGCAAAGGCTAGATATGGATCAGAAATGAATCTAAATTCCTTATTTTGATTATGTTACTAAAAAACTATAAAAAATAATATATAAAAAAATAATTATAATTATAAAAAAATCGTAAAAAAATTGTAATTCATTCTTTTACCGCTGTTCATTCATTCTGCTCTTATCCTAAGAGGCGGTATAAAAATTTTGCGCATTTCGCTGATTTATCTGATTTTATATAGGAGAGTTTGCAGTTAAACTACAGTATTTCCATAAGTTTTATTGCATAATATGACTGATCATTTAAATAATAAACTATTAAATGAGCCACTTTTTAATTTTTATTATTATTATTTATTTACACTAGTCATATTTGTAGTAATAAGCAAAATTGCGACCAAACGTTATAAATCAAGCGATATTCCGCTCAATTAAACGGACTGTCCATTGATAATGGGAAACGATTAATATCTAATTTTATGGCGGCTCCCGTTTGGCGTAACCGAATCAAAACCTATTTCAAACTGGAACGAAAATTGAAAGGATATAATTAACTTGCTGTCGAATTTATGACGTATTACGATGAGTGAATACAACATTAAATGAATTTTTTTCAACTGAGGTCATAATATGCTGTTTTTTTGGAGGCCGATGATCTCATATAATTTTGAACAATCGTATGTATTCGCTGAAATATAATTTTATATATTCTTGGTTAACGGCAGAATGGAATACAATGGTAGGTACACATTTCATCGAACTATGAAAGTTTTATCACTTATAAACTTTTGTAGTATTTTTCAATGATCTGTATTACAGCTAGACAACAGTGGAATCAAGTACTGTCCTATCTCAAATTTTTACGCAACTTTTATTCATTAGTGCAGCATATTATATCATATATTATGTTATTTTTTTATTTTTTATTTCAACCTTTATTTTGATATCCCACTGCTGGGCACAGGACTTCTCTCACAATTGAGAGGGATTTAGGCGAAAGTCCACCACGCTAGTCAAGTGCGGATTGGTGGACCTCATCCTTTCGAGAAATTATGAATTTCTCTCAGGCATGCACGGCGATGAAGAACATCGTAATGAGTGAAATATCACGATATTTTCCATCACCGTGGAGCAGCGATAAATTCGCACATTACAAATTTCTTTGTCAGAGGTGCGCGTCGAGAATTTGAACCCGGGATCGGTCGCGTAGAAAACCGCGGCTTTTACCACTCGGCCATCGCTGCTCATAAATGTTATAGGATAACGCAATTCATAATATTTTGTTGTAAGTTCTAACAAACAAAGCACACCTTAAACAAAATAGGTGTAGATGGATTACAGCTGTGTGTCTATTGACGTATGTACTCGTACGTAATGCTAACCGATACAATATATTGAGCTGTTGACTCAAGTGATCCGATGCATTGGAAGAGAGTCATTCCTTATTAATACTAGATGGTTAGCAGTTTTTGAATAAATGTAAAATGGTGTATTAGACGTGTAATTTGATGCGGTCATGAGCATTAAAAGTACTAGATCCTGTAAAAAATATTTTTCAATACAGTTGCTCAAAAAGTGGCGTATTGCAGGGACGTATAGCGTGTGGGAAGTGGGCTATTACACACTCGTGCTTTTTCTTTACCTTTCCCGCACTCGTGCGTTCTCTTTCCCAACTGTCAAAATAATGTCTATTAAAAAGAAAAAACGACGGGTTGCACTCCGGGAGTGCCAGCAGAAGTGAAAACTTGAATATTAACGTTGTGCATTTTTGATATTTTGGAATGGTTGGGAAATAATTTTCCACGAATTGCTTTAATTATCGGTATTATTTTTCATCTAATATTTTCAGTAGGTTTTCATCTAGTATTTTGATAAAGTAGGTACTCACTCATTTTCTTTCACTATTTCTTCGTCACTTTTTTCATTAATGGATGCACTTTGTTCAATATTTTAAATACTTGATATAAACGAATTTTAAGATAAAATTATACTTGACGCTGGCAATATGCAGAGTTTGCGATTCCATAATTGAAGAAAAAAAAGTATAGACAGCCGTCAGACGAGCCGTCATCAGCTGTCACCCCTCCGTCTTGGTCTAAGAGTCGGTGAAGATATTCACTCGTTCGGTTATTACAAGAGTGAAGGTGATATGAAAGAAAATTGATTAATATTAATTAAATTAAAAATAGCTATGGACACTTTTCGATAGTCAAGTTATCATAGGCATATATGTTTATAAATTATATTTGGTAAAAAATATGTCTCATCGAATTATCAGATCGGTGAAGGTCGATCTTCCACGTCTTCTCTACTATCTTACGAAATTTTTCGATCAGCACACGTGACCTCGCGCGAGTTTCACAGTTTTTACCCATCCCATAAAAGTGCTCAACGCCGCTAAACAAGTTTTCACTTCAAAAACCAACCGCGAAGTTTTAGAAGTTTTTATGATTCATGCAAATATTTCTAAAACGAAGCTACTAATTTGTTTCTATATCAGATTTAATGATTTGATTCAATGAGTTAGGTTAGGTTTCATTTCATTTCATCTCATTAACATTTTCATTTCATATCAATAAAAAATATATACTGAAGACTTGGCTGTATGAGCATAGTTCCCTTTGCTTACCCATAATGGGTGAAGAAAACAAAAACATCTCTGCATATTCATTTACGGTTGGCGCCATTTTTCAAAAATGTTCTTTGCTAGTTTTTATTACTTTATTAAATTGCTTCATTTTTTCGCAACTGTATTAAAAATAGTTGTTCAGTACACGTGCGGAAACGTCATTGGAAGGAGTTCCGACTGTCAACCCTCACCTTCGGCTGCGCCTCGGCTCGGGTAGACATTTGTGTATACTATTTCCGGATTTTCTTTTCTAAAAAGTAAAAAAAATCCGCAATTTAATTTAACTTGGTATCTACGGGAAGCTGAAACTAGTGGTTAAGACAGCCTGGGACACATCAATAGCTGTGTAGATTCAAAATCATTAATAATTGAAAAAAATACGTGCATATTATAAGCTACTCTACGTAAGAAAAATATCGTGATAAACATAAAAATTACATACGAGTACTAATAATTCACCGTTCCTACTAAGCCCTTTTTTGAAGTCTGTCTGTCCTACCAAACCTTACCAGGCCATCTATGGCCTAAATCCCTAAGCCTATCTCGAGACTCACAAGAAATAGGCCTAAATACTGTAGAGCATAAAAAATATGCCGAAAACATCATGGCGTTAAATCGCCGCTACTAGATTTTTTATATTTGGCGCGAAAACGTTTTCTATTTGTCCCTTATAAGACTTTTACACCAGAAATTCTCAAGGGTACAATTTGACGTTCCCGGTGAAACTATGTCACACAAAAATCCCTTTGTTCTGTTGTTCAATTAGCGACGGAACTCGTCCTGCGAGAATGGATCTTGCAGCTCAATGACTCGTTCTTCTCTGAAACCAGTGTCATTCATTCCGTTTGTACGATATTTTATAGTGATGTCCGCTCGTTGTTTTTAGATTATTTTCCGTCATTATTTTGTAAAAAATTTCGATTTTCAAAATACCTATTGGCTGCAACCCTTTTTTTCGTCCCACTGCTGGGCACGGGTCTCTCCCCATTATTGGGGAGGCCTGGAGCTTACTCCACCACGCTGCTCCAATGCGGGTTGGTGGAGATGCAGGTTAGTGGCCAACCCGCTGTCGGAGGTTTCCAAACCGCCCATGAGGCCTCCGACAAGGTTTAACGTCTGTTATCTATTATCAACAACCGAGGCCGACGGCTTAGCGTGCCCTCCGAAGCACGCAAACGCGCATGCAATTTTTTGCCACTAGCGGTCACCAATCTCACACCCGACCGCGCCCGTTTGGCTTAGTTGCATGGATCGTTTGCGTTCTACGCTAACCGCCGGGCAATGCGCACTTCACACGAGCGCCTCAAAACTATGTTAAATTAATGCTTTGTGCTAAGCCAAGCAATATGCATTATTGTAAAACTTGCTTAGTTTTTATTTTATTTGAATGGATTAGCAGAAGCGCATGCAGGCCAAATGGTGTTTATAGGTCGCGGCAACCCATGGAATTCTACACACAACCTCAAACAAGCCTCTTGCCTGTGGTCGTATGCAGTTGTCCTGCTACTCCGAAGGCTGATGGTCGCCTCATGTAAGTCTGGCTGGCAACTGCACCTTTCCATCGGAAAACAGAAAAATTGGCTCACGGCAGAAGTGGGTGCAGCGGTGGAACTTCCCCGGTTGGACCATTTAAATGTTCTTCCATCTATAAATCAAAAATTCGCAAAATCGACTCAACCGTTAACGTCGTCTGCCCTCACGTTTAGCGGTCCCCCAACGCGACGACGCTTGGAAAATAAAAATACTTGAACTCACATAATATATGTGACGATGATAATTATAATAGGTTTAAAATATTATTTGTTAGTTTTTAGAGTTTATTTTATTGGTCGGAGGGTTTATTATTTTTTTTATTTAATTTTTATTTCAAGCTTTTTAAACGGAACTGATCTACTGTACATAAGTTAAAAGGAACGACAGTTGAAAAGGCTGTAGTATATTTGAACAAAAAAACTTTTACAAAAGGCCAAGCCTACGTGGCTTTAAGCCGCGTAAAAAGTTTAGATGGGGTCGCTATATGCGATCTCGACCAAAGGAAGCTGTTTAACAATCCTCATGAGAAACTGGCTCTGGGAGAATTGCACAGATTGAGAAACAATAAAGATTAAACTTTGGTCGATCTGGGTTTGGCTTCACACTCATAGCCCACAGTGTTTATCCTGTGTCGTGGGTACCATGAACACATACTAAATCAGAAACACAAACACCCAGACCGAGAACAGAAATTTAAAATCATCATTCAAATTTCTGTTTCGCCAGGAATCGAACCCGGGACCCTTCGATTGGCAGTCCGGTATGGTAACCATTGTGCTACGCGGGTCGTCGTAAAGAGCTATTGATTTGTTGACCTGCGAACTAAAAATGTAACCTTACGGGAACCTAACCTATTAACAGCATAATAATATACATAAACTACAACACTACTTATTATAAGAAACCTGTACAATAATTTTAAATGGTACGCGTGGATATAACAGACCAAGTTCAATATAGATTTAACCTTGGCCTCTTTAAATTATGTATTTATTCATATTTTCTTACAGTAACAACTTGATTTACACGTTTACACTGTCTTGTGTTACTATAGCCACAAGAAAATAGGAATTAAAAACCGGCTCAAATCTATTTTGTTTTTTGTATACTCAAAGTCCGTGATGGTTCTTTCACAAAAAATATATTAAGACTGTTTCCATTGTATCGTGAAACAATTCTATATGAACACCTGAAATAGGCAGTCTTACCTGAGGTTGCAGTGGTGGATCTAGTATTTCAGTTTGGGAGGGCTTGATTTTAGTTTATTAATATACAATTTTAGTTTTGTTTAGCTGAGATTGTGGAGGAGGTCAAAAAAATTGTCATGCGGGGGTGGCTGATACAGTGCCTAGTTTGGGGGCTTGACTGTTAGCTTGGAGAAATTAGAGATTTGTCAATGGTGATCCCGAATGGGTTTGGGAGGGCTAGAGTCTCCTAGCCCCCTCCCCCCCTCCCCCTGGATTCGCTAGTGTGAGGTTGTATACAGTTGCGCTACTTCAGGGGTCGCTTTATGTAAGTCTGGCCAAGAACCGCCAATTTCCACCCAAAACCATGGCAAATATGTAACACAAGCGCTTATTTTTATAAAGCTCTACTTACGGTGTTTTTGGAATCGCCCGACTAGTTTC
Source organism: Pyrgus malvae (assembly GCA_911387765.1). Lineage (NCBI taxonomy): Eukaryota > Metazoa > Arthropoda > Insecta > Lepidoptera > Hesperiidae > Pyrgus > Pyrgus malvae. The sequence continues at coordinate 23,719,082 of OU426953.1, forward strand.
GGATCATACGTTAGTCCTGCAGATCTACTCTTAAAATCTATAATCGATATATCGTATTTTTCAGCACATTTTTGACCCTGTTCTGACCTTTCTTTTTGTGGACACATAACTTTATTGTAAAGTTATCGAGAATATGTTGCTATTAAATGTGTAATAAAAGTGTAATATTGCATAAGTATACATATATATATTTACATATTAAATATTCTTCTTTCATATTAAAAGTTCTTTTTTACGCACCTACCACTTACGCAATTTACACCAACGCCACAAGTTGACTGGCAGAGAATGCCGCTAGGCATGAAGTCCGCCGTTTGTACTTTATTTTATATACGTGCATAAAGAATAAATAAATACCCTTTATTATTCTTCAAACTATTACAAATTGATCTCCCAAAAAAACACGATACTTCGGACGATCGAGAGTAGGGATCCTGCTCCCACCGCTCGCCGCAGCCATTTAGATAATACGTAATAATGAAAAAGACGTTCACGATACCTTCAAAGACAAAATTTCATTCGATATTTAGACAAGAAATTGTCATCTTGGAACAGAATATCTCTTTGGACACGACCATTCACATCAAAACATGCCTCGTGTGCAGTGGCAAAGTTAACTGACGATGCAATCCATTTCATGCATTATTGGGGCTTTACTGTACTGTAAGCTGTAAGATGGTGAACGACTTAGAACGAAAAATAATGCATAGTTACAATAAAAACGATATCAAACGATATTATAATTAATCTTATTAAAAGTCGATATTATAATTTATGGTCATTTATATACAATATCCAAAATATTGCTGCAAATAAAATGAATACCTATTGTCTTTTAGTTTACTACCTTGAACATTGTTCGGAAGCATATCACAATACAATCCTTATTATTCGTACATGGGGATGTGTTACATGATATCATCTCTTTCTCATTTAAATTTGTCACAATTTGTTATATTTACAGTTGATTTTATTCTGTAGTCCACCGTGACCGCATATTATTGAATCTTTACAAACAACTCTTTAATATTCCGCCACTGAATACGTGCTCTTCCATGTGATTGCGTTTATATTGGCAGCAACAAGAGCAAAGATTTCTATGGTTGCAACCCATTTGCGTTTCTTATTAATGTGAAGGTCTGGAGCTTACTCCACCACGGTGCTCCATTGCGAATTAGTGAAGAAACCTTAATAAGTAAATGTTCGCTCACTTTAAATATTATGTTAGTGATATTTTTCTTCAGTGTGGAGCAACATCAAAGTGTTCTTATTCAAATGGGCTTGTACACGGTCCAGATAGATTTCCGATATTACCACGATAACACAGCCAGTGCAAAATATTGAATATTTTATCGCTCCATATGGTGTAGTTGCTTTATGAACTAATTCCATCTATAGAGTCGACTCAGCATCGGTCTGAATGTAACCGTTAAACAAAAGTGCAATTTAATCGAATAGGAAACTTTCTATTGCACTTCACTCAGTTGTTATTAAAGTTTTTTAATAACAACGTACGTAGCTAGTTCGCTTCGTAGTTACGCATTTTATTTATGAAAAACAGGTTTCTCTCAGAATGATAACATGACTTTTTCTTATAATCATTACAAACTCCATGGCGTATTGGTTACCCTTACAGACTGTTCGGTTTTTTTTCAATAGGTAGTAATCGTTACAACTATTCGGAGGCATTATTACTGTTTTTTTTTTTAATTTTTACCGACTTCCAAAAGAAGGAGGTACTGTATTCGGCTGTATGTATTTTTTTTTTATATATGTTCACCGATTACTCCGCCGGTTGTGGACCGATTTTAAAAATTCTTTTTTTGTTCGTATGCTTATACTCCCGAGGTGGTCCCATTGTCACCAAATCGGGATCTGATGATGGGATCCCAGGGAAATCGAGGGGAACTCTCAAATTTTATAGGCACACACATTGATTTTCTTATACTTTCTGAAGCATAAAAGATATTTGTGCATAGTAATCAACATCTCATGTTGCTGAGCTGATGATGGAAGGTACTGCAACAGTGAGGAGTTGAAAGCAATTTTTTTCAATAAATAGTTTTTTATTCCAAATCTTACATTCCTGAGGTGGTCCAACTGTCACCAAGGCAAAGTTTGATGTTGGGATCCCGGAGAAATCGAAAGGAACATTCAAATTTTATAGCACAACAAATGATTTTCATATTTTTACTAAAACAAAACAGGCATTTTTGTATAATTATCATCATATCATGTTGCTGAGCTGATGATGGAAGGTACTATGACGGTTAGGAGTTGAGAGCAAATTCTTTCAATAAATGGTTTTTTGTTGGAAATCTTACATTCCTGAGGTGGTCCTACTGTCACAATGGCAAAATTTGATGATGTGATACTAGGGAAATCGAGGGAAACACTAAAACTTAATAGGCACACACATTCTTTTAGTCATATTTTTTAACATAATACAAATATTTATGTCCGGTAATTATCACCTCATGTTGCTAAGCTGATGATTGAAGGTACAACTCCTCAACGGTTAGGAGCTGAGAGCAAATTCTTTTATTAATTTATACGTTGAGGTGGACTGATAGTAGTATTCTTTCAGGCTATAAGATGGCTATTAGATAAACATGATTATAAAAGGTATCTCTTTAACGTTTAGAAGTTAAGTGAAAAAAATTCCAATTATGCTTATACATATGTGAAGAATTATTTAAATTACTAAAAAGAGTGAAATAAATTAAGTTTTTAACAAAAAAATAGAACCGACTTCAAACGGTAAAAAATAAAATTGTTCAGTACCTACTTCTTCTTGCTTATGGTAATGACTCTTAAAACTATTTTTGGAGTCGGGCCCTTAGTAAAATGTCCTGTCTTAGTAAATATAGTGTACCTTTCGTTCTGAATGGACACCAACTCCAATATAGTTTTAACAGTCATTACCATAAGCAAAAAGAAGTAGGTACTGTCCCACTGTCTGTATTGTCGGTGCCCATTTAGAAGGAATGGTACGACATTTTAGTAGGGGCCCGACTCCAAAAATAGTTTTAAGAGTCATTACCATAAGCAAGAAGAAGTAGGTACTGAACAATTTTATTTTTTACCGTTTGAAGTCGGTTCTATTTTTTTGTTAAAAACTTAATTTATAGTTTATTTTAATACTAATAGAAACAATCAGATCTTAGATACAATACACAAAAAAATCAAAATGTCATAAAAAGGTTGAACTGAACCACGCTTGGAAAGCAGGATAATTAATTTTTTCATGCATGATTTTTTGCATTTAGAACCATAAAAATTTGTCATACAAAATGTATGAATATTTCACGCTTTGACAGCACAAGCTTAGTATCAAGATCTTATTGACACCAAGAGACACGACTTATACGGCAATTAATTATCAAACCTTTAGATCAAACCCACTCTAGTAGATGCGCCATGCTGCCGGCAATTATTTGCTCTGTGACTCTGCCACCACGGACCAACACCAATAAGAAAAATTACGAAATCGTCCAATACCATTAACACAAGATTAAGAGAACTTATAAACGTTTCACACTCATAGACCCACAGTAGGGTGTATATACCCTGAGTTGTGGGTACCATGGAATGTGTCCATGTTTGTATGTACAAAGACAGAAACACAAACAGCCAGACCGAGAACAGAAATTTAAACTAATCATTCAAATTTCTGTTTCGCCGGGAATCGAACCCGGGACCCTTCGCTTGGCAATCCGGCCTGGTAACCATTGCGCCACACGGGTCGTCATATACAAGTCAAGACAAGGTAAATCTTATTGTAAAGTCCTGAGAACAATCCCATTTAGCCACTTACATTAAAGGATTACAAGATTAAGTTTGTAATCTTATCACTGGACGCCATTTTTCCAACGCCATTTTAATTAACAGTTTAGGCCGAACAGCCTCGTTTTGGCATAATTAACGCGTTAATTGCCTTAATTAATTCATGCAATTCTGAGATAGCATTCGAAGGTATACTTGTTACAGTTTATATCCTTTCGCTCTTTCGGTGATAGTATCGTAATCTTTATGCTGCCAAGCCAAAGTATAGAACTCTATTGTTGACGTGGGAATTAAATATCAAGTGGTAAAAGTAAGGTTTAAGGTACATTACGGTTAAATTTAAAAACTGGGTTGCATCTACCTTCATTACGTTTTGATAAAATTAAACCGATCGGTTCGATCAGCGTCAATAACAATAACATTAGCCTTTTTTTTTTTTTTGGTGTCGGGGGGGAAACCTTTAAAAGGTACCCGGCACCTAGGGAGAGGATACCGGGTTATGTGGGATTTGACCGCACTAAAACCCCCTCGGTGGCCTGCCTCTGCGCTTGGGGAGAACTCCGGGATCTCCTAAGGAACGCACCGGTGTTCTCCACGCGCGGAGCCCAGAATGGGCCCATCTTCGGAGGTTAGATGTGCTCTCCTGCACCTTCCGATGTTTACGGCGGCATGCGGCCATACGCACACACCGCCGTCCTTCCCGGGGCTGCTGGCTGGACGGATCGAGCTCCGACTCTCCCCGTCCGCTACCCCGGAAATCCCCTTTTAGTCGCCTCTTACGATCAGGCAGGGGATACCATAGCTCTATTCTTAATCCCGAAGCTATAGGGACTAATAACATTAACCTAGAATCTGTATATTAAGTACATCGAAGACATTGGCAGTAATTTAGCAAGTATCATGTAGATATTTGAGCACAATGTTACTAGTACAAAAATATATCTCGTACAAAACTCATTCAAAAGCCTGGAAATGAGTCATGATCCCATTTAACCTTCAGTAAGATCTACGTGCAAATGAGCAGCGATGGCCGAGTGGTAAGAAATTGCGGTCATCGACGCGACCGTTCCCGGGTTCGAATCCTCGGCGCGCACCTCTGACAAAGAAATTTGTAATGTGCGCATTTATCGCTACTCCACGGTGAAAATATCGTATAAATATATAAATAAAATATCGTGATATTTAATTGATTACGATGTTCCCCATCGCCGTGCATGCCTAAGAGAAATTCATAATTTCTCGAAAGCACGACGTCCACCGATCCGCACTTGGCCGCACCTTGGTCCGCACAAGTCCACCACTATGGCCTAAAATCCCTCTCACTTGTGAGTAAGCGAACTGTGCCCAGCAGTGGAACATAAGGGTGAATTTCCCGGGAACAAAAATTACGTGGCATCAATGAAATCGGTACTATAAAACATAGTTATAATGTTATAAGTTTTTTTTCCGGTTAGGTGAAGTAGTAACCTATGTGGAGCACTAAATCTATACATATAATAAATCTGTAACAAGTCCGTTTCTGTACTTTGAAGATATTTGAAAAAAACTGTCACTAGGGCTATTTATTAGCGTAATAGAACCCAAAACAATGATTTTTAGAATTATTGTCTGTTTGTCTGTTTGTCTGTTTGTCTGTTTATCTGTTCGTTTGTGCGCGCTAATCTCAGGAACGGCTTAACGTAGAAGGATGCGGTTTTCACTGAAGAATTGGTATTTTTTTGGATTAACATTTAGGGTTTGTTTTATTTAAATCGGTTCACAAACAAAAAAGTTACGTCAATTTCAAGAATGATGAAATGGATGAACATCTGCATGCTATAATAAAGTTAATGCGAGCGGTCACACCACAAGTTTCGATAACTACTAACATCTCTTAATATTCTGATAGCAAGTTTTCAAACACTTATGCTAGATTTCATCTCTAAATATTTAAAAAAACCATACATATCATATCACCACATATTCAAAGAAATCCTCAATACAAAATGTACAAAACCTTAACACTGCCGACATCTATGTTCACATTCAGAACTATTTAGTGATCTGTTGCAAATTCGGTATATCGACAATTTAGTTTACACGCTATACGATAGGTGTCGTTGTTATTCATTTATTCATATTTAATTGCTTTTTACAGGTAGATTTACAGGTGGTGTTACATAATCATTATTTTACCCAATAACGCTATTAAAAAGTGGATAGGTGGAGATTATTTCAAATAATTAATTACGAGTATATTTACTTAATAAAGTATCTAATAAAAAATTAACAACAGAGAGCTTTGGAACTGGCGCTGATATTGTACTCATTGTGGTAGAGCATTATGGAGGCGCGGCGCGGTGGCTACATCCACATATTATTGGTATCGACCTTATTTAATAGACAATAATAATTATCGACTCGCGCAGGTGAGGTCCCAGGGGGGGGGTCACAGGGGACATGACCCCCCCCCCAAAATCCCTCACTAATGCGTAGATGGAAGGCGAATCAAGCCAATTTGAGACACCTCTTCCCCCAAATTTCTTAGTGACCCCCCACCAAAATTTCTTGCCCCCCCCCCCCAAATTGAAGGCTGCGACCGCGCCTGGACTCGCGTGGCGCAATGGTTACCATGCCGGACTGCCAATCGAAGGGTCTCGAGTTTGATTCCCGGCGAAGCAGAAATTTGAATGATGAGTTTAATTTTCTGTTCTCGGTTTAAGTGTTTGTATTTCTGTCTCTGTGTGTCGCATGGTACCCATTACACAGTGTATATTTTCCCCTACTGTGGCGCTATCAGTGTGAAACGTAAAAAAATCAAAGTGTTCTACCGACTTTACTATGCTGAGTGTTCTTTTCAAAATGATAGCTATGTCTCCATATCATGATTACACCACCAGTCGAAGTAAAGTTCCACAGGCCGCTTTGCACGCTCCTTTTGATGTTTGAACGGATGTGTATGTTATGGGACAACCTTCCAGCTGAGGCATTTCCAGTGGACTTTGACATAGGGTTCTTCAAGAAAGCTGTAAAGAAAGCTCTTCTTGAAAGCCGGCAGTGCTCGGGTGGCTCGGGGTTGCCCGTTTTCATAGGCGACACAGTGATCGCTTAACCACGCGGCCTTTCTGCCTCTTTGTTCGGTTTATTTATGAAAAAAGTGATTTCGAATAAACGAATAAGCAATTGCCGAGGGTCTAATAAAAAAATGTTATAGATATGAGCAGACGTTTTCAGTGGTTAATTTAATAAGAGCTATTACATACATACGCAGTACTGGCACTGGTGTTATACTAATATGCTAAAGCGTCACGGCAGCAGCACGGCATGGTGGTCACGCCCAGAATAATATTAGTAATCGATATATTTATTTCTGATGCTGTGTGAAGGGTTGTTAATAGGACCAATTGACTCTTAATCGCGTAGGGCCTGATCCTCTCACGCTGCTCCAATTCAGGTTGATGACGTCTTCATTGTTAGTGGCCTAACTGCTGTCGCAAGTTTTAAATCGCTCAAAAGACCTCCATTAAGTATGAACGACAGTATGTTAACGACAATTGCAACCAACGTGTAAGCAACCAAGAATTTGACTAACCAACTACTAACCACGCCTGACATAGCGTAGACATTTCACCACCTTTCTGCAATATATTTAAGTTACATAATGATAATGAATCTATGCATTATTTGCAGCACAAATTATTTAATTATAATGATCCTTTCCGCGGGCACAGCGGTACTATCTAAACACTTTAAAAACAGGCTATTATAGTACGTTTAATTTGTAAAGAGAAACTGATGATAACGACTGAAAAGTCGATTATAAGAGGAGTACAGTATGATTGTAAGGACTCAGGAAGAATATATCTACTCAACATAATAATATGAACTTTTGTATCATAAGTAATTTCATAAAAGGTAACAATAATCCAAGGGACAGTGGAGGGCAAGCGGTCACGAACGAAATTGCAACCTCATCAGCAACGACCACTCTGACAAGAGTGAACGACTAAGGAGGAGGAGGAATAAATAATCCAACTCTAATCAAGCCTTTTGTACAAGTCTTTATCTACGCGGACGACGTCGCGGGCACAGCTAGTATTTAATAAAATAGGATTAATAGTTGCTCCAAAAAAATAATTAAGCCTCAAAATCTTTCATTGCCATGTTTGTCCACACATCACCTTGATGTGTATTATATGTCATTCATAAAAATGTATTGATTATTTATATTAAAACCTAGTCTTATTTTATACGTGAATAGTTTAAGTATTGTTACGGAATAAATTTATTCATATATTTAAATAATACAACGAATGGCTAATAAAAATGCATGTGTCCTAGAACTACCTTTCATCGCCATGTCCTAAACATATTTAAGAATATTGTTTTATCTAAGGACTTGCGTCCCTCACACATATGTGCTAAACGTTGCTTATTGGTGTCGCTTGGTGCTCGACGTGGAAGGAGGTCTATACGTGCCTGCGTTTTCGCGCCATAAATATAATTATTCGATTTTTATATCACTGGACATTTTTTCTTTCATCGCCGTGGATAGGTCTAACTTCTATTTGAATAAGTTTGTCCTCTTGATTAAGCTTTTGATAGAAAGGCGTTTACCTTATGTTTATTTGTGACGTGTTAATTACTGTGAATTATTATAAGATTTTTGGATACTTGATGTTTTTGCCTCGATTTTCATAGCCGTGCTCTCATTGCCGTGGTTTCCGTGGCCAAAATTTGCTATGGCAATGAAAAAAAGACACGGCGATGAAACAAAATTTCATTGCCATGCCTTTTAAAACGATTTAGTTTCATTGCCATGACCAGTTGTTTCATTTCCGTGACTTATGTTTTCATCGCCACGGCATGATTAAGAAAAAAAAACAGTCAGTACCGTACAGTCAACTACAAAAAAATATTACCACGTTAACCTTACAAAATGATATAAGTACTCCATCACACCGCACGAAACGCAAACACACACCCACACACATGCACATACACACGCACACATACTCACACATACACACACACACACTCACTCACACACACACACACACACACACACACACACACACAGAGAGACACTCAGTCACATATATATACTACAGTCTAAATTCTATTTACCAAGTTTACACCGTTTTATATGGTTTATGTTTCTTGCTATAGGACATATTTAAGAACGAACCATAGACAAAGGGTAGCAGTAAGCTTGTTGAAGCCATTACTGTAAGTCTGTATTACAAGATTTAATAGGGAAAAGATAAAAAAAAAATTTGATAATAAGGATGTTGTAAGGTAGGCCCAACAAAGCGTAGGGCCTACCTAATCACAACAGGCCTAGATTTTTATGAATGATACCTTTTGTTTATACGCAAATATTAAAATAACATTATGTTAAGTATATATTGTTAGCAATAGCTATTGCATACTTTAGAAAAGTATCTTATTATTTATTTTGTTAATTTCTATTCTGTAATTTTTTATGTGAAAAAATTTAAATAAATGATTGTGTTGCTTTGATTCTATTAACTTTTACATCGATTACATAATTTTACATCGATGCGAGAATGTCATTGAGTAGAGGGTAAAAAGAGTGTATGTGTGTGTTGTGTATGCCTTTCCTTTTTAGAGATAGGACTGTATCTATTTCAGGTAAGTGTATTATATAAAAATAATTGGATTCTTTTCATTACCGTGGATTGATGCTATCATTCCCGTGGCACAGTTCATTCATTGCCGTGGACGCATGTTTCATTGCCGTGCACGCATCTTTCATCGCCGTGGCACGAAATTTGAATCTTGTATATCTCGTTAGTTTTTTAAGCTGCCTGCTAGATATTAAGTAAGAATACATATATTATCAAAAACTTGAGTAAAAACTATTTTTGCTTGTTCTAAAATTGAAGGATAAAAAATCCACGGAAATGAAGATTTTATTGAACCTGTTGAAATTCACCCATAAGAAAGGTTGAAAAAAATTTACCTACGTAGTGATTATGGCATGGTAAAAGTTAGCGACCGTGACAAAGATAGCCAAAATATACAAACAACCGACCTAAGATATGAACAACGTCCGGAATAAAATAATTATAATGAATTTTGACACAAACTAGCCAACAATAAAGAAGTCTGTAAACCCACTTGTCTATCTTTACAACTAACTCAACGGCGTAGGAAATTACAAAGAAAAGCGGACATTTAAATCAGTTCCCTTTATGCATTCCTTTTTACGTCCGTCTTGAATGGCTATTCTTTCCTTTGCTGTTCGTAATGATCAGGATCTCATAGAAAGGGAGTGTTATTTCCACTGTGTTAACGATGAAAGTCTCTCTGTGTCTCTACCAACCCGCATTCTAGCAGCATGGTGGAGTAAGCTGCAGTGCTCCCCAATAGGGGGGAGAAACCTGTGCCCAGCAGTGGAACGCAAAAAAGGGTTGCAGCCAACGACGAAAGGGGGTTGTTTTTTAAGCTTTTTATTAACTAAGCAGATATCTTAACCGATTTAGCTGAAATTTTGTATGAACGTTTTTGGATGACAATGCAATTACGTGTACTCAGTGTTATTGTAAATCAAAAATGGCCGCCGCAACAAAATGGAACAACAAATACATCCCACCAATTTTAAGTATCAACTTTAAATGAAAGGGCTTATCTCTTATAGTACAATACACTGAAAAAATATTAAATCCAAGTCGGTCGCCACCATCCCACGCTGCCACATAATGTTGGACATATTTGTATACAAGACACCTATGCCTTACTGCGTATCAAATAAAAGAGCTTAAAGGCCTATTCAGACCTGTATTCGCTGCCGCCTGCGGTAGCTTACCTCCCTGTGTCTTTCTTTAGGATGTATAAATTTATCACTAAGCTCAAGCTGATGTTGATGATGTTTCTCATTTCTCACAAATAATCCAACTAATGATTTTTGTTTATTGTTTTTACAATACTTAAAAATGACACTACTACAGCAAGTAATTGGATCACTAACATGGCATAATCTACATATTACGTTATTCCGTAGCGATTTATTAAACAGACGGTGTGCAGTTAGCTCTATGTTTAAAGCTTAAGCTTTTCCAAGTTACGAATACATTGCTAATATTAAAAATGCAGTCAATTCAATCAAATATTATAATCTACTAGTGGTCCGGCCCAGCTCCGTCCGGTTGCAGACGTTGTCCTGCCTTAAAAGTACCCGTATTGAAAGAGGATTTGTATTTTTAGTATTTGGTATTATTATCGTTCCAACGGGAAGTACCATAGCTGCAACCACTTCTGCCGTGAACCAATTCTATTGTGTTTCGGTCGAAAGGTTAGTTGCTGGCCACACTTACATGAGGCGACCACCAGCCTCCGGAGTAGCAGCGCAACCGCATACGACCTCAGACAAGACTTACCTATGCTTGCTTGAGGTTGTATGTAGATGTCCATGGGCTGCAGCAACCACTTAACACCACGTGCCCTGCATGCTCGTCTGCTACTCCATTTAAATAAAAAATTTTAAAGAGAATTCATGTTACTGTCAAACAAAAATAAAACAAATAATGACATACGAACTGTCCTGTTATTCTGGCTGTGCTAAAGTTTAGAATGACACGGCACGAAATACAAACGTTTGACAGTTAGGAACAATTTATATGGGAAAACTACTTATAATTAAATAAATAATTTTAAAAAAAAATCAAGTCGACTAAATTTTAAATCTAAACCATTCTCAAATCCCCTTGAACACGCACAAAAATTTCATTTCAGTTGTTTAGGAGGAGTTCAGTGACACACACGCACACGCACGCACACATACACACACACACACACACTATATTAAGATTTTGACATAAATTTCAAGTTAACAAGTCTCTAAATCACTACTTTGCCACGAACTCAATGGTGCAGGAAATTGCAAGGAACTCCTCAAGGCGGACATTTAAAGAGTTCTCAATAATGCAATTCTTTTCCTCGTCTTTTCTGAATGGCTATTCATTCCTCTGCAGTCCGTATTGATAAGGATTTTTGAGGTATGTATTTTGACAGCATTCATTATTTATTGTTTCTTTATCTTTGATCTGTGTTTCACTAAACGAGCATGGCCAGGCGCTGTTCGTTCGTCGTTCTTCAGTGGTTTACCAGAACGTATCCGATCTTAAAGCATCAAAGGTACTGACTCACCCGTCAGTGGAGAGGGCATTGCGTCTCGCTTCGATTCATATTTTTTGTACCAAATCTGGTGCGGGGGGAAGAACGCACCGTTTTAATTTTGTCACACATTCACAAAATATTCTTGCATCGCTACAGATGCATACATTTCTAAATATGTCAATTTTTATTAACAACTTCGTTTTCTATGCACCGACAACACTGACACCGACACACACACACACACTAGTTGTATATAACTAGAAGGCACATTGTGCATGTACGTTGGGATGAGGGTTTTGCCCGTAAAGGCCACTCCTCTGACGGGTGTCATACCTGTCAGTACCTACCTGTGATGCTCTAAGTATCCAATGGAGTTTTAGGGGCAAGCTAAAAAAACATATTTTCGTAGTATTATTTTATTTCATAACAATCGTGCATTGTATATAACCTATATCGAACAAAATGCTATCAACTTTATCCGATTTAACTCAAAACTACTCTAAGAAAACGACAAAATATAAGCACCACATGAGTATCTCTTTTTTAACACATTCCACCTAAAAACAAGTTCATTGCTTACTAAATTCATTCTTTGTTATAATTAAAGTTTAAAAGATTTTAAATTGTTTTGACATTTGTTTTTACATGAAGGCATACCGTAGCTCTATTCTTAATCCCGAAGCATAAAATTGCTTAGCGACAGAAGTTGGTGGAACGGTGGTACTTTCCTGGTGACCAGGAAAGTTTTATCACCCAAATAGATGAACATACTTTCTCTAGCGAGACAAGTAGACCTTCCCTTGCGAGCTACGACGAATGTCGAATCGCATCACTCATAAAGATTCGATCTCACGCGATCTTCCATTTATTTGCGCCCTTCGATGCCTTAACGAAGGAATTCACCTTGCGGAAAAGGAAAACGTCGCTCGTTCAAATGTTTCGTATTGTAATTGAAATATAAATGTGCATTGTTCAAATAATTTGTGAGTAGTATTAGATGATGTTTTAAAAGGTATTACCTTAATTACTGATAGGTACCCTAATATAAGGCAACTTGAAATATTGCTGTTCTCAATATAATAATATTTTTTTATTTGAATGGAGTAGAAGACTAGCATGCAGGCCACGTGGTGTCAAGTGGTCGCTGCAGCCCATGAACATCTACATACAACCTCAAGCAAGCATAGGTACGTCTTGTCTGAGGTCGTATGCAGTTGCGCTGCTACTCCGGAGGCTGGTGGTCGCCTCCTGTAGGTGTGGCCGGCAACTGCACCTTTCCATCGAAACACAATAGAGTTGGTTCACGTCAGAAGTGGGTGCAGCGGTGGTAATTCCCCGGGCGAACCATTCTACCACCTACAATTATATAATTATCGATAAACTATTGAGGGAAAATAAAATTCCATTGTTGTCCTGCGTTCAAGAATACCCGCCCTACATGTAACGAGAAATCGTTCAGATTTCTCTGAACAAACCTGTTTCTTCAAATTTATCGCACGCAATCGCACGTGTGGATGGTAAATCGCTGCTATAAATCTGAAGAAACCGGTTTGTTCAGAGAAATCTGAACGATTTCTCGTTACGTGTAGGGCGGGTGTAAGTATTACTCGATCTCTATTGAGACGCCGATCTATTTATCTATCTATCCGATGTATCGGGCTGCGAGCGCACGTTGCCTTGGAATTGTCTATCACGGCGTGAACATTAAATATTAATTTTATCTCCGGAATCAACTGAAAAGATACTAAAAAATTCGTTAATTTGCCCATATTTTGGCCGGTTTTTACGTTAGACTTGATAGCAAGTTTACATCAACTGCGAGTATATAAATACACAGCAATAATAAATGTGCTCGATATCGAATAGTTCTCAAATTGCCCACATTGCAGAAAACATGGGACAAAAATGGCACATTAAAAACTATAAATTTAGAATTGTTTTCGCTTCAACAAAATAACACATGTTTCTAAATAAAATTAAAAGGTGGTACTTATGGATGTTCTATCTCACAAAGTCCGTTAGGCTATAAATGTTGTGTGCAGTGCACATTGTTTAAGTGTGCGACGTAAATTACTTTTTTTATTTTATGTTTAATTTGGAGGGCGTAGCAGATATCATGCAGGCCACGTGGTTTTAAATGGTCGCTGCAGCCCATTTTTTTTTAAGTAGGGAATGCTATTACGCACCGTCTCGACCTCTGTCGAGGGGACAGAGGGAGGTGTGTGGGACTCCCCCCTGCCGTTACGAGGCAGGAGTATACCCACTAAACCCTACTGCGCTCCTCCATCGGCATCGTGACGATGTCGTGGGAAATCGGCAGAGCCTTTGCTTCCACAACATCGTCGGCGACTGCCTGCCTATCTTGGCAGGCCCTACACGCTCCCCTTATGGGGAGGCTACAGGAATGACCGGGAGCGCCGGGTCATTCCTGTCCATCAGTGATGGCCTGTGCAATGCAGGTGGAGGCACCCCCGTACCTCCAACCTGCAGGCCACCACCGGGGGGAGGGAGAGAACGGTCGTATTGCCGTCTTCTCCTTCCCCTTCTTCGTTTGCGGAGCGGGGGTTGGGACGGATCGCCCTCTCGCTCCCGCTCCGCCGCCTCCTTCTGTGAGATAACTTCCTCACAGAAGGAAGCAACGGCTTTCCAGCCTCTTTCGCTTCCGAGCATGGCCCCAACTATGCTCGGCAGCGAAAGGTCCCGGCCGACAACGGTGCACAAGACTCGGCGCAGTTCATCCCAGCCCTGGCAATTCACAAGGCTGTGCTGCGCCGAGTCTTCCGCCGCACCGCAATGGTGGCACGACGGGGACTCCTCCCTTCCGATTCGGTACAGGTAATTGCCGAAACATCCATGTCCGGAAAGTACCTGCACCAGGCGGAAGGTGAGGAATCCGTGCGGCCGCAATCGCTGCAGCCCATGGACATCTGCACACAACCTCAAACAAGCATAGGTAAGTCTTGTCTGAGGTCGTATGCAGTTGCGCTGCTACTCCGAAAGCTGGTGGTCGCCTCATGTAAGTGTGACCGGCAACTGCACCTTTCCACCGAAACACAACAGAATTGGTTCACGGCAGAAGTGGGTGCAGCGGTGGTACTTCCCCGGGCGAACCATAATAGTTCTGCTCTACAAGACTTACTTTTATTAAAAGAGACGAACCTAACAGAGTGACTGTACTGTTTGATGAACTAAACATGAAACAAAAAAGTAAAACTAGTTTACAAAGGACTCCAACACATTTTACTCTTGCCTAAGAGACAATTTCTTCAACATCAACCTAGCCTTTTAGTGTATATAGATCGAGTACGAGGATACGGAGACAGCACGACGTGAATCCTAATCTCACAATTTCACCGCGTGACCTTGGCAGTGTGTTTACTTACTGGAATATATCATGATGTTATGAAAATATTGCGTGTGCTTAGGACGCGGGCTTAGTCATAAGCGAAGCGTATAGTTGTAGTACTTTTAGTGTATTTAGATCGAGTACGAGGATACGGAGACAGCACGACGTGAATCCTAATCTCACCATTTCACCACGTGACCTTGGCAGTGTGAATACTTACCTACTGGACTATATCACTATGTTATGAAAATATTGCGTGTGCTTAGGACGCGGGCTTAGTCAGAAGTATAATATGTATTATGTTTCAACGACTTTAATAAAATTTGGTACACAGATAGACTGGAAGGACAATTTTATCTCAACATTTTTGAAGTGAAAGCCTCTTTAGCGGCGTTATGCACTTTCTTGGGATTGGTAAAAAATGTTAAACTCGCGATAGTGCGCGCGTGTCGCGTGGCCTGATCGAATATTCGTAAGACGGAGGGGTGACAGCTGATCGCTCTACTGTCTATACTTGTAAAATTCGTTTATATCAAGTATTTAAAATATGGACATTGAACAAAGTACATCTATTAATAAAAAAAAGTGACGAAGAAATAGTGAAAGAAAATGAGTACTTTATACTTTATAAAAATACTAGTTAAAACCCTATTTAAAATACTAGACGAAAAATAATACTGATAATAAAAGCAATTCGTGCGAAATTATTCCCTAACCATTCCAAAATATCAAAAATGCACAACGTTAATGTTCAAGTTTTCACTTCTGCTGGCACTACCGGAGTGCAACCCGTTGTTTTTTATCCCAAAGAAACGTAATATTCCTCTGGGATAGATTACTATAATCATATAAATGATAAATAACTAAAATCAAACACTGACATTATAAAATGTATGCAGCATAAAACAAACCTTGCCAAATTAATTCAGGTTTTATACCCTAGAGTTAACTAATTTTCATATGCAAATACAATGTCCTAACTCACTAACGCCAGTTTTGTGGTAATACAGCCTAAACGGGAATTTCGACCGAATGTATGTTTTGTGGCTTACGTTTTAATTTATAAAGTATAAGATTTAACCTCATATTAGGCTCATTAAATTAAATCCTGTTATTGTAGGATAAAATAAAATAAAAAAACATTTTTTTTATGTCCTACTACTGGGCACAGGCACTCCTCTCCTCAGGGATTTAGGCCATAGTTCAGCACGCTGGCCAAGTGCGGATTGGTGGACGTCATGCTTTCGAGAAATTATGAATTTCTCTCAGGCATGCACGGCGATGGAGAACATCGTGATTAATTAAATATCACGATATTTTCCATCAACGTGGAGCAGCGACAAAAAAAATTACATTACATCATCATGCATAGAAGTAGTAAGTCCACTTCGTTGTCATACTTTGGAGAGCTCGTTAAGCTGACTGACCCAACTGTCACTATGAAGCACTATGAAGCACTATAATCTGTTTGATAACATCCTTTCCTGTGGTAGAGTAAACTGAATCACAGGATAACACCACTACCTACTCTACCTTTTCAAATAAGTGAGAGAACTGTGCCCAACAGTACAGTGCAAAAATAAATAAAATAACTAAAATATGAGTTTAAAAATTATTCTAGTTGTCTTGTCATTATGATAAAATTAGCTATTCTATTCACTAATATTTATTATGTTTTCACCATACAGGTCTAGACATAAGCAAAATATATTCAGCAATAACAAAATATTAGAATATATTTAGAAAATAACAAAAGATTCAAATTTATATTCTAAACATTTAAAAATAAGAAAAACACCACCTGCCAAGATGTAGCGTCATACGATGTTGTTAAATAAAAAAGGAAAGTTACCCAAATCGCTTAAATTTATGACTGCGACAGAGACTCCATACAAGAGATTTTGTTTACAGGACCAATTGACGTCATCACTGCAGAGGTAAAACATCCAGCGTTTCCATTAAAATCACCCGAAATTTTATTAGGTACATAATATTTAAATAATTTTTAAGGCACTTATCGATTGAATAAAATAATTGTATTTTTTATAATCGTTAATTAGGACCTTAATATTGAATTGAGGTACCTACTGTTCAAAAATGGGTGAAATACATACTACTGCAGATATAGGAAGGTGTACTCATAATCCATCACACTTGTATAGTACATATTTCACGACACGACCACAGACAAGAATTGAGTCTTGTTGGATTTTGCATGAAGATATAATAATACGTACGTAACATTCCTTACATAGTCTGCATGCTAGTCTGCTAATTCATTTCATTTAAAACAAAACTTTTAGCCTTTTATATGACACACACACTACTTTGTCCAGTATCTAATAATCTTACTCTTAATTTTACTGTTTTGCCAATGCCAATTTTAAATGGTTTTCAAACACATTCCTAGTGGACTATAACATGGGGTTCTTCAAGAAAGCTGTAAAAAAAGCTCTCCTTCAAAGCCGGCAATGCTCGGGCGGCTCCCCTAGGGTTGCCCGTGTCCATGGGCGACGGTGATCGCTTAACATCACGCGGCCCGTCTGCCTTATTGTTAGGTTTATTTATAAAAATAAAAAATAAAAAAAAACAATTCTGAAACTTTTTTAAAATAAGAGTTATTTAATGATTCGATTTTATGCTTATTCGAGGACTGTTATATTAAGGTTTTATTACTTAATAATATTTTACCATTTTTTTAACATTATTTAAATTGATCCAGTTTTATTAAAGTACCTACATACAATTTCGGAGCGTCCGGATATTTTTGCTAGTGGAAAAACCATCAACCACATTTTAAAATCAATAAATGATTTTATCGTGTTTTAGTTCAGATACTTTTAACCCGTTGTGGCATCTACATTTGGAATGACTAAAATTTCCAGTTATGTGCATTTTATGACCATTTTTCAACAACTTTAATAAAGAGTTCGACTATTTTATGTACGGGTGGGCCCCGCAGACTTTGTCCTGCCTTAAAAAAATTGAAAGAGGATTAGTGTCTAAAATGTATCTAGTATGTATCTAAATGTGTCTGTAGTAGTGTGTAAAATTTGTCAAATTTTAGAACGACACGGCACCAAATACTAGTGTATAAAATTCTAAATCTATGCCAACAAACGCTTGACATGCAGGAACAATTTATATCAAAAATCACTTAGTTTTATATATTCTCGCCACTTAAACCTTCCCTGAACCTTTACAAACATTTGAACAGCAATTTATTTTGTATATAGAAATGTTCCGTCTTAAATAATTTGTGATGATCATATTAATCTAAGGATTGAAATGGATGAAAATAATTAGCATTGTCATTACACATCCGACTAGTCGTTTTTAAATGATTCCAATAACACCTCGTAATATCATGACTTTTGTATGTGTATTTCATGTATGTTAGATTATTTATATGCATATTTATGAACAACATTTCCTCCGAGAATCCACCAACCGATTAATTTGGAGCAAAATTTTTTTTTATATTTTCTAACAATTTTTAAACGATTTTTTTAGTGTATATACAACTTTAGAGTGACTACGTAAAAGCGATAATTATCTGTTAAAGGTTTTCGGTATGATGTTTTTTTTAAATCTTTTTCCTTCTTTGTTTATACATAATAGTTGAAGTCAGTTTAATAATTCAATATTATTATTTTAAAAAGCGACAACCCTACCGAGATGATGCGAACATGACGCCAACTAAACAAACTAAACGTAATAGTAAAATATTATTTACTTTTGAAGGCTTTATAACTTGTTTAACATGCATTAGCATTCAAAATATATAACAGCATTGTTGTTGTTAAACAGGAAAATAAACGATATGCAAATGATACATAAGGAAATGTATAACTTTGTTACGTCACAATTCTCTATTAGGCAGTTTTGAACAAATATCAAAAGAGTATCTCTATACAATACTAGCTATCCAACCAACCCGCATTGGAGCAGCGTGGTGGAGTCAGCTCCAGGCCTCCCCAATAATGAGGAGAGACAACGCCCAGGAGTCGGACGTATAAAGTGTTGCAGCCATGCAATTCTAGCTTCCGCCCACGGCTCTACCCGCACACTAAAAGTATTCTCCCATCGGAATGAGATATTTTCTCTGGGTAAAAAGTAACCTGTCTCCAAATCCAAGTTGTCCACCTCCCAATCCGGTCTTGGACTACCAAGTCAATTGAGATACTTTTAATGAGCTGTCAAAACGTGACATCCCCATACATTTTGTATGAGAAAATGATTAGTGACGTCACTTTATAGTCAGTTGACTTAATTATTATTTATTTAAACGGTAATATAAATCATGTACAAAAAAGAATTAACAATGATATTGCTTTCCAAGAGTGATTTAGTGCAATGTTTTTAAGATAAGGATTTTGAAGTTTTTTGTGCCTAGTGTCCAAGACCCTATTTGTCTCCATGTAAAAAATTAGGTCAATTCGTAGCACGATTGCAAGGTAAAAGAAGGACAAACAAACATTCTTTTACATTTTATAATATAAATATGGATTTAACTCAAATCATTTAAAATTAAATGGAAATGTAAGTACCGATTCTACCCAAACACGATTCTTTCGCAACAGGAAGTAGTTCATCCGGAGTATTCGATATTATTTTAGCGAAACCTCTACCACACACAAGCAGGCAAAAAGACAATGAAGTATTGTTATGTATATAAACGTTTAAACCCACAATAAGGTATATATCCTGTGTCCTGGTCCGGTGCCATGGACACACACAAAGGCAGAAACACAAACACCCAGACCGAGAACAGAAATTTTAAACTTATCATTGAAATTACTGCTTCGCCGGGATCCGTACCCCTGAACGGCAGTCCGGCATGGTAACCATTGCGCCACACTGATCGTAGCTATGTTAAGTATAAGTAAGTCACTATATGTTTGTATGTATTCTTATTATAAAAGTTATGTTAAGTTTAAACTTGAATAAAATAACATATAAGTAATGTATCCGCTATTCCATCCCACTATACCCCCGTCCGTCTTCATTAGGCAGTCCCTTCTTGCGCGACCTTGGCGCTCCTCGCGAATGCCTAAGTAGACATTTGGGATAGCTGACTCACAATCGCATTCAGATCGCGAAGTCGCGAGTGTGTTATTGACCTAAATTGTGTAAGTGTGGGAGGCACACGTGTTAATTGATTTTCATTCGTTCTTTGTGACATGTTTTTTTTTAATTTTTTACGAAGATAACTGGCAAGCGATTTGTGTGGACGTGATAAATAAAAGATGTTGAAGCTGTCTGCGGAACACCACTTTTCTACTCCGCCAATATGAAGCAATTAAAAAATAGTCATTATAAAATATTTGCGTCTTTATTTTTATTAGTAACAAAAAAAATTTACAGGCAGGAAAAATTTATATGGAAAATAAAATAGGTAGTAGTTTTATTATTTTCCTTGCAATCGGAAAGATTTGTTGGAAAGGATATTGTCAAATATTTGTTTTTTTTTAACCTTTTTTTATGTCCCACTGCTGGGCACAGGTCTCCTCTCAGAAGTGAGAGGGATTTAGACCATAGTCCACCGCGCTGGCCAAGTGCGGATTGGTGGACGTCATGCTTTCGAGAAATTATAAATTTCTCTCAGCACACGGCGGTAAATTAAATACCACGATATTTTCTATCACCGTGGAGCAACGATAAATGCGCACATTACCAATTTCTTTGTCAGAGGTGCGCGCCGATTTTTTGAACCCAGGATCGGTTGCGTCGAAGACCGCAGCTTTTTACCACTCAGCCATCGTTGCTCCTTTTTGGTTGTTAGTCGTTAGGAAAGTTTCCGTAAATAATGAAGACACAGACGCAACTATTTTATTATGGCTGACTTTTTTCTCGCACCATTTTAGCGTCGCCTGAATTTCTATAAATAAGTTTTTCAAACCCAAAATTAATTACGTCAATGAAGTTGTATTTTTTTAAAGTGAAAACTTCTTGAGCGGCGTTGTGCAATTTTTTTGGGATGGGTAATAAATGTTAAACTCGCGTCAGGACACGTGGCCTGATCGAATATTTGTAAGACGGAGGGGTGACAACTGATGATGGCTCGACTGTCTTTTATATCGTAAATTTCGTTTATATCAAGTATTTAAAATATGGACATTGAACAAAGTGCATCTATTAATGAAAAAAGTGACGAAGAAATAGTGAAAGAAGACTTAATAAAAATACCTTTAACCTTTTTTTAATTGTAGCGAAAATAATGAACAGCCATTAATTTTTGCCACCGTATTCCGAAATCTATAATAATCCGCATTACAAAGGATCAAATGAATATTTTCTGCAGATTTCATAGGTCCCAATTGGAACTATCTGTGTAATTTGATCTACTCCTTCGTCAAATTTCATCTTTATACGTCAAGCTGTTTTCGAGATTTCTTGATGGCTGAGTGAGTCACCTTTCGTTTTTATAAAATAGACTTAGATTTCGTAATGTTTTTTTTCCTTTACAGTGTATGCTTCACACATACAAAACTTAGTCAAAGACGAGTCTTGTAACCAATCCGCACTTGACCAGCGTGGTGGGCTACCGCCGATATCCTACTCAATCCTTCGAACACGAGGCTTCACAAATCTATACTAACTTTAAAGATCTGAAGAGTTTATTTGCATGGAAGCGCTAAATCTTGAAAACTGTAGTTGGTAGAACTATTATGGTTCGCCCGCAAGTACCACCGCTGCACCCACTTCTGCCGTGAACCAATTCTATTGTGTTTCGAGGAAAGGTGCAGTTGTCGGCCACACTTACATGAGGCGACCACCGGCGTCCGGAGTAGCAGCGCAACTGCATATGACCTCAGACAAGACTTACCTATGCTTGCTTGAGGTTGTATGTAGATGTCCATGGGCTGCAGCGACCACTTAACACCACGTGGCCTGCATGCTCGTCTGCTACTCCATTCAAATAAAAAAAAAACTACTGGTAGATCGCAGATCGCTTGCCACCGTCTCTATACCTGCATCCTTAGAACCCACAGGAATGTCTAGAGACGATGGCAAGAGACCTGACGGAGCTACTCTTGTTCCATGGCGAGTTGGTCGGGCCCTGGTATGGGATTTTACTTGTGTAGATACGTTGGCCCCATCGCATATAGCTGAAACAGCTAAAAAGGCAGGGGCCACAGCCGACCATGCACAACTTCTCAAGCGCCGCAAATATTCTTCCATCACGAAGGAATATGAATTTGCGGCGCTTGCGATGGAAACTATGGGGCCATGGTCGGCTGACGTTCATGAAAGATATGTCGACCAGACTAATCCTAGCCTCAGGTGACCAGAGGGCTGGCACCCATTTTTCCCAAAAAATGAGCTTACTAGTTCAGAGGGGAAACGCTGCCAGCGTTCTGGGTACAATGCCACAAGCACAATTACTAGATGGAATTTTCTTTTTATAATTAACTTTACATATTTAATTTTTAATTATTGTTAAATTATTTAAGTATTTAGTTTAACGTAACAAAATAAAGTAAACTACTGGTTGAAATTGAAAAACTTTTATGTTGGATAGTCCCTTAATCAAGGACGGTTTTATGTTATAAAATATCACGCTTTAACGCAGGTTAAACCACGGGGCACATCTACTCTTCAATACTCGACGATTTTAGTTTCCAAGCGAATACCGCCATAAAAATCCTGAATACTGAGAAAAACAATTATTGTGGGCATAAAATACAGTTGAAATATAAGTCTTTTTCAAAACTTTAACTTATATAATAAAGCAGCGGAAAAAACTAATTATTTTTATTCATATGATAGGTAGGTAATTAAAATATACCAAGGACCATTCATTTAATTTTTATATCTATCATTTTTGGTTTTTGTAATAGGTTTTTTTTTAATTTGTTGCTAATGAAAATGCTAAACACGGAATATAACATCTATTTGGTATAATTATCATGCTTAGGAGTAATTAAAATTATGTTCGTTTCATTATCTTAACTTGGCTTGGCTAATGTATTAGATTATTATTGAGATGATCAGTCATATTGCGCAATATAGCTTATGGAAATACTGTATTTTAACTGCAAAATCTCACGTGTAAATTCTGGTAAATCAGCGAAATTGGCAAAACTTTATATACGGCCTTTGAAAACTACGTACTCGACAGCTAGTAAATTCTATAAAAAAATCTTCTAGGAATAATGCGATAGTTTTTTCCTAAATTTTTTCAATCGTAACATAGTAAAGCTGATTTGAATACAGACTACCGAATAAATAAAATATTTATTTAAATTAATTTAAATATACGCATAATATATCTATTACTGAGGCGGATGTAGGAGTGAAATTAATAAATGTTTCTGCTTCGGTAATTACATTCTTCGCAGCCTATTTCTATTTTTTCCGTAGCAGTTTATGCGTCAGCTTTTACGAGTCTTTTCCATGTTAGCTTATAAAGCCTGGCATTTCATTTATTTATAATTAATCCCTGCGAATTGGTGCAAAATACAGACCAATAGTCAAATCTCTCTCGGGTGTTAAACTGCTCATAGAACTGCCGACAAAGTTTAATAATTGCTGTCTTTTTCTAACGACCAGTATCGAAACACGGTAGGTAATGCGCATGAAAATTGCCAACAGCTGTCACCCATTCCATTCCCGAGCACGCATTTCCTCTTTATTATTTATTTCTTCGCAGCTGTCCAATAAAATTGAAACCTAAAATAAAAATTACGTTTCACACTCATAGCCCCACAGTAGGGTAGATATACCTTGTGTCGTGATTACCATGGACACATAAAAAGACAGAAACACATACACCCAGACCGAGAACAGAAATTTAAACTCATCATACAAATTTATGTTTCGCCGGGAATCAAACCCGGGACCCTTCAATTGGCAGTCCGGCATGATAACCATTGCGCCACGCAGATCGTCTAACCTATGAATCTATACTAATTAATAAATAATAATCATTAATAATAAAAAATAAAACAGTATAATATAAAGCTAAAATATTTGCTTTCATTCATCTAGTAAAAGTAAGTTTTAAATGTAAAACTTCTATTGTTAATGATTGGTTCTATTTTGACTCATTTATTTTTCCGTGGGAAGAGAGACTCGCGCGATCGATCGATCAGTCTATCGATCGATCGTTTTTTCGAACAAGTCGATCGATCGTTTTTGGTATCATTTGAAACCGCTAAAGAAACGTATATCTAGCAGTGTGGAGCAGTAATGCCACAGGCAACTAACCATATTTTAATAAATTAAAACTGGAAAGTAAGGCCTACAGGAAGTTATTAGCTATTACATAACAAGGCCGTAGAGAAAAAAAGTCGATATAGAATTGATCAGTTACAATACGATGCAACGATTTAGGACATTAAGTCTACGTACTTCAGTAATTATAATTATACTTCAAACCAAACTTAATTATACTCGTATACATAAAATATACAATTAAGTTTCTGTTTCAAGCGTAAAATTAAACTCATTATTTTGTGCTTTTAGTGCTAAAAAGGTTCTTGTTGGTCACTTTTTGTAATAGTATATTTTGTAACGTAGTTGCAATTTGATTTGACACCAACATCCGGTATTTGCGGTGTCTATAATCTTATTAATTAATATTCTAAGTTAGTCTTCCAAGTTACGTTGCAGTGTGATTAAAACTCAACCTTGCAAAAGTCTCGTTTTGCGTTAGTTTTGGTTTGTATGCAGTTATAATGTTGTGTGCATATGCATATGCAAAGCGAAGCACGAATTGGTGGTGGTAGAACTACATATTATGGTTCGCCCGGGGAAGTACCACCGCTGCACCCACTTCTGTCGTGAACCAATTCTATTGTGTTTCGGTGGAAAGGTGCAGTTGCCGGCCACACATGAGCCAACCACCAGCCTCCGGAGTAGCAGTGCAACTGCGTACGATCTCAGACAAGACTTACCTATGCTTGCTTGAGGTTATATGTAGATGTCCATGGGCTGCAGCGACTACTTAACCACGTGGCCTAAATGCTCGTCTGCTACTCCATTAAAAAAAAAGACTACAAGATCTTTTGTATGGATCATTTCAGTATTTAATTTTTATTGATCACCAAAGATTTTAAATGAAACTAATTTATAATTTTGAATGATTTAAAAGCTAAGCAATACGAAGAGTATCACCCATCGAGAGTGACCATTTGGCGAAAAATGTCCATGTTTCTAGAGCCCAAGAACACCTTATGCCGGTTATGTCAGATATCACTTTAAGATACCTTAAAATACGAAATAAGAAATTATTACTCTCCCAAATGATATAAATGAAACCATATACTTATAATTACGCTAGCATATTCTTAAGTCTATAAATGAAACATACGTAGACATGTTCTAAAATTGATGTTTAAGCGTCTTGGTGCAGTGTCCGACGCACACGTCAGGATGGCAAGAAACCAAACGCCTTTTATTTTTTCCAACCTTTTTATGTCCCACTGTTGGGCACAGGTCTCCTCTAACTTCAAGAAATTATGAATTTCTCTCAGGCATGACAGGTATTTAATATAAGGGCATATAAATGTGTATGTGCAACATTTCAAGTTGTCAGTTTTTGAGCAGCTATAAAATATCTATGACATTTTTTCTAATATCATTGCAGCCCCTCCTGTATTATTAGGTTTAAAAATTTCCGAGTTGAAACAGGTTACTATGAGTACCAATTGCGTGATTGGTACTGATAGTAACGCATTTATTCTCCCGTCATAAATTACCCAATATATGATTTGTCAATTCAAATAGAAATTGAATCAGCTCCTACATTTGTGATGCACGCCACGCCAGCCGTCACCGGCTTAATATTAATTAGTTCAACTAATTTAACCCAATCACATTACCTGATAACTGGGACAATAAAAGCCACGTAGGATCACATTGTTACAATAGCTGTTATAGACGTTATACAGGGTGGTCTAAACAGTGACGTCCAAAGAAAAATTTTTGATTCCTCGCCTCTTGGGGTATCCAAATATACCCCATGTATGTTCGCCTGATGAAAATTGTCCTATTAAGATGTACTTTTTTTGTATTATTATGAAAGCCCAATGTCTTACAAAGATTTTGAAGTAACTTAGACATTCTGGTAATTTTTTTTTGTATTTTTAATTTAAGATTTATTAAATTTGTATTTCTCGTAAAAACGTAAAATTTTCAAAACTGTTTAAAAATTTTGTTAGTTCCACTGATATTAAGCAACTGAATACTTTATGCATTAAATAACAACTCATAAGGATTACTATAAAGTTATTTTTTTTTTAAAAAAGGTTTGTTTTATTTGTTATTTAATTTTTTTAGTCATAAGGGTAGAAAACATCCGAAAAAAAATTAAAAAATTAATAACTCGTAAAAAAATAATATCGGCGAACATACATGGGGTATATTTGGATACCCCAAGAGGCGAGGAATCAAAAATTTTTCTTGGGACGTCACTGTTTGGACCACCCTGTATATCGCTAAGTCCGACCGGGTCTGGCTGTAGTAGTCATGCGTAATAACAAGCGCGTTTCTGCTCGTAAACTTTTAAAACGTTATTAAACAACAGTAACTTCTTGGACGACCGAGCGTGGCTCGGATAAAAACAATTTATTTTCTTAGTTTAGTTTAACTAATATAACCGAATCACATTACCTGATAATTGAGACGATAAAAGACGTGGCTTTTATCGTCTCAATTATCAGGTACCGCATTGTTTCGATAGCTGTTACTGTTGTTAGCATATAATGGGAATTAAGTACGTGCTATCCGTACAACGAAGACCGGTCTCCAACGTGGGGTCCCGAGTTCAAATTGGACTGTACAGTATTTATTTTGTACAGAAATCATTACCTATAAATAAATCATTAGAAGAAAATTATGTAGGTACAGGGTGCCGTTTATTTCTAAAAGAAATCACTTCCAGCGGCACCAGGAATGGATAGAAAAAGTCAAATTTAGTGTGCACAAAATACATATGATTATTTCAAAAATAACATCTTAACATCTTGACATAGATACTTAGTAATAGGTTACAAATTCCAGAGCTCTTAAAATTAAAGAAGAAAGAAAGAAGCTCTCCTTCAAAGCCGGCAATGCTCGCCTGCTCGGGTGGCTCCGCTGGGGTTGCCCGTATCCCTAGGCGATGGTTATCGCTTAACACCACGCGGCCCGTATGCCCTTTTGTTCGGTTTATTTATTAAAAAAATACAGTCACTAAAAACGGAACTCGAGGATTTGTAACAGAAATTGAAAAGAAAAAGAGTCCATGCGACTATTAGTAAACCTGACGGTAGGGCATTTTATATGGCCCTTGACTATCCTCAATTTATATCGTATACTTAAAGACGGTCGCTATTGAATTTGATTACACATTAGTTTTTGGATGCAAGATAACATCAATCCGTAACCATACTGTTGCAAAAATTTGGTAATGCTTTGACTAAAACAAAAACGGCAGCGTCCTATGACGAAATATGTCTTCGTATGTATCGTATAAAGCTAGAATCAAATAACAGAGCGTGACGAACAGTTGCTACCGAGATGTAGATATTCATATATTCTCTACATGTTATTGCAAAATAAAGTCGATTCCATAGACTTATTATGTTTTGACTATAAGTAGTATATAATATAAAAAAATCTATGATCTATATCTGTGTGCTTCGATAGCTCAAGCTACTTAACGGATGCGAATTTCCTTATTAGGCTTAAAGTTTTAAAGATAAACGACGTAGGTAATGACAAAAAATTTACACACTTACCTAGTAATCACTGGCAATTACGAGTTAAAATAATGTACAAAGGAATTGTATATTATCAAAACATCCACAAAAACCCCGCGATATATTTATAGCTTTACTAGCTGGTGCCCGTGCCGGTCCGCGTGAATAAAAACTTGTAAATAAGATATGTATCAATTCGTTCCTATATAGCCTAAAACCACACAGCACAATAACAATAGTTTGATTTGAAGCTTCCTGAACTTGCGCTTTAAAATAAACTATTCAGTTATATAATATATGTTGAAACATACAACATTAATTTAATAGGGGACTTTTATATCATCTGGTGCTATTAGTTAACCGATAATTTGTTTCCGCAGTAACTTACAACGTAGCTTTGCCGGACGACTGACGAATTAAGTAGTAGGTATGTATGTGCAGCCCAGTTGATATGCAAAACGCGTAATACCATTGTTTACCAACGGAATGTTCTAGAATGTGACGTGATGAACCAATGCAGTTGGAAGGGCTGCAATGCCTCGTTAAATGTTTTTCTAAAACACGTGGACCTATTTTCACTGTCCATAATTTCCAAAATATAAATATTCAACTAACAAGGAACAGGCATGACACAATGATTGACTGTAACTTTAATCTACATAAAAGCGGGCAAACGAGTTTAAAAAGGAACTTAACACGTATTTACTAAAAATGGCGTATAACTTGGTCACAGATTTTTTAAACAATAAAGCGGCAATACGATAAATAAGTAAAGTAATTCCATAAAAACCTCGGAGATTTTTTTTTCCGCCGGCTTTTTTTCCTGTACAAGAACTGCAATATGGGTGCCCAAAGCCGATGATAGGATCCGATCCGAAAAATAAAAATAAATAAATAAAATTTATCAATAAAAAGGCGGAATATGGGTACAAAGATAGAAAATAATAATATAAGTATAATATAATAAAGAAATTTATTTCAATGTACATTTTTATATTTGTAAATAGTTAAGTTTTAAACGTCCACCAATCCGCACTTGGCCAGAGTGGTGGACTATGGCCTAAATCCCTCTCAATGACGTTCTCAAGAGACCTGTGCCCAGCAGTGGGACATAAAAAAGGCTGAAAAAAAAAAGTTTTAAATAGAAGCTCACATGACTCGGTGGCTAGCGTGGAACGCAAGCGGTCTATGCAGCTATGCCAAACGGGTGCGGTCGGCTGTGAGATGGGTGACCGCTTGTGGCAAAAAATTTCATGCGCGTTTCCGTGCTTCGGAGGGCACGTTAAGCCGTCGGTCCTGGTTGTTGTCGATAGATAACAGTCGTTAAACCTTGTCGGAGGCCTTATGGGCGGTTTGAAAACATCCGACAGCGGGTTAGCCACTAACCCGCATCTCCACCAACCCGCATTGGAGCAGCGTGGTGGAGTAAGCTCCAGGCCTCCCGAATGGGGGGGAGAGACCCGTGCCCAGCAGTGGGACGCAAAAAAGGTTATTGCCAAGTTTTAAATTATTGTAATATTTTCATAACTCATTAACGTAAATATGACGAACCAAATGTATAAAAACAGCTTTTGTAAACACCCTATTTGTGCAAATAAAAGTCTTTGTCCTTGTCTTTGTTTATTGGGGATGGCGGCGGCCACTCCACCACGCTGCTCCAGTGTAGGTTATCGGCCAATCGGCTATCAGATAATTTCAAACCGCCAACGAAGTCTCCGAGAAGGTTTAACAGCTGCGTAATTTACATTAGGTATCTAAGTATTGACACGGAAGCCTCAAAGTGCCCTCAGAAGCACAAAAATGCACATGAAATTTGCCACTAGCTAGACCCGACCATGCCCATTTTGCTTAGCTGTGAAGATCGCTTCATTTTACGCAAATCGCTGGGTCATGACATATTGTGACCGTTTTTAATTTTTAAATTACCATATTAACCTTAAGAAACAGCTGTGAAATTAACCTGTTGTGTTTAGGCGATTCTTATCAAGTTTTCAATTTTTATATATTTATAATAATATTAGAATTAATATACAAATTGTAATAATGGAACATGATTTTCGTGTGTATCAATAAACATTTTTGTATGCATAACAGGAATTATTAAATTTTTTTAACCTTTTTTTATGTCCCACTGCTGGGCACAGGTCTCCTTCTCACAATCGAGAGGGATTTAGGCCATAGTCCACCACGCTGGCCAAGTGCGGATTGGTGGACGTCATGCTTTCGAGAAATTATGAATTTCTCTCAGGCATGCACGGCGATGGAGAACATCGTAATCAATGAAATATCACTATATTTTCCATCACCGTGGAGCAGCGGTAAATTCGCACATTACAAATTTCTTTGTCAGAGGTGCGCGCCGAGGATTTGAACATGGGATCGGTCGAGGACCGCGGTTTTTTACCACTCGGCCACCGCTGCTCATTGAATTAGTTACTTGTAACTGGAATACTCAATAATTAATAACACGTAGTATGATTTTAATAACTACTCAGTTGAGCTGGGATACTTAAAATCCCATGGTTAATTATAATACTAAACTTTTAACTAAAATATACAGTGTAGAGCAAATTGTTAAATTCGATCGAAATCGTAATGTTCAATAATAATTATTGTAGCCAACCCTTGTTTAGCTGGTATAATTTATTTAAGATAAATATTTTTTTTAGGTATATTTTTTTGCGAACGGTGCAACTTTACAAATGTATTGTTGGTTTCTTCAGTAAAACACAATGTTGAGGTCTTGGGTGTTTATTCAATGGTATGTTTTACAATCTTTGTTAATATTAGTAATTATTAGCTAATAATACGTGTACTTCCTTAGACAGACGTGAGAGAAGAGAGCTGTCACATTCGATTGACATTTGTCGATGACATAACATAAAGTAACGTTCCGTTACTACAACAAATTGCTATCTTACTTATCGATCGTACTTATCGATCCCTAAGTAAACGAAAAATATACGTTGATTGTAACCCTTTTTGCGTCCCACTGCTGGGCACGGGTTCCCAGTATTGGGGAGGCCTGGAGCTTACTCCACCACGCTGCTCCAATGCAGTTTACCTTTTTTAAATTATTAAAAGGAGGCTATTCATATTCTACCTATTTCCAAAAACATCATCCTGATTATTAAGCGCTAACCCTACATTTCCTATTCATCGATAATGCAAAAATGTAAATCGTTAACATATCGTTACAAATAAAGAAGCCTTGATAGTAAGATAATAAAGTGTGAAGTATGCACACGGACTCAGCAATTATGTCAAGTTCAAGTTGAGATCGAATTCCGAGTGAAATTCATGACATAATCCAATCAATGCCAACGCCAAAATTTTAAGCGACTTCAAAGATGAAGGCGTTTTCGTTCATTCTCTTTTTTAAATTAAAACGAGGCTAAGATATTCTTCTATGTGTATACAGTTAGTCCTTGTAACTACGGGATTAAGAATAGAGCTACGGTATCCCCTGCCTGCCGTAAGAGGCGACTAAAAGGGGGCTTCCGGGGTTGCGGATGGTGTGGATCCCACACCACTCCACTCGACCCATGCAGCCAGCAGCCCCGGGAAGGACGGCGGCGTGGAGGACACCAGTACGTTCCAATGGAGATCCCGGAGTCGTCTCAGACTCAGTCGTCGCAGAGGCAGGCGACCGAGGGGGTTTTAGTGCGGTAATCCCATATATCCCGGCATCCTCTCCCAAGGTGCTGGGTACCTTTTGAAGGTCCTCCCTCCCCCTCCCCTCCGATACCAAAAAAAAGGTGTATTCAGTTGTCTCTGTACCTCTGGACTGAAAACAGGGCTACGGCCATCCCCTGTCTTATTGTTAATAGTACGGCTTAAAACCAAACAAAATCTGTTATAAATACTTATAAACCTCAAATAGCTTAAAACTTTTTTCTTAACCTTATAACTAAAATTTTAGGCCACACTCAATCACGCTTACCCAGTGGGATAACGGACAAATTACATAAAAATTTTACGTGTCTCTCAAACAAACATGCACGATGATAGAATAAAATAAATACTTAATAAATGTTTTTACTCAGTCAAAGAATATTTGGACACGTTCACGAATCATTAAAACTGTATAATTATCCGAAAATAATGTAAGAATTAAATGTAATTTGATTTATAATTTGACATCATACTATTTCGACATTTATATAATTTGGACATGAACATTATGTTATTATATTATTTTTTTTCAACAATGTGTGCTATTGACAATGATAATGTATGTTATTTTTATTGTGGGTTTAGGAATATATAATAATTTTCATGTAATATTTGTATGTCAATAATTGACAAGTACACAGGATTACTTGTGATTTTACTGTAACAACTTTTTACGTGTACTTAAACAAATAAAAAAAATGTATTGAATTGAATAAATCAAAATGAAGTATTATAATGTTTTCTTCAATCTTGGAACAGTTATAGATTGGCGCTAATCTTTGTATAAGTTTTATTATACATTTAAATCGAACTGAGTTTTATATCTGTAAATTAATTCACTTTAAATTGAGTCTAATTTTATCCTTGTATACTGTTTTAAAAATGCATTTGAAGAATGCGTTCTCCAAAACACCTTGTTGAGTTCTTAAAAAACATGTTGTGTAATCAATTACTTAGCAAAAATAAATGATTTACGTAATTACGCAACACAAAAAAAATATTATTCGTCTTACATTGACCGCTTGAGAGCAGCGATGGCTGAGTGGTAAGGAGTGGTAAAATGCGGTCTCCTACTTGGAGATACCGGGTTGAAATCTTCGGCACGCACCACTGATATAAATGAAGTAATGTGCGCATTTGTGAAAAAATGTGATATTTAACTAATTACGATATGCATGACTGAGAGAAATTCATAATTTCTCGAAGATTTGATGTCCACCAATCCGCAATTGGCCATCGTGGTGAACTACAGTGAATGTCTCTCACTTGTGAGAGGAGACCTGTGCCCTGTGGGACATAAAAAGGTTGAAAAAATGACCGCTTTACATACGGACTCAATAAAAAAACTATATAATTTGGACATGAACATTATGTTATTATATTATTTTTTTTCAACAATGTGTGCTATTGACAATGATAATGTATGTTATTTTTATTGTGGGTTTAGGAATATATAATAATTTTCATGTAATATTTGTATGTCAATAATTGACAAGTACACAGGATTACTTGTGATTTTACTGTAACAACTTTTTACGTGTACTTAAACAAATAAAAAAAATGTATTGAATTGAATAAATCAAAATGAAGTATTATAATGTTTTCTTCAATCTTGGAACAGTTATAGATTGGCGCTAATCTTTGTATAAGTTTTATTATACATTTAAATCGAACTGAGTTTTATATCTGTAAATTAATTCACTTTAAATTGAGTCTAATTTTATCCTTGTATACTGTTTTAAAAATGCATTTGAAGAATGCGTTCTCCAAAACACCTTGTTGAGTTCTTAAAAAACATGTTGTGTAATCAATTACTTAGCAAAAATAAATGATTTACGTAATTACGCAACACAAAAAAAATATTATTCGTCTTACATTGACCGCTTGAGAGCAGCGATGGCTGAGTGGTAAGGAGTGGTAAAATGCGGTCTCCTACTTGGAGATACCGGGTTGAAATCTTCGGCACGCACCACTGATATAAATGAAGTAATGTGCGCATTTGTGAAAAAATGTGATATTTAACTAATTACGATATGCATGACTGAGAGAAATTCATAATTTCTCGAAGATTTGATGTCCACCAATCCGCAATTGGCCATCGTGGTGAACTACAGTGAATGTCTCTCACTTGTGAGAGGAGACCTGTTCCCTGTGGGACATAAAAAGGTTGAAAAAATGACCGCTTTACATACGGACTCAATAAAAAAACGTTACACACTCAAAGCCCCACAGTAAGGTAATAAATACCCTGTGTCGTGGGTACCATGGACACATACAAAGACACACAAAGGAACACAAACACCCAGACCGAGAACAGAAATTTGAACTCATCATTCAAATTTCTGTTCCGGGAATCGAACCCGGGACCCCTCGTTTGGCAGTCCGATATGGTAACCATTGCGCCACACGGGTCGTCACTATTAGTGTAGTAGTATACTATTAGTGTATGTACATATATTATCATAATATTTTAATTATATTATCTATGGTTTGTTTATGTTTAGAATATGTTACGTTTTACAGCTTTAAACTGACCTCATGTCAATAAAATAATAATTGACGGAATTAACTGCGAGCATAAATAGTAAATCTAAAAATATCTAGTTTATTAAAATAACTATTATGGAATAATTACGCATAATACATTTTATTTAATACTGGTTTTCTTGATTTTCTAAATACGAACTGTTTTATTGAATGTTTATAAAGTGTTTTAACAGTTCTTTTTCTGTCAACATGTGGTATTGCGATGGTTATAATGTACTGTCTTCACAGATTCGCCGTTTGACATAGTATTATTGAAAAAAAAAACGGGTTGCACTCTGGGATTGCCGGCAGAAGTGAAAACATTAACGTTGTGCATTTTTGATGTCTTGGAATCGTTAGGGAATAATTCCGGACAAATTGCTTGAATTATCAGTATATTAACTTCTATCTAGTATTTTTATAAAGTACTCACTCATTTTCTTTCACTATTTCTTCGTCACTTTTTTCATTAATAGATGCACTTTGTTCAAGGTCCATATTTTAAATACTTGATATAAACGAATTTTACAAGTATAGACAGTCGAGCCGTCATCAGCTGTCACCCCTCCGTCTTACGGTTTTTCGATCAGCACACGTGACCTGACGCGAGTTTCACAGTTTTTACCCATCCCACAAAAGTGCTCAACGCCGCTAAAGAAGTTTTCACTTCAAAATTTAGGGTCACTCAACAAATTTTCAATAGCACCATTATTATTATATTAGATACGCAAAGTGCAGAAATATGCAACTCTGAGGTCAACATACATACCTATTTCTGGCCTTTAGCGTTGAAACGGTATGACCATGAGGCTCAGATGCTAAAGTTTTTATTAAGCATTTATCCAGACGATTGATCAAGGCCACAGGTGACCAGAGGGCTGGCACATACCTCGGTCAAATAATAGCTTTGGCTATTCAACGAGGTAAAGTTACCAGCATTCGGGACACGCACCCTCAGGGCAGTAATTTGGATGCCATTTTTAGTAAAAAAATATATATATTATCATCAATAAAAAACACTTTATAAGTGATAGCGGCGGCCCGGAACTTCTTTCGGGTGGACTTTATTATTACAATTTTTCTAAAATAAAAGTAGAGTAGCCTAAGTTACTCCTTATTACATGAGCTACCCGTCCCAAAAGTCCCGTCAAAATCGGTCCAGCCGTTTCAGAGATTAGCCGGAGCAAACAGACGGACAGGACAGACAGACAAAAATTGTGAAAAATATTATGTTGGTATATGTATATGTACCGTATATACATTCATATGGACGTAGTAAAAAGCGGTTATTTTAATATTACAAGCAGACACTCCAATTTTATTTATTTACATACGTAGAAAAAACTTCTATGGTTCATCCGGAACTGTACCGCCGCTGGTCCATTTCTGCTGTGAAGCAATTCAATTGTATTTCATTGAACAGGTTCACTTACCTTACACTTTATGAGGTGACCTTCAGCGTTCGGAATAACAGTGCAACTGCATATGACCTCATGCAAGTCTCAAGCTTACTTAAGATCGTGTTTAGAGATTCATGGGACGTAGTGACTACTTAATAACATTTCTTTTAATTTAATTTTGGTCGTCGGCATCGGTGCCCTTTCGGCATTGGTTGAGCTGAAAGAACAGAGCCTGAAGAAAAATCTCTCATACCCTTAGAGTGAAATAAGTAAAATCATTGTGATTTTCACTATGTCATTAGCTAATAATAAGTAGCCCATTATTAAGGAAACAATGCCGCAGACAAAAACTTAAAAATTCAATTATTTACTATGTTGTTATATATTCCGGCCACGTGTATGGTCAATATGCAGTGTTGACAAACAATTATACAAACGGGAAGCGTACTGTTTTTACTCATGTCAATAGAATGCAAGCGATCTACGCATGTAAGCGAAACGGGCGCGGTTGGGTGTTAGATTGGTGGCTAGAGGCAAATTTAATGCTCTCGTGCGTTTACTTTGGCGGGATAGGGAGACGGCCCTATCTTATACCCTATTAAGCCCTCGTTGAACTACAAAATTATTATTATAATGTAATAAACTTTTAATTCTTTTTAATCCTGTATCGCTGTGTTGTACCGTGGCAATCCAGATGGGGTCAATAAGACGAACCTTTACAAGATTTGTACTTTGATAAACAGGATTTTGACTTGGAGCACTATTACAATTTTAACCTATCTGTGTGGACAACAGGTCACAACCTGTGAGACTGTGGGGACAGTTGTTATCGATAGACAGAAGTCGCTAAACTTTGTCGGAGGCTTTATAGGCGCTTTGAACTTCGAAAACGTTTGACAACGAGTTGGTCACTAACCTGCATCTCTCCAACCGGCATTGGAACGACGTGGTGGCGTAAGCTTAATGTTGTAGCGGCACAAAACCTTCAGTAATATGAGCGCGCGCCTCACATGAAATGCTGACCATGCAAGACGAAGCAAGCAGCGAATATTGTAAACAATAGAATACCTACGTCGCACTGTACTGGCCAATCAGAAGCCATATCCTGAATTACGCTATCAAAGTTTCTTAGATTCTCAGTACATATACAAATGATCCGAAATTAGCATTCGGGGCATTGCAGTGACATCGCCTGGCGGGAGATCTCCCCTTTTCCTCCACATTAGTGACCCCGACGTGACGTAAGAAACTTCGATAGCGTGATTCAAGCTATACTACTCTGGAACGCCCTACCCGATAATATCCGGAAGGCTTCAACTAAGTGCACATTCAAAAAATTGCTGCGTAAACATTTAATAGCAAGCAATTAATGGATCCCTACAAGCATTCGAGTTATCATCACAAAATATGTATGTTATTATTATGTATTTATTTATGTATTAATTAATAATATATGTATATATGTGTGTATATATGTATGATATATTTATTTATATTTAGGTATATGTCTATATTTATATTTAGTTAATATTATATTATATTTATTTAATATAATATAATAGTTATTTTTAAATCATTGTTTTCCGTCCGCCTACCTTAAGTTCTATCCATCACCCAGGGTTGACTGGTGGAGAATGCCATTAGGCATTAAGTTTACCCTGTAGCCCTTAGTTTTAGGTGGTTACAAAATAATAAATAAATAAATTCAGTCAGGATACGTTTTTTGATTGGCCAGTTCAGTGTGACGTAGGCATTCTATTGTTAATAATATTCGCTGCTTGCGGCGTCTTGCATGGTCAGCATTTCATGTATCGCGCCACCAGAATGCCTTTTCAATCATGGGGAGAAACTATTAAGATAGTTTTTATTCTATCTTAAAGTAATTTTACTCTCCAAACATTTTCAATCTCTTAATAAAATTTTTGTTCGCATAATATTATACTAATATACATTTATTTATTCTAAGTCATGCAATTTGGGTTGTACCGGCAGTCCAGTTTGAACTATTTAAAGAGGGTTTTTTATAATATCGTCCTTAAGAGTCTTATGACTAATGTATTTATTCAAATTAAATCAGTTATCGTATGCGGTTAGTGATATAATCAAACATTATTATGATAATTTAATGATACAGATAATTATTAAATTTGAGTACATTATTCAAAATTTACATACTGTCTTAGAATAATTACAATTACATTATAGAAACCAAGTTCGCGCACCCAAATTGAAGCATGTTTATTGGTGCCATTAATGGCACCAAACGCCAGGCCGCTCCGTAAGATTTAAGGTTAAATTTTATCACAACACTTTTTTAAAACAAAAGAAATCTAATCAAATAACTTTTCACAGATTTTTCAATATTTTGTAGTATTTTATAGTTAATTTGGTCATAATAAAAATATTTTGTTTGTCAGACGTGACAGCTGTAGAAATCTATTTAGTGCTTCAATTTTGACAGCGCGCTTGTATGAAGACACTCATTCTATACGTATTTATTCTAAGTGTACAGTAGTAGTACAACTTACGTATACGGAAGTTCAAAGACTGAAGTAGAGTGTATATATATGGTATAACTATAAATATTACAATAATTAAAAAGTTAACTAATTACAAATATAAAAAATATGTACATAGAAATAAATCTGCTTTGGGGGTTTTTGTACACTGAGAGGAAATAAAGCCGGCGGAAAAATCTTCCCAGGTTTTTATGGGATTGCTGTATACCGTGTGACGTACATATTAATTCTTACGGAACTCCAGCAAGCTTACTAGAAAATTTTGAATCACTTTATAGATAGATAGATAGATAGATAGATAAACTCTTTATTGTTTGTAATGCACAACAATCATTATGACATAAAATAAAAATAAAAAAATACAAAATAACATTTAAACAAACAATGGGCGGCCTTATCGCTTAAAAGCGATTTCTTCCAGGCAACCCTAAAAAGCAAAAGAACAATGTATTAAAAACATACAGGTAATACAACATTACAAGTAACATTAAAATAAAATATAATAATTATTATAATAACTTGAATACACACACCTGCAATTTTATGATAGTATTCATTCACAGAGTAGCAAGGTAATGCTCCTTAACCAAGTTTTTAAAGGAAGCGAGATTTGGTGCTTTTCGTACCGTCACTGGTAAGGAGTTCTACAAGCGGATAGCTGATATGGTAAAAGATTTATCGAAAAAGGATGTAAAGTGTACTGGAACATGTAAGATCATGTTGTTAGATGAGCGAAGCAAACGGCTGTGAGACTGATCAAGAAATTCAAATTTGTTCCGAAGATAAAATGGAGTGTTTGGGTTAAACAGAATGTTGTACAGAGCGGAGAGTATATGAGTATTCCGGCGAAGTCGGATTGGGAGCCACTTGAGCTTTGCACGAAATTCGGAAACGTGGTCATATTTGCGAAGGCCAAATATGAACCTGATACAGAGATTTTGAAGACGCTCAAGCTTATTAAGTTGCTCCTCACTAAGATCAGAATAACAGATATCCGCGTAGTCAAGAATGGGTAAGAGTAAGGAATTGGCAAGCGCAATTTTCGTGGACATCGGAAGGAAGTTCTTAAGCCTACGAAGACTTCCAGTTGTGGAGAATAGCCTTTTTTTTTTAAGTAGGGAATGCTATTACGCACCGTCTCGACCTCTGTCGAGGGGACAGAGGGAGGTGTGTTGGACTCCCCCCTGCCGTTACGAGGCAGGGGTATACCCACTAAACCCTACTGCGCTCCTCCATCGCCATCGTGACGATGTCGTGGGAAATCGGCAGAGCCTTTGCTTCCACAACATCGTCGGCGACTGCCTGCCTATCTTGGCAGGCCCTACACGCTCCCCTTATGGGGAGGCTACAGGAATGACCGGGAGCGCCGGGTCATTCCTGTCCATCAGTGATGGCCTGTGCAATGCAGGTGGAGGCACCCCCGTACCTCCAACCTGCAGGCCACGTGGAGAATAGCCTTCTGCTGACCTCGTTAACCTGAGGAGACCACGACATCGTAGAGTCCATCAGGATACCTAAATTTTTGACAACTTGGGAATAAGGAATATGAACACCATCAAAAATTACCGAAGGAAGCTGGGGCCAATCAACTTTAGAAACCAGCCTCGAACTGCCAATTATAATAACTTGACTTTTGATTGGGTTCACTCTAAGTCCAAATGAGCGGCTCCAGGTAGAGATTCGAGTTAGGTCCTTGTTAATTGTGTCGATAGCATCAGAAAGCGAGTTCAGTGAGGCCTGACTATAAATTTGTAGATCATCAGCATATAGGTGGTAGGAAGAAGAGATTTGGGAACAAATTGAGTTAATGAAAATTGTAAACAGGAGCGGGGACAACACGCCACCTTGCGGAACGCCGGCCCCCACTGCAGCCCAGTTCGAGAAACTACCCTGAACCTGGACGCGTTGCCGACGCCCATGCAAGTAATTGTGAAACCAATCAACAGCGGCCGGAGATATGTTGAGAGAGCGTAATACCGCAATCAGTAAATCAAAATCAACACAGTTGAAGGCATTACTAAAATCTAGCAATGCCAACACTGTAAGTCGCTGGTGGTCCATACCGAGACGAATGTCGTCAGTTACTTTTATGAGAGCAGTTGTCGTGCTATGACCACGCCGAAAACCAGACTGTAAAGGATTAAGGAGGTTGTTCGTTTGTAGGAAAGAAGTAACTTGTAATTGAACTA
Source organism: Pyrgus malvae (assembly GCA_911387765.1). Taxonomy (NCBI): domain Eukaryota; kingdom Metazoa; phylum Arthropoda; class Insecta; order Lepidoptera; family Hesperiidae; genus Pyrgus; species Pyrgus malvae. The sequence goes on from OU426953.1 coordinate 23,759,333, forward strand.
ACCGTTCAAGGATTTTTATACCGCTTGATGTAAATATTATTTCTTACGGAACTACAGTAAGCTTACGAGAAAGATATGAAAATTAAAGGACAAATAGTAGAAGCAATACACAACAGTAGAAGCACAAATAGTCGTACAGTAGTAATAGAGTAATTTCAAAATACTTTGTCTTCCATTTCGGTTTCATATTAAGATAATTATTTATAGCTTTTTTTTGGAATTGGGGGGGAACCTTCAAAAGGTAGGTACCCCAGCACCTTGGGAGAGGTTACCGGGTTATGTGAGATTTGACCACACAAAAACCCCCTCGGTATCCTGCCTCTGCGATAAATTTCTTCCAAGATCTCCATTGGAACGCACCGGTGTCCTCCACGCGCGGCGCCCCATAACGGGTCCATCTTCCCAGATGTGCTCTGCACTTTCAGGTGTCAACGGCGGCATGTGGCCACGCACACACTGCCGTCCCTGCCGGGGCTGCTGGCTGGACGCTTCAAGCTCCCACTCTCACCCTCCGCAACCCCGGAAGCACCCTTTTAGTCGCCTCTTACGATCAGGCAGGGGATACTGTATCTCTATTCTTAATCCCGAAGCTACAGGAGTACAGAAAAAAGAAGTCCTTCGGATGCGACTGGAAGTCGAAGATTTTCTTAAGAAGTAAAATATAGCTTACGATGGAGATCACAGATAATAAAGTACCTATTATGAATCACATATTGCTACGATGTTCTCTGATCACTTATGCAAACAGGAAACTAAATTAAACATGGGCTTGTGAATGCTGTTCGGAATTGCAGTTAGTCAGAATACGTTTATCTCAACATAATAAAACTGTATTAAGATCTTCACTCGGCAATATTGGTAAGAATGCATGGAGGACCATTTATAATATACTGGTTTTGAGTTCAGGGCTTCACCCGGCCCGGCCCAGAATGGGCCCATTTTCGGGAGAGCAGATATGTACTTACGCTCTCCTACACCTTCCGATGCTTACGGCGGCATGCGGCCACGCACATACCACGCCGTCCTTCCCGGGACTGCTGGCTTGGCGGATTGAGCTCCCACTCACAAGTTCCACAACCCCGGAAGCCCCCTTTTAGTCGCTTCTTACGATCAGGCAGGGTATACCATAGCTCAATTCTTAAATTGAAGCTACAGGGACTCCTATCCAGTGCCTAACTACAAAATTTTATGTTTTTATCTTCGACGATGACAATACCAACCATGCCTTCAAAATTTAAAAAAGAGCAGTATGTGGCTCAGGACCATTGTTGTCGGCCATTATTTAAGCAACTTAGAGTATTAATCTTAGCTTCCATGTACATCAGAGCCGCAGCAATTTTTGTAAGAGAACATCTTGACTATTTTGAAAGCAAATACAGTGTCTTAACTAAGCGATTAAGACACAATACCAATAAACATGGTTTACGACGTACCATGCTGCCGGCTGGAAAATGTTAAAAAGAAATGCTCCTGTAAATATTACCAAAGTGTACATGGTGTACAATAATTTGCCAGACTCTTCAAAAGATTTGCCAATAGAATAGAATAGATTTAAGAAAAAACTCAAAGAATGGCTTCTTGTCAATATTTTTTATAGCTTTAATAATTACTTTGACGCCAAAAGAGGATAATAATCGAGATTGTTCTAAATTTAATATTATCCATACTTCCATACTAATATTATAAATTCGAAAGTAACTGTCTGTCTGTCTGTCTGCTACTCTTTCACGCTTAAACCACTCAACCGATTTTGATGAAATTTGGCATAAATATAGAAAGGACATTGAGAAAGAACATATGCTTCTTTTTGCCGCAGGAAAATATCTCATTCCCACGGGAAGCAAATGGAATGAATGAAATGCGCCGTGTACTGTTATAAATACACTACATGTTATTACTTACTTCATTCACGTCCATTATCATATTTTATAACGTATATTCTTTTGTTTTATTCTTATACTTTACTTTTCCTTTATTATTTCTTTACAAAATTATTTTATTTCTGTGTTTGTTTATTTATTTATTTATTTTATTGTTCATGTACACACTAGAAAAATACAGGATATATTATATTTTTACACAGCTATCAAAATTGTCATATCTGTCTGTTATCTTTCTTACCTATTTTTAATTCATTTTACGGCATTGTATAAAATCCTTTCAGCCATTCAATATTAAATGAAAATAAAAAAATTATGTTTCTTATTTCATTTCATAGATTAATAAAGTATAGTATTGTCTTTGGCTTGTTCATGTTTTTTATATTATAATTATTATAAATTGTTATTTTTCAATAATAAATAAATAAATAAATAACGCTTCACACTCATAGCCCCACAGTAGGGTAGATATACCCTGTGTCGTGGGTGCCATGGACACACACACAAAGACAGAAACACAAACACCCAGACCGAGAACAGAAATTTTAAACTCATCATTCAAATTTCTGCTTCGCCGGGAATCGAACCCGGGACCCTCCGATCGGCAGTCCGACATTGTAACCATTACGCCACGTGGGTCGTCAAAATGAATATAATGTTCTTCGAATCTTTATACATATAAATGAATTGCTGTTCGTTAGTCTCGCTAAAACTCAAAAACGTCTGAACCGATGTGGCTAATTGTGGTCTTGAAATATTAGTAGAAGTCCAGGGAAGGTTTAAACGGTGAGAAAATTTGGGAGCATTGCGAAATTAATATGTAGTAAAATAATTTATTTTACTTTCCTATATAAACAGTTAGTAACAGTAATTGTCAAACATTGGTTCGCACCATCGTCCAAAAGTTTGACATAGTCTGAATAACAGTTCATCTGTCACTATTAGTTTTTAATTTTTTATTTGACAGTAACATAAAAACCCTTTGAGATGATAAAGAAACTAGTCCTCTTACAAATTTTTTAAGGCAGGACAACGTCTGCGGGATCCACTAGTTGTTTATATATGTAATTACAAATTTCAATGACATTGACTAAAAATAATAATATTAAGAAGCTTGAACTGACATTTTAAAATAATGTTTGTACCTATATAATTTTAACAATGTATTAATTGTAATAATTTCAATGTTATTAATGTATTATTTGTAATGTTAAATTTTGCACACCCTGTGTGTATACACTAAATTCACAATATATTTAAGATCTTCACAAAAACACTGTGTTCTTGCAAATAAAGAATTTGAATTTGAACACAAATTTTCTTCTTCACTTTCAATCTTCACGGCAGAAGTGGGTGCAGCGATGATTCTTCCCCGGGCGAACCAGACAAGTTCTACCGCCTACTACATTTACATAACCAAAAAAAAAGTTTCACCAAGATTCGCACTCCGGACATTGCACTCTTCACCTCAATAAACAACACAATGTAATGAACTTGTTTAATAATAATAAGCTTGGTTTGAAACAGGCTTTGGAAACGCAGATGGAATTGTTTTAAATACATTGAACTTAAGCCCACATTACTTGCAGAGTTCATATTATTTTAAATACAATTTGTTACATTGACAATGATCAGCTGACTGCGAAGCGATTCGATTCCCACCCAGGTCAAATATTTGTGTGATGAACATGACTATTTGTTCTGTGTCTGGGTGTTAATTTATCTATTTAAGTATGTATTTAGAATTATATAAGTATATTTATCAGCTTTCTGATTACCATAGTACAAGCTCTGCTTCGTTTGGAATCAGATGGTGTTGTGTGAATTGTCCAAAGATATTTATTATTATATATTAAATACATGTGAATTGTGATAAATATTGAGTTCAGTATTTTGTAATTCACAGCTAAGTGTTTATGATTTTCATGTGTTTATTGGTAGAGGTTAGGGCTATTTTTATCTAAATTTTAATACAACCCCTGCTTGCTTAATCCAGCTTTATAAGCTTAAAACGATACAACATTTAGCTTGATATTCGAGGCTGCAAACACTTTAAAAGCTAAAGATCGTAAAGAAACCATTTACTGTTAATACTTTTAGCAACAAACTAAAAACGGTCGTTTTCCATCATCATTTCAAAGCACTATGTATTCATGCAGCATTTTAGCACTCTTCCGTTGATCTCGAGGTAAAGGCCATTCACATACTGAGGCGTAAATACTTGTTATTACAATTTCATTTGTTTTATTTCTGTATATACATTCCATCTGCTTATTTTGAAAAAAGTAAGACCGATCTAGACCTTGTTCCACTTTTGAATTGGCAGATTGGCAATGGAATTTCGTTGTTGAATTTATAATCTATTTTTATTACCTGCGTTACATAGTGTAATAAAAGTAGTGTCTGTTATTTTATAATGAACGTGCATGAAATTTATATATTCAGAAGTTCAAATTTTAACCTTTATTGTTTTTAAAGTATTTCAAACTGTTTATAAAAAAATGTTTTAGTCTTCCCAAAGGCTACTACTATCTGTTATATACTGGGGACAGGTTTTCTTAGAGAGAGATGGTTGGTGGTTGGTTGATGGATGGTTTAGATGGTTTGGGCCACAATTGGATAGTTGATAGAAACTGAATGTGTAAGATTTATTAAATTCAAGTCGAAATGAATATTGTTTAAAAACAGCAGAGCTAAATTCCTTCAAAGATTTCTCGCAAAATGAAGCATTATTATTAATCCTCTTATAAAAATGGATCGATGTAACCAATAAAAACAGACAACATCTCAATTCATCCGCTGGCCAAGTGCGCGAGTGAGAAATATTGTATAACTCTGCATGCATAGAGAAATTCTCGAAGACATGATGTCCACCAATGCTCGCAAATAAACATAAAAGTCTCTTATAATAATTACAATTACATTATAGAAACCAAGTAAGTTATGAATCACATATTGCTACGATGTTCTCTGATCACTTATGCAAACAGGAAACTAAATTAAACATGGGCTTGTGAATGCTGTTCGGAATTGCAGTTAGTCAGAATACGTTTATCTCAACATAATAAAACTGTATTAAGATCTTCACTCGGCAATATTGGTAAGAATGCATGGAGGACCATTTAAAATATACTAGTTTTGAGTTCAGGGCTTCACCCGGCCCAGCCCAGAATGGGCCCATTTTCGGGAGAGCAGATATGTACTTACGCTCTCCTACACCTTCCGATGCTTACGGCGGCATGCGGCCACGCACATACCACGCCGTCATTCCCGGGACTGCTGGCTTGGCGGATTGAGCTCCTACTCACAAGTTCCACAACCCCGGAAGCCCCCTTTTAGTCGCTTCTTACGATAAGGCAGGGGATACCGTAGCTCAATTCTTAAATTGAAGCTACAGGGACTCCTATCCAGTGCCTAACTACAAAGTTTTGTGTTTTTATCTTCGACGATGACAACACCATTAATGCCTTCAAAATTTAAAAAAGAGCAGTATGTGGCTCAGGACCATTAGACAGTTGTCGGCCATTATTTAAACAACTTAGAGTACCTTATTACCTTAAATTCCAGCATTAATCTTAGCTTCCATGTATATCAGAGCCGCAGCATTTTTTTTAAAAGAACATCTTGACTATTTTGAAAGAAAATATAGTGTATTAACTCAGCAATTAAGACGCAATACCAATAAACATGATTTATATGCAGCATGCTGCCGGTTGGAAAATGTTAAAAAGAAATGCTCCTGTAAATATTGCCAAAGTGTACAATAATTTACCAGACTCTTTAAAAGATTTGCCATTACTTAAGAAAAAACTCAAAGAATGGCTTCTTGTCAATAATTTTTACTGCTTTAATGATTACTTTGACGCAAAAAGAGGATACTTAAAAATCGAGATTGTTCTAAATTTAATATTATTGTTTATATATGTAATTACAAATTTCAATGACATTGACTAAAAATAATAAGAATCTTGAACTGACATTTTAAAATAATGTTTGTATATAATTTTAACAATGTATTAATTGTAATAATTTCAGTGTTATTAAGGTATTATGTATTTGTAATGTTAAACTTTGCACACCCTGTGTGTACACACTGAACTCACAATAGATTTAAGATCTTCACAAAAACACTGTGTTCTTGCAAATAAAGAATTTGAATTTGAACACAAATTTTCTTCTTCACTTTCAATCTTCACGGCAGAAGTGGGTGCAGCAATGATTCTTCCCCGGGCGAACCATACAAGTTCTACCGCCTACTACATTTACATTAAAAAAAAAAGTTTCACCAAGATTCGCTCTCCGGACATTGCACTCTTCACCTCAATAAACAACACAATGTATAACTTGTTTAATAATAATAAGATTGGTTTGAAACAGGCTTTGGAAACGCAGATGGAATTGTTTTTAATACATTGAACTTAAGCCCACATTACATGCAGAGTTCATATTATTTTAAATACAATTTGTTACATTAACAGCCTCTGTGGCGTAGTGGGTGATGAGCTTACTGCGAAGCGTGAGGTCGTGGGTTCGATTCCCACCCAGGTCAAATATTTGTGTGATGAACATGACTATTTGTTCTGTGTCTGGGTGTTAATTTATCTATTTAAGTATGTATTTAGAATTATATAAGCATGTTTATCAGCTTTCTGATTACCATAGTACAAGCTCTGCTTCGTTTGGAATCAGATGGTGTTGTGTGAATTGTCCAAAGATATTTATATATTTATTATTGTATATTAAATAATTGTAATAAATATTGAGTTCAGTATTTTGTAATTCACAGCTAAGTGTTTATGATTTTCATGTGTTAATTGGTAGAGATTAGGGCTATTTTAGATTTCCATAAGTACATTTTAATACAATACCTGTTTGCTTAATCCAGCTTTAAATAAGCTTAAAACGATACAACATTTAGCTTGATATTCGAGGCTGCAAACACTTTAAAAGCTAAAGATCGTAAAGAAACCATTTACTGTTAATACTTTTAGCAACAAACTAAAAACGGTCGTTTTCCATCATCATTTCAAAGCACTATGTATTCGTGCAGCATTTTAGCACTCTTCCGTTGATCTCGAGGTAAAGGCCGGGCCATTCACATACTGACTGAGGCGTGAATACTTGTTATTACAATTTCATTTGTTTTATTTCTGTATATACATTCCATCTGCTTATTTTGAAAAAAGTAAGACCGATCTAGACCTTGTTCCACTTTTGAATTGGCAGATTGGCAATGGAATTTCGTTGTTGAATTTATAATCTATTTTTATTACCTGCGTTACATAGTGTAATAAAAGTAGTGTCAGTTATTTTACATTGAACGTGCATGAAATTTAGATATTCAGAAGTTAAAATTTTAACCTTTATTGTTTTTAAAGTATTTCAAACTGTTTATAAGAAAATGTTTTAGTCTCCCCAAAGGCTACTACTATCTACTGCTGGGGACAGGTTTTCTTAGAGAGAGATGGTTGGTGGTTGGCGGTTGTTTGATGGATGGTTTAGATGGTTTGGGCCACAATTGGATAGTTGATTGAAACTGAATGTGTAAGATTTATTAAATTCAAGTCAAAATGAATATTGTTTAAAAACAGCAGAGTTAAATTCCTTCAAAGATTTCTCGCAAAATGAAGCATTATTATTAATCCTCTTATAAAAATGGATCGATGTAACCAATAAAAACAGACAACATCTCAATTCATCCGCTGGCCAAGTGCGCGAGTGAGAAATATTGTATAACTCTGCATGCATAGAGAAATTCTCGAAGACATGATGTCCACCAATGCTCGCAAATAAACATAAAAGTCTCTTATAATAATTACAATTACATTATAGAAACCAAGTACGCGCGCCCAAATTGAAGCATGTTGATTGGTGCCATTAATGGCACCAAACGCCGGGCCGCTCCGTAAGACTTAAGGTTAAATTTTATCACAACACTTTTTTAAAACAAAAGAAGTCTAATTAAATAACTTTTCACGGTGTTTTCAATATTTTGTAGTATTTTATAGTTAATTTGGTCAAAATAAATATATTTTGTTTGTCAGATGTGACAGCTGTAAGTTAAGGATCGGCCACAGCCAGGGTGAAATCAGCAAGTCGAGACATCACTTATATAATATTTTAATAAACCCAATGTTAGGACTTTACATAATTAGCCTAACTTAACATACTTTTCTATATAATTATTTAATCTAACCTAAATCTAGAGTGGGTGAGACCCGTCCAAAGTTAGGTACGGGAATGCACCTTCGTGGGAACGATGCGCGACACCTGCACAGCATCAGATGTCGCCAACGTCAGCACTTTAACTTATCTATATTTACTGAGTCACTTTGTCCGTACGTAACACGTCCCCCCTGAAGATCAGCAATTATTGGAGGACGACGACAATATTGCTGATGATAAGGCACGCTGGTGATGATGACTGGGGATGTCTTCCAATCTTCGTTTAAGTTCAGGTCTGCCAATGTGGGCGATATTCCAATTTGATTGGTGAGCAATATGATGATGGACCGATGCATGGTCGGAGTTCATCTTCGGGCATTCAGCCTCCATTGTACATAAAAATTATTTCAGTGATTGCTTTGGAAGGATTCATAGGATTAAGGAGATACAAATACAATACAATACAAATATTCTTTATTCGTACACCACATTATATAACAACAGTAAAATAAAAAAAACCAAAAATAAAAACAACAGTGGTGACCAAAAGGCGGTCTTATCGCTAAAGTAGCGATTTCTTCCAGACAACCTTTGGATAGTAACATGGTAATAAAGATGTAAAAGGTAAAAGGAGATGTAGAAAAAGAGATGATAAAAAAACCGTGAATATTAAAAATAATTTAAATTATAACGCAATGTATTTGTAAGGAATTTTTAGAATAAATAATAATTGTACTAAAAATCCTAAAGTATTATTACAATATTTGATTTTGATTTAATTTGATCCTTCATTCATTATAGTCCTAATTAATGATATAACTATTTATTTATTTTATTACTTTTCGATATAATATTTAATTTAATTTTGTGGTATTTAATTAAATATCGAGGACTATCGCACTGCCATCATATAATGGGAATACGTAGTCAAGATGAATAAAATATTTAAAGAATACCTATGTAATTCATTGTCGTAATTAATTCACTTTTAATAAATTATAAACGAAAATGAAAAAGAAATATGTTTTTTATCATAATTTAATTTAATTTAATTTAGGAAGAATTATCTTATTAGATTATTTGAATAAAATTATCTCTTCTTATTGATTAGAAATGAAGTCTGTATATCCTTATAGATTACTAAAATAGTTGTAAATATTTAATTAACTGAAATTATATGTAACATACGGACAATATGAGTCTTTATAATTAATTATTAACTTTACTTTTTAAACTATTACAACTTAACGTTAAATTACATTTTTTATTTTTATTTTAAATTCACAAATGGAATTTTAATTTATTTAATTACTTTTATTTATTTAAAACTTTCATTTATTTATTTATTCACTTTCATTTATTTAAAACATTTATTACTTAACTAAAATTCCACGATGGAATTAGATAAAATGGGAAATAGGTAAGGCGAATCACTTGAAGGTCATTTTATGCACTTACTTATTTGTCATTTATTTGTCATTATATCCCAATTTGAGTCCCGAGTCGCTGAGTCGTGTCAATGTTCGGATCACTATGACACCCTGCTGCAGCACGACGTGTAGGTTCGGTAGACCGGCGACATCCCTGGGGAGCCTGCCAGCCTATCCTCTTCGACTGCGCCAGTTAAGGATCAGCCACAGCCATGGTGAAATCAGCAAGTCGAGACATCACTTATATAATATTTTAATAAACCCAATGTTAGGACTTTACATAATTAGCCTAACTTAACATACTTTTCTATATAATTATTTAATCTAACCTAAATCTGGAGTGGGTGAGACCCGTCCAAAGTTAGGTACGGGAATGCACCTTCGTGGGAACGATGCGCGACACCTGCACAGCATCAGATGTCGCCAACGTCAGCACTTTAACTTATCTATATTTACTGAGTCACTTTGTCCGTACGTAACATGTAGGAATATATTTAGTGTTTCAATTTTGACAGCGCACTTGTATGAAGACACTCATTCTCATACGTATTTATTCTAAGAAAAGTCTATATTTTAGTAATTCGAGTTAGTTCAAGGAAGCGTGGAACCTATAATTTATCAAGCTATAAAACACCGACGGAATAAGTAATTGCTTTATGTATGCCACAACATAACATGCCTTCTAGAAGGACCTAAATTAGTTTGAATTCCTTTTACACATGAAGCGGTCTCATTGACGTTGACGATATAAATATGTATTCCATTCAAATTTATTATAACAAAGAAAGAAAGTAAGAAAAAATATTTATTTCATATTAGGAATACAAAATATTCGCTTAATGAATGTAATTTTTTCCCGGTCATAAGGTTAGAGAGATGAATTTTCGTAAGAAACTGGGCACAGATTACACACGGGTATATTAAAATTGAGTAGTGTATGAGGCTGCAATCCATTTTGCGTCCCACTGCTGGACACGGGTCTCCCCTCAATATCGGGGGGGATAGCCCGGACCTTACTCCACCACGCCGCTCGAATGCGGGTTAATGGTTAACCCTCTGTCGGTTGTTTTCAAGCTGGTTTGTTTGACAGTAGTAAAAACATTTTATAAAGGGTAGAAATTTTATAGTTTTTCTGGGGTAGTACTACGCACTTACAACAATTTCTGCCGTGACGCAATTTTTTTCTCATACCTGTGGGAAGGCGCGATTTCAGGCAAGAATTACATGATGCAACCATCAGCCCCCAAATAAATAAAAAATAAATAAATACACATTTCACACTCATAGCCCCACAATAGAGTCGTCTAGATACCCTGTGTCGTAAGTACCATGGACACACACAAAGACACAAACACCCAGACCGAGAACAGAAATTTAAACTCGTCATTCAAATTTCTTTTTCTCCGGGAATCGAACCTAGCATTCACCGACTGGCAGTCCGGCATGGTAACCATTGCACCACACAGGCCGAAGTAACAGTTCAACAGTACACAACTAGACTAGACATTGCTTGAGGTAGTGTGGTTTTTGTAGAGAGAAAAGAAAGAGGGTTCAATGCCCTAGCAACGGTTCTGATGTTCGCGACTATTAACTAATATTGTAATCATTGCATTTGCAGGGTTACGTCTTTTAAAACGTAATACAGCTAATCCACAATAGCTACTTTAAGAATCGGCGATTTAGTCGACTTTAAAAACTTTTATTTAACTTGCAATATATGTAGGATGTTTGTTCGGGTGGAATCTTGCCGCTCAATTTTGAAGCAATTATCTTTAACCGATTGAGCTGAATTTTTTGTACACGTTTTGTTTGGATGGCAATACACGATAAGCTATGTGACGTCATTCTAAATCTAATATGGCGGACCATCCAAAATGGCGGAGTAGTTATTTTTATGCATATTGTACGGGTATCAAATAAAAGGGCTTACCGAGAATAATTAGAATAACTAACAAGTAAAAAATAAATTAAAATCAAAAAAGTTAAATTCTCTCTAAAAAAGAAAATATAATTTTCCTTTAAAATTTCAACTATCAACTTATAACCAAAAACCAAAAAGCTTGTCACGCGATTTCAGTAATTAAATACTTATAGGTACTTACGCAAACCTCTCGACAAGTTTTTATGATCATAATAATATGAATTGTGTATAATGACAATAATGAGGATATATGTTTATATTTAAAATTTTGAAGAAAATCTTTATTTTCTTCTTTTGAGAGCAATTAAATAAAAGCTTTTATAAAAAAGATTTTTTGGCTTTTAATTTTTTAGAAGCAAAATGAAGCGTCCACACAGTCATGAAAAAGCTAAAACTAATGAAAGTAATCACAAAATCGCGATGCATCCTTTAAGTCGCTAAAACGCAATTCCGATGCCGTGTTCAAGTCGCAAAAACGTGATTCAGCATTCGGCTTCAACGCACAGGCAAAATCGCCCGGATGCTAAAAGTAGTCTGTGTGACGTGAAGGCTGTAGGCCTTCGTATGTAATATAACTTTATATATAGTAAGTAACGAAATGTCGAGAATTACGTTTGATGATAATGCACTTTAATGAAATTCTTTTATTGCACAGACGAACGATCATTAAGTAACAATTGAAAAATCGCGTACGATTCAAAATGAATTTCGCAATAATCTAATTAATCATCTTGGAAACTTTTTCTATTTTTATAAACATTCAGTCTGTTGTTGAATAATAAATATCGCCATTAATCTTTCGGCAAAAAATGTTCAATGGACGAGAATATAACCGATATTAAGTCGGATGGATATAAATTCTGTATACTCGATATTCGGAAAACTTTCCATGTGATTACATTTTGTCCCATTAGTTTAACTTGTCCGCTGAATTTATACACTTAGAGCCTCTTTCACCACTTTTAAGTAAAGTAAGAAATACGCTAATTGTCGGCTAAACTCACCCGTAACTTCAATTTCAATTTCACGATATTCGAGTAGCACTAATTATATCATAAACTGACCCGTACTCATACATAGCTTTTACTTGCCAATTAACTTTATTTGGGACGTAACTAATTAACACTTTACTTGGAGATGGTGAACCAGGCCCTTAGCTACATAAATTTCGGTTCTGAAAAAAAGACAGTCATAAATATTTCGATGTCCTTGAACTCATATCTTATTAATTGTTAAATTTTCGAAATTAATAATAATGTTACATTATTTCTTATTTATTCTTTATCGTTATTTATTCATATGATTTAAAAAAAAAATTGTTCACAAAGGGTTAAACCTAATGTCTATTGGCATTGTGTTCCAGTCGACCCTGGGTGATGTTGAGAAGGCGAGGTAGGCTCCTAGTAGTAAAAGTAGTAGTCCCTGTAGCTTTGGGATTAAGAATAGGTCTACGGTATCCCCTGCCTGATCGTAAGAGGCAAGTATAAGGGGGCTTCCTGGGTTTTGAACGGTGTGAGTGGGAGCTTGATCCGCCCAGCCAGTAGCCCCGGGAACAACGGCGGTGTGTGCGTGGCTGCATGTCGCCGTAGGCATCGGAAGGTGCAGGAGAGAACATTTGCTCTCCCGAAGATGGGCCCATTCTGGGCGCCGCGCGTGGAGGACACCGGTGCGTTTCACTGGAGATCCCGGAGTCCCCTAGCGCAGAGGCAGGCCACCGAGGGTGTTTTAGTGCGGTAAAATCCCAGGTAACCCGGTTTCCTCTCCCAAGGTGCCAGGTACCTATTGAACGTTTCCCCCGATAACAAAAAAACATTTCTTAAAAGTAAACAAGCTATTCAATTAAATAATACCTAATTAGAATTTAATTTTTTACATCTGTTACAATTGTTTTAACGGATAATCCGCTTAGATGCATATCCAATAGTTAATGGGAGAAAAAACCAGCGTTTTAAAACTCTCAGGCATTATTAAAATAAGATAAACTTCCTAAATCTATGTTCTGGTTGAGACCATATTTTTTGTCCCTACAAATAAATAAATATATAAAAAAACTCTACACACGCATAGCCCCACACTAGGATTCCCTGTGTCGTGGGTGCCGACACACAAAGGCAGAAACACAAACACCCAGACCAAGTACAGAAATTAAAACTCATCATTTAAATTTCTGCCTCGCCGGGAATCAAACCTGGGACACTCCAATTGGCAGTCCGGCATGGTAACCATTGCGCCACACGGGTCGTCAAATAAATTAATTTAAAAAATTTCTCTAAAGACTTGTGATCCGGGTATTTTCCTCTAAGCAATCTATTAAAACTATACTTGTTCTATTTATCTATATGTTACAAGTAACGAATCTTTACTAGTATAGTGTTTAATCATAAATCTACTTCGACGACGATAAATTTACAAAGAGCATATTATAATGATATAGCTCAACTGGATCAGAATCTAGGTCTAATCGAGTACTTTGATCCTTAAACCGGTTTTGTTGCGACCGGTGTTGAAACAGAGTTCCTGGGCTATACCAATAGAATTAGTTGTAGAGACACAGAATCATACTCTTCAGATAGATTAGGATTTAGATAAAGATTTCAACTAACTAATAAAAGAACGTACATTGCTAATTTACCCACTGTCAGTGGTGGATTTTCAGAAATCCATAAAAAAACCTTATATACCAAACAAACAAAACCTGCGTGCGTTACCATGCCGGACTGCCAATCGAAGGGTCCCGGGTTCGATTCCCAGCGAGACAGAAATTTGAATGATGAGTTTAAATTTATGTTCTCGGTCTGGGTGTTTGTGTTTCTGTCTTTGTTTGTGTCCATGGTACCCACGACACAGGGTATATCTACCCTACTGTGGGGCTATGAGTGTGAAGCGTTATTATGTTTTAATTTTTATAGTAGGTAATACTAGCCTCGGGTCCACGCGGGCGAAGGCGGAAGGCTTAGCCACAGTAAGCATATACGCTGTGTCGTGGGAACCATGGACACAACCAAAGACAGATACACAAACACCTAGACCAAGAACAGAAATTTAAACTCATAATTATTTCTGCCTCGCCGAGAATGGAACCTGGGACCCTCCAATCGGCATTCCAGCATAGTTATCATTGCGCCACACGGGTCGTCACACCTATATACTTTTTAAAGAACATCTAAAAGTAAATGCAAATTACATTTAAATATCGAACGACCATTTGTTCTCTAATCCTTTGGTTTTCTTGACAGTCTTAGTTTTTTTATAATATATATATAAGATATATATAAGATCGACTCAAAAGAAACATGCGATCGAATCAATCGAAATCGAATCAATCGAATCGAGGAACTCTTCAAATTGATGCCTACATCACCATTCCATGATTATACCACCAGACGAAGGTTAAAGTTCCACCGGCACCATCTGGACTCGTGGCGGTCCTCCACAGTCCGCTTTGCACGCTCCTTTTTACCACGGACGTGTAGGTTATGGGACAACCTTCCAGCTGAGGCATTCCCAGTGGACTATAACATCGGGTTCTTCAAGAAAGCTGTAAAAAAAGCTCTCCTCCAAAGCCAGCAATGCTCGGGCGGCTCCCCTAGGGTTGCCCGTGTCCATAGGCGACGGTGATCGCTTAACATCACGCGGCCCGTCTGCCTTATTGTTAGGTTTATTTATAAAAAAAAAACAAAGTAACATAACATTGGCCGTTAAAGGAAAGAAGGAGAAAACAACATTTTGAGAGCTCTGAAACATTTATTTGTAGGTGGTAGAACTATTATGGTTCGCCCGGGGAAGTACCACCGCTGCACCCACTTCTGCCGTGAACCAATTCTATTGTGTTTCGGTAAAAAGGTGCAGGTGCCGGCCACACTTACATGAGGCGACCACCAGCCTCCGGAGCAGCAGCGCAGCTGCATACGACCTCAGACAAGACTTACCTATGCTTGTTTGAGGTTGTATGTAGATGTCCATGGGCTGCAACGATCACTTAACACCACGTGGACTGCATGCTCATCTGCTACTCCAATCAAATAAAAATAAAAATTTATACGTAAAACATTTATACGATTTTCATAGAGAAACCTCAAGAATGCACGCGTATTTCCCCAAATCTGATCTCAGTCATTAGCAAGTGAGATTACATCACCCTCCCATCCATCATTCAACATGATTGCGGTACTGTTAATCAATTGAATTACAATACAATAGCCAGCGATTCCCTTTTGCTTAGTATTCCTAAGCAATACGTCATAATATTTATTTATCTAACAATTCGGAAATGAGTGGGATGACGAGAACCAAAATTTAACCAATCTAGGTCCATTTTTGCTTGTTTTTTCTGATTGACTTTACTGTCGACTTTTTTTTTTCAATTATGGCATCGCAAACTCTGTGCATACTGCCAGCGTCAAGTATAATTTTTGCATCAATTTTTTGCGTAGTAATAGTAAGAAATAACAAAGTCAGTAAGTAAGTCGTCAGTAATCAGTCAGTCTAGTCAGTCCAACATTCAAGTAAAGCGATGGCTACTTTACTAGAACGTGTCCGATGGAATTTTGGAGGCAAGCAGAAAAAACATATTTTAGCACTGTTATTCTATTTCACAAACACTCGTGCACTGTAATTAAGGTATATCAAACAAAATACCATCATTTTTATCCGATATAACTCAAAAATACACCAAGAAAATGAAAATAAAACAAGAGCACCATATGTCTTTTTCGACTTCCCGCCAAAACTCTACTGTCGACTTATCACTAATTATAACTTGCATTCAAATGTTTTTAATTAACACTGGCAACATAAATATAGATTGTGCTATTTCAAGACTCAAATAATAAGAAAATAAGCCAGGCCTTTGACACAGGAATACATCAGATTAAAGCTATTTAGATTCGAATAAAACTAAAACAACAAATGAATAAAAAGTATGCCTCCAATGCAAAATTCCATTGCAAAATTCCATTAGACACATTTTGGCTACCATTGCTTTACAAGGATATCTGTAATAAAATAATAATAAAAAAATATTATTTACTCAAACAACTCTTCTAGGAAGGCATTAATGATATATACAGAAATTAAAACTATCCTTAAAATACAAAAACATTAAGCCTTACTATTCAACGTGGCAATGCCGCCAGTGTCTTGGGTACCATGCCACACACAGGTTTATTAGATGAAGTATTTTATTTGTAAACTTATTTTTTTATAAATAATGTTATATTTTTTATATATTTTTATTGTATAATATTGTATATACTTAGATTATTTTAATGTTATGATACGAGAAAATTGTAGCATAGGTGTTATTCTGATGTATCTCCATAAGTTTTATTATATTAAAACATTAAAAACTATTAATATATAAAATTGTAAAACTAAATTTATCTAATACTAGCCTTCCGCCAGTGGCTTCGTACGCGTGGACCCGTTTAATGGGTCCCCGTAGGATAAAAAATAGCCTGTGTGCTATTCCAAGCTTCATTGCTATATTAAAATTATAGGCGTTTAGCCAGTTGCTTCAACCGCGCAGACCTTATTACCCGTTTTCAGGTAGGGATGAAGCATTTTCCCGCGGTAAAAAGTAGGCTATGTTACTCAGGGTGAATGTAGCTTTTTAATGATGAACGAATTTTTGAAATCGGAATAGTAGTTTTTGAGTTTATTCATTACAAACATACAAAAATACAAATGTTTCCTCTTTATAATATTAGTATAGAAAAGAAAAAAAACTCGTCTAAATTTAGCTGTCATGCTGACATTACTCGATACTGAGCGCACCTCACAACATTCATAGCCGAACGGACTTACTACACAAATATGCACAAAGTTAGGAACCCCCCATCAATAAACTTAAGAATGGAACAATCAATTTTACATAATCTAGGTAGCAGACTTATCTGGGAACAGGTTACACCGGTACAGCATCAGGGCAGTAAGTTGAGGTGTGAGAAGACGTAATGTAATATTACTGTAATACTTACTGTAATGTGCGATATAACTGGTATAACAGGTTGGAAAATAAGGCTACAGACATTTACGACCTATGATAATAATGTGGATCATCTTTGATTTTTGCTTGACGCTACAAATAGCTTCTAGATCTACCTGAAACTGCTAAACTAAAAAAAATACAATAGTATTTTAATTCTTTAACCAAACGTGTCTTCAGTTTAGTTGTTTGAAAACTGTAGGCAAATAATATAAACTTTGACTTCCTAATAAGTTTCATGATTTAAAAAACGTTTAAAAGACTACAGCACATGACTACCTTTAAAAATGCACGTTATTTATGGTATAAACCTTATGTCTTGACTTTGGTGACTTAAAAGATTTATTTTATTGCCTTAAGGGACTACAGACGTGTGTAAAATTGCGCCGATCGGTTTTTGAAGCTGTAAGGGCGCTTATAAACAACCTATTTTTCGGCGCGTATATGGTCGTTTCGTTGTGAAGCGCGCATGGCCCGGCGGTGAGCATAGAACGCAAGCGATCTATGCAGCTAAGCCAAAACGGGCGCGGTCGGGTGTGAGATGGGTGACCGCTAGTGGCAAAAAAATTCATGCGCGTTTCCGTGCTTTGGAGGGTACGTTAAGCCGTCAGTCCCGGTTTTTGTCGAAAGATAACAGTCCTTAAACTTAGTTGGAGGCCTTATTATTAACTCGCATCTCCGCCAACCCGCACTGGAGCAGCGTGGTGGAGTAAGCTCCAGGCCTCCCCAATATCGGGGAGAGATCCCGTGCCCAGCAGTGGGACGCAAAAAGGGTTGCAGCTAAGCGGTCAGTCGTTTCGAAAAACGCGCTTGCATGCTCGTTACTTTTTGTACCGGAAAATTTTTGTACCATGAAAATTGATTTCATTCCATTCTTTTTAACGTTTCGAGTGACATTAACTTGACATTTGACATAATACATTTTGACGTATCACAAACGTCACTTCATCGAGTCCGGTGGAGGGGAGTTGTAAACGTATATACTCGTAAGAGGGCTGCACCGGTCATTGAATCACTTTGCGAGTAATCGTCGTAGAGTCAATAACCCTGATGTTGCTCTGTTTTGAGGCGAAACACGTGTTGGTGGTGGTATGTACGTTGGTGTATATTTTTTATTGTTGCATGTGCATGTGTCCTATGTGGGAGGGAGGGAGGTGTCATTGCATGAAAAAAGTATACACCATCATACGTTCTGATTGCGGATTGTTGCAAAGTAGTTTTTACCTAACTTTATAACAATAGGGTTCCACAAATTAACGCCTGATTCTATTAATTTTACCGGAAAATGTCAATTTTCGTAGTTTCGCGCATACACGCGCTACAAAAGTGGAACAAAACACTCACGATTGCTCAGAAAAATACGCTAGTTTAATACCAATCTAAATCTCAAGGATTTAGAATCTCATTTTTAGCGGACGACGGAAAATAAACCTTCCACGTAATGTGTTTGACCACACATCACTTTTTACAGAGTAGATTTTGATAATAATATGTTTTTAATTGCTGTGAGTATATCCCAAAAATGCTTCGAAAAGTAAACATTAAATTATGTATCTACATTTAAAACCTTACTTACTGGATACCTATATACCAGGGTTCTCATTATTTTCGAGTTGCAACTTCCGGAAACTTCCTACTTATTCTTCGTATGTATAATGAAGAGTATGTTAATATATTATATTATTACCGGTATTATATACTACCTAATATATACTACCGGTATTATACTATCGTACTCGTATCATGTACGTTTAGTATTGTTTTCCCGTGCAATAACGTTTGTGATTAATGGATTTAATCTGTGCCATAATTGTTATGTTGATGTAAACTGTTTACGTAAACAAACAATGCTGAGTCACAGCCCATTCAACAGTTATATCAAATATCATCGACAGTTGAATATTTTATTCTTCCTTTATTATGCTTCTATACCAACATTATAGCTGTGGGTTTGTTTGTTTGAAAGCGCTAATCTCAGTAACTACTGAAATGAAAACTTATTTTTGTGTTAAATAGTCAAAGTCAATTAATAAATAAATAAATAACATTTTACATTCATAGCCCCACAGTAAGGTAGGTATACCCTGTGTCGTGGGTACCATGGACACACACAAATACAGAAACACAAACACCCAGACCGTGAACAGATATTTATACTCATCATTCAAATTCACCGGGAATCGAACTGACACTGACACGGGACCTTTCGATTGGAAGTCCGACATGGTAACCATTGCGCCACACGGGTCGTCAAATATCGAGAAAGGTTTTAGAGACTAAACGCTATGACGCGAGTAACATCACGGAGCACATCTATATCAAATACATATTTTATGGTTCGTTCTTTGAAATTATTTTGATTCTAAAAGTTAAATATTTTCGGCTTGGATTGATACGGCTAGCGAGAATAAGGTTATAATTTTAACGACTTTTATTGGCTATCGATAACAAACGGGATCCTTGCCATCCGAAGTACGTTACGTCTTATACCCATCCATCCATCCAGCTCGAATCACTTAGCTGCGTTGATCGCTTGCGATATACGCTAGCCGCATGGAGGGAAGCGTGATTCATGGCCTGAGGGCAATGCATAAAGTTTTTTTTTTATAATTTTTTTTGTGGGGTTACAAAGGGCTTAACCTAATGCCTTTTGGCATTTTCTTCCAGTCAACCCTGGGTGAAGGTGAAAATGTGTGGTAGGCTTTGTGTCATGTATGACATGGATCGCGTGCGTATGCGCTTTAGTAATAAACCTGCATTAACCTTGAGCGGTCGTTTCATTGCACCCTCCATACATATTACTGGCGACGATACGGTCAATAGAACGCGTGTGCACTATTGTTACGGACGTTACGGTATAATAGTTATTATGGCTAATTACTCCGGAGTTTTAAACAGTTTCGATCATAATTCTCAAGAGTGGGACATTTTTAGAAGTAGACTAGTGCAGTTTATAAAACTAAACAAAGTGCAACCTGACACAAAGGCGCCATTATTATTAACTCATATTTCCGACGAAACTTATCGGCTTGTTAGGAATTTAGTACATCCTCAGAAGGTTGAGGACCTTGATTTCGACGTACTAGTGGGCAAGTTGGACGCTCATTTCACGCCGAAGAGGTGTACATTTGCCGACCGGGCAAAGTTCTACGAGGCAACACGTGACGTCGGCGAGAGCGCCGAAGCTTGGGCGGCTCGAGTGAGAGGACTGGCGGTGCACTGTGAGTTCGGAACTGCCCTGGACATGCTTCTAACAGACAAATTTGTGTTGGGGCTGAGCGTCGGTCCCGAGCGCGACCGTCTGTTCGAGCAGGATGCAGCCACGTTGACGTTCGCAAAGGCGCTGGAGCTCGCGCAGCAGGCTGAGTGTGCGCGGAAGGCGCGTGCCCTCACCGCCGTGCCCGCCGCTGTGCACATCAAGCAGGAGCCGGTGTTCCGCGTAAGAGAAGGAGCCGGGAGACTCGATGGCGCTGGCCGCGCTGGCGGCTCGGGTCGATCGGGCCGCGCCGCAGACCAGAATCCTTGCGCCGTGTGCGGACTAAAAAGCCACGAAGCCGAGAAGTGTAGATATCGGAACTACCGCTGCCAGGTTTGTGGAGTGAAAGGTCACCTCAAGAAAATGTGCAAGTCGAATAAGGTCGCCTCTAATTGCCGTTTACATAATATGGAAGCGTACCCGGAGGTGCCGTCGGACGCAAGTGAGTGCGATAATTGCAGGGAATGTGAACTCTTAAGTGTAAGGTATGTGAACTATGCACCAATTTATTTAAATGTTAGAATCAACGGCAAAGTTATTAAAATGGAACTCGACTCGGGTTCGGGTACTAGTATTATATGTGACAAATTGTACGCCAATAAGTTTAGTAATAATCCCTTGAATAAAACAAATCTGAAAATGTGTATGTACAATGGTCATAAAATTACGCCGTTGGGATATTTTGTTGCAAAAGTGGCATATTTAAATCAAACGCACTTTTTAAACATTTATGTTATACAAAATGGCGGACCACCTCTGTTGGGGCGTGATTTTATGACAAATTTTAGTATATCTTTTACCGTTAATAACAATCATTTTGTACAATCAGATCTAATTTCGAGGGAATTGCCGCAATTGTTGAATGAGTTTTCTAGTTTATTCGAGGACGGTTTGGGAAAATTTAATAAATTCAAAATTGAACTTAAACTAAAAGAAAACGCGAAACCAAAATTTTTTAAGCCTCGCTCAGTCCCTTTTGCTCTTAAAAGCAAAATAGAGGAAGAAATTGATAGATTGGTTAGTTTGGGCATATTAATACCGGTAAATTTTTCCGAGTACGCGACTCCTATAGTACCGGTCTTAAAGGAGAACGGAAAAATAAAAATAGCAGGTGATTATTCAGTAACGCTAAATAAAGACATAATCATCGATAGGTATCCTATGCCACGTATAGAAGAAGTCTTTGCAAAGCTAGGGGGTGGACTTCATTACACAAAATTAGACCTAAGTAATGCCTATAATCAATTTGAATTATCTGAAGCTTCGCAACCTCTCACTACCATTAACACAAGTAAGGGGTTACATATGTACTCCAGGTTAGTGTATGGGCTCTCATGTGGGCCTGCTATTTGTCAACGCGCGATGGAGTCGCTCCTCGTAGGCATAGACGGCGTCAGCTGTTGGCTCGATGACGTATGCATAACGGGTTCAACCGACGAGGAGCATTTTAAAAGATTGCGCGAAGTCTTAACTAGACTACGGGACGCCGGGCTACGTCTACATAAGGGCAAATGTGTTTTCTTTGAGAACAGTGTTACGTACCTAGGTTACGTAATAGATAAAAATGGCTTGAGGACGTGTCCTAAAAAGATAGACGCAATCTCAAACGCTCCACCCCCAACTAACATTTTAGAGGTTAAGAGATTTTTAGGAGTAGTTAACTACTACCGTAATTTCATTCCCAACGCATCAAGCCTTTTATCTCCGCTTCACGAGTTACTGCGATCAGGGGCTGAGTGGCAGTGGGGCCAGAGACACCGAGAGGCGTTTGAAAGTGTCAAACGTGAGCTATGCTCGGACCGAGTGCTGGCCCATTTTGACCCCACAGCGAAACTTGTCCTTGCGGTAGACGCCGCACCGGCAGGCTTGGGGGCCGTGTTGTCGCAGCGGGACCCTCGCACGGGCACCGAGCGCCCGCTCGCGTTTGCGTCACGTTCGCTGACTGCCAGCGAACGCAACTACAGCCAAATACAGAAAGAAGCCACGGCCATTATATTCGGAGTTAAACATTTCCATCAATACTTATATGGGCGACAAGATCCCTTTATTTTAAAAACGGATCACAGACCCTTATTATCTATATTTAAAAAAGAAGCTGGCATATCAGTTATGGCAGCGTCGCGTTTGCAACGATACGCTATTATATTGTCAGCTTACAATTATGAAATTCAATATATAAGTAGCTCGAACAACGTCGTAGCAGATTATTTTTCGCGCGCGCCTTTACCCAAATCGGATAGCTACGAGGAGGAGGACTTGTCACCTGTAAATTTTTTAGATGCCACTGTAGCACCTGTAACTTTTGAAGAAATAAAAAAGGCCACCGAGGAGGATAAGACTTTACAAACGGTTATAAAATATATGAGCCGCGGATGGCCGCGGAAGGTTCATTGTAGGTCGATTCAACCGTATTTTAATTGTAAGACAGACTTACAACTAGATAAAGGCTGTCTTCTCCGCGGTCACCGAGTAGTTATTCCATCGGTTTTTAGGAATCGGATGTTACAGGAGCTGCATACAGGTCATTTGGGGGTGGTCAAAACAAAAAGTATTGCGCGTAGTAAAATGTGGTGGCCAAAGATTGACTCGGATATCGAGCGCCATTCGAGCGCTGGATCGGATCATGCGACGCGTGCGTGGCAACGCGACCCGCCCCACCACGCGCGCCCCCCGCCGCCTGGCCGCGCGCGCCCTCCTCGTGGCACAGGATACACATCGACTATATGTCAGTAAATCAAAAAACGTATTTGGTTGTCGTAGATTCGTACAGCAAATGGCTCGAATGCTTGCTTATGAATAACGGTACTTCTACTCGAGCATTGATAAACAAACTTAAGGAGTTATTCTCGAGATTTGGTATACCAAACGTGATTGTATCGGATAACGATGTTAAGATAAACTCCACTGAATTTAATCTATTTTGTAGCATGAACGGTATTCGATACGTCACGTCGCCTATCTATCATCCGGAAAGTAATGGACAGGCAGAGAACTCGGTTAGGACATGCAAAAAAATGTTAAAATGTATTCTTAACGAAAATAAATCTAACGGTAATGTTGGTGAGAAATTATTAGGATTTCTGTTCGAATATCGAAATACACCACATTGTTGTACAAGGGTTTCTCCAGCTAAACTTATGATCGGTCGGGACTTACGCTCGAAATTAGATCTGATTCTGCCTCAACCGAGCACCGGTGTTGGAAAGCACTCTGTTTTTAACTGCAGACAATTTAATATTGGTGACAGAGTGTGGTTAAAATGGTTTTCCGGACGTGTACAAACGTGGGTTTTAGGTAAAATTCAAAATTTAATTGGAAATCGTATGTTTGAGATATTTGTTTTTAACTATAACGTTATTTGTAAACGTCACGTGGATCAAATATTTAAATATTTAGAAAGGGAAGCCTCTGGAAATGTAATTAAAGATAATACGAATTTTGACGAGGACATTTGTGCATGGAGGCCGCCGTCGCCATCGCCGGCGACTCGCGTCGCCCCAGCGTCTGAGACGGAACAACCGTTAGTTACAGAAATTAGTAAAACAATGGCGTCAGCTGAGGAAAGCACAGATGTTACTGAGACGTGCGTGTCGCCGCCGGTGGTGACGACGCCCCCTGTACAGCCTGAAAGTGAGGCAAATATTGTAGTGGAGGATACAGAGACCCAAAAACAAAGTGTCGAGGCGCGAACGTCGCATCCGGTCGCAGCGCCCTTAATAGTACAAAGCGAGGTTTCTCAAGCCGCCAGCAGCGCGCCGCCCACGCCGTCCGCGCCCCGACGCCCAACATTAAGACCTAGATCTAAGAAGATTTCATATAAATTTTAATTTTTTTTTTATTTGTCACTAATTTTTACATTTTCTTGTTGTGTTGTTGTTCAGGTACAACAAAAATTAAGGGGGAAGAATGTGTCATGTATGACATGGATCGCGTGCGTATGCGCTTTAGTAATAAACCTGCATTAACCTTGAGCGGTCGTTTCATTGCACCCTCCATACATATTACTTTGTTTTTGAGAAATATAGGAAAAGCTAAAAAATTGTTTAGAAAGAGAAAAAAAGACATAGAGAAAGAAAAACAAAAGAAATAGTATAATAGTATAATAATATGTACACATATACAACTTATACATACATATACACTGATATACATATTCTCATTATATACACATATACATAAATATACACACTATACTTATGTAATAATTTAATTATAAACATATATATTCTAAAATAAATATAAATAATTCATAAAATTTTGTTGATGGATACAACTCTTATCGATAATAAATATGTTATTTAGGGGTAGAGATATTCAGAAAATGATTACGAACCAGTTTCTTAAACGATAACTTGCTTGGTGCCTTTCTTACAATTTCGGGCAAGATATTCCAGAGTTTTATAGCCTGAACTGTGAAGGAATGATGGAAAAAACCACTTTTATGCGGCAAAGTTTTATATTCTTTGTGTAACACTTATTCAAAAATCTACGATTTTATGTGTCCAATTTTTGCTTAAAAATACATCTTAACCAAGGACTTCTTTGTCTAAAAGCCAATATCGAGTATGTATTTTAAAAACCCACAAATCGATCGCAATTTTCAAACAATCAAAACTAACTTTTGTATCACTTCCCATTGCAAATATGTCGTGTTTACAGTAGAGTCACGTATATTTGTTCAATGTTATACACAATGTGTGACGGTCGATCAAAAGTAAACATTACAGTTGGAAATAATCGAGTGCTACCATATTTAAAGTTGCAATTGTTGATGGTGACAATATATATTTTTATTAACGGGTCTAACTACCCCACTTTTTACAGGCAGTCAATACAACACCTAGAGTATTAGTAGAGTAGTAAAGTCCGAACTCCAATACTATCATTGTTCAGTTGCATTTACTGAACCTGAATGAAGCCCCTGGGCCTAAAGTTGTGACAACAGACCATAACTCTACAACACTGCTGCGACATCGCTATTATTCAACTTGTCGATATTTATTTTTCCTTTGCTACAACCCTTTGTGTCCCACTGCTGGGCACAGGTCTCTCTCCACTATTGGGGAGGCCTGCAGCTTACTCCGCCACGCTGCTCCAATGCGGGTTGGTGGAGATGGGAGTTAGTGGCCAGCCCGATGTCGGATGTTTTCAAACCGCCCATAAGGCCTCCGACAAGGTTCAACGATTGTTATCTCTCGACAACAACTGGGACTGACGCCTTAACGTGCCATCCGAAGCACGGAAACGCGCATGAAATTTTTTGCCACTAGCGATCACCCATGTCACACCCGACCACGCCCGTTTGGCTTAGTTGCACAGATCGTTTGCGTTCTACGCTAACCGCCGCGATGCCGCTTCATTTTGTCTTTACAGTCAGTAATTTTTAATTTTTAATTTTCCGTGATTTGGATAGCATGTTAAAGTTGGTAAAAACATCTGACAGCGGACCACCACGCTGCTCCAATCGGTGTGTTAGAGTAAGCTACACGCATACCCAATAATGGGGAGAGACTCGTTCCCAGCAGTGGGACACAAGAAAGGTTGCAGCCTATTTTTGATTGCGAAAGAACATTGCTCATATAGTTGGATTAAAACCCAAGCTCGCAGCTAGTTTAATGTAACATAAATGATAAATACGATTGAGTAAATATATATAATAATATTTTATTATTGAAGTGTATTGGACGACACCGTCAATCGAAACACAATTGAGTTTCTCTGTAAAATAAGAATTTATTGTCTCATTTTATTACAATAAATATTTGATATGGACAAATGGAGGTTATAGTGTGAAAACTTTACCTGTAAAATAAGAAACGACATTTAATGTTAATAATCACAATGTCGAATCCAAATCCACAACAATAGTTTTAAGGTTTTCGGCACTTTCTACTTTCACGAAACAATTTTTATTTTAAATTATCTTCAACAAATATTTCCGTTGACAGCTTGCTTCATTCATGGATTCTAAATTTTATCACAGACTACAACATCTACCACGGTGACGCTGTATGCGCGGGAATATTTAAATTTAAAGAAAATTATATTTTTCTTTACATATATATTTTTATTTCAATCTTTTTTTATGTCCCACTGCTGGGCACAGGTCTCCTACTCACAACTGAGAGGGATTTAGGCCATAGTTCACCACGCTGCCCAAGTGCGGATTGGTGGACGTCATGCTTTCGAGAAATTATGAATTTCTCTCAGGCATGCACGGCGGTGGGGAACATCGTAATTAATTAAATATCACGATAATTTTCCATCAGCGTGAAGCAGCGATAAATGTGCACATTACAAATTTCTTTGTCAGAGGTGCGCGCCGAAGATTTGAACCCGGGATCGGTCGCGTCGATGACCGCGGTTTATTACCACTCGGCCATCGCTGCTCTTAAATATATAAGTACTACATATGTGTGTAGTTAACTATATACATATGTAGTACTTATTATAGTAGTTAATTGTTATCGTCGAAATCATAGGGAATAAATGAGATGAAAGATTGTATAGAGATTTTTTAAGGTCCGCCGTTTTTCTTCAACCGCCGTTTGAGCTGTTTCAAGATTCGGAAAATTCATTACGCGAGATATTGTGAGGATTCCAACGATACCGTATAGATTCAAAGCTAATTAGGGATTACGAAGTTTCACATCAGTTAAGAAACTCTCCTACCTAACTACAACTCTTTAGATGTATAATTGTAATATTGTTTAGATGTACGAATTGTATTATGTATTAGTACTTTTATTACAATTTTATTTATATATTTTATATAAATTATATATAAATGCTTATACACGGTTGCTTTTTTTGTAAATTATTTCGCCGCCTACACTGTCTCTGTTTCGCTCAAAGGTGGACTGCCAGAGAATGCTTTTAGCATTTAGTCCGCCTTTTATACCAATCTATGTGGTGTAATAAAAAATTAAATAAAAAAAATTATGTATGTAACATTATACGTCTAAAGATGAACCCTCAAACATTACATAATTACTAGAGATGCACCGCGTATTCGGTACATTCAGCATATTTTTTCATCTTCGTATTCGGCCGAATGTTCGGTTGATATTCCGAATAATTACCCAATATTTAAATTATTCTGAATTTTAAAAGAAGATCATTTAATTAAACAGTAAGGTTAAATAATTACTAAATAAGTGTGGTTTATTCCGAAAGCTTTCGTAAATTTTTGTAAATGAAAGAAACACTTCTTCTTGTACCAGTTACTTATTGCGAAATAAAAAGATTTATTTTTACAAAGAATTTAAAAAAATGATGAAATTAACTACTGCTTTTTTACAAATGATAAAGTAAATTTCTATAAAATTAACAATTTTATGATCACTGCTTTGAGTACCAACTGCTTTCAGAAAAACATTTTTTGAATATAATAAAATAACTACTCTCTTTAGGAACCAACACAAGTATTAAAATATGTAGGTATTTAATCAAATTAAGTTTTTTTTATCGCAAAGGGGCCACGAGATCCGCGCGGGGTAGAGAGGGCGGAGGCAAACGCAGTGCTTACCGCGTAGAATTGAACGTTTTGGACCGAATATTTGACCGAACTTTCGTATTCGGCTGAACCTACATTCGGGGCATCTCTAATAAATTACCTTGTTTGAACATTCGCATAAAAAGTCGTGAAACTTTTGGTTTCAGATATTCCTACACATAGTAACACATGTGATAATAGGTTTACTTTTTAGAAGTCTGCTAATATTAATTAACAACGGCTTTTAGTAGATTTTGTGCTAATTGATTCTAACAACTAACTACAAAAGTAATATTCTATTTATGGCCAGAAACAATATGTCTACTTCTCAGGCTTATGTGAACTTCAATGTTCTACAAAAGTATCGCAGAAGTACATTAGCACCTAACTTGCTTTTAAATTTGCCAAGCATTGAATGATTGGTTGTGAACCAAAATTTACATTCAATCAAAAAACGGAAGAGTTTTAGAATTAGACGCTATTTTTAATGTTTGAACACACATATCTTCTTAATCTACTATTTTGCAAAATCCTACTAATATTATAAACGCAAAAGTTTGTAAGTAGGAAAAATTCTGCCATCTGCGAGCTATTCTGGCTGCGCTGCAAAACCGGCTTTTTTTAGGACTATTTAAGATGAACATTTCCATCATATATTAGTATTACATATGTATAACTCTAGCGGTTTTGGCGGCGCACGCCAGAATAGCTCGCAGATGGTCGATTTTTTCCTACTTACTTGACACTTATCATCATATTTTGAACAATTCACACAATATCTTTATAAATTGTAGCCTATGTATTATTCTGATGTATAAGCTATATTATTGTAAAGTTTAATTTAATTCCATTCAGTAGTTTTTACGTGAAAGAGTAACAAACATCCATACTTACAAACTTTTGCGTTTATAATATTAGTAGGATTTTCCAGATTTTCTCGAACATTCTCAATTAATTAAAACAGTTTGCAATTATTTTAAAAATCTTCAGATTTTTCGAGAAGTTTCTGGAACTTTCTGGAATATTTTCAATTAATTAAATAAAATTGCAATTATTTTAAAAATCTCCAGATCAATAAATCAAAATAAAGATTACAATTATTTAAAAAAATCCAGTTTATTTGAGAAGTTTTCTCGATTCTCAATTAATTAAAATTATTTATAAAATTCCAAATGTTTCGAGAAGTTTCTGGAACTTTCTCGAACATTCCCAATAAAATTAAAATAGTTTGCTAGATCATCCCAGAAATTTTGATATCCACCCAGAAGATTAGAATAGTACAGATATAATATTTTTTTCAGATTTTTCCACCCACTTCCATCCACCGCAATCAAACTCCCTTACTATCATCTACGTACTAAGAGCTATTTACCACCCCAAAAGGAAGTTGATTGGGGTTAATGATATTAGAGAAAACAGTGTCTTTACGTACAAAAAAAACCCTTTACTTTTTATATATATATTAAGAATCAAGATTAGATAAAAAATATATGGTAAAATGAATCTTTTTTAGTTTACTCAAGTGCTGTTTACTCCGATGTTATCGCAAAGTTACAATACCACTTATAATTAAAATTCATTCCAAAAAACCCACGAATATATTAAGCACAGATTAGCAACCTTCCGATTTTGAAAACGTCATGGAATTTTTTTAAACAAACAATAGTTTTTGTTTAGCTTTAAATTTGTTTAAAGATTATTTTTCTGGTACGCATATAATTGGATCAAATGATCGATGAACGAGAACATTAAAATTATTTTTTATTTGTCCTAAATGCCCTTTGCCATGACGCGATATTTTCCAGAAACCTAAAGGGGGTCCCAAAGGGAGTTTAAAAATACAGGCTCTCTTTGTAACCTATAGAAGAAGAACCTATAAACTAAGTACGAATTCGTGGACGTCATGCTTTCGAGAAAATTATGAATTGCTCTCAGGCATGCACGGCGATGGAGAACATCGTAATCAATTAAATATCACGATATTTTCCATCACCATGGAGCAGCGATAAATGCGCACCTTACAAATTTCTTTGTCATAGGTGCGCGCCGAGGATTTGAAGCCGGGATCGTTAGCGTCGAAGACCGAAGTATCTTACCACTCGATCATTGCTGCTCTCGATCGCTTAAATTATGTAATACTCGCTTTCTGTCCAGCTCAGCCCGCGGGAACTACAGGTTTCCTCCATAGAAATCATATGTTTTCTCTGGTTAATACGTAGCCTATGTGTCACTCTCCAACACCCCAACTATCTTGGTGCAAAAAATTAAGTCAATTTATAAAGCTCTTCTGTGACAAGAATGACAAACAAACAAACACACAGTCACACTTATAATATTAGTATGGATATCTTAGTAGGATTATAATGCAGAGCAATTTTTTAGTAATCTCAATTATACGAAATATATTAATTTATTATTGAACCTACATATTACAAAAGATAAAATCTTATACTTTACACAAAGACGTCAGCAGAATTTCCAAAGTGGCTTATCTTATTTCTAAGCGTAATTAAACACGACAGAATCTTTGTTAATAGGATGCAAAAAGCAGTTTGCTCATAAAATTCTGTAATAACACCCGTGTACCTACTGCTTCTTGAGAAAAAAAAATGAAAAAAATGTATGTATGTCATTTTTCATACATAATAGTTATACAAGAGTTTTAATAGAAACGGTTGCTTGACGAACCGTGTGGCGCACCGGTTACCATGCCGGAATACCTTACCCGTAGTTGGGGCCCCGATTCGATTCCCGGCGAATCAGAGATGAAATGTAGAGTTTCGATATCTGTTCTGGGTCTAGGTACCTATTTGTGTTCATGTCTTTGTGTGTGTCCATGGTATATCCACCCTACTGTGTGTTATATCGTGTGAAATGATATATCTCTAACAACTTATTAATCTATCTCTAACATTACGGGACTTTGTAAGAGGTGACTAAAAGTGGGCTTCCGGAGTCCCGTGAAAGTGGGAGCTCGACCCGTCCAGCCAGCAGCCCCGGGAGGGACGGCGGTATGCGCGTGGCCGTATGCTGCCATGAACACCTGAAGGTGTAGGAGAGCACATCTGTTCTCCCGAATATGGGCCAGTTCTGGGGCGCCGCGCGTAGAGGACACCGGTGTGTTCCAATGGAGATCCCGGAGTCCTCCGCAAGCGCAGAGTCAGGCCACCGAGGGGCCACCGAACATCGTGAAATTGAAATTGAAATTACGCGTGACTTTAACCGACAATTAGGGTACTTGTCACTTTACTTGAAGGTGGTGAAAGAGGCCCTCTCCTCCTGAGGCCAACAAAAAATATATTGTAATTTTATCGGTTTGACTACATTTTACCGTTCCCACTGCTGGGCACGGGTCTCCCCCAGAGTTTGCTACTCGCTGCTTCAACATAGAGGTAAATTTATTGTCTGACATTATGTTAACACTAGTGGCCGCCCGCGACTTCGTCCGCGTAGACTTTGGTATTAGTCATAGCATGATGTTATATAGCCTATCGCCTTCCTCAATAAATAGACTATTCAACACAAAAATATTTTTTCTGAACCTGTAGTTCCTGTGATTAGCGCGTTCAAACAAACTCTTCAGCTTTATATATTAGTATAGATTAAGTATAGGTTTAGTAAGTATAGATTAAGTATAGGCCTAGAGGTAGAAGTCCCAAACGATGGTCGGACCAAATCACGGGGGAATTTAAAATCCCTGTCAGCGACGCTTTACATCAAGCTACGGAACGGGATCGATGGAGACAGCTATTTGACGGAATCAAGCGGAGTCACGATCCTCATCAATGAGGAACCGATGGAGAGAGAGAGAGAGATAGATAGATTAAGTATATTACAGGTTTTATTGTTTTTTACATCATTGGTTTACATCATTGCTATGACATGCAAGCTTGAAGACCCCTATATCTGTCTTATTAATGAAATTGTGCGAAGATTGTAAAAAAAACATTTCATACATTTATTTATTCGCAACACAACAGTTTAAATAAACATCTTTTGGCATTTATGTGGGTAATAATTTAAATATATACGAAAACAAAATAACTCGTTATGAATCAATCATCGTTTGTTGTATAATTAGCACTATTCTTAAATTCTATTCAATATTTATGGATGTACTAGTCTTCCGCCAGCGGCTTCGCCCGCGTGGACCCGTTTTAAAGGTTCCCGTAGGAAAAAAACCATCCTATGTCCTTTCCCAAAGTCCACTCTTTCTGTCTTCCAAATTCCATTTAAAATCTGATCAGTAGTTTAAGCGGTAAAGCGTAGCAGACAGACAGACAGAGTTACTTTCAAATTTATAATCTTAATATTAAAGAAAAATAGAAGAATTATATTTCTTCTGTGAGTGTGTATGTCACTGAACTCCTCCTTAACGACTGGACAGATTTTAATGATTTTTTTTGTGTGTATTCAAATGGATTCGAGGATGGTTTAGATTCACAATTTGGGCCACTGGAAATGTTTTTTAATTATTATTTTTTATTTATAAGTAGTTTTCCCATATACATTTTTTGTATCTGTCAAACGTTTGTATTTCGTGCCGTGCCGTTCTAAACTTTGACATATTCAGAATAACAGGACAGTTCGTATGTCATTATTTGTTTTATATTTTTGTTTGATAATAACATGAAGTCTCTTTAAGATAATAAAAAACAAATCCTCTTTGAACAACGTCTGCACCCGGGTGGAGCTGGGCGGGACCACTAGTATTAAATAAGTAAATAAGTATGGATATTATTACTCGTACACTAAGCGCGTTCAAATGATACTTACTTGAAATCAGAGAAACAATTGCAGTAAGCAATTTATGTAAGTCAAGGCCGAGAATCCAAAATGAGAACGCTGTTTAAAGGAAATCAAATAAATCTATTAAATTGCAACATTGCATTGTTTCAATGAACACTTTAATACCTAACGAAAAGAAAACAAGGATTCTTCCTCTTCACCTCTTTACAGCAATTAGTCAGAACAGGTCGTTATCATCTCTAATGAACGTAATCTATGGGAGATATAACTATCATAATAATATATATAAAAGAGAAAGTGTGTATGTATGTTCCTTATAGACTCCGAAACGGCTGGACCGATTTCAATGAAATTCTCGGAGAATCTTCAGATTGGTCCAACGAGTAATCCTGTAAAGTTTATATTCACTTCATGTTAATGATTCTTTCTAACGCGGGTGAAACCGCGGGGCACAGCTAGTACTAAATAAACTAACTATACTGAATAAACACTGTGCCTCCCTAACGTTGGGCAGATGCCCGTGACCAGCAGTGGGACGTACAATCATTTTTTTAAATCTCACTACATAGCCAATTCATCTATCCGAGTTTGGCTGCAACCCTTTTTACGTCCCACTGCTGGGCACTGGTCTCTCTCCTTTATTGGGGAGGCCTGGAGCTTACTCCACCACGCTGCTCCAATGCGGGTTGATGAAGATGCGAGTTAGTGGCCAACCCGCTGTCGGATGTTTTCAAACCGCCCATAAGGCCTCCGATATGGTTTAACGACTGTTATCTATCGACAAATACCGGGAAAGACTGTTAAGCCGTCCGAAGCACGGAAACGCACAAATTCCATACGTCACTTGCTACTAGCGGTAACCCATCCCACATACGAGCGCGCCCGTTTGGCTTAGCTGCATAGACCGCTTGCGTTCTACGCTAGCCGCCAAGCCATGCGCGCTTCCGAGTTTAGTTACAAGGTAATTTGCTGCCGTAAGAAAGAGCCTTCTATGTGTATACGGAAAAGATATATGAAAATCTTGATCGGCATCCAAATTAGACGAGCCTTGTAAAACTTTTGCGTTTCATTGGATTTTGAATTACATTAGTTATTCCAGTCAAATTACGAAATAAATAAACATGAACGAACATAGTTTTGGTATTTTAAAGATCGGTAGGGGGGTGCTTTCTGAGCATAAATTCCAATTTGAGGGGTTCACTTTAATAGTCAAATCATTCCAACTTTTGGCAAATAGGATACAATTATTAGGATAGCGTTCTATGAAGGAGTTTTGGCGGGAAGTCGAAAAAGACATATTGTGCTCTTGTTTAATTTCCATTTTCTTGGTGTATTTTTGAGTTATATCGGATAAAGTTGATGGCATTTTGTTTGATATAGGTTAATTACAGTGCACGAGTGTTTGTGAGTGAAATAGAATAACAGTGCTAAAATATGTTTTTTCTGCTTGCCTCCAAAATTCCATCGGACACGTTCTAGTAAAGTAGCCATCGCTTTACTTGAATGTTGGACTGACTAGACTGACTGATTACTGACGACTTACTTACTGACTTTATTACTTCGTCCAGTTTCATTGAAACTGGTAAAAAATTGATGCAAAAATTATACTTGACGCTGGCAGTATAAACAGAGTTTGCGATGCCATAATTGAAAAAAAAAGCGTTCTACCTGTATAGATATTTGTCTAAGATAAAGCAAAATAAATATTTTTGCTGTTATATTTCAAATGAGAATGGAATGGAGACTAGAAGATTTATTGTATGTTATTGTATGTTCTTTACGATTTCGTTTTAGAATTGAAAAAAAAATAAACGTCTCATATTAACCCGAAATTATTTTCGTTCCTTCGAAAATGCAATCGTGTCACAAACATTACTTTTTAAACGAATATACCGACTTCATAGTTTTTATTCACACACAATTTAAATATTTTGAAATATAAATAAATAAATAATGCAATGATGATGTGTATGTACGTTACAGGACGGAAGTAAATCCAGGAGATGCGTTCAATTTTAATGAAAAATGGAACGTCAGGAACATCGCCAGTGGACATGAATCTTTGGAACACTTCAACGCAGCGCCCATTAATTTCGCTAACTACAGACTATTGTGTTGGTTTTTAACTTTTTATAATGTAAAAGAAATCATAACATTGCAGCTTTTAATTTTCCGACAGTTTGACGGTTTATACTGGTTTTAAATTTAAACATAACAATACAACTATTTAAAAGAAAGGAAGTAAACCCATTAAAACAGAGCACCTGAGTTCCTTAATAATATTAATCGTACTTACTCTTCAACGCCCATCTTTTGTTCAGCAACAGTCCATCCAGGAACCTGTAGCCCTGCTCCCTGCATACCTTCTCCTTCACATTAGCTACAGCACTCGTAAGTGACAACAGATCACTAGCCAACACAACTGAAGACGCATAATCAGGAGACTCATCAACCGGGTTGAGCTTTGGATCGAGCTTTCCTGGATCTTCTTCATAAGTGTTATAAGCCGAATCTTCGGTCCTTGGGCTGTTATCACTGTTAACGTTTGCATCTTTGATAGTTTCCGATAGTTTTGCTAATAGTTCATCACTAAGACCGAACTGTTGAGCTGTTTTGTTTAAAGCTACTAGGTTAATGCTAGTCCTATTTGAACCTAGGAAGGAAGATAATCGTTTGAGTACTCGACTGTCTATAGATGTGTTGTTTTCGGTTTGTGCGGCGGTGAGCACCGCGATCGTAAGGAGGGCGCCGATCGCGATCATATCGAAGGCGTGCGCGCGCGCCGTTTCGCTAAGCAGACTGATACATACAGCCTTCGGTCGAATAAAACTGACCGTTGTTCAAGTGTCCTGAGATTGTTATGCGTTTAATCACTTCATTGTTCGAACGTAATAGTAGCGCCATTTCTAGGACGTCGAACTATGGAACTATATTTTGGAAATAATGAATTGTTCCTGGAATGTCTATTTACAACGCTTTAAACTCTACTATAATAAAGAAAGTAATATGTTTTACCTTGATATTTAAAATCATTTCAGCGAAATCGTTAGTTCTGTTTATGTCACAAACCTCGCATATTTTACCTTGTATCGCCCGCGTGAATTCGTTTTATATGTTCCCGTGGGATAAAAACCATCCTATGTTCTTTTAGAAGGTCCACTGTATTTGTATTCCAAATTTCATTAAAATTGGTTCAGTACTTTAAGTGGGAAAGCGTAGCAGACAGACAGACAGACAGAGTTACTTTCGAATTTATAATATTAGTAGGGAAGTAGGGATGATGCATAGACACGTCATTTTTTGTACTTTGCTCGACAAAATAATTTGTTTAAAAAATAACTGTAAAAGAATAACGTCAGAAGTCCCAAATACGATATTAGAAATATATTATACCTACTAGTCTTCCGCCAGCGGTTTCGCCCGCGTGGATCCGTTTAAAGGTTCCCGTAGGATAAAAACCATCCTATGTCCTTTCCCAAGGTCCACTATATCTGTGTTCCAAATTTCATTAAAATCGGTTCAATAGTTTAAGCAGGAAAGCGTAGCAGACAGACAGACAGACAGAGATACTTTCGAATTTATAATATTAGTATGGATTAATATCCAATGCCAGCAGCATACGCAAATGTATGAATTACTTTATAAAATGAAAAATTCTGTATTCTTTATAACTTAACATTCTCGTAATTGGCTTTTAACTAACGAAATACATTAATAAAGTCAACATGTTTCGTCTATTTATATTCAACTGATATGCTTTGTTATTTTTAAAAACCCCAGCCAAGTGCGAGTGGAACTCGCACACGAAGTGTTCCGTATCATTATCTATAAAACACGGCAAAAAAATCACGTTTATTGTATAGGATCCACCCTAAAATATGTATTTTATTCTCTTTTTAGTATTTTTTGTTACTAAAGACAGACGGACAGACAGACAGACAGACTGATAGGCAGCGGAGTCTTAATAATAGGATCCAGTTTTACTCTTTAGGTACGGAACCCTAATAAAGTTACCTATTTTTGTCTAGAACTTTATTCCCTTACAATGTTATCGCAAGTGCACTGACCAGACGAAGCCATCTAAAGCGCTACAGTGTTTTAATAGTTCAGATCATAGACTTATAATATACTAGTATAATATATTAGTTATGTTTCAGATACCCAACCAAAATATTTTCCCGCTGAGAGGGTGCAATGATCTACGACATATTTATGGCCGTAAAATATAAACTACACTTTTTTAACTACACGTTCATAGCAGGGTGTATTTTTTATTTTTTATAGAAGTAGCAGTCGATGCATGTGGTGTTAAGTGGTCGCTGCAGCATGAATATGATCCCATGAATATGAATATGATGACATCTACACACAACCGTGTATTGCAACTCTAAGTTTTTCCGGGGGTCATAATTAGGGAATGCAATCCCGATCTCGCGGGATCTCGTTTTTTGGG
The DNA here is from genome assembly GCA_911387765.1 of Pyrgus malvae. Classification (NCBI taxonomy): domain Eukaryota; kingdom Metazoa; phylum Arthropoda; class Insecta; order Lepidoptera; family Hesperiidae; genus Pyrgus; species Pyrgus malvae. The sequence continues at coordinate 23,796,668 of OU426953.1, forward strand.
ATTAATCCTGAAGTATAATATGACAAGATAACGTACGAGATTGACGGGATTGGGCACTGTCGCCCAATCCAGTAACGCTACATACATCTACTCGGGATATTGCATCTTCTATACATATAAAAGAGGATGTTTGTATATATTACATCGCAAAACTCAGAAACTATTCGACCGATTATTATGAAAATTGGTATGTATATGTATTTTTTCACGGAGAAGGTTTATATGCTATCCATTATCATTATTATTTAATATTTAAACGCGATACGGAGTTCGCGGGGTCAGCTAGTATTGCATATAATTGTTTAGTCACTGTTGCCAACCAGTGTTTAGTCGCAGAGGGCGTTGCATTCTCAGCAGCTGGGTACATTGCAACGGACATTACATGCCGTTAAGCAGATAGCACTCTTAATATACTTTGTTTTTTAAGAAGCTACTTTAAAAGTCACCCGTAACAGCATTCTAATCTCCTTGAGTGATACTTTATGCCCAAAAAATAAAAACTTTAATTATTTCGTTAGTAAAATTGAAGAATAGGTGTTTGTTTTCTTTCAAATAATATTTTATCTATACATATAATAAAACTGTAAGCAGGGTCAATTCTGTACATTTCATATAAATTTAAAAAAATACTTCTAGGGGTCTTTTTATAAGTAACAGAAGCTAAAAATATAAGTTTTGAAATTATTGTCTGTCTGTCTGTCTGTTGTTAGCTTTTCACGCAAAAACTACTGGACGGATTTTGATGAAACTTTTTTTGTTTTATATATATTGGTCCTCGCTAACATTTAGGCTATAGATAATTTTAAAAATCACCCTTTAAGGGTGTGAAATGAGCGATGAAAATTTGTATGGGAAACTTGGATTTTTTCAATAGATTTTCTTGAAATTTGGTGTAAATATTTTCTAACCAAAATAAAAGAATACGTGTTTCAGCATTTTCCGAAATTCACCCTTTAAATGTCAATTTTCTTTGAAACTCTTTGAAAATTGACTGTCGAAACTTGATGTACAGAATATTTTCATGCAGAGAATTTTGTATTTGTAATCTTTACTAACATAGTAAGAATTCTATTTAAGCTTTTTTCAAAACTTCCCCTCAATAGCAAATAAAATGGATTCGAAAGTTGGTATCTCAAGCGTACAATAATTAACCTTAACTTAATATTTCATTCTCAAATTCTTTTCCCTTCTTTGAATGATGTGTTTACTGATATATTGTTGAATGAATTTCCGTAACATTAGTGTGTATTTCATATCAATCGGGTGATAAACAAAAAAGTTATGTTCATTTACACAATACGCGACATAAACTTAAAAGGCACTTTAGGGAATTTGTATGAAAGTTTCGGTAACAGCCCATTCAAAACCATAAATAAAAGTTTAAATTTAAGTAAAATTATTTTGAACTCTCACTAATATTGTCGACTATATTAAATATACTTAGATCAGCTTACTGTATTTTCTTTCGTTGGCCGAAAATGGCTAGACTATAGGTACCTAACAAGTGCATCGCGAGCCTTACCGCTGCCGAACCTTACATCACAGGCTCCATTGAGTTAGTTGCTCAGCTTATTAGTCTTCTTTTGGGGTGGAAGATTACGAACAGGCTGCAGCTGAAACGATTATTATCGCTACATTATATCAAGCTGCAACCTTTTTAGCATTCCACTGCTGAGCATGGAGCTCTCCCAATATTGAGGAGGCCTCTAGCTCCGATGAACCAAAATCCAAATCTTACAATCTTAATGCATCCAGCATTAAGGTTGTAAGATACGGAATCTAAACCTTCATACAGAATGTACAAAGCCTTAACAAAACGAGACTACTGCAGACATCTAGGTGACGAATAGTTAAACTTTGAACCAACTGTTAATCTCAATATCTACCTATTTAGTAATTTGACATTCGATTTATCAACCACAAAGTTTATATGTCATACGGTAGATGGCGTTATTGAGCAATATTCATGGGCGTACCCAGGTTTTTGGTCAGGGGGGGGCAAGTACTTGGTCAGGGGGGGCAAGTTCTTGATCGGGGCGGGGAGGGGGACAAATTTTTAGGTTCTAGTTTGGGGGGGGGGGTTAATTTTTGAAACTGGGTACCGCGCGCTTAGAATAATTACATTATAGAAACCAAGTTCGCGCACCCAAATTGAAGCATGTTAATTGGTGCCATTAATGGCACCATACGTCGGGTGAAGTTTTCAATATTTTGTAGTAATTTATAGTTAATTTGGGGAAAATAAAAATATTTTGTGTGTGTGTGTGAATCACAGACTTATATTTACCTTTTTTTTTGTTATCGGGGGGGAACAAAACACGGCACCGGGTTATGTGGGATTTAACCGAACTAAAACCCCCTCGGTGGCTGCCACTGCGCTTGGGGAGGACTCCGGGATCTCCGGCGGAACGCACCGGTGTCCTCCACGCGCGACGCCCCAGAACGGGCCTATCTTCGGGAGAGCAGCTGTGCTCTCCTGCACCTTCCGATGCTTACGGCGACATGCGGCTACGCACACATCGCCGCTCTTCCCGGGGCTGCTGGTTGGATGGATCGAGCTCCCACTTCCACCGTCCACCAGGGGATACCGTGGCTCTATTCTTAATCCCGAAGCTACAGGGACTAGACTTATATTTACCTAGACGACGCGAGTGCATGTACTTCGCGTGTAAAAAGGGAGTGAAACTCACTTCTTTCAGCGCCATTTCATTCAGTCCTCGCTCGAATGTTCTCGATGACGGACGCCAAACGAAAAATTAAAAAATGCCTCATTGTGCCGTATTGAGCTGTAAAAACTACTCAAAAAAAAACCACCCACGTGCGAGTCGGACTCATGCACGAAGGGTTCCGTACCATTATCTACAAAAAAAATCACGTTTATTGTATGGGAGCCCCCTTAAATATTTATTTTATTCTATTTTTAGTATTTGTATAACAATAGCGGCAACAGAAATACATCATTTGATTATCCATAGAAATCATTGCATTAAGATTGAATGAAAGGTAAATTGTGATTTACGATTTATGACGTATTAAAAAAAACTACTTACTAGATCTCGTTCAAACCAATTTTTTATTGCAAAATCAATTTTATGTTAATTGTGGTTTTACAATGAAAACTATGAAACTAAGTGTGCATCGCATTATTCATAATACATTGCCGCTTTTGGTTACGAAGCTGTATAGTAAGGCTTGTCTGTTAAAACACGCAATGAACTATAAATGAAACAATATTTTCACTTGTCTCTCAGCTTCGTGGTATGGTGGATATTATGATTTTTCTGTGAATTATAGCAATATTTTGTACAGTTAGTTGTTCTCGATTCTAAATCTAATTGATTTTGGAAACAGAGGAATGATAATGTTCGCGTTAGGTATTCATTCATGTAGGTACCTAAATTATTTTTATTACTGCAATGTTTCTATTTTGTGATTTTGTTTAGAATGTATTGTTAGGAAATTAATTATAGGTAAAGAAATGGGTTAAAGCGACAGGACAAAAAAATTGGTCCCCAACACAATATAGTCGAATTTGCTCTGTACATTTTAAAGAAGACATCTTTACGGAAAATGACTAACATTGCAGTAAAAAAAAAGCAAGTAATTCCAGAATTTCCAGATTTATCATTCCTCTGTCGATGAATTCGAATAATCGATTGCGAAATCGATGTTATAAAATTATTATTCTTTACTCACATAACTTTGAATCGTTTAAGCGCGATCAGTGAGTTCCCATCACTAAATCGATCACGTGACGTCACAGTAGGTAGGAAAATAATGGCATGCTTGGTTTCCATACAAGGAATGAGACTAGCGTCATCTAGGTAAATATAAATCTGTGGTGTGAATCTATTTAGTGCTTTAATTTTGACAGCGCGCTCATATGAAGACACTCATTCTATACGTAATTATTCTAAGACCGCGCGTAAATTTTCCTTCCACGGTACACGAAGACACATTCAAAAAATATTAAATATAGAAAGGAAATAGCAGGAGGTAGCATATCTAGCTTATTCTTTACAGGTTTCTCTTTTCGTTTCGGAGATGTTTTGGGATTTTTGAATCCCTGAATCTGGACCTCGATCCAGGGGGGGGCAGCTGCCCCCCCCCTGCCCCCCCCTGGGTACGCCCATGGCAATATTCATTTCTTCTCCAAAGTGATTCGATGGAGATAATTTCAAATAAAAGCCTTAAGTCTAATAAAAGTAAGTACATAGTGTAAAAAAATAACATTTCACACGTACACGTCACATTAGGGTAGATATACCCTGTGTCGTGGGTGCCATGAACACGCATAGAGACAGAAACACAACCACCCAGACCGAGAACAGTTTAAACTCATCATTGAAATTTCTGCTTCGCCCGGATTCTAACCCGGGACAGTTCGATTAGCAGTCCGGCATGGTAAACATTGCGCCACGCGGGTTGTCCCATCGTTGGGTAGGTATACGTATGATGCTGAACATTGTTAATTGGACAATTGATAACTTAACTCATTTTTTGCGTCTCTTTATTGCGTACGGGCTGAGGGCTCATCCACACGCGTTGATTGATGGAGATATTAAGGATTCTTTATAAAAATATTCTTTATTTCCAAATACAGACAGCACACTATGTAGAGACCCTGCCTTCTGCTTTAGTTTTCACAATGTTATATATGAGTTATGACTTATGACCAAACTGCTGTCCGCAAGTTTTAAACCTATAGTTTATTAATTGACCTTACAATTATTTTTCCGATTGTTTAATCCTAAGCAGGCGAGTACGTTTAGAAATTTTATCTCCCAACTACAAGTAGTTGTATAGTGCACCTCCTTTCTGCAGTAGGTTAAAGCTATGTATATAGAATGAGTCTATACATTCTTTGCAGTATAAATTCACCCAATTTACTAAAGATACTATTTTTAACATAGATGAAGCCACGGGCACAGCAGTATCTCTTAACTTTAATAAACGAGGTACATATTTGTAAAGAGATTGCGCGAGAAAAGCGAAACGTGAGAAAAGTGGATAGTAAGATCAGTACAGTAAGCATTCCTTACTGTTATAGGTTTGAAGGATTTAGAAAAAATACATTAGGTTTCTTCTGAACATATGAACATTGTATTATAAGTGATTTCACTATATGTAAGAATAATCTACCTACTACTTATTCAATGCAAATAAATAATCTTTAATTTTTAATCAATCCATTTTATAAAAGTCTTTATACACGCGGACGACGTCGCGGGCACAGCTAGTTACAAATAACCTCACTATCAGAATGAAGCAGTTTTCATCGTTTTCAGCCATCCGAACTTAACATTTTTTTAAACTAGACGAGATCCCGAAAATTCCGGGATCTCGCAGGATTGATATTTCTAATCCCTCGATCATCCCTCTCAAGAGAGTCGGCTTGCCCTAGGTCGAATGCAGTTCTTGCGATGCTACCCTGAAGGCTGAAGGTGCAGCGGTGCTAATAAACAGCGACTTCTTGCTGCTATATTTTAAAAAATCATTCGTAATAAAGGATGTTATGTGGGTATTTCTCATGAGTCCCTCATTTACATTGTCCCCTGCCTTTGTCGAACCTCAGCGCTAGGATATCTCGGGGTCCTCTCCAAGCACTGACGCAAGCCGGCGAGAGGTTATAGTGCGCTCCAAATTCCACATAACTCGGTATACATACATACATACCTTCCTAAGTCAAATAATAAGAAATATAAAAAGTTTGTGTAATGCATTTAAAAATGTCTTAAAATAACTACCAATTAACTTACTATAGAGGTTAAAATAAACAGTTCGAATTAATATTTGGAAGGATTTTAATTTAAACAATAATTTTACACAACATCGTTATCTGCTATACCGATTATAATATTGAGCGCCACTTCGTCCATTGCCGTTAGCCGTCAATTCCCATTCATCCAAATCCCGATCTGAGTTTCTGGAGTACGATCTTCTTGGAATATACTCTCTTCTATCTGCCCAATAATCTTCTTCGCCGCCTTCTACCGGTTCTTCCTGTTCTTGTTCTTCTTCTATAATTTCTAAATCATCTTCTAATTGTTCGTGCAAAGAGTCTTCTTCCTCTTCTTCTAAAATTTCCTCCAAACCGTCATTGGATTCCCGTTGAGTTTCATATTCTACTTCAACTTCTGGTATCTCTTCTAAGACTTCTCTATGCGCAACGAACGATTGTCTTTTAATCGGGTGAGCTTCCTCTATCTCTACTTCTTCTTCTTTGGTTTCTGTCTCTGGTTCTTCTTGGCTTACTTGGCCATTAATTGCTTCGATGTTATCTTTAGACTCATCTTCTTCATCTTCTGCTTTTGGTTCAGAAGTTGATTCTCTATATAGAGACTGCATCGGTGTCACAAATGTTAAGGTAAGAATAACTGATGATACCAAAATCATGGAAATTTCTTGAGCGTCAACCTGAAAAAAAATGAAATTAAAAATTAGTTTTATTACTAAAATCCCACAATTTCAGCAAGTAATGATAACTTAATATTGCCTTAATCCCTTTCAATTCTGAGAAGAAGAAAGAAGAAAGGGATGAAAAAATGTATTTTTTTTTATATAAGATTCTTAAGTAACTTTTACCAAAGCTGACAAATGTATGAAAATAAAAAGACTTAGCTGAATAAGCTTTTGATCTTATATGATATTCTTCCCGTAGATAGATACTTCTACGTGTCATTGACATCTATCTCTGTGGCAAAGTTTCATCGCGATCGCGATTACGAGAGGATTCTTCAACCGTTCTTTCACATTTATAAAATTAGTATACATTGCAAACGTGAACCTCACCATTGATAGCATTGTAAATTCACTTGAAGTCCTGACCGTAGCAGCCTTGGTGAAGAAAACGAGGAACTGGACGAGATAGATCGCGTAGGATATCCGGCTTATGAAGAGCAAAGGACGACAGCATAATATTCTGGACAGGAAACCTGAGACAAAATTATATAGCCCGTAAACTTGTTTGTTTATACATAGTAAAATTAAAATGTCACAATTTTAAAGATACAGAAAAACTTTAGCATTCTTAAAATATTTAATAATGTTACTGCTTTACATTTTAAGTAAATTTTATTTCAACAACAATTTTAATCGCTTTGTTGGTGTAGATCCCAGATCAAAAAATTACGTTAAAAGCTTTAAGATCCCAGTTCAAAAATTTACGTCAAAACATGAAATTTTATTAATGAATGAATATAATTTGGAAGGACTCCGTTTATTCTTTATGAAGGCTAAAGAAAAATAACTGCTGGTGAAAAACGCAAGCGAGCCGATCAACTGAGCAATCAGTAGAAATATAGGTTACTGCTAGCGACATATAATAATTGTATGTGCATTTTTTTACTTCTGATGGCACATCATCGGTCTCCGTTGTGATCGACTCCGATATCTTCCATCCAACGTTGAGGACTAAATACCGGGACTCCACAGTGATATCGAGAGACTTTTGCATGACACTTATGACTTATATATACCTACTATAACAGCTAGCAAATAGGGCTGTAGCTTAAGAATATACGATAAACTCTTACCACAGTACCCTCCATGAACGGCATATATCAGCCAAGCCAGGCCAATAGCAGAAGCGATGGGAGCCAACGTCGCGTATTGGGCAGCAAAAGTTGTATTGTACTTGTAGTCCGTCGATCCTACGTCATGGCCTGCCCAGAGGACGAGACCCAATAACGTGGCACTGACCAGCCAACCGAGCGCGAGGAAGAACTGGAGAGAAAAGATTTTTTTAAATATACTTAGCAGATGAGCATTCAGACATACAAGCATTTCCATGCTTTTGAAGGCTCGTGAAACTGTTGGTCCCGGCTGACAGCGGTTTGGCCACTAACCCGCACCTCCACCCGCAATGTAGCGACTTGTTGGAGTAAGCTTCAGGCCTCCCGGAGGGACCGGTGCCCAGCAGTGGGACGCAAAAACTGTTGCAGCCATGTATTGGTGCCAGATGTTCGCTGTAAACCATCAAGACCCTTTGAGCATCGGGAATACATACGATATTATGTGCCGGCCAAAAAGTAAAGATTAATATTATACGATTAAAATTACTGTAATTTTGAATGTTACAAATTTTTGCCTATAACTTTTGGTTTGCTTTTATGTACCTCTTTTTAAAATACATATTTTCAAAATAGCCAGTTGATACCAGCTCTATGATTTCCTGAATAATGACAAAGTGCCTCGTTGTTAAGACTTCATGGAAATACATTTTTCACAAATATTTAAATACTAGCTGTGCCCCGCGGTTTCACCCGCGTTAGAGAGGATCATTAGCATAAAGTGAAGTCCCTTCTGAAGTACCGAGGACCGGCTTTTTTGTAGGACTATATAAGATAAACATTATCATCATACATTACATAGGTGTACCTCTAGCGGTTTTGGCGGCGCATGCCAGAATAGCTCGCAGATGGTAGATTTTTTCCTACTTACTTGACACTTATCGTCATATTTTGGACAATTCACACAATATCTTTATAAATTGTAGCCTATATGTTATTCTGATGTATAAGCTATATTGTGGTAAAGTTTCATTCAAATCCATTCAGTAGTTTTTACGTGAAAGAGTAACAAACATCCATACATCCATACATCCATACTTACAAACTTTCGCCTTTATAATAGTAGTAGGATTTTGAAAATAAATTAATCATAATGTAATATAACCATTTACAAGATGGTAAAAATGTGCTAAATTGTAAAAATTATCTAAGATTTAACACTGCTATAAAACTAAACAGTAATATCAGCAAAATCAATATTTTATAACGTACTGACATAGTTAATTAATATAAATATTCATGACGTAAATATTTTTTTCAACCTTTTTTATGTCCTACTGTTGGACACAGGTCTCCTTCTCACACAATTGAGAGAGATTTAGGCCATAGTCCACCACGCTGGCCAAGTGCGGATTGGTGGACGTCATGCTTTCGAGAAATTATGAATTTCTCTCAGGCATGCACGGCGATGGAGAACATCGTAATTAATGTTAATGAAATATTACGATATTTTCCATCACCGTGGAGCAGCGATAAATTGTCACATTACAATTTTTTTTGTCAGATGTGCGAGCCGAGGATTTGAACCTTTTTTTTTTTTTGGTATCGGGGGGGAAACCTTCAAAAGGTACCCAGCACCTTGGGAGAGGACACACGGGTTATGTGGGATTTGAACCTCACTAAAACCCCCTCGGTGGCCTCCTCTGCGTTTGGGGAGGACTCCGGGATCTCCCATGGAACGCACCGGTGTCCTCCATACGCGACGCCCTGGAAAGGACCCATCTTTGGGAGAGCAGATGTGATCTCCTGCACCTTCCGATGCTTACGGCGGCATGCTGCCACACACACCGCCGTCCTTCCCGGGGCTGCTGGCTGGACGGGTCGAGCTCCCACTCTCACCGCCCGCAGCCCCGGAAGCCCCCTTTTAGTCGCCTCTTACGATCAGGCAGGGGATACCGTAGCTCTATTCTTACTCCCGAAGCTACAGGGACTAGCGCCGGGGGACGTTATGTACGTCCGCCCCGGCGGCTGGGATCGCTCGCGTCGAAGACCGCGGTTTTTTACCACTCGGCCATCGCTGCTCAATACGTACGACGTAAATATTATCTTATTGTTAATTCCGAAATCATTGATTTAAATAATATGGATAGTTATAGGTAATAGATTTATTTGTAAAGAGCAATAATGACATAGAGTATAATGTAAATAATAAACATTGATGTTCAACTATGTACCTACATGAGCAAATAATTTAAGAAAACAAGACAATTAGTGATTCTTTACTTAAGCGTAAATGTACAGATTAGCAAAATATTATTTACAAAGACAAAGACAAAGACTTTTATTTGCACAAATATGGGTGTTTACAAAAGGTGTTTTTATACATTTGGTTCGCCATATTTACCTTCTTTTCTTTATCATTTTTATTCGTTAGTGTTTTTTTATTTAATAATATACAGCACTTTGTTTAATAATTTTAGTATTTAATATTTATCGATAAAGCAATTTTTTTAACCTTTTTTATGTCCCACTGCTGGGTACAGGTCTCCTCTCACTAGTGAGAGGGATTTAGGCCATAGTCCACCACGCTGGCTAAGTGCGGATTGGTGGACAGTGCGGATTGGTGGACGTGATCGATAAAGCAATAGAAAAATATTTTTTTCGGAAACCCTCGCCTATTTAACTACGAGCATACCTTGCCATGTCGACCGGGGTTCCGCAGAGCTTGGCCCAAGCTCAGTCCAATCAGATACGGCGTGCAGCGATGGAAAACTGACATGTAGCTCAGTCGCGCTGTTCGATATATTTGACTCACTCTGCAATTTAAAAATACATATAAATGTAAATAATTGAGTATTGAGTATTGAATGTTGTTTTGTGACCCATACAACTTTTGTTAACACTCAACACAACTTAGCTTTAAAATCACATTTAACAACAAAAGTGGCGCTGTTATAGTACAAACCCGATATCAGTACTTACCTAATATCATAAAGGGAAATAGTAAAGCGTTACCCAAATATATTTCCTTGAAATGACGACTCATTGATTTTGATGTACATGGCCGCAACCCCTTTTGCGTCCCACTGCTGGGCACGGGTCTCTCCCCATTATTGGGGAGGCTTGGAGCTTACTCCATCACGCTGCTCCAATGCGGGTTGGTGGAGATGCGGGTTAGTGGCTAACCCGCTGTCGGATGTTTTCAAACCACCCATAAGGCCTCCGAAAAGGTTTAACGACTGTTAACTATCGACAACAACCGGGACCGACGGCTTAACGTGCCCTCCGAAGCACGGAGACGCGCATGAAATTTTTGCCACTAGCGGTCACCCATCTCACACCCGACCGCGTCCGTGTGGCTTAGTTGCATAGATCGTTTACGTTCTACGCTAACCGCCGGGCCATGGGCGCTTCACATTTGATGTACATACTCGTACTTCAACTTCGTAGTAACCCGATCGGTTACTACGAAGCGGGCAAAAGTTTGGCTTTTTTATTTTATTTGACACTGGCAATATGATAAGATTTTGCGATGGCATTACTGAAAAAAACTATGTATTTTTTTATGTTAATAAACTAAATACGCCTACTAACGCATATTTAACGCCGAGTCATTCGTTCAAGTTTTGCCGCGTCATTCGGTCAATTTTATTCCAAGGTGGGGCAAAACGTTTAACATAAATAATTCTTTAGATGTTTTGCTCTTCGAAATCTTTAATAAGAACAAATCCTATAAATTTACTCCTAAAAATAGTAACCGCGCTGTTTGATAGTTTTTGACATCAAATACGAGATAAAAATAACTAAAAAAACAAACAAAATCTCTAAAAATATTTTATCGCAAAAATAATTACTTTTATTACAACGTTACATAAAAATAAAAATTTTTGAAACAATAAAATATCAATTTGATTACTGACAAGGGCCACGTTTAATTAAAATACGCACAAACAAATGCATACTTAATTGCTTTAAAAATTAACATGACCAATTTTGTAGCAATCGTCGAAAATAAATGAAAAATAAATAAATCTAAATCGGATGTCCTTGATCTGGTCCTTAGACCATCTTTATTCGGCAATTAAGAAACAATTTATGGGCGATGATATGAAGATATAAATAAACTATTTATATGCCATAAAAATGGCCATAAACCTTTGACTCAATCACTTAAACTTATTATAATACTTATAGGTAGTTTAAATAAGAGAATTAGAAGTTGAAAGTAGAATTTTAATTTCAATTTAAAAGTGACTAACTCATACAAAACTCTTAACATATAAAGATAAAATTGGGCCAAAATATAATTTATAGTTAGTGCACGTCCGCTTAGAGTTTTCGGCAGAGTTGGATTAAGATCTTAGTACTCTCACAAGTTCATATTAAAGTCCTTTCTTTTTTGCTACAAACTTAAAATTTGACAGAGAATTAGATGAAAGTGAGTTAATGTTCCTATTTCTTAAAGATTACACTTAAGAGGATAAAATAAGGAATATCTTCCATCAAGCCGCAATGGAGCAGCGTGGTGGAGTAAGCTCCAGGGCTCGCCAATAATGGGGACAGACCCGTGCCCAGCAGTGGGACGCAAAAAGGGTTGTAGCCAGCCAATGATTCTTTCTATCGCGCATGTAACTCCTGAGAACAGCTAGTAATTTCATTAAAAAAATATAAAATATCTTTCTCTGTAATATCAATAGACCAGATATCAAAATCGAAAGTTCTTGCCGGCTGGACTGCGGAAGTATCACATACTATTGCCGTTAAGCAATTCTACCGACTCCAATCCTGAGAGATTCCAGGAAAGCCTTAGCCTCCTCAAGTAAGGTCGTGTACAACTGCAACGACCACTCAACTCCACTTGACGCGAATCATTTTCATCGCCGTGGAGCAGCGATAAATATACACATTACAAATTAGTCAGAGTTGCGCGCCGAGGCATTTAACCCTGTATCTTCGTGTCGGAGACCGCGGTCGTTACCGCTCGGCCATCGCTGCTCATCACAACGACAAGGATTAAACACTACTGAATATCTACCTATCACAACTGGAACCGAAGGTATAACGTGCCCTCCGAAGCACGGATTCATTTTTTCCCATTAGGGGCAACCCATCTCATACGCGAACGCGTCCGTTGGCTTAGCTATCTACACAGCAATTACGCTTGTGTTTTTTCTCCATTAACAAAAAAAACCTTTAGTGGCCTCAAGTCATTAGCCATTTCGATTAATGTCTTTCTCTGTAATATTAATGAACTAACATTAAGTATTAAGTAAATTAATTTCCAATGCCAAAATTTGCGATTAATATTCAATGGCCTATTTATAATGTTGTCATTTAAGGCTAACGTGACCTTTTTTGGACCGCTTTTCTAAATGTATGTTTTACCACGGGTAGGTAATACGACCCAATAAATTATAAACATGCTTTATCGACGTGTAACAGATACTATGTATAAGGTATCACGAAATCAATAAAAAATATTTATAGTATCAAAAAGTGCGTATGACCCAGCGGCTGGCGTAGAATGAAAGCGATCTACGAAGCTAAGCCAAACGGGCGCGGTGGGGAGTGAGATGGGAGACAGCTACTGGAAAAAAAGTCATGCGAGTTTCCATGCTTCGGAGGGCACAGTAGGCGTTGGCCCCGATAAATAACAGTTGTTAAACCTAGTTGTTATGCCCAGCAGTGGGACGCAAAAGAGTTGGAGCCGTAGTTTCAAACTGAGGTTTCAAACATGACTTTTATTTAACACGCTTATATTAGCTTGACCTGTATTATGTTTCATTAAGCACCTTAGGCCGCAAACTTATCAGCCGCCCCTCGTATATTTTTTTTTATCCTGATGATCCTAGTTAGGACTTTAATATAAAGTTATGAGATTATTGTATTGTCATCGGCCCTTGACAACTGTGCAAATTTTTAAGTTTATCAGACTCCTAGAAGTAAGTGAAAATGAAGTTAAAAGATTCAGTTACATACATACATAAATACATACAGGTCACGCTAATAAAAGCGTGTTAAAAAATAAGAAGAAAATGTATTTTACTGTAAAGAAAAGCGTGGTGTGCTTTTTGAGATATTATTGACACCATGCCATTATTTTAGAACTACGTTGCCAAGACATATAATTTTCTAAACAATGATAAACTGGGACTAAACCACATAAGTCAACGTTCTACAAGGCTTACGGGGGCGGCCAAATAAACCTGTCCTAAACAAATTTATTCGAGAAAAGAAGCTTGTCCCTCAATAAGCTACGTGAGATTATCATAATTTTGATCGACTTATCGTACACAAGCCGTACTTATAGCACCGCCCGGAAAATGTTGTGTTTCCACTTATGTAGATTCCAAATACTACATTTTGTAGTCGTTAGGTCGAAATAAATGGTGCATTTTCTTTTTTGCTTGATATGTTAGGATATGAATCTTTAGAAATAAGACGAAACGTATCTTTAAAAGAATGGCTGCAACCCTTTTTGCGTCCCACTGCTGGGCACGGGTCTCTCCCGCTTATTGGAGAGGCCTGGAGCTTACTCTACCACGCTGCTCCAATGCGGGTTGGTGGAGATGCGGGTTAGCGGCCAACCCACTATCGGATGTTTTTAAACCGCCCATACGTTCTACCTATGGGCGTTAAGCCGTTGAACAACATATAAGTTCAACGGCTTAACGTGTCCTCCGAAGCACGGAAACGCGCATGAAATTTTTTGCCACTAGCGGTCACCCATCTCACACGCGACCGCCTCCGTTTGGCTTCAGAATTAGTAAAAGTAGAAAAATTAGTCTTCTGTGTAAAATTACGGAAAATAAATGAAAAATACTGTAATTTTCTTTTCTTTCATTATAAAAAGGTGCCTACGCTTTTAAATTTATAACATATCTTAATATATTACATAAATTACGTGTCACGCTGTTTGTCCGCAATGTAATCCTAAACTACTGAACCGATTTTTATAAATTTTGCACACCGTGTGTAGTTTGATACAACTTCAAAGATAAGATAGCTTATATCTTTATTTATAGTTGTAATATTATTGTTACGCGCTATGGGTAAGGAAAATACCGAAATGGGTACTCAAAGTCGTAACATTATTTTATTTAGTGGGGTCGCTAGTAGATTATAAATAAATAAACGTTACACACTCGTAGCCCCACAGTATATTAATTAATACCCTGTGTCGTGGGTACCATGGACACATACAAAGACAGGAACACAAGCACCCAGACCGAGAATAGAAATTTAAACTCATGCTCACTCAGGCGTGTCGTACAAATTATATAGATAAGAACCACTTTTTAATCTCAAACATCGTATTGATCCTACTATGTTTCTATCAGTCATACGAAAGAAACATAGTCGACCAATAAAAATCATTGTAGATTATATTACATATTTAAACATGTGCCATAGCCGGAATTACCGGAAAACTTATGAATTTTAAACAAACAACTAATTAAGTATATAAAATTCTTAAAATAACAAGCTTAGTAACACTAACAATACTGGACTTATCTTAAGTACCCTATAATTTATGTTAACAGATAACTAACGTAATCTATGGGCCCCTACTAAGCGCGATCGTCCGAGGTAACCTGTATTTCAAGTGATCATTTTGTAACAGTTTGAATTATAAAGCGCATTACACTTTTAATAACTCCATATTCTCGATACCTTTACTACAGAGGTATTTATTGACAAAAGGAAAGGTTAGATCAAGGTCCAAAAATGTGCTGAAAATTCACAACATATCGATTATCCAAGTAGACCTCCTGAACACTGTATCGTTGACGAAATAAAATGTTATTTTCACATATATTGTATTTAAGTATAAGGATTCATAAGTAAAATCATGCATTACTTTCTATCCTTATCAGTTTCTATATTAATAAAGAAATAGGCAACGACCATTAAAACTTCGTGGTGTACAGCGGTTGCCATAGACAACTAAATCTATCCAACAGCCTGAAATTTTACGAAACTGCGCTACTGGACTCAAGGAATCATTGGTCCCCCTCATGTAGGTAAGGTCAGCAACCACATTCTTCCATTAAAATTCAAACAAATTCTCCCAAGGAAAGATATAACTTCTACAACCTACGTACTACAACTAAAGGTTGTACAATTATAATGTAAGGGATTACGATGTAAGGTTGATTTATTACGCAGTAATAGATTAGTAGAGGGAACGAAAAATGTTGGAAAAGTCAAAAGGCTGTGCCATCGTATTATAATGTACTTTGTTGAATAAATTCAGTCAGGTGTAACATTTCCGTGCTATTTTTTTTAGAAAAATAGTAAAACTACTTTGCAACAATCCGCAATGCAATACAATATTACCTTCCACATAGAAAGTGCCTATGTAATAATCCTACTAATATTATAAACGCGAAAGTTTGTAAGTATGGATGTTCGTTACTCTTTCACGTAAAAACTACTGAATGGATTTTAATGAAACTTTACAATAATATAGCTTATACATCAGAGTAACACATAGGCTACAATTTATAAAGATATTGTATGAATTGTCCAAAATATGACGATAAGTGTCAAACCGCTAGAGCTACAGATACGTAATGTAGGATGGAAATGTTTATCTTAAATAGTCCTACAAAAAAGCCAGTCCAGCGGCACTTTAGAAGGGACTTCACTTTATGCTAATGATCCCCTCCGCGGGGCACAGCTAGTATAAAATATTACCAACATTCCACGAACACGTGTTTTGCCCCAAAACAGAGCATTATCAGATTTATCAGGGTTATAGACTAGTATAACCCTGATAAATTTGATTTAATCTTTATAGTAGTCTAGGTTACATAGAACTTTGCAAACAACCATCGTAGAGTCTAACCCAACTTATGTATTTTGTAGATAAAAACCTTTCATGTCTAAAGTATCGGGTCTCATACTTAGTTGCGGTTACAGCCGGCTTAAGCTCTTAAGTGCTCATAAATCCGAGGCCGGCGTAAAATAGCAATTTACTAGAGTAAGCAATTTTGGGCGCGGCCAGGTGTAAGTAGGTGTCCACTATTAACAAGTAATTCCGCTCGTTTTTCTGCATGAAATATAATTTGTAGATGATCGTGACATCCTGTAGGAGCTTAATAGGCGATTTGAAAATATCTCTTTTAGGGTGGGCCCATATTTTCATTAGCACCTTTTATTTATTTGAATGGAGTAGCAGACTAGCATGCAGGCAACGTGGTGTTAAGTGGTCACTGCAGTCCATGGACACACAATCTCAAGCAAGCATTGGTAAGTCTTGTCTGAGGTCGTATGCAGTTGCACTGCTACTGCGGAGGCTGGTGGTCGCCTCATGTAAGTGTTCTGCAACTGCACCTTTCCACCGGAAAACAATAAAATTGCTTCACGGCAGAGTTGGGTGCAGCGGTGGTAGGTACTTCCCCGGGCGAACCATAATAGTTCTACCACCTACAAAAACCTTGGTGAATTATTTTTGTACACGTTAAGATTAACAAGAATTGTCCATAAGTCATGTTTGTCACCATCCCAAAACGATCGACTTTAGATGAGTCACCTCCGGACAGTATCATAAATAAAATAATATAGTTTAAAAAACTAAAAAAACACGCTTTTGAGAAAATACGAACTAAAAACTAAAAAAATAAGAAGAAAATGTATATTACTGTAAATAAAGCGTGGGGTGCATGGTGTCAATAGTATCTTAAAAACCACCCCACGCTTTATTTACAGTAATATACATTTTCTTCTTATTGTTTTAGTTTTTAGTTCGTATTTTCTCAAAAGCGTGTTTTTTTAGTTTTTTAAACTACATTATTTATTTTTAATTTTTTAGTTGGATTTTTATTCTCATATTATTGCATTGTCATCGGCCCTTGACCCCTATGCAAATTTTCAAGTTAACCAGAAAATTATATAAATTAACAAAAATCATATTTAGCAAATTGAAAAATGGAATAATTTTATCAAATTAGTGTATTGTCATCGGTCCTGAATAAATCTACAAAGTTTGAACGAAATCTGGCCGTTTAAAGTGGGTCAAAATCGCGCCCAAAGAAGTCGGTTACAAACATACAAACATACAAACATACAGGTGAAGCTAATAAAAAGCGTGTAAAAACCGTGAGCCGTCATGGAATGCCTGGTAGATGTGAAACATCGCTTTCGTATAAGTAATATGCATAAGACAAGATTACGACAGGAACTAAACAAAGCATAATGAAAAGGATGGGTGTCAATAAAGCTAAACAATTTCGAGTGCGGTCAAACGTAGGATGGGTGGCCATTCAGCCACGTCTGGTGCGGATGACGACTGTTTACTGAATAAACATTTATTTTCATTTATTACAAAAAATCAATATTAATTTCAAGTTGCTTCAACTGAGTATAGCGACGCGTCGCCACGGCAAGCGTCGCCACACCAACAATCCGGGTTACCCGCGCCTATATAGATGTTTCACATCAAAAACGATTGACAGTTAAAATATGGGTTGTACGCAACTTTTAGCTTGATACATGGAACGAAACGATGGGGGAAGTATCGCGACTGCACCTACTTCTATCGTAAAGGCTTATGTATCATTGGAAAGCTGTGGTTGCCGGCCAGACCTGAGGTCCTCCTATTTTAAAAAAAATGGTTCGATCGCATGAAAAAATGTTTAAAAGGTAAAGGAGAGTATTTTGAAAAGCAAATAACAATATTTTGGTTATAAAATGTTGTTTTTTTAAGTTACGCAAAACTTTTAGTGTGACCTACGTATACATTAAATTGAAAACCTAAATAAGAGGGCGGCAATATTTTCTTCCGCCCCGGGCAGCCGATACCTACGCTACGCCACTGTGATGAACCATAAAAGATCTACCACCTGTTATACTCGTACTTATCTGCATGCTCGTCTGATGGCTGCAACCCTTTTTGCGTCCCACTGATGGGCACGGGTCTCTTCCAATTATTGGGGAGGCCTGGAGCTTACTCCACCACGCTGCTCCAATGCGGGTTTGTTGAAGATTCGGGTTAGTAGCCAACCCGCTGTCGGATGATTTCAAACCGCCCATAAGGCCTCCGACAAGGTTTAACGACTGTTATCTATCGACAACAACCGGGACCGACGGCTTAACGGTTCTACGGTAACCTAACGCTGCTCGTGTGATAATCAATTTAAATTAGAAAACTATCAATAATAATTAACTAGACCAAATAGAACACTCACGTCATTCCATGGTACGCAATCATTGACAGGCGATGGTCTCGGACCGTCGAATATCTCAGATACGCCGATACCAGATGAACGCTCGGAACTAGGGTTCTCGACAGTATCGATTCGGACTTGGTAAGTAACACGATTAGCCACCCGAAGATGGACAGCTGCATGTCCAAGGCGAGCTGGTGGGTCTGCGGTGCGCACTGAAATTGAGTTGGTAATGTTAGGGAGATTACAGTATGAGCGGGTTTTACAGACAGCAGAAGAAAATTCAAACTTCATTTATAAGTACTATTTCATAATAACTGTAAATGTTTTGTTTATCGACAAGAAGATTCATGATTTTAACGAGTATACTATACGAGCAATACTGGGAGAGAGACACTTTCTTGAAAATCGTAGTTAATAAAAATACAGAATAAAATTGTGAAACTAATTTCATCAAATATTTTTATATTTTGACAAGTTAGAAAAGGAAACTGTAAGTTTAAATCGGTATTAGGGCATCTCTATCACATGTGAGTGGAAAGGTATAGACGTCATGTCACACCAGCTAAAATTTGATTTTTGGCAATGTTTATCGATTTAATACCTTTCTACAATATTATTGTAATGTGGAAAATACATGAACGACTCATAAAGATATTCATAGGCCAATTTTTATATAAGTATGTATAGGCATTTAAGACCCCCTATGTTCTGTATATACAACATTTACTCAAGGTTCTAGAAAATAAGGATCAATCTTATTTGGAAAACAGTAGGTATTGTAAAAAAATCAAATAGAGATGGGAAGCAATTACGACCATACGACCACTGGTAAAAACAGTGACTAAATACTTGAAATATAAACGTATGCACGTTCGCAAAACGCTCCGTCTGTACGTGGCTTTATTAACCCTCAAATGTATGTAATTCAATTGAATGCCTCAAGTTCGGCTAAGCTTTGCATCTTAGTTTCGCTTGAGATGTAGATTTTAAAGCACTTAGTTCAAGAAAGTGACAAAATAACAGCTAGATAATATTCACTACATGCGAACCAATAGTTTAATTGCTACAAAATCGATAAAGATATATAATTGGTCATACTGACTGCCATCATTTATTCACTTACTATTTAATGCACTAAGTAGTGGTTAAAAATTCAAACCCCTACGAGATTCCGTGTTCGATAGCGACTCTGACTTTACAAATTTTTATGTGCGTATTTATAATAATTAATTGTAACTAGCGGCCGCCCACGACTGCGTATGCGTGGACTTTGATATTAGTCATAGCATGATGTTATATAGCCTATAGCCTTCCCCAATAAATGGACTATTCAACACAAAACAATTAAATTCGAACCAGTAGTTCCTGAGATTAGCGCGTTCAAACAAACTAACAAACAAAGAAACACACAAACAAACAAACTCTTCAGCTTTATATATTTTACCTCCACGCGTAACAGCAATAAATACGCAAATAATAAAGGAGATGCTTCAAAATGTATGGACCTTTGGCCAGGTATTTGTACACCGTATTAATAAATTGCAAATATAGTATAGAGCTGTTTTATATTAAGCGTTTTGTTATAAACGACCGGTATTTTTGGTACAAAACAAGAATTTCAAGTAAGCATTGCAACACAATATACTAGAAAAACATAATGGCGGTAATATGTCATTTTGACAATTGAAGTTATTAATCTGTGACAAACAGTTAACAGTGAAATCAGTTGTTCCGCCATATTGAAAAATGTTGAAAATAGTTGATTTAAATTGGTTTTGTACCGAAAAAGTACATGTTTTAACAAATTTTAAGTATTTTTTTCGGAGTCTTGAGTTTTTTCTCGAATTTTTGAGATGGTGTACAATACCTAGCCAAGATTGAAACATCTCCTTTCATATACACAGGTGGTCACGCCGAGCCGGTATCTGAACTGGGGGTTCCGGTCTTGGAGACAAGTGGCTTGGCCACTCCGAGATCGCTGCTGATACTAACTTAGCATTATGGTACCTACCTACTACCTACCACTCACCATTTCTTCCATCTTGAAGTGGTTCTGAATAAACAGCATATTCCACCACCATCCTTCCTGGCAGATCTCCGCATTCTTCGTCACCAGGGTTCCCCACATCGGGCCCTGGGATATGTTGTCCCATATGTACGCGTAGAACAGGGTAACAGCTAGGAGGGCTGGAGCTAGCCTGAAATACGAAGAGCCTTTTAGACAGTCTAAGTCAGAAGCAAACTGTTTTACTGCAAATCCTACACTGCCTCAAATGAAGGTTATTTTTATTTGAATTGAGAATATTTTTTTTCTTCATTTATGGCATCGCAAACTCTGCATATTGCCAGCGTCAAGTATAATTTTTAAATTGGACGAGTAATAGGTAATAGGTAAAATCAGTAAGTCGTCAGTAATCAGTCATTCAAGTCAGTCAAACATTCAAGTAAAGCGATGACTTCTTTAGCAGAACACGACCAATGGAATTTTGGAGGCAAGCTGAAAAAACATATTTTCGCACTGTTTATTTATTATAAAGGCACCCTAACAACAATTCACAATGCTTTATACAGATAAATAGCAATAAGATTTATACTTGGTAAATTTGTCACCAGGTGTTATTTTATTTTACAACACTCGTGCACTGTAATTAACCTATATCAAACAAAATGCCATCAAAATTCCGATATAATAATAAAATAAATAATAAATTCGAAAGTAACTCTGTCTGTCTGTCTGCTACGCTATCACGCTTAAACTACTGAACCAATTTTGATGTAATTTGGAACACAGATAGTATGGACCCTGGGAAAGGACATAGGCTATTTTTTATCGTACGGGGACCAATAAAACGGTTCCACGCGGGCGAAGCTGCTGGCGGAAGGCTAGTCATCATATAAAAATGAGTGTAAAGGGAAATACGATAACCCTGAATTTGTAATTGTGTAGATCGTGGATCTATGGTTTCCTCTTACATTTAACTGAACTTTTTATAATTAATGTATTTTGACCTGCACATTTAAAATTAAAATAAATTTGAATACGAAGAAGTATACTAGTATTATTGAGCCGGAAAATCACTGATACTATTATTAATAAAGCAAACATACGATCACTTTAGCTATTACTAACGTCAATTCCCCGGTTTACGTAAATTGTCACTTCTAATTAACACATTATTACGGTTACTAATCAACTATGATTCGTATTGTTGATAAGGTGCACCTACAGTTGGCACCAAGGTCACCTGATGGGTTTTTATTTTTGAGTGATTCACATTAAATCACTTTATTTATTATGAAATAGATAGCGAAGAGTGTCACTAAAATAGGTATATGATGACAAATTAGTAAGCCATCGCCAAGGCCTATAACTCAACACTCAATATTATAAGTATGTTTAATGTATGTTTTAAATAGTCCTATTTCCATTAAGTACTGTAATCCAAATGCAAGGATAATTCGTATAGATTTTTATACCTATGTAAACTGCCTGAACCCGCGAACTCCGTACCGAGTTTTAATGTTTGGGGTGGACCACCCTTAACATTTTTTATTAATCTGGAGGATATTATCCTGGAGGTAGAAGGCAGGTTGATCGCAAATAGATGGAGATAAGGGTTAATGAAAATTTTTTGAAAATGAGATTTTTAACTTCTCATTCGCTTCTGCTTGTTATACTTTCTTAAGAAACAAATGCGCCTGACACTATAAATTAGCCATATCGACATTGGTCAAATATGTAAAAATATAAATTTCTTTAATGGTCCTAAATATTAAGTAAGTTAAATTCTTACAGTTGATGGAGAGAGTCCATCACAATCACACATAGGCGAACAGCAGCTACAAGAGTAGCAACGCAACTACGTCGACCTACTACAAGAATAACTTAAGTTTAAATATTTAAAACCCACTTAGTCGTTTATGACGATGTTTTTAATCACGTACCTACAAGAAATGTTATTTGAAATGCTTATAAATTTAGAGCATACCTAATGTATCGTGATACTATTATATCGATAAGGGAGACTCGATGCGCCTTCAGAGCGCCGCTAAGCAGCAGGAAACTGTCCGTGAAGATCCAGCCAGCTCGCGACCACGACCAGATAGGGTTGCTCACTGTCTGCAAGAAAATAAAAGTATTGTGACAAAAATTCACGACAAATACACCAGCAAGCCATAGTATTGCCTGAGGTTTTATGCCGTTACCTACGCTCCTTCCAGAGTAGCAGATGATTGTTGCCTAATTAATTTTTGACTGACTACCGCACCATTTCGCCGAAAAGCATTGGAATTGCTTCGTGACAGAAATAATGCAGTGGTACTCACGGTGGTTCCCACTTGAACCAAGCATTCTATTTTATTTTATTTCTGTTGAGGTGTTGTTACAAATCGCTCATATTGTGTCTGTGCGGAAAGAGATTACCTATGCGAGGATTTCCCTAAACTAAACTATAAAAATAAACTCTTACAAAAAAAATGGCGAAACTATGAGAAATGTACAACAGTCTCAATCGTCGACTTATCGTCAACGATAGGTCAATAATCGTAATTGCTAATCTAACAAACTATTTTTCATCGAACTTTTTACCACATAAAAACGCCTTAAAAAATAGATTAGCAATTACGATTATTGACCTATCGTTTCGCTGACCCACTTTTGATACACACAAAAACATTTTATTTTTATTTTCATATTACAATTGCAACGGTCGGCAATGTTACGGTAAATACAAGTGTGTGATTAAAAGTGTGCTAGGTACTACTACTACAGACCCTGTAGCTTCGGGATTAAGAATAGAGCTACGGTATCCCCTGCCTGATCGTAAGAGGCGACTAAAAGGGGGCTTCCGGGGATGCGGACGGTGAGAGTGGGAGCTTGACCCGTCTAGCTAGCAGCCCCGGGAGGGACGGCGGTGTATGCGTGGCCGCATGCCGCCGTGAACACCTGAAGGTGCAGGAGAGCACATCTGCTATTCCGAAGATGGGCCCGTTCTGGGGCGCCGCGCGTGGAGGACACCGGTGTGTTCCTATGGAGATCCCGGAGTCCTCACAAATGCAGAGGCAGGCCACCGAGGGGGTTTTAGTGCAGTAAATCCCACATAACCCGGTATCCTCTCCCAAGGTTTTGAAGGTTTCCCCCCCGATACCAAAAAAAAGGTACTACTACTACAGACAACACACGCTCACATATTATGTGTGTTGTATGCGTCAGCACTTAGTAAGTCTCTTCAAACTGTACTGTTCATATTTTATAAGTTCTATTCTAGATACAGCCTATGAATACAACCACCACAGAAAAAACTACTATGTATATATATGTAAAAGACTAGTGTGCGGAGCACGACGACAAGCGTAGAAAGCAAGCGATCTACATAGCTACACCAAAAGGGCGTGGTCAGGTGTGAGATGGGTGAACGCTAGAGACAAAGATTGATGATAAAGATGTGCGTTTCCGTGCTACACAGGGCACGTTAAGCCGTCGGTCCCGGTTCTTATCAACAGATAACAGTCGTTAAACCTTGTTGGAGGTCTTACAGGCGGATTGAAATGAAACATCCGACGTCGAGTAGGTCATGAATCTACACCTACCCGCATTAGAGCAGGGTGGTTGAGTAAGCTCCAATTGGGGAAATTTGGATCGTACACCACCACGACTTATTATAGACGGAGACCTATGTCCAGCAATGGCACGCCAAAAAAAGTTGCAGCCATGTATTATATAAAATAAATCCCATCCCTTCAAGAATATTAAGAACAGCAAACGACCTCTCCTAGTAATAGTGATAACCAATCACAGAATGTTTTGTTTACACAAGCATCGCTTCGATACCCGCGCAATGTGTTGCAATGCTGCTAGTTGGCGCCTAGCCAGCAGCAATACACTCAAGACTCATCTCGCTTTACTCCATCCCGCCTCGCTGTCCATTACTATGTTAGTGCCGAATTGCCGGGACTTTATCAGATTTTTGACTTTCCAATACACATTAAATATTAATGTGACACTCAGTTGTACTTATTGTCAAGTTTATCTCGTTAATATTATTTTTGATAACAGCATTTTGCCATGCCACTTAGTGACTTCGGTCATTAGGTATACGTTATCTCGATATACAAAACTATATAAAACAAATGAGAAAAATAAACCAAATCCCTTTAGTTATTTTATTTTTAGTGTCTATCTAATGAGACGCTACCACTTGAAACGCCTTACGCAAATAAATAGCTGCAATTTGTTTTGCAATTAGCAAAAAGGTTTCCTAAAACATTCAGGGCCAGATTTAGGAAAGGGCAACTGGGGCTACAGTCCTGGGGCCTCCACAAAAGAGGGGCCTCCATAATAGAGACTTCGGAAAAAAATCAAATTCAGTTTAGTACACACTAGTAAACTTCTTTCATATTTTTTTCGTGTTTTACAGTACTTTGTACAAACATGATTACATTAAATATTAACAGAAATCATCGATCTAGATTTGTTCACTTCAACCAGGCAATCAGTAAAATATCACTTAGGTACTGAAAAAAAATGTCCATTTTATTTGGAAAATCGTTTGACGCCAAGGGGCCTTCATTCCTTTGTTGCCCCGAGGCCTCCAGACCTATAAATCCGGCCCTGAAAAGGTACGAAGGCACACATATCATCTAAACAAAAAATAGGTAAAAGAAGAAGAAATACTACTAATAGAACCATAAAACGACCCATGTTCTATACTTATCATATTATTATTTCAAGTACAGACTCTGCCACTTAAAAACGCCTTAACAAATAGATTAGCACTTATGTCTATTTGCAAAAATATCACATAGTTCAAAAATAACCTCGTTTTCACGATACCGAATATTCAACGAATGAATAGCCTTATTTTAAAACGCCCATACTTTTAAACTGCAATTGACATTACGGTTTAATTGTAATCTTGTCGTCAGGCGTTCTGCCAACCTTTTAATGGTTGTTAAAAATAGTATTTATTACGATACTAACCTCTGTGATGTCTAACCGGTTGGTATACGGTGTGACCCCGGTCGGGAGGAACTTATGAGCTACTAGCAGAGCCAAAGTACTGAGGGCTCTCACGCCATGGATGCAGGAGATTTCGTCAGGACGGGCTGGAGCGAATAGTTTGCCGATGGTGCGGTATAGAGAGAAAGCACTTAGGATCCCATCTGAAAATAAATTTTTATGTTTCTTTTAAAAAAAACAGTGACAGCCTGGTGGTCAAGGACTCGGACTCCAATGGGTGCCCTTTGACTCAAACGTGAACCTCTGACAAATAAAGGTGTCATATGCATATTTATAAGGCGTTGTACACAAGAAATACATCAAGATAAAATCTCAGATTTCTCAAGGCAATGTCAAGTCCTCCGAAAACGGGCAGAATATCAGTATTGGAATAGCCAGACTAATCTATTCTAATACCTATATAAAGCTGAAGAGTTTGTTTGTTTTAACGAGCTAATCACAGGAACGACTGTTTCGAATTGAAAAATTATTTTTGTGTTGAATAGTCTATTTATTGAGGAAGGCTATAAGCTACGTACATCATCATGCTATGACTAATACCCAAGTCCACGCGGACGATTTCGCGGGCGGCCGCTAGTTTTAGTACCTATATACATAAGTATCTTATACTATGTGCCTTTGTATCTAGCACGATGAAGCTAAGTCGAGTTCTATATAAAAGAAAAAACTGCGAACGTTTGTCTAGTAAAATTGCAAGGTTTTACCTATTAAAATTGGTACATAGGTACTTTATTTTGCTAAGTGGTAATGGTGGTGGTAGGTGGTAATTCTTGTTATTATGGGTGCACAATACATATTATTCTCATATAATCTGGAGTTATTTAACAAATGAACGGACGTAATGATAAATACTATTAGTAACAGGGTTCAGTTATTACCCCTTACAGGTACAGATCCCTAATATAGCAAATACAAAGCTTATAAGCCACATCCCGATACGATACGCTCAGAATCATAATTATATTCTTGTTTCCAGAACTTGTTCCTTCCATAATCCTATTTCGGTCGTCAACTCAACGACCCTAGGAGGTTGGCCTGATTAACTATTTACAGACCTTCTATGCACTTATCTACGTATATACCTACTTACGTATAAGATCGGACTTAGAACGGAAACGGGATTACTTTGAGTCCACGTATGAGGTATAATTTTTATCTACTGATGACATGTTTTTTTTAAATTAAGTTAAATCACTTCACACTCATAGCTCCGAGGAGTTCCTGTGTCATGGTTTCATGAAATGAAATATTCTTTATTCACTGTACGGTTCCTTTACAAATTCTTAGTGAACTTTTTTTGTTCTGTCTGCTCTAGGTGCGCTTAGGCAATGCTGAGCTGCAGAAAAGAGAGACACAAATGAAGACAGAAACACAAACACTCGAACTGAAATCATTGAAATTTCTGCCTCGCCGGGAATCATACCCTACCACCAACGCTAACCATTGCGCAAACTCAACTGACTGTACCCCGATTTCACCCATTTCACCGCGTTTAATAGTTTAATTTATGATTACGTCTGAGGGATCCAATTAAATTATTTTTCTTGCGGTTATACTTTATTATTTTTCCTAATCATTTATCTAAATAAGAAAGACAAAGACATTTATTTGCACAAATATGGGTGTTTACAAAGTTGTTTATATATATTTAGTTAAGCAAATATACAATGATAAAAATATAAAAGGAAAAAACTAAACTATAATACAATTACGAACTAAATGTACATTTACATCAATTTTACTATTTTTTTTATTTGTCCCATATTGCGTCTTTTATAAATTAAAATTAAAATATTTATTTATTTATATTTCGGATCGGTTACGATCGTCAGCTTTGGGTACCCATATCACAGGGTGTTTATATTATTATTGCTAAACAAGCAGTCTATATTATTATTGCTACTTTTAACTACATTTTATACTATCCCTAAAAGCTTGTATCAGGGACTAATGTATATCTATCTTACGACCTTATAACACCTTATAATTCTATGGTAAAAATTTTCAAACCCCATATTTTAATACATTCATATTACTCTAACTGAATGGTTGGTGTATGACCTTTTTGTCTTATTGCTCGCAAAGATATTTACAGTTTCTAAAAAGACAAGACTTTAACTTTCTAAGAAACAGGAAGGCCATTTCTAGCGATTGTCAACAAAATGAAACTTTTGATTAAACTTTCATTTTTGATATTTCTAAAAAATTTTGGCGTTATAATTTGCATATCTAAATGAGAGTTCTTAGGAAAGTAACAAAGAAAAGCTTGACGTCACTGTCGGGGCCTTGACGAGAAACAATTTCTTATTTCATTTAAATGTTTGAAATGAAGTCTAATTGAATTAAAAAAAAATATATTTTCTTAACTAAACAGTTGTAACCCTTTTTACTGAGCCACTGTTGGTCACTGGTCTTTTTCAAAAATTAGGAAGGTCTAAAGCTTACTTGAGTAAGACCTTCATAATATGCATAGGTGCATGTAATACATTTGGTGGAGATGCGGGTTAGAGGCAAACACATTGTTGGATGTTTTCAAACCGCCTAAAAGGCCCCCAACAAAATTTAACCACTGCTTTCTATCGATAACAATAGGCACCGAGGGCTTAACGTGCCCTCCGAAGCACGGAAATATGCATGAATCACTAACTCATATTATGCTCATATCACACCCGACCGTGTCCGTTTCGCTTTGCTACGTAGATCGCTTGCGTTCTACGCCAGCCGCAGGGCCATACGCACTACTACATACTGACGATTAAGTCAATTAACAATATTAGACAGAAAATTTTAGCACAAAATTTTTTGCGACGCAGAATAGTAGATTAGTAGACATTTTCATAGCCCTACTAACTGAACTAACTTGAAGCGCCCATGGCCCGGCGGCGAGCATAGAACGCAAGCGATCTATGCGGCTAGGCCAAACGGGCGCGGTCGGGCGTGAGATGGGTGACCGCTAGTGGAAAAAAATTCATGCGCGTTTCCGTGCTTCGGAGGACACGTTAAGCCTTTGCCGCGTCGGTCCCGGTTGTTATCTATAGATAACAGTCGTTAAACCTAGTCGGAGGCCTTATGGGCGGTTTGAAAACATCTGACAGCGGGTTAGCCACTAACTCGCATCTCCATCAGCCCGCATTGGAGCAGTGTGGTGGAGTAAGCTCCAGGCCTCCCAATAATGGGGAGAGACCCGTGCCCAGCAGTGGGACGCAAAAAGGGTTGCAGTCAAAACTAACTGTAATTGTTTTGCATAGCTTCCCAGGTGAAATATAGAAAGAACATATTGTAAAAAAATTGTGAAAAATGTAACCTATATTCTGGCAAATAAAAAATTTGCATTTGAAAAAAATAATAGGTACATAACTGTCGTCAGAAGCAATTTACATTATAAATTATTTCCTTCATCGCGTCAGAAAGAACTCAGTAGATCAACTTTCAAACTGGGATTAGGAGTTTTAGGGCATCAAATTTATTTATGGAAACATCAATTTTTCAGCGGCTTCCTAAATGGAATAATTGTTGGCGTCTTCTTGCCGAAGTTTGTCAGTCTCCTATTTCTTTGTCGAGTGGAAGGTAGGTTGATTAAGTTTTATGAGTATCGAGAAATTGTGTTTTTAGGTTAGTGGAATTTCTATTTTGTTTGTTTAATACATTATGTTATCAATTTCTACCTCTAACTATCTCTCTATTAGTTTGAAAATATAATATTCAAAAAACTTTCAAAGTTCGATGGCAGAAGGTTCCGCATTGTCACTACAACCTGTACTTGTTCTTGTATTACTTCACCTGCATTTCTGTGGAAAGATAACGTTGCCAATCTACACTACCTAATAATGGTGAAGAGTTTGTTTGTTTGAACGCGCCAATCTCAAGAAATATTGGTTCGAATTGAAAAAATATTTTTGTGTTGGATAGTCCATTTATCGGGAAAGGTTTTAAACTCTATAACATATAACATCATGCCTTGATTAATACCAAAGTCCATACGCAGACGAAGTCGCGGACGGCCTCTGGTCTTACATTAGTCTCAAGAGAAGCAGCGTATTAGGAAGTAAAACGCCTTCATTGATCTCCCACCACCGAGAATGCTCTGAGAATTAAGTCCGCCTTCTATCCGATGCTTTTGTACGGTAGACAAGTTTAAATAAATAAATAAATAAAAACTCAGGCAAAACTTCGGTTTGCTTAAGTTGTGTGTAGGTTAGGTGCCCATGGGCTGCAGCAACTACTTAACACTATGTGGCCTCTATTGTATGCTTGTCAACTACTCTATTTTAACAAAATAAAAAAACTGCAGTCATCTTTTTTAAAACATTTCATGCAATCCGTGCCAGTCGTACAAACTATGGTTTTACCAACTTTGCCGTCCATAGAAGATTTTTATGAACTCGCAACCGACCAGAGGGCACCTTCTGTTAGAAAAAACTAACAAAAGCTAGCAGATAATAATACCGTCGCGTTGTTACGACAGCATCAAACAAGTACCTAACTGTCCAATTAATAAAACAAAATTTAATGAAAGCAACTCAAGAAAGATTTTCATCCGCATTTATTTAGGAATTCCAGGAAAAAGGTTTTAGCCCGTAGGCTTTTGAATCACCTTCTCAGAATAGTCCGGTCGTTAAGCCGGGGCTCCTTAATATCCATGAGAATTTGCTCCTGCCAACGTAAAAATAGTATATCAAAATATATATGAACATCTGCAGTATGCATCACATGTAAGCTCACTTAAGCCAAGCCACACTAGCTGCATTTAGCATTGGCGATCGACGATTTATTCGCTAAACGCAGCGACCGCACACTGCACAGTTCACATTTGAAAACGCTAAAACGCACGATTACGCTATCGCGTTCAAGTTTAGGTAGTCATGAAATCGCGATGCAGCATCCTTAAAGTCGCTAATTCCGATGCCGCGGCCAAGTTGCCTTAACACGATGCAGTATTGATTCGCAAGCAAATCGCTGACCAGTGATGCTAATGTAGCCATACAACTTTTTTTTGTATCGGGGGTAAACCTTCAATAGTTACCCGGCACTTTGGGAGAGAATACTGGGTTATGTGGGATTTGAACGCACTAAAACCCCCTTGGTGGCCTGCCTCTGCGTTTGTGAGGACTCTGGGATATCTAGTTCAACGCACCGGTGTCTTTCACGCGCGACATATTCATACTAATCTATGCGCGCGACGCCCCTAAACTGGCCCATCTTCGGGAGAGCAGATGTGCTCTCCTGCACCTTCCGATGCTTACAGCGGCATGCGGCCACGCACACATCACCGCCCTTCCCGGGGCTACTGGCTGGACGGATCGAGCTCCCATTCTCACCGCCCACAAGCCCGAAAGCCCCCTTTTAGTCGCCTCTTATGATCAGGCAGGGGATGGCCGCAACCCTTTTTGCGTCCCATTGCTGGGCACGGGTCTCTCCCCATTATTGGGAAGGCCTGGAGCTTACTCCACCACGCTGCTCCAATGCGGGTTGGTGGAGAGGCAGGGGATACCGTAGCTCTATTCTTAATCCCGAAGCTACAGGGACTATAGCCATGCTACCTAGCTGTTAAAGACGCTATAACGCGGGGTCCAGATAATAAGGATGGCGTATTCAATCGCGAATTCGCGACAGTACGTTGCACCGTGCATCCTTAAAAACGCTAAAACACGTGATTCCGATGCCGCGATCAAGTCGGCAAAACGCCAGCATCGATACATGCAAAACCACCGACCGCCAATCTAAAAGTAATAATAATAGTAATTTCAAAGTTATTGTTTTCCCAGGGTTGACCGGTGGAGAATGCCATTAGGCGTTAAGTTTACCCTGTAGCCCTTAGTTTTAGGTGTTTATTAAATAATCTTAATATATATAATTCTTGTGTGAGTGTGTATGTCACTGAACTCCTCCTTAACGGCTGGACAGGTTTTAATGAATTTTTTTGTGTGTATTCAAATGGATTCGAGGATGGTTTAGATTCACAATTTGGGCCACTGGAAATGTTTTTTTAATTATTATTTTTTATTTATAAGTAGTTTTCCCATATAAATTGTTCCTATCTGTCAAACGTTTGTATTTCGTGCCGTGCCGTTCTAAACTTTGACACATTCAGAATAACAGGACAGTTCGTATCGCATTATTTGTTTTATATTTTTGTTTGATAGTAACATGAAGTCTCTTTAAGATAATAAAAAACAAATCCTCTTTGAACAACGTCTGCACCCGGGCGGAGCTGGGCGGGACCACTAGTATTATATAAAAATGAATTGCTGTTCGTTAGTCTCGCTAAGTCCAGGGAAGGTTTAAACGTTGAGAAAATATAGAAAATTGCGAAATTAATAGTAAGACAACTTATGCTACTTTCCAATATAAACTGTTAGTCTTTCAAACATTGTTTCTTCGCACCTGTGGCGCCATCGCATCGTCCAGAAGTTTGACTTAGTCTAATAACAATTCATCTGTCACTATTTGTTTTATATTTTTATTTGACAGTACCTAATATAAAAGCTCTTTAAGATGATAAACAACCTAATCCTCTTTCAATACTTTTAAGGCATGACAAAGTCTGAGGGGTCCACTAGTAATAAATAAAATAAATAAATAAAAGTATCTCTAGTGTGGCTTGGCCTATATGTGAAAACTGTCGAACGATATTTCGGTGATAAATCGTGCAGCATTTTCGGTATGCGATAAATAAGTGTGTAATGACATTTATCGTTCGATAATTACGTTGCGGTCGTAAATCAATTCTGTGGGTCACGTAGCATGTAAAATGTGTCGATGGGCCATTGCGTTCAGACAATTAGCTGACGTGACTTCTGATATAGCTGACCAATGTTAATTGATCTCTGGGTCTATCAGGTTGTTTGATCACTGTAATTTGAGCTCCCTGTATGAACTTTCATTGATTCAGCACTACATTGTAATTTTTGATTAAAGTTAAAAATACATAGAGAGTTTGCAAAAATCAAATTCAATGACTGTTGAAAATACGTAGAACGAAGAATAAAACATCCACATATTATGGACATATTATCGTCAAACGTGTTCTTTGAGTCAACTTTTGCGTCCCACGATACAAGTATTTTTCTGTCGTCAGGAAAGCTTGGCGCTTACTCCACCACGCTACTCCAATGCAAGAATGGTAATGCCTTTAATACGAGTATATACGTACCTATAGTAACACAAGGAATGAGAAGGATAGCATGTTTGAATTTGTAAGGAGCGAAAAAGAATAAATAGTATGTCTTTGGATGTACTGCGCACACACTTCACAATGAAATGCAAATAACAGGACAAAGTTACCATTTATCAAGGGTAACATATTTGGAGAGACTGTATTGTTACTAAATAGATAGAATAGATAGGTAGCAGCAGAACTAGTATGTTCAAAATATTTGTGTATAGTTTTTAAAAAATGCGCTGAAATACGAGTAGCTCCCAATCTAAAAAATATTGTCACTAAAAATAAAAAAACGCAAAATGCTTGCTTAAGGTTTGAACCGGGACCTCTAGCTCCGCAGTCAGTGTACGTAACCATTCGACCAAAGAAGCTATAGGTAATTCCATCGACGATTTTTATAGAGCTATTTCAAATCGACAATCTCATTTATTTGAACGGCGGATTGGCGGATGACGTTTAACGGCGTTCTACGCCACATTATTATTAATATTCTCCGATAGGTGTCAGTAAGTCATGTTTGTCAATTTATATTTAAGTTGATTATCGCTGAAAATTTGAATAAAACGACAAATTCTAAAAATAAAACCTAGCTAGATCAACCAATCACAAAACCGTTGGAGCCGTTTCCGAGATACAAATTATATATACATAGATATTTACAAGAATTGCTCGTTTAAAGGTATTATAGTGTAATCCTGTGTTAGGTATTCTTTAAGTTGGATAATTTAAAACCCTTTTATATTAGTCTTTATTGTTGGATATTCTTAAAAATACAGATTAACAATGAAAAGTTAGGCAAGGCTCGAACATGAATAAAATCAAAAACTTCACCCGCTTAGGTCAAAAATAACACGGGCTAAGTGGGCAGCCGAATTATTTACTTATTTTCCCTCTTCACAAAAAATTTTGTTTACTTACCTTCCAAATACTCACCTACGCTCCTATAGTTGAATAAAACCGGCCAATTATAATCATTGTATAAATACGGATTGCGTCTTTAAAAACAGATTTTCAGTAATATTTTTGTATTTAATGTAAACAAGACCCTGTTCAAATAATAAACATACGGAAAAAGAAATATTTTGATATTTCTTATTAAAATAGTAAGTATATTTAGCTTATCTATATCTATACTAATAATATAAAGAGGAAAGATTTGTATTTTTGTATGTTTTTATTTTTGTATGTTTGTGATGAATAAACTCAAAAAGTACTGTTCCGATTTCAAAAATTCTTTCACCATTAGAAAGCTATATTCACCGTGAGTAACATAGGCTACTTTTTATCGCGGGAAAATGCTTCATTCCTACGTGAAAACGGATAATAGGGTCAACGCGGTTGAAGCAACTGGCTAAACGCCTATGATTTTAATATATCAATGAAGCCTGGAATTTTTTTTTCAACCTTTTTTATGTCCCACTGCTGGGCACAGGTCTCCTTTTCACACAATTGAGAGGGATTTAGGCCATAGTCCACCACGCTGGCCAAGTTCGGATTGGTGGACGTCATGCTTTCGAGAAATTATGAATTTCTATCAGGCATGCACAGCGATGGAGAACATCGCAATCAATGAAATATCACGATATTTTCCATCACCGTGGAGCAGCGACAAATTCGCACATTACAAATTTCTTTGTCAGAGGTGCGAGCCGAGGATTTGAACCTGGGATCGGTCGCGTCGAAGACCGCGGTTTTTTACCACTCGGCCATCGCTGCTCAAGCCATAGGCCTGGAATAGCACATAGGCTATTTTTTATCCTACGGGGACCGATTAAACGGGGCACGCGATCGAAGCCGCTGCCGGAAGGCTAGTTTTTTATAACAACATTTTTCAAGGTTACTGAATACACCGAAACCGCGTGCTGTTGTTTTTATAATTCTTTAATTTCTTCTTTTTAATTAAATCGCCGGATTGATAGCGCTACAGGCGCCATTTTTACCAACTACAAATTATATTATTAGATTTATTAGTTAATCATAAAAACTTACCACAATATGTAAAATTACTTGTTAAGAGTCACAAATTTTTGTACAAGCTTTGTATTAACTTGCAATGTAATTTTAATGCGAAGTAATGGTCGAGGGGAATGTTACATATCAATTTTGAAGCAGATATCTTCAGCTGATTAAGTTGTAATTATGTACACACGTTTCGTTTAGAAGACAATATAATTTTATTAACTTATATTTTGTTATAAATCCGCTACCACTACCTAGTTATTATGAATATAGCTATAGAATACTGAAAAAATCTTATCTTTTTAGCACATGTAAATACCGTAAAAGTTTTTTTGAATCAAAATTCTAATCGCACTCTCACGAAGAGATAAGCTCTTCTTGAGAGAGCGGAAAACTAAAACTCTATAAACAGTAAATTTTTATTATATTGTCTCCACACAGTAAATTTTTATTATATTGGTACTAATAAGTTGAATCTTTTTTTAAATAAATAAACCGAACAAAAAGGCACACGGGCCGCGTGGTGTTAATCGATCACCGTCGCCTATGGACACGGGCAACCCCAGGGGAGCCGCCCAAGCATTGCGAGTTTAGGGGGAGAGCTTGTTTTACAGCTTTCTTGAAGAACCCCATGTTAATATATATATAATAATATACACGTCCATAACCTACACGTCCGTGGTAAAAAAAAGGAGCGTGCAAAGCGGACTGTGGAGGACCGCCACGAGTCCAGATGGTGCCGGAAATCTATACGATATATTTTTACTATAACCAAATTGTCTATGTAACGAGACATGTACGAATGATTTACGACTATGTTAATTAGTATGTGCCGTCGAAGCCCGATCGGAATCACAATCGAGTTGAATCGAGTTGACCGGGCTCGCTCGATTTAGGTTAAGGTCGCCGGTTGGAGGTCCGCGCTCGGTGCGAGAATCCTTAGCGTCTGCCAAAAAATTATGTCACGCCGAGACAGCTATTCGACTGATCGGTCAATCTGATTCGGGTGGCTGGGAACCTAATTGTAATGCTGATTAGGAGACAAAATGGTGCGAATACAGGTATCTTAGAATATTACAATTACATTATAGAAACCAAGTTCGCGCGCCCAAATTGAAGAATGTTGATCGGTGCCATTAATGGCACCAAACGCCGGGCCGCTCCGTAAGACAGGTTAAATTTTATCACAACACTTTTTAAAAACAAAAGAAGTCTAATAAAATAACTTTTCGCAGTGTTTTCAATATTTTTATATTATTATATATAACTATAAAATACTACAAAATATTGAAAACACTGTGAAAAATTATTTTATTAGACTGCTTTTGTTTTTAAAAAGTGTTGTGATAAAATTTAACCTTAAGTCTTACGGAGCGGCCCGGCGTTTGGTGCCATTAATGGCACCAATCAACAAGTTTCAATTTGGGCGCGCGAACGTGGTTTCTATAATGTAATTGTAATTATTCTAAACCAAAAACCTACAGAACCGTTAACATCCACCGAAAATCCACATTCGATCTTTTCAAAATAAAGAACAAAAACCGGTCGATACCACCAACGGTTCATATGTGGCAACACCTCCAAAACGAAAACACGTATCGTTTGTGTTAAACTGGTTCTCGAACGGAGCAATGACGAAGCAATGAAGAACCAGACGACCATATGGTGGTTACTACAGCTCGTAAAAATTGAAGATACCTTATAATTGCGGAGGTTAATGTGTTAATAAATATTTTTTGCCAGGCAATTCAATCAGTATAGCTAGTTAATGTTAATAATATTAAGACAACAGACTTAATTTTGGATACGTCATTTGTGTCGTTCGTGTTTCATCTTATTTACAAATTCTAGTGTTTTCATCAATGAAAAATTAATATAAGGTCACCGGCGGACCGCTAAACTACGAAATGCGCACTGAGATATATAATAACATATCATACCTATCATTTATAACATTTTTGATAACATAATCCCACTCTATTAATTAAGGAACGGAAAAAATCTGCATAAGCCTTAATGATTTATTGAATGTCCATAAAAGGGTACCTTAAGACACGAAAACTGGACGTAAATATAGATTCTGAGTTAATTAGGAGCTCTACGAAGCCCATACAAAACGTTTCTATCTTGGCTGTTCGTCGACCATTAAGGCTCATGAAATTTTTCAAGTATAATGATCCCTACAGTCTGTCAGTACTACTGGGACAGCTTCGTCCCGCTGTCCCAGTGACATACATCTACGTCTCTCGCCTTCACTTCACTACGAAGGCCTCCGATATCGTGGAGTACCTGAAGGTGAAGACGAAATTCGAAAGAGAAGTCGGAGTCACGCAACGCAGTGAACTTTAGTTCATTTGCCGTACGTGTCCCTATCGAATTGCTGAGTACTTTCTTGGACGAAAAGTTGTGGCCAAAGGGGGTCGTGTTCCGGAAATATCATGGACGTCGACGGCCGCCAGAAGTCACCGGACCCGCGCTCACATCGCCGCGATAAATGTGACGTAGATTTTAAGTTATAATTTATATGTATGTTAGTCTGTAAGGTATATATTGTATGGGCATTGATGCCTGAATTAAAGGATATTATTATTATTACTTCATGGTATCGTTTCTAATGCCCGTAAAATGGGCACAGCCAGTGATATCTCTTTATATAAAAATGAATTTGCTGTTCGTTAGTCTCGCTAAAACTCAAGAACGGCTCAACCGATATGGCTAATTTTGGTCTTGAAATTTTAGTAGGAGTCCAGGGAAGGTTTAAACTTTGAGAAAATATGGAAAAATTGCGAAATTAATAGTAATATTTATTTATTAATTATTTTCTATATAAACTTTTAGTAACAGTCAAACATTCGTTCTTCTCGCCATCTAGAAAGGCGCTCTTTGTATTGTGGCGCCATCGTCCAGAAGTTTGACATAGTCTGAATAACAATTCATCTGTCACTATTTGTTTTACATTTTTTATCTGACAGTAACATAAAAACTCTTTGAGATGATAATGCAACTAATCGATACTTTTAAGGCAGGACAAAGTCTGCGGGGTCCTTAGAGCATCAAGGTATGACAGGTATGACACCCGTCAGAGAGGAGTTGCCTTTACGGGCGAACCCCTCGTCCCAACGTCCATGCACAATGTGCCTTCTAGTTCTAGGTAGTGTGTATGTGTGTGTCGGTGTCAGT
This sequence comes from Pyrgus malvae, assembly GCA_911387765.1. Lineage (NCBI taxonomy): Eukaryota > Metazoa > Arthropoda > Insecta > Lepidoptera > Hesperiidae > Pyrgus > Pyrgus malvae. The sequence goes on from OU426953.1 coordinate 23,834,672, forward strand.
GTTGATGGTGCATAGAAAATGACGTTGTTAATTTTATTGACATATTTAGAAATGTATGTGTCTGTAGCGATAAAAGAATATTTGTGAGTGTGTGACAAAATTAAAACGTGTGCGTTCTTCCCCCGCACCACATTTGCCACAAAAATTATGTATCGAAGCGAGGCGCTATGCCGTCTCTACTGAAGTGTGAGTCAGTAACTTTGTTGCTCTAAGGCGGGGTCCAATAGTTATAAATAATACACACTCATAGTCCCACATTAGAATACCTGGTTTAGTAGGTACCATAGATACACACAAAGACACGGTCATATTAACACCCAGACCAAGAAAAACACTCTTACTTATATACATGGCTGCAACCCTTTTTGCGTCCCACTGCTGGGCACGGGTCTCTCCCCTTATTGGGGAGGCCTGGAGCTTACTCCACCACGCTGCTCCAATGCGGGTTGGTGGAGATGCGGGTTAGTGGCCAACCCGCTGTCGGATGTTTTCAAACCGCCCATAAGGCCTCCGACAAGGTTTGACGACTGTTATCTATCGACAACAACCGGGACCGACGGCTTAACGTGCCCTCCGAAGCACGGAAACGCGCATGAAATTTTTTGCCACTAGCGGTCACCCATCTCACACCCGACCGCGCCCGTTTAGCTCAGCTGTATAGATCGCTTGCGTTCTACGCTAGCCGCCAGGCCATGCGTGCTTATATACATATCTCTCTAGAAATCGAACCCAGAAACTCTTGCATGACATGGCTTGGTGTAGCTATGTCGTGCAAGGTAGCTTGGTGTCGTGGTCTAGCGTAACCATAATAGGGAACGTTGTAAAATATACATCTAATGTTTTGATGACCCATGAGGCGCAACGGTTACCATGCCGGACTTAGGACATGTTGTAGGTGGTAATACTATTATAGTTCGCCCGGGAAACCGCTGCACCTACTTCTGCCGTGAACCAATTCTGTTGTGTTTCGGTGGAAAGGTGCAGTTACCGGCCACACTTACATGAGGCGACTATCAGCCTCCGAAGTAGCAGCGCAACTGCATACGACCTCAGACAAGACTTAGCTATGCTTGCTTGAGATTTTATGTAGATGTACATGCTGCAGCGACTACTTAACACCACGTGGCCTGTATGCTCGTCTGCTACTCCATTCAAATAAAAAAATTAAAAAAACTTAGAATCAAGGTTACTGGGTTCGATTCCTGGCGAAGCAGAGTTTCAGTTTCTGTTCTCGGTCTGGGTGTTTATGCTCATTTTATGTGTGTGTTGATGATATCACAGCGCGCGTTTGCAACTCCGTGGATGATATCCACAACACAGGGTATACCTACCCTACTGTGTGTAGGTTTATTATTTATTTGGCTGCAACCCTTTTTGCGTCCCACTGCTGGGCACGGGTCTCTCCCGTTATTGGGGAGGCCTGGAGCTTACTCCACCACGCTGCTCCAAGGCGGGTTGGTTATTATTTATTTAATGTACGCAACCCTTGTTGTCTTCCGGAGTAGGTGCCTGTTATGACTCTGTCAATGGGGACTATGGGGAGTATAATTATTTTTCGCTCCTTGGCATTGGCACGTATCAGGCTCTGAGCCTCGCGGAGTTCCCGTCACGTTTTTTATTACTCCTGAAACAACTTCAATGTTTTCGGAGACCAAGGACGACATAAAAGGAGATTAAAAGCATAAAAGAGCAATGGAATTTCCGCACTCCACATACATTCCGACCTACTAACCATATCTTTTGGAACGTCGGTACCTATAGCACAAAATATTGTATTTATATGTATGTTAATGAAACATCTGATTCTATTGTTGACGTGATAAATGAGTTCTATAAATTAAATTAAATAACGTTTCACACTCATAGCCCCGCATTAAGGTAGGTATACCCTGTGTCGTGGGTACCATGGACACATACAAAGACAGGAACACAAACACTCAGACCGAGACCGAAAGAGAACAGAAATTTAAACTCATCATTCAAATCTGATTCTATTGTTGACGTGATAAATGAGTTCTATAAATTAAATAAAATAACGTTTCACACTCATAGCCCCGCATTAAGTTAGGTATACCCTGTGTCGTGGGTACCATGGACACATACAAAGATAGGAACACAAACACCCAGACCGAGAACAGAAATTTAAACTCATCATTCAAATTTCTGTTTCGCCGGTAATCGATCCCGGGACCCCTCGAATGGCAGTCCGGCATGGTAACCATTGCGTTACGCGGGTCGTCAAATTAAAACTTGTTTGTTCCTTCGTTGTTTCTTCGTTTTCAGATTCAGACTCATTTATTTGCTTTAAATGTGGTGAAACAGATATAGGAGAATATATTTCAGGATTCTCACACTTAGCTACAACAAAACATGCAAATATTATAAATAATGTCAAAATTAATACAATATTTAATCCGGTCTTGGACTACCAAATCAATTGAGCTACTTTTAATGAGCTATCAAAACGTGACATCCTCATACATTTTACACGAGAAAAAGATTTGTGACGTCACAACTCATTTGTAGTCAATTGATTTTTTTTTATTTTATTTAAAAGGTAATAAAAATCATGTAAAAAGTAAATTAACAACTATCCTGCTTTCCAAGCGTGATTACTTGCCAACTTTTTGAGGTAGGTATGCATTTTGAATTTTCCTGTGCATAGTGTCCATGACTCTATTAATTTAAGTTTTTATTGATTTTATTTTATTTATTTATTTATTTAACACTTTATTACACCTCATAAAAATGGTATAAAAGGCGGACTTAATGCTAAAAGCATTCACTACCAGTCTACCTTTGGGCGAAGCAGAGATGATTTTAAAGCTTTAGTTTTATTAAAACCGTTCAATCTATTTATACTGCCATGACTAATGCATAAAATGCGAAAAAGTGTCTAGGAAACAATAAAAAACACTTTACGCTAGGCGTTCAAATTGCTTTAAGTGCAGCATTATTTTACGCAAATAACACATAAAAGGAAAATTATCGCAACATTTAGAAACATTTTCAGTTTTTTAATAATTACGGTCTGCTCTACTTTTTAGTGCGCATGGCCCAGCGGCTAGCTTAAAACGCAAGCGCTCTACGCAGCTAGCGAAAAGGGCGTGATCGGGTGTGGAGAAGAGAGAATGAGATGGGTGACTGGTGGGTCACTTTTCATTCGCGTCACTTCCGGTTGCTATCGATAGATATCGACAGGCGTGGAACTTTGCCGAAGGCAATGGCGGCTTGAAAATATACAACAACGGGTTCGTCACTAACCCAAATCTCCACTGTCTCTTCAATGATGGAGAGAGACCCGTGCCCAGAAAAACGTCGAAAAAGGGTTACATTCAGCCTTCTTTTTAAACTCACCCGATTTTTTTGCAGTATCCCCGCTTTCCTGCTGTTCTTTGCCATCTTCTTCTTTGGCTTCATCAGACTCTTCTTTACCACCTTCAGCTCCATCATCAGAACTGTTTCTGTTGCTATAATCCAGGATGGTAGCCACGATGACTAGCAATACGATGACGCCATATAACGCTCTGTAATAAACAACGCCTTAAATCTACGCACGGAAATCGATAATTCTTATAGACGCCTATATGTTGTCAATAATATTTGTAGGTGTGATTAAATTTTGGTGATGCGAATAACATCCTAGCTAAGTATTTTTAAAAGTAAACTAGATATTAAATTTTGGTAGCTTTCTTCTTCAGGATACTTCAAGCCAACCCTCTGACTAAGTCGTTGTATTCAAGACATTACAATTCTACATACTAATAACTTATACCTTGTAGTATTGTATAATTATGATTAGGATTGCTTTAGAAAAAGTGGTTTTAATCTCCAGGCCTCTCTAACAATGGGAAGAGGCCCGTGCTTGGCTGTGAGACGCAAAAAGGGTGACAGCCAAAACATAAAAATATTATCTAGAAACTTATAAGTTAGGGTGTGGTGACCTACCGCAACCAATCAAGAGATGACGTCATGACTGAATCACGTATCGAAGTCTCCTAAATATCTTGCATATATGTTTATTTTTATCAAACTATTTTAAGCCTGCTGGGTGTAGGGTCCTTCCCTCCCACAATGAGAGCGATTCAGGGCATAGTACACCACGCTGTAAAAGTGCGGATTGGTGGACATGATGCCTTCGAAAAATCATGACTTTCTCTCAGGCATGCACGGTGATAGAAAACATTGTAATTAATTAAATATCACAATATTTTCCATCACCATGGAGCAGTGATAAATACGCACAATATATATTTATTTGTCAGAGGTGCGCGCCGATTTGAACCTGTGTCTGTGTATGACCGCGGTTGTAACCGCTTGGCCATCGCTGCTCGTAATATAATAATAGGTATATCATATGCATATATGTATACTAGCTCCAAAATGAGAATATCTGAAAACGCTCACCAGGCATGATTAGTTCACCTAGCAGGAGATGGATGAGAGAAAGGTCTTAAGAATATAATAATGAGATTCACAACTTACACTGTCAAAAGAGTCGGCACTTCCATCCACTTCTCCCACCATTTGCCACCATGCCGCGTGTGGCAATCGATCTCATCCACTTTGACCCTGACTGCCACTCCAATCTTGTGCTGGTAGTGCTTGATGGCATCCTTGAGTATTGTCTCCACATCTTCCGAAGTGCAAGGCCCAGGCACGCACACTCCCCAACTCAGCGTCGAAAAGCGCGGCACAAAGTGACCTGGCTGAACCAAAAACCATACTGCTTAGCGTCTTACGGAGAATTGAATTACCTGTAGCACATTGTTGGAATATAAACGGATAAAAGCTTAGCGTGTGCGTGCCGTCGTATAACAGTACAGTACAAAGAAGTTCTTTTCACAGTACGAAGAAGTGCTTCACTAGAAGAAGTATTAACACTAAAAGGTTTCTCCTAAAATCCGCCCTTCAGTGCCGTATTTAAGCATAGGCAACATAGGCAGTTGCCTATGGGCCGCTACCAAAAGGGGGCCACCGCCACAAGGGATGCCACCACACCACAAAAAAAATTAATCTACCTATATAAAGGCACAGTAGAAACAAAAAATACTGAGTTTTGTTATAAATCGAAAAACTTATTTTTTTCTTTGAGCGGGAAAAGTTAACATTTAAAAATCTTCGAAAAACCACATGCTCTGCCTTTGGGCAGCCGAAGTCTAAATCCGGCGCTGCCGCCCTCGAGGCTTCACTCACGCAAGATACACTTTTTCTTTCATTAATAGTCTCGCACGATCTGTTCATAATGCCAGTGTCAAGCAAAAAACATTTGAATCCAATTTTTCTACGTATCTTTAAAGGGGACGACATAATAAAAGCTAAAATAAATAAGTAGTCAGTAATGAGCTACTGAGAAAGAGTAAAGCGATGGCTATCTTATCAGATCGTACGTAACGGAGTTTTGAGGCAACCCGAAAAGTATATTTACGCACGGTTATCTATTATGTGATTATCGTATCTATTATCTATTTAACATATCGATACCAAATATCGTACCAAATTCGATCAGAAAATACAAATAAAACAAGACTTCGTCATGCATCTTTCGTAATAATAATAATATTACTCTTTTATATTCATGAGTAGGTACTTTAAGCATATTATTTTAAGGCTCATCAATGGTTTTTGCAGCATTTATGAATTATAAATGTAGTGAATATCCCTTATTATGAAAAATTAAATATAAGTAATCGGGAAATACAGATGATATTTTGATTAACTATATCAAATTCATTACAAATTTTGTAGGTGTGTACTGTAATACACCTTACAGACATGTGACACTTATAATCCTGATCAATATCAACTTTCATATCTGAAATAAGCCGACCCAAAGAAAAGTTTACCGAGCTCAACTAAAAGCTTATCGGTGTATGAATTAGTAGCCCACTTACTTCCGTACCGTAGAGTGATTTAATAAATAGAACGTATTTCCTCACTAAAATTATACATTTACCTTTAACCCTGTATTAGGTTTTTATATTGCGACTAATATAATATTGTAGGAAGTGATTACTAAGGATTTGTCTCAAACGAAAATAAAAATGAAATTAAAGAAATAAGGTATTAAGAGCCGTTGTATAAAATGCCTTAGGGCCTCTTTCACTACCTTCAAGTAAACAAATTAATGGCAAAGATATTGTTCCATTATTTATTGTACTATGGAGTTGCACGACTTTAGTCAAATGTACTATACTATGACTGCCATAGTACGGACATTGAAAAGGAATGATTAGATGAAAGAAGCTTTACGACTAAAAGGCGTCACATTTTTTCGCATAAAAGCGTTATTCAAATAGATTTTCATGCGATTTCCATCTATGTACAGAGTCATACGGCCATATTCATCTGCACACGTTTAAAGTTTTCACTCACTATCAATTATTAGAACATAACATCGCATCTGTGCATTGCCACTGTCAAGTAAAAATATTTGAATCAAATTTTGTATTAAAACCGCGCATACATATAGACATAATAATAGTCAAAATCAGCAAGTCGTCTGTAATAATCAGTCAAAAAGTCAGTAAAATATTCCAGTAAAGCGATGGCTACTTTACCAGAAAAATATGTTTTCACGCAATCATTTTATTCCGGTATTGTAATTGGTCTACATCGAACATAATGGCATTAACTATATCCGATTTCAAAAATATACCAAGTAAATAAATAAAAAACTAAACATGCTTATCTGAACTTCCCACCAAAACTCCGTAAAAGAAATTAATTGGTCATGTTATGCTCTTCAGTTTCGAAATTTATCAAATCACTTTTATTAACGTAGAAGCGTGTCTCATCATTGTTGAGAAATGTTCGCGACAAATAATTTTTATTAAAGTCCACATTATTAATGGAATATAAGTTTTGGCGTGAACCTGAAAATAATGTGTGATGCAGTTAATTTTATTGACAACCCGTGTGGCGCAATGGTTACCATGCCGGACTGCCAATCAGAGTGTCCCGGGTTCGATTCCCGGTGAAACAGAAATTTGAGTTATATGTATATAAAAATGAGTTTACATTTCTGTTTTCGGTCTGAATGTTTTTGTTTCTGTCTTTGTACGTGTCCATGGTACTCACGACACAGGATATATCTACCCTACTTTGGGGCTACGAGTGTTAAATGTTATTGAATTTTTGTATACTTTTCTTACATTACGAAAAAGTTTAATAAACCAATGGGCGGCGTTTAATAAGACAAAAGGTACACTCACATCATCAATCCGGCTGTTAAAGAGGTTTTTGGCTTGCGCCAGATGGACGGGGGCCTCCAGCTCTGGATGCTCAGCTTTCACCTCGAACCTGGCCAAACAGTACTTCCCCTGCACCTTCACCACGCTGCCCGTGTCCAGCTGGACGCGAGCTCTACTGCCCAAGCACTGGTCGAAGTCCCCCAACTGGATGCCGTTCCCCTGCAGTATACCCGAGGGAATCTTGGCGGTCGCGTCCAACACTGTAATGAAAAATTCCTCTTTAGGTTAACCACACCCCTTGGGGATAGTTACGTGGAAAGCTAATGGATCGTCACGCAACACGAAGGCAGTGTTTGCGCATAATTTGAACGAATTTAATAAAATGTATTGTGGGTTTCATATTATGATGTACTCGTAACTACCAACTCCAATAACATTTATTTTTTGCAATTTAATACTTTACTATTCGAGAGTTATTAGTATTAAAAACAATCATAGTCTCAAAAAGCGGTGTAAATGTGATTTTATTTTGTCAACGATTGTCTCATGACCTTAAATATATTTTTCAAAATTTAATTATTTATAACAAACCTGATAAAATATAAATATTCTTATTGTGTACAGTTCCGATCTTATTGAGTGTAGAGTGCAAATAATATTTTTAATATTTTTATAAATAACCGACCAAGGTAAAGTTTAAATTCCATGACCATAATGACCATGAAAATGGAAACAACACCAAAACCGGTAATAATTAGAAAAGATAAATCAAAACTTCGTAGTCTAATAACAAATTTACGGCGTGGCTATGGCCGATGTGCATTTATGCCTTTTTATTTACTAAACTGTAAAAAAAAACTAAAGGAGAGCAAAAAAACTCATCGTAATTTTCTTTTCTGAAGCAGCTAAAACTGCAGAATGCTGTTTATACCGAAAATAAAGATTTCTAAACAAGTTCCAAACGACAATGTTGATATCAAAATTGTAAAAAAATAAAAGGTATGTAGTACACGAATATTTTTTATGCGTAGCAACTGTGGCCGAAATCCCTGGATCGGTGCCAAGCGCATAGACAATTTGTATAGAAGGGAGCAATTTTCAACCTAAGTCCAATTACAATTATTTAATTTTTACTAACGTTATGCACAATATCAAACTACTTGAAATTTAATCAGAACTAAAATAAAAATAATCCTATTATCGATTCTCAAATTATAGCCACTTAACAATACAACAATAACAAAACAAAAAATCTTTTGGTAGTTAGTGTGCAAAAATTGGCTTCATTTTCATTAAATGGAAAGGAAAGAAAAGAAAAGAATTATTCTATCTAGGTATAACAGAAGTTTTTTTATATTTTTAAAGTCCGCCATATTTACCTCAGTAAGGTATGCAAATATTGTTAAAGAAATAAACTACCTATATAACTTTTTGACTTAGATCTAAATAACTAATATATTTATAATGTTTACAAACCATGTTATTTATTTATTTATCCCATATTTTGCGTTTTTTATTTTGTAATATTCTATTGGCAACAACTGTCTGCCAGTATATGAAATTATATTTTTGAAGTGAAAACTTCTTAGAGGCGTTGTGCACTTTTTTGAGATGGGTAATAAATGTTAAACTCGCGTCAGGACACGTGGCCTGATCGAATATTCGTAAGACGGAGGGGTGACAGCTGATGACGGCTGACTGTCTATACCTGTAAAATTCGTTTATATCAAGTATTTAAAATATGGACATTGAACAAAGTGCATCTATTAATGAAAAAAGTGACGAAGAAATAGTGAAAGAAAATGAGTGAGTACTTTATAAAAATAATAGATGAAAACCTACTGAAAATACTAGATGAAAAATAAGACTGATGATAAAAGCAATTCATGCGAAATGATTCCTTAACCATTCCAAAATATCAAAAATGGACAACGTTAATGTTCAAGTTTTCACTTCTGCCGGCACTACCGGAGTGCAACCCGTTTTTTTTTAAATTGGGAGCTAAAGTAGATCAACTGTAAGCCAGTGAGTTTGTCAAGTAAGCCAATGAGTTTCTGAGGAAAATAAATCGTTTTTATCCAAGAAACGCTCGGTCATCCGGGTACTGAATGTTTCATTCTCGTGGTTTTCAAATAAATCTACTAGTCAACAGACATTCCGAAAAATGTTTATATTCTGCAAATAGTTAAGGGTAAACACTTTTTGTTATGATGACTCCGTTGCAGTTTATAATTAATGATTAAACGAACTTACCTTAAGTGAAGTTCTATCATAATTATACGATGGCTTCGTCTGAGAAATTAGATTACTTGTAGTAGACGTACTGTACTAGCCATTCATACACTAAAGTTGAGAAATACAACCTAAAAAATAAAAAGGTTGTAATAAAAAAACATAAAATCACTCAAAAGTCTGTACACTGACAACACCTGTCATTCGTCGCTATCTTCATTTAGTTTAGAGAGCAATGCACGAATTTTATTTTTATGACAAATTTTTCCCTGGGGTAGGGTGGGAGGGACCTAATTTCTCAGACGAAGCCATCGTATAATTATGATAGAACTTCACTTAAGGTAAGTTCGTTTAATCATTAATTATACTTTGCTTCGTCCTCGAAATTAGATTACTTGTAGATCTTGAGAGTCGAAAAATTTGTAAATAAAAATTAATTTAAATAGTAAATAAGTAATTTTATTTACTTCTTAAATTCAATTATTAAATAATTTTATTTATTAGTAAATAAATTATTCACTATATAATTATATTAATATCATTATACCTATTAAAAATGTTTTTTTTTTGTAGTAAAAACAAGCAAAAGAATATAGGATGCATTTTTAACACAACTTGGTATTTTTCTAAAACAAAATCTCCAGTTGTTATATAAAATATACATATCAACAAAAGTAAATATATACTTTTTCCTTAAACAGTTATATACAGTCACTGTCACTAATGATATGACTTATGACGCATTTGATTGTAAAATGTAATTTGATTGTAAAAACAAAAACGCATTGTAAAATATCGTGAAGATAATTATATCATTCGTCTGCAATAATAGACGGTTACGGCGGCTTTTCATGTAAGTTCCAAACTGACTATGTACTTGTTACGTGCAGAAGACGTGGAAGTATAGTCTGGTGGAATGAGCAGTAAATATTTGTATCTATACCGCTAAATATATAATACTGTAAAAAACAATTATATAATACTGTAAATATTTAGACAGAACTAAAGTTTTACAGTATACCTTATATTTTCTGTTTCTATTTTTGTAATCCAATATCCATCTCCGCCGCGATGCCACCGTGACCGGCAGGAGCTCCTGAAGAAGGTCCTCGTCAAAACATGTCGGCAAATCCGATAAAATTTACGTGAATACAGCCGTGTCATATATTTAACTACAATGTTAGTGTACACTCCCGATTCGTTCAATAAGAAAATCCAATAAAACAGTTACTGGGCTAATTTGAATTTTTTATTTAAAAAATGAGAGAATGAATGTGGGGTGGATATAGTCACTATCTATATGTTTTAGTTAAATCTGGTATTTAGTAATTATTTTTATTACCTCCATTTATGACCTCAATATTATTAGTACTCGCAAGTCTACTACTTTAAGTAGTAGTTTGAACTCTATAAACAGTGACTAGTTCTAATAAAATGACAGCTTTAATACTCAATAATTATTCTAAGCTGATATGTGGGAACCAATTTTCTAAAAAAATAGCCCAGTTGTTGGATTTCAGGTAACTTTAATTTTGATAAAGACAAAAACGTAAAGCCGGTAATAAAAACTTTAACTACTACGGCTAATTCTAATATCAGAACAATTTTTACGTGTAATCACTCCGAGACAATGCAAACCTGTAACTATTTAATGAACTCAAGTGAGCATTATCTATCATAGAAGCATAGTGTTAGCAAGGATATACCCCTGAGAAAAAAAATGCTTCATACTATTAATTTAAAGAAAGTTGCAAAAAATAAAACTATTTTTTGAAAGCAACACCATTTCGTTTTACCGAGTTATCAGATAAGGAGGTACACAAAATATCTAAGGCTTCGCGGCAACTATTTTAACTTAACTTTTGATAACCTTGTTTCAGAGGTTCCTCTTAGGAACAGAATATAATATTCATTTGTTTTTGTTCCGGGCATAATAATTAGACTTTCAAAAATAGAAAACAAAGGTTGAGAGTGCCTTTGGTATTCTCAACCACTGAACCTTCAGCTTTGTCTGTAACATAACTCAAATTATAATCAGTTGAAATAGTTCAAATCTTATAGTATGATTCAAATCTTATTTTTAAAGTAAGTATCTAAAATCGTTGGAAAGGCGTAAATATATAGATTATTCTAATTAAAAGTAAATAAATTGATAGCTAATGAGACTGGGTCTCCATGAAATATCAAGCTATGCTATGCCAAGATAGCAACTTTTTACATTTCGAATCTTGTGGCAAACAAGTCTATGTCAGCCATTTCTAAAAGCTCGACTATTTTACTGAACACAATGGTCGGTTGGTTTACATTATATATCAGGACATATAGGTATGTACATCGCGATTCATATATGCCACTCACTGTCTTGGAAAGTAATAAGAGGCAAAAAACATAAATATTTTTATTGTCACATCATTCCCAAGTCATCTTGGTGATTCTTATATGATGTGGGCATATGGGAAACGCATACCAGCCTTCATAATATACGAAATGGAAGTTATGTTATAGATACACAACTAATGATTGCGAAGAAGAATTTAACACTTCATTATGTGCCGGGCAAATAATTTTAAACGGAAATGTGCAGTCAAGATCTCGTTCAATATTCTCACCGCATGCAGCCTCCCCCCCCCCCCCCCGTCCAGTTTTACTTGCATTGGAATAAATATTCAGGCAAAAGCTATCGTCTCTTATCGAGCTAATATGTGTCGATTATTAAGATCATTATGAAACCATCTTAATCATCAGTTTCTATAGCAAGATATGCACAACTCTCAATACTAGTATTATACAACCAGCCAGGCAGGACAGGAGGCGAGGAGACCAACTAAATGAGCGAACTGGCGTATCGTAAATACGCTTTAGTATTTAAAAAAAATGTTTCCTTGTTATATTCTTATTTGTTTTATATGAGTAAGAGCGATAAACTAATCATCTAAGCAAATTGATGATGTTAAATAGCCTTATTTGATTAATAAACAAAAACTAGGGATGCTGTATTGAATCCAAAAAGAAAAATGTTAAATTCATATATGTAAATTGTTGTTGAATGTGAAGCGTAAATATTTTTGAATTCATTATTAATTGACAATAAAAGATCGCATCAATCTTTTAAGCCAATATTTTTTTAAATTAAATTTAAAATGGTTTATAAATATCAAGTTAAAAATAATTTGTAATAATGAGTTTGATTAACGAATCTGCTTTATTCATTGATACTGTGAATCAAATGAATAGCATTTAGATATTGCACCAGAGTATAAAAACTCAACTATGATGTTAATATCGCCTGAAATTGATTTGTTTCGACGGATATACGATAATATACAAATAATTTTTAGAGGCGGTACAAAATTTTGTATTGCTATGGTTTTGAAAGATATTTTTAGTATGACACGACACTATTATTAGTGATGTACTTCCATCTGGTGTGAAAGAGCGCTAATCTTCCAGGAACGTGGTGTACCTCTGTTATCGGCGAGTCTGTGTGCGCACTGGTGCAGCGGCGTCGGAAGCATTGGGTGCGCAGCAGCCGTGGCTTGTTGTGGCAACGTGGTTGCTGCACCAAAAAATGGTAGACTTCTCCCCGCTCGTGCTTGTCTCGCTAACATGAGCGGGCTCTCGAATTTAAAGTCTTGAGAGTGGTAGAAGTTTCTGCTGTTGATATTTTTTATAGCGTCTTTATTATTAGGTACCTATATTATTATTTTTTACCTTGATCCTGAATAAATCTGGAGCTTTTATAGCTTTTGCTGACTAACCCTTCAGCCAATTTTTCCCCAAATGCATAACTGTTAGTTTTGGTAGAAATTAACTGATATTTTATACTTAGGTAAGTATCTTTATTTGATTGTAGACGACAGAAAATTCGTTGCGACAAAGATTCTACATAATGTGAATCATACAAAATTCTAGTTTCATCTATCATCGGCTTCAATGATCGTTCGATAGACGGGACGACGGGACAGTTCTGTAAAATTAAATATTATCTTAAACTCATTTCTTTCGAAAGACCAGAAGTAGGTATAGTAATATGTTCCCAACGAACAGCCAGTTCATCCTGAAAAGGTGAAGTCTTTCTCTTATTTTTAGAAAGAGAAATACCAATGCTTGACGCTAGGTTCTGATGGTGTCGATGGTGCCAGTGAGGCCGAATCCAAAGACCTATAGTGGGGTCAATGGGTCGGAATATGAGGTAATTCCGAATTAAAAGGTTCGGTATTCGGTTGGCGACATTTAAAGTGTATAAAATTAATTAATCTCGTCAGTGTTTGTGGAATCTGCCAACTCACACATCTGATTGCCTGAAATGATAGAATGTACAAAATATAAGTTTTGCAGTATACTTATGAAAGCATGAATTTTTTGCATATAGATACAAGCCTATACTCATATAGCAAATAACCTATACTCATGCATTCATGCAATGAAGGAATCATCCGTAATAGATGAATCTCATCCTTAAATCGTAGATGAATTTATTCATCACATCACTTATCATTTCATTATATCAAAAATGTTTTACAAGGCAACACTCCCTTGAACTCAAGTAATTTCTTGCGAACGTAACATTCTCAAAAGGAAATGTACCCAACGCATATGTATTTGCTTGTAGGAATGTTTCACAAAAGATTTTGAATACTACTTAATTCGTAGATAAATACATCAATTCCAATTTTCGTTATTTCATATTAACGATTTTACAAGGCGATAGTCCCATGAACTACCCTCATGTAATTTCTTGCGAACGTAACATTCTCAAAAGGAAATGTACCCAACGCATATTTATTTGCTTGTAAGAATGTTTCACAAAAGATTTTGAATACTACTTAATTCGTAGATTAATACATTCATTACATTTTTCGTTATTTCATATTAACGATTTTTATTACAAGGCGATAGTCCCATGAACTACCCTCATGTAATTTCTTGCGAACGTAACATTCTCAAAAGGAAATGTACCCAACGCATATTTATTTGCTTGTAAGAATGTTTCACAAAAGATTTTGAATACTACTTAATTCGTAGATTAATACATTCATTACATTTTTCGTTATTTCATATTAACGATTTTTATTACAAGGCGATAGTCCCATGAACTACCCTCATGTAATTTCTTGCGAACGTAACATTCTCAAAAGGAAATGTACCCAACGCATATTTATATTGTTACTACATACTTTACACAGCGCGTTAAAAAACGCTTGTATGTCTCACCCAACCAGCATTGGCACCCGTGCCCAGCTGTGGGACGGAAATAGGGTTGCAGCCATCTTTTACAATAGTTGTATACGTGGTGGAAAAAGCTGCAGGCCTCCCCAATGGGGAGGGAACCGTGCCCAGCAGTGGGACGGAAATAGTGGTGTTGCAACCATGTCGGGCAATAGTTATTGTATACTATACATACCTTTCTGTGGTAACAATTTCATAATAGAATTTTATTTTCAGAAGATTCACTCGATATCCATTATTGATTTTGTTTCTAACATTTTTTCCTGCTTTCTTATTTTTCGTAACACATTAATCAGTAATTCACATCTTTATTTTTCCTGTTTAACAACTTCACTTTATAAGAAAATACTTTAACGTGTTGAACGGCTAGGCACTAAAACGCGAATGAAGATAGCGACGAATGACAGGTGTTGTCAGTGTACAGACTTTTGAGTGATTTTATGTTTTTTTATTACAACCTTTTTATTTTTTAGGTTGTATTTCTCAACTTTAGTGTATGAATGGCTAGTACAGTACGTCTACTACAAGTAATCTAATTTCGAGGACGAAGCAAAGTATAATTAGGTATTATAAATACATAGTTTAGAATAAAGTTAGAATAAAAACAAAAAAAATACCTAGTAAAGTTAAAGGGCGCCACTATACGTGAAAACAATTTTGTGATGTTATTGCATAATTGGTTGATATAATATTCAGTAGGTACGCGGTATTTACCAAAAAAAATGGTCTATCCCTTTCCCGAAAAACAAAGCTTTTCTTATACTTTTTACTGTGTGACGTCACGATTTGTTATTGCCCGCTGTGTCTATGTTGAATTTGAAACGATCGTAACTTGCATATTTTCTTAGTTATTCAAATTTGATTTGTTGCTCTAATCATCGAACAAAAATGCTTCGATTAAACCTGTAAAATTCTTTAGTTAACAGCCGAGTTCACCATATAAACCGGCGTTTTGGATTATACTTCGCTGGTTTTACACATGTAACACATATACCCGATCCCGGGTTCAAATCCTCGGCGCGACCTCTTACAAAGAAATTTGTAATGTGCGCATTTATCGCTGCTCCACGGTGATGGAAAATATCGTGATTTTTAACTTATTACGTTGTTCTTCGTCGCCGTGCATGCCTGAGAGAAATTCATAATTTCTCGAAAACATGACGTCCACCAATCCGCACTTGGCCAGGATGGTGGACTATGGCCTAAATCCCTCTCACTTGTGAGAAGGAGACCTGTGCCCATCAGTGGGACATAAAAAAGGTTGAAATAGAAAAGCACATATAACGTAACATTAATAAGTATCTAAAAAACATACTACTTACTATTTAATGCCCATAATTTGGTCCCACGTAATTGTCTTAACAGTATTTGTCCATGACGCCTGCATTCCGGATTTGCGATTCGCGAAAAATTCGGTGCAAACGTCGGGAAAAATGCATAAAAGTCTTCAAATTCACTTTGCAGAAGATTCTTTCTTTGTAAAACTTCTGATACTTGTTTGATATAACTTTCACTTTTGACTATTTTTTGTTCAAGAATTTCATCTACTTTTAAAGGTGCAGTTTCTTTTTTACGATCTTTTTCGACAGGCTTTTTTTTATCTGTATCAACTTTGACAGGCTTTTTATCTTTGACCTTATCTTCTTTTACTTTTTCTTTAGATGTGTCTTTTTTAGGTTTTTCATCTTTCTTTGAAGGTATACTACCTTGTTTTAATTTCTTTGATGGCTCGTTTTTTACATCTTCTCCTTCAAAAAATGAATCTAATTCTTTTTTAGCAACGACGCTGATTTTTACTTCTGGTTTTGTATGTGATTTTGATTTATCTTGGGTACTTTTTTCAATAAGTTTCTTTCCTTCACCTTTTGCAGTCTTTTTTTCCTCTTTTTGTGGTGGCGCTTGTTTTTTTGGTGCTGCTTCTACATTTTTCTTAGAGTGTTTTGGCGAAACGTTTTCTTTAACATTATCATCATCACTTTCATCTTCTTCATCGTCGTAATCTTCGTCATCATCATCCTTATCGTGTTCTAATATCTTATTTTTATCTAAAAGTTCTGGTGCAGCTTTTAAGAAACCTTTTACATTAAATAGGTTAGCATCACTAACCATAGATTTTTGTTTATTTGACTTTAATTCATCGCCACTGTCATCATTATCATTATCGTCCTCATCACCATCGTCATCAGCGTTATCATGATCTTTACCCGTTTTTGATTTTTCCAATGTATTTAATAAAGTTTTTGGTTTAGATTTAGTACTTTCTATTTTTCTTAAATCACTTACGGCCAATTTTTCTTTCTTGTTCATCTTTATACTTTCGTCTTCACCTTTGTCACCCATATTATCGTCATCGCTATCATCATCGTCATCATCGTCACCGTCGTCCTCATCATCATCATCATCATCAATAACGAGTTTCAAGACCTTTGCTTTAATTGGCGCTTTAACGCGTGACGGTATTTTCTTTAAAACATTCAAAGTTTTAGCCTTTTCCTCTGATGTTCCTTTGAGAGATTTTTTATCTTTATCATCATCATCGTCATCATCATCATCACTATCGTCATCATCATCTTCTGTGGCTAATATTGATTTATGATCTATTTGAGAACCCTTGCCTTTAATTGGTTTAAGTTTTTCCGAAGAACTTTTTTTTAAATGTTTTTCAACGTCACTATTATCATCGTCATCGTCGTCGTCATCGTCATCATCGTCGTCGTCGTCATCATCGTCATCGCCATCCTCCTCATCATCATCGTCACTCGATGCTTTCTTTTTTTCTTTTAAATTTGTACCTTTATCTCCAATCTTTCTAATATATACATTCGATTTAAGTGCGCCACTTTTTAAAGATTTCAATCTGCCATTATCATCTTCATCGTCGTCATCATCGTCGTCATCGTCTGCCTCATCATCATTTTCACTAGCCGCTTTATTATTGATAAATAATTTCTTATCACTTACACTTCTTAAATCCTCTGAAGAACGCTTAACACTTTCGATTTTAAAACTACGCAAAGTTTGATCAAGGTCAAGTTCATTCACATCACAATTTTCACATTTGTATTGTTTTTTGGCGGGCTTCGAGCCTTCTGGGGAA
This sequence comes from Pyrgus malvae, assembly GCA_911387765.1. Lineage (NCBI taxonomy): Eukaryota > Metazoa > Arthropoda > Insecta > Lepidoptera > Hesperiidae > Pyrgus > Pyrgus malvae. The sequence continues at coordinate 23,852,423 of OU426953.1, forward strand.
CTTCTAGGTAGATCACGCACACGAAATGCCGTTATCACTGTCGCTAGGATCGGAACGCCGATTAAAATTAGAGCTAACGTCCATCTGTGGCGCACCATGGCCGACGCGTGAGACGTTCACGCCGCCATCATAGATTCGACTGAAACGCTTTTCAGCTACGATCCCTGAGGATTATTTCTGTCACACGCGAAACGCACCTCATTGAGAAGCCGCAAATGCTTCATTGATGGTGCTGAATTTTAAGGGGAAACATTTTTACAGTCATTAGATAGAGTTTAGTGGAAAAATGAACGTTTCCCGGCCCGAGTTAATTCGAGTGTACTGGCGCGAGGGCACGGTTATGGCATACATCCAAGAGTAGAGTAAAAATAGTGTTGCAGAGGCGATTGTCCGGCCCACGACTCGAATTGATGACTACGGGATTGATTGCAATCTAAACGTTTTTATTTATCGTAACAGGTATTCTGTGTTACTAGATATAAAAACATTGGATAGAGTAAAGTTTTAATTTTAATGCTGGCAACTTAAAAAAGTAAACTTCGATTTTTGAATTAATTTTATAAATCTAACGATATTTTACTATACACAAGCGAGTTATTAAATATTAACGTAAATAAAGTTTGTTTATTTATGTTATTTTATATAATTATATTTACTAATATTTTATTACAAGATTATTCTTTAGTTACGGTTTGTTTTACACTAGCATAAGAAGGTCTCTCTACAGAAGATAAATATGCATATAAGGGGGCACGTTGTAAGCTTGTGATAGTTTCATGTTTTGTTTTGTATGGAAGTTTTATTCGTTAAAATAATCACGCCTCTTCTGTTCCTGAATGAGTCAATTAAATAAAAAATAATAATAAAATCAATAATAAACAATACGTTCATCGTAAATAAAAACGGTACCTAAGTGCTTGGATTATTTTAATATTTTTTCTTAGTTATTATTATAGAAGCAAATTTGTATACTCAAAACGTTTTCCTCCGGAAATGCTCCGTAACACTCGATTATAACTGACCGTGGCCTTCAAGTTAGTAACTCTAGAAGACCAAAATATCTTTGTACATTTTGTTATCATCTGCAGAGTATAAATAGGAAGTTCAAGTAGTAAATCTGAAGAATTGGCCAAGAATACGACGTATTCAAAAGCAAGATTGGGCACATTCAATTCTAATATCCTCCTAGAAGCCGCCTGTACAGAATGTTATTAACAGATTTTAATAGATATTCTTGTAGGAGATTTACGGGCGTTTTAAAACCATTCGCCGGCGTGTTACCGCATCTCTACAAAACCGCGTAAAAAAATAACGTCATTTCTCACTTACGTTTTTCATGACTGTGGAAAAACACGAAAATATTATTTTTGCATTTAAATGTTAACATTTACATACAAACATAGATTTAAATCTATGGTTAGGGCCACATTTTGGAAATTATTAAGTGGGCCAAAAACATACGTGGCTGTTATGAAAAGCGCATAAAATATTGTAGATAATTTGTCGAAACATCACCAGGGTCAAGTGCAGATCAAGACTCATCAATACATTGTTTTGTCTCCAATACAAAGTCAGAGGTCCGACGCCCATTGTTTGGTAACGTCCGAACCTTGGCTGTCGCAACGCATCTTAATTAACATTTACGAGACAAACTGAATTATATTGTATTGTAATTGCTGTGTAACGTAATTCGAAGTGTCCGCATAAATTATTCCTTTGCATCAATGTCATATACGTCCGTGTTGTAATTGGAAAAACGGGTGCTCATATATACATCTATAGATGGTATATTTACAACTAGCTGTGCCCGCGACGTCGTCCGCGTAGATAAAGACTTGTACAAAAGGCTTGATTAGAGTTGGATTATTTGTTCCTCCTCCTCCTTAGGCGTTCACTCTTGTCAGAGTGGTCGTTGCTGATGAGGTTACAATTTCGTTCGTGACCGCTTGCCCTCCACTGTCCCTTGGATTATTGTTACCTTTTATGAAATTACTTATGATACAAAAGTTCATATTATTATGTTGAGTAGATACATTCTTCCTGAGTCCTTACAATCTTACTGTACTCCTCTTATAGTCGACTTTTCAGTCGTTATCATCAGTTTCTCTTTACAAATTAAACGTACTATAATAGCCTGTTTATAAAGTGTTTAGATAGTACTGCTGTGCCCGCGGAAAGGATCATTATAATTAAATAATTTGTGCTGCAAATAATGCATAGATTCATTATCATCATGTAACTTAAATATATTGCAGAAAGGTGGTGAAATGTCTACGCTATGTCAGGCGTGGTTAGTAGTTGGTTAGTCAAATTCTTGGTTGCTTACACGTTGGTTGCAATTGTCGTTAACATACTGTCGTTCATACTTAATGGAGGTCTTTTGAGCGATTTAAAACTTGCGACAGCAGTTAGGCCACTAACAATGAAGACGTCATCAACCTGAATTGGAGCAGCGTGAGAGGATCAGGCCCTACGCGATTAAGAGTCAATTGGTCCTATTAACAACCCTTCACACTGCAACAGAAATAAATATATCGATTACTAATATTATTCTGGGCGTGACCACCATGCCGTGCTGCTGCCGTGACGCTTTAGCATATTAGTATAACACCAGTGCCAGTACTGCGTATGTATGTAATAGCTCTTATTAAATTAACCACTGAAAACGTCTGCTCATTTCTATAACATTTTTTTATTAGACCCTCGGCAATTGCTTATTCGTTTATTCGAAATCACTTTTTTTATAAATAAACCGAACAAAGAGGCAGAAAGGCCGCGTGGTTAAGCGATCACTGTCGCCTATGGAAACGGGCAACCCCAGCGGAGCCACCCGAGCACTGCCGGCTTTCAAGAAGAGCTTTCTTTACAGCTTTCTTGAAGAACCCTATGTCAAAGTCCACTGGAAATGCCTCAGCTGGAAGGTTGTCCCATAACTTACACATCCGTTCAAATATCAAAAGGAGCGTGCAAAGCGGCCTGTGGAACTTTAACCTTCGACTGGTGGTGTAATATGGAGACGTAGCTATCATTTTGAAAAGAACACTCAGCATAGTAAAGTCGGTAGAACACTTTGATTTTTTTACGTTTCACACTGATAGCGCCAGAATAGGGGAAAATATACACTGTGTAATGGGTACCATGCGACACACAGAGACAGAAATACAAACACTTAAACCGAGAACAGAAAATTAAACTCATCATTCAAATTTCTGCTTCGCCGGGAATCAGACTCGAGACCCTTCGATTGGCAGTCCGGCATGGTAACCATTGCGCCACGCGAGTCCAGGCGCGGTCGCAGCCTTCAATTTGGGTGGTCGCCAAGAAATTTTGGTGGGGGGTCACTAAGAAATTTGGGGGTTGAGGTGTCTCAAATTGGCTTGATTCGCCTTCCATCTACGCATGAGTGAGGGATTTTGGGGGGGGGGTCATGTCCCCTGTCCCTGGGACCGCACCTGCGCGAGTCCATAATTATTATTGTCTATTAAATAAGGTCGATACCAATAATATGTGGATGTAACCACCGCGCCGCGCCTCCATAATGCTCTACCACAATGAGTACAATATTCAGCGCCAGTTCCAAAGCTCTGTGTTGTTAATTTTTTATTAGATACTTTATTAAGTAAATATACTCGTAATTAATTATTTGAAATAATCTCCACCTATCCACTTTGTAATAGCGTTATTGGGTAAAATAATGATTATGTAACACCACCTGTAAATCTACCTGTAAAAAGCAATTAAATATGAATAAATGAATAACAATGACATCTATCGTATAGCATGTAAACTAAATTGTCGATATACCGAATTTGCAACAGATCACTAAATAGTTCTGAATGTGAACATAGATGTCGGCAGTAGCCTCGTTTTGTTAAGGTTTTGTACATTTCGTATTGAGGATTTCTTTGAATATGTGGTGATATGATATGTATGGTTTTTTTAAATATTTAGAGATGAAATCTAGCATAAGTGTTTGAAAACTTGCTATCAGAATATTAAGAGATCTTAGTAGTTATCGAAACTTGTGGTGTGACCGCTCGCATAAACTTTATTATAGCGTGCAGGTGTTCATCCATTTCATCATTCTTGAAATTGACGTAACTTTTTTGTTTGTGAACCGATTTAAATAAAACAAACCCTAAATGTTAATCCAAAAAAATACCAATACTTCAGTGAAAACCGCATCCTTCTACGTTAAGCCGTTCTTGAGATTAGCGCGCACAAACGAACAGATAAACAAACAAACAGATAAACAGACAAACAGACAATAATTCTAAAAATCATTGTTTTGGGTTCTATTAAGCTAATAAATAGCCCTAGTGACAGTTTTTCTCAAATATCTTCAATGTACAGAAACGGACTTGTTACAGATTTATTATATGTATAGAATAGATATAATACAATAAAAATTTTCCTTACTGTACTTCATTATAAGATTAACAAAACATAGTTGTTATAGTAAAATCCACACAAACATACTTGTATCTACATTAGGCGGTCTTGTCACTAAAATATTTATTTATGGTAGAGTGAAGAAACCTTAGAGCATCAAGGTATTACAGGTATGACACCCGTCAGAGAGGAGTGGCCTTTACGGGCGAACCCCTCGTCCCAACGTCCATGCACAATGTGCCTTCTAGTTATATAACTAGTGTGTCTGTGTATGTCGGTGTCAGTATTGACAGTGCATAGAAAATAACGTTGTTAATTGAAATTGACATATTTAGAAATGTATGCGTCTGTACCGATAAAAGAATATTTGTGAATGTGTGACAAAATCAAAATGTGTGCGTTCTTCCCCCGCACCAGATTTGGCACAAAAATTATGTATCGAAGCGAGGCGCTATGCCGTCTCTACTGAAGGGTGAGTCAGTAACTTTGATGTTCTAAGGAAGAAACAGAGTTGGTGTGGCTATAATTAAAAATGTAAAAAAATTAAACATTAACTTCTTGCAAGGAACACTTGCGCGGCGTGGAGACCACTGCGATATACGGGTCGTACATAGATTTTAAATTATTAGGTAAATACATAATTTTAACGAAACTGTGAATAAACAGCACAAAGAACACAGAACAAAGTTTAAATAAATAGCTAAAAAAATAACTATTTTATAAGACTCTTTAATCTTTATAAAACTTGCGATTTTTTCATTAAAAAACATTACACGGAAAAATGTACAAAAATAACTATTTTTTTGCATTTTTAGGGTTCCGTAGCCAAATGGCAAAAAACGGAACCCTTATGGATTCGTGATGTCTGTCTGTCTGTCTGTCCGTCCGTATGTCACAGCCACTTTTTTCCGAAACTATAAGAACTTTACTTAGTACGTAGGTATATTCTGTGAACCGCATTAAGATTTTCACGCAAAAATAGAAAAAAGCAATAAATTTTGAGGGTTCCCCATACTTGGAACTGAACTGAAAAAAAATTTTTTTTCATCAAACCCATACGTGTGGGGTGTCTATGGATAGGTCTTCAAAAATGATATTGAGGTTTCTAATATCATTTTTTTCTAAACTGAATAGTTTGCGCGAAAGACAATTCCAAAGTGGTAAAATGTTGGTCCCCCCCCCCCCTGTAACTTCTAAAATAAGAGAATGATAAAACTAAAAAAATATATGATGTACATTACGATGCAAACTTCCACCAAAAATTGGTTTGAACGAGATCTAGTAAGTAGTTTTTTTTTTAATACGTCATACATCGTAAACCACAATTTACCTTTCATTCAATTTTAGTGCAATAATGTATTTCTGTTGCCGCTATTGTTATACAAATACTAAAAATAGAACAAAATAAATAGTTAAGGGAGCCCCCTTACAATAAACCTGAATTTTTATAGATAATGGTACGGAACCCTTCGTGCATGAGTTCGACTCGCACTTGGCCGGCTTTTTTTTACGTGGAGCGACGGCGAAATTTTTGTTTATTCTGAACGTAATTCGAAAATAAAAAGCATGGCTTGAATACCCGTCAAATATGTGAAATGCAAATATCTCTTTAAATTATCAAGGGCTTAAAACTATAGGCGACGGCTACAGTTCTCAATAAATAGTGATTAAATATCATAAAACTGTCCGTAAACTAAATGGTAATACCATGTACCTTTACCATACGGGCGTTTTGATGGTTTATTAAATATGTCACTTATTATATTTATAATTTTTCAACTGTCCTTTAGATAACACGACAACTCATCAAGCTGTTGATCGTCGTCCTGAAATTGGGACGATGACACTTTATACAAAAATCAAAGCGCCTTAAAAAGATTACACTGAAATACGCTTGGAAAGCAGAATATGTAATTGTTGTTTATTTTATACGTCATTTTATTGCCTTTCAAATACATTTATTTATATTGGTCAATTGACTATACAAGCTTGTGACGTCACCTTTTTTTTTCATACAAAATGTATAGGGGTGTCACGTTTTGACAGCTTAAGGCATGATGACAGATTTTTAAATACCTTTCCTTATTGTAGGTACACGTCTCCTAGTTTCGAAAAAAAGTTTATTTCAGTAATAAACTTAAGTTTTAACGTAAATTAATGTATTTTCTGCTATGTAATTTGAATTAAGCGCGAAAACGCTCGTAGGTGTCATGGCGTCAGCTTGCTTGTCAAACTTCAAGCAACACGATGACATTAACTGAGACTTGACGTCATTCCTTTTGATTGGCGTTTCAGATAACATGGCCGATTGCTGTTTTTAATACTTTTATTTTAGTAAAAATCTTATTAATCTTAATGTTTATATTAAAACGGGATCATATTTTAGAATTTTTTAGCATATATTTTTCTGTGAAACCATTTATTCTCTGATTCTTTAATAGTGTCATCATGCCTATTGATTTGGTAGTCAAATACCGTATTGTTCTCGCAAAGTCTGTTTTCACATAACACGTTGACTACTAATTATTTCATCATCATCTACAGGTGTTAGTCAATTTTTTCAGGAAAGTACCAACGCTGCACCGGTGGCTGCCAGTCTTATATGAGGCGACGACAGGAGAAGCAGAGCAACTGCATTCGTTCTCAGGCAAAACTCAGGCTTGCTTAAGGTTGTGGGTATATATATGACATCAGAACAGACTAGCCTCATTATTAAGGGGAAGAAGGCAAAGGCTGTAGGTGGTAGAACTATTATGATTCGCCCGGGGAAGTACTACCGCTGCACCCACTTCTGCTGTGAACCAATTCTGTTATGTTTTAGTGGAAATGTCAGTCAGTTATCGGTCACACCTACATGAGGCGACCACCAGCCTCCGGAGCAGAGCGCAACTGCATACGACCTCAGACAAGACTTACCGATGCTTGCTTGAAGTTGTATGTAAATGTCCATGGGCTGCAGCTACCATTTAACACCACGTAGCATGCATGCTCGTCTGCTACTCCATTCAAATAAAAAATAAATAAGAAAGGCTGCCCCAACAACCGACCCTTCTGCACCAGCACCTGCTCATAAAAAGGGCGAACAAAAGATACCCCCCTCAGCCCCCTCCCGCGTACAGGAGACGCGCCAGGGGGAGAGTGAGGAGGCCTCACAAAGATGCTACAGCAGGTGCTGTCGGCGGTAAGTGTGGACCTTAATGCTGGGCCTGCCATCCGGAGCGACATGGCGCGCATGGTTGCTCACGCCGAGTAATCTCCTCCCATCATCATGGGACTGAACCGCGGCACTACGGTCCACCGGACAAGACCAGCGGTGCAAGCCGCTTATCACGTCAACCCTGATCCAGCAAGGCAGCTGCATCACATCCATGAATCAGCCAAGGTCACCTGGCCAACCAACCCATTGACCGGCTCTGCAGTTGAGGGCCGAGGTAGAGGTTTCTGTATCTTGGGGTTTCTACCCCAAGATAGAGAAAAGCCAAACTTGGCTTACCGTGCGGCATACAAGCCGCACGAGATGAAAACTAGTGAGCTATTGCCTAGTGCCTTATTAAAAGGCAGGAGCAGCCTGCAATGACCACTTAACACGACATACTCGTTGCATAGAAAATTTTGCAATGTCAAAAATATGTTTTCGGAGAAGCAGCATAGAAATAGTCTATGGATATATAAGGGGTAATTTTATAGCCCCACAGTAGGGTAAATACCCTGTATCGTGTACCATGGACACATACAAAGACAGAAACACAAACTCCCAGACCGAGAACAGACTCATCATTCAAATTTCTGTTTCACCGGGAATTGAACCCGGGATCCTCGGATTAGCCGTCCGGCATGGTAACCATTGCGCCACGCGGGTCGTCATTTAGGGGTGTGAAAAATAGATATTGATCTCTACCCGATATGGACACGAAATTTTATTAGAATCGGTCGAGTCGTATCGGAGGATTTTGGCAACAACAATGCGACACCAGCATATATTTGATTTTAATAACATAATGTTGTCAATTACGAAATATTGCAACACAATTTAGTTAAATGGATTGGTCGATGTAGCAATTATGTCTAGGTGCATAGTAATAATCTACCACTATATAAACCGAATTTAATTGAAGTAAGCTGTCTGTATGCGCCTTTGAACCCAGTTTAGATTTTTCACTTATTTTTATTAATAACAAAACATTAACTAATGACGGAATATAAATAAATGTTATGTTGGTTTGTGTACGCTTCAAAAACTGAAAAAGTTCTGCACCGATTGAGCTGAAATTTTAGCATGATATAATCCGCATAAAGGATTGTTTTTATCTATTTTTTGCATCAGTCACATATCCGCGACCTCGAAAAAACAGTCAATCACAATGTGCCACAGCGAAGCTTATCTTATAAATATTTATTTCGATATTAATTTAAACTCTTCCTGCAACTAAGTAGCTATTTAATATGAAGACCTTGAATAAAAATTTTACCAAAAGTCTCTAGTCTTATTAATTATTATACATCTATTTCTTTCAAATAAGAGACCGTTGTTATCATATTATTTATTATTATTATTATCGCGGCTGCCCGCGACTTCGTCCGATAAATGAACTCTGCAACACAAAAATATTTTTTCAATTCGAACCAGTAGTTCCTGAGATAAGCGCGTGCAAACAAACTCTTCAGCTTTATATATTAGTATAGATGCAATCTTATCAATACGTTAGAGGTACGAAAATAAATTGATAAAGAATAAAATATAATTAAAAAAGCTTCAAATACCAGTGGAAAAAACTGGAGGAATAGTTTAGTGTTAGCAATAATAACCTGTTCCCCAAAATACTATACATTAAATATTACTTATTACTACTAATTGCAACACTGCAGCCTTCAATATAACATGCATTTCAACTATCGCTACTAGAAAAAGGTTTTTTCAACGTATCGCTCACTAAACTTGTAGGATCAACTATCATAGTTACTGCAAAAGAAATTAGCACATAATTGCGCGTTAAATTTAAGAAGTCTTATTTTATTAAATAGTTACAAAGAGACGACCCGTTTGGCGCAATGGTTACACTCAGACCGAGAACAAAAATTTAAACTGGGAATCGAAACCGGGACCCTCCGATTGGCACTCCGGCTTGGTGACCGCAATTGGTAGTCAATCTGATTGACTTTATATACAAAACTGCTGCTGCAGATGCGAACTTTATATGGGAAGTACATGAACTTGTACGTCCATGGGGAAGTAATTTATTGAAGTAAAAACTTCTTTAGCGGCGTTGTGCACTTTTTTTGGGATGGGTAAAAAATGTTAAACTCGCGTCAACAGACGTGGGCTGATCAAGAAAATTCGTAAGATTGTAGAGGAGACGTGGAAGATCGACCTTCACCGATCTGATAACTCGATGAGACATATTTTTTATCAAATATAATTTATAAACATATATATTATTATTATATTTATTTATATACAAGAGTGAGGTGATGAAAGAAAATTGATTAAAATTATATTAAATTAATATATATATATATATATATATATATATATATATATATATATATATATATATATATTATATTAAAATATACGAACACTTTTCGATAGGAAAGTTAAGCTAAGAGTTTGGACGAATATTATTTATTCTTATGCTCTTTGTCTAAAAAATCCCTAACACCCTGTAAACTTTACTATTTACAATATTTTAAAATTGGCTGTAACCCTTTTTGGGTCCCAGTGCTGGGCACGGGTCTCTCCCCATAATTGGAGAGGCCTGGAGCTTACTCCACCATGCTGCTCCAATGCGGGTTGGTGGAGATGCGGGTTAGTGGCCAACCCGCTGTCGGATGTTTTTAAACCGCCCACAAGACTTCCGACAAGGTTTAACGACTGTTAATATCGACAACCACTGGGATGGGACCGACGGCTCAACGTGCCCTCCGCAGCACGAAAACGCGCATGAATTTTTTTTGCCACTAGCGGTCACCCATCTCACACCCGACCGCGCTCGTTTGCCTTAGTCGCATAGATTTGTGTTCTACGCTAACCGGGTCATGCGCGCTTCTTATTTTGAAATTAAAAGATTTGCATTAACTGTTTAAATGTTTAATATACTAAAAAACTACTGAACTGATTTCAAACTTTTTTTCGCCGTTAGCTATAAAAAATAAAGGTCTACTCGTGTTAAGCCGGGACATGTTGCTAGTTTTTGAGGTTGTTTGTAACTCTCATTTGGACTAAGAGCATTCATAGCATATGATACTAAAAAGTGAAAAGTAAAGACAAAGACAAATACTTTTATTTGCACAAATATGGGTGCTTACAAAAGGTGTTTTTATACATTTTGTTCGCCATATCATTGTTTACCTTCATGAGGTATGCGAATATATAAATAAATATAGTTAAATAAATAAATAAATAAATATATGTAGTTAAAAAAAATAAAAATGCGCCTTTAAAGCACGTCATACTAAAATGTTTGAATTTAAACATTTTTTAAAAATGGTGGTGGAGTAATATAGTGTGCGCTTTGTCATACTTTTCGTATGGCGCCCGACGCTTTCTTCACAATAATGCTCGTATTTTCGTTCATTATTGTTTAAGCTTATTTTTAAAATTGTTGATAAAATTATTTGATATAAAATGATGTATGCGAAAACAATCTATGATTGTTAATTAATGAGTTTGTACTCTGACTCGCACTTCACCGATTTTGGGTGACTGTGCCCACAAGACTATTTGAGGGCTGGATCCGCGCCTGATTATCAAGTTATTGTTTTATCATCATTGTAATCATGCAATCATAATTTAAGAACTTCACCGCTAATTGACCTAGTAAAATTCGTCCTTTGGAGGCCATTGCATATTTTATTTGCATTATAAGGTACATTCTAGAGTGCGATCAACCTATACATCGTTTCAATATAGGTTATGTCGTTTCAATCGTGTTTTAGTTTTAGAGCTTTATTTTTATCCAGTACAAAATCCAATAACTTCAATATTGTAAACTGCTAGCTGTGGCACATGTATGTAGAATGTGGAGCGTGGGAACAACGAACTAGTAGTTTTTGGCTAATTTCGTCCACACGGACGAATGTTTTGGCTTCCAAAAAGAATCCTGTGCCTGGCAGCGAAACGTAAAAAAGGTTGAATTATTTAGTAAAGCTGTTCCCCGCGGCATTACTCGCGTCAGAAAGGATCAGTAGAATGAAGTGAATTAAATTTTTTTCACAGGTTTGACGAACCGCAAACACAGACGACAGGTTCTCAGTCTGGGTGTTTGTGTTCCTGTGTGTTCCTGGGTGTTTGTGTTGTGTGGGGCTATGAGTGTGTAACGTTTATTTTATTTATATACAGGTTTCATAAGACTTAAACTGTTGTTTACTACTTTACCCCTTTGGCTTCCCTTAAATACAACGCATGGTGCTTCCTTGGTAAGCGATATAGGGTTTAGTTTCGGTATCTCTTTTATACGTTGGGTAACATTATCGAAGGTTTTTAAAAATATTGTGTGGCCTACGTTCAGCTGGGATAATAAAGGATTCTAATAGTAAAAGATTTATTAAATCGGTTGAGTAGTTTCGGAACCTATTTTATGCAAACTAACAATCAAATCATACCTCTTTATAATATTATAACTATTTTACCTATAGATGTAGCTGTAGTCCATAGATAGGCTGCTACTTCGGGGGTTAGTAGTACCCACAGAACATATTAAAGAAGTTAGAAAGGAATTGTGTGCGGGCAGACGCGCCAGGGATATGAGCAACGCTTCCTTGTGTGCGTACTTGAGTAAATTACACCCAAGTACGCATCATAGTCATTTGAAATCACGTGATTGTGCGGCGCTAAGGTTGGCTAGAATTGAAATTGCAAATATGTGCGTAAGCTTCATATTTATTTATTTATATAAATACATATTTATTTATTCATTTAATTTATGAACGGCGCATTATTGCCATTCTTCCCCTTTTAATATGTTCTGTGGTAGTACCTCATGTTAAAAAAATAGCACCTCATGGAAGTATGGCCGGCTAGTATTTCTACTAAGCCAAATAGTTTCACAACATAAACACCCGTATAACCCTACAAACATTTTTTTTGGTATCGAGGGGGAAACCTTCTTTGGGATTTTATGCTGATATTCCTTATGTGGGATTTTACCGCACTAAAACCCTCTCGGTGGCCTGCCTCTGCGCTTAGGGAGGACTCCAGGATCTCCAGTGGAACGCACCGGTGTCCACCACGCGCGGCGCCCCAGAACGGGCCCATCTTTGGGAGAGCAGATGTGCTCTCCTGCACCTCCGATGCCTACGGTATTTACTTACAAGCGGCCACGCATACACCGCCGTCCTACCCGGGGCTGCTGGCTGGACGGATCGAACTCCCACTCTCACCGCCCACAATCCCGGAAGCCCCCTTTTAGTCGCCTTTTACGATCAGGCAGGGGATACCGTAGCTCTATTCTTAATCCCGAAGCTACATACAAGTATTTCCACTCCGAATTTCTGTTAATCCTGTATGTGTCCCTGATACTAATAACAATGCAGGTAACCTTGCAAGGCAGTTGAACCTACCTACTCGCCCAGACGTAGTGCAACGACCGTGACCGACTTTTATCCTTTTTTCTTTTTAAACTCGTTCGATTCATTAATAATTAAAAGCATTTACAATCAAACCTAGCAAAATCAGTTATTGAATGTCACTATTCGATACATGACATTTTAATTTTAGTACAATAAATATTATTTAAAAAAAGAGATCTTTACTGGTTAAAAATTTTCAAGAAAAAATAAAATAACGAATCTGTAGTCTATTGAAATTTCCTCTAAGTAATGGGAATCCTTTATTTCTTGTACTTTAGTACACGTGGCGCAATGGTTACCACGCCGGACTGCCGATCTTTGATTTTTAGAAATTTAGTTTATCCAAGAAGGGCCTAACTACTTCACATATTCTAAAAAAAGAGCAGACGACATATAACTTTTTTTTCAACCCAGGTTTCCTCTCGGAAGTGGGTAGGATGTAAACCATAGTCCAGCACGTTGGCCAAGTACGGATTGGTGGGCATCATGTCTTCGAGAAATTATGGGTAACTCACAGGCATGCACTGTGCAAAACATCGAAATCCAATATTACAATATTTTCTCACCGTGGAGCAGTAATAAATGAGCACATAACGAATTTTTTGTAATAAATGCGCTTCTGGGTTTGAACTCAGAATCTCCGTATTGGAGGCCGCGCACCTTACCACTGCGCCATTATAATAATAATCATAATATTTATTGAATCAATTTTGGGTTACAATTGATTATAATTTACATAGGTAACTTAGAGCTCCAAAAATAGTTTATGCCTGTTAGGGCGTTCCAAAAATTGACAATAAAATTAAACGTACGATTCACATAAATATAATAAAATTACAAAATAAAATTAGTAAATTAGGAAATTATAATTATTTTACATTTTAAAAATATGTCATATTATATAAATTTCACAATAATTTAATTAAATACTAGCTGACCCCGCGAACTCCGTATCCTCTTTTATAATTAAATATTTGCATGTCTATATACTTTCAAATTTTGTCATTAAAATATTCATTGTAATTATAATAAACATATGTCAATAATTTTCGATAGAATATGTGGTCTATATAACTACACGATAACATAGTGAACCTATGAGGGTTCATGCTTAAGGGTTCTGTTTGAGATGCATAACCCTAAAAAGTATTCCACTGTGAGCCATTATTTAAAAAAAGCAATTAAATACATTGTTATCATTGTGTCTCAATAAAACCTCGCATCAAATTCTAATTGTTTGTAAATCCGTTTTTAAATCCCTTTCAAAACAATACCGCGTTGACATTGATAGTGGGCCCGATTGTCCTTGACCATATTATGTAAATGGAATGCGGTCACTTAAAATTAACCTACTTTTATATCTGGTTTTAACCATAAACTTTACAAGTTTGTGACGTCACGCATTGAAATTGACCGTATAAAAGTTAAGAAGTTCGGGCACTGTGCACTAAATGTACTTCCTACATATTACATTACGTTTATGTAATCATATTTCTGGCCAAAATACCTTGATACTAAGGCAGTTCAGTTTTTACTCCTTTTTAATTACGTTTTCAATATCAAAAATTAAAGTTGTTATCTTTATCGGACAGAAATTTGAATGGAAAACATGCGCATAAAGATGTACCCACTCTCGTGTGACTTTTTTATTTGAATGGAGTAGCAGACGAGCATGCAGGCCACGTGGTTTTAAGTGGTCGCTGCAGCCCATGGACATCTACATACAACTTCAAGCAAGCATAGGTAAGTCTTGTCTGAGGTCGTGTGCAGTTGCGCTGCTACTCCGGAGGCTGGTGGTCGCCTCATGTAAGTATGGCTGGCAACTGCACCTTTCCACCGAAACACAACAGAATTGGTTCACGGCAGAATTGGGTGCAGCGGTGGTACTTCCCCGCGCGAACCATAATAGTTCTACCACCTACAAGACTGTGACTGTTAAAACTATTTTGACATCTGTGCCCATCTTAGAGCATCAATGTATTGACAGGTATGACACCGTACCCATTTTACATTTTAGTAAGGGCCCGACTCCAAAAATAGTTTTAAGAATCATTACCAAGCAATAAGAAGTAGGAAGTACTGAATTTTTTTACCGTTTGAAGTCGGTTATATATTTTTTTTTTTCTTGAAAATTTAATTAATTTCACTCATTTTAATAATTTTAATTTTATAATTCTGTATTATTAGAATTTTTCCACCTAACTTCTAAGTATAAGTAAGATTTACTTTTATAATCATGTTAATCTAGTAGCCATGTATTGATTTGATTTGATTTGATTAATACTGTTATCGGTCCATCTAAACGTATAAATTATTGAAAAAATTTGCTCTCAGCTCCTAACAGCAGCATGATTATGGACTCTGGGATCCCATCTTCCATTGGTGCCACCTCGGGAGTAGGTATAAACATACGAACAAAAAAATAATTTTGAAAATCGGTCCACAAACGGGGGAATAATCGGTGAACATACCTACATTAAAAAATATTTACAGCCAAGTACAATACTTCCTCCTTGTGTAAGTCGGTAAAAAGAGGATATGTCTTTTTTTTTTATTCGCTTATTTTTTTCGTTCTGCTTTCTTTTATATTGTATACTTAATGCTTTATATTATTTATCTTTCTTTCTAATCGTAAATGAACTGCATTTGCACACAATACTCACTCTCCCAAGATACTGAAACCGCCGATATATTGCTTCTGGAGCACATAACTCTGGATCACTCGACAATAATATACTGTAGAATACAGTGCTTAACTCTAGTTAATGTACTCATTTCTTACGTACTGACTTATTGGAACGATTTAAGGTACCATTAGAAACTATAATTAAAACCGAATATATGGAGTTGCAACGGTTTTTTGGATCATTCCTGGATACATCTCCCTACAACTGAAAAGAAACCTTGCAATAAGAAATAAGATTGCATTTCCATACAATTTCTAGTTATGGTTAATAGCCAAGTTTTACAAGTCGTCTTTTATGATTATGACAGTGACATGCCACATGACACGGCTTACCACACTTCCCCTGGATCCGGCCAGTTGTAGGACAAATGTTCAGGACATTTATGTAGTAGATAAAGACTGGTGAAGAATTTATAAGAGAAGGTCAAAAAGTCGAACTATTAACGGATGATTTTATTACGACCCCTTTGGGTAACGGATACCATATCATTTCGGATTGCTAACCAAAGGTCCTGGGTTCAATATCCGGTGAGGCAAAAATTGGAACAATGAGAGTGTTTGGGAGTTTAAACAGTGAACATGAAGCGCGCATGGCCCGGCGGTTAGCGTAGGACGCAAACGATGTAGGTATGCAAATAACCCAAACGTTCGGGTGTGAGATGGATGACCGCTAGTGGCAAAAAAAATCATGCGCGTTTCCGTGCTTCGGAGGGCACGTTAAGCCGTCGGTCCCGGTTGTTGTCGATAGATAACAGTCGTTAAATCTTGTCGGAGGCCTTATGGGCAGTTTAAAAACATCCGACAGCGGGTTGGCCACTAACCCACATGTCCACCAACCCGCATTGGAGCAGCGTCGTGGACTTACCTCCAGGCCTTCCCAATAATGGGGAGAGACCCGTGCCAAGCAGTGGGACACAAAAAAGGTTGTAGCCAGCCAGCCACATGATACCCACGACACAGGACCCTAATTTGAGGCAATGAGTGTGTATCATTATATTATGTTTTATTTTATACTTCTATGGTTACGCAATGAACTCATTACCTAAACATAGCATCTCCCATCTATACGGAAATAAGGCGGATTTTGACATGTTACTCATTAAAAGCTACGACGGACTTTCTTCGCTGATACTTAATAATAAACCAAAGCACAGTTAAGAATACGAATTATCTTCTAATATTTGTACTTAATATCTATTTCTTCAGCTAGAGCCAAAGCTTATGTGCGTAAGCGGAGATAATGAGTTCAAACCCTGGCGCCTGCATCAGCGTATGCGTATTAATTGCTACTGTTTGCATTTTGCGTGGAATACACGATGTTTTCCATTACCGTGGATGCCTAAGAGTTACTCATATTTTCACGAATGCATGATGTCCACCAATATATGTACACTTAGCCAGCGTGGTGGACTATGGCCTACATCCCTCTGACTTCCAAGTTCTTCACTTCCGGGTGACTTATGCTCAGCAGTAGGATATAGTTTTATATACCTTACAAAATACCATACTCCTCAAATAGTAGGTACATACAGTTCGTGTTCCAATAAATATTTAGATTGCACTTATTCAGCCAAGTTTTTTTCCGTGTTTTCAGTGATAATCAACTTTTTTTTATCATGATGAACAAATTTTTATTTACAATTAATATGTATTAAAAACCTTAACATTAATCTTAAATATATATACAAAACTTAAAGTTAACATAAATAAATTAAGTTTTTAACAAAAAAATAGAACCGACTTCAAACGGTAAAAAATAAAATTGTTCAGTACCTACTTCTTCTTGCTTAAGGTAATGACTCTTAAAACTATTCCTGGAGTCGGGCCCTTAGCAAATATCGTACTATTCGTTCTAAATTGGCACCGACATCGACAGTACCGACAGTGGGACAGTACCTACTTCTTCTTGCTTATGGTAATGACTGTTAAAACTATATTGGAGTCGGTGCCCATTCAGAACGAAAGGTACACTATATTTACTAAGACAGGGCATTTCACTAAGGGCCCGACTTCAAAAATAGTTTTAAGAGTCATTACCATAAGCAAGAAGAAGTAGGTACTGAACAATTTTATTTTTTACCGTTTGAAGTCGGTTCTATTTTTTTGTTAAAAACTTAATTTATTTCACTCTTTTTAGTAATTTTAATAATTCTGTATTAGCATAATTGGAAATTTTTTCACTTAACTTCTAAACTTTAAACAGATTTACCTTTTATAATCATGTTTATCTAATAGCCTGAAAGAATACTACTATCAGTCCACCGGAACGTATAAATTAAAGAAAGAATTTGCTCTCGGCTCCTAACCGTTGAGGAGTTGTACTTTCAATCATCAGCTAAGCAACAGCAGGTTTTAATTACTAGACATAAATATTTGTATTATGTTAAAAATATGACTAAAAGAATGTGTGTGAGTCTTTTAAGTTTCAGTGTTTCCCTCGATTTCCCTAATATCACATCATCAGATTTTGACATGGTGACAGTTGGACCACCTCAGGAATGTAAGATTTCGAACAAAAAAACCTTTATTGAAAGAATTTGCTCTCAACTCCTAACCGTCGTAGTACCTTCCATCATCAGTTCAGCAACATGATATGACGATAATTATACACAAATGTCTGTTTTGCTTTTGTAATTACCGACTTCCAAAAGGAGGAGGTACTGTATTCGGCTGTATGTATTTTTTTTTTTTTTTATATATGTTCACCGATTACTCCGCCGTTTGTGGACCGATTTTCAAAATTCTTTTTTGTTCGTATGCTTATACTCCCGAGGTGGTCCCATTGTCACCAAATCAGGATCTGATGATGGGATCCCAGGAAAATCGAGGGGAACTCTCAAATTTTATAGGCACACACATTGATTTTCTTATACTTTCTGAAGCATAAGAGATATGTGTGCATAGTAATCATCATCTCATGTTGCTGAGCTGATGATGGAAGGTACTGCGACGGTTAGGAGTTGAGAGCAAATTCTTTCAATAAATGGCTTTTTGTTCGAAATCTTACATTCCTGAGGTGGTCCAGCTGTCACCAAGTCAAAGTCTGATGATGGGATCCCAGAGAAATCGAAGGGAACATACAAATTTATAGCACAACAATTGATTTTCATATTTTTACTAAAGCGAAACAGGAATTTGTGTATAAATATCATCATATCATGTTGCTGAGCTGATGATGGAAGGTACTACAATGGTTAGGAGTTGAGAGAAAATTCTTTCAATAAATGTTTTTTTGTTCAAAAACTTATGCTACCGAGGTGGTCCAACTGTCACCAAGTCAAAGCCTGATGATGGAATCCCAGAGAAATCGAGGGGAACATTTAAATTTTATAGCACATCAATTGATTTTTATATTCTTACTAAAGCAAAAAGACATTTGTGTTTAATTACAATCATGTGATGTTCCTGAGCTGATGATGGAAGGTACTACGACGGTTAGGAGTTGAGAGCAAATTCTTTCAATAAATGGTTTTTTGTTCGAAATCTTACATTCCTGAGGTGATCCAACTGTCACCATGTCAAAATGTGATGATGTGATACTAGGGAAATCGAGGGAAACACTGAAACTTAATAGGCACATACATTCTTTTAGTCATATTTTTTATCATAATACAAATATATATTTAGGTATGTCCGGTAGTTATCACCTAATGTTGCTAAGCTGATGATTGAAGGTACAACTCCTCAACGGTTAGGAGCTGAGAGCAAATTCTTTCATTAATTTATACGTTTAGGTGGACTGATAGTAGTATTCTTTCAGGCTATAAGATGGCTATTAGATAAACATGATTATAAAAGGTATCTCTTTAACGTTAAGAAGTTAGGTGAAAAAAATCCAATTATGCTTATACATGTGTGCAGAATTATTAAAATGACTAAAAAGAGTGAAATAAATTAAGTTTTTAACAAAAAAATAGAACCGACTTCAAACGGTAAAAAATAAATTGTTGTATTATAAAATTTGAATGTTCCCTTCGATTTCTCTGGGATCCCCTCATCAGACTTTGACTTGGTGACAGTTGGACCACCTCGGGAACGTACGATTTCGAATAAAAAACTATTTATTGAAAGAATTTGCTCTCAACTCCTCACTGTCGCAGTACCTTCCATCATCAGCTCAGCAAAATAAGATGATGATTTCTATGCGTAAATATTTCTTATGCTTCAGAAACTATAAGAAAATCAATGTGTGTGCCTATAAAATTTAAGAGTTCCCCTCGATTTCCCTGGGATCCCATCATCAGATCCTGATTTGGTGACAATGGGACCACCTCGGGAGTATAAGCTAACGAACAAAAAAAGAATTTTGAAAATCGGTCCACAAACGGCGGAGTAATCGGTGAACATATATAAAAAAAAAAAAATACATACAGCCGAATACAGTACCTCCTTCTTTTGGAAGTCGGTAAAAATACATACTCCTCCGGAATGGCACGACCGATTCTCATGAAATTTTGTGTGCATATCGGGTAGGTCAGATAATCGGCTACTATCTATTTTTCATCGCAAGGTCAGCTAGTATTGGATACAGAAAGGATTTAAAAAAGCGTATGTCACCACGCTGCTCCAATGTTGATACAGATGAACTAGTCAATAAGGCACCAGCGACAACATTATTTATTTTCAATTTGATATTTGTTTTCCTTCGCAATAGAATCAGATTTCTTCCCGAGTCTTACTTCATTAATTCAGTACGTTGAATCTTTACATTCCAATAAACCATATCATAACCAATTGACTAAAATAAACCTTCAACAATACGATAGTCAAGCGTCGCGAAAATGAAGCTCTTCCACCCTTACAAACCGTGCAACATTGTTCGAAACATCACTAGGAAATTACCGCGAATTTCCTACGCTCCGGCGGATATAGCATACACCTCACCACGAATAAGCGTGGCCTTGCACATTGTAATGAAGCGAAACCTAGCACACTAATTTAAATTATTTTTATGAGTAAGTAGTAACTTAAATTGAAAGTTAAATAAATAACTTAGATTTGAAATTTTGTGAAAGGTATTAAAAAACTATATATATATATATAATTAGTGGATTATATTATATATATATATATATATATAATCCACTAATTATTGCATTCCACAATTCTACTCTACCTACACTTAGTTCTTACACAGGCACAGTCATTTCATTCATTTCTAAGACAAAATTATTCTGAAAGTCTCGTCATTTTTACAACAGTTACAATAGAAACCTGAGACTTTTAAGATGAGAACTACAGTCCGAGTCCTACTTATAGCAAAAAACCGAACTTTAAAAGTTTGTTTGGAATTCGTTATTCCTTAATTATAATCCGACTCGTTGGACGGATGCTGTAAAAAGCCTAACAAAATGTTCCATCGTCGATTGTTCCCGCAATGCCACTAACAGAAGCCGCTGGAAATGCATTGCTAGAGCCGCTATATCCAGGGAGAGTGAAGACCTATCACGACAAGGATCATCATAAGACCACGACCACTCTGTCAAGAGTGAACGACTGAAGAGAGAGATTCCTTAATTTGATCACATTAATAAAACTATAGACACAGACTACTATAGGTACATTATTACAGTAACATTATGACTAATGCTTCTTCTTATATCACTAATACTCCTTCTCTGATTCTTAATTTATAGTAAACTTAGACATTAAATAAGCTGTGCCTTAAATACAAAGGGCGATTTCAAAATAACCAATTTTGCGCTAGTAAATTTTGTTTTTAGAAGCGCATGTACGCGCGAATCGCCAAGTTTTTTAATGATTGCGGCACAAACGATCGTATTTTATGGCACGTGTCGAAAAATACGCAGTTTAATATAATAGTATATAGTTTGAAACCGTTCTTAAATGCTCCGTAATTAATTGCTTCTACTCGTATTAAGCTTCTCATACGTTCAGTCTTATGTATAAAAAATGAAATCACTAACGGCTAGAATTCCATAGTTACAATAAATGAACTAAGAAATAAAATAAGCTGTGCCTTAAACACTACATCCATTTCGGAAGCGCTCGGAAATTAAGCTCTTCTATCGTTGCAAGCCACGTGCAATATCGTTCCAAACATCGGTAGGAAGCAACCGCGGATTTCCGACGCTCCGGCGGATATAACGTGCACCTCACTACGCTTGCAAATTCTGTTGTAGCAAAACCAGAATATCATATTAGATTTCATATTTGGTTACATATTATTATATAAAAATTTGATGAAATAACTTTATTAAATCAATCGATAAATTCAGTAGATTTTTAATCTTTAATGATTCCCTTGAACATTCAATAGTGGAAAATCTTAATCGTAGAAAATAGTAATATATACTACTTATGTATGAATAACAGTGAGAGCAAGTGTAGCCCAGTACCTACCTTTTACTTCGCAGTCGAACTTTCACTGATTTTTTTTCCACCAGGAAAGGATTCACAACAAGCATAAACCTTCTGTATTTTATTAAAATTATTATAAATGTGGCACTAATTTCATATTGATTATACAAGTAAAGCATGATTGTAAAAGGTCGGTCGATAAACAAGAACCGACGGGAGGAAAGGGTGTAACTTTTGCTAGGAACACCAGCCTACCCCTACTTAATTATTAATTCTGGCTGAGCTTTCTAGGGTTTCCGTAAGCCTTGTCCATACTAATATTATAAATTCGAAAGTAACTCTGTCTGTCTGAGTGTCTGCTACGCTTTCCCGCTTAAACTACTGAACCAATTTTAATTAAATTTGGAATACAGATAGAGTTGACCTTGGGAAAGGACATAGGGTGTTTTTTATCCTACGGGAACCTATAAAACGGGTCCACGCGGACGAGGCCGCTAACGGAAGGTAATATAGCTATAAAGTCACTTGTCAAAACTTTTAGAGCCCACAAACTGACGTTTTTAAGGACAAATTTAATTACTAAATATTGTAAGGCTAAACAAGATAACATAGCATCTTATAAACTTTAGTGAGATATGTAAGCTCACTTACATAATATATATAGGTACTCTAAATTTAAGTCAGCTTACATTTTTTAGAGAATTCTGAAAATTAATCTCGATTTTATTTCCCAAACTCATGAGAAGGAATGGAATACCTTGAAAGGAATACCTTCAACATTAAATATTTTTGAATGTTGTAGACTTTTGTGAAAATTTCACTGTCTTGGTCTGGATGAATAATATGGCGAATATTACGTATGTGAACAATGTCGGGGCCTTTCCAGATTTATGCAAAGATGGACAAGCCGTGTGGCGCAATCGATCGAAGGGACCCTAGTTCGAGTCCCGGCGACGATTTTAATTTTTTAATTTTTATCATTTAAAAATTATAATTAAAAAAAAATCTCGGTGTGGGTGTTTGTGTCTATGTGGACACACAGTTTTTTTTTTTTTGTTCATTATTATTTCTGCTTATAATAAGGATTATTTTTCACATTTTCAATTTGATGTGCTTTAAAAGCATGTTTTTTAGTTTTTAAACTACATTTATTTTATAAGCGTTTGACTTAGTTAATCCGGTCAAAGACTGCAAGTTACTGCGCGGCGTAATTTCTTCTTGTAAGTTAACTTGCCGTTTCCAAACAATTTTCTAAACAATGTAAGCCGTTTAATCTTAACATAGAAAGCTAAAAGCTTCTATTTGCCGGCTAAATTAATTAACACGTTTGACCTCACTACAACATTGCAAAGATTTCGGTTTCAGGCAAGTTCCGACCCAAAAGTTTATGGACAGTTGGTACTATGGACCTTCTGTGAAATTACGTTGTTTTCATCTGAGGCAATTATAAATTAACCCCTTCGTCATTAAAAAACCAAAATCTTCAACGCTATACATTTCTGCTTTGCATTAATACGAAGGGATTATTAACTCCAAAACAAAAACAATTGTCTATTACAAAGCCCCTACTAATATTATACATTCGAAAGTAACTCTGTCTGTCTGCTACGCTTTCCCGCTTAAACTACTGAACCAATTTTAATTAAATTTGGAACACTGATAGAATGGACCTTGGGAAAGGACATAGAATGGTTTTTATCCTACGGAAACCTATAAAACGGGTCCACGTGGGCGAAGCCGCTGGCGGAAGGCTAGTCATCTATAAATTATTAAAAAGTACTATCATATCAGTCAGGAGACCATTTAGATTAAAAAGGACCGGTGCCCTGCTACAATGTCAATATCTCAGGCTGTAGGAGTTTTTTTAAGACATTTTAAAATAATTTTTATATAAAAATGATTGTTTTAATTACCCGAATGATAAAAAGCAGCCAAGTGAGATCAAAATTTGCATTTCAGAATAACCAAACGACTATAACAAATAGTCAAAAATGTGCAGTAAATTTGTGCTTACGTTGCTTCTCACAAAATTTATCAAATTCACAACCAAAAACAAATCAAACTTGTCTCCTTGAAAAAAATGATTGGTGAGAGATTAGGCCGCGAACATCGACCGCCGCGAATGATCCTTCTTAATCCAAAAAAAAATGTTATCGATACCGATTTATTAAAATAGTGTAGTTAGTTACTTAATGTTGGCTTACAACGTTCTAAAATACTGCGCTACATTTTCTTCATCGTTTATTTTCTTCAGTATATTTGTTAGTTGTACTAAGTTATTTTAGCCCTAATAGTTGCGTACTATAGTTGCGTACTGAAGCGCGCATGGCCTGGCGGCTAGCGTAGAACGCAAGCGATCTATGCAGCTGAGCCAAACGGGCGCGGTCGGGTTTGAGATGGGTGACCGCTAGTGGCAAAAAATTTCATGCGCGTTTCCGTGCTTCGGAGGGCACGTTAAGCCGTCGGTCCCGGTTGTTGTCGATAGATAACAGTCGTCAAACCTTGTCGGAGGCCCTATGGGCGGTTTGAAAACATCCGACAGCGGGTTGGCCACTAACCCGCATCTCCACCAACCCGCATTGGAGCAGCGTGGTGGAGTAAGCTCCAGGCCTCCCCAATAAGGGGGAGAGACCCGTGCCCAGCAGTGGGACGCAAAAAGGGTTGCAGCCAGTTGCGTACTTCAAACGCTTCGAAATTAATTCATCAAATCAATCAATACCGACAAAGTTTCGACATGTAACCACTTAAGATTCTAAGAAATAAAAATTTCGACACCTAACTGAACCTAACCTTCAGAGGCGGTCGGTAACAGTGGTCCTTTTACTAATCATGTGATCCAATAGTTGTTCAGCTTAGTCCTTTGTTAAGAACTTGCGATTTTCAGACTTGATTAAAAGTAGAAAAGGTTTGACCATTATGTCGCCACTTTATTACCTGTCTCACGTAAAATGTGGAAGCGAAAAACGATTGATGATCAAAATGATTTTTTTTAAATTCTGTAGTAAATTACGGGAGATGGTCAATGACATGAATGTATAAAAAAGTGGAGGAGTGCAAAGAAATCGAAATCAAGTACGAAAGGTCAAAGTTAAGGGGCGGGACTCAAAATCATCATTGTAAAGCAGAGTAATATACGCAAAACTATGGATCTAAAAATAAACAATTCACAAGGAATACAGTTCTAGAATACATAATCAATACCTGCTCTTGGGAAATGCCATCCTTTTTTTTTTGTATCGGGGGGGAAACCTTCAAAAGGTACCCGACACCTTGGGAGAGGATACCGGGTTATGTGGGATTTGACCGCAATAAAACCCCCTCGGTGGCCTGCCCCTGCGTTTGTGAGGACTCCGGGATCTCCATAGGAACGCACCGGTGTCCTCCACGCGCGGCGCCCCATAACGGGCCCATCTTCGGGAGAGCAGATGTGCTCTCCTGCACCTTCAGGTGTTCACGGCGGCATGCGGCCACGCATACACCGCCGTCCCTCCCGGGGCTGCTGGCTGGACGGGTCAAGCTCCCACTCTTACCGTCTGCATCCCCGGAAGCCCCCTTTTAGTCGCCTCTTACGACCAGGCAGGGGATACCGTAGCTCTATTCTTAATCCCGAAGCTACAGGGACAGGAAAACATAATTATACATCTTATCCAGATTTTTAGAAGGTGACACAACTTGTATACGGAGAGAGAGTAAACACAGAGTAATGATCGCCTTCGCTTCGCGTTTCGTTTCTATTGAAACACAATGACGACCTTCATCGCTAGATCCTTATTAAACCATGCCCCGAAACCGATTCTGCAGAATCTCGGCCTTGAACTAATTGCTCTTAAAAGTTGGGATCCTTATAGCCACTCTAGTTCATAAAGATAATGCTATTTCAGCTTATTCCGGTTACGTCTATGTCTTAAAGCATCAAAGGTACTGACTCACCCGTCAGTGGAAAAGGCATTGCGCATCGCTTCGATACTTAATTTTTGTACCAAATCGGTGCAGGGGGAAGAACGCACACATTTTAATTTTGTCACACATTCACAAATATTCTAGCATCGCTACAGACGCATACATTTCTAAATATGTCAATTTCAATTAACAACGTTTTTTTCTTGCACCGACGACACTGACACCGACACACACAAACACTAGTTGTATATAACTAGAAGGCCCATTATGCATGCACGTTGGGACGAGGGGTTCGCTCGTAAAGGCCACTCCTCTTACGGGTGTCATACCTGTCAGTACCTGTGATGCTCTGAGGTCTATATAGTTAGATAGTCAAGATGTTTGACACGAATTTGTATTAAGGTCAAAAGCGACAGCGCGCCAGAAAAATAATGAACACAAAAATTTAGGTAGGTTACTAAACTAGGTTGAAATTAATTTACCTATATAGAAACAAAAAGCTAGTGCATTTATTTATAAGGAAAGACAAACTTATTGATTGCCGAAAGAAGACCTGTGCCCAGAAATCGGACAATAACAAAAAACGTTTAAGTGCGAGTCGGACTCGTCCATGAAGGGTTCCGTAGCTGCAGTCACATAATATAAATTAAATGTATTTTTTTTTATATTTGAGTTGATTGAATGAAAGGTAAATTACGGTTTACGATGAGGTATTAAAAAAACTCCTTACTAGATCTCGTTCAAACCAATTTGCAGTGGAAGTTTTCATGGTAATATACATCATGTATTTTTTTAGTTTTATCATTCTCTTATTTTAGAAGTTACAGGGGGGACACACATTTTACCAATATGGAAGTGTCTCTCGCGCAAACTATTCAGTTTAGAAAAAAAATATACTAGTAACCTCAATATCATTTTTGAACACCTATCCACAGATACCCCACACGTATGGGTTTGATGAAAAACTTTTTTGAGTTTCGCTTCTAAGTATGAGGAACCCCCAAAATTTACTGTTTTTTTTTTGTGCAAATCTTAATGCGGTTCACAGAATACATCTACTTACCCAGTTTCAACAGTATAGTTTTTATAGTTTCGGAAAAAGGGGCTGTGGTATACAGACGGACAGATAGACAGAGAGACATGACGAATCCATAAGGGTTCCGTTTTTTGCCATTTGGCTAGTTATCGGCATGTTAACCCTAAAACTAACTACTCTTCTTAAAATCTGTAGATATTCATAGATTGCGACTATCCAAATGGCGCAATAGTTAACATGCCGTTTGCCGGTCCCTTATGAGATTCCCGGCCAGGAAGACATTTGCATGATGAATTAAAATTACTGTTATCGGTCTGCGTAGGATAATGACATAGGAATCCTAGTGAAGGCTAAGGATTTGAAGCGTTAGTTAATTATATGGCCACTTTTGTATCACGAGGTAACCTTCATCTGATACCTTAGGAGAGAAGAAACGGGGCCATCATCCAGGAAGCGATGATGATCTGCTGTAACTTTCGGTGCTCACGATGGCATGCGGTCACGCATACAACGTGGTCCTTCCCGGGACCGCTAGCTGGACGGTTGGAGCTCCCACTCCCGCTACCCGCAACCCCAGAAGCCCCTTTCCATTGCCTTTTATGATCAGCCATGGGAAGTTACGTAGATACGAATTTCTAAATTACGAAGCTATAAGGACTACATACTTTTTTTATTTGAATGGAGTAGCAGACGAGTATGCAGGCCACGTGGTGTTAAGTGGTCGCATGGACATCTGCACACAACCTCAAGCAAGCATATGTAAGTCTTGCCTGAGGTCGTATGCAGTTGCGCTGCTACTCCGGAGGCTGGTAGTCATCTCATGTAAGTGTGGCCGGCAACTGCACCTTTCCACCGAAACACAATAGAATTGGTTCACGGAAGAAGTGGGTGCAGCGGTGGTACTTCCCCGGGCGAACCATAATAGTTCTACCACCTATTTTGTTTATTTTTGAAACACATGTAATATATCCTACAGCAGCCCCTAGTCTATGCTCTCTTACAGAAGTTTCAACTAAAGTGCAACTTGAGAGTCTTGGCGGGAAGTCCGAAAGGCATGTTATGCTCTTGTTTTATTTTCATTTGGCTGCAACCCTTTTTACGTCCCACTGCTGGGCACGGGTCTCTCCCCATTATTGGGGAGGCCTGGAGCTTACTCCACCACGCTGCTCCAATGCGGGTTGGTTTATTTTCATTTACTTGGCGTATTTTTAAGTTATATCGGATAAGGTCGATGGCATTTTGTTCGATATAGTTACGAGTAAATGACGGTGCACCAGTGATCAATACTAATATTATAAAGAGGAAAGATTTGTATTTTTGTATGTTTGTAATGAATAAACTCAAAAACTACTGCCGATTTCAAAAATTCTTTCACCATTAGAAAGCTACATTCACCCTGAGTAACATAGGCAAATTTTTACCGCGGGGAAATCTTCATTTCTACGTGAAAACGGGTAATAGGGTTAACGCGGTTGAAGCAACTGGCTAAACGCTAAACGCCATGATTTTAATATAGCAATGAAGCCTGGAATAGCACATAGGCTATTTTTTATCCAACGGGGACCCATTAAACGGGCAAAGCCACTGGCGGAAGGCGTGTGAATAAAATAACAGTGCAAAATACATAAATTTGAGCTTGGTTTCAAAACTCTTTTGGACACGTTCTAGTAAAATAGCCGTATTACTTGAACATCTTACTGTCTAGACTGATTACTGACGACTTACTGATTTTTTCTATGACTACTAAGTGGTTTTCATCTAGTATTTTTATAAAGTACTCACTCATTTTCTTTCACTATTTCTTCGTCACTTTTTTCATTAATAGATGCACTTTGTTCAATGTCCATATTTTAAACACTTAATATACACGAATTTTACAAGTATACAGACAGTCGAGCCATCAGCTGTCACCCCTCCGTCTTACGAATATTCGATCAGGCCACGTGTCCTGACGCGAGTTTAACATTTTTTAACGATCCCAAAAAAAGTGCTAAAGCCGCTAAAGAAGTTTTCACTTCAAAAATTAAGTGCAACTTATTTTTGACTGGTAAGAGTATTTCGAGAAGCGCGCATGGCCCGGCGGTTAGCGTAGAACGCAAACGATCTATGCAACTAAGCCAAACGGGCGCGGTCGGGTGTGAGATGGGTGACCGCTAGTGTCAAAAAAAAAATCATGCGCGTTTCCGTGCTTCGGAGGGCACGTTAAGCCGTCGGTCCCGGTTGTTGTCGATAGGTTTGAAAACATCCGACAGCGGGTTGGCCACTAACCCGCATCTCCACCAACCCGCATTGGAGCAGCGTGGTGGAGTAAGCTCCAGGCCTTCCCAATAATGGGGAGAGACCCGTGCCCAGCAGTGGGACGCAAAAAAAAGGGTTGCGGCCAAGAGTATTTCTACTTTGCTAGTTCGAAATGTTATTCAGAAAGGTTAAAGAGAAAATGATATTTCCCATTATGCAAAGTAATGGAAATATGCTTCATAACAATGCATAATACCGTACTGAGCTCATAATACGTAACCTGTACGTACAGGTTCGCGTATACACATTTATATAGGTATGGGCAAAAACCCGGCAGAGTTCGTCGCCTATGCATGAGCTTATTTCCATATCTATACTGATGTTATAAAGAGAAAAATGTTTGTTTTTTGTTTGTAAGGGATAAACCAACTGCTTCACAAAAACGCATTGGCGCAGTGTGGCAGAGTAAACTGCAGGACTCTCCAATAATGTGCTTAGACAAGAGCAAGTTTGTAGGTGTGTAGGTTTGTAGGTTTTTGTAGATGGTAGAAGTATTATGGTTCGCCCGGGGAAGTACCACCGCTGCACCCACTTCTGCCGTGAACCAATTCTATTGTGTTTCGGTGGAAAGGCGCAGTTGCCGGCCACACTTACATGAGGCTTCGGAGGACCACCAGCCTCCGGAGTAGCAGCGCAACTGCATATGACTCCAAACAAGACTTACCTATGGGTTGTATGTATGCCCATGGGCTGCATCGACCACTTAACACCACGTAACCTGCATGCTCGTCTGCTACTCCACTCAAAACTAACATTTTTACTTACCGCTTTATAAAGCTACATAAAAATGATTTTGTTTAATGAAATCTACGGTTCCCTCAAAAATTATAAACCAAGGTATCAAGGTATAATCTACGAAAACCGTCATTGTTCGAAAAACAACTAGTGTAAATTAATATTTGAAAACTAGCGGCCGCCCGCGATTTCGTCCGGGTGAACTTTATTTTTAGACTTTTTTAAAATAAAAGTAGCCTAAGTTAATCTTTATTACATCAGCTACCTGCCAGTGGAAGTCCCGTCGAAATCGGTCCAGCCGTTTCAGAAACTAGTCAGAACAAACAGACAAAAATTATAAAAATCCTGTTTTGGTATATGTACCGTATAAACATTGATATGCATGTAGTAAAAAGCAGTTATTTTCATAATACAAACAGACACTCCACATTAAGCCGTCGGTCCCAGGTATAATCGATTGATAGAAATCGTTAAACCTTGTCGGTAGCCTTATGGCCACTAACGCGCATCTCTACCAACCCACATTAGAGCATTAGGATTCCAGGACTCTGCAACTGCGGGGATGGACTCGTGATTAATTGAAACGCAGGTTAACCCTATTTTTCTTTGAACCACACCTAGTATCAATACCTTTAAACGATCAATTCTTGTATGTACGTGATTATATTTTTTGAATATCGGAAACGACTCTAACGATTTATACGACGGAAACGACTCCGACGATAAGTCGATCCAGCTAGGTTTTATTTTTAGAATTATTTAATTATAAAATAATACTTTCAGAGATAATCAACTTAAATATAAACTGTAAAATATACGACTCTCCCTGACATCCATTAGAGAGTATTAATAATATTGTGGCGTAGTACGCCGTCAAACGCCATCCGCCAATCCAACGTTCAAAGAATTGACAATGTCGATTTGAAAGAGCTCTATAAAAATTTCGTTCATTGAATTAAAAAAAATTGGCAGCTATTTCAGATGGCATTGTTAATTAACACTAAGCAAATGAGTGTTTCGTTTGAAAGCTAACCAAGATTTTTTTTTATCCCAGCAACGTTCGGTCGTCCAGTTACTTACCATTTATTTTTTGTAAATATCTAGTAAGCGCTAACTACTTACTAACAAGGTTTTAAATTAACCTTTAAAGGATGATTGGATCCATCAAATTGTCCCTCGGAGTAGGTACATTAAGTACATTAAAATTTCGTCACATCTCGTTCGGGCCCGACGAATTGTGAACTTTGCGATTTCATTACAATTAGGCTTTTGATAAATGGCGTACATCTTCATAAGGTCGCCGTCACACCATCCTTGAATCATTTTGTTATACAAAACTACGTGTTGAAAATATATTAGATAATGACGACCCTATGGAGTAACGTCCCCTGGGCTTATTGGCTCGCCTTTTGTGAGGGCTACGTTCTGCAGTGGACTGATAAAGGAGACTGATACAGAGAGAGAGGGTCTTCAAAAACCATGCTCATTACGGTGTTTTTGCACTTGAACCGGTATGAGTGGCGTCTGTAGCAGCCAACATACGTATACAAACTTCTATTCACGCACTTGCAAACACGAATTTATACGCATAAAATCGTATAATACGCCTGTATCGTAATCGTATAATGCTGTCCTTAATTCGTCATTTCTTCTTTCAAGAGATTTGATAATATCATTAAAGATTAAACTTCAACTATATCAATGTTCTCCGTTCGTAGAGATATAAGTTCTGTAGGCTATTGTTTTTTTAATTGATAGATAAATTAAATAAGAAATCCAACTAAAAAATGAAAATAAATTTGAATTAAAATAGTGTAAAAATGTATTTTATTGTAAAAAAGGATTTCTTATAAAAGCGTGTTTTTTGGTTTTTAAAACTATTATTTATTTTCTTCTTTTTAGTTTGGTTTATTTTTAAAAGAGTGGATTTTAATTTTTTTAAACTGTTATTTTTAAATAAAATACATATTTTTATTATTTATACCATTATTAATTTATGCTTATGTCTTAAGAAATCCGTTGGAAAGCCGTTGGAAATAATTTTCAAAAATTCTATAAATTGACAAAAATCTTATTTTGCAAATTGAATAATGAAATAATCTCATCAAATTATTGTGTTGTCATCGGTCCTCGATAAATCTACAAAGTTTGAATGAAATCTGGCCGTTTAAAGTGGGTCAAAATCGCATCTGAAGGAGTCGGTTACAAACATACAAACTTACATACAAGTGAAGCTAATATAAAGCGTGTAAAAAGATTTTAGTCAAAGGTGCGCAGAAAGTGGTCCCTAAGTCTAGGTATACGAGGTTTTAACCCCTTAACTGTCACTAATTGCTGTAAAATAAATGTTAAAGTCACAACTTCCACAAAAAAATCATTACGGCAGATTATTCAAAACCTCTTACCATTACGGCATAAGGTATTAAAAAATTAAAACCAAATATTAATATTTAACAAACATCCAGGAAAACTCACTCAAGGAAATAGCTGGAAGTTGGTTAATGTGGTGTTAAGCCCTCAGTTTTCTGTTTAATGCTTTCATTAACTTTTCATATTCAAAGCCCTTTCAACGCATACAAAAGCTTACAGCCGTAACTGTTCATAATTTTCACATTTTCACGGCACTAAATTTATTTATAAATGCCTGCTTATATTTAAACGTGGTGTGAATTATTTACACGGGATTATGTAATCATAGGTAAGTGATCAAGCGTGGATGGACCCGCGATGACAAATAACGCAAGCGATATACGCGGCTAAGCGGAACGGCCGCGATCTGGTGTAAGATGGGTGAGATTTCAAGCTCCGTCCCGGTGGCTATCGGTAGCTTATCCTTATCCAGGAACCTTATCGGAAGCTTTATCGATGGTTTGAAAACGTCCCAAAGCGTGGCCAGCTGTTCACCGCAAGAGAGGTATCAGACAAACATATAAATTAAGTATGAGCATATTTTATATGTATATGGATAGTATAAATTGTGATCTTCAGTGTGTCCGTTTGATTGACAACTACTTTGTAATGAACACAGAGACAATGTATGCAATACACATTTACATATATCCCCACCAAAGCAGCATCCGTGAGATAAAAGAGCTATACCTTCTTGTGACATCGTATTATATTAAAGGGCACCCGCACATTGAGCTACTAGTCGCGGCCACTGAACGCGACCAAGCTCAGTCAAACCACTAGACGCAGCCACCAATCGCAGTCGCTAGTGGCTTAGCTTAGTGGCGGCCACCGGACGCTGCCATTAAGCCACAATAGTAGGGAATTCTCCTTTATCACAGATAAAAATATCTACATCAAAATCCGCCGACATCGTGACGAGCGTTTATTAGCCAGCCAGTCAAACAAAATTACACTATCGTACACTCTTAGGATAGAATCCAGTCATGTTTGTTTTTCTCATGGCTCCTATGATCAGAACTCAAACAAATTAATATGGGACTAAAAAAACGGCAAATTGTTTGTAAAGTAGGTTTACGATCGAGATGTTTACGTGATAACGTCCGCACAAGAAAATCTCCATTCGTTTGTATGCCGCTAGAGTGAGAGATACGGAAGATCGGTCCACTCACTCGAACGCTATGCCAGCCTCCGCTCGTGAGGATTCCGCGTGACAAGTTTCACGGAATGACTGGCAGCGCTCGAGATGAGACAGGAGATCGGTCCGTCTCTCTCTCGTTATACCTGCGATCGCGCTCGTGAGGTTTTGGTGTGACACAAGTTTCTGAACATGTCACCCGACTAAAACGATTTTAAAGACGTTATCACGTCAAAAAATCGACGAAATCGGATTAGGTTTATCCCGTCGAATTAGTGAACATGCTATAAAAAAAACTTAGATCCCGACGAATTGACAACCTCCTTCTTTTTGTTTAAGTCGTTTAAAAATGCACCCAGATGTGGTCACTTCTTAACTGCAGATAAACAATAAACGATCTTATTATAATTAGCTGTTATATAAATGTGACATTAAATGCAGATTTTAATACACCTCATCGGTCTTATATAATGTAATAAGTTACACTTCTACTTAACGTGAAAAACTGAATTAATTCATGATTAATGAAGATGCACAAATGCACAAATTACTGTTATAATGGTTTCAATTCGTCACAGCTTGCTGTAAGACCATGTTAATGTTCTGAGATTTTATAATGAACATTTATTTAATTGACTGAGAATTTAAGACTTTCTTTTTTCATCCAGACAGTGTCTAGTAAAGGAGATGGAATTTCCCGTTTCCTGAAATCAGATAAAAGAACATTTAGGCATTTAGGTAAAATTATTTATTAATGTAATTATAGTGAGTAGGCGGAAAACAAAGAAATATTTTCACACATACATTTCACTATACACGGAGATTGTATATCGAAAAACCATCAACTTTGTTAGATATAAATTATAAAACACTCCAAGAGCATAAAAACAAAATTTGAATTTTGAACCGTTGTCAATGCCAATTGCAAGAACCAAGAAAATAGCGCTTTGTTAACCATTAGGACATTTTAAAACCTTTTGGCTTTTAAAGACTAATAGTATACAAACGATCCTCCCGACAAAACTATAGCTGACGTAAGCCTAAGCATAACCATTATCGAAATTATGGTATAAGAAATGTACTTAGAACTAAACCAATCGATTTAATAATCAATAATTTCGTTTACAATTTCATAATCCCGAAAACTTGTTTATAAGCAAACCACAAACTAAGCAATAATAGTTACTAATAGATACGTATACGTTTGCCCCTGTATAATTTTTACTTATTTAAATTTATCACTATTAGTAATGTCACGGATATCGACTTTCAAAAGCCCTTCATGAGTTACCGTCCTTACTGCTGATTTGTATTCTGGTTACAAAGAGAAAAGTCGTGGCCATTTGTAAACTAAACTCCCTATAAAACAAAAGATGAACCTATGAGAATCGCTGAACAGCGACTAGACTGTCACATAAATAAACGATAGGTTACAGAAACAGATTTTACTATATAGAGACCAAAAAATCTAAAAGTACGTACAATAGAGATAAGTTCCAAAAATGTTGGTTTAGTTCTTAAAACAACATTTTATAATGCATTAAGAAAAAAAATGTTTTAAAATCTGTAATCTATATTTTTTAAGCGGAACCGTAGCATAATGACGTCATACGGCTATGTAAACAAAAAGGTCAACATAAAAACCAGTGCATTTGTTTACATGTGAAGTGAGAGAAGTTGAAGCGCGCTAAAGACCAGTACATTTGTTTACATGTGAAGTGAGAGAAGTTGAAGCGCGCATGGCCCGGCGGTAAGCGTAGAACGCAAAACGATCTATGCAACTAAGCCAAACGGGCGCGATCGGGTGTGAGATGGGTGACCGCTAGGGGCAAAAATTTCATGCGCGTTTCCGTGTTTCGGAGGGCACGTTACGTCTATAAACCTTGTCGGAGGCCTTATGGGCGGCTTGAAAACATCCGACAGCGGGTTGGCCACTAACCCGCATCTCCACCAACCCGCATTGGAGCAGCGTGGTGGAGTAAGCTCCAGGCCTGCTCAATAATGGGGAGAGACCCATGCCCAGCAGTGGGACGCAAAAAGGGTTGCAGCCAGAAGTGAGAGAAGTGACCACAGAGTAAAAATATTATCCAACATTTTCGATAAATTCTGTGTGTGTAAAAATGTAGTTTACCGATTGTACAACAAAAAAACCGGCTAAGTGCGAGTCGGACTCGTGCACCGAGGGTTCCGTAAAACGGTTTACGGTTTATGACGTACTAAAAAAAAACTACTTACTAGATATCGTTCAAACTATTTTTCTGTGGAAGTTTACTTGGTAATGTACATAATATATTTTTTTAGTTTTATCATTCTCTTATTTTAGAAGTTACAGTTAGAAGTTACAGTTACAGAGTCTCTCGCGCACACTATTCAGTTTATAAAACAGTTATATTAGAAACCTCAATATCATTTTTGAAGTCCTAACCATAGATACCCCACGCGTATGGGTTTTATAAAAAAAATCAGTTTCAGTTCTAATTATGGGGAACCCCCAAAATTTATTGTTTTTTGAAGTGAAAACTTATTTAGCGGCGTTGTGCACTTTTTTTGGGATGGGTAAAAAATGTTAAACTCGCGTCAGGACACGTGGCCTGATCGAAAATTCGTAAGAAAGTAGAGGAGACGTGGAAGATCGACCTTCACTGATCTGATAATTCGATGAGACATATTTTTTATCAAATATAATTTATAAACATAATTATATGCCTATGATAACTTGACTATCGAAAAGTGTTCATAGCTATTTTTAATTTAATTAGTTTTAATCAATTTTCTTTCATATCACGCGTCTTGCGTCAGTGATGGTTTAGTGGGGCGTGTCACAAGGAGTCACAAAACTACATTTTTGTGAAAAAGGAGTGAAAATTTCAGCCAAAGTTAATCAAGATATAGTCTTGGATCATGTTGTGAAACCTCTGAGCAATAAACTTTTTAAAAATATACCGTGGACTTTCCAGCAGGACTCTGCACCTGATCACAAGGCACGAACTACCCAAGCCTGGCTTGAAACCAACGTTCCGGACTTCATAAGAGCTGAAGACTGGCCCTCATCTAGCCCAGACCTCAACCTTTTAGACTTCAAATTATGGTCAATTTAAGAGGACATGGCCTGCTCTAAACGACACGGCGACATTGAGTCTCTTAAAAAATCTTTGGAGCAAGCAGTGCCGTTTCCCTTGGAAACAGTGCGTAAATCCATACATTCGTAGCCCAATAGATTAAAAACCTGTATAAAAGCCAAAGGTGATCATTTCGATTAGAATTTTATAAATTATTTTTTGCTGAGACTAATAAATTTTAATAATATTACATTACTTCATTAAAAAATGCATTTTCATTTGTAACAGAACTTATGGCCGGACTAGGTAGTAACATGAATCAAGTTAAGCATAAACTATACTGCGAATTTTTGAAAACCAATGGCGAAAATTTGAAAAACGCTGAAGAACAGAAATATATATACAAGGCGCCAAGATTGAACCTGGAATATAGAACGCGTTAAGTTGAGGTCAGAAACACCAGCAGTAGGTATCACTATATTACAAAATCTACCAGTACATAACTCAATTAAAGTGTATATGAACACTTATCATTCAATGTGGTCAAACATGCATGACATCATTAATGTCTATTATGATAACCACATGTGAAGGCTTTTGAAACCGTTTAAACTCCTGTACTCGACACACCACTGACCTCTGTTCTGTTTTATACATATGATAGCTTTTAAGTTTATACTTAAGAATTACAAGTATTTCCTATACTATTATCAACAACAGATCAACCCCGGCGCACCTCTGTTTAAGATTTTAGTCTAGTCCCTGTAGCTTCGGGATTAAGAATAGAGCTACGGTATCCCCTGCCTGGTCGTAAGAGGAGAAAAGGGGGCTTCCAGAGTTGCTGGCGGTGAGAGTGAGAGCTTGATCCGTCCAGCCAGCAAATCCGGGATGGACAGGGGTGTGTGCGTGGCCATATGCCGCCTTTAACACCTGAATGTGCAGGAGAGCAATCTTGATGTCTCAAAGATGGGCCCGCACTGGGCGCCGCGCGTGGAGAACACCGGTACACTGGAGATTCCGGAGTCCTCCCCAAGCGTAGAGGTAGGCCACTGAAGGGGTTTTAGTGTGGTACAAATCCTACATTATCCAGTATCCTCCCAAGGTGCCGGGTACCTTTTGTAGGTACCCGATACCAAAAAAAGGAAAAACAGTAAAAAAAATTATTTCAATTTTTTCCATCACCGTGCATTCCTGAGTTTTACAGTTTCTCGAAGGCATGATGTCCATCAAGGCATCACTTAGTCACCATTATCACCAGCGCGGTGGACACTTGAACATTTAACTTACTGGTGGGCACAGTAGGTACTTCATAATAAGAGAAGTTGGGGCTACCACGCTACACTTATACAGAATATTGGATAAATAAGCAAGTGATAGCTGAACCACCTATAGTTCTCGGAAATGTTGAACCGTTTAAGATACAAGTCAATCATCCAACGAATGAAAAATGTTGCTGAAATTATCAACATTATTTTGTTTGATTGTTCAATAAAATTTCAAAAGCAGATTTGATTGTTGTATGTAATAAATAAAGTAAAAACAAAACAATCCTAACTGTATAATAGGACAAGGTTGTCTACATATGAACAAAAAATAAATAAAATAGGTAGTAAACACGAGAAACAGGACAGACGACTTCGTTGCAGTAATGCGAGTAAGACCTATGAGGTTATTCACCGGGTATGTACATGTATATGTATGTACTACTGTTAACTTTATCATAATAATGTGGCGGTATCACTCGCGTCAGTAAGGATTATTGCCATGATAAATATTCTTCAGAGATTTCAAGGGATCCCTGTCTCACCAGTAGGTATAGTGACCCACCAGGCATAAGGGTTACTGGAAAAATTGGTACACAGCGATGGTATCCCTGTTAAACTTTCTTCAAAAACCTAATAAGGTACTTCTTTATAGTTGGTATCTAACTAAATCTCGGTACAGCCATATATAATATAATAGTATACCATCAACAAAAAGTCTAAAATAGACTCCTAATTAAGAAAATAATATTAAGTTCCCTCTTGTCCTTTGTTCACAAATGCAAACTAATGTGAAAGATACATCTCAACAACCATCTCACGTTCATCAAGAACTTGTTGTTTGTATGAAGAATATAGTTTATTACGATTGTGTTTTGAGTGCTCTGATTTTTTGCCGCAGGATAATATTATGTTAATCATTCAGAAAAGACAAGAATATTTAATTTAATGGTTTAAATGAATGTGGTATTCTAAAGTAAAGCTACTTATAAGACGAGTAACTCGCAAAATTTCAATTTCCCTATTTCACTCTCATTAGGAACGATTTTTTTTGCTGCAGGATAATATTATGTTAATCATTCAGAAAAGACTAGAATATTTAAATGAAGAGTTTTAATGAATGTGGTACTATAAAGTAAACTTACTTATAAGACGAGTAACTCGCAAAATTTCAATTTCCCAATTTCACTCTCATTAGAAATGCTGATATTTTTTCTTTAAGGAACTAAGTATGACTGCATGCAATGGAAGTAGGTACTTTTCTTATAATTAAGTTATTTTCTTTGAGCAACGAATTATTACTGCATGCAATGTAATGCAACCGTTGATGCTCTACGAATTATTATTATTTTAAATTTCTACGGCAACGGTTTACACAGATTTTAATTGTGGCGAATAGTCGATAACCTTTCTACAAGGAGCCGACGAGCGATGTGACCGTGGCGAAAACGTCATCAATGATGTCATGATTAATTGATTGTCATTGATAACAGAACGTTCATAATAGGCGATCTCAAAAGGTAGGTCGAATTAAGTGATTAAATTAATTTGACGTGATATTAAGAGTTTGTAAGTGTTTGTTCACTAAGACATATTATCTTGTTTTAATTACCTACTGGTAGGTATTTAAATGATATCTTACTTGCTTAATTGTCTCTTAAAGTATTCCTACTGTGCAACGCTAATACGAAATTCTGAAAGTAGACACACTGTTCAAATCCATCTATCAGCCATTCGACAAGGTCAATAATTATTAATACTTAAAATTATAAAATTAGGTTATTAGATTGATCACTGATTTAATAGCTTTAATACACGGCATTTGTTAACTTTAACTAGAGCGCATGTAGCTCTCGTGTTTCTTAACAAAATAATATTAAAGCGTTTAATCATTAGCCGATTACAAAAAAATGTTTATTAGGTATAGATCGCTATCGTGTATATTGTATAGCGCTGCACTATAGCACATCTACAACTCTATAACAGTATTATACAACTTTTCATTCAGTGTTTAGGATTCCGTACCTGATAAAGAAAAAGGAACAGAGATTCAGAGATTTAAATTTCTTTTTAAATGAGTTTCAGTTTCTATTCTCGGTTTGGGTGTTTGTGTCTCATGGTACCCACGACACAGGGTTTACGTACTCTTCGGTGATGTTATACTTTTTTTTGTATCGGGGGGAAACCTTTAAAAGGTACCCGGCACCTTGGGAGAGAATTCCAGCTTATGTGGAATTTAACCGCACTAAAAGTCCCTTGGTGGCCTGCCGCAGCCCTTGGAGAGGACTCCGGGATCTCTAGTGGAACGCACAGGTGTCCTCCACGCGTGGCGCCCTTGAAAGGACCCATCTTCGGGAGAGCAGATGTGCTCTCCTACACCTTTCGGTGCTTACGGCGGCATGGAGCCACGCACACGACGCCACACACCGCTTTCCGGGCCTGCTGGCTGGACGGATCGAGCTCCCACCCTCACCGCCTGCCACACCGAAAGCCCCCTTTTAGTAGACTCTTACGATCAGGCAGGGGATACTGTAGCTCTATTCTTAATCCCGAAGCTACAGGGACTTGTGATGGTATGACTGTGCAACATTACTTACTTTTTTTAATGTATAGAATTGTGTCCCTATATGTAATTTTTATATCGGCAGTAGTTTTTTAAGTTATCGAAACATAAAATCAAAAAGTTTCTTTGCATACTATTACTTTAGAATTTTAGATAGAATTCAATCTTATTTGAAATGTTAAAATCAATTAACCAAAATATCTCTGTGATGGTTTTATTGCAGCCTACATTAGCCAATCAAATATCGATTAAAGGTTTTACCAATTTGTCATTTGTATGTGTCGCACACACGTGACAAACAAAAGAATAGAGCAATAATAACATTGTGAAGCGTGCATGGCCACGCGGCTGGCGTAGAACGGAACCGATCTACGTAGATAAGCAAAATGGGCGCGGATGACCGCTGTGTTTCCATGCATTCGGATGCCCTCGGGGGCACGTTAAGCCGTCATCGTTATATATGTTATTTTTTTATGTAAAAAAACTAGCAAACGGGCCACCTCATGGTGAGTGGTCACCGTCGCCTATGGACATTTGCAACACCAGAGAAGTCGCGCGTCGCCAGCTTTGTTTTCGAGGGCTCTTTTAACGCCTTAAATCTAAACTAATATATAAAGCTGAAGAGTTTGTTTGTTTGAACATGGCTTGAACGCGCTAATCTCAGGAACTACTGTTTCGAATTGATCCATTTATCGAGGAAGGCTTAAGTTTATATAACATCATGCTATGACTAATACCAAAGTTCACTCGGACGAAGTCGCGAGCGGCCGATAGTTAATGATAAATAGCAGATATAAAAAACTTTTCGGAGGTGTTTTGAGCTGAATGAAAATAATTATCCAACAGTCGAATGCCACCGAGTCGTATTTGCACCTACTCGCATTGGAACAGAGTGATGGGGTAAGCTCCAGACTTCTATAATTGAAATTGGCTGAATATTTTTAATTAATATATGTTTAAAAATGTTGCTTACGTTATGCAAAATTATTATACACACAACGTAGGCCATCACTAAAATGTTTTTGACCATTTCCTTTAGTCAGGTAGCTAACATAAACTCACATTATAACTTAGTATTGTTGTTAAGTGGAGAAGAAGAGATTCGGAAAAATACTTCATTCACGATTGTCGTCCGAACTCGGCGAGAGTACACAACGCTATGACGAGAAAAATGGCCGCAAGCTTACAGGAAACCGACCACTAGCTGGCGCCATCTGCCGGATTACGTTTAAACTACCAAAAGGTAGTTTTTTGACCGGAAGTGAACGCACTTCCGGTCAAAACAAAGAAAATATACAGATGAGTACAAACAGCTTTCTTCATTAAATGCTGCATGCTATCATATTCCAAAATGCTATCAAACCATTTTGATACATTCCGAAGCACTATCCAAACGACTTTTTGATTCTTTCTAATTAGATTACTACGTCACAGTAACTTAATATTTTATTGACTTTCCTAATAATCGAGTACGTCCATCTACAAATCAAACAGCCTCAGTCAATGATGTTATGAACATTATGGCATAAGATTATGGGTGTAGATACGCCTTGATGCACAAAAATTACGCTTTAACATGTAGGTAGGTAATGTTTATTAAGTTTCCATCATCATCTAATAAATAAATTTGTTATTTAGATTTAAGTCAATTAGTTATATAGATGGATTTAAGTATATTTTGATTTCTTTAATATATTAAAAATAGTATTTTTTTTATTTCTTTAAAAATATTTGCATACCTTACTGAGGTAAATATGGCGGATTTTAAATATATAAAACAACTTCTGTAATATCCATATTTGCGCAAATAAACCATTTTTCTTTTCTTTTCTTTCTTTTCTCTTTTTCGCTTTTTAGAAATTTAAAATATTGTGTCTCGCTTTAATTGCTGAAAGAATTGATTTAATAACGAAGCATGTGGGCTGTTCGGGGGTCACTTATTGAATGTTTTTTTTTACATAATATAAATGAATAACGTTTCACACTTAAGCCCCACAGGACGGTAGATATACCCTGTGGCGTCAGTACCACGTTTGGTGTGTGTGTGGAAACATACAAAGACAGAAACACAAACACCCTGACCGAAAACAGAAATTAAAACTCATCATTCAAATTTCTGTTAAGTCGGGAATCGAACCCGGTACTCTCCGATTGAAAGTCCGGCATAGTAACCATTTGGCCAAACGGGTCGTCAGCCATAATCTGTTTATATGTATTTTTAGTTCGAATATCATTGGTAGCCATCATACACTTACATTGTATGTATACGAAAGTATAGGCTAAGTCTATGGTCTCCCATTTTAGACCGTTTGTTGTCCTTGTGTTAGTAAAACAATTGATTTTGTCTTTTTAATATTTGGGTTCTTGCCATATTTAGTGCCGTATCCATTACTTTTGTCATGGTGTATTTACGCTGATTTTATTTTATGAGTATCCTGCCTGTGTTCAAGCACCGTTTTTAAATTTATTTAAGAAGATAATAATACAGTAGAAAATGTTGTCATATCGTTATCTTTTAATCACGAAGGTAATACGAGTCAACATTCAACGTCGTTTCCAATTACCCTGACCTGTCACTTGGGGCATACAGTGTGAAATGCAATAGTTCAAGTATGTATTGATTATAAGTTCTCTCGCATATACGCAAAGACTTTACGAGGTGATAATGTACAGAGGTCCTTAAACCGACCAATCCGAAAGATAAATAATCGTGTACGACCTCTGATTGGCCGAATCCACTTTCACTACCAATAATACCCTCAGAGCATTTCGTTAATTATTTTTCTCCCGTCCGTCTTTGAAACTAAATGTCGATACTGCAACGCGTGGTGTGTTATTAGCATATAAGCAAGTGTTACGAAAAAATATTTTGAGTGCCCAAAAAAACGAAGATGTGCGAAATAAAATCGAATCGGTCTAGTTCAGTTTTCGTAGGCACGTAGGAAAATAGTGTGAATTGCACAACCCATTGTCCGATACATGTCAGTGTCGTGGGGTTACTGTTCAAGTGCAAGTTGAGTTTGCCACACGGTGATCCTCCGCGAGTTTATACCGGTGGTGCGAGCCGGCGGCATCATTACGAGATTCAGAATGGCAGCGCGCGCCTGCGTGCTTCTCTTGCTCATCGGCGCCGGCGCAGCCCGCGAGTGCATCGAACTAACCCTTACCGACAAAAACATACTCACAAACAGTATATTCAATGGGACATTTTTGAAAATCGTGGCGAACAATGACAGTTATGTTGAGAGTGATAAAGTGAGTATCGTGGAGCTATGGGACCGGTTTCCCAAGATAGTGGTCCCGAGGAATGGTACCAGCGAACAGTGCCGCCGGGACTCCCAGCTCTTCTTGGACAGCCTTGAGCGCCTGGATCTGTGGGCGCTGCAAAGTAAATATGCTTTTTATCATCGAGATAAAATTATATTTTTAAGAAATTAAGGATACGTTAGTGAAAATTTGAAAATTGAGAAAATTAGCACTCAACCCTCTGTTCTGTCTTAAAAATAGGAATAATCCTCTGTTTACATCAGCCGAAAAAGAAATAGAAAATTAATCGAGTTAAGCAACGAATATGAAAACAAAATTTTATTTCATTTATGTTCTAAAATTCGATTACTGAAAATTGTAGGTACACAGAAAAGTAAATTTTCAGTTTTAATTGTTGAGTTTCATTTATATTTCAATTAATTTTAGCTGATTATAGTTTGAACAGTTCCTGTTAGAAAATTTTATTCCCACAAAACGAATATCTTCAGGATAAATCACAGAATTTAGTTTTATATTCCGCGCGCGATGAAAATCGTATGGAACCTTGTCAAAATAAGTCGAAAATAAC
The DNA here is from genome assembly GCA_911387765.1 of Pyrgus malvae. NCBI lineage: Eukaryota > Metazoa > Arthropoda > Insecta > Lepidoptera > Hesperiidae > Pyrgus > Pyrgus malvae. The sequence continues at coordinate 23,896,625 of OU426953.1, forward strand.
ATTTTCCAAGAACGGTTACCAAAAGGTCTGAATATTACAGTCTATGTAATCTATGTAAGAAACAACTGTGTATAAATGAACTCTGACAATTTCAATAAATTTTAACTTTTATCCGTAAAACAAATTAAATTGTACAGCTATTAATATTTTTAACAATTGTGTAATTCTTAAAGTCTTGGACACTATGCCCAAAAAAATTCAAAAACCTTACCTAGGTTGCACTAAATCACGCTTAGAAAGCAATATAATAGTTAATTCTTTTTTATACATGATTTTTATTACCGATTAAATCAATAATAATGAAGTCAATTGACTATATATGATAAGTGACGTCACTTATCAAAATGTATGGGGATCACGTTTTGACAGCTCATTAAAAGTATCTCAATTGACTTTGTAGTCCAAGACCGGATTCATAACAAAATATAAATTCAAATATTTTGTTAACAAAACAAAAAACTAATTAAAGTATAACAAAATTAATCATTATTTACACCAAGAAAAGAAAAACAAAATAAGGGTACGGCGACGAAATTCCCTTTTCTACTTTTCGCACAACTCTTTACATAGTCATACAGAGAAGTCACTTGTACACGAATAATCGGAATAATCGCTAATAATGTGTTAAAAATCGAGCCTCAGGCATTGATAGAAAATTCCCAGAAAGAAATGTATAGAAAAAAATTTTGTATTACATAATAAACACATAATGCAATGCCCCTCCTTTTTTTAAGTCGGTTAAAAATTAAAGTTTTTCATCCTCTATTTTATTCCTTAGAGGTTGATTTTCCAAAACCCCTGAAATAAGTGTTTCATTATAATATTTAAAAGAAGATATACTGAAATGTAATTATCTTCTTTTTTTAAAGAAATTGACTCATAAGGGTCGTCTTCATGTACCAGTAAATGTGGTTCTCAACCGCACTTTTTACCGACACGCAAATTACTGTACGCCATTATTGGTTAAAGTGAAGAAATAGTAGTTTAAGAAGTGCAATTTATAATAATACTATAATTACGTTTTATATTCCCGTGGGATAACAACTAATCTTCCTTCGTCCTTCCCCAAGATCCACTCTATCTGCGTTCCCAATTTCATTAAAATCAGTTCAGTAGTTTAATCGGGAAAGCGTAGCAGACAGACAGACAGAGTTACTTTCGAATTATAATATTAGTAGGGATGCTTGTGTGTTAGTGAAATAATAATATGTATTACGTTTAAATGTATAGCGAACTCATAGAGAGGTAGAAGAATGCGATAAATAAATAAATAACGTTTCACACTCATAGCCCCACAAAAGGGTAGATATACCCTGTGTCGTGGGTACCATGGACACACACAATGACAGAAACACGAAACACACAGACCGAGAACAAAAATTTAAACACTTCATTCAAATTTCTGTTTCGCCGGGAATCGAAACCGGGACCCTTCGATTAGCAGTCCGGCATGTTTCATACTTTACGTTACTGGCCAACGCATTTGACATTTTAATTTCGAAAAAGCAACCTCTGAGAGTTTAAACCTATAAAGTGCATCACAGCAATACCCACACAAAATAATTTGACTCTAAGTTCGAACACGGAAGAAGCTAAATTTCAAATCAGAAGCGGACTAAGACGTATCATATTTTTGAATATTTACTTCCTGGATTCAACAACAAAAAAACAGTTCCTTATTCGAATTTTGCATACCTGAATATGCGTCACCGTCACCATAATTCCGTGATCACTTATTTTTTTTATATTTTTAAAAAGCACTACATAAACAAATAGAAGATTCATTTATTAAGTTGGATATAGTTGAGGAAAACTATTTGCACTAATTTTATATTAGTGAAAACGGAAAACGGAGGAGTTTTGGCGGGAAGTCGAAAAAGACATATTGTGCTCTTGTTTTATTTTCATTTTCTTAGTGTATTTTTGAGTTATATCGGATAAAGTTGATGGCATTTTGCTTGATATAGGTTAATGTGACAGTGCACGAGTGTTGTGAAATAAAACAACAGTGCGAAAACATGTTTTTTCGGCATGCCTCCAAAACTCTATCGGACGTGTTCTGGTAAAGTAGCCATCACTTTACTTGAACATTTGACTGACTAGACTGACTGATACCTGACTACTAACTGATTTTTTTCTACGACTACAAAGTGATGCAAAAATTTTACTTGACGCTGGCAATATGCACAGAGTTTGCGACGCCATTATTAAAATTGAAAAAAAAAACGGGTTAGAGGGTCCACGCGGTCGAAGCCAATGGCTATGAATTGCCTACGATTTTAATATAGCAATACGAGTATATCGTCTTACATCGTATTTCAAATGGATATAGAGAAGTTCGAGATATATCCTGGAATAGCAAATAGGCTATTTTTATCCTGCGGGGACTCATAAAACCGGTCCACGCAGGGGAAGCTGCTGGTGGAAGGGTAGTCTATCATAATAATAAATAATAATAATAAATATCTTTGGACACAATGCCATCTGATTCCAAACTAAGCAGAGCTTGTACTATGGTAATCAGAAAGCTGATAAACATACTTATATAATTTTAAATACATACTTAAATAGATAAATTAACACTCAGACACAGAACAAATAGTCATGTTCATCACACAAATATTTGTCCTGGGTGGGAATCGAACACACGACCTCACGCTTCGCAGTCGGCTCATCACCCACTACGCCACGGAGGCTGTCAAATATTTCATAAATGTGAAAGTGTGTTTGTTTGATTGTTTGTGATTATTTTACGTTGCATTTGTGCTACATATCAAACTTATTTTTTGTTCTGATATATTTGGAGGCTGGACACTAACATAGGCAACTCTTTCCTGGGAAATAGTCCCTCGGACGGAGGCGAGGACGAAAAGCTAGTTTTGTATAAAGACCATTATTTTTTTAATGTACATCTTTTATTTTGTACACAAAGACATTACAAAACACATTTAAAGAATAATTTCACAAACAATTTTCACAAACACATTTAAAGAATAATTTCAATAAAACATGACATGTACAGGGCACTGCTTAGCTCTAAAATAAATTTCTTGTAGGTGGTAAAACTATTATGGTTCGCCCAGGGAAGTACCACCGCTGCACTCACTTCAGCCGAGAACCAATTCTATTGTTTCGGTGGAAAGGTGCAGTTGCCGGCCACACTTACATAAGGCGACCACCAGACTCCGGAGTAGCAGCGCAACTGCATACGAGTCGTATGCAGTTGCGACGATGTCGATGTCGTATGATACGACCTCAGACAAGACTTACCTATGCTTGCTTGGGGTTGTGTGCAAATGTCCATGGGCTGCAGCGACCACTTAACGCCACGTGGCCTGCCTGCTCGTCTGCTACTCCATTCAAATAAAAATTCTGAAAATATGACAAATTTGTTTTTTAGACAATTAAATTTACGAAGTTTAAATTATTTGAAATAATCATAGACTGAACGATTATTATTATTTGTATTCGTAAAAAAACAATTAAAACAAGGAATTTTGTTATATATCTATGAAAAATAGAACGACTTGAAAATAAAAAAAATGCTTATAAAATTAAAAAAACACCAAGTGTTTACATTGCCCTTGAAAATTATATATTTTCGTTAGTGTACATATTATTATGAGAGTTAATAGTTTATTGTCCACTTAAAAGATGTTTAAAAGGAAAAACATTTAAAAGTTCAATTCACAGTTACTATACCATACGCGTTAATGAAATTCAATGACTATCGTAATATTTCCGTATCAGTGGCAATAACCTTTTGGTATTTGCAGAGCTTGCAGATTTTAATAACATGTTTAAAAAACAACTATTTTCCTTGTTTCGATTCACATGACATGTTATGGTTATGGCAAATAGTTACCTTATCTTATTTACCACTGTTATTGCATTGCAGGCACTTTAAAGGTTTATTGAACTTGTTAATAAATTTTATATGTTTAGCTACCTAAATAACTAAGCTTTTACAAAAATACCTTTTAAACCCCCAATTCTTGATACATTTAAAATCTAAATCTCGGAAACGGCTCCAACGATTTTCATGAAATTTAGTATGCGTGGGGTTTCGGGGGCCACAAATTGGTCAAGCTAGGTTTCATTTTTCACCAACTTAAACAAAAGACTGTCTAAATTTAACACAAACGCAAAAAAAAACATAAAAAAGGAAAAACTTATATACAAACTAGTCTTCCGCCAGCGGCTTCGCCCGCGTGCATTCATTTTAAATGTTCCCGTAGGATAAAAACCACTCTATCTGTGTTCCAAGTTTCGTTAAAAATGGTTCAGTAGTTTAAGCGGGAAAGCGTAGCATACAGTTACTTACGAATTTATAATATTATATTATAGTGTGGATTTTACAAAATGTATATTATTATATATGTAAAAAGGACGTCCAACCACGAATGATAAAATAATAACGAATTAGATTACTGACTATCAAATACGTACAATCAGATAAAATCGTACAGAAATTCAATCGCAATCCCTATTTGAATATATGAATATTTTTTTCAACCTTTTTTTATGTCCCACTGCTGGGCACAGGTCTCCTTCTCACAAGTGAGAGGAGTTTAGGCCATAGTGACCACGCTGGCCAAGTGCGGTTTGAAGGATGGCATGCTTTCGAGAAATTATGAATTTCTCTCTGGTATGCACGGTGATCGAGAACATCGTAATGAAATAAATATCACGATATTTTCCAACACCGTGGAGCAGTGATAAATGAGCACATTAAAAAAATTATTTTGTTAGAAGTGTGAGACGAGGATTTGAACCCGGCATTTTCTGCGTCAGAGACGGCGCTCCTTACCCCTCGGTCATCGCCGTTCAATACCTAGAATAAGATGCTTAAAATTATTATTGCTGTTTTAAACAGTCTAACATATTCCAACATACAATATTATAACTTAAAATGAACTAAAATATTTTGTTTTAACAATAATCTTAACGGATCATCGACTTTTGATGCCTACCCACCGCCCAGTGAGAGAAAGAGATGTTCTCACTGGGTCAATGAGAGAGAAAAAAGTCGGCTGGAAAAACTCAGTTAGGGGAACAAAACCTCTTTGTTGCGTTATTTTTTAATTTTTCTTTATGCATACTTTATTTGTTTTACTTTGCAATTATTTCCAGAGTTTTACTTCAAATTAAGAAAAAAAAACAAATTAATAAAGAAAAAAACATCAGATTAGAATGGTTTTGCAATATCGCAAATAATTATTAGATACGCTAATAAAATGCTTCTTATAAATCGATTGTATCCAAATCGGCTTTGTTCTGAATGGGCCGTATTTTCTCAAACCGCAACCGCGAACTGTCGGAAGGATAGACTTCAAGGCACCAAGGATTTATTATATTTATTTACACGGTAATTCTTTAACTAGCTAAACACACATTGGAGTTTTATAGGAGCTTAAAAAAGGCATGTTCTTACCCTTTTTAAAAGACTCCGACAAAAATGAAGAAATTCTCAATTCAACTGAATTTATTTTACGTAGTGGTATTCCAACCAAACTGCATGGGTGCAGCGTGGTGGAGTAAGCTCCAGGCCTCCCCAATAATACGGAAAAACCCGTGCCCAGCAGTGGGACGCAAAAAGGGTTGCAGCCATTCCAACCATCCATCCATGAGCCTTTAAAATAGCTGGACATAGGCCTCCACTAACATTCACCAGGTTTCCCGCTGTCTTCTTCAGGTCGTCCGTCCATCTGGTTGGAGGGCGGCCTGTGCTCCTTCTGCTGACGTGGTCGCCATCAAACCCATACGTGTGGGGTATCTATGGATAGGTCTTCAAAAGTGATATTGAGGTTTCTTATATCATTTTTTTCTAAACTGAATAGTTTGCGCGAGATACACTTCCAAAGTGGCAAAGTTGTGGTGTGTCCCCCTCCTGTAATTTCCAAAATAAGAGAATGATAAAACTAAAAAAAATATATGATGTACATTACGATGCAAATTTCCACCGAAAATTAGTTTGAGCGATATTTAGTAAGTAGTTTTTTTTAATACGTTATAAATCATAAACCACAATTTACCTTTCATTCAATTTTAATGCAATGATTTCTATGGATAATCAAAGGAAATGATGTATTTCTGTTGCCGCTATTTTCATACAAATACTAAAAATAGAATAAAATAAATATTTAAGGGGGCTCCCATACAATAAACGTGATTTTTTATAGATAATGGTACGGAACCCTTCGTGCGCGAGTCCGACTCGCACTTGGCCGGTTTTTTAGTTTGTTTTAAACCTTAAATATAGTACTTTCCCATTGATCCAAGTTAAATTTGACGAGTACATTTTTAATCGTTCTAATAATACTATCCAATGTTATACGAACTTATAATATTACTAGCGAACCAGGCAGACGTTGTCCTGCCTTCAAGTATCAGAACTAATCAGTTTAAGATATAAGCTATCCTATCTTTCAAGTTGGATCAAACTGCACACGGTGTGCAAATTTTATTAAAATCGGTTAAGTAGTTTTGGAATCCATCGCGGACAAATAACGTGACACGTAATTTATATAATTTTTTTCAACCTTTTTTTATGTCCCACTGCTGGGCACAGGTCTCCTTCTCACAAGTGAGAGGGATATAGGCCATACTCCACCACGCTGGCCAAGTGCGGATTGGTGGACGTCACGCCTTCGAGAAATTATGAATTTCTCTCAGGCATGCACAGCGATGGAGAACATCGTAACCAATTAAATATCACGATATTTTCCATCACCGTGGAGCAGCGATAAATGCGCACATTACAAATTTCTTTGTCAGAGGTGCGCGCCGAGGATTTGAACCCGGGATCGGTCGCATAGAAGACCGCGGCTTTTACCACTCGGCCATCGCTGTACAGCTCGCTCGATCGCTTATATATATTAAGATAATGTAATTACAAATTTATGTATGCAATGTTCTTTTTACATCTGTTCTTTCAAATTTTGATCCTAGTCCTGCTTTATGTTCACTAAAATGATAAATAATGCGGATAAACAATCAATCCAAATTTTATTTTAAACCAAAATCTTTAAGTCAATACCTTTAAATAAATTGCGTAATATTATGCTAGATCGTATGATCTTATCTCATCCCCTTGATCCGAAAGGGACACACATATATCAGATACATAGAATATCAATAGGCTTAGTAAATCATCACTGTATTACGTGCCCAGTTTCCATAATATAAAAGGTAAAGAGCGAAAAATCCCCATCGTTTTCCTGTTACACAATAACAGAACTGTTAGATTAATTGATATTCCAAGAGGGGTTTTCGTCGTATGTATCTTTCTCATGCTTATCGTGTTTTTACGTTAAAACTGTATGCCTACTGCCAACTTTAGTAGTTTTGGACCAGTTTAGATTTTAAGTTTTATTTACATTATAATTGTATTATTGTGTTAAACTGAATAAATTTATTAACATGACAACGTGTGACCTAAAAGTATGTCAATTGACAGCCTCCGTGGCGTAGGGGGTGATGAGCCGACTGCGAAGTGTGAAGTCGTGTTCGATTCCCACCCAGGACAAATATTTGTGTGATGAACATGACTATTTGTTCTGTGTCTGGGTGTTAATTTATCTGTTTAATAGGGATCAGATGCTAAAACTTTTTATAGCATCTGTCCAGGCGATTGATCCAGATTACGGATGATCAGAGGGCTGGCACTTACCTCGGCCAGAGAATAAGCTTGGCTATTCAACGAGGTAATGCTGCCAGTATTCTGGGCAATCATCCTCATGACAGCAATCTGGATGCGGCTTTTTATATAAATTAGTTTTTAAATATTTTAGTTTTTAGTTTTTGTAAGTATTTATTGTATAAATTTATTTAAGTATGCATTTAGAATTATAAAAGTATGTTTATCAGCTTTCTGATTACCATAGCTTAGTTTGGGATCCGAAGGTGTTGTGTCAATCTCAAAGATATTTATTATCATTTATTTTTATATTTTTTTTAAATTTAGATGCGCTAGTATTATTTTTTTAATAATGCGCACTTCTAAATTATTCATTTTATATTGAATACTAACACGAGACCTTAGACCTTCTTCTCCAGTTCTATCAGAGATGTATATCGAGTCCTATCCCAAAATCTGTTCTTAGCGAACGTCTTCCCGTTAAGTGATTAACTTACGGCGAAATTTAAAAAAGAGTCATCAAAATCGGTTTACCCAATAAAAAATCAGAGATACGTACAGTTCGGGTAACTTTGAACATTTTTTACATTATTTGTATTGTTACGACTTTGAGCACCTATATCTCGAAAACAAAGCGTCGTACAGCAAAACCCCAAAAACGCATAAACAGGTATTAGGTCTACTATCGAACAGTGAAGAAAGTTCTCGAAAAATCAGTCATAAGAAAAACATCGATTTCTACGAGTAAACAAATTCGGGATCCGCGGCGAGTACGTACCTATATAAAGCGTACATGTATTGGTAGTTTACATCGCGGGCCGCGGCTATTGTTTGACTGTACATAGTGTGTAATAATAACTAATAACATAAAGGAAGGTTCGGGACGGGCCTATTGTATTTGGTGGTTCGGGAAATTTCTGGAGAACCATGGGCAGCCGTATAAGGCACGCGCCGAGCCGCGACTGGGCAGTAGGGATGGCGATTCTTTCCGAAAAAGATCGATTTTTGAATCGATTCGAATCGTGACCTAATGAATCGATTAACGAAAAATCGATCTTTTTTTAACCGACTTCAAAAAAGGAGGAGGTCACTCAATTCGACCGTATAAAAGCTTTTTTTATGTTTTTTCGCGGATAACTTTGTCGTTTATGAACCGATTTTGATGATTCTTTTTTGTTCGAAAGCTTATACTTTTGAGGTGGTCCTATTGTCACCAAGTCAAGATCTGACGATGGGATTCCAAGGAAATCGAGGGGAACTCTCAAATATAGCCCCACATAATAATGTGGAAATATCGCTAATTATGTTTACACAATACAGGATTATTAAATTAAAAGTACTAAAAAGTGTGAAATTATATAACTTTATAACAAAAACAAAACCGCTTTTAAACGGTAAAAAATAATATTGTTCAGTACTTCGCATTTAATACAAGTAAAATATTGTAATTAAACGATGTCTTATTAGTAAAATCAGGGAATTCAAAAATAAAAAATATTTCTATTACCATATCAGATCAGGTATAAAACAAGACATTTATTTTCTAAATGTCTTGGTTACATTTAAATTTTTATAAAATAAATAATTAAATGTATCATATAGTTCCAAATGCTTAATATCTAAGCTTTTTAAAAACAATAGTCTGTTAAGTCTACTGGGATCCGTGAGGATCTGCTCATCACTTGTGATATTTCCGGCAATTGAAAAAAGTCGCTCACAAGGAACAGATGATCTTACGATACTCATATACAAACGTAATGTTTTTTCTATCAAAGAGAGTCTAAGGAAACTAAACACACAGCCATCTAGCGAGTTTTTGAGTAATTAACCCTTTAACAGGCAACACTCTTATAATACGGGTACATTCAACTATTTGTAAATAATTTTATGGTTTACACCAAAACAGAAAATATCGAATTTCGAATTTCAAGGGTGAAATATCGATTCACTGAATCGATTCAGTACTACATATCGATCTAAAAATCGATCATATTGGACTGAAAAATCGATTCTTCGATTAATCGATCTCAAATCGCCATCCCTACTGGGCAGTTCATTTCCGGAAGTGAACCCGAAGCGATCTCTACCAAGCGACAAGGAAGAATTATTTCGACGACTCAAGCGAAGATATTGGACTATAGTGATTATGCATTGTGATTCGGACTCTGTGAAGTAGATTTTTGTGGAAGCTGACAATAAACGCCTTCTACGTTACCAACGGCATTTTCATTACCCATAGCGCGTAACAATATTATTAAAACTGATTTCTATTTATGACACCTTTATTTTATTGAATGAATAGTGTCCTTTTGCGTTGGTTTTTCTGTCTAACAAAATAAATTTGCGGAAGAAACAACAGAACTACCCATAATTTTCCCTAAAACTCGAATTTTCATTAATCATGAAATTTGGGTAACTGTGAATAATTTTTTTTGAATGTAAAAACCTTAATATTTTAAGGTTTAGGTAAAATAAAAAGAAGGTATAATTAAATTTAAAAACCTAATCTATAAAAATGACATCTACACTGACGTACAAAAGTTACAAATAGCTTGGTTTTGCCATATGAATCAAAGTGGACTAATTTATTCAATGATTCCAAATCAGAGCTCAAAAACTTCCAGCAACTTCACCACGGAAAAGGCGGAATTTTCAGAATTATGGCATTAACAGTTTATTTTTTAATTTTCATTTGGTACAAAAACATTTTGGCAATCCATTATATACAGTTATTATATTGAAACATCAAAAAGTTTCGATATAATAATTTTTTTAATCTTTTTTCCAACTTTGTTCAAAGTTAAACGTCAATTCAAAGGTACCCAGAATGACTGAACATTTTTGTAAAAAATAACCGTGTAAATTGAGAAGCTCTTTCTTTTTGTTAAATTCGATTAAAAAGTACGTTAAGACATAACTCGTTGGAAAAACCCATTCCATTTTATTCTGCCAAAGGACCAAGCTGCAAAGCACTAATGACCCCGCGAAGTCCCAGTTCATCACAAAGTTTATTGGGATTCAGCGCGCACGTGCGTCCAGCGCATTCGCTTAGCTACGGATTCCAGTCACGCCAATGTCACACACGCTTAGCATTCCCCACTCGCTGTCATTTCGCCAGACTTTTGACATAACAAGGTTCAATGGAAGCGAATGACATTACTCTCACCGTGAACTAGTATCGAATCTGGCCATAACCTTTCCGATGTATTTCAGGATATAGTGTAAGTAGTTAATTGGTTGTAAGGATTAAATTATGCTCTTGACGATTCGATTAACTTCAGTGTGTTGCCGTCATAAAACAAAAATAATGATAAATTTAAATCATGTACTGGTTTTTGAATTGTTTTTATGAAATAATTAATAGTTATATTATAATTTTCAATACTGAATTTTTATTGCTAGGAAAATAAAAATAATCTCAATGGTCACTTTTATGAGTCCTTTTTGAGACCTGAGAGCCAAAAAACAGTAAAAAATAAGAAGTCAATATTATTGCAAAGAGGCCTTGATATTATTTAAATTAAAATACAAAAAGGTGCAAGAAGATAAAATTATTTGGAATGATGCACTAAAATCTAAAACGATTTACCGTACACAACTGGTACACTGGTGCGCAAATCAGTTTGCACAGTTAAATCGCTACGATATATCATTACGTGTGTAGCAGTCTGTCATCCGATGGGGTGAAGCAAATTGGAATTTCTTCACAAATGCCAATTTGCTTCACTGCTTCCAATTTGCTGAACTATATTGAAACCTGAACAGTTCAGTTCTATTTTCAACAGAGCCGACGTGGTAGCCATATGTGATTTTCATTTTTAATAATGGCATCGCAAACTCTGTGCATGTTGCCAGCATCATCTATAATTTTTGCATCACTTAGTAGTCTTAGAAAAAATCAGTAAGTCATCAGATATCAGGCAGTCTAATCAGTCAGATATTCAAGTAAAATGATGGCTACTTTACCAGAACGTGTCCGATGAAGTTTTGGAGGCAAAAAACATGTTTACGCACTGTTATTTTATTTCACAACACTCGTGCACTATCATTAACCAATATTGAACAAAATGCCATCAAATTTATCCAATATAACTCATAAATACACCAAGAAATTTAAAATAAAACAAGAGCACAATATGTATTTTTTGATCCAATAATGGGGAGAGACCCGTGTCCAGCAGTGGGACGCAAAAAGTGTTACAGACATTCTTTATTTCTCCTAGTATTTCTAAATCTACACCTAAGATGAATGTGCAATATGATTGAAACTATTTATTAAAATCCTAAAGAGATTATTTCTGACAAGGTCATATTGCGATCGGAAATCCATTTACCAATATTTGTAATATTTGTTCCAGTGTTTGACGCTACGGCCAAGCCTCCGTCAGGCATACTGAGTGGAAACGCGAACCAGTATGGAGACTTCGACGAGTGTTTGGGAATCGATGGCGCGGTTAGAGGAAAGTACTGCTTGGCGTCTCTTGAAATAAACCTTGGTGACATTGGATACGAACATTTGGACTACTTGGTACACAGCGGACATTACATTAGAAGCAATGTTACTGATGTAAGTAGATTTTAACGCAACTTTTAAAGGTGTCTATATAAACTAGCAATGGGTAGGTAGGGTAAAGTACTAGTATTCATCATTCTATTGAAAAATGGTCAAAAGTTACACTTTTTCTATGAATGACTAGTACCGGGGCACTGGCAAAATCTGACGATGGTACGGACGTTTACTTTGCCTACTTAGTATGTGATCAATTTAATGAATGAATGAATTTATTTATTTGCATAAATGTGCGTACATATAAGTTGTTACATTATAATCTCCAGCCTCCTCAGACAGCCTCCGTGGCGTAGTGGGTGATGAGCCGACTGCGAAACGTGAGGTCGTGGGTTCGATTCCCACCCAGGACAAATATTTGTGTGATGAACATGACTATTTGTTCTGTGTCTGGGTGTTAATTATCTATTTAGAATTATATCAGTATGTTTATCAGCTTTCCGATTACCATAGTACAAGCTCTGCTTAGTTTGGAATCAGATGGTTTTGTGTGAATTGTCCAAAAATATTTATTTATATTTATTATTTAATTATCCTGCATATTTTACCCGTATAACTCGGCCTGCAAATTTTTAAGAAATTAAAATAAATTAATTTAACTGACTGAATACTGTAAACTAGAAAACAAGTAACACAATTATTAGTAAGTAGATTTATTTTATTGATTGACCAAAATTATTTTTCCTTAGTGGTGAAATTTTAAATCACGAGAAACATAGAAATAGCCTGCTTCCGATTTCCTCTTTAATATAGTTTGAAAAGACTTTTCGAAAATGACATTGTGCTCTTGTTTTATTTTCATTCTCTTGGTGTATTTTTGAGTTATATCGGATAAAGTTGATGGCATGTTGTTTGATATAGGTTAATTACAGTGCACGAGTGTTTGTGAAATAGAATAACAGTGCTAAAATATGTTTTTTCTGCTTGCCTCCAAAATTCCATCGGACACGTTCTAGTAAAGTAGCAATCGCTTTACTTGAATGTTGGACTGACTAGACTGACTGATTACTGACGACTTACAAACTGACTTTGTTATTACTTCGTTCAGTTTCATTGAAACTGGCAAAAAATTGATGCAAAAATTATACTTGACGCCGCGCTGGCAGTATGCACAGAGTTTGCGATGCTATAATTGAAAAGAAAAAAAAATAGTTTGGAAAATGTAACAATGTCATTGTGATTGACAGCACATTTTGCGAAAAAAAACAATCTTTGAGATCTAACCGACCGACAGCAATGACTGAAATATTAAAACAAGTTACTTAAATAATTAATATAGTAAAATATGTCTTGGCAATAAAATGTATAAAATTTTAAAATTTTAGAATGCCTTTTACAATTAAAAATGAACAAGCAGTCCTCTTATTGCAATTTAACAAACAAGTAGAGCAGTCGATAATTTAATTTTTTACATTGCGTTTATTTTTCTAGAAATTAATATAAGAAATTGAAAGGAAAGAAGAAAAAAGAAAGGAACAGTTGCAAAAAATAGGGTTGTTATAGCACAACATAACTGTTAATATTAATCTGTTTTACTTCGAGAAGGTATTTCGGGCGTTGCATTCGATGTTGAAACAATACTGCAAGCGAGAATGCATGTCACACCTTACGGGTCAGAAAGCCGCCCATGACCTATGGTTAAGATTACTGCAGCTTACAGTCATTATGGCCCGGGACATATGAATACATAAATAATGATCGTGCGAAATTTACCTGTCTTACTTGCATAGCAAGGAGTCGTATAAATAATATTATGCTTTTAGGCAAGTGTAGATCAAGATCTTGGAATTATAACTTGGGCTCAGTAAATAAATTGACTCCAATCATTACATATTGATATTAAAAATGAAAAATACGTCGACAGGTCACGCATATTGTTGGAAACTAACGCATTTTTATACTTGACGCTGGCAATATGCACAGAGTTCTCTGTCATTAATGAAAGAAAGAAAAACTAATTCATTCCTGTAATCTGTGGTGCGTAAAAAGGGCGCGAAAGACCTATGGCACCGCTTTTACCCGGCCCGGCGCGTGCGGAGGGCTTTAAAACGACAGAAATGCGGTTGTGATTGTGTACCCACAGTACCCACTTCAGTAACCTACCTCACTTGCAAATTTTGTACTTCATATTAGTAAAATGTGGTGTAAAGTCGTCATGTTTCTAGCCCGCCATTTGCAGTATGAAATTTTTATTCGAAAACACTACCACTAGGTAACCTAACGGATCAAACGCTTGCTCGGCTTTTAAAGTAAGAAATTTTATTTATGTCATATTGTAAGCAATAAAAAGCAAATGTACTGTTAAGTATTTACATTTTATAGAGACATTTTGGTAGCGGCTACCTAAAATTTAGTTGTGCGCTTAGAGCATCACAGTATTGACTCCCATAAGAGTACCTACAGGCAAACGTTTGCGTTCTACGCCAGCCAAAGGGCTATATGCGCGATTTCATTATTACAATCATAAAGTACATTTACAATACTTGGATAACGTAAAGATAAATTACATTATAAATCACTGAATGAAATAAAATAATTCATTCAAATGTGTAACTGTAATACCGCAATATTGTAAAGTTGACAATATTTATTTGCACTTGTCATTATTGTAATCGTTATGTTATGCAATATAATGTCTGTATAACCAGTGTTATAATTGATGGTAAATCGTAAATACCTACTGTACGTGATCAATTTATGATAGTACATATCAATATATCAATGTTTCAATCATATCAATGTTTATGATGGTACAAGTTTACATCAATTTTATCTAACATATGAGATTACCTACTAGTAATCCGACCTGGCATCGGCCGCGTGATTTGAGTTTATTACTTAACTAATAGGTATATCCCACGGGAAAAACTGTCTCATGTTCTTTCCTTAGTTCCACTCACACACAACACTCATTCACACGCATTTATGTATATTAAGTATATATAAATAGCATAAATTGTATAAGTCTTCAGCATAACTCTTAATAGCATTGGATAATTTTATTGTGCGTACGAATAATAACTTCCGATACCATAAACATTTCGGAATGAATGGGACAGTGTTAAACAGTATGCGCACTAGGAGACAAGCCAAAAATATCCACGACATTATAGTTAAGGCACAGATTACTGAATGGTTACTAAAGTTTTATGTTTTATGTTGTAATTATGTGTTGTGTTATGTTGTAATGGTTACTAAAATTTTGGTGTACATAGACATACGAATAAAATTATGTGCATATAGTCTTCAAAATTTTACTTAACATGCTTTGGAGTTTTAGAGAAATTTCTATGCAATATTTATAAATCACTGTCTTTGTTGTTGCTACCTACAAAAAACTCTCACCAACAAACAGGGTTGACTGGTAGAGAATGCCTCTCGGCATTAAGTCCGCCCTTTGTACAACATAGTTAAGTTGTGACAATAAAGTGTAAATAAGTAAATAAATAAATAAATAAAAGTAACCTAAGGGGCGTTTTTCAATCCCAACTAAAGTATTCGTCGCATAAATGTTACCCCTATCATCGTTACTCTTATGAATCATGAAAAGATAGCGAATACTATCTACTCCCTAACACTAAAATCTGGGTTGTAAAATATAAAATAATTACCTTATGACCTTACCAATTTAATACAGTAGTTATATCAAGGAAGGGTGATATTTACGAAAAATATTCGTGTAATGCATCGTATATACGAAAACATATACCAATTTGACCTTGCCACTTTCACACACCTCAGAGTCAACCTACATACTAGATATAGGATGAAAAAAATGTTTTGTACGTAGTTATCCCAAATAATTTAAAATGTTTTATTTTCTTAAATTTTTTTTGAACAGGATTTTTGTAATCCTGCTTTTAACATCATTGAACTATATTAACAGACGACTACGAAGAGACTACTACGTAGTAGTAGTAGTACCGTCAGCTTTTTTGTGTTAATAACATTAGGGGTCGTTTGAATCTTTTGCGTAACATAATAATTTTAGAGTATTATGCAAGTGAAGAGCGTATGGCCCGGCGGCTAGCGTAGAACGCAAGCGATCTATGCAGCTAATCCAAGCGAGCGCGGTCGCGTGTGAGATAGATACCCGCTAGTGACAAAAATTTCATGCGCGTTTCCATGCTTCGGAGGGCACGTTAAGCTGTTGGTCCCGTTTGTTGTCGATAGATAAGTCAAAGTCAAAGCCAATTAGGCATAATAATATTGTTTATGATCAATCCAATAAAATCGTTTTAAAAAGTTGGCAACCAATATAAAAGTTAACCAAAACGAACGGTTGACTTACTTTTTGTACTTGTTGCATAATTTTCTTTTTTTATATATAAATAAAATAATAATAATAAACGTTACACACTCATTGCCCCACAGTAAGGTAATTAATACTCTGTGTCGTGGGTACCATGGACACATACAAAGACAAGAACACAAACACCCAGACCGAGAACAGCAAAATTCTGTTTCGCCGGGAATCGAACGATCGATTGGCAGTCCGGCATGGTAACCATTGTGCCACGCGGGTCGTCAAATATGCGAGGGCTTTAACCATAACCTCATGTTCCTAACTTGTCCCATGCTTTTTACTCTGAATTGATATTTTGAGGTAATTAATTATGATTGATTGTTCGACCTTATGAATCAGTTTATACTACTACTGTAATATAAACTATTATTAATTATTACCCGTCATTAAAATTCATTTTCTACTTTTTGGTTCCATTAGCTATAAAAGCGTGTTTTTTTTTTGTTATTTAAACAATTTTTTTTATAAGTAGAATTCTTTTTCATACTGCATTCCGATGACAATTTGATAAGTATGCAAAGTTTAAAATTAATCTGACATCTAGAAGTACGTCAAAATCGTGTTTAAAACACACGTTACACACGACCGAAGCTAATAATGGCGTGTTAAAAATAAGCAGCAGCTCCATACTTTGCTCTGAAATTTAGTGACTAAATAGGCGATACGTATGTAATTGTGCAGAATTAACAAAATCATTTTACTGATTTTACTATCAATAGATGTGTATTATTTTCCCTAATCAAACAAGATTGGGTTTAAAAGTATTAAGTGGGTCACGATGGGGCAGTGACAAAATTACCGAGCCATGCCAGAATAATGTTTGGGAAGCACTGGTGTGTCTTGTAACATCATTGCATGTACATTTATGGCCACATACCAAATAATGTGACGCTATGACAACTTTGGCATGTCATAAAATGTTCTGATATTTCATTAATTCCAGACACGGCCGCAAATAACATTATAATACGAGAATCATGCATCATTTTTACATTTGTCTGTGACGTCAACAGAGCCTAGCAACTAGCAACCAAATAGATTGACTTATGTATAAAATCATACTTAGTTAAAACTAATTTTCAATCTATACACCTATACAATAAAATAAAATTGGAGTGTCTGTTTGTAATATCTGGGGGTACGGCAGTGCCCCCACCAAGTCAAGCAAAAAAGCGTCACGGCCGTACCATCCTTTTCTCGAAGCAATTCAGACCATTTTCGACCCCCTGTAACTTCGTTGTGGATAAAACTAGAAGACTGAAATTTTCAGTAACCATGCAGGCATTGTAAAGACACGGTATATTTCAAATTTCATTCAATTTGAACGAGTATTTTAAGAATTTTAACGGGTCAAATTTCTTAATTTTGTCACTCACTGACTCACCGATCATCAAAATTCTAAGGCACTTCTAGCAGACCTAGAAGCTTCAAATTTGGAATATAAGTAGTGTTTGGTGTATGAATCAAGGAAAAACTAAAAAATCTAGAAAAGACCGCAAAGAAAATTAAGCCCATACAGCCAAGTCTTCAGTTAAATTTTTCAATATTGGCTTTATTCGTAACGATGTTTTACGGCAGTTATTATTATTGCGTGCGAAGCCGGGGGTTTAAGCTAGTCCCATATAAATATAGGCGCATGTCAAAGCCTCCCAGAAAAACGCATAGAGTTTTATATAAATATATGGAGACTTGGCCATCGCCTGAAAACACGTGTAAATTCAATCGCCTGAAAACACATGTAAATTCAATTATTTAGTGCGATGGCCAAGTCTCGATATATTTATATAAAACATTAAAGAATTTTAATATTGATATGCGTCACTATAAGATGCTGTTAATTATTACGTAACAACTTAATGCTTCGAGTACGGAGATTCCAGACACAATTGATTTTCAATTGTTATAGACCACGATCGTGGTCTTAGAGACTGGACGTATTAAGACAGAAAGTCGCTTAAGTAGAGACTGAATAAATTAATAACCGACTTGGTATTACATGGATCTCACAACTTTTTACCGCAGAACAACTGAGTTGCGAGACTTGGTTTTATTGACAAGTATTGTTTTTGATGGGATTAAACCGTTTTTTACTACATGGATATGAATCTATATACGGTAGGTATACCGAAATAATTTTTATTACAATTTTTGTCTGTCTGTCTGTTTGTTCCGGCTAATCTCTGAAATAGCTAGACCGATTTTGACAGGTCTTTCAATGGCAGGTAGCTAATGTAATAAGGAGTAACTTAGGCTACTTTTATGTTAGAAAAATTCAGAAACTAAAGTCCACGCGGATAAAGTCGCGGGCAGCTGCTAGTCATAATATAAGATTCCACATTAAGACCTGGGACTTTCAGGTTTTTCCCAGTAGTCAGATTGATGGTTAGTTTAGTCTGACCTACGAGATCTTTTTTCCGTTATTCAGATTTATTTGACAGCTGAAAAAAGAATCTCATGTATTCACTTGACGCAATGTTTTTAATATCCCACCGGTTTGGGGGGTGCGCGCGTTATTTGGAACTCCGTGCCACCAGTGAACTCTCGATATTTGGGAGATGGATCTCTATAGGTAAAGCCTGAAGCTTACTCCACCATGATGTCCTAATGCACGTTACGCGTTATTAGTGTCACGCACTTCTTTTAATAATATTTTACACTTTATGGATGCATTGTGGTTGTCGCGAATATTTTGAAATATTCATATTATCTTAATTTTGCCGGAAAAAAGATAGACTTTGTTTAGAAATAAAATAGCAATGGAACTGAATGGCTTGTTTGAAGCTTCACATAGTTTTTACTTTTTTTATCTGAGTTTTTAAATAAATTACAAGATTCTAGTACATAACTATCAAAGTTATGTTTTTTCACGTTTCCGCACTTTAATAAACTATTGCAAATTTTGTACAGTTAGGTACGTTCAATTTTTTTTATAACGTAATCATTGTAAAAAACTACGTATCCATTGTCTCTTGTATTAAAAATATAATCAGTTTTGACGTGATAACGTCTTTAAAATGGTTTTAGTCGGGTGACATGTTCAGAAACTTGTGTCACACCAAAACCTCACGAGCGCGATCGCAGGTATAACGAGAGAGAGACGGACCGATCTCTCGTCTCATCTCGAGCGCTGCCAGTCATTCCGTGAAGCATAGCGTTCGAGTGAGTGGACCGATCTTCCGTCTCTCTCACTCTAGTGGCATACAAACGAATGGAGATTTTCTCGTGCGGACGTTATCACGTAAACATCTCGATCGTAAACCTACTTTACAAACAATTTGCCGTTTTTTTTTACCTTTGATCTATATCATAGATCAGACTTATCTGGGTTCCGATGGCAAAAAAGATAGTCTGACTTCCCAAAAGGAAAAAGATAATTGCATATTTTTGTTACAACTTACGGTCACGTAAATTATATCAAGTTCATTGAACTCATTTTACTTATGTCGTAACATAATTGCATGTCAGTGACATATCAGGTTACGATAAAGTACTATTGCATAAGTTTATTGAAATGTAATACCTCCTTCTGTGTAAGCTGTTATTTATTGCAAACTCTTCATATTTTCAGGGTACCACAGATTAATATTAACCCTCTCACTTTTTTATTTGTATGGAGTAGCAGAGCATGCAGGCCACCTGGTGTTAAGTGGTCGCTGCAGCCCATGGACATCTACACAAAACCTCAAGCAAGCATATTTAAGTTTTGTTTGAGGTCGTATGCAGTTGCGCTGCTACTCCGGAGGCTGATGTCGCCTCATGTAAGTCTGGCCGCCAACTGCTTTTTTCCACTGGAACACAATAAAATTGATTCACGGCAGAAGTAGGTACAGCGGTGGTACTTCCCCAAGCGAACCATTAAGTTCTACTATTCGAAATCTCATTCATTGAAACTTTAAAACGCTTTATAAGGATACTAGCTGTGCTCCGCGGTTTCACCCGCGTTAGAAAGAGAAGTGAACCAAACTTTACAGGATTATTCGTTGGACCAATCTGAAGATTCTCCGAGAATTTCATTGAAATCGGTCCAGCCGTTTCGGAGTCTGTAAGGAACATACATACACACTTTATCTTTTATAGATATGATTGACTAAAATAGGTATGTTTGGTGTTATTTTAGCGCAAACAATGTGTCTAATGACAAAAACGAAAACATATATAAGTTATAAGAGGCTTATGTTGTAGATTGATATTATATTTTTGGCTAAGTAGGCAAATTAAAAAAAAAATCTTTTTTAGTATCCTTATAAATGCATAAGTACACTCTGGTTTTAAAAATGTATAGGTTCTTTAACACAAGTGTTGTGTTTTGAAAAGGAAGTCATTAATAGTATTTCTTGAAACTTTCTTGAAAATCATCCTTACTAATATTATAAATTAGAAAGTAACTCTGTCTGTCTGTCTGTCTGCTACGCTTTCCCACTTAAACTACTGAATCAATTTTAATGAAATTTGGAACACAGACAGAGTGAACCTTGGGAAAGTACATAGGATGGTTTTTATAATAATAATAATAATAATAAATTGTCAACAATTGTCTGAAATAAAAATATATTATTATTATTATTATTATTATCCTACGGGAACCTTTAAAACGGGTCCACGCGGGCGAAGCCGCTGGCGGAAGGCTAGTAACAAATAAAATTAGGATCATAAATTATCTAAAAGCTCCACGTGCAAAATTCTCTGTATCCAATTTATATTCTTTGCAATATTCTGTTCGAATACATTGTATGATGATAATTTACACAGTACGCATTTTAATGGTTGACTCAGAGCAAAAAAAAATAAAAATGGACATTATTTTGCCAGAAAATAGGCGAAAAACAACTTTGATGGTGCTATGGTGATAAGTAAGTATTTCAAACATTTTTATTTTATAATTTATTATTATTATTATTTATTTTATTTCGCGTATTTCGAGTTAGATTATACTTTTTCTAAGTGGAATAACTTGCGTGGTTCAATCGGGGAAGTTCTGCAGTCATGCAAGTATACTGTATTTCTCCAAAGAAATATAAGATGCGGAGACTGGCTTGATGAGGCGACTATCGGCCTCCAAAGTACTCAACTGCATGCGATCTCAGATAAGTCTCAAGTTTTGCGTAGATGTACTTAATAATTTACATAATTTTATTGCTTAATATCCTTCCTCTAGCGGCTTCGCCCGCGTGGACTCGTTTAATCGGTCCCCGTAGGATAAAAAAATAGCCTATGTGCTATTCCAGGTTTCATTGCTAATATTAAAATCATAGGCGTTTAGCCAGTTGCTTCAACCGCGTTGACCCTATTACGTGAAAACGACGTAGGAATGAAGCATTTTCCCGCGGTAAATAGTAGCCTATGTTACTCAGGGCGAATGTAGCTTTTGAGTTTATTCATCACAAACATACAAAAATACAAAAAAAAAATACAATAATTCAAATCCTTCCTCTTCATGATATTAGTATATATTTACTGATTGAAGTTATTGTAATTTGAATTAGATTAAAAATTTATTTAAAACACAATCCCCCCGACTGTCTGGCAGACCACTGACTCAACAGGCCACTATCTGGTTCGATTATAAATAACCGCTGCATCTCGTTAAATTTACCATAATAGGTACTCGTAATTATTTGCTCAAAAATATCTAAGACTAAACTAACAATAAATATTTGTGTCAAGGAAAATACTTACAGCCCACATACTTAAACTTTGAAATAGAATAATTGCAACAATTCAAGATGCACTCTTGCATAAAATCAACACATTTACTGAAGTTGTAAGTCAATTGTTAAAAAGATGCTATTTTACTTGATACTCTCTGAGTATTTACAAAGACGATTTACCTCAAGTATCAACAAGTATTTAAACACGTGCATAACACCAGTATTTTCATAATGCGCCCTTCTAAGCAGAACATCTAGTACCTGGACGACCGAGCGTTGCTCGGATAAAACCAATTTATTTTCTTGGTTTAATTTCAAACGAAACACTCATTTGTTTAGTGTTACTTAATAACGCCATCTGAAATAGCTCCCTATAAAAAATCACAAAAAAAAATAAAAAATAAACCCAATATGGTTTCGACCGAGGTTTGAACCCGGGCCTCTAGTTCCGCAGTCAGAGTCAGACCACGTCAAGCCAAGAAAGCTTTAATTCAATGAACTAAATTTTTATAGAGCTCTTTCTAATCGACCTTTGAACATCGGATTGACGGATGGCGTTCGACGCCACAATAGATGTCAGGAAGAGTCGTATTTTTCAGTTTATTTAAAAAAAATATTTAAAATTTTAATAAATAAAATCACCCCTGAAACCAGGGTACTAAAAATATATTTAGGTATATACAAGAATTGCTCATTTAAAGGTATTAGATTATGGTAAATCGTTTTAGGGAAGAATTAAGACTTTTTTTTAAATTCATATAAGCTCAGAATTAACGAAAGGTACCTTTTTTTTTTGTCGGGGGGGAAACCTTCAAAAGGTACCCGGCACCTTGGGAGAGAGTACCGGGTTATGTGGGATTTGACCGCACTAAAACCCCCTCGGTGGCTGCCACTGCGCTTGGGGAGGACTCCGGGATCTCCGGCGGAACGCACCGGTGTCCTCCACGCGCGACGCCCCAGAACGGGCCCATCTTCGGGAGAGCAGCTTTGCTCTCCTGCACCTTCCGATGCTTACGGCGACATGCGGCCACGCACACATCGCCGCCCTTCCCGGGGCTGCTGGTTGGATGGATCGAGCTCCCACTCACACCGTCCACAACCCCGGAAGCCCCCTTTTAGTCGCCTCTTACGATCAGGCAGGGGATACCGTAGCTCTATTCTTAATCCCGAAGCTACAGGGACTTAACGAAAGGTACCTACGCAGAGGGTATCTCTGTATATATTCGGTCATTCTGAGCAAGTTCCTCCAACCAACCAATGTTTAGCCGCTTATAAAATGGTCAGTAATATAATAGAAAAGAATCAGTACCTAACTCCACCACCGTTGAGTTGCATTTTGCGTTTCGGATTTAGAAATTTACCGTTACCACCTTTTTCATTGTATTATCTCCGCCCATAATATTAAACTTTATTCTTAAATGTTAGGCAAGGAGCAACAATTTTCATCACTCAAGAACTTGTTGATTACTAAATTTAAAAAAAGGTAAACTAAATAGCCAATCTATTTGCTACGGTAAAATGCATCGCTACACCTAAAACTATAAATAGTAATATAGATTACTATAATATTAGTATAGACTAATATTATAAAGAGGAAAGATTTGTATTTTTGTATGTTAGTAATGAATAAAGTCAAAAACTACTGTTCCGATTTCAAAAATTCACCATTAGAAAGCTACATTCAAGTAACATAGGCTACATTATACCGCGGGAAATTCTTCATTCCTACGTGAAAACGGGTTATAGGGTCAACGCGGTTGAAGCAACTGGCTAGACGCCTATGATTTTTAATATAGCAATGAAGCCTGGAATAGCACATAGCACATAGGCTATTTTTTATCCTACGGGGACCCGTTAAACGGGCGACGCCGCTGGCGGAAGGCTAGAATAATATATAATGTTAGAGGCTATAAGATGCCTGCTAACATAATAAATGGACTATGTCTGATTTTAAATAAAATAAACTAAATATATAGACGATATGGCTTATGTTATGTTACATGAAGCAAGCATGAAGAATTTTAATTTTAACGACAAGCTTCCACTCATCAGCTTTTAACAAGTAATCTGAAATTTCAAACTAACACAGTATTTTCAACCCTAAAGAAAAGACCACAGTAAACAAGTCCGTCTTGCGAAGTCAACTCTTTCGTGACCGAGCGTCAAGAAAAAATTTCGTATGCAGTAAGCTTTTCGTCTGAACAGATTAAAAGGAAATTTCGCCTGCATCGCTGACGGAATCAAAATGGGGTGGATGACCTCTAAGCGTCCAGCTTAACTGACTAAACCGTTTCTTCTAGAAACATGCAATCTTGTTGAACTTACGTGAGTGGTTTTTAAATATTTAAGGAAAATTCGTAAGCTTGCGCTCGATGACTGTCATCAAACAAAAGTGATAAGTCTTCAATTTACTGCCTTTTCATAGCATCTTTTGGGAAGTACTTAATAGGAATTTAGGGACTTAGTGCAGGAGCTAATATTCCCTATCCATAAATTTTATTTTTAGGTAATATATATATATATATATATATATATATATATATATATATTTCAATGTCATATAATAATGACAAAATTGAAAAAAAGTTTTTTTTTCGAAAACTAGGAAATATATTCCAATTTCCAGTGTGAAATATGAAAATTATAGTTATTTTTTATTTCATCCAACGATATACTTAAACGCAGTTTATAACGGTTGAAATTGCAAATCACTTGTTTTTACCATAGTTTTTGGTACTGCGACTACTACGTTCTCGGACGATGACGTCATATCTGTCGCTTCGTTAGTATGGGCCGTTTTCAACGCTACGCGGTGAGGGTTAACTTTGGCTCGTATTTCTGACTTTCGGGGTGCTCCAATCGATGTGTTCCTTTAAGAACACTTGATCCCTATTCCAAATCGGATCGATTGATACAATAAAAAAAATGAATGTTTCCTATTGATGGACATTATGTCTTCGAAAAATTATTTATTAGTCACTCAGGCATGCAAGACGATGGTATTCCATCACTCCATGTCATCGTATCGTAATTAATCAAATATCACAAAATAGTCCCTCAACGTGGAGCAGTGATAAATACGCATATTGAACCATTTTGAATTTCTCAGACAGATTCAATGCAATAAAGTCATCGCCAATCGCCAAATCTAAAACTTACAAAATGACAGCTATTTCAATTCAAAGTAAAGACGTAGCCAATAATCTTGATTTGAAAGCCATTGCATAGTTTTATCAAGACAATCGTCTGGGATTCCGAATTTGTTCGCAAAAAGGTGTGGAAATTGGATCCGATTTTCTTGTGAAGAAAATGAAAGGGTCTGACTAAGGTAGAACGGTCTGACTTGATCGATGTGTATAAAAACAACAATTTAATTCGTGAACAAGGCTTGACAAAAGACGTGAGTGCTCTCTTTAATCTTATTCAATCAAAGTGTAGGGAGGCTTATTTTCTGCTACATTTTATTTTTATTTGTGTTTTGCCACGGTTATAAAATTTGAATACGAATTTCTTATGAATGAATAATTATCAAGAATTTTTTGATACTATACTGATGGGCACAAGCTATTTCTCATAATTTGAGAAGGTACATACATACATTTAACTGACTCTTAAGCATAGATCTCCTTTTATGCGCTAAACACCGAGAAGATATCCGTGCCAAGCTACAAGACATTAAAAAGGTTTGCAAAAAATACTGAATTAAAGATTTACAAGTTCTGTTCAATCAAGGGTAATGATCTAAACTTAGCTAATAGCACGGAAAATTTTATTCGCTTAATCCATATTTAATATTATAAATTCGAAAGTAACTCTGTCTTTCTGTCTGTCTGTCTGTCTGTCTGTCTCTCTGCTACGCTTTCGCGCTTAAACTACTGAACCGATTCTTATGAAATTCGGAACACAGATAGAGTAGACCTTGGGAAACGACATAGGATGGTTTTTATACTACGGGAACCTTGAAAAAGGGGCCACGCGGGCGAAGCCGCTGGCGAAAGACGAGTTTCTTATAATTAATCTACACATTAAAATAAACTGAACACGTCAGGCATGCTTGATCAATGCATTATATCATCAAACGTAAGCAAATAAATTAAACAACACGGAAATGTCTTTGTTTTACAAGATCCGCCATTAAGAATTATGGCAACTAAATTAAATAATAAAACAGCATCGTATCATCTAGATCGCCATCACGCAAATACTCCAAGGCCCGTAGTTAATATTCCGTGAGGAGCGCGACGTACCTCGTCAACTTATTTGGTCTCCGAGCTGATTTTGAATCACAATAGTTATTGTGCAACACAATAGCCCTTGACCAAGGCGAACGTTTACTCGAAGGCACAAAGAATTGAAGACAATGCTATTTCGATCCTATTCCAGTAACGAAGAAGGACCGACGTTATCTTTGGCACCAAACACGTTTCCATGCAGATTCGCTGAAAGGTTCAATCGCCGGAGCAACCTTTGTCATGATCGTCATGAGTTCTCGCCATAAATTAGGCTGGCCGGTTTTCTTTCAATACAATGTAGTGACGTAAATCGTGTAGAACTAAGGATGAGGGAGACGATTCTGCTGTTTTACTGTTTTTCTGCTGAGCAATGAAAGCCGAGTAGTTAAGGCACTGGACTCCTATACCGGGAGTCCAGATTCATACATTCTCTTTAATTAATTCAAATTAAAATAATTACATTTATACTCGATACAAATAAATAAAATTGGAGTGTCTGTTTGTAATATTAAAATAACCGCTTTTTACTACATCCATATGAATACACGAAGCATGAAGAAACCAAAATAAAAAATTTTACAATTTTTCTCTGTCTGTCGGTCTGTCTGTCTGTTTGTTCCGGCTAATCTCTGAAACGGCTGGACCACAGAGCAACAGAGACGGAGCTGGACCGATTTTAACATTAACGGGACGTACTACGCAGGTAGATGATGGAATGAGAAATAACTTAGGCTACTTTTATTTTAGAAAAATTCTACAGCTAATAAAGTCTACGCGGACGACTCTCGGGCGGCCGCTAGTTTTAAAATAATAGGATAATCATATCTTTAGTAAATATAGATGGATGGGCTGCCACGTCCATTTAACACCATAAGGCCAGAATGCTCATTGTAACTTCATTTGAATGAAAAAAGAGGTATCCTAGTAGAAGCAAGACTTAACATGTCTGACCTATTTAGGTAAATTAAATGTAGCGCATTCTATAAACTTCCTTTTCTATAATATAAGAGGACTCATTTTAATTCTAAATCTTAATTACGGGTAGCACAAGACAAAAGAACTAAGACAAAACAGGCGAAGTATAAGCTGGATGAAGCTTAGCTATAGAGCGCGCGAGTCAGTACAAATAAAGCGAATTCCTCTCAAAGTATATATTATTTTATTAAATTTCCTAATTATTCATAGTGTTAGAAATCATTACCAATAAGTCTTCAAGAGCAATATACCTCACCAATTTCTGCAGTAAGGCAATTATTTTATGTGTTTCTACGAAAAGGTATGGCTGCCGCAGATACAAGTTACATAGTTGCAACAATACATGAGAAGTAGCGGCTTACAGTCTGACGCAAAAATGAAATGTGCATTAGGATGCTGCAATATTATAACGTTATATAGCTTGCATGACTGTTTGCTACATCATCTTTTACAGTTCAAAGTTGCTAATAATCAATTTACTAAGTCCAATTACGCAGCTGTTCATAACCGTGAAAAATGTTCTTACTCGTTAACGCGTGCTCTATACCTATTTTATGCATCCTCTAACACTGAAAGTAATTACGTACAGCCAGTACACGGCAGCCATTATTGCTAAAACTATGGATATTCATTTTTATATCTGCGGGGGAAAAGCAAAAACGGTTTTAATGCACTTAATGAAGCTCCTGCAAAAGTACCTTAGAGCGGAACTTCATATTACTTTGCTAAGTTAAGCTTAACACTAAGCCTTTTTCCTTGATATAAAATTATGAGTTTATTTTAGGATGAAATCTTATTGGATTAGTTGGCTTTTATTCATACACTAGCAGACGCTCGCGACTTCTTCTGTGTTGACTTTCGTTTTTTTACCACCGAGTTTCACGCAGCTATCAACACTGACGGCCAGCGTCCTCACCGTCCTCCCGTCTCACCGCTCTACACACCCGCACATTATTGCGGGCGTGGTATTTGACGATCATTATCATTATTTTAAAACTTTAATAACTCCTTACATATTGATTGAATGAAATCAAATATTGTCAAGGGCAATTTTGATTAAAAAAATAAGTGCCTGTTATTAGTAACCTATTAATTTGGATAAGGTTTAATTTAATAGTATGTTTATTAAAACCTATTCGCATTATTCGCATTGCTTTGAACTTTATTTTTGATAACCATAAACATTTTTATTCAACAAGTTGATTCACAATAACCATTGTTATAATGAACCAACTTCAAAAACAAGGCATATGCTGTCGCGGACTTTTTTAGAACTTCTAGAGTGGAACAATTTTATCATACATGATTTTTGCGTAACTTTCACCGTTTACTCAGCTCAACGCACGCAAGGAAATAAATATTAATTTAAAATAAAATAAAAAATATTAAATAAAACCGGCCATGCGTGCGAGTCGGACTCACGCACGAAGGGTTCCGTAACATTATCTATAAAAAATCACGTTTATTGTATGGGAGCCCCCTTAAATATTTATTTTATTCTATTTTTAGTATTTGTGTAACAATAGCGGCTACAAAAATACATCATTGCCTTTGATCATCCATAGAAATCATTGCATTAATATTGAATGAAAGGTATATTGTGGTTTACGATTTATGACGTATTAAAAAAAAACTACTTACTAGATCTCGTTCAAACCAATTTTCAGTGAAATTTTGCATTGTAATGTACATCATATATTTTTTTTAGTTTTATCATTCTCTTATTTTAGAAGTTACAGGGGGGAGCAACATTTTACCACTTTGGAAGTGTCTCTCGCGCAAACTATTCAGTTTAGAAAAAAAATATAGTAGAAACCTCAATATTATTTTTGAAGAACTATCCATAGATATCCAACACGTATATGGGTTTGATGAAAAAAAAAATTTTGAGTTTCAGTTCTAAGTATGGGGAACCCTCAAAATTTATTGCTTTTTTTCTATTTTTGTGTGAAAATCTTAATGTGGTTCACAAAATACATCTACGTACCGAGTTTCAAAGTATAGTTCTTATAGTTTCGGAAAAAAGTGCCTGTGACATACGGACGAACAGACAGACAGACATCACGAATCCATAAGTGTTCCGTTTTTTGCCATTTGGCTACGGAACCCTAAAAATGATGATTAAAATTAAAATATAAACCCGTTTTCACAGCCTTTTTTATTGCTGATCCATTCCTATTAGTCAAAACGTGATGTTATATAGCCTATAGCCTTCTTCATTAAATGGACTACTCAACACAAAAACATTTTTTTTAATTCGAACCAGTAGTTCCTGAGATTAGCTCGTTCAAATAAACAAACAAACAAACAAAATCTTCGGCTTTATATTTTTATAGTCCGTGGCATTATAGCTCCAGGATTTTGGCAGACGTCGTCTTGTGACTTCGACTCGGCGACTAAATAATGTCAATATAACAAATGTTAAAAATGCACTAAAACATAAAAGATTATAATTTAATTTCATTATATTTCCATTAATTATAATATCAATTGATCTCAACTACATCATATTATGACACTTCAATCTTTTTAGCCTAGTCGGTCTAGAATTTAAGAACCATAAAACCACACGTGTAACAGTGAACGCCGTTTGCGCAAGTTTATACGTGATGGCCTATTCACTAGGTTTGGGACGTAAATAACAGGATGGTAACTATTATTTGTATTAGGGGAATTATAAAACGAGCGAATAAAAAAAAAACTTTGCGACTGATGATGACATACAGTTTTAATAACTTGAGCGGTATGAATTAGATTAAGCGAAAAATTTACTAAACTAACGACGAATATTGATAATAATAAAATCCAGAACGAGCTTACAAAAAGTGGATTGTGATTAATCCATTTCAGATATTAAAGTTTATCCGAGCGACTACATTACTAAGTGAGCGACTGGAAAAAAACCACTCTGCATTCTGTAAGTTTACACACAACGTTTGACTACCATGGCGTCTCCGAAGCCCTTTGCTTCTGTGTCTGAAAAATACCCAAAACCAAATCAGAGCACCCCACTATCCACGTGGTCTGTACTACCCCTAGAGTGTATATAAAAAGCCGGAGGCGCGGAGGGAGAACACTCCCCGCCCGCCGTAAGAAAGCGCAGGTGCCGCGCTTTCTTACGCTGGGGCGGAGGGAGTGGTTTTCCCGCAGCGCCGGAGAAGTCACGGAGCCAGAGCTTCTTCCCACCTGCATTTTTGATGGGAAAAATCGACGTGGTACTTACCATTGACTCGAACAAATATTAGGTCGCTCAAATATTATGAAGCTGCTCAGCTTGTATTTTAAGTAGTTCAAATTAATGTTTGTAAGTTGCTGTTCTGTTGATTTCTCGTCACTCGCAGACAGTCGCTCACTTAATAATTCTATAACGCAAATTGATTAATTTTGACACTTAAAAGTGTAATTTACAGTCACTCGTTTTATTGCTACCCTTTGTATTAGTGACTTAGATAATTCTTTGTTAAATCAAACGGAATTGAATTATCTTACTAACAGGAAAACAATACTTATTACGTTACGCGGTAACCAAAAATGCATCACTGACAATTCTACAAGCATTTCGATTCACTTTAAAAATTCAATCTCTCATTCAATTTAAAACCAACATAAAAATAAAATTAAATACACAATCGGTAGTAAACCTTACAATATTTTATTCATGTCAGTAAACTATAAACTAATTACAAACAGACGAGACTAAATTATGAAATATATAAAATCTATGTGGTCAAGAAAATAATAACTTCTTTATTCTGTGACATAGATGTATTAATCGACAGCGCCCGTCATCTACCTTGCATTGGTATACCTGGCATGTATTTGTTAGTACGCCTAAGATGGCAAAGAAACCTGTGCTTACCGTGTGTGCTAAGAATTTGTTGTTAGTTTTTAATAATTTATTTGATGATAATTAGGTATCCTAGCTATTCTCTATATCGATATAGCAGTGATACTAGTAACAGTTAATATGTCACACCTCTTAAACGATCTGCCAAAATCCTGGAGCTAAAATGTTCCCTACATTTTATTAAAGAAATATTGATATGGCGTTGGCAAGAATAACAACTATATAACACCACGAGATCTGCTCCTTCGCCGCTTTACTGATGCACAAATCAACGAAAACTTGCGAAAAATGCATACGTTAATCCATATAGTAGGAAGAAGAAATCCATACACTTCGAAAAAAATCTAGTATCTCTCAACTCAAATTTTAGAGCTTAATATTCATTCATCATAGATTTCCAAAGATAGATGGCTGAGTGATAAAGACGTACCTGGTGTCCATCACGGTGGACCTCTTGCAAAGAAATTTGTTTGAGTATGTACTTATTATAGCTGCACTATAATTTTCCACATTGTTATATTTCATTATATTTTTTTTATTCCATCACCGAGATTAGCGAAGAAGTTTACCAAAACTCGAAAGTCACAATTGGCAAGCGTACCTAGTAGACCTGGACCTGTGTCAATCTTGAGATCTGTCCATTTCCAGCAGTGGGACATAAAGAAGTGTCCATCATTAAGATATCTTACATTTTTCTTTTGTTTTAGATGGGCCATCGAGTTCCGAGATATTCCAGTCTGCTTTGGGGTGTCTGCATACCAAGTTCCTGTAGCAGTTTTGACTTGGAAGAAGAGTTATCAGAGAAGCTATCAAGCCTTGGGATTTCTGTAAAGGTCCACAATACTATGTGCACGGTTAAGAACTTTAAAAGGCCGTATTCGTTCGGGAAAACACTGTCAATGTAAGTATGTATGTACTCGTAACACTATCAATAACATTATGTATTTCTTTACAACCTTTTGATAAGGTAGGTAACTTTAAGAATGCATACTGCATTTTTTTAAATCAACCTAGATCTACAACTTACAACAGTATGCGCTAACAGCGGTTACCCATCCAAACCTTAATCGTTATAAATGTTGCTTACTTGTATTCATACAACATAAGAAACGTTAAAAACCAGACGCAGGACTACGGCGTAGTCACTACGCACAATTTATCTTATCTTCACCTAAATTATGGCAAATATTGCTTGCAGAAAACCACTAAACAATAATTTCAACGAGGTAATCAACTAAGGGCAAGGGATTATTAACAGGGAAAACAAAACCACTGGGGAAAATAGCTATAAATTATTCACTGCCTCCCGGCACGGAAACGTTAAATACCCATGAAACGTCTTCAACACAAGTATCCTATAACCGAACCCTTCTTAATGACAAACATTTGCGAGGATAATTTAATACTTTACATTTCCAGAACGTTCTTCCTGGCCATCTTACTGTTATTGAGTTTGGGGACGATAATGGATGACGGGAAGGAAGGTTCTACGAACTTCGAGAAGCTTCTTAACGCGTTTTCTTTGAAACGTAACGTCAGGAGGATCATTGATCTGTCGGAGTCAAAGACGAACGTCAAAGGGGTAGATGCGTTCAGAGGAGTCAATGCATTCGCGCTGTTACTCGCTCACAAGTCGATGGCAATGGCGCATAGCCCCTTCATAAACAAAACCAGCTTTTCTGCGGTATGTATTACTACTGTTTACTATACACTCTAAATTCATTTCAATTCGATTCATTTATTTATTTGCCATCAATCCATTTATTTATTAAAAGTCATCAATTCATTTATTAAAAGCCGTCATTAGTAGGAATATCCCATATCCTCAAACAAGACTCAATTTCGGTTAGGTCAATATAGGTACAGCCTCCTCTTAATCCCTCATAGGATGTAGGTTAATTTGTTATTCTATGCTCCATTCTATTTTTCCTCCTATGTACAGGTGCACAATTGTATATATAGCAGTTTTATCGCAGCTGATACAACATACATAAATGCATTTTCACGTTGCGATGAGCGGCAACATCTCGGTTGTGTAATGTATTATTTGTAGACAATATATCAACACTCAGCTTCTAATAAACGTAATACAAGCTTGTTGCAGTTATATGTAAAACGTCTTGTTCTTTGGTATGTGTCAAGAGTAAGACTGCCAACAAACTTCCACAAAAAAAAAACAATGTACTATATTGAGATAAATAAATAAATAACGTTTCACACTCATAGCCCCACAGTAAGGTATACCCTGTGTCGTGGGTACCATTTGCACATACAAAGACAGAAACACAAACACCCAAACCAAAAACAGAAATTTTAAACTCATCTTTGAAAGAAATAGAAAAGACAATCATAAAATAGTAGCACAAGCTTATAGAACTTTCATTAGTAAAGGGGTGTTTCTTCAAATTTAGGTTAATTTAATAAACCTATAGACAAAAAGGGTTTACCAACAAAACTGCTGTCTCATTATTAGAACGTAACAGCCAAACTTTTGCTATTATGAACTTGTTTATAAATTTAATGCGAAAACATTTTTATTCCTTTAACCCAATTAAAAGGTTTACTCAAAGTGTTGGAAGTTTAACAATTAACTATTGATTTATGAAGAAACTTCGTAGTTGTATTGTTTATGTTCATAAAATCTTGTTTGGACCGGCAACTTTATATAACATGGCCAATTTGAAAAGTTTGAGGTCCTTTAACATAGTGCCACTATATCTAAGCTTTGTTCTAAGTTTATCAGTGTGATATTGAAGTTTAATTCAAGTCATCTTAGTATCTCATCTAAAAACTTTGCTCATAGAGCTTACTATCATTGTAGCGTCAGCTTAGAGGTAGATATCTAAGAAGCTTCTTAATAATCTTAGTTGCTAAAGTTCATTAGAACGCCTTATAAAAGAAAAAGTAATAAATTACAAAGGACGCCTTATGAATAAAAGATTAAATCTGGGAAAATATTTTATCTCCTAATCTGTTACAATGGCTGCAACTCTTTTTGCGTCCCACTACTGGGCACTCCCTTAGTGGGGAGGAATCTGTTACAATGTTTCAGCATAACTTATTGCCAATTTACGGTGACACTTTAACATAGGTACCTACTACCTTTACTCCTAAACTATTTAGGACGCAGTTTCCCTGTTTTCAATAAACAACTAATTCGTATAAGTAGGAATTTTAAAAGGAAAAAATCAGATCATATTCCTTAAAATTTTTGGCATTATAAAGTTAAAATTGTGGATAGTAAACGTAAGAACTTTCTCTTTCTTACCTACTATTGGGACTATTTGGGACACAATTCTCCATCGAAGTGCCGCGGTCAAGCGTAGTTAGATGGTACGAAGTGCCCATGAAGCTACGCCCTTTGAGAAAATTTGTTTCATGGCGTCGTCATTAAAGCATAATTATCATTAATTTATCCTGTATTTATTCTGCGTGTACAAAAAAATAATATCTATAGTGAAATTAGACAGCTAACGCTATCTGTTTATCGGGACTTAGACCACAAGGGCCTTATCGGACTGATGCCAACTTAGACCAGCTTGGCGGAACTGGCTTACCTCGAAGCTGCTGACCATATCAAAGCAAAACATCCAAGAGTATAAGGAAGTGCGCCAAGATTTGACCCACATTATTTGCATAGGAATCTGCTGTCGTAACCGTCCTATCAAGCAAATAACTAGCT
Source organism: Pyrgus malvae (assembly GCA_911387765.1). Classification (NCBI taxonomy): domain Eukaryota; kingdom Metazoa; phylum Arthropoda; class Insecta; order Lepidoptera; family Hesperiidae; genus Pyrgus; species Pyrgus malvae. Next base: position 23,931,521 of record OU426953.1, read on the forward strand.
ACTTTTATCATAAAACAACATACATTTCAAACCAAAACGAGTCACTTCATACTTCAATGTATGTATGTAAGTATGTAATTTACGGTTCAAAACAAATTTGCAGGTATTCGGTATGCCATGGGCAGTAATCGGTCGCTCGGCAATAGTGTACACGGACAGTTTCCTCTACCTCAGCGGATTTCTGAACGCGAACAACCTTCTTCAGGAGTTGGAGAGGAAAGGCACCATCGATCTCAAGAACAGGCTCATCGCTAGGTGGTTCAGGTTAGTTGACTTACTTTATTTTTAGGGTTCCGTACCTCGAAAGGAAAAAACGGAACCCTTATAGGATAATTTTGTTGTCCGTCCGTCTGTCTGTCTGTCTGTCTGTCTGTCTGTCTGTCTGTCTGTCAAGACACGTCTTTCTCAGGAACGCGTGGAGGTTTCAAGCTGGAACTTTATCAAATACTCAGGTCTTGTACAGGTACTTGGAGCTGTGAAAAAATCTAACTTCTAAGCCAGCGCAATCAAAAATACAGCCGTTTATGCCGCAAATTTTCGACACTCGCAAGGGAATTAAAACCTACAGACTCAGAATCTTGAAATTTAGTACGAAGCAACGTCTTATAGCACAGATGAAGGAAAAATTGCGAAAACCGTATTTTTTTCCGAAACCCTCGGTGCGCAATTCCGACTCGCACTTGGCCGGTTTTTATTTAAATGGATTAGTTGATGAAATTGCAGGTCACGGTATTAAGTGGTCGCTGTAGCTCATGGACATGGACTCCGGAGGCTGACGATTGCCTCATCTCATTGCTTCACGTCACTAATGTCGGCCCGGCCCAGTCGAACCATGAAAGCTCCCAACCAAGTAAATAATCTCCCCAATTTAGTTTTTATTCAGTATACATAAGTGTACATAATATACAGACATCGACCATTTACAGTTTTTCTAAAAGTACAGATATTTCTTGTGTTTAATTTTATTACTACAAGTTAAAATTCTGAAATATTCTGCAATCATGTAATTTTTCAAAGAAAAGATGTGGTTCTGTTACTTCAGAAGTAGCAACGTAGCTGCATAGCTACATACATAGTCACATGACCGGACTTATACTTTATTCATAATGGGTCTTGGAGCTACAGTAATCACTCCCCGTCACGTGGCATGCATGCTTGTTTACTACGATATGAGACCATTGGTATTTCGAAATAGCAAAAATAGTAACAGGTAAACCAATTTTATTAACTACCTATATTAAAAAGTCGTTAAGTAATCTTGAGATGAATCGATCAATATCCGTTCAGTCGTTCCTCGTTTTTATTAATTGCTTCAATTAGTTAATGGCAATTATATTTTACTCATCATATTGAGATCTCATCATGAGAAGGATTCAGGGAAACTCCCTTTGATTGTTTGAGTAACTGTAGTACCTTTCGAAGCAAATATCAAATAACAATTGATGCGCATCTCTTGCTTCTTCCTCAAATCATATCACATCTAGTAATTATGTCTATAATATTTGTTGCTTGTTCTTCTGTGAACCTGAACCTGCTATCCTAAAAGTTATCTAAAATGTCTCAAGTTAGTAAAAAGTGTATTTTACTGATCATATTGAGATCACATCATGAGAAAGATTCAGGGAAACTCCCTTTACTTGTTGGAGTACCTGAAGTACCTTTTGAAGCAAATATCAAATAACATTTGATGCGCATCTCCTACTTCCACTGTAATACCATATGGTACGTATAGTAATTATGTGTATAATTGGTATTGCTTGTTCTTCTGTGAAGCTAAAACTGCGGTCCTAAAAGTTATCCAAAATGTCTCAATCTCGTACAAAGTGACGATATGACATACCTCAAAATGGGTAAGATCCCATCTTAGCCACGCGAAAAAAGACTGGTTTCGCCATAAAGACCAGGTATACTGACTGCTATCATCAGTTGAGATATATTGATGACAGCTACTTGCACTTAAACCTTACATTCTTCTTCTTTACGAATGCTGCCGCGATCGTTTGAATGTCAAGTGAAAAAATTTGTATCCAGTTTTTGCCCGTTTCGTTGAATATGGCAATATATTGACAGTCAAAACAGACAGTCAAGTCAGCCACTTATCACAGGAAAGCAATGACTATTTTACCAGAACATGTCCAATGGAATTTTGGAAGCAAGCGGAAAAAACATGTTTTCGCACAGTTATTTCATTTATCAACGTTGACAACTAACCTAATTTGAATATACATCAGTAATGAAAATAAAAAATAGTACATAATGCTTCTCTGAATGTCCCGCCAAAAACCAAATCTATTACTAGCGTCAAGAAAAAGTTTGCATCACTTTGTTACCAGTTTCAATTAAGCTGAAAAAATCAGTAAGACGTCAGTAATAAATCAGTCAGTCAAGTCAGTCAGAAAACCCAGTAAAGCGATGGCTACATTACCAGCGCGTGTCCGATGCAGTTTTGGAGGCAAGCGGAATAAATATGTTTTCGCACCACTTCACAACATTAATACACTGTAATTAACTGTAAAAAATACATCAAGAAAGTGAAAATAAAATAAGAGTGCAATATGCTTCTTCGATCAACCCGCCAAAAACCCAAGTCTTGCATTACTTACTAACTTTTTACATTTTTTGTTCTAGACTGTTCCCGTTATTCCTGAGCCTGATGCTGTTCTGCACGTACATCCTGCCGGACATCAACAACGGGCCGCAGTGGAACCTAGTGGTAGAGGAGCACAGCAGGGTCTGCGAGAAGAACATGTGGAAGAGCTTCCTCTTCATCCACAACTACTTCGGCTTTGAGGAAATGGTAAGGATTACTACTAATAACTACCGTTCCTGCTACTCCTGAGTCTAATGCTGTTCTGCACGTACATCCTGCCGAACATCAACAACGGGCCGCAGTGGAACCTGGTGGTGGAGGAGCACAGCAGGGTCTGCGAGAAGAACATGTGGAAGAGCTTCCTCTTCATCCACAACTACTTCGGCTTTGAGGAAATGGTAGGGATTACGACTAATAACTACTGTTCCTGCTACTCCTGAGTCTAATGCTGTTCTGCACATACATCTTGCCGGACATCAACAACGGGCCGCAGTGGAACTTGATGGTGTAGGAATACAACACTGGTATTACAAATAATAATAATAACGGTTCACACTCATAGCCCCCACAGTAGGGTAGATATACCCTGTGTCGTGGGTGCCATGGACACATACAAAGACAGAAACGCAAACACCCAGACCCAGAACAGAAATTTAAACTCATCATTCAAATTTGGATCGTCCAAGTTTTATACAATATTCTATAATACTTCATTGTTAAGTATTGATTTCACACGCAGATTGCAGATAGTCTTCAAATAGTTTTGATGAAATATTGTTGTCTATCTCAAACTGGAGACTGAATATTGGTTTCGCCTGCTGAATTAAAATAAATTACCTTCTTAATTTTCGCTCCTTGATCCGTATTACGAATTAACGCCCCTGCAAAAATTACGATGATATGTAAGTATTAGGATACAGAAATTCATAATATTGAGAAAATGAGGATCTAATATAACAGTAGATCATATGAATACGTGTATAATACATGCGACACTGAACAATAGAGGCATCTGTGTGATCTAGTTCCCATGGGGCTTATATAATATCGTATCACCCGATTATTATTTAATACCATTGTTTATGATCCGTAGTACATTCCTATCAAGTCGAGAATATTCACGATAGCACAATACAGTCATCTACTTGCATTAATTTATTCTCTTACTTCACGTTAGGAAAACTTATAAACATAGGGATAGGAATATTAATGGTACCCTCGATAGAGACGTGGGTACCATTAACACAAGTCCCTGTAGCTTCGGTATTAAGAATAGAGCTACGGTATCTCCTGCCTCATCGTAAGAGGCGACTAAAAGGGGGCTTCCGGGGTTGCGGGCGGTAAGAGTGGGAGCTCGACCCTCCAGCCAGCGGCCCCGGAAAATACGGCGGTATGTGCGTGGCCACATGTCGCTGTAAGCATCTGAAGGTGCAGGAGAGCACATTTGCTCTCCCAAAGATGGGCCTGTACTAAACGCCACGCGTGGAGGTCACCGGTGCAAACCCAAAGTTCTACCCAAGCGCTGAGGCAGGCGAACGAGGGCTTTTTAGTGCGATAAAAAACACACATAACAAGGTACATCTCCCTGTGTCGGCTACCATTTGATGTCCCGGATACAAAAAGGACCCTCCGAACAACAGTTTGGTATGGCGGACACGCTATAGACCTTGCTAGTTTAGGAGAAGACTGCACCGGTTTCTGCCATCGAAGTACAAGCGCAACTCAGATCTCCGGAAAGACTCCGGTTTATTTGAGACTAGCTTTCCGCCAGCAGATTCACCCGCGTGGACCCGTTTTATAGGTTCCCGTAGGATAAAAACCATCCCCAACTGTCCACTCTATCTGTTCTGTGTTCCAAATTTCATTAAAATTGGTTCAGTAGTTTAAGCTGGAAAACGTAGCAGATAGACAGACAGAGTTACATTCGCATTTATAATATTAGTAGGGATTGTATATTGACGTCCATGGACTGCAGCGGCCACTTAGCACCACTCGTCTGATACTCCATTTAAAAAAAGATGGCCGTGGAAATTCACGTTAAAACTGCAAAGACAGCACTAAATGATCATTGCGTGTCTAGAGTCACAGATCAGACGTACTTACTCAACTAGATTATTCAACGCAGTAAGGTCGTTGTAATTAGGTGCACCTACTTACAGAATCATAAGTATATCTTTATCATGCTATGTCAGCAGATTCAAAAAAAATTCAACATTGTAATGGTAAGCTAAAAATATTTTTTCAAATGCTTGATGACCTTGTGTGTATCCACGATTTATACACACAAGATTAATCGTTGATGATACAAATAAAATGACAGTAAAACTTTTGATCTTCTAAAGTAATCGGTGTGTGGTTGTGATGCAATGTGATGATTGAAATATTCGTAACTATTTAAATTCGAATAAGGACTGCCGCGATCAAGCAACAATACGTCCATAGTTACTTTTAGAAAATCCTATTGAAAAAGCTATCATACAATCTCCGATGTAATGTTAACTTTAAAAACTGCCGCATTTCTGATCAAAACCCATTTATTTTCATGATTTTACGAATATAAAATTAAAATATTCACGTAGAGAGATTATAAACCAATTAAGTCCCATAGTCATTGAACGTACCCAAAGCTTCAATTTCCATTGAACCAAAAGTCGGTAATAAGGGCCCCAAGGACTCCATACGCATTTTATTGCGTCCCAAGAACAATTGTAGAAATAATATTTTACGTAAATACAGCGAGAAGGCTCCAACAAAGGCAGAGTCCAGGCTATTATGAGAGTATTCACTGGATCGAACAGACCCCGGTGCTTGACCCTCAATATTTCATTTCAATATTATTTTAGGATCCAACGATTGTTTATTAAGAATTTATGACGTATTAGTAAAGGAATTTTGCGATAGTTCCATTCCACCATTTTTTTTTAAATATTTTCATATAGTAAGCGCTAGAAAAATAACACAAAACATAATTGTTAAAATATGCTTTTACAAAAAAATTACGTACCCGAAAAGCACCTTTGAATTCATATCTGCCGCGGGGCAACTAATAATAATGTTAATTAATGATATAGTTAAACGACATATATAAATCATATTTTTTTATAAAAATAACCACTTTTGCATATATAATGTTGATATCCTTTGACAACCCGTGTAGAGCAATTGTTACCGTTCCAAACTGTCAATCAAGGGCTCAATTCTCGGCGAAGGTACCTGTACCGTTATGTTTTCTGTAGCGAAGGAGAAAAAGGATGATGAATTTCAATTTATGTTCTCAGTCTAGGTATTTGTGTTATTGTCTTGTGTGTTTTCGTGGTACCCACGATATAGAAATTTCTAGTGTGGGCTAGTATCAGCTATCTCTACGAGTCTGCGTTGGAGCAGCGTGGTGGAATTTGCCCCGGTTTTCCTAAAATAAGGGGGACAGATCTGGGTACTACCCAGCAGAGACACGCAAATAGTATAGCAGCCAAAAAAGCAACGCTAGAAGGACATTTTAATTAAACTTTAAGATATTTAAAAGTACAAAAACAATTATTTTGTAATAATCTAGCGAAGAACCATCGTATTGAGAAATGTCTTGTGAATTGAAGAAAAAGAAAAAAAAACTATCAAAGTACCAATATTGATGAGCAACTAACCTTTATAAATAGATGCTCTGCACTTAGTACCTATTGCTGTTTTATTAAAGTTTTTATTGCAAGAGAACTTGCTGTTTCGCTGAACTGAAAAACTGTTTTCATTGGATGGAATCGATTAATTTGGATTCGGGTTTCATCGAAAGTTTCTCTCTTCTATTTTCCCTAGACTTGCGAGCAAGTATTCTTTGGTATTCAAAAAGTAATTAGTTTTCATTTTAGTAGGAACTTTTCATCATAGAAATTTGCTAGAAAAATAAATTGAATACGAATTAAAAAGTAATAGATTGAAGTAAGTGAGAAATTAAATTATATTTAACTGATTGATTCAGCATTTATTGCGACCTTTATTGGTACTGCATATAGTTAGGTAAATTTTATTTTATATGTTATTTTATTTGAAAAAAGCGTTCATTAATAAATTTCATTTTTCATTAAATATCAGCGCAAATAATGATACGAGTAGAAGGATATATTTCATGACCTTACCGCGAGTAAAGCAAAGACCGCGTAAAACCTCACCTACATACGATATGTAAGTGAGAGTGCCACACCAGCTCTGTGACTATTTCCCTCAAAGTGGTTATCATCTTTAAATCTACTAAACCCTCTTCCACTTCGTGAGAAATGACACTCTGTAATAATTAACTCTTTTTTTATGTCTTTATATCCCACTGCTTGGAACATTATCTCGTTTCGAAACTAGGGATGTAGGCTATAGTCCAACAGGCCAGTGTTGGTTAGTGGACATGACATCTTTTTCTCTTTCAGCCATATTATTACATTCACTCAACGTGGAGTAGCGATAAAATATGCACATAACAAACTTCACAATCCCACTCTTTTTTTGTCACAATGGATTTTCTTCACGGCAGAAATGGGTGCAGCGATGGAACTTTCCCGGTCGAACCATAAAAATTCTGTCAACCATATAACTCTTCTACTATAATAACAAACTCTTTTTTCCAGTGTCTCACCCACACTCACCAAATCGGCATGGACATGCAGCTCTACGTGGCCACCCTCCCTCTGATGCTCATCCTCTGGAAGTTCAAGACCCTCGGCTGGACCCTGCTGGTTTCCATAGCCGTTGGGTCCACCGTACTGCGATACTTGGCCATTCATTGGTACGATATCAGCATGTTCGTGTATTATGGGATCTCGTGAGTATTTTGTGCAATATTATTATGTTCTATATAGGTAACAGGACACATCTCACACGGCAACATGTGTGGAGAAACCATGGTTGGGATTCCGTCATGGTGCTCCATCGTGGAGCTCCTTAAGACTCCTGCTGGTCTGGACCGATCAATACAAAGTTGTATGTCAGTGAGGGTTTTTTTTTTCAATTTTATTCTATATTTTTTAACCCTTTTTAATATCCCGCTGCTGTTAACCTAACTTTTTTCAGAATTTGGCGTAGTTACCTTTGAAAAAGTTTACATAATCTGTATGCACTAGGAGAAAAATACATCTTAATACTTTTATCGTGGAGCAAGCCATAAATGAGTACATAACTAATTTCGGGACGTGCGGATTTCAACCTGGTCTACCCCGTAGGAGACCGGTGTCGTAGCCATTTGGTTATCACTGCTCTCTCAATCACATATATTTGATTTTTTTATCTTTAAATTTAAAATTTGAGTTAATTCTATTAACTGGAAAACTAATATTTATGTCTAATGTATTTTCGAGATTTTTTTTCATAATTTACGTATGTAGGTCTTACTGTAGGTATTTCTTTATATCTCTTATATGTTACAACACAGAATAAAACGCTAGAAACAGTTTAGAGGTATAACAGTCAACAGAGACTGCAAGGAAGACGCCTTTGTTGAATATCTGATTACACTAAAATATTTACTGATACTTATACTAGAACTATAAACATAAGTTAAAATGTATGTACCAAAATGTATCTACTGGACATAAGTCTCCACTCAGAATTGAGAAAGATTTAGAGTCTAAATCATTCTCTAAATTTTAGACCATACCACTTTGACTAAGTTTTATTTAACTCTTCCATAGCCCCCGTACCAGAATTCCCTGTATCATGGGTGCTATAGTCACACATACTATCATTAAAAATTTTGCCTCGCTTGGAATTAAACCCAGGACCCTTCGAACCGCAGTCCGGCACGATATTCATTGCGCCACACGAGTCGTCATTCGCTAAATCCAGCAATTTTGCGTCACTGGACTGGTGTCTTAAGATATGTCTAAAAAAATCTGCTCAGTAACCAAACAATTTCCGCGTTAGGAAAATGCTGAAAAATCTTGGAACAAATTTCATTACGCACAAATACAACCGTGAAATACTGAGAGGCGGAAGGGCGAAACGGCCTCTGGCTATACGAACCAGAATAATTAAACAGAAGATCGCCAGCGAAGCATAATTAGGTCAAACAACATTGTGCTTGGACGAAATTTTAAGATATTAGACATTCAGAAAGATAGAAATGAAATTAGACTTCTGTAAATATTCATTTCAAATCAAGAATACAAAATCTTTCCTTCATAAATTGTATATTTTCCGGTTATGTCAGGGCGGCCGTTTGCGCTTAACATGTTGCACTAAGAGAAAAAAGCATCGAAAATATCTCCCACCAGCACTTTTATAAATCTAAAGGTTTTTATGAAATTAGAGCGTACGAAGGGCAACGGAATCAGGCGTCGCTGCAGCCTTTATACAGATGTTTTGGTATAGTGTAGATACACTTTACCGTATACTTACATCTCAGATCAAAAATTGCTATCTTAGTTCATATGCAGTTGCGCTGTTTCTCTAGAGGTTTATCTACCTTCACCTATCTGCCAATTTCTGTCACCCAAAAACACACAGCAGTAGATGAAATTGTAGCCAAATGAACAATATTTTTTTCCACAAAAGACGCTTAAAAATCTTCAAACGCATTTAATTTCATTAGACACAAATAAAACTGAAACTTTGAGAGGCATAAGGGTGAAGACCTTTGGTTTTACGAACCAGAATAATTAAATACGGAACTCGCCGGCGAGGCATAAACAGGTCAAACAACAATGGTGTTGTGCTTGTGCGCAATTTTATGATATCAGATATTCAGAAAGTTATATATAAGATTTATTAGATTTTTAAATATCTAAATCTGTATCTTGCTGCTGACTGAGCTGACTAATTTAAAGCAGCTCTAAAGATACGTAACGATAATTTTTCTAATATAATTAAATAACACACCGTAAACCAAGCACAATCATAGTTGCAGAAAGAAATTCCCTTTTAAAGATAATGATGAATAATCTTTGAATAAATTTCATTAAGTTTTTAAATTCAATAAATTCATTCAAATCAAATATATAAATAAATTAGACACAACTATGAAATACAGAGAGATATTTGAGTATTACTGGTTAGCGAATCAGAACACGTAGCTTGTAGATCAAGCGTAATTAGGTCAAAAAACAATTTATTTGTATTGTGATTGGCAAATATTGGATATGTACAGATAAACAGACATCAGCCTGAGCTTGTTTAGAGGCTTAAATTTTAAATCATCGATGATGTTTCATAGTATTTATTACTATTATATTATCATGTTCAAATATTTTCGATGTTAACTTCTACTACGACCAATAAATAATATATTGTTGTAGATAGTCTCTGTATTTTTTTTACTTTGGTTCTCTATGCAAACGGTTCAAGTCCCTGTAGCTTCGGGATTAAGAATAAAACTACGGTATCCCCTGCCTGATCGTAAGAGGCGACTAAAAGAGGGCTTCCGGGGATGCGGACGGTGAGAGTGCGAGCTTGACCCGTCCAGCCAGCAGCCCCGGGAAGGACGGCGGTGTGTGCGTGGCCGCATGCCGCCGTAAGCATCTGAAGGTAATGCTCTCCCGAAGATAGGCCCATTCTGGGGCGCCGCGCGTGGAGGACACCGGTGCGTTCCAATGGAGATCCCGGAGATCAGGCCACCGAGGGGGTTTTAGTGCGGTACAAATTCCACATAACCCGATATCCTCTCCCAAGGTGCCGGGTGCCTTTTGTAGGTTTGTCTCGATACCAAAGAAGGCCAATGATTCAAAGATACCGATTAAAGCGATTAAAACGAATAGTCATCAGATGTTACCCGGTTACTACCCGTTCGACGTTTCCAACAATCCTCATCAAAGCTTCAGTAATAATTTATCAATACAATCGTCAAGACGTCGGTGTGCTAAGCATGGTTCTGGTCCTTTGGTTCTGGGTTCCATTTCCAGCAGCAGAGATATCTCAATGATGAATTTAGAGAACTTTTCCGCCTGGTTGTGTATATCCATGTCATTATGTATGTCCATGTTATCCGTACCATGGCACCCGCGACACAGGGTATTCTGTTGGGCTACGAGTGTAAATCTTTAATTTATTTTCATTTTCAAAGAAACTCATGCCTGCCAGGTGGATGTAGAGGATTCCAGCTCTTGGCTGCAACCCTTTTTGCGTCTCACTGCTGGGCACGGGTCTCTCCCCATTATTGGGGAGGCCTGGAGCTTACTCCACCACGCTGCTCCAATGCGGGTTGGTGGAGATGCGGGTTAGTGGCCAACCCGCTGTCGGATGTTTTCAAACCGCCCATAAGGCCTCCGACTAGGTTTAACGACTGTTATCTATCGACAACAACCGGGACCGACGGCTTAACATGCCCTCCGAAGCACGGAAACGCGCATGAATTTTTTTGCCACTAGCGGTCACCCATCTCACACCCGACAGCGCCCGTTTGGCTCAGCTGCATAGATCGCTTGCGTTCTACGCTAGCCGCCAGGCCATGCGCTTTCCAGCTCTTAGCAGAATACAATATTTGATTTGTCCTGTTCTTGATTTGCAGAGTTCAAAAGCTGCTGGATGCGGCGCGGTATTCTTACATACTGCCAACACATCGAGCCACGATCTACCTCATTGGCGTCGCTATGGCGTACTTTATTAGGACGAAGAAATCCTTCGTGAAACTTAGCGATGTATGTATTAAGATTTTACTCCTAGCACTCAAGGTCGCAAATAGGACTTCCAATTCCAAATAAAGCTTGGCTGCAACCCTTTTTACGTCCCACTGCTGGGCATGGGTCTCTCCCCATTATTGGGGAGGCCTGGAGCTTACTCCACCACGCTGCTCCATTGCGGGTTGGTGGAAATGCGGGTTAGTGGCCAACCCGCTGTCGGATGCTCTCAAACCGCCCATAATGCCTCCGACAAGGTTTAACGACTGTTATCGATCGACAACAACCGGGACCGACGGCTTAACGTGCCCTCCGAAGCACGGAAACGCGCATGAAATTTTTGCCACTAGCGGTCACCCATCTCACACCCGACCGCGCCCGTTTCGCTTAGTTGCATAGATCGCTTTCGTTCTACGCTAACCGCCGGGCCATGCGCGCTTCGCTGAATACAATATAATAAAATAAAATAAAGCTTGATAAATGGAAACTTTTGATGAATATTTTAACGTTAAAACATAACAACTTGACCTATTTTATCCTTTATATATTTTAATAGCGGCCGCCCGCGACTTCGTCCGCGTGGACTTTAGTTTTTTTGCACCTATAGCCTTCCTCAATAAAAGGACTATTCAACACAAAAAGATTTTTTCTATTCGAACCAGTTATTCTTAGCGCGTTCTAACAAACTTTTCAGCTTTATATTATTAATATAGATTAATCCTTACTCCAAAGTACACAGTAACAAAAACCCCTTAGAGATTATGTACTTTGAAACCAAAATAGAACCATAACAGCAACTGCCTTTAACTTTATGTTATTCTAATAAGACTTCGCAATTTAATAAATAAGCTTTACTAGGAAAGGGTCTGATTATGTTAATTTTTCATGAGATGACAAAAAAAAACGGCAAATTGTTTGTAAAGTAGGTTTACGATCGAGATGTTTACGTGATAACGTCCGCACGAGAAAATCTCCATTCGTTTGTATGCCGCTAGAGTGAGAGAGACGGAAGATCGGTCCACTCACTCGAACGCTATGCCAGCCTCCGCTCGTGAGGATTCCGCGTGACAAGTTTCACGGAATGACTGGCAGCGCTCGAGATGAGACGGGAGATCGGTCCGTCTCTCTCTCGTTATACCTGCGATCGCGCTCGTGAGGTTTTGGTGTGACACAAGTTTCTGAACATGTCACCCGACTAAAACGATTTTAAAGACGTTATCACGTCAAAAGAATTAATAAGTTCTACTGGGAAAAAATCTTAATTCCGTTTTTTTATAAGCTATAAGTAATACTTCATACAGATTACATAACCAACCGAATATCTAAAAAAATCTGCCTGCAGGTTCACCTTCGTGAGGAATGATCAAAATATCTTCAGTTCAGTTTTGTAGGTGGTAGAACTATTATCGTTCGCCCGGGGAAGTATCACCGCTGCACCCACTTCTGCCGTGAACCAATTCTATTGTTTCGGTGGAAAGGTGCAGTTGCCGGCCACACTTACATGAAGCGACCACCAGCCTCCGGAGTAGCAGCGCAACTGCATACGACCTCAGACAAGACTTACCTATGCTTGCTTAAGGTTGTATGTAGATGTCCATGCCATGGGCTGCAGCGACCACTTAATAACACATGGCCTGCATGCTCGTCTGCTACTACATTCAAATAAAAAAAACAAGTTAGTCATATACCAACGACACAACATCTTTAACTTCTAACAGCAAAATTGTCTTTCACAGAACCAAGTCCGACTTCTCTGGGCGACCTGTTTCGGTTTGGCAGCACTAACCATCGTGAGCCCTTACGAGATGGGTCTGGAGGGTTATCAGTATGAGCCTTACCCCGCGGCTCTGTTCGCGGCCTTCGCCCCAGTACTGTGGGGCCTCTTCATGAGCCTCGCGCATTGGGCCATCTGCAACGACTATGCTGGTGAGTGGCCTTAAAGTAATATTGTCCTTCACGACTCCTCTAGGCAACCTGGTTCGGAGTGGCAGCACTGACAATCGCGAGCCCTTACGAAATGGGTCTGGAGGGTATCAATCAATATCAGTCTGAGTCTTACCCCGCGGCTCTGTTCGCGGCCTTCGCCCCGGTACTGTGGGGCCTCTTCATGAATCTCGCGCATTATGCAATGACCATGCTGGTAAAGTGATCTTTTTTAAATCCTGTTCTTCACAAAACCGAGTCCTGACTCCTATGGGCAATTTGATTTGAATTGGCACACTGACCATCGCGAGCCCTTACGAGATGGGTCTAGAGGACTACAGATAGGAACCCTACCCCGCTGCACTATCCGTGGCCTTCGCCTCGGTACTGTAAGGCCTCTTCGTGAGCATGAAAGAAAGTTTACTCACCAACATAGATATCTGTAATGACTCTGCTGGTGGGTAAACTTTTCTTTAACCCTTTTTAATGTCGTTTAGTTTCTGATATTTTACGGTCAAAGGTCAACATTTTTTTTAGATTCCTTTTTCCCTCGTCGCTTCGCGTTCAATTCAGTTAGCTTTTGAAAACTAACATTGCTACTTGACGTGAAGCTTCTAGGGCTTCTTAGGGTTCCATACATCAAAAGAAAAAAATGGAACCCTTATAGGATCACTTTGTTGTGCGTCCATCTGTCTGTCTGTCAAGACCCTTTTTCCCAAGAACGCGTGGAGTTATCAAGCTGGAATTTATATCAAATACTCAGGTCTAATGTCTCTTGGAGCTGTGAAAAAATCAAACTTCTGAACCAGCGCAATCGAAAGATACAACCATTTATGCCGCAAATTTGCGCAAATTTTCGATACTCGCAAGAGGCTTACAGGTCTGGAGGCCTCGGGGCAATAAAATGAGGTGAGACTCCTTGGCCCCAAATTATTTTCCAAATGGACAGTTTTTTTGGAAGTGAACAAATATAGATCAATTATTTCTGTTAATATTTAATGATCATATTTGTACAAAGTACTGTAAAACGCGAAAAAAAAATATGAAAAGAAAAGTTGTTTACTATGTGTACCTACTAAGCAGTCTAAATTTGATTTTTTTTTCCGAAGTCTATTGTGGGGGCCCCTCTTTCGTGGAGGCCCCGGGGCTGTAGCCCCGGTTGCCTCTCCTAAGTTCGGACCTGCTCGCAAGGGAATCAAAACATATAGGATACTGCCCGATAACTCAGAATCTTGAAATTTGGTACGAAGCAACGTCTTATAGCACAGATAAAGGAAAAATTGCGAAAACCGTAAATTTTTAGTTACATTATATATTAAAAACAGTTTACGGAACCCTAAGTGCGCGAGTCGGTGCGCAACTCGCACTTGGCCGGGTTTTACTTATTGATCACACCTTCATAAAATTTTTCTTTCTGATGGCTACTTAAAACATTAGCAAAACTTATACTTGCACTTCTAAAATTTTCCTTAGCTTTATATAAACTTACAACTCAAAGATAATAAAAAACTACGTTTACGACTCAAAACTTACCCCCGCACCACGTACACGTGTAGTTCAGCAACAGTGAAGTCATAATGTATTCTGTATTTCAAGTTTATGGTGCCCTTCCATTATCATTTGTTTTACGATGTATACGAGCAGAAGGTACCGCACCAATTAAATATAAAGGTTTTATTACTACATACTATTGAACTTTATTGTAGGGTCGTTGCATGGAAATATTGTGTTTATTTGTTATAAATTTAATAGTAACGAAGTGTATTAAACAGATGCAAAATATTTATCACTTCCTTTCTTCTTCCTTCCGCCAGCGGCTTCGCCCGTGTGGACGCGTATTATGGGTCCCCGTAGGATAAAAAATATCCTATGTGCTATTCCAGGCTATATCTCTAACTTTCTTCCATCCATTTGAAATACGACATAAGACGACATATGGTTTTGTTAAAATTATAGGCGTTTAGTCAGTTGCTTCAACCGCGTGGATCCTATTTCCCGTTTTCCCGTACGAATGAGGTATTTTCCCCGCGGTAAATGTAGCCTATGTTCATCAGGGATAATGTTGGCTTCTAATGGTAAAATATTTTTTCAAATCAGTCCAGTAGTTTCGGAGCCTATTCAAAACAAACAAACAATCAAATCTTTCCTCTTTATACTAGTGAAGATTCACTATTTCGTACCGGATAAAAATTTCCTTTCCTGCCTTTCTATCAATGTAATCAAAAGATACATGTGCTATGCCAGATATTTAAAAAGAATGAAGAATTGAAGTGATCTAATTGGGGGCCCCATGAGATCCATTCCTACGACACACAAAATGTTAGGCTGTATAAAAACCTAAAACATTTTTTTTCTTTCAGGCATTGGTACAATATTCGTGGAGTGGAACATCTTCAAGTTGTTTAACAAGGTGGCTTACGGAGTATACCTGACACAGTTTCCAATATTCTTCTACAATGTGGGCGTCCAAAGACATGCAGAATACTACACGCCCTTACTATTGGTGAGTAATTTCAGTATATGTTACATTTAACTAGAGTTCAGTTCGACTGTAAAACGTATTCGTAAAAGCATGAGAGCGTTCAGCTCTTCCTCGTTTTCTTTCTCAGCAACTGTGGAGTTCTTCAGTGTCTGGATTGATATTCTGCTCAAAATCCTGCAGTCCTCAGACCTGAGGTTCTCCTGCGATATCCTTTCTAAAGCCTTTGAGAGCCTTACATGCCTTCCCTGTACCATAAAGTCCTGACACATCCACGTATCTCCTCGTCTCCCTGCTAAGCCATTTCCAGTGGATTATAACACGGGGTTCTTCAAGAAAGTTGTAAAAAAGCTCTCCTTCAAAGCCGGCAATGCTTAGATGACTCTCTTGTGGTTGCCAATGTCCAGAGGCGACGGTGATCGCCTAACACCACGCGGCAGGCAGACTGCCTTTTTGTCCGGTTCATATACAAAAAAAATCTCCACAATACTTCGGGCTTTACGGTATTTATAGGCATAATAGGTGGTAGAACTTTCGTGGTTCCATCGGGGAAGTAGCAACTCTGCGCCCCATTCTGCAGATAATAATAATAGCCAAACTTATGAATCGACATCAGCCACGAGAACAGCACTCCAACTGGTTACATCTTAGGCAAGACTTGATTTAGTTGCCTGGCACTACGTGGTCTGCATGCTCGACTGAAACACCTTCAACGATCAGCTTCCATTCACTGATCTCAAGTTAAGAAATTCCACTTCCGAAGCCCGTATTCTTTAAAAACCATTTAGTGGCACTTTTCTGGTCTCAAACTGTTATCTGCAACTTCAATGAAAAGGAGTTTTGGCGGGAAGTTCGGAGCAGCATGTTGTACTCTTGTTTTTGTTTTCATTTACTTGGTGTATTTTTAAGTTTACGGATAATATACGACCGGATAAAGTTGATGGCGTTTTGTTCGATTCAAGTTAACCGTAATTAACCCCCGTGTTTTGAAATACAAGAATTAAATAATGCGAAAATATGTTGCCTCCAAAAATCCATCCGACATGTTCTGGTAAAGCCAACTCCAGTAGCCATTGCTGTACTGGGATATCTGACTGACTTTACTGACTGATTACTGACGACTCAAGACGAAGAAGTCATTTCGACTTTGATTATTAATATGCCGCCCGGTTTCAACAAAGCGAGCAAAATTTGATTCAATTATTTTGACGTGACATCTTCTAGTAAAACATGAACGCATGAAAAAGGACGACTCATTGTACGTTACGCTGATTGTCCGTTATGATCGGCACTTGTACGTTACGTTGAGACAAGCGTTCGGCTTGCGCCGTTCGTAGACTGTTTATTTATAAAGTGAAGTGAAAAGTTAATGTGGTTTTTTATTATTTGTTATGACGTTGTCACGTTAAACTATCTTCCGTAAACCAACTTTACAGACAACCAATTTTTTTACTTGATACTGGCGTCAAGTACAGATGGGATGCACTTATCAAAAGGAAAAAAAATAAAACACGAGACTAGCACTATCAGCTATACTACAGCAATAACACTAACAGCGATATGAATTCCACAGATTCCACTATCTTATATTATTATCTTCCATGTCTTGTTTCAGCTATATATTCCGGAGATGCTGGCCGTCCTCACGATATCCATACTGACGACGCTCGCCATCGAGATGCCCTTCAACCAGGTCTATAGGATATATTTCGGTAAGAACATTGTTTTATTAGAATTTTTATTTTAAACACTACTGGACAGAAATCTCTTCTTGGAAGTGAGACGGATTTAGTCAATCACGATGCCGGATTGGTGAACATTATGCCTTTGAGAAATTATGAATTACACCCAGGCATACACGTTGATGGAAAAAATTGTAATTGATTAAATCACAATTTTTATCCCTCATTATGAAGCAGCAATAAAGCGTTTTACTATAATTTTTAAATTGGTTTTTACATTTAGTTGACGTTTCAGGAATAAAGATAAATGGATCTTAGCGAAGATTCTATTGGTACCCGATCAATTTATTTTCAACATAAAAATCGAGCTCAATAGTAGTACTAGGTGTTAGTACTTATCTTGAGTTTTTTATAACCCCTTTTACAGTTTGGATACAGTTCTCCTCTAGGAACTAAAAGGGATTTAGGCCATAGCCAAGCCCTCCATGCTGCCCAAGGTAGGCCAAGGCCCTAGTAGGTGGACGTAAGCAATTTGGCTGTGCTTAAATAAACTGTAACTCTAACATAACTTATTCAGGAATTATCAGACTTAAAGCTATCTTTCAAAGAATAATTAACTTGGGATTCGACCTGTGTGGCGCAATGGTTACCATGCTGGACTGCCAATCGAAGGATCCCTGGTTTGATTCCCGGCGATACAGATACAAATTTCTTTTTGATGTGTTTAAATTTCTGTTCTCGGTCTGAGTGTTTGTGTTCCTGTCTTTGTGTTAATCCATGGTACCCCTATAACCACTATGGGGAGAGACCCGTGCCCAGCAATGGGACGTAAAAATGGTTGCAGCCAAGGCCACCTAGAGAACATTTGTGTTCACAAAAATAATTAATTTTTAAAACATATTAAATATTTCTAGATAATTTTCAAACATTACTAATCATAATCGGAGCTTAAAATGAATAAAGCTCCCAAGTAAGCTAGAGTAACTGAAGAAGCCGTTTATAAGAATCTATTAAAACTTACGCCGTTGCCGCCCGGTAAAAGTTTAACTGTATTAGACTCCAGGCGCGGGCATTACAAACTATAAATTGTTTATTTCTTTGTCGGTATTTTCAAGAACTTAGTAAAGCTCCCAACTGTTAGAGCTTTAGCTTGTATTGCAAAATTCTTAAAGACAATTTAAATCTTTAAGCCTAAATCCTTCTCACTTCTAAAAGGAGACCTGTGCCCACCTCTCACTATCATCACCATAAATAGTTCATTTAGACAGTCATACGATTGTCCAAACTTTAAAAATACCGCTTACCACAGAAACCAGTCATGACAATCAGAACTCAACCAAATTAATACAAAACTAATCTGAAGGTTTGGAAGAACTCCAAGGCGGGTAAATGTAACGCAAAATTAACAACCCTTTCGCGTCTTTAGGCATCTGTAATCAGCTCTAATTATTAATTCTAATACTCAAAAAATAAATAAAATTTAAAAAAACTAACACGTTTTTGAAGCGCATCAAACTAAAACAAGTGAAAAATAATTCGTAATATAAGCACAAAAAAATAATGAACAATAAAATAAGTACTACTATTATTGTGAAAATATATATTTCGTATATCGTGTAACCCACTTTTTTCAAAATAATACTAGTGTTTTTTTTTCATTATTATTTTCTGCTTTTAATTATTCACTTTTTTAGTTTCATATGCTTCAAAAACGGGTTTTTTCTTTTTTTAAACTATATTAATTTTTTATTTTTTATTTCAATTTATTGTTAAAAATATTATTTTTTTCAAGTTTTCGGCATTAGATAAACTAAAATGAAATTATTGTATTGCCACCGATTCATAGTGTCCAAAGTTTGAATTAAATCTGTCCGTTGAGAGTGGGTCAAAATGGAGTCCAAAGGAGAGTTACAAACAAGCTCACAAACACACAAACATACAGGTGAAGCTAAAAGAAGCGTGTTAAAAAATGGTTGTCTGTAAAGTGAGTTTACGAACGATAGTTTAACGTGACAACAACATAAAAAACCAATGTAAACCACATTAACTTTTCACTTCACTTTACAAACAGTCGACGAACGGAGCAAGCCGAACGCTCAAGCCTCAACGTAACGTAACGCTACAAGCGTCGATGGTAACGTACAATGAGCGTGACGTAATAATGACTCATCCTTTTCGTGCGTGCCGCCGGCGTTCATCAATTTATTAGACGTTGTCAGGACAAAAAGTACGAATAAGACCTAAAACATTGCGTGTTTATTTGTATTATAAAAGTAACATTGAAGTAGTTACCTATCAATACAGTACCCGAACAAAACCTTCAATATGCCTGAGAAGTGGGTTAAGGTTGGTCACTTGGTGTGATTGACGTAAAATACAAATAATTACGTTCTTCACAACTCGAAGTGAGATATGAATTTACAAACAGGTACCGGTAATCACACTTACCTACCCAAAAACAAAATCCATTTCTTAAAATAGCATCGCGATATTGGACCAACGCATATAGGCAGCGTAGGTTGTGGCCTAATTTTTTTTTCTGAGAACTGACCGGTGCCCTGTAGTTTCTGTAAGTGGGTAGAACTTTTATGGTTCGCCCTGAAAGTACCAACGCCAAGTACCACGAATTTAATTGTATTCCAGTGTAAAGGTGCTGTTGCTGGCCAGACTTACATGAGGCGACCTTCAGCCTCCGGCGTAGCAGCAACTTCATACGACCTGAAACAAGACTATGCTTGCTTGAGGTTGTGTGGCCTGCACGCTCGTCTGCTGCCATTCAAATAAACAAGTGAAGTTCGAATGATTTGTAGCGACCTTCCGCTACTCATCAAAAGATGGTGCCACGGGTATTCCTTAATCACGCTATCGAAGTTTTCTGAATATCCGAGCATATATACAAGCTCCGATTTGAGTCAGTTGGAGCGCGACCGCTCCCCGGGCATGACCACCTCGCCCGGCGGGAGATCTCCCTTGGCCATAATTTTATATTGATTTGCCAAGTGCTTTGTACCCACATACGAAAACCTTTTATTATGATAAAATATTTAGTCGGTGTTTGTGCCTTGCACATCAAAGAGGATGGGTGCAGAACTGAGGGTGCTGTCTGACTTTTCTTGTATTTTATCTTTAAAGGTAGACTTGCCAAGGGGCATTTTCTTCTCATCAAATCTGGTATTCGTAAAATAATACATCTTGGCAGCAAAATGGCCAACCCACGAATTGACTAAGGCGTGGAATTTTGACGTTAGAGCCTGTAGAGTCCCCACGCTACAGTAGAGTTAGAAACTTGGCTCTAGATGAGATCTAATATGTTTTTGATAATGGCTGCAACCCTTTTTGCGTCCCTATTATGCGGGAAGCCTGGAGCTTACTCCACCACGGTGCTCCAATGCGGGTTGATGGAGACTTTTTGACAATACGAGCCATATAATATGGTCTACTTTTGGCCACATTTTGAATGAAATTTTATGCATTTGGGTGTTTTGACTTTTTATTATATAGTATTTTTTACTTCTCGCTGCAACTCTTTGCGTCCCACTGCTGGGCACGGGTCTCTCCCCATTATTGGGGAGGCCTGGAGCTTACTCCACCTGGCTGCTCCTATGCGGGTTGGTGGAGATTCAATGCGGGTCGGTGGAGAATGCGGGTTTTTACTTCTGATAATGTTATACGTTTTTTTTCTTTTCAGGAAAAACACAGACGAAATTAAAGGACAAGTAGGAGAAGAAGCGAAACCAAATGTGTATTATATTAGAGATAGCCAAACATCACGTATTATAATAACCTTTGACTATTTTTGTACCATAACTAGGATAGGAATATTATTAAGTTATTGAATAAAGACTTTGTATTGAAATAAAATTGCTTTGTTATTTTGACCTTGTTCGAAATCTTCATAGCCCTGGGCCTATATTGGAAGCGATCTTCTTTGTAGTGTAATAATATTTTTTTAGATGAGGCCTTAAGTATAATTGATGACCTCTACTGATAACCTTAGTTAGAGCATAACTTAGAGCAAATGTCCGTTGAACGTGCTTTGAAGGGCACGTAAAGACAAAGGTCCTTAAAATATGTTGAAGGTCGTAAACAATTTGTAAACATTCGACAAAAGGTTGACAGATAGCCCGTAATGTGTATAGTTAATAAAATTAATAGAATCAGACGTTACTTTGCGGAACTCCATTGTTATAAAGTTAGGTAAAAACTAAGAGGGAGAGGGGGAGGTGCTATTGCATGAAAAAAGTATACACCATCCGTAGATTTTTTATATATACTACGTATAGTCAAAATAAAATATCTATGACACCATCAGTCCAGCATACGTTCTGATTGCGGATTGTTGCAAAATAGTTTTTACCTAACTCCATATGTATAGTGTATACGCAACAATCAGTGTTAATGCAGCGTTTTGGAGTGAAGTTTACGACTCTCAGTTAAACGGGAATTACAGCAACATCTGTGCAAAAGCAAGGGATTACATCAACATCTGTGCAAAAGCAAAAGCTACATCTGTGCGCTACATACTCTTAGCCCCACTAGGATTCCTTCTTTTTGCGTATAACATGAACACACATAAACTTTTTTTAATTCACACTCATAGCCCCACAGTAGGGTAGTTATGCCATGTGTCGTGGGTGCCATGGACACACACAAAGACAGAAACACAAACACCCAGACCGAGAACAGAAACTAAAACTCATCATTCAAATTTCTGCTTCGTCGGGAATCGAACCCGGGACCCTCTGGTCGGCAGTCCGGCATGGTAACCATTACGCCACGCGGGTCGTCAAAAACTGCATTTTAATTTTCTCATTGCCGGGAATCTTCTCATCCCTTCTAGTCCATCCCAATATCAATCCAAACTAATATTATAAATTCGAAAGTAACTCTGTCTGTCTGTCTGTCTGCTACGCTTTCCCGCTTAAACTACTGAACCGATTTTAATGAAATTTAGAACAAAGATAGAGTGGACTTTGGGAAAGGATATAGGATGTTTTTTATCCTACGGGAACCTTTAAAACGGGTCCACGCGGGCGAGGCCGCTGGCGGAAGACTAGTTAAATATAATCGAAAAATGAAGTTACAAACACTACGACCCATTTAAGCATTTATTTATATTATTGTCTGCGGTATTCCAAGAAACAGACAGTACCAACCGAATGAAGTGTAAACTAATTTATTTGGGACTTTTTATTGTATATCCGATATTTTAGGAGACCGAAAGAAGTCGCTATCATTAATAGCTATGTTAAAAAACTGCAAACAAAACCACCAACAGTTGAAATATAAACCTTATTCCCTTGATCATAAGCCACAAATCATTTTAACTAGGTATCTAGCTGTTGGTCTAATTGTTGGCTAAAAGAACTAGATCACCTGGCACGAACTCTATTCTGATGCAATTAACTAACTAACTTTGATCTTGGCATTCTTTTTCTAATAAGCACAGTGACAGTTTAATTAGATTCACTGACGCTTCATTCTGACTCATAGTTTGCGTGAGTTTATTGTTCATAGAAAACCATAATCCCTAATATTAATATTATAAATTCGAAAGTAACTCTGTCTGTCTGCTACGCTTTCCCGCTTAAACTACTAAACCAATTTTAATGAAATTTGGAACACAGATAGAGATGTAGAGGTGGTTTTTATCCTATGGAAACCTATAAACGCGGGCGAAGCTGCTGGCGGAAGGCTAGTCTGTTATAATTAGGAACCGTTTCTGAAGCTACTAGATATGAACAATGGAAACTATAACGAAAACCGATATAAATATTTTTAATAATTTTAGATAAGGACTGCACCCTGATCTTAAAAGACTTAAGACAGGCACAGTAGATGCAAAAAAATCTTTCTTTTTAGCATTAAGACTGTTTCTTCTCAAAAGTAAAAGTAGAACTTTCATAGTAAGACCTAGGAAGTACCACCACTGCATCCATAACAATCCACACACAAATGATATCAGGAGGGTGCGCGTTATTTGGGACTCCGTGAATACACGACCTCAGATAACACTGAGATTTGTTTGAGGCTATGTATCTATATGTCCATGAGCTGCAGCGACTACTTTACACCACGTGACGTTGCTTACGTGCTCATCTGCTGCTCCGTTTTAATAATCATGAAAGTTCTTCTTTCACTTCTAAAAACGAACTATAGAAAAGTGTGGTCGACTACGTTCATAATAAAAATACCGGCCGTTCCACCAGTTGTACGGTGAGGATTTTTTTATTCCCCACGGTACCACCAAGCAGTAATACAGGATGTAATTTAAAAATATATCCATTTGGGGTAGAGGGATAGAGGTATTTATAGCATGTATCTTTTGCCTATCAAACCATTCAACCGCTACTCAAGTTACTACATAACATACATACGAGTATATTTGAGCATGCATGGCTACCTGAGCCCTTAGTGTAAGTTTGTAAACACGCAACCGTTACTACTGCGTCAGAGTTTAAATTGGATAGATAGATCTTAACTTGAAAGGAATAAGGTCGATAATTAAATTCTTAACGCAAACGCGATTGTAACGTTTTCGCGTGTGCAGACTTACACTAAGGCCGAATCGAATATTGCAGAATGTAAATTTAATTAGGTAGGTACCTACTTCAAAAAGAAACTCAAACCTGTTTAAAAATATATTTTATTCTTTTTCTTTTACAATTCTTATTCTGAAAATATTCCACACTCGTATTGAAAATAAGGCATTAAAAGAAATAATTAAATCATATTTAATTACTTACAATATTTTTTTATTCCAAGAGATCAAACTCTAAAAGTTTTTATTTACAAGGACGCAATAAACGGCCCACAGTAGGTACCTCAGAATCAATATCAGATTGATAACTGATCGGTGTTACAATGCCATTCAATAATAATATGTTCTCACTAGAAATATTACTTTGAAACACAAAATTATGAGGTGCTGAGGTACAACCTCAACCACACGATCCTACTGAATAAAGTTACAATTTCATGTATGACGACAAATTACATTATATCGTGTTTCACTTCTTTTTAATAGTCATAATATGTTTAATATCGTTATAGCACGAAGTTAAAAAATTGACCTATTAATTCTAGACAGATATAGCAGTGTAATAAATAAATTGTCTCTAATCGCTTCACAACAAAATTGTTTTGATACAAGCACGCCACAAGTTCATCCTGGGCGAGCCAGGCATGATAAGATCGCATATCGAAATAATGCATATTTTTATACAGTTAGATTTCTATGATAGCACTTTCACTTTCCCCAGTAAATATATAAATTAAGATAAATTGTCATTATTACACCGTAGTCAACAGTGTCAGCTTTTATAACTAGCATCCACTAATATCTATTTTATCGATTCAAAACCAATCTGAACGCCGCCCGCTTTTTCTTCCAGTAAATAAACTGTGTGATTCACAGTAGTCATCATTGACAGCTTTTCGCCAAACTAGTGTTACAGTTTGGTTCACATCGACTTAAATTACGATCGGGGTAAGATCACTCCAAGCTAGGACTCTACATGTGAAATATATTCGTATTTTCGTAGTTTACTTTGATATCACTTTCTACAGTAAATAAATAAATTGTCTTTAAATCACAATTCACGCCAAATCAGTCATAGGTACGATAGTGTCGGGCCGACACTGGCACGTCACGCGTCCACTTATGAGCCCTTATGAGCTCCGGTTGAGTCAAAATCACTCCGAGCGAGGACTTTCGAAGTGTCTTTTAATGCACTTTCTGCAGTAAATAAATAAATTATTTTTAATCACACAGTTCTCATAAGTATCAGCTTTTCACCAAACTAGTAATACAGTTGGTGTCAGGCCACACTGACAAGCCACGCGTCCAATTACATCTCGATAGCGTCAGATAACTCCGAGCGTAGACTTTGCATGTGATTTATTCGTATTTTCGTAGTTTCCTTTGACGCACTTTCTCCAGTAAATAAATAAACTGTCTTTAATCACTAATAATCACACTGTAGTCATTAGTGTCAGCTTTTCGCCGAAGTAGTGTTACAGTTGATGTCGGGTCGACACTGACACGCCACGCGTCCGCGAACATCCCGGGCGAGCCAAGATCCCTCTGAGCAAGGACCTTGCGTGTGCAGAATGTGACAGGTCGCGTTGAACGGTGCCGCCCCCTTGCGGGTTGAACACGCTTGCACCTGGAAAAGAAATTGAACAAGTCAAAAAGAGTTTTAACCTTGTTGCATTATTTATCAGTATTTCCCGCAAATAGCTTTTCTAAGGCCTATTGGGTGTTTTGTGAACATTCGATATTAATTTGAAGTAGACAAATTACATTGTAACAGTAGCGGAGCATATAAGATAGGGCTTAAAATTCCAATCTTAGTGCCATGGGAATTGAAAACATAAGGAAGGCATGTGAAAACCCCTCAGCAGGATTTTTTGGGAACAGCTTCATTTTAATACGATTTTCAGAAACAACTTGTCTTCATTTCAATAATTGTTAGAAATTTTATATACATGAGGTACCATCAACCTCCGGAGAAGCAGAGAAATTATGGACATCTGCAGGCTTCCTTGACGTCGTCGTATTAATACGTACCACAGAATACTAACTATTACTAACGTAACTTTACTTAACCTTCATGCTCGGTTCCTACTTCATTTAAATAATAAAATTAATTCATTTTATTTTATTATTTAAGTCACTCAATCGCTAAACTCTATAAAAAAAACAATCTCCTCACCTCCCTCCTCGAACAAATCCCACTGCCACACGCGCAAACTCCGTTATGGCTGAGTCCATCCAGAGCCGGTCGTGCCTCGAAGTCGAAAGCCACGACCTCGCCCGCGGGACATGGCTCGGCGGTGCCTGGCCGGTAGCAACGACGGCGTTCTGGCACGTATAACCTCCCTCTTGCACAAGGGACCTATAAAAATAAAAATAAAAGTAAAAAAATGTGATTCGTTGTCGGGACAAATCATCCCTCCATCCATCAGCTTATAAAAGTCCACAGCTGGACATAGGCTCTTAATGTTCGCAATTCTCTCCGGTCCTACGCCCTCTAAATCCATCGGCTTCCCACAGTCTTCTTCGGGTCATCAGTTTGGTTGGAGGGCGATCTGTGTTCTTTTTGCCGAGACGTGGTCACCATTCGAGGACCTTGCTTTCTCGTGGGTTTATAGTTCTCCTAACTACACATAAAGACAGATAATATGCATGAAAGAAAATAAATATAGATCAATCACTAAATAAAGTGGTAAAGGCAAAATATGGATATATTCTTTCTACTCCTTGTCCGCGCTCTCTTTAATAAAACAAGATAGAGTGCCATCTAGCAAGCTACCAGTGAGCTAGCTACCGTTGTACCCCTATTCAAATCAGAAGAGGTAGGCGCTTCTCCTACTGTTTTAAATAAGTCAAGGTAGATGCCGCTGTACCGGTTTCTGATTCATACTCACCATATACTCGTACTAACGATGTCGCTGTGCGTCGCTAAAGGTAAAAATCTTTATAAATTAAGAACATTTAAAATTTATCTCCATTTTCCCATCTTTGCCTCTGAAAATTTAATGCTTACTGCTCACCTTAACACAGCGTATTCTGTGGCATAGGCATTTTACGTTTCAAAAGACGAAGGCGTTTGCGCGTACGTGGTCTTATTTCGCTTCGAAATGGTAGGGGTGGCGTTTGTCGCGGTTGACTTAACTATAGTATAACCGTCGTACGAGTTACATGTGTGACAAAAGCTGGCCGGGAACCGTCCACACGCGCTTATACGTGCATTAAATACCCTTATGTAAATCCGTCCTTATTTCTATAATGACTTTTTATGGTTCTGTACCCGAAGGGTGCCAACGGGACCCTATTACTAAGCCTCCGCTGTCCGTCCGTCTGTCTGTCTTTCATTAGCCTGTATCTCATGCCTGCCGCTATAACAGCAAATACTAAAAATAGAATAAAATAAATATTTATGGGGGCACCCATACAATAAACGTGACTTTTTTATAGATAATGGTACGGAATTCTTCGTGCATGAGTCCGACGCACACTTGGCTGGTTTTTACCTTAGTGCACCTCCCTCCTCGAGCTATCATTTCATCATGAGCACATGGTCCTCTTGTATACAGCCTGTAGCAAGCACCGTCCGCTGCCTTCGCATGGAACGCCTTACATTTGCATTCGGAGCGGGATCCCCTCGACGACACCTCTGATATTGTGAAGAGGTGGCCTTTGGGACAGGGTCCAACTGAATCTGGAAAATAGTAGACAAAACAGATCAGAAACAGTTCCACCAATAAATATTGTTTTTTAAACGTCTTTTACGTTGTAAAAGATTATGTTGTCGTACAAGACTAAAGCGACCTTAAGTTATTCAAAATAATAAAATCAAAATAAAAAATATCTGAATTTGTTCTACACGTCATGATATTTTTTGGGACGTACAAAGTGGTGCTGTACAAAATTGGTTCGCTCAAAAGGGTCTTAGCGACTCCTAATGGGCAAAAATCTGTGATAAAGATTAATCCGACTGAATCCAAAATGAACCCGATCCGATGCTCAACATAATTGTGAGATGCAATTTCATTAATATTTCAGAACATTCCAGACCATTTTGTTAGCTTGGTTGACTTCCACAGTATTTTTTTTTTATTTGGAATGTACGATACTGATAGGTAGGTACGATATCTGCGCTAGTTAGCGATTTAAAGTGAATATCTAAAGCCGCAGATACCAAATAACGGCCGATGCCTGGCTGCAACCTTTTTTTGCGTCCCACTGTTGGGCACAGGTCTCTTCCGATTATTGGGGAGGCCTAAAGCTTACACCACCACGCTGCTCCAATGCGGTTTAGTGGAGATGCGGGTTAGTGGCCAACCCACTGTCGGATGTTTTCAAACCGCCCATAAGGCCTACAACAACGACAAGATTTAACGACAAGGTTTAACGACTGTTATCTATCAACAACAACCGCGTCCGACAGCTTAACGTGCCCTCCGAAGCACGGAAACGCGCATGTTTTTTTTACCACTAGCGGTCACCCAGCTCACACCCGACCGCGCCCGTTTGGCTAAGTTGCATAGATCGTTTGCGATCTACGGTAACTGATGGTTTGCCACTAACGGTCACGATCACAATAACGGCTGATATTTACACAATAATCTGAGATTGATTTTCGTTTTATATATTTTTTTAAATCTTACCTAACTCATAACATCCTCCCGTAGCATTGTGATATTGAGGCAAGTGGGCATCACAGCCACACTTGGCACCGGGCAGGAATAGCTGCCCGCGGTCGCAGGGCCCGCGTGAGTAGTGCGCGTAGCAGCTTCCATCTGCTGGCCAGTAGTGGGGACCATCGGTCACACACTGGAAGTCAGAAAAATTCAATATTAATCATATTTTTCTACCAAAGTTTCGCGAGGAAACGAAAGAAATCTAACAAGAATGCGAATTAACGAATTAACAAGAATGCGAATTAACGAATTAACGAGAATGCGAATTAACTCGCGTTAGGACTTATACTTGATACTCGCTTTATACTTATAGCTTTAGATGTAGGTATACCAATACCAGCCAGAGTTATATCCATTATAACATAATAACATCAGTTATTTGGTGCACTGAAATTAGGAACCCCCTGAGCAGAACACAACCCCTGACAAAGCGACACGAAGATTCGTTGCCAATCGCAAGACCAATACAATTTATCACCTGTATATTATTATGACATTTCTATGTATGACTAGTGATAACATTTTCTCCAAAAATATCCTTTAAAAATGAACAAGCAAACGTGCATTCATGCTGGCAAATGTTTTAAAGTATTTTATGCGGTCCATTGATATATGTATGTATGTATACCTACTATCACTGAACTAACCACATCTTTCCTTATAGCGTTTTTGTCCAAAACAAATTCTATTCCAGAATTATAATTTCAGTATACTTACACTACAATTTGCCAGCCCATCAGCTCCGACATCCAGGACCGCGCCAGTATAGCAGGGCCCCTGGGTGTGCCTGTAGTAGCAGCGGCCGTCCGGCGGCCAGTACAGCAAAGTATCGTCCGCGCACTGTTGGGGCCTCACGCACATTCCTTGCCGCTCCCTATCAAACAAAGCATCAAAGACGTCATTATCATAATAAGCCGTTAGAAAATCAATGCTGGATGTAGGCCTCCCTTATCATAATCAGCCGTTAGACAATTACAACTTTATGTACGTTTTTCACTCAATCCGGATTCCTTCTGGATTCAACATACAATGTAGTAGACAGCCATGCCAATCACGTGATATTAAGTGTTAATTCTATTTATTTTGTAGTTCTAGGTACAAGGCAGCGCCCCGTGACAAGCGTATATATTATATACTCGTATCAATTTATCTCTCTAAATCTATTCAAAAGGAGTCAGGCGCGGTCCCAGGGGGGGGCACAGGGGACCCCCCCCCCCAAATCCATCAGTCATGCTTAGAAGGAAGGCTAAACATGCCAATTTGGGACACCTCTTCCCCCAAATTTCTTAGTGACCCCCCCCCCCCCCAATTTTCTTGGCGACCCCCCCCCCCCCCAAAACTGAAAGCTGCGACCGCGCCTGAAAGGAGTAAGAGTCAAAATAAGCAATCTGGAACTGTTATAAGATACGATACAATTATGTAAGCCAAGTGTGTGATTAATTTGGTTCAAAAATTTCAGATTTCCAGGTTGGTATTAATTGACATCTTGTTGATTACTCCTAGTCTGCTACTCAGTGACTACTACACAGTGACAGACAGTAGGTTAAGGTCTCACGTATCTGCCTGGACGCAGGCTGGCATACCAAGCAAGATTAGTCAGGGCATAATGACCTTATCGTGCCTACATTGCGTAAATTAATAGGAAAACTCCGATTGCCTACTGGAATTACCACTTGGGGCATAATAGTGTCATCATCGCCTTGATATCGTGAGTTTACAAAATAATTTATGCTGAGTTTAGCGTTAAAATCGTATCATAGCGAAAGATGCGAGGTCTGTGGTTAAAACGATATCGGAAATTGATAGTAGGTCTGAGTCTAAATGTGCGTTACTCGTATTTTCAAAGTTCAAAAACTAAGTCAAACAAACAGTTTCAATTTTTGATCTTTCGCTCATCATTTGGTCAGACTACTCATACTGCTTTGCCCATATAGAAAAAAAATTGTTTTCTATTCATAGTAAAGTTCATCCGTGATTGTGCCCTGCTCTAGCACCTTACAGATACTTATCAATATTGACTTCATAGGTATTTAAAAGGTTTTCAAGTCAATATCCTTTAAAAAAGTTCAGAATCGCAACATGTAATACAATAGAAACCGCGCATTACGACTGGCTTTAAAAATTTTAAAGAAAAATTTTAATTAAATAAACCATACTTTGGAAACAAGTACGAAGATTTGCAGTCTGATGCTTACCTACCCTCGCTTGTTGAAAGATTCCTCGACGGGCGCGAAGTACTCGCCGGACCGGCAGGGGCCCTTCTCGAAAAGCTTGTGGCAGGTTGTGGTGTGCGGCAGCTGGGCAGTGCCGGGCGGGCACTTGCACTCCGCCACCGTCCGCCCGCCCCAGCGACCTGGACTCAGCTCCTGCGTCTCCGGACATGGGTGGCCTTTCTGGAAAGCAATAATAAATATAAACTTTTTTTTAACTTTAACGTACCTTTGCTGGACTATTCTCGAATTTGAGAGATATTTCTCGAATCTCGAATTAGAGAGATTCGCCATTGTCAACCAAGAAGAGCATGTGCGGGTTTATAGATTTTTTTTTGTTGAATTTGGGAAGATTTCCAAAAAAATTTGTATAACTCTCAGGCGTGCACGGTGATGGAAAACGTCGTAAAGAAATATTAGAATATTTTCCCTTAACGTTGATTAGCGATAAATAGAGGTGTACGCAAGGTTTGAACTCAGGAACCCCTACGTCGAAGACCAATCGGCTATCACTGCTCTACCAAGTAGTTCCCAGAGAACTTATATAGAATTTAATATGCCTGAATCTTTATAAATTTTAATGATACAATATTATGTGACGTATACCATGTAACAACCGCAGCAAGTTATGAAGGTTCTATTCTATTATATATTACTAGTGGATCCCGCAGACGTTGTCCTGCCTTAAAAGTTTTGTAAGAGGATTAGTTTCTTTATCATCTCAAGGGGTTTTTATGTTACTGTCAAATAAAAAATTAAAAACGAACAGTGACAGATGAACTGTTATTCAGACTATGTCAAACTTTTGGACGATGGCGCGAAGAACCAATGGACTTCTACTAATATTTGATTTGACGACCCGTGTGGCCCATTGGTTACCATGCCGGACTGCTAATTGAAGGGTCCCGGGATCGATTCCCGGCGAAACAGAAATTTGAATGATGAGTTTAAATTTCTGTTCTCGGTCTGGGTGTTTGTGTATCTGTCTTTGTATGTGTCCATGGTACCGACGACACAGAGTATATACACCCTACTGTGGGGCTATGAGTGAAACGTTTAAACGTTTATTTCAAGACCTGACAGGCAGACATTAGCCATATCGGTTCAGACGTTCTTGAGTTTTAGCAAGACTAACGAACAGCAATTCATTTATAGGTATAATATATATATATATAAAGATTCGAAGAACATTATATTCATTTATTATTTAAAAATAATAATTTATAATAATTATACTATAAAAACATGACTAAGCCAAAGACAATACTATAACTTTATTAATCTATGAAATGAAATAAGAAACATTTTTTTTTCTTCATTTAATACTGAATGGCTAAAAGGATTTTTATACAATGCCTTAAAATGAATTAAAAAAATAAGTAACAAAAAAGTCAGACGTGACAATTTTGATAGCTGCGTGAAAATATAAATAAACAAACACCGAAATTAAATAATTTTGTAAAGAAATACTATAGGAAAAGTAAAGTATAAGAATAAAACAATAGAATATAAGTTATAAAATATGATAATGGACGTCAATGAAATAAGTAATAACATGTAGTGTATTTATAACAGTACACGGCGCATTTCATTCATTCCATTTATTCCCGTGGGAATGAGATATTTTCACGCGGCAAAAAGTAGCCTATGTTCTTTCTCAACGTCCTTTCTATGTTTATGCCAAATTTCATCAAAATCGGTTCAGTGGTTTAAGCGTGAAAGAGTAGCAGACAGACAGACAGACTTTCGAATTTATAATATTAGTATGGATATTATATATTCTACCTCAATTAACATTTTATTTATTTATTTAACCTTATAGTATTACCTTACACTAAGGATACAAGGGCGTGCTTAATGCTTAATGGCATTCTCTACCAGCCAACCCTGGGTGATGAGTAGAGCTTGTGGTAGGCGCATACTATAGAAGTAGAGAATTAATAAGCAAATAATAACACAATATAATATACACTTTATCATATTTCTATACCTAATATATATAATAAATATATATAATATAATATATTTATATATATAATATAATACAACCAAGTAAACATATAAAAAAACCGTTAAAGTCAGATCCTCAAATGATTCAGGTGAGAGTGGAATTACGCAAGAGATGGTCTCGAAGAAGCCTCTTGAACATACTTTTGCTGGGAGCTTTACGAACGGTCTCGGGTAGGGTGTTCCATTGTAGTATAGCCTGAACTGTAAAGGAATATCGGAAGAAGACACTTTTATGTGGAGGAATGTCGAGCATAAGGTTATTGGAGGAACGTAAACCTCTGTCATGCGAGGAACAGAAGTACTGAAATTTTTCCTTTAAGTATTGAGGAGAAGTTGGATCATGTAAAATAGAATACAGAACCAAAAGAATTCTAGGATTACGCCTCTGTCGAATAGTAAGCCATTTAAGTTGGCTTCGATAACTAGAAATATGATCGTATTTACGAAGGTTGAAAATAAATCGAATACAATTGTTAAGGAGGCGATCTAGTTTATCCAGAAGATTTTCATTTAGGTCCGGATATGCAACATCACCATAATCAATGATAGGCAAAATAAGACTGTGAATAAGCATAGTTTAGTTTTGTAAGGCAGGAAGTTTTTTAAACGATAAAGAGACTGCAGGGAACTATTGACTTTTCGGCTGATTTCATTAATTTGTGCCCGCCAGTTCATACCGCTATCTAATTGTAGGCCTAGGTTTTTCGCGGTGTTTTCAAGAGGTATAGTGACATTGTCGAATAGCACTGCTGGAAGAGTCAGAATGTCGATTTATTTATCTGGGGTCGTATGCACTTGCGCTGCTTCTAAGGAAGGAGGCAGATTGTTCTCTGATATCAGTAAAACTAGCAACCAAACCATGACACCAAGACGTAAAGAAATAAAGCACTGCGCCGATACCATACAGGATCGACCACGACGATATTAAGCATAGGTATATTGGTGAAGCATCAAAACGGGCGTAGTCCGGTAATACTCGTAAATGGATGACCGCTAGTTGTAACTGTCATGCGCCAACTGTAAGTACATTATTCTTAGTCTAAGTATTTACATATGTTTTCAGAGTCTGTGCAGTTTTTTTACACTAGGGCAAATAAAATAATATACGTCTTATTAGAGATTCCAACTCCAAAAGAAGTGTAATATAAATTCAAATAGTTAACTTGCAATAATAATTGCGTGTGCGCAATTTGCCCAAGAAATTTTTTCAGGCGCATGTAAACACTTATATTTCACCAAGCTATAACCATAATAAAATGTGCTCCAATAGCCGAATCATTCAGCGCTGTATGTAGGGGCTAGCCTAGCAACAGGGGCGGTTGCCAGGGGCGCAGGCTTGGTGGGGCGAATTTTGACGGCCTACATCTTTAGGTACGCTGGGACACAGGCTCACGAAATTGATAAGACAAAAGTAACTCATATAAATACTACTTGTGGTTGTGCAAAATTCAAATCTTGCCAGTAGCTACACTGGTTACCGCTTTGGAATCATTCATCATTTACTTCAGCCAAATTTCCAATTAGGTATACAGTTCTGGTTATCTTACTTAGACAATTCTCCCAATCAAAGAGATAATAAAATCAAGCTATTGTAGTGCCGTATGCAAAATATCGTAATAATAATCGTGGGAAATACTAAATCACTAAACGACAATTCATGACATCCCAACTTTGACATTGGCAAAATGATCAAAAGACCGAGACGCCATTCAAAAAAAAGTTATGACGCCTCTTTTTTTTTTCAATTATGCAGCTATCGTCCCGTAATCACTGAGACAAAAATGAAAGATAAAATTATTCATCAGCTTACGATATATAGGTATACATCAAAGAGAAAACATTATTAAGGTCCCTTAATTTCTATGTTAGATGTTTTAGTTAATTATTTCAATATAAAGGTTTTGACCTAAATATATAACTCCTTATGTAACTATTGTATAACAACATAAGTCGCAGTTATAATTCCAAAGGGACATGTCGAAACGCGGACAAAGCCCCGGCAGCCTACTAATATTTTTGTAATACATGTTAAACGGTTTGTATAATATTCCGGAAATCACGTTTGGGTTATAGTTAGACGTGTACTGCTTCCAAAATATTATAAACCGGTTAAGGTACGCCAAAATAACATTTAACGCCAGTTACTAAGATTAAGAATAGCTTACACATCTGGCTGATTTAATCAACCTTGTCGCAAGTTGATGATGAGTAAATATGACTGATATCCTAATATCATTTTAAAGTGCCTGAAATGAGGAACCTCAAGTAAAAACAGTGAGTTCAATCAAATGCCCTGAGGGCCTATTCTGTATGCATTCGTCCGTAACTTCTAATTTATGGAACCATTTGCGGCATAAAAAGATCTTTTTTCTTTCTCGAATTTATAAGATAAGCGTAGTCGTTGATGACATTAAGCTACTGAGTAAATAATATTGCTAGAATTTCATCAGTTTTCTTTTAAAACTAGGCCCAAATTTCCCGAAATATTTACGTGAATTTTGGTTAGGTATGATAGAATCTTAGAGCATCAAAGGTACTGACTCACCCCAGAGTGTCATACCTGTCAATTTTGACGCTCTACGTATATGTATGTATAAATGACAGGTGACTGCATCGCAGGCTTTGACTTAAATGACATTACCTATAAAATGATGTAAGTAATAACGTAAATTAAAATCTACTTGCACTTCTTCGTGTTTAAAAAAACAAGCAAAACTGCAGGCAAAATGTTACCAAATTATGATAAGACAGATTGCACAAAATTGCAACTAGCAGGTATGTGTACTACTATGTCAAGGATATTACAAAATGTTAAGTACGAAATATATGAAATGGGACCCTACTTTCTCATACCGGTTCTTCCAGATCAGCTTAAGTGTACTCATAATTTTGTAAATCAATTAAATACCTTTAGTCACATAAAAATCATAATATATATGCAGTAAAATTGCTTAAATGTCATTAAATTGTTTTCGAGTTAATTTTACATGTAACAAATCGTATAAGTAGAAACGAATCTTAAAGCCATACGAAGAAGCACGGTTGATAAGATGAGTGATCGCTAGTGGTAATAAAATTTATGCCAACAGAAATTGAATCTGAAGTAGAAGAGGCAGCCGTAAAGTACCGTAGTATCTGCTAACTGCTATCTTGAGGAATTCCTCAAGGTCTTTAAACCTTGTTGAAGGCCTTACGCGGTTTGAAAACATCCGACAGCGAGTTGGCCACTAACCTGCATCTTCACCAACCCGCATTGGAGCAGCGTGGTGGGGTAAGCTCCAGGCCTTCCCAATATGGGGAGAGACCCGTGCCCAGCAGTGGGACGCAAAAAGGGTTGCAGCCATGTACAATCAAGTTAACATTTTGAATGTTTAATTAAGTACTTACAGTCAAGCATGCAAACCCCGCGCAAATAACTTTACATTCAACAATAGCTAATCAGTAGATAGAATACCGGTTTGTCAAGATTTCATCCATGCTTTTAAAGACCGTGACCGACGGTTGTAACGCCTACTGACCTACTGCATCGCGCCTATCTTTCATAATACTTCTAACTTGTAACAGAAAACGCAGATACAACGATGCCGCAAGAGATAAGACATGTTACACAAGCGTGTTATTAATTTAATAGAATTCGTTGGAGTCATTTGCATATATGTATTTACATAATTTTTATTCAGTAAAAAGAACAGAATGTAAGTGCCTATTTATTAACATAATCTGGCTTTATTCATGTTAATGTCCAAAGTATTCGCAAATTGATTTTTATCTTTTTTACATTTACCAATGCAATTACTGAGATTAATTTGATAATTGCGATCCCTTTCTTTTTTTCAAAACTAGGTACGTATTGTGAAGCGCTTGTACTTACACTCGTAAGTAATCGATATTTCCCCATATATTGACTATCAAACGGAAAATTTCTGATTTAACGTAACCTAACAGATGAACCTATTTTATCAATTAACGAACATCTTAGTTCTAAGTAAAGGACTACAACTTAACTTTGAAGAATCGTAAAAATACCTATGTAACTACACTCTGAAATTTAGAGCTGGGTCATATGCAAAACATTTTAAACTATAGGTTGGACTACAACTACATATAATGGGTAGGTATACTCGTAAGTACGAGTACCATTAGTTCTGCTCTATCTTAATCGAGTATTCATACAATGGTCTATCAAAAAACCTCTTATAATTCTCATTGAATATAAATGAAGTGTATAATCAAATCAGTCGATTGTTCTCATTGAGTAATCGCTGCTGCAAGTTGGATGGGTGCCAGCTAGCGGTACATTGAAATTCTAGCTAGATTATATTTGCTCGTAGTGAATTCCTCCGGGCAAAACTTAGTATACATTATTCTGATACAGTTAGGAGATTAAAGCGTGGAGCTTCAAATTAAGCTAATGACTAGTCATTATACAAAAGGCGTACTTGATTTGCATTCTAATTTTATTTAAAAAACAGGTGTACAGTTCATCATGTTTGATGTTTTATTACTGTAATTTTTTATATTAAAATAAGATATATATAAATAAAATAAAAAGTTTGGGAGACAAATAGATTCATTTATAATTCGATTAAAAATACACATGAATATTTATCGATCTAATTTGTCGGTAATCTCTGCAAAAAGGGAATAGATATGGTCATTTGGCAAAAGTAAAGGGAAGTATGAGAAACGTTAAGCGAACCGAGTTCTATGTTTAATCTCTCTCTGAACAGATTCTACTACTGAAGCTAAATACTCTCCTATTATAGACTATTTGGATTTAAGAACATACTTATTATTTCAGTAATATTCCAGAAGTTCAGTAGGTTTCCTTCCCCGACTTTCTGTACTAAGTATGCTTTTGCTCCTGTTCAATCTAACAGCTTCCCGCTTTTTTACTAGAGAAAGGGATCACATAAAGAAGTTTTAGGAACATAATGATTAGTTACCTTATAAATCGTGTAGCATTTCCCATCCGAAGGCCAGTACAGCATCAGCCAGCCTCGAGGGTGCGCAGCGCAAGGATTCCGCCTAACATCCGCCCAGGGGGGCGGCAGCACTGCCGCATGACTTCCGCAAAGCAATGCTGCCAACAACACCCACACAGCCATTTTCAAAACTCCTAATTCAAACTTTAAAACACATTGCTCTTGCCCGAAACATTTCTTAGTCTGTATTCACCATCGTTTCACGACACTCAGAGTTTACAATCAATTTCAAAATTTTCTGTAATTTAGCAGCTCTTCCGGTATAACCGCTGTTACTTGCGGCATTTTCATTACGTTACTTTTATTTCAACGAATTAAATCATGTTCATAGCCACAAACACACCAAAGCGTTATGTGATACGAAACTAAAAAAGTGCATAAACCGTTTTAAGGTTTAATTACGTTCGGTCGATAAACAGTTGCATTAGATTCGACAGTAGCATTTAATATTTTAATCCGCTTGTTACATTAGCTGTTACAAATTCCCTGTTACGCGTGGATCGTACATTGTTCGGCTAACTGCTGCAAATAACCGTGATCTAGTGTAACCGCAGTAAAGTCGTGGTTACCGTTTGATGTCCCGCCCACCGCAGACGGCGAGGTGTCGAAATAGACTACAATTATTAACCCAGTTACTTCTTACTTGGATTACGTGCAAGACGTTACGATTGTTCCAATTTGTAGGAAACAGCTAATTTAATGTATTGTCTCAAATGTTACTTTGCGAAACTCCATTGTTATAAGGTTAGGTTGTAATTAATTACTTTGCAAAAATCTGCCATCAATACATATGAAATGAGATGAGATGGGATGAGATGAGATGAAATCTAATACCTTTAAACGAGCAATTCTTGTATATATCCAAGTATATTTTTTGAATCTCGGAAACGGCTCCAAAGATTTTGATGAAAATATTACCCTTGTTTCGGGGGTCATAAATCGATCCAGCTAGGTTTTATTTTTAGAAATTTTTAAATTATAATTATAAAAAAATATTTTCAGCGATAATCAACTTAAATATAAACTGAAAAATACGACTCTTCCTGACATCTATTGGAGAGTAATAATAATATTGTGGCGTAGAACGCCGTCAAACGCCACTCCGACGTTCAAAGATATGACAATGTCGATTTGATAGAGCTCTGTAAAAATTTCGTTCAACCAATTAAAGCTTCCTTGGCCGAGTGGTTACGTAGGCTGACTGCGGAACTAGAGACCCGAGTTCAAACCTCAATTAAAACCATGTTGCGTTTATTTATTTTTTTTGCGATTTTTTTTATTGGAAGCTATTTCAGATGGCGTTAATAAGTAACACTAAGCAAATTAGTGTTTCGTTTGAAATAAAAACCATGAAAATAAATGGTTTTTATCCAAGCAACGCTCGGTCGTCCAGGTACTATTCTTTATTCACCGTACGGTTCCTTTACAAACCCTTAGTGAACTTTTTTTTTTATTCTGTCTGCTCTGGGTGCGCTTAGGCAACGCTGAGCTAAAGAAAAAAGCACACGGAAAAAAACTTCATATTTGATATTAATATAATGGTGTATACTTTTTTCATTTCATACCTTTCTCCATTCCGCATAAGAACCATGCACCTGCAACAATATATTCACCACTTGCAAAGACTGCGTGAGTTAGCATAGTAGATAGAGCCCATATCGAAATGTTGGTATTATAACTTAGTATTTGAACTATTTTAAAGGATACCAACAGGCAAATATTAAAGAAGTAGTATTTCACAGTTCTGCTTCTTATGGTTCTACTTTAAATTTGTTTTCTAATCACGTAACAGTATAAATCGCTATCTCTTGTATTTTATAACGTTTTTATAACTGTACGTGTAAATACGTTTACCGTAACGTCTAACAAGAAGTAATTCCTTGTCGTTATGTCGCAGCCATCTGGTTAAATATGCCATTTAATTGAAAGGCTAGCCCGTTAATTAAACGCCGGCATTAAATGTAGAGGCTAAATGATAACCAGCTAAGTCGTTGATTGTAGTCCAACTGTTTGGCTGAACGTCACTCAGCCATTTTGTTAAATAGAATATAGGCGACTTTGTAAATATTGGCTAAAGGGCCATAATTCATTTAATTTAAATAAAAAATATATTTAATATTTTTCAACTACTTGAAAAATTGTAGGCGGCGGCGTAATATTCGGCACATTCACGTTGTCACACTTTATTTTATCAATAATCACCCTTTGAATTTAAGAAACACAAAAACATTGCTTGTTTTGCAAGATATCTGACGCCATATTTGTTCTGGTAAGTACCAGCGCCAAATTGAGAAAAAATGAACTAAATTTAAATCACCTGCCTGATTTTACGTCAACCATCTTCAAAGAGCTAGCTTACGATAAGCCTACTAGTTGAACGTTGAATGATGCTAGTTCGATCAACTATCGGCCTAGGTATTCAATTCAAGTCCCTGTAGCTTCGGGATTAAGAATAGAGATGTGGTATTCCCTGCCTGATCGTAAGAGGTGACTAAAAGGGGGCTTCCGGGGTTGTGGGCGGTGAGAGTGGGAGCTCGATCCGTCCAGCCAGCAGCCCGGGAATCTGCATCGGAAGGTGCAGAAGAGCACATCTGCTCTCCCGAAGATGGGCCCGTTCTGGGGCGTCGCGCGTGGAGGACACCGGTGCGTTCCACTGGAGATCCCGGAATCCTCCCCAAGCGCAGAGGCAGCCACCGAGGGGGTTTTATTGCGGTCAAATCCCACATAACCCGGTATTCGGGTACCTTTTGAAGGTTTCCCCCACGATACAAAAATAGCCATTCAATTCAATGCCGGCGTTTAATTCACGAGCTAGTCTTTCAACTGAGGGGCTAATTTAACCAGACGGCTGTGAAAGATACTCATACATTTCGTAATGTAGTTTTATTTCCTTACTTCATTAACTGTAATAAAACAGTCTTGAGAATTTCTGGACCTAGTTCCATATAAGTAATTAAAAAGCTTAAGTTTAAATGTCGAAGTTCTTGTCTTACATGAACAAATTAACATAAAATCGCAATACGTGTAAATTTTGAAAATTAATAACGAGATAATCCACTGGACACCGTTATGGAATCCAACATTTAATTATAAACGCTTCGATGTTGTCGAAATATTGGAAATCAAGCAATTAGTAAATTTCAATAAGCTTATTGAAAATTTTATTTTATAAGTGTTTTTTTTTTGGGAGTAGTACATATTAAGGAACATTACATATTTTTGTAATCGTACATACCTATGTCTTTTACACTTTACCAATTTTAAAACTAAGTCAGGCATCTCAATCGATGGATTGGTTTGTTTGAAAAGTGAAGTGAGTGAGTTTGAAATGACAAAAAAACTTAGTAAGTGTAGGTAAGTTTTTTTTTTGTTATTTCACTATCATTGTTATTTGTTAAACAGGCCAATCTATGATTAAAATAAGATAAGATATTAAATACGACTAGTACAAAACATTATCTGTACAATGCAAGAAATAGTAACTAACTAACGAGCATAAAAACTCCTAGTAAAGCACTCATCCAAACACGATACTACCACAGTACAAAGAAGTTCTGGTATTATTGTAACCCGAGCAGAATTAAATGTTACGTCAGTTCGTGAGACAGGTCACACGCATCGGTTCTTTGCTCAGATCACTATAATTCTTTGCCGAGAAAATGTAGTAAATTGCTCTGCTCTTGCCACATGCATGATCAATCACAATCAGAGCTATTGACAGCCGATAAAACATACTTTTTTACAGAACGTGGG
The DNA here is from genome assembly GCA_911387765.1 of Pyrgus malvae. NCBI lineage: Eukaryota > Metazoa > Arthropoda > Insecta > Lepidoptera > Hesperiidae > Pyrgus > Pyrgus malvae. The sequence continues at coordinate 23,972,946 of OU426953.1, forward strand.
CAACATGGGTATTGCGCGGTATGAACATACGTAATTTGGCACGTAAGCCCAAAGGTACTAAGATCATTTTGCACTGGCTGCAACCCTTTTTGCGTCCCACTGCTGGGCACGGGCATAATATAAAGAGACCGCATGGGTCTCTCCCCATTATTGGGGAGGTCTGAAGCTTACTCCACCACGCTGCTCCAATGCGGGTTGGTTGAGATGCGGGTTAGTGGCCAAACCGCTGTCAGATGTTTTCAAACCGCCCATAAGGCCTCCGATAAGGTTTAACGACTGTTATCTATCGACAACAACCGGGACCGACGGCTTAACGTGCCCTTCGAAGCATGAAAACGCGCATGAATTTTTTTTCCACTAGTGGTCACCCATCTCACACCCGACCGCGCCCGTTTTGGCTTATAGATCGTTTGCGTTCTACGCTAACCGCCGGGCCATGCGCGCTTCGATGTTTTTCACACATATTCATATTGAACATGGAGCTGGCTTATAAAACTAAACTAAATTTTTTCCAACCATTTTTTTATGTCCCACTGCTGGGCACAGGTCTCCTTCCCACAAGTGAGAGGGATTTAGGCCATAGTCCACCACGCTGGCCAAGTGCGGATTGGTGGACGTCATGCTATCGAGAAATTATGAATTTCTCTCAGGCATGCACGGCAATGGAGAACATCGTAATCAATTAAATATCACGATATTTTCCATCACCGTGGAGCAGCGATAAAATGCGCACATTACAAATTTCTTTGTCAGAGGTGCGCGCCGAGGATTTGAACCCGGGATCGGTCGCGTCGAAGATCGCGGTTTCTTATCACTCTGCCATCGCTGCTCTCTACAGCAACTAAATTTTACTTTAACAAAATTTAATTAACTAATATTGGCCTAGCAGTATACGCAATTGTGAAAAAAAGATAAACCTATCTAGACCTCTGCTCTTCGGTGAGGCTTAGTCTGTTGCAGTTCTTATATAACCGCGTAATTTATCAATAACGAATAAGGAAGTGCAAAAGTTCAAATACATACGAACTTTATAGCACTTAGGACGTCGCTGAACTGAGTTAAAATCAAATATAACAAAAATACATAAAGAGCAACGTAATCAACAAAAACTATAAAAGTATTAAGGTAGAGACTGGTTATGAAGAAAATGAGCGTTTATTTTGTGAATTTATGAACAATCTATATTGCTACCTACATAAAACTAAAGCCTAAACTACCTATGTAAAATTGTAAAACATAACGGTTTTTCATGCCTTTCCTATTTCTAAACTAAATAGTCTCTACACACAGTTTTTATCGTAGCGTTTTTATTACGCGTAACATGTGCACATTATGTGGCAGACAGCAATATTGTACAGTGATGTCACTGTTGTATCGCAGTACAAAATATTAAACTACAAATTCCTAAAAAGGTAATAAATAATCTGTAACTACTTTACTTTAACACTGGTTATTAGACCCAATAATCCTAGGTATCAATTTTTATTTCAATTTTTGTAAAGGTAAAACACAATACAATTCAAATACGCAATGGTGGTGTAATTTGTAAGTGTTATTTAGTAGTCCAGTGAAGTTAGACCAAAAAATAAGAGTAAAGTTACAATAATTCCCATACAGCTGAAAATGGGTAAATTGTTCAAAACATGGTTAAAATAAATTTCAAAACTCTCCATAATTCTGGTAATTGTGGAAAAGTTATTCAGATTCAGAAACCGTAAGTTTTATCATGAATTTGTAGCCACCAAAATTGTAGATCAAAAATTATCTATAAAAAAAATATCAATTCTTTTTTTGTAAAATGCTGCCGTTTCTGAGATATAACGATTCAAAAAGTTGTAATCGTCTTCTATACACTGCGCACACGTTTGGCGCCATCTCTGAGGTAATGTACTAAGTGCGTATTTTTAATGTGGTTTCCCCCACATTGTAAGAATATTTAACTACAATGTCTAAATTGACCGGACTATCGGTATAATATGTGTTTGACATTTACACTGCCTTTTTTATATCGGGGAGGAAACCTTTAAAAAGTACCCAGCACCTTGGGAGAGGATACCAGGTTATGTGGGATTTGACCTCACTAAAACTTCCTCGGTAGCCGCCTCTGCGCTTGGGGAGGACTCCGGGATCTCCAGTAGAACACACTGGTGTCCTCCACACACGACGCCCAGAACGGGCCCATTTTCAAGAGAGTAGATGTGCTCCTGCACCTTCCGATGCTTACGGCGGCACGCGGCATGCGGTCACGCCGTCCTTCACGAGGCTGCAGCTGGCTGGACGGATCGAGCTCCCACTCTCACCGACCGCAACCCCGGAGGCGATTAAAAATGGGCTCCCTTTTAGTCGCCTATTACGATCAGGCAGGGGATACCGTACGAGTAGTTGTAGTAGTAGTAGTAGTAGAGAGAGTACTATTCTTAATCCCGAAACTACAGCCCAGGGACTGACCTTTACACTACCTTAGTACATTTAAGTTTAATCAGAAGATATTACGAGTAAATGCAGCCATCTTGTAATAAAACCTAGATGAAACACTGAAATGCCAAGAATCTAATGCTATCTTTGTAATCGTCTCAGCGGAATGGGTTTAATTTTTTAAGTGGCTGAAGTTAAATAATAGCTGGCCAGTTGCAAAAGACTGTTGGATAATCTTTTGTAGTCTTTTATGATGGTAATGACTTTGGGTCATTCATTTTGTCCTACTTTTTAGTTTTTAGGGCACGTTAGAGACGAGAGACAGGAAAGTAATATTTTTGAGTTTCTATTGCGATAGGCTCTAGTGATAAAGATACAAATTATGAATATGACAGTAACCGATAACTCGAAACGATACTAATAAAATAGTACTTATTCAGGTAATTTAAAAAGAAAGTTGGTTGACTTTTCAATGTATGGCAATAAATATAAAAATGTAAATAAAATTTAAATAAATATTTGGTACCATGTTTGAATGATCGAATGAATAAAGTGCATTCGTACACTCAAACATTGTAAAGAACTTTTTCGCTATTTATTTCAGGGACAAATATGGAACTTTTTCGCTATTTATTTCAGGGACAAATATGTTACACACCATGTACACACCCTTGAAATTCATCATTGACACAAACTAAGCAATTACAACCCTAGAAAAGCTATATTCGTCCTTACTTTTTAATTATTTTTTTTAATACATTGGTGTAAAGTCAATCTGCACTAATATACAGAATACTAATTATAAAGCTGAAGAATTTGTACTTCATATCTTTGAAAGCGCTAACCTCATGAACTACTGGTTGGAATAGAAAGATTATTTTCTCCATATATCCAGGAAGCCTTTAGACTATAAAACATCTAGTATTATCAAATTTGGTATGAAATAGCGCCTTCATCTCCAAAATATAAAAATCGTGAATGTGTATTTTTTAAAACGATTTTTTTATGTCTATAATCAATACTTGGTACTTGTGTGTTCCATGGTGTTAATACATTCATGGTTTTACAGAACCCATTACGTGCGATTTCGACCCGTACTTACAAGATTTTTTGCTACACAAAAGATAAAAATGTAGCAATGCGTCGAAGCAACGCTTAGCGTAGTTACTACGAGGAAATGATAACATATAAGTTCTTTCGTCATTAAAATGCCATAGTAACATAATTGAAGTTAACTTGTAAGGGAAGCAAACGTTAATAGCCTGCTCATTGTAACTTTTTATTTAAACTACTCATTAGTGCGAGATATCCTTATTTAAAGGAATACAAAAAATGGACATTAAGGCTAACTGACAAATTATAATGCCTTAATTTAAATATCGGTAATTGTGTACGCGTTCTACCATATTATGCATGTAATTCGACACATTCTACTGTATGTATTTCCTACTTCTACTAAATTTAGCTAGAAATGTACCTATTGTTTAAGTAATAAATGTTTAATTGAAAATTTGAAAATTTAAATCATTATCAATAAAGAAAATTAGTGTTGACTAATTTTCTTGTTGATTGTTGTTCTAATTGATGTTGCATCAATAATCATCAACAATCCTTTGACATTCGATCTTGTACTTAGTCACTACAGTGTGATATTTATGTATAGTTTGGCTAACGGCCGAAACTGATATTTATAATCCACAATTTGCGATTACAAAAAACTTTCAATGTAGATAAGCTTATCAATAAATGCGTGTAGGATTGCAGAATGACAATTGGATAGGTTACCTATCAATTTTACACCAAATTAGGTACCCTAGTATTAACATGACTAAACCACAAACTGTCGAATATCTACAAAATACAAACGCAATAATGTATATCTGTAGGATTTTGGCATACTTTAAATAAATAGGATAAACAATCTTTTATTGTATTCTATTAGAGTTGAGCAACATCGAATGAGTATTACCTACATAGGTAATAATCGTAGATTTTTTTCGGCCTAAATGTGAATTCGCGAATTTCATAGTTTGTGTGTGTATGTGTGTGTGTGTGTGTGTGTGTGTGTGTGTTTTACGATGAACCCCGGATCAACCTGTGCGTAGCTATTAAGTACTTTGCAAACCTTTACACTACGAGTACGTAATTATTAAGTATTTCGCGAACGTAAGTTTAAGTATAACGCTTGCACTAATTCAGAACATGCTTATTATTTAGATCTGGAATACAAACGGTTAAATTTGAGAAACAGAAACCAATTACTTTTGAATGTATGTAGACTACTCCTTAGACAAATACTTCACATAAATTATAAAACAAGATTTTTAACTTTTAACCATAAAAACAAGAAAAATACTAAAACTTTTATAGAAACAAAAGACAATTATACACAGACCAGCTGCTCTTGTATCCATATAAAGTCTGAAAAACATACACAAACAGAAGATTTGACACAAACAGAAAACTTTTTTCGTTTATAAACACATTAACATATTACATCAAAACATTAATGGCTTGATAAATAAATCAGATGAATTAACTGTATGTCTTAACGATCTATGTGATCAAAAAAAAGGTATTGATGTTCTTTGCGTCACGGAACACAACATGATAGTAACCGATATTAACTTCTTAAATATACCAAATTTTAGTATTGCTTCGTATAGTTTAAGAAATAATAGAAATGGTGGATCGTGTATATTAATTCGAAATGGGCATACATATCGTAATATACATGAGATAACACGATTTAACGTTATCAATATAATAGAATGTAGTGCTGTAGAGTTGACTAAACATAGCATCATAGTTATTTGTATATATAGAGCGCCAAGAAATAATTCAACTATTATTGAGCTTTTCTTTGACAAATTAAATAACCTATTAAATAAATTTTGCTATAAAAACAAACAAATAGTAGTCTGTGGGGATTTTAACATAGATATACTAAAACGAAATAAAATAACATTTGAATTTGAAGAAATATTGCACTCATTTAATCTTAAATTGTCCATTAAAACACCAACAAGATTATGCAGTAAAACTTGTATAGATAATTTTGCTCATAACATACGAAACTGTAAATCCCATGTAATTGAACTTGCATTGTCAGACCATACAGCACAGATATTGCAATGTCCGGTAAAAACAAGTTGCCTTATTACGCACTGGTACATCTATAGACGTGATTATAGTGTTGAAAATATTAAGAAATTTTACGATTGTATTAAAAACTTGACATTTCATGAAGTTTATTTATGTACTGATCCAAACGATGCTTTTAATATATTCCATGAATTGTTTCTCCTTTTTTATAATCTTTGTTTCCCTGTTATAAAAGTTAAAATACTGACGAAAAAACGACCAACATGGATTTCAAAAGGTATAAAAAGGTGCTTTAAAATTAAAAGGGGTTTGCTTTGGGGATATAGGATATCTCGCAGCACTCAGGCAAAACACAAGTTTAAGAACTATTCAAAGAGATTAAAAAGAATAATAAAACTTACCCAAAAATCTCAAAATGACTATTTTATTAAAAACGCTCACAATAAATCCAAAGCTGTTTGGAAAGTAATTAATAATAACACTGTAAATGTACCTAAACAAGATATTTATGAAATCAAATTAGGAAACCACGTTGAAACGGATCCACAAGTTATTGCTAAAGAGTTTAATGACTTCTTTTTAGATCAAGTTGAAGATAATTGTAATATAAATATGGATAGTAATACACATAAAATTAACTTTAACCATCAAAACTCATTTTTCTTAGGACCAACCTCATCTGATGAAATTATAACTATAATAAATAATCTTAAAAATACAAATAGTACAGGGTACGACGGTATATGCACGAATATAGTTAAACGGATATCAAAAATCATTGCTCCATTATTAGCTTACAACATTAATTTAAGTATTGAAACCGGCATATTTCCGGAGAAACTGAAAGTAACCATTATAAAACCAGTATTTAAGAAACAAGATAGACATGACATGGGATGTTACAGACCCATTGCATTAATACCAATTTTTTCCAAAATATTCGAAAAAGTACTACATAATAGATTGTATTATTACTTCGAAAAGTTCTCTATCTTCGCTAACGAACAGGTAGGGTTTAGAAAGAACAAATCAATAAACATTGCAATTTACAATTTTTTACAAATAGTAATGACAAGTTTAAATAATAAGAAACAGGTGATCGGGCTCTATATGGATATGACAAGGGCATTCGAATATGTAGATCATAAATTGTTGATTGTTAAGTTAGAGAAATACGGAGTCAGAGGTAATGCATTAAACTTAATCAACTCCTACTTAACTGACAGACAGCACATTACAGAAATAGCAAAAATTAATGAAATCACAAAAACTCAAGAGAAACATCTTTCTAACCCTAGGAAAGTACTGTATGGCGTGCCTCAGGGAAGTATTTTAGGCCCTTTACTCTTTTTAATTTATATAAATGATTTTCCTAAAGTCATAAAACAACCGATGATACTATTTGCAGACGATAGTACAGTAATATTTACAAAAGAAAACACCGACTCTTTCGAAAGAAGTATAAATAATGCTCTTGAATCCCTAATAGATTGGTTAGACAGTAATAATCTTAAAATTAATCTCGATAAGACAAATATAATGTCATTTAAAAACAGAGTATCATACGGGCAAACAATAAATATTGACTATAAAGGAAAGTTGATATCAGAAATAGAAACAACAAAATTTTTAGGACTATACATAGATAGCAAACTAACATGGCAGTCACATAAAGAGCACGTCTGTAAACAGTTAAATAAGTTTTCTTTTGCTTTATATAAATTAACAAAAGTTGTAAGCAAAACGGCGGTTCTGGACGCATACCATGCGTACGTTGGTGCCACATTAAGATACGGAATAATATTTTGGGGTAACGCGACAGGAATACAAACCATATTTAAGGCCCAAAAAAAGTGCATTCGAGCCATATGTCAGCTAAAGGAAACGGATACTTGTAGGCCACATTTTCAAAATTTAAAAATATTGACTTTTCCTTCTTTATATATTTACGAAATCTCTTTAATGGTCAAAAATGAAATAGCTAAATATGAAACCCTTAAATCAAAAAGGCATCCTAATAAATTATGTTCAATTGCTTCTAAAACGAAACAATACCATAATAGTGTCTTTTGCATGGGACCAAAAATATATAACGGACCGGAATTCCTCAAAATCAAAACGGGCAACGAGTTTAAAAAAGAACTTAAAACGTATTTACTGAAAAAGGCGTATTACTCAGTCACTGATTTCTTAAACGACAAAACGGCATAAAGGAATTCCATAAAAACCTGGGAGGTTTTTTTTCCGCCGGCTTTTTTTCCTCTTAGTGTACAAAAACCCTGCAATATGGGTACCCAAAGCCGACGATCGGATTCGATCCGAAGTACAAATAAATATGAATAAATAATTAAATAAACAAACAACTAAATAAATACATACTTGAAGAAATAAAATTTAAAAATTTTAATTTTCAAAATGCGCAATATGGGATCAAATAAAAATAAAATAAAATTAATAATAATGTACATTTTTATAAATTGTGTTATTATTAAGTTTTTTTATTTCTTTTATCTTTGTAATATTTGCATACCTCATGAAGGTAAATATGGCGTACTAAATATGTATTAACAACTTTTGTAAACACCCATATTTGTGCAAATAAAGTTATTTGTCTTTGTCTTTGTCTTTGAAAGGCTTAAAATGTTTGCCCTTGGAATTTTAATAAAAAAAACTCTTATTGCCAATAATTTAATTCCAAAGATACCGTTGGCGTAATGGTTACCATGCCGGACTGCCGATCGGAGGGTCCCGGGTTCGATTCCCGGCGAAACAGAAATTTGAATGATGAGTTTTAATTTCTGTTCTCAGTCTGGGTGTTTGTGTTTCTGTCTTTGTATGTATCCATGGTACCCACGACACAGGGTATATCTACTCTACTGTTGGGCTATGAGTATGAAACGTTATGCGTATGAAACCTTAGTACTGTCTGTTCGTATGTCCCTACTTGTTATCAGAAAAATCCTATACTACTTAACTTAATTTAAACATATTGCCTATTTTCACAAAATCAACACACAAAATACTTAGAACATGTTTACACTAGTCACTAAGTATGTATAAAATTTTTCAATTATTGAATAAAATTCAATAATATTTACCAGCCCCAGATACAAAAAATACAAGTTATTTTGTTACGGTTTATGCACTTTTTGAACAGTTAATAACGTTTACGTGAGGCTTTGCGTACGCGAGTGGCGCGGGCCCGACGTCACGCGCACGCTCTCAAACACGACTGAGGAAGCCAGAACCAGAAGCCTAGCAACTCGCAAGCTCTCCGCTTCAAGCCCAAAGCTTTAGCAATACTTAGTACGTGTTTCGATAACAAATGGAGAGCTTTTCATAGACGTTCATCGCTACAAAGGCTCCTTAAAAAGATTAAGCACACGTGTAATTGATGTAATCATAAATCATACATTTAATTTGCTTGTTTGGTTAATTGTTTTCTAGATACTGAATCAGAGTAAGTTTTAATTTAAATTTTAACCGACTTCCAAAAGGAGGAGATAGTGTTTGGCACCACCACCATTTCTTCATGAGAAATAATGTCATACGAAAGTTTTGACTTACCTACGTACTTAAGAACTTTCCACTGTTTGTTTCATACGGAAATAGTATATTTCATTACAAGTGCGGAAAGGCTGCCATTGCAAGGAGTTCCGACAAATGTCTACCCGAGCCGAGGCGCAGCCGAAGGTGAGGGTTGACAGTCGGAACTCCTTCCAATGACGGTTCCGCACGTGTACTGAACTTTTTTTAATACGGTTGCGAAAAAATGAAGCAATTTATAAAATAATAAAAACTCGCAAAGAAATTTTTTTAAAAATGGCGCCAGCCGTATAAGATTTTTTTTTAATTCATTTTACGGCATTGGATAAAATCCTTGCAGCCATTCAATATATTCGTTTCAATATTAAATAATGGCATCGCGCTCTGTGCATATTGCCAGTGTCAAGTATAATTTCTGCATCTATCTTCTTAATATATATAAATCTCGTGTCACAATGTTTGTCCTCAATGGACTCCTAAACCACTTAACCGATTATAATAAAATTCGCACACCATGTGCAGTTCGATCCAACTTGAGAGATAGGATACTTTAAATCTCAATTTACAGTCGCAATATTATTTTATTTCTGATATTTTAAGGCAGGACAACTCCGTCCGTCAGCCGGATTCGCTCTGTTAGTAACTGTCAAAAATTGATTCTTAGCGCCATTGACCAGAAGTTTGACATTGTCTGAATAACACTACATCTGTCACTATTTGTTTTATAATTTTTATTTGGCAGTAACATAAAAACTCTTTGAGATGATAAAGAAACTAATCCTCTTTCAATATATTTAAGGCAGGACAACGTCTGCGGGGTCCACTAGTAATGTATATTATGTTAAACTTAATTAAATAGATTCCTTATTTTTGTTGCAAAGGACAAATATCATCATCATATCTATAAAAGAGAAAGTGTGTATGTATGTTCCTTATAGACTCCGAAACGGCTGGACCGATTTCAATGAAATTCTCGGAGAATCTTCAGATTGGTCCAACGAGTAATCCTGTAAAGTTTGGTTCACTTCTCTTTCTAACGCGGGTGAAACCGCGGGGCACAGCTAGTTATTCTATATAAAACAGTAAGTCGTCAGATATCAGTCAGTCTAGTCAGTCAGATGTTCAAGTAAAGCGATGGCTACTTTACGAGAACATGTCCGAAGGAGTTTTGGAGGCAAGCCGAAAAAACATGTTTTCGCGCTGTTATTCTATTTCACAACACTCGTGCACTGTTATTAACCTATATCGAAAAAAACGCCATCAACTTTATCCGATATAACTCAAAAATACACCAAGAAAATGAAAATAAAACAAGAGCACAACTTGTCCCTTCAGACTTCCCGCCAAAACTCCAAGCCGTAAAAGAATACCTATATGCAGAGATTTTTTTTGTTTTCTTCACCCATTCTGGGTAGGCAAAAGGGAACTATGCCCATACAGCCAAGTCTTCAGTAGAATTTTTTTATTGATATGAAATGAAAATGTTAATGAGATGAAATGAAATAAAACCTAACCTAACTCATTGAATCAAATCATTAAATCTGATATTGAAACAAATTAGTAGCTTCTTTTTAGAAATATTTGCATGAATCATAAAAACTTCTAAAACTTCGTGGTTGTTTTTTTTAATAGACATTATTTTGACAGTTGGGAAAGAGAACGCACGAGTTCGGAAAAGGTAAAGAAAACGCACGAGTGTGTAATAGCCCACTTCCCGAACGCTATACGTCCCTGCAATACGCCACTTTTTGAGCAACTGTATTAAAAAATACATTAATTCAATTATCATGAATAGATCCCAGAAATGGAATATCTGTCAATCTAAAGTAGAAAGACATAGAGAGCCGCTAACAATTATTGAGGTCTACCGTGTCGTGCAGGTAGGATTTCACAGTGATCAGCGATTAATCAAACCCGGAGAAGTGTTTGCAACTTGTATATTGTATATTGATGTATTTAGGGGAGATGTTTTTCGTTACTAAATTTAATCAAACAAAAGATATTTTTGTTGAAATGCGTAATTCAATGACGATAATATCTTTAATAGACGGAAGCTTCGTTGCTACATTGCCAATTTTCTTCATGAACTAAAGTACCTACTATTCTACATACCGTTAACATACCTAACAATATGTCTTTACAGACACAGATTTTATCATCTTTAATGATTCAAAAATCTTTAAAATTTCATCGATACGGTTCCGAACTTTCTTTAATAAAATATATTGAGCGTATTTCTCGAATATGTAATACGGCCAACGCTCTTAATAAAGCTAACGAAGGGCTATGCAACCTTGTTGATTTTGGTCGTTAACACTTACGATAGCACGTTGTCGACATCAAAATTTAAAAAAATGTTTTTACTTTCATGCCATATGCTATTATATCTCACTGCTGCTATTAAAATAGATGAAAGCAAAAAAAATAGTATATTGTGAGGGTGACTTCCGAAATTGATTTACGATCAATATTACTTAAAATCATAAAATAAGCCTTCAATTGCCCTCATCGTTAAAAGTCGTTCACTCTAAACTATAAACGAAGGTCTGACTAGGGTCAGGTATTAATTATTACCGTCCATTCGTCTACAATGAAGAACGTCCTCCAATTTCCACGGAAATTACACTCACGGTTACGGTAATTGTTGATAGGGCTGTTGCTGTTTGTTCAAATTGAGAAGATTCTTATAGTGGACTACGCATACCCTAGAGGAATTTTGGCTAACCCTCTAACATGTATCACAGTGTTGTGCCGAAAGCAAATGTAAATATATTATAATTTTTCTTATTAAGTGGTGCGCAGCCCATCTATCCCTGCTGGACATAGGCCTCCCCTAACGTTCGCCACTCCTCCCGGTCCTGGGCCTTCTGAATCCAGCGACTATCCGCTGCCATCTTCAGGTCATCAGTCCAACTGATTGGAGGGCGGACAGTACTCCTTTTGCCGAGTGGTGGTCGCCACTAGCACGACGTGGTCTGCAGTAAGATATTATATGAATATATCCGAACAAAAATTCCAGAATACTACCAATATACAGCAATAAAAAATAACATAGTAGTCCATGGTGTTTGAGTAAGCTTCCGGCGTCGCCGACTACGGTCAGATACCGGTGCCCAGAAATAGGATATTAAAAGGATTACAGCTAGGTAATATAATGCGCTTGAACAGTTACTTCCTTTTCCAATCAACTATAAACCAAAGCTTCTACTTCCGACATCAGAACAGCAGGTTACAACTCACGACGAGTAACAAAGTTACAAGTTACGCAACAATACCTGTCCTCTCTATCATCTCATTTGACATTGTCACTATCCCTTTATATACTAGACAAACTTATTATGTACTTCCATAATTATTTATTGGATTGGCGCTATGTTACAAAAGCTAAAATCTACCCAAATATAATCTAAAGATGTTCAACTAATATCGGTAAGTGATAGTGTGCTTGAAAGATACACCCTTTTTCAACCGACTGTAAAACAAAGCATCTACTTCCGACATCACGACAAGTTAAGTTTTAATACCAGTCCTGTATATCATCTAAATTGCCACTGTCAATAACACTGCTTGGTCGACGTAGGACGAAATAAACAAACGTAATTCTAGTATAGTCAATAGAATTGATTATTGACGTTATGTCACAACAAAAGATATATACTCAAATATAATCTCCACTAGCTTTATTCCCACAGCTGCGCCCGCGTAGGCTACACGTTTTTTTTTTTTCAATAAGAATGAGATATTTTCCCTGGGTGAAAAGTAGCTAATGTCACTCCACCCTCCATCCATCTCTCTTCACCCTCCATCCATCTCTATATTGAAAATCAGATCAATTCATAGCACCGTTGCGATATGAAAGAAAGACAAATAAACAAAACACACTTTCACATTTATAATATTAGTTTGAATTAAGATATTCAACTATTAATTTTAGGAAAGTAATAGTACGCTTGAAAAGACTCGTCCTTTTCCTTTCCAAACGTCTGTAACCCAAAGCTTCGAATTTGCTTCCGACATCACGACAAGTTACAAGTTACGCAACAATACCAGTCCTCTACCTCATCTGAATTGCCATTGTCACTATCACCACTCGGTCGACGTAGGGCGAACTAGACAAACGTGATTTTACTTCCATAAATATTTATAGGATTGACGTTATATCACACCAACAGGAATATGTAATACCTATTAATATTATTTAAGCTATTGCTATACATACATTGTATAGTAACGCGTTAATACAGACTTGAAATATACTAAGCGATATCTTGTATTCATCTCAGTTCGCTATATAGTAGCAACTATTAACACAATCATTCTACAACAAAACTCCTTAAAATAATATAGCACTTGGGGGGATGTCGGAAAAGACACATTGTGCTCTTGTTTTATTAAACATCTTCTTGGTGTATTTTTGAGTCAAATCAGATAACGTAGATGGCATTTTGTTCGATATAATAAGTAGGTTAATTACAGTGCACGGGTATTGTAAAAAGTCATATTTCATAGTTTCTATGTGTTTAATTATATTTTTATATTCATATTATTATATAATGAATACAATAAGAAACAATTTATACTTAATATAGATTAGATTTAGATAACTGTAAAGTCATGTATAATAAAGCCATGTACCTAATAAACAGGAAACTACGTTTATATCCTAGTAATCGCTTTAATTATAGTATATTCATATCTCAATAATAACCCGCTGCCTACTAAATTGCAATAAATTCAGCTAGCAAATGGAGCAGATCAAATTTTAATAAGCTCAATAAATCGGAATGATTTAGTACCTACAATTAAAATATCCTTACTGGGCGACTATCGGAAACGGCATCTTGAAACTTCGATAACCCAGTACCGTTAATCTGATCGATCGAACGCTCCGATGAGTCTATCGGAATCGGTCGAAACTATTTTCATCTGACCCGGACGCACGAAGCAAATAGAGTAAGCATCTGAGAAGTTTGACTCATTCACTCGATCATTCATTCCTCTAACCTTTCGCCTCACGCCTCGCGCTTCTTGATTGATTCATCTCATGCCTCGCTGGCGTCGCTTAGTGAGATTCAACGTGTTCAATTCATCTTTAACAAAAATCATTTACATATTAATTAAGGCTCGCTTGATTTAATTATATTTGTACGTCCAAACCATCACGCAGGGGTGTTGCAATTTGCTTATATATACCTCATTGAGAAGACGGGAACTTCATACACAATCGGTAGATGTTTTTCAGCATGTCCCTGATTGATGGTAGGATTGTAGGACACCTACCTTAGTGGCTAGAGTACCAACCTGGAGATAATATACTGTCAACCTAAGAGAGTTCCACTCTATACTTACTCTTGATTCTTGGACAGACGACCACCGTTAACAAAGGTCTAAAAAACCTCCGCCGCTATCAGTACGGTGATGCAAGCGAGCGCGGCTGCGTACCGTTAAACTAGGTTGATCGACCCCGCCCGCACAAAAACCGCCGTATCGACTGGAGACCACACCACGTACTATTTGTTGTCGATACACTAGTCCCACTGGTTTTTTTGTTTGGTTGCGTCATTTCGTGGACCCATTGAAGATTCTAACGGACAACATTTTGGTGGGGTCATTGTTGAGATACGTATACCTACTCACCAAAAAATGTTTTATTATAATGGAATCTGTCAAACAATGGCTGAATTGGAAGAGATTCTTCTGATCCTGAATAATCTCCTGAATAACCTTCTAAATATATGTCCTAAATGTATTTCTTTTCAAGCTGCTTAGGCATGAAAATGGTACGATTAATAGGTAGGTATAGGTAACGCAAACCTTAGATTTAAAAAAAAGATTTCACAACCTTCTTCTGAGGTTGTGTGTCAAACTATCTACATATATGAAGTACTATGGTACTCCCAGGAGCTGATACAGCCCGAGATATTATTTTTTTTTGTATCGGGGAGAAACCTTAAAAGGTACCCAGCACCTTGGAGGAAGACACCGGGTTATATGGGATTTGTACCGCACTAAAACCCCTTCGGTGGCCTGCCTCTGCGCTTGGGGAGGACTTCGGGATCTCCATTGAAATGCACCTGTCCTGTGGTGTCCTCCACGCACTCCACTGCTGGCTACATGGGTCGAGCTCCCACTCCACACTATCCGCAACCCCGGAAGCCCCCTTTAGACACCTCTTACGATGAGGCAGGGGATACCGTAGCTCTACTCTTAATCCCGAAGCTACAGGGACTATACCAAGTTACCTACCTGCTACTGAAAATCAGCGATGCCCGGGATCTCGATCCTGTGTCAGCGAAGGCTCATAAATTACATCCTGTTGCTTGGCTGCAACCCTTTTTACGTCCCACTGCTGGGCACGGGTCTATCCCCATTATTGGGGAGGCCTGGAGCTTACTCCACCACGCTGCTCCAATGCGGGTTGGTTAATCCTGTTGCTTACTAACAATCAAATTGCTTGTTTTGCACCATTGAATGATGTATTTATTTTTATAAGATTTTTTAATAAAACAGTTCACGTGTCTATTGGTTCTAGCTACGAGTATAACTTCAAAATTAGATACATAAAATGAAAAAGTTAGGAACATTTGGTCTCAAGTTCCTAAGACTGTGTTTATTTTAAACTTTCATTTTATTTTGTTCATTCATAAAAAGCACTGAACGGTGCGCAATAAAAACATACAAAACTTTTCGAGTTTTCGTAGTACTTACTGAATTAATTTCTGCAGTCCCGATTACTGAACTGATTTTATGATACAGGTAGTCGTTAGAGCCTTGACTATTTTATAGGCATTATGTAATTTATTTCGTATATTATAATAATAAAGATGGCCATATTATACACAATTTAGTTTTTTTTTACAACAATGCAACAGCTTAGAACAACTACAATTTAAAATACGGTCAAGTGCGAGTTGGACTCACAGACGAAGGGTTCCGTACCATTATCTATAAAAAATCACGTTTACTTAATGCAGTTCACAGAATACATCTACGTACCGAGTTTCAACAGTATAGTTCTTATAGTTTAGGAAAAAAGTGGCTGTGACATACGGACGGACAGACAGACAGACAGACAGATAGACATCACGAATCTATAAGGGTTCCGTTTTTGCCATTTGGCTACGGAACCCTAAAAATGGCACCCAACGCACAGGGTATAACTATAGGGTATAAACATATAACGTCGACCCGTGTGGCGTCCTCCCTAGTTTTCGCACACGCGACCCCCAGTGCCATGGACAGACTTCAGATTGTCCAAAACCTCTTCTGCCGCAGAGCAGTGGACGCCCCTTGGTACGTTAGAAACGCCGAACTGCATCGGGACTTAGAGCTCCACACCATCCAACAAATCCTTAAGAAACTTCTCTGAGACTTTTTTCAAGTCAGCAGAAGATCATCCCAACCAGTTAATAAAGGAAGCAGCAAATTACATCGTTCCTCCTCCCTCCCGTCACCAGGTAAGGAGGCCGAGGAACGTCCTCTCCGACCCCCTTAACAAAATCTCTTCTGATCTGGATCTCCTGTTGGCAGCCCAGGCTGAAGAATCAGACACCCCAGATAGCGAGCATCCTCCCGATGCCGCAAGCCCCATCCCGATAACACCTTCGGTGTATCGGGCTTAGAGGCCCCCGGGCCAAAGCCAACAAGGTGGTGTTTAGTGGGTAGGCACGTAGGTTATAGTGAGTCCCACATATCCAACACAGCCGGCTGCATTGGAATGCATGAGCATTCACCACCTCCCTCCCGCGTATCTCCGGAGGGTCGCCCTTTCCCATCTTCTGGGCTCAAAAAAACCGTGTGGCGCAATGGTTGCGATGCCAAACTGCCAATCGGAAGGTCCCGGGTTTGATTCCCGGGGAAACAGTAATTTGAATGATGAGTTTAAATTTATGTTCTCGGTCTGGGTGTTTGTATTACTGTCTTTGTATGTGCTCACGGTACCCACGACACCAGGTATGTCCACCCTACTGTGGGACTATGAGTGCGAAACGTTATTTATTTATTTAAATTATTTATAGGGTAGTTATATCCTACCCTGAGGGGCTATGAGTGTTAATAAACATTTTTTTAAACACTCATACCCCCTCAGTAGGGTAGTTTTACCCTGTGTCATGGGTACAATGGACACACGCAAAGACAGAAACACAAACACCCATACCGAGAACAGAAATTTAAACTCATCATTCAAATTTCTGTTTCGCCGGAATCGAACCCGGGTCCCGAGTCCGAGATGGTAACCATTGCGCCACGCAGGTCGTCGCGTGGTCGCATTTAATGGTGCAAGTGTTGCGAAATGTATAGGTAGTATGATGAGTAGATGACCTAGACGTTATTTGGTTGACGCTGTATTTTTTTTTCAACCTTTTTTTTATGTCCCACTGCTGGGCACAGGTCTCCTTCTCAAAAGTGAAAGGGATTTAGGCCATAGTCCACCACGCTGGCCAAGTGCGGATTGGTGGACGTCATGCTTTCGAGAAATTATGAATTTCTCTCAGGCATGCACGGCGATGGAGAACATCGTAATCAATGAAATATCACGATATTTTCCATTACCGTGGAGCAGCGATAAATTCGCACATTACAAATTTCTTTGTCAGAGGTGCGCGCCGAGGATTTGAACCCGGGATCGGTCGCGTAGAAGACCGCGGCTTTTACCACTCGGCCATCGCTGCTCTACGCTGGATACGCGCATGAAATTTGTCACTAGTGGTCACCCAGCTTCGGAAGGCACGGTAGGCTGTAGGAATCGAAGGGAGCTTAATTTATGGTCTGTTCAAAAAGTAGTAACACGGGTTGGCCACTAAAACCTACCTATACCCAATTTACAACAGTTACAACAAAATACTTATAATAAGTGAATAAACTCAATATTTCAAGAATAATTGATTTTATTTATTACTAGCCTTCCGCCAGCGGCTTCGCCCGCGTGGACCCGTTTAATGGGTGCCTTTAGGATAAAAAATAGCCTATGTGCTATTCCAGGCTTCATTGCTACATCAAAATCATAGGCGTTTAGCCAGTTGCTTCAACCGCGTTGACCCTATTTCGTTTTCACGTAGGAATGAAGCATTTTCCCAAGGTAAAAAGTAGCCTATGTTACTCAGGGTGAATGAAACATTCTAATGGTGAAAGAATTTTTGAAATCGGAACAGTCGTTTTTGAATTTATTCATTACAAACATGCAAAAATACAAATCTTTCCTCTTTATAGTATTAGTATAGACTAGCGGCCACCCGCGACTCGTCCGCGTGGACTTTGGTATTAGTCATAGCATGATTTTACTTATATAGCCTTCCCCAATAAATTGAATATTCAACACAAAAATTATTTCTCAATTGGAACCAGTATTTCCTGAGATTAAAGCGTTCAAATAAACAACAAACAAACAAACACTTCAGCTTTATATATTATTAGTATATATCATATTATGTACTCTCGAACTCTCGATTATCAAAACCTCTGCTACTGCAAAATATATTTAACAGGCGTTCGCATTATAGAGTGTTTTATTACCTTAAAATATAATTTAAAAGATAACAACTGTTGTCGATCGTATGCTTGATGTCTTAATCCTCTAGTGAATAATAAATACAATAGAATATTATGCGCACGAATCAGATAAGCAATTATTAAATTATTTTACAATGTGTGTCACTGACTTCTCACCAGCCGAAAACATAGTAGGTACAAAAAATAAGATTTATAGCTTTTTCCGGTTTTGTGAAAAGCTTTATTATGTACTTGTATTTAGGCGATGAGTATATTTTGTTATAGCTTTGCTTGTGAACTGACCGCTGCTTTCGAAACATAGTAACGTTTATACAAAAATCATATTTGCATTAAACCAAAACCACAACTGAAGCTGGGATCTTCCGCCCCAACAACATATCTCGCTCCATTCTAATATAATAACTGTAAGGTACTACATAATTAATAGTTTTTAACGTTGGCGTGCCAAAGAACCGAATACCCTATATACATACGAGTATGTGAGGCGGGGACATAAGAATAACGCGGGGGTGCGTTAAACACAGCATTTCCCAGCCGTTTAATTTTGTGTTACTGTGTCCCAGGAGCGCTTAGCAAACTACCGTTAGATTTCGAATTTGGCACCGTTGAACGCACTACTGATAGAATTGTAAATCTTATATAAGAGCATTGCAGATCAAAGTTGAATACAAAATTCGTTGGGCTTACGTATGGTTGCGTGTTGACGCATTATTGTCCTAAGGCAGGATCTGAATCTAGAGATATCAAACCACGTAGGTATTTGCATACAATGCATTCAGTGAATGTTTAGTCCTCATTTCGTAAACCTTCAATTTAGTAATTGTTTTCATACAAATTTGGGTAAAAATACATAGTACACATCCCGAGGGGTCCCAAAGTAGGCCACTTGAATATATTATGTATTTAACATTGATCCTCACCAGTCATAAGCATTTAGTAGCATATTTAAACATTTTGCTCATCATCACAACAAATTTTTATTTATTATATTTAGATTTATTTTTGAGTTACATCTGACCGACCGATAACTAACGACTTACTGATTTGATCCATTGAACTGGCAAAAAAGTGTTGCAAAAATTTTACTTGATGCTGGCAATATGATATAAATATAAAATTTGTAATACCATTATTGGATGGAAAAAAAATGAACGTCGTCATTTTTTTTTTTTTTTAATTTCTTTTTACGGCATTGGATAAAAATCCTTTCTGCCATTCAATATTTACTTTTCAATTTTAATAATGGCGTCGCAAACTCTGTGCATTGCCAGCGTCAAGTAAACTTTTTGCATCACTGTAGTCATAGAAAAAAGTCAGTTAGTCGTCAGGTATCAGTCAGTCTAGTCAGTCAAATGTTCAAGTAAAGTGATGGCTACTTTACCAGAACATGTCCGATGGAATTTTGGAGGCAAGTCGAAAAAACATGTTTTCGCACTGTTATTTTATTTCACAACACTCGTGCACTTTCATTAACCTATATCGAGCAAAATGCCATCAACTTTATCCGATATAACTCAAAAATACACTAAGAAAATGAAAATAAAACAAGAGCACAACTTGTTCCTTCAGACTTCCCGCCAAAACTCCTGAACGTCGTCATGACACATCACATGACATGACAATTTATGACATTGACTTGACGCATGACGCAGGTAGAATATTTTGAAGAAAAGTTTTGTTCCCATTTAATTTTGAATCAACAAAGTTTTCTTTTTAATTTTCTACTTAAAATTATATTATTAAACAATAAGTGTATATTATTTGATTTGGTAATAACAAAATGGATAAAATAAAAACAAAGAACGCCTCCGAGGGCATCGCAGTAAGTAACGATTCTCCAACTTTTGAATTATTATAATATTGTGTATTATGTGTAACGTCAAATGAATGTATAAAAATTGTCTCAAACCGTTGTTTTAGAAAATATTTCTCATCTCAAATCCAGCTATTTTGTGAGGCCTTTTTTGAGTTAAATCACAAAGTTACCTTCTAGTATTGTATGACTTGTGACTAATGATAGCTTATTAAAATTCAGTGTCATCCAATGCCTCAATTAAATGTAAGTTCACACGTGACCAAATTACTTACTTACAAATACACATAGGTTTGAAGCATTCTAAAGCACTACATTAACAGGCAACATCTTAAATTATTTTTACTAGCCTTCCGCAGGCTGCTTCGCCCGCGTCGACCTGTTATAAGGGTTTCAGTAGGATAAAAAACCATCCTATATCCTATCCCAAGGTCCACTCTGTCTGTGTTCCAAATTTCATTAAAATTGGTTCAGTCGTTTAAGTGGGAAAGCGTAACAGATAAACAGACAGAGTTACTTATGAATTTATTATATTAGTATGGATGTATAGGTTTATAAGAACTAGGACTACCCATGGACTATTGGGTAGTATCAATAATAATTGTGTCATCTAATTAGGGTAAAATGATGTGTACCAAGTTATAGAAATAACCACACAATTTTTCCCTGTTGCCAATACCACAGCTAAAAATCCATATTAATATTATAAATGTTAAAGTGCATTTGTTGGTTTGTCCTTCTTTCACGATGCAATGTATAGTGAGAGGTTGGCGATTGACATAGGATACTTTACTTGGGGAAAATATCCCAGATCAATAGGAAAAAAAAGTAATCCACGAGGGTTGAAAGCTAAATTTATTATATAGCTTCTTTTCGTACTTGCTTTCAGCCTATGGGAATCACAGCTCTCAATGAAACTGTTGACAATAACCAGCCTGAATCAAGATATGAATGTCCAGTTTGTTTGAACTGGCTGCGGGATCCTGTTATCACCACCTGTGGACACAAATTCTGCAAAAGCTGTATCACTTCTTGGCTACAGTATGAATTGTCTATAAATTATGCTATACACTTATAGTAATACACTTGTATTTCCTGTGTTGTGGGTACTACAGGCACACCAAAGATATGAACACTAACACTCGGACCAAGAAAAATATTAAAATTAATCATATCAGTTCTGCCATTAATTGGCAGTCCAGCATGGTAACCATTGTGCCACAGTCATCAAATAATATTATCTTAATGTTTGACATTTTGAAACATCTTACCAAATTTTTTTAGTTTTACCTGTTTTGGCTATATGAAATCATGTGGATTTTGTATATCCAACAGGTAAATAAGTATAAGAAACAAATTATTTTTTACTTGACAAGCAATTACTAAGATTGTTTATTACACTGCGTGGTAGTTACTCTTAAATATTGATGTATAATGAAGATTTTTTTAAGTATTAATATAATAACGAAGGTTGTGGGAGAAGATACATATATATGTAGTAGATATGAGTAGTTACATGCGAATTGTGAGTTCAGATATTCAACACTCTACTGCAGGGGTTCCCAAAGTAGGTGCCGCGGCACCCTGGGGTGCCGCTAGCGTATGCCAGGGGTGCCGCCAGATTGAACTAAAAGATGCACTGTTGGTCACATTTACAGAGCAATCTTTCATTCAAAAATTAACTGATGTCGATTGGCTGCTTAAATTGGGATACCTTTCCGATATATTCGAAAACTAAATGAAACCACCACATGTCTTCAAGGGAAAGGAGGAGCACAATTAGCCAAAATTAAAGGACTGCGCAAAAAAATCTTATTTTTTGATACGTGTGTTAAGAGCAAAGATATCTCCAACTTTCCTCGTTTATAAGAATTTGTCAAAACAAATGAGATCCATCTTCAACCGAACTTCCTCGAAATTATAACTGTCCACTTGGTAGGTTTGGAAAAAACCATTGTTGAGTATTTTCCTGAAATTGATTCTGATGATGTCTACAGCTGGATGATAAATCCGTTTTCGTGCAACCCAACACGTAAACCTATTGGGATGTCAAATGAAGCTTTTCAAAATCTGCTGGAAATCAGTGAAGACATCACTTTGAAACAAAAATACCATGACGGGAACCAAGAAGAGTTCTGGATGCAAGTATACGAAGAAAATAATGCTGTTGGCAAGATTGCAATAAAAAGACTTGTGCGTTTTACTTCAACTTATCTATGTGAGTCTGCATTCTCAACGTATGCTTACATATAAAACAAATACAGGAGCAAACTTTCAGCGTCAAGTGATTTAAGGGTAAAATTGACAAAACTTTCTATCAACTTAAAGGAAATATTGAAAAATTCATTTAAACAGTTTCACTCTTCCCATTAAAAGTAAATGAGCACTAAACTACATTAAATTTATTTTCTTGTTTTACTTAGTAGTCAAACCACTTTAAGAGTAGGTGTGCCGCGAATTTTTTTTAGCCCAACAAGGGTGCCGCGGTGGAAAAAGTTTGGGAACCCCTGCTCTACTGTATAATTAAATTCAGAACACTGTAGCGTTACTGTTAATTGATCTCTGCCTGCCATGAACACCTACATTCAGCTTCAAACAAAACTGAAATGAGTGTATTGTGGCATCAGCACATTTTACATTGCTTCACAGCAATAGTGTGAGCCCGTTGATCTGAGCATGTATAAAATAACATCACTTTTAACAGTATTATCTCTTACAGAAATAGTGGCCATTGCCCCATAGACAATATAAACCTTAGTATGAAGGTTGATATATTTCCTGACAACTACACAAAAAGGGAAATCCAGGAGCACAGAATGTCATGTCCATTTGCAGCAAAAGGTAAGTTTTTCCTTAAATTATGACTATTATAGATATACCAGAAAAGTAGATTTGTTTTATACTTGTGCAATTTTCTACTTTGTATAGATTTTCAATTTAAAGTCAAAATTTCTTTCAGCTCAAATTGAATTTAACAGTGTCAGATTCCCTGTTTTTGTCCTCGGCCAAACATAAAGAGAAAATAACAGTGAAGCATCAAAATTGTTACTTATGTATCTGTATCATGTACCTGTTATTTATGTATCATTTTAATCAGTGCAAAATATAGTTTTTAATACAGTTGCTCAAAAAGTGGCATATTGCAGGGACGTGTAGCGTTCGGGAAGTGGGCTATTACACACTCGTGTTTTTTCTTTACCTTTTCCGAACTCGTGCATTTTCTTTCCCAACTGTCAAAATAATGTCTATTAAAAAGAAAAAAAACCAACCACGAAGTTTTAGAAGTTTTTATGATTCATGAAAATATTTCTAAAAAGAAGCTAGTAATTTGTTTCAATATCAGATTTAATGATTTGATTCAATGAGTTAGGTTAGGTTTCATTTCATTTCATCTCATTAACATTTTCATTTCATATCAATAAAAAAAAATCTACTGAAGACTTGGCTGTATGGGCATAGTTCCCTTTGCCTACCCAGAATGGGTGAAGAAAACAAAAAAATTCTCTGCTTATATTCTTTTACGGTTGGCGCCATTTTTCAAAAATGTTCTTTGCGAGTTTAGATGATTAGTTAGTTGAGTGTATTGTGATTTTATTTAATTGCTTCATTTTTTCGCAACTGTATTAAAAATAGTCGTTCAGTACACGTGCGGAACCGTTATTGGAAGGAGTTCAGACTGTCAACCCTCACCTTCGGCTGCGCCTCGGCTTGGGTAGACATTTGTCGGAACTCCTTGCAATGACAGCCTTTCCGCACTTGTAATGAAATATACTATTTTCATTGACTTAACTTTTATTTACATACAAATCACTGTATTCATTTAAAATTCCAGGTTGCACTGTAAAAGTAACACCACTCGACCTAGACGCACACATATCAGAATGCAAGTACAACCAACCAGAAGCATCTACTCAGTTAGATATCAAAGTGCCCTGTTCATTCCAAGCTGTGGGGTGCAAGGAAACATTTGAGAGTCAGGAAGAAATGAACAAGCATTTGCATGCTGATATATTAAGCCATATGAGTGTAAGTCACTTCATTGTAACATGAACTAAATGTATAATTTATATAGTGGTGCTCGTAGGAGGTAGATATTTAATGGTTCAACTGCAGAAGTACCATCACTTCACCCACTTCTGCCATGAAGTAATTCTATTGTGTTTTGGTGGAGAGGTGTAGTTGCCGGCTAGACATACATGAAGCGCCTTCGGAGTAGCAGCACAACTGCATACAACCACTGGTAAGACTTAGGCTAGTCCCTATAGCTTCGGGATTAAGAAAAGAGCTACGGTATCCCCTGCCTGATTAAGAGGCGACTAAAAGAGGGCTTCCGGGTCTGCGGACAGTAAGAGTAGGAACTCAACCCATCCAGAGAGCAGCCCCGGGAGGAGCGGCGGTAAACACCTGAAGGTGCAGGAGAGCACATCTGCTCTCTCGAAGATGGGCCTGTTCTGGGGCGCCGCGCATGGTGGACACTGATGCGTTCCAATGCAGATCCTCCCCAAGCGCAGGCAACCGAGGGGGTTTTAGTACAGTACAAATCCCACATAACCCGATATCCTCTCCCAAGGTGCTGGGTAACTTTTGAAGTTTAGGCTTGCTTGCGTTGCGTGGCGAGTCATCTACAGTCCATTGGCTACAGCCCCAGAGTTTAAAACAATGCACACTCCCTGGCCTGCATGCTCGTCTGCTAAATCCATCCAAAAAAAATAAGTAAAAGTGTTCTGTCCGATAGCATTGATCAAGGTGACAGACTTGACAACACAGAAACCTTTTGGAGATCTATAAATATAGATAAGTATCAATGATTGTTCTATAATTTAATAAATATCATAAAATCCCTGACAACTGCTCTCAAGTTCTCAACAAAAACAGTCTCCAAGCCTAACTATGGTGATAATTTCTAATCTGTGCCCAGTAGAGGCAACAAAAATTAGAAGTACTTTTCTCATCTAATTTGATTTAAATTATTTCCAATCTCCTTGCATTTCAGTACCTTATGAATGCTTACTCAGAAATCAAGATTGATAATGACTTTTCAAATGCTAGCATTGATGCCAAGGAACAGGAGGCAATGAGTCTTTGGGAGGCGCCAGATAAGAATGGTGCCAAGAGTTCTGCACCCCTGAATAATACTAGTGCTTTGATCAGGTAGTCTTTTTGTTTCCTACATAACTACATACATAGTTGTTTACATAAAATATACTTTAGAATAAGCCTTATCTAACATCCCTTTATAACACTAAGGACTATCTTAATGATAAAGGAGCGTGGGAATGAATCTCGCTCACACAAGGCTATTTCTTCATAGATTGTATTAGTTTTAGTAATTACTCGCATCTGTGAGCAGGTGGAAGTGGGTTGATGGTGTCTCACACGATCAGCTGTCACGTGTGACCATTATCAACCCATAGCCATTCTGTTATCTCAAATATATTATTATGTACTTTTTTTAAAAGAGTGCTGGGAGTTTTTTTCCTCCGCCTTTTTTCTCTCAGCTCAACATCTAGCCCAAACGGGCACTTAAAGGCGATGACCGGGAAAAAATGACATTCATTAAGCGAATATTTTGTATTCCTAATATGAATTAAATATTTTTTCTTTCTTTTCTTTCTTTCTTTCCTAAAAGCAGATTTATGCAGATAAACTTGAGATTTTAGTTTTTTTTTATTATTATTTAGAATTATATTTAGAAAAAAATTAGAAGTAAAAAGATTACAGTATAATTTTAATAGCGAGGAATCTAGAATAAAAACAAACATACAAGTATTATATCGAGTGTGAGTGAAATAATGAGATATTTTTTATGATTTAATTTTTACATAAGAAATCTTTTGAATGATATAATTTCAGGGCATTATATGAACGAGTAGTTGTCTTGGAACAACGCAATCGTGAGCAGGACATAGTTATAGCTAACATATCAAAGCAGCTATCAGCCTTCGCAGTGGCCAAAATGAAGCAAAACAATGACATGCTGCTGCGGTACTGCATGGGAAACTATATCTGGAAGATAGACAACTTCAATGCCAGGCTCAGCGCTATGCTGAAAGATCATTACAAAATGTTGTACAGCCCTGGGTTTTATACCTCACCAAATGGATACAGGTTAGACCTATTAAAAACTCAATACTTAAATTTGTAATGAAAACACTGATCAAAGTCCTTTTAAACTGACTAACTAACTTTTAACATCTTCAGTGTTGTGATCTTAATGATTTCCTTTCCACAGTATTGGCTGCAACCCTTTTTTACGTCCCAATGCTGGGCACGGGTCTCTCCTCATTATTGGGCAGGCCTGTAACATACTCCACCACGCTGCCCCAATGCGGGTTGGTGGCGGGTGGAGATGCGGGTTAGTAGCCAACCCGCTGTCGGATGTTTTCAAACCGCCCATAAGGCCTCCGACAAGATTTAACGACTGTTATTTTCCGGCAACAAAGGGACCGATGGCTTAACGTGCCCTCCAAAGTACGGAAACGCGCATGAATTTTTTTGCCACTAGCGGTCACCCACTCACACCCGACCGCGCTCGTTTGGCTTAGTTGCATAGATCGCTTGTGTTCTACACTAATCGCCAGGACATACGCGCTTCACAATATTACAAGCACTCAAAAACAGTATTGTGATCAAAATATTTATAAATCAATGTGTTTTAAAAATACTGCATGTGAAATCTACACTATTGCATTTAATAATGCAATAAATATTTGTTAATAAATTATTCACCAATAATATTTACCTGTTGCTAAGCAACATATTGAGTTTTTCTTTCATAAACTTGTCTGCCTGTTTCCAGATTTTGCGTCCGCCTGAACATTTCGCCACAAAATCCGCTGTGTTTCGCTCTTCACGTGCACCTCATGAAGACCGAGTACGACGAGTGCTTAGAATGGCCGTTCAACGGTCGCATATCATTCGCAATGATCAACCACCTGGACCAGGAGATGACGCAGAGAGACACCATGATGTCAAACTCCAACTTGATAGCCTTCAGGAAACCTACAGCAGAAATATGCGTCCGGGGATTCGGGTATACCGAGTATGCTGTGGTAAGTGATGTAGTTAGAAATGGGTTTATCAAAGACGATACTCTGATTATTAAAGTGTGTATCAGATGCGTATGACATGAGGAGTGATTTTTTGGTTCAAATTTTTACTTGCTTGAAGATTTTTTAGAATCCTCACTATTGTTGTTTATTGCGATTTTTATGAATTATTTATAACAATTTATAGAGATCTTTAGTTGTTAACACGACATAGCATGGTTACTTAATTAATTTTAAGAGAAACCCTGAAATTCTATGTCCAATCTATCTATCTAAGATCTGAAAATACAGTGTATAAGATAGAACAAATGGATTGATAAATTTTAAGAATATAAATTTCATTTTGTAATAAAACAACTATAACTGTTTGTTAATGTATTTTCTAAATCAAACTTTAATGATCATGAATAAAAGGCGTATATTGCAATGTGGTTGAAAAAGCACTCAATGCAAATTACCTTACCACACCTTAAAAATTCGTTAATTTTTATTTTCCTCCGGCACATAATTTTATATTGTAGCTATTTAAATTGGGTATTAGAATTTACTTTAACCTTAAGTCTAAATATATCAGTAAACCTCATATTAATCATAAATAGTTCTATTTTACATTTAGAACGTTAGTATATTGTTATTTTATAATGCATAAGTATTGACTATTAAAAATAGTTTAAGAGTTCAAGGTATTATGTCATTGTGTTATTTACAGTATTGTTAGCATGTGTATAAAAGCTTTATTTTATAAATTTATACACTGTTATTACATTCTAAATTAATACTTTATGCATTTCGTATTGTTGTTGATTATTTTATAGATCTGTACTTACACATTCCAATGTACTTAAAATGCTAAGGAAATAAAATTTTCTGGTGCCGTCCTTTTAATAAATTTATAAATTATATTATATGTTCATATTACTATTGTAATTAAATAAATGTTTTCTGTATAGCTTGCTTCTTTTTTTTCTTACATTTCACTGTCAAATCATACTGTTCCTTTGCATTACTCTCCTAAAACAATCTCTAAGAATAAAACTAACCTAGCTAATACCTAACCTTACCAACCTAAGAAAGTTCTGAGCAAAATAAGCCAAAATATAACAATATTGTGAAAAAAGGGATCATAAATATCAAAACGAAATGAATCCATCACCACTTCTCTTTTTCGCGTGCTTTCATGCGCCCGGTAGGTGCCGCTGCAGCAGATGTTTAGCGTCCTTTTCACACACCACAGATAACAAATGTAATGTCGCTTTAAGATAACCAGAGGGGGGTTTTGGCGGGAAGTCGAAAAAGACATATTGTGCTCTTGTTTTATTTTCATTTTCTTGGTGTATTTTTGTGTTAAATCGGATAAAGTTGATGGTATTTTGTTTGATATAGGTTAATTACAGTGCACAAGTGTTTGTATAGAATAACAGTGCTAAAATATGTTTTTTTATTTATTTATTCTTTATTGACCAAATTATAAAATTTGAACAAAAGGCGAGCTTAATGCCAAATGGCATTTTCTACCAGCTAACCTTCAGGAAGTGCAGAAAAATATAAAGGCGGCCACAAGAATAAAGAAAGTGATTGTGAAATAAGTAAATAGAAGAGATATAAGATAGGATAAATAGAAACATATATATATATATATATATATATATATATATATATATATTCATACATACGACAGATATAATGAGATAAGAATAATAATTCAAAACGGAGGTTTTTTCTGCTTGCCTCCAAAATTCCATCGGAAACGTTCTAGTAAAGTAGCCATCGCTTTACTTGAATGTTGGACTGACTAGACTGACTGATTACTGACGACTTACTTACTAACTTTGTTATTACTTCGTCCAGTTTCATTGAAACTGGCAAAAATTGATGCAAAAATTATACTTGACGCTGGCAGTATGCACAGAGTTTGCGATGCCATAATTGAAAAAAAAAAGATAACCAGAGGAAATCCGCTGGCTAGAAATGTACATTTGGTATAGAAATAAAAGACCAATTTATGAATCCACATTATATTGGTATGCAAGTCTTACAAACGATGTAAACTTATGTAAGTAAAATATAGGAATATAGCTTACATTACAACTATTTATAGCTAAGCCACATTCGACATTCGATTCCATATCACATCCAACCATCACAAATTTTTTCACATAATTTATTTAACTGAAATTGCGTCTCACAAACATCTAAATTAAATATAAACATCAAATATAAAAGTGGAAAATTTTAATAATTTAAGTTTTCATTTTCTATACTTAATGTTATTTATGCCCAGTACTTATTAACAGAATAGACTATTGTGTAACTCTTTGCAAAGTTTATTGTTATGTTTTGCTACATCAACATTAATTTTGAAGATAATTGTTAAACAAAATGTAACCTACTAAACGTGAAGCTCACGAGGAAATATAATATTGGGCCCAGGAAATACGTTATTTTTTCTTTTATGATTGGGTCACATAAAAAGAAATTTATAAAAACTGTACATAAATGAAAGAAAGTTACATAAAACAACTATACATTGAAAATTGCTCATCACTTAACAACAATGACGTGTTATGGTAATATCAATCAATTACAAATAAATAATTGCACAACAGAGACACATTTTATAAAGAATTAATTTAAATGACAAAAAGAGATTTTCGTTTTTATAACTAAACTTTTTGTAGATTTGGTTATCCATATAGATTTTATAATATGACTTGTTACCCTGATTACAATTACCACTTTATGGTTACAATTTTCTTATGATACAATCATATTATTACAATGCCAGTAAACTTAGTAAATAACAGCCTCTTTTACATCGAAAGGGAGGAAAATAATAATTAGCTATTACGCAAGATGTTTAAATATGCAGAATAAAGACGATAGCGAATATTTTACATACATTATTATTGTTTCTATTGTGGCTTACTTCTTTGACCTAACAATCGGTTGAGGGAAGCAATAGTAAAGTTGTAAGTAAAATAGTGTAGTAGAAGTAATAGGGAACCATTATCTCCAACCTAGTAACTATATTGAAAAAAAAAACCTTGTTTTGGGTACTATTGGGTAGGTTATTGATAAATGTTTTGTCAAAAGGTGATACTAAAATCTGAAATCAAATCTAAATTATATTGATTTATTTCTTATTGACTATAATTAAGCACTTCAAGGGCTTAGTGACAGTCACAGTCTAATTTGGCCTATTATTTATAATGTGCGCTTTAACAAGCATTAACTTTTACATATTTTAAGTACTTCAAATGTATTTTCAAAAGGAGGAAAAGTTGTGTGGGAATAACCACGAAAGATATAGTACCTATTGAAGGGGTTCTCACACGACGCATTTTTAAATTTTTTATTTATCATATTCTAGAGGAGTTTTTATCCAAGCTCATTCAACTAAAATTCAGAACTCAATAAAAACAGGTTATATTTCTGTCCACGAGGAATACAAGAATATGTTGTAAGGCCTCTTGATGCGTAAATAAATACATTTTAGTAGTGGAAACAACGTCTATTGAATTGTGCATTTCTGAAATTACACAAACTTTGTACTTGTACAAGGCATAAAAAATCAGTCGATACCCAGTCCACAATGCTAATGGTTCAGTTCGTTCAAAATATTTGCCACCTTTGTTATTTCAATCTTACTTCTATAATCTAAGACACTAAAGGATACTACGCACATTTTTTGTTTTATTCTCAACTATTAAATAGATCCGGAATTTTTATTCAAATAATATAGTAGATTTTAATATAAATTACTTGTTGTTTTTAAACATATGAAAACAAATTGCCTACTTATACATAATTCTGCGAAAAACACATCCTCAATTTTTTTTCAAATGCAACAATTATGAAATACCTAACAAACCAAATAGGACATACAACAAAGTTTAATGGTTATTTTGTTTGTATATTTCTAAAAAATGTAAACTTATACTCGTAACAGTTATATACGAATATAATATGTAGTTACTTAATTACATACCTAAATTACTTTAAAATTAATTTGTGGCACTCACTACACATTGCTGGTTAAAAATCAAAATTCTTATAATATAGCAGATAGAAAACCTATCCTTAATTTATGTATTATTTATTACATTTATTTCAGTTTTATAACCAAACAACGAGTGTGCAATAATAACCCGACGAGTTAACAAAAATATGGAATACTATTATTGTCGAATGTAGTTGTTTTAAAATTTAAAGTTACCAGATATTTTAGGTGTTAACCAAACGAGATCATTTATACACTTAAAGGTCTTACACACTAAGTTTCTACTTTTCATTAGGTATATTTTAATTTATTTATTATTTATTTCCATAACCAAGTTACAGTTTTAAGTTATGAATAACATTAAAATGGCATGTCCTGATAATAGTTATAACGCGAATCATACCTACCATACAAAAATATAAAAGTGCTTCGAATGTTTGACATGTATGAGTAAAAGTGCAATGTTTGACATTATAGTACGAGTAGGTACTATAGTATAGTATAGGTAGTCTCCGTGCGGTTTCACAGCAACGTATTTTTCGGCGTGTATACGGTCCTTTCGGAAAACGCGCTTACCTACACGCACGCTACTTTTTGTACCAAAAAATGTCAAATGTTGAGGTTTCGCGGCTACACGCGCTTCGAAAGACGCGATACCGCGCCGAAAAATACGTTGGTATGAAACCGCACCAAGTTTGTCTAAGCTGGCAGAACTAGACACAAAATCAAAATGAGACATTATTACAATGATGTCTCTGTTTTAATTGTTTTTTAATCATACTGAAAAATACAATGAATAAAATTCTATTTCTGATGTTGTTGAACAACTTCAGAAATAGAACATCTTAATTATTCTTCTTAAACATGAAATCAATAGGTAGTTTCTCAAAGTACTAAAACCGTACTGTGAAATCAATAAACTAACATAGGAAGACAAACGGAAGCGACCCCTAACCACGTTCAATCTATTCTTTATTCGAAGTTATATCAGTTTTAACATGCACATTCATTCATTGCCGCTTATAAATTAATATTCAAAAAGCTTTTTTCGATCTCTTCAAAAAATTATGCCGTTTTGTGGCTTCGATCGATTAATGGTGTCGAATGATTTTAAATGGAATGTTTGAACCAATTGGACCAAAATATTAAAGAATCCTTCGCTTTAACCTATTATAACCCTCTACTTTCTAATATTATATCACAGTAACGATAAATAAAATGCATTTTTCACTATAACAAAATTATGTCTCCAAAATATTATTAAATGGACTTATTAAATAAAAAAAGTATAATAACAAAAATGAGACTACCCATTGAAGAAAAAACACAACTGACTGCTGTAGTAAAATAAACCCCATGGATCGCTAAGATACAAAAAGGGTAATTGTGACAATTGTACATTTAACTAACATACAAGACTTACTTGAAAAACAAAGTAAAAATTCAATGAAAAATAAAATGTTATGTTTTGCTTTATGTTGTAAATGATGCAAAATTTATTATATTATTAAAACGATAGCCAATATGCTCAGGATTGCAATTAACGTTGCTTATTATACTTTAAAAACCATGTTACAAATAACTCTAACCTTTTATAAAAATATATGATTTTGCTTTCGTTTTAATTGATGATTACAAACATTTGGTAAACTCTGTTAATATAAGCTGTCACTTAGAATAACTTATTATTATTTTCTTCTGAAACGTTCTGATTCATGATTATAAACATTTGGTAAAAATTATAAATTAAATATATACTTAAAAATGATCAGAAAATATTGCTATATTTCCCCCTTCAATAAACGAATTTATGAGATAAGTCTTAGTTAGTTGATGAAAAGCATTAACAAAATTCAAATCAATTTTATGTAGTATAAAAATATTTCTTATCACATACAGCGAATCTAGTACGAGTAATACTTATAACTACTTTTGAATATGAAAGCGAATACGTTAAAGTCGTTTGTTATAACGAGCCATGTCACAAAGATCAATATAAATGCTTTTTTGAAGCATATCGTCGTAACAATATAACACTTAACACACTTATTATAAATGTTGTTATGCCTTCTTTTCGTCCATTTCCATCTAATTACAACTATAATCCAATAAATACCTAGTATCAAAACAGACGACGCCATGTTTTGGAAGAGCTTTAACACTTACGAAATGTAGTGCTTACGAATAAACGACGAATTTTAATATTTTCCCTTAATGTTCACTGAATTTTTCCTGAACACTTGCGCATTCCGTCCTATCGTACATGTCTTAGAGCATCACAGGTACTGACAGATATAACACCCGTCAGAGGAGTGGCCTTTACGGGCGAACCCCTCGTCCCAACGTGCATGCACAATGTGCCTTCTAGTTATATACAACTAGTGTGTGCGTGTGTCGGTGTCAGTGTTGTCGGCGCAAGAAAGTCTGTAGCGGTGAAAGAATATTTGTGAATGTGTGACAAAATTAAAATGTGTGCGTTCTTCCCCCCGCACCAGATTTGGCACAAAAATTATGTATCGAAGCGAGGCGCAATGCCCTCTCACTGACGGGTGTCAGTCTTTGATGCTTTAAGCGTACACTACACTTAGATTATTTCTATTATTTTGTTACATTTTTTGGATACTTCGGTCCTATAGTCCAAATGAACACTATTTTACTGTATAAACGTCGATTATAGAAAACTACTCACACAAATACATTTTCATCAATCGACAACCGACATCACACTGCGGCGACATAATGCGTGTGTTTAAATGTGTCGCGTATTTAAATGTGACTCGCATGTGCCAGCTTTCAGTAATCGACCTATAAAGCGTAATGCAATTCAATAGCGTAGGTAGTAACTTTAACGTCTTTTGTCTGCCCCAACTATTATAAATTTCGCGTTGCATCCAACCGTAGGCAAAGATAGGGTTTAACGAACGACACTTTAACGAAGAAGTTGTCACTTTTCCAAAAGTTGTCAATTCCTGTCTTCTCCATTCCCCTAAACATTCCCAAGCGTCCGTAAACACACCATAACGGGTCTTCCTAAGTCACATCCAGCTGCTGCGGACCCTCTAAACGTGCATCAGGTTGTTTACGCAGTTTACGCTGTAGTTCAGCATTACAGGAACGCCTTTTGTCTAGTTAGACAAAAGTGAATTCACTAGGTACTGTAATTTCGGGACGAAGCGATAATAACCGACACTTTTATTAGAAAGCCTGACCGTTGAAGTTCTGTTCATTACTCCTTTCACCTGTGACACGTCACTATACCTGAACGTAAGTTAGCGTCCGTAACACCTTATCGTGTTTCTTTCCGTCACACGGAGCTGCTGGAGTCCCCGGGGAAGTGCATGAGGTTGTCGCCGCTGCAGCTGGGCGTGGGCGAGGACGGCGGGTCCAGGGAGGCCCGCGACGCTGAGCTGAAGCTGCTCGAGCTCAGCTCCTCGGGCTCCGCCTCGAAGCGACTCGATGTCGCTGCGAACAATCGTAAAACTCAGATATTGTGCTATCAATAGCGAGTTTGGGCAGTGTAATGGAGTAAGTTGCAGGCGTTCCCAATTATGGGGAAAGACCCAGTAGTGAGACTTCAAAATTTTGTGTAGCCTATCACCAAATAGACTATAACCACAGAGTACTAATTATTACTAGGAAAGAAGCGATCTCACTTCCCCCCACCACCAATTCGTCGCACTTCAGACCGCACTGCACTCTGGCAGTAAATCAGTAAAAGTCACAGAGCTGTCAATATGTCAGTGCTCGCAGCGCTGGTATGTAGTTCATGTTTAGGTAATATTATCTACTTATTATGATTGTTGCTAATAAAATAATTTATAATAGTTTGTGTTAACAAACCGACCAATAAGTAGTTCGGTGTACGGATGTTTAGAAAAGACTAAGAATCGTAGGTTTTTAAGATTTCCTTCCGATGAACAAAGAGAAGACTTGCTCATATCACGTAAGAAAACTATGCTCAAATACTGTATTTTTTCTTATTGAAGATCTACCTGGCTGCAAATGTTTTTACGTTCCACTGCTAGGCATTGGTCTCTTGACTCTTCCCATAGTTGTGGAGGATTGAAATTTATTGCAATTTATTGTATCTTATTGATTGCTATTTAAAACAACTTTAATTAATACGCTCTTTCAGCTTTCAATATGTAAAATTGATCATGGTCATGACGTCATGCTTAAAAACATTCACACATGCAACACGTTTAAGTACGTTGTGTTTTTCTGTAGTAGAATAGAAGGAGACATTCCGCGCAGGCGCGGTCTGTCCGTCGTCGTCGTCAGACGACTTCGTTTTGTTATAGCAGGCCGTCGGGGGCATGTGGCATTGTGCATTCATAATTATTTTGAACTTGTATCACTCAGGGTTACTGTAGAGATTTGGGCTCTTATAAGACAATGCCTTTATTTTTATTTATTTATTTATTAGTTGACAACATCTTGCTTACAGTTAAAACCAAACACAAGAGTGAATTACGTTAAGAGTAATGCTTTGTAGTAGTAATACTGCTGCTAGCAGTAAGACCCTCCAGGTAACGTGCTGCAGCTTTACGTAGCTGATTAGTGGTACATGTAAAGATATCTAGGTCTGCATCCTCCCAGATATTGCATTAAGAAGCCGTAACGCTCTTGGGGGCGGCGCCCACCTTGGAGTAGCGCCCACGCGTTAGATAGGGACGAATGAAAACACTATATTGGTTTTTTAATTTTCATTTTTATTGTTTCTATTTGAATTTAAACACTCCATAACATTATCAACAAAAAGGTACAGATGTACAAGGCAGCTGAAATCTAAAAATCTCAATTTTAAACACGCCAAAATAATGTCTATTACACGCATCTCACTTACTTAATAAAGACTTCATATTAAAATTCGAATTTCCTTATAATATGGAGCGAATACAGCAAAACAGCAACTATTTGAAGTCCAAAATTGAATAATTTTGTGCAGTTATTCTCAAATTCTATTCGTATTCTCAAACAACTTGTACGTTTTGCTGCCAAAAATACCGATAAGAAAAGGCAATCAAACAACATTTAATTATATAATAGGCAACTAATGCTCATTACTATAGTCTCAAGCAATGTGCATTTACACTGTTAGGAGGAAGTTAATGTGATAACAATCTACTCGTCTTCTTTCGATGATAAATCTTTTAAACAAACTGTATGATATTAAACAAGAATAGTACATATTAATAAACGAGGAAAAGCATTATTAAAACACTTCAGTAATAAGATTTTAATGTATAATGAAATGACAGTAATAGTTCTAACATTTCATGATATGTAACAGAAAAATAAAACGGAGATCCCATAACATATTATTATGTCAGTTATGTAACTTTATATTCATTTTCCACGAATCTGTGGAACCCCGTATTATACGAATTAAGGAAGCTTAGCGATTTGACAAATTACTTCCATTTCCCTCGCTTTAATTCCATTAAAAGAATACTTTTTCTTTACGCCGACCCAAACTTTATACGATCCTATTGGAGATAGTTAAAACGGTCACATGAAATATTTTGTAACAGCTATAGTATAGTTATGGAATATTGTACAACCCACATAGAGAGTCATATTTTTGGCAATTTTAATTTCTTGCAATAATCACGGATCTCAATCGGTGTATACCGAAAAAAACGATTTTAAAAAATATTTACTTTTAACCAACATTACGATCTGAAAACCTTGAAAGGCTATATAAGTTATTATATAAACTCTATCTGGAAGTGCTTTTTTACAATACATAGTTTAAATATATAGATACACAATTAAATACGAGAGCAGTATATATTTAACGTCATAATAGATTGCACGACATGAATATTGCAATGATATTCTTTAACATCAGGTCGTTTGTACCTATAAACATAATAATATGATATATTAAACATATTAGTATGTTATTAAGTGTCACAATATTGGTATTATTATGAAATAGTCATAATGATACCAGTCGTTCGTTATTCTACACGATCTGAACGATCCAGTGAGAACATTGAAATTTAACTACCTATTCTATGATAATTTTCTTATCTACCTGTCTGCTTTTTATATTGTCTATATTACAAAAAATAATTAAATTAATTATTAAAATATCACCTTCGGCTTTTCATTAGCTTGTAACCAGAAAGCGGTTTTTACATCGAGCCAAAGTCGTTTCTAACATAATTTTAGAATTAATAAAATCATCGAAAATTTTTAAAAATTATTTTAAAATAAATCTCACTTTACTCTGTATATTAGAATTATAATCAAACATAATTCAGTTCATAAATTTCACCTAATTAAACATATTAAACTTAAAATAATTGAAATGTTTAAATAAAAATATGGTGATGGGACACTTCATCTCAAAATTTACTTGCAAATAAAAAAAGAACTGACTGAATTATAAATCAATTTCTCTTTCCACTTAACGAAAAACAATAATTTTGTTTATAGTACTTTTTTAGTACTTTTTGGGATAAGACAAACTTTATCAATAACAAAGTAATATTAAATAGAACTAGCAAAAATATCAATTTAACCCAAGATCTCTAAGCTTTAGGTCTATTCGAAAGCACCCGGTTCAAAATTATAGTGCCTTACTGTATACTAATTTTATAAACTCAAGGATGATTAGCACTACTGATCAAAAAATGACCAACCCGCAATATCATGATCAAAACTTAAATTAATAATAAGTTCATTATGCACCCATAACTTGCCAATTACAAATAAAAATAATTTAAAATTACCA
This sequence comes from Pyrgus malvae, assembly GCA_911387765.1. Lineage (NCBI taxonomy): Eukaryota > Metazoa > Arthropoda > Insecta > Lepidoptera > Hesperiidae > Pyrgus > Pyrgus malvae. The sequence goes on from OU426953.1 coordinate 24,011,129, forward strand.
CCAAAACGATGCTGGACAAACATATTTTACGCACAAAAATAAATATTTGTCATGATCCAACTTGTTAAAATTAAATATATTAAAATAGAAAATATATTACTAAATAATACTTCATTGAAATAAATTATATTTGTACATATAGACAGCAGTTGATCAATAGTGGTATCATATACCGGGTGACTATGTCGATGTGAACAATCTGAGCTGTTTAATTTGACATGAACGGTTAATTACACGTAGATATCTCTTTTTATCTCACGAATGGCGAGTCACCACGGTTATGGGGATATATGCACGCGCATATTGTCTCTGTGTGGTTTCCGGATAAGATAAGCTATTATTCAGATGATAGTCACACCCGCGCGTTCAGTCAGGTTACTATAGTTACCAGCATGTATAGTAAGTTGCAGAGAACTAAAGGGTGGGCCATGAGTTAAGTTTGATTCCCCGCACAAAGCCAAGAGGGGCGGGGCGCGGGGAGAGGTCGAGAGAGAGCTTGCTCGTCTCATGTAAAATTTTGTCCACAGAGTACATTTTTAGTTGTAGCGGATCGTTTCACTGGGCCGCAGCGGGCTTTTTGCGTAGTGTTTCGTGTTGAATACGGTTTACACGACTTAAATCAGTGCACAAACAGAGTTTTAATACAGAAATCGGTTAAGACTTCACAACTTCACGCAGAAGAAATGACAGCAATCCCAGTCTTTATGCAGAAGAGTATCGGAAAACTTACGTGCTCGTTTAGAACAATGTCTAAATTGCGACGGTGGTCATTCAAATGATATAATTTTGAAAAAAAAATCCAAAGTAATTTTTGAAATACGACATCTCATGGCCCATCCTATATAAGAATATCTATATCTAACCGCCTCTTAAACTATAGTAATTGACTACTGATTGTCAGTTTCTTAGGTTACAGCAAAGCACAAAGGGACAATGTGCACGTGTACAAACCGCCTCAGCCGTAATGAACCGGCAATAGTGAGGTAAAATAACCATTATAATCACGTGTGAGTCACGTGCGTATGGCATACTTCGGGAGGAAATGCGACAGACCTTTTCTTCATCAAGCGTTCTTGTCTCTTTTCCCTGGTTTTTAACACCAGAGCTATTTTTTTAACCAAAACAAATATTAACTAGTTCGATGGCTCTTTTTATCTTTTTTGTTAAATTACTTTATAACTTCCAAAACTGTAAAATTCAAATGTTTAATATATGTTTTGATGCTTATATCTCTAGTATGAAAACCATACAGTAGATATAGATGTTTTTAAGTTTATGAAATATTTTTAATAGAATTCATTTTAGAGTAGGAAAAATATGAGAGCATACCTCGATATGGGGCACTTTTTTTTAATGCGTCGTTGTGTGTATTTTATTTAAACATGACCCATTCATAGTGGCAACGATATTTTTTATTTTCTGAAATATTAAGCGCATAAGAGCACATTACCCCTTAAGCAGCCGTTGTATGTTCGTATTCTCATTAAACTTATGTTTTTACATCACTATTTTACTCGCATACGACTAAAAAAATCGATTACGAATACCATTACCTGGGTGTAAGGCGTGTTTTGTTAAAATTTAAATGGCCCAAATATTGGCTTAGTAAGAACAACATAGCATGTAATACTGACGTTTTGTTGAATATTCACAAACAATATTAAATAATACAAAAATATACGAACTTCTTAAAATAAATCTGAATGTACATTGTATATAAGTGTATAACTACTAAATAAATATATTTATGTACAAGATGTCGTTATACATTTCAAATGTCATTAATTAATAAATAAGTCGATTGCGAGAGAACCGTCCTTTGATTTTTTTCGATAATTATGTTTTTATCATTTTAAATAACCAATATCCATTCTTGGTGGCAATAGCGTTAGTGAGGAGGCTGGTTTAAAAAAAATACATTGGGACACATTTTTGTGTTTGATCTTGATTGAATTTCCGTCAAACTTCGCCGATTTTTCCAACGTGTTGAAATAATTAACATCGTTCAATTTGAAGTAAATAATGATTTAAATGATACTAATTACACAGTGTATAATGTATGATATAAAATAATAAATTCATAAAATTATATTATTGAATAATATTGTTCTTAGTGGATACAGAAGTGTAAGAGATTCTATAGCTTACAATGTACTACACGTACCACGAATCGATGGTCAAGCAGAGGTGATGAATAATATACTGGCCTCGATGTAGAGTAGCGCGGGAACTATGGGCACACAGTGTCGTTTGGGTATGCTTACTACTAAATTATCTACATAAATTACGAAGAAAATAAGTACTAAAAGTTAATAAAACAAAATAAAAGCGGATTACTCGTAAGGATCTTCCAAGTATTCGGTTTAGGCTGTCCGAGTCACGTCCGAAATGTTTTGATCCCTACATGAAATCCAATAAACATTTTTTGGCATTTTCCTAATTTTTTTATATTTTTATGTTCATTTTATCGATATGACGATGATATTATTTAGCTAAATCTCAAGAATAATATTAAGCTACCTAAAAAGAAGAAGCCTTGTGAACCTCATTAAAGTTTTAAAATGTTACTACGAGTAATTTTTTTACATATTTTATGTGTGCATTGTATGCGTTTGCACAGTTGCTGCAAATGTCGGGTTAAAAATTAGTTTATTAGATTTACCCAAATTACATAACCTATTTAGTAGAATTTAAAATTTTTGGACATATGAATTTTACTTCTTCTTCTTGCGTGATTTCTTCGACTTTGAAACCTGCTTGGAAGGTAATGCTACACTCGAGGCGCCGAATTGTTTTTTATCCTCCTTGTCGCTATCAGCAGACAAAGCTGGTGACGCGGGATCATCATCTGATGATTTATCCATCAATTCGTTATCCTTGCTTTCATCGTCAAGTTTTACGTCTTGGCTCGTAATTTTGTCAGTTTCGACGACGCTGAACCCTTTCTCCCGCTTCGAAGGCACTTTTTCGATGTCAATTAGGTTAAATGTGCTAGATTCAATTACTTTACTTGTGGTTTCTTTAATAGACGAAAGTATATCATCGATATTAATTTTGCATATTGGACTAGTAATCTTCGGATCGTTAACGTCTAGAAGGCTATCTCTCATGACTTCGAGTTTGAAGTCGTCTAGGCCAAAATCGAGCGGTTCGAGTGGAGGTAAGTCTTGTAGGACCGAGTGGTGCTCCTCAACAAAGTTTAGTTCCGACGGTGCATCGCATTCTGCGACCACTATATCAGTTCGCTTGCACAATTCCATCAATTTTTCTTGCAGAGAAACCTTGGAAATTACTTCCTCTGTGGTAGACGCCACAAGTTTATATTCTACTTTTTCTACTGATTCTATACATTTTTCTGTTTCGTCGACCTTTTTAACATTTTTAGAAGCTGCAATAGAACTCCACGATTTAACGGGTTTATCAACTACAACATCCTGGTTCTTTTTTTCTGGCTGTGACGACTTCCTAATGGGTTTGGCAGCTCTCGTTATTTGGATTTCAGGGAAATCCTCGTCGGTTGTATTTATAACATAAACTTCTTTTTTCTCACTCTCATTTGCTTTGTCAGATTTGCGGTCGAAATTAGGAGATGGCGACTTGCTCTTATGCTTAGGTGACTCCTTTATATTAAGAGATGGGTATGATTGAGGCTGAGTTTGAATTTGTTCATTACGTGAATTACTTTTTGAGGAATCGACGTCTTGCTTAGTATTAACTTCGATATTGATTTTCACATTTTCGTCGGATACAGATACTGATTCGTCTACAGTCGGTTCTTTTTTGTGACCGATTTTTAGATTTCTGGTTACATTCTGTTCCGTCAAACTAGCAGTCTCGTCAACTTTTTCATCACAATCTCCATATTTCTCTGGAGTGCGACTTTTTGATGAACGAGGCTTCTTAATTTTTGCGGAAAACGAGAGCGTGGGATCGATGTCCTCGAATGGGGTAGAAATGGACACTAACTCACCGCTCGGAGGCTGCTGCTTCTCTTCGATGTTATGAATTTCTACAAAACTGTCATCATCTACTTTAGCCTGCTGATCATCCTGAGATTTTTTGGTCCTTCGACTCTTTTTGACTTTAAGCTTAGAATCTTCCATTTTGTCTGGAGGCGGAGGCAACTGAGAAGATCTATCCGAGTGTTGCGGGACAGACTTCGGAGCTGAGTCATTTAAAAGTAAATCCCAGGCCTGTTCCTCAGTTTTAATTTCACTATCTCGGATGGCGGTCTCCGTCGCTTCGGTCGTTACCCCTCTACCCGACAAAGATTGCTGCGGAAGCTTCGAATCAGATTTCTTTTCCTTTCTTCCCGGTCCCGAAGATCGCCTATCGAGGCCTTCGGCCTCATCGGCTCCAGATCTCGGTCGATCACGGTCGGCCGACCTCCTCGGCTCGGATTTCTCACGCTTGACCTCCTGCGCTACCTCGGGGACCCTAACGTCGGTCCTCGCAGCCTCAGATACGGAAGGTACCCGAGGCTGCGGGCCCGGATCCCTCCCCAACGAGGGCTCCCTCCTCCTAACGCTATCGCCCCCGGCGGCGCCCTCGCTACTCGACTCGACGGTGGGAGACTTCCTAACCCTAGATCGGGCCGGCTGAATGTCAGCCGACGGCCGATTACATTTTGGCAGTGCGGCATCACCCGCGCCCGCCCCGGCCGGGGCCGAGGCCCACTCGCGCACATCACTCTCACACTCACTTAACCTAGGCTTAACGTCTACTGCGGGCGGAGCCGGCGGCACGAAGCGCTCCGGCGGCGAGTCGTCGAAGGAGACGGGCAGCGCCGCGCCGGGCTCGTCGTCGTCGTCGTCGTCGTCGTCGTCGGGCCAGTCGCGCGCCGCGGAGAGCGCGCGGGCGGACAGCGCGGCGGGGATGACGACGTCGGTGGTGAGGGCGCGCGGCTCGGCCGGCGAGGGCGGCTGCGGCTGCGGCGGCGCGCTCTGCACGGGTATGGTGGTGGTGAGCGGCAGCGGGCGCACCAGCAGCGGGGCGAGCGGGGCGTGCGGCGCGAGCGGCGCGGCGGCGCGCACCACGGGGCGGAAGGTGGCCTCGTCGTCGTTGGAGCGCGTGTGGCGGTCGGGGTCGCGCGCGGGGCGCGGGGAGCGCGCGGCGGGCGGCGCCACCACGGTGCCGAGCGGGTCCACTGTGCGCTCGACGGTCCGGTGCGGCGGCGCCTCTACGCGCGGACACCCTACGCGAAACCGAAGGCAACCATTAGTAGCTTTAGTGTTATTAGAACGCGCGCGAGATCGAGGGCCGGGAGGTCGGCTGCCTTTGGCTTCGGTACGGGGCCGCGGTACCTGTGCGGGCTCGAGGCCGCCGCCCGGGGTCCGCCCGCGAGCTTCGTTCTCGTTCGCTTCGCACGCTCGCAACCGACTTCGCTCAACTCGCACGATCTTGCACACGTCTTCGAAACTCGCGACACCGATTGAATCGATCTCGAGTAAACAATGTAACGCAGGAACGATAAACACGTAATTTTTTTCACTAATGAAAAACAAATGAAAACTCGTTTGCCGTAGTGCACATTTTTTTAAATTGCAATGCTTTAAATATTATACGCAGTACAAAATCTTCGCACAATATATAAAAGCATAAAAAAAGGTAACAGACGTGCGAGTAAGCACGCGTGCTTGGGGCAGAATACAAAGGACAAGCAACACAGTAACAGTTACTTCATTATATCACCAGAGTTGTAAAGTTAATACATATTTTAACGTTACTGTATTGCTTTATCTTCTTTATATTCTACCACTAGTTCGCGCACTTACTCGTACGTTTGTCGCCCCTTTTAAGATTCTGCATCCATTTATAATTTTTCTCACGATGACATTTTATTAACCAATCGAGTACTATGAAAATGTACGTGAATGCGCTGATTATAGTGATAAAATAATTCATCTTCATAGCACTCAACTAGGTATAGTGTCATAGTCCCTGTAGCTTCGGGATTAAGAATAGAGCTACGGTATCCCCTGCCTGATCGTAAGAGGCGACTAAAAGGGGGCTTCCGGGGCTGCGGGCGGTGAGAGTGGGAGCTCGACCCGTCCAGCCAGCAGCCCCGGGAAGGACGGCGGTATGTGCGTGGCCGCATGCCGCCGTAAGCATCGGAAGGTGCAGGAGATCACATCTGCTCTCCCAAAGATGGGCCCGTTCCAGGGCGTCGCGTATGGAGGGCACCGGTGCGTTCCATGGGAGATCCCGGAGTCCTCCCCAAACGTAGAGGAAGGCCACCGAGGGGATTTTAGTGAGGTTCAAATCCCACATAACCCGGTGTCCTCTTCCAAGGAGCTGGGTACCTTTTGAAGGTTTCCCCCCCGATACAAAAAAAAATAAGGTATAGTGTCATATGACTGTGCCCATATCACTTACCTGAGGAGCTATCCAAGTGGAATTTAACTATAGTAACGCTTTTCAAACTATTCTAGTTTGAAAAATGTATGGGATTGACACTTCAAGATCACGTGACATTTAATTAACTAACGTCAATCCCAATCACATGTTCTATTGTAATTCTATTCCAAATCTCATCATTATTCTATTCTAAAAGCGTTACGATAGTCGGCTGCCACTTGTCTAGATACTTGTCCCACTTTGTAGATTGTTGGCGTTTTACGCCAGCCGCAAGACTATGAGACAGCGATGAGATTGAAATGTCGATTCCCAGCTGGGTAAAGCAGAACTGCCAGGTAATGTTGTAGCGTGAGCACTAACCGTGGTCCTCCTTCATGGCCTCGGCGAGGTCCTCCCGCAGCTGCACGTCGCACACAGGGGCGCGCCCGCCCTCCGCCGCGGACGACTTGCGCCGGAAGCTGTCCACCGGCGACTGCTCCAGTGAGCCTGCAACACGAGTACACGTTTTTTCAATTTCAATTATTTGCAAGATAAGGTTAAACAGTTGTTACAGGTAGTGAATACAGTATTCTTATCCTAACCCAAAAGGGTATGCAACATCGTAGAGAAAATTAGTTTTTTTTAGTTTACATAATATTGTGAATGAATTTATGCTACTGATGCAAATACAAAACATCACTGGGTTCAATTACAGTGATTACTGACGACTTACTGATTTAAATTATTACTGCTTTGTCAAGTTTCAACGAAAGTGACAGAAATTGAATGTTAATATAATGTATATTACAGCGCGCTGTATTTCTTTAGGGCTTAGCGCGTGCTATGAATATACTTGTAACAACTAAACGCGGAAGTGGTGGCCGTACACCGGAGAACGATATAGCACATAGTACCTACAGACAGACAACGCGTTCGCACTGTTTTATAGAAAAATACAGAAACATGGACACTGACTGGCCGAGCCGGAGTCAATGAGCACAGGAACAATGGGGCGCACTCCCGGCATGTTGACGGGCGTGGAGCGCGCCGCCCCGCTCGTCTCCACCTCCACCGTCTCCGCTTCAGATAGCGATGAGTTCGACCTGTAAACATTGCGAATTACTTAAAAACATGATACTAGCTGTGCAGTTTCACCCGCGTTGGACAGCCTAACACATTATAATTGTTCTTCCCATGGGAATGAAATGTTCTATAATAAAGCCAACGAGACGAGATAAAGAATGTAAACAAACGGACCGTACTTAGTTACATTGCGAGAGCGAGCAAGTATTATCTCTGTCCTTATCATTCATACGCAATAATGGCGTCAGTTAGTCGATGACAGCTGTCGTTGCGTGTTTCGTGGTACAGGAAAGCAGTCAGTACCGCGTTCAGTTGTCAACATTTGTTCAAGTTTTGACGGGAAGTAGTGTTCTTGGTATATCTTTGAGTAATTGTTATTGGGATTTATAAAACGCAGTGGTATAAAGCCACGTACTCATAAACATACAACTAATCAATTCATTCGAGCAGCGATCGTCGAGGGGTTAAGACCGCGGTTTCCGACACGGAAATACCGAGTTCAAACCCTCGGCGAGTACCTTTGGCATAGTTTGTTATGTGCGTATTTTTCGCTGCTCCAAAAATATAATTTTTAGAATTGCGGTGTCACTTTCTCAAGTAGGTATTTGGAAGAAGTGTTGCAATAAATCACTACATATTATAAATCAAATTCGCTTCCCGCGTCCCTATGTATGCTTAGATCTTTAAAACTACTCAACGGATTTTGTAGCGGCTTTTTTTTAAATAGATAAAGTAATTTCTGAGGAAGGTTTAGGTGTATAATTGATTATGTTTTTATGTAACTACTAAAACATAACGATTTTTGTCACAAATCTTGCCTACTGGGACAGTTATATTCTCTTGCGCCGCGTTAACCAGCGGATATACATTAAAGTGATGTTCTAGATAATTGTAGATAATTTGCTATACAAAAGTCCGCATTAGTGTACTCTATCTCTTACGGTTGACTTACAATAATTACTTTTTATGTGTAAAACGTTAATGAAAAATATCACGTTATCTCAAAGCTGTTTTATTCTGTTCAGTATTAATCTTTATCTAAATAAAACGTTAATTAGCTGTGTCAATTCAGATTAAAATTGTACAAAATGTAATCAAATAAATACATACTTAAGAAGATGATATTTTGTTTTACCAAAAATCATCACATCCCCCGGCGCGTATTCTCATCGCGCGTCTATTTTTTGCCATTAGTACTTAAATGGGTTTTTGTAGATTTTAATGTATATCACTTAATCGCTCGAGCGAAGCTGGGCCGGGTCGCTAGTATATGCTATGTATATAATTTATGCAAATAAAAATGTTTTGTACTCCTGAAACTTTGTTTAGGTACATTTTTTATCTCGTCTCCTTAGCCATACTATAGCTCGGTAGCCTATATCACGCTCACAAACCTCTAAGCTCCAGCCTCCTTACTATATGTATGCACAAAAATCATTCCATAAGATCACTCCATTGCGACGTAAAAGTAGGACAAACAAATACACTTCCGCATTTATAATAATATTAGTATAGATTAATATATGTGAGTTGGTATACTTCTTTTATGTCACTAATGCTGGTATGCCATGGTTGTGGGGCTGTATGCACGTGCACATAGTCACTATGTATTAACACTATTATCCTAAACCTAAAGGTGTCAATAGAATATCAATTACTATAGTTACCAGCAGGTTATTATAATTTGACTAGTTTCTAGGATGGGATTAATCCTTTGGAGATCCCGAGGTTCTCCCCAAGCGTTGCTTCTCTTATAACCCGGCTCTTTACTTGTCAGCGGGTCTAGACAAGTGGCATTCGACTATCGTAACGCTTATAGAATATAATAAAAAATGTATGACATTTCGTTAGCTAGCGTTAATCCCATTTATTTTTCTTTTTATTCTACAAGCGTTACGATAGTCGAATGTTTTAGAATTTTCGTCGAATTTTTGTCGAAAAATTTAGAATTGTCTAGGCCCACTGGTACCTTTAGGCCTTCCAATTGGTTAAAAAAAAGTTACTATAACTTGACTAGTCCCTGTGATCTGACAGATTGTTTAATAACTTAGTAGATAACGCACATAGAGGCAATGTGCACGTGTTCGATTCTTCAGTCAATTGTTTTCAACTGCGGCATAGTTAATTTAAGTACGTGAATTTAATATTCACAAAACAAAAATGTAATTAATGTAAGGTTGGTACCAGTAGAAAAATTTATAAGGCGACGAATTTCCGAAAAAATTACCACATGCCCTCACATTTATTTTGTTTCAGAGAACATATCAACTTCTAATCAAAAGCTCCTGTATTCATCAATAATGCAAGGTCAAGTTATCACTTGAAGACAAAATGCGGCCCCATCCACAGGCAGCGGTGCGCCCACTTGAGACAGCCATCGCTCCTCCTCACTCATGCACATTTATTCATCTATATTCCAACATAGTGGATATTATATTGAATATGAATATATAATATATCCACAGACCCGGTGCAGTTATAAGTTTTGAAGACGAACTGCGGCCCCATCCACAGGCGGCGGTGCGGTCCCGCGTGCGTTACTATCTCCACTTGCGACAGCCATCTCTCCTCTTCGCTCATACACATGTCCGCGCATCGCTGCAATTAAAAACGCCTATAGTTAGTTATCATTACTAATCATTTATCATTATTCATAATTCATATTTATCATTCGGGAAATTACAAAGTGTCTTCTCGTCCAGAACACCGCAGTGCCTGAAGTAGAAAGTTTTCAGTTACAGTTTTCAGTTTCAGTTTACAGTTAGCCTTTTCCACAGGCTCAGCGAGCGATGGAGAGAGCTATGCTTGGTATTTCTCTACGCGACAGAATCCGTAACGATGAAATCCGTAGACGAACGAAGGTTACCGACATAGCTCTCAAAATCTGCAAGCTGTAGTGGCATGGGCAGGCCACATAGTTAGGAGGACTGACAAACGGTGGGGAAGAAAGGTCCTCGAATGGCGACCACGTCTCGGCAAAAGGAGCACAGGCCGCCCTCCAACCAGGTGGACTGACGACCTGAAGAAGATAGCGGGAAACCGCTGGATTCAGAGGGCGCAGGACCGGACGGAGTGGCGAACATTAGGGGAGGCCTATGTCCAGCAGTGGACTCTAAAAGGATGATGGATGGATAGATGGATGACTAATCATTTATGATTTATCAAATGTGTAATATTTTCACCCGGAAAACGTCGTAGGCTTCATTTTTGGCTGGACATAAAACAAAGTACTAAGTGTTTTTATTCGGTAGTCATCGTGAATGTAATAAAAAGAGTAAAGAGCTTAGTTTAGATTAGATTGTACAAACCGTTTCATTGTCAATCTTTGAACAGATCTTCAAAGAGTAAGAGAACATGATGACAGAAACGTGAAGTTTAATGTTAGCGTTCCACGTTTATAACTAACTAGCTGACCCCGCGAACTCCGTATCGCGTTTAAATAATAATAATAATGGATAGCATATAAACCTTCTCCGTGAAAAAATACATATACATACCAATTTTCATAATAATCGGTCGAATAGTTTCTGAGTTTTGCGATGTCATATATACAAACATCCTCTTTTATATGTATATATAGAAGATTCACGTCAAACTTAAATCGAATTTCGTGCGGGAGCAGCACTACCGCCGAACTATCTTATAAGCTTTATTTTTGATAAAATCTATGTTCATACTAATTTAACCAGTAACATTATTAAGTACGTGGATACCAAGTTTTTCAGATTTTATAAGTTTATTTTGTTTGTATTCAGAAATTTCAAGATAATTTTACGTGACTTACCCGGCAGCTCAGGGGTTGCAGGAGGGGGTTGGAGGGCGGCAGCGGCGCCAGCAGGTCGGCCGCGGTCGCCGGACGCTGCAGCGGCCATTGCGCTATCGCCTCCACCTCCACTTCTATTGGCGAGTCGTCGCAGATCTTCTCTTTCGGAACGCCTGGAAGCATCGGTGATAAGGTTACGTTGAATTTAAAGTCCACAATTCAGTGCTAAAATACAATCATCCATTTCACTCTCTGATATTTCAGAGATTTTAATTGAATTACATTTGTACACATGAGATAGTTACGGCATGATATTCGGAGTCTGTTGATAGAAGGGAGGCGCGGCCGTAGCGCGTAGTCCTCAAACATGCTTAGAATTACTTCTAACTTAGAAAGTATGCGAAGGCCCACTGATGAGGATGATGATGAAGATGACTCACTCCTGGCGGGGCGCGGGTGCAGCACGAGGTGCAGCAGGGAGCCGCTGGCCGCCATCAGGTAGAGCGACACGGCGGCGGCGCGGCCCGTGGCGACGCTCAGCCCGAAGCAAGCTCGCGCTAGGAGAGGCGCAGCATTGCTGTCTTCCGATAGAGATGATAGACGCTGGCGACCTGGAGGAAAGTTTTTTAAAATTAAGAACAAGAAATATGAAATAAAAATATTTCCTAAAATAATATAAATATTTTTATTTTATTTATTTAAAAAAAGTTATTTTAAAAATGGTTTCCCGCGCGTAGTTCGAACGAAGTACGAATACGCAGCTTTAGATAAGCTCATTCACACCAATGAACTCATTCATTATAACTCTATTACTCATCTATTACTCCTTAAAAGGTGTTATCTTCATTGGGATATGTTAATTTATTTTCACTAATCTGCATATGCACAAAAGCAAAAGATGCATTTTATAGATTACATTTTAAACAGAATTCGAACCGGCCGGTAGTTCGGTATGGCTATAATGGTGTCATACGGGTCCTCATAGTAAGTAGAAGAAGAAAGAAAGAAAGAAAGCAGATTTCCACTCACCAGAGCTGGTCCTGGTGATGGTGTGCGTGGGCAGGTTGTGCGTGGGCCGCAGCTGCGCCAGCGGAGCCATAGTCACCGGCAGCGGGAACGGCGGTAGACGAGGGTTGGGGAACCAGCCTTCCACCACCTGCAACAAATCACCTTGCTAATTTACAGGTCTTACTGAAAAAACATGAAGATTACAAGATGCGAGTTGGTGGTCATGTCTGGGATAACTAAGTGGGAACTCACAGCATTTATTAAGTTAATTAAACTGATAATAATCTTTTATTTTAACTTTAGCTAACCTAAATATTTCTTTAAAAAAACATTCACTAATTTCTGCGACGTTATTCAGTGGATCGTAGCAACGGGAAAAGACGGTCATGGTAGAATCCGCAACTAAGTGTGAGTTGTATGAGTACGAATCCCACCACGGAAATAGAGCTTACAACTACAAACAGGTGCGCTGTTAAAGTTAACACTTTAACATAACTAATGGAGTACAAAAGAAATCAAAGCTTTAACTCACGGGCGAATGCGCGAGACTATGAGCGTGGGCATGTCCAGCAGCGTGGGCAGCAGAGTGGGCGTGGCCATGGGTCGCAGCATGGATGGGTAGACCAGCAGAACGGTGGAACCGCGACAGTCTGTTGACCACCCGCGGCTGCGTGTGAGTCCGGACGCCGACCGCGCCCCCGTACGGCGATATCGCGAACACGTGCGTCGTGCCGCGGAGAGTGGATATCGCCGCCCATCGGGAGTCGCCTGAGATCGCTATGTCCTGAAGACAACAAAACATATTCATTCAAGAACTGTTGAACTGTGCGATATATATTCATAAATACATACACGTTTCAAATGAACATTCATTTAGAATAACCAAAACAGATACCATAACAAGCAAAATGTATTTTTTGTCCTAACAGATGTTTTTGACGTGTCTAACAAATCGATGAACGTCAGCACGCACGAAAAAGGATGAGTCACGCTCATTGTATGTAAGGATCGACGCTTGTACGTTACTTTGAGGCTTGAGCGTTCGGCTTGCGCTGTTCGTCGACTGTTTGTAAAGAAAAGTTAAAAGTTAATGTGATTTTCATTGAATTGTTATGACGTTGGCACGTTAAACTATTGTCCGTTATCAGACTTTACAAACAATTTTTTCTAGATCCTATACATCGATTAATAAAAATAAAATAGACGTCAAATAGCAACCCCAAAAATGAAGCCTTCTGCTTCTATACAGAAGCTGCTTCTAATATGTAAAATCCACAACCATTTTTTTTTAATGAGGTTTGAAATGTCGATGTAATTTGATGACAACATCCCTTTATGAACTGTTTAAAAACACTTTTGTCGCAGCCTCTGAGTAATGGAATAAAACTAAAGGTGTTTTTGGCTATAACCATTTTGCGTCCCATTGCTGGGCACGGGTCTTTCCATTATTATTAGGGAGGCCTGGAGAAGAGGGTTAGTTTAACCTTTAAAATTATAACCTATATACACTCAAAAAACCTCAGAAATTACCTGCACTTTGGCCGTGGTGTCACCCCTATGCAGAATATACAGATGATGCACGGAGGCCAGGTTAGGGCCGCAGGGGTGAGGGTTTATCCGGAACACGTGGAAGTCGTGCCCCCTGCGGTCCGCCGTTACCAGCAACATGCCGCTCGGGTCGAACTTCAGCGCGATGATCGCCTCCGAGTGCGCTATGAAGTGAGCTACGATCGGATCGCACGGCTCCTCGCAGTCTTGCCCGTCTTCGTCGTCTATCCCTTGCTGTGAAAAGGAGAATAATTAATATTTATTAATAGTCGTACTACGGGTACAAACAATCTACATAGAGAAAAGGGGTGGGGAGGGTTTCATAACTTCGTGACGTCACATTTTAAAATTTAAAATCTAATTATTAACAGTCCCTAGACTTAAATTGATTGAGTACATTATGTATTCTTCGTTAAATATAATTCTTTGTCAATCTTTTGTTGGTTTGGCAATTATTTCATACCTAGGTAATATCTTTTTTAATAATTTCTAGAGGCGGAACTTAGGTAAAAAAATTGTTGTGTGACGTCACACTAGAGAAGGAGGGTACCGTAATTGTGACCAGCTGTGACAAGGACAGGGGAGGGAGTCACGATTTTTGTGTGAAGTAATTGGTAGATAGCCCCTTACGGTCTCTAATAGTGGTTCATGGTTGAACAATAGTGTGTAGTCCCTGTAGCTTCGGGAATAACAATAGGTCTACGGTATCCCCTGCTTGATCGTAAGAGGCGACTAAAAGGAGACTTTCGGGGTTGTGGGCGGTGTGAGTGGGAGCTCGATCTGCCCAGCCAGCAGCCGCGGTAAGGACGGCGGTGTGTGCGCGGCCGCATCCCGCTGTAAGCATCGCATGTGCAGGAAAGCACATCTGCTCTCCCGAAGATGGGCTAATTTTGGGCGCCGCGTGTGGAGGACACCGGTGCATTCCACTGGAGATCCCGGAGTGCGGTCAAATCCTACATAACCCGGTATCCTCTCAAGGTGCCGGGTACCTATTGAAGGTCCCCCCAAAAATATCGCGAAGCAATCTCGATCCTGTGTCAGCGAAGTCTGAGTTACATCCAGTCGCTTACCTACTATCAAATTGTTTATTTTGCACCAAAATCTCACGTAACTCAGTATCCTCTCCCAAGCTGCAATTTTGAAGGTTTCCGCCCCGATACCAAAAAAAGCCTACCTCGATGTCGAGCACGGTGACGAGGCCGGCGTGCTGCAGCTCGGCGTGCGGCGGGCTGGGCGACTGCGAGGCGGCGCGGCCGGCCAGGCTGTGCGCCACGCTCTCGCCCAGCCCGCGCAGGCCCTTGCTCAGCGACTTGGCCGCGTGCAGCACGCTCGCCGTGTAGCTGCTCACGCCTTCGCCTGCAAACAGATATTACCAACGTTTCACACTCAGGCCCCCACACCAGCGTAGATGTTCCCTGTGTCGTGGACGGACACATACACTAACACTCATCGCTCGCATCCTTCGCAGGAAAACGTTTCACACTCAGACCCCCACACCAGCGTAGATGTTCCCTGTGTCGCGTGGGTACCGTGGACACATACACTAACACTCATCGCTCGCATCCTTCGCAGGAAATAAACCCCACACTACACCTTGGATTTGCAGACAGCATGGTAACCGACCACACGGGTCGTTTCCATTTTGCTCAAATGAGGTAGAAAATATATACATACATATTTCAAGATCAACGTGAATCTGTTGCTGGACATCTTAGGTGAACGTGAATGTAGACGGTTTTTACGTGCTACACGCGCGTTCACGTCTATTCCTCAAGTAGATATTTCAATATAATTAGTTTATCTAAGTAGATATTTTATCCCGCGACAAAGGATTCGTGTCTCGTTCACGCGATTTTCACGCGTCATATTCATGTTGCACCCGCAGTTGATACCTTAATTTCCAAAGCTTACTGATTTCTTATTTTGTAAGTACAATAGTTAAATGTTGCCAGTAAACAAAGTAGGTACTTATGTGCTGCAACAGCTTCAACATTCTATTTTGCAGCAGGTTTCTCTCACGAATGTGGATGTAGAGTTTATCCGTGTATACATAAACAGAAGTAAGTCTACAAAAATAGACGAAACCAGTGGTTCGAGCAGTTAACTGTCATCATAGAATTTGGAAGAAGTAAATCCTCAGCTTCTACGCCTTATTGACTAACTGTAACAATTAAAAAATATATCTTATCCGTTTTTGGCTGCGTGGTTTTGTGATATTAAAATGAACATCTGCACACAACCGCATTAAAGCAAGGCTCGAGTCTAATCTAAGGTCAATAACGCGCTTCTACTGCAAAGGCTGATGGTCGCTTCATGTCAGTCTGGCTACAGTTTTCCATCAAAACAATAACATTGTTTCGATTGCAGAATATTTAAAAAAGATTTGATAATGATGGGGACCCTTTATTAAACAAATAAAATATACATATTTTCATGACAAAATCATTCAAAGTTAAAACCTATAAATAGATTAAAGTATTCAACGTAGAGACGAAACTATTCAACTTAGAGACGATATCCAAGCTTCTTGCGCAAGATGTACAATAGATACATATAGAGCAATGTAACCTTCTATGCTACATGCCTGCCTTACTTGCTAAATTTGACCCTGGCATAACTAATATTTATTTAACTAAAAATTATCCTTGTACGTGTCAAATCTGTAGTACAATATTAAAATTATTTTATTGTTTTAATATGTATCTTCATTAAATAAGTATGGGTTTTGTGTTTAAATGAAGGACATCTACACAAATCCTCAACTAGTAATAAGGTCTCCGCAAGGTATAAGTCTTGTCTTGAGACTGCTGCTCTGGAAGCTACGGGTTTGCTCTTTGTGTGTGACCGGCAATCACACTTTTTACCGAAACAAAAATTTGCATAGAACTTCTGGGTGAATCCACGCATTGTAGGTGGTGGTAACTATTATGGTTGGCCCGGGAAAGAACCACTGCTGCACCCACTTCTGCCGTAAACCAATTCCATTGTGTTTCGGTGGAAAGATGCAGTTGCCGGCCACACTTACATGAGGTGACCACCAGCCTCCGGAGTAGAAGCGCAACTGCATACGACCTCAGACAAAACTTACCTATGCTTGCTTGTGGTTGTATGTAGATATCCATGGGCTGCAGCGACCACTTAACACCACGTGGCCTGCATGCTCGTCTGCTACTCCATTCAAATAAAAAAATGTGTACCTACCTACCAGTATTCCTGACAGAATTTATAGATCTCCATTTGCTGAAGAAAAAATCAAAACTTGAATAACAATACTAGAGCTAGGGCAAGGAGAGCATAACTCATAAGTATCTGAACAAAGGCTCCCTTCAAAACACGTAAATACTTCTATTGACTGGTTAACATCACTAACATACTGAATGCACCATCTTAATCACAACCAGCGTGATCTATAAAAACCTTTACCATTCTATCTGTAAAAAAATAACATTCTAATTATTTTTATACACTATTGTTTTGTGTAACAAATACAGTACTTGTCATAGGTGATGCGCGAAGGTGAATACAATTAGTGCATAGTGGGGACTGCATTGTTTGAAAACGGTGTTAAACAATGCACTGGAGTGAATAGTATGCGTAAGGTCAGACGAGGAGTCATCGGCCTTTATCGGCTGAGATAAATAATGCGGATTCTATGCGTGTTAAAACTCTGTGCAGCGATCGTTTTATGATTTGGATTTGACATTTTTATTTAGATTTATTTTACTGAAAATTCGACCATTAACTTAAAAAACCGGCCAAGTGTGCCTTGGACTCCCGCACGAAGGGTTCTGTACCATCTATGTATATAAAAACTGCAAAAAAATATCACGTTAGTCGGATGTGAGGTACCACTAAATATCTATTTATTCTGTTTTTAGTAATTGTTGTTATAGCGGCAACAGAAATATGTCATCTGTGAAAATTCAACTGTCTAGCGATCACGGTTCAAGAGATACTATACAGTCTGGTAACAGGAATTAAAAGGAATATAAATTATAGAATAAATACTAACCGTGCCTTGCAGTTTCACTCGCGCTAGAAAGGATCATACGCTTTGAATGAACATATTTTAAAAATAAATCTAAATAAATTCAATCAAAATCTAAAAAAATGGATCAAATATTTCCGCTTGATAGAGCCACCTTATCGTTTAGATAATTATGACATATACTTTTCAACCCATTCTCACAGAAAAATAACATAAATATCGGTCAAAACGTTTCGTAGGATATGAGATATCCTACTAGTAATTGTTATCATACAAGCAATGTAACAAGTATCCTTTATTGCATCACATTGTTACACTAATCAAACTAAACGCGTTATCACGCGTTATTATATCTCATACCGTTTTACGTCATCAAATAATATCATTAAGAATGGTACAATCAATCAACGTAAACGAATTTTTAATTCCAATAAATAAACCCTTGTTCTTGAATAAAATCTTTAATTATAGCAAGTACAGTTAGTTTTATTTTATTAAGGCTAAATACTCTCTTGTTAGCTTCACTGGGCCGGTTTAGGTTGCCTGAACCCTTATCAACTAAGAATTATTAGGTATTGATTTATTTATTTTTTAATTATAAAGCTATGTTCAGAAATGGAATATTCATGTATTTACGACCCGCGTGGCGCAATGGTTACCATGCCGGACTGCCCTTGCAGAGATCCCGGGTTCGATTCCCGGCGGCAAAACAGATATTTTAAATGATGAGTTTAAAATTCTGTTCTCGGTCTGGTTGTTTGTGTTCCTGTCTTTGTATGTGTCCATGGTACCCACGACCATGATCACGACCGACGTATTAATTACCTTATTGTGGGGCTACAAGTTTGTAACGTTTATGTACATATATCTTATGGTACCATATTGTTGTGACGATATGATGTGCTCTGTAGACAGATCTCAGCAGAACTGTATAATATTAAGCTGTTCAGAGGAAAGAATATACATATTATGTAGCTATGAACTTAAAGGATGTCAAGATGCGAGACCCGTGAATTAAGCATTAATCTCAAACATTATGCAGGTAACATCGTCACGTCATACGTCGTTTAATGACGATTTTAATTGCACCGCTTTAACTTAAAATGAGAAATGATTAAAAGGAGACCCAAACAAAATTTTAATTCAGTGTATTTTGAACTACTAAGGATTATTTAATAATGTCAATGCCAATTTGGAAGCCAAGTCAAAACAAGAAATTCCTGAATAGTAATGAACTGAAGACTTCAAAATTAATTATATTTTCCGTACTAAGCCAAGCGTAAAATAAACTTTACTTTTAGTATAACGTAATTTACATTAGTTATTATAGGTCGCGTGACGTAAAAAGAACGCTGATGGTCAAGCTGCGCATTAGGCGATTTATCGGTTTATTTGGTGGTATGTGGTTTTTCAATAACCTACCGATAACCAATACACGAAGTCACGAGCTAAAGGTTAGTTCCAAAATAAAACCATAGGGCTAGGCTTTCGTGTGTGAGTGTACCCATGCGCAAACATGAACACTCCACTTTCTTCCAGCGTTCTTTTTACGTGACGCGACCTATAACAGGACTATGTTGTAATATGTAACTGGAAGGTAATGTTATATGGTGACGGGGTAACCGTGGCCATTTTGTAAAGTAACAAAAACATAGTACCTGGACGCCCGAGCGTTGCTCGGATAAAAATAATTGATTTTCTTGGTTTATTTTTAAGCAAAAACATTCATTGGTTTAGTGTTATTTAACAAAGCCTTTTGAAATACCTAGCTCCCAATTTAAAAAAAAATTTAAAACGCAACTTGCCTACTTGAGGTTTGAACCCGGGTCTCTAGCTCCGTAGTCAGCTTTCGTAACCATTCGACCAAGAAAGCTTTAATTTCATTAACGAAGTTTTTATATAGCTCTTTCATATCGACATGATCATTTGTTTGTAGGGCGAATTGACGGTCGACATTTGAAGGCTTTCTACGCCACAATATTATTAATATTCTCCAATAGATGTCAGTTAGAGTAATTTTGTATTTAACGGCATAAACATTAAATAAAACGACAATTTATATCAATAAAAATTTGTTGGATCGATTTATCATCCCCGAAACCAGGGTACTAAATTTCATCAAAATCTTTGGAGCCGTTTCCGAGATTCAAAATATATATTTAGATTAGATATATACAACAATTGCTCATTTAAAGGTATTAGATTAGAAAAGGAAAGACGAAACTATTAGCAACGTCAAGTAGCGCATCCAGTTATGCCTGTTTTCAGTACCTATTCTTAATGTTGTCCGTTTCTGAACAAACTTTATATGGTCCGGAACATCAATCTGTAACCTTCTGGAACTGTAAAGTTCCACCAGAGACATTGGTTAAAGTTTTTACGTAACTAGTAAGTTTGTGCGCATTTAAAACACCTGGGGTCGCGTCAAGGCATAAATTACCTTATACTTTCCACGTGACATTAGTATCCAGCTGCACAATATAATATTAATGTTACTGACGACTTTAGAAGTCTATAAGTTTAGTAAAAGTGTAAATGTAAAACATTCCAGTTTCCCAGGCGCAGCGGCCAGTGCTAAACTGAACTTGAACTTGTTTAACAAGAATGCAATTGCAGTCTAGTATTGCCCTAGTTAAGATGATTCATTGTTTGCAAAATCTCACGTTTGCTTCTAAAGTTAATTAATCAAATCATTTGTTTCTTTTCGACGTTTGAAACTTATTTTAGGAAGTAATTATGAAGAAAGGATCTTTTATAATGAAGCAGATAATGCAATTTGTTTTTAGGAAGATTTCCTTGAAGACAAGATTGCAAAAAATAATGAATTTAGCTCTCATCTCTCATCTATTGGTAGAACTTGCATAAATACCACCTCTGCAGCAATTGGTAGTAAGCACAGAACATATTGAAAGTGGTAGAATGGCAATAATGCGCAGCTCGTATAAAAACCGGTGTCGCCGATCCAGCCTCACTTTTCACCTCCACTTCATCTGTAGGTACTTAAATAAATATGAAGCTTACGCACATATTTCCAATTTCAAATCTAGCCAATCTAAGTGCCGCACAATCACGCGATTTCAAATGAACGAATCACACCCAAGCAAGCACACAAGCATGCATGTCGTAGCGCGATCGCGTGTTTCTGTAGATATATCAGCATTGCTCATATCCTTGGCGCGTCTGCCCCACAATTCCATTCTAACCTCTTTAATATGTTCTGTGGTAGTAAGTATATGGTTTGATCGAGAAAGTACCACCGCTGCACCAATTTCTGCCGTAAAGCAATTCTAACAAGACGAGAAAAAGAAGTATGGAGATACTCTCTATCCGCCTGCGGCTCCACACATGTAGGATACATACACGTTTCCATAGAAATCATTATAATATTAGAATGGATAACTTACCCTCACATCCTCCACTGCTGCGCTTCGAGGGGTTGAGTTTCTTGTCAGCGTACGCTAACCACCGATCCCCTAGAGCGATGGGGTTGATGGGGGCCGTGCCGCCCAGCGGGCAGGGACAAGGGTAGCACGTGGTGACGGCCAGCCGGTCTTCCAACGTGCTCGCGTCGAACACCGCGAAACGCTCAGAGAACGACACCACCACTGATCGTTTGTTGGCCAGCACGTCCAATATGGGGTTCTTGAATTTTATGCTTTTTACCTGTTGAAGAGGAATATATAGGTACAAATCAATATCTTTTTTTTCTTCTTAATGATGGCATTGCAAGATCTGTGCATACTGATATAGTGTCAAGTTAAAGAATCTAATTTTTCTCGTTTTGATAAATCCGGGCGACATATTATAGGTCGAAATCAATGCATCGTTCATAATAGTTAGTCAAACAAGTCGGTCTGATATCAGAGTGTACTACTTTACCAGAATAATCTGATGGAGCTTTGGAGGCTGCCGACAAGGCTATGGAAGCTAGGAGAATGTATGGAAGAAAATGCTATCGACTTTATTATTCTACTAGCTGTGCCCGCGACGTCGTCCGCGTGTATAAAGACTTTTATAAAATGGATTGATTAAAAAATAAAGATTATTTATTTGCATTAAATAAGTAGCAGGTAGATTATTCTTACATATAGTGAAATCACTTATAATACAATGTTCATTATGTTCAGAAGAAACCTAATGTATTTTTTCTAAA
Organism: Pyrgus malvae; assembly: GCA_911387765.1. NCBI lineage: Eukaryota > Metazoa > Arthropoda > Insecta > Lepidoptera > Hesperiidae > Pyrgus > Pyrgus malvae. Next base: position 24,033,008 of record OU426953.1, read on the forward strand.
TCCTTCAAACCTAAAACAGTAAGGAATGCTTACTGTACTGATCTTACTATCCACTTTTCTCACGTTTCGCTTTTCTCGCGCAATCAGATTCTCTTTACAAATATGTACCTCGTTTATTAAAGTTAAGAGATACTGCTGTGCCCGTGGCTTCATCTATGTTAAAAATAGTATCTTTAGTAAATTGGGTGAATTTATACTGCAAAGAATGTATAGACTCATTCTATATACATAGCTTTAACCTACTGCAGAAAAGAGGTGCACTATACAACTACTTGTACTTGGGAGATAACATTTCTAAACATACACGTGATTAGGATTAAACAATCGGAAAAATAATTGTAAGGTCAATTATTAATAAACTATAGGTTTAAAACTTGCGGACAGCAGTTTGGTCATAAGTCATAACTCATATAACATTGTGAAAACTAAAGCAGAAGGCAGGGTCTCTACACAGTGTGCTATCTGTATTTGGAAATAAAGAATATTTTTATAAAGAATCTTTAAAGAATCCTTAATATCTCCATCAATCAACGTGTGTGGATGAGCCCTCAGCCCGTACGCAATAAAGAGACGCAAAAAATGTAATTTGTCATAGAACAGTTGTTAAAATAAGAAAACAATCAACAGTTCAGATTACGCGTCAAACATTGTCAAAAGAATTTCTACCTATTTTGTGTAAAGCTTATTTCGTTTTATTGACTTTATGAATGGAAGTAACAGTTGTTAATAACAAGGCATGTAATATGTCTCATGTGAAAACATATCAAAAAAACTTAATCTTTTAAAACTCCACGTCACCACAAATTACACAAAGATTCTAATTTTACCTTATTATAAATAAGCTATGCGGCACAGTTACATCCAAATTCAATTTAAAAAATGTTTACTAAGGGTGGTTTCAACGAACGTATCCAGTCATTTCAGTATATTGTAATCATATAAATGTCAAATTAACAAAGCTCACCTCTACAAAGTACAACATTTTTTTTTCAAATTAACCATATGGCTTAAAAGCTATTACTTTTCCTAAATAGGTTAACACAATATAAGGTACAGCATTCAACACCATTTTAAAGCAAAACAACCCTATTGCTTGTTTATATTAAAATTACTACCTATATGCCTAAAGGCGTGAAGCATTTTAGGACATTGATATTAGGCGGATCATCATATTACCTGCTCTCCACCCCTGATGGATATGAAGCTCAGCGAGCAGAAAGCCGGTCCGGGGCTGGCGGAGTCGCACAAGGCTATCAGGGGCCTCTTCGATGCGAAGCAGTCGCCGTGCTGCGGAGTTGGCAGTATACGGAGCACCCTGACTGTGCCTTGCCGCCACGAGAGCACCTCCTGGGCCTCCCCGTTGGGCGGAATCAGCCACACTTGCACACCCGATCCGTATCCCAGGATGAGCAACAGGGGAGACAGGTCATTCTCGCTGTCTCCTTCTGGCGTCGGCTCGTTTATGTCTGCTGTTTCGAACCTGGCGACAAAATTTTGTTTTTGACATTCGGTACATTGATAAGTGTGCTTTAATGCTATGGCTGCAACCCTTTTTACGTCCCACTGCTGGGCACGGGTCTCTCCCCATTATTGGGAAGGCCTGGAGCTTACTCCACCACGCTGCTCCAATGCGGGTTGGTGGAGATGCGGGTTAGTGGCCAACCCGCTGTCGGATGTTTTCAAACCGCCCATAAGGCCTCCGACAAGGTTTAACGACTGTTATCTATCGACAACAACCGGGACCGACGGCTTAACGTGCCCTCCGAAGCACGAAAACGCGCATGAAATTTTTTGCCACTAGCGGTCACCCATCTCACACCCGACCGCGCCCGTTTGGCTTTGTTGCATAGATCGCTTGCGTTCTACGCTAACCGCCGAGCCATGCGCGCTTTAATGCTATATCTATTGCTAATACTAAAGCGCTTAACCCACTGACGTTTCAAGAGCGTCCAATCGCAGCATGAGTTAGTTAACGTTGCGCATGCTTTAAACGCAACGTTAATGTAGTCTTGACGCGACGTCGACGTGGCGTATGCTCAGTGACAACGTTGAAAAAACGCCAACACTCGTGAAACGTCAGTGGGGTAGCAGCCTTATAGTATTCTATCCTACTGTAGAAGCATTAAACTGTCCTGACAATACACTTTACTTAGGTACCCAGTACTCAATAACAGCGATATGATAGACCCTATATTCCTATATTCTTATAAATAAAATCAGTATGAAATCAATCATGGTGTGAATCATTCGTGCGTTCCCTTCATATTTTTTTTTCAACCTTTTTTATGTCAGAGAATGCTCATAGTATTAAGTCCACCTTTGTACACCTAGTTTAAGGTATTTACAAAAAGTATAAATAAATAAATATGTCGCACTGCTGGGCACAGGTCTCTTCTCACGAGTGAAGGGGATTTAGGCCAACTTCACACTTAATATAGTCTACCTGGACACCCTAAGAACACGCACCACCTACACTAGTGAAAATTTAATTATATCATGAAAGAGAACGATTTTTCGGTAGTTGTGTTTTGAATTTTGGACTATATTTTCCACATTAGAAATAACGATATGGAATGCTCACCTCGCCCACTGTATGACATCCTTGGGGTCGACGGCTGAGGATGATGAGAGTGTGACGTCGTTAATGAACCCGGAGACCGCGTCGATGATGCTCCAGTCGCTAGGCAGCTGCGACGGTAATGTGATTGGAAAATATAATAATGAGGAACCCTCACCTCGCCCACTGTATGACATCCTTGGGGTCGACGGCGGAGGATGATGAGAGTGTGACGTCGTTAATGAACCCGGATACCGCGTCGATGATGCTCCAGTCGCTAGGCAGCTGCGACGGTAATGTGATTGGAAAAGATAATAATGAGGAATCCTCACCTCGCCCACTGTATGACATCCTTGGGGTCGACGGCGGAGGATGATGAGAGCGTGACGTCGTTAATGAACCCGGAGACCGCGTCGATGATGCTCCAGTCGCTAGGCAGCTGCGACGGTAATGTGATTGGAAAAGATAATAATGAGGAACCCTCACCTCGCCCACTGTATGACATCCTTGGGGTCGATGGCGGAGGATGATGAGAGCGTGACGTCGTTAATGAACCCGGAGACCGCGTCGATGATGCTCCAGTCGCTAGGCAGCTGCGACGGTAATGTGATTGGAAAAGATAATAATGAGGAACCCTCACCTCGCACACTGTATGACATCCTTGGGGTCGACGGCGGAGGATGATGAGAGCGTGACGTCGTTAATGAACCCGGAGACCGCGTCGATGATGCTCCAGTCGCTAGGCAGCTGCGACGGTAATGTGATTGGAAAAGATAATAATGAGGAACCCTCACCTCGCCCACTGTATGACATCCTTGGGGTCGACGGCGGAGGATGATGAGAGCGTGACGTCGTTAATGAACCCGGAGACCGCGTCGATGATGCTCCAGTCGCTAGGCAGCTGCGACGGTAATGTGATTGGAAAAGATAATAATGAGGAACCCTCACCTCGCCCACTGTATGACATCCTTGGGGTCGACAGCGGAGGATGATGAGAGCGTGACGTCGTTAATGAACCCGGAGACCGCGTCGATGATGCTCCGGTCGCTGGGCGGCTGCGACGGCACCGTGAGGGGACCGCCGGAGCGCGCGTGCCGCGGCGACTCCGCTGACATGCTGGCTTTGTGGCGCCTGACATCACAAGTATTATCAGATAAAACTGTTTAACATTTTAACTAAGAATCTGAGCAAAATGGAAAGGTTATATTATATATATTACAAGAAAAACCTTTAGGGTGTGTGTTAGTAGTTTCATTGAGTATGTTATTATTAATTTCCATTTACATTAAGAAAAAAATATGTATGAACCTAGTTACTAAAGAAGTGATACAAAATTATAAAGATGCAATTAGTAGAAAATTTAAAATTGCATTTGGGTTTAAATATTCAGCACATAGTCAATTTAACATAAAATTAGCAAAACAAAGATATGATGTGGTTCTGTTTAAAATGTGCCACCCCATTACAATTTTTCCTGCTCTTTCAAGCATAAGGAGATGAGGTTTCTCCAAGTTATTTTTGATCAACAAAATATCTGCATAAAATACTGAAATCATACAATAATTACAAAGTTTGACTATTATCTCTTTAATTTCAATATTGTTAATTTCTATATGAGCAACAGTTAAAGTGGGCTGTATGGTCAAATAAAATCCATACTAATATTATAAATTTGACAGGAACATCGATATAGTAGTACGGGAACCTATAAAATGGGTCCACGCAGGTGAAGCCGCTGGCGGAAGGCTAGTATGGACAATACTTCACAATTTGTAGTTTACAGTAAGCTGGCAAAAAGTATTAAAGCAAACTTAAGATAGCAACAATCAAATTCTTTTCACCTGCCTGCTTTTGCTGATATTGATTGTCAGTGGCACATCTAGGATTTTAGTTTAGGGGGCCTGACTTACCCTAAGTGTATTTTTACCATCTTCAAAATAGGAGGTAATCAATTTGACAGGCATGTATTAAAAATGCTTGAGTTCCATTTTTTGCCATTTCACTACAGAACCCTAAAAATTGTGTGGTTCATAAAGAGTGAAACAGAATGGTTTTGGAGGGGACTTGGGGTCAAGCTACTGCTGATAATAAAACCGATTGTCATTGCAGCTTGTATTGTTTATAATCTTACTTATCACAGCCCACTATTTACAGTATAACAAACTGTTGTTTTTGTTGTTGACACAATGTTGAGAATTTAATTTTTATGCACAAGTAAAAAACAAGTAAATATTGCATAACACTTATTACAACATTTTTAATCTTATTATTTGGTTATTGAAAAACCAATGTGATTTACTTTATCCAACTATTACAGTGGTATCCAACAATTCAGTATGAACTTTTTCAACAAGATACTATGTACGGACGGATGTACATACTACTCGGTTGAGTTAACATGACACCTGGGAGGCTACTCTGTACGCCCGTATCAGCAACTTTGTGAATTTTCGGGCCTGATTTATGAGTAAGACTGACAATATTCCACCTTTATTATTAATTCAGTGGCTTAATATTATCAATGAAAACGCTAATCTTATAAATTCATGGAAAAAAATCTGTCAAAATATACCAAAAATGATTCCGAAAATGTGAGACCTTACAGATGGACCGATGGACGCATACAGAATAACCTCCCAGGTGTCATGTTAACTTGACCGAGTAGTAGTACCCCAATGGAAATTTTTACAGACTTTGCTCCAATTGCAGAAGAGGATATAAATTGCCTTTTATGTAGATAGTAAAATTCTATTCCTTGACAAAGATATTCAGATGGAGCTAACCAAAAAAGGATTAAAATGTTTGAAAACATCTTTTTTTATCACAAGATAAGGCTTTTTTATAAATTATGTTTAAATTTCCAATGAGGTGAACTCATTAATCTAATTTCTTTACGATCTTGTCAAATCAGCTGTAATTTTAATACCTAGGTACTGAAAACCTTGAATGTGATTGATATCTATGTGGAGTACTTTTGCTGAATAATTTCAGTTACTTTTTCAACTTAATTTATTTGTGAAAGTATTATAGCAGGTATAGGTAGTTAAGTTCACTACTTTGTTAATAATCAATTTTTGGTCGGAGTGTCTCTTTTCCCATGCTCTATACTGCACATTTGAAATCAGTCCCTAATTATAAAATTCTACAAGGATTACTATTCTTAGAGTCAATATAATTAGCATCAAGTTACCAAAGTAATACACATATCATAAAAAAAATCCTTGTTTTTTTTTTCAATTAAAATGTACAGTAAATAAGTAAAAAAAAATTATGTCAAAATGATCAATCACTGTTGTATTTTGAACATTACATCATTCCAAAACAAATCATCACCTATTGTTATTGATTACATAATTTAGAGAAATAAACAAAACCAACACCTAATCAACATTCAGTTTTGAATCGATCGCGGAATAGGCATCGCGGACCAGTAGAGTACGTGAATTAATAATACGTAGGCGTAAAGCAAGTGACTATTATTATATTTGTTGTGCTCAGAAGGGACCGACCGAGGACAAAGGAAATCGATGCAACTACGAGACTGCAACCTTTCCACGAAATAATCAATACTTAACACTGTAACGCACATCCAAACAACAAATTGACAATAAAATCAATACACTCACCTTACTTACGAAAATAATTCTCATTTTAATTCCATTTTTAAAATAATAAAAGTAATTGCGTCGTTTTACTGGCAGTCGAAAACAATGACGTCACAACAATAACTAAAAAACACAACAGCACTCACTCGAACACTTGACCTGATTAAATTACTTTACTGCTCATAAATAAATTAATTGAGACTAAAATTATAATTTAAAAAATATAAAACAACAACATACAACAGATGTTTTGAATGACAATGGTCTGACACTCACTTGGTCGTTTGAAGTGTATGTGTGAGACAGAAAACCAAATATATAAAAAGTTAGTTACAACACAAAAGACATTATATATGTGTACGACTCTACTGTATACAACAATTTATACACGCGCGTTTCACACATAGGCAACAGCTGTTAGTTCGTCGATATAAAGTTGCCAGGCTTGCCAGATATAAAAAAATACGTGATAAAATAAATTTATACGGCAGAAAACTTCATCACTTCATCGTATAATTTTAATATCTTGCAATTCCGAATTCATCAAAATTAATTCATTATATTTTTTATGTATTAAATGACGTATGTTTCGTTGTATTGATTTATTTAAATGTTTTGTTGTATATTCTGTGGAAAGGAAAAGCAAGCGAACTCTCCAATTTCGATCGAATTATTGCTTTGTGAAATTTACTGAACAAATAAAACAAGAATACCATGAAGTCGTTCGTAATCCTAGTCATGCTCTTTTTTCGATATACTGAAACAAAAAGTGATAGTATTGAAAAAACCATAGAAAAAACAAAGTACAACGTTCTTGCGATATTTGTAGATGACTTACGACATCTAGCGGATGAACGTGTTCATTTACCAAATATTCGAAAAATGGCGGAAAACGGCATTAATTTCAAATACGCATTTGCACAGGTACTTTAAAAATATTTTTTATATTAGATAAAATTACTTAGTGATTCCATAAAGTAGCAAACTTTCTAAACTGTATACATTGAGATACTATTTACTGACGTACTGTATATTTTGTTTTAACAGCAAAGTTTATGTGCGCCGAGTCGAAACTCCATATTAACTGGACGAAGACCTGATAGTTTACATTTATACGATTTCTATAGTTACTGGCGCAAAGCTGTGGGGAATTTTACAACTTTGCCTCAATTATTTAAAGAACACGGCTATGGAACGTATTCAGTGGGTAAAGTGTTCCATCCGGGTGTAAGCTCTAATTTTAATGACGATTACCCATACAGCTGGTCTGAACCGCCCTACCATGCGCCGAGTGAAATATATAAAGATGCGGCTGTGTGTCCAGTGCCTAAATCAAAGAAACTAAAGAAAAACCTTGTATGTCCTGTTGTAGTGGAAGAACAACCCGACAAAACACTTCCTGATTTAGAAATATTAGATGAGGGCATTAGAATATTGAAAGACAGAAATAGAACACGTCCATTTTTCTTAGCCGTTGGATTTCATAAGCCGCACATTCCTCTGAAATTTCCAAAAAGATATCTCAGTAAGTATATTCTTAAAACAAAAAAAAATTGTCGGACTTTTAAGGACAATTCCGTAAAAGACAGCTTCCTGAGTTCCTAAAAGGACAGTTTCTTGACTTTCCGCTTTTCAAATAAAACACGTGGTAGTTAGGTATCCCCACTTGCCTGGATGGGAAAGCTCAGCAAAGGTGAGGTCGCTCACGGAGGTCTCCAGTTGTAAACCCGGCGAGCACTTTTGAAAGTGAAAGTTTGCATTCTATGTGCATATTTATAGCCTACGGTGACAGAAAATATTGGTCTACTTTATGACGGTGTTTTTCATTACTGTTTTATCCCGAACTCGAATGCATGCGATTTCACTCACCCCACTTGTCCAGCGCGGTGAACTATCTGGGTCTATCGGTGGTGGACGGTGATCTATCGGGTCTATCTTTCAATTCTGCGAAAAATCAGTTTCCACCAGTGGTGAACGTAAAAGGGTTTAAAAATCACGAAGCTCTTCTTTCCATGTTGATAATCTTTATAAAAATTACGTGTCACGTCATTTGTCCGCTATGGCCTCCCAAACTACTGAACCGATTTTAATCAAATGTGCACACCGTGTGCAGTTTGATCCATCTTGAAAGATGGGATAGCTTATTATTTCTTAGTAAGTAGTCGCAATATTATTAAGTACCTATTTTAAATTTAAGGAAACTGCAACGTCCGCTTGGTTCGCTAGTTTATAACTAGAATTTTACTGTGTCAAATTATCTTCAACTACACTAACTTACTATCCAAAGGTTGTCTAAAAGAAATCGCTACTTTAGCGATAAGACCGCCTTTTGGTCACCACTGTTGTTTGTTTTTTGGTTTTTATTTTACTGTTGTTATATAATGTGGTGTACGAATAAATAATATTTGTATTGTATTGTATTGTAATGCTTGTCACACTTATTACACAGCATGATGTTGTACTTACATGTTATAAACTACAATATGTATGATAATTACTTTTTGAATCAATTTATTTTAGATAAAGTCCCTATGTCGACAGTAAGACCACCAGCATACCCATATATGCCCAAAAACATGCCACTGGTCGCTTGGCATCCCTGGATGGACGTTCGAAATAGGGATGATATTAAGCGACTGCACATTCTCTTTCCAATGGGTATCATGCCTAGAAAATGGACTTTAAAAATAAGGCAAAGCTACTATGCTGCTGCCTTGTACATTGATGAACTCATCGGAACATTGATGGAGCACGTAGATAGAAGAAAAACCATAATCGTGTTAACCAGCGACCACGGTTAGTTCTATTCAGTAATCACTCACAGTATTAGAAGAAAAGCAAGCACGAAATTAAATAGGAATTTATATCCAACCTTCAATAAGATTTACTAATATTACAAGATTTTACAAGATGCCTTTTTGAATCGTACCCATGAACTTCTATATCAAAAATGGCTGAAAATGTCTATCTATACTTTTATTCGGTTGCACGACTTTGGTCAAGCAAGTGTGTTATTCGTCAAATCGCCAATTAGACTTTGATATTGGTAAAAGTTTTTGTTCGTCAAGTCGTTGGTTGGGAAATTTACCAAATAAGCTATTGATCAAGTACTTAACCACGTCCATGTACAGTCAATGAAAAGATGCGTTAAATATCATAACTAGTATGGTTTTTTTAAATTTTATTTTTATTGAGCAATGGCAAAAAAGGATTTCACAGGACATGTGGTGCTGTGGATATGATCGCCATCATATCACTATATTAGGGTATAAAAGACAAGAAAAAGAAAATATTTCGTTAAAAAAAGAAGTGAAATATTAGTTTCAGAAGTTAAAAGTTGATGAGAATCACAAATCAAATCAAAAATATTTATTTCATATTAGGAATACAAAATATTCGCTTATGAATGACATTTTTTCCCGGTCATCGCCTTTAGGTGCCCGTTTGGGCTAGATGTTGAGCTGAGAGAAAAAAGGCGGCGGAAAAAAACTCCCAGCAGCACTATTTAAAAAAAAAGTACATATATAATTGAGATAACAGTATGGCAATGGGTCCATAATGGGCACACGTGACATCTGATCGTATGAGACACTATAAACCCACTTCCAGCTGCTCACAGATGCGAGTAATTACTAAAACTATGTATTACATTTAATTTAGAAATAGCTTTGTGTGGGCGAGATTCATTCCCACGCTTCTTTATCATTAAGATAGTCCTTAGTGTTGTAGTAAGCATAGCGTATTTACTGAAAAAGGCGTATTACTCAGTCACTGATTTCATAAACGATAAAACGGCATAAAGGAATTCCATAAAAACCTGGGAGGTTTTTTTTCCGCCGGCTTTTTTCCTCTCACTGTACAAACACCCTGTGATATGGGTACCCAAAGCTGACGATCGGAACCGATCCGAAATATAAATAAATATTTTTATTTTTATTTATAAAAGGCGCAATATGGGACAAATAAAAATAATATTAAAATAGATGTAAATGTACATTTCGTAATTGTATTATAGTTTAGTTTTTTTTCCTTTTATATTTTTATCATTGTATATTTGCATACCTCATGGAAGGTAAATATGGCGAACTAAATATATATAAACAACTTTGTAAACACCCATATTTGTGCAAATAAATGTCTTTGTCTTTAAGCCTTGCGGCAGAGGACTTGTTTGACTGTCTTCTTAAAATGTTAGGCAGGGATTGAATATATTTTATTATATTATATATTTATATATTTTATTATATATTCTTATGGACATCCCAATAAAAGAAGAGCTTTTTTATGGAGCCGGCAATTCGGAAATGCCAGCTTGTGGCCGTTCCTAGTTGAGACACAGGACTATGCAAGTCCAATATGGTAGTGAATTTCTCTTTATTTTTGCGTACATACATTATGTTTTCGTAGATATATTGTGAAGCAAATGTAAGAATATTTATCTCTTTAAATTTTTCTCTAGGTGATTCTCTAACACCTAAGTTATAAATTGCGCGAATAGCCCTTTTCTGCAAAATAAAAATTGATTCAATATCAGCCGCATTACCCCACAGTAAAATGCCATATGACATTAAACAATGGAAGTAACTGAAATAAACTAATCTGGCTGTTTCAATGTCTGTGAGGGAACGAATTTTCTGTATCGCAAAAACTGCAGAACTAAGTCTATTCGCTAACTGAGAGATGTGGGGTCCGCACTGTAATTTCGAGTCTATTGTAATTTCCAGAAAAGGAGCTGCTTCGACAATGGCAAGATCCTCACCATTTAATTGAGGATTTACATTTTCTTTTCTTACATTTGGGGGTGAAAACCTTATGCAATTAGTTTTTTTGTTGTTTAATAGTAAATGATTTACATTGAACCACTGAACTACCTTCGAGAGAGCATTGTTCACGTCGTCATAATTGGAAATTCGTCTATCGATTTTAAATAACAAAGAAGTATCATCTGCGAACAATACAATCTCATGTCAGTTTTCAACCATGAAAGGAAGATCGTTTATATACAACAAAAACAGAAATGGTCCTAAAATGGAACCTTGCGGGACCCCCATCTCTACAGGTGACCCAGACGACCTTTTACCATTCACTTCAACTCTCTGAGTCCTATCCCTCAAATAGGATAACAGGAGTTTGAGCGCGGTACCTTTAATGCCATAGTGTTTGAGTATCCTGATAAGGGTTTCATGCTGAACGCAGTCAAATGCCTTAGATAGGCCAGATAATACACCCAGGGCATCCTGTGATGGACACAGGAAACATTTTATATAAAATGTGTCAAAATGTTGAAAAAAAGTTGTATTTGATTTGAAATATAAATAATTATGTATGTAATAAGTAATAAAAATATCATGCAGACTTTCATTTTTATAACTGATATAACAGTAACTGTACTGTAGGTACTAAAATTACTTGACCAGACGAACTATACCTTCACCGAAGTCAAAGCTCGATTGCCGATTTGACGAATATTAGATTTGACCAAAGTCGTGCAACATTTTTAATTTTAGAAACTCTTAGAAACTAATATTTTAGTGTGATTACGAGTTACAACACTTAAGATTCTCGTAACTACGTCAGAAACGTAATTCGTAATTACACTAGAAAGTTGTAATTACACTATTAGGTACCTACATAATATTACATGCACTTTGCAGGATGGTCGCTAGGAGAAAATGGATTGTGGGCAAAATACAGCAACTTTGATGTAGCGCTCCGCGTACCGCTAATATTTAATATCCCCGGAATGGCGCCAAAATCCATAGACACGCCTGTGGAGTTACTTGACATATTTCCAACATTAGTTCATCTGACTGGTTTAAAACAGAACGTTCCAAAATGCAAACATCAAGACAAATCTAGATTGTGCTTCGAAGGAAAAAGTTTAGTGCCTTTAATGCTAAAAAAGCACCTAAAGAAATTTACTGGTCAGCCGTTTGCTTTCAGTCAGTACCCTCGACCCAGCGCGGAACCTTCCGCAAAAAGTGACAAACCATTTCTCAAGGACATAAAGATAATGGGTTACAGTGTAAGAACAAACAGGTATAGGTACACGGAATGGATATCGTTTAATAATACATCTTTTAAGAGGAACTGGAATATTACATATGGCATAGAATTGTATGATCACTTGTATGATCCCAGTGAATCCAATAACGTCTTCTGGGATTTATATTACAAACATATAAAAACAAAGCTCTCGAAATTGCTGGTATCACATGTTGAAAATAATATGTAAAGCATACTAAACTAGTTAGATTTGTTATGATTAGATTACATTATTATAACAGAAGTTGTGTGCTTTAAATCGGTAAATAATCCATTGACCGAATCAACCGAAGAAAATTAACCGATTATAATAGTACCTACTGCGTAATATTTACTGACTGCCAATAAAAGTGAATGGATCATGCATCAATTTGACCACAGTTAGGGCTGCCAGATGTCTGGCTTTTTAGTTGTGTCCGTTCAAATTTATAGAAGTCTGGCGTGTCCGGCTTTTGTTAGGACTTTTGACGAGGTTACCATTAACTTAACAAAAGTTCACACCAACTGCAAAACGCACTGTACGAGGACGTTTTGACACTTCGCGACACATTTTCTTTAAAAAACCAGTGTCCGGCTTTCACAGCAAAATGTCCGGCTTATTATGATTCTGTATTCGGCTTTTTGATTTTTGGGTCTGGCAACCCTATCCACGATGCATGCACAAGGAAGCACGAATTTGCGAAAATTCATCAAAATTCTCGGCCTTTTTTTTCTTACGTGAACTTTCGCAATTTTAACACTGTATACTTCTAGGACTTACTTTTTAGGCCAGAGATTTTGTAAATTTTAATGCAAGTGCTCACTAACTGCAAATATAAAACATAAGATTAGATGAATCCTCTAACATTCTATATATAAGCAACAAAAGGTAAATTAATGTTTTACAATACTTAAATGCAAAATTTAATATAGTTATTATTACACAAAAAAATTATCACTAAGTATAATATAATGATGAATCTCTTATTGCACGTTTTTGCTAACACAGTCACATTTATGGAATCAATACTTTTTATTCATAAAATACTCCATTATGAGACCTAAATTTAACCTTGATATTTCAAACATCTTCAACAACTGATAGTTCAAAGTTGTCATAAATATACACAATACTGTAAATAGCATAAGAATAAATAATACTAAGTACGTAGAACGGAAACTCCCGCTCCGGACGGGCTCAAGGTCACGATATTAGCCTACACGTTAATTTCGGCTAAACAGAATACTGAAGTCGGGCTGTCTCGGACGGGCGCGTCAATTACAATAACGGCGCCAAGTTAATGTGGTGTGTTTGGTTGTACAAACAATTCTAAAACAATGCCAAACTTAAGTTTTTTTAGTTTGCCCAAAGATGATGCGAGATAAGTAATATTTTTTTAATATTATTCCTTTTCCGTACCTAATTTATCAAAAGAATATGACCAGTTCTTTTTGTGTAGCCAATTGTTTCACTTTCACTCAATTATAAAAAAAATGTTAGATAACTACAGCATTTTAACATGTCGCCAAAATATTTTTTAATAGCCCCCGCCATCGGTCATCGAACCTTTCTCGATTGTTTTGCCTCGCGATTGTGGCGCCGCGGCACTGGCGCACGCACGTTGTACTTAATATGTAATTCGTTTATTTTAAACCTACACTACGTAAGTACTTACACCTATGTAGGTAAGTAATACTTACTTAAATGGTTTCATTTGGTATGGTACTTATAACTTATTAAGTAATATTACTTATAAGTATTTATAGAGTAGGTAAGTATTTATCATTCTCATATTTTGTAATACTAAACTAAAATAATGATTTTTAAGTAAAGAAAAACTTATATTTTTGCGATATTATCTTTAGACATAAGCATTCCTAACAGTTCACAACCCTGGCAACACGCCTGGGTGACAGAGGGGCGTAACGGGGTGAAGAGGGAAGTAGGTATATAAATTGCGGCGTATCGAGTGCGGTCAAAGGAGATTCCGTTCTATGTAGTATTATTTATTTTTATGGTAAATAGTATATTATTATAATATAAGGTCCTTACATATGAAATTACCGATAGTCAATACTGGCAACTTTAAATGCATATAATCTTGCCTTTGATTAGGAAATTTATGAATTCCAAATTCAAATAAAGCAAAAAAAAATATTGTTTTAAAATTCGTCAAACTGTTCATAGACTCTCGCTCCCAGGATTTTTTTTCCAAAGGGATCAAATGTGCCTGTAAAATGGAAGAAGTGTATCGATAACAGCGGCGCATACACTTCGATTGATTAAATAATAATTTCATTAAAAAACTTGTTTAACTTCTTTGATACTGAACAGCAATTTCATATGAAAGGACCTAATATTATTATTCGTTTCACACTGATTTAACGAGTATATACAAATTATGATGGATTAAAACATCTTTGGTTTGGAGCTAAACATAAATTAAGTTACACATAAAGGGGGGAGTGACATGTGGTAGACGAGGTTCATAATTAATTTATGAACCTCTTCTCATAATTTAAGTGTTTCTTTAAAGTATTTATTTGATGTTCATTTTAGTTAAAAGAAACTAAACACGAAAGAAACTTATTTCAGTACGTATTTTCAATAATTCGTAATTTAAAATAGCAAAATGTGTGACGTCACATAAGGCAGGGTAGTGTCTCAGTGGTGACAAGGTCAAATGAAAGGTCAAAAAGCCACGATTTTTCCCCAAAAATTATTTGTAAGTACTTAATATAAAAACAAACAAAATTAAAACAGTACACATACTTTACAGTACACATAGTATCACCCTAGTTAAATGTAAAAAATTGTATATTTTTAAATAATATACCTATGTATTTGCACCTTTTCCTTAGTTTATGTAAATGATTAAAAAGTACCTACATAAATTCTAATATGACCTAAACATCCATACTTATAATACAACATACTTTACATACACATAATATAAATAATGATATAGAATCTTTTTATTACAAAGTATTAAAAAATAATAGCACTTTTTTTTATATTTACCAATGAAAATTAAATCATTCAAAATGTCATACTAAGCTTTTCTTTTCCTCTGGAGTAGGTTTCAGTGCATTTTTCTCCATCTCTAACTGTTTAAACCTGGCGTATAGAGCACTACTAGCCAGCACTATCAAGTTGGACAACCACCAAAGTGTGTTCTTGCTCTCATTGTACCATTGTGTGGCTATTACCGTCTGGGTGCAAGCCTTCGCTGTTCCAGATATATTATGTGTTAATGGTGATGTAACCTGAAAAATGTGTACATTGTAAGTTTCTGTAAGAAAGCTAGTTATTGTATACCCCATATTTTAAAAAAGGGCTGAAGTTTTTCTCCGTCTGCTCTTTTCTTCAGCTCAGCATTGCCTAAGCACACCCAGAGCAGACAGAACAAAAAAAAACGTTCACTAAGAGTTTGTAAAGGAACCGTACAGTGAATAAAGAATATTTCATTTCATTTTTAAATTGCTTCAAATTATGGTTTTTACATGCTTCATTAAAAATAATCATATTTCTTTACAAAATTTTATTTGAACATTTTCTTATATAACTGATTATACTGTAAGGTATAACAAACATTGATTGAACATTTCTTGTTATTTTTAATTTGTTATGACGCATGAATGGAATATTAGTTTTTGCTAAAATTTATTCAATATGGAATTCAGGAATCCTTGGTCAATAAAAACTTAATTTTAGTGGAGCCCGACAAGTTTTTGCTGGGACCAGTAAACTAACATGATGCCTTATGATCAAAGACATTGGTATTTAAGTGTGAGTTAAAATCATGTTTATAAATAAATAAATAAATATCTTTTCACATTCACACAACACCATCTGATTCCAAACTAAGCAGAGCGTGTACTATGGTAATCAGAAAGCTGATAAACATACTTATATAACTTTAAATAAATATGTACTTAAATAGATAAATTAACACCCAGACACAGAACAAATAGTCATGTTCATCACACAAATATTTGTCCTGGGTGAGAATCGAACCCACGACCTCACGCTTCGCAGTCGGCTCATCACCCACTACGCCACGAAGGCTGTCAAATTGTTTCTCACAAAAGGTTTTATAAATAAAATTCAATATTATATACCTGTATTTGCAGAGATGTAAAGTATCCAATCGCAAATCCACAAATGCCACCAAGTACCATCTGAGCCCAGAACTGTGTACTATGAAAATTGCTATAACTAAACAAGACTCCAACCTCTCCATTCATTACAATTAGTGGCAAGAATAATATTATTGAATATGCATTGTTGTAGTATGACAGCAGCCAGACTTCTTGGTTCACGAAGGGCAGTACTTTTTTAGTGTAAATAGAGTAGAGAGACAGCATCAAAGAGCCAATGACACCATATATGGTACCAATTAAAGAAAATGAACCTGAAATAAAAATATAAATAAATATGTAATGTAACTCTAAAATATAACTTTTTAATATAATGTGTAAACAAACATGACAGTGTTTTTTTTAAATCAAATCAAAGTTCTGAGACTTGACCTCAGATTAGGCAGAAATACCTAGGCAGGAACTCCTAGTGTAAAAATGAAAACTTTAAAAAATGTACTGCAAATAGCTTTACAAAATAACAAAGCATTCAAAAATATTTTTTTATAGAAAAGTAGCTGTATTGTTTGTTTTAAAAATACAAAGTAAATCTTTAAAAAAATGTTAAGGCATATACCTAACAACTGTTCTTGATCAACTCCCAAATAAAATCCAAATATAATAAATGCACAACACATCACACATCTCATAGAGGTTGACTGCCCCAACAGAACCCAACTGAAGATAACATTGAAAACAGTTGTCAATGACCTGCCAATATAGTAGAATGGAACTCCAACATATTTCAGACACAAGTTATTTGTTGCTATCATCAGTGTGAACATGATTGAAAGTGGAATGACCTGGAAAGCATTAAAAATTTATAAATAGGATTTATAGTTCATCGGTATGATGCCCTTCATGTTTGCTTATTTACTTCTACTTCTACAGATTTTACACGCATTTTATTAGCTTCACCTGTATGTTTGTATGTTTGTAACCGACTTCTTTGGGCGCGATTTTGACCCACTTTAAACGGCCAGATTTCGTTCAAACTTTGTAGATTTATTGAGGACCGATTACAATACACTAATTTGATAAAATTATTCCATTTTTCAATTTGCAAAATATGATTTTTGTTAATTTATATAATTTTCTGGTTAACTTGAAAATTTGCATAGGGGTCAAGGGCCGATGACAATGCAATAATATGAGAATAAAAATCCAACTAAAAAATTAAAAATAAATAATGTAGTTTATGCAGCCATCGCTGCTCTATATATATTATAGAGCAGCGATGGCCGAGTGGTAAAAAAACCGCGGTCTTCGACGCGACCGATCCCAGGTTCAAATCCTCGGCTCGCACCTCTGACAAAGAAATTTGTAATGTGCGAATTTATCGCTGCTCCACGGTGATGGAAAATATCGTGATATTTCATTGATTACGATGTTCTCCATCGCCGTGCATGCCTGAGAGAAATTCATAATTTCTCGAAGGCATGACGTCCACCAATCCGCACTTGGCCAGCGTGGTGGACTATGGCCTAAATCCCCTCTCAATTGTGTGAGAAGGAGACCTGTGCCCAGCAGTGGGACATAAAAAAGGTTGAAAAAAAAAATGTAGTTTAAAAAACTAAAAAACACGCTTTTGAGAAAATACGAACTAAAAACTAAAAAAATAAGAAGAAAATGTATATTACTGTAAATAAAGCGTGGGGTGGTTTTTAAGATACTATTGACACCATGCACCCCACGCTTTATTTACAGTAATATACATTTTCTTCTTATTTTTTTAGTTTTTAGTTTGTATTTTCTCAAAAGCGTGTTTTTTAGTTTTTTAAACTACATTATTTTTTAAAACAGTTTTAACATTAGTCTTATTTTTTCTTGGTTTATTTTCATGATGCATGTAAGTATTTATTTTATTCAGCTGTTCAGCAACTTCTTTTGCCTATCCTGTATGACCTCTTTCAGCATGGAATTAGTAGATTTGGTTGGTAGGTGTACAAAATTGTTTTATGTATAAGTGCATTTAGGTCAGAAAAATAATATCAGGCAAAAAGCAGTGATATAGTATTTCCTGTTACAAATTGTAGCAATGATTAATACCTTTTACATTTTTATATGTTTTTCTTATCTATTACAACAGCTGATAAGACACAAATTAACAAAATTTGTACTTAGCATATAACTGAATGATAACAGATCTTAGATATGGATCTGCAATGATTACTGACACCCTTTTCTGCCCTCGCACATAAAACCTGATCTTCAGGAATAACAATGCATCAGAATGTGATTTAAGCCCAACAGATTCTGCTTTAGGTTGGATGTTATATATTTAAGAAATAATTAGCCTACCTTTATTATAACTTCATAACTCCATGGTGTCCCTTTAGGGAAATTAAATAACCCAGGAATGCCTCCACTTCTGCTCAGGAGAAAGCAAATTGTAAATGACACTATGCACTGAAACCAGGTGATAAACAGAGGTGCCTCCAATGCAACAGTCTGACTACTGAGCAATGCCTTGTTCACGAAAACTGTTGCTATTGACACTATCCTGAAATGTTAATAAATAATAATGTCATAGGGGTTGGTTGTCATAGGGGTAGCATTGAATTAAAAATGCTGAACCTATTTCTACAGTTAAACTTTGTTTTGTATTTCGATACACCGTACAAGTGTATTTGCCGGCAACATTTACTTAGGTATCATTCGAAGGTGTGATAGTTCCAGTTTCAATAGTCTGAGCTGATTTATCAAAGTTCCTACATAGCCTACGTTAAAAAATACAAATTAACTTACCAATATGCCGATACTACTATAAATATTTTTATATATTTTGAACATAAATCAGAGCGGTGGTCTTTCATCTTCGATATTAGTTCTGTAACCTTTATCAATAGGGGAAATTCGAGTGCCTTACACGAATTCAGTTTGTAAGCGAATATTTCGATATCCTCCTCCTTAATAGTACCTCAGATAAATTATCTGAGACTATTACTAAAACCAAAAGCCAGCCAACCAAAGCAATTACCAAAATTGAAATTTCATTTTCAATTTTGTAATCATTTTGTAATGAATCGACAAGCATAAATATACTCAGAACAATAGGTAACTAAAGTTCTTTATTTAAACACTACGTTAGTTCTTAGTAAATTTATATTATCAACTGAATCCAAAGAATACTACTGAATCTGAATATTCTGAATAATGAATATCTATCAAATTCAAATCAATCAAATCCTTATGTATAAATGTAATCTATGATCAAATCAAATAATGTCACACACAAAGACCAAAGAGTATGTAAAACCTGACAAAGACCAATAATCCTAAAGACAGCGGGTCGGCATGGGTCGGTGTAACCACTTTGTTGGCATCTCTTTTTCGCAGCCAGTGTTACCCACTTATCATATTTTCCCCCAAATTTGGTAATCTACAATATCAAGCAAGTAAACTATAAACATTGGCAGACCAAACTGTGAAAGGATTTATATGCTTGTGCATTATGGTTGGTTGTTTGTAAGTTTAGATTGGTTGACTGGCATAAAGTTAATTGGGTCAGCAAATTACAGGACATACATATAGGAGAAAATAAAAGACAAATACAAAGATTTTTAATGGCACCAATATGGGTGATTACAAAAGCTGTTAATACATATTTAGTACGTCATATTTACCTTAATGAGCTATGCAAATATTACAAAGATAAAAGTAAACACTTAGTTATAACTCAATATATAAAAATGTACATTTGTATCAATTTTATTATTATTTTTCTTCTCTTTATCCTTTTGGTCAATAAATGGCTTTCAAAATAGACCGAACAAATTCGGAATTAAATTGATGGTTGCCGGTCAATACGTCCAGTGGCCTGAATCCATTTGTTTTCAGCAAGAGCGTCAGTTGGAAAACTGAAAAAAATATGACAGCAACATGAGATGAAATTCGTCTGGTAAACTTCTCATAATGTCTAATACAAAATGTATGGAGTATCTTTTTATAGTCTGTGTGAGTGAAATTTAATATGTCGGGAAAATGCTCATAACGTGCACCCCAGGCGCGGTCCCAGGTGGGGGGGTCGCAGGACATGGACCCCCCCCCCCCAATCCGTCAGTCATGCGTACATGGAAGGTAAAACAAGCGAATTTGAGACACTTCTTCCCTCAAATTTCTTGGCGACCCTCCCCCCAAAATTGAAGGCTGCGACCGCGCCTGGTGCACCCAGCCTATAACATTTTACTGGTCTCCACTTAAATAGTTATATATAAACAGGGGGTATTTGAGCCTCCCGCTTGAAATGTAACTAACTACTAATGAGGTAACACATAATCTTTGATATTATTATTGTCACTGTTTTTGTTAAAAATAATTATATTTAAATAAGATGGTTAATTTTTTAATAATACGGGGAGGATATTTTGATTCGAGATCTGACAACACAATTTCGAATTTGACAATGTTTGAAATAAACAAATATAAGTTTATTTTCACGAATTTCACTATATTTACGTTGAATGACTAGTTATAAGACAAAAGTAATTAAATATCTATATATAAACAAAACATATTTAGTACATTTTAAAGAGAAGTATTTAACTTACGCATAAAATGTAATACCTTCCGGCAGCCTTCCTGTTTACGCTCACTGCGGCTCTTACAACCTAAAATACTGCAGCTCACCATATTATGGAACTAGAAAAATGTTATTTACTTTTAATACAACACAATTCACAGCTGTGAGAATCGATTTTAACACATAAATATTATAAAACAACAATGTCACCCCGACTTCGACAGTTTGCCTGCCACATAATTAAAGGGCACTGTCAAAATATGTGGTTACACCGAAAAGGACAGAAAATCTCGCTCCCATCTCTTTTTAACAAGTTCTTTAAGTATATTTCGATCTCGCTTTAGCGTGCCCTAATGAAAATATGCCTCTGTCTATAGTACGTAAGTACATTATTCTTAGTCTAAGGTCACACAAGTTCCCGTATAATAAAGTACTCTGTGCACACAAGTCACAAATTCCTACCTCTATGGTAAAATAATCACAAAGTCCGACAAAGTCACAAAATCCGTAAAGGGCTGATTACATTTACCAACTTGCAGGGTCTGATTTGGCATACATTGCTGGTTATCTTGAGTATTTTATTACAATGTACTCAGATAACCAGCAATGTATGCCGGGTCGGCCCCTGCAGGTTGGCCAATGTAATCAGCCCATTATAACTTAGCCGCAGCTGAACGGCCGCAGGTAGTTATGACATTGACATTTTCTATCAAAATATTCAAAATTAGTTAAATTATTTAGTCTGTGGTCTCGCGACCGCCCGCCCGGGAGTTTTGGCGGGAAGTCTGAAGGAACAAGTTGTGCTCTTGTTTTATTTTCATTTTCTTAGTGTATTTTTGAGTTATATCGGATAAAGTTGATGGCATTTTGCCCGATATAGGTTAATAATAGTGCACGAGTGTTGTGAAATAAAATAACAGTGCGAAAACATGTTTTTTCGGCTTGCCTCCAAAATTCCATCGGACATGTTCTGGTAAAGTAGCCATCACTTTACTTGAACATTTGACTGACTAGACTGACTGATACCTGACGACTAACTGACTTTTTTCTACGACTACAGTGATGCAAAAATTTTACTTGAAGCTGGCAATATGCACAGTTTGCGACGCCATTATTAAAATTGAAAAGTAAATATTGAATGGCTGAAAGGATCTTTATCCAATGCCGTAAAATGAAATTAAAAAAAAAAAAAAAAAAAAACCGCCCGCCCGCACCGCTTAAACGCTGACGTCAGTTATTGTTCAGATTGTTCTATTTATTTATATTTATTCTGTACTTTGATTTATAACAAAACCTCTGTGTTTTAATTAAGGAGTGTTCTTGAGCTATTACGTGTAGAATAATGGCTTCTGCGCCCGAGACCTCGGCACAGGAGCAAGAAAGTTCGGGCTTCTTTTCGAGTATTATAAATGAGATCATCTATAGTCCCGTAAACTTGCTCTTAACTGTTATCATAGCAGTGTTGATATACAAAATATATAGAAGCAAGTTTGCTAAAGTTCATGTGGAGTCCCCGACACCAGATCTTCCGAAAATCCGAAAAGATATGACCGTGGCTGAACTCCGGCAGTACGATGGAACGCAGCCGGATGGTAGAGTTTTGGTGGCTGTAAACGGGTGGATCTTCGACGTTACGCGAGGTCGGCGTTTTTACGGCCCCGGTGAGTGCATCCTTTTATAAATAGAACATTTTGTGAGTCACTATTGTGATAATATCAATGCTGAATAAAATTGTTATGCAGATCGCGATATCCAATCGATGCTTCCAATGAACACTACTCTAACTCAAAAATTCAAAATTTTTCGTTTTTCACGTAAATCTCCTAAATCTCCTTACATTTTTATAAATTTTAGGCCCCTATATTTTATAAAAATTTATAAAAATATCATGAGAAATAAAAAAAGTTTTGAGGTTTACATAACGCTAACTGTGTGTACTTTCGGAAATTGTGTTATAGACATACTGTACTGTTATCTCAATATAGCGGAGCGGAGCTGGCGATGGTAATGCCGCGAACTAGGATTCTCTAATTGTGAGTCTCGTCTACAAGGGAAGCGAGCCAACAGCCCCATCTTAAGCTACAGCATCAAATTTGAATTAAGAAAATAGGCTGTTGTAACTTATGGTTACGAAACACCACATATTTACATATGCTGCGATGATATAGTAATCCCTGTGGAGCCCATGGAGGAACTCAGCACTATGCTAGGGTACCTCCATAGCGCCTCACAACGGGTGGGACTTAAGATGAACATAGAGAAGTCAAAAGTTTTCGATCAGTGTTTGTTACTACGTGAAGGTTATCACATGGGAACAAACCATGATCGACGGCACAGACACAATGGTAGAAGTCCATTACTTTTCCATAGGCTCAAAGTCACTTAGCAAGCAATGGAGAGAACTTGTTATTTCTGTATGCGATAGAATCCGTAATGATGAAATCTGTAGAAGAAAATAGGTTACCTCCATAGCTCTCAAAATCTGCAAGCTGAAGTGGCAATGGGCAGGCCATAGTATAGTTAGGAGGACCGACAACCGACGGAAAAGAAAGGTCCTCGAATGGCCACCATATTTTGGCAAAAGGAGTACTGGCTGCCCTCCAACCAGATGGACTAATGGTCTAATGAAGACAGTGGGAAGCCAATGGATTCAGAATGCGCAGGATGGGGAGGAGTGGCAAACGTTAGAGGAGGACTATGTCCAGCAGTGGACTATGAAAGGCTTATGGATGGATGGAAGTATCAATGAATAAAAATATAATTATCTAATTATATTCGTAATAAATATATGTAAAACTGTCAGCATAATTTTATAAGTTCCTACGTATATACTGTGATATTTTATGTAAGAACACCCATTTCTATAAATTCTTAAAAATATTAATTAAGACTAAAGTGAAGACTTATGTTTATAATTAAAGTAAATAAAAAAATTCATTAATTTTAAAGTTACCATTTTACACCTTATTTTTCATTATATAATTTTTTTTAGCTACATTTTACTGTAACTATTAGGTACACCTTTTAATTTTCTTATTATTTTAAAGCTTAATAATTTTGGGGTCCTAACCTACCTTACCTTTGATAATGTTCTGGAACAAAATGCTAAGTCCAAGCACATTTTGAGTTACTTTACGCTACATAAACGTTAGTGGTTTGTAATGTGACAGTAGATTTATTTATAGTTCCAGAACAAAACACCAACTTTTATAAATTGACAAAAATAGGTCTTATTATCAGAAAGTATTTGTTAAAACCAAAAAAATTAACAAAATATTATTGAAGCAGAAGTAAATAGCTAGTCACATATAAAAAGTCATAAATATATCTGCAATAATTGGTTAGGCGATTTGTTATTATAATGTTACTTTCATTTTTCATCGGTTTAATATCTATATAAAACACTCTCAATTATTGCTAGCTTGCCAGCATAATGTTTTCAGGAGTGCTTATCGGTTTCTGATTCGCAGTTTACCGAACTCCTTTCATATTGGATGAAGGAGAACAGTATCATAGGCCATAATCTTTGTCTATGATTACAGTACAGGTACAGTGGGCTTGGGCCATAATTACGCGCCCGCCCATCCAATAATAAAGATTTTATCCACTTTTTAGTTCAAATGCTGTCCCTGTAAACCTACAAATTTGAAGTTAGCATAGTGTTCATTGGAAACATCACAAAAATTATTTTTGTGAAGGACTGAATGAATGCTTTTATATTTTAATATACCTAGTTAAGTTTCCAGTATGTAAATTATCTTAATGACCAAATGCTTTTCTTATAGATACATTGAAATAAAGGTCCAAATTTTCACCAAATATTATGCTCTCATCATCTATGTAAATCATCATAGTTGTGAAGGCCATTTCACTGAGGAAGTGGGAAAAACCACCTATTTCCTGGCCACCACCTATTTGAAGCCACTGGGAATATTTTTTAAATACTAGATGTTTACATAAAATACTTTTTTAATTTGCATATAATAAGATAGCAAAAGACAAGTAAGCAAATAATTTTAGATTTATGTAGTTGGAGTTACACCGCTGCCCAAAGTAAATGTTGAGTAAAATTGTTGCCAGGTGGTCCATATGCAGCATTTGGAGGTAAAGATGCTTCAAGAGGCCTCGCTACGTTCTCAGTTACATCATCAGACAAGGAGTATGATGACCTCAGTGACCTCAACTCAATGGAAATGGATTCAGTAAAGGAATGGGAAGCACAGTTCAGAGGTAACCTATACTAATATTATAAAGAGTTCGTTTGAAAGTGCTAATCTTGATAAGTGCTGGTTTGATTTGATTCAGTATTTTAGGCCTGAAAACATAACAGACACACACACAGTCAGTTACTTCCGCATTTATATAAATATTATGTATTACATTATTACAACAGTATATATACTAATATTAGTTTAAATGTACTTTTAAAGCATAAAAAATATTATTATTCTGCATTTCATCTGCATAATTTTTCTAAAATGGGGTTCAAAGTTTTAACTTATTATATCTTAATATAATTATGTAAATTACGTGTCACGTTGTTTGTCCTCAATGGACTCCTAAACTACTGAACCGATTTTAATAAAATTTGCACACTGTGTGCAGTTTGATCCAACTTGAAAGATAGGATAGCATTTATCTTAATTTATTGACTTTTGATTATTTCTGATACTTTAAGGCAGGACAATGTCTGCCTGGTTCGCTAGTTATATTATAAATTTAATATCTATGTTAATTATAATATATAATATATATGTAATTATAATCTATATGTACCTTGCATATATGCATGTCATGTAACTGTATTACATGTAATGCACAAAAATGAGCTCATCTGAAAATCGTTTAAAAATTGAAACAGTTATCTTAACACACCCATCATAAGAAAATAACTTGTTTAAATATTCAAATATGATAAACAGTGTTTAAGCAACAGCCCACTTAATTTTTACTACCTACTTATTTCTCACAGAGAAATAGGAACAATATCTATACTAATGTACTTGTACAAAGCTGAAGAGTTTGTTTGAACACGCTTATCTCAGGAACTACTGGTTCGAATTGAAAAATTATTTTTGTGTTGCATAGTCCATTTATCGGTGAAGGCTTTAGGCTATTGCTATGACTAATGCCAAAGTCCTCTCAGACGAAGTCGCGGGCGGCCGCTAGAAGTATAATAAAGATAGTCTTTTATATTTTTACTGTTTTATTAAATTAACTTTATTACAATTAAAAACTACTTAAAAAGCAAAAGATAATATACATATTTTACAAAATGTATATGCCATCCAAAAGACCTGATTGCGGCATGGTGCCCAGATCGCTGGCAGTATTCCCTCTTTGAATCAAAAAACTGATTTTTTGAGCAAAATAACTGCCAGCCGTGCCAAGTGACCAGAGCACCCGAAGCGAGGAGAAGCCTGGTCGACATACATATGCATGGAGAATTTTTTCATGTCAGTCGACAATGGACCCAACGTCTGCGACCAACTGCAAGCGCCGTAAATTCATAGTTTTCCGATATAGCACAATATTTGCGGCGTTTTAGAGACTGAGTACGGTCGGCTGCGGCCCCTGCCTTATTGCATGTTCCTGGCCCATGGCGATATAAACGGCCGGCGGTCCTGGTGCAGGATAAACCATGTCGACCAAACGAATCCAACCAGTCAATCTTTTAATTTCCAGCAGTAGATTGACAGTTACAATTGCTAGTTAGTATTTGTTTTATACTATCTTATGCAAGTTCTAACATCAAGAACAGGAATAGCAGATTTTTTTTGCTAAGTGTGTGATTGAATCGCACAATTTTAGATTATTGCAGTCAGCTTACAATCATGTCTTAGTCTAATCTTATCTGGAAAGCATTATGCAATTAAAAATGTTACACAATCCAGGGTTTGTAAATAATTAAAAAAAACAATAATAAAGTAAAATACAATAATAATATTGCACTTCATTTAATCTTGTTTTGAATGTTTATTAGTAGTTTTTTTATTAAAGTGTGAAGACTTTATATACATATATCACTCTTATCATAACTAAAAGATACTTGCTCATATCCTTGGCGCGTCTGCCCCGCCCACAGTTCCATTCTAACCTCTTTCTGTGATACTAATAGTAAATATTTGATGGTGAGTTCTAATCTTCAAAAGCGTCATTAATCAGCCAAACATTCTGCATTGGAGCAGCCTGGTGGAGTTAAGTACAGAGCCCACTGGCCACAGCTCAGCAGTAGGAAATTAAAAGACTTGCAACCAATTAAGAGACTATTTAAATCTAGTTTATACAATTAATGAGTGTTATACTTATTTACTTGTTTGATTATTAATTCATTCCAAAAGCCAACTTATTAAGGTCGAGCTATTAGCGTGAAGGTGGTGAGAATGCGTCAGCACTCAAAGTTAAGTAACACCTGTATTTCGACCTTGCGTAGTTAAAACCTCTCCTACACAGCCAGTACTGAAACAGTCGGTAAAATGATAGCGGACGCGATTTTGCGATATATAAATATCTTGCAGCAGTGCAATGATATTATAAAGTAAAAGTTGCTTTACGTGATGGCCGTTCCGAAAATATCCCAAAAAATCTCCGAAAATATCCTTGAAATCTGAGACATGGTAAATTTGCTCTCGTTAACCTTACCTTCCTTATTTTTAAGTGTCTCGATCATGTTTTAGCCAAAAAGTATTATTTAATTTTTATTCGCTTCTTACGAATTCAAAAAATAGGTATTTTGTATTTTCTTTTTCTTTGTACGAAAAATCACAGTTTTTACAAATAAAAACTGTAACAATATGACTACGTTCGAGGACATCCATCCATCCATCCATCAGCCTTTTACTGTCCACTGCTGGACATAGGCCTCCCCTAACGTTCGCCACTCCTCCCGGTCCTGGGCCTTCTGAATCCAGCGACTACCCGCTGTCTTCTTCAGGTCGTCAGTCCACCTGGTTGGAGGGCGGCCTGTACTCCTTTTGCCGAGACGTGGTCTCCATTCAAGGACCTTTCTTCCCCATCGGTTGTCGGTCCTCCTAACTATATGGCCTGCCCATTGCCACTTCAGCTTGCAGATTTTGAGAGCTATGTCGGTAACCTTAGTTCTTCTACGGATTTCATCATTACGAATTCTGTCGCGTAGAGAAATACCAAGCATAGCCCTCTCCATCGCTCGCTGAGCGACCTTGAGCTTGTGGAAAAGGCTAACTGTAAAAGACCACGTCTCAGCGCCGTAGGTCATCACTGGCAACACACACTGCTCGAAAACTTTCGACTTCAGGCACTGAGGTATTCTGGACGAGAAGACACTTTGTAATTTCCCGAACGCTGCCCAACCGAGTTAGATTCTACGAGTTACCTCTCTCTCGAAGCTGGACTTACCCATACGGATCGCTTGTCCCAGGTAGATGTACTCGTCGACAACTTCGAGAGTAGCGCCATCAACAACAACCGGTATAGGTGTGACATGGACGTTAGACATGATCTTCGTCTTGTCCATGTTCATCTTAAGACCCACCCTTTGTGAGGCGCTATGGAGGTCACCTAGCATAGTGCTGAGCTCTTCCAGGTTCTCCGCCAAGATTACTATGTCATCGGCAAATCGAAGGTGTGTGAGGTGTTCGCCATTGATGTTAATACCCAGCCCGTTCCACTCCATCAGCTTGAACACGTCTTCCAGTGCAGCGGTAAACAGCTTCGGGGATATAACATCCCCTTGTCGTACTCCGCGCTGCACTGGAATAGGTCCAGTGCTTCCGTCGTGGACTCGGACTGTCATGGTTGCGGCTTTGTACAAACACTTCAACACCTCGATGTACCGATAGTCAATCTGGCATCGCTGGAGAGACTCTAGCACTGCCCAGGTCTCGATAGAATCGAAGGCTTTCTCATAGTCCACATACGCAATACATAGCGGCAGATTATACTCCTCGGTCTTTTGTATAACCTGTCGCAGCGTGTGTATGTGGTCCATGGTTCTATAGCCTTTTCGGAATCCGGCTTGTTCGGGAGGCTGGAAGTCGTCTAGCCTGCGCGCAATGCGATTAGTAAGAACCCTTGAGAACAGCTTATAGACGTGGCTCAGAAGCGCGATGGGTCTATAGTTCTTCAAAAGGGCTTTGTCACCCTTTTTGTAGAACAGTACCACCACGCTTCTGCTCCACGCCTCCGGGACAGTTCCGCTACTGATGACGGTATCGAACAGTTTTTGGAGCGCCACTAGGAGGGGTTTCCCTCCAGCTTTCAGCAGCTCAGATGTGATACCGTCATCGCCCGGTGCTTTGTTGTTTTTAAGCTGATTAAGGGCCCTTCTAATTTCGTACAGGCTGACGTCCGGGATATCTTCGGTATAGTGTCGGGTCAATTTGGCTCTCTTATCGTTCACCACATTGGTGACGGGAGCTTTTGAGGAGCTGTACAACCGTCCGTAGTACCTCTCAATTTCTCTCTGAACTTCAGGCTTAGACGAAACTATAGCGCCAGACTCCGTCTTCAATCTTGTCAACTGGCTCCTTACGTTCGAGGACAATAATTGACGAATTGATATTTCAGACTTTTAACGCGTCTTCCTATTTATTTCTAAGATTATTGGCTTTGAATATGATCTACCTATACGTTGATAACTGTACCAAATATTTTTGTAATATAGTGACTGGCTAAAGAGTTATGGGACTTTGAAATTTTGACCAACCATTGGGCATGCAGTACTTCAAAGCAGATTACCAAGTCTTAATATTATATATAAACACTAGCTGACCCCGCGAACTCCGTATCGCGTTTAAATATTAAATAATAATAATAATGGATAGCATATAAACCTTCTCCGTGAAAAAATATATGTACATACCAATTTTCATAATAAACGGTCGAATAGTTTCTGAGTTTTGCGATGTCATATATACAAACATTACTTAACACCCCCGCAACCCCCCCTTCCGGGTGGAATTTCGTAAAATCCGTTCTTAGCTGACCTCTACTCGGCGAAAGGAATATTCCTACCAAATTTGAAGTCGGTAGGTCTTATAGTTCCAGAGATATCGTGATGAGTCAATATATGGGTGGAAATACCCCCCCTTCCGGGTGGAATTTCGTAAAATCCGTTCTTAGCTGACCTCTACTCGGCGAAAGGAATATTCCTACCAAATTTGAAGTCGGTAGGTCTTATAGTTCCAGAGATATCGTGATGAGTCAATATATGGGTGGAAATACCCCCCTTCCGGGTGGAATTTCGTAAAATCCGTTCTTAGCTGACCTCTACTCGGCGAAAGGAATATTCCTACTAAATTTGAAGTCGGTAAGTCTTATAGTTCCAGAGATATCGTGATGAGTCAATATATGGGTGGAAATCTCTTATATATATATATAGATAATTAAACAATTGTATTTATTACTTCATATAATGAGCTTTTTAGTTGCATTTTTGATACGAAAAAAAAAATTTTTTCATGAAAAAAATGCCATTTATTTTTTTAACCTTATTTTTCACAATTTGGTATTATTTCGGTTTTTTAAATATTTTTCTTAAATCTTCTAATATTGTATAGAACATCCGTGCTAAGTTTTATAATGGGTGTGGAAGTGGATTAAGAGCTGGGCTGCAAATACTGCCGAATCGTAGCGTCCTGCCTCGTGCGGCGTGCCACACTTAGCATCTGCCACTAGTGTGAGTTTAGTGAAAGTGAAGCTATCAATCTAGCATCTTTTTACCGAAACAAAATAGAACCTTCAATCCTTCAAACTTTACGGCAGAAGTGGGTGCAGCTGTAGTACTTCTCCGGTCGAACCATTAAAGTGCTACCCTACCACCTATAATAAGTCTAGTAAACAAGGTCTTTGTTACGGACGGCGACGATTTAGAAATTAGTCAATAGTATATAAGTTATTATTTTAACATATTAGATTAAGTTTATAGGTAAAATGTAAATAAAAGTTCCCTACTTTACTGTAGAATAGGATAAAAACATAGGTTAGAGCAGTGTCGCAATAGAAAGAGATAGACCTATAAGTTAGAACGAGATAGGTTGAGAGAGACAGACCTATAGGTAAGAACGAGATAGACATAGTGCCACGCGATTGGTCGGCAACTCATTGAACCCCTTGCTATTGTGACACCTCAAAATAGTACTTAAGGTGATTAGGATTTTGATTTTTTGTATTCGGATTCGGCATAAGAAGAAAAATAAGAAGAAAAATAAGGAAGAAAAATAAGGAAGAAAATTAAGAAGAAACAAATAAACGGGAAGAAAATAAAGGAGTCTTTTCTTCACACACCCACAATAGTTTGGTCCTTCGTCGTCGGATGGTGGAGAATCCAGGAAGAAGAAGCGCTACGAGGAATTCACAGGCGAATCTACGCTACGGGGATTCTGAAAGGAATCTGCGCTCCGGTAGATTCAGAAGCGAATTTACGCTACGAATTCACAGGCGAATCTGCGCTACGGCGGATTTAGAAGAAAATCTGCGCTCCGGGGATTCAGAAGCGAATCTGCGCTCCGGTGGATTCAGAAGCGGATCCACGCTACGGTTCAGAAGAGAATCTGCAATAAATCAATCGTCATGAATACCAGAAGCCGTCTTCGTTCCGAGTCGGGGTTCAGCGAGGCAGAAGCATCCCACATTACTAAGGGTGTATCGGGGCCGCTACTGCACCACATATATGAAGACCCACCGCAATCGCCATCGACCGCTGCAGGAGAAATACCCCAAGGGAGAAGGTTGCATCGCTCACCTCCACGGCCAGTGAGAGAAACCGCAACAGAGGCATCAACGGGGATGTCTACCATGGGGCCACCTGCACAACCGGCCATTACACCGGCAAGACGTGAAGCTACATCGCCTATACGAAGACCTACGTCACCGGCGCTTACCGCTCGCACTAACACGTCAAGAAGAAGCACCGACGCGCGGTTAAAGATGGCTCAATACGAAGCGGAAAAAGAACTCGCGGAACTGGAAGAACAACGATTGAAAATGAAAGCGAAGCTAGTTAAGTCGCGACTAGCCGCCGAGATGTCGGCAATCGAAGCCGAATCCGAATACGCAGCCAGCGCGTGTCAAGAAAGGGTACAAGACTGGGTCGATAGAAGCATCGCAGAACAACGGCCGTCAACCTCCAAATACCGAGAAGAGCCACAAGAGGACCGCCCTCCCACTAGTAAACAACAAGGGGAGAGCTCCAAGTACCAAGGCATTCAACGACTAGCGGATACTTTGGAGAAGATGCTTACGTCAAGACCACCGCCGCGCCAAACAGCAGAGCTTCCTGTCTTCACGGGTACTATCGCCGAGTGGCTTCCATTCAAAGCCGCCATGGAAGACTCTACAAGAATCTTCAAGTTTTCGCCGACGGAAAACCTTCTACGCTTGAGAAACAGCCTCAAAGGTGAAGCAAGGGAAACAGTACTCTCACAGCTGTTCACAGCATCCAACCCAGATGTCATCATGCGCACGCTGGAATTAAAATATGGACGTCCAGATTATATCGTTGACCGGGCTATGGAAGATCTCAAGAAACTGCCGAAAATAGGAAATGCAAGTACCGACTTGTACGATTTCGCAGTCAAGGTGCAGAATATAGTCTACACAATCAAGAGCGTAGACATAAGGGGCTATCTGCAGAATACACTATTGGTCCGCGACGTAACTGAGAAGTTGACTCCTCACCTCATCACCAAGTGGGCAGAGTTCGCTGCTGCTAACGAACACCGCATCGTCGAAGAAAGCGAGATGATCGTCCTATCAGAATTTTTACTGGCTGAAGCGGATCTAATGCTGCGATACACTCACACAACGAGACGAAGCGCTCCGGTACCCGTCAAGAAGGAAGTAGCTCCAAAGAGGGTGGCTACTAGAGGCGTGTACACCGCAGAAGAGAGCGCACAGGAAGAAAGAAGATGCTTCATGTGTCAGTCAGGAGGACACTACACTCCAGATTGCTCGAAGCTCAAAGCACTCGACATCGACGACCGTTGGAAGTGGGCTAAAGAAAACAAGATGTGCTTCAAATGTATGAAGCGGAAGCACAACCGATTCAGCTGCAAAGCTAAGGCTTGTGGAGTCCGCGGGTGCACATATCGACATCATGCAATACTTCACAAAGAAAGGGCAGCAGAGACTACGACTACGGTGAGCACTCCAGACGACTGCGAAGAAGACGAAGCAGAGGCAGCGGTAATGAACGTCATAACGAAGAAGACACCTACTTCAGTGCTGCTCAAGACCTGCAAAGTGAAACTCAGCGGTCCACGGGGGGAGGTGATCACCCATGCTCTTCTGGACGAAGGATCCACGGTGACGCTAATAGATGAAGAATTAGCGAACCAACTCACCGACGGCGGATCGACACAGCCTTTGAACATTAGAGGCATCAATGAACAAAGAAGAATTGACAGCAAGGCAGTCAAGATTCAAATCAAGGGTCTACGCGAACACGAAGCATACGACGTGACTGCTCGTACGATAAAAGGACTACAGCTGCATCAACAACGCGTGCCACGTGACTTAGGACGGTATGCACACTTACGGGGCGTACAAGCGAAGATCTGCGCGGGAGAAACGAAACCTCGCATACTCATAGGAGCTGACAACTGGCATCTGATAATATCAAGGCAACTACGCGCCGGCAGAAGAAACGAGCCAGCCGCATCGTGGACGAAGCTAGGATGGGTGCTACATGGATCAGTCCCAAGAAAAATGATCGTACAAGACGAAGCAGCCGTACTTCACATATGCACAAGCGACATTCAACTTCAAAAACTCGTCGAGTCACATTTCAACGTGGATTCGCTTGGCGTATCGACCAAAGAGAAGGTCAACAAGTATGAAAAGAGAGCCAACGATATTTTCGAAGCAACCGTCAAGAGGAAGAACGGATACTTCGAAGTGGGTCTACCATGGAAGACGGACAACCTAGTTTTCCCTGAGAGCTACGAATCTGCCCTGAAGAGACTACACACACTGGAGAAGAGGATGAACAAGGAGCCCGCATTCAAGAAAGAATACACAGCGCAAGTCGATAACCTGTTAGAAAAAGGCTACGCGACGCCGTGCGATGGAAGCGAGAAGAACAGCAATGTTAAATGGTTTCTACCTCACTTCGCCGTCACGAACCACAACAAGCCGGGTAAAGTAAGAATGGTATTCGACGCTGCAGCGAAAGTGAATGGGGTATGCCTCAACGACTTCCTTCTAGAAGGACCCGATCTACTGGCATCCTTAACGAAGATACTCTTCGGATTCAGAGAGAAAGTAATCGCGGTAACGGCAGATATCGAAGAGATGTTCCTGAGAGTCAAGATAAGGACCGAGGACCAGCCCGCGCAAATGTTCCTATGGCGGGACAAGCCTACGGATTCGCCGAAGAAATTCAAGATGACTTCAATGATATTCGAAGCCAGCAGTTCGCCGTACCTTGCTCATAGTGTAAGGAATCGTAATGCCGCCGACTACGAACAAGAATTTCCGGAAGCATCTGCGGCAATCAAGGAGCGACATTATATGGACGATTACTTGGATAGTTTCCAGACAGAAGATGAAGCTATCAGAATGATAAAAGAAGTAATCTACATCCATGAACAAGCAGGCTTCAATTTGAGAGGTTGGAACTCAAACAACAAGAGAGTTCTAGACAACATCCCGGACGAAAAGAAGTCGAAGAATACGCACGTGAAGCTAGCGGCGCATCAGAAGGAAAAAACACTAGGACTCCGATGGGACCCGAACTCCGACGTGCTCACATTCAACACAGACATCAAGAGAGTTCCCGATGAAGTCAGGCTGCGGCTAAACTAAACGCGAAACTCTAAGCGCGGTGATGTCAGTGTACGACCCATTGGGCCTCATAAGCCAATACACAATTATTGGGAAAATAATACTACAACAACTGTGGCTCAAGAAAATCGAATGGGATCAAGAGTTGCCACAAGAAGAAGCCGATCTATTCGATGGATGGATGAAGCGACTCTCAGACGTCTCAGCGCTAGCGATACCTCGTTGCTACAGTCTGAAGGCGACACCGGAAGCATACATCGAGCTCCACGTATTCGTCGACGCGAGTGAGCAAGCCTACGCAACGGTGGCGTACTGGAGAATTGCATACGACGATCACGTGGAAGTCTCACAAGTAATGGCTAAGGCGAAGGTCGCACCGCTGAAGATACTCACCATCCCACGACTGGAGCTTCAAGCAGCGCTAATAGGTGCTCGATTAGCTAACACCATAGTCAGGGAGCATACGTGGAAGCCCAGAAGAATTTTCTACTGGAGCGATTCGAGAACAGTCCTCCATTGGATACGGAACGAGACGAAAAAATACACTCCGTTCGTCTCTCATCGCCTCGCAGAGATCGCCGAGCTTACTCAAGCAGAAGATTGGCGATGGGTGCCCACGACGCTCAATGTGGCCGACGACGCCACCAGATTTCAGAACAGCAGGATCGACAGTCAGGACCGATGGTTCACCGGACCTCCCTTCCTTCAGGCGCCGGAAGATCACTGGCCTAAGGAGAGTGAAGAGAGCGTCGGGACAGATGAAGTTACATGCTACGCCGTCGAGAGAAATGACTCAGACTTCGACGAAGTACTACCCGACATCGAGAGGTTCTCCAGCTTTAAGAAATTGATAAGAACCACGGCACTAGTCCAGCTCTTCGTCGAGAAGCTGAAATCAAAGGACAAGGCTCTACATTTGGAAGTCTCACATTTAGAAGCAGCTGAGCGACGGTGGCTCCAACGATCGCAACGAGACTCCTTCGAAGAAGATTTAACGCGTCTAAAACGGAACCAACCATTGTCACGTCACAGCAAACTGAATAAGCTCGACGTAGTCTTAAAAGACGGACTAATGAAAGCAAGAGGCAGAATAGGTGCGCTTAACTCCACGACGCATTCAAACGAGCCAGTAATACTCGACGGGCGACATCCTTTCACTCGTTTGCTTATCGAGAATTATCATCGTCAAGCAGGACACGCGAACAACGAACGAGTCGTCAACGAACTTCGCCAACGATACATAATACTGCACCTAAGACCGGCGGTTAAGAAGATAGCAAGAAACTGTCAATATTGTCGAGTATACAAGGCGACGCCGAGGACACCATCGAAAGGAGACCTGCCAAAAGAAAGACTGGACCCAGGACATCGTGCCTTCACTTACTGTGGCATAGACTATTTTGGACCTCTGACAGTTACAATCGGAAGAAGACACGAAAAAAGATGGTGCGCGTTATTCACCTGTCTCACGACGAAAGCGATTCACTTGGAAATCGTTCAGTCGCTCTCAACGGATTCGGCGATAATGGCGTTAAGAAGAATGGCTGCCAGAAGAGGATGGCCACGTGTCATATACTCCGACAACGCAACGAACTTCAGAGGAGCGGACGTCGAGCTCAGAAACACTTACAAGTACTGGATTCCTGAGCTACGGAATTACAGCCTGCAGTACAACACGGACTGGCGTTTTATACCACCAGGGGCGCCGCATATGGGGGGAGCTTGGGAGCGTCTAGTGCGGTCAGTAAAAGCAGCACTAAGCACAACGCTCAAGGAAAAGTCACCGAAAGAGGAAGTGCTGCAGACACTAATCGCCGAGGCAGAATACAGCATGAACGCACGACCACTTACGCACGTCTCCGTGGATCCCGACGATCAAGAAGCTTTGACACCCAATCATTTTCTCATCGGTTCATCGACAGGACTACCACGAACTGGAGCATGCGAGGAGGCGGACCGTCATATCTGGAAGAAATCGCAAGCGCTAGCGGACCAGTTTTGGCAACGATGGATAAAGGAATACTTACCCACGCTCATCCCACGGGGACAAGTAAACGCCGAGGCTGCCCGATTACGAGAAGGCGATCTAGTAATAGTGGTCGACGACACGCTGCCCCGTAACACCTGGCCAAGAGGAATCATCGAGCGAGTGCATCCGGGACCGGACGGCGTCATCAGATCAGCAGATGTTCGCACCAAAGGAGGCGTGTTCCGGAGGCCTACGACAAAACTCGCCGTCCTTCAAGTAGAAGAGGCTTCGAGGAGTCTACGCCGGGGGGAGAATGTTACGGACGGCGACGATTTAGAAATTAGTCAATAGTATATAAGTTATTATTTTAACATATTAGATTAAGTTTATAGGTAAAATGTAAATAAAAGTTCCCTGCTTTACTGTAGAATAGGATAAAAACATAGGTTAGAGCAGTGTCGCAATAGAAAGAGATAGACCTATAAGTTAGAACGAGATAGGTTGAGAGAGACAGACCTATAGGTAAGAACGAGATAGACATAGTGCCACGCGATTGGTCGGCAACTCATTGAACCCCTTGCTATTGTGACACCTCAAAATAGTACTTAAGGTGATTAGGATTTTGATTTTTTGTATTCGGATTCGGCATAAGAAGAAAAATAAGAAGAAAAATAAGGAAGAAAATTAAGAAGAAACAAATAAACGGGAAGAAAATAAAGGAGTCTTTTCTTCACACACCCCCAATAGTCTTGCTGTAGAAATATGTATGATTTGATAATGATAATATAAAATAATGATATGTATGATTTTTGCTGCAATTTTTCTACAAACGATTTAGGCGCATGGGAATCACAACCTTTGCGATCATACCTTGAGACCTCTGAAAAATATTTCAGTGGTCTTATTCTATGAACGTAAAGTGTTAAATAGTTGACATAACACAGATAAGTATTCTTATTTTGCATGAAATGAATGTTTGTCTACGAGCAATAGTTTTCAATTGGATAAGAATAAAATATCATTGAATTGTTTGTGCAACCGTCAACGAGTAATGAAAACCTACCTACCTACTAATTCTCTATTCGTATTTTTGTCTTTGAATCGGAAATATCGCACTAGTAATACAATAGTGTATCAACTCAAAATACTTCGTATTTGACATAATACTATAAACACACGTAAAATTTAATTCCTCACACGTCATCAAAACCGTCGTTCGAATAGTGCAAGAAACAGATAAGAAATGGCGCTATAAGTCACTATTTACGACATTTCGGTTGCCTACTCCTCTCCCGCAATATTGCGTCATCTTTAGTTCCAACCATCAGTGAGCGAGAGAGCACGTGCCGCTTAGCGTAATATTTTGAGTTGCAACAGTATTACTGAATCAGGTATGTAATATTTTTATTTTTATTTTGAATTAATACAGTATTGTTGATTTGACCTAAGCACGAACTTTGTGTTATTTCGAGTTATTACACTATTACTGATTTACATAAGCAATAATTAAAGTATTATTTCTACTTATGACACTATAATTGATTAGGTTAGTAGTTTTTGATTTGATACAGTTTTGTTGAGTCATGAGGTTAAGTTGATTTTTGCATGGTTTATAAATTTATTATTCATAATATCTATTTGTCAATTGCAGTAATATTTATAACTCATTCGAATGTGTACAAGTGTTATGAGAAAAATGCTTACTTAGAATTATTATTTTATTAATTTAGAGTTGATACACTATTTGTGACAGGCATGCATCAATTATTTATTTGACTAAAATTTTATTTATTTGTAGGTTTAGTTACATGGCACGACATGAAGGTGTTTCGTTTTGAAAAAGAACACCCATTTTCATTTTTTTACAAAAATTCTTACGAAGATCAAAACTACCAGAAAGTTTTCGTACGTCACTTGTGACGGACTGGAAATCAGACTTTATTATTCTCAAACGGTTTGACCCAAGAATCCACAAGCAATATACCTTTAACTCAAAATAAGAAAAGGGATATAATAATTATTAAATATATATTTTTTAACATGAATAGTACTATGCAAATAATTTGTATTGTTTTAATATTTGTATATTCTTGTTTTTAAAGGTCTATTTTGATAAATAGTTAAGAATAAACTATACTTTTAAAGTTATCAGTATTAATAACGACTGTTTTTGTTTTAGAATACTTGTTATTTTTGTTTTAGAAGATTGTTTATCTTATTTTTTTACGAAATGTTTGTTTGTCAATCCGTTTAAGTATTTGTTCTTTTATCTAAATGTCTATTTCATGTGTAATACTCCAGTAACTGACAGATTAAAATGAGAATTTACTTTAAATTATAATCTTTAATAAAAAATAGCTGGATTTATTAATTAATATCCAAAACAAAATAATAAACAGTTCATATGAAACAAATTATCTTATTCAAATGTATATAATATAATATTAACAATAATATTCTACCACATTCAGACAATACCATCTAGTGTCAACCTAAGCAGAGTTTTTTTCTACGGATATTAGAAAATGGATAAACATACATTGTAAAGACATACACCGGGAATCGGTTTTCATCTATGTTGTATGTACAAAAACTCAGTTAAAACTGTAGGAAAAATGATTATTTAGACTCTAACAATACAAAATAATTCACCAATAATGATTTAACTAAAAATAATGTTTTATTTTGAAAAAAGTTTATGGACGAAGACAGTCTTAACTCAAAATTTCTAAATAATTAAACTATTAGTATTCTTTTTTATTTTTAGTAAACATGTTATTCATTTAAATTCAGTCTAAAAACTCATATGGCAGTTATTCAATTTGAAACTATTATAGGAAGTGAGTAATAAGTTTTTCGTTGATTCTGAAAAATGATCGATTTTGAGTTGATACACTATTGCATTATTAGTGCGATATGTAGGTATGTAGGTGCATTTACAAAATAGGGTCTTGGACACTATGAACAAAAAAAATCAAAATCCTTACCTTAAAAAGGTTGCACTAAATCACGCTTGGAAAGCAATATAATTGTTAATTCTTTTTTATACATGATTTTTATTACCGCTTAAATCACTAATAATGAAGTCAATTGACTATAATATGATAAGTGACGTCACTTATCATTTTCTCATACAAAATGTATAGGGATGTCACGTTTTGACAGCTCAATAAGAGTATCTCAATTGACTTGGTAGTCCAAGACCGGATTCATTATTTTACTTTTTCCTGTGTGAATCTCAATTTTATTGTTGTTACAAGGAAAATCTATTATTATAAATAACTAGTCTGTTACTACTTGTGACTTAATCCGCATTTTGGGATTACCTGCCAATGAGGTTTTCAAAAACATTGAAATACATATTTTTAAGTAGGTATCTTTAAGCTATGCTTAATACTATTTTTAAATTAATTGATATTTAAACTACCTTTCTCTCTGTTCAGTGGTAGATTTTACTAAATGTTAAGTACGGCAGTCGTCGGTGGTTTCAATTCGTGAAGATACTATTAATTTATCGACATTTAAGACGGACAATTATCCAGTCGCCGGCTGAATTTGGTCGTTAAACTTGTAACGAATGTCGAGACTACCGCTATAGGTTGGCAAATTTTAGGGGAGAAGGAACAAGTTGTACCCACATCAAAAATATCGTTCTTGTAGCTTCTATAATTCAGACTTCCATGAATCATTCAGTCAGTCTTAAAGTCTCGACATTTGACTTTAAATGTAGAGATATATAATAGTTGTGAGACTGTGAATGCCTATTAATTATGTAATGTATTAATGAAATGATTTAAAATATTATAAAACAATAGAACGCATCGAATAGTTTCTGTAGGTAGTAAAATAAATACTGAAAGGAAAGTACCTGAATAAAAAGATAGTCTGTTTAGAATTTATTATAGGATATCTCGAATCATTTATTTGATTTTGAATTTAAGCAGTCATCAAAAATTTTTTAGCCATTCATTTCGTTCCCGTTTTGTTTTCTGAAAGTAATTATTATCACCTTCTAACAAACTTATTTCCCAACACCTCAATTTACATGCATTAATTATTTTAAGAACACCCATAACAGGTGATTACAGGTGTTTATTTAGTCCACTATTGACGTTCTTTTTGTGCGTTTATGTTGTAAGTAATTCGTATGTAAATTGCCACTGTGCCAATATCGAAACGCATGACATCACCTGTTGCATTTGGGTATTTGGTATTATTATGTAACGAGCAGCAATGGCCGAGCGGTAAAGATCGCTTTAAATAGGGATGCCACGATATATCGGAAAACCTATAATTATCGATATATCGACGCCTAAATATATCGATATTTGTCGATGTCGACGATACTCCGATATCGATATATCGGTATTGAAGAAAAACTCAATATTGTAATGAAATATCCACGCCACCATCCCACAAAACATGTAAAATGCTGTTACTGGCAATGATGAAGTCTAGAAAATATATTTTGCTCTCGACTCGACCGAATGGTCATCAAATGCTGTATGTACACTGTCAAGTCAACAGTTGACTTTACCATGGAAATTTACGAATTTCTTTCTCAAACTGTAGTAAACCAGAGTATTGTACAGTGAATGGTTACCATAATAGCCCATCGTGTAGAGGGGTTATAAAACTACATTAATTAATAAGCCTTTAAAAAAAGAAGAAATATCGATAATCGATATATCGATATATGAGTATCGTTTTAATTCGATATAATATTATATCGATATCAAAAATATCGATATTTTTAAAAACTGCATTTCTAGCTTTATACTCCTGTCTCGGACTTGTGATACAAAAAAATTGTCACAAGAAGTGCGTATTGAATCACCGCGGAGCAGCGAAAAATGCGCACATTACAATCTTATTTTCGTCGGAGTTGCGCGCCGAGGATTTGAACCCGGAACCTCCCGCGTCGGATACCGCGGTCCTTTCCACTCGTCCATCGCCGCTTGTGATATATAATTAATCACGATATTTTTCATCACTTTGCATGCTGGAGAGTTTCATGCCTTCAAGAATTCTGCCAGTCTGCACTTGGCCAACGTTTGACTATGGCCTAAATCCTTTCACATCCTGTGCCGAGCGGTGATATCAGAGATTGATGAAAAAATTAACGTTTCAATGTGCTGTCCTCTCTCTTATTTCAGAGAAATACGACCTGGTGGGTAAGCTGCTGAAGCCTGGTGAGGAACCAACGAATTACTCAGACGAGGAACTAGAAGAAACCGACAATTCGACCAGCAGTCCCGAAGACAAGAAAGACCTGTAAACCAGCCCCGAACCACTACACAAGATTGTCCAAAATTCCGTCCTGCTAAACGGTAAACCCACAGCATAAAAAACCAACACGTGAAATAGTAGTTGTTTTAATAGAAAAATAAATAGTCGCAAGTACAAACACGAAATCAACGCGAAACGAGTGTATCCCGCAATTTCCCAATTTATTGAGTTTGAGGAACGGAGTGCACTTTGAAGGCTTACTTTTTTCTATCTAGAGACGTATAATGGGCAAGTAGCATTTATTGTGTCTTCGAATTAGAATGAGTTTCGATAAATAGAAAGCTAAGCGGAGTGTCGATACATCGCGGGAGCTTTACTTCAACGAGCTATGAGCTATTTTAAGTACGAGGAAATGTTAGCTGGTGAATCTTAGGAATGTTCTTTTGCGCTACCTCTAGTAAGAAAATCTGCATGGCATACCTTAAGTTATACTTAAAGTTTTTGGGTGCGTTTCCACTGACGCGGAGCTGGGCGGAGCGGTGCTTAGCGGTGCATGAATTGACCAATCACTACGCTTAAATGGAAACAACACGAGCGGAGTGGAGCAGAGCTGAACGGATATTCATAGAAATACAGCGAAGCTATGCGGAGCGGAGGACAGTGGGCATTTAGGTGCGGATATCTAGTGCTACTCCGCTCTGCTCCCCCTCAGTGGAAACCCTCACCACTTTTCACCGCTCTTTCACCATCTCCAAGTAAAGTGTTGATTAGTTACGTCCCAAGTAAAGTTAATTGCCAAGTAAAAGCTATGAGTACGGGCCAGTTTCTCATATGAATTAGTTCTACTGAAACATCGTGATATTAA
The DNA here is from genome assembly GCA_911387765.1 of Pyrgus malvae. NCBI lineage: Eukaryota > Metazoa > Arthropoda > Insecta > Lepidoptera > Hesperiidae > Pyrgus > Pyrgus malvae. Next base: position 24,075,683 of record OU426953.1, read on the forward strand.
AATTGATGTTACGGGTGACTTTAACCGACAATTAGCGTACTTGTCACTTACTTGAAGGTGGTGAAAGAGGCCCTTAGAATGGCTGCAACCATTACACTAGTGGGAAGGACCCAGTTTTATTTGCGTCCTACCGTTGGGCATGGGTCTCCCCATTTTCTCTCGGCTCTGAGGGCCCACTCTGTACGCCCGTATCCGAAACTAAGTGAATTTTCGGGCCTCATTTTTAGATAAGACTGAAGAAATTCTACCAATATTATTAATTCAGTAGCTTAATGTCATCAATGACAACGCTTATCTTAATAATTCGTAAAAAAAACGATCTGAGCATGCCAAAAATGATTCCGAAATTGTTAGAACTTACGGACGGATGCTTACAGAGTAGGCCCTCTGCTCCAATGCAGGAGGAGTAAACTGATTATATTGGGTGAATAATAATCGTTAAATAACATTTAAAACCTGTTGTGTATCTAAAACTGCGCTAAATTAACATATTTAAACGATGAAATCATATCACGTTGTTTTTCTCGAGTATCACTTGCTCACTCAATGTGTCTTTAATGGGTGCAATCAATACCTCGCGTCTTTAATGACTTCAAACATTCGTTCCTTTGCCACTGGCTGATTAACATCTCCAGCAATCGTTTTGTTTTTAATGGCGCTTGGTTTCAAATCGTTCTCATAAATTGGACCTATTTACGCAAACCGGAACCAATCCACACTATGCCGAAATTGAGTTAAGTACACAAAAAAGCTTTTTTTTCTATCCACCCCGTAAAGATCAAAATGATCTGAAAATTTTGACAGATAAAAACATTTTCATGACACGTTTACCAATCCACAAAACATCAGTTGTCTAATACATTAAACAGCTTTTTCTCAAAGCTATCATCATCATCATCATGTGTGGGTTGGTTCCGGTTTGCATAAATAGGTCCATAGTCGTCTCATATTACTTACAATGCTCCATAAGGCGAATCTTAGAAGCTGCATAAACCTTTCAAGACTGTTTAAAGTACAAGGCCTACCTTATTCTTAAATCTATACAAATAAATAAAATTGGAGTGTCTGTTTGTAATAGTGAAATAACCGCTATTTACTACGTCCATATGAATGTATATACGGTACATGTACCAAAATAACATTTTTTACCATTTTTGTCTGTCTGTCTGTCGGTCTGTCTGTTTGTTCCGGCTAATCTCTAAAACGGCTAGACCGATTTTGACGGGACTTTCACTGGCTGGTAGCTGATATATTAAGGAGTAACTTGGCTACTTTTAGAAAAATCTTAAAACTAAAGTCCACGCGGACGAAGTCGCGGGCGGCCGCTAGTAAAAAATAAATACTTTTATAACCTCATAGAAAGCTATGAATATCAATCGATCGCTCGTAGGTAAACATGTTATTGGAATAAATATTTTTTTAAGTTTACCTTTCTGATAAACCATTCGTATCTTATCTTTGTCTCTGTTGAACGGTGTGTTATTGCATATTGATAGCTTCCTAAATTGTGTATATATAGATATCATGGCTGCCTTACAATTTTATGCACCCGTTTCTACCGTGAAGCAAGTGGTTGGGTGGGTGTAAAGGTAGCATCATATTTACATAAAGCCACCATTAACCTTTGGATACCATCTGATCTTCAGCACGACTGCATAGAACGTCAGGCAAAACAGAGCGGTTTTTATCTAGCGTATTTTTCGGCGTCCTTAGCGTCCTTTCGGAAAACGCACTTACGCTTGTAGTTTTGTTGCTGTACTGTGTCAAATCTCGATGTTTCGCGCGTACACGCGTTAAAAAACACAAACGACGCGCGAACGTGCCGAAAAATATGGTAGTTTGAAACCGCTTTAAAGCTTGCTTAAGGTTGTGTTGCAGTGACAACTTGGAACTTAACGCCACAAGCCACGTGGCTGCATCACATACTTTTTATTTACACATTTAAATTGAGTAGGCATTTAAATAAAAAATACATCACATACTTTTTATTTACACATTTAAATTGAGTAGGCATTTAAATAAAAAATAATGAATTTAAAAAATGTGCTACTCACTCCACGCTACTTAATATTTTCATATGTTATTTTAAACGCTACTTAAACTTTAATTGACTAAAACTTAAAACAGTGTCGACGACACTAAACTTTAATCGACTAAAACTTAAAACAGTGTCGACGACACTAAACTTTAATCGACTAAAATTTAAAACAGTGTCGACGACACTAAACTTTAATCGACTAAAACTTAAAACAGTGTCGACGACACTAAACTTTAATCGACTAAAACTTAAAACAGTGTCGACGACACTAAACTTTAATAGACTAAAACTTAAAACAGTGTCGACGACACTAAACTTTAATAGACTAAAACTTAAAACAGTGTTGACGACACTAAATTTTAATCGACTAAAACTTAAAACAGTGTCGACGACACTAAACTTTAATCGACTAAAACTTAAAACAGTGTCGACGACACTAAACTTTAATAGACTAAAACTTAAAACAGTGTCGACGACACTAAACTTTAATAGACTAAAACTTAAAACAGTGTTGACGACACTAAATTTTAATCGACTAAAACTTAAAACAGTGTCGACGACACTAAACTTTAATCGACTAAAACTTAAAACAGTGTCGACGACACTAAGCCAGTGCATACTTACATAATATTTGAATGAGTTTAAATCTGTAAAGTTTTTAGTTTCAAAATGGAGAAACAATTTCATGAATACTATGAATCTATGTTAATTTTAAAATATGTATTCCTTTTGTTTTAATAATGGATGAAAGTCAATTTTAAATTGTCTATTTGATTTTTGTAGTTTTTTGTCCGCTACACATTATTCCGCGAAACACTGGCCTAAACGTAAATGTGGATGATAATTACGAGATTCACGCGTGTTCACGCCTGTTCCCCGAGGCTTTCTGATTTTCTTATTTTGAAAGTACAAATAGTCCACGTCCATTTCACGGCAGGCTAGAGGGGAAGATTTGTGCAGTGAATTCACGCCGTGGTGAATTTATGCCGTGAATTCAGGACGATACGCTGGAGCCGCCATTTATTTTTTTACGTATAGCGGGAAATATGATTTTGGGAAATAATCTTGTGTAGTAAGTGGTTGCTAAGGTATCATGTTGAGCTACAGTCCTTATCAATACAAACTACAATGTGATAATATAACTATTAGCCCTCGAAATTTGATAATGTAAAGAAATTATGACGGGAATCAAATTGTGTATATATGTATGTATAATGTATTCGAGTTTACTATTGTGTTCTACAACCAATTCATGTATTGTATACAACAAAACAAATATGAGAGTAGATTTTGATCAATTAGTCTCCCTGTAATAAAGGCACAGTGCGTATTAAGCCATAATTCAAGAAGTTTCGTACAATGTTACGTGTAAAATTTCATGACGCACGTCCTATTGTGGCTTTCGGTAATCAACTTATATGTCTGTCGATAATTTGCAATCATTGTCTGCCGAATGGAGCTTAATTGATTTAATAAATATAAGTGTTTTATGTGCCAGTTACAGGAAGGCTAAATGATGATGTGCTCAGAAAGTGTAGAGAAGAAAACGATTAGGCAGTGCATGGTTGGACATGAGGCCTCAGTGACGATATCACAAGCCCTCGGAGTGAGTTGGCGATACTATACGTCTGGTACGAATTTTGATCAAAAGCAAAATGGAAACTCGTCATTGAATTTTAATTGATTTGTTTCATGTAATTGTTATGTGTTGTAACAAAAATATTTTACTTAAACATTCGAGAATATCACTGTCCTCACACCAGTTAATTGCATTTATTGCTTAAAATAACTGTACTGTACTGCAGTATTTATTTATTTATTTTATTATAACATCTACATTGTAATAAACAGGCTTAACCTAACACATCACATGTACCTAACTTAAAAACTAGTGTACTGTAGTACTGCTGTAGTAACTTCTTCATCATATAATATTTCTGAGCTGATCCATAAAAAGCCGTAGTTTGATCCACTTGTACAGTGCAATAAATGCATTATTACGCAATGACACCATAGCTTCGCACTATTATGTATGCCAAGCGTTTTTTATCCCCTTGTTTATTTTTATATAATAGAAGCTGTTTAAACATAATGGAAAATGAAGTATTTATTAATTTTCCATTTCCGATTAAAAAGCTTCTGTTATGTTTAAATAAATTCAGCCCACACAAATATTAAGGTAAAGTCCGCGCCAAACTTATTGCGGATTTGAAGTGAGCTGCGATTGCTTGTTTGCGCCGGTACAGTCACTTTACGCCCCGATGACACCTGAAACTATAAGTAGTTATAGTTAATGCGACGCTTATTGATACTAACTTCAGATCCGCAATAAAGTTTGGCGTGGATAAGATAAAAATTCGTAAATACGAATTCAAAAACATCACTACTCTATACACTTAGGGTCGATTTTTCCATCCCTGGTTAAAACTATTTGTTGGACAAATGTTAGCGCTTTCAACGTCACTCGTGTGACTTCTGAAACGGATAGTGATTTATTAATTGACTTTATTTGAGAATTGTAAAATCGGCTTTCAGTAGCAAAACCGTTTACCTCGTATAAATAAATAACCTTATACAGAGTTTCTAATAAAATTTGTACTAGATGCTTGTGTAATATAAAACCTATCGTTTTCATTCATCTGTTGCTTATTGCAGATATTTTGATATAATATGTAGTTATATATGTATTTACAGTTTTACGAATCGAAAGACTGAGTGATGGCATGTTAAGTTGTAAACATCGGGGATCTAACTATCTCAGATCAAATAAAAAGTAAAGATACAGTGCTGCGAGCAAGGAAGGTAGGCCGGTGTAAACTGCACCTCGCTCTGCCAGATGAATATCGCGCTGCTTTGAGCAAAACGTTATCAAAAATATAAAAATTCACAAATTTTTTTTTTTTACTGCCGTGGCTCAGCGACCCAAAGTTGGTCTTCACCTCCGATGTGAGAGAACGCCACTGGTCTTGGTTCTGTTATCTCTTGACATTAATGACGTTGAGCTCGTGCAGATCCGCCTCCAGCTCGTTTATCCAGCGATACCTCGGTCAGCTTCTTCTTCTTCTCGATCTTCGCCCAGTCGGTTTACCCGAATATGCCTTCTTGACGCTTCGGTCTGGTCCCATTCTTTCAATGTGGCCAAGCCACTTTCGGGTTGTGTTTAAAGGATGTAATGAATAATATTAATAATAAGTAACAATAATAACGGGATAATTTGAATTATGATTGCAACACGGGCCGGCAGTTGTGCGCATAATGTTTATAAAACCGGCCACACTTTGTCGTTGCCGAGTCACATTTACTTTTTTATTAGATCTGAGCTAACAATATTATTTTATTGCACATTCCTAACTGCCTACATTTCAATACAGATTGTGAGGACTTACAAGACTGTTACTCGTTGCAGTAACTTGCATTTATTAGTCCGCACAATTATCTGATGAATGTGCTCTAAGATCCAATGTCCACTGAATGGAGAATGTCTTAGGCTCTTTGTACACGCCTACTTTTAGCAGTGTTGCAGTCGAGTCGAGTCTCAAATGGTTTACCTTTGCTAGTACAGTAGTATCGATACAGTAAATAAATTAAGATATTTCTTTGCTAGAACCAATTAAACAACTACATTTGCATACATCTTAAGGATTCAGGACATACTTACGTTAATTTAACAGTATTTATTAATTACGTAATTTATTTAGAAGTATCGTGTAATTCCGAGTGATCATTTTGTAAAAGTTTGAAAAATAATAAAGGGTTTATATAATAGCACCATATTCTCGATAACTTTACAATACAAGTTATTTGTCCACACAAGTAAAGGTCAGAACAAGGTCAAAAATGTGCTGAAAAATTCGCGATACATCGATTTTACGAATAGACTCTCTGTATTGATACAAACCTCATCATTGTTGGTGTAGCAGCATGTCGCGCGTTTCAAAGCAGTGCCATTGCATCGATGCTAAAAGTCGCAGTGTGTAAAGGGCCTTATGAGTGACTGATACAAATTAAATCAAAGTCATTGATAAGAGTCTGTCTTGTTAAGGGTTTATTGTTAAGTGTTTCTGTTTACTAATTTCCCGTTTATGACACTTGGTCTAAGCTTATGATGAAGTTAGGAGGCTTTTGTGACTGATGTACATATTTCAATTTTAATCAAATTCATTCATCTATATGGTACTTAAATTGTAATATCTGGTGTTCAGTATGTGTTGCAAAGGAAAAAAAGTAAAAAAAAAATTATATATAAATGTAAGCAAATGTGCATAATAAATTATATAAAATTTTAATGTTTAACTTTTAATGTTTTGGATCTAAATAAAGTATATGTGGTGTGCGATTTTAAGGGTTTTGGTTAATGTCGTCATAGAGATATTTGAGGCACACATTAAAATAGTAAAGAATCACAATTTATTGCCTTAAGTATCTCTATTTTACACGTAAATTATTTTGTTTTCCTTTGTTGTAAATGTAATGTCTACTCATTATAAATCTTGTTAGTGTTAAGATTTGTCGCGTACGTTTTTTATTGGTTTTGGTAATCAGTTATTATTATTGTTATCGTATAAGCTTTGCATTAAATCCATTAAAATGTTTTTAATATTCTGTTATTATTGATCATCGCCTCTGCATATGAAATTGATCAGAAGTTTTGTTTTATTAATATTTTATCTGTAGCAAAAAATTTCAAACGTCTGCGTTATACGTCTAAAAATTCATTTTAAAATGTTGCACGTCGACAACTAATCAATTGCCAGTCTTTTTATTTTATTTATTATTTTCACTGTTAATAATAAAAAAGTTGTTATTTCGTCTAATAATCTTGGAAAATCAAGTTTAATGTTAATTCATTTTACACACTTGCTGCGTATGTAAACTGGTCAAAAATATTTAATGTAAAGACGCATTTAAGCTTACGATTTAAAAATATTTTAAATTATGTGTACCTAACTTAGAGCATCGAAGGTATCTCACGACATGGTCGTGTCGACTCAGAAAAAATAAATTTATCTGTGGGTACCTATCGATATTCACAGAAAATGTTAACTGTTCAACGTATTTGTGATTTCGAATGGTTTAAAGTGTAAAAAATATAGATGGGATAGTTACATATATACTGTAAAAATCCCAACTCATACTTAAATAAGTAATGGCAGTATTTAACTATAACAATGATGTTCAGTTCTCAGTTGTTTCCATTGTATGCAACGTAAATATAACAGTTTTTCGATATCTCATATACATTGACGGCGTCGCGGGCGGAGTACCTAGTAATTTAACTTGAACACTGCAGAATGTTAACTAATATACACCTTAAATGTTTATTTTAACATTATCACATGAATTTAATTATAGTGTTTTACATACTATTATGTTTTATTTCATCACAAAAAACACTTAATCATAAACACATCCAAACTCTACTGCATCCACCCGCTTGTATAGATTTTTTTTTATTTGAATATAGAAGCAGAAGAGCATGGCCACGTGGTGTTAAGTGGTCGCTGCAGCCCATGGACATCTACATACAACCTCAAGCAAGCATAGGTAAGTCTTGTCTGAGGTCGTATGCATTGCGCTGCTACTCCGGAGGCTAGTGGTCGCCTCATGTAAGTGTGGCCGGCAACCGCACCTTTCCACCGAAACACAACAGAATTGGTTCACGACAGAAGTGGGTGCAGCGGTGGTACTTCCTCGGGCGAACCATAATAGTTCTACCACCTACAAAAATAAGTAAATAAATAACGTTTCACACTCATAGCCCCACAGTAGGATAGTTCCGTTATACCCTGTGTCGTCTACCCGGGTGGGACACACAAAGACAGAAACACAAACACCCAGACTGAAAACAGAAATCTTAAACTCATCATTCAAATTTCTGTTTCGCCGGGAATCGAACTCGGGACCCTTCGATCGGCAGTCCGGCATGGTAACCATAGCGCCACACGGGATTTCTGCAGATAAACGCTATACACTCAGCCCCACACTAGGATTCCTTGTGACGCCCTGTGTCGTGGGTACCATGAACACACACAAAGATTGAAACACCAACACCCAGACCGAGAACAGAAATTTAAACTTGTCACTCCTGATTCGCCGGGAATCGAACCTGAGATCCTCCGACTTGCAGTCCGGCATGGTAACCATTGCGCCACAGGGGTCGTCAATATATTAGATACAGACTCAACATGAATAACTTGTTCATAAAAATTCAGCAGCGTTATAAACCTTTACCTACCAGTACATCAGAAAAAGCCAATGATAAATATAGATCTATTTATTATTGGCTTTTTCTACTTTCTATTATCTTTCCGTTTATAAACTTATCCTTTTTGCATATTGTTTGTGCAAATAATTTTGATGTTTCGTAACATCTGCCTGTGATATCACACTTTTTTGAGACCGAAGGGCAATTGTTAATACAATAATCGTTTTAAACAATAGAAACAAATTCATAATACACATGCAATAGAAACTAGAATCAGAGCCTTGTCCGAAAGAACATTATGTAAAGGCAACTATGTATAGAAAAGTGCCTTTACTCTATTATATTACCTACATATTTTGTTAATAAAATAAAGACATAATAATATGTTCAGATTTAACGCTAACGCTTCAAAAGCTTAAACACACAAATGCGTTTGGCGTCGTTCACGTAGGAACGTGCGGGCGCGCGCGCGGGTACTTGGCACTAGGCGTGTGTAACTCTTTACTGAAACGACTCACTGTTACGAAACATTTAGGTGTTACAAAAGATTGGAACATTATTAATGTTTCGAATGTATCATTTGTAACTGGAACATTACTTGGCTCTTTGTTTAGCGCGTTCGAAGCCATATAAGATTTAATATGACTCACTGAGACATACTGAGCAGTGAGCAACATCGTAGCGAGAGAGAGCGGGAAAACAATAAATTATAAGCAAGTTAGAATGAGACAGGGAATGAGATAAGCCACACTTTACAATCTTCGGTACCGACATTGCCTGTGTACGTATTATTGATTACTGCGGCGTTTGCATGTTTTGGGGCGGTCAGTCAATTTTTTTTCGCTCATGCGCTAAATGCGCTTGTTTTTGTAAATAATTACTAATTAGTAGGGACGGAATACTTTACGACCATCTGTGCGTTTATGTTTATTGTTTTACAATACGTGCAACTAATTACTAGAGACGGAATATTTTAAGACCATCCGTGCTTTTATTTTATGTTTATTGTTTTACAATACGTGTAACAATTGTGCACAACGTGAAAGCTGTGTGAACCTATTTTGTTCAATAGTTAAAAAATAGTTTATGATGTCTATAGAAATAAGATTTTAACTTTTTGTTATCTTTCGAAGATACGTTAAGAAATGCTTAAGTTTTGGCAAACCAGGTATCAGCGTCAACTGCGTTTTCAACTAGTTGACTGTTTACAAATAGAAGTTTCGTTAACTAAAAAATAACAGTTTAAAAAACACACTTTTATAAGTAATATCTTAAAATCGCTTTTTTTTACAATATAATGCACATTTTTACACTATTTTTAATTCAAATTTAGTAAAACTTATTTTCTATTTTTTAGTTGAAATTCTTATTTAAGCGTGGTTTTTAGTTTTTTTTAAACTATCATTTATTTTAAATAAAATATATATTAGTGATTTTTCATAGGTCCTCGATAAATCTACAAAGTTTGAATAAAATCTGGCCGTTTAAAGTAAGTCAAAATTGCACCCAAAAGAGTCGGTTACAAACTTCACTTGTAGCTAATATAAAGCGACGCGTGTAAAAAACCGTCAACGACCCACCTAGTTCCTCGGTTCATCCGCAACGTGCCGTATCAATCTGAATTTTGTATCTTGAACGCAATGTTCCAAATGTCCCAAATGATGCATAACAGTGTTTCGAAACAGTTGACTGATAGAGATGCAAATGTTCCAATCGCAAATATGTAACAGTTCTCCCACGCCTACTTGGCACTCATATTCACATTGGCCATGAGGCGTTTCCGCGAATGTTATCTAGCGATAAAATCAAATAACCTCAATTCGCGATTAAATCGCGCGCTCCGCCTCGACGTGACCACACGAACATCTCACGCGTTTGATATTGTTGCGAGCGCACCGTGATAGCTAGCCCGCTACTTAGACCGCACGTGCGTTTCGTACGTAAACATTTGAATATTACGCCATATGCTTGATATTTCGTGACCGCGAGTCAACGGGAACAAGCACTTTGTCAGTACTATAGATTTATTATGACTTTGACTTATAAATAAAAGGCGTAGTGACGACTAATGTTTTTATTCAGTAAATGACTAGATTAGACGAACCTACATATCTAAGAATCGTATACTATAATCACAAATTGAGATCAGATCAGAAGCGAGTAATATCCTCTTATAGAAATTTCGTAAAATAAATTATCTCAATAAATAGCTACAAGAATACATTATTTTACGTTACTAATACATATATAAGTATAGCTCTTAAACCTGACGAATGCCGGTGTACCATTGTGGAGGTGTACTTATTGCAGTCTGTCAGGTTACTATAGTTCAGGGACGAACCTTTACGTATCATGTCATTTATCTAAAGAAATGTTTACTGAGGTCACAGACGTGTCATCAAATAGTTTTGACATTGTGATTATTGGGAAAATAATAATAATAATAAGCGTTTCCTGGTGATATAATACTTTACACTTTTTTTTTCGTAATGCATAGTGAATATTGTGATCAGTGCCGTGCCTAATATATTATTGTGTTGTGTTGCGCGTGCCATCGGTTCGCCATCGCTATAGTTACTACCAGGTAGCTGTATGATACCTTAGGAAACGCACACAGAGACTACACAACCCTGTTACCGTGGTAAATCGGCATTCTTGAAATAAAAGCTATAATTTGTAATAAATAGGTTCCATGAAGGGCCGTAAGTATACGAAATTTTAGTAGCTATATTAGTACTTAGTAACTATATTACTACCAGGAAGCTTTATGATACCTTAGGAAACGCACACAGAGACTACACAACCCTGTTACCGTGGTAAATCGGCATTCTTGAAATAAAAGCTATAATTGTAATAAATAGGTTCCATGAAGGGCCGTAAGTATACGAAATTTTGCCGATTTCTCTGATTTACCTGATTTAACACATGAAATTTTGCAGCAAAATCAGCGAAATCGGCAAAATTTCGTATTCAGCTTCATATTCTTAATATAGTAGGTAGTACATACATGATACTATGATATTATAATTCCTGATTGATATAATAAGTGATGTCAATAATGTGATTGCCAGCCACGTTAATTTTGGAAGTTTGGATTTATGTAAAAGGCCGTATTGGACGCCAGACCTTCAAATGTGGACAAGCAAACTGCCCCCATGTTTGCATTCGCGTTAGAACCCTCCCCTGCATTGTTGGCACCTACTGTATCACCGTTTGCCGTCATTTCCACCTGCACGTCCGCAGTCGCCCTGATATCCTCATCCGCTTCTGTTCTCATATCCGCAGCCGCCCTCATATCCACATCCGCAACTGCCTCCATAGCTACATCCGCAACTACCCTCATTTCCGCAGCTGGCCCCATAGCTACATCTGCAGCTCCTCTCACTTCCACAGCTGGCCCCATAGCTACATTCGCAGCTGCCCCCATATCCACATCCTGATTCGCCCGAACGTTCAGGTCAGCTGCGCCTGCAACTACGCTGTCTGCACGTTCATTTGTAGCCTTCAGTGTATCATTTTCTCTGGTCTCCATCCTGGCGTTAGCGTTAACGCTATTCAGAGTTGCAATGTTATTGGCAGTCCCGTTTGCATCGGCGGGCTTCTTATCTGCTGCTTCTGAGAACAATAAAGTATTCACAACTTTATAATTTCGATATTATAAAATTGGAAAGGACACAATGACATCAGCAATACATAGTCAAATTATTTTAGCAGTCGAACACAAGTACAAAGTTAGTATGATATTCAAAATATATCAAAAATGAAAAATGTTACCTGGAGTCTGGCTTGTGGGCAAGATGTCGCCTTCAATGGGCCCAGCTGTCATAAACTCTCTCATGTCTATCTTAGACAAATCGAGGGGCTCTGTAAAAAAAAATGTTGGTTTCAACCAGAGGAAATGTTGTTACAAAAGTAGGGTATTAGACACATTTTCGGAAAGTGATTGAATTACATCTTAGTATAAGCATTTGCACGGGTGAAGGGGATAAACTTACTTATTTCAATTCCAAAATTTTCGCGGTAAAGTGGATAAAAGTTTTAATAAATTGTAATGCTAATACAAATTAAAATAACAAAATGATGTGTTATTGTTTTTGCATATCAACAAAACCTTTGTTTTGCTACACTAATAACCTAATCTAAAATAACTCGACTTGCCCAGGTGGGGGTCATGACCCCCATGAGCTCCCCGCCTGGATCCGCCACTGACTTCAAAATATATAAAATGATTATTTAAATCATCTTAACTTACCATTAATAACAGGTTGAGCGCCTTTGTATGGCCCACATACAAGGCATACTTTGGTAACGCATAGCTTGAAATGTTCCATGACCTGCTTCGAAGGACCGCATGGCTTAAATCTACAATTGAGATCCTGAAAAACAATATTAAGACTTAAAACGATGCTATACCAAAACGTCCAAAACTCATCTTAAAGATGAACGTTGATCTTTTGCCATACAGTATTATTCTATTATAGTCTATGCAGCTGAGTCAAAAGGGCGCGGTGGATGTGAGACGGGTGATCACGGGTGACTGCCAGTGGCAATAAATTTAAGGCGAGTTTTCGTGCTTCGCATTTTGAAGACAACTCTCGATTCCGGTTGTTACCGGTAAATAACAGTCGTTAAACCTTGTCGGAGACCTTAAAAGCGATTTGAAAACATCCGAGAGTGGGTTGGCCACTAACCCGCATTGGAGCAGCGTGGTGGAGTAAGCTTCAGGCCTCCCTAATAATGGAGAGACCCGTGTCCAGCAGTGGGACGCAAAAAGGGTTGCAGCCAATCCATTATACATACAATCAAAAACATTTTTAACTATATAAAAAATATGAGGATGTATGGAAAATTTGGAAGAAACTCACCTCACAATAGTTGATATGCAGATAGATGTTCCTGAAGTAGAGGCACCTTAGGTTGATGCAGCGCCAGTTGCCGCCCAGCCGCAGCCGCCTCCTGAAGCAGAAGTGCGCCTGCAGCAGCCCCGCCAGCACGTCCCGCTCCAGCAGCTTCCTGTCCACGAACGACAGCGGCTGCGACCGCACTGCGACCGGAGTTCTCACCTACACGGACATTACCAGTACTTATTCACCGCTTTAAGTATAGGCGACCATTAGGTCGACAATAGGTGGGACTACGACGAGAGTCCTCCCCTACGCAGGTCATCAGAAGTACCTACAAATTCATCGTCATAAGTATAAGTGGCCGGTCACGATCACGACCGAACTGTGCCGGAATTTCTCACCTAACAGAACATTACAATTACAGGCATGTTCAAACCTAAGCAGTATTCGCTGCCGCTGTGGTTAGTGTTACATACCGCGCGGGTTTCGCTTAAGTATTTAGTATGAGTCCCTGTAGCTTCGGGATTAGGAATAGAGCTACGGTAAGAAGCGACTAAAAGGGGGCTTCCGGGGTTGCGGGCGGTGAGAGCGAGAGCGCGACCCGTCCAACCAGCAGTCCCGGGAAGGACGACGGTGTGTGAGAGGCCGCATGCCGCTGTAAGCATCGGAAGGTGCAGGAAAGCACATCTGCTCTCCCAAAGATGGTGGACCCTTCTGAGCGCCGCGCGTGGATGACACAGGTGCGTTCCACTGGAGATCCCGGAGTTCTCTCCAAGCACAGAGGCAGGACGGCAGGACACCGAGGGGGTTTTAGTGAGGTAAATCCCACGAGCTTCTTATCTTTTCATCAACAGATGGCCGCACTTACCTTTAACAGTTTACCCAATTCCAAAAATGACGAGAACTGGGATACTATAAAAAAAAACTGACGATAATATGGAAGTTTACCTAATATCACCACTACTATCCCACTGGCGTGTTACGTTGGCGTTATGCCTACGTTGCAGCTACGCAAACGCGACGTAATCGTTGCGATTTTATAACGACTATAAAAAACCGCAACATCGACTTTGCGTTGGCGCGACTGTGACGTTGCGAAGTCGCAGCGTGAATTCTTGTAGTCTGAGACTCGCGTCGCGGCGTCAACGTCGCGTTTACGCTGCATCAACGTTGGAGAAACGGTTGAATAGCACGCTTGACCCGGCAAGCGAACGCAAACGATCCACCCATGAGGTGAGATGATAATGACATGTCGGAGGCCTTATGGGCGGTTTGGAAACATCCGGCAGCGGGTTGGCCACTAACCCACATTGGAGCAGCGTGGTAACTCTACTATTCTACAGCTCCAGGCCTTCCAAATAATGGAAAGAGACCGGTACCCAGCAATGGGAAGCTAAAAAAGGTTACAATAGGAGCCAGCCGTTATAAGTATGGATGGGTGTTGGGTATTCTTTCACTTAAAATATTGAACTAATATAATATAATTCTATAATTTACAATGTAATTAATGTAAGAATATATGGATGTATTGTCGTACCTGTTTACGCAAACTTTTTATCGCACGGCTGTACGAAACGGTGACTCGTCTTCCGGCCCTGGGCGGTACAGTGGGAATAGTTTTCGCTTGTACTGCTTTAGCAGCTTCACCCAGAAGGGATGGCTCAGATGGCTTCCCCTGGCGGATCGCAGCGGCCTGCATCTGTAACAGGGCCGCCACACCGTAGATCGCGGCCGGTCCGGTGTTCGGTTTCGCCTTCGCCGAGCGCTGCATCAGTTCGACAAAGGCGGGCGCCGCAGGACGCTTGCAGGCGGCAGCCTGACCCATCAGTTCACGTTGACGGGTCAGCGCAGCCTCGCGTCTCACTTCTGCCTCGCGTAACAGGCTATCTACAGTGGAGCGCGGAGCTTCTACTTGCCCTGGTGGCCCACTTTGCCCGGGCTGCATTGTAACCTCGGCCTGTCCAGTTGATACTTCAATGTTCGCAGAGTTTTGAGCGGGCGGCATCTCAGGCAGGGCGCGCTGTTCATGCGACACATCTTGTTCGGCTTGAACTTCAGGTGGCACAGCTTGCGCGGGAGCCTCGATCTGCTCTTGCAACGTTACTGGGGGCTCGGCTTGCGTAGGCGCGTCTATCTGTTCCTGCAACATCGCAGGAGGCTCGCCTTGTGCAGGCACCGCGTGCTGCCGTTGCAACATCATAGGAGGGGCAGCTTGCTCGGGCATCCTCTCAGGTGGCATTATCTGGTGTCGGCGCAAATTTAGCGGTGCAGCCTGTCTCAATGGCACGGCCGGCGGCACGACTAGTCCTTGCCGCACGCCAGACCGGCGCAACGGACGTGACCAATGAAATAACGGCGAGCCGGGGCCGGCTAATGCATACCCAAACGAGGGAGGCATTGCAGTAGCTGATCTCTACATGCAACAACAACAATTCCTATGTATTGGTTCATAACTCTAAAGAAAATGGCTACGAAAAGAAACTGCAGCAGTATATTCCTGTTAATTTACGAAAAAAGTATATGTACTAACTAAGGTACGAGTATTTTATTGCAGGACTGATAAGAGGCATCTTGTTGTCCTGTTTTATTTTAATTTTCTTGTATTTTTGAGTCATACACTCATAACTAACGAAGAAAAAGTTAGTTGTATTTTGTTCAATGTAAAGATTAATTACAGTGACAGTTTAGTGAAATAAAATAACAACATGAAAACATGGCTTTCCAGTTTGCTGACAAAACCCCATCAAACATGTAAAGTAGCCATTGCCTTATGCAAGTATCTAAGTCAAAGTCAAATTCTTTATTTGCATGAACATGGGTAGGAAACGATTACAAAATTCGCATTTTGATCTGCCAAGTTCTGCCTGTTGCATGCAAAATATATAATCAAAATATATTAATCAAATCATCTATACATGCATTATAATTGATTTCGAGTTATTACATACTAGCTCAATAAAGATTACGATTCGCAAATATGTACATGTACATACATATACAGTATCTGACTGACTTGACTGGCTCATTCTTATGGTTCACTAATTTTCACTATTATTATGTTGCCTGGTTTCAATGAAAACGGGAAAAAAATCCGCGGTCCCAGGGGACATGACCCCCCAAAATCCATCAGTCATGCATAGACGGAAGGCAAAACAAGCCAATTTGGGAAACCTCTTAACCTCTTCCCCCAAATTTCTTAGTGACCCCAGCCCCAAATCCTTGGTTAATTGAAGGCTGCGACCGCGCCTGCCACTTCAGTAGATGACATTGTTGATTAAATAAGCCAATGAGTCTTTGAAAAAAATCAATTAGTATTGAAACAATTTATTTTGATAATGGTGTAAGTGACACAAGCTTACTTTTGACACGGGTGTGTTCATGATTTTGAGTGGGGTTGTGCCAAAGAGCTAACTTAAGTTATCACACATTCTGGTATCATAAATTACTATCTCGCTCTGCAAAATGCCACTCGCTTATTGCAACTGAATAAAAGTAGGCAACAGCGAACTGATTTAAAAGCTAGAGATGAGTCAATATCTTCCTCTATTTTGTTTTAATCTAAGAGTTAGGTATGTAAAGTGTTTCTGAAAGCAGCACCTGTATAGAACTGGGAGTACTATTTAATATTTCCCACTTCCCACTCTCATCTTTTTCTTTGCATAAGCTATTCATTACTTGTTTACATAGTCGGCTAAGAGCAACAGACATAATACAGTGGAAGGCATTGGAGAACGCCTTAACGGCACTGAATGAGAAGTCATTCTGTAAAGTCAATCATAAAGTTAACTATCAGTAAATGTGTAAAATGTAGGTGTCTCATAAGATCAGAAATAAAGGCTTTATTATTATTATTATTCATTATTTCACATATTGGCCACGCCCATTTTCTTTTTGCACAGACTCAATGAATATGCATCCTCTCTAATCAATTAATTGGTTAATTCAGGAAAAAAAATGTTAGGACTGCTGTGCATATTTACAATTTTGTAGTGCGATTATAGAATATATTTGTTTAAGGATATTGTGTATGTTTTTTGCAACAGAATGTATTCAACAGGTTTCTTTTAAATATACTAAGGTACTCCTAATCTTAGGCCTACCAACAACTTTTTTGGGCAAAATTAAGAAAATTAACTATTATTTTATTCCCAAATAATGATAGCTTTGACTGCATATTATATTTATTTGTTTACCAACGCATTTTGTTTATTTTGGATAAATTACCTTGCTTGGAAGAGGATCTCTGCAGAAACGAACGACCAGACGAAATGACGGAACTTAATACTTTGTATTATATTTAAGCCTAATGGCTGGTGGATCACACAGGACTTGCATTACATTTTTAAAATCAATTATTGATCGACTGTGTGGGATAGAGAAATACTGATATGTAAAGAAAGGCGGGCGAATCCAGCTGACATTTTAAATATGACAAAATTGACATGACAAATGGATTTGACAATCAATTGACTGACGTCTGACGGGAGTTAATACGTTAATACTAGGGATGGCCAAAAACTGTCTAAACATTATCTATAAAAAAATGATCGATATTTAATGGAACTGAAACATATTTTTATCTCACTTCGAATTGTATGGATGGATGAATGCTGGTTAGGTACAGGAAAATTAATGAAATCACAAAAACTGAAGAGAAACACCATTCTCTCTCTAGGAAAGTACTGTATGGAGTGCCTCAAGGAAGTATTTTAGGCCCTTTACTTTTTTTAATTTATATTAACGATTTTCCTCAAGCAGTAAAAGAACCGATGATACTATTTGCTGATGATAGTACAGTAATATTTACAAATGAAAACACAGGTTCCTTTGAAAGTAATATAAATAATTGTCTTGAATCACTGATAGAGTGGCTAAATAGTAATAATCTTAAAATTAATCTTGATAAAACAAACATAATGACATTTAAAAATAGAGTATCATACGGACAACCAGTAAATATTAACTATAAAGGAAAGTTGATATCTGAAATAGAAACAACAAAATTTTTAGGACTATACATAGACAGCAGATTAACGTGGCAGTCACACAAAGAACACGTTTGTAAACAATTAAATAAGTTTTCTTTTGCTTTATATAAATTGGCCAAAGTTGTAAGCAAAACGGCGGTTCTAAATGCCTACCATGCGTACGTAGGTGCAACATTAAGATACGGTATAATATTCTGGGGAAACGCGACTGGAATTCAAACTGTGTTTAAGGCTCAAAAAAAATGCATTCGAGCAATATGTCAATTACAACAAACGGATACTTGTAGGCCACATTTTCAAAATTTAAAAATAATGACGCTCCCTTCCTTATATATTTACGAGATCTCTTTAATGGTCAAAACAGAAATCACAAAATATGAAACCCTTAAATCAAAAAGACATAACAGTAAATTATGTTCAATCGCTTCCAAAACAAAACAATATCATAACAGTGTCTTTTGCATGGGACCAAAAATATATAACGGTCTACCGGAATTCCTCAAAATTAAAACGGGCAACGAATTTAAAAAATGACTTAAAAAGTATTTACTGAAAAAGGCGTATTACTCAGTCACTGATTTCATAAACGATAAAACGGCATAAAGGAATTCCATAAAAACCT
The DNA here is from genome assembly GCA_911387765.1 of Pyrgus malvae. Lineage (NCBI taxonomy): Eukaryota > Metazoa > Arthropoda > Insecta > Lepidoptera > Hesperiidae > Pyrgus > Pyrgus malvae. The sequence goes on from OU426953.1 coordinate 24,094,380, forward strand.
GGGAGGTTTTTTTTCCGCCGGCTTTTTTTCCTCTCTGTGTACAAACACCCTGTGATATGGGTACCCAAAGCTGACGATCGGAACCGATCCGAAATATAAATAAATAAATATTTTTATTTTTATTAATAAAAGGCGCAATATGGGACAAATAAAAATAATATTAAAATAGATGTAAATGTACATTTCGTAATTGTATTATAGTTTAGTTTTTTTCCTTTTATATTTTTATCATTGTATATTTGCATACCTCATGGAAGTTAAATATGGCGAACTAAATATATATAAACAACTTTGTAAACACCCATATTTGTGCAAATAAATGTCTTTGTCTTTGTCTTTGAAAACTTTTAGCAATTGTTTGCACAGAGTTTCAAATAACGCACACCTCTGCATCGAATGAAAAGGCAGCCTCATTGACCTCATTGTAAAGTAACAATCAAAGCTTCAAATACCGCTATAAAATTAAAACGTTATCGACTGTTTGTGTCGATACCGTTTCGAGAAACATAACGTTTTACAACTAAGCGTTATTTACCTATCACAATAACGCTATATCAGTAAACGCTACTTAGAAAAATATCGATATTAATAACAATCTAAATAACGTTATATCTACGGGGGATAACAGACAGTGAGCGCGACGTTTCAAATTGTGCATACTCTTGTGTATTTTGGTTAGCGGTGGATTTTAATAAAAATAGACCGAATGAACAAAAAAAAACGAAATTGGAAGAAACAAGCTGACAACCTCGCTTAGGAATAAAGATATTATACCGTTATTTATTATATATTATTTAGATATCGATATTCCATAACGCTATTCTTTTGATACCGCTATTCGTCTTTTCGATGGGTTTAACTTGTACTGTAATTTTTACAAGGGTCAATATTTATATTTGACAGCCTCCGTGGCGTAGTGGGTGATGAGCCGACTGCGAAGCGTGAGGTCGTGGGTTCGATTCCCACCCAGGACAAATATTTGTGTGATGAACATGACTATTTGTCCTGTGTCTGGGTGTTAATTTATCTATTTAAGTATGTATTTAAAATTATATAAGTATGTTTATCAGCTTTCTGATTACCATAGTACAAGCTCTGCTTAGTTTGGGATCAGATGGTGTTGTGTGAATTGTCCAAAGATATTTATTTATTATTTATTATTATTATTATTTATTTATTGAAATTGAAGCACATCAATTATTCGAGCTAATGTGAAAGTGTTTAGTCTGTTATATTTATCACTAAATGTGCCCTGTAGTTTAACCCGCGTTATAGCATGATGTTTTATTATAGCTTCAAATCTTCCTCCATAAATGGACTATACAACACTAAAGTATTTTTTCAATTCAAACCAGTAGTTCATGAGAAACTTTTAAACTAACAACCTATTTTTATTTATTTATGTGAAACACCTTAAATTAAGAGTCACAAAGAGTTAACCTTAATGCCCATTGGCATTGTCTACCAGTGGACCGTGGGTGATAATGATAATTTTTAACTATTTTAATATAGTTATTAAGTTATGTTGTGCCAATATAATTGCATCTTTATTTTTTCGACATAAGTAAATAAAGTATGAAAATGTACAGTATTAAAACTTAAGAAATAAACCCAATAATAAAATATCGATATTCTTGACACTGCCAACATCCCTATTGTATGCTGTCATAAGAGGACAGTGACAGATCAAACAAGTGCGCAGATTGCATTATGCAGGTATCGATTTTTTGCTGCGGTAAGTACATTTCTCCACCAACAAGAGCATCAAAGTTACTGACTCACCCTTCAGTAGAGACGGCATAGCGCCTCGCTTCGATACATAATTTTTGTGCCAAATCGGGTGCGGGGGGAAGAACGCACACATTTTGATTTTGTCACACATTCACAAATATTCTGTCATAGCTACAACATAAGTACATTTCTAAATATGTCAATTTCAATTAACAACGTTATTTTTTATGCACCGGTGTTGTAAAACTAGAAAGCACATTGTGGACGTTGGGACGAGGGGTTCGCCCGTAAATTCCACTCCTCTGACGGGTGTCATACCTCCTGTCTTACTTTAATGCTCTAAGCCACCAACCCGCATTGGAGCAGCGTGGTGGAGTAAGAAGCTGGCCTGCCCAATAATGGGAAGAGACCCGTGCCCAGCAGTGGAACGCAAAAAGGGTTGGAGCCAAGTAGTACATTACAAACAAAGTAATATTTTGTTGTTATTTGTAAAAAATACGTAGACAAATTTTATTAAGATCAGGCTAATTCGTCTATTAGATCCATTGAATGTATAGGAACCGTAGATTTTTTATATCGTAGTCAAAGCATGTCAAAGTCATGTCAAAGTCATAATAAATCTATGACAGGAATCTACTAATTTAAGAATTTAAGAATAAAACATAATCAGTTAACCGTAGTTAACATTATCATAGAAATGTTAACTACGGTTAACACATGTGGACGAGACAGGGGTAAAACCATAGCATACCATAGTTTTACCTTAAGTCGCAGCTAAGTTTTTTTTACAAATTTTTAATAAAACCCTAGATTGTTATACGTCTTCGGATAGCTGATGAAACGTAGATATTTTTAAGCACATCTGCGGAACTGGCGCCACATATTTTTTTTAAGATAGGTATCCATTAAAGAAAAATAAACTTTTTAAATTTTTATTACTTTTTTAAATTTTAATCATCTACAACGACTTACTTATTCATTGAATCATTTTAAGTACAATGTAAAAATCAAGTAATAGTAATAATAAGACTTAGACATTTTAAAATATCTAAGCTAACGGCTGAAAATCGGGATTTTTTTGTAAAAAAAATTTAATTCAAATATCTCGAAAACGGTTAGATTTAGGATAGAGTGTGTTAGTTCACAACATTCGATTCCCGAACGAAACTTTCCTCCTACCTACATCCCAACTATCACGGCACCTGGAGGTAGGACGAAAAATCATGACGTGAAATCGTGAATTCGTGACGGACAGTGAGTCGTCTACTGCACCGCGCCGAGTTAGGTCGAGCTACCGAAGTTCCCTTCAACTACGCTATTCAGTACGGCTATCATCAGCAATCTCAACATTTTATTGTGTGTGTCGCATACCGAGTGCATACGCATCATCACTTCGCAAAGAAAATCAACATATGAAGGATATTGGAAGAACGGAGTACGCGCGCGTATCTACCACCAAAACGCGAAAATACGTGAACCAGGTATTTCCCACACCCATTCTTTCTATATCCAACAGAGTGTGTCATAGTGAATCCTGTCAGAAATGATATAAACTATGTGTAAACTACACGTCCATAACGGGAATTGGTCGACTTAACCAGTAACCTTGTATATGTGCTGTATGCTTCGCCCAAAAATAGACTGACAGATTATATCATTTTGTTAAGTGGTGTAATAAAGTGTCAAATAAATAAAAAATGGACACAGGCCGTTCTTGAACATTCATGCTCGTTGGAGCCATATATGAAGACATGGTGTTAGCTGAACAAGATAACTGGAAATGTCCACAAGTGAAGCTTATTCATATTTTTAATTCGACGACCCGCTCAATGGCTACCATACCGGACTGCCGTTCGGAGGGTCCCGGATTGGATTACCGGCGAGGCATAAATTTGAGTGATGAGTTCAAATTTATGTTCTTGGTCTGGGTGTTTGTGTTTGTCTTTGTGTGTACATGGCGACGCCCCACAACATAGGGTATCTACCTTACTGTGGGGCTATGAATGTGAAACATTATTTAATTCAAGGCCTGAAAGCAAGATTACTTTCATTATTAAAGCCCAGAATAAAGGTGTAGAGAACAAAAACAACGGTTTATAATGATCACATAATTATATTATAAAATGATTTAATTACAATAAACAGAATAAGTATCATGTACCTACACTACGAACAACTTACATTACGCAGAAGCGGACAGGATGTACTCTTCTCATATTTACAATTTGTACATTGAGCGCTCGATTCGTTCATCGTAATACTTAACACGTAATACGTAGTCCTTCGCGTCGCTAACGAAATCATCGACAATAAATAGTGCGGGGGAAGGGGACACGAGCGGCAGGGGTCGGGGCGCGCGCCGCCCCTAGGCTATATGATACACGGCGGCGCGGGGGCCTCGGCCACGTGCACTACAACTGCTCCACGAACTTGGTGAGCTGGTCCTGCGGCGTCATCTGCGCCAGCTGGTCGTCGGGCGGCGGCAGCGGCGCGGGCGGCGCGGGCGACTGCCGCAGCAGCAGCAGCTCGGACGGCGTGGGCGGGCGCGGCGACGGCGTGGCGGGCGGCGACCGCTGCAGCACACCGCCCACCCCGCCGCCGCCGCCGCCGCCGGGGAAGTAGCGCGCGCCCAGCCGCGGCGCTCCGCCCGCGCCCGCGTACGGCGCGCGCATGCCCATCATGCCGCCGCCCACCGCGCCCACGCCGGCGTTGGGCCCCGCCTGCTTGAACCAGCCGCCGGCCTGCGCCGCGTGCGGCATGCCGCCCACGCCGCCGCCCGCCACGCCGCCCACGCCGCCCGCCACGCCGCCCACGCCGCCCGCCACGCCGCCCAGCCCCACGCCGGACACGCCGCCGGGGCCCACGCCCGACACGCCTCCGACCTGCAAGTAACGATCAAGTATTTACTAACGTCATAATTAAGCGGAGCTAATGAACGAAGATATTTATTCATTAAGGCTATAGCAGGAAACTTTAGATCCTTATGTGTGCTAAGGGGCCATCCATAAATTACTTCACACGAAAATTTTGATATTTATCTAAACATTTCAAAAAGTGATGTCACAAACTTTAAACCCCCTTCGACCCGTCGTCACACGATGTCACACTTCGAAACCATTCTTCCACCTCAACATGTGAAGTAATTTATGGATAGCCCCTCAGCGTACATTTCAAATGCATCATCTGGGATATGCCTATACTCGGAGCACAATCGATGCAGACAAAGCATTACCTAACAACCACTGACAAGCAGAAGAGTGGGACTGTCCGAAACATACGAACAAAACGGGATAAAAAGAACAATAAATATACAATTATAAATTTAAAAAACAATTATTGAAAGGGGCACAAAGATTAAAATATTACGTCACTTGCGCGTTTTGCGTTCCATGCTATTTTATAGCATAAAAAAATTTTACTTCGCACCAAGCATCCATGCCCCAAGTATATGTGTCATCATTTCAGCTGTTCATAGTCCCCAACTGCTGGACATAGGCCTCCCCCTAACGTTCACCACTTATCCCCGTTCAGCGCATCATCGCAATCATGATTCAGAAGGTCTATGTGTAATTTTCAAAACTACAAACCTGGGACTGCTGCGGCAACATCTGGTGCATCTGCTGCAACCTCTGCTGCTGCTGCGGCTGCATCATGTGCTGCAACTGCTGCGGCTGCTGCTGCACGCCCAGCCCGACGCCGCCGACGCTGACGTTGCCGACGCCGACGCCCACATTGCCGACGCCGACGTTGCCCACGCCTACGGGGCCGCCAGCCGCTGCTTGCTGGTTTTGGGCGTTCTGTGGACAATATGGAATATTCATTGGTTACATATTATTATGTATCTAGTGTAATAATCCCGTGCCCAATCGGGTTAACGATAAGAGAACCAAATCGGCCGGACACTATATCGAAGACATCAGCCTGTTCATTACTCAAAGGGCCATACTCAATAATATAAAATAATAAAGTATATTTATTAATTTGTCCTTATTTCGGCCTTGTCAGCCTGGACATCGCAAAGGCCTTTGACCGGGTCTAGCACAGGGCCTTTCTCGCGAAGCTTCCATCTTACGGTCTTCCAGTGAGGCTGTTGCAACTGGATGGCAAGTTTACGCTGACGAATGCTGCTCAGGTATGAAGCCCAGTAACGCCGGTGTTCCCCAAGGCTCAGTGCTGGCATATCAATAATTTACATGCTGTAACAATCACGCGGTATACATTGCTATGTAGATGACAGTACGGTGGACGCACTATACACCTGTCGAGCCAATGCCTCTCGGTCACAAGTGGAGGAAAGCAGAATCAAACTTGTGTCTGAAGTCGATAACGCTCTGGTGAGGGTTTTGGAATGGGGTCGTCTTAACCTTGTTGAGTTTAACCTTATGAAGACAAGTTTGTTATAGCGGCCAAGTTCTATGTAAGTTATGGGACAACCTTCCAGCTGGGGCATTTCCAGTGGACTATGACATGGGGTTCTTCAAGAAAGCTGTAAAAAATCTCTCCTCCAAAGCCGGCAATGTGTGGTTCCCCTGGGGTTGCCTGTGTCTACTAACACGTGTGAAACGACACTACGAATTAAAAAACAAAGCACCGGGAGATGACGGTGTCACATTAGAGCAAGCAGGACATAAGCCGATCGTAGTGTCGCCCCAAAAACTGTTTGATGTCGTCTTAAAAGTAAAAATTAGTGTGGGATTATTTATGTAATAGCATCCTAGTCTCCTCCAACTCGAAAGAGTTGATTACGGCATTAACACGGTCACTGTATGACGTCTTTAGTCTATAAATAAAGATTTTAATAAAGCTGTTCTATTATCAATATTATCATGAACATAAGCTACGACAGATTATACAGGATATCGAGTATTATAACCTGCCACTATGTGATGCCTACGTGGTCTTTTTTTCTAGTTGTTCTTTAAAATGTCGTCCCCACTGGGTATGAGTGGGAAAAAAAGTTTAATTCGTCCCCACTGGTGAGGATTGAAACTTTTTATTTCCCACTGGTTCCGCTATAGACAGAGAGTCAAAATACATGAGGATTACAATAAGATATTTCACGGATTGTTAAAATGCTTTAATTACGACTTTCTGAGCAAGACTGAACTATGTTTTTTTAATGAAAATAGTTTTTCCTTGAGTTTTTCAGTAGTAATTATTATTGTAGGTGTTGTTGTAATTTAAATGCAGTACCTATGGTTAATTGATTGGTTGAATAAATGTGTACATATTGTATTTTGAAATTTTGTATTATTAGTGTTAAAAAATTATATGTTTTTAAGTGTTTACATTAGCACTTTATGATCAAATAGAAACACTCTCCGAAAATTGCGGTATAGTTATAGTTCACTAGGATTTAAGGGCGCTGTTCAGTCTAAATTACAGGTTTTGTTACACTGGCAGTATTTGTATAAAATTTATAGCACAACCTAATCGGTTTTGATCTTTATACAGAAATAAGTACATAATTCTGTATTACGTGAGTCGCATTCAGCCAAGATGGAAGAAAGAAAGATGGAATAAAACATACTGATATATTTTTAAAGTGATTATTTATACGGTAAAAACATATTTATTTGTTCATTCATTAATAAATTTATTATTACAAATACAAACAGTACTTTATATAATTAAATAATCATTATAAGAAACTGCACACAGCTTTACTTTTAGTTGGTTCAGTAGAGGATGGTATTCAATGCTTAAAAATTATTATTGTGAAAAAGAAAACTTACTATCCTGTCAGTCACTGACATTTTTTTATATTCAAATCCCAGTTTCAACTCAAGTACAAAAAATTATGTCTTCTTTTAAAACAATTGTCTTCTATTTTACTGTGTAAAATTAGTGTTTTTTTTTCTTTTTGTTGATGAACACCACACACCATTATTTTTGGACCCTTCTTTCTTAATTTTCGCAATTGTATTATGATTCGTGTCTGAAAATAAAAACCATATGCAAATGCATAAGTACCAAACCTACTCAAACCTTGTATCGCAAATCGTAAATTAATGAAAATATTACACATAATCATTATTTTATGTATAAAATACATGCATATTAAAACTTTAATTGCTAAAAACATTGATAAATCCATTAACGTGCAGTAAATCATAATGAGGTAAGCGGCAACTTTTCCGATACCCGTTATGGGTCAATAATAGGGCTTCCTTTACTTTTCTCTTTCTCGCAATACTTATAAATAAAATAAAATAAATAAACCGAAACTGGTTTTTACGGCTTAATCCGAATTTCGGCAATGATATCAGTTTGAGAGAAAAATCAAGGAAACGTAATAATTTTTTTATCTTAAAATCAATGCTAGAAACCAGGGATCTTAGGGAGCTCCGTAAGCGTAACCGAAACTATAAAAAATTATCCGTAACCGTAACCGAATCCGAAATAGAAGTTTCGAATAATATCGGATAGGGGATAAACTTAAATTATATTATGGTAAATAAATATAGGCAACGCACATTCTAAATTTAATTCTAATTTTAATATTTTCTTTGAATACGAAATTACTGATTAAGGATACGTAATAATTTTGTTATTACATTTTCATTTTAGGTAGACTAGATAACACTCAATATATATATGTCGTGAATTTATTATATCATGGAATATATTTCTTATAATGGTTAAATAAGTTTAGTAACTCAATGATTACATTTTGCAAAGTGGGTAAATGGAAAAGCTGACGTCACGATTATTTGTTAGTTCTGTTAGTTAGCTAATGGGGTAAATGTGTACTAAGTAAGCGCGCAGGTAATGTCTATTGTAATGCCTTAAACTGAATGACAGCGGATAGCGGAGCAATATCTATAGCTGTCCTTGTCGCACGGAGCGGTCGACGGCGCTCGCCGCTTTCGTTACCACTCACAAGTAGCCAACCGTACTTATCTATCTAATAAATAATAGTAAAAAAATGCTTTTCCATTCTCAAACAAGTACTACCTATCATATGGATAATATAATTTTTTCATTTCAAAGCTCTATATCTCCGAAAGTATATCACTATCGACATTTCATCATAAAACAATTTTTTTGTAATACCTCCATAAATTACGTGAGGTGTTTTTTTTTTAAATTTTCTGTCCCTCCCTCCCCCTGATGAGATGTCGTGAGATTTTATTCAATCCCCTCCCCCATCCCCCAATCTCACGTGAGATTTTTCAAAATGTGGGTTTCTTAAGTAATCGCGTTGGATTGTTATTGTAAAAAAAAATCGTGCTTTTATTCACGATTAGTTAAGACTAGTTAACCAAGTAATAATTTAACGTCGTATAAAGGTTTAGTAAACGTTATCTGAATACCATACATCGCAATAGTTAAGTCATACTAACGTTATAATAACGTTTACTAAACGCGAAAATGGCCCCAGTTATACGACCTAAATGGTCGTATAATGGTCATACAGAAGTCTCCAGCCAACTTCGTTAACGTCATTCAAAAGTCGTACAAATGTTATGGGATAACTATAACTTTCGACGCTTTGTTGTATTGTGGTCGTACAGGTGTTACTGAATGACTAAAACGTTTTATTTGAGTCAATAGTTTCGTTTCAAGATTTTAGTGTAAAATAAATAATTACAAGGAAATAAATGCTAGCTGAGTTTATGTTATTTTCATATCTTACTTACTTTATCTGTCTCTCATGCTATTTAGTTCGACTGGGAACTGAAGTTTTATGATAATATACCTATGTGAATACTATTAAGATTTTCATGCCCCCTCGTAATTTTGTGTTTAAATCAATAGATTTTTATTAATAAATATAGGTTTTTTTCCAAAAATGTCCGACATATTGCTTTTGTCGCAAACTTACCTCTGTACGACCTGATGATGATGATAATGGTCGCCATGACAGCTAGCTATTAGGGTTCCGCAAGAAACATAAAAAAAACTTTTTTCATATTGCCAATATTCACCAAAATTCTCGTTAATCTTCGTCTCCACGATTTTTTTGATTCCATTTTCGTAACAAAATTTTATCAAAAGTTCGTAAATATGTCCGCCTAGTCATTATAAAGTCAAAACCTGATTTAAATGCGACTGCAAGTTTGATTAAAGTCAGGACATGACATTAAACGAACATCATGTAATATAAAGGTTATATTTGAGTCGTCAGTAAACAACCATGTCATTTAAGAGTCTTTAATTGACCGCTGTAAAACAATATAGTGATTGTTATATAAACGTCTCTGTGATAATGTCTATACAACATGCACGTTATATAAATGTCATATAAAGGTTTTTCAAAGACATAATTTGGTCTGTTCCAAACATTTATCGGACTATAAAGTTAGTATGACTATTGCTTTGTCGTACAAACGTTTTAGCTAAGAAGTAATATAACGTCATATAGTTTAGTCACCCCAACGTTGCTAAGACCAGTTTACTATGACATATTCGTCGCACGACTAATTAGTTACATTAAAAACATCTATAGGACCTGGTAGTCATATCATTACCATTGTAAGACTGCTATCCATCTTTAGGTCGTACAAGTCAAGACTCATACGACGTATTTGTTTGTTGAGTAATCAATATTGCTGAGAGTTTAATTAAAAGAGTAATAAAAAATTAACAAAATCTCTGTTTATGACGTAACACAAAATACTTCTAATTCTAAATGTATCAATTATGATTTTACGTATCCTACAATAACATATAATTTTAAATATTTTTTTTTATATCCGACTACTCCTAATGAAGTAAACAAAATCATAAAGGGGTTAAAAACACTAACAGCGTAAGCTATGATGGAATAGCAAGTAAAATTTTAAAAGTTTGTTCAGTCCATATTTCATTTCCATTAAGCCATATAATCAATCTCTGTCTATCACAAGGTGACTATCCGGAAAACTTAAAGATGACTGTCATAAAACCACTTTATAAAAAAGGAAATAAATTTGACTGTAATAACAATCGCCCTATAGCCCTCATACCTATCCTATCTAAAAATTTTGAGAGGGTTATACACGACCGCGTGTATGCCTTTTTAGAAAAATCAAACGTTTTTGTAAATGCGCAATATGGATTTAGGAAAAAACGATCCACTAAGCCTTGCTTTATATGAGCTTTTAAAATATGTTACTGAAAGTTTGAATGATAGGGTACCCATATCAGCTATATTTATGGATATGACCCGAGCTTTTGACTTTGTAAGTCACAAAAAGCTTTTAGAAAAGCTCTGTGCGTACGGCATAAGAGGACCAGCGCTCAGTCTAATTAAAGCTTATTTATCGAACAGAAAACAATACACAGAAATAAATTATTTTAACCAAAGTAATAAAATTGAACAAAAAGCTCGATCTCTATCGAGAATTGTAGAGCATGGAGTCCCACAAGGCTCGATATTAGGCCCATTGTTATTTATAATTTATGTGAATGATTTCCCTAACAGTACAAATTACAAAATGGTGTTATTTGCTGACGATTCCACACTACTTGTGAAGGCAACAAATCTGGATGACTATGAGAATAGCTTAAACATATCATGGAAAAATAATATTACGTGGTTAAAGAAAAATTATCTTTTAATAAACACAATAAAAGCAATTTCAATTTTACCAAACTCAGAAGACAGAGTTAAATATAAATCATAATAATGATAAAATTGAGCAAGTAACCGAACATAAATTTCTAGAACTAGTGCTGGATAATAACATGAACTGGAAAGCTCACATTAATTCTTTATGCCGCAAGCTGAGTAGATTCGTGTTTGCACTAAGAAGGCTCACCGAATATGCCTCAAAACAAACTGCTTTAACTGCATATAATCGTTATATTATAGTGTCCAACTTAAGGTATGGAATAATTCATTGGGGGAACTCAGTTGATGCTATTAAAGCTTTTAGGTTGCAGAAAAGATGCGTAAGAGCGATATTTCGAGTAAGGCAAAGACATAGCTGTCAGACACTTTTTAAGAAAATCAATACATTGACTCTACCAACATTATATATATATATATATATATATATATATATATATATATATGAAGTCTGCGTTTTCGTAAAAGAAAATTTGCATTATTTTTACAAAAAACAAACAAGACTTCCAAGAAAACCCAGGAATAAAACATACATAATACCTTCACAAATGTCAAAATGTAAATTATATAAAAAAAAAGCGTGTACTGCATGGCACCCAAATTATTTAATCATTTACCAGATGTAATGAAAGAACTTGAATTATTCCGCTTTAAAACAAAATTACGACATTTACTTATAAACAAATGCTTACCAGATGTAATGAAAGAACTTGAATTATTCCGCTTTAAAACAAAATTACGACATTTACTTATAAACAAATGCTATTACACAGTTGACGAATTTTTAAATGACAAATTAATTACTTAGCCATGACAATTTTTGTAGGTATTGACTTCCAAATATAATTTTAATGTTGATTAATTTAATGTATCATACTAAATTAAAAAATTGATAATGTATAATGAATTGATAATCTATAATAAATAATAATGTATATGTAATCTAATTAATTGAATGTATAATTAAATAGCTAGTAATGTAAATATTGCACGCCTAAAAAGAGGCAAATGTGAGATCTCATTTTAATGACTTTGTCACCTGTTGTAAAAAATCTATTCTATTCTATTCTAAAAAAGAATACTTAAATCGTAACTACTGTGATTAAAAAAATAATATCTACTCTAATTTAGTCCATGGAGAATCATGCGCGGTCTCAAAGGAGACTATTGGAACTAATATGTCCACAGTGCGAAAACAAAGGACGGGCTACACTGCGTGCAAAATTGCGTGATATTTGCCGAGACCTCCTCTCTCTCCAACGTAAGATTAAATGAGATTTGACTCGACCCCCTCCCCCCCTTATACATCTCACGTAATTTATGGACGCCCCCTAATAGGTCTTTACCCCCCCCCCCCCCCACGACGTTATGGTGATATTTTTGATTTTTGTTCAAATTACCAAAATGTATCAAATTATAAAAATGTATTGGTTTAGTTCGAAATGTGAAGAGATTTTCTAGGTTACTCAAGATAATGGAGAATGGTCTGTAATAATGGAGAATGGACTGTACATACTATCCTCTAGATATTGTTTTTTTTTTTTTTTTATATGTAAACCGAACAAAAAGGCAGACGGGCCGCGTGGTGTTAAGCGATCACCGTCGCCTATGGACACGGGCAACCCCAGGGGAGCCACCCGAGCATTGCCGGCTTTGGAGGAGAGCTTTTTTTACAGCTTTCTTGAAGAACCCCATGTTATAGTCCACTGGGAATGCCTCAGCTGGAAGGTTGTCCCATAACCTACACGTCCGTGGTAAAAAGGAGCGTGCAAAGCGGACTGTGGAGGACCGCCACGAGTCCAGATGGTGCCTGTGGAACTTTAACCTTCGTCTGGTGGTATAATCATGGAATGGTGATGTAGGCATTAGTTTGAAAAGTTCCTCGGAGCACTCACCATAGTAAAGTCGGTAGAACACGCAGGGCGAGCCTATGTCTCTTCGCAAGCTGAGCGGTTCTAGCCTGTCAGTCAATCTTGGGTCGTTGACGATTCGGACTGCGCGCTTTTCAACGGAGTCAAATGGGTGTAGCTGGAGCAGAGATGAGAGCAGTACTCCATATGGGGTCTGACCTGGGCTTTGTACAGCGTCAGGAGTTGCCCCGCAGTGAAGTACTGCCTCGCCCTATTGAGGACACCAAGCTTTTTGGACGCCAATTTGGCTTTGTGCTCCAAATGACTCCGGTACTGCACTTTACTCGTAATGTCAACTCCCAAGATACCGACACTTTCACCGACGGTGAGCGCGGTACCCTGGAACTTGGGCGCTATAACAAATGGGGTTTTTTTAGCGGTAAACGCGCAAACTTGTGTCTTCGTGAGGTTAAACTCGACAAGGTTAAGTCGACCCCATTCAGAGACCCGCTCCAGAGAGTTCTCGACTTCAGACACAAGTTTGATTCTACTTTCCTCCACTTGTGACCTAGAGGCATTGGCTCGACAGGTGTATAGTGCGTCCACCGTTATACTGCGTGATTGTTGCAGCATGTCATTGATATGCAGAATGAATAGTGTAGGAGACAGCACTGAGCCTTGGGGAACACCGGCATTAATGGGCTTCATATCTGAGCAGCATCCGTCAACAACGACCTGAATCTGCCGCTCAGACAGAAAGTTTGCCACCCAGTTGCATAGCCTCAGGGGAAGACCGTAAGATGGAAGCTTCGCGAGAAGGGCCCTGTGCCAGACCCGGTCAAAGGCCTTTGCGATATCCAGGCTGACTGCCAGAGCCTCCCCGTTGCCCTCGACGGCTTCAGCCCAACGGTGTGTGAGGTATACCAAGAGATCACCGGCCGACCGGCCCTGGCGAAAGCCATACTGACGATCGCTGATCAACCGGTGCTTCTCGAGGTACCTAAGGAGCTGCGTATTTATAAGCCGCTCATAAGTATATAGGTATGTATGTATGTATGTATGTAATAATATGTATATAGTTTTGTATATGTATATTTATTTTATTTATGTATATATGAGAGCATTTATTTCGTCTATTTGTATTTATATAATTATTTTTAGTAGTAACATGTTTTTTTAGACTAAATTGTAGATTAATCTTATTTAAACGCTATTTTTCTTCAATACCACCTTTCGTTGCTTCTCTTACCACCCCAGGTAGACTGGTAGAGAATGCTCTTAGCATTAAGTCCGCCTATGTACATAATATTTATATTTTGGTACATGAAGAATAAATAAATAAATAAATAAATTTATAACACGCTCCATCACCTTAGAGAGCAGGGAGGTTATCGCAATGGGCCTGTAGTTGGACGGGTCACTGCGGTCACCCTTTTTCGGAATTGGGTGTACTAGGGCTACCTTCCACGAAGACGGTACTTTACTAGTGTTGTAGGAAAGCGAGAATAAGCGCGTTAAGACGGGAGCCAACTCGGGAGCGCACGTCTTTAATACGATCGCGGGGATATCATCCGGCCCGCTCGACTTCTTGACATCGAGGGCTAGCAGAGCTCGTCTGACGGCCTTTTGAGTGAAACGCACGTCCTTCATCGAGCTCTCACACTGCTTGATGGTCGGCGGTGTGGCACCTTCGTCGTCCAGAGTCGAGTTTGAGGCAAACAGGGTACCCAGGAGATCGGCTTTCCCTTTTGCCGTGTGAGCCAGAGTGTCGTCCGGTTTGCGTAAAGATGGTAGAGACGACCGACAGAAGTTACCTTCGACAGCCTTGGCAAGCGACCAAAAAGCTCGACTCCCGCAAGGGTAGCTTGATAGACGCTGGCCAATTCTGCCGACGTGCCGATTTTTTATGTGTGTAGTACTACTCTTATGCTATAAAACGTTATAATAAATCACAAGAAAATTCACAACAAAGAAAACGAACTGCAAACACAAGCCAGCCACGACATGATTAGGTACGTGGATGCGGCAAAATGTCTTAATTGCTCTTATTCGTGTATGAAAGTTAATGCGCCGTACATGACCCATCCGACCCTAATAGTTTCGGTTTCGGCCGGTTTGCCGCCGAAACCGAAACTAAACCGAAACAGAATGTTCAGTCGGACAACCATTTACAAACATTATATTTTACACCTAATCACGTAAATCTTGTAATCGATTTAAATTGCTTCGGCTTTTTTATTAATTTAAATTTCGCAAATGAATACGAAATTTAAAACGTCACGTTTTGCATACAAATTATCTCTATGTCAGGTAGTGATTGTCATATAAAATCAAATTATTAGTTCTCAAAATGCCCACACACCTAAAGTTAAGGTGAATAGACTATCACATTTCGGCAAAAGAGCACAGACAATCACATTTCGGCAAAAGAGCACAGGCCTCCCTCAAAGGAGTTGGACTGGCATCAAATGTTTGGGGAGGACATTGTCTACAAGCGAATTTCTAAAGGTGGATAGATTATTTCAATTTGTAGCCTTCTGTTCTGTGAGAGTTTAAAAATCAAAAATACAATGATACAAAATGTTTTGCGCGGTGAGGCTTTTTCTGGCTGTATCCCTTCTGTGGTGCCTTCCACTAAGTACTCACAAACACCACGCTCAATACCGTAGTTTTTTTCGTTCCCCTAGCTTGTGAACGTTTCACTCATGAACCCAAGCGAATGGCTACACCTACACCGAAACATCTCTTAGTGTTTTATGCGTTGCGCTAAAATTACCACTTGGGGGTCTGAAATTACATCAAAGTAGCTTTTGTTGTAATTTATATTAATATTTTTGTGAACATCAATCGACATCGTAGTTAATTACATTGATTTCTATCAAAATGAACGCTAGAGCTACGGTATCCCCTGCCTGATCGTAAGAGGCGACTAAAAGGGGGCTTCCGGGGATGCGGACGGTGAGAGTGGGAGCTTGACCCGTCCAGCCAGCAGCCCCGGGAGGGACGGCGGTGTGTGCGTGGCCGCATGCCGCCGTGAACACCTGAAGGTGCAGGAGAGCACATCTGCTCTCCCGAAGATGGGCCCGTTATGGGGCGTTCCTATGGAGATCCCGGAGTCCTCACAAACGCAGGGGCAGGCCACCGAGGGGGTTTTATTGCGGTCAAATCCCACATAACCCGGTATCCTCTCCCAAGGTGTCGGGTACCTTTTGAAGGTTTCCCCCCAATACCAAAAAAAAGGGGTCTCCTGGTACAAAAAGGCTTGGACCTTTTTTTTAGATCAGCCATTTTTATATCCCACTACTGGGTTTAGGTCTCCTAATGGAAGTGCGACGGGTGTGGGCCACATGCTAGCCAAGTGCATATTAGTGGCCTGGAGCTTCCTCCGATTTGATTATTGGATGTTTTCAAACTCTGAAAATTGGTTCTATAAAGGGGCCGACGGCTTATCAAGCACGGAATCGCGTATTAATTTTTCCACTAGCGGTAATACGATCTTCACGGCTTAGATAAATACATAACTTTTCACAACCTTAGCCCCACATTAAGGTAGATATACCCTGTGTCGTAGGTGCCATGGAAACACAAAGTAAGAAAAACAAACCCAGACAGAGAACAGAAAATTAAACTCATCATTCGAATTTCAGCTTCGCCGGGAATAGAACCCGGGACCCTCCGAACGGCAATTTGACATGCCATTGCGCCACACGGGTCGTCAATTACTTAGTCAAGTAGTTCGGTCGCGGCCTAAATCTACTTGTAAAGTATGGTGTCAGTTGCATGACCACCACACAACTTGTAAATGATTGCTTGGTAGTAGTTGTATGATAAGAAGCACGATTAGTTTTATTATTTATTTGTAATGATTTGAGTAAGAACTTCAGTATTTGTATGAATAGTGCACTGAATGTAACATGCCGCGGCTTACTTGCACTTGCAATTCTTGCACTGTACAAAACCAATAGAGATACTTTTAAAGCTGTCAAAACGCGACATCCTCTTACAATTTGTATGAGAAAAGTATTTGTGACATCAAAAGCCTGCACAGTCAATTTACTAAATTATTGGTGGTA
The DNA here is from genome assembly GCA_911387765.1 of Pyrgus malvae. Taxonomy (NCBI): domain Eukaryota; kingdom Metazoa; phylum Arthropoda; class Insecta; order Lepidoptera; family Hesperiidae; genus Pyrgus; species Pyrgus malvae. The sequence continues at coordinate 24,111,590 of OU426953.1, forward strand.
AGTCATTTTGATTTTTTTGGAGTCCTTCCATTCCAACATTCCAGTTATGCTTTCAATATGTACTACTACTGTAAAATATTGTACAAAACCAAAGATATTAAAAAGGAAGGATGTGTTATTATAGCCACTCAGAAAATGCCCCCTAGAAATCTGTCAATTTGGCAAATTTTATCACATAAAACTTGTCAGTGCTCTCATTGACAATAGCTACTGTATTCATGCAATTGAAGGACAATAAATAATCAAAGTGAAGTATCATACTGGTGATATGTCTTCGTATTTTTTTTATATAAGATTATTGCTATCAGGACAAAATTACGATTCCAATAATAATGTTTACATACCTGTGCTCTCTGTTTGATAAATGCTGCCATGAGTGGGGGGTTTGACTTGAGTATCTGTAGTATTTCCTGCTGCTGGTTGTGGCTGGTGGGAGATCTTAGGGTGGCCATCAACTGCTGCAGTGCCCGCTGGTGCATCTGCGGTTGTGACTGTTGCACCACTGGCGCGGGCGGCCTTTGTTGCTGTAACAACCGAAATAAGAAATAAACTATCGAAACACTCCTTCTTTGGTAATAGTAAATTTTGCCCTATTTATCGGTTATCATAACACAGTACAGTACTCTGTGTGACCTATGTCATTAATCTATTGTAGCAGAAAGACGCATTGCAGAGCGTTGCGATGTGATAACATGCGACGTGACCTTGGTACGAACAAGCAGATTTCATTCGCTTTACTTGGGATCGCACCGCACGGCACACCGAACTTTAATGGAGACGTGAATATTTCAATCCACCCTCGCATATAAATGTTATGATATATATTGTATTTTTTTTACAGCACTTTGTACTCAATTACCAAAAGTTTGCACGTGCAAGATATATGTGATTATGTATTATGTACGTACGGGCGTGTGTAAGTACAAAGTGTCGTCGTGAGTCGCAATATGATTTTCGATAATCAGGCTATACTAGTAATGTGTGGGGGTTGGGTATTTTTGGCGAGTAGGTACTTGAAAAGAACATGCCGATGACATTTTGTTCGAAATGGATATATGGATTACAATAGGAACTTGAAAGATTCATGTTTTTGTTTTATAATTTTGGTGTATTTCTGAGTTACATCAGAGACTGTAATGAAATAAAATAATAATGTGAAAACATCTTTTTTTCCAGTTACCTCCAAAATTCCTGTGCATTGCTCTACTTGGACGTGTGACTGACTGATTACTGATGATTTACTGATTTTATTTATTACTTCCATCATCCACTTTCAACGAAACTGGCAAACAAGTGATGCAAAAATTATAGTTCACGCTGGCAATATGCATAGAGTTATGTCATTATTGTAGTATTGTGTGTGTAGAATATAGAGTGTTACCTGTGCGTGGTGCGGCGGAAGCTGCGCGTGCTGCGGGTGCGGCGCGGGCGGCGCGTGCGGGGCGTGCGGCGCGTGCGGCGGCGCGTGGTGCGGCAGGCGCGCGTGGTGCGCCGGGTGGTGCAGCGGCGGCGGCGCGCGGTACCGCCCGCCCCACTCGGCGCGCGCCACGCCCACGCCCGCCGCGCCCACGCCCACGCCGCCCACGCCCGGCGGGCCCATGGCCGCCTGCTTGCCGTACGACGGCGCCTGCTGCCGCGCCGCCTCCTCTTGCACCTGGGAAGAGCCAAGTAATACGTAATTATGTAAGTCCACGCCACACACACACCAATCGTTACCCCCTCTTTTACTTTTAGTTTCTTATGTACATAAATTGAATTATTTTTTGGTCTTTACTACCTACTTTTATGTTATATTACGTTGTAAATCTTGCTGAATTTAAAATATATCACATGAAAACTGACAATAAACAAAACGAACTGCAATCACAAGCCAGTCACGACATAATTAGGCACGTGGATGCGGTGAAATGTCTTCGTCGCTCTTCTTCATGGTTGGAATTCAACTCACCGTTACACGATCCGACCCGACTACAGTTTCGGTTTCAGCCTTAGTTTCGGCTGGTTTGCCGCCGAAGCCGAAACTCGTTTTTTAGCCGAAACTCGGCCGAAACCGAAAAGAATGTTCGGTCGAACACTACCAAATATTATGGGAAAACAAGTGATTTTAATTTTTTTATAAAAATTTTAACTGTTAAACATTGTATGTATGTATAGTTATATATATGTTATATATATAGTTGTATTTTTTTTTCTTACAATTAAAAAGTTTCCAAAAAAGTATTAATTTTTTTTTGATTAAATGAATATTCTCGCAAATAAAGATGATGAAATGAAGTGAGAATCTGAATGAGAGCACAAAGACACAGAAAAGAACAAACCTGCTGCAGCGCCTTCTGCACGTTGTGCGGCAGCGCGTGCGCGGCGGGCTTGGCGGGCGGCGGCGAGGCGAGCGCGGGCGGCGGCGACGGCGCGCCCGGCCCGCGCGTGTTCATGGCCGCCATGCGCCGCCGCAGCAGCTGCTGCTGCTGCACGCGCTGCTGCACCTGCTGCTGCTTCAGCTTCTGCTTGATGCTGCTGCAGAACGGCACCGAGCACTTGCTCTCCTGGCAGTGCTTCGCGTGGTAGCAGCACAGGGCGATCAGCTGCTTGCAGATCGGGCAGTCGCCCTTCGTCTTGCGCTTGCAGATCTTCGTGTGCCCGACGACGCGCTTCATCTTCTGGCACGACGGCAGCCGGCAGTTGGCGTCGCGGCACTGGCACGCGTGCACCAGCGACTGGATGCACCGCTGGATGGACAGCTTCCTCGCCTCCTGCGGGTTCGCCTGCTTCATGTCGCCCGGGGAGGAGCCGACGTCGAGATCGAGGCCGAGCTTCTCCATCTTGTGCGGGTGGCCCTCCTTGTCGTAGCACGGCACGCACAGGTCGAAGTCGTCGCACACGGTGCAGTGGTAGCGCGTCTCGACGTGCGACTTGCAGGTGTTGCACGTGTACACGAACTTGTCTTGGCCCTGGTTGTGGAGCTCGTACAGCATGCACAGCGTGGAGTAGCGCGCGCGCCGCGTCGACGAGAACTCGTAGTGACGGTCGCGCGCCATCGTTAGGAATGCGTCGCGCCCGTCCATTAGGTCGCAGTTTAGTAAAGGGTCTGGGTCCTGGATTGGCTGTAAATGCAAATATTTATGCATTGTTATAAGAAGTACACAAACCTCATTCAACAATGATCTTCAATATATAAAGTAATTTTTTAACACCTTATCAAATTTGAGAACACAATAATAGATTGATAAGGCAGCACACATTGCACAAAAAAAATTAGGCAGTTAATTATTTGGAGACGTTTTTGGAGTAACAAAATTATACTACAGTGTTACGTACTGACAAAGTTACTCTGTGATTATAGATAAGTTAAATTGGCGACATTTGATGCCGTGCAAGTGTCGCGCATCGTTCCCACGAACGTGTATTCACGTACCTAACTTTGGGCGGGTCTTGCCCACTTTGGATATATGTAGGTTAGATTTAAATGATATTATCTTAATTTTCATCTAGTATTTTCAGTAGGTTTTCATCTAGTATTTTTGCTACTTCTTTAGCGGCGTTGTGCACTTTTTTTGGGATGGGTAAAAAATGTTACTCGCGTCACCACACGTGGCCTGACCGAAAATTTCGTAAGATACTAGAGGAGACGTGGAAGATCGACCTTCACCGATCTGATAATTTGATGAGACATATTTTTTATCAAATATAATTTAAATACGTTCGAATCAAAACTGCTCGTTTCTTACTTCAACTATTATAAACCTATCGTATGAGTTTCAGAGATTGGCGATGATGGTTCTGGTAATAATGATGGTGAAAATGTCGTCGAAATTATGGATGGAAGTTGATTTTTCTGAGAGATAAACTTTTTAATGCAATATAAATTGTCATGTTTGTGTACGATAGCGCAATAAATAAATATTGTATTCTACCACATAAATGATAGTTCTTTTATACTGATAATTAAAGCAATTCGTGCAAAATTATTTCCCAACCATTCCAAAATATCAAAAATGCACAACGTTAATATTGAAGTTTTCACTTCTGCCGGCACTCTTAGAGTGCAATCCGCCGTTTTTTTATAAAGTACTCACTCATTTTCTTTCACTATTACTTCATCATTTTTTCATTATTAGATGCACTTTGTTCAATGTCCATATTTTAAATACATGATATAAATGAATTTTACAAGTATAGACAGTCGAGCTATCAGCTGTCACCCCTCCCTCTTACGAATATTCGATCAGGCCACGTGTCCTGACGCGAGTTTAACATTTTTTACCCATCCCAAAAAAAAGTGCACAACGCCGCTAAAGAAGTTTTCACTTCAAAAATATGTTTAAGTTAGGAAAATTATGTAACTAACACTTTGAAGTTATTAAAAGTATTTAAAATGCAATGTCTTGACTTGCTGATTTCACCCTGGCTGTGCCGGAAACCACAGCAACAATATAATCAACTATACTTGGTGCACATTCGATGCTAATAAAGCGTTACCTAGCTGACACCCTGACCCCTGACCAATGACATGCAAAAGAATGAAACTGTTCAAAACTTACGAGTAAATCTACTTTTACTCTAAAAACTTAACAAAACGGGATAAAAAACAATAAATACCTACAATTATAAATTAAATTACAATTATTAGAAGGGGCTCAAAGATTAAAATTATTTGTGTCACTTTAAAAAGCAAAAAAAGAAGTGGCAGGTCGGGCTTCTCCACACTATTTTTTACACTTCGACGTTTTTATGTTGCATGCTATTAGCAAAAAAATTATACCTTGATATTCTTTTATCGTAGATTAATATTCATAATATTGTTTGCATTAGTTTTATTATAAGGCAAAAGATTATGTAGCTTTATTTAACTTCAAAAAATCTTTTTTTGTTAATTTATATAAAATCATTAAATATATATTCATAAAGTCTCTGGAAAAATGGAGCAACATCATTTACGGAACATCATATAACCAAATTGCAAAACGAGTTACTTACTATTAAACTCCTGCCACTCTTAAGGATTTTTGTATAGGTAGTTTCACATAAAATAGTAATGGTTGTCACTATATTTAGTGATTGTTATTGAGATAATTATATTGTGTGTCAGTTGATAGTTTTGGTTAATTGATACTTTTTTATTTAATTCGTAAGTAAAAAATATAGTGAGTTGTTCAATGAAATAAAAGGAGTGTGTAAAAGTTCATGTAAGTTTTTGACAACCCTAAAAATATTTTTTTATTATTTGTTTACGTGCCTGGATCGAATGTACACCAAGAATACAAATTGTGCCATGCTAAATATCACACAAAACACTGGCTACGAAACGTTACTACTTACTGCTAAACTGGCGGCAGACTGTGCGGAATGTAGCCTTATGACGAAGAAGACTTCCTTGTGCTTCTCCATGGTGGCGAATATCTTCGCGCTGAGATCACTGCCCTGCTGCTGGTCGCTCTGCTTCTTGCTGTTCTTCCGCTGAGCTGCCTTCGACTTGTTTGACTTCTTCGCTTTCTTCTGTCCCTTTTTCTTACCATCTGGGCCTTGCTCGTTCTCCTCGGATGACTGGAATATCTAAAATCATGTTAGATCATCCCATACATATCCCTATTCAACCTCACGCTGTGAAAAAAGAGATTAGCGTTTGGGATAGTATGTTGGGTGAGAAATATGAGTTGAGATGAGAAAGGAAAGCATTACATTTATTATAAAGGATTTTAAGCTATTCAATAGACAACTACTTAAAATACTAAGTGTTGTTATGGGGTACACGCTTTGCAATTTATAATATCTTAAAATTATTAAGGACAGGCAAACAAATACTATCACTTTTAAAAATTATGCTTCTGAGACACATGAAATGATTGTTTCTTTTTACTTTACTTTTGTGCTGTTTTTTGATATCATCTCAGAAAACAGTGTCTCAGACGTACAATTTTTAAAAGTATTTCTTTGCCTGGCCTTAATAATTTTATAATAATTAAGTAGCTACTATCTATGACAGTAGTAATTAGGATGACTGAAAGTGGGATGTTTATACTGACCACTGCCTCGGCGGCCTCTGCCTGCTTCCTCTTCTCCTCCTCCTCCTGGTCCAGCTCCTTGATGGACTCCTCCAATACGTTGGGCCAGAAGTCTCCCTCGAAGTACGGCAACTCCGCCGCGGACGAGATCTTGTCCTCCATCGCTTGCTTCAGTATATCTTTATAATCTAATATTATCCTCTCTATTATACCTTTATCTAACATTTTCTTATACCACTCCTGTAACCTTTTAGGCTTGGGGATCTTTTGTTCGGGCGGATGGCAGTGGAATATGTAGTCGTCGCCCTCGGACGGCGGGCAGGCCCAGATGTGGGCCATTGTATAGCCCAATTGCTTTGCGTAGTCCAAGTAACCTAATAAAATCTCGTGATAAACGGCAGTCCTATACTGCCTTGGTTGGAAAAAATGTACAGAATCTAGATATGCTATGTACACGCGCCTCGTGTTCGGTGTTGGACTGTCGCTTCCGTATTCCTGAAACAAGTTATTTGTATATCGTTACTACTACTCTTACCATCATAAATTGTATGTTAATTTGATTGTTACATCTTCAAAACTTGTTCTCCCGCACTGAATCAACATCCATTATCTATTTTTTATAGGAGGTACATTATTGTCTTGTTATTTATTCCGTTTGTTATAGGACAATGGATAGGGTCGTTTTCGACATAAGTCCCCCTACAGAACAAGTGTGGCAATGCTCATCCTTTAATACGAAAATATTGCTCACCATACATTTTGTGGGCATACTAAAACCGAAGTGAAGTGTTTTATAGAAATATTTATATTGATATGAAATAAAAATAAAATAAAAGTAATAAAAAGTTTTGTGTATGGACATAATATTCACCTGTACATGCATCCCAAAGAAGCAAATATCAGTCCCATCAACTTCCTCAAATGCAAACAAGGCTTTAGCCCGATACGGGAATTCAGCAGATAATTCACCTGATTCCACAAACCTCGACCTCATTCCAGGTTTCACTTCCACCATCTACAAAAAAAAGTCATTTAATCATCAAAATTTCAATGTTTCAAGTGAGGAATATTTATTTATCAAATAAAAATGTGGTTACTTTAAATTATATTACATTATCCTACTCCATAAAATACAGTTGCAATACTATGCTAAACCAAGATCTTGAAATAACATTTAGAGAGGTTTCAAAGTAGCGTAGCGGTTGGTTACATTTGCACCTTTAAAAGTCAATACACGCTGATTTGCGCCAACACGCGCTTCCAAAAAAACATCTTATGGGCGTAAAATACGCAGGTCTGAAAACGCTCTTAGCTTCCTTGCTAAGCAAATTAACATTCTGCTATTTAATCTAATTTCGAATGCTCTGTATCAATGTCTTAATGTGACATTGGAATCTATTAAATAATTCTATAAGAGATTGCGTTACGGTATAACATCTAGCCTCGATGAAATCGAATAAATTGTATACTAAACAAAGTTTAACTGCGCGACCGGAACTCGCCAAGTGCGCGGAAATCTATCGATCGCCATAAACCAGTCGCACGAAGTGGAGTTTACGGGCGATTACGCTATTATAACGCGCTGGGATCGGGCTTCAACTCTACGGTGACGTAGAGTTGAAGCCTTCAACGTAGAGTTGAATCATTTTGGCAAATTTAAAATTAAAAACATGCTTGAATTTACTTAAAACTGTAACAAATGTTTAATGCATATACTTTATTTTTGTAAATCACTGTTAATTTCAATATCTCTTCTCACGCGCTGCTGCAAACAAATGCTTTACGATTATGATGATAATAGAAATCGAATAAATGAGTCTTACCTTTTCAGACGAAGCAACAACCCTGATATGCACTTCACCAGCGCCAGCCTCTTTTTTCTTAAGGAAATTATTGACTCTCGTCTCAATATAAATGCCGAGCTTAGAAGTGGGCAACTTCTTCGCACAAAACTTGTTATCTTTCCGCTTCGCCCCCTTCTTCTTCAAACAGTTATCACAGCAAAAGCCCTGGGGCCATATTTGTTCATGGTGGAGCACGCATATCTGGTGCTGCTTCCTGCCACAGTCCATACACACCACAAATGGTTCTTGCTCTAAATGATCATTTTTCATTTCTTTGAATTGGTCCTTTTTGATCAGTCTGCAAGATATTAACAAAGATTGTAACACTATGCAATGGGTGACTTTATGAACTTTATACAATACTTTACAGTGTGAGACTTATAAAATTAGAAAAGTATGTAAGTAAATATCTAACTGACTTCAAAAAAAAGGTCACTTTGACCCATACGTATGCAATATTGTTAGAATTTTAAAATCACACAGTCCAAGTTTAATTTAAATTGTTTCAGTAGGTTTTGAGAAAGGAGTTCACAGGTATTAATATCTTAGAAAGTTGAGGTACTTTTGAATATTAATCTGATTAAAAAAAAAAATTAAGAGAATACTCACGTCTGTGGCTGCAGCGGGTCGTCGCCGAGCGTGACGGTGTCGCCCTGGATGTCATTGAAGCATTTCTGGCAGAAGGTGTATCTATCGGACACAACCCCATACGCTTTTAGACTTTATTCACAATCAGCCGCGTAGCGATGTTTCATGTGAAGCGTGACAGGAACGTTTGTGTGCAGGCAAGGACGTGCGTGGAGAGGGTGAAAAAAAAATTAGTAAGCATTAAGAACATAAAAAGGGATTAGTTTAGATAGTTGCCACACGTTAATGTCACATTATGGACATGCTATTAAAGAATGAAATTGACTATGGCTGATGAAATGTTTTCTGTAACTCACTGTTATGAAAAAATTTACAGAATCTCCTCATGTATCATTAATATTAGAAAACATAGCATAGTTTTTTATAAGAACCTTTAATCTGTTATAATTTGGAAAACACAGCCAATAATCAAGTTCTTTTCAAGCACGTTCTACATTAACAATTTCGTCACATTTATGTGATGTGGGCCAAAATATAAGATTTTTTTTTATCTTAGCTAATGTTATGCTACAGTTCAAGTACAGATATTATTAGAGCGATCAACAACCACTTTTTAGGAAACAATCAACAAATATACACAACTACACAAGAAAAAACCAGAACATTCGATTGCCCAATGCTTATATACAATGTAAGTCAACAAACATATTTAATACTTTGTTGATTGTATTATATCGTGATGAGCATGTTAGCTTACTAGTATTAGCCGATACATATGAAATATGGCTATGGAGGCGACAGAAAGCTTTAGTTAAGACAAAGTGGATAGGATGAAATTTACATTTAACACACAATAATATTGAAGCTAATTTTAAGAGGCCGTATACGAAATTTTGCCGATTTCGCTGATGTAGCTGATTTTACACAAGAAATTTTGCAGTCAAAATACAGTATTTTCATAAGTTTTATTGCACAATATAACTGATCATTTCAATAATAAATTATTAAATGAGCCACTTTTCGATTTTTATTACGTTGTTTTGCTTAATAGCCCTGAAGACGGTGATGGTTTTGTGAATTTTACTGTAATAGGTATAGAATGTTACATATTTCCGGATGATTTTAAAATCAAAAAAGATCGAAATAAATGCCATGTATTGCTGTAAAAATCACATACATAGTAAATGAGCCACTTTTTGTCAGTCTCATACAAAAAATATTAGTAAAAAAACATTGACCTTAGTCAATTTTGAGAGAAAATAGGCCAGAAATTGCATTTGATTTCGGCAAATTGGAGTATTCTTTCATAAACTTTGTTTGACATAAATACACTTCAGTTCATAATCAATCCGTTTCCTGAAAAAAAAATCAAATTAACGATGAAAATTTGGCATTAAAAATCTTTTAAAGTAACCTAAATCTCGCATTATAATTCTTCACGCAAGCTAAAAAAAGTGGCTAATGTATTCGATTATTACTGAAATGATCAGTTATATTGTGCAATGAAACTTATGGAAATTTACCTAATAATTTAACTGCAAAATCTCATGTGTTAAATCAGGTAAATAAGCGAAATCGATAAAATTTCGTATACGGCCCCTTAAGTTACTTAACATTAAAATCGATAAAGTGAAACTTATTTAGCAATATTTTTCCATCCTTATGTTATAAAGACATGAGATATACATTTCACATGTATTTAACAGCTTCTGTAATCTATTGTGTTTACTTTTTGTAGCAATATTTCTCTCTACTAGACATAGCAAAAGCATAATACATATTACATATAAATCAGATAGTTCTGCTATGTATATAATTTAGTTTTATATGAATATGAGGCTTTTGATAAAATATTTATTATTTTTTATTGTTACTCGAGAACGGAAACCCACTTAACTGTAAGAAGCAATGAGTCCTCTATTCCGAAGCTATTAAAAAAATATTCTGTTATTTTTACAAAGTTATGTTAAGATTACTGTATGATAATCTTAACTATACAAAATGTATTTACAAATCACTGTAGGACTGATTTACCGCTAAATATTTTTCACCAATTTTTAATTGCAAAAAACATATTGTCACATGTTACAACATTAAATTAAGTAACTTGTACGCCCGTTAGAAAAAGCCAAAAGTTATGAAGACTGATAAATTAGCATTGAGCTTTTTATTGAAGCTGTAGTTTCCAAGTTAATTATTTTTAATAATGACCTAGGAAATCTTTCATACCATTTTTTGGTAACTTTTGGCATTTGTTAACAGAACCAAAGACATAGAAAATGACGATATAACAATTTTCAGGTAATACAGATTGTAAACAGTTCAATATTCTGCTTTCTTATGTGACTTAACTAAATTTTATGCTAAGGGGTATAACAGTATTATCAGCTTTTTATATATTTAAGTAGCCGTGTAGCATAAATTGTACGATTTATTTATTTAATTAAATAGCAATTTTAGGGAGATACAATTTTAGTCACTGTATTGCAAAAGTCCGAATTTCGAACTATCCAAAAAGCGGCCAATTAAAATGAAATTAACCGATAACTCTGATAAGTGATCACATCACCGTTAATTTATATTCACGTAGGTAACATATTATTTACAATAGCAATGGAAAAAGTAGTTTATAGTTCAAAATATTTTTATTTTTTATTTTATTTTATTTTTTATCACTGTTTTTTTTTTATTAACAGCTCTTCTTATTTTCAAGACACATTTCGTTTATTTTTCATGTCGAATAATGAATAATAAAAATGATATTTTTATTGTGAAGAGTTTAGATATTGTGAGAAAGTTCTAAATTTCATACATTTTGATATTTTATGATATATCTATAATTTTATACTAAGGGGTATAACAGTATTATCATTTTTTTTATATATTTGAGTAGCAGTGTAGCATAAATTACACAAATTATTTTAAATAACCATTTTAGGGAGATACAATTTTGGTCATTATATTGCTAAAGTCCGAATTTCGAACTATCCAAAAAACGGCTAATTAAAATGAAATTAACTGTTAAGTGGTCACATCACAGTTAATTTATATTCACGTAGCAAATTATTCACAATAGCAAAGGAAAAAGTTCAAGTTCAAAACCTTTTTTTTTTTTTATTAACAGCTCTTATAATTTGCAAGGCACATTTCGTTTATTTTTAAAGTCGAATAATGTATAGTAAAATGGTATTTTTTTGTGAAGAAATTAGAAATTCTGTGAATTAACATAGCCTAGTGTTTTAATTTTTGCTATACAGTAAGGGTATTTACGAAAGTCACGGGATTCTAGCACAAAAAATACACAAAAATAGCTTAAGTTATTTTTTAAAGTATCTTAACACTTTATTAAAACCTTTACTTTAATACATCTTTAAAGCTACAAATTTCAATATTTACAGTATCACAGGACTTAGTTTATTAATGGTATAACTTGAGCAGCATTGAATATCTAACAGATTTTTACGAAATATCTACGAGTAGACTAAACATGTTTTTGCGCCTGCACGCATATTTCAGATAACACAGTGAGTCTAATTTTTATCCATGTATTTATGTTGTGAAAGATACGTTAAAGTTAGGCCAAATAACCTATTCCAAATCATTATGCGCTCGCTTTTTTCAGCTATCATGATAATATCAGTCAGTTTTCAAAACAGCACAAAACGAAATTTTATAGTACAGCAGAAGGCACATATTGTTTGTTTACAACATAAATTGTAGGATAAAAAAAGACAAGAATAAATATTACAGCCTTAGAGCAGCGACAGTAGAACTGAACTGAGCAGCCTTTTTCTTTTGGAAAATAGTTACGTTAGAAAAACTAGAATCATTGTATAAAACTATAGTAAGGCCAAGGAGACGAGATAAAAAATGTAAACAAAGTTTCAGCAGTTTAAAACATTTTTATTTGAATAAAATATAATAATATACATAGCATATACTAGCGACCCGGCCCAGCTTCGCTGGAGCGATTAAGTGATATACATTAAAATCAACTTTAGAAAAACCCATTTAAGTACTAAAGGCAAAAAATAGACTCGCGATGAGAATGCGCGCCGGGGATGTGATGATTTTTGTTAAAACAAAATAAGTATCATCTTCTAAAGTATTTATTTGATTACATTTTGTACAATTTTAATCTGAATTAACGAAGCTAATTAACGTTCTTATTAAGATTAGGATTAATACTGAACAAAATAAAACGGATTCGAGATAACGTGATTATTTTTCATTCACATTTTACACATAAAAGTAATTATTGTAAGTCAACCATAAGAGATAGGACTTTTCTATAGCCAATTTACATATAAATTTATATTCTCTAGAACATCACTTTAATGTATCTCCGCTGGTTAACGCGGCGCACGAGAATATAACTCTCCCAGTAGGCAAGATTTGTGACAAAAATCGTTATGTTTTAGTCTAGTTACATAAAAGCATAATCAAATTACTTTATCTATTTTAAAAAAACCGCTACAAAATTCGATGGGTAGTTTTAAAGATCTAAGCATATATAGGGACTCGGGAAAGCGGCGAGAAGCAATTTGTTTTATAATATGTAGTGATTTATTACACTTCTTCCAAATACCTACTTGAGAAAGTTACACCGCAATTCTAAAAATTATATTTTTGGAGCAGCGAAAAATACGCACATAATAAACTATTTTCCAAAGGTGCTCGCCGAGGGTTTAGAACTCGGTATTTCCGTGTCGAAAACAGTGGTCTTAACCGTTCGGCAATCGCTGCTCGAATGAATTGATTAGTTGTATGTTTATGAGTACGTGGCTTTATACCACTGCGTCTTCTAAATCCCAATTACAATTACTCAAAGATATACTAAGAACATGAAAATAAAACAAGAGCACAACATATTGTCTTCTTCGACTTCCCGTCAAAACGCGACCAAATGTTGACAACTGTGGTACTGACTGCTTTCCTGTACCATGAAACACGCAACAACAGCTGTCATCGACTAACTGACGCCATTACTGCGTGTGTATGATAAGGACAGAGATAATATTTGCTCGCTCTCGCAATGTAACTTGGTAACAGTTCGTTTGTTTACATTCTTTATCTCGTTTCGTTGGCTTTACTATAGTTATGATTGACAGCAATCAATGTGGGGGTAGGATTATGTCGGTTTACCAAACGGTATTTTTCTCTAGTTTTGTAAATGTGTGCATATACATAGTGACAGAAAGAAACAGTAGCAGTGTGAAAAAAATTAAAAATGTGCGTTTACGCTCATGGACCAAACGTTATGGTATTGTATCGTAGCAGGGTGCTAAGACAGATGTCTATATCCTGTGGCGTAATGATTATCATACCGGAATGCCGATCAGATGGTCCCGGGTTCGACTCCCGGCAAAGCAGAAATTTGAATGATGGGTTTAAAACTTCTGTTCTCGATCTGGGTGTTTGTGTTTCTGTCGTTATTTGTGTGTCCAGGGTAGCCACGACACAGGGTTTATCTACCTTACTGTGTGAAGCTTTAAAAACTTCCGCCGTTGCTCTAAGGTTAACCAAATTGTGAGTGTGTAGTGAGTGGTGCGGTTTGTGTACAACACATACCTGTTCTGGTAGCTGAAGTATTTAGCGTCGCGTGGGATGGTGCATAGCTGTTTGCCGTAGCAGCACAGCACCTGCGGGTTGAACGTGTACTTGCGCCCGCAGCAGTAGCCCAGGCTCTGCATCACCGGGTCAATGTCCAGCTCGAATACTTCGGAGAGCTAAAACGCAAACAAGACAAATTGTTTACTAACTTCTAAGTACTTGTTCTGAATCTTTGTTGTGATGTAATGTTGTGAGATGAGCATGGGATTGTACGACTTCTTAGATCACATATTGTAGGATGAAATGCATTAAAAATACATATATATTTTTTTGTTAAAAAAAACTCAAAATAAAAGAGAGAATATATGGTTATACATGGAACAGGCTGGAAGTAGAACACCATAATGTGTGCAATACTTTACCTTAGTACAATATCTGTAGACGCGCGAATTCTTGCGATTGTAAAGCCACGCGTTCTCGAACATGAGCCACACATCGTCGACGTACTCCCACGGGTCCTTGTACATGCCCTCGTCGAGCTTCTTCTTGATGGTGGACAGGTCAATCGGGCGCGTCACGATGTCGTGGTAGTCGGGGATGCCGAGCGCCTGCGCGTCCACCGGCTGCCGGAACGGGAGAGACTCGGGGTCGAGCCGGAACAGGTTCTCGAGCGTGGGCATCAGCGCCTGGCGCAGGTCCTCCGGCTTGAACACGAACGTGCGGCGCGGGCCGCGGTCGAGGCCGTCGGCGCTCGCCTCGCCCGGCTCCTCCTTGATCTCCCGCTTGATCTCGAGACCCAGCTCCTGCTTAATCTCCAGCTTGATCTCCGGCTTGAACTCCTGCTTGATCTCCTTGACGCCCGGCTCCTGCTTGATCTCCTTCTTGATGGAGAAGTCGAAGCGCTCCAGCTGCTCCTTCGAGTCGGGGTCGTCGCGCATGCCCTTGCCGCCGCAGTCGTCGTCCGGCTCCTCCTTGACGTGCGGCTCGTCGGGCTCGCGCTTGACGCGCGCGTCGTCGGGCGGGCTGTCGTCGGCCGAGGCGGCGGCGTTGAGCGCGGCCATCTGCGCCGACACGGAGGCGGGGCGCGAGGCGGGGCGCGGCTCGGGCGCGGGGCTGGGGTGCGCCAGCGGCGTGGCGGGCGTGCCGGCGCCGGGCGACGCGGCCGCCTCGCGGAACGCCGCGTGGTTCATGAAGGGGCTGGCCACGGGCCCGCCGCCCAGCGCGCGCTTGGTCTCGCCCTGGTGGCCGGGCGAGGCGAGCGGCGCGGGCCCGTTGCTCTGGATGGACGGGTACTGCGGCGCGGGCGACGTCATGGGCGCGCCGAACGGGGACATGCCCGGGTTGCCCACGCTGCCCACGCCGACGCTTCCGCCGTTTGGAGTTTGCGGCATCTGTTTCCAATTATAATTATTATGAAACGTATTGAACACCTAAACTCTAAAAATTCACATTTATTATCCAATATTTTGTAACATATTACTTTATTTGTTTGATGTATCAAATTAACAGTTAACAAAAAAATATGTACAACTTAAAAGAAGAGAAATAACATTATTAAATACCTGATTTGGACTAGGTCCGGGTGGTCCGACTAAATTAGATTGGTACGCCATTCGACTGACAGGCATTGAGAGAGGCATGCCGCCCGGGGAAGGAATGCGCATGGCGGGCAATCCGGGCTGCGCGGGCAGGTTGGGCCGGCCCACGCCCACGTTGCCCACGCCGACGGCACCTCCGACGCCGACGTTGCCCACTCCGACGGATCCCACCCCCGGGGCGGACGGCCGGACGCCGCCCATCACTCCGCCGCCCGACATCACTCCCACTGACTGTTGCAATTGGTTCTGTTGCTGTTGTTGCTGTTGCTGTTGTTGCGCCTGTAGCTGCTGTTCCTTTCTCTTCTGTCTCTTCTCCTCGAGTTCCTTTTGTATCTTATAAATCTTCTCGGCGAGCAGGTGGTAATACTCTGATCGAGTGCTTGCCATCTCGTACATGTCACCTTCCACTTTTCTCGCGTACGCTACTAAGTTATGCATTCTTTTATCTAACATCGCTGAGGGGTCCGGCGTCGGGAAGATAGCCTGCACCAGTTTATGAACAAGGTGGTTTCTGAGATCGGCTGTTATAGACTGGTGCCACTCCTTCGTGCCAGGAACAGGATTAGCGGTAACGCCGCCCCCTGGTAATTGAAGCGGCCCCGTATTCATCTGTAGGAAGGACACCTTAACATTAGTGGTATTTTCTGAAGTGGTTTGAGAAATGGAAATTTAAAACAAATATATTTATTCATAATCATACCCGCCTTCTACTGAGATGTGGGCTTATGTCAAAATAAAATAAAAATAAATAAAAATTCACACTCACAGCCCCACAGTAAGGTAATTAAATTATAAATATAAATAAAAATACGTTTTTTAAATAATAATAAGATTATATTTTTATGAGTAAGGGGGTATAACACTAACGCCTATATTGATAAATTGCAAATAACGAGAGAATAACGTGAATCACTCTTAAGTCTTAATCCGGAAACGTAAAAGCGACGCAATTAATAGATCTCACTTACGTCTGTATCATTCGAACCACTCTTAAGACCAAAACACTCCTACTGAATGCAGGATTCTAGATTAGAACAAGACTTAGTGACACTAAAAACAGGTTCACTGAAAAAGCAGAAACATTTTTTTGACAGCTCCCACTTAAATGTAATCCTTTTGCGCCTATCAATATTTTATTGTAAAATAAATAAAGTATATATTTTTTTTTAATTATTAAAAAAAAACTATTCAAATTCTTTTTTCTTTAAATTTTTTCACTAATAAATATTTAAGTGGCATATTGACTATTTTTACTGTACATAATAATATGGGAATACCAAAAATGGTAAAACTATAAACCATCTAAATATTCACAAAAAGCAGGGAATTTAACACCAAAATACAGATTCACATAAATCAATCATGATTCACAAATTGTTGAAAAATATTTTCAAATTTGTTTTTACAGTATTGCCCAAACAATATCTTAAAATCATGGTCTCTACACTCAGCCAATCAATCTACACTCAATCCAGACATCATCTTAAGAGGCTAGTTGAGTGCTGTTTTGAATTTATTACTTAAGCTCTTAGGTGAGAGCAGATTATTTGGGGGATTGAGGGATTCTTCTTTCATTCTTTGTTTATCAATTAGAACACAAATATAAGATTGCTTGAGAGCAATTTTTTTTATATGGGCCTAATTAAGTAAGGGTATCTGAAGTGGATGCAGATCGAAGAGGACGCGGAAAAAAAAATAAGTTGCCTTTACATGTCGTTTACCTAGGAGTTCTAGGAGGCATGCTCACAGTAGTGGTTTACGACACAAAGACGACCCGTGTGGCGCAATGGTTACCATGCTGACCTGCCGGTTGGAGTGTCCCAGAGAAATTTGAATAATGAGTTTAAAATGTCTGTTCTCTGTCTCAGTAGTATGAAACACTCAACAAGCCTCTTAAGATGATGTCTGGATTGAGTGTAGATTGATTGGCTGAGTGTAGAGACCTGATTTTATCTACTTTAGTGTGGAGCTATGAGTGTGAAACAGTATTTATTTATCTTACAGTAGACGGCGAGTAATAAAGGAAGGGGCCATACATAAATTACGTCACACGAAAATAGTCATTTTTGACCCCTCCCTGTCCTTGTCATAGTTGGTCTCAATTGAGGACCTCCTGCTTCCCCAGTGTGACATCACACATTCATCCATTTTACATCTAGAAATTATTAAATTAAAGAAAAATCATTTTACATCTATGGACTTTTTATATTTATGATTATTATTATGGACTTTTAATATTAGATTTTAAATTTTTAAATGTGATGTCAGGAATCCCACCCATCGTCACAAAATGTCATTCTTGTTTGACCCTCTCAACGTGTGACGTAAATTACGAATGGCCCCTAAAGGCACAATAAAAACTCACCAATTGCTGCTGCTGCTGCTGCTGCAGGTCAGGCGGGGCCTGCTGCGCGAACAGCTGCACGGAGGCGGGCTGCTGCTGCGGCGGCACGTCCGACAGGCCGGGCGGGCGCGGCGCCGGCATGCGCAGCGGGCCGCGCGCCATGCCGCCCACCATGCCCGCCACCGACGTCGGGCACGCGATGCCCAAAGCCTCGTACGCGCGCTTCATGTCCGGCGCGCCCACGCCCACGCCCGGCCCGCCGCCGCCCAGCGGCACGCCCGCGCCCACGCCGACGCCCGTGCCCGCGCTCGCGTTCGTCGGCGCCGCGTTCGGTGCCACTCCTGTTGAAAGTCTCCCGTTATAACTTTTTTGTCCCACTGCCGAGCAGGGCAATACAGAACAACTCGGTGCCCAAGCCAACCTCACCTGCTTGATGCACCCTGCTTGTGGAGTCCTTGATTAACCCTACACTCTTTATCGTGTTGTGTATGATTACTTGGAGCTACGGATGTACATGAAATAACACTCGCGAATAATAACTATGTATTTATTTATTACGAGTAGCGAATAATGAATTAATGACTGATGACGTATGAGCACGCGCGATCGCTTTGGTGCTTTCGGCAGTACTGACTATAAACTATATATCGATTTTAAATCACGCGGCCTATGTAAACTGCTGCATCAGCAGAATGTACGATTTGGCTCGTACACTGCTACGCAACGAATGAGGCTCTGATTATGTTTATAACTATGAACCTTCATAATTAAAAATACTCAAATTATTATGATTCAATTCATTTTTGAAAAAACGTTTGCTGAAGTCAATCTTTTCGCGTCATTTGCCACTTGGGCCCCCTAGAGAGAGAAAATATACATAAATTCCCACCAACACTGCTGTGCAAAAGTAACAAAATGACGTGAGTAAAGGAAGGCGAAAGTGAATTACGACCAAGCCACACGTTTATTTTTAACATCGGCGATCAGTAATCTTGCGTGTGCATCGATGCTGCCTCGTGTTCTGGGAACTTGAACGTGAAATCGGAATAGCGTGTTTTAGAGACTTTAAACATGCTCTATTGCGATTTTGTGACTATATTAGCAACAATCATAATAAGTAACATCACTTAAACTATAACTACACGCGAACGCCGCGAGCGAGCACTAACTGGCACTGCCAGTCTGGCAGCTCTGTGACTTTTACTTCCAGAGAGCTGTGCGGCCTGAGGCGCGACGACTTGGTGGGGGAAGATGAGTGCCGCTTCTTTACGTTAGTAATAGTATTCTGTGCCGTTAAGACAGAAGCTTACCCGCTAAGGTGTTGACGGGCGCGAGGCCGGCGGGGGCGGGCGCGGCGGGCACGTTGCCGCCCACGCCCGCGCTGCCCACGCCGCCCACGCCGCCTACTCCGCCCACGCCCGCCGCTGCGTGCGATGCTGCCGCTGAAACCACACTCCACGTTAGGATAACTTCTATATGTTAATTTTTGACCACATATATGTTTTATCAGGACATCTTATATTCACCAAACGTCAATTTAATGTTTGAAAAATTCTAATATTAAGAAAAGATTTTAATGTTTTTCCAATACTATTTACTCGTTCTGAAAATTTAAGTTAAAAAAATTTGAGATATCTACAAAACAATAATAGTAAAATATCAAGTGACTTAAGTTAGATTTCATCTAACAATAAGGTTCGAGCAGTTTCAGACCAGCGTATTTTACGCTCGTAATATTTATTTATTTGTATCACCTTAAAATAAGGGTTACAGGGTAAGACTTAATGCCTAAGGGCATTCTCTGCCAGTCTCATTAGTTACTTCCTAACAGATGTTTGCGTATCAACTCCTTAAATGTAGATTTTGTTCGCGCCTTTCTGATACTTTCGAGCAGGGCGTTCCAGAGCAGTATAGCCTGAACATTAAATGAGTATCGGAAAAAATCACTGTTGTGTGGAGGTATACAAAGCAAAAGGTTATTAATGGAACGAAGACCTTTGTCATGAACTGCACACAGGTACTGAAAATTTTCCTTCAGATAATTTGGAGAAGAAGCGCGTGTACGCGCGAAACAAAAGGTATTGACATTTTCCGGTACAAACAGCATCACGCATGTAAACGCGTTTTCCGAAACGACCGTATACGCGCCGAAAAATACGCTAGTATGGAACAGCTCTTAGTGTGAACGGGCTGTGGATTTCGACTGATGTCCCTATTTCTCCCCTCTTCTCCTTGTCTCTTTTCGGCTGAGCCTCTCTGGCTTGCCACCAAATGCAGTGCTTCTATTTCCCTAATGTAGAAATACACTTGCGACAATTTAACAAAACACTCACCATTCATTGACGTACTTCTAGTCCGATCTGCTTGCTTGAGTGGCAAACAAACTGGACAGTCATTTTTATTGCAATGTTTCCAATGGTTAATAATTTGTCTTGACGATGAACAGTGTGGAACTACACAATTTTTACCCGCCTGCAAACAAATAAACAAATTATAATTGCTACAACAAATTAATTGTTGATAAAAAATTCTTAAATAACTTCGAGGTGATTTTGATGAATAAGGTGATGTACTAAAAACATAGAATAATAACGTTTCATGCCCTAAAATTGTTGCCAAAATGTAAAATATAAAAGCAAATTACACCTAAAATTTATAAAGTTAATTGTAAATGATGTAGTAGCTTACCTGACATGACATCATATGATTTAGGACTCCTTTCATAGTTTTACAATGTGGTAATGAGCACTGCCATAGCTCTCCATTAGACGCCGACTCTCGCCTCTGGCACTTGTGCGCGTGTAGTAATAAAACAAGCTGCTGCTGTATGAGCTTCCTTTTCTCCGGGTCTGCAATGGAGCCCGAGTTGGGTTGCTGAGGGGTTGGTTGCGTGGACGCTTGCTGTGTCGCCGCTTGAGGTTGAGACTGTGTAATTTGGGGAAAAGGAAAATAATAAATGTTTACAGAAGACAACTTGTCAAATTTTTAAAATATTTAAAATTCTTTTATATTATAAAATGAAGACCTGCGGCCGCGTCTGTCTGTCTGTTTGTCTGTCAGTAAGTATGTATGAACGTGCTAACCTCAAAAACTACCAAACGGATTTTAATATGGTTTTCACTAATAGATAGTGTGATTCCTGAGGAATGTTAAGGTGTTAATTGACTAGCGGCCGACCGCGACTTTGTCCGCGTGGACTTTAGTTTTTTGCCCCTAAATGGCCTTTTCAACGCAAAAATATTTTTTCAATTCGAACCAGTACATAAGTTCCTGAGACTAGAGTGTTCGAAAAAACTCTTCAACTTTATGTTATTAGTATAGAAATTGATTGAAATATAATGATTTATTAGGATTGACTCACAATAATAACCTGTGTGTTTAAAATTTTAACTTTTTACTTTACACTTAACAATTTCATTGAATGTCTAAAACGCTAATAGCAGAGTTAAAATTACCACGCGAAAAACAGTAGGCGCTACGTCATTGTTGCCGAAAGAATAAAAAAACAAATATAATCTTTATAACACGAGCAAAACTGGGTAGTTCATTTTGCAAATAAATACATGCTTGTTGGCAATTATGGTTATGACTTATGACAAAGATTTAACAGAAAAAGAGTATATGCAATATTCGATCAGAGGTAAAAGAAAAAAAGTCAGCTTTTCATTTACACTGATATGAGTGGGGTTTATTGAATGGCTCATATTGGTTAATGAAAAGACGTATGTTACTAAATTTTAGTGTGATTAGATAAGTTAAAAGAGTGTCAATTTTTGTGAGCTGACACATATGAGGTGTTTGAGCATTAATTAGTATTTCTAACAGTTAGTATGTCTAAATTAAAGCAGCACAAATTATGACATTTTATTGACTGGCTATGGCAAAAGGTTTCTCCATTAAATTATATACGGTTGCACAGATTGTACCGCTTTTATGGACAACTGTAAGGTAACTTGTTGGGTAGGCAGAAACTCAAAACCAGAAATTCAGATCCTGCACATTTTTTATAAGTTTTTATTTATTTATTATTTAAACCCACCTAAATCTAGGGGTTACGAGGTAGACTTAGTATGTGTTAGCTAGTGTTATTGATCACATTATGAGTGAAAATGCAGTGCAGTGCAGAAAACTGTGTATGCTACATTGGATACTCACTGGTCAAACCAAGAAGGTAACTAAAAGCCAAAAACCTGTTGCCAAGTTTAACCAACTACAAGTTTTCTTGTTCTGTTGGGGTCTCTCGGTATGTTGGCTGATTGAGACTAAGAGCAGTTTCAAACTAGCGTATTTTTCGGCGTGTACGGTCGTTTACACGTGCGCTACTCTTTGTGCCGGAAAATGTCGAATCTTGACGTTTCGCGGCTACACGCTCTGCAAAAAATAAACAAAAGACACGCGGACGCGCCGAAAAATACGCTGGAGTGAAACCATAGGAAGAAGAAGCACTTGTACAGCGCGCATAGGGCGCATACGGCGCATACCTGTCCACCAGCAGAGGCGCCGGGGGTCTGCGGCGAGGGCGCGGGCGGCACGGCCTGCGCGGCGCCGCCGCCGGCCTCCGCGGGCGGCCCGAAGCGCACGCCGGGCGGGCGCTGCGCCGGCGGCACGCCCGGGCCCTGCGGCGACTGCCCGTACGCCGGGTGGAACGGCGCCATGGGGTGGCCGCCGCCGCCCGGCGCCTGCATGCGCGGGTGGTGCTGCAGCCCGCTGCGCATCGACGGCGCCTGCATGCCCACGCCGACGCGCCCGCTCAGCGGCCCGTTCTGCATCGCCTGCAATTCAGTTGCATCAATCCCCGGAAGCTGCTACATTTTACATGGTCTTACCCTTATTTATGGTAACCTATTCTAAAAATATCAATTTTTGAGAAACATTAAATAAAATTTTTTTATGCTTGCACTTTTTGTAATAAGTTGAAGGTATTAGAGTGTAAATTAATTGTAAAACTCTTAATCAATATAATTTAATTTCATAATTTACTTATTTATCAATATGTTTAAAAATAAATTTTAATAAGAAAATGTAATTAAGGTATATTTTTTTATTATTTAAAACAGAAGGTGTCAATATTAGGTGTTCATGCTCTTTCATCAAAGACCGAACTATGCGTTACGTACATACATTTCTACGCCAAAATTCAGCCTAGTTTTAGTAAAAGTCAATGAAAATAGTTATTATAGGTCATTTCATGACTAAATCATGAATTTTCGGATTAGGTCCCTATATTCCGAGATTGGAAGAAGGCTTTACAAAGTTTTTAATTTTTATAAAGGTAAAAGCACCAATGGTAGACACTATAAGAGAGACACAACATTCAATCCTAAAAAGAAAAATATTCAATTGTAAATTAAAATAAAAAAGGCTTTAAATCGTAAGAGTGGCCCTTATTATAGTATAAGAGATATTTTGTGACAAAAACTCTTCTGACAAAAATCAATCCAAAATGTGTATCTTTTTAATTTTGTCACCTAAAGATGACTTGTCCAAAAAACAAAATCCCAAAAATCGACCCTTTGTAAATAAACATTTAAATGTACTTTAGTATTAAAATATTATGAATATCTTTTAAATATATCACCCCTTCTGCACATCTACTTCTATACTTTAAAAAAAATCATTAAATACATATATTGTCTATACTATCTTCAGAACCTATCCTCTCCAGTTCAGTACTTGGGCTTTATAGTATAATTATTTTCAAAATCTCGGTTTCTCTTTTTGACCGTCTTAAGTTTTTAGTCTTCTTCGAGACCTTTTTTCTTTTCTTTTCTTTACCTTTCCTCTTTTACTCTTCTTTTAACTCAACCCTTTTCCTCTCTTTGCTCTCATGGGTATTTTTGATTTCTTCCGTTTCTTGAGATTTCTATACAAGTTGACCACAACATTTAAACATCTTCTACCACAGTGGGCACACTTTATCTTGCTTGCAATTTCAGTGTAACAGATCATTCATTTTTTATAGGTAGCATTTTTCCCAACAAAATGTGAGAGCATAATCAAAATAACGCATGGTACCAATAGATGACATCAAGCAGACCCCAATAGTTGACACCCTGTCTATTATTGGAAGGAATGTTTTAAACTTGTTAAAATTAATACAGTCCTTTTATTGATGGAAATAGTGTTCATAATAATAATTGCACAAACCAGCTTATTTATTTTATTCATTTATTTATTTATTCATTTATTTGCATTGAACACAGTCTACATAATTATAAGGTCTTAAAATATTGGAACATAGTATATATTAGGTTTCATGTTCAGCTAACTTACAATAATTCAGCATGCAAAAATAATTGAATTGAATTAAATTTTATAAAATCCTTAAATTAACATAATTTCATGGTCAGACTGATTAACAATATGGCCGCAACTCTTTATGCGTCCCACTGCTGGGCACGGGTCTCTCCCCATTATTGTGGAGGCCTGGAGCTTACTCCACCACGCTGCTCCAATGCGGGTTGGTGGAGATGCGGGTAGTGGCCAACCCGCTGTCGGATGTTTTCAGACCGCCCATAAGGCCTCCGACAAGGTTTAACGACTGTTATCTATCGACAACAACCGGAACCGACGGCTTAACGTGCCCTCCGAAGCACGGAAACGCGCATGAATTTTTTTGCCACTAGCGGTCACCCATCTCACATCCGACCGCGCCCGTTTGGCTTAGTTGCATAGATCGTTTGCGTTCTACGCTAACCGCCGGGCCATGCGATTAACAATATATAGCTTTTTTATCAATAACTCCTGTAATTAGTAATACTCTTTCTTAAGATTTACATGGTAAACTTATAAACATTTTTTTACTGTGTAATAATTGTAATTCATTAATCTTTCTTGTTTTAATTTTATGATGTTTTTCAGCCTGTGCTTTTATATTTTCAGGGATTTAATTTAATATCTTAATACACATACCATACGAATTATTTTTAATTAATGTTTTATGTGTCATTTCGTCTTATACTAGTCTTTGTGGTCGCCTTGTATTCCTTGGGTATACTTCTGCCGCAGTTTTGAAGAGCGACCACTGTTTCTTTACAAATACGCATATTTCAAAGATGTACATGATGGCAAGTCATAATGTTTAGATTTTTAAATAGCAGTTTGCATGAAAGATAGGGAGCTACACCGCATATAGCATGTACAATTTTTTTTGGGCTAGAAATGCTCTGCCCATGTTTGGAGTTTCCCCATAATATTAGACCATATTATTATCTTAATATGGGATCTATGTATCCATAGTATGGCAATTAGGACCGTCTCTATATTAGTGCTGTGTCTAAGTCTACTGAGGGCATACGTAAATTTTATATTATATTGACATTTTTGGCTATTCTATCAGTAACAAAAATTCCTATCCAACGTTACGCCAAGAAAGACAATATTATTCACTTCACTAATGATTTAACCTTGGTGATGGATAGTTAACTTTATACAACTTTTATTTTTATTCCTAAATTGTATGTAATTAGTTTTATTGTAATTAATTTTTAAATTATTTTGAGTCATCTAGTTATTAACATCTATTATTGTATTATTAATCATTTCATTTTTATCTACATATGTAATAGTTCTTGTCGCATGTCAGAATTATTGAAAAATCATCAGCAAATAATATACTAGAATGTTTAGTCACTTCCGGAAGGTCATCAATATATAGCAAAAATAGAAAAGGGCCCAGCATACTCCCTTGTGGTACACGAATAGAATTAAGTTTATTATCTGAAGAGAATTTTTGAACTTAATATCTTTTATTAAATCTCGTTATTTGGGTACATTGAGTCCTATCACTTAGATATGAATTTACCAATTTTTGTGCCACTCCCCGTATTCCATTTTTTTCTTGTTTGGATAGCAAGATAGTATGGGAAACATCGTCAATAGCTTTTGACATATCGAAAAACAAGGCCATTACATTGCGCTTGTCTTCCAAATTCTTAATTATTTTTTGTATCAAGTTAAATCCAGCCAATGTAGTCGATTTTCCCTTTTGAAATGCATACTGTTCTTTTTTAATTGTATCATATTTGATCCAAAACTTAGTTAATCTATTTTGTATTCATTTTTCGAATATTTTTAGAGCACTGGAATTAATGTAATAAGCTGATAATTTGAAATAATATGTGTGTCACCTTTTTTGTAAATTGGTTTAAGAAGGGACTTTGGCTTAGAAATGAATTTTGTTGCAACAACAACAGTAGACATGCACATCATCTTTTAAGTTTTTTTTTATGTTTCAGACATGAATTTCATCTTTTAGGTTCAATAATAGACACTCAATTTTTTTAAGAAATGATTAATGCCTATTTTTAATCTCAGAAATTATATCCAACATTTCCAATCAAATAAAAATAAAAAAGAAATTTCATATCAAAAAGAATAAAAATATACCTGAGAGTTTCAAGCCTCCTTAACTAAAACAATAAGAAATTGCTGCAAATATGTACACTTTGTCACATTGTTAGCAATAAATGAATCTATTGTAACTTTTAAAGGGGAAGTGCATTGTATTCTTTTGTATTTTTCATTGTATTTATATTGGAAACGATGATGCCAGAAGTATATAAACAAAAACATTCATATTATGAGTTCTTTTGGAAAGTGTCATCCTTTGGTTACCTGTCGGGCATTGGTGCTTTTACCTTACTCCACTTTTTTTTTAAATATAACCATGGAAGAGAATAACGGAAGGGTTATAAAAGTTTCAAATTTGACTAATATTACTGTAAGACTCTAATAATAATAATAATAACTAATATTACTTAAGACCTAGGCAAGGTCGATGGACATGTCCCATCAATATCAAAGGTTGGTCAATTGTATATATTTATGTTAACAATGTCTAAAGTTTTTACTCCAACAAAATGCCAACTCCAACAATGAAAGGGCAATTTAAAAATTAAATTAATGATCCCTAATAAGATAAAGTAAAGATTAAGTTTATCATCTGCAAAAAATTTAGTAAAATTCTATTTGAAACACAAATAGCAACTCTAATATGAATGGAAATTAAGAATATTCTTACCTGTGCATGCAGGTGGTGAGGCGGTTGGGCATGGTGGTTGTTGCCCATGAGGGGAGGGAGTTGCTTATTCACATTACTGATGATGCCACTTCCGAGCATACCAGCACCGCCCATACTGCTGTTTGTAACTATCATGTTGCCGCCTACATTCCCCACATTCATACCACCTACAAAGTATCAGAAATGTTTAAGTTTTATGCTATGTAAATACCTTATAAAATTAAACCAAACAAAAAAATTATTATTGTAACAAGCAAATGGGATTTGAATGACCAGACAGATCATTCAAAGTAAAATTAAGAAGTCTAAAAATTTAAATAGAAAGAGTAAAACATTTTTGAATCAATCTATGCACTAGTATTATTTTTTCTTTATTACAGCAAATTTTTATGATCTATGAAAAAAGCAAACATTACTTAAGTAAATTTGACTATACCTTGTATCGAGCTCATTGGCATTGTTGAGTGTAACTGATTTGGATGGCTTGTATTTGGCATTGATTGAGGATGCATGCCACCCATGAGGTCCTTGGAAACAGACACATTAGGCGGTGACTGCAAATTTGGACTTTTACTTCCTAAGCTACCCAATACTAACGGATTGTTGTGGCCTACTAAGCCACCTTTTCCCTGTGAAAAGACCAGCAAACGAAATTTACACCATTAGTATTGCGCATTCAAATTATACTTAATTTATGTAAAGGTTATATTTGCAATTTTTTTCCATAAATACATAATATGGATATTAGTTATATTATTATACCTAAAACCTTTTTTATTATGCTTTCAGAGGATTGTTGCTGATATTTTACTTATTTATTTAATTAAGGCTCATCAAAGAAAACATAAAAACATTTCATATGGCAACAAAAATAAATTATTAGGTTGTGCCCCCACAATTATAGGTGAGCACAGCATACATAATAAATAGACACTCTAACCAAAAAAAAATATACCTTTTCTACAAAATCTTAACAAAAATTAATTATAAAAAAATGGAAAAAAAGATTTCAGGGCACAAAATAAAAAAAGGAAAATATGGTCACATCAAAGCGCTCACTCACAAAGACAAAGACTTTTATTTGCAAAAATATGGGTGTTTAAAAAGTTGTTTATATATATTTAGTTCGCCATATAAATACATTCTAGAGGTATGCAAATATTACAATGATAAAATAAAAATATAAAAGAGAAAAACTTAAATATAACACAATTATAAAATGTATATTAAAATCTGTTTTTATTATTTTATTTTTCCCATATTGTGCTTTTTATAAATTTAAATAAATAATTTATACTTCAGATCGGTTCTGATCGTCGACTTTCGGTACCCATATCAGTGTTTGTACACTGAGAGGAAAAAAACCTCCCAGGTTTTTATGGAATTCCTTTACGCCGTTTATGACTCCAGTAACTCAGTAATACACCTTTTCAGTAAGTAAGTTTTAAGTTCTTTTTTAAACTCATTGCCCATTTTAATTTTGAGATTTCTGGATAATGCTCAAAAAGGATATATAATTTTATAAAACTATTTTATTGCTGTAAAACATATATTATTGGTAAGTACAAAAAGATTTTTTTTTTAAAACATTTTCATTTTTAAAAGAATAGAACCAAAAGGAGACCCTTTTTTGTATCAAAATTAAATGTTTGTATTCATTTGAAATTGTTGTTTTGTTTGATAAAAAATAATAAATTTCACAGGATAAACTATGTTACAAGTGTATTTATTCGTAAAGAAAAATTTGAACTATGATTGGGCTTTTTCGATAGAAAAATATTTTGGGTTTTTTTTCCAGATACACTATTAGAAAGATTTACATATTTGGACGAAACCAACAAAAACCATAACAGCAGGTAGGAGTGATGACCAATATGCCATCTTAGTTTTATCAGTAAATTGACAAGATTTTTTTCCTATTTGATTCCTCAGATCAAATACACAGAAAATGTATCTCTGTAAACAATGTGCAGTTTAAACCAGCCTCACTTTGTTGTTAGTATTATTCCAACTTTACTTTTTGTTTATTCTGAATTTCATTCATCCATCAGCTCCAGATACTCACTTGTTGTATAAGTTGATTGTTTATTTGTCTCTGCATAGCAGCCGTCGGGTCATCTCCATTGAGATGTTGTTGCGTCATTTGCCCTCCAGGCCCCGGCCCTTGCGCCGGGGGCTTTGGGCCTGCCACCCCAGGCTGCTCTCCCCACATCAGCTCATCAGGGAGATCTTTTTCAAGGTCGAACATGTCCAGGTTTGAAAACCCATCTAAAACAACATGTGTTAATTTAGCAAAAATAATTATTTATGTAATTTTACTTTTAAACTAAGTAAAGTCACAATGAAGTATCAAAAAAATTGAAAGAATAGCAAGATAGTACAAAATTATTATCTGAAGGGAAAAATTATCAACAATTGAGGTTTTTGCATATTTAACAAGAAAAAAAATCTGTTAAAAGTCTAAAAAAGGAAAGTTCATGTTGAGAAAGACAAGTTTGAAATAAATTCAAACATATACTAAATAGGCTAACACAATGTCACAGCTTTCAAGACAGCATTTTTTAGGCAAGCAGCAGTATTGTTTGGCTATAGTTGATTTTGCATAATCCCACTGCTGGTTGAAAATGGCTGCAACTCTTTTTGTGTCTCACTGCTGGGCACAGTTCTCTCCCTTGAGGAGACCTGGAGTTTACCACGCTGCTCCAATGCAGGATGGTGGAGATGGTCCAAAATAATTAAAAAAATTAAACTACTAAATTGTTGAATTAAATGGTGAAAAGTTAAATGATACAATTTAAATATAGAAAAACATACAAATATAAAAAAATAAAAAAGCTATTGATTTTTTTTCAGTTGCATTGATAAAGAATCTTGGCACTATTTTTTAGTGACAAATTAAATTCAAAAACATTTTTTTTAATTAAACATTTCGGTACTTAGGAGATAATTACGGGCAGTACTTTTTATTGGAATTTGATTTACTAAAAAGTTGATATTTGGTTTTAGTATTAAAGTACCAACTATATACAATGTATGAAAGTATTTTATTTTATTGGAATCTTAATTTGTAATTAAAAATTTCAACACTAACACATAACACAGTTTACCACAAATTATCTGCTAGGAAGAAAATTTGTATACTACTAAGGACTGTTTTGAATATTATCAAACATAATATACTCTAGTACTTAACAGCAATCAGTGATTGAACAATGACTAAAACAGAGGTAAATGAAAATGTTACCCCTAAAATTTATTCAAATAATAAATCTCTATTAAATAATGAAAACAAAACATGTTATACATGTTTAACCTATTGTATGTTAATTGAAAATATATTTACAATATACCAGAATTATGATTACATAGAAATTCTGACTTAAAATCGGTAAATAGACACTCACATCCCAAAAGTATAATTACCATTGAATGGCCAATATATAAATTTGTATTGATATGTTTTATCTATGTATTATACAGAAGTGAAAACTCCATAATAGTTTATTGCTATAAAAACAACTGTTTCTGACTAACTCTTCAAAAATACAAATTAATGTTTATAAATTATTTTAATATGTAATACATAAGATTATAAATTATTATAATCTTATGTATTTGAGTTTTTTTCAAGAAAGAACTAAGGAATTATCAATTTACTTGTAAGTTGAAAGTATTACTTGTCTTAAGCTTAGAGTTCCCCTAATGTAGGTCAGCAATAAATAAAAATGTATTCCGCATGTTTCCTGAATAAAACTGGTATCCTTATAAATTAAATCAGTTTTTTAATTTTTTTTGCTATCTAATTTTTTTATTTTCTCATAAGACAGAAGAAGAATTGGTTATACAGCACCTTGTTCAAGAGCAAAACATGACCTCTTTATTGGAAAGTAGCCCCAAAATATTAAACTAGATTAAATAGTAACAAAATCATTAGCAAAGTACAATTAATTTCTTTGTGTAGAAATATATGGAATCAACATAAATGTAGTCTATGTATGTACAAAACTTATTCGAGGGCCATCGAAATTTTATGTCGTAAAATTTGAATAATCTCACATACAAACTGCAATTATTCCAATTCGGGCAGAGCCTAAATTCCTGTCGCAGCTGATTTCTTAATAAATTTGCAGTAAGAAACAATAATACGACGCAAAACTTGCAAGGCGCTAACAAGAGCGACGACAAAATGTCAAAAATCGTAGCATTATTGTAATGACAGTCGAGCGTTCAAACCTTCGAAAAACTTGTAAAATACGATAAAGTACTCACCTGCGGTGTCCGACGGACCCTGGAAAGGGTCCCGGATCATTTTAGCCCGCTTGTTAGGCGGCTCATCCACATGATGATCGGCCATGGCTCTGTTTACTAAACGTAAGCCGTCGTGAATATTTCGGCCCGCCGATTCAAATAACACATTTATGTCTTATATCTTTATAAAATAACATTTTAAAGCGATTTGTCATCCATCACAACGTAATTCACCCACATCCCGATCGTTCGATGTGCACCGCACCGTTGAAGGCACATATTAAAATTTCTCACTCAAGTATTCGCCATTACAAAGCTCCGAATCGAAGAACTACACAGAGCCTCTCACCATCTTCCGTCGGAACTAGCACAATAAATGAAAACAATATCACCAGATTTTAGCTACTTTATGGAACTTATTTTATTGATCCAATTACACGATTTCACTTAACACTTTAAAATAAACGGAATGATAAAGTTTATGATAAAATGATGTAAGAAAAAACAGAAAATTTACACGACAAATTCCGAAATACTTCTCAGTCTCTCCAGCGCAAAATGGCGGCTGTTGATGAAAACTTTTTCTACGCTTGTCAGAAAATGTCGGCCTATAAAGAGACGACGACATCTGATTGGCTCGCGCATACCATGTGACCACCGGAAGTGCCGACATGACGCAGGATCGGTCCAATAATTCTGACGTCAACGCGTTTAGATACGAAAGTACCCGAAGATGCCCGAAGACTTTTGTGAGTAAAATAAAAACCGTTTATATCATTGATTGAACGAATAATATTAATTTTTTTATTGAAAATATTGTTTATACTCATTCCAATTCAAAAACGATAGTTTCATTCTTTAAAAAATGCGAATTAGTTATAAAAAACTATAAAATTTGAATTGTCGCGCTAAATCGGGAGTGGTCAACATCAATAAGACGTGTCTGTAGTCTATGAATATCGCGGAACATAGACACAATAGTTTTTTAGCAATAGAATCTAAAGGAATCCATTTATATTGAAGCATGAATTTATTTTAAAATTAAAGAAAAGTATGGCTATTATGTACATTTCGTTATTTTATAAGATTTTTCGCCATCAGTGGAAAAAATTCACCATCTCGCATGACATGTTATCATTTGGTGTTTACATATAAAAACTTAAAACCAAAAATTCTAAAATAAATCTGAATCAGCTTAAATTAGTATATTTTCTATAATGAGCAAAGTTCTCGAAACGAGAAAATAATCCTAAACAGTATGCGGTTTCAGTATATACAAATGTACTCTGTGGTATGCGGCGGTCAATAGTAGTGTAAGGTCCGATCAGGAACGAATAATTAATATCCATTTTTGTTGCTGAATAATATGGCAATACCTATTACAAAATCAACATCAACACTGTAGGGTGACTATGAAACAATAATACTAGTGGAATACTCTGACTCTTCATAAGTAAACCAACATTTTAACCGACTTCCAAATCGGAGGAGAAGAGCCTTCTTCCGTTGTAGTCCCACTATCACCAATTAAAAATAGGATGATGGATGGGACAGGAACATAGATAGATGGGAACTCTTCAACCCCCAGCATCTTCGCTAAAATATGTATATAGTTTAGTTAAGTAAAGTCCCAAAATCAGGTCCTCATTAAACAAATCAAACTGAAATTCTAGATCCGCCACTGTGCGGGGTACCTATAGACTAGGTATGTGCGCGGCTTATTGGGTTAGTATTTAGTAATAATATTATGAGGTGAATTTAGTTTTATAGTGATGATAAAGAAAATAACGTACCTACTTGTAACACATATATGTCTAGAAATTGAACAAAATAAAATATTAAAATTTCAGCTTGATTTACTAAGAACTCTTAATTAAATCACGAGGTGTAAGTAATAGTGGTAAATGTTATTTTAGGCCAAAAAGATCTATGCATTGTATAGCATTTTTCAACAAGAACTTGTAAGTATGTATATAAAAGTAAAGTATGTAATACTATCATAACTTCTTTCACAAGACCTCGCATAATTCGCTACGCTCAAGACTAATTTACTCTTAATTATATTTGAATTTCTTTAACTAACTAAACTAGGTAAGTAACTCATTTATGAAATGTAATCATCGTTTGAATTGAAAGCTGTCCTCAATTTGTCCTGGATTAAGTAATATTTGTGGTAACTTGGAGAAGAGGTCCCACCATAGATAATACACTATAGGCATAAGAATAAATAATACCTATAGGTCCCACCATAATGTTTGATCTTCATGAACATTTTGTGGTTGTTTATATTCTCAGTACCTTGGTTGGTTTAGACCTGCTCTACACGTTGCGAGAAATCGTTCAGAGATCGGCCGATTTTTCTCTGAACAGAGAAATCGGAAGCCCATAGTGCCTCCACACGTCACCGATATCTGATTCGATCGTCAGTTTTCCGCAGAAGTTCGCACAATAAACATGTTATCAAGATGAAAAATGATGATGTCGCTCTTGCGTTATTTATTAATTTATTCATTTAAACATTAGTGTGAGGCATTTAGTACAATATTTGCAGGTCTTAATGCATAATACGAGTTCAAATAAATGCTACCTTTTCAGGCTTCACACATCATAATATTGTAAACTTACAAAATAGAATATTAAAACAGTAATTATGTAAGGAACTGAATATTTATCATTAAATGTCAATAATACAATTATAATATTGTTATATAACGACGACCCCTGTGGCGCAATGGTTATCATGCCAGTCTGCCGAGAGGGTCCCGGGTTCGATTCCCGGCGAAGTAGAAATTTGAATGACGAGTTTAAAAATTTCTGTCCTTGGTCTGGGTGTTTGTGTTTGTGTCTGTGTGTGTGTCCATGGCACCCACGACACAGGGTATATCTGCCTTACTGTGGGGGCTTTGAGTGTGAAATATTTATTATTTATTATTATAATAATGTCCGACAAAATAAACGAGGGCTTTTTGATAAGTCGTTTTAAAAAGTTAAAAATATATTTTTTGAAACAATTATTGTTTAAGTCTAAAATAATCGTGACTTTTCAATTTATCAGGTAGTTGGTTGTATATTCTAATTGTCATAATAAAACTATTTCCAGATGTCAAAGATAACTTGGTTCGATGTATGTATGTATGTACATTCATATAATTTGTGACTATTTAGAGTGCGCAATTTGCGGGTTCATAGATTTCACTTGGATGCGATAGTAGGGGCCTAATTATGTGCTTAAAGGAAAAAAATCGAGGAGCATACATGTCATATTATTGCATATAGCACGCTTTGTCCGAAAACAAGCGGGGTCCGAGACGAAGCCGGCGAACTGTCGAGTGCCGAGCCGAGTTCAGCCGAGCGATCCCGAAGCCGCCCGAACCGCCGACGAACGATTTCTCTGATGAAATTTCATACTGCCGACGACGTACGAGAAATTGAAACGAATCGGAACGATTTCCATCCACACAGTGCGAGAAATCTGAAGAAACAGGTTTCTTCAGAGAAATCTGAAGTAATCTGAACGATTTCTCGCAACGTGTAGGGCAGGCATTAGTAATTTAGTTTCAAACGAAACACTCATTTGCTTAGTATTGTACTTAACAACGCCATCTGAAATAGACCCTATTAAAAAAGTTATTTTCATAAAAATAAAAAATAAGTAGACAATATGGTTTTGTTTAGATCCGCAGTCAGCTCACGCAACCATTTGGCCAAGGAAGCTTAATTCAATAAACGAAATTTTCATAGAGTTCTTTCAAATCGACATTGTCATTTCTTTGAACGTCGGATTGGCGGATGGTAGTAGGGATTTCTAAGAGAGGATTTTCGGATTTACTCGAGCGCGTCAGATTAAGATATGGGGTACACCTCGCATCCTGTTGAGTACTGCCACAATTAAAAAAGGCCTTCTATATAGGTACAGTATTTTTTTTATCTTACTTCTGGATGTCAAAATGGTCTTATTAGAATACCCCGTTACCGTTGAAACAAGAATTTTAGATAATAAAAATTCGAACTCTTCCGAGTTTGCCAAAAAGCCGCTTCTTTTTTTCGGTGTTTTGTATACTGTTAGCTTTTATTTATTTATGAAGAATATTGTATTAGCTAATTCCGTATTATTATGATATTTTTAGTAGCGGTAATTCCATTGTTCCGTTTCCGACACGTCAGTTAATCATAGCCAACTTCCGGTCACATGAATTGTCGTCATTTTCTCCGACCAAGCTGCAAGCATTCGTGTTGGAAGCACTGAGGGATCGAGACGTGGCTAAGGAAAAGCATTAGTAAAGAGTAAAAAGTGTTAATGCGTAGACAAAATAATAAGTGAAACAAGTAAAGGATTGAAGGAATAATAGTTAAGTTGATTGTTAATATGTAAGTACTCCATTTTTGTTCTGTTGGTGGTTTATTCGTTCTTGAAATATTTACATATGTGATTTGTATACTGCATAACTACGAAATATACGTGCAATTGTAAAGTGTTTTATCTTTTATTTAACAAAAACCCGCATTCTGAGCTGTGAGCCAACAGTTCAGAAGTGGGATTATAAGAGAATTTACTGTTTTCTTTCACGTCCACAACGGCCAATTCTGTAAATACTCTGATATATTGAAGTTTCTTGAATTTGCTGGAATATCGAACCGGTGAACGCTTAGGGGTGAACGTCAATTATTTTACAACCACATGTTTTATTAACTTTTATTGTAATAAATTTGCAGTATACTTATCAACCCACTTCAAAGTGAAGTTTTATTTTTTTATCAAAATATGAATAATTTATGGAAAAACGCAGATATTTAAAGAACTAAAATACGTAATGTATGAAATCAACTTAATTTCTTTTCTCTGGATCGGAAACACCGCCGTGGTGTATAGACTTAGATATAAATATTTGAAGACCTGAGAATAGATGTTACGTATATGTTTAGTGCGTTAAAGATTTATATATTGTTTTAGATTAATAAGATGCATGATTAATGATATCTTTTTACAGCTGTGGTACACTAGATGTGAACAACTAGTTTTGATGAAGGCTTTTATAAATGTGACTTTTCTTTTAAATTTATTGCCCTTACAGGAAGTTGGTACCCACTTTTTTTTTTACTTTTTTTTATAAGATAAATGAATATACAATGGCTTGAGTTGATCTACCTTATTTTACCAACATCAACAAAAAGGATGAGGTTCTCATGTTATATTTAGTATTGCATCGACATAATCCACATATTAATTGAAATTTGACATTGACCTTTGTAAATATGAATGAAAACTGATACCTTATTTGATGCTTATAATTCATAATTCATATTTTTTTTTGTTTTGCGATAATAAGGATACAAAAAAATGCTGAAATGATACGAGTATGTACACTTTCCACTTATTCTACCTTATCTACATGTAAATTGATGTAATTTTACAGGCAGCAATCGCTATATATTCTAGGAAAACGTATCCACTGTGACACAATGCCAACTAGGACCTAAAATGATTGTAAGGCAAAAATTTGAATGTTTCGTGAATTCGGTAACACTGTATTTTTTTTACATAATTTCAATCTACAAGGGGGGGTGCCAATATCATGTTTTCGTATTTGTCTTGCGGTTCTATTGGTAACGTAAATTTTGTCGTAAATTTATTCAGATATCTATACATACAAGCATGAGACTTCGATATACAATGAAGGTAAGGTTAAAACTTAGTGTTTAAGAAATGATGGCTTACAGATTTGCATATCCTCAATTATTTTTTGTGGTGGGTGCTGTACTGCACCTAGGGGTGCTTAACATGAAAAAAATGATGGTGTTGATGGTGATAATGATAAAGACAACGATGATGGTGATGATAATTACGATGATGTCATTTTCGAGAAAAATACATTCTCTGTCTGATTATAGACATATAGAAGTCTGGTGATGTTTTTCTTTAGCTTTGGATAATTCAATACTATATTAATTTGTTCTCTTTTTACTTTTCGATTCTAAAGTCGATTTTAAATAGAATATGTACTCAAATGTGTCACTTTTCATTTTTGTTAACTTTTATTGTGATTAAAATGGAATATGTACTCAAATGTGTAATTTTGCAGATAATAATATTATGGACGAATACCCCCGAGAAAGACTACCTAGGATTGGAGGTACGATCAGGGCTAAGGTAAGCATACGTAAGCCCAGGCCTAAGAGCCAAGTGACGCTCAGGTCGAGCAGGAATGAGGGACTTAAAAGGGATGCTCTGGTCGAGCAGGAATGAGCCCAGGTCTGAGCGCCAAAGGATGCTCTGATCGAGCAGGAATGAGCCCAGGTTAGAGGGCTAAAGGACGCTCAGGTCGGGCAGGAGCGAGCCGAGGCAATGGACGCTCAGGTCGAGCAGGAGTAAGCCCGGTGAGCAGCAATATGCGTAGGATGGAGGGAGATCGAAAGCCTCTGTTAGAGGGCATAAGATTATTCAGGAGCAAAGCAGCGATAAGGTTTGCAGAGGAGGCCTTCAAGACTCAACAACGCAACTCGCAACGTCTTGGTAGAGGGAAGCAGCATCTGAGCGGTAATTTGAAATGAAATGTAATGAAATCATGAAATGAAATTATTTATTTGCCAAAATGTGGTATATGAATAGTTGGTTTTGTTTAGAAAATTATAGTCTCACATTAACCAAAATTTAGTGAGCAAAATTACAAAAAAAAGAGAAAAAAATTGAATTACATAAACATTGGTGTGCAAAGTTTCTATTTAACATTATTTTAAATTATAGTATTACAAACTATTTTGTAATAATATTTATATACTATATATATATGTATTTGAGCTACGGTGAGTTGTAGTGGTAGTCAAGGGGATTTTGAAATTGAGATAATTTTAGATAAGTTCTTGTCAATCCTAACGTATAAAATTTAGTCCCGCTGACGCGTCTTTCTGTCTGTCCGTCTATATGAACTAGGTAGTCTCAAACTACCTAACAGATTTCAATGCGCTTCTCACCAATAGTGTGAATTTTGAGGAAGGGATAGGTGTATAAGTCATTAGGGTTTCGTTTTCGAACTAATTGTAGTATAACGAGGCTTTGTTGGGAGTCTTGCTTTTTGGGAGCTTTGTATGCGTGCACTGTGGTCTAGCAGACATACATTGGGGTAATGTGCTGGGGAATTGCACATCTACAATAACGCTGAGAAGGAGTTCATGATGTCTCTATCTCCTGAGGTTGACTCACAGATGCTGAATGTTTGGAATATGAATTCGAAGTACTGCGATGTTTTCGAAGCTGTTTTCTTCCAGTCACCCGTCACACTGGGGTTGCATATTATGTAACGGTGGTACGGCGTTGAGCGGAATTCTGAATCGCAGTGGCGTTATACGTACCATGTTGAGGTGGAGTAGAGTTTGTTGAAATAGGTAGGTTCCGTAGGTTATTTAAGTTAAATTGGTGAAGTTTTTTTAGTTACATTTGTAAAACTGGAGTACCTGTCTTTGAGTCGCCCTGGCTGGGCTGGGTCGCTGATTATAAAATCTTTTAATAGCGATGTAATACCGGATTTTGATCCTTTGTGTAAAGAGCAAACCATTTTAATCTGGATTAAGAAGGTGGAAGAATATTCAGAAATATGTATATAAGATGGGGGGGATATGATTCGCTGCTCTTTTCCAAAGTTGGTCGGGCTTGGCAATGTTTGTAGAGAGCTGTAAGTAACCTTATAGTCGCAGTCAATTCAAGTGGCCAATTTACCGAACCTGGGCGGGTGCGAAATTATTTTGAGACAGTCACTGTGGGACATCGAAAAGTGTATCAAACTTACGGTATTGAATGTAGGGTTGAAGCCTTCAGCAGTATTAATCGAAGCCTGGTACCTTCTTTGCAAAACGCTAATATGTTTTTCATTGTGGCGAGATGTTGGCAAAGTGTTCTTTGTGTGACGAGACTAGCTTTTAAATTAGATTCACAAACTGATAAAGGTGAGGAAGAGGTATTGCCACAAATACAATTGTACCGTTAGGTGTGAAGGGCCACTAAAGTTGCTGTAGTGCAGGTTATTGCATATTATTGGCGAAGCAATTGACTTTTATGATGTAGATGATGTAGATGAGTGTTTCAGATTGCTTAGTTCTCTATAGAAATAACTGGGAGTTCGACATTAATAATTATTGATAGGATGAACATAGAAAGTACACCAATCAGAAATTGGTAACCATCCGTTTTGCATTTTAGAGCGAATCATGAACTGATTTTTATTGCCCTAGTTTTTAGTTTGTCTGAAGGAGGCGTTTATAAACATGGATTGCTCGGGGGTGTAGAAAGCAAGTGTAAGATATGGACGGTCGATTTACTGATTTAATAGCGTCCTCTCTGGTGTTGTGTAATATATCATATTGCGTAGCAGTGGCCTGTTATTTTACAGATTGTGGGACGTACATACATGAGAGTTGTTTAAAACTCCTATTTTGGTTGTAATAGTGTTTATAAGTAAAATGTATCTCTGATACGGGGAGGGAATTGGCGTATTGATTGATATTTTAAACTTGTTTGATCTTGGTAGGGGATTTGGCAATTTTGCTGTAGAGTTGGCGCCTAGACATCAAACATATAAATTTGAGAAGTGTATGTGCGGGATGTGATCGTTTTAACTTGGAGGGTAGAGAGAAAAGTGCTGGTTAGTGACGTCGCTAGCCTGTGATATGGTACGGGATGTTGGTGGGACTCGATTTACTAGAAAGCGATAGATCAATAATTAATTATGTTTGATATTCCAACTATTTGAATTTATGTGATAGTGGGTAGTCTGTTTTCGTGTTTTGTTTATAAGTGGCACATTCTGGACATCAGTTAACTACCCAATTATCTTAGGTGGATGTAATAGATACTTATGGAGTATAGTGAATCTCGAGAGTAGTAGAGGTTCGGCATTAACTGTTTGTGCGTCCAAGTTTGATGTAAACATTTACGGGGATTCACTTGCAGCAAGGGCCTACAAATGCAGGGGATTGGGGAGACTATGAATTGCGGTCAAGTGGTTATGACTGGCAATAAGAATGCAAGCGGGCACTGAGATGCGGTAAGGGTTAGGACAAAAAGGCCGATTTCGCTTGGAAGTTTTAATAGACAGGGATTGCTTCTCTACTTGTTTGAGGTACCTTGGTTTTACTGATATTGGTGTAAAAGTTGTTTAGACAAGGACTAAAAATTTTTGCACGGATTGATGTGATAGTAAGGGTTGTTCTTGTATATTTAGTTAGCCGTGTTTGCCTTCATGAGGCTTGCACATATTACAGGGATTGGTCACTGATATAAAATTGTTTGTCCCCATTATGCACTTCTTGAAAATGGATTATTGTTTTTTTCGGGCTGAACCCGATCCTCGGCTTTGTGAAAATAAAATGATAATAAAGTGAAATTTGTCTGTTATGGGTAATGTAGTTGCGGACTGGGTCTTTCATCTGAGTGAGAAGGTGTCTCGCATTAGTCTTTGTAAGTAATTTTTGGACATGTTTATTGCTTTAGAGTTGATTGCTATGAAGGTTGAGTAGAATATATAGTTTAATAGTTCGCTGTTGAGTCGAGTGAGTCGTTTAAACACATTTGATCGGGTTTTTGAAAGAAAAATTGACAAAAGGTCTGACGGGAAATGTGGAATTGGTGACTTTGTTGTTATTTAAAGCTTTTAGTGGAGTTCTAGGGGCCATAATAATATAGTAATGGGA
This sequence comes from Pyrgus malvae, assembly GCA_911387765.1. Classification (NCBI taxonomy): domain Eukaryota; kingdom Metazoa; phylum Arthropoda; class Insecta; order Lepidoptera; family Hesperiidae; genus Pyrgus; species Pyrgus malvae. Next base: position 24,152,467 of record OU426953.1, read on the forward strand.
TGGAGTGAAAGTGCCCCGGTGGAGGGGACGAGGGCGAGATTCAATAACTTTTTCCAGTTTTGAATGGGATCCTTTTTGTATCACTCATGTGGGGTCTTCAATTGAACATGTTTATGTAACTAATTCGGCTCCAAATACAAATGCAAAAATTATATAATTAGGTAATGGGTTCTTAAGATAAATAAACTAAGGCCAATTTATTTTTGTGTAGTGTTTAAAAGTTCCAAATACAAATCCAAATATTAGGTAGGTATATAATTATTTTATGACTTTATTTGAGATTTCATGATGATTTTTGACATTTCATTTCAGATGTTAATATGAAGTAATTTATTGCTTGTTTACGGGTAATGGATTTTTAAGATAAATAAACTAAGGCCAATTTATTTTTGTGTAGTGTATAAAAGTAATGTTCTTTCTACTTATAAAAAAAAGATTACAGTATAAATGAGAAAGCATAAGTTTGAAATTAAAAATACGATTAAAAATATATTATAATGATTTACTGCATTAATTGCTATTAATACAATTATTGAGTACAATGAACGTAATTTCTTGTTTTTATTTTATTTTATTTAAGAGCTTTCGATAAATATAAACTACATTGTACATTATACAGATAATTAAATAATGTGTTAAAGAATGTAATTTTTAGTAATATTTTTAGAAAATTTATAGTACTTTTGTACTTGTAAGAAAGCGTGAGGACACGCTATAAGCAGGATGGCCGAGCTGTTAGCTTTTATTTATTTATGAAGAATATTGTATTAGCTAATTCCGTATTATTATGATATTTTTAGTAGCGGTAATTCCATTGTTCCGTTTCCGACACGTCAGTTAATCATAGCCAACTTCCGGTCACATGAATTGTCGTCATTTTCTCCGACCAAGCTGCAATGCAAGCATTCGTGTTGGAAGCACTGAGGGATCGAGACGTGGCTAAGGAAAAGCATTAGTAAAGAGTAAAAAGTGTTAATGCGTAGACAAAATAATAAGTGAAACAAGTAAAGGATTGAAGGAATAATAGTTAAGTTGATTGTTAATATGTAAGTACTCCATTTTTGTTCTGTTGGTGGTTTATTCGTTCTTGAAATATTTACATATGTGATTTGTATACTGCATAACTACGAAATATACGTGCAATTGTAAAGTGTTTTATCTTTTATTTAACAAAAACCCGCATTCTGAGCTGTGAGCCAACAATACATTCATACTAAAATCATCAGATTACTGAAATATACCATACCAAGCATTGAAACTACTGAAATACACATGACTTAGCATGCATTTCATTTATTCTACTATTTCACCTGTACCTTTCGAATAACATTTTTGAAAACCTATAGGCTCCACCAGGTACCTAAACACAAAACGTCATAAAATAAAATATTTTAATCTTCCTACCACCCAACCTATAAAATGCACAAGGTCCTGATGACGCTTGAGGAAATCCACAATGAGCCTCGTGGGCTCCCCCGTTTGACAGCGTTTACGCCACAATATTGCTAACACTCTCCAATAGATGTCAGGAAGAGCCGTATTTTTCAGTTTATTTTTAAATTGATTATCACTGAAAATATTATTATGCAATCTCAGATAAATTATTTATTCATAAAATTTCTAACAATAAAAATTTGGTGGATCGATTTATCACCCCTGAAACCAGGATACTAAATTTCATCAAAATCTTTAGAGCCTTTTCAGAGATTCAAAAAATATATTTAGGTATATACAAGAATTGCTCGTTTATAGGTATTAGATTAGATAGAGTGATACTATAATAATATACAGACAGTACTTAATTAGGTAGGTACTTCTTTTTAGATTTTTAAATTTCAATGATTTGAATAATGCTATATTATTTATACTTTATGTTAATCTGAGTTTAATTAGACTGACACATAACAAAAAATTTACACAGAGACGAAAATAAATACAAAGATTATTTTATTTTATTCTATTTCGAATATTAGGTAGGTACTTAACTAAACTTACATTTCGTATAAAGGTCTCACACCCAATATTTCTAGTCCAGATTTGACAACTAAACGTGCAGAGTTAAAAATCAAAAGTCGTTGAGCTGCTAAATCTGTTTCTACATTTTTTACATTTAATTCATTAAACATCCTATTTACAAGTTTAGCAAGGCGAAACAAATAGTTTACTAAAATACAAGCTTCATTTTCTTCAAAGGCTCTCATCAAAACATCTTCATATCTGGCCAGTTCTTTAACAACATTATAAACAACATCTTCCTTTAAATATTCTGGTTCACAACTTTGAGGGATGTTTACCCCACAATTATTTTCTAAGTTCCAAAGCCTGCAGTGTAAATATTGCAGTTTGATACCGCTGTCTCCTTCACTCTGCAGTGCTTTGTCCCAGTCAAATATGTAATCTTTTTGCCTTCTTTGTTTTAAATCATTTATCACAACTGCTGTGGTTCCTAAAATATCACATGTTTCTTCATTAATAGCTGACGCTCTTGTGTCTGAAATAAACATGCAGAAATTACTTTGTGCTTCCATAAATGCATGATGTAGTATAGTGTAGTGTATTATAGTGTAGTGTATATTCGAGTAGTGATGACCTATTGGAAACCCAAGCCAACCTACTGGAACGGCATTAAGGTAAATGTGCACCTGATCCATACATCAGTTTTTTTTATCTTTATTACTTATTCTGCAATCTTAACTTGTTCCCATAAGAATATTTTCCCGCGAGGATACTGTCAAATGACTAGAATCATATAACTGTGCATCGTTCTTCAACAGCTATTTGAGCTGTATAATGTTACTTTAAAGAATGGTACATCAATTACTGTAACATGCATGAGCGTAATGGGCTGGATCATGGTCCAGATACAAGGATTTAAGAATACCAAAATATCTCCCAAAGAAAAAAAGAACAATGACGAGATACGCGCAATATCAAAATTGAAAAAAAAAATCTCCTCCCCCCCTCTCTCGACCAAGAACCTGGGTACACCCATGCTAACATGTATGCAATAGGAACCACTTGGCAGTAGCATCTGGGTGAATTGGCCAATTGGGCGTATTAGAACTATTATCATACGCCCAGGGAATTACCACTGCTGCACCTACTTCTGCCGTGAACCAATTCTATTGTGTTTCGGTGGAAAGGTGCAATTGCCGGTCACACTTACATTAGGCGACCACCAGCCTCCAGAGTAGCAGCACAATTGCATACGACCTCAGACAAGACTTGCCTATGCTTGCTTGAGGTTGTATGTTCATGGGCTGCAGCGACCACTTAACACCACGTGACCTGCATGCTCGCCTGCTACTCCATTCAAATAAATAAAAAATTAAAGTTTAGAACTAAGAAAGGATCTATTACTGAGCATCAAAATTTATTATAATACTGTCCTTACTTTTAGACTGCTGCTGTTTATGGTACATCTTATGTTTTGCTTCATCTAGAATATCATTTAAAAATACTACGTTTCCACTTCTTGTGCTCATTCCCTTTATTCTACCAAATTTGATGTGTTCACAACCTTTAACACAATCTTCATTTATTCTTTTAACTATGTCAAATAAAGCCATGAAATGGTCAGATTGGGCATTGTCAACAACATACAGCATTCTATCAAATTTGTATCTTTCATATTTGTCTAGCAGCGCTGCTATATCTCTTGAAAGGTAAAGAGTGGAATTATCACTTTTTATAAGAGTGACATCTCTTTCATTAACTTTAGTGTACTTCTTTCCTGTTTGATCAGTTAGGAGGATATTTTTCTTTTCAAGTAAATTGATAATGTCTTTGATGGCTTCTCCATTATAATCAGATTCCCAGTGGTAATCATCAAAAACAATACCTAATCTCTGGTATGTTTTTTCAAGTTCTAGTACAGTCATTTGTCTTATTTTCCTCCAACTGTCCAAACTTGTTTTTCCTTGCTCTATATCTGCAAAATATTTTCGTGCTTCATTTTGAATATTCTCATCAGCAGCTGATATCTTATTTGTTTCTACATATATGTTATACAGAATCTTAATTGGATTATTTCCAAGGGTATTAACATCCACATTTTGGCATTTCAAACCATATTGAAGGAGCCCAAACTGTGTGCCCCAATCTCCCAAATAATTAATTTTTATAACATTGTTTTGAAAATACTTATTGATGTTGGCTATAAAATTTCCTATTATTGTAGATCTCAGATGGCCAACATGAAATGGCTTAGCTATATTTGGGGAACTAAAATCAATAACAACAGTTTTGGTATGTAAATTAGCTCCTATTTCTAACTTTGTTTTCTTTAATTTATTTACAACTGTTTTAATAAATGTGGTTCTATCAGTAGCTATTTTTAAGTCAGCATTTTGTAAAGTGATATCTTCATTTATGCTATGTTTATATTTATGTGATCCTTTTATCCATTTTATTTTACTATAGGATGCTTGCATATCTCTTATGACTCTCTTACCTAACATTATTTCTAAACAGCACCTGTGAACACAAGAGAGAGTGTGAGAACAATTTATTTATTATTACAGCAAGTAAAGCAAGCTCTATCTGAACATTCTTTCTGCAAATAGTTCATGAAAAGATTAGTAATTTAGCTTGTTATGTTGAATTTGTGACTTCTAAATGTTTATCATTTATTCATCTGATAATAAATCTAATTTTTATTTCTTAAACATGTGTAGTTAGTAATATTATTACAACAGGAGATCGAAAGCAGGGATATTATCACTAACTAATGTTTTAATCAACATACATACACAGACTGAACAGTTAATTGTGCATTCCTTATTTCCAGCTTCCTTTTTTGTATTAATAGAATATCCTACCTCCTAACCAACCTAACCTAACCCATATTTTTGTTAGTATTTATACAATGCTTTAATTGTTCTGGGAAAAGTAATTTTTTTTTAATAACCTGAAAGTAAAAAAGTGGATTGGACAATTAAAAAATTATTAATACGAAAATTGTAATATAGATTAAAAGACATTTACTAATAAATAATACATACAATTGTCAGTAGAAAAAGCCGACAGTACTATTCTAGTAGATTACTACTAGAGTAGATTTTTATATTATATTAACTGAAGAAGTTAATCAATGATGTTTCATAACGTTACGTATATATTGTACTTATGATAAATTAAATTTTCATATATGCCAGATATTGATTTCACAACCAAATTCATTAATATTATAATAATCACAACACAAATACAATCAACAATGATAAAATCGAAAAATAGGCATTAGGCACTGGTACTGGTACTACTGACTGGTTAGTCTGGTTACCTCATAGACATAAACCTGGTTACCTTCTCTCGAGTCTCCACTGTCTCCAGCATAGAGAAATTAAACACTACGTTAGACTCTCCAGTCAAACTAAATAATTTTTATTTTTTATTTTTACTCATCTCATTGTTTACTTCATAGATTGACGTCTGACAGTTTAGTAGACACCTGGCTGGCAGTGTGACCATCTCAAAATTGGCGAATCTGCCACAGATTGGGCCTAAATTCTGCCAAATCTGCCACAGGCTAGACCAAATTCAGACAAATTCTGCCAAATCTGCCACACTTGAGTTTTTCGGACTATTACAGGGGGGGGTTTAACAATATACAATACTAATACATCACAAATTTTCTTCATTAAAAATAATAATAATAATTAATGATCAGTAATAAAATAAATCTGTGAAATGTCAATTAGATATGTCAATAGAATATACAATAGAATAGAGTCAAGTCAATGATAATAATATGATTACCCTGTGTCGTAGTTACCATGGATACACACAAAGACAGGAACACAAACACACAGACCGAGAACAGAAATTTAAACTGATCATTCAAATTTATGTTCCGCCGGGAATCGGACCCGGAACCCCCCAACCCCCAACCCCCCCTTCTGTTTTTGTACGATTGAGCCAAACATCAAACATTTTGCATTTTAAATATTATGTTGCCAGTTCGGAGAAATCATTTTTAATCTACGTTATATTATACCGAATGTTAAATTTATAAAAAATACTCATTAAACATTTAAATTATGAGATTTTATGACTCAAAATCTCGTGATTCCTAAAATTTTCAATATCTGCCAAAATCTGCCATTTTTATAATCCGTCACCATTATCTGCCAGAGCCAAAATTTAGGAGTGAAATCTGCCAAAATGGCAGAAATCTTCCACAAATGGTCACACTGCTGGCTGGCAATCAACCTGACATCGACGGTTTTTTTTTCGTAGTGGTATTAGAGAATTAATAATACTACATACACTTTGACCGCCATCGATACGCCGCAATTTATATACCTACTTCCCTCTTCACCTCGTTACGCCCCTCTGTCGCCCAGGCGTGTTGCCAGGGTTGTCAACTGTTAATAATTCTTATGTCTTATATAAGTTATAATATCGCTTAAATATAGGTTTTCCTTTTTTTACTTAAAAATCATTATTTTGGTTTAGTAGGTATTACAAAATATGAGAATTATTAATATTATTATAAATAATAAGTTATCATAAGTATCATACCAAATGAAGCCATTAAAGTAAGTATTACTTACCTAAAAATATGAAATAAAATACATATAGATTTACGTAAAACTATTAAATAAGTTTATTTAGCGTTGGGTGAGCTTTTACATTTTCCTGTTCATAGAGTCAACTACCGAATCGGCTACATAAAAAGATTCATGTTCTTTTGATAAATTAGATACGGAAACGGAATAATATTTAAAATATATTACTTACCTCGCATCATCTTGGGGCAAACTAAAAAAACTTAAGTGTGCCATTATTTTTGCATTGTTTGTACAACTAAACACACCACAATAACTATCCTTATCCTGACCAAATTTCCGATCCTTTTAGGAATTTAGAATTGAATAATGATTTCCCCAGCTTGTCATTGGCAAAGTGGTCAAAAGACCGAGACGCCATTAAGGAAAAAAAAACTTGACGCCATTATTGTAATTGACGCGCCGGCCGAGACAGCCCGACTTATTACTATGTTTAACATGTAGGTAAATATCGTGACCTTAAGCCCGTCCAGAGCGGGAGTTTCCGTTCTACGTAGTATTATTTATTCATATGGTTTTTCTTTACTTAAAATTCATTAGTTTAGTTTAGTAATACAAAATATGAGAATGATAAATACTTACCTACTCTATAAATACTTATAAATAATATTACTTAATAAGTTATAAGTACCATACCAAATGAAGCCATTTAAGTAAGTATTACTTACCTACATAGGTGTAAGTACTTACGTAGTGTAGGTTTAAAATAAACGAATTCTCTCTCTCAACCCTTTTTATGTCCCACTGCTGGGCACAGGTCTCCTCTCACAAGTGAGAGGGATTTTAGGCCATAGTCCACCACGCTGGCCAAGTGCGGGTTGGTGGACGTCATGCTTTCGAGAAATTATGCATTTCTCTCAGGCATGCACGGCGATGGAGAACATCGTAATCAATTAAATATCACGATATTTTCCATCACCGTGGAGCAGCGATAAATACGCACATTATAAATTACTTTGTCAGAGGTGCGCGCCGAGGATTTGAACCCGGGATCGGTCGTGAATAAATAAACGAATTACATATTAAGTATTACGTGCGTGCGCCAGTGCCGCGACGCCTCAATCTTGTCTTGTGTAGTTCGCGAACGACCTAGTTCGGAAGACCGCTCTTTCGTACGAACTACGCGAACTAGGTCGCAGAGAGACCGCTCCTTAGTTCACTAGTTCCGTTCGGACGCGGCGCGCGGATTTGTTGTGAGCGAGAGCGGGCACTGACTGACTTGACTCACCGTTTGCCGCGCATGCATTCCTCATCGTTCGTTCATTTTCGCTCTTTAGCTCAGTTCAGTCAGTCAGCGGTGCGCGCGTGGCGAATGTTTTGTTATGGTAAATACAACAAACAATAACTGATAACAGGTAACTACCTTGTATTTGTAATGTTAAATGGTTATTGTTACTATTAAAATACTTTATACATTGATAAATTATGTAGGTACCTATTACTTTTAATATGATTAATGTGAAGTAGTGTACCTATTACTTTGTTTATAGGTTATGTCATGTTTGTTTTAGGTTCTTTAATCTTTATTGCGATGTCATCAAAACGAAAACATAGTTCCTTGTGGACACATTTCATTGAAGACACAGATAAAAAAAAAGCAATAATATAATTTTCTTTTCTGCAATCAACTAATAAACGAATCCATTTGCAATATTCATCCACTATATTTTATTAATATACTGAAATAGTAAGTAATTTACTACTGCAAGCTGATTGATGAACATTATAATAATAAACAAAACAGCGCGACGAAGCGAAAGCCGAACGACTGATCTATTTAACCGGAATTTGTGAAAGGAGCGGACGAACTAAAAGAACGACCTAGTTCGCCAAAGACCGGCGAACTAAATTGATCGCTCCCGGTCGCGAACTAAAATGCGCAAGACTACCTCAATCGCGAGGCGAGGCAAAACAATCGAGAAAGGTTCAATGACCGATGGCGGGGGGCATTTTAACATGTCGCCAAAATATTAAAAAATATTTTGGCGACATGTTAAAATGCTGTAGTTATCTAACATTTTTTTAATAATTGAGTGAAAGTGAAACAATTGGCTACACAAAAAGAACTGGTCATATCCTTTTGATAAATTAGGTACGGAAAAGGAATAATATTTAAAAAATATTACTTATCTCGCATCATCTTTGGGCAAACTAAAAAAACTTAAGTTTGGCATTGTTTTAGAATTGTTTGTACAACCAAACACACCACATTAACTTGGCGGCGTTATTGTAATTGACGCGCCCGTCCGAGACAGCCCTACTTCAGTATGATGTTTAACATGTAGGCTAATATCGTGACCTTGAGCCCGTCCGGAGCGGGAGTTTCCGTTCTATGTAGTATTATTTATTCTTATGCCATTGGTAGCAGTTGGCAACAGTGTTCTTCACACAGTGAATCAAATTTTGTCAGCGAGTATGTATCTACAATATACATACTCTCTGAATTTTGCCTTTTTTGTGGATATCTAGTCGAGAGACATATGAGTACCGCTGTTCACCTTAACTTATACGCATAGGGCATCAAAGTTACTGACTCACACTTCATTAGAGGCAGCATACAGCTTCGCTTCGATACATAATTTTTGTGCCAAATCTGATGCGGGGGAAAGAATGCACACATTTTAATTTTGTTGTGTCACACATTTACAAATATTCTTTCATCGCTACAGACGCATACATTTCTAACTAAATTGTAAATTTCAATTAACAACATCATTTTCTATGCACCGACAACACTGAAACCGACACACACAGACACACTAGTTGTATAACTAGAAGGCACTTTGTGCATGGACATTGGGACGAGGGGTAGTTATTCTTCTGCGCCGTAAAAACCACTCCTCTGACATAAGAATAAATAATACTACGTAGAACGGAAACTCCCGCTCCGGACGGGCTCAAGGTCACGATATTAGCCTACATGTTAAACATAGTAATAAGTCGGGCTGTCTCGGCCGGCGCGTCAATTACAATAATGGCGTCAAGTTTTTTTTTCCTTAATGGCGTCTCGGTCTTTTGACCACTTTGACAATGACAAGCTGGGGATATCATTATTCAATTCTAAATTCCTAAAAGGATCGGAAATTTGGACAGGATAAGGATAGTTATTGTGGTGTGTTTGGTTGTACAAACAATGCAAAAACAATGCCTTACTTAAGTTTTTTGAAGTGAAAACTTCTTTAGCGGCGTTGTGCACTTTTTTGGGATGGGTAAAAAATGTTTAACTCGCGTCAACTACACGTGGCCTGATCGACAATTCGTAAGACGGGTGACAGCTGATGACGGCTCGACTGTCTATAGTGGAAAATTCGTTTATATCAAGTATTTAAAATATGGACATTGAACAAAGTGCATCTATTCATGAAAAAAGTGACGAAGAAATAGTGAAAGAAAATGAGTGAGTACTTTATAAAAATACTAGATAGAAATTAATACTGATTGTACGGGTTTGAACCGTAATTATTATAAAGTTAAATAAATAAAAGAGAAATTTTAAGTAAAAATCTATAATTCCGTCTTAATGGAATATAAACTTAATTAACTAAGTATGAGTGAAATGACGCGGTACTCTTAATGACCGTATGCGACGAGAGACGGTAAGTCACTGCCGTTCATTAAAATAACGTAAGTATTAAAATAAATTAGCGATCGGCGTAAATCGCTGATCATTGCAATTGTACGCGCGTAGCCCGTACATGCTCCCGGGGGCAAAAGATGAAATTAGTAGATGAGACGACCCTGTGAACTTAAACTAACAAGGTGAAACAATATTCTTAAATCTAGCATGCACCCGATGGTTTGGTTAATTATGATATAACAAGGTGAAGGGCATTATTAAATGATTCTAAATTCTAACTAAACTAAAATTTAACTGCTCTTAATTGTCAAAGGAAGTAAACACTGAACGAAGCACTACCGGAGACGCACTTCGATTTACTTTAGACACTCGCGCACTCTCAATTCTATCACTTTCACTTTCACTAACACAATATGCCCTATTGGACATTTCCCTTACATTGAATCTAGTACACTTAACACTATCACTAACACCACGCTGCGCACGCGCTGCGGCCTGCGGTCCCGGGGCCGCCGGGAGGGGCGCCGCCGCCGTGCGCGCACTGCCCGCCGTCGGAGCAGCCACCGCCACCGCCGCTGCCTCCCCCGCCGCCGCTGCCGTCGGCAGACGCTCCCGAAGCAAACGTCTGCATCCATACACAGCACCGACTACGATTATGACTGCTACTATGCTATAGATGAGCGTGTAGTGGTGAACGTCATGATACGTCACCTGGCTAGCTAAGGGTTCACTCTTCTTCATGCTGTCAATCTGTTCCTTTAAGACTTGTAGCTCCTTTATGTCCTCTAGAGGTATTGAAGAGTTTGAGGTTATGTCGGAAAGTCGGGGGATGGTTAGATTGATAACGTGATTTATAGGAGGTATAGCAGGCAGTTGTAACTCTGAAGTAATTTTAATTTTGTTAGTAAAAGACGAACTCTGCGAATACATGTAGAAATCAGCTGATTTCATTATGCAGCCTTCTACAATTACGAAAAGGCCGGCTCGGGTCATTCGCACGACGGTAACGTGATCGCCGCACAGTAGCTTCAGCTGACACTGGTCACAACAATAAAAGAAATATTTATTTATCTCCTTTAATGGAATCCATTGATTTTCGCAGGGTTGAATAATTGACTTGCAAGTCCTTAAATGTAATTTGGTCTCGCACAGAGCCTGATCATCCTTAATATGATATATAGGTTTATTCAAGTGACATAAAATTCTATTTGAGGCCTGCTGCAAACATAACTTCATATCGTCTTCCGTTACGTGAATTAAAATATCCTTATGTAAGTTGATAGCGGCGTAAGTCGATACTGGAACTATGCTTACTATCTTGGTTTCAAATTTTTGAGGGATGGGAATGAGTCTAAATATTTCAAATCTGTCTCTGCCTATCAGGGGTATTCTAATCTCAAATAACAAATAATCACTGAGCATTCTTGCCTTAATTGTCAGTAAATCGTATATAGCCATTATGTCTGTGTTTTCAATGGGTATTGATAAATCTTTAGGTAGCTGTCCTGTTATAATATTCAATTCTTTTCTTAACTGGTCTGGAGTTATAAGATGAAAGTTTAATTTGCCACTGTACAGATTTGTGAGAGTGTCCATCAAAGTTTCTTGTGTATTTCTCAAACTTAACAAAATGTTATTTGCAATCATTGCGGACGTAAAGAAATCACTAAATAGTGTAATATTATTTAAATTGGTTTTAAATATCTTCATAGAGTTTTCTAAGTTAGTAAGCTGTTGATTAATAATTTTATGCTGTTTATCCATTACGTTTTCAGTGCGCTTTAAAATATTAAGTTCTGCTTCTACAATTGACGTTTGGTTCTTCCATAATAATGCTAAATGATTCTGATTTTCCCTAAGAAGATTAATATCTTTTTCATATTTTTCGGCAAAGCTTTGATCTAGGACACCAAATAAGCTATTTGCTAGGTAGCCCACGCCATTGATGAGACCGCGCCGGCGCCTCGCTCGTACGCTGTCCTGACGATGCATCATAATAAGGTTATTATGTTTCAATTCTGAGAACTCGTGCCTTAGTTGCAACAGGATACCTTCGCAATTAAATTGTGATCTAATTTGAGTACAGGTGTTTTCTAGGAATTCGATGTACTGAGCTACCGCAGTATTTCCTTGCTGGTACGGGTACATGTCATAGTAGACGATGAGTCGCCAATCGTCGCGTATTAAATTCATATTCGTAATGCTGTCAAAATAGAGACTATTGTTGTTTGGCAAAGGTGTGATGTTATAGTATGCCGCATGTGAGGACGATATAATAGTCATAAAAAATAAAACTAAAGACATACAGAGAGAAACGAAACTGTATGTTTTCTTTGATCGATGACGCTTATTGGAGACATTTTTCTGATCTTCTGGTAGTTGATTAAAATTATCTTGAGTGCTTACCGATGCATTTCCATCGCTCTCGTTCACTGGTAAAACTGAAAGCTTGACAACAGGACGTTGCATAAAACCGTTCTTGGTTTTGAGTGTAACAACTCTTACTAAGCCGTCTGCTCCCGGATGCAGTTTTACCACGCGACCTAGTGCCCATTTCCCGGGCGGGAGGTTGTCATCCTTAATTATGACAACATCATTTAAACTAATATTCGTCCGTGGCTTTCTCCACTTGCTTCTTACTGTAAGCGATGTTAAATATTCCTCACGCCAACGACGCCATATATCATTAAATATCTTCTGAGTCAGCTGCCATCTGGTTCTCAGATCTTTCTCCGTATCGTAGAGGGTCAAAACGGGCCCACTCGATAAAAAGTGAGAAGGTGTTAAAAAGTCCAAGTCGTCGGGGTCTTCCGTGAGGGTACAAAGTGGGCGAGAGTTAAGACATCCTTCTAACTGGGTAAGCAATGTCGTAAATTCTTCAAACGTAAGTTTCTGGTCACCTAACACTCTCTTAAGATGGTATTTTAAGCTCTTTACGGCGGCTTCCCACAGACCGCCTGCTGATGGCCAGGAAGGTGCATTAAAGTGCCACTCTATGCCTAAACTCGCTAGCTCTGTCATAAATTCTTCGTTAAAGGTTTCCTTAATGCTCTCTAGCTGCTTTCTTAAAACATTGTCAGCCCCAATAAAGTTTTTTCCCTGATCGCTATAGATGTGGCCGGGAACTCCTCTTCTAGCAACCATTCGGTGTAACGCTGCAAGGAAAGCTGACGTGGTGAGGTCGGAGACGAGCTCTAAATGAATGGCCTTAGTTGCCATGCAAACAAAGACTGCCACGTATCCCTTTGTAGTCCTGATGCCTCGACCCTTATTGGCTTTGACTGTCACGTGGCCTGTATAGTCTATACCACAGTGATAAAATGGACGTGAAGCATTTGTTCGTGCGGAAGGTAAGTCCCCCATTAATTGACTTTTAGTGATTGGACTCTGTTTCTTACACTGGATGCACAGGCGAAGTCGTTTCTTCGTGGCATTATTTCCACCAATAATCCAATACTTGCGTCGTATGAATGCCGTAGTCAGTCTCTCTCCCCCATGAAAGGTAAGTTTATGCGCTTCGTCTATTATTAGGTCTGATAATCTCGTGTTGTTCGGTATGATGATGGGATATTTCATTTCAGGGTCTATATTTGCATTCTTAAGTCTGCCGCCGACCCGCAGGATACCGTTTTCATCCAACTTGGGATTTAAATTAAGGATTTTACTGGAATTGCTGACAATCTTGCTTTCTTTCAGTTGACTTATCTCTTCTGTAAAATATGCACGTTGAAAATACCTAATAATTAAATTTCTAGCCCTATTTAGCTCTTGTATACTCAAATATTCATGCTTTTTTGTTTTAATGGTAAATCTAAGCATCCACGCCAATATTCTTATGGCCTTTGTTAACGAGCTTTGCTTCTCAACCAATTGCTTTATAATATCATCGCTGTTTGATAATACAACATTAGTTTGTTTAATCTTTTTCGCTTCTTCATTTGTAAAATATAATTGGTTTTTATTTTCAGGTGTGTATGTGGCTAGCCAGGTAGGTCCCGTCCACCATAACTCGTGTTCCTTAAGTTGACACGCTGTGAGACCTCTACTGGCGCAATCAGCTGGGTTTTCCTTTGATGTCACATACTGCCAGTTATTAGCTGATATTACTTCTGTAATCTGTCTTACACGGTTCGCGACGAATGGTTTCCAGCGGTTTACGTCGCCGTTTAGCCAACCCAGCACCACCATCGAATCCACCCAACCATATATCTTGGTATTATATGTACGAAGGCATCTCTTAATCTTTGCCATTAACCTCGCAAGTAAAAGAGCTCCACACAGTTCCAGTCTCGGAAGCGATATGGTTTTACTTGCTGGCACTAGTCGTGCTTTTCCAGCAACCAATATAACTGAAGGAATCGCATCTTTTCTAATAACTTTTATGTAAACTACGCCTGCGTAAGCCTTAATAGACGCATCACAAAAACCGTGTAACTCGATATGATCATCACGGTGTGTCTTAAACCACCTAGGAACCGAACATAAATCAATATCTCTTAAATCCATCTTAATACGTTCCCATTCGTTCCATAAATTAATAGGTAATTGATCATCCCATGCTATATTGGCCTTCCAGACATCTTGAAATAATATCTTTAATTTAATAGTAACTGGTGATAACCATCCTAATGGATCAAATAACTTTGAGGTATCCGATAAAAGTGACCTCTTAGTTGGTCTTGCTGTCGTCAAAGGTATTTGCAATTGAAACGTGAACTGGTCCGCACCAGGGTTCCATCTCAGGCCTAAAGTTTTGGCTGACTCCGCTTGCTTGAAGTCATATCCTTGGGTAGGGCTATCACTATTTACTCCTTCTAGCATCTCTGGCAGGTTAGACTTCCATTTTCTAATATTGAAACCTCCTGAACTTAAAATATTAATTAAATCCGCTTGCAACCCTTTTGCTTCCTCTGGAGTGTGAGAACCATGTACCAAATCGTCCATATAAAATGAGTTTTCTAATACCTCAGGTGCCAAACTCTCTAAATAATTTAATTTTTCGTCGTGAGCTAACTGTTTTAATGTCATCATAGCCAGGAACGGTGCAGCCTTTGTACCATACGTGACCGTGGCTAATTGATACTCTCTTAAACGATCTCGATGACTATCTCTCCAAATAATTTTCTGTAGGTTTTGATCCTCTGGGTGCAGCCAAATCTGCCTAAACATTTTCTCTAAGTCAGCTGTGTACGCATACTTGTACTGTCTCCACTTAATAATGAGATCTTGAAGGTCATGTTGTAAATTTGGTCCCCTAAACATTAAATCATTCAAACTCATACCACTGGAGGTTATTGCCGATGCATTAAAAACGACCCGTAACTTCGTAGTAGTAGAGTCTTCGCGACGCACACAGTGATGCGGTAGGTAACAATTAGGTGTTGAATTACCGCTCGCTGTTGTCATGTGCCCTAATTCCAAATACTCGTGTATAAATAATTTATATGATTCTAAAGTTTCCGGTTGTTTATTAATTTTCTTCTCTAATTGACAAAATTGAGCAATAGCCTTTGATTTTGATTCTCCTAACTTTTCCTCGTAGCCTGGTTTCAATGGTAATCTTACTTCGTATCGTCCATCCTCTCTCCTAGTTGTAGTATCCTTATAAAATTTTAAGCATTGCTCATCCTCTAATGATAATTCCGACGCATCCTTTATATCTTCGATTTCCCAAAATTTTTGTATTTCATCAAGGTTGTTAATAACTACATTACATTGAAACGTTTTAACATTCCCGCTTAAAATCCAACCAAGCCGAGTCTGCTGCGCAGTCGGTAGGGTTGCCTCTCCTCTACAAATACCATCCAATAAAATGGTGGAATAAATATCCGCTCCTAATAATATTTCTACCGGACGACTGCTAAAGAATTCTGGATCCGCTAATTTTATTTGATCGAGGTATGACCAATTCGGTTTAGAGAACGTGCTAGAAGGCAAATTTTTAATTAAACTCTTCATAATAAGAGCATCCGTTTCGAAAGTGTAATCGCAAGTTAATGAAAAACATTTAATAGTAATCATCCCCTTACAGTTGCTATCCTTCTCTCCTACTCCAGATATTACACCTTTGCATCTCCGTCGAGGTATTTTCAGAAGCTGGGCTGCTCGCTCGCTTATTAAAGACGTCTGCGAACCTTGATCTAAGAGGGCCCGCATGACATGGTATGAACCATCAGCAGCTTGTACCTTTATCATGGCCGTCGGTAACAAAACTTCGCAGGGGTCATCTTGGACTGACACGTGTGTGCTACTTTGAACTTGTTTTCCAGCATAAGCACTTCCGTTCCTCGCGTCCGCTGCGTTGCCCCCGCGCGCGCTGCTGCCCTCCCCGCTGCGACCGATTTCCTTCGCTGGGTAGGTATTTTGCGACTGAGCAAGCACTTCGTGTAACAGGCGATTATGACTCTTATGGCATTCTCGACAAACCTTATCCGAATCGCATGGTTTCTCTGGATGATGGGACAGGCATCTCTTGCAAAGACTTAATTTATTTACTGTTTTAAGTCTATTATAGGGTGACATTTCCAAAAATTGTTGGCAAAAATAAATTCCGTGTTCATTACTATTGCACAACAAACACCGATACTTTGATGACGCGACCTTTTTATTGTTACACGCGTTAGGTATCATTTTACTGGTTGTGAATGAAGTTTTAAAGAAATTAGGTTTATTATAATTTTTGAATGATTTATTATTATTTGATTGATTCTTGTTACTTAATTGATATTTTTGAGAAGAATTATCATGATTTCTGCGTAGCGATTCTAATGACGTAAATTTCGCTTCTAAAAATTGTAAGAATTCCTTCAAATCTGGCAGCTCTCGTGGGTTCTTAACCACTTCTACGTAATCCGTAAACGTAACCGAATCTAATTTTTGCGTCAATAGGTACACTATAATTGGATCCCAGGAAGTTATATCAACCCCTAAATTCTTAATGGCATTCAGACACTCTTGCGTCGTATCATGCATACGTTTTATGGCAGAGACAGATTGTTGCTGTATATTAGGTAGACTCGTTAAAATATTCATGTGTGAAGTAAAAATAAGCTTCTTATTGTTATATCTTTGATTCAGTATATCCCAGCAAACAATATAATTATCCGAACTTACTTGCAGATGCTGAATAAGTCTTTCAGCTTCCCCTTTAACCTTAGACTTGAGGTACTGCATTTTCTGGGCGTTAGACATCGAGTTGTTAGAGTGTATGGCCTCATTAAACAGGTCCTTAAAGGAGACCCAGGTATTGTAATTACCGTTAAACGTAGGTATTTCCATCTGAGGAGTAGATTTAGTTATGTGGGCTACTGACCACAGCTTCTTGCTAATGGCTCTCTTAATGTCCTGATACTTGCGTTCGTATAATGCGAAGGCACGCTCATACTCCTCATTGGTTCCATTTAGCTGGCTGTCCAGATCCCAGTGGAGCGCGTCGATAGTAGACCAGCGGGACTGGACTGAGCGGAGTAAATCCTCCAACTCCCACCTTTCACTTACATCTTCTAACTGGATGCCTTCTATAGTACGATGGAAGGCCTTAAAATTACTTTGCTGTTTTCGGAGCAATTCCTCTGTTAAACTTACCGTCGCACTTGACGATAGTATAGTAGCCTTACTGCTACTCGGTCTTGGATTGGCTTGATTTGATTTTTGTTCACCTTGATCCATGGGGCTGGGTACAAACGTTGGCGGTTTGATGAAAGGTGACTGCGGTCTTTCAGCAGCCGTAACTTCGCAGCTTTGGATATGACCTTTTATAGTGTAATACCTCTCATTCATCCTCTCCAGATCCTTATTAATAGAATCACGCGTACTAACATCTAACTCCATCCCCGACAATCGCGAATAGCTTGCCTCATACTCAAACCAATACCTATCCAATAAATCTAACCGTTTCTTAACATAATCGGCCGTCTTGCGGCTGGCACCATCCTTCTTAAAATTGGTGTAGATGTTTTCAATCGCCGATGCCAGCTGCTGCTGGTTAGCTAAGATGTCACTAACCGAAGACATTGTTATGAATAATTTTCTTTCCTCTAAAGTAGGTACAAACAAAATGGACAGATCTTACTTGTGATCACCCTGCGCCTTACTAAATGCTCGAACCCTTAACTGACGTCCAAGCTCTGCAGCTCTTAATCCGCAGCTCAGCTTGTTGGCACAGCACTAAAGACAGTCTTACACTTGATGAGAACTGTATGTCTATAGGGTCCGGTAAACGAAATCACTTACGCGTACCGCACTATGATCCCGCTTTACCGTAGCTCGAAGGACCAATGTACGGGTTTGAACCGTAATTATTATAAAGTTAAATAAATAAAAGAGAAATTTTAAGTAAAAATCTATAATTCCGTCTTAATGGAATATAAACTTAATTAACTAAGTATGAGTGAAATGACGCGGTACTCTTAATGACCGTATGCGACGAGAGACGGTAAGTCACTGCCGTTCATTAAAATAACGTAAGTATTAAAATAAATTAGCGATCGGCGTAAATCGCTGATCATTGCAATTGTACGCGCGTAGCCCGTACACTGATAATTCAAGCAATTCGTGCGGAATTATTCCCTAACGATTCCAAGACATCAAAAATGCACAACGTTAATGTTTTCACTTCTGCCGGTACTCCCGGAGTGCAACCCGTTATTATTTTTTAGTGTGCCCCAAGATGATCCGAGGTAAGTAATATATTTTAAATATTATTCCGTTTCCGTACCTAATTTATCAAAAGAACATGAACAGTTTCTTTTTGTGTAGCCGATTCGGTAGTTGACACTATGAACAGGAAAATTCAAAAGCTCACCCAACGCTAAATAAACTTATTTAATAGTTTTACGTGAATTTGTATGTATTTTATTTCATATTTTTAGGTAAGTAAAGTAATACTTACTTTAATGGCTTTATTGGTATGATACTTATGACAACTTATTATTTATAAGTATTTATAGTGTTAATAATTCTCATATTTTGTAATATCTACTAAACCAAAATAATGATTTTTAAGTAAAAAAAGGAAAACCTATATTTAAGCGATAATATAACTTATAACATATAAGACATAAGAATTATTAACAGTTGACAACCCTGGCAACACGCCTGGGCGACAGAGGGGCGTAACGAGGTGAAGAGGGAAGTAGGTATATAAATTGCGGCGTATCGATGGCGGTCAAAGGAGATTCCGTTCTATGTAATTATTATTTATTCTTATGCCTCTGACGGGTGTCATACCTCTGTGACCTCTGTCCTGTCATACCTTGATGCTCTAAGCCTATACGTGAATTTGAGGACGCTTTTCTATCAAATCAAAATTACAGGTTTTATAAATACTAGCAACATTTAAATAAAATTTATAGTGCGATCGGTTTTGAAAGTTTTGATACTTTACACGGAAAAACATATACCGTGAAGCGCACTCGGATAGGATGGAAGGCGAATATACTTGGGACTTTGCGGAGCCACATTTGGCGTTATTTTCACTTCCGTTAATAAACATCTGTCAAACATTTGTACTAATTTTAAATATGTACTTAATGTCGAACCAAGGAAGTACCACTGCTGTACCCACTTCTGCTGTGAAGTGTGTGTAGCGGTGGTAGCCGATTGTGTTTCAGTGGAAAGGTGCAATTGCCGGCCTAATTTACATGAGGCGACCATCAGCCTTCGGAGTAGAAGTAAAACCATAGATAATACACAGTAAAACTGCATGCAACAACAGGTAATACTTAGGCATGCTTCTTATTGTGTAACAGTCGCTTTACATTGATGCAGTATTTGCATCCAGCGCCACCAGGATTTTAGCACTGGATGGGCACTGGATCAATGCAAACATCTTCCAATCCAGTACAGCGTCTAGTATCCAGTGTTGGATCCGAAATAATCCGAATAGACTCGTTCCTATTTTTCACCTGACCTCCTCCCCTCCCCACCCCCGCACGCTGCGCACTCCGTGCCACTTGCCAGCAGTGTTGCCATTTACACGGCAATTGCCGTGTTACACGGCAATTTGGGTCTATTCCCTAATAAAACACGGTACACGGCAGTATACTCATTGCCGTGTTCTAAAACACGGCAATCTTATAGTTACCAACTTTTTCCGATAACTTTTTAGATAGTCGATAAGGTATTATATCGCACATCGTTGGACTCCACTAGACGTAGTCATGACTCTATGATCGGGAAAATCACGATTTTCGCATTTTCAAGATAGATTTGCGCACACTTTATTGTTTATGGCATTAAGTATGTATCTCAAATGAAGACGGATAACTTTTGGTCAAAAGTTTTAACGCAACCTGAACTCGGTTGCGAAAATTTAGCCGGTTTTGTCCATAGCGTATTATCTCTTCCACACGCCAATGCAGACTGTGATAAGATTATCAGTGAAATCAATTTGATAAAAACAAGAAATAAAATTATTACTTCTACTATAGTTGGAACTTTACTAGCCAAGCACTTTATTCGCTCCCAAGGAAATTGTGTAATTTTCAAACCGACAAAACAAATGATAGACAAGACGCAATGGTTACCATGCCGGACTGCCAATCGACGGGTCCCGTGTTCGATTCCCGGCGAAACAATTTAAATGATGAGTTTTTTCTCTTCTCGGTCTGGTTGTTTGTGTTCCTGCCTTTGTATGTGTCCATTGTACCCACGACACAGGGTATTAATTACCTTACTGCGAGGTTATGAGTGTGTAACGATTATTTATTTATTTAATATGAAGGAAAAAAATATATAAATTGAACAAAGAAAAAGAAGAAATTTTGGATACGATAAGATATTACTTAATGTATAATGATTAATGAATGTGAAGAATAGTGTTTTATTTCATGTTTAATCTTATGTGTTATTTTTAAATAAAATAAAATGTGCACGGCAATTTTCTAGTTTTTATCACAAAACACGGCAATCCAGATCCCAAAACACGGCAACTTAAAATTTCGAAATGGTAACCCTGCTTGCCAGTACCACAGATCACTGGAACTGCGTAAATGCAATGGGACAGCCTCCGCCGCGTAGTCGTATAGTGAACACACTTCTATTTGTCTGGTATACAGTACAAGTTTGCCAAAAATGTGTAAATCAAAATTGGGTCTGTTTTCTTTTTTTTTTCAGAACGCTGCCTATCACTAATCTATTTTCTCAAATTAGCCGTTTCAAAAGTCAATATTACAGTATATACAAATGTACTCTGTGCATAAGAATCTGTGGTCAATAACTTGATGCTTTGGAAATATTTGGAATATGTATTACTAGCTGTGCGGGCTGTACCCCGCGCTTTCACCATAAGAATAAATAATACTTTAATACTACGCTCAAGGTCCACGATATTAGCCTACAGTTTAATTTCGGCTAAACCGACTACTGAAGACGGGCTGTCTCGGACGGGCGCGTCAATTACAATAACGGCGCCAAGTTAATGTGATGTGTTTGGTTGTACAAACAATTCTAAAACAATGCCAAACTTAAGTTTTTTTAGTTTGCCCAAAGATGATGCGAGATAAGTAATATTTTTTAAATATTATTCCTTTTCCGTACCTAATTTATCAAAAGAATGTGACCAGTTCTTTTTGTGTAGCCAATTGTTTCACTTTCACTCAATTATAAAAAAAAATGTTTGATAACTACAGCATTTTAACATGTCGCCAAAATATTTTTTAATAGCCCCCGCCATCGGTCATTGAACCTTTCTCGATTGTTTTGCCTCGCGATTGCGGCGCCGCGGCACTGGCGCACGCACGTTATACTTAATATGTAATTCGTTTATTTTAAACCTACACTACGTAAGTACTTACACCTATGTAGGTAAGTAATACTTACTTAAATGGCTTCATTTGGTATGGTACTCATAATAATTTATTATTCATGAGCAGGTATTTATAGTGTAGGTAAGTATTTATAATTCTCATACTTTGTAATACTAAACTAAAATAATGATTTTTAAGTAAAGGAAAACTTATATTTTAGCTACCTATATTATCTATAAAAAAGCAGTATTAACAGTTGACAACCCTGTCAACACGCCTGGGCGACAGAGGGGCGTAACGAGGTGAAGGGGGAAGTAGGTATAAAAATAGCGGCGTTTTCCACCCGGTCAAAGGAGATTCCGTTCTATGTAATTATTATTTATTCTTATGCTTTCACCTTGAAGGTATTATAGAGAGGAGTGAGCGTACGGCTCCTTTTCCATGCAATGCCTTGAATGAATGCTTTACGCAAAGCCTCCTCCCTCGCCCTTCGACCCTCTTTCGCCATATATTTACAAATTTGTACTAGCCCGCCCTCTATTGAGTAGTAGCGGCACTAAGTCTTATTGATAAAACAGCGATGAGTCGATGGGCTGTTTTCAGTCAGGCAGAAAAACGTGTTAATTAAAAAGGTTAATTTATTATAATGTTAAACAAATTATAGCAGTAAACCGATTCTCTCATTGATGATATCTACTCTAAAACAAGAAAACAAATGAATCCGTTTTATTATTTTATACATGAAAATAAGGAATAAAACACTCTGTTTAAAAAACTCTTTATTGATATACATAACTTATCAAACCTTAGAAAAATAAACAAAATTATCTACATCTTGCAACAAATTATTCGCACTCACAGATTTGTACGATATTCGATTTACTACAAGTGTATACGTAGTTATTACTAAACGTCACAAAATCACTAAATTGACAAATAATGAGATTCTAGCTTGATTGATGACACTTAACTTATAATTTTTGAAGTGAAAACTTCTTTAGCGGCGTTGTGCACTTTTTTTGGGATGGGTAAAAAACTACATTATTCTTAGTCTAAGGTAAAAAATGTTAAACTCGTGTCAACTAGACGTGGTCTAATCTAAAATTCGCTCAGAGGAAGGAAAAACTCGTAAGACGGAGGGGTGACAGCTGATGACGGCTCATACTATCTACTGTCTGTGTGTGACTGTCTATACTTGTAAAATTCGTATAAATCAAGTATTTAAAATATGGATATTGAACAAAGTGGGTCTATTAATGAAAAAAGTGACGAAGAAATAGTGAAAGAAAATGAGTGAGTACTTTATAAAAATGCTAAATGAAAACGTACTGAAAATACTAGATGAAAAATAATAATGATAATAAAAGCAATTCGTGCGAAATTATTCCCTAACCATTCCAAAATATCAAAAATGCACAACGTTAATGTTCAAGTTTTCACTTCTGCTGGCACTACCGGAGTGCAACCCGTTTTTTTTAATTTTAACATTTAAAAATGCTCAGCATTTTTACCGACTTTTTTGTATAAATGATTTTAGTTTTGCAGAAATTTTTGAATATTATTTTTAAGAATACCAATTAATTGTTTACCACTTTTTTGTAACTTATTAAACAAAGATGTTGTATACTTGGATGACAATTAATTATAAATGCAAAAGTAACGCCCTGTGTGTGATACTTTTTCACGACTGAACTACTGAACCAATTTTAATGAACTTAGGTACACAGCTAGAGTTGATAGATTTCCAATTTGTCCTTTGAATTGCATTCATACATTTCGTTTTAGTTCTTCATCAGAAGGAAACCTACATGAAATAAAAACAAAAATTATCTCTGTATCGAGTTCGTCCCTGTTGTGAAATCTAACGACATCTGTTGCCGAGTAGACGAGTTGCGGCGTAGATAGTAAAATGGTTAATGTTTTTTTTATATTCAGTTATATTTCTTAAAATCTTGCGTATGTATAGTAACTTAAGGTGAACTTTACACAATTAATCCAAATATATATGCACTAAGTGATGAAAATAGAAAGGATTATTAATGTTTTAAAGAATTATTCTTTTCGATATCAGCGCCATCTAACGTTGAATAGAGGTTAACATAAAGTTTTAATGTAACTTTCTGGTGACAACTTTATAAACAATTAAATTTCAAGAAATTATGATAACCTGTGATATGTTGTAGTATTTACGGTATCGGATGTTTGTGGGTGTATGATGAATATCCAGGCACACAGTACTTCATATTATGTATTTTCGTTGGATATCTCGGCAAATATAATTTAATTCAGAAGTCACGACTTTATCATACGATCATAGAGAAATTAAACACTACGCAAAGATTATATTAAGTATGGGGGGACACTACGTACGATGATAGTGACGAAATGAGGCACTGAGGCTCACTAAGGAGACGCGTTGACACGACTGCGATTTCATCATTCATGGCACAATCGTGTATGTTACCTCTTTTTTCTTCTCTGCTCTGTGGCTTTCACTCGAATTTTTTTAAGTATCTCATTTTACTTCCTCCAAGAATATATGTACAAAGTTTCATGATGATCGGTTGAGTGGTTAATGACAGTGCACGAGTGTTGTGAAATAAAATAACAGTGCGAAAACATGTTTTTTTGGCTTGCTTCCAAAACTCCATCGGAGACGTTCTGGCATTCTTATGGTTCTGGTAGAATAGGCGGGATGCCTATTGGGCATCCCGCCTATTCTACAACTTTACTTTACTTCATCATCTAATTGACGAGACTGACTGATACCTGACGACTTACAGATTTTTTCTATGACTGACTACTAAAATAGATGCACAAATTATCCTTCACGCTGGCAATATGCACAGAGTTTGCGATGCCAGTATTAAAAATAATAAAAAAAGTGTCTGCTTGATCGATTGGTTGCCAAGCAACGGTATCGGTCCACTCCGTCAGCAAAGCAAAACTCTCAAAACAGTCAAAACAAAATTAAAATTTGTACCTATCTTTAATATTCTTCAATGGTCTTAGAAAGTATTTACATATTTGGATTTTAATTGGAAAATGTTTATATTTAGTAATATATAAGTCTATGAACGGACATTCTAAATATTTTTCTTTAGTAAAAACAGGGATTCGCAAGCATGACAGCCCCAAAAGTAATTTGTTTCATATTTTGGGATAAGACCCAGTGCTTTTTAATTATAAGTACATTTAAAGTAATAGCTAAACATACAATTTAAGTCGAAAAATTTATTTGCCAAGGTGATGCTGACAGGTTTTCTTTATGACTCTGAATCACACATATTTCTTTACTTTTCTTTTCAGCTACTGTATACAATAGAACAGCCACATGGTCTAGGGGAGCTGTACTTTCTGTGGCAGAAGGGAGAGTCCCACTCATTGCTTGCTACTACTGGGACGGATGCCACAGTTGCTATACATGACAGATCTGGGCAGCTTTTGGAAAGGATGAAGTTGCAAGGGTGAGTTGAAGTTGTACTTCAGCATATAAAATAGAAATTAAATTAGTGAAGATTACAGAACTATGTTGTTGAGTGATATCTGCAATCCATTAAAGTATTTGTCGCAGCCATCTGGTTCAGTCAGCCATTCAATTAAAAGGCTAACCTGATCATTATATGCTAGCATTCAATTCAATACCTATGCAGATAGTTGATTGAACTTGCATCGCTCAATGTTCAACTAGTTCTAAGCTATTTGTAACTAGCTCTTTGAAGATGGCAGATGTAAAAGCAGGCAGATGATATAAAGTTAGTTATCAAAACAAATGTGGTGCCAGAAAACAAGTAATTTTTTTGAGTGTGATTATTGATAAAAGAAAGCATGATAACATGGATTTGGCCTTATGATATGCTGCTGGCTACAAGGTTTTAAGTAGCTAAAATGTTTTTATTCTAGCTAATAAAGTGATGTTCAGCCAAGTCTTTAGATGTTACATTCAACAACTTGTTTGGTTGTCATTTAGCTACTTCATTGAATGCTGGTGTTTAATGAATGGGCTAGCCTTTTCATTCAGTGGCTGATTTAACCAGATGGCTGTGACATATACACAACCTCAAGGAAAGCACATTTTTATACCTTTATATATGCAATCATTTACAAAGCTGAGTATTATTGGAAAAAAATGCTTTATTAATTTTCTGAGCATGTGGTTTGTTAGAACACAACCTACATGGATGTCTGTAATGAATTAAAACATATGCTTCAATAAAATGTCTATATTTCCTAGGTTATGTGCAGGAATGGAATGGGACAATGATGGAGATTACTTGGCCATAATAACTCCAAACAGTAACAATGTGTTGCTATGGGAGTGCCATGCCAACAGGAAGTTGAACATTGAGACTGGGTTGCGAGAACCTCCATCATGTTTGGCTTGGGCGTACGGGGAACCATTGCTGGCTGTAGGCACATCAAAGGGCAACTTAGCTTTGTACAACCATCATACTACCAAGTATGTGATTTTTTTCATGTTGTTTAACCAAGTTTGGTTATGCTTTTATTTGTTTCAGTACTTGCTTTCTATATTTCCACTGAAATATGCACAATAATATATTTTATTTGTATTTTTAGGAGAGTGCCAATAATTGGTAAACATACAAAGAAAATAACATGTGGTGCATGGAATCGAGATAGCATATTAGTGCTTGCTTCTGAAGACAAAAGCTTGTCAATTAACAATTCTGATGGAGATACATTAAGGATGATAACCCTAAGGGACATTCCAAATGATTTGCAGTTTTCTGAAATGAAAACTGACGAGAGAGTGTCTGGGGAGAACACTGTAAATGAAATTTAGTAAATTTTGCATAATTTTGTAATTCTTTTAAGTATGTGCTATTTTTTTGCACTATCTCTGCCACTTACATAATTATATTTTCTTCCATTTCCAGATAAGCCTGATAGTTGGTAAAAGAACTTTATATCTGTACAACCTCCTAAATCCTGAAAATCCCATTGAACTAGCATTTCAACAGCGTTATGGTTCCATAGTGACATATAAGTGGTATGGTGATGGTTACATTCTCATAGGGTTTAGTGCTGGATACATTATTTCCATATCCACCCATATAAAGGAGGTTGGTGAAGAGTTGTTTCAAGTGAAGAATCATAAAGAAAATCTGACTGATGTGACTGTGTTTAACGGACAGGCTGCCTCATGTGGAGATGGACAGTAAGTTCTTTTATTGTAATTTTGTATTGTATTCTATAAGTTTAGTACTTTCATTTTTAATACCCTTTATTTGGTGGATTGTACAAAAATATGCGGCAGCGATTTTGTATTAATAAAAACACTGATTACAGAATCCATAAGTAAATTGTAATCAAATTAAAAACTTAGTCTTAGTAAATGAAGCATTTCAAAGTAAGATAGAATTTTAAGATATATTTACTAATTGGCATGCAAGAATGAAACAAAAGTATAACTATAAAAAAATGATTTTACAATAGCAAGTCTGTCCTTATTTTAAATGAATTCTTAACTAAGCTATCCCTGACTGTCAGGTTGAAATTGATAGCTGTATGGAACAATGGCGAGGTGTCGGGTTCAGTGTCTCCGGCGGGCGGGGCGGAGAGGTGCGCGTGGAGCGCGGACGGGCGTCTGCTCGCGGCGGCGGGTCGCGGCCGACTGTCCGTGTACGTGACCGATCTACCCGCGCTGCACGCCGCGTATGGTACCCGAGTCGTTACCCTCACCAGCCTGACCGAGGTCACTGTGTATCAGTGCATTGCTGTTGGTGACGAGGCAGATGTTACTAAGTGTGAGTATGGTAAACGTTGGTAGATTCAATAGGGAACTTTCATGATTTTTTTATTACATCAATCGATCCTATTTGGCATAGCTGTTCTTAAACCCCGAAAGACAGAAAGACTGCATTTAAGGGGCTTCTACGTAAACACCTATTAGCTAGTAACAAATGAGTCATAATAAATATTAATTAACCACCTTTTGACATTCATAACTATTATATATATATACATAATATGTATGTATGTGTTTATTTTGTATTTAGGTATATTTTTTTATATATATCAATATTTAAGGTGTCCGTGCTTCATAGAGTTCGTAAATCGGTCGGTCCTAGTTGTTATTGTCAGATAGCAGTTGTAAAACGTTGGTGGAGGCCTTAACAATCATCAAGGGATCAAACAGCGCATTGACTACTGACCCGTATCTCCACCAATCCGTATTGTAGCAGCATGGTGAGGTAAGCTCCAGGCCTCCCCATTATCTGGGGAGACTCCTGCCCGCATTGGGATGAAAGAAAGGTTGCATCCAATATTCCATTGAAAAAAGTTAGCTTACTAAGCACATCTGGAAATGTCTCACGACCACCTGTATGTATGCATGTACGTCATTGCATGTATGTCTTTTAATTTGTGTGGTTTTATTGTAGCGATTTTCGAACTGTTAAGATTGTTTTTTCCAAATAAAAAAAAAACACACACACACACACACACACAATATGTATAAAGTTTTAACCTCTGAACGTGGTTTTAATTTTGACCAAACAGCAGAACCAACCCCTTTGGCATCATACGCGCTGCCGACAGAGCCGACAGCGATCGCGTTGGGCGGCGCCCACGTTTGCTGCGTACAAGGCGTCCACGCGTGGTTCCAGCCGCTGGGCGGAGGCCCGTTGCGCCGGCGGCAGTACCCGGCCGAGGTGGACGCCATCCGCATGGCCGGGGACTACGCCGCTGCGTTGTTCCAGGGCCGGGCTATGTTGCATTCGGTGAAAAATATTTAAATTCCTTACCTTATTTCACAAGTAATGAATTACGTATAGCTATCCTTGTATTAAATCAGTTTACCATGGTGTGGGTGGTGTGTGATTTAATCGGTAATAATAATAATAATAATAAGCCTCCTATCCTGAACTATTCCATTCTCTTCTACACTTGTTACTTTATTTATAAGACGTCTCTGAGTTCAGTGTGCCTCTTGGCAAAGGCCTCCTCTAACAACTTCCACTGCTCTTTGTCTTTTGCAACTCTTCTCCACTTTGGACCTGCTGTCAATTTTATTTCATCCTCCCATCTCTTAGTTGGTCTTCCTCGGTTCTTTTTACCATCCCTGGGATACCAGTCTGTTATAATTGTGCTCCATTTCTCTTGGGTACTTCGCAATGTATGTCCTGTCCTTTTAAGTATATCTGTAACTTTTGTCGTACTTCTTATTACGGTGTTTCTGTCTTGTTTCTTGATACCTATCAGGCTTCGTTCCATGTAGGGCTTTCGAATACCGGATTTTTTCAATACCGGTATTAATACCGAATGTTTTTTTCTCAATACCGGGATCCCGGGATACCGGTATTGAAAAAAAAGGCTTATTTTTTTCAGAATTGTAATTCTTTTTTGGAAGTACGTATTTAGAAGGTATTTTCTCAGGTAATATTAATAAACAAAGTTTTAATGTAAAATCATCGATTAATTATTTACATGTAAAAATATATTTTTATAATAACATTAAGTGTCAGTTAGATCCGTCTTTTTTACCATAATTCGCGGTATTAAAATTATGACTAATCATATTTATTATTATAGAATTTCACAAGACTTGTCTAACAACATTTCTGTAAATAATAGGAATCTCAACAATATTTGGGTTTTAACATCTAAGATAGACAGCAACAGGGGCGTCCAACACTACGTTTGCCTGAACTCGGTCTCCACTGCAAAAGCCGTCTCGTCCAACGATTGTCGGCTCTTCGGCAGATGTGACCAGCCCACTGCCACTTCAGCTTACTGGCTCTTAGAGCTCTCTCCATTGGTCGCTGCGCGACTTTGAGCTTATGAGCCAGTCCACATTGTCAGTGTCCGTCCACGGTTCAGCTCCGTAGATCATAACGGGTAGGGCGCACTGATCGAAGTCTTTCGTCTTGAGGCTGTGTGGTAAGGATGACGAGAATATATGACGGAGCTTCCCGAATGCTGCCCAACCCATGGAATCCTCCTATCGGTTTCCTTCTCGAAGGTGTTTCTGTCAATCTGGATAGACTGCCCAAGGTAAACATATTCTTTAACAGCTTCGAGTGTCGTACCTTCGACGCTAATTGGGGTAGGAATAACGTGTGCGTTGAACATAACCTTGGTCTTGTCCAAGTTCATTCCTAGTCCCACTCGTCGGGAGGCTTCATTTAGGCTAGACAGCATTTCCTGCAACTCCTGCAACGATTCTGTCATAAGGACTATGTCATCGGCAAAACGCAAATGTGAGATGTATTCGCCATCTATGCGTATGCAACGTCCTTTCCAGTCCAATAACTTGAAGACATCTTCCAGTGCACAGGTAAACAGTTTCGGGGAAAGAATGTCCCCTTGTCTCACGCCTCTGTGCAACTGGATAGGTTTTGTTTGGACGTTCTGGATTTGGACGGACATAATGGCTGAGTTGTATAAACATCTCAACACATCGATGTATCGATAGTCAACTTGGCACTGCTGCAGGGAATCCAGAACAGCCCAGGTCTCGATCGAGTCAAAAGCTTTCTCTTAGTCCATTAACGCTAGGCACAGGGGCTGATTGTACTCATGTGTCTTCTGCATTATCTGCCTCACTATGAGAATGTGGTCTATGGTGCTGAAGTGTCGTCGGAAACCGGCATGTTCCGGTAGCTGGAATTCATCTAGTCGCCTGGTGAGTCGATTCGTTATAACCCTCGAAAACAACGACGTGACTCAGGACAGAGATGAGGCGACAGTTTTTTAGCAGTGTTTTCTTATGGAACAAAACGACGATGCTCCTGTTACTGCGGAGTTCCCCTGTCTGCAAGACTGAATTAAAAATTCGGGTTAATTGTGTAAGGATTGGTGTACGGCCGGCTTTAATAAGCTCTGTTGTTATTCCGTCCTCACCAGGGGCTTTTCGGTTTTTAAGTTGTCTGAGGGCCAATCCCATCTTTCAAGGTCTGGGATCTGTGGATTGGTACTCAGGCTGCGGAATACGTGAAGTATATAATCGGCTGTAGAAGTACTCAACCTCGGACAGTATTTCTAATTTAGAAGCGACCGTTTTGCCGTCATGCTTCTTAAGTTTTGAAAGATGGCTTATACCCAGACGATGCGTGAATATAAGGACACACCGAGCATAGCTTTCTCCATTGCTCGCTGCGCGACTTTGAGCTTATGAGCTAGTCCCATCGTCAGTGTCCACGTTAGACACCGGTTCTTCTCAATTGCCTGTTTTATAACAAGTGTGTTGGAGCGCCGGAGGTCTTTGCGTACGCATTTTCGAATATCTCTTGTGAGACATCGGAGTTCTGATGGGGTGGCATTTCCGTCTTCGCGTTTTTGCTTCATAAGCATGAAAGTCCTATCCGAAAGCTTAGCCTTAGTTTCGATTTGAAGGAGATTTGGTCAGAGCGTTCAACATACGGCGTCTCTCGAGCTGAAGATCTATATTTAAAGAGCCTCTTTCTAGTCTGTGATCACTACCGGTGTTAAACTTATTGATCACAGAGACGTCTTTAAAAATCCCCTTGTAGTCCGTAATGATGAAGTCTATCTTGTTTTTGGACTTACAATCATTGATATACCGATTCCAAAATAAAAGAAATGGATAAAAATGTCTAGTGCGGTATTGATAGTTTATTATTTTGTGATTTGTAGTAAAATTAAAATATAATGACTAATACCGGGATCCCGGTATTGAACGTTTCAATACCGGTATTCAAAAACTCGAAAAAATGTCCGGGATCCCGGTATTGGCTGATACCGGGATCCCGGTATTGGAAGCCCTAGTTCCATGGCTCTTTGGCAGTGTTCGAGCATGTTTCTGTGGTTTCTGGTAAGGGACCAAGTTTCACACCCATATGTGAGGCAAGGGAGAATGCAGGTATTGAAGACTTTTCGTTTGATACTTATACTAAGGTCATTGGACTTCATAATCTCTCTTAGTGACCAGTATTTTTTCCATCCATTGGCTATGCGTCTTTTGACTTCTTTCGTAGTTGTGTCTGTATGAGAGATGATCTGTCCTAAATAAATATATTCTTCCACATATTCTACAGGTTGGTTATTGACTTTAATTTCAATTTTGTCGGAGTTTGTTAATATTTTGGTTTTATTAATATTCATGGATAAGCCTACTTTCTTACTCTCATTATTAAGTTCTTGTATCATTTTCTCTAAATTCCCTGGGTGTTCTTCAAATAAGACAATTCGTCAGCAAATCTGAGATGGTTTAATTTTTGTCCATCAATGCGTAACCCATATTGATCCCAGAATAGCTTTCGGAATACATTTTCCAGCACTGCAGAGAACAGCTTGGGGGACAGCGGGTCACCTTGCCTAACTCCTCTTTTAATCTGAAATAAGTCCCCTAGCTAGGGTTTCAAGCTGCACTCTTGCTTTACTGTTAGAATATATGTTTTTAATGATGTTTATGTACACTGTAGAGATTTCCTGATTTTGTAAACTTTCCCATAAAGCTATATGGCTTATACTGTCAAATGCCTTAAAATAATCTATAAAAGCTATATACAATGGTTTATTGTACTCATTATACTTTTCGATAGCTTGTTTAACTGTATGAATATGATCTATTGTGGAAAAGTTTTTTCTGAATCCAGCTTGCTCCTTTGGTTGGTTTTCATCAAGTGTACTACTTATTCGGTTCAAAATAATTTTGGAGAAATCTTGTAGATGTTAGATGTCAGGCTTATTGGTCTGTAATTGCCTATATCCTCCTCTATCGGTAATAATAATCATGTATAAAAAAGAATTAACAATTATATTGCTTTCTAAGCGTGATTTAGTGCAACCTTTTTAAGGTAAGATTTTTGAATTTTTTTGTGTCCAAGACCCTATTGATGGCATATTGGGTAATATACACAAAGACAATGTACTCATGCATCCTCATAATCTTGATTAGTGGGTATACGTGAAATAAAAGAACTGTCTCAAAACTGGGATGCAGTACAAATCATAGGACAAAATCTATGTTTTGTTGATCACTTAACTTAGGTGAAAGTTAGCACTTTAATTTTTACAAGGAATTTGGGCTTTGTTCCCTCCTGTCTCTACCTCGCATTAAATGGAAGAGACATGCCACAGCCGTGCGCAACGCCAATGAAATACCTTGGTTTATTGGTTGATTAATTATCTCTCCAAGGACCTGAGGGATAATGTATTGTGTAATATTGAGAGGGAGCGTCGAGCACTAGCACACGAAAGACTCGAAGATTCGCCAGAAGCTCTGAAAAAGAATACCTCTTTTTGAAGAGCATTTTTACACGGGAAATCTATGGGGCAACTATACTAAAAAGTCTAGGAGACCTTAACCTACGTATCCTTTATAAAATAAATAAAAAATAATAACGTTTCACACTCATAGCCCCACAGTAGGGTAGATACACCCTGTGTCGTGGGTACCATGGACACACACTGAGACGGAAACACAAACACCCAGACCGAGAACAGAAATTTAAACTCATCATTCAAATTTCTGCTTCGCCGGGAATCGAATCAGGGACCCTTCGATTGGCAGTCCTGGCATGGTAACCATTACGCCACGCGTGTCGTCTTTTATAACAATATTTTAAGAATTGTATTAGATTACTCAATTAATGGATCTTTGTTATGTGAAAATAACCTAAATTTGATCTTTTAATATGTTACAAGATCGAAGCTCCAGATCCGTCTCAGCCGGAGCGTGAGGCGGTGATGTTCCCGGAGCCGCACATGCAGGGCGCTAAGATCGTCGATATACACCTTACCAGTGACTTCTTTATATTCGTTACCGATGTAAGTTTTGTCGCCACATCTATCTTCGTGTTGTTCTCCTGTTCTTATATGAAACTGATTAAATGTAACTTACGAATGAATGTTTTCTCATTTTCAAGTCTTAATTTGTTACTTGAACTGCTATTTTAACTTTAACAATTGTTAGTTAAGGTGACCGATAGTGAAAAAGAAAATTCCTAGAAATATTTTTCTCTTCAAATATTTCAGATCTAATTTTATTGACTGTTAATAAAGGAGTTCATTGAGAAATTGCACATTATACATATGAATTAATAAAGCGGCATGGATTGTAGGTGTATAAGCTAAATTTACATTGCATAGCATTTGGTTTGGTAGGGAAGGGTACAACACCACTACAACCAGCGAATGATCTATACCGCGATATGAAAGCGTTAATATTTTTCTTTCCCTCGCTGGGAGATCCAGAGAGAGAATGCTCAAAGATTCCCTTCCCTGCACGCGTGCAGCTTGATAGATTCAGTATTTCCTTGTCCTGCCCACAACTTACCAGGGAATCCACAGACTGCTCCAACATTGTTACGGGAATCTTGAAATTCTGCAGTATTCTGACCATTTTTACGATGTAAATCCTAAAGATAAATTTATAAGAGTTAGTTAAAACAATTCGATCAATTTGTTGTTTGTTTCATGGCTCAGCGCGGACATATCGAATACTTTGGCGTGGAAGAGTGGCGGATCGTCACGCGCTACCGCCACTCGTGCGGCGTGAAGGCGTTGCACGCGGACATCGGCGGTGCGCGTGCCTTGCTACGCGACGAGCGCGGACGGGCCTACGTGTACTGCCCCGCTGCAGGCGAACTGTGCGCTGTCGCTGAACTTAAGTGTGTTTTTTTTTCAACCTTTTTACGTCCAACTTCTAGGCACAGGTCTCCTCTCACAAGTAGGAAGGATTTAAGCGCTTGGCCATCGTTGCTCAAGTAATCGTTACTGAGTGGAATTGTGACGTCATGCGGGCGTCGTGAAGACGTTGCACGTGGACATCAGCGTCGCGCGTGCGTTGCTGCGTGATGAACGGGAAAGGGCAAATGTTTACTGCTCAGTTGCGCAGGCGAACTTTGCGCTGTCGCATATAAACATGATTATTAATGTTGAGAAAAATAATTATATATAAATCTTAATAAATCGAGGCTGCAGTGTAATTTTTACGAATAGGATAACACTCAGCCTTACCATTTGCATGACCAGAGCTGCTGGTTTTCAGTGTGCCCTGTGAGAATTCTTCAAGCAGGAATCTAGCATAATCTGCGTGGAGTGGTATGGTAACGTCATGTGGGCGTCATCGTGCAAGCGTTACACGCGCGTGCGTTGCTGCGTGACGAGAGCGGGCTGGCGTACGTTTAATATTCCGCTCTTCTGCCTCAGTTGGCGAATTGTGCTGCTAAACTCTAATTAATTAAACGAGTCTTAGCAACGTGAATATTTGTACACCGGTTCTACCGGTAGAGTATGTTGGGATCTAAATTATTATTTTTTCAACTCTATGTATTCATACTCATGTAAATAAATTCAATCATTCATTCATTTGTTATTCACTCAGAATCCTTAATTCCAGGTCTATAAGGTATCACCGGCGCTAACACTTTTTTTTATTTGTATAGAGTAGCAGACGAACATACAGGCCACGTGGTGTTAAGTGGTCGCTGCAGTCCATAGACAACTACACACAACTTCAAGCAAGGAGGTCGTATGCAGTTGCTTTGCTACTCCGGAGGCTGTTAGTTGCCTGATGTAAGTCTGGCCGGCAACTGCACCATTCCACTGGAACACAAATTGATTCACGGCAGAAGTGGGTGCAGCGGTAGTACTCTCCCGGGCGTACCATAATAAAATTTCCACAACCTACTAATTGCCTTTGATCGTTTTGTTCTTTAGTAATAGCTTTATTTATTTATTGATATATTCTTGCAAACACCTTAAACTAGGGGTTGCAAACGGTTACACCTAATGCCTATAGGCATTGTCATCCAGTCAACCCTGGGTGATGATGGAAATGTGGGGTAGGCTTTGAAAATGAAAAATTAATACGAAAAGGCAAACGGTTACACCTAATGCCTATAGGCATTGTCATCCAGTCAACCCTGGGTGATGATGGAAATGTGGGGTAGGCTTTGGAAATGAAAAATTAATACGAAAAGAGAAGCAATGATAATTTTTATAGTGAATAAAAAGAGGGGAAATTCAAAATATGAATCATAAATACATATATTTATACATATACATAAACCATACTTGTTTGTCAATATAAACTTTGCTTTTCGTTAACAATCTTTCCCGTCTTTTCAACAGCTACACGGGCGTGGTGTGGGACATCTGCCTGTCGGAGCGCAACGTGTTCGCGGTGTGCACGCCGCAGCGCATCGACACGTACTACTACGCGGCCCACTCCGTCAACGGCTCGCACGTCGACTTCGTGGCCACTACCGCGCTGCTGCCGCACCAGATACCGCTCATACTCTTCTCGGGGGACGTCTACTGCTACTCGAGTGGTGGAAAGTGAGTTCTAATTTACTATTATGCTCTCTCTCTCTCTCTCCCTCTCTCTTCACTTTATCAGTCCTCTGCTGGACGTAGGCCTCTACCAAGGTGCGACGGACTCAGTGTCCGTACATCGGCTCTACGCATCCAATTTCTTCCTACTCCAGGGAACCTACTTCCTACACGGCGCAGATCGCGCACCACCTCACAGGGGGCTTTCTACTCTCCTTCTACCTAATCGTGGTCTCCACTCCAAGAACCTACTCCACTGATTGTCGGCTCTTCGACATAATTATGTAACCGGCCCACTACCAATTATTATTCAGCTTGCTTTACGAATAAGCTTCCTCATTCAAATTCAATATGCTTCCTAATTCAATTTCTAATTCCAATTCGCTAATTTATTTGGTAATTTTTTTCTTAAATTCTTATCTTGTGTCGGGGGTCATATGGTTCTCATGGTCTCATTGGACTGCACCTCAGTACCCAGTATCCCTAACATCAGTGATAAAAATGACGTTAGTTAAATAATAAAATCTATGAAGTATAAGATCTTATTTTGGTGCAAATAGTATGTCGGAAAACGTGTCAAAAAATCATTTTCTTGTATTA
This sequence comes from Pyrgus malvae, assembly GCA_911387765.1. Classification (NCBI taxonomy): domain Eukaryota; kingdom Metazoa; phylum Arthropoda; class Insecta; order Lepidoptera; family Hesperiidae; genus Pyrgus; species Pyrgus malvae. Next base: position 24,189,225 of record OU426953.1, read on the forward strand.
TTACTTCATTCCATTAACAAACCTATTTCCTACAGTGTGATGAAAGTGGCCCTCGATTCGCACCACACGAGCGGCCTAGCAGACGCAGATGCCGACAAGCGACTCGCCAACCAACGTAAGCACATAGAGAAGCTGCTGCTGCTGCGGCGGTTCGCGGAGGCCTGGCTCTTCTGCGACGCCGTGGACGAGGAGGGCATGTGGAGGAAGATGGGGGAGGCCGCCATAGCGGAGTTGAACGTCGAGTTTGGTGAGAGAGTTGCATTATTAACTCATCAAGATATTATCGCATCAAGAGATGCAATATTATCTTACAGTATTTAGATACCTTCAGCAACTGGTTAAGAGATCGAAGTTTTCAAAATGCTTTTTAGGGCTCCGTACACGAAGGGTGCCAACGGGACCATATTACAAGCCTACGCTTTCTGTTCGTCTGTCTGTCATTAGGCTGTATCTCATGAACCGTGATGGCTAGACATTAGAAATTTTCAGAGATGATGTATTTCTGTTGCCGCTATAACAAGGAATACTAAAAATAGAAGAGGTAGTGAGATTTTCTGCGGACGGACAGCACGACATTGGTACGCGTGTACCAATGTACGCGCTGTCCGTACGCACCTTTACACAGTGTCATGAAGGTGACACAGTTGGTATAACTTTATTGTTCAATCGGGGGAAATAACACTGTTGCATCCTTTCCTGTCATGAAGGATTTCAATTGAGAATTTTCGAATAGACGTGAGGCAATCCATCAGCCTTCAAAGTAGCAGCGAAACTGCATATGACTTCAGGCAAGACTCAGGTTTACTGACTCAAGTTGAGAGAGATGTCGATTGTCCATGGGCTGCAGTGACCGATGCATATAGACCTTGACTCGAACTCGAACCAATTTAAGCAAATAGAGAACCTGCTGCTTCTGCGGCGGTTCGCAGACGCCTGGTTCTTCTGCGACGCTGTGGACGAGGAGGGCATGTGGAGGAAGATGGGGGAGGCCGCCATAGCGGAGTGGAACGTTGAGTTTGGTGAGCGAGTATTTTCTCTCCATCGATCCCGATTTCTATAGTTAGATAGCAGTCGTTGAACCTTATCGGAGGTCTTATGGGTGGTTTGAAAACATCCGATAGTGGGTTGGCCACTAAAAGCCACGCAAAAAGGGTTGCAGCTATCCAGAAAATCTTTAGTGTTTCGATTCTATTGTGTTTAGGGCCTGCATTCTCGTTTGTTATTCAAAAGGGCGACCAATAAACAAGCTGGCTTGCTATATGCCTATGTAAAAAAACGTCCTTTACAAAATCGTTGCATTTTTATCTCTGAGCTTTTGGAATATAATTAACAGATACAGTCTGTCTGACTTCCTTTTCGCTCACGCATACGGCAGGGGTAGGCAGGCAGCAGGCTCCTCCTCTATCACTATCCCACAACGCTAGCCGTATTTATTATATTATAGCCGATATTGACAGAGTGAGATGGGTCATTGTTAGGGGCGGGGCCACGCCTTTTTTCTTGTTTTGAAATTGTTAAGACCCGTTCATATTAAGTATGTTATTAAGTAACATTAAGCAAATGAGTGTTTCGTTTGAATTTAAACCGAGAAAATAAATCGTTTTTATCCGAGCAACGCTACTCTCGACACAGTGAGGCTAGCTGTTTAGCGTTATTATTTGATATTATATTATATTACAGCGATACGCGTTTATACTCGACTCAGCGATGTGGCCATGGTGTGGGCTTTGGAAGACGCATCGCATATTGAGGAGCTGCCCATTTTATGGTGAGTTTTTAATTATTTGTCGTGAGGTCTCTAGTAACGTTTCGTTCTAGTAGCAATGTATAGTTGTCGAAATAAAAGTTTTATTAAATAATTTCATATTACAACTTGGAAGATTTTTCGTACAATTTTATTAAACAGTACTGTACCGTTATTCGACCTAATATTATGAGATTGGCTTCCGTTTACGTAGTGTACTAGTCACTTACATCTAGTTCATTTCCGGTTGGTCGCAATTTTGCGACACTAGGTCTACTAAAGGCAGGTTATATGACGATGGTTTACCTCATTGGCTGTTCTGTTCCCGCACGAGACGGTCGCTAACACTGGACCGGCTTACTATACTATAATCGTACTTACGGTGGATTACAGTTAGTAGGGGAGCCGAAGATGCTAAATGTGAATTTACTCGAGCGTCATGAGAACTGTATTTGGTGACGTAAAGTAAACGTTTAAGCAAGGAATATGCTTCCCTACCATACCTGCTACATACCATAACACAGACAAACTCGCTCAACCCTTTTTATGTCCCACTGCTGGGCACAGGTCTCCTCTCACAAGTGAGAGGGATTTTAGGCCATAGTCCACCACGCTGGCCAAGTGCGGGTTGGTGAATCTATACTAATCCTGGAGACCTCAAGCGCTTAGGCAGGCCACCGATCAAATCCCACATAACCTGGTATCCTCTCTCAAGGTGCCGGGTACCATTAGAAGGTTTTTATGTCCCTGCGCACAGATTTCCTCTTTTTTAAATTGTGGAGCTGTGATAAAATAATACATACATATTGATTTTCCTTGTCAGAGGTGCGCGTCAGTGGGATTTGAAGACTCCGTGTCGAAGACTTTGGGCTACGGCATTACTCGGCCATCGCCACTTATTTGATAAACAATACATATGTACATATTAATTTTTCTGTGTTAGAGGTGCGCGTTAGTAGGATTTGAATTCGGCAACTCCGTGTCGAAGACTGGGCTTCACTACTTGGCCATCGCCACTTATTTTCATCACTATCTAAGCTTTGCGACGACTGACATTTTCCCAATATTGTGTGTAAAAATGCAAATATTGTTTTTGACAGCGGAGTCCTGAGCGCGTGCCTGGGCAAGGGCGAGGCGGCGGCGCGCTGGCTGGAGAGCGGCGGCAGCGCGCTGCACGCGCTGGAGCTGCACTGCGCGCGCGGCGAGTGGGCGCGCGCGGCCGCGCTGGCGCGCTCGGCCTGCCCCGCGCGCGCGCCCGCCGTCACCGCGCTCAGCGCCGTGCACCTCGAGCTCACGTGAGTGTTGCTGCTTTAAGCTCGCTGCATACGTAACGTGATATGGTAGGTTCACACGCGCGCGTTCAACTCTACATTCAACGTGCACATTCACATTCACGAGCGTGTAAACGGTTCGCCCGAGCCCGTGAACGCGCCTGTGAACGTGAATGCCGCGAATCGGGCAAGTGTCAATCGGCAAAGTTCAATGGATGAATGTGCGGGCGCCCGGTGACTGTTTACACGCGCGCGGGCAGTCAGTCTCTCCCGCGCTTTCGCGACGAGTGGATCTTCATTCAACGTTGCTAAGAAAGTCGCTACGATCGGAGATTACAACATTTCTCTTTGTTTCTTTTTCCAATAAAAATAATTTAAGCCAAAGGATATGGCAGCAACAACACCGAGATCCTCGCTGCTCGCCAGTCTGGCACTGACTGACACGACGGCGTGCGTATGAACAGCTTGAATGTCCGCCAGCCCGGGACGGGCCAGGCAGCCAGCCAGGCTGCACGGCGCGCGTGTGACCGTAGCAATAAAAACTATGACGGACCGTGAACGGGGCGGGGACGTGACTGCCTCGTTCAAAACGGGAACGTTCACTACCACCGTGCCACGTTCACGTCCCGTCCGTGTCTCCGTGACATATGCTCTTTCGTATACATTTTATATGAAACGATTTTTCCAAAACTTCCTGTCCCGTCCGTGTAAAAACCCGTCACGTATGCAGTCACTGCATTGCAGTGACCTTTATGCACCCGGCCCATTCTTAGCATAGGTAGGCGATCGGTGATTAAAGGCACCACACAGGTACGTTATTATTTAGTTTGAAATAATTTATTAACATCCTGGGTAATAATATACACTTGATGTTTGTCATTGTTGTACGGCCATTAGCTGACCGTCATCCGCTTTGGGAGAAAAAAGCGGGCGGAAAAAAACTCCAGCCCTGTTTTTAATAAATTTTCAAGTACAATGGGTATTTATTATGTAGCATGACTGTGGGGCGAGTTTTCAGTACATTTTTTATTAGGATGGCCATAAAGTTACATACTGCTGTGATAATAACGCCGCAATGGAAGTAAGACGTTACGTTTCTCCATCCTGCGATATTCCGTGTGAGTTCTAAAATGTTTTGTATCAGGACGCAAACGACCATACACATACCTGCGATAATAACATTAGTACTTGTAGGAAGTTTGGTTTTATCGACAGTAAATTTGTACTTGCTAGTTATATCCATCGCTAGAGCCGGTTTGGGAAGTCTGGAGGCCTCTGTGCATCAAAGGTGTGAAGGCCCCTTTGCCCCAAACTATTTTCCAAATAAATTGTTTTTTTTTCAGTCAGTGATATTTTACTCATAATCATCAAACGCGCAATTCAATGCCGCGTCCAAAAGCCAAAATGCGTACAGCATGGATGCACACGCAAATCAGCGATCGCCGATGCTAAAAGTAGCTCGTGTGGCTTACCTGTTAAAACTGCACTGCTGGTCACATAAGAGTTCCTAAACATCGCGCGTTCAATCATTTCCTCATTCAGTCGCGTTCAATTAAATCCCGGCTTCGTTAGGATTAGTTTATATGATTGCACTACCTAATCCATTTCACGAGAATAGTACATTTTTCCGGGATAAAAAGTAGCCTATGTGCTATTTCAGGCTATAACCTACATATTCTGTATCAAAGTTCAGCCGTTTTTCCATGATTGAGCAACAAAAAAACATCCAAATGTCCATCCGAACTTTCGCATTTATAATACATATTAGTAAAGATTGACACTTTATTGTATTACTGCTTAACATTTCATATCATTGTAAATTAAACTGCTTCATATCCATACTTTGAATATTATAACTTAGAAAGTATGCACTTTTGATGCAGGTTTTAAAGCTATCTATGGTATGCAATCTTTCTAAGTTATAATAGTCTTTTCCGCAATTTTGATGAAATTAGAAACACAGAGAGTGAACCTTGGGAAAGTACACAGGATGGTTTTTGTCCTTTGAGAACCTATAAAACGGATCCACGCTGACGAAGCTACGGATGGAAGGCTAGTTATATATATAAAAAATATTGAATCCCTTTGTTTCAGTGCTGACTACCACGAAGCGCTCGCGAACTACGAAAAGAGCATCATAACCGAAAACACAGATGACATAAAAGTGAAAGAACACAACGCGAAATGCGAGGCTGGTATCGCACGTATGTCGATCCGTTGCGGTGACGTCATGAGGGGCGTTACCACGGCCATGAAGTACTCGCATGACACAACCTTATTGAAGGACTGCGCGCAGTTGTTAGAAGAAGAGAAACAGTATAGCCATGCCGCTGCGCTGTACGACCACGCAGGCAACGCGGAAAAAGCGGCGTCTTTGTACATAAAACTCAAGTCCTGGCTCAAAGTCGAAGCCCTAATGTCAAAAATCAACTCCCCAAGCATCCACTTGCAATACGCAAAAGCGAAGGAGGCCGAAGGAAGGTATTCCGATGCTCTAAAGTCCTACCTGAAGGCGCAAGACTATGAATCCGCTATTCGACTCAACTTGGAGAAACTAGACGATATAGACGAAGCGGTTAACCTGGTGCAAGAGTCGAAGTCCGTGCAGGGAGCTAAAATGGTGGCGAATTACTTCCAAAACAGCGACGACCCAACCTCAGCCATAAAGTTCCTAGTCATGTCCCTGTGTTACGACGAAGCGTTTCAACTGGCCAGGAAGAACGGAAAGCTACATTTGTACGGCGAAATCTTGATTCAGACGTCGCAAGCGAGGCCTGAGGATTTCAGGAGCTTAGCGCTGCACTTTGAAGGGGAGAAGAATCATTTGTTGGCAGGCAAGTTCTTCTTCCACTCCGGGGAGTACAGCAAGGCGATGTCACATCTGCTGAAGACCGGGGGGACGGAGGAGGAGGAGAATGAAGGCATCAGTATAGCCATAGATGCGGCCGCTGCTAGTGATGATGAGAGGCTCACGAGACGGTAAGAGGTTTTGATTAGTTTTTGACGTGTATTTTAGATAATTTTCTAAGGTTTTATAAAGCACACAGCACTCTTTAAGTGAATACAAAATGTTTTTGATGTGAAATATTATTTAATGCAACAGATTACATTGTCTCAGAGACTTGCACGTACCACACTGTACAATATTATTAAATAAGAAGGTTACATGTTTAACCACATCGTTAGGAGACTGGAGAGCGGAGAAAGCTATACATATGCTACTTTTTACCACAATAAAACATCTTGTTCCCATAAGAAGATTCATTGTAATATATTTTTATCATTGAAATATTTGCATACCTCAAGATGATAAATATGGCGAACTAAATTATACTTGAACAACTTTGTAAACACCATATTTGTGCAAAAATCCATATTAATAATAAATTTGTACACCCTAAGGGGTAAATATGGCGATATAAATACTTTGTTAAACCTTCTTCACCCATATTTGTACAAATAAAATCATTTCATTTCATTTCAATAAAAGTCTTTGTCTTTTATGCTTTCTAACGCTGATAAAACCGCGGGGCATTGCTAGTAAATTTGTGTTTTGATTCGATACAATATGAATGGTTTCGTTCCATATTTTATCCAGGCTGATAGAATTCTTGCTGGGCGAAGCGGACGGCACGCCGCGAGATCCACGACATCTGTTCCGTCTGTACATGGCCAAGAAACAGTTTACTGAAGCTGCCAAAACTGCGGTAAGTAAAGATATTTCAAAATGGATACTGTCATGTTTATGAAAAAATTCTAATTTTATATTACATATCTCAAGACATAAGTTTGCTTTTTGATTATAAAATAAATATAGTTAAAAAAACTAAAAAAACACACTTTTGAAACACATCAAAATAAAAACGTGAAAAATAATTCTTAATATAAACAGAAAATAATAATGAACAAAGTTCACAGTTACAAATAAACATACATATGTACAGGTGAAGCTAATATAGCGTGTTAAAAACCTGGCTTGTAATATAAGTGAAGGAGTTCGTTTGACTTCATTCAATTTATTGACTGTTTGTTGGAAAATGGACTTTATGTCAATTTGCTTCAAACCATAAACTTAGGTTGTAGTTTCCATTAATCTGAAAATTGTTGGCCTCGACTTAAACTAGCCAATTTCAATAAAATTGTATTGTTCAGAACTGTTCATTAAGAGCGACGACTATAGACTGATTGTTGGTAGACCTCAACTGAGCTTGAGTAATGTATCTGGTTCCCTTTCCATTGAAATAGAATCAAATTGCTTCGCAACAGAAATATGTGCAATGGTGGTCTTTTCTACCTACCATTCTTCTCTTTTTTGGTATCGGGGGAAATCTTTAGAAGGTAACTGTTATTTTGAGAGTGATCCCAAATATATGTGGGATTTGTGTCATACTAGAACGTCCGTGATGGCCTGTTATGTCGTTCAGGCAGGATACCGAGACCTCTAGCGTAACAATGTTCTCCATACACAGCGCTTCAAACTGGCCAATCTTGAAAGAGCGATATCCTACATCCTCAGGTGTTGACGACGGCGTGCGGTCACGCACATAACGAGGGTATTCTTTCCGGGTGACTGGCTGAACAGTGCGAGCTCCCTCTCTTGTCGCTTATATACTATAAAATAACATTCTGAAATGACAAATCAATGTGAAAATCTCTCCGTTTAATATTAATTTGAATTGCACAAATTATTCAAGCTCGAGAGAACACTGTGATGACGGCGTCACCCTCCCTGCTTCCTCTACTTCTTTTCTAGATGGCGCCACAAGTCTTCGCGTCCAGACATGCACCACAGATAACAAAATATGAGTTAGCCTCGTTAACATTACTTAGCTTGTAGTTCAAATGATTAATCCCGAGCTACCATTAAACGTTTGTGTGTGTTTTCGGTAGGTAATAATAGCGGGGGCGGAGTGCGCTCGGGGCCGGTACCGCGAGGCGCGCGACGTGGCGCGGGGCCTGTGCGCGGCGCTGCGCGCGCGCCGCCTGCCCGTGCCGCGCGACCTGCGCCGCGCCGCCTGCCTGCTGCACTCCTACATACTGGTGACTACTCGTTGAAACATAAATGGCTATGGGGCGGGACTGTGTCCGCACGGTTGGGGCCATCCATAAATTACGTCACACGAAAATCGTGACCCCCCCCGTCATTGCCCCAGCTGGTCACAATTAAGGTACCCCTCCCTCCCAAGTGTGACGTCACACCTTTAGCTACTTTTAAATCTAGAAATTATTGCTTTAAAACATCAAAAAGTTTGCATAAAAAATTAAATCATCGCCATACCCACATGCAAACGATTAAAAAGAATTAATAGTAAAAAGAATACATAAACAATCACTTTTTAAATCTATGGACTATATACTTTGCTATATATTTAAAATTTTGAAATGTGACGTCACGAAATTATGGACCCATCCCCATCCCTTGTCACACGATGTCACGTTTGGTCGACCCCAATTTAGTTTTATTTTATTCTGTTTTTAGTATTTGTTGTTATAGCAGCAACGGAAATACTCGTACATCATCTGTAAAAATTTATAATGTCAATTTATAGCCATCACGATTCATGAGATACAGCCTAATGACAGTCAGACGGGCGGAAAACGGAGGCTTAGTAATAGGGTCCCGTCGCCACCCTTCGGGTACGGAACCTTAAAAATCTGCGGACCTTATTAATTACCCATCCATTTTTTTTGCAGGTACGGACTCACGTGAAACGCGGGCGCCATGATTTGGCAGCTCGGTTGTTATTGCGCGCGGCAGCTGAAGTTTCGTTCTTCCCTACGCAGCAACGTGAGATTTTTTGTTTCTTAAGTACATTAGTATAATCAGAACAAGCTTTATCACGTTTCAGTAATATATCGCACATGTATTACTAAAACACATCGCTCACATCACATGTAATAAATTACACTTAATCCACGAAATGTCTGTTGCAATAGGAACAGAATTCCTTGACATAAGGTATTTTATTTAATTGATTTGACTAGTATTTAATTAAAGATAGTTTACAAGTAACCACTATAAAATAGGCACTTTACACGTTTTATCAACGTCAAGTATGCAAGTGGAATGTGTTTAGTTTACCTGTATTGGTAATTATTTTGTTCCCCCTTATCTCACGAATGCAGGCTTACCAAAGTTGTAGGTCACATTGTTTATGCGCATTACTAAGAAATCTTCTAACAGTCAATAACCTAGAGACTGGTCATGTAACTATGGTCAACTGCTAGTAACTAAATTTTTTTTTCTTCAAGTATGGCATTGCGAAGATTTTTGTATCATTTTTCTCCCAGTTTTAATGAAACTGGATGAAGTAATAATAAATGAAGTCAGTAAGTCGTCAGTAATCAGTCAGTCAAGTAAGTCAAACATTCAAGTAAAGCGATGGCTACTTTACCAGATCGAGTCTGATGGAATTTTGGTGGCAAGAAGAAAAAACATATTTTAGTACTGTTATCTTATTTCTCGTGCACTGTAATTAACCTATATCGAACGAAATGTTATCAATATTATCCGATATAACTCAAAAATACACCTAGAAAATCATAATAAAACAAGAGCACATTATGTCTTTTCGGTCTTCCCGCCAAAACTACGGAGTTCGAATCAGTAACTTTAGTTACGGAACTAAAGTTACTGATTGCTTCTTAGATAACTCATACAATGAAAACCTGGTATAAAAGAACCATACTCAAAAATCAAATTGTGTAATTTCCAGATCAAGTGTCGATTCTTACATCGACGGTAATCGAATGCGGGCGCGCGGGGCTCAAGCACCAAGCGTACCAGTGGGCGCGCACGCTCATGCAGCCTCACTACCGGGAACAGGTATTTTTATTGAATTAAATAAACGCACAAAGACAGAAACACAAACACCCAGACCGAGAACAAATTATTGTTTCGCCGGGAATCGAACCCGGGACCCCTTGACTGGGCATGGTAACCATTAAGCCACGCAGGTCGTCGAATAATTTTAGTTTTATTTTAATTGACCGTGATGTTTTATTTATTTATTTATTTAAAACTTTATTACACCACTTAACAAAATGGTATAAAAGGCGGACTTAATGCTAAAAGCATTCTCTGCCAGTCTACCTTTGGGCGAAACAGAGATTGTTGTAGGCGGCATAACACACTTCATAAGAACAATATAATACGAAACAAAAGAATAAATGATATATACATATAATAAACAATAAACATATTAAGAAAATGTATATAGAGCTACATAACAATATTATTTATGTGATTAAACTAAAGTAGTGAGCTGTGACACGAGTTTTGAAAGATTGTTTGAGTGAGGTTTTCCTTAAGTCGTTCGGGAGAGCATTCCAAAGCCGAGCAGCATGAAGAATAAAGGAGTTAGATATGAAACCGGATCGGTGAAGAGGGATAGATAATAAGAGAGAATCGCTGGAACGGAGCTGTCGCTCATGGAAATCAGACAGGAATTGAAACAATTGCTTAAGGTAGCCAGGAGAAAGAGGATCGAAGGAATGGAATGAAGGGTATTGAGAATTCTTACCTGTCTACGTTCGCGAATAGGAAGCCATTGGAGTTGAGAACGGTAGGAGGAGATGTGGTCGAATTTGCGAAGACAGTAAATAAAGCGAATGGAGTAATTTATGAGACGATCCAGCTTATTGAGTAATTCCTCACTAATGTCCGATGTACACACATCAGCATAATCTATAATGGGGAATATCAGACTCTGTACCAATGTGACTTTGGTTTTAACGGGAAGGAAGTTCCGAAGACGATTTAAAGTACGCAACTTCGCAAAAACTGACTGGCTGACTGCATTCACATGTGTAGACCAACTAAGAGTGAGTCAATATGCAGACCAAGATTCTTAACATTAGGCAAGAGAGGAATGACGGAACCATCAAACACAACAGGCGCTACGGTACTGTCATCCAACTTTGCCAATTGTCGTGAGCTACCAATTATGATTGCTTGGCATTTAGCAGGATTAACTTTGATGCCATACTTATAAGACCATCTGCTGACAGCGTCTAAGTTGTTGTTTATAGTGAGAATGGCATCGTTGATATTTTCGGTGTCAGCTTGGGCGTAAATCTGAAGATCGTCAGCATATAGATGGTACGGACAGTCTAGCAGTTGCGATAGAGAGTTGATATAAAGGGCAAAGAGTAAAGGAGACAGTATACCACCCTGTGGCACGCCAGAAGCGAGGTCACACCAATCAGAGAGTTCACGTTTGATACGCACAGCCTGCTGACGTCCACAAAGGTAGGTAGAAAACCAATCTAAAACAGTTGGAGAAAACCTGATATGGCGGAGAATTGCAAGAAGAATATCGTGGTCTACCATATTGAACGCGTTGGAAAAGTCGATAAGAACTAGAACGGTGACCAACTTATCCTCCATGCCAGAACGGATATCTTCGAGGACTTTGAGCAGAGCAGTCGTAGTGCTATGTCCGGATCGAAATCCGGACTGAAAGGGACTCAATAGCTGATTTTCAGAGATGAATTTGGAGACCTGCTTGTGCACAGTAACTTCGAGGATTTTGGAAAGATAAGGTAAAATAGAAATAGGCCTGAAGTTGCTGAGGAGGCTAGGGTTAGCTGTTTTAGGAAGAGGGATGACATAAGCTTTGCGCCACGCAGAGGGAAAAACTCCTGATGTTAGAGATAGATTGATTATCTGTGTTATAGCAGGTAATATATAATAAAAGATAGGCATAATCATGGATCTGCAGATGTCATCGCATCCAACTGCATTAGAGTGAATAGTGTCACGATTCAGTAGCGTGGACAAATAAAAGATAGAAATTATTACAAATTAATTTAATTAATAATTATTATTTAGGTAGTGAGTCGACCTAGGTCATAACCCACAAGTAACCTCGCTCAGTCCGGAGTTACCCTACTCTCCTCAAGTTTCCCGTGCCAGTCCCAGTCTCCTCTTCTCCAGTCCAATTCCTTTCCTCATCCACAGTCCAGCTTCCAGGTATCGACCGGCCGAAGTAAGTTATTGCTCAATCCGGTCTCAAGGGGTACGGTGTTCCTGTAATTTATTCAATTTCGTCGATTAGGACCTGGCACACATAATCGCGCCATATAGCAAGGCAATCCGGGCCACAATTAGAGATTGCAAGGCGAAAGAAGTCAAAGCGGTCTTAGCAGAAACGGTTACAGATTATACTAGGCTTATAAAATACCGCTGTTGTGGACGACGAGCCCAGTGATTAGTTATAAGTTAAAAATACTTAGTTTGTACTTAGTTTGTAGGGTAATGTGTTATATGTGTGAGTTTTTATTTAGATTTTACATTATTCTATCGTTCTTTCTAGATACTTCGTACTTTTATGTCGAGTTGTTGTAATAATACTTTAAGTACGTAAATTGTTATATGTAAGAGAGAGACAGACAATGAGCGAGATAGGGATACTGGCGATAAGCGGCTATCTCACAAAGACGCTCGGCCTTGAGGAATTTTCTGGAGTGCGCGCTGATTGGTCGGCATGACGCTCGGCCTTGAGGAGCTTTCTGGAGTGCGCGCTGATTGGTCGGCATGCTCGCACGTGATTGGTCGACCAATCAGCGGCCGGGAATTTTTTTATATAAAGATGGGGCCTGTAGCCGCTTGTCGTCAGTTCCAGCCCGGCTCTCTCCTAAAGAAGAAAATACGAAGAAATAAATCAAGAAAAAATCGAAGAAGCGTTTTATTCATACAGTCCACTTCAGTCTGATCCATCGCTGCCGGATTAAGGAAAAAAGAAGCCTGCGCTACAGTAATCGCTGCCGGATGAAGAAAATGGTCGTCACAAGGAGTCAAGCCGACGCATCCGAACAACGGGAGGATATGCCGCGTCAAGAACAGGATGACCGCGAGCGGGAAAGGCGAGAATTTCTCATTCAGAAAGAACGTCAAATACAAAAAGAACGTCAAATTGATTTAGAAAGACAACGTAGATTCTCGCTAGACCCGCCAAGATCACCGAGTACATGTCAGGAAACATGGACTACGACCGACGCCGGCAGGGCCACTCCCGGCACGTCCTACACGGAGGCTACAGTCGACACGGCGGTTACTATGGAGAGAGCAGGGCAGACGGCCGTGAAAGCCGCCCGCGGCACACATGACGGAACTCCGGGCGGCACAACTCGCATAACGCGACCGGCGGCAACTGATGAGGCCGCCCGCGGCTCCCGCGACAGAACTCCGATCAAGGCGCTACCGATGGCTACCACCCGCGGCACCAACGATGGTACAACGATCGACGCGACACGGCAGGCGGCTACGAACGACGCCCCCCGAGCCTACCGCATGAGTACCACTATCGAGGCGACGCGACCGGTATGGCCAGCAGCCACGAGCGAGGCTGCCCGCACCTTAGGAGCTGGAGCTGCAACCGACGAAATACCTATGGGGTTACCGACGTCTACGAGAGGAATGACTACGAGCGACTACGCGCGCTTCGTAGACGTCTGGCCAAAGACTACGAGCTTCGTAGCTTCGAACAACGAGATGCGTGGGGCGTGGCCAGCGGCTATGAACGACGCCCCCCGCGCCGCCCACTTCAGAATTACGACCGAAGAGGCATGTGAAGGATTACCGGCGGCCACGAACGACACCGCCTGCAACATCCGCTTCGGGACAATGATCGACGAGACATATGTTGGGCTGCCGACGGTTACGAACGACACCGTCCGCACCACTCATCTGGGAGCTACCATCGAGTCACGTGGGGCGTGGTCAGCGGCTACGAACGACGCCGCTCGCGCCAACCGATGGGGAACCACGATCGACGGGGCACGTATGGCGTGGACAGCGGCTACGAACGAGGTCGCACGCGCCACCTACGCTGAGGGTCATCGAGGGAACGTACGTGCCAGATCGCCGGCACGCTCGATGCGGTCAAATAGGAGTGCAACCGCAACCCGAATGCGCCTCGCCGAGATGGAAGCAGAGAAGAAGCTCGCCGAAATTAGAAAGAAGCAACTCGAAATCGAAGCCGAACTTGTGAAGAAAAATTTAGCGGCAGAACTCGCGGCGCTACGAGATGAAGAACAAAAAAGCGACCACGAAGAAACTCTTTCGGAACACAACCGGAAGGTCGACGCATGGCTTCGTGCTCATCCCCTCAACCCACGGGTGGAGCCGCGCGTCAAGGAAGACAGACAACTACGGTTCCCAGTTGAAGAAAGGCCGTATCCCGTATCAGAAAGAACATTGAAAGCGCTCACGGAAGCGATAGAGAAATTGAATACACCGAGGTCCAAGTGCCCGGACCTACCTGCCTTCTACGGGAACACCAACGACTGGCTCATCTTCAAGGCGATGTATCGGGACACCACGAATATGTATAGACTGCTGCCAGCGGAGAACCTGCAGAGACTTAGAAGCTGCTTAAAGGGAGAAGCACGCGAGGACGTGGCTGCCTCGCTGCACTCAGCTACGGATCCGGAGATCATAATGAAGACCTTGGAGCAGTGTTACGGAAGACCGGATCTCATCATCAATCAAGCAATGGCCGAGCTGAGTAAACTGCCAAGATGTGGACCATCAGCTGTGGAGGTCAACCAATTCGCCGTCAAGCTGCAGAACACCGTGCACGTCATCAAGAGCGTCGGTCGTCACGCCTACCTCTACAACCCGATGCTGAAGCAAGAGGCGCTGGAGAAGCTAAGCCCGCTTCTACAAGCAAGATGGAGCGACTACGCCAGGGACAACGATGGGTCGGAACCAGAGGTTGTTATGCTTTCGCGTTTTCTGATGCGCGAAGCCGACCAGATGATGCGATACAACTACAGGGCACCCGCTACATCGACGACGAAGCGAGAGGTCAAGCCGGCACCAGCAGCTGTCTACAAGAAGAAAAGTAACGCCATCTATAACGTCGCCGAAGAAGAACGACCGGACGACCAATGCCCTAGCTGCAAGAAGAATCACAAGCTACCCGAGTGCCCCGCATACAAGGCACTACCGATCGAACAACGGTGGGACTTCGTGCGAAAAGAAAAGTTATGCTTCAAATGCCTAATGAAGAGACACCGCCGAAGCTACTGCAGAGCGAAGCCTTGCGGCGTGAACCAGTGTCGTCGCCCTCACCACTCCAGTCTACACTACGCGTACAAGGAAGGAAATCAGGAAGCTTCTAAGCCCTCACCGCCTGCGAAGAACAACGGCGCCGAGTCGGTACTAGCATTAAATACTTCGAACACAACGGTGCTACTGAAGATGTGTCCTGTCACCGTCGTCGGTCCACGGGGGGAGGTGAAGACTTACGCACTACTGGATGAAGGGGCTACAATCACGCTGATCGACGAGGAAATAGCGAGAAGCATCGGCGCAAAGGGGACGCACTCACCGCTGCACATGCAAGGGGTCAGCACTATGCAGCAAGAAGAAGACAGCAGATTGGTCACGGTGCACGTGAAAGGGGAGGATGACTTCTACAAGATACGGGCGCACACTATCAAGGATATGAAGCTGCGACAACAATCGATTCCAAGCTCTCTGCTGAAGCACGAACATCTACGTGATTTGCCCGAAGATCAGGTCTGCTACGGCTCCAGTAAACCCGGACTTCTGATTGGAGCGGACCATTGGGAGTACATCGTATCGCAGGAGCTGAGGACCGGCAAGCCGAGCCTACCAGCCGCATCCCGAACACAACTGGGCTGGGTCATCCATGGGACAGTACCGCGCAGCATGATAAGGAACCGAGATAGTGTGCTGCATGTATACACCGCTCAACAAGGCGCAGACGAAGAGAAGCAGATGCAAAGCCTGCACAACCTGGTGGAATATCATTTTTGCATCGAAGCCTTGGGAATCGCACACAAGCCGCGAGTGAACGACGCAGATGAGCGCGCTATCAGGATCGTAGAGCGAACAGTGAAGAAAACAGAAAAGGGATATGAAGTTGGGTTGCCATGGAGAAACGACAATGTGAAACTGCCACCCAGCTACGACGCAGCACTACGACGCCTGACGAAGATCGAGCAGAAAATGGACGCCGATCCGAGCTTCGAACGAGAATACACGAAGCAGATTGAGAACTTACTGCAGAAAGGGTACGCCGAGCCTTGCGACGGGAGCGAGATAGCCAGTCCCGTCTGCTGGTACCTACCACACTTCGCAGTACAGAACCCGAACAAACCAGGGAAGCAGCGACTAGTATTCGACGCAGCAGCAAAGAATCGGGGAGTCAGCCTGAACGACTATCTGCTAGAGGGACCCGACCTGCTGATGTCTCTACCTGGGATCCTGTTCCGGTTCAGAGAGAAACCAGTTGCAATCATGGCTGACATACAAGAGATGTTTCTGCAGATAAAAATACGCAGAGAAGACCAGCCAGCACAACAGTTCCTGTGGAGGGGAGCCGATCGGAAGATACCACCGCGCCACTACAAGATGACGAGTATGATTTTTGGCGCCGCAAGCTCTCCCTTCATGGCGCACTTTGTGAGAGACTACAACGCAAGAAGACATGCTGACTCGCACCCTCTAGCCCTGGAAGCAATCACGCGGAACCACTACATGGACGACTTGGTGGCAAGCTATGAAGACGCGAACGAAGCCCGCCGCGCCGTGGAAGAGCTCCGCGAGGTACACACTGCAGCAGGATTCAAACTCAGAGCATGGAGTACTAGCCACACCGACGTGCTGCAGGACGTACCTGAAGAATTGCGAACAACCACGCCGACACAGCTTGGAGGAGACGACGTCGAGAATAAGATACTGGGGCTTTACTGGAATCCCGAGAAGGATGAGCTGGGGTTCAACACGTCCATGAACAGGGTCCCGGCAGAAGTGCGCGCTCAGAGCCGAGCGCCGACGAAGAGAGAAGCACTAAGCGCCGTGATGTCCATCTACGACCCACTTGGACTCCTCAGCCACTACACCATCAGAGCGAAGATAGTACTCCAAAGTCTGTGGCGTCTGAAGATTTCGTGGGACGAGCCAATCCCGGAAGAAGAAAACGAACTCTTCGCCTGCTGGATGAAACAGCTATCCAGTATATCTAACCTGCGACTGGAAAGAAGATACGCACTGCACGACTGCCAGAACTTGGAGCTTCACGTACTGTGCGATGCCAGCGAACAAGCATATGCAGCAGTAGCCTACTGGCGCATCGCCCGACCCGACGGAAGCTACTATCTGAGCCTCATAGCAGCCAAAGCAAAGGTGGCGCCGAAAAAGACTCAGACGATACCGCGCCTCGAACTACAGGCAGCAGTCATCGGTGCAAGACTCGCAGAAACAATTAAGAAAGAACATCGCGTCGAAGTCAAGAGAACAACATACTGGACGGACTCCATGACTGTGATACACTGGGTCCGACACGACGCGAAGAGATACACGCCGTTCATCGCGCATCGCCTGGGAGAAATATCGGAACTCACGCAGAAAGAAGACTGGCGTTGGGTCCCGAGTAGTCCCGACTCAAGAGAACGTAGCAGACGATGCCACGAGAATCGTGAACACACCCATAACGGCAGAAGCTCGATGGTTTCGGGGGCCTGACTTTCTACGACTCCCTGAAGACCAATGGCCAGAAGAAAGAAATGGGTACGAAGACAAAGAAGAAGAGGTGGTGCTGCACGTCACAGAAGTCGCGAGAGAGGAGTGGCTACCCGATCCTAGCCGCTTCTCCAAATATGAAACGCTGGTGAGGACGACAGCGCGCGTGCTAGCCTTCATCGACATATGCCGACGCCGAGCGACACGCCTGGAATGCAGACACGTGGAAGAAGCGGAAAAGGCACTCATCCGACGAGCACAGCGAGATAGCTTCCCAGATGAGATACAACGACTCGAGAAGATGAAGCCAATTCCGAAGACCAGTCGTCTGTTCCGGCTAGATCCAGTACTAGAAGACGGCATACTAAGGGTTAGAGGTCGAATTGAAGCAGCTACAGCGCTCGCAGAGACGAAGCGACCCATCATATTGGACGGTCGCCACCGGGTCACCAGACTTCTCGTACTACGAGAACACTGCGTCGCGGGACACGCGAACCGAGAACGCGTGACGAACGACCTACGGCAGAAATACTGGATTATACACCTGAGGCCCACGGTACGCACAGTAGAAAAGGACTGTGCCATGTGCAAGAGAAGAAGAGCAAGACCGCAAGTACCGGCCACGGGAGATTTACCACGACAGAGATTGGAGCCTTTCAAGCGCCCCTTTAGTCACTGTGGGGTGGATTACTTTGGGCCCATGACAGTGAAGATCGGACGACGACGCGAGAAGAGATGGGGAACACTCTTCACCTGCTTGACGACCCGCGCCGTGCACCTGGAGATAGTACCTTCACTCTCCTCGAGCTCAGCAATCATGGCACTACGACGGATGGCAGCGCGACGGGGGTGGCCACGAACAATGTATTCAGACAACGCCACCAACTTCCGTGGAGCCGATAAAGAACTGCGAGCTGCCTATGCTGAGTGGGCACCTGTGCTGCGAGACGAGGGACTGCTACATCGGATGGAGTGGCGCTACATAACTCCGGGTGCGCCGAATCAAGGGGGAGCGTGGGAAAGGCTGGTGCGCTCCGTCAAAGTCGCACTGTCCGCCACCCTGAATGAGAAAGAGCCGACAGAAGAGGTCCTGTACACCTTGATGACCGAAGCGGAGTTCTCCATCAACGCGAGGCCTCTCACCCACGTCAGCGTCGATCCCAGAGATCCTGAAGCATTGACTCCGAATCACTTCCTACTGGGGTCATCGATGGGGTTGCCTCTCAACGGTGCGTGCGAAGAAACAGATCGAAGAACCTGGAGAGCTAGCCTAGCGCTCGCCGATCACTTTTGGCAGCGCTGGCTTCGAGAGTACCTACCCACACTGGTACCCAGAGGAGAGTCATCGGGCATCAAGCGACCACTACGAGTCGGAGACGTCGTGATCATCGTCGACCACACCTTGCCACGAAACGTGTGGCCAATGGGCATCGTCGAGCGCACCTTCCCGGGTCCAGACGGCGGAGTACGAACGGCTGACGTCCGCACCCGAACTGGAGTCTTCAAGCGGCCTGTAAGGAAGCTCGTCGTGATGGAGACTACGCAGGCTGCGTCGGGGGGAGGAAATGTTGTGGACGACGAGCCCAGTGATTAGTTATAAGTTAAAAATACTTAGTTTGTACTTAGTTTGTAGGGTAATGTGTTATATGTGTGAGTTTTTATTTAGATTTTACATTATTCTATCGTTCTTTCTAGATACTTCGTACTTTTATGTCGAGTTGTTGTAATAATACTTTAAGTACGTAAATTGTTATATGTAAGAGAGAGACAGACAATGAGCGAGATAGGGATACTGGCGATAAGCGGCTATCTCACAAAGACGCTCGGCCTTGAGGAATTTTCTGGAGTGCGCGCTGATTGGTCGGCATGACGCTCGGCCTGGAGGAGCTTTCTGGAGTGCGCGCTGATTGGTCGGCATGCTCGCACGTGATTGGTCGACCAATCAGCGGCCGGGAATTTTTTTATATAAAGATGGGGCCTGTAGCCGCTTGTCGTCAGTTCCAGCCCGGCTCTCTCCTAAAGAAGAAAATACGAAGAAATAAATCAAGAAAAAATCGAAGAAGCGTTTTAATCATACAGTCCACTTCAACCGCTATGCTATATAATGTCGAAGACAACAATAATTAACATCTATCTAATATCTAACATCTATCTACCTAATATCTAACATCTTTGACACTAATATAATCTCCTTCTACTAATTAAAAACACTCAAGAATATTTAAAATACATCCGTTACCGGCGTACGACAGAAACCCTTTTAATTAAATCTAAAATCTACTTATTTACTAAAAGATTATGCACAACTTACCCAAGTTTGGGAACGTTAATTTCAAGGTAGCTCACAAAGAGGTAGCACAATGTATTTATATTAATATTACATTAATAGTACATCGACAATTTATTGTTCGATACTAGGCGCATCAATATGGACGGTTAAACTCAACACAGTGTAAGCGCACAGAGCAGTCTATACGAGTACGTGTCCGTCCTCTCAGCTAGCTTCCGAATAGTGGCAGCCCCGCGATGCGCGTTGCGCCTGCGCGTCACCGGTGTAGCGATAAATGCGCATGCGCACGGCTCGGCACGGAGGCACGCCATTGGTCATTTGTTACCGGTGAGAGGTCCGAGCGTACTTACTGATAAAAATGAAATTGGTCCTTAAAGCAAGGCGTATTAAGTTTTAATTCATTTTTTATTATTGTTTAAGTATTGTTTCAAATGTGTAGTAATTATTACAGATTATAAGTATGTAAAGTACTATTACGTTACAATAGAAGATATAATTTTCTGGGTATCTTCTATAGATACTGGTGAAAAAGAAAACAAGTTGATGTCAGGTGAAGTCATAGCAGAAATTTCGGAGATAGTTAAACATTTCACGGAAGGACAAAGAGAAGAGGAAGCAGAAAAGTGTACATTGAATTCTTTAGGAGAAAAATGAAATGTATCAGTTGTACTTCGAAGTTTGCCGAAGCCAAGAGTATTTAAAAACTTCCAGAATTCAGCTGGTGAGCTAGAAGAAACACTATCAGAGAAGTACGTACGCTTAGCTGCTCGCACCATCTGATTGCAGCGATTTCGTGCAGATTTGTAAAGGGCCCAATTGCTGTCGCACCTGTCACGTTTAAACCTCCGGAAAGCCCTGTCACGCCGAGTCATGGCCATACGTATACCCTGCGTAATCCATGGTGCAGGCGGTCGTTTTAAACGTATAGCTTTTACTGGGGCATGTCGATCGAAAAGCTGTATAATTGACCGGTTTAAAATTGAAATATTTTCATCCACGGTTAAGTCAGTATTTGATAAAAGTATTTGATGTTCATTGTGTCTAACCATGTTTTATAGTTAGTGGTGTACTTAGTCTTCTCATTTCACTGCTATTATTTTCAATAGAAATATTATTATTGTAAAATATAATTGCTGCATCATCAGCGAATATAACATATGGGTATTTTGCTATTGTGGGTAGTTCATTTATATATATTAAAAATAACAATGGACCAAGAACACTACCCTGAGGGACACCTATTTTACAAATCTCGAGTTTAGATTGAACCTCTTCTAACGTATGTTCGATTGTTTCCTATCATTAAGGTACGATTGTAATGGCTTATATTCGATACCTCGAACACCTATTCTTTCCAACTGTCTCAAAAGTATGTTATGCACAACACAGTCAAACGCCCCTGGTCATATCAACAAACATAGTAGATACACGCCGTTCATCGCGCATCGCCTGGGAGAAATATCGGAACTCACGCAGAAAGAAGACTGGCGTTGGGTCCCGAGTAGTCCCGACTCAAGAGAACGTAGCAGACGATGCCACGAGAATCGTGAACACACCCATAACGGCAGAAGCTCGATGGTTTCGGGGGCCTGACTTTCTACGACTCCCTGAAGACCAATGGCCAGAAGAAAGAAATGGGTACGAAGACAAAGAAGAAGAGGTGGTGCTGCACGTCACAGAAGTCGCGAGAGAAGAGTGGCTACCCGATCCTAGCCGCTTCTCCAAATATGAAACGCTGGTGAGGACGACAGCGCGCGTGCTAGCCTTCATCGACATATGCCGACGCCGAGCGACACGCCTGGAATGCAGACACGTGGAAGAAGCGGAAAAGGCACTCATCCGACGAGCACAGCGAGATAGCTTCCCAGATGAGATACAACGACTCGAGAAGATGAAGCCAATTCCGAAGACCAGTCGTCTGTTCCGGCTAGATCCAGTACTAGAAGACGGCATACTAAGGGTTAGCGGTCGAATTGAAGCAGCTACAGCGCTCGCAGAGACGAAGCGACCCATCATTCAACGGCGAAAGTGTTTGAGTCCGCTGTTCATTGCAGCTTGCAAGGGCAACTAAGCTCGCTGCTATCGGACGCTCAGCACGGATTTCGACCGGGACGCAGTACCGCCACTAATCTTCTTAATTTTATGCTTCAGGTCGTTCCTCCCGTAGATGCTGGCTTCCAGGTAGACGCGGCTTACTTAGATTTCAGAAAAGCTTTCGACACGGTTGATAATGACGTATTATTATGTAAGTTAGCGAATATCGGATGCACACCTCATCTTTTACGCTTCTTTGCGAGCTATATGAAGGATCGCCAGCAGTATGTGGACTATAACGGGAATGAATCAGAGCCATACTACACCAGATCAGGGGTGAGCCAGGGAAGCAATTTGGGACCCCTCGAATTTGTTATAATGATTAACGACTTGCCAGGAATCATTAAGCATAGCTCCTGTTTACTTTTTGCAGATGACCTTAAGTTGTTTCTCCCGGTCCAAAACAGGAGTGATTGTGTACGGTTGCAAGACGACATTGAACGTGTGTTGCGATGGGGTCGTGAGAATAAGCTCTCCTTCAATCTTAATAAATGTACGGCGATCACCTTCACACGATCACGCACTCCTATTGAGTACGAATATGCGATGAATGCAATACCGCTGCAACGTGTTACGCACGTACGCGATCTGGGAGTGTGTGTAACGAGTGATTTACAGTTTCGTAATCATATTACGCACATTTGCAGTAAAGCGTATAGGAACCTAGGATTTGTTTTGCGACAATCGCGGAACTTCACTAACATTACTGCTATCAAGATACTGTATGACGCGCTGGTCAGAAGCCAGCTTGAACACAGCGCAGTTATATGGTCTCCGTATGAAACGAAATACGTGGTAATGTTAGAACGTGTCCAAAACAAGTTCCTAAGGCACCTGTACCATAAATTATATGGAGTGTACCCCTTTTATCCTTTGATGTACCCGACCCTTTTCTTGCTAGGAATGGTGGGGTACAAAGAGTTACGAGTACGTCGGGAATTCGCACTCTCTGAGTACTTATTTAAGGTATTGCGCGGGGTAGCGCATAACCCGGCAGTGCTGTGTGGCCTAGTCTTGTGTGTCCCTGAACGCTATGTGTGGAGGCGCCGACGCCCAACTCTGCTGGCACTGCCGCGATCTCGGACAATGCTACTTGCCAAAACGCCCTTTGTGCGTGCCATACACACTCTAAATCGCGTGCATGAAAGGCTTGATTTATTTTCATGTCCCTTGAGTGAATTCGCAAGGGTAACACTACATGCGATATGTTACAATACCTAGTGTTTTTAAATTTAAATAAATTGTTAGTTTTTTTAGAGCATTAACGCATTTAAGATATTTTTTTTCCTAGAGTGTATTTAAGTGTTATTATGAATGTATTAGGATAATTTTAATTTTAAAGTTTTATAGGATAAATTATTGTTTTAAGTACCTAGTAGTAAGAGTAAATTTAGTAATGTTTATTTTAAGAACTGCCCCACTGTCGAATTGGGCTTCCTGTAAAGACAGAGTGGGAGATTTTATAAATAAATAAATAAATAAATAATAAATAAATAAATCATATTGGACGGTCGCCACCGGGTCACCAGACTTCTCGTACTACGAGAACACTGCGTCGCGGGACACGCGAACCGAGAACGCGTGACGAACGACCTACGGCAGAAATACTGGATTATACACCTGAGGCCCACGGTACGCACAGTAGAAAAGGACTGTGCCATGTGCAAGAGAAGAAGAGCAAGACCGCAAGTACCGGCCACGGGAGATTTACCACGACAGAGATTGGAGCCTTTCAAGCGCCCCTTTAGTCACTGTGGGGTGGATTACTTTGGGCCCATGACAGTGAAGATCGGACGACGACGCGAGAAGAGATGGGGAACACTCTTCACCTGCTTGACGACCCGCGCCGTGCACCTGGAGATAGTACCTTCACTCTCCTCGAGCTCAGCAATCATGGCACTACGACGGATGGCAGCGCGACGGGGGTGGCCACGAACAATGTATTCAGACAACGCCACCAACTTCCGTGGAGCCGATAAAGAACTGCGAGCTGCCTATGCTGAGTGGGCACCTGTGCTGCGAGACGAGGGACTGCTACATCGGATGGAGTGGCGCTACATAACTCCGGGTGCGCCGAATCAAGGGGGAGCGTGGGAAAGGCTGGTGCGCTCCGTCAAAGTCGCACTGTCCGCCACCCTGAATGAGAAAGAGCCGACAGAAGAGGTCCTGTACACCTTGATGACCGAAGCGGAGTTCTCCATCAACGCGAGGCCTCTCACCCACGTCAGCGTCGATCCCAGAGATCCTGAAGCATTGACTCCGAATCACTTCCTACTGGGGTCATCGATGGGGTTGCCTCTCAACGGTGCGTGCGAAGAAACAGATCGAAGAACCTGGAGAGCTAGCCTAGCGCTCGCCGATCACTTTTGGCAGCGCTGGCTTCGAGAGTACCTACCCACACTGGTACCCAGAGGAGAGTCATCGGGCATCAAGCGACCACTACGAGTCGGAGACGTCGTGATCATCGTCGACCACACCTTGCCACGAAACGTGTGGCCAATGGGCATCGTCGAGCGCACCTTCCCGGGTCCAGACGGCGGAGTACGAACGGCTGACGTCCGCACCCGAACTGGAGTCTTCAAGCGGCCTGTAAGGAAGCTCGTCGTGATGGAGACTACGCAGGCTGCGTCGGGGGGAGGAAATGTTGTGGACGGCGAGCCCAGTGATTAGTTATAAGTTAAAAATACTTAGTTTGTACTTAGTTTGTAGGGTAATGTGTTATATGTGTGAGTTTTTATTTAGATTTTACATTATTCTATCGTTCTTTCTAGATACTTCGTACTTTTATGTCGAGTTGTTGTAATAATACTTTAAGTACGTAAATTGTTATATGTAAGAGAGAGACAGACAATGAGCGAGATAGGGATACTGGCGATAAGCGGCTATCTCACAAAGACGCTCGGCCTTGAGGAATTTTCTGGAGTGCGCGCTGATTGGTCGGCATGACGCTCGGCCTTGAGGAGCTTTCTGGAGTGCGCGCTGATTGGTCGGCATGCTCGCACGTGATTGGTCGACCAATCAGCGGCCGGGAATTTTTTTATATAAAGATGGGGCCTGTAGCCGCTTGTCGTCGTCAGTTCCAGCCCGGCTCTCTCCTAAAGAAGAAAATACGAAGAAATAAATCAAGAAAAAATCGAAGAAGCGTTTTAATCATACAGTCCACTTCAACCGCTATGCTATATAATGTCGAAGACAACAATAATTAACATCTATCTAATATCTAACATCTATCTACCTAATATCTAACATCTTTGACACTAATATAATCTCCTTCTACTAATTAAAAACACTCAAGAATATTTAAAATACATCCGTTACCGGCGTACGACAGAAACCCTTTTAATTAAATCTAAAATCTACTTATTTACTAAAAGATTATGCACAACTTACCCAAGTTTGGGAACGTTAATTTCAAGGTAGCTCACAAAGAGGTAGCACAATGTATTTATATTAATATTACATTAATAGTACATCGACAATTTATTGTTCGATACTAGGCGCATCAATATGGACGGTTAAACTCAACACAGTGTAAGCGCACAGAGCAGTCTATACGAGTACGTGTCCGTCCTCTCAGCTAGCTTCCGAATAGTGGCAGCCCCGCGATGCGCGTTGCGCCTGCGCGTCACCGGTGTAGCGATAAATGCGCATGCGCACGGCTCGGCACGGAGGCACGCCATTGGTCATTTGTTACCGGTGAGAGGTCCGAGCGTACTTACTGATAAAAATGAAATTGGTCCTTAAAGCAAGGCGTATTAAGTTTTAATTCATTTTTTATTATTGTTTAAGTATTGTTTCAAATGTGTAGTAATTATTACAGATTATAAGTATGTAAAGTACTATTACGTTACAATAGAAGATATAATTTTCTGGGTATCTTCTATAGATACTGGTGAAAAAGAAAACAAGTTGATGTCAGGTGAAGTCATAGCAGAAATTTCGGAGATAGTTAAACATTTCACGGAAGGACAAAGAGAAGAGGAAGCAGAAAAGTGTACATTGAATTCTTTAGGAGAAAAATGAAATGTATCAGTTGTACTTCGAAGTTTGCCGAAGCCAAGAGTATTTAAAAACTTCCAGAATTCAGCTGGTGAGCTAGAAGAAACACTATCAGAGAAGTACGTACGCTTAGCTGCTCGCACCATCTGATTGCAGCGATTTCGTGCAGATTTGTAAAGGGCCCAATTGCTGTCGCACCTGTCACGTTTAAACCTCCGGAAAGCCCTGTCACGCCGAGTCATGGCCATACGTATACCCTGCGTAATCCATGGTGCAGGCGGTCGTTTTAAACGTATAGCTTTTACTGGGGCATGTCGATCGAAAAGCTGTATAATTGACCGGTTTAAAATTGAAATATTTTCATCCACGGTTAAGTCAGTATTTGATAAAAGTATTTGATGTTCATTGTGTCTAACCATGTTTTATAGTTAGTGGTGTACTTAGTCTTCTCATTTCATTGCTATTATTTTCAATAGAAATATTATTATTGTAAAATATAATTGCTGCATCATCAGCGAATATAACATATGGGTATTTTGCTATTGTGGGTAGTTCATTTATATATATTAAAAATAACAATGGACCAAGAACACTACCCTGAGGGACACCTATTTTACAAATCTCGAGTTTAGATTGAACCTCTTCTAACGTATGTTCGATTGTTTCCTATCATTAAGGTACGATTGTAATGGCTTATATTCGATACCTCGAACACCTATTCTTTCCAACTGTCTCAAAAGTATGTTATGCACAACACAGTCAAACGCCCCTGGTCATATCAACAAACAGAGCAGCGCATTTTACTTTATTATTAGACCTGTTTAAATAGCGCAAGAGGTAGATCTATTTTGCTTAAATCCAAATTGAAAATCACTTAATATTTTATTTTTATTCATGTCCTCCCCCCCCCCCCCTTACAAACAGAAATCCTAGATCCGCCACTTTGTGTTATTTTCGTTTTGACTTTAGGCTACAGTTAAGTACATCTCTATATCCTTTTTCTAATTCTAAACCAGATAGACCCAAAGTACGCGAAGAAGATCGAGTCAGTGGTCCGACACGCTCCCAGGGACGTGCCCCCCCCGGAGCGCACGCAGCCGTGCCCGCAGTGCGGCGCCGCGCTCGCCATCGCGCAGCTGCACTGCTCGCGCTGCGAGGCCGACGTGCCGCTGTGCCTCGCTACCGTGAGTTGTCCTTTAGTATACCATTGTTTACGTGTTCTATTTCACGAAGTCCACTCGTCTACGAATGTTGTGAGAGACATGCATTGCATTGTATTAGTGCGTGTAACCTCGAGTGCACTCACTTGGCGTTTCTCCAACGTTGCCGTCCCACTGCTGGGCACGAGTCTCTCCCCATTATCGTGAGGCCTGCAGCTTACTCCACCACGCAGCCCCAATGCGGGTTGGTGGGGAGAACCCTCTGTCGGATGTTTTGAAACCGCCTATTAGGACTCCGAAAAATTTTAATGACTGTTATCTATCGATAACAACCGGGACTGACGGCTTAACGTGCCTTCCGAACGGAACGGAAAACGCGCATGAAATTTTTGTCACTAGCGGGCGCCCATCTCACACGCGACCGCCCGTTTGGCTTAGTCGCATAACTCGCATAGATCGCTTGCGTTCTACGCAAACCGCAGGGCCATGCGCGTGCCATCCTACAAGCGTTTAGGGTAATATATTCACTTGTCTAGCCCCCTCTGCACTGTTCCCGCTGCGAGGCCGACCCGCCTTGCCTTGTAACATCTATCTAATGTTAGGTGGTAGTCAGTATTCTGGTACGATAATAACTCTTCGGTTGCGGAGTTACCAGCGTGAGGATCATTTCATAACATAGTAGGTGTTATGAAAACTACTGACTTGTGTATTATTCATATTAATCAGGGAGTTAAAGTACGCTGCGCGACACCTGCACGGCATCAGATGTCGCCAACGTCAGCCTTTAACTTATAATGAGCACCGAGTCACTTTGTCCGTACGAACAAGGATGATAAAATGTAGCTAATTAAATCTATAACAGATATTTGTTTCTCTGAATTTTGTTAACTGCAAGTACTTGCATGTAAATCATTTAAAGTATGAAGGATCTTCACCCATACAAAGTGTGGGCAGAGGGCGCAGAGGCCGATTGGTTGGGGGGCGGCGAACTAGCTGTTTTACTCTAGAATATGGAAGTTTGCTACTCTCGGAATGTGCAATGACAAGTGAGAGAGGAAAGTCATCAGCAAAATTTGTTGCAGACTTCTATCTCTAAGACATCGGAAAACCGTCATGCAAAAATCTTTTTGATTTCTATAAGGTAAAAAATGGGTCCCCAAATTTGCCGCCCCGAAAATCTGCCGCCCAAGGCTCAAGCCTACTCAGCTTGCTGGTAAATCCGCCACTGTGTAAATGCACAGTAATATGTTGCACCTAAATGTACCTTCTGTTAAAACAGTTACTAACCCTTATATCCTATACCTATTTAAGTATATTTTTATATTTGCAGGGACTACACATTGTAAAAGATGATTTGACGGCATGTCCGGAGTGTGACTTTCCTGCTATCTTCTCCGAATTTGTAGAGTGAGTATTTGCCTAATGGGCTATCAAACAATTCTTAGGTTAACTTGTTAGGTTATTTTTAACTGCTTTATATAATGCGAATGTTATGTACATTTTCAGAAGAGAAGTTATAATTTAAAAACCCTACTGAACTGGTATTTTTATGCCAGTTTTTTTTATTGACGTGACATCTTCTAATAAATCGATGAACACCGGCTGCACGCAAGAAAAAGTACATTATTGTAACGTTACGCTCATTGTAACGTTACGCTGAGGCTCGAGCGTTCGGGTTGCGCCGTTGGTCGACAGTTTATAAAGTGAAGTGAAGTTATTGTAAATGCTTTCATTGTTTTGTTATGACGTTGCCACGTTAAACTGTCGTCCGTAAATCGACTTTACAGACAACCATTTTTTAATTTAATGAAGAAGCAGATGAGCATGCAGGCCCACACTACCCACAATCTCAAGTAAGCTTGAGTCGTCAGAGGTCGCATGCCTCATGAGTTTGGCCGCAACTTCAACTATAAAATGATTTGTGAGGTTACAAAGGCAATAAATATCATGTATAAATTTTTAAGGTATACATTTTGAATGCATGACGGAACGGCTATATCTACCCTTATTATTGACTTAAAAACCAATGCATCGTAAGAAAGAAACGGTAAGTAAGAAAGAGATGAATAAAAATAACATAATTTAACAATACTTTATTATGCATTTGGTAATGTTACTAGTCCCCGACCTTGGTAACATTACGATTTACCGATAAAATCATCGAGAACGTTGTGAGTTTTGCAGTTAAAGGCCACCTAAGTATTGTTGCCAATCATACCGTTACCAGAGTTAATAACGTTATCTTAGTTTTTATGAAGGTAACGATGCCTCATTTTTAACGGTATTCAAAGCCCCGGTTTATACGAATTTAAGTAATGAATTTACGTAATGTACGTACGTTAAGTAATGAAGTCGTATAAACCTTTATTGAGAAACGAGTGACACTAACTCGGAAGAATTTTTTTAGGATGCTACGCGAGGACCCCAGATGTCCTATGTGTGGCGAGAACGTGGACTACCGAAGACTGATAAAAATTGATGACGTGTCACTCTATTTAGACTTTAACCCGTCCGAATAGTCCTTGTATTTCGAGGGATTCCTCGAAAATCGTTGTGATTGTAATCCGTCCACATTTTATTAATGATAAGATAAGTATAAGTATAGATTTTATCTCAAGGTTGACTCAGTTTATCATATAAGACTCAGTTTATCATACAAGGTCACTTCGTAAAGTTAAGTTCATGCATGAATAAATGTGCCTGGTTTATTTTAGTCTGTTGAACATTATTCAACCCCATGTGAAGGAGCCGTTTGAAGGACTGTTATTAACTGATAAATATTGTAAGTTGTATTGTATCTTGGTATTTTATTTAAAACGTTTCAAAAATAACCGTGGTCGAAACAGAAGGAATTCTAATTTTCAATAGATTTTATCAATTTATCAATAATATATTAAAAAATCAAGTGATAATAAGCCCAAACGGGCTTTAAAGATTGGAAAAACTAAAAAAAATATTTTATGCAAATATTTTTTTAAGGTAAATTAGTGGAATGCCCCTTACTGTGGATTCTATGTTTGGGCGGTCTTTATCTGTACTATCTATGTTATGGCGATTGTAGTATGTATAATGTAATGTTTTATTTATATCACTTAGATAATATTATCTCACATGCCTTCATAATTGTTACGAAAATGTTTCAAGACAACGAATAAAAAAGTGAACATTAACAAAATGTTTTTATTTTATTTTCGGTACATCTGTCCTTTAAAACATACAACTTTGAACATCGGCGATTTAGCAATTGTATAGAAAAAATATCAGCACTCAATATTGCTTCATTACAAGCGTGCGCTTTAGCGATAGTGGCATCACTGAATAACGTTTTCGATTTAATGAGGATTTCGTGATCGAGCGTTTTTGTTAGCAAAAATTTTTTGAATATTGATAAATTTGTTGAATTAGTTCAACAAATCTAGATTAATCAATTGAGTTACTTTTTGACCATTATGAGAGATAATAATATTCCACGATATAATGATCCACGACACAGCCAACCTGACGGTCACACGTCCTCGTGTGGTTACAATTATCTGGTAAGAAAAGAAAACAAATAATAGAATAACTGTATTTAGCTCGGCCTACCTGACAACATTGTAATAACAAAACAGAAATATGTATTTACTTCAGAAAGAATAACACAATCATAATCAAGTACAGTCAAATTATAAAGTCTCCAAATAATGCACAAATTGATCCAAACAGATAGGCTCCAATCCTTCTCACTGGGTGTGTCATAAATGAAAACAATGATCAGTCCTTCTCAGTGATAAGTTTAGATTAGACAATAGTGACCAGTCCTTCACACTGATCCAACCATTTGACACAAGCGTTCTTTTCTTTCTGTTCTATTTTGTTTCTAGTACTTCTCACTGAAATGTTCCTATGAATTAGGAAATATCAGTCCTTCTCAATGATATAGTTACTATAGTTAGGCAGTGGACGATGTACTTTGCAACCATTCCGAAAAATTTCTTAGTAGAAATTAAATCATCTTGAACAAGTACAAAGTCAAAGTGCAGCCCTAAATTACAATCCAATGAGCATTAATTAGAGCGTTCCTTCCACTTGACACCACCAGAACGACACCACCGGTGGTATCATATGGAATCTCTAGTCCACATGACACCACCCTAGTGATGTCTAGAAACGCGTTTTTGACAAACAGCTCCCAATTCATTATTTTAAGTTATCTATTGTTAAACGATAAAGAATAACAGAGTTTATGACATATTAATTTTTATTTAAGTAATTTTCATTTTAATGTATTTATTTATATTATTTTATTTTTCTTCAGTATTAGTATCCATGTCAATTTTGAAAAAAAATTAAAGACGGAAAGACAATAATATGCAACTTAGACTGTACTTACGTACTTACGTACATATGTAAATTTTTTTTTTTCAATTATGGCATTGCAAACACTGTGCATACTGCCAGCGTCAAGTATAATTTTTGCATCAATTTTTTGCCAGTTTCAATGAAACTAGACGAAATAATAACAAAGTCAGTAAGTAAGTCGTCAGTAATTAGTCAGTCCAACATTCAAGTAAAGCGATGGCAACTTTACTAGAACGTGTCCGATGGAATTTTGGAGGCAAGCAGAAAAAACATATTTTAGCACTGTTATTCTATTTCACAAACACTCGTGCACTGTAATTAACCTATATCAATCAAAATGCCATCAACTTCATCCAATATAACTCAAAAATATACAAAGAAAATGAAAATAAAACAAGAGCACAATATGTCTTTTTCGACTTCCCGCCAAAACTCTCTGATATGCAAATTGCAATGAACAATGTCAAGATGACCATTTGAGTGACAGATAAATATATACTTTTTCAAACTACATACTTTATCTTAATTGCAGTTTTCATATCAACAACAAAGCAACTTTGATGAGTTGTTCTTATAACGCCCGGGATGGTTCTAGTAGGTAAAAGTCAATTTTGCTGTATGTAACATCACTAATAGTCGGTGGTGTCATGTGGACGTTTTCTTGAAAACTAGCTGTATATTATCTAGTATATCGGACTAGTATGTCTAGGGGGGCTCTAATCGATAGACATGAGAGTGCCCACGCCAAGACAATCAAAACAGTATGAATGTACGGCCGTACCATCCTTTTCTCAAACCTAATCGGCCATTATGATTGCTTATAACTTTGTTCTTTTTAAAACTAGAAGCTTAAATTTTCAGTTTAAATGTATAAGTTTGTTGTGTGAATAAGTGGGCAGATAAATAAAAGACAAAATAGTGATGAAACATTTAATTTTCATTTGAAAGTATACCAAGTTGTAGTTACACGTCCGATACTGAGATTCAAATGAAATGTAAACACAGTTGTTGGTATTATACAAAATTAAACGGGGACGCCCACTTTTACTACGTTTTGGTCTTAAAACTTGTGTGATTGATTATATTTTAATCTTAAATGAAATGCAAATCAATAGAAGAGAAATTATTAAACTAAAAATCTAGACATGTTTACAATGTTTGATAGAATCGTAACAATAAATTTCAGTTTTTTTTAAATAACACAATTTTAAGATCAAATCGCGGCCCAATTTCGTCGTCCCCCAGCCTATAGCCACTCAGTCGATACTCTATAATCATCAAATATTGCCCTAATATAATTACCACTACCTATCTACGCCTTAAGTAGACAATACATTTATACAACTTAAATTAATGACAAGAAGATTATAACTCAATAATACACGATGATAATAACAATAATAGAAATAATTTGATTGTGCTAAAGAAGGCTCTAAGTCAACCCACTAAACTGTCGACTCGACTCGTGCTATACGTGTATACTCTGCTAGGATTTAGCTAAAAGTGCTCGATGAATAAGACGAAAGATAAGGACTTCTTTCGATTGATATTACATTTTTGGCAGAGGTTAGCTTTTAATATTTAGAAATTATTAAATCCCTATAAATTGCGCTATTCGATATAAAACACTTATGTAAGTAACTATTTGAATTGGTACTAAATTCCTGTTTTCTCTTAGTCTTATACACCCAGCATATTAAGATGTGATAAATTCCCCACATAAGGGGCCTATGCTACCGAGTCGATACACAAAATAACTTAGCCAAGCTCGCTTAACGCAAAATTACTTAGAAATTATATCAGTAGTGCTTTTCTACTCTGGCTAACGGGACAGAGGTATAAAGAAAAAATATCTTAGAAAACATTTTGGAAATACATGCAAAAGTGATTTATTGAATGAAACTTGACAACGTTAAAAATTATGTGCCTTTTTAATATAGAATGAACACGAATAATTTGCTGTTTACTTCTGTCCCGTGCAGCCAAATTAACCTTCTGCGGTTACAGATTAAATCGGTTTTATCAGCTCATTTTCTAAAGCTCATAGGCAGTGATCGCTATTACCTACAAAAAAATGCTTCGCTGCGTGACACGTTTCATTATTAACTAAGGAGGCCTTGACTTTCAATTCCTATTCCGAATAGGAAACTGCAAAGTATTGATTTATTCATTAATCCTTGCAGTTAAGCATAACGTACGAAATTGAATGCTAATCTTTGACAATATCTTTATAATAGTTATATAATCATTCAGTCGTTCACACGTTCATTCACCGAACTATACAGAGTGGATAGCAATTCCGGTCTCATTTTAGTACAAAAACATTTACTATACAGCTTTAAGGCCGAAAATTACGCAGCGTAAGCTTCCGTATAATTGAAAACGACTTTAATGGAATACTATACAAAAGTGTTACTTATAATGATGGTACATAATATCGTGTAGGTTGTCATATAAGCTATATAATAAAAAAAAAAAACAATAATAAAACTTATCTCCTGCGAAATAATTTCACTACTCGAATGTTTAACGCAAATGTATATGGGTATAAAAGTTTCTACAAAATCTACAAATACAAACCATGACATGTGTCTATAGAGACACGTAAGGCGCGCGGTGCGTGTTAATGGCGTAAAAGAATTACGCGATACAGCATCGTACGTAACTCGCTGTGATGAAACGCATCGTTTCATTTTATTGGGAATTAGGATTTTTAACTACCCAGTTGTCATACTGTACAAGCTATACACTTCGATGTCATGTAAAACATGAACAATATATTGTACCTATTTTGGGCATACAATTTTTTTGGCACGATTGAAAGTTCACGTCTAGTAAAGAGCAGTGAGACCATTTCACGGGCGATATCACATCGTATCATATAAAAGTTTTCTAACAATGGAACGGATGAAATATAAAAGCATGTTTAACAGTTTCCTAAGAACACACTCGAACGGCTTCGGCCACTTAATGAAATAATCGGTTCGCCGTTAAAAGAGTGGACCGTCTACCGTACCTACAACATCATCATGGACGAATGAAATAAAATAAATAACATATTCGATTCGTTAAACGCATGATCGTTACTTATCATAAACTATGTTCATAAATAATGTGTCATTTTAATAAATATTACTTTTGCATCTGCTGGCCGGATAACTCTTTGTATAGACGCGTTCAGCCCACTCTTTCAACACATATAGTCTTCGTAAAATATTTACAAGTAGACATAACACATTTAAAATCAAGACATGATGGCACTCGGTTGCGTCGTAAAGGGTCGGGAGTTCCACATAAAATAACGTAATAGATTCTAGGGTTAAATAAGGTCGCAGCTGCGGGCGAGGGCGGCCTCGGCTCCGCGAACGAAGGAATGTATAAAAATTTGGGGTCAACTACATCGACGTTAACTCCTCAACAATAAATACTATAAATCTTTGGTTTCATTTAGTCGCTCGATTACAAAGTCGCCGTTTGCCGAAGCGCCGGCGATGGCGCCGGGGGCGGCGCAGGAGAACGTCCACCGCTGGACTTAAGAGGCATAATATGAAATTTTATCGATGACCGACCGTTGATTTGCCTGATTTTACATATGAGATTATACAGTTAAAATAAGGTATTTCCATAAATTTTATTGTCCAATATAATTGATGATTTCAATAATAATACATTAGCCGCTTTTTTATTTTTATTAGTTTTGTGAACTTTTGCTACAATAGGTGTAGAATATTAGGTACATATAAAATCTTTTACAGTAACTTAGAACTCGCATTATAATACTTACTTAGCTAAAAGTGGCTAATGTATTGGATTATTATTGAAATGATCAGAAAAGTTATGGAAGTACTGTATTTCAACTAGATAATCTCATGTATAAAATCAGGTTAATCAGCGAAATTGATAAAATTTCGTAACGGTTTTTGGGGGTTATTCATAAATTACGTCACACGTTAAGGAGGAAGGAGGGGGTCGGACAAATGTGACGTGACAGTCTGTGACGTGTGTGGGATGGAGAGGGGTTCACAAATTGGTTACGTCACATTTCAAAATTTAAAATATCTGGCAGTATTCATTTTTTAATGTGTTATATTTTTTATCATTTAAAGAGGCGGACTGCTGTTTTAAATCAATAATTTTTCTAGATGTAAAAAATACTAAATGTGTGACGTCACACCTAGGTAGAGGGGTACTTAAATTGTAACAAGGATGAGTGGTCAAAACGTCACGATTCTCGTGTGACGTAATTTATGGACGACCCCTTAAGGGCCTCTCCGCCCGCAGGCCAGGCGGGGCGAGGCGAGCTCGAGCTCAGGGGAAGGGCGGCGTCGGCCGGCTACTGCAGATGCGCGAGCTTGGGCAGCGCGGCGACGACCCTGGCGGGCGCGGGCGCGGGCGCGGGGGCGGGGGCGGGGGCGGGGGAGGGCGCGCAGTCGCTGAACTGCGGCGGTGGTGCGAGCACGGGCAGGGCGGAGGGTGCGAGGGGCGCGGGGGCGGGCGGCTCCTCGGGCGGCGGCGGCAGCGCGGCCAGCAGGTGCGCGGCGCGGCGGCGGCCGGGCGCCTTGTCCACGTCGACGCCGAGGCGCTCGGCGGCGGAGCGGCCGCGCGCGGCGCCCCGCAGCAGCGCGGCGGTGGCGCGCTTGCGGGTGAGCGAGTTGTGCCGCTGCATGGGCGGCGGCGCCAGGCTCTCGCTCGAGCTGTGCACCGGCTCCGTGCTGATCACGTCGTTGCCCGACTTCACCGTCACGCTCGCGCAGAACGACACCTGTCGCAATGTTATTCGTTCCAGTGACTATCTATTAAAAGTCACATTTAATCTATCTATCTTACGACGACTTTTCTTAATTGTATTTCAATAGATGGGCATTTTCAGAAAAACGTCTCCCCCTGGTAAAAATGATGGTTTAATTTTAAAGATTGTATTTTTGGTGATTTTTGAGTTTAGATATGTAATACATGACCTATTCTATACGAAATAATGTTTTATTCTACGATAATTAGTCAATTTTATGAGAAAACCTCAATTTTAACCAACAAGGTAGAAAAATGTTGTCACTTTTGTGACAACCAAAAATAATTATTTTTGTAAAACTTTGTAGGGAAGGACTTAAAAAGATCAATTAGACTGTAAAGATGACCATGAATTCTATCAAAAAAGTATAAAATATAGTAACCAAATCAATAAATGTAAATATTAAAGTAATTTCAAGTTCACTTTTGTAACAACTGGTCCCAAAGTAAACGTTACTTTTAGCATATAATCTTAATTTTGTCGATAAGACGGTAAAGTTATATGATTCTACATAGCTAAATAATATTAGAATATAATAAATCAAGTTATTTTTAAACAATAATAATGAAAATTGGAGAAAAAGCCAATTTTCTTCGTCACATTTTGTGGGACAGTCACAAAAGTGACTGACTTATTTGTGTAAGGCTTAGTTTACATGCTTGCAGATTCTGATAAATTTGCTGAGGTATTTTTTCAGTTCTTAAAGTACTATTGTTATTGATGTAGATGAAGTAAAAAAAAGACAATTGTAATACTGTTAAAGAGATCAATAATAATATACTGGTAAGTATTTATCACATTAATTTTTAGGCACTTATTTTGTGTTACAAACACATGATGTAGGTAGGTACGTAGGTACAGCATAACGAAACAAGTTTGTATTCTAGCTAATAAACAACTTAAACCTAAATCGAAGTAAAAATAACCAAAATCTAGTTTTGGTCGAATACTTAATAGTAACTTCCTCTTTTTTAAACTATAAAATTATACAAACATTACGTTTACCGGTAATCATCACACTAATTTCTTCAGACACCTTTTTGTGTTACTCATGATGTAGGTAGGTACCTACAGCTTATCGAAACTAGTACCTCTAGCTAATAATAAACTTAAAGTTTTTATCGAATAATTAACAGTTGAAAGTTTTACTTTTATCTAAACTATAAATGTTGTAACTAATTTAAATAATTATCGAACCTTAAAAATATTGTATTAATACCAGGAAGTTGTAAAAATTGCACTTAGAAAACTTAATACAAAAATATAAAGTAACATCAAGTAACTAATTATTACACAAAAAGGCTTATTACTTATTATCAAAATCGAACAAAATGTAACTGAGCAATTTGGGCAGAACAGACAAAAACATCAGTAGCGTTCAGCGATCTGTCTGAGAGAATTCCGCGAGCCTGCGCGCTCGTAGATTTCAGCCGATTTTCTGCCAAATTAATATCGCGAGAACGTGAAACGTTAATCTGAAAAAAAATTGCATGTGATATACTTATATTATTATACATACATAGGTATATAGGTAGGGGGTTACTCGTAATTAGTGGGTCAAACATTAACACACTATGTAAGTATAATAGGTCTTTGATACTGAACAACAAGTCAAATAGTTTTATAGATATAGAAGATTAGATATTGAACATTAAGTACAAAGAAGACTTAATAATGTAACAGACACTAGGTACCTACCTTCAATTTCTAGACATGGTTCACATATGTAGGCGTCAGGATACATGCAATCGTCTATGCATTCACCGCAGTACCAGTTTTTGCAAGCCATGCATTTTGTTTTTTGGCCCAAGATGTAAGTATGACATTTATAACATTCAGGATGAGTTACTTTAACATTAGAGGACTCCGTCTTTGGTTTGCAGGTAGGAGTCTCAGTCTTTTTGGGATTATCAGTCTTAGGTTTGCAGGTAGTACGTTTCTTTGAATCGTAAATAGTTTGTATTTTCAATATTTTAACATTAGAAGACTCAGTCTTTGGTTTCCAGGTAGTACGTGTCTCGACATCTGGAGCGTTAGTTTTGGCATTTTCATTCTCAGGTATGTAATTAGTACGTGTCTCGACATCTAGTGCGTAAGTTTTGGGAGCCTTCGTCTTAGGTTTGCAGGTTGCGGATCCCTCAAATTCAGGTTGGTAGCCTTTTGGTGTCTTTATGTTTCGTTTGCGTACTTTTGGCTCAGTTTTAGGCGTTGATTCCATTGGTTCTACAATTTTTCGTTTTAAATGGTCTGACTTCTCAATTTTAGGTTTCAAGCCTATATATGTTTCAATTTCAGGTGCCGGTACTTTCTGGACGGGATCATTGATTTCAACTGGGTTACAGGAGAATTTGTTGGATTCATTTTGGTTTTCAGGGATATCTATGTGTTTCAATATTTGTTGCAGATCCATCCCAAAAAACTCAACAGATGTTTCTATTGAACAGTTTTCTATATCTACGTATGAAATCTCAGTTTCTATGGGTTCAAATAATTCAGATGTGTTATGTTTCCCTTTATCTTGTAAGAAAGCTGAAGTTGAAGGATCAATAAAACTTAAAACGTTCGGTGTAACTATTTCAGAAGTGTTCTCAGTCAATCTCTCTTCATTTTGCATACGATCATCATTAGGAATCACGTTGCTACCGATTGTTATCGAAGTAATTGGTTCACATGTGTACTCAGTCGTCCTTTCTTCATTTTGCAAAGAACCTGAAGTCAACAGATAAGGGTCAACGACACTTAGATTCTTGGTAATTGGTTTAGTCTGCCGTATAACGAAATGAGATTTTGGGGAAAAACAGCCGCAATGTCCTCGTAGTTCACCACAAAAACAGCTGACATCTCGGTATGTTATTTTGTATTCGTCGACCATGTCTGTAATTATTTGATGAATTTGCATAGTTCCTTTCAAGACTGGTAAGTTACTCGGCAAGATTTTTGATATGTTGCTAATGTCAGAGCTCGAAATTAGAAAAAAATTTGTTATGGTGAAACATTTTTCTGCTACCTCGCAAGCGGTTTTCGCATCTACCACATCAGTACCAAGGCATACTCTTTTATCAAGAGTCCGCTTGACGCTGCCTCCGATCCCATCCGCGACACTCTTTCCGTGGTGAGCTTCATAGAATGACCAAGTGCAGTACATAAACCCCCAAATCTTTGTAAAATGTGCTAGTAAAAAAAAATTATTTTTCTGTCGGTATTGTGATGATGGTCCATCGGTGTAAAAGTGAATTATTGTAACATTTGGAGTTTTTTCCTTCACCATGTTTATAACGGGGGTCAGGTGCGCCCAAATTCCTGGCGGCTGATGGCAAGTGTCATCAGACATAGTGCAAAACGATTGTGCTTGATCTTTCCAGAATACCATTCCGGTATGCAGTGAGATTTGGCGCTTTGATGCCCCAAAGTGCATACTCTGCACTTCATTAGCTAACTTTGCTTCATAAGACTCGGAAAAATCACACACGATGAGGCATTCGTCTTCTTTTAATTCTTCCACTGCTTTCCTATATTGACTTTGCTGATGTATATTATTATAGTAATGTTTTTTGAATGACATTAAATGTTCTTCGTATGTATTCTTTAATTCATTTATGCTTTCTTTTATTATGGTTTTTTCAGTCCTTTTCATACTTATTACCTCGTTTTGTTTTTCGTATGTGTGCTGTTTCTGTTTATATTGTTGGTATTCCACATTTTCATTTAGTTTCTCCTCTGACACTTGGGACCACTCTACCTTTTTATTTCTACATATTTGGCACTTGTTGTACATGCATTCGTAGCTTTCCACATTGCATGTGGTATTTTTTACAATTTCTTTTCTGTTTACACTTAAAAGCCCGTGTTTCACCAGTGCATCATGCATAAAATCTATGTTGCTGTGTTTTGGGCACAAGCATGTGTTCCTGGAAGTTAAACCAGGTAATAGAACAAAAAATGGCTTGCTTTTGTAAAATGTTGTAAATCCGTATCGGCCTCCTTCGCTTTTATACTTTTTAAAAGTATTTAATAATGTGTCGAGTAAATAGCGAATCTGCACTTTTTGCTTATTTTTCGTTCTGGTTTCTTTTTTTCCGGCTGTGTTGCGACTTATGTCATCCCTCATGTAAAATTCTGCTATTGTTGGAATCTTTATTTTTTGCCTCCTCCTTTTCGGTCGAATCCTATTTTTCAGTCCCAGCATTTTTGTGACCATTTTTTTATTTTCTGAATTCTGTATTATTTGTTTCATAATACCCTTTTCAGCCTGTTTTTTACAAGTCTGATAAGTTTTCTTTAATGTCATTTCTAAAACTTCTTCTCTTGCTCTCATTTTGTTCACCTGTATTTCTAGATCTTTAATTTTCTTTTCTTTCTCTTTTTGGAGTCGTTGGTGACGTTTCCTGTTTCTTTCCATCTGAGTCTTAAGTTTCCTGTTATAATAAATAACACTTTTACATTTGTTAAAGTAGTGTCTGTTTGACCTTTTTAGACGCTGAATAGTCTTTGCGTAGTGTTGAGATTCAGTTGGTAATGGCAATGTTATGTTTTGTGAATCCTTATTAATTTCTTTGTTATTGTTTTGTATTTCAATCTCATCTTGTGCAGGTACTCCTTTTTTTCCCCTTTTCTGTCGGCTTTTTTTTTTTTCACGCCACACTTTCCTTCTTTCTTTAGCTTCTTTTTCGGTTAACTCTGCAATTTTTTTTTCCTTTGATTTTATTCTCTCCAAATTTTTTTTATTTTGAATGGCGTATAGTTCTGGATTATCTCTTTTCAACTTTTCTCTGTATCTTCGTGTTCTTTCAGCACCAGTTAGTGGCATTCTGAAACCTAAATTATATAACATATAATTTATTGAAATTTGTTACAGAGGTACCTAATAGAGATTTCTATT
Organism: Pyrgus malvae; assembly: GCA_911387765.1. Lineage (NCBI taxonomy): Eukaryota > Metazoa > Arthropoda > Insecta > Lepidoptera > Hesperiidae > Pyrgus > Pyrgus malvae. The sequence continues at coordinate 24,230,289 of OU426953.1, forward strand.
TTGAAGCCATAAAATCAAGTGAACCCTGATTTTAAATAATTAAAATAATTCATTCATTATGCCTGTCCATAACATTGATCGCCGAACAAATTGTTCGAGGCATAATGTAGTCTCAGCTTTATGGTGTCACCTTTGTGACTTTTTGGGTCACACTATATGTGACGCAACAAAATGTCACAAAAGTGACCGTCACACCCTGTTCCAGTCTTACTGATAAATTTATTTTGAGGTAATCGCTAAATTATATGTTTGTTAGCGAGTGAAATATGATTTTGTTATTAGATTTTGGTTGCTACAGTAAGCTTTAACATGGCAAAAAGAATACAGAGTACAAGATAATGTGTCACATACCTGACCGACGAAACCTTGGCGAAAATGGCACCAACAAAAACAACACCTCTGATCTTGAAGCGTATTTTGACACTACTGTTTTTTTTTACTGGGTCAGCGAGTTTAGAATATAGTGTTGCCATTTAAAATAATAAAACATGCTTGATAGAATCCTAATTTTAGGTTTGTTCCCGTCACAAAGGTGACCTGTCCACCTGCGACACGAATTACGATATTTTTGTAAATTAAACCTTTTCGCAACGGAATAAGATAAAAATTCTAAACGTGCCGAGGTTAGGCACTTAAGACTAGTTTCGAATGTTAAACTCAAACCTCAGTATGGCCCAGTACAAAAAGTTTTCACGATCGTATTTTACACCGGGCAAATTTTGAGTGGGACACGTCAAAATTCACCACCTTGGTGTTAAATATTGTTATAATTTTAATATTTACGCGAAGTTGTATTAAAATACCTATACGATTATGTTGAATATAATATTCTTAATGTATTTACAATCATTTATTTATTGAGTTTCATATAAATTTTACATGTTATAAAAATTCAAAGACGCGGGACACGACAAAACGGGGGGGGTGGACGTTTTTCTGAAAATGCCCAGATACGAACCATAAAAATAGTTAAACTCAACCATTAATTACTTACAGTTCTACAGTTACAAAACTTGCATGAATGATAAGTATAACCTAAAATTTCTCAAAATTATATAAGTTTTACTGAATTCTGCACTAGTAGCAAACATAACCTAGCTTAAACCCGGAGTTTGCAAGTAAAACTTTCGCACCTTCTCTAAAAACCAACCCAACACATTAGTAACTAATTTAAAATATAAACATTTTCCTACAATATGTATACTTAAAATTTTATTAGCCATTTCTATACAAGCTGGTGTTGACATCACACGATAGTCAAATAATTTCAATAAAATAAATATTACCTAAATATGTACTCACTCCTTCTGTGAATGCATGGAAACTATACGGGCTACGACCGTACCCGTACATTATTTAGCATCAGCAGTTTATGCTTCATTCCATCCATCCATCCATCAGCCTTTTATTGTTCACTGCTGGACACAGGCCTCTCCTAACGTTCGCCACTCCTCCCGATCCTGGGCCTTCTGAATCCAGCGGCTTCCCGCGGTCTCCTTCAGGTTGTCAGTCCACCTGGTTGGAGGGCGGCCTGTACTCCTTTTGCCGAGACGTGGTCTCCATTCAAGGACCTTTCTTCGCCACTGGCTGTCGGTCCTCCTAACTATATGGCCTGCCCATTGCCACTTCAGCTTGCAGATTTTGAGAGCTATGTCGGTAACCTTAGTTCTTCTACGGATTTCATCATTACGAATTCTGTCACATAGAGAAATACCAAGCATAGCCTTCTCCATCGCTCGTTGGGCGACCCTGAGTCATTACTGGCAACACACACTGCTCGAAAACTTTCGACTTCAGGCACTGAGGTATTCTGGACGAGAAGACACTTTGTGATTTCCCGAATGCTGCCCAACCGAGTTGGATTCTACAAGTTACCTCATGCTTCATTAATGAAATTTAATCAGTGCGCTAATAAAGCGTATCTAAATCGGAAATATCATCTATAATTTATAACCATTCACGCACATATATTCGTATATTTACACATAGGAACATATACATTAGTATAACACCCGAGAGTGACTTATTGTACTCTTACATTTCACATTTGGTCATCTTACATTCTGATAACCTTCTTCACCAATTAAAACAACTGTCGACACCGTCAGGCAGCTGCCGGAAACACAGAATTAAAGAGGCAAATTTTGCTTACATAAAATGCTAGAGCCCAACGCTCTGATCCTGCCAAGGAGACGTCACATCGGGCGAATGATATGAAAACGTAAACAAAGAGCGCGAGGCGTACCTTATCCCGGCGGGGCGGCGGGCGCGCCTCCTGGTCGGAGGAGACGCCGGAGGAGGAGTTGTCGCCGTCGTCGCGCTCCGCCCGCCCGCCCAGCGCCAGCTCGCCGCCCAGCTCGTCGCCGCACGAGCGGCTCGCGCGCAGCCGCGTGCGGATCTTCTGGATCTCGTCCACGCTGAACGAGTGCTGCATCGAGCTCGAGCCCGAGCTGCTGCCGCTGTAAGTGCATTTTTTTAAATAAGACTAAACACCATTTTATGGTATCCGCCTAAAGTGGGATTTTAGGCGGATACCATAAACACCCCCAAGGACATGTACACAAACACCCAAGACGAGAAAATTGAGAGGCCGAAAATAAAAGTCGGGATTGATTAGCAGTCTGGCGCGATAACCATTGCGCCTCAAGTTTATTTTACTATTTTAAAAACACACGAAAAACAATACAAAAGAAAATTATTTTCTGTAACGCATTTGTTCCATTAAGCCCGAAAATTGTAGGAATATTTTTTTTCATTTTTAACACCACTTTAGCTATGGCTAATATTTATTTCAATATATTTTACACTTATACTATTCGTACCGAACTTTAGATTAAGACAAATAATAAAATTAAAATTGAAATTTTCGCAATCAGTTATCTTAAGATATGTATAATTGATTACAAAATTGTAATTTGTGTAAACTATTACATGATGAAAGTAAATAAAATTAAAGCTTAGGATCCGATTAATTATGATAGATAAAAAATAACATAAAATAATTAATTTATTATTTAAACACAACCCTAAAATATATTCAAAGTAATCACAGTTATTACTGAGACAAAGGTAGAATCAAAACAAATATAAAATGAAGTTTGTATAAAATAAAGTTTTAACGCACATAAAAACATTAACAGAACTTGCTATTGATACCAAATCCAACGATTCCAAAAACGAAATGGATGAAACACAAAATGGTGTTAGAGTTCCCATGAAGAAGACCAAGCAACGACACAATAATTCCTTGTAAAATCTTTACCTTATTTAAAATGGTCTTAACTATTTTATTCGAATTCCCGCTCGTGTTCGTAAATAGTAGTTGCATAAATTGGTATCCTGAAACTGTAATTTAGAATGTTGATATCCAATCCAATAGTAACCAGTAGTACCAATGCTCAATTCAAGGATTTAAAATACATTACTTTAAAGATTATTATGTTTAGACCTATGCGATTTGTGAATCAAGGTATTACAACGGTATTACTAGGTTTCAATTCAAAAAGCATGTTTTTTTTTTATTTGAATGGAGTAGCAGCATGCAGACCACGTGGTGTTAAGTGGTTGCTGCAGCCCATGGACATCTACATATAACCTCAAGCAAGCATAGGTAAGTCTTGTCTGAGGTCGTATGCAGTTGCGCTGCTACTCTGGAGGCTGGTGGTCGTCTCATGTAAGTGTGGCCGGCAACTGCACCTTTCCACCGATAACAACAGTATTGGTTCACAGCAGAAGTGGGTGCAGCGGTGGTACTTCCCCGGGCGAACCATAATAGTTCTACCACCTACAAGTATGCGTGTAGATTCAAATGTTCAAATAGACGTGTGAGAAAAAAAGTATCATGTTATTTTGCCATGTTTTTGGGTATCGAGGTACAAGTATGAAAATAATAATGATAATTTTATTAAATAATATATATATATAATTCATTGGTTTACAATATTTTACGAATTTAACATGTGTGCCAAACCCTGGTCTTATCTGATCATGATAAAAATAGGTTTGAAAAAGCACTCATTGAAACTATTACAGTCTTTTACAACTTTTCGCTCAACAGCTCAGTAATTTTTAAAGAAAGTCAGAAATAATATTTCTAGGGCACAGATTTCCTTTTGGATTTGAGAGAGGTTCAGTCTGAAGTCTACCACATTCGCTGAGTGCGGATTGGTGGACATCATGTTTTCGATAATCGTTTAAAAATGTTTAAAAAAACATTAAAATTATATAACTTAAACATTTTACGTGGCGAAGTAAATTCCAGGCCTCCCCAAATTTGGGGAGAGATCCGAGCTTAGCAGTGTAACGCAAGAGAGGGATGCAACTATATGACCTGCATTTTGTTCGCCTCGTCGCTTTGTGGCACCCTGGAATCTCAGAAAGTGTCGGTTACCTAGCGTTGCTGTTGGCGCTGGTCTCCGCGGGCGGCTCCTTGCGCTTGTCGTGCTCGTCGTCCGACTCCGACATGCTGTAGTCCGGCTCGGGGATGGGCGGCGCTGGCGTCGAATTCTGCGACAGATAGATGAAATATTCTTTATTCACAGTACGGTTCCTTTACAAACTCTTGAGAGGCCGTATACGAAATTTTGCCGATTTCGCTGATTTAGATCATTTTATACAGGAGATTTTGCAGTTAAAATACAGTATTTCCATAAGTTTTATTGCACAATATGACTGATCATTTCAATAATAAACTATTAAATGAGCCACTTTTTAGTTTTTATTTCGTTTTTAATAGACCTGAAGCCGGCGATAGTTTTGTAAATATTACTGTAATAGGTATAGAATATCACATATTTCTGGATCATTTTAAAGTCTAAACAGATCGAAAGTATTGCTTTAAAAATCACATACATAGTGTATGAGCCACTTTTTGCCACTCTCATACAAACATATTAGTAAAAAAACATGGAACTTAGTCAATTTTGAGAGAAAATGGGCCAGAAATTACATTTGATGTCGGAAAAATGGAATAATCTTTCGTAAAATTTATTTGACATAAATACTCTTCAGTTTATAATCAATCCGTTTCCTGAAAAAAAAATCTTATTAATAATGATGATTCGGCATTAAACATCTTTAAAGTAACCTAAATCTCGCATTATAATTCTTGACGCAAGCTATACAAGTGTCTAATGTATTGGATTATTAATGAAATGAAAAATAATATTGTGCAATGATACTTAGTCTTGTAGAAGTACTGTATTTTATCTGCAAAATCTCATGTGTTAAATCGGGTAAATAAGCAAAATCGGCAAAATTTCGTATACGGCCCCATAATGAACGTTATTTTTTTGTTTGAAAATGAAATGAAAAATAATATTGAGCAATGATACTTGTAGAGGTACTGTATTTTATCTGCAAAATCTCATGTGTTAAATCGGGTAAATAAGCAAAATCGGCAAAATTTCGTATACGGCCCCTTAATTAACGTTATTTTTTTGTTTGTTGTCTGCTCTGGGTGCGCTTAGGCAATGCTGAGCTGAAGAGAAGAGCAGACGGAAAAAAACTTCAGCCCTGTTTTAAAATATGGGGTATACAATAACTAGCTTTCTTACAGAGTTGCTATGGGCCGATAAGGGACATACGTGACAGTTACCGCATGTCCCACAGTCATCTGCTAACATTGGCAGTTATATAAAATATTTAAAGTTAAAGTGTTTGTTTGAACGCGTATCTTATGAACTACGTTCGAGTTGAGTTAATACGTTCGAATGAAAAAAAATCTTATTGTGTTAGATATCCATTAATCGGGGAAGACTTAAGGCTATATAACATCATGCTATGAATCAAAGTCCACGCAGATGAAGTCGCAAGCGACCGCTCTTGTCTCATATAAAATGTATGCTGATGTCACGTTTTGACAGCTCATTTAAAAGTATCTTTAAAGGATGTTTATAGTTTCTTTATATGATGACGTCAAAGCTATAATTTCTTTTCTTTTCTTTTAGATTACTTTTTAAATTAATAAGAGGGATTGTATGTAATCGGACTGTACGGGCAATGATAGGTCTAAATGTTCCCAACAAGTACATTCGTGCACGGCAACATGACTTATTTGCAGTTCCGTACTGCAGATTGGTGTTAGTGCGCGAATCTCCACTATGGTGAGAGCGTTGATATTGCTCAATGGGGTTCTCAAGTCGAATCCCAATTTGGATATTTTTAATTCGTCATCTGCTAAATTCCGCATAGCAGCGTCTATGTATGTGCAGTGTAGAACTAAAGAAATGCATTAGATTCTGTAATGTTTCCTTAGATTTATTATAAAAATAAATAAATAAATATTATAATAAAAAATTCACTTAGTATTAATAAACAAAATAGCACCTGTCGTAGAAAGGGCTTATGCAGGTTGAAAGGTTGCGCATACTGGTGAGACACGTCCTCGCCGCGGGAGTTTGTATTGCTTCCCGTACTCGACCCGTTGGCGGAGCCGCCCGACCATGCACGGAGGCCTACGCCGTTTCGAGGCTGGAAAGATTTTTTTAAAATAAATTAATGCTAACAGATACTATCACTGTGTCACGAAGTCCGTTCAGCTATGAATGTTTTGAGGTGTGCACATTCACATTGTTTAGTGTGTTTACACCTTGTGGCGTACAACGCGGGTCGGCGGCCCGACGCCACAAGCCCAAAAAGAAAACGGACACACGTAAAGACAGTATGATATCAAGAACTGACTAGTGAGCTTACTTACCGAGGAAAGCAGAGTACTGGCGCAGTAAAGCGGTCACCAGTCAGTCAGTAGGTATAGGTAAAGGGGGTTGGGTTACCCAAAATAAAGCAGGGATCAAAAATTATAAAATCTAAAGTATATACTACGGAGAATCTAATAGGGTCCTGAGTAAATACGTCTTGTCGAGGGAACCTGGCCTCACTCACACTCCGCGTGGTCGGTGCACCCTTGCTCGTAATGGCCGCCACGGGGGGCCCAAGTCAACGTCGACGACACTACACTTACTTCAGTTCTGATGGTTACGCGACCGAAACCTTCCCGTGAAGGCGCGTATACTTTAATAATCCACACTCGGACCGATTGAAAAAACTATAAGGAAAGCACCCGTGCCACTCCGTAAAACTACACGGTGCTACTTTGGCTAGCGTTGCCCACACTCCTGAATACGTCCTTACTTCGCGGCGCTAAGATCACGACTTTTTAATATGGCAGCGATGACTCGGCTTGTCAGAAACTATTGCAAGTTTACCCTCAATAAGATTAACAATTCTTAAATAACTTCATAGATTAATTATCTTAGTATCATTTTTATCTGGTGGCAACTATACCAAACAGTCCCCCGCCCCAGCCAGGCAGTACCTGGCTGAGACTGAAGCCGGATCACCAAGAAACAAGAAATCTAAACAACTGGTAATCGGGACAGAGTTGCCACTGCTCGCTTTAAAATAGAATTCCCCACTAGGACCTCTGCAACACGCGGAGTACCGTCCGCGCCTAGGAATAGCCTTAAAATTCGACCCCGTCTCCACGACAAGGGAGGCATATTCATCTCCTTAACTAGGACGAGGTCACCAACTTTAGGTGGGTCGGTCTTATCCGACCACCGAACGCGCTGTTGCAACAAATGTAAATATTCTAAATTAAACCTACGCCAAAAACTCTGAGTCAATTGTTGCAGCATCTCAAATCGCGTTAACCGATTAACTGGAGTATCCTGAAAGGGATATTCTGGTACAGCAGTAAGAGGACCACCGATCAAAAAATGACCAGGGGTCAAAGCCTCCAAGTCATTTGGGTCCGATGAAACAGGACAAAGAGGTCGCGAGTTCAGAACGGCTTCAATTTTACAAAAAACAGTAGCCAGTTCCTCAAAAGTGAGCACCGTTTCGCCTATAACCCTCCGAAGGTGTGTCTTCGCGACTTTTACAACCGCCTCAAAAATACCACCCCAAGACGGGTAGGCGGGTGGATCGAACTTCCAATCAATACCACGCTGAGATAAAGCCGAGCCTAAGGAATCTTGATTTTCAGACAAAAATTTATAAATTTCCTTGAGATACCTATCACTGCCCTTGTAATTCGTCCCGCAGTCGGACCGAATCAACCTCGGCAACCCACGACGACTGACAAAACGAGTGAAACATGCGATAAAAGCCTCGGTGCTAAGAGCGGACACTACCTCCAGGTGTACGGCCTTCGTAGAAAGGCAAACAAATACGCACAGGTAGGTCTTGGATGTCTTAGCATTCCGTAACGAGGAGGACTTAACTATGAATGGACCTGCAAAATCCGTACCTACTCCAGAGAAAGGCCTACAAGCTTTCACTCGATCTGGAGGCAGGTCACCCATTTGAGGCTGCACTATTGCTGCCTTCAATCTATAACAAGGTATACAACGAAAAATAATCTTTCTTATTGCTCTCCTAGCCGACAAAATCCAAAATTGCACTTGCAAGATTGCTAGGAGTGTATTCAATCCCGCGTGAGAGTTTTTCACGTGCCGATCGGAGATTATAAGATTAACAAGGGCACCATCCTTGGGCAGTAGGAGGGGATGTCGAGTCTCAAAAGGCATGTCGGCATTCCTTAACCGTCCTCCTACTCGAACCAGGCCCTCCTCATCAATAAAGGGATTCAGCCGTGCAATAGCACCTTTTAATTTTACACGCCCGTCCCGTAAACTAGACAGAGTTGATTCAAAATTTTCCGCCTGGACTGATCGTACCCAAAACTTCAGTGCTTCCCATCGCTCCTCAGGAGTAAGCACTGAAGTCGATCGCCTATCAGATCTATGCCTAAGATTATAAATAAACCTTCTTATCCACCCTGTGACACCTAATAATTTATCAAGAGAGCTAAACCGTTCCAGCAAGGTGTTCATAACCTGCGGTCGCTCCTTCTGAATAGCAAGGACTCGTAAACCTGGAAGAGGTTCAACGTTGTCCACAGAATCATGGGGCCAGCAACCCTCTGACTCACAAAGCCAGGCTGGTCCCCACCACAGAGGATGGTCCAACAACACTGGAGACTCACAGCCGCGTGAGGCACAATCAGCAGGATTGAGGTCTCCAGGTACATGCCTCCATTTGATGGCAGCTGCTGAATTCTGAATCTGAGATACACGATTTGCGACAAATACTTCCAAGGCATGGACGGACGCTCTTAACCAACAGAGAACTATCTGACTGTCGGTCCATGCAAACACCTTTTCAATCTCCACGACTTGACCTAAAGTGGACACTAAATGATTGAGAAGACGAGTCAAAAGAGCAGCTCCTGACAACTCTAACTTCGGGATTGTAAGCCTTGAACGAACGGGAGCAACCTTGCTCTTTGCCATTACTAATTTTACCGTCACATTTCCATACCGGTCAACAGCACGAATATACACAGCGGCCGCATATCCACTCTCCGAGGCGTCACAGAAGCCATGAAGGCTGACATAAGATTTACCTTGAGGCACGAAGCGCCTATTTATTTTAACAAATTGAATATCCGAAAGAGAAGAAACAAATCGCGACCACGCCAATAATAAATCTCCAACGAGAGGAGCGTCCCAAGAAATTCCTTCTAGCCAGAGTTTTTGAAGAAAACACTTAGCCCAAAATACAACTGGTGTCAACCATCCATTTGGATCAAATATTCGTGCTACAGTCGAGAGTACCAATCGTTTCGTCCAGGCCTTACATACATCCAAATCTTGCACACGAAACGTGAAGACATCTGGTACCGGCTGGTACTGTACTCCAAGGACAGCAACAGCATCCGGATTGTCTATATTCTGGAAAAGATGAGGGTCCTGCTGGTGCTCCTCTGGTAGACCAGCAAGGAGAGCCTGTGAGTTGGATACCCATTTCCTCAACTCATATCCACCAGCCCTCAAAATTCCTATCAGCTCATCTCGGAGAACTAGAGCCTCTCTTTCACTGGCTGCACCGGTACATATGTCATCGACATATACATCTCTCGACAAGATGGCTGATGCCCGAGGAAAATTTATACGTTCGCGATCTGCAAGTTCCAACAAGGACCGAATAGCAATAAAGGGGCTTGACTTCAGACCGTACGTATTTGTATTCAATTCATAAACTAAAATTGGTTTGGAGGAATCCTCTCGCCATAAAATGAGTTGATACCTACGATCATCTGGATGAATGATCGTCTGACGAAACATCATTTTAATGTCCGCTACAAAAACGACCTGATGTCGGCGGAAGCTCGTCAAAATATCCGAAATGTCACGATGAAGTTTGGGACCCGCATACAAACATTGATTTAGAGAAACACCGTTAGAAGTAGGAGCGGAACCATCAAACACAACCCGAATTTTCCCTGCCTTAAACACCGCATGGTGAGGGATAAAATAATGTTCCCGTGAACGCCAATCAAATTTCGAAACAGACATATGGCCCAAGTCTAAATACTCCCGCATAAAATCTACATATTTTTCTCTGAAGGCCGCGTCTCGCTTCATTCGTCTCTCCATGGAAGCTAACCTCTTCTCTGCTAGCATTCGGGAGTGACCAAGAAGCGGCCTGGACGGCATGAAAGGCAACCGCGTGACAAACCGACCTGAACGGAGCCGACCAGTGTTATTCTGAAAGAATGAATCACACTCCAGGTGATCCGGGTTTTCACGAGGTGCACTAGGGGGCTCCTCTATCTCCCAAAATCGCTGAACCGCTTCAGCGAGAGAGAGCCCAACTTGTAAGTTATCATCCCCTCGTGGAGGGTACGACAAGTGTACTGGACCAAAAATAACGTCACCCAGGTCAGTCGGGACAGCCGACAGACCTCCTGCTTGAAGCAGCTTACTGCGTCCCAATCGCAGTAGTCCAAGGACATCAGCACCCAGTAGCAAATCTATAGGTCCTGGAACATCAAATTCTGGATCAGCCAGAGATAAGTCTTTAGTTAAAGCTACAACACCTGGTGGCAAAGAAACAAGCGGGTGCCGCCCTAAAATATTATCCATAACAATAGCCGACATCATGATACGCGGCCGAGGTAATAAAATGGGGGAAAAGGAGAGTGAGACTTGACCCACTAAGCCGGACACCTTGATTCCACCTATCCCACGAATAAAATCGACACCGTCCTGAACCTGCAACCGTAACTGCTCCACTAACCGTGTCGACGCAATACACCCCTGAGAACCCGAATCTAAAATTGCACGCGTGGTTACCTGTTCACTCCGATGTGAACCGACGCGAACCTGAGCTGTGGGCAACAAAACTGTAAGGGGTGCCTGAGGTGATGCGGGAGCAGCTGCAGGAAGGAGTCAACACTCCTGTGCCATATTATTATTATGTAGTGGAGGGGGGCTGGCCCTCTCATTCATACGTTGTTGACGTAAAGGCCGCAGTCGCTGCTCCAAACGGGGCCATTCTGAAAAAGGGAGCGGCGTACGACAACCGTCTATAGGTTCCTCGTCCGCCGTAGCATGGGTACTAGCACGAGGTCTGCGATCACCCCCGCCCGTGCAGGCCTGTGACTGCCGTTGACCATAAGTACTATACTGGCGTCGACCATACTGTTGAGGAACCCTTGAGCCACGACGAGACCTATAATACCGAATACCTCCTGTCCAGTTCTCGTTTGTAACTCTATCACCCCTATCCGAACCGGGGGAGTTTTCCGACACACGAGCCGGAGCAGCCGGTTGTGGAGATCCGTTGCGGTTACCACAGAGTAAAATATGATGTTTACCTCCACACTGCACGCAGGGTCGTACCGAACGACATTCAAATATACGGTGATTGCCTAAGCAGCCATAACACCAATTTCGTTGGCGGGCGATATTGCGCCGAGCCTGCCAACGCATCTGCTTAAATTGAAGACAACCTGAAACACCGTGGCCGGGCTCACGGCAATAAACACAGCGGGACTCTTGCATCTGCGCAGCCGTAGCAGTGAATACACGAGGCACCTCACGAAACCTAACAGGTTGACGACGTTCAACATTTATCGGTCTAGGTCTAGACGCAACCACTGGAGGCCCCGGTGGGGGAACGTTTTCTGCACGGCGACACTCGTCCTCTAAAAACAAAATTAAACTATCAAACGCCGGGAGACAAGTGGCGGAGTCCCCACCGTATTCTAATTCGAAACGGTTCCGTAGCTCATGTGGTAACTTTCCTAAAACTATATGCAACAACAAAAATGACCAACTACCAACAGGCAAATCTAAAGCCTTTAAACCGTTCACCGCAATTAAAAGCGGATTAAGAATTCTAATGCGTAGGGTCTGTGCTCCGGAAATCCTAGGTAGACCGAGAATGGCAGACACGTGATTGTCTGCTATGCGCCGAACATTCTGGTACCTCCGCTTGAGCAGGTCACGAGCAATATCATAATTACCATCGATAAGTTCTAAATGCTGTACCAAACCCTTAGCTTCACCAGTGAGTGAAGCCATTAAATATGCTAGCTTCTGAGCGGGTGTTAAATCTTTACGGCAATGTACCAAACTATCATATAAATTATTAAAAGCTACCCATTGTCCTAAATCACCATTAAAATGGGGTAAATCGAGTAGTGGCAACCTGCTGAGCAGTGCTGCCGAAGTGTCTGACACCGAGGTGGCAGCTGTGTCAGAAACCGATGACGCTTTCAATAAACCGACAGCTTGCCGTATCTGATCTGCTAAATCATCTGCCTGATTAATATCCGAATTTAATTTATCCATGGCCTCCGACTCCAGCCCCAGTTCCAGGAGGGACCGATAGGCATCGTACAGGTCAGCCATCTGACCATCCAAGGACTCATACCGAGACAATAAAGCCTGGGTTCTATCTTTTCGCGAAATATTTAAAACAGCCGAGCCGAGCCATCGCAATACACCTGCTATCCGAGCAGTGTGTTTCTTACTAGCCATTATTATCACAAAGCGAAAACAAACTATTTAATTGTACGAATAAAATATTTTCCGAAATAATATCGATAACGAACGGTACAGCACTATTTATCGATAACGGTACGGTACAACACTAAATATCGATAACGTAAACTCACAACACTAATACCATTTACAAAACCTACAGTTACAAAATATCGATAAAAATCTAAATCTGAATCGAAACAACACTAAATTATTTCGCACTAAATAATAGCCGATTATTTCAAACTAAAATGTTAAACCGCAACAAACAAAAAAAATATTATGTTATCTTACCTGAATAACCTTGACATTAAACTTAAAACGGATCAGCCGCAAACAATAATCCTACACAACAATAGCTACCTGCTTTTACTATTTTCAAGATACGCAATAACCTATACCTGCAGATACGTAATATCACGATTAATTGCATAAACTAAACTCACCTGTATTAGTTATGCACAAAACACTAAACACTAAAGAACTATCAAGCATATTATTATAATTAACGCGAATAAACGTTAACTAATTACCTACGTGTACCGTTTATGTACCGAAATATTAAACGAGCGGTAACCGTTTATGGTTATCCTAACCACGCTCTGCTACCACGCGATGTGGCGTACAACGCGGGTCGGCGGCCCGACGCCACAAGCCCAAAAAGAAAACGGACACACGTAAAGACAGTATGATATCAAGAACTGACTAGTGAGCTTACTTACCGAGGAAAGCAGAGTACTGGCGCAGTAAAGCGGTCACCAGTCAGTCAGTAGGTATAGGTAAAGGGGGTTGGGTTACCCAAAATAAAGCAGGGATCAAAAATTATAAAATCTAAAGTATATACTACGGAGAATCTAATAGGGTCCTGAGTAAATACGTCTTGTCGAGGGAACCTGGCCTCACTCACACTCCGCGTGGTCGGTGCACCCTTGCTCGTAATGGCCGCCACGGGGGGCCCAAGTCAACGTCGACGACACTACACTTACTTCAGTTCTGATGGTTACGCGACCGAAACCTTCCCGTGAAGGCGCGTATACTTTAATAATCCACACTCGGACCGATTGAAAAAACTATAAGGAAAGCACCCGTGCCACTCCGTAAAACTACACGGTGCTACTTTGGCTAGCGTTGCCCACACTCCTGAATACGTCCTTACTTCGCGGCGCTAAGATCACGACTTTTTAATATGGCAGCGATGACTCGGCTTGTCAGAAACTATTGCAAGTTTACCCTCAATAAGATTAACAATTCTTAAATAACTTCATAGATTAATTATCTTAGTATCATTTTTATCTGGTGGCAACTATACCAAACACACCTTTAAACCTTGAGGCGCTCAGTGTCGAGTAATGTTAGCATGATAACTAAACCTAAACGCGGAAGAGTTGTGTGTATTTTTAAGAACTTTTTTCATGACAGAGATGTCTAGATCTTTGCTGACGCTTCAAAAGCTTACGGACACAAACACAAGCGCGATATCGCGATCGCAGTTTTTGATGTACGGATCATTAACTTTTGTAATAAAATGGTACGTATATTATATGTGGTTCGTCGTCATGAATACTTTATTAACTTCAAGAAAGTCGACACCTGTTTAGGCCCGAATCTAGCAACGTGGTTACTTGTAATTAATCTGCTGTTCGCTACGTTCATTCTAAATAGGTGATTATGATTTGTAAAATATCGTAACGATGGCTGTTTCCATGCTAGAAATGATTGCACTGATGGTTCTCCTTAAATCGAACCATGACGTTTATCGGTTAGAATAGTTGGCGGGCCGGAACGACGACGGATACTCACGTTGTTGTTGTTGGGCACGGCGCGGAAGGCCACGTGCGCCAGCGCGCGGGGGGACGCGTACAGCTTGGCGGCGGCGGCGGGCCGGCACGACGACGGATACTCACGTTGTTGTTGTTGGGCACGGCGCGGAAGGCCACGTGCGCCAGCGCGCGGGGGGACGCGTACAGCTTGGCGGCGGCGGCGGGCCGGCACGACGACGGATACTCACGTTGTTGTTGTTGGGCACGGCGCGGAAGGCCACGTGCGCCAGCGCGCGGGGGGACGCGTACAGCTTGGCGGCGGCGGCGGGCCGGCACGACGACGGATACTCACGTTGTTGTTGTTGGGCACGGCGCGGAAGGCCACGTGCGCCAGCGCGCGGGGGGACGCGTACAGCTTGGCGGCGGCGGCGGGCCGGCACGACGACGGATACTCACGTTGTTGTTGTTGGGCACGGCGCGGAAGGCCACGTGCGCCAGCGCGCGGGGGGACGCGTACAGCTTGGCGGCGGCGGCGGGCCGGCACGACGACGGATACTCACGTTGTTGTTGTTGGGCACGGCGCGGAAGGCCACGTGCGCCAGCGCGCGGGGGGACGCGTACAGCTTGGCGGCGGCGGCGGGCCGGCACGACGACGGATACTCACGTTGTTGTTGTTGGGCACGGCGCGGAAGGCCACGTGCGCCAGCGCGCGGGGGGACGCGTACAGCTTGGCGGCGGCGGCGGGCCGGCACGACGACGGATACTCACGTTGTTGTTGTTGGGCACGGCGCGGAAGGCCACGTGCGCCAGCGCGCGGGGGGACGCGTACAGCTTGGCGGCGGCGGCGGGCCGGCACGACGACGGATACTCACGTTGTTGTTGTTGGGCACGGCGCGGAAGGCCACGTGCGCCAGCGCGCGGGGGGACGCGTACAGCTTGGCGGCGGCGGCGGGCCGGCACGACGACGGATACTCACGTTGTTGTTGTTGGGCACGGCGCGGAAGGCCACGTGCGCCAGCGCGCGGGGGGACGCGTACAGCTTGGCGGCGGCGGCGGGCCGGCACGACGACGGATACTCACGTTGTTGTTGTTGGGCACGGCGCGGAAGGCCACGTGCGCCAGCGCGCGGGGGGACGCGTACAGCTTGGCGGCGGCGGCGGGCCGGCACGACGACGGATACTCACGTTGTTGTTGTTGGGCACGGCGCGGAAGGCCACGTGCGCCAGCGCGCGGGGGGACGCGTACAGCTTGGCGGCGGCGGCGGGCCGGCACGACGACGGATACTCACGTTGTTGTTGTTGGGCACGGCGCGGAAGGCCACGTGCGCCAGCGCGCGGGGGGACGCGTACAGCTTGGCGGCGGCGGCGGGCCGGCACGACGACGGATACTCACGTTGTTGTTGTTGGGCACGGCGCGGAAGGCCACGTGCGCCAGCGCGCGGGGGGACGCGTACAGCTTGGCGGCGGCGGCGGGCCGGCACGACGACGGATACTCACGTTGTTGTTGTTGGGCACGGCGCGGAAGGCCACGTGCGCCAGCGCGCGGGGGGACGCGTACAGCTTGGCGGCGGCGGCGGGCCGGCACGACGACGGATACTCACGTTGTTGTTGTTGGGCACGGCGCGGAAGGCCACGTGCGCCAGCGCGCGGGGCGACGCGTACAGCTTGGCGGCGGCGGCGGGCCGGCACGACGACGGATACTCACGTTGTTGTTGTTGGGCACGGCGCGGAAGGCCACGTGCGCCAGCGCGCGGGGGGACGCGTACAGCTTGGCGGCGGCGGCGGGCCTGCACGACGACGGATACTCACGTTGTTGTTGTTGGGCACGGCGCGGAAGGCCACGTGCGCCAGCGCGCGGGGGGACGCGTACAGCTTGGCGGCGGCGGCGGGCCGGCACGACGACGGATACTCACGTTGTTGTTGTTGGGCACGGCGCGGAAGGCCACGTGCGCCAGCGCGCGGGGGGACGCGTACAGCTTGGCGGCGGCGGCGGGCCGGCACGACGACGGATACTCACGTTGTTGTTGTTGGGCACGGCGCGGAAGGCCACGTGCGCCAGCGCGCGGGGGGACGCGTACAGCTTGGCGGCGGCGGCGGGCCGGCACGACGACGGATACTCACGTTGTTGTTGTTGGGCACGGCGCGGAAGGCCACGTGCGCCAGCGCGCGGGGGGACGCGTACAGCTTGGCGGCGGCGGCGGGCCGGCACGACGACGGATACTCACGTTGTTGTTGTTGGGCACGGCGCGGAAGGCCACGTGCGCCAGCGCGCGGGGGGACGCGTACAGCTTGGCGGCGGCGGCGGGCCGGAACGACGACGCGGGCGCGCCCGGGGGCGGCGGTGGGGGGGCTGCTGGCGGTGCCGTTCGAACTGCCGCTGGAATCACATTTAACATTAGACAGATTGTACAAAGAAGTGACTGAATAGTCCGAATTTGACAGGTACGTTTACAGTTCGAGGTTTTGTACAAACACACGTACGTCGTAAAAGATTTAGCGGCAGCACGAAATGGTTGAATAATTCTTGTCAAAACTCTCGCCTTGAAGTATATGTTTCATCAATATTGGCCTCGATTGTTTATTAACATGAACAACATTTGAATCAAAGTAAACAATAGAATTATTAGTGCTACTCACTGCAATGTACTTAAAGACACTACAATTATAGTTTGCGCCTTAATTTAAGATGATATAGTTCCAACATGCAACAAGCACATCATTATAATATAATATACGCTTCATACTCATAGCCCCACAGGAGGGTAGATATACCCTGTGTCGTGGGTACCATGGACACACACAAAGACAGAAACACAAACACCCAGACCGAGAACAGAAATTTAAACTCATCATTCAAATTTCTGTTTCGCTGGGAATTGAACCCGGGACCCTCTGATTTGCAGTCCGGCATGGTAACCATTGCGTCAACATTGATAATCGAGATAAATAGATGTATAGAGCGCATACCGTGCACGTCCTCGGTGGAGCGCGTGCGCGCGGGGCGGGCGGCGCGCTCGGCGGCCAGGTCGGGCGTGGAGTGGAAGTCGCGCCGCAGCGTGCTGGACGAGCTCGACGACAGCGAGCCCCAACCCTGCAAACACGTTCACACATTCAATAACACCATATTCAACTACCGAATCAATTCAGACTAGTGGATCACCCGTGACACATTCGCGTTTATTCAATAAGAATATTAAAAAGTATGTAATGACGCCATATAACATTGGCAAAATGGTCAACAGACCGAGACTGAGAAAATCGGCTAGCACTATTAATTTATAGGACACTTTTAATGAGCTGTCAAAACGCGACATATTCATATATTGTATATACATAAGAAAAACTTTTATGACGTCACAAAGTTGTATATTCAATAGACTAAATTATTACTGCTAAAAAGGCAATAAAAATTTAATGCTACCTTTTAAGGAATAAATTTAGATTATTTTTGTACATAATATCAAGTAGTGTATTCGTCACCAATAAAAATTAAATAATGAGTCTAGTAGCAACGGTGAGTGACATAAAATACCTCAATTAATTAAGTTTTTAACAAAAGAACCAACTTCAAACAATAAAAACATATTTTAGGCTGTGACGTACTCACCTTGTTCCGACAGCGTTTCATCTCAGCTACGGAAGCGTAGACTCGCTGCGTTCGCGGTGGAGAGTAGGGAGGAGATAACGCACCGCCCTGGAACGCCGAGCGCGTCATCATGCCCGCAGCGCCTCTGCAATTATTTCAAACATATACAGTTCATTTACTTGTTTAATCATTTTTTAGCCGACGAAAAAAACGGAGGAACCTCCTCCGTGAATCGACGCGTATATTTTTTTTATGTGTAACCTTGATACTTTTTCTTGCTAGTGTTAATGACTCTTAAAACTATTTTGGAGTCGGTGCCCATTGTTGCACCCTCTGCGTACATTAAAAAAAATATATGTGCATATTTATCGTTGCTTCAATATTTATCAATTCAATGAGAAAAAACATTGTGATATTTAATTACGATGTTTTCTTGTGTTCCTGACGGTGACTAATAGTTTCTCGAATGCATGACGTCTAATCCGAACTTAACTTGTGAGAAGAGACCTGTGCCCAGCACTGGGACATAAAAAAGATTGAAAAAATATTTGGTAAGTACCTACCTAATTTGTGGTGAAGTCGCCGGAAATCGCAAAATTAAAATAACATTCGTGCTAGTTAGCGTGTCACCTTCTATTATCATTATATCAGCAGTATATTGGAGTACTTACTGCGCGTCGGCATCAGCGTCAGCAGTGGAGCCCGCCTGGCGTTGGAACAGCTCCTCCAGCTCCGCAGCTGTTATGCGTCCTGACACCGGGCGCGCGCGTATGGACGCCGTGCGCGCCGCCACCGGCGTGCCCGTGCACGGCGTGCCGTCTGTAAACACGTATCCACAGTATTTAATTACAAAATCAATTGAGATACTTTTAATGAGGTGTCAAAACGCAACATTCTCATAGATTTTGTGTGAGAAAAGAGAAGAAAAACGTTTATTGATGATTGTTTACACAAAATTTGGTGTTTGAGTTTTAGTACAATAGTATTTAAACAATATACCTTATTCAGGCGTACAATAATTAATAAAACTTATATTAAATTAATATTAAATTTCTTTATGTACTAAAAATGCTATATTTTTTAAGTTTATTTTATTTATAAATTTTTAAGAATTCGTTAAAACAAATTTTAACCGATCTTCGGCTTTGATGCTTACCGCTGGGTTAATGAGAGAAAAAAGGACGAAAAAAAAAAAACTCTCAGGCATGATTGAATGTATATTTTTTCTCGAAAGCTTCCCAAACCTCCATACTTTTATTTATTCACTCATAACTTCATTCATAAACTTTGTTTATGAGCCATTGCTTAAGTGATTTCTTGAATTTTGTTTTTGTAACGATGAGAATGATGATGAGAGTGAGATAAACATTTGTAACGTCACAAGCTCGTTTAGTCAATTGACTAAATAATTATTTATTTAAAAGGCAATAAAAAATATATACAAAATCTTGCTTTCCAAACGAAACTAGGTACGTTAATTTTAGATTTTTTGTGCATACTGCATCTCGATTGGGCATTTTACTCTATACCTATCAGAAAAAATCTAAAAATGTAAAACTGTGATAGTTTAGGTTATTTAGTCAGAAGGAATTGCTTATATTTTTGATTCATAAAATAACAAAATTAAGTTTAAAATCGTATCAAAGTTGTAAAAATTCTAATATGTAACTTTAAATAATTGAAACAGTGATGTCAATGATCTCGAAAACTAAAAAGTGGGTAATTTAAATTTGCTCATACTTTTATCACCACCATTACTACGAATAATGATTTACTAGCATGATTACCATAATTGTTTATATAAGAAATATTACAAAACACGACTTTACAAAGAGTACTAAAAATTAACCAATATAAAATAAATAACGTAGTTTAAAAAACTAAATAACACGCTTTTGTGAAAATACCAACTAAAAAGTGAAAAATAAGAAGAAAATGTATTTGACTGTAAAAAAAGCGTGGGGTGCATGCTGTCAATAGTATCTTAAAAACCATCCCACGCTTTTTTACAGTAAAATACATTTTCTTCTTATTTTTCACTTTTTAGTTCGTATTTTGTCCTTAAAGGTATCGTGAGTGTCTTTATTCATTGTAATATAAACACGGTTCTACTCACTCGGTTTTTTATTAATTGATTAATTTAAAGAAGGTTGAAAACAGTACTCGCTCAACCTACCCGCACAATAACAAAACTTTAAGGCGGCCCGCACACGCAGAAGAGAAAACACCTGTTATCAATTTATCTTCACGAGTGCTTGATCCGGTTGCTGAGAAAGTTTTATCTCGTGGTCTTAACTTTGCACCATCCCCTCGTAAAATCCCGGTGGAGACCATAATAACAAATTTGGAAGACAGCATAGTGCGGAATAAAATTCCTCACGTGGATGCAGAATGTCTTAGACAAGATGTGTCGACACTTTTGCGCCGGTCGAAGCCCCCGAAACGTAACACCACGCCAGAAGAAATGACAGCCCTTCGGGACCTGCGCAGGGATGACACGATACTCATTTTACCCGCGGATAAGGGAAATGCCACGGTTGTGGTCGACACGTCTGCATATGAAGATAGAATAACGCAACTAGTGAGCGACCCAACGACATACAAAAAAGTGACTTACAACCCGACCGCTAGGGTGACCACGAAACTCATAAAGTTAATGCAAAAGCACTATGACGACAACCTAATTTTCCGCCTCCGACCACACAACCCGACGCCACCCAAGATATATGGCTTACCGAAAGTACATAAACCGGACTGGCCGTTGAGACCCATAGTAAGTCAAATCGACTCGCCGACTTACAAGCTGTCAAGACACCTAGCGACAGTGCTGCAGCCTTTCACTGGCAAAACATCCAGCTACGTAAAGGATGCGGCCCACTTCGTCGACCTGTTGGCGGATATTCGCATGCTAGACAACGAAATAATGGTCAGCTTCGATGTAGCTTCACTGTTTACCAATGTTCCAGTGGAGGACTCAATCAACATAATATCTGGACTCCTGAAAAACTCTGATGTACCCACTGGGACATCTGAACTGGTGGAACTATGTCTGAAGAGCGGCTATTTTGTCTGGCGGCACGAGTATTTCTTGCAGATCGATGGGGTGGCTATGGGTTCTCCGATTGCTCCGGTGGTAGCTAATATATTCATGGAGTGGTTTGAGAGTGAGGCGTTGAATAGTGCCACAGTAAGGCCACGCTATTGGTGGAGGTACGTGGATGACGTCTTCGCTATCATAACAAAAGACGTGCTTCCTGAGTTCTTGGGCCACCTTAACACTGTTCACGCAAAAATAAAATTTACAGTGGAAGAAGAAAAGGAAGGATCATTACCTTTCCTGGACGTGTTAGTCTGCCGGGAGCCTGACGGTAAACTGTCACATACAGTCTACCGAAAGCCCACACACACGGACCGCTATTTACACGCAGACTCGCATCACCATCCGTCCCATCTCTCTTCGGTACCCAGAACGCTCATCAACCGTGCCTTAAGATTATGTGACTTCCAGTATGTAAACTCCGAGTTACATCATGTGAGAAACGTACTGGAGGCAAACGGCTATACATGGAGGCAGAGCCTACGGTTGGTGGGGGGAAGTGCGAAGCGACGACCGGTGGGCGTAGAACGTTTACCAGCTTATTTACCCTACATTGAAGGTGTGACGGATAAAATCGGACACTTATTGCGCTCTAAATTCGGCATAAAGACGATTTACCGTTCACCGGCGCAGGTTAGGGAGTTCCTACGCTCACCGAAAGACAGTGATCCACTCAACGTACCGGGCGTATACAAGATACCATGCGACTGTGGCAAGAGTTACATTGGGGAAACTCGACGCAACATCGCAACCAGGGTGTCCGAACACATACGCAGTGTGAAGAATATGGACAGCAGAGGGTCTGCAGTCGCTGAACATGCCCACACCCCGGGTACGGCTCATTTCATACGCTTTGACAAGGTGTCTGTACTGGCGAGGGAAAAGTTTTCAGTACCCCGGAAAGTGCGAGAAGCTATTGAAATTAGTCGTCATCCGAATTACAACCGAGACAGTGGATGGACTGTACCTTCAGCCTGGAGACCTGTTCTTTACACTGCGTCGAGTCCAGGTGGGTCGGATCGCCTGGAGTGCGACACAGTTAGCATTGTATGCGCCCAGCCTAAGCCTTATCTGTGCGCACACGCTGACCCTGACGACGAGCGAGACGACATGAGTGCTACAGAAGACGAAGCGGCCCCGAACCTCCCCGAACCCAGCAGCCGGGCGACACGCGCGGCGGCCCGTAGTCTCCGTCGTCACTTCGCGGCGAGCGGCGGTAGCTCATGAATAAGGACCACGGAATGGTCCGAAACTAGTCGGGCGATCCCGAAAAACCGAGTGAGTAGAACCGTGTTTATATTACAATTTTAGTTCGTATTTTCACAAAAGCGTGTAATTCAGTTTTTTAAACTACATTATTTACTTTTTAGTTGGATTTTTTTTCATATTATTGCATTGTCATTGGCCCTTGACTCCTGTGCAAATAGTTAATCAGACGCTTAGAAGTAGGTGAAAATGAAGTTAAAAGATTCCGTTACATACATACATACAGGTCAAGCTAACATAAGCGTGTTAAAAACGCACAACTTGGTAGTACTTAAATAGTTCTATCCCAAAAATAGTAAACTTTACTATCGGATTTCCTCGGCCTCCTCAATAATGGGAATAGAACCGATCCAGTAGTAGGATGCAAAAAAAGGGTTGCAGCCAATATCGGATTTAATACGTCACACAAACTCATGATGACCTTCACACATACATATAGCTTTTTAACAAGCACAGTTGGTTCTTATGTCTATTAAAAATATAGTGTACTCACTATTGCTGCCATGTAACTGTACAGACTCAGCAGAAGATGATTTGCCCGCTACGCTCAAAGGTTCACAACTTTCTTCCTTTTCGCCACCGTTTTCTGGAATTTAAAAAATGTTTTATAGCATAAAATTGTACTTAAAACAACGCCTAAGATTAAATAAATAAGAAATAAATTAGATTTTATAGGACATTTAAATTTAAATGGACCTAGTGATATTATTGAGACACAAATTTTTGTAACCTTAATTTATTGTTAATAGGTTAGAAAAAAAAACTATCAATTTAAATATTTTTTTTATCATAAGAAACCTGTATTGCATAAAAGTATCAATGTGAACCAATTTTTTTGTGTTTAGGTGGGATAGTGCATTTGTCTGCCAAACATATCGACTGCCTCTGAAGTAGCAGCGAAATAGGGAATAGAGAATAATAATGTATGTATAATAAATAAGGTAATATGCATTAATTTTTAACGTAAAATTTATATATTTAAGAGAGAAAATTGTAAATTATAATGACAAAGTTGTGCGTAATTTTTGCACCTGAAAATATCAAATCGATGTTTTGCGCGTACATGCGTTTCAAAAAACTTAACGCGCCGAGAAATACGCTAGTTTGAAACCGCCCTTAGGCTTGCTTGAGGTCGTGTGTAGAAGTCCATGGGCAGCAGCGACCATTAACACCACGTGGCGTGTTACTCCATTTAAATAATAAAAATATATACTTGTGGCGACGTTCAATGTTTCCGAACGCAGCCATTTGACATGACATCTGTCATGCATGACTGTCAAGTGACTGGAACTTTTCGCGCCGTTTATAATAACGACTTTTCACTTGTCGACGAACACGGTCTCCCTGTAACTATTATTAATACCTTGCCATGTAATAAGTGATAACAAAGCTACTTATTGTGTAAACCGTATTTGTATAATCACAAGTAGTGATTACATTATATGCTACAACCGCAAGCTAGTGTTTCTTTCACCTGCGACATCAGCGACGAACCCATCCGTGCTAAGCTCCAACATACTAATAAATTATCAGCAAATATCTATCACCGTCGTATATATAATTTATTTAATAAAAACGCGCATACATTTTTTATTTATTCACACTGTTTAATTGTACTGACAACAACTTGGACATAGTTAGGTATCGGTTTTCAAGGTACTTAGAGACAGGTGGTAGATATTCTTACTTTTACTATGTTGGTAGCACTTTTTACAAAACTTATGATTAGCAACTAACTTCAGACTGTTGCTTTTTTCTGTCGGTGTGCACGCGCATCGTAAAAATTCACTCTCATCATTTTTCCCAATCGCGCTCAAAGAAGTATAACTTCAAAAAAAGATGTGTATGGGCCGCAGCGTTCACTTAACACCACGTAGTCTGTGTGCTCGTCTGCTACTTCATTTCAATTAAAGAAGGATATTTAGTGGCAGTACGGCTGTAAAGTGTAAATAATACAGAAGTGGTTACCGAGGCCGGCGACCATGGACTTGGCGCGCGCGCGGCCCACGCTCAGCGTCGTGCGCGGGTCGCGGCGCGGCGGCGCGGGCGCCGGGCTGCGCCCTGGAATTAATAAATAATAATAATAAATATCTTTGGACAATTCACACAACGCCATCTGATTCCAAACTAAGCAGAGCTTGTGCTATGGTAATCAGAAAGCTGATAAACATACATAATATAATTCTAAATAAATACTTAAATAGATAATTTAACACCCAGACACAGAACAAATACTCATGTTCATCACACAAATATTTGTCCTGGGTGGGGATCGAACCCACGACCTCACACTTCGCAGTCGGCTCATCACCCACTGCGCCACGGAGGCTGTCAATCCATGTCCATGTCAATTAATACGCACTCTTACAATAATTACAATTACATTATAGAAACCAAGTTCACGCGCCCAAATTGAAGCATGTTGATTGGTGCCATTAATGGCCGCTCCGTAAGACTTTTATCACAACACTTTTTAAAAACAAAAGAAATCTAATAAAATAACTTTTCACAGTGTTTTCAATATTTTGTAGTATTTTATAGTTTTCTTATAGAACGAGTCGTGAGTGTGAACTAACATTGTAAATATAAATATCACGGCTGTACTCACGTGGTTTTATTCGGGGATGCCCGACTAGTTTCGGTCCTAACCGAGGACCTTAGTCATGATCTCCCGCCGCCGGTCGCGGTGACATCACAGTCGGCGGAGCTCATGACTAAGGTCCTCGGTTAGGACCGAAACTAGTCGGGCATCCCCGAATAAAACCACGTGAGTACAGCCGTGATATTTATATTTACAATATTTTATAGTTAATTTGGTCAACATAAAAGATATTTTGTTTGTCAGATGTGACAGCTGTAGGAATCTATTTAGTGCTTCAATTTTGACAGCGCGCTTGTATAAAGACCGACGTTCTTAACGTTATTATTCTAAGTACTACTACTACCACCGCTGCACCCACTTCTGCCGTGAACCAATTCTATTGTGTTTCGGTGGAAAGGTGCAGTTGCCGGCCACACTTACATGAGGCGACCGCCAGCCTCCGGAGTAGCAGCGCAACTGCATACGACCTCAGACAAGACTTACCTATGCTTGCTTGAGGTTGTATGTAGATGTCCATGGGCTGCAGCGACCACTTACACCAAGTGGCCTGCATGCTTGTCTGCTACTCCAATCAAATAAAAAAAGTACGCAGTCCTTATTTACATAATTCATTCTATATTACTAGTGTAAATTTTTAAATAACACTATACACTCATTAGTTAAGGATCGGCCACAGCCAGGGTGAAATCAGCAAGTAGAGACATCAATTATGAAATACTTTTATTAACTCTGTTCGCGCCAATTAGTCATTTCACCTCCCTCCCCTTCATCCTCCCTCTCTTTCCCGCAAGCGCACTATTATTATAATATGGATCAGGAAGAATCATCGTCAGTCTGCCTTCGTCCCGCCGCCGACGCGCACGCCGCCGACGCGTATGCAAGTCCTCTAGTGACAACCGCACCGCAAGCCACCTAACACGTGGTCAGACTCGCCGCATCGCCACCATCACCGCTGTTAATAGTTTAGTGATTAATAGGTACCTATAATAGTGAGAGTGAAGGACAACACCAGTTCCCGGGCAAGAGAAGATTGATGAAGACTTCAGCAGCACACGAACATACCATCTGCTCCAGCCCCTGGGATACACCAAGTAAGTGCGCTCCCTTTATCAATCCTTCTCGTTTTCCACCTTTAATTCAAACCGCAACATACAGTCCACAATTCCTACACCCGCAACGGGGGACCACCCTCCTTTCCACCCTTTATTCCACCACCATTTTTGGTCATAGCGAACCGGAGGTCCCCCCTTTATCCAACAATTCCGGTCCTTGTCGATCCGGATTTCCTCCAATTTTTTGGTCCTTCGAGCCGGATTTCGAGCCAATAGTAGTAACTTCACCCGGGTTAATTATTTAATCTCATAAATACGCATACATATGTATTTCATGTAATATATTATAAGTGCCTATTCATATTTATTTTTGCAAATAAGTATTATATCTACGATTATTTTATATCCCGCATATTAATAACACACCGCTCACGTAGGTATATTATTCTTTTTGCAAAACACACCGCACCATCCGCTATTTATTTTTGCAAATAAGTATTATATCTACGATTATTTTATATCCCGCATATTAATAACGCACCGCTCACGTAGGTATATTATTATTTTTGCAAAGCGCATTCGCACCATTCGCACCATTATTTACCTATATTTGTAATCGAAATTACACCTCATAGGTACGCATTCTATTTTTCATTAATTGAAGTCCGCCATATTTGTGGTTGCCGGAGCCGACGCGACCGGCGATCGTTGTTTCGCTAGTAACTACCTACGTATTCATTCATTACGCCATACATAATTTTTATAATCTTAACTGTTTTAACTGATTTATCTTGTTCACGACAAAATGTCTACTAAAGGCAAAATTGAATGTGAAACGCTTTCAAATGACGAAATTAGTTTGAAAATATTAATTGCAAAACGAAATTCTATTTACGAACGTTTACAACAAATTTATGATTTATCTATAAGTGCATCAAGTTCGTCAGACGAACAGGACACATTTCTTGACACGGCATCTGACCTTGAATACTTGCGTACCGAGTTCAAGGACACGTTAGAATCTTATAATGTTACAAATTTAAAATTAAATCCGAATGCGCAAGTAGATTTCGGATCGTGGAAATCTTTTCATGATCTATATAGTCGTATTAAAA
Organism: Pyrgus malvae; assembly: GCA_911387765.1. NCBI lineage: Eukaryota > Metazoa > Arthropoda > Insecta > Lepidoptera > Hesperiidae > Pyrgus > Pyrgus malvae. Next base: position 24,257,602 of record OU426953.1, read on the forward strand.
GTCAAGTGTCAAAATTAAACGCTTCATCTTCAAGTAAATTACAGAATAGTTTACCTACAAAAATTATACCATCGCTTCCGCCCATAGAATTACTTTCTTTTAATGGTGACATACGACACTGGTCTATGTTCTACCAACAATTTAAAACATTAGTTCATGATAATCAGCAATTAACAGATGCTGAACGCGTTTATTATCTTGTTAGTAAACTTAGTGATAAGGCATTATCAGTCTGCTCAGGCTTAATGCCTACAGCGGAAAACTATTCTGTGATATGGAACGCGCTCATACGTAGATATAACGACGAGCGTGCGCTCGCGACTACCTACGTCAGTCAGCTGTTAGAAATGAAGAACGTAAACACTAACACATCCGCTGGTTATCAAATATTTATGGATAAATTTGATGCTTCTATTAACGCTCTTAAGCAACTTAATATTGATGACATATCTGATTTTCTATTTCTAAATATCGCGCTTAGAAAATTAGATAACGATACCGTAAAGTCGTTCGAAATGTCATGTCGCAACGTAAATATACCTAAATATTCCGCTTTGGTTCAGTTTTTACATGACCAGAATAGGGCTTTATGCCATACAATAAATACTTCGCATACGTCTAACAACCATAAAATTAAAGGTAATTTTGTTCCCGCTCCCGCTAAAAATATAAGTAAAACTTTTATTAATACCGATTCGTCTCGGTCATGTATTTTCTGTAAATCGGGTGATCACGAACACCTATTTGTCTGTCCGCATTTTTTAAAAATAAATGCACAGGACAGGTACAATTTTGTAAAACGAAATAAATGTTGCACTAATTGTTTAAGTAATAAACACGCCACTCCTTTTTGTAAGTCACAGCGTAGATGTAGGTATTGCTCCCGCTCGCACCATACGCTACTTCATTTTGTTAGTAGTAGGAATAAGGTCGATCAGCCTTCGGTAGAACAAGGTCCAGGAGAAAAAAATGCATCCACGTCATGTAACGTTTCGCGCGATTGTGGTAATGCGCCGCACCGCACTACATTATTGGGGACTGCGAAGATTAAAGTTTGTACTAAATACGGACACCAATATTTGTTGCGTTGTTTAGTGGACCCTGGCTCGCAATGCGATTACATCACGAAACAGTGTTGCAAACGTTTATACCTACCGATTTCCAATAAAACACCAGTTAAAGAGGCGCAAGGAATCGGTGGAGTATCGCAGGGGATTTTAGGTGTTACTTCTTTGCAGTTTAGCTCCCGCTTTGATGAAAATAAACTTTATCATATTGAACCGCTAGTTGTTCCCGCTATAACTGGACAATTACCCGAGTCGCTAATAGACGTTTCGAAAATTAATTATATAAATAATTTACGTTTAGCTGACGATCAATTCCATACACCAGGTGACATTGACGTTTTATTAGGGGTTAACACTTATTTACAAATTTTGTTAACTGATAAAATAATTAATTCGCAATCGCCGAGTGCCATAGAAACGTCATTAGGATACATAATAATGGGAGACGCAGATATCGACGTTCCTACTTGCATGCCGCGTTCTTTACTTTCTTATCCTACTCGTATTGATAATAGTCAAACGTCGCTCATGCATTTGCCGACTCATGCATGCAAGCTGCCGCAAAAACCTTATTTGAGTCCTGATGAACAGGAATGTGAGAATATTTATACTTCCACTACTCGTCGCAGTTTGAACGGACGATGTGTTGTCGCCCTGCCCTTCAAGGACACGCCTGATAAGAGATTCTTTTATAACCGCTAAAAAACGCTTCTCGCTCCTATGACGCTTACAACACCCGCTACAATGACGTAATTCAAGATACATCAACAAGGGTCTTTTATCATTGGTTGTTTCAAATAATTCTACGGAACCTTGCTTTTATCTCCCGCACCACCCTGTCATTCGTAATGATAAAAGTACAACTCAATTGCGAATAGTACTCGACGCAAGCGCTAAGTCAGATAATGACATTTCATTAAATGATATTTTACATAGTGGGCAAAATTTACAGTCTGATATTTTTAATATTTTAATAAACGTACGAGTTTATCGCATGGCCTTTTTTGCCGACGTTAGGCAAATGTATTCATGCATTGAAGTACAAAAATCGCACCGCGCGTTTCAACGCATTCTTTATCGCTTTTCTGATGAGAAAGACATACAAACATACGAATTTAATCGTGTGACTTTTGGTTTACGCTCTTCTCCTTTTCTGGCGCTACGCACATTACGTCAGTTGGCTTCCGAGGAGAGGGAGTCCTATCCTTTGGCTGCTTCGGTGGTCGAACGAGATATTTATATGGACGATATCGCGTCCTGCGCGCCCTGCGTCAACAGCGCCGTTGACGTAGCCACTGAACTAATTCAAATGTTTAAGCGAGGAGGATTTGAATTGGTTAAGTGGACTAGTAACAGTTCAGAGCTTTTACAGCACATCCCCGCAACGCACCGTCAGCTTGACGGGGTCTCATTCGACGACCAAATTATTTTGAAAATATTGGATCTTCGTTGGCACCCCGCAACTGATTGTTTTTATTTTCTAGTTTCGCCGCCGCCGCTCGCTTGTACCAAGCGTTCTATTTTATCCGCAACCGCTCGCTTATATGATGTTCTGGGGCTCGTGGGTCCAGTAATTCTTTTCTCTAAGCTTCTCATTAAAACCTTATGGGTTCTCAAACTTGACTGGGACCAGGCTCCGCCCGCTCACGTTGTCACTGCATGGCAACAATATATTTCAGAGTTACCTTTGATATCGAAATTAAAGTTTCCTCGCCATATGGGTATAAATAAGAATTCGCAAGTCTCGCTAGTCGCGTTCGCCGACGCCAGTGAAAGGGCGTATGGCTGCGTGATTTATGTTTTATTCGCACATCGTTAATGATGATGACTCACTAGTGATAACGCTACTAATTTTATTGCTTCACGTTCATACTTGAATGAACTTCATTCCTTTTTACGGTCAGACGAATATTATAAAGTATTTAATCAGGTCCTTTCTGATAACCGCATCACATGGAAACTTAACCCTCCAAACGCTCCACATTTTGGTGGGCTTTGGGAGTCAAATATAAAGATAGTAAAGTATCATTTATTTCGCGTCATAGGTAAGCAAATCCTCACGTATGAGGAATTGCTTACTGTCCTCACTCAGGTCGAACGCATATTAAATTCACGACCGCTTTACGTGTTAAGTAGCGATCCGGCGGAACCTACTGCACTTACGCCCGCGCATTTCCTCGCTGTTAATCCACTTGGATGTTTACCCGCCGCTGATCTTAGTAAGGAACGCATTAATCTTTTATCACGTTTTTCATTACTTGATTCGATAGTTCAGTCATTCTGGAAGCGCTTCAGATCAGAATACTTACATACACTACAAGCAAGAGAAAAGTGGAATAAACATTCTATTAATTCCATTTCTGTAGGAACCGTTGTTCTTATCTATATGGATAACGCTCCGCCTCTTCAGTGGCCGCTAGGCGTCGTCACTGAACTGTTTCCTGGTAGGGATGGTGTGGTGCGCGTTGCACAAGTGAAGACTAAGAGCTCCACTTTGCAGCGGCCCATTGTTAGACTTTGCCCTCTACCAACACAATAATATTTCTATATGCCTATGTAGTTTATATTTTATAAGTTATAGTTTAAGTATAAATTCTCATCCCGCTATTATAATATTTTTATTAATTTACTAATTATATTCATCGCATCGCCTCTGTTCACCGCATATATAGTTTTTTCTATATGATATTAACTCCGCTGTATATATTTATGTTTATTTTTTTTAATTCGCTATTTGAGGAGACCTCAAGGCCGGGGGGATGTTCGCGCCAATTAGTCATTTCACCTCCCTCCCCTTCATCCTCCCTCTCTTTCCCGCAAGCGCACTATTATTATAATATGGATCAGGAAGAATCATCGTCAGTCTGCCTTCGTCCCGCCGCCGACGCGCACGCCGCCGACGCGTATGCAAGTCCTCTAGTGACAACCGCACCGCAAGCCACCTAACACGTGGTCAGACTCGCCGCATCGCCACCATCACCGCTGTTAATAGTTTAGTGATTAATAGGTACCTATAATAGTGAGAGTGAAGGACAACACCAGTTCCCGGGCAAGAGAAGATTGATGAAGACTTCAGCAGCACACGAACATACCATCTGCTCCAGCCCCTGGGATACACCAAGTAAGTGCGCTCCCTTTATCAATCCTTCTCGTTTTCCACCTTTAATTCAAACCGCAACATACAGTCCACAATTCCTACACCCGCAACGGGGGACCACCCTCCTTTCCACCCTTTATTCCACCACCATTTTTGGTCATAGCGAACCGGAGGTCCCCCCTTTATCCAACAATTCCGGTCCTTGTCGATCCGGATTTCCTCCAAACTCCATGTTACAGTTACATTACTTATCCTAACTTAAACATACTTTTTATTCATATCCGCGATGGGTATCAATAAATTATTTAAAACTAACCTACATTTAAAATTGGTGAGACCCGTCCAAAGTTAGGTACGGGAATGCACGTTCGTGGGAACGATGCGCGACACCTGCACGGCTTCAGATGTCGCCAAGGTCAGCACTTTATTCACTATAAACGCTGAGTCACTTTATCCGTACGTAACACATTGCCCTATTCTAGTGTAGCGCATACTATAATTCGACACAGAGAAACGTAAACAGTAAACACAAAAACACCAAAACCTATGACAGATGTTAACACTCAGCATCCCAATTTAACTCCCGGTAAGGACCCCAGAAAAGGATTGGGACCTTAAATTGGCAGCCTGACATGGTAACCATTGCGCCCGATGTGATCAACGAGGACTTCTATTTACGAACACGCATTTAGCAAGGTAATCTACTAAGTAACTAAACTGTCAAGTAGTCATCTGTTACTATAGTAACATGACCGGCCGCACTAGTGTGAGTTTCTATGAAGCTAATGTTCACACACAAAATGCACGTACATACACCCTCGTATTAGCAAACCAGCATATTAACATAAAAGGACAATATGTATGCAATCCAGGTCAAAGGACCATGTAAACTTTCAACATAGGCCATAGGCAACATGGTGAACATTGCACGATACGGTACGAAAATATTAAAAGTTAAATATTATATTATAAAGAGAAAATGAAGCGCGAATGGCCCGGCAATTATTGTAGAACGCAAAACGATTTATGCAACTAAGCCAAACGGGCGCGGTCGGGTGTGAGATGGGTGACCACTAGAGACAAAAATAAAATATCATACGCGTTTCCGTGCTTTGGAGGGCACGTTAACCCGTCGGTCCCGGTTGTTGTCGATAGATGACAGTCGTTTAACCTTGTCGGAGGCCTTATGGGCGGTTTGAAAACATCCCTAACCCGCATCTCCACCAACCCGCATTGGAGCAGCGTAGTGGAGTAAGCTCCAGGCCTCCCAAGTAATGGGGAGAGACCCGTGCCCAGCAGTGGGACGCAAAAAGGGTTGCAGCAAAGAGAATATGTAAACTTACCGCCAGCAGCTTTTCTAGGTAGCGTTGCGGCGTACGGCCGCCCTGAATTCGATAGTTGGTTCTGCGACTTACTCGTCGGGACTGTACACGTGTTGTTCTCATTGTTAGCTGAAACATTTTAAACACCTTTTAAAACTAAAGAGTACTGAAAAGCAGCGTTCAGCATTTTTGACATACAAGTGATAGATCATATTTATAAAAAGGGGACACGAGTGTGTGTATTATTGTGCCGACGGCGTGTTGGTGGTGTGTAGAAGAGGTGTGGTATAAGTATAATGGAAACAGATGACACTTGATATTCTTTGCTTGATATATTATGTATGTTTATTATAAGTGTACACAGTTTGGTTTCGTATGACTGTCTGTCTTTAATTTCGAAACAGACATATTAATATATTATTATGCATAAAGCATTATGGTACATATGGCACACTACTTCCCCCTTTATTTAAAAGAAAATATATATTATGCACACATAAATTAGAAAATATTATGTAAATATACAATTAAAATGAAAAATAAAAAACAAAAAGGGATGTAAAAAGTAAAATATAAAAAATGTATACAAATTCTAGCAAATAATTTTTTTGAATATATTATGCACTTATACTACACACCACTAACACGCTGTCGGCACATTATTATACATTGGAGATTTTTACATTAGCATGTATCTTACATTTGTGATTGTTTCAGTGACTTACGCTCCCATTTAATGTAATGAAAATTTTCCAAGTTATAGACAAGTCAAATAACTGGTAAATCAAATCAAATAACGGGAAAACTTCCCCGATTAAAGAGTTCATAATAGGGCCGCTGCGAGTATATTTTGAAAGGATTACGATCAATTATATTACCAAAAACTATTGCGTATTTAATATTTAAATAGAAACTTAAAGAGCATGTCATTAATAATTTGTAATTTTATTAAATGCAACAAATCCCCAGTTCATATCTTAAGTACTTATTGTAAGTAAAATTTTTTGTTTTTAGTTTTGTATGTGAAATAAAGATTCTTTGAACCTATTTTTCAATCCTAGGATTACTAATGTTACTGATTAAACATAGTTTTAATAGAAACATACCATTATTGTTTAACGACACGACGGTCATAGAGACAAGCGCGCCCGAACTCCGAATCAACTCCACAACGTGCTCGTGCGACGCCGCGGATACGTCCTCGCCGTTTATCTGTGAACAACAGCAACAAAAAAAATATATACGTGATGAATTGTGGAAAGTCACCGTGGCGATGAAGTTGTAACGAACTGCTAAGAGATGGCGCTACGGATACCCTAAATCACGTTATCGAAATTTTATAAATATCCCGTTTACATAGAAGCTCCGAAATAAGACTATTGGAGCACAGCATCTCTCCAAACATGTCCACATCACCTAGCGGAAGATCTCCATGCCATGATTTGCCACGGCATTTGTTCAGAAATTGATATAAAAGAAAGATAAAATTATGAGAATCGAAAAGAGATAATTATTTTTATAGTGCCCACTTGCAAATGGATAAATGGATATAATTTATTTACGTAGTCCAATCAATTTTTGGATATAATGAATATCTAGTTGTTTATATGGATTTCATTGCAACATTGCATGTCAATAATAATAAACTCAAATGTCTAATATAGCACACCATATAAAAGACACTTCATTTCCCACTGTCGGATGTTTCGAAACCGTCCATAAGGCCTCCGAGAAGTTTTTAAAAGGCTTACTATCAATCGATTACAGCTGGGACCGACGCCATGTTAACGTACCGTCCAGAGCACAGAAATGTGCCACAAAGGTGACCGTTTGTTCCATTTTACGTTTGACCCGTTTTGTTTATCTGCATAGATCTTTTACATATAGGTATGTATCTTATATAAGGAGTGCTTTATATATTTTTTGGATACTGACAGCGATAAGGAAGTCGCCCTTGCGCAGGCCGGCGCGGTCGGCGACGCCGCCCTTGTCGACGTCGTCCAGGTACTGCAGCGCGGGGCAGCGCTCCGAGGGGCGCAGCTCCATCAGCGGCGACGCGGCCTTCGCCCCGCGCAGCACGAACCCGAAGCCGCGCCGCGCTCGGTGCAGTACTACAGTGCGGGCTTCCATTGCGCCGTACCTGGGAACGGTCACACAACAAACGTGCATAATTTCAAACTTGCCAGAACAGAAACTATCACTAATCATCACCACCACATATGAACACTATTATATGGACATGTGCCTCTCCTAAGCCGTGCTAGTGAGCCCTGTCTCTTCGCATCCAGTTACTTACCGTTACAGGCGTCCAACACACGTAGTGTAGTCGTATCGTATTACCTTATCCCATGATTATTGGCTCTTCGACAGATAAGACCAGCCCACTACCGCTAAAGATTGCTGACTTAACTATTTCGAGACCATAATATTCATAAAAAACTTGCTGATTTCGGATTTTAAGTCAAAGAAATACACCAGATAGATAGATAGATAGATGACAAGAATATATTATGACGGATCTGCCGAAATGCTGATTACCCCACCTAAAAATATTTATTTATTATTTATTTATTTCGTAATTGTTTTTTACCAAGCTGGATGGAAATATACTGTTGGGAAAGTTATTGTGCATTCCTGAGAGATCTGCGAGGTCTAGTTAACCATCTACAGCAGCAAGGTAAACAATGGCCTAAATCCCTCTTAGTTCCAATAGCGCCTATGCCCTACAGTGAAATGTTAAGCACAACAAACTACAATGCACATAAATTAAAAAGAAATAAAGTACTATATCTGATCTAGATGACCTGAAGGAGAAAAATATTTAGGTAATGAATAAATTTACCGGATTGTAAAAAATCGTTTTAAAATCCTGGATACACATATTGAATCAAATTTCTCAGCGCTGTTTTTTAATAACTTATTACAGAATTCCTTTGAAAGACACATCTTCGCTGCTCTCCTTTACAAGCTGTCTCAAAATCTAAAAGTTATAGAAAATAAGCCATATTTTCACCATCGAAGACTAAGTGATCATTAAGAAGGTATGCAACACAGCAACACTATCTTTCCCTTCCAATCAACTGTGTTGTGATCGACGGTATTTGTTATTAAAGCAATGTTTTGTTTGTAGGTGTTCTTATGTTATGGTTTATTTATTAAACACATACACACATGTAGTCTCCAAACAAAGTGGTATTGTATCGTCCGTGTTTCTAACTATACGCAACATTAATTTTTATTTGTGCCCTATTTAGGTTAAGGAAAAGCAAATCTAAAACTATAATTTTTCAAAAGCCCGCATAATTAAACGATTAAAAAGCTAAGCGAAAGCGGCCGCACTTGTTAATTGGGCGAGCGAAAAATAATTTTATACAGGCTTTGAATGATACGTGAAATTATTGGCTGCTGTTACATAAGACTACTAACCCGAACATTTACCGATCTTCCAAGTTTAGGCATCTTGAAAGTTGAAATATGGGTAAGAACAGTGGCGGATTCAGTAGGTCATATATATCACGTTAAGTTAATGGTGTTATCAATTGATCGGAGTAGGTAGAGTGAAACCGGTAAATTAACGTGTCAAGTATGTGTAATGTGGATAATCCTCCGGAATTTCCGGATTTCAAAAATATTTAAATTTTAATTAAAGTATGATTCTAGTTTGTAAGAGAATAAAATCAAAATATGTGAGCAAATACGTACGATCTTTAAAAATAAATTAGTACGGACATTCCCGCGGGTTACCGAAACTTAGGATTACGTAAACTTTTCACAGTTTGTCGGACTTAATTTTCTGAAACTTGCAACCGTAGATTTAAATTGTCATATTCTCTTGGAAGTTAGTCGTTGTTTACGCTTTATTTGTTCAGCATGTTTTTTTTTGTTTAATTAAGCAAACTATTGTTCAACTTTCTATAAACCCAAAGAAGTAAGAAATATGCGTCTTATCTTTACCTATATTTAATATATTTTATACTATGTTGTTGATTTGTATTAATAAAGAACAGAATTTATTGTACTACTTTTATTTTATTTCATTGGTATTATATTTTTCCTGTTTTTGTATGTAATTCAACGTATTTTATTTATACAATAAGTAGCGTTTACTCCAATTATAAAGTCCCGAAATGTTCTGGATAGTTTTTCCGGATAAGGCATATCCATATTAAGATTTCGTGCATAAAATGTGACGCAAGTACATAAAATCACTCTACCTACTCCTATCACCATAAAAAAATTAGTACAACTTTTAACCAAAATTGCGAAAATTTTAGAATAGAAATTGGGAGGGTAATCCGTGACCCTATCTACATATACATGACCCCTCACCCTCCCTCCCCCTCACTACAAAAATACATGACCGCTTCCCCCACGAAAATTCCAATACGGTAAGTATTAGAATTTTCGTGGGTTCGTTCCCCTCCCCCCACACAAAAATCATAAGGCGCCCAACGCTCCAGGCGGTCTGAGTTCTGCGTTCAGCGTTCATAGCTGCCCACTGCCCACACAGCAAGCGGTCTAGAAATCCAGAGTTCAGTACTCCTTACCAATCGTAATATCCACTGAGGTACTACTAATACGTAACTCTAGTAATATATTTCAATGGTAATATCCACCATTCTTTATATATAAAAAATTTCACTTGTATCACTCGATGACAACAGTACTTCATTTTTGCAAAATGAAATTCTATTACTATTAATGGAACCATTGCACAGTCTAAGAAAAATAAATATTGGGTGCATCCTATTAATGAATTTAGAAACCGTGATAATTTTTCCATTTATACCTATTTGAGGATTGAAATAGATTTAAAATTTATTTACTGATGTCATTAAATGTTTAATGAATTTCATGATGTGTTATGGCATTATACTTATACGAAAAGCAGCCACTAATTTAGAGGGATATTAGAGGCTATATAGAATAGCTTATATTTGTAGAGGCTATATAGAATAGCTGTATGTTGTATATTCGTCGTGTCTGAAATCGTAAAAAACACGCTTGTCTCGTAGACTTAAATCGTAATTCAATAAACTTTTCAATTTCATCGGACATCGTGACTGATCGTGACCATCTAGCGTTTGACAAAAAAATAGAACTCTGACAGAACGCGCGTTCACTTTGACTGCCGCGGTCATGTGTGTCTAAGGTCTAGAAAGGCAGGCGCTCCTTGTATTGTGCTAAGGTTCTAAGAAACCCTTAGAGCATCAAGGTATGACAGGTATGACACCCGTCAGAGAGGAGTGGCCTTTACGGGCGAACCCCTCGTCCCAACGTCCATGCACAATATACCTTCTAGTTATACAACTATTGTCTGTGTGTGTCGGTGTCAGTATTGACGGTGCATAGAAAATGACGTTGTAATTGAAATTGACTTATTTAGAAATGTATGCGTCTGTAGCGATGAAAGAATATTTGTGAATGTGTGACAAAATTAAAATGTGTGCGTTCTTCCCCCGCACCAGATTTGGCACAAAAATTATGTATCGAAGCGAGGCGCTATGCCGTCTCTACTGAAGGGTGTGTCAGTAACTTTGATGCTCTAAGAAGAAACCGCATACATAACAATGAACGCAAAACGCAGAACTCGGATCTGAGACCGCTAGACCGCCTGCAGTGCGGCCTGTGCCCTCCCCTGATTCGAAGGCTGGATCCGCCCTTGGGTAAAACCCGTGCACAATAGTGTATGTCGCCAAGTTTGTTTACCAACATTTTATACTCACGTTTTCTTTATCCTAGGAGCAGTGGCACTGTATGTTTTGCTAAGGGCCATTTCTCGTCTACCGGTTACTCTCGAATGGTGGATTGGTCCTGACGATAGCACCTGGAAAGTTCCATATTCATGGTTAAACAGTAATCAGTTTCGCTAGGACAAATTTATTCGTACTGCATGAGTTTTCAATCAATCACCACGGGGCCCATCTGCCTTTTTGTTCGGTTCATTTATATAAAAAAGGGAATATTTTCGTTCTAGCGCATGAAATAAAGAATTTACCCGTGTACTTTACTCATCAAACTCTTGAGTCGATATTATCTCTATGTAAGAAGATTAGTAGTTATATAAGTAGGTTTGTCTTTAATACCCTGGATGAATGGAAGGTGCCTTGTGTGGGATGCTACTTGCGTCGACATTTGGCACCTTCCCATCTCCACATGTCATCCAGGGTGGCTGGCTTGGTAGCGACCGACGCTGAGATACGCAAAGTGCAGAAATATGCAGCTCTAGCTGAGGACTACCTATTTCTGCCCTTTGGCGTTGAAACGGTAGGACCATGGGGCTCAGATGCTAAAGTTTTTATTAAGTATTTATACAGACAATTGATCCAGGCGACAGCTGACCAGAGAGCTGGTACTTACCTCGATCAAAGAATAGCTTTGGCTATTCAACGAGGTAATGTTGCCAGCATTTTTGGCCCTCAGGGCAGTAATTTGGATTCTGTTTTTTACATAAATCTGTTTATACTTTTATTTTTAGTGTTAGTTTATGTATCATTTTTAAATGTTCAGCTTTATTATTTATAATGTTCTTAAAATTAAATAAGTCGACATAGTGCCCATAGCTGTGTACACCTTTAACTGCCTAACGTTTTTAATTAAAAAGTACCTGAATAATATCATTTAGTAGGTAAATAAGTTTTGTTTTAAATATGACAGGAATACATAGTTATAAACCAATAAAGTTGTTTTAAAAGTATGTAAATTGCGATACTGAATAAGATAATTTGCCCGCCAGGAGGTCGTCCTCAGTTGCGCTTGTTGTTGCTCGGGAACTCAATCAAGAATAAATACAAATAATTACCTGGTGTACATGCGCGGCGTTTTGCCGTAGCCGCACTTCTTGCACGCAGTGCGCGGGGAACAGGCCGGTCGCGCCTGAGCCGCGGACCGTGCCTTCCAGAAGGCCGTCCTCAGTTGCGCTTGTTACTGCAGAGGGATTGATACGGTCAGTGTCGTGTTATAGACTCTTAAAATAAAATATTGCTTAGAAATATGCCACAGTGAATTTTCGTGCTAATTAATCAGATGATGTAACCGGTTTTTTATTAACAAAGGCTTTGAAGTTGAAGAAAATAATAAAAAGATCTTTCTTCTATGGTATTTACGGTTGGCTTGAAACTTTGTCTCGATCCAAACAATTCGGTCTCTGTAAAACATTTGAGTAAGTATATAAAAAAACTTAAAAAAAAACAGCTGAAATTATATTTCGTTATCATTTTTTTAAGTAAACCAATTAAAGTAGATCACGAATACATTTCAATGAATTCAGTGCTGTTTATGAATTGTACTTCACCAATGCTTCTTGTTAATGTTCATGATGTGTTGTTATTGAATTTGTTACGTCGTGTGCTTATTTACTTTAATGATTTAGTCATGATTCAATGATTTGTAATTCACATCAAGCAATGACTGTCTAATGCACTGCCGTGGGTAAGATGTTAGGTTAGTTACTTCTTGTGATCCAAATAAGTATACTTAGTACTAGTCTCATTATTTTCTGAATTTCCAATGGAATCAGTGATTTTTATCAGTATTTTCGTTAATAGGTAGAAACACATTTTAATGCACATTTTTGATAAAATATTTTTATAATTTTTAAAATAAAATATTTTTATAAATTATTTTTGATAAAAGATTTAGTGATTCCGTTTTTTTTGTACATTGCATAAACTGAAAACTATAAACAGAAAAGTCTAATTCTTAACTGTTTAGGTTAAATTCATTATTTTGTTAAAAAAAATTGTAAGTCTGAAATAGAGTGATCAGGATTTTTCGGCGCGTAGAATTAGAACTACCGTCATGTTAATGATAATAATATTATCATTAATGTTATCATTAATTAAATCATGTAAGTATAGCCGGCAACTGTACCTTTCCACCGAAACACAATAGAATTGCTCCCAGCAGAAGTGGATGTAGCGATGGTACTTCCCCGGGCGAACCATAATAGTAACCCTTAGAAGAATAGTTCGCACGCCCAAATTGAAGCATGTTGATTGGTGCCATTAATGGCACCAAAAGCCTGGCCGCTCCGTAAGACTTAAGGTTAAATTTTATCACAACACTTTAAAAACAAAAGAAGTCTGACAAAATAGCTTTGCAGACTCTTCAATATTTTGTAGTATTTTATAGTTAATTTGGTCAAAATAAAAATATTTTGTTTGTCAGATGTGACAGCTGTAGGAATCCATTTAGTGCTTCAATTTTGACAGCGCGCTTGTATGAAGACTGACGTTCTTAACGTTATTATTCTAAGTAGTCGCCATATTATTATAATGAGTTACCTTCGACGATGTCCCCCTGCGCGAGGCGCAGATGGCCGGGCGCGGCGGGCTCGTAGGGCGCCAGGCACACGGCGGTGGCGCGCAGCGAGCCGCACGTCGTGTCCGACGCCGTGCCCACGCCGCTCGAGTCCGAGATGATGTCGCTGGCCTCGCCCGCGCTCTTATCTGTGCACACTAACCGCTCTACGAGTATGCTCCTGGTACCGCCAGGTGCCAGGTGGCCTCTCTAGCCTACCCACCATCTTATTTTACGAATCGCTTTGTCTTTTTACTTTAACAGCCTTTTTTTAAATGCGGACAATTTCTAAAAAGCTCAAAATTAAAAAACCGGTTTTTGTATCTACACCTACATTCAACTCTTTAGTTGTATGTAGACAACTGCTTATTTCGATCTTATTTTGCGACATTTGCTTATTTTTTTATTTTGACTGACTGTTCTTTAAAATGCGGGTAGTTTGTTGAAATGCTCGCATTTAAAAATCCGGGCTTTGAAGCTTTGTAGCTTACGTTTGTACGTTTGAGATTATAAGTATGGCTATGCGGTTATTCGTTAAACCTATAACAGGTAGCCTACTTAAGACCGTTTTCCGTTTTCCACCACAAACGGAGTCCACGGCGGAGAGCGGATCGAAAACCACCCACAACAAAATTTGTGTTGCATTTTGAAAAACCGGGCCTTGTAACTTCAAAATCCCGAGATGATAATATCGCTGCGCAATTATCTATCTAAATCCAAATATCACCACTCTACGAATATGTTCCAGGTATCTCTACGTAGCGTACCTTAGTAGACATATTTTAAAGCAAATTTTTGCTATGAATTATTTTGTGACGTATATTGTATTTTTTTAGCTTTACGTGTTGCGCGTAGTCTGAATAAACAATACCATCAACTGATCAGTCTACATATTCACCTGGTAGATCAATTATTTGCTTTGGAATATTTTATTATATTTATTATGTATGTATTTATATATATTTTTTAATTTGTTTGCAGTTTTTGAAATAATTACTTAAACTGCAACTTAAATAAATGTGGATGTGTAACTTCATAATTCTGTTATACATGCAACTTGCTCTAAGTTGCGGGTACTCCGAGTTATCATTTTAAATGGCTCATCTTACCTATTAAAATTTGTTATTAAGTCGGCTACACCAGAATAATGAATTATTGAGAAGGGTCTAAAAGTAAATAATATTGAATTACTGGAATAAATAATATCATATTCTTTGGTACATTCACATTACAGTTTTTTAAAGATATTGTAAATGCTTTATATTATCCTCCTACCTTAATTCAAAAGATTGCTTTACGTTATCTTTTTCATTGAATTACACGTTATCAGTAAAATTTAGTTCACACGTTACTGAAATTTCGAAAGTAATTAAAAAAGTGGTCAACCATACACATCAATTAAAACTAATAGGAAGGGGGACCCTAAGACACACGCCTCGAAAGGAATGAAGCGAAGAAGCGGATCGTGAAAACATCTAACAAGTACACAGACATGCAACGAGATGGGTCGAGGTGCATGGTGATGGTTGTCCGCGAGGAGCGCTCACCCGTGAGGATGCTGGCGTCGTCCTCGTGGCTCTCGTGGCTGTCGTGGCTGCCGTGGCTGGGGTGGCTGGCGTCGCTGATGCTGGACGAGGCGGAGGAGAAGGGGCGCTCCAGGCTGCAGGGGCTGCGGCGGCGCAGCAGCGCGTCCAGCTCGGGCGGGAGGCGCGCCGAGGAGGCCAGCGAGGAGCGGTCGCCCGCCGCCCACCAGCCCCACGCGCCCGAGCGCCGCTTGGGGTTGTAGCGGGGCGGCCCGCGGAACGGCACTGCAAACGGCACGTCACCGACCGAACAAACTAATAATAAAAACAAAACGTGCGCAAAACCTGCCCGCCCGACCTTACAGTAATCGTGCTTCAACACAAAAACCCGCTACCGGGATCCCATGATAAACAATAAATATAAATAAATTATAATAAATAATCCACATAATATTATTACAACAATAATAAATCGATACGTAAATAGATTCATATTCTACCGATTAGTGTCGTGTGCGTGTTCGGTGTATTCGAATTTAGTGTTAGTGTTGTAGGTAACTATGTTCGATATACAACCATCACCATTATGAGAAGCAATGGAATAGAAACGGCTCGATATATAGAAGTATATAGATAGAGATGAATGGTGGCATGCATATGCTCCTAAGTAACTATACTAAAGCTTTATATTATTATAATACCAAAAATAAAATATAATGTATAGTTGCTAAAGCAAATGCAGTTAAATAAAAATATTATTTAAATAAGTAAAAGTAATACATATCTAGTCTGTAGAATTTAAAAAAAAACATTATTGTATTAGTTGCAAACATTTTCTATTTATGTTATCTAATCTAAATACATAGTATAAAATTTATCATATCATTAGAATTCTATAACCTTTGTCACAAGACAATAAATTTTCAGTTTGATTTTGCACACAGAAGGTAAAGTTAACAAGTATTAAAAATAACTTCAATACTACCGTTAAACACATTTTTGATTGATCTGCAGCTATGTTCTATGAAAATAAACTTCTTAGTAATAAAGCTGCAGCCGAAGCCATGCATATAATAACAGGAGGAAGGTTCCACTTACCGACTTCTTCAGACTTGTAGTTTTTTATCACCTCTGCTAGTTCTAAATTTCCAGCTATGACAGCCACCTGAATATCAATAAATTAATATTCGTTACAACATTGAACCAATTAAAATAAAGGTAAATTGATATGTATATCAATTTATAATCTATCTATATATATATAAGAGATTTCCACCCATATATTGACTCATCACGATATCTCTGGAACTATAAGACCTACCGACGTCAAATTTGGTAGGAATATTCCTTTCGCCGAGTAGAGGTCAGCTAAGAACGGATTTTACGAAATTCCACCCGGAAGGGGGGGGTATTTCCACCCATATATTGACTCATCACGATATCTCTGGAACTATAAGACCTACCGACTTCAAATTTGGTAGGAATATTCCTTTCGCCGAGTAGAGGTCAGCTAAGAACGGATTTTACGAAATTCCACCCGGAAGGGGGGGTATTTCCACCCATATATTGACTCATCACGATATCTCTGGAACTATAAGACCTACCGACTTCAAATTTGGTAGGAATATTCCTTTCGCCGAGTAGAGGTCAGCTAAGAACGGATTTTACGAAATTCCACCCGGAAGGGGGGGTTGCGGGGGTGTTAAGTAATGTTTGTATATATGACATCGCAAAACTCAGAAACTATTCGACCGATTATTATGAAAATTGGTATGTACATGTATTTTTTCACGGAGAAGGTTTATATGCTATCCATTATTATTATTATTATTTAATATTTAAACGCGATACGGAGTTCGCGGGATCAGCTAGTATTCCAGATAGTTTATTCAAAGAAGGTTGTGTTTAATGTATGTGCTTGTAACTAATAAATCTTTGAAAATATTTGTAGATAATTTATAGATATGTTTATATTATTATGTAGCTCTTAATCGGCTACATATTTCTTTCTTTCGGGGTCGAAACGATGGGACCGTGGATCCTGATGCAAAGGTCTCTTACAAGCATCTATCCAGGTGGTTAATTGGGTGTGCCTATGGCCCGCGAGCTGGCTCTTACCTCGGTCAAAGAATAAGTTTAGCTATCCAGCGGTGTAGCCAGCGTCTTGGGTACTCTGCCTAAGGGCAGTAATTTGGATGCTGCTTTTTATATTTAACATGTAAATATTCAATTTATTTGGTTTTTAATATATTATCTTTATAAACTAAATTTATATAAAGTTTATTTTTAATTTATTAATTAGTGTCTTTTGTATAGTTATTGTTATATCTTTGTATAAATATTTAATTCAATAACTTTTCTTAATTGAAAAAATATTTAACAACAATAATGTAACAATAACATTACCTGATAGGGGGTCTGGTTGGCGAAGTTCAAGGACTCCTTGTCGCAGCCCCTGAAGAGCAGCTGCCGGGCGCAGGAGTCCTGCGCGTTGACCGCGCACACGTGGAGGGGGGTGTTGCCGGACGCGTTGCGACCGTTCATGTCCGCGCCGTAGAACAACAGGTGGTCCAAGTGCTGGACCAGGCCATTGCGACACGCCTGGAACATTCAAGGTTAATAACAAAATCGTTGCAAGATATAAAATCACACACAGAGTCTTCAGTAACAGAAAAACGAACGATGAAGAACAGCATGTGATAGAAGGAGACTTAATTAAGTTTTTTCAATAATATTTCAATACCTGTTGAAGGTACGAATTCAATGTTTATTAACAACCAGATAAATTTAATACATTTTAAATAATGGCATCGCAAACTCTGTGCATATTGCACGCGTCATGTATAATTTTTGCATCACTTATTAGTCATAGAAAAAATCAGTAAGTCGTCAGGTATCAGTATGTCTAGTCAGTCAGATGTTCAAGTAAAGTGATGGCTACTTTACCAGAACGTGTCCGATGGAATTTTGGAGGCAAGCCGAAAAAGCATGTTTTTGCACAGTTATTTTATTTTACAACACTCGTGCACTGTCCTTAACCCATATCGAACAAAATGCCATCAACTTTATCCGATTTAACTCAAAAATACACCATGAAAATGAAAATAAAATAAGAGCATAACTTGTTCCTTCAGACTTCCCGCCAAAATTCTTTAAATTTAATACAAATAAAATTCTTAGTGTATGTTTTTCGATTTGACAAATTGAATAAGTATATTATTATAATCAACAGTCATATGCTATAGATGTTGATTATAATAATATACTCACTCAATTCATATATTTGAAAAACATTCAATAATAATTTTATTTGTATTAAACTTCAATAACACCGTCAGACATACTGTTCTTTCATTTGCAGCTATTTTCTCTAATATCTTTTAATTTTTTTTGTTCTCGTATTGAATTATAAAAGCAATGTTTGTTTTTAAAGTAAATTAAATAATAATTGAGATGAAACAATTTCATACCTGGTGCACTTCTTGCCATCCTTGTAAATCAGTCGCTCCAATTGTAGCGTGATCATGCAATAGTGTTTCACACAATAAAGGATCTGTTTTGTTGGTAACGGAGAGGTATAAGGGCGTTAATCCCTTGCCATCTTTATAATTAGGTGAGGCACCGAGTTCTAGTAATGTTTTCACGGCTTCTAGGGAGTTTTTCTCGACGGCTCTGTGCATGGCCGTGCTGCCATCCTTCGTCCGATAGTCCAATAAGGCACCACCATTTACTAAAGCTATTAATACTTTGCCAGGTGATTTTAGGCCAGCGGCAACTGTCAAAGGTGTTTCTGAAAGAAAAATAAACATTTTCAATCTCTTTCGCATAGTGATAACACTGATAACTTAATTGAATAATTTAACTAACTTGTAATTTAAACTATTTTCTGCATTTGAATGGCATAAAATTTTATTAAATTTATATTTATTTTATGAAGTATATGAAGTAATGTACCGCCTTCAAACAAAAAGCAAAAAATCAAACAGTTCAGCAGTTCAATCACATTCTTGTTCTCGTGTATTACTCGTATTCGTTAGCGGTGCCTGGTCGTCATTAATTTTTCGAGTTGTTTTTGCAGCACTGGTGCCACGGTGGAACTCGTATTCGTAAATACCGCGAAATTTCAATTTGTCCCCATTTTGTTGTTATAGCAATGTTTTTTTCTTTTCTTCAATTCATTAATTTTTAATATTGGCATCGCAAACTCTGTGCATATTGCCAGCGTCAAGTATAATTTTTGCATTACTTATAATAGTACCTTAGTAGTGATAGAAAAAATCAGTAAGTCGTCAGGTATCAGTCATTCTAGTAGTCTGACAGATGTTCAAGTAAAGTGATGGCTACATTACCAGAACTTGTCCGATGGAGCTTTGGAGGCAAGCCGAAAAAACATGTTTTCGTACTGTTATTTTATTTCACAACAATTGTGCACTGTCATTAACCTATATCGGACAAAATATCATCAACTTTATCCAATATAACTCAAAAATACACCAAGAAAATGAAAATAAAACAATAGCACAACTTGTCCTTTCAGATTTCCCGCCAAAACTCCCTTTCTTCAATTATGGCATCGCAAACTCTGCATATGGCCAGCGTCAAGTATAATTTTTGCATCACGTTTTTGCCAGTTTCTGTGAAATTGGACAAGTAATAAAAGATGTAAAGTCAGTGAATCGTCAGTAACCAGTTAGTCAAGTCAGTCAGATATTCAAGTAAAGCGATGGTATCTTTACCAGAACGTGACTAATGGAATTTTGGAGGCAAGCTGAAAAAACATATTTTCACACTGTTATTTTATTTCACAACACTCGTGGCCTCGTGCACTGTAATAACCCTGCCATGAACAAAATGCCATCAAATTTATCCGATATAACTCAAAAATACACCAAAAAAATGAAAATAAATCAAGAGCACAATATGTCTTTTTCGACTTCCCACCAAAAAACTCATAATATTTTTCTGGCTTAGGTATTTTCGAAATAAATTTGAATTTGGAATTCCTTGGAATCAAACGCAAGATATTTGATTTTAAAGTTGCCAGTATTGAGTATCGACAATTTCATATGTAGGAGGACCTAATACATTTGCAAACGAGTGATATCCTACGAAACAAAATATATTTAAATTGGAACGGGGCTCTATGGTTATAAACATAAAAATACAGTTGAATTACTCCTATTTCAAATAAGTAAAAAATTATCAATGGGAGAGTTCCGCAAGGTTCTATCTTAAACTTATTACTTCATATTAGAAAAAAGCGTAAGAAATTATCGATGTACATAAATAAGAAATTCGTTTCAGTCGTTTCGAAGGCTACAAAGTCATTTACTATAGATTATGCACGGGTGATTGATATGGTTTTCACACAATAGCAACCGATACAATGGTGTTCTGAGCGCCCGCCTTACAATATACACACCGAGTTTAAAACAGTACTTACTATCAAAACAACGACCTATATTATTGTATGATATCCTCCGAGTAACAGGTAGATATTCGTGCTAAATACTTGCGGAACAATGGAAGATAAACCATCGATATATGAATAATAATGGGTTTTGTCGTAGCTACCGTGGTATAGCAGTGATTCTAATAAACGTTCGATGAAAGATAAGGGTAGTTGCTCTACAGAGTGTAAAGCGCAAGTCCAGAGATCTATCTAGATCCATCCTTAGGGTACCCGAATGTTCTGCTTTTTTTATAGTTTTGGAAGATACAATCCATTTTTTGGTATTAAACTTTTTTTGAATTGTAATTTATTCTGTACTTAAAATAATTTGTGTGACCTCGACAAGAATTAGACAGTCGATTTAATTTGTCCTAAGTAGGTTTCGAAAATTCTTCAGACTCATAACCATAGTTCTCATAAGCATAATACATATTATATTCTTAACTTGAATAATGCTCTTTATTTGCTTTGCTGACATTTTGAACGAATCCGGTCTTGGAATACCGAATCAATTGAAATACTTAAACGTGACATCCTTATTTACTATGAAAAAATGATTTGTGACGTCACATTGACAAATTTTTTATCGATTTAAAAGGCATTATCCTGCTTTCCAAGCCAGGTTTAATGCAACCTATTTAAGGTAAGTATTTTTAATTTTTATGCATACTGTCCTAGACCCTAATATAAAAGATTAAAGACACATACCCCCAGTCTCTTGACAATGGAAGTTAGGATCGAGTCCCTTCGCGCACGCCTTGGTGATCTTGTCGATCTGTGCGTGCGTCACGTTTTCCATGAAGCGGCGCAGGTTGGCGCGCGAGTGCAGAGTCTTCAACGTCTTCTCGTCCAGCTTCAACATCTTGTATACTCGCCGCTTGTACTTCAACTGAAATTGTGTTTGAGAAAACGTTAGTATGGGAATGGGGGAACCTTTGATTTACCTTTAAAAATACTTAAGCTTAACATTGTTTAGTAGGTTGTGTATTTTAAAATTTTAATGGAGTAGCAGACGAACATGCAGGTCCCGTGGTGTTAAGTGGCCGCAGCAGCCCATGGAGATCACACCTCAAGCAAACCTAAGTCTTGCTACTCCGATGGCTGATAGTCGCCTCATGTAAGTCTGGCCGACAACTGCACCTTTCTTTCCACCGAAACACAATAGAATTTATTCACGACAAGAGTGGGTGCAGCGGTGGTAGGTACTTTCCCGGTACCGGTAATCCGGTAACCATTAAAATTGTACGTATAAAATTCTTATGAACCATGAAATGAAATATGCTTTATTACGGTTCCTTTACAAACTCTTAGTGAACGTTATTTTTTTGTTCTGTCTGCTCTGGGTGCTCTTAGGCAATGATGAGCTGAAAATATGGGACATACAATAATTGTGTTTCTTACAGAGTAGCTATGGGCCGATAAGGAACACATGTGACAGCTACCGCATGTGTCAATGTCGTCTCATGATGACCCGGAAAATTGAAAGGTGGTATGTATACGCAAGTAACCCAATGCCCCTATAGAAATAATTCTATTCCTTTAGATTCTACGTCTTCAGGTAGCAACGAGGTTGATGTTCTATAAATTATATAAAAGATGATTTTCATTTATCTTTTATTATAAAGTGGTTGCCTCAAAAAATACTGAATACTTTACAGAATTGTTGGTAATCTTAGTAAGAGGTTCTTGTTCACTTGGCTGATGCGAAAAAATCGAAAATCATTGTATCTTCTTATTGTTTGACTTCAAAAGAATTGAAATATTATCCGCTATTATTTTATTCAGAATCCTTTCATAATTACATGCTTGAATATGTTACTTGTGTCTTTATTTGGCTAATGTAGACGAGCGAAATGCTAATAATGTCTTAAGTGCTGAATATTTCAGCATTCATTGGCGACAGGTCGCCTGTGAATGATCTACGTCTTTAATATTTTACTGCTATCGACATTTGAGTAGGCGAATGTGGCAAGGCTTTGTTCTCTTGCTCAAGATTATAATTTAAATTGATCAATGAAGGTATACTTGAACAAACCACACTTCTGCAGATTCTAATTGTGATTTACTGTGACGTTACCGGGTGTATAATTGAGCAAGATATTCAAAATTTATCCACTTACTGACGTAAGACAAATAATCTTGTACTAGTTCTTCCCACTATTATCTATTTACTTCTTTATTGGTTTGACAGCGATTAATAACGTCTTATCAAACAGAAGTTTGTCTCTATCATTTAACTAGTACTAACTGTCAAAAGATAAACTGCATGAAGTCAACAAAGGGAAAACATTGTATTGTTAGTTTTCTCTACTAAAACTTAGGCTTTTTTTATAAAACGTTAATGGAACTTACGAGTATCAAGCCCTATTATGAATTTTGTTTTTATCCTATTTCTCCTTCAAGCGTAAAAGTCAAAGCTCTTAGAAGTTACCACTTATACCAAAGTAATATTGTCTAAAACTTTCTTAATAACTAGTTCGATAAGTTTATCGAATTAGAGTTGTGAATTGACTTACGCCAACGCCTCAAATATTAACACAATAACAAAGACGCAATCAACAGGAACGTGGTCATTATTTCGAAGGCAAAGATCACACAACCTTGGGGGAGACAGTGGGTTAAATGGGGCTTTGGCTAAGGGAGATCTCCCGCCGGGCGAGGTGGTCATGCCCGGGGAGCGGCCGCGCTCCAACTGACTCAATTCGGAGCTTGTATATATGGTAGGATATTCCGAAAACTTCAATAGCGTGATTCAGGAATACCCGTGGCGCCATCTCTTGATGAGTAGCGGAAGGTCGCTACAGGGCGTTATGTCACTGAAACCATCCCGTTTGCCTTCCCCTTCGCCTAGATGGGCTCCGACTCTCCGAGATCTTTAGTGGAACACACCGGTAAACTCCTTGCGCTTGCGTTTCATGCGGACTCATCTCGGGAGATTCCATACTCTTCTAGCATAAAGCTTACAGCACACTGCTGCAGTCTGTTAACACATACACTATCTTCCACGTTTAAGTTCCTTGCACGTGACCGCTTACCTCAAGATATCCAACGGGTCCGCTGAAGGGGTAGTCGCCGAGTCGTCGCTCCTCGTCCAGGAACTTGCCTGCTTTGCCGTTGACCGGCGGGCAGAACAGGCCATAGTTAAAGCTTTCTTTTAGCTCCTGTAACAAGAGAAAAGACGACATGAGTATATGTTTCAAAGACGAAAGTAAGAGAAATTTAAATGAACATTAAAAGTCATAGTGTCATTAATATTAAATACCGTATAATCATTGAATCGAGTGGTGATAGCAAAATGTGTTAATACGAATGGATATAACGCATATATTTCAAAGCATTTGATGATATTTAGTTTTTTTGAGTTTTTATGGTTCTAAACATCCAATTACCTAGATAATCGTAATATTCCTTGCATACTCTGAAGCAGCGATACTCTAAGTGTGTTCCGCGGAACCCTAGGGTTCCACTATACTCCTGTAAGGGTTCCGTAAGAATTTAGAAAAAAATCAAAACACCTCTCTTTAGTCGACCGTTCTGACGCGGCGTATCAATTTACTATGCGGTACTATGTGGCCGTTTTTTTTTAAAAAATATTTCGGCTTTTTATTTATCAAAGGCGCCGACTCGAGTATTTTGACGATCGCGCCTTGACACTAGTCTAGTCAGTCGACGATTAGTGTTCGGAGCGATAAGTACTCTTCTACGCAGTAACGATCGTGTATTATTTCAACCACACCATCCTGACAGAATGGAACGTTGGCTTAAAGGCGTTAAAATATTTAGTTAGCTATCGCAATGCACAAGTAGGTGAAGCGCATACTATCGCTGAGAATTTAATAAAACTATGTGAGTTAGACATAACAAAAGTATGCTCGATGAAAAAACTGCAACAACATATTGGTGTGAAACAGGATTCTCAACCTATGCAGCCACGAAAACAAAATACCGCAATAGACTGGACGCTAAACCTGATATGAGATTTCAAATTGTCCTCTATTAAAGCTGATAAACCGATTGATGAAAAATAAAAAACAGTTTCATACCTCCGATTAGTTAATTTTTTTTCTTTGTCAATATCTTCTATTATTATACTTGTTATATTTATAAGTAAGTAATAAGTAACTGTTACATGGTAGGTACTTTTATTATTCTTATTAATAAAGAATACACTTTTAAAAACTATTGTTTTATTGTAGGGTTCCATCAAGTATATCACTTTCCAAAAGGGTTCCGTCACCAGAAAAGATTGAGAACCGCTGCTCTGAAGTATATTGGGAAGCATTTGACCTGTAAATTGGTTACTTTCCTTTAGTACTAGGAAGTAACGTAATAAATTTTCTTTACAATATTAACGGTTTTCTAAACTTTGTAGCGTATATTTGATCTAAAGTAAATACTACTGTAATATACGTTAGTGCTGTGATGCTACACTGTGATTTATTATGCGACAGGCGCTATAAATCCTCTCACCGATGCTGTTATTCTATTAAATGGGATTGCAATCCTGTTACAATTTGTAATTAATTGAAATTGGTATTTATAAGTCGATTTTGTGGTTTATTTATCAGATCGCCTACACTTAAGCAATTTATATTAAGTAGCGCGACAAAGCAATTATTTCGCGCTCCTGTTGCTTTGCTATTCGTTTTTAGGGTTCTATACCCGGAGGGTGCCAACGGAACCCTATTATTAAGCCTCCGCTGTCCGTCAGTCTGTCCATCTGTCTGTCATCAGGCTGTATCTCATGAACCGTGATGGCGAGACATTAGAAATTTTCACAGAAGTGCGAGTCGGTTTCCCGCACGAAGGGTTCCGTACCATTATCTATAAAAAAACGGCAAAAAAAATCTCGTTTGTTGTATGGGAGCCCTAGTTTAATATTTATTTTATTCTATTTTTACCACAAATACTATATAACATATATAACAACAAATACTAAAAATAGAATAAAATAAATATTAAACTAGGGCTCCCATACAACAAACGACATTTTTTTTTTTGCCGTTTTTTTATAGATAATGGTACGGAACCCTTCGTGCGGGAAACCGACTCGCACTTGGCAGGTATTTCATCATGATGAAGTGAAGTAAAGTAACATGTAGGCAATGTGATGTAGGTAAGTTATGTTAGGTTGTCATTGCTGAGTCCCTGTGGCTTCGGGATTAAGAATAGAGCTACGGTATCCCCTGCCTGATCGTAAGAGGCGACTAAAAGGGGGCTTCCGGGGTTGTGGGCGGTGAGAGTCGATCCGTCCAGCCAGCATCCCCAGGTAGGACGGCGGTGAGTGCGTGGCCGCATGGCCCGCATGTCGCCGTAAGCATCGGAAGGTGCAGGAGAGCACATCTGCTCTCCCAAAGATGGGCCCGTGCCGTGGGCCTCCGGCGTGGAGGACACCGGTGTGTTCCACTGGAGATCCCGGAGTCGTCCCCAAGCGCAGAGGCAGGCTACCGAGGGGGTTTTAGTGCAGTCAAATCATACATAACCCAGTATCCCCTCTTAAGGTGCCGGGTACATTTTTAAGGTTTCCCCCCGATACTAAAAAACAAAAAAGATAGTCGTTGCTGACCTATGGACCTTTACACACCAACAATAAACACACCGCAAATAAGTCTCAAGTCCTGTAGTAGCACGTACCTAGTTGCTCTGCCGCTCCGAAGGCTGATGGTTAGTTGCCTTATGGAAACTTCGAATTCTCGCTATTGGGGTCTTACAGCGCTGCTGTCTCTTGCAGACTGTCAGCCGTATTCAAGAAGCATACTTAAGTAAGCAGGAAACGCTATGCAAAGAAACGTGTGTTTGTTATGTTAAGCAATCGATTCATGTCGATTTTGACAAACGCATAGTAGCAGGCGCATAGTACATTATTCTTAGTCTAAGAGCAGGCGTCTCTCTACTCAAGTATCGTCTTTGAATCCGTTTAGATGAGCCTATGCATTGGCGAGCACTATGAGACCTCATAGTATTGTTTATGAATACGGGTGTGTTATTATGCTGAGTTAGATAGCTTTTCGCGGCTCACTGCAACGCATTTAAATATTGTTTGTTTTTGTTTATGTATTTTAACTGTACTTTTGTATGTATATTATTATGTTCAGTGATGTATAGTCACGTATAAAGTTACTTTCTTTCTTTCTTTCTATTGCACGCTTAATATGAGATTCTTAGTTTTCGCAAGTGTCTCAGCTTGTTTATTGCAAGATAATACCAAAGAAGCGCGCATGGCCCGGCGGTTAGCGTAGAACGCAAACGATCTATGCAACTAAGCAAAACGGGCGCGGTCGGGTGTGAGATGGGTGACCGCTAGTGGCAAAAAATTCATGCGCGTTTCCGTGCTTCGGAGGGCACGTTAAGCCGTCGGTCCCGGTTGTTGTCGATGGATAACAGTCGTTAAACCTTGTCGGAGGCCTTGTGGGCGGTTTGAAAACATCCGACAGCGGGTTGGCCACTAACCCGCATCTCCACCAACCCGCATTGGAGCAGCGTGGTGGAGTAAGCTCCAGGCCTCCCCAATAACGGGGAGAGACCCGTGCCCAACAGTGGGACGCAAAAAGGGTTGCAGCCAATACCAAATAAATAACCTAACGTCTTTACCTCTTAGCCCTCATACGGAGGAGACCTACATATTTGCGAGTACCTCAGTACCAATTAACACTACGAGTGCCAAATAAGGTAAATAAAAATTAAAGATAGAGCAACGCAATATATCAATGTCAGCTTCTTAATTATAGCTTTAATGCGTTAATGCAATCCTAACTATTCTGCGAAGGGATATTAATGCTCTCGTATTTTAATGGTAAAATAAGAGTGCGTCTCGGTAGGGTTCCCACATGACTTCAAACATCCTGAGTGATTTATGTATTTGTTTCTGAAAACGTTTTACTTAAAATTATTTGACTTGTAAGAAGTTTATAGACATGAAGATATACATATGTATAACTTTGAATATTTTAAAGCATGACACAATGGAACTATGTATAGGAATAGAATTTATTAATAATTTGGATTTGTGGACTCTGACAAAGACAAATACTTTTATTTGCACAAATATGGGTGTTTACAAAGGTGTTTTTATACATTTGGTTCGCCATATTTACCTTCATGAGGTATGAAAATATACAATGATAAAAATATAAAACGAAAAACTTAACTATAACACATTTACGAAACGTAATTATTGTAATATTTGCAATAATTAAAAACTTAACTAATTACAAATGACAAATATAAAAAGTACAAATGGTGTAATTTATTTTATTATTATTATATTACTTTTATCATTAGTTTTAATGTGTCTTTTAATTGATAATTTTTGTTTATTTTTCGGATCGGATCCGATCGTTGGCTTTGCGCACCCATATAGCAGGATTTTTGTACACTGAGAGGAACAAAAGCCGACGGAAAAATAACCTCCCTGATTGTCTGATTCTATGTACCTATATAAAAATGTTGTATTGTAAATACTCTCCAGCAAAAAAACAATAAACAATTAAGATAATATCTTATTGTTGCCATTTTCCGAGAGAAGTATGTTGTATTTGCAGTGGGACAATTTAGTTAAATTTAGTAGTTATATAAAATTTTAAAATAGCAAAAGGCTTCATATTTACTCTGCTTAACATAATATTTATTCAACAGAATTCAGTTTTATACTACTCGTGAGTGTCATGGATACACACAAAAAAAAGAACTTTAAGTTCATCAATTATTATAATGTAGGTATATACAACCGCTGAGATTCAAATTAAAATCATTTATTGCAGGACAAGGTACAAAATATAAAGATGTAACAAACATGTAGTGCTCTTATCCTAACTCGTATAGGGTTGCAATTATGTCAAATATATTTAAGCATACATAACAAACATTAAAGTTAAAAAATAATTATGAAATCGTTTATTAGATTCAAATTAAACTAAAACAATAAATCAAACTCGGGACCTCTTTCACGGCACACCTTTATAGCGACATACGTCTCGACAGGAACGAAACGTTAAAAAGGTAATAAAGCTAAGTACCATAAAATGTACTGTTTTAAGTAACTTAATAAATTAAAAGCCTTTAGTCGATCATTTTATTACAACCATTACAACATTGATGGTCGAATTAACCTCAACAAATGAGACCATTCCGTAGTGAATGTACATCGTGTAACGGTAACATTTGGCGCCAGAATCGGCCCGAACAACCCAGTAGCCAGTTTCCTCTAGGATCACAGATTAATAACTATGATACAGTGCAGCGCCAACAACAGCTCACTTTAAGTTATAACAGGAAGCGTGTGATAATGGCGGTGTTAGCGAAATGTGTGCTTCAGTTAACGTATTGCGGTATGAAATATTTCAATGTACTGATAAAGTTAGCTGAGAAACTGTTGTTCCGATGTTACGTTGATATTGCATTTGATTAAATAATAATAAAATAATGAATAAGTAAAAAGTAGAAGAATTTTCTTTCACGCCTTGCAAACCACCTTTCGTTGCTTTTCAGACTGTCTTGTGGTTGACTGGCAGAGAATGCTTTTAGCATTAAGTCCGCCCTTGTTCTTGTACGTTTAGTATAAGGTCAAAAAGTTTAAATAAATAAATAAGAAAATTAAATAACGCAAACACAAAGAAAAATACGCTAACACTCAGTCCGAGCAGAGCTTTAAACGTGTCATCCTTTTTAACAATCTGGCAACTCAGATAAAATAAAAAACTTTATTTTATCTGAGTCTGGCAATTAAACCTTTCAATCAAATTCAGTCTAGTATGGCTATTGACTTATTTATTGCGTGGTCTGCAAGGATTATAACAAAACAAGCATATGGCACTATATCAAACTTTTTATTTAAAAAATATTATTACAAAAACAAATTTTATTATATAACGAATCGTGAATGTAACTTAACAGGACTATTTACTGCCAGCACTCCTCACGGTGCATAGTTGATGATGCTCATGATATGCGCCGTAAGTAGTGCCGGTAGTAAATATTAAGTAAGTACAAAAAATCGTTTGCAACTTGAACCTTATATTTTTATAATTACAGTGATATATAGTGATATACATTAACAATAACATTAAACAACACCGGAACAAACATTATTTTCGTACTGAACTTCGGCAGCACCTGCTATTTCGATTATTATTTTGTTAATAACAAGAACATTACTATTTTCCTATAAATTATCATCTAATTCACGAAGTTCAGCCTCAGCGAATAATTTTGCTAAAGATACTTTCATATTAGCTTGATTCCGTGGCGATAGAGCTTTGAACGTTTTAGCGTAGCTCATAAACAAATAATCAGTGCTGTCGTTTTCTTCTCTTCTTTTCTTAGGCTTAAAATAGTTGATATCGTTATCATCCTCGGATTCTTCATGATGCGGTGATTCGGAAGGTTCACTTTTTATTGCAGATTCAATTGAAGATTCCGGAGGTTTCGTTTCAGTGATAAAGTGTACCAAAGTTGGCTCAAATTGAGAGGGAGTTGCCTGTTGTACAATTAAGGACGAATGTGTTGATGTTTCAGATGACTTAGATGCGGATCTTACTCGTTTTTTGGTGGCGGCTATTGCGTCTAAATATTCATCCAAAAATGACAATGCCGAACTCCATTTATATGTAGAATAATTCCTGCGGTAATCAGAGCAAATCCCTTTTAATTGTTTTTTGTGACGAACGTATCCATCTCTTAGTGATCGCCATATGAATTTCGCTTTAGTACCTGAAATGATTGTTACGATTAAGCACTTGCTAATATTATGTTATGCACATGGACTGAAAATTTTAACCTTAAACACTGCCTGCAAGACAGAGTGTGAATTGTCTTTACACAAAGTTGACAAAGTAAACGACAAAGTGACGCCAAAGTAGTTAACGTTCCAGGCTACAGCTACATAAATATAAAATAAAGAAAGTACACTAAACTTGCCTTCAACGCCGGTCTCCTCGCCGATTTTGTTCCAAATCTGCGATTTATAACAATTGTTTAGATATTCGTTATGGCTCGGATTGTACAAGCACTCGTGCAGCTTGACAAGTTCAATCAATTTGGATCTATCTTTGGAGTTCATTGCATTTAATCCAACGTTAAGTTTTGTGAAATACCAAGTTGTGTTGCGTACGTGAGCAGGCTAGCGTACGTGTGCCCTCCGGCTCGGCTCTGAGCCAATAGGGAGAGAGAAATAAAATTCAACGTCACCTTCACGTGTTCGCGACGTTGCCGCTCCGATCCTTGCGTGCGACGTGCGTTCGGCTTGGCATCCAGCCGCGCGTGTTCAGCGGTATTGTGATTAACGCTGCGGGCATGCGCGCGACCGGTGCGACAAGACACGCTACGCTTAAGCGCAACGCGCATGTGGCGTGTACAATATTTAGGAGAAAATAAACGCGTCTTTGACTCCATGATAACGCTCTTAGTATTGTTTAGTTTGTTTCGTTTGCTCCTTTATTTAAGAAATTAGACCAATGTTATCTAACTACATATTATGGTTTCCCATTTTTATAGCTTTTATAAAGTTGGCTGCATGAACCTATTAAAAAAATGTGATGCTTTTCAACATTAACAGTATTACTTTGAATTGGTACTGTTTTGGACATCAGAACAGACCTCTAATTCGGAAATTAGGTACTTAAGGTCGGACTTGAGTAAAGTTAACATAGCAAGTGTGAGATGTAGGCCTGTTGTTGTATTTATTGCTATTTTCTGAAATACTTACATATTTTCCAAAAATTCAGTCTGAATTGGCTTGCGTTTGTTTTTTCGTGCGTTTATTTGCTAAGGTTCGTAGTTATGCGGTTACTGTACTCTACATGTATTTTCCTTACGGGTGGGTCCACGCCTTATACGGCATAATTTTTATCTTTCACTGCATTGTGGGCGCGATCGCAACGATACAAGACGCTTTTAGGGTTTCGCAAATCAAAAGTAAAAAAGGAACGCTTAGCAGCGCTATCCGATCGCCTTTTTCAGAACCACATAGAGCTAGATTTAAAGTTGTAATTAATACGAATATAATATTATCAGATCTAAAGTTGTTAGCAGCTCTGTGAATATAATAAACCTTAGTTAACGCAGGTAATAAAATAATTAAAATAAAATAAAAAGGCAGCGTCAGATATTTATGCATTTCACAAAGATACTCGTATCGAAGCATGTAGTTACTTCATGTTACCACAATACAAGGAGCGCCTGCCTTTATGTTACAATTTGGTACGAAGCAAGGAATATAGGCAGCACAAGTGAAGGGAAAAACCTAACATCACAAAAAAATTATTTTGCTTTGTTTATTTTTGTGTTACCTAAGTATTTCAAGGATACTTGTAGTGTTTCCGTATTCTGTATATCATTGAATTATTAACACAATAAGTACCTACAAAGTAAGTAACAGAATAGATATTTTTAAAATGGCGGCTCGCTAGCTATACCAACCATAGACTATCTAGCTATAATCTCTGGTATGCCTCTTTGACTAGTTGTTGCCAATTGCTTTCTTTTAGGCTAGTCGCATAGTCTCCACCAACCCGCATTGGAGCAGCGTGGCTGACTGACTGCTATTTAACTATTTACTCCAGTAAACTAGTACTATTTACTGGAGTAAATAGTTAAATAAAGAGTCAGTTAGCTACGCTGCTCCACGCTACTCCAGTAAATAGTTAAAGAGTCAGTTTTGAACTACGAACATAATCTTTTATTTGACAAGCTCCAGGCCTGCCCAATAATGGAGGCAGACCCGTGCCCAGCAGTGGGGCGCAAAAAGGGTTCCAGCCAGTACGTATGTACCTTGATACGACAGGTTATATTGAATGCTTTACGTATACATAATCAATCCATTGATCAGCCTTTTATAATCCACTGCTGGACATATGCCTCCCCTCCCCCTTCACCCTAACGTAAGCTCTGCCCTTTAAATACAGCGCCTTCTTCCTGTCTTCTTTAGGTCGTCGTTAGTCTACCTATTTGGCGGGATGCCTTTTGGCCCCGATTCGAGCACATTTCGTCCTCATCGATTGTAAATTATACATAATTGTTTTTTTTGTACTAAACCCTAGGTGCGATTTCGGCTCGCACTTAGCCGGCTTTAAGTCACAAAAATATAAACGTGATTGCTCTTGGTCGCGGCCTGGACCAACCCTACGGACGCTTTGGTATTTGAGAGGAGTCCGTTAGTTTTAGGAGCGGACACATTCTCATATCGCACCATTATTATAGTACCAAATTTTTTGTTTTTCAACGCATTTCAGTATTCATATACGGTTGGGCACAGGTCTCTCGGATTTAGGCTGGAAATAGAATTTCGGGTGATGTACATCAAACTCCGTGTAGGTGGACATCATGCTTGTTAGGAACTTTGTGTATAGTAACTGCATGGCCCGGCTGTTAATGTAGAACGCAAGCGATTTATGCAACTAAGCCAACGGGCGCGGTCGGGTGTGAGACGGGTGACAGCTAGTGGCAAAACAATTTCACGCGCGTTTCCGTGCTTCGGAAGGCACATTAAGCTGTCGGTCTCAGTTTTTGTCGATAGATAACAGTCGTTAAACCTTGTCGGAGGCCTGATGGGTGGTTTGAAAACTACCGACAGCGGGTTGGTCACTAACCTGCATCTCCACCAACCCCCATTAAAGCAGTGTGGATCGGATTTAGGCTGGGAATATAATTTCGGGTGGTGTACATCAAACTCCGTGTAGGTGAACATCATGCTTGTGAGGAACTTTGTTTGTAATAATTGTCAGTCACGCACGATGATGGAAAACATTGAAATGGAATATACGTAACAGTGTTTTACGCCAGCGATAATTAAGCACATAACTTATAAGAGATGCACGCCGGGGTTTGAACCCGTAAGCCGTCGGAGACTTATTTTTTAACCACTCGGCTATCGCTTCTTACTGCTCTGCTACTATTTATGATGTATCACAATATGTCTGTTAAATAATTGTTTTATATTTTTCACATGTGACTGAGTCAATGGCAGTAATATTTTCTCAGCTGTTATATTCGCGTTACTTCTCGAGGTCGAAGGATATTGCTTTTGAAGAACAACTAAAGTAATATCACCTGAAAATTTTACTTGAAATGTAATTTATACATACCTGCAAAGATTTTAAATGGATTGGTATACTTAGGACATCTAAAAAAATGAAACTACGTTTGTGTCAGAATATAGAAAAGAAATGGATCCTTTACGACAATCGGAAGTGATCATCACAATGGCTTAACCCTGGAGAACCGGCAAAACTTTCCCTAAGCGAAAACTGACCAAAAAGAAGATTCTGGTTAGTGTTCGGGGGACCAGTGCTGGTGTTATCCACTACAGCTTCTTGAGATCAGGCCAGACGATTACTGCAGACTTGTATTGCCAATAATCCTCCAATTGCTCCGTTTCAAGAGATCATTACCTAAGCTACGCTTTGCACGTAGGTAATCTCGAATACCTTCAAACTCTCCCAACACATATAGGATCATATAGCAAAACGGAACGATAACTATTTCTGTGACCTACTAACATAGCATTGAAGTCAGTTCAAAAGAAACAACCAATAATAAAAAAACTGTTTTTCATGTAGATAGGCTTCGATGATGAAAGTATATTGGCTCCTTTGTGGAGAATCGAAAAACTATTTGGATATTTTCCTTTTGTGTTCTAAATGTAATGAAAGAGCAGGCTAGCTATGTATTATCTGAAGCACATAATTCAGCCCACTATAATGCCCACATAAAATTATGGTAAAAAGGTGGACTTAAAGTTAGCAGCATTCTTTAGGTAAAACAGAAATCATCAAAAACAATATAGAACCGTATTTTTGGGACTTAACTAGTACACATGGTTAGTTACAAACGATGATGGCAGGGTATTTTACTGCCAAAGAAATAAACGATTCTAGCTGGCTGCAACTCTTTTTTGCGTCCCACTGCTGGACACGGGTCTCCATTAATAATAGGGGAGTCCTGGAGCTTACACCACCACGGTGCTCAAATGCGGGTTGGTGAAATGGAGACATACTCGTATAGTGGTTTCTTTTGTCGGTGTCCTAGATGAAAGCAGCCCTCAAAGATCCTTTTGCAACATCTAGCAAATTCTAATTTCGAGTAAAGTCTCGCAACATTAATAGCGGTGTGGGAAACAGCGAGAAATCAAACCTGCGACAACTCGCGTGACCCACTAACACGGGAGACGTCAGCTGTCGACAACTGCATTGTATGCAAAGCCGCTTAATTGTATCTCCGAACAGGAACTGCCTACGTTCGATACGGTTATCCCAATTGTATGATACGACACGACAAAGTTTGATAATTATTAAAACCGGCCAATGCGCGTCGGACTCACGCACGAAGGGTTCCGTTATTTTTATAGTGGTAACTATAAAAATAACATTTATTGTATGGGAGCCTTGTATTAAATATTTATTTTATTCTATTTTTAGTATTTGTTGTTATAGTGGCAACAGAAATATATCATCTGTGAAAATTTCTAATATCCACCACGATTCATGAGATACAGCCTGATGACAAACGGACGGACAGCGCAGGCCTAGTATTAGGGTCCCGTTGGCACCCTTCAGGTACGGAACCCTAAAAACTAATACCCGACTTCGTAATGGTGATATATGAGTTGATCACAAACATGATGTGTGTAACTTTGTTCTTTTCCGAGAGTTGAAAATCCAACTTATGATTCGATTTTGATGATCAACAAATTGCTATTCGCTTCCAAGATACAACTGTGTCTGTCAATGTCTTACTATCGCTACAATAGTAACATAAAAGGGGATCTGTAAATGGTAACTAACTAATCTACACTCGTCGTGTCGTGGTCGAGTCGTGTGTATATAAAAACTTTAGGGTTGGATGGATGCGACACTTTGAGACCAAACCAGTTTGCGATAGGAAATCTAAAGCGACATTGTTGAGAAGATTGAATACTTATCTTAAACGTAATGAGCATCGAAAGTTTAATCTGTCACTTAAAGTGTTTTAGTTCTCGCACTTTTTCGGGCTATTTATGGTAGGTTGGTAACTAAAAAAAAACCCGGTACAATTAAACTTTTTTTAACTATGGTAATTGTTTTGGTATTTGTGTACATCTTTAATTTCATTCATCATGGTACAAGTAAATAAATAATAAATAACTTCACACTCACAGCCCCACAGTAGGGTAGATATACCCTGTGTCGTGGGTGCCATGGAAAATTGGACACACACAAAGACAGAAACACAAACGCCTAGACCGAGAACAGAATTTTTAAAATCATTCAAATTTCTGCTTCGCCGGGAATCGAACCTGGAACCCACCGATCGGCAGTTCGACATGGTAACCATTACACCTTGCGGGTCATCAATTTCACAAATCCATGGTACCCTACTTATTTGGAAGGCTGTTACAAGGGACAGAGATCTAAATAATGTATCATATCGCATATGTGTTTCTAATATCTTTGGTGTCCTGCGACCTTGTCCGCTTGGATAGAGACTTGTAAGAAAGAAAGAAAGAAAGAAAGAAAGAAAAATTATTTATTTGCGCAAATATGGGTATTACAGATGTTGTTTTATATATTTTAAATCCGCCATATTTACCTCAGTATGGTATGCAAATATTTTTAAAGAAATAAAAAAATACTATTTTATATTAAAGAAATCAAAATATACTTAAATCTATCTATATAACTAATTGACTTAAATCTAAATAACAAATTTATTTGTTATGTTGACAAACCATGTTATTTATTTATTTATCCCATATTTTGCGTTTTTTTTATTTAGTAGTTTTTTTATTTAGTAGTCAGAGATATCTTAATTAATTTCTATTAATAGTAACGTAATCCCTACTAATATTATAAATCCGAAAGTAACTCTGTCTGTCTGTCTGTTACGCTCTCCCGCTTAAACTACTGAAGTAATTGTAATGAAATTTGGAACATATATAGCGGACCCTGGTGATGGTTTTTAGCCTATGGGAACCTACGGGTCCACGCGGGCAGAGCCGCTGGCGGAAGACAAGTTTAAAATAAACTTATACATTTTATAATCGTCAGCTCAAAACCAGTTTATTTACTACAGTAGTTTCAGTATTAAAGATTTCGAAGTAAATAGTAAAGTTTAACAGAAGAGCTATTAAACCCAGAAACGTACACTATTCAATAAAGAATACTGTTATAAAAGAAAGAAAAATAAAACAAAAAGGTTGTCCGAGTATGGCAGTAAATATCCGAGTAAGCAATTAATTTATAGCGGTCAGCATGGTGCAGTAATTGATGTGCGGCGCGAGTTGAGTTACTGCGAAAAGCGAGCAAGGTTTAGTACCAGTTCTACAAACGACGTACTGGAGTCTGGGCTTAGAGCATCAAGGTATGACAGGTATGACACCCATCATCACACAGACGCCTTTACGGGCGAACCCCTCGTCCCAACGTCCATTCCATGCACAATGTGCCTTCTAGTTATACAGCTAGTGTCTCTGTGTGTGTCGGTGTCAGTGTTGACAGTGTATAGAAAATGACGTTGTTAATTGAAATTGACATAATTTTGA
Organism: Pyrgus malvae; assembly: GCA_911387765.1. Taxonomy (NCBI): domain Eukaryota; kingdom Metazoa; phylum Arthropoda; class Insecta; order Lepidoptera; family Hesperiidae; genus Pyrgus; species Pyrgus malvae. The sequence continues at coordinate 24,294,877 of OU426953.1, forward strand.
AAAGATTTGAAAGAATATTTGTAAATGTGTGACAAAATTACACACATTTTAATTTTGTCACACATTGACAAATATTCTTTCATCGCTACAGAAGCATACATTACATTACGTTCTTGCCCCGCTCCAGATTTGGCACAAAAATTATGTATCGAAGTGAGGCGCTATGCCGTCTCTACTGAAGGGTGAGTCAGTAACTTTGATGCTCTAATAGTCTGGGCTACATATACTTAAGTAACTGACCACTTCTCGACAAATCAGCCTTTTTTTTGTTTTTTTTTCAACCTTTTTTTTATGTCCCACTGCTGGGCACAGGTCTCCTCTCACTAGTGAGAGGGATTTAGGCCATAGTCCACCACGCTGGCCAAGTGCGGATTGGTGGACGTCATGCTTTCGAGAAATTATGAATTCCTCTCAGGCATGCACGGCGATGGAGAACATCGTAATCAATTAAATATCACGATATTTTTCATCACTGTGGAGCAGCGATAAATGCGCACATTACAAATTTCTTTGTCAGAGGTGCGCGCCGAGGATTTGAACCCGGGATCGATCGCGTCGAAGACCGCGGATTTATACCACTCAGCCATCGCTGCTCGAAAAAACAGCCTGTGACAGATAAAAGAAGGGCATACATACATATATAAATTCAATGAATATCTCTTCAGGTATGCCTTCGGAAGTAATAGATTTATTGCGGTCAGCTGGGCTGCAACCCTTTTTGCGTCCCAATACTGGACACGGGTCTCTTCCCATTATTGAGGAGACCTGGAGCTTACTCCACCACGCTACTCCAAAGCGGGTTGGTGGAGATGAGTGTTAGTAGCCAACCCGCTGTCGGATGTTTTCAAACCGCCCATAAGGCCTCCGACAAGGTTTAACGACTGTTATCTATCGACAACAACCGGGACCGTCGGCCTAACTAACGTGCCATTCGAAGCACGGAAACGCGCATGAAATTCTTTGTTACTAGCGGTCACTCATCTCACACTCGACCGCACCCGTTTGGCTTAGTTGCATAGATCGTTTGAGTTCTACGCTAACCGCCGGGCCATGCGCGCTTCGCGGTCAGCGTCATAGCTGTCAGCGCGGCGCAGTAACTGAAGTGCGGCGCAAACTGAGATTTTTGCGGAAAACGACAATTTGAGCGGCGATACAAGTTTATCAGACGAGCTACAATTATTCGTCAAAAGTATACATGCAACATATAAGAACATAAAACAAAGACTTTGACAGTGTATGAAGGGAAGCAACCAGTATTTTTAGTAGCGTTATAGCGGTATAACTGACGTGTATTTTACTGACTTGACGGGGTACAGACTACAGTGAACTTCCGAGTTTCGATGCCAGTCTAACAAACACGAACCAGCTGACCACATACGATAGATAGAAGAAAAAAAGAGGTTGACCGCGTGCCGTAGTCGTTGGAAAACAATTAATTAGTGATCAGAGCGGCGCAGTAACAGATGTGCGGCGTGAATTGAGTTGAAGGCAGTGGACTGCAAGCATTTGGATTACGGCGCAAATTCAGTAGACGAGCTGTTGAGCGAGAGCCAAACTGAACATTGACTAAATAATTGGACCTGCAAACTAGCGAACTAATTTAATTTATACTTATCAAACTTCTGAACTCTTCTTGAAACTTATTTGGATAAATAAAAAGTATGGCTTTTATGGTTGAACAGTGTATAGAACTGGATTTTCTTGTCTATATTAGTCGCATATACAATTTTCTTTATCCAGCAATGGCTCCCTTATAATTCCATGAACCATTAAACAACCATTATAAATGGATTCAATATTCCTTACCATATTTATAAATTATGGATTTATTTTCTAATAATTGTAAATTTATTCAGTTGAACTAAGTATATTTTATTTTCAACCCTTTTTATGTCCCACTGCTGAGGTCAGATTTCTTGGAATTATGAAGGATTCAGGCAAAGTCCAACACGCAGGCCAAGTGTGGGTTGGTGAATGAAAATCTTTAATACTCGTAATATAAAACAATAAAACCTTTAAGGTGACTATTGCAATCCTTGTAGCAGAAAACCAAAAAACTTTTGTATTACTTAGAATTACATTTTATTGTTATCCAAATATCTCACTGATGAGCACAGAAATAAAACCATAAAAAGTTGTATCACATACATACGTAGTGTACCTACCTATTAATGTAAGTATTGTCTTATATAGTTCGAATGTGCCAACTAACTTTACTCTTGCTTCATACAACTTAAGAGCATTAAGTACCTATCTAGATTAAAATAATAACAGTGTGTAAATTTATAATCTCAGTCATTACTAGTAATTTAGTAAATCATCAATTGTATATAATTTGACATTTAATAGTGTTTTTCTGTGACACTTGCATCTTTGCGTGCGAAAGAAATACCCGATTAAAGTTCAGTCTGAACGATTACTTAAAGCCAGAAGAAACAATGGTTCGTCCTAGGTAGGAAATATTTTGTAGCTTGGCTGCAACGCTTTTACGTCCCACTGCTGGGCACGGGTCCCTCCCTTATTGGGGAGGCCTGGAGCTTACTACACCACGATGCTCCAATGTGGGTAGGTGGAGGGTCATTTTGTAGCTTAAGGGTCTACAATCTACATGGTACAACGGCAGCTGAGCACGGCAGGACCAATTTATATAGTGAGTTTCTCGGTTGAATCGTAATACCTATCAGCCCCCGGAACTTAAGAGCATACGACAAATAAATAATAGTTTTAAAAACTAAAAAACACACTTTTATAAGAAATCCAACTAAAAAGAATGAGAATGAACGACTCTGAAAGAGTCGGATACAAACATACAAACATACATACAAGTGAAGCTAGTATAAAGCGTGTAAAAAGACTAGAAAATTTTATTTATTTATTAGAATCAAGTCATAAAATTTGTGGATAAAGCTGACCTGTAGCGATCACTTCATACCACGTGGATTGCATACTCCTGCATTACTGGAAAAAACTAACCTAACACCTCCAATTCAACATAATAAAGACATGCAATTTTGATTACAAATTGGTGTTTAACCTAAGCTACGTCTCATACATCTTGAATGATTCAGCATTAAAGTATGTATCACGATGACTGCGGCCCTACGATATGTAGTACAGAGAAAGTTGTACAATACAAGCGAGGAAGTACATAATATATATTCCTATAGAAAAAGTCTTGAGTGAACAATGTCGTAGCTTGTAAGCAGCACAAATTGATAAAGCGCGAATCGTACTCGTAATGTCAAGGTGTTAAATAATGTATATAGGCTTATGTACAGTTACGGCGATTTACCCGTTGAATATTTATCTTCAGGCAAATCATTAGTGTTGCCAACCTGTAATTTACGTTAGAGCTTTTTTCACTATAGTATTTCTTGAAACTTAGGTATTATGAACACGTAAGAGACAGTGCACTTGCACAACAATACCTAGATCAGTCCGATCTAGGGCTAAAAAATAAATTCAGATACTTTTAATGAGCTATCAAAAAGTGTCGTCCTCATACATTTAGTATGAGAAAACAATTTGTCACGTCACATATCAATTATCATTCATAGTCAAGTGACAAATTATCCTGCTTTCCAAGCGTGGTTTAGTGCAACCTTCTTAAGGAATGCATTTAATTTTTTTTGTGCATAATGTCAAAGACCCTATTATACACTCATCACTCGCATTTCTACCTTATTGGAAACAAAACCTACCTGCAGGTTGCAGGGCTAACCATACAGGTATTAAAAAATATGCACACAAAACAAATTTTTAAAATATACTTGAACAACATTTTCTTGTAAACAAAAATTAAGCGACATTAAAATCGTTAGTTGTTACGATTTTTTAATAGTATTTAGACTAGAGATGAAACGGATAGCAGTTTGGCCGGATACCGGATACCGGATATTCGGCCAACCATGTGGCCGGATTGCCGGATATTAGGTCGTCAAATATCCGGCAGTACTTAGCCGTTTCATGCATCGCACATACACACACACTTGCGTTATTTATGAAGAGAAGTGAAACCGCTTGCTACCTTTCAATGCAAAGAAATTAGTATAATTCACCAAAATTTGCCCTTAGTGCAGTATGAGTACTAATTAATTAATTTTTTTTCTATCTGTGATTAAAAATTAAAACTAATTATATTTCTTAAGTGATACTAAGACTTATCTAAATAAAGCAAATAATTACCTAAAAATATATATTTTTTATCCAAATTTTTTTAATTCGGTGGGATGCCGATCCGGCCGAATAGTAGATATACGGTATTCGGCCGGATAGTAGTAAGGCTGCCAGATAGGCCGGATGCCGGATAGTTACCGGATATCCGTTTCATCTCTAATTTAGACCAATCATAGCCTTCACACATAACAGCTACGTAGGCAAAGTACCGTGCTAATACAAGTTTACTAAACGAATAGTGCCCCTTTATTACCTCTGTTACGTTCAAACATTACTTTATAATGTTCAACACGCATTAGGGGCGCCGCACACGAAACGGCTCTTTGTCCAGCCCTGACAGCAAAACTTAAGCTGCGGTTACATTACTGCGATTTGCGAAGCGGAACGGAGGACTTTTTGACACAGATTTTTCTTTAATCACCGACAAAATGAGACTACTAAGTACGAGTATACGTTTATTTATGTCAGGTACCTTGCCAATGCTTTCAATAACTGGCCCGCAGTAACTGTAACTGTGCTCAGTAACTGCACGCAGGGATATAATATGCTCGGTGGACTGCATACGTCCCTGAAGAAATTTTCATAGCTCTCAGGTCTTCTGTTATCGTTGATCAACTTTAGGTAAGAATGTTTTCAAGACAGCCCTTATATTCACATATGCGATAGATTATCACGGTATTGGTTAGTTCAGAGTAATATGAGCAAATGTAAGACATTCCATTAGCGAGTATTCTACTGAAAAGTATTTTATTTTTAGATCGCCGATTCTAAAAGTAGCTATACATATAGTGTGGCTTGGCCGAAATCGCTATTGTAGCCTCCGCCTAATAGGCAATTGGCTCAGTTTTCGTATAATAACGATAGTTATCGAGACACTGCCATACCTGGACATTTCTCCGGGACCGCAAATAATAACAATAACGGCGCAGGCCCGGTGTGCCCTCGATAGCTGGGCTTATTAGCCAGTAATAAAATTTAATAAAGCCGCTTAGTCTCTGGTGGTACTTTAAGTACTTTTACGATAAATAGATTTTTGTATGGATATACGAGTAGAAAGCTTGCTCAGCAAGTGTTGGTGGAGACTTTTATGGACTGTCGAGTACAGTGAAATTAAATATAGATAACAATATTAACTAAATAAAAGATTGCAATCATGTCTATTGTTTTTTATTTAGACAGAAATGAGAGATGATAATTCAGTGAGCTAATGAAAATCCCATATAAAACAAAGACTACCGAATTCTCCAAACAAACTAGGACTAATGAAACTGTAAAAAACGTAAAACAGCGCACCAGTGCTCATTCCTTTTGCGAACAGCTAATAGCTGCTTGTACATCTTATCCCTATATAAATTATAGACTACTAATATAGCTTCTAAATTTAATTTAAAAAAGCAATGATAACACTTTAAGATTATCAAAATAGTGACTTGAATGTCCAATTTAAATTTGTTCCATTGCAGTGACAGTTCTATCTACCTTATTAAGCTTGTACTCTCATTTAGGTACACAGTACAACGAACAGCACAGTCGGCGTGAGTCCCGGTGGAGCATATCCTTATTTGCTGAGCGGCCGAGAGACACAGCCGATATACCGATGTAGACCGCCCTTCGACGCAAGGTACACGCGCTAGTGGAAACAGCTTATAATTACGAGTGAATAAGCACTGAGACAAGCCTATTTCAAATGCTCTACATATTTTAGAATTAAGGAAGCGCACATGGCCCTGTGGCTGGCGTAGAACACAAGCGATCTATGCTGCTAAGCGAAACGGACGCTACAGGGTAAATATGGATAACTCAGGAGTGATAGATACAAAAGATATGATTTATGAATCAGTCCGTTTCCATCAATCACTCTTTATATCTGTTCTCATCTGACTCTATCACTGTATCGTTATCAACTTACCCTCTCAAGATCTATAACGTTCGGGATTCGGGAGTACTTATTACAAAATATACAGTATCACTTATAAATAACAAATAGATACCTAGAAAGAAACAGCAGCCCAATAAATCAGAAAGATACCTAAAGTAACAGCCAAGCAAAGTGCAAACAGCTGTAGGTTTATCTATCACTTTTACTGATTTACTGACTAGTTTGACTAGCGAGCGAGCCACGCTGAGTGAGTGAGTGAGCAGCGCAGTGCAATGCGCTGCGTGCGTGTCGTGCACGCGACCGTGAGCAACTGATATATATATAAAAGAGACTACATATCCCAGTGATCGAAAGATACATATCAATCTTTTCTTTTCAGTGACACACAAAGATAATGGTGACACATTTCGCTCATGTCCACTACTGGGTATAAGGAAGATGGGTAATCAGTAGTGGCAAAATTTCATGCGCGTTTATGTGCTTTAGACGGTTCGTTAAACCGTCGGGCACGGTTTTATCGATAAATAGCAGTCGTTAAACCTTGTCGTTTAAAAACGTCCGATAGCGGATTGGCCTCTAACCCGCATCTCCGTTAACGCTCGAGCAGCGTGGTGGATTAAGCTCCAGACCTTCCCAACAAAAAGGAGTTAGACCCGAGCCTTATTTTTAAAAATAACGATATACTACTATAAACATTTCTCTTATGCTTTACACCGTATCCTCTTGTTAATTAACTGTCGTCCGTCCGTCGCAGACTCGCAGCCGGAAACTTTTAACTAGCTACATATTATAGCACGCCCATAACGCGGTTATTTCCGGACGCACGACAAACTTCCCGATCTGGACGCAAATTGTTAACCATCCAATTATTAGTTTTGGGTAATGAATTTCGGGACTAATTATGGTATTCAATTCATAGGTTGGTTTGGATTTCATTGTTACTTGCATTTGGAAATACTATTACTCTTATAGTTACTTTGTGTTCAATGAAAGCGATTAAAATGTTTTAGAAAAGCTAAGTTCGAAACGTTGGTTTCTCATTGAAATTGAAACTAATTGAAATGAATAATTCTTTTTTATTTGTTTAGGAAGCTCGACATATTTTTGTTTGTTTTGTGAGTATAATCATGCTTTTAAAACCAACTGTAGCGACCTTCCGCTACTCAATAAGAGATGGTGCCACGGGTATTCCTGAATCACGCTATCGAAGTTTTCTGAATATCCGACCATATATACAAGCTCCGAATTGAGTTAGACGAAGCGCGGCCGCTCCCCGGGCTTGACCACCTTGCCCGGCGGGAGATCTCCCTTTGCCAAACCAACAACGGTAGCATGAGTAGAGCCTCCGAAAATTTAAATTTACAATAACTTTTCAGAAATATTGGATAATTTTAGAGTACGACATTTCAATCTTTACAAAAAAAGGCAAAGAAGCGAGCATGGCTGGCTGACGTTGAACACAAGCGTTCTATGTACAGTTAGCTCCAGGCCTGTCCAATAATGGGGTGTGACCCTTTCCCAGCAGTGAGACGCAAAAGGGGTTGCAGCCAAATGTTAACAGAAAACTGCCACTTTATATTGATGAGAAAGAACCTAATCTTAACCCAACAGATAGCTACATTTCACTATCTTAAATCGAACATTCCAGTACCTTCGATACAATCGACGGGACCATTGAATGTAGAAACTATTGAATGTACAAACAAGTAAGTATCGTATGTTTAAATGCGGGTCACTCGCATACAGGCCACGGTACAGCTTCAGATGAAAGCAAGAGTATTACGTACGATAGGCCGGTAGGTCATTATAAGCAAATGAGCACACCGTTCGCCTCCGAAACCCAACCACATTATTCTTCATCCGACATAACGGCTACGTTCAGGTCAGGGTTATCTGCAAAATTTTGCATGGGTTTTATATCTACGTTGTACAGTCTTTTCACCCTTCCAGAGTAAGTAAAAAGCTGTGTAAGGGTTGGCAGATGGATGGATGTTTAATGCTCTTGCGTTGGTGGAATTTTATACATTGACCCAAACAGAAATACGGCTTTTCATCCTACATTCTCTGTTGATATGAGTGTCTGTTCGATAGATTATAGAATTAGATATTTTTTACGTTAGTAGATTTTGTTCACAAGAGGGTCAAAGCTTTAAAACATTATTAGGTAGCATAGTATCTACAGTGACGGATAAAATCACTTCATTATCCGAGACAAATTACTGGCGTTCTAATAAAATTGCAGGAATACAATATTTTTTTTCTATTTTATCTTCTTTTCTATTCTCCCTCTTAAAATTATATGTTTGTAATAACATTGGGGAGAGACCCATGCCCAGCAGTGGGAAGGAAAAAGGGTTCCAACCAATTGTAGTAATGTTTATGAGTCTCTATCGGGGAGGTCACTGACTTCTGCAACACAGTTTTATTAACTGAAGCGGAAGTCAGGGATTCCAGAAGCAAAATTTGAATCATATATGTTTCGTGATTAATAAAGATTTGTATTTGTATTTTTATCTGGTTACTCTGTTGTTTTTGTCGCGGATGGTTGGTTTGGATTTTACACTATTCAGTAGGTTTATTCCACAAAAAAAATCCATTTCTACATTTCTAGATTACTCCGTTTTTATTGTAACAAACTATTCTTTGAAATGAAGCACGCATGGCCTGGCGGTTAGTGTAGAACGCTATGCAACTAAGACAAAGGAGCGAGGTCGGGTGTGAGATGGGTGACCGATAGTGGCAAAAAATTTCATGCGCGTTTTCGTGCTTCACAGGCCGTCGCGTCGGTCCCGGTTGTTATCGATAGATAACAGTCGTTAAACCTTGTCGGAGGCTTTATGGGCGGTTTGAAAACATCCGACAGCGGGTTGGCCACTAACCCGCATCTCCACCAACCCACATTGGAGCAGCGTGGTGGAGTAAGCTCCAGGCCTCCCCAATAATGGGGAGAGACCCGTGCCCAGCAGTGGGACGCAAAAAGGGTTGCAGCCACAAACTATTCTTTGATCACCTACTTACCCTTTATTTAATCTAACGCGTTTTCATTCACATCAGACTTCGCAGATTTCGCACAAAGGACGCCCTAAACATATGCGGGCTTTGGGTATGTTATTATTTTCGTTCAACCATTCAGTCTCTTTGAACAAAGCGTTCAGGGTCTATATTTGTTTACATCCAAGGGAAACGGAAACCTATGAGTTGAAATCGAGAACGAGGCATTTGGCATCCATTAAAAATACATACTCGAATTTATTTTTAATTTAAATACCTACAGTGATTTTAAAATAGATATTTTACATACGTAATACAATGACTGGTTAACAATGCCATTAGCAAATAAAATCAATTATAATTACGGTAGTAAACAATTGATTAAATTAAAAAAAACTAACATTTTCTTTAATTACGTTCAAACCTTCAATGAGACAAATATCAACTGACATAAATGACATTAATGCTGAAATGGTAGAACTATTCTATTATGGTTCGCCCGGGGAAGTTCCACCGCTGCACCCACTTCTGCCGTGAACCAACTCTTGCCGGGTACACTTACACTTACATGAGGCGACCACCAACCTCCAGAGTGCAGCGCAACTGCATACGACCTCAGACAAGACTTACCTATGCTTGCTTGAGGTTGTGTGTAGATGTCCATGGGCTGCAGCGACCACTTTACACCACGTGGCCTGCATGCTCGTCTGCTACTCCATTCAAAAAAAAATCATAGGTACTTTATGGCTGAAATGAACGACTTATTCCAAGAGACCGGCATTCGTAGGCAACATCCGATGCATCATCGAATCCATACTAATATTATAAATTCGAAAGTAACTCTGTCTGTCTGTCTGTTTGTCTGTCTGCTACGCTTTTCCGCTTAAACTACTGAACGAATTTTAATGAAATTTGGAACACAGGTACCGGACCTTGGGCCATAAGATGGTTTTTATCCTACGGGAACCTTTAAAACGGATCCTCGCGGGCGATGTCGCTGGCGGAAGACTAGTAGTATAGTATTTCACAGATCCAGTTCCACGTAGGAAGTCCTTGCGCAATTTCGGAGGCTGTTCATCAAGGCACAAACGAGTTTCTAAGTGTGTGACCGATTTAATAAGCTTGCGTAAATTCCGTTCTCAGCGGATCAGAGTGATTGATGTTTCTATGGAATCAGACGCCCTGCTAAACGACTTGCCATCGAATTGTCTTTAGGATTGAGTAATGCTGAAGACAGCTAAAGTTACTGTTTACACAAACACGGTACTAGTGTAAATCTGGAGACACTTACCTGAATAAGTTCCTGAAAACCATACATAGTTGTAATTATATGGTGGTAATAATTATAACACGAAAAGCCAAAAATAAAATAGCGCAAGTAATTGACGCGAACACTAAACTGTTAATATATATATTCAATTAAAAGTTGCCGGCTACACTTACATGAGGCGACCACCAGCCTCCGGAGCCTCCTATTCTTGTTTGAGGTTATATGTAGATGTCCATGGGCTGCAGGGACCACTTAACAACACGTGGCCTGCATGCTCGTCTGCTACTCCATTCAAACAAAAAATAAAAACTAAACGGTGCTGCTTTTAATATAGTGACGACATTACGTGTTTGTGCCTGTAGCGCTTTAAAAAAAATCTTTGTCAACTTTAGGCTTTTAAGATGAACCAGGTTTTATATTTTAGGGTTATTTTGAACAACATTTTTTTTAAATAGTCATCATCAATCTCTCTGTGTACTTATAGCCAGTAGGCACGGGTCACCACTTAATGTGATAATGATTTCAGGTCTCACAAGTTTCATCAGGATTATCCTTCATCATACAACAATTAAAGATACGTTTAATAATAAATTATTTATTATTTTATGTTTTCTTGTGGACAGAACAGACAGAATCTTTGTGCGTAAGTCTCAACCGCTACCTATAGCTAGTTTTCATGAGCTGCTTTTCGATAGTTCGTGTAATGTCAACTTTTCGATTGGTTGGTAGATTGTTATTTATCGACCTTAGGTTTCGTTGGGTGTCGACAACTGTTTTATACAATATGCATTGTATAAGGCTTCGTAACATTAGCAACTTGTTTCCGATAGTTAATTTTCTATCGGCCAACATTTTAAGTCATAAATAAGATATCGATAAATACCTGTGAGTTAAAATGATTGATCTCTACAAGTTTTAACGCTTCCATCCACATCCTAAGTAAGTTACACAGTTCTGTAGTTTTTGAGTTAGTTAGGTAATAATCAAATTAATTACTTACTGCATTCATAGGCATCGTAAACTTTTGTGGAAGTTTTTCATAATTAACAACAAAAGCTTAAACACGTCTTCCAGTGCAGCGGTAAACAGTTTCGGGGATATAACATCCCCTTGTCGCACTCCGCGCTGTAGTGGAATAGGTTCAGTGCTTCCGTCGTGGACTCGGACTGTCATGGTTGCGGCTTTGTATAAACACTTCAACACCTCGATGTACCGATAGTCTATCTGGCACCGTTGGAGCGACTCTAGCACCGCCCAGGTCTCGATAGAATCGAAGGCTTTCTCATAGTCCACATACGCAACACATAGCGGCAGATTATACTCCTCGGTCTTTTGTATAACCTGTCGCAGCGTATGTATGTGGTCTATGGTACTGTAGCCTTTTCGGAATCCGGCTTGTTCGGGAGGCTGGAAGTCGTCGAGCCTGCGCGCAATACGATTAGTAAGGACCCTTGAGAACAGCTTATAGACGTGGCTCAGAAGCGCGATGGGTCTATAGTTCTTCAAAAGGGCTCTATCACCCTTCTTGAAGAACAGAACCACCACGCTTCTGCTCCACGCCTCCGGGGTAGTTCCGTTTCTGATGACGGTATCGAACAGTCTTTGGAGCGCCACTAGGAGGGGTTTGCCTCCAGCTTTTAGTAGCTCTGATGTGATACCGTCATCTCCCGGTGCTTTGTTGTTTTTTAGCTGACTTAGGGCCCCTCTAATTTCGTACAGGCTGACGTCCGGGATATCTTCGGTATAGTGTCGGGTTAATTTGGCTCTCTTGTCGTTCGCCATATTGGGAACGGGAGCCTGTAAGGAGGTGTACAACCGTCCGTAGAAACTCTCAATTTCTCTCTGAACTTCAGGCTTAGACGTAACCATAGCGCCAGACTCCGTCTTCAATCTCGTCAACTGGCTTCGCCCAATAATCAAATCCCTTGCGAACACTTTGGAGCCTTGGTTCCGCTCAATAGTGTTTTTGACGCGCTGTGTGTTGTGAGCACGCAGATCACGTCGTCTGCAGCAAGATATCTGTTTATTTAGCTGCCTGTATTTCGACATTGAAGCCGGGGACCGGACACATAGTTCACGCCTTTCCTTCATGAGACCGAGGGTATGTTCAGAGAGCACTTGAGGTTTACTACTGGAGGGGGTCTTAAAGAATTTTGACCCTACCTCGTGGACGGTTTGTACCATCCTGGTGTTAATTTCGTCCACAGATTCGCATTCTTCTAGGCCCGCGAAACGATTTCGCAACTCCAGCTGAAAGTTTTCGGAGCCCTGGATTTGGACAGGTGTTGGTCGGAGCGTAGACTTCATTAGGCGTGACCTTTCCAGCTTAATGTTGATATTTAATGTGCCTCGTACCATTCGGTGATCACTTCCGGTTTTCACCCTGTTGATCACGGAGACATCATTAAATATGTGCCGTTTGTCGGCCAAAATGAAGTCTATCTCACTTTTTGTGGAACCATTTGGACTTATCCAAGTCCACTTGCGCTGTGGCTTCTTCTTGAAGAAGGAGTTCATCATGAAGAAGTTCTCCTTCTCCAAGAAGTTAGCGAGCAAGCGGCCTCGGTGATTCCGTTGTCCAAACCCAAAGGGCCCTACCTTCTGCTCGTCGCCGTCTCGCGTGCCCAGTCTAGCGTTGAAGTCCCCCATCACAACCGTGAAATGAGTCTTTGAGGCATGTATGGCTCTACTGACGTCCTCATACATAGCCTCAACCTCTTCGTCTGGGTGTGTTGCGGTCGGTGCGTATACCTGTATGACCTTCAGCGAATACCGTTTAGATATTCTGAGTATAAGGTACGCTACCCTTGCTGACACACTTTCGACTTGCGTCACGTTGTTGACGAGGGACCTGTGTACGAGAAACCCGACACCACCTTGGGACAGATGATCGCCCTCCCGGTGATAGAACAAGTTGCCGGATTTGAGGATTACCGTGTCCTCGCCCTGTCTTCGGACTTCGGATAATCCTATGATGCTCCAGTTTAACTTGTCTATCTCTTCTTCCAGCTCCTGTATTTTCTCGTCTGTTCGCAGTGTCCTGGTGTTATATGTTGCCAGGTGCAGAGGTCGTCGTTTGCGACAGCCGTATCTCTGCCGGAGATTCCTAGCACCCCCTGCCCCGCCGTGACCGTGGCCGCTGCCATAGCCAGGAATAGCGGGGCCGCCGGGGACTGGGGGCCGGGGTATATGTGTACTCATCATGGGGGTTTATTGCCATAGTCACCGCGCTTGGCATTGCGTGTTGGTGACCGCAGTAGATGGTATGTTACTCAGGAAGACGCTGCTGCCCATCTCCTGGTATTTGTCCCTCGGTCGCCTCCTACGACCTCCCGTGGGAAGAGTGGGAGTGGTGCTATTCTAACGCCGGACACCACACGGCAAAGGAAGACGTGTTTAAGCTGATGGAGTGGAAAGGGCTTGGTATTAACATCAATGGCGAACACCTCACACACCTTCGATTTGCCGATGATATAGTCATCTTGGCGGAGTCCCTGGAAGAACTCAGCACAATGCTAGGTGACCTCCATAGCGCCTCCCAACGGGTGGGTCTTAGGATGAACATGGACAAGACGAAGATCATGTCTAATGTCCATGTCACACCCATACCGGTCGTTGTTGATGGCGCTACTCTCGAAGTTGTCGACGAGTATATTTACCTGGGTCAAGCGATCCGTATGGGTAAGTCCAACTTCGAGAGAGAGGTAACTCGTAGAATCCAACTCGGTTGGGCAGCGTTCGGGAAATTACAAAGTGTCTTCTCGTCCAGAATACCGCAGTGCCTGAAGTCGAAAGTTTTCGAGCAGTGTGTGTTGCCAGTGATGACCTACGGCGCTGAGACGTGGTCTTTTACAGTTAGCCTTTTCCACAGGCTCAAGGTCGCTCAGCGAGCGATGGAGAGGGCTATGCTTGGTATTTCTCTACGCGACAGAATCCGTAACGATGAAATCCGTAGACGAACGAAGATTACCGACATAGCTCTCAAAATTTGCAAGCTGAAGTGGCAATGGGCAGGCCACATAGTTAGGAGGACTGACAACCGATGGGGAAGAAAGGTCCTCGAATGGCGACCACGTCTCGGCAAAAGGAGCACAGGCCGCCCTCCAACCAGGTGGACTGACGACCTGAAGAAGATAGCGGGAAACCGCTGGATTCAGAGGGCGCAGGACCGGACGGATTGGCGAACATTAGGGGAGGCCTATGTCCAGCAGGGGACTTTAAAAGGCTGATGGATGGATGGATGGAACAACAAAAGCATTTCGTGAAAGTAATGCATTCAGATACTTAAGCTTTTTAGAACAAAAACTCCCTCGTTTTAAAAGTTTGCAGGAACAAGAAGAGTTAGCAGGAGTTGGAAAGTTTCCTCTTAATAATAGCCATGAGAAGTACGGGAGTTGGGCTTCGCTTTATGATATGTTTATTTATGCATTTTGTCAGGAAAAAAGGGCGACAACGATGTCGCAATAAACGTTCATTTTAGTCGAAATTAAACAAGACAATGCGTATATACAAACGTATTTCTGAAAACCATTATAGAATCTTTCTGCTGGATACGGGGTTCTTCGTATCACTTGGGTGGCCTGGAGCTAAGCAAGTTGTTCGAATCCAATAAAAACATAGTTAAACACGTACTCCAAAAGTCATTGGTGAGCCTTATACGTCAATCCACACTAATATTATAAATTCGAAAGTAACTTTGTCTGTCTGCTACACTTTCCCGCTTAAACTAATGAACTAATTTTAATGAAATTTGGAACACTGATAGAGTGGACCTTGGGAAAGGACATCGGATGGTTTTTATTCTACGGGAACCTTTAAAACGGGTCTACGCGGGTGAAGCGGCTAGCGGAAGGCTAGTAAATAAATAATTATTTAAAAATCTCAAAAGGATAATCAAATTATACAATTCTTAGATGACTCGCCATAATTTATCAATGTCAATTTAGTAATGGCAAAAAATTTAACTGCCTCAACTCTGAATGCTATGTATAGCACTTTTGCCAAAGCTTTAAAATAGATCTTATGATTAGAAATGATAAGTGTGAGTCTGAATACCGGTAAGTATTTCTATAAACGGGTCTCTACGCATAATGTTTTTATGCGGTTTAAATTTGACCTCTGTTTAGAAAGCGTCATGTCGCGAGGTTTCACAATTTTTTCATTCCGTTTTTGCCTTCCGATACATTTGCTCTATTTGTGATATTAAAATTGCCGTTGACCGAAACCTTGGGTCAGTGTGAGAAAAAAAAATCAGGGCAAAGGTGAAACGCAATAAAGTCATAATTTGTTAGTAGGTGTTGGCATAGGTAATAGTTTGTAGTTGTAGTTTTCAATTACATTAAGGAAAAAATACTAGGCATGTAGAGGTATGCAGGTAAAGTTTGTACGAAATTTTGGTTTGAATTTTTTTTCTATTTCTATTTATTGGGTTCTAATAATACAGGAAATTTTATTTATAAACAAACAAAAGAGGAAAATGTAGGGATAATTTAGCTATTGTTTTTATTTCTAGGGGGAATTGTTAGAGCGGTTCTAGCGTACCTATCTAAGTGTTTTTACATCTATCTTTTTCGTCCGTCCTTTATACTCAGAGTGGCGAACATCAAGAAAAGCTTCTGTTCAGCAGTAGGCTTATAAAGCTGATGGATAATTATATGGATATACGAAAATAATATCCAACTTATTACTGACTATCCTTCCGCCAGCGGCTTAGCCCGCGTGGACTGGGTTCCCGTAGGATAAAAAATAGCCTATGTGCTATTCCAGGCTATATCTCTAACTTTTTTCCATCCGTCTGAAATACGAGTACTACGACGTAAGATGATATATTGTGGGCGTCTAGCCAGGTGCTTCAACCGCGTTGACCCTATTACCCGTTTTCACGTAGGAATGAAGCATTTTCCCGCGTTACAAAGTAGCCTATGTTACTCAGGCTGAATGTAGCTTACTAATGGTGAAAGAATTTTTGAATTCGGAACAGTAGTTTTTGAGTTTATTTTAAAAACATACACACAAAAATACAAATCTTTCTTCTTTATAATTTTTTTTCAACCTTTTTTTTATGTCCCACTGCTGGGCACAGGTCTCCTTCTCACACAATTGAGAGGGATTTAGGCCATAGTCCACCGCGCTGGCCAAGTGCGGATTGGTGGACGTCATGCTTTCGAGAAATTATGATTTTCTCTCAGGCATGCACGGCGATGGAGAACATTGTAATCAATGAAATATCACAATATTTTCCATCACCGTGGAGCAGCGATAAATTCGCACATTACAAATTTCTTTGTCAGAGGTGCGAGCCGAGGATTTGAACCTGGGATCGGTCGCGTCGAAGACCGCGGTTTTTTACCACTCGGCCATCGCTGCTTCTTTATAATATTAGTATAGATATAAATTTACGATTCTTGTTTCCCTGGTTAGATTCCCGGCGAGTATAAATTAAAATGATGTGGTTCAGTTTTATTTCTTGGTCTGAGTGTTTGTGTTCAAGGTAGCTACCCTAATGTGTGTAGCAAATTAAATGATAACATAAAATTATAGTAATATGCCTGTTGTATTTCCACTACGAAACTTATCTACGCTGTAAGATCGTCAGCGATGACCACATATATAAAATTACCTCGTAACATGTAAAATGCTAAAACAAGAGCAAACGGTAAAAAAGCGTAGCCACAGGCGCATCCTCGGACGGTAATGACACGATGCATGGCGCAGCGTGGCTGGTAATAACCGATAATCGGGCCCCGAGGAACCGCTTCATTCCACAACATGTTGCATGATTCCTATTCTGTTATTACGATTTTGTTCTTTGACTTACTAGTACTTTTTGTGTTTAGTTTTTGTGATCCTAGAAGGTTTCAAGGTTTTGTAGGTGGTAGAACTATTATCGTTCGCCCGGGGAAGTACCACCGCTGCACCAACTTCTGCCGTGACCAATTCTATTGTGTTTCGGTGGAAAGGTGCAGTTGCCGGCCACACTTACATGAGGCGACCACCAGCCTCCGGAGCAGCAGCGCAACTGCATACGACCTCAGACAAGACTTACCTATGTTTGCTTGAGGTTGTATGTAGATGTCCATGGGCTGCAGCGACCACTGAACACCACGTGGCCTGCATGCTCGTCTGCTACTCCATTCAAATAAAAAAAAGAGCTTCGGTTTTTTAGTTGATGGGGGTAACTTTAACGGGAGTCCATGTATATCATACTCGTAGTCTGCTTACGTTCTAATCATTCTGCCGCTGCAAGAGTAAGAATGCCGCTAAAGGAAAAACAAGAATGAATGAGCTTTTGTATTATTTAGGTTTAAGAAAATTTTCTGAACTTTAATGTGACATGAAGCATTCCAACATGTTACTTAATTTATTAGTAGTTAAGTTAGTTTGCTTTTAAACGCCTGGAGTTATAAAAGTTGCTCCACAGATTAAAAAAAACAAGGAGTTTTTTATTTCCTTTAAATGTTTACTTTAAAATTCGATATAAAAATTTGTATTATTATGTCATTATTGCACTAACTCAATTACACGAGGTAGGTAAAGATAACATGCGTGCGTTCCACTGGAAATCCCGGAGTCCTTCTCAACCGCAGAGGCAGGCCACCGAGGGGTTTTTAGTGCGGTACAAATCCCACTTACATAACCCCTCCCCCAAGATGCCGGGTACCTTTTGAAGATTCCCCCCCCCCCCCCCCCGATAGAAAAAAGTAAAGATAGCATGTTTCGAACGGGGATGTGAGTACCGAAAATGGGTGCCGGCATGAACCGCTTCATTCCGCATCCTATTGTTTCGTTAAAAGGTTCAGTTGCCGACCGCACTTATCTGACGTTACCATAAGCCACCCGAGAAGCAATGCAACTGTACCACCTTAGAAAAGACTCGAATCTGGAGGTGGTGGAGGTATATTTATGTTTATGATTTTGAGCCGCTAACACCACGTGGCCTGTATAGATTTAACCTAATGATGAAATGATGAAAAACGCGAATTAGCTGCAGAAATTTCAAGTTATACAAAGCAAGCAAGTACTATTCCAGCAGGATTTATACTATCTATACTAACATCATAAATGTGAAAGTGTGTTTGTATGTTTATTTGTCCGTCTTTCACGTCGCAACGGTGCTACGGATTGACCTGGTTTTTTGTATGGAGATAGTTGGGGTGCTGGAGGGTGACATAGGCTACTTTTTACCCGGCTAAAATATCTCATTCCTATGAGGGGTAATAATAGTGTTCCACGCGGGCGAAGCCGTGGGTGGAAAGCTGTTCTATTATATTACCGCATATGTACTTACATGTCTTATAAGTTATAACGTCATGATCCTTATTTTATTCATATGCTTACATTCCTAGGTTTATTGTTGAATTAAGATTACGTGTAAGAGCTGCAAGAATGTCAAGTTATGCAATGTGAGTGATGGGTACTTACTTACCAGCTAGAGCTAACAGTAACTATTGAGTCATGGTCCTGTGATATTTGTGCGATGATACACGTGTCGATGTTAGAGATTGCTTGGACATGTACGTGTTTTCAAAACCAACGTTATATAAATATTTTAGATTGATACGAAGAAAGCTTATGAATAAATTCATATGCAATAAGGATCCACAAGTGATGCGGGCGTAATCAATGATGAAAATTTCATAAAATAGATTATGAACTGGAAGTTATGTCATACAACAAAATTGAATATTTGTTGTGGACGTACCGCAAGAATGGCCGCAACCCTTTTTGCGTCCCACTGCTGGGCACGGGTCTCTCCCCATTATTGGGAAGGCCTGGAGCTTACTCCACCACGCTGCTCCAATGCGGGTTGGTGGAGATGCGGGTTAGTGGCCAACCCGCTGTCGGATGTTTTCAAACCGCCCACAAGGCCTCCGACAAGGTTTAACGACTGTTATCTTTCGACAACAACCGGGACCGACGGCTTAACGTGCCCTCCGAAGCACGGAAACGCGCATGAAATTTTTTGCCACTAGCGGTCACTCATCTCACACCCGACCGCGCCCGTTGGCTTAGTTGCATAGATCGTTTGCATTCTGCACTAACCGCCGGGCCATGCGCGCTTCAAGAAGCCACAAGAATACGAAGCTTTTTCTTAGTGGAATACTAAACAAGTCTCATTAAAAAGTCGCACTGAAATTGGTCCATAGGATTAGCTAGGAATTTACACACAGACTATTACAGACACACGTTATAGAACCACATATATGATACCTATTACGTCATTCGTATAACCCCTTTTTCATGAAGGTATTAAAAGCTCTTACGTTTTGAGCTTACGTAACTTTCAGTAAAATAATATTACACCAGGTATCATATAAAGCATTTGCTTAATGGAGCTAACAGTATACTTGAGCTTATAGTTCTGCGAGAAGTACCTTATTTTATTTGTTGGATTTGTCAGTGTGGTTGGTATTTATAGGGTACAGAGGATTGCTGCACCTAAGCTGCCATACAGAGAAGAATTTAAAAGTGAGTTTCCGTCATATTATAATAATAAGTAATAACTATGGATGAATTTAATTAAAAGTTGTGTTTACCATAATCAGGAATCTTATTAAAGTTGATTTTTATGATCAGTAACTACTGAATGCTTGTGGTACCCAGGTATTAAGGTATTATATACACAGCAATTGTAAGGTCCTTTATTGTCTATATTGTCCTATATTATCCTTAAAAAAGGACCAAATAGGCGATTTTAAAAGAATTTTAGCTGCATTCATCATTAACATATTTCTTTTTGTTTTATCAAAAAAAAAATCAAAATAAATATATGTAATTGGATACGCGGAAGCGGCGGAATAATGGCCTTGCGGTTTAGTGGACTGTATTTTGGTGTTTGGGTTGCTGTGGGCTAGTGGGTAAGGTATTCAAGTTTTAGCATACTAAGGTAGGTACTGGGATGTGGTAACGTACGCGGCGTACGCCATCATAAAATTGCAGTTCTGGGGCGTGATTTCAATAAACAAACTGGGGGATGTGATTTTGATCAAAAATAATGTTATCACTCTTAAAACGCCCTAAATACGACTTAAAGCCCAACTTTCGAGTATCTGCGACAATCTGAAATCTGGGTCGAGAGGCCAAATTGTGGTTTTTGGCTTGGATGGAACGACTTTCAAAGTCGGGACCTCGTTAAATCGTTGCCCACAAACTAGGACTTTTGTTCAAAATCCTCGAGTGTGTTCGGTACAACTGCCTACCTTTCGGAATAAACAGGAATGTTTAAATAAAAACTTGAGTAGAATTGAATTTGGGTTACCGTTTCACAGATGGTTTCGATAGCTTTTTAAATTCTTGTTTTACAGTTTTATTGCGATTTTCGTGGTGAATAATAAATTATTAATTAGGGCGCGGTCGGGTGTGAGATGGGTGACCGTGAGTGGCAAAAAATTTCATGCGCGTTTCCGTGCTTCGGAGGGCACGTTAAGCCGTCCGTCCCGATTGTTGTAGATAGATAACAGTTGTTAAACCTTGTCGGACCTTATAGGCGGTTTGAAAACATCCGAGAGCGGGCTCGCCACTAACCCGCATCTCCACCAACCTGCATTGGAGCAGCGTGGTGGAGTAAGCTCCAGACCTCCTAACTAAGGGGGAGAGATCCGTGCCTAGCAGTGGGAAGGAAAAAGGGTTGCAGCCAGCCAATAAATTATTTATTTTAGTATATGAAAGGGCAATATTATAAAGAAAATACGAGACATTTTTTATCAACGAATATCTCATTTCATAAAATTAAATGTTCTTCTTATATTTTATACACAAGATTTTATTTTAATACAAGTAAATGGTTTTGTTTTATCCGATACTTTTGTTTTATACAATTTCGAAGAAGCTTCAATATAGATAAAGCATTAGGCTTTATCTAACTCTAAATAAAACTCAATAATCGTAGCCATGCCACCCGTGGGCAGATAATTTACTTTGAACATTCACAATACAACTTTTCCGATTAAAATGCCACCCCGACGCATACGTATTGAGAATGGCGTTTGACAAACGAGCGGGTATTATGCGGATGGACGGACGAATACGAACGTTGCTCATGACAAATTGTCCGGACAAACGGTCAATTGACAAGCGAACGCGGTTTTCAGTTTTAGCTCATTGCGTCATCGCAGTATGGAGTGAATCATCATAAACTGAATGAAAATTTGTGTCCTAATATGTTTAATATTATGGAGAGGGATATGCTTGGTATTTATCCACGCGACAGAATCCGTAACGATGAAATCCGTAGACGAACGAAGGTTACCGACATAGCTCTCAAAATCTGCAAGCTGAAGTGGCAATGGGCAGGCCACATAGTTACGAGGACTGACAACCGGTGGGGAAGAAAGGTCCTCGAATGGCGACCACGTCTCGGCAAAAGGAGCACAGGCCGCCCTCCAACCAGGTGGACTGACGACCTGAAGAAGATAGCGGGAAACCGCTGGATTCAGAGGGCGCAGGACCGGACGGAGTGGCGAACATTAGGGGAGGCCTATGTCCAGCAGTGGACTCTAAAAGGCTGATGGATGGATGGATGGAATATGTTTAATATACTTGTACTATATATTCATATTTAAAGGGTTATAATGTCACTGATTGTGAAGCGATCATGGCCCGGCGGCGAGCGTAGAACTCAAGCGATCTATACAGCTAAGCCAAACGGGCGCAGTCGGGTCTGAGATGAGTGACCGCTAGTGGGAAAAAGGTCGTGCGTTTCCACGGTGGAGTAAGCTCCAGGCCTTCCCCATTAAAAGGGAAAGACCCGTTGCCAGTTGTCAGACGCGAAAAGGGTTGCACTGAATGTCTGACTGATACATGATAGGCAACGATAAAGACCAAGTATCTTGCAGTGGGCGGTTTTTTTATTTTTATTTATTTATTCTTCGTTAGAGTATCCAGCAGTGAGACGTGAAAAGGGGTGCAACCAGTTATCATCTAGTCGACAATATACGAGTACTATAACATTTATTATTATAACAATTGCATCATATTATGGCCTTATCATGTTATGTAAGGAATTTATTTATTTGTAAACCCTAATTTATTTATTAAAATGCAAGCAGACAATAAGCCACCTTTATCCACTCAAAATGAATATTCTAGTCGATCTGTATTGGACCATAAAAGAACATTCACTTAGCTTGCGTCTATTTATTGCACACAGAATGTGGACGAACGAGAACTTATATTGGTACTGAACTATTAAGCCCGTAATATAATAATATAATCAACGGGAAGAATGTGAGGATTTTACTCTCTACTTTTACTAGAATATAAAATTAAACTTGGCTATGAGTCATTGTGTAAGGCGCATTTAGAATTCTATAAAGACAGAACGTTTTATATTCTTATAATTATAAGTAATTTTATTACTATAAAAAATTAACGAGTACAAGACACTAGACGAGCAAAGAAAAAATATTCACCTTAAAAATCAAGTACATAATCGCCAAGAAAGAAAATTCATAAAAATAAGAAAAGTACACAAAAATACATATTGTTTCCCCTGACAGCTATGAAAGATTTATCGTAGAGCGTAACCAATTTACCGAGACGTAACTAAAAAATTCATTCCAACCTGTTCTAGACGCAGAAATAGCCATATAGGGCGAGCCCGCTTGTTTAAGTAAAGATGAACATTGAAAATCACATCGGCGCGGCCCATTACTGTGCAACTGACTCTATTTGGTCATTGCAACTAAGTCGAGAATAATCGCGAGCTATCTTAATGCTGCCTTGTAGGGGTCGCTAGATATACGGCCGCCGTTGGGAACACGAAGAATAATTAATAGACTAATTTCCCTCATCCATTTTAAATTAAGCTTAGGCTCAATTCCCCAATCCGTTATCCGCTCGGTTAAATTTATTCCAGATAGTGTCTCGGCATATCTTAACATACACGAGGGAGGGCTCGTCGCGTGTTAGAGAATCTGCAGGGATTATGTAAAGATTGACGTTAAAATATTTCTGCTATTTCTTCAAGTGACAGTATGTTAGTGGTTATTCCTATCTCCTATCCCCTCATTTTCCATATATTTGTAAATGTTTCTGACATTTCCCTTCTTTATGTCCTTATCTTGACGGTGTATCTTAATGCATCACGCTTAGTGTTCGTAATGTTTTAACAAAGTTCCTTTTTATAAGGAAACACCCAACGTTGGTTAATCATGCATGATAGTGAAAATCTACTTTTTATTATGTTAGAAATAGTTCTTGAAAAGTTTTCTTGCTGGGTTTTCTTGTTGTAACCAAGATTTGACAGAGAATAATGCTGGATGTTTCTGAGGATATAATTCTAGAAACAATAAAATACCTTATGCCACAATTACACCACGATTTAGATTGGTATCAAACGTCTTGTTCAGAAGCAGTATTAAATCTTTAGCAAAGACAAAGGATATAAGCATTTAGCAAGTAAAACGACATAACAGGCAAATTGCTTTAAATACCAATGGTGCAATTACTGAAACAATTTCTGCTATTGTTTGTGTAACTTGGGAGAAACTTAACCAAAAATGAATGTTACAGTCAACGCGAAACAACATAATAATTATTCCTTTACGCAACCCACTCTTGATTTATTTTGTTTGCAGTCGCTCGCAGGTGGGCGTGGGCGAAATGGCTGCTGCTTACCGTAAAATGAAGTGCTTGTTTTATCTCAGTTAAAAGTAGTAAAAACAGGACTGATTAACTATAATGCACGCGAGGATACATAATATGGTTATCTACAACATCTATCAGGATAATAACCAGTGTTTATGCTGATATGCTTGTTGTGGGTGGATCGAAAACATGGGGTACTGATTGTTGGTTATTTTTAATTAACTTGCTTGTTACAGTTACATTGTAAGTCCTACTAATTAATTCTTGTTCTCTTTTCATACTCAGTTGTAGCTTTAAAATGCGGAGCAACTTTGCAATTGTAAGAATGTTGTGTGATTCTTCAACCAATGTCTTTAATTTTCAGTTATTATAATGGAATTTTCACGAAGGTCAGAAGCAAGTTTTGAGTGCGAACCAGTAAAAAATCTATAAGCACGTGTGTTGTGTTCATACTGTTCATAATACATTCACATCTTTTGAAGCATCTTCCTGTTCTATTGTTGCAGGATCCGGTCGCAACTGATATCTCACGCTCAAGGACAAAGTTCTTGTTGCATGTTTTACGTCACATCTATGTTCTTGTATTCGTGTCGTAAGGTTTACCCGTATAAAACAAGAAATATATGATAACTGGATACTTAGTACTCTGTCTAATCAATGAGATTAAAAAAAATTAAGCAACACATTAAATAAAATTTTATAAATTACTTAGAAGGGTAAGAAATATAAAACTGGATAAGCAACATACAAATGCATTATCGTTGCTTGGGATGCGCTGGCGCATAGTAACTTTTCCTTTTGCCTTTTAGCAGACGGTATTTCCTAGTCGCGATCTCCTCAGATATTTGCACTCTGTTTATTCTCTTTTGAATCTCTCGTGTTATTTTGATACGAATTCTATATGTGTACTTTCAAGACTTCTGTTTCCAGATTTCAAGATTCTAAACAAGAATTTTTGCTATAAGTGACCATAAAGAAATGACAGCTTTATAAAATTTTCAAGAAAAGAGACGTGACATTTTTATTTAAAACAACGCTTCGATTTGTATATAAATGATAAATAGAGTCAAATTTCAACTTTATTGTAGAAAATTGAAGTTTGTTATAATTTTTTTAAAACACAAACATCTTAAGAGACTGTACTTTAGCTACCAAACAACAGGGAGGGAGAGAACATAAATACAAGTATTATTATGGATAAGAAGTAAGATGCTTTAAAGTGTGGTTACGCAGAAAGTAGATGGGATCGAGTTGGTGCAAACATCGTCGCAGCAGGGGTCGCCTGCGTCGGAGATTATTGTGATTTGTGCTTAGTGGCAAAAACTGGAAATGTGCAACAGAGATAGCTCTCGTTACTATCCAGCCATGAACCCTAGTGACACGTTAAAAAAGACGACGAGTTTTAGCGAGACTGTTATTGCTTGATGATTAGGAGACTTTGTTTAACTTATTCTAGGATCTATATATACGTTCGTGAGTTAATGATTCCAATAAGTTCCGTCAAATATGATACCGAAGCTGTTTTCTGAACAATGATCGCAAAGATTATTCGCTATATTCAATATTAATTTATGTACATCAATGAATACTAAA
This sequence comes from Pyrgus malvae, assembly GCA_911387765.1. Classification (NCBI taxonomy): domain Eukaryota; kingdom Metazoa; phylum Arthropoda; class Insecta; order Lepidoptera; family Hesperiidae; genus Pyrgus; species Pyrgus malvae. The sequence goes on from OU426953.1 coordinate 24,320,373, forward strand.
TCAATCATGCATGATATGATAACATTAAGAAAGCTATATAGTTGACCACTTTCTTCCCCTTCTGTATGCTCTAAATAAGCTGCGTTTTATCAAACAGTGTTCGACTATTATAGTATGTTCTATGTTCTATAACTTTTAAGTTAACAAACATTTTCCGAATGTTTTCAAAGCAAAATCGGTTTAACCTTTTCAAAACCGTCTAAAACTCTAAACAGTTATGTTTTGTTTGCCAGTCTGCCTTGCCTCGAGATTTTGCCTTGTTTAATCTTAAATCCGCTCGGTGGATAGATTTATAACCGTTGAAAGCGGATGTCGGTGTGAATGTTTCGCGGTATTTGAATGACGAATGATGATGTATACGATGAATAATATCCAGTTTTGATAGAGAAAAATGTTATGATTGATTTTTATTTATGCGTAAAACTTAATCAGGGGAACAAAGAAGAAGAAAGAATCCTTTTTTTATTCTGGCAGCACTAAGCCTGCGGCCTTTTAAAACAGCCTTTTAGTTTTTAAACTTTTGCCTACGATCTACCAATTGCCAGGCTATGTACGCTACTTTTCGATGATAACATAGGTGCTATATATGCTGCTGATAATCAATGGTATCTGATTCTTGAATCTTTAAGCTCTATGTCCTTAGCACGCAACAAGTACTCGTAGTATTTATTCATCATAACAACTTCATAGATTACATTATTTGAATTTTATAACACTAGAAACTCATCATTAAAAACCTAAACAATTGCTCCTTTATCGCTATGCCATTTAAAGTTAAAAGCCAATTTACTAAAAAGAAGGCAAAAACTGCGTCTAAGAGCATTCAGTAACCCTTTGCTGCCCACAATTATTTAATTTAACTCATCAGTGTTAAAGTTTTTATAGCAGTTAGCTAGTTAACAGGGCCCTGTGTGGTCCAAGTTTTACAGCCACGTATAAAGGTTTAAAAACTATTGCTGAGTCTAAATGATCCATCTGTGCACGTGTTAAATACAATGTAAACTAGAGTGGGTGTACTGACTGTTAGCTAATGACCTACCAAATATTATAATGTATTGAATTTCAACTATTGTATAAATTATTACTGAAATATTAATTGTCAATGTAATTGTAAGATAATTCAGAACTAATGTCCTAAAATGTAGCTAATAAGAAATGGAAAGGTAAAATAAAAGGGTCACATGATGTTTTAAACTCATTTATTTGTATTTTAATTAATGATTTTAGTTGTTTTTAATGGTTACCTAATGATCGTTTGCTCTGCGAGGCGTAATAACTTAACATGTAAAGTATAAAGTAATACGTTTTAAAATATATGACCCATCAATATCAGCATAATATTCAAACCACACAATAGTACAATAATAATTTATACTAAGTACAAATAATAAGGATATGATCGTACCTTAATTATCAACGGCTTTCCTTCTTAGCGTAACTACACTTAATTCACATTTTAGGTTCTTTCCTTAGTAGTTTCGTCTCAGACTAACAGACTATACACTTCTATTACAAATCTTTCTTGAATCTTCCCAGAGGAAATGAGAGTGAGACTGTTTCCTACCGCCTTTTTATATCCTATCCTCAGACAAAGACAATGGGACAAGTGACAATGTGCCGACATTTTGAAATAATCATATAAGATAATATGAATTATAGAAACATAAAATATAATGTAAACTAGCTTAACGCTTACTGAAATCATGTGCATTTTAATTAATTATATTAACAGAATATTACATATCTCACTTGTCCATTGACTACATTATTTTATCTGTATTTTGTTATCTGTGTTTACTCTGTATATTTCATCTGTTAATATTGGTTTTGAAAACTTATTTAATATAAACTGATATTTACAAGTTTTGTTACATGTAGAAGACAAATAAAATATCAATATATTTTATTTATCTATCACGGCCATACTGACAAGTACTGCGTTCTCGAAGTACATAAAACAATTTATTTATTATTTTATCCAAAAAAAGACAAAATTTACTATATTATAAATAAGCTATAACTTGTAAATATTTCGTTTTACATCATGTATTTTATTTACCAAATGCTAGTCATGCTAGGCCCGGTCCACCCGCTGCCGGTGACATAGACCTGCACCTAGGAATGGTCACGCAGCGGCACTTATGTTACAACTATATTTTATTTTTCACACAATATATTTATTATTTTATCTAAAAAAAGACAAAATTTACTATATTATAAATAAGCTATAACTTGTAAATATTTCGTTTTACATCATGTATTTTATTTACCAAATGCTAGTCATGCTAGGCCCGGTCCACCCGCTGCCGGTGACATAGACCTGCACCTAGGAATGGTCACGCAGCGGCACTTATGTTATAACTATATTTTATTTTTCACACAATATTGTTAAGATGAGAATAAATTGGCTATATATTACATGATCAAAAGAGATAATCAACAACAATTCGACTTCACTGGCATCCAAAATAATGTAGAAATTAAATTATTTAAAAAAAATTAAATGATTTTCATTTTCATTTAATATTTTTATTTTATAATTGACATGACATTCGTAATTTTTTGACATACAAATTTAATTAATAGTAAAATAAAATGTGTTTTCGTTTTGACCTATGAGGACGACCCGCGTGGCGTAATGGTTACCACGCCGGACCGCTAATCGAAGGGTCCCGGGTTCGATTCTCGGCGAAGCAGAAATTTGAATGACGAGTTCAAATTTCTGTTCTCAGTCTGGGTTTATGTGTCCGTCTCTGACTGTGTCCGTGGCACCCATGACACAGGGCATAACTACCCTACTTGTGGTGCTATCAGTATGAGTGTGAAACGTTATAATTTAACAATTTTGACATTACTTTCTGTTCCTTTCTCATTGTATTTAAATTTAAATTTGACATGAATCAATATTTTTAATTTATCTAACGAAGTTAAGATATGTTTTTTTTTTTCAAGATCAAAATTATTTTGACGCGCTAACGCAACTAATTAATGTTAGCTGTAAGTTTTATTAAATAAAGGAATAAATATTTGAAAATGGATAGTGAAGGCAAAATAAAAGAAAAATATAACAGAGAGGACATCAAGATATAAAATTGACGAGAGAATCAAAGAATATGGCATGGATAGTCAAGCATTTAGGATGATGTGGTGTTTATTTCTGTAAATGTCGAGTCTAACAGTGTTAAACAATTATAAGTTAAATTATTTAAGAGACTTCATAATATACAGTGTACATTATTTATGCCAAGAATCTACTATTATTATATTTCTCCCTTTCACACGATTTTTTTTTGCAGTGTCAAGTTCGATCCACCCGCTGGCGTGGCTTAAACCTGCACCGTTCACTCAAAGAACAAAGGCAGAATTTTGACTGGGTTTATGTTTTCTTATTGGGTTTATGTTAGTAAGAGAATTATTTTGTACGATTATTAAATTTTTAACTTCTTTCTTAAAAGCCGGAGTTTATTTATGATGTAAAAAGCATATCAACCAATTTAGAATTAGTACAATAAACTAGAATTATTAACAGTGATGTGACAGGACAAATCAGGACATTCCTGTATGAATGTCATTTATTTGTATCGATTATGAAATTACATTATATGAAATGAATGATCGATACAATTAGGCATTGGTTGTGTTGAATTTAAAATTCAATTGTTTGTAGTAAATTATTTTATATCTTTAATAAACTGATATCAATTAGCTATATCTGTAAAGTGATACAAAATTTACATTCAATAAAATGGAATAAATTCAATTCAATAAAATAAAATGCTATGATAAGCATCGTTTCAATGTTGTATCGATTTTAAATAAAACTAGTCTAACGCCGCAGTTCTACTTTTATCGACCGGCAGTGACAGATTGACTTGAAACTTTGCGTTTATCCTTTTGGTTATGTTTTGGGCATGTATTCGGTTTTCTATTTATTTTTACTCGATCTGGACTTTTTATGGACTGATTAATATTGCCCCGTGTGAAACTGCAACATATGCGTAATATTTAATGAGTCAAACGATAATATTCATAACATTGAAAACATCTTTTTTTTCGGCCTTTCCCGAATAAAAATAAACTAGCCTGTAGACTCCGGTATTATCGCCGAATCTTATGCATATTTTTTTATGACGCGATGCTTCAATTTAATTACAGACAATTTTAGGTTTGACGATCTGCCATTGTTCTTTAATGACCAGCGGACACAACTGAATTTTGTTTCATACCATCGTAATATATTTTCAAAGCCAACTTTTCTGTAATTTCTCATTTCACACAATGTTTTTCTTAAAAAATAACTTTACTTATTTTTCTTTAATTTTTTTTTATTCTTATTTCACACAGTCATACGTCAAATAATTGACATAAGTTACTTTACTTTCGTTTTTCTTTATTTTTTTATTTCACACGATCATAAGTCAATCATTTGACATAATTAAATATTTTTTTTATTATAATTATTATTTATTTCATTAGCAAATTCAATAATATTATAATCATCAAAGCTTGTCAAGGACGAATTAGTGTATAAATATAATTCAACATCACAATATCAGTAATTTTCATCGAATAATTCACTGGGTCAACACCTTAACTTTCATATTTTCTTAATACGCCATAACTACCCTAAGCCAAGCAGAGCAGAACGAAACCATCATTATAAAATCAATCGATTGATGAATAATTTTATACTTTTATATTTTTTAGTATTGTTTATTTATTTTATGCAATAATTTTAATTTTAATTTTTAGAATATTTTATGTTTTTAAAATCCGATAAGAGCGGTCTTAAAGGATCTTCGGCTTTTGATGCCTACCCACCGCTGGGTCAATGAGAGAAAAAAAAGCCGGGGAAAAAAAACTCTCAGGCACTGTTTAATTTAATACTAATCGCGATTATTTTAGCAAAACAATTCTGACTGAAGTTTAATCATCGTATAATACGAACTATCACTCCATGGAAAAAATAATTCATTTAATTAGTTAAAAAAATAGTTTTGTATGCGAATTTTTGGTACATGTTTATTGTTCTTGTATTGAATTTCACCTCTTTTTATTTATTATAAACATTTTTTTTGCTTTTATTTCTTATTATTTTTAATTACAAAGCCTACCACACATTTTCATCGTCACCCAGGGTTGACAGCAAGAAAATGCCTCTAAGCATAAGGTTTAACCCTTTGTAACTTTTAATATAAAAATAAATATTTATAATTAATTTATATTACTCGATATGATAATTAAGAAAACTAGGTTCTCACCGTTTCAAATTATCAAAATAATAATTTAATAAATACACATGTATACTACACATGACATCTACCATTTCATTAACGTTCGGCCAATCTGACAATAGAATTTTCAGCAAATACAACACAAATATGTCATAGTATTAGTCAAATAATTGTATCAATATGTAATAGGTTCAAGCAGGGTAACTGAACAAGGGCCATTGGAAAAGTCAATAAATAAATTAATGGTTTGAAACCGTAGTTATGCAACCTTAAAATATAACATAATTAGGTTTTATGTCATCAAATAATAAATTTGAATTTTAGAATTTCAAATGTAATAAACGAGCAATTCTTGTATAAAAGATATATACGATATATAGAATTTGAATCTCGAAAACGCCTCCGACGATCCCTATGAAATTTAGTAAGTATGATTTCGGAAGCCATAAATAGATCCAGCTAGGTTTTCTTTTTAGAAAACGCCGTTTTATCCCTGTTTAAACTAAAATATAAATTAAGAAAATATCACGTACATCTATTAGCGAAGTGTGTATTGATGTTTATAAAGTCGTAATATTGGACACAATTTTGTATTTTACTATTAATATGGATAGGGATAAAAGTTAATGAATATTTTTTGTTTGTACTTATTTGATGCCGTAAATGTTCCCAAAGTAGAAAAAAAATAGAAAGAAAAAAACAAACAAGATATTTGGACACTATGCTCAAAAAAAACTTGAATTTATAGCTTAAAAAAGGTTGCACAAAACTACGCTTGGGAATTAACTGTTAAATTACCGCCCGTAATTAAATCCATAGACCCTTTGCGATGTCACAAATCATTTTATCACACAACATTTTACGTTTTTACACTTCATTATATTACGTTTTGACACTTCATTAAAGTATCTCAATTGATTTAGCAGTCCAAGACCGTATTCATTACAATATTCACGATTACGTTTTAGTTCGCATTTTCTTTTTACATAATATTGTCAACTTACCCTTGACCATATGCATAAAAAAATATAATTAGTTGAAACGAGGGTAGATTTTTTTTTTTACTTTTCAGGTAGTTGTGAATTGTGTTACTGGTACCCAATTCTCACCTTGAGCATATTCCAAATGGATATCTCTTCAAACTATAATTATATAGGTACTTAAAACTATGCCAATTGAAATTAGTTAATTCGTAAAATTTAAACAATAAAGTGTCAGTCCAACTAAAAAGAATAGCCTCTTAGGGCCTCACCGACTTTTTCAAATATAACCACGTAACGGTTGCTGGCTCGAATAATGTCAGTGTCCCAACGTCCTCCGTAAATTCTTTCTTTCAGCTGTTCCAGCAGCAATCCGCAAAGTTGTTGCATACTCGCAGATTGCGACCAGACCTTCTAAAGTGGCAGGATCCATTCTGAAACTCGAAACAATTGGTATTAGTATTTCCGTCGTCAGGGGCGATCCCACTTCTGATGTTAAATACAATGTAAACTAGAGTGGGTGTACTGACTGTTAGCTAATGACCTACCAAATATTATAATGTATTGAATTTCAACTATTGTATAAATTATTACTGAAATATTAATTGTCAATGTAATTGTAAGATAATTCAGAACTAATGTCCTAAAATGTAGCTAATAAGAAATGGAAAGGTAAAATAAAAGGGTCACATGATGTTTTAAACTCATTTATTTGTATTTTAATTAATGATTTTAGTTGTTTTTAATGGTTACCTAATGATCGTTTGCTCTGCGAGGCGTAATAACTTAACATGTAAAGTATAAAGTAATACGTTTTAAAATATATGACCCATCAATATCAGCATAATATTCAAACCACACAATAGTACAATAATAATTTATACTAAGTACAAATAATAAGGATATGATCGTACCTTAATTATCAACGGCTTTCCTTCTTAGCGTAACTACACTTAATTCACATTTTAGGTTCTTTCCTTAGTAGTTTCGTCTCAGACTAACAGACTATACACTTCTATTACAAATCTTTCTTGAATCTTCCCAGAGGAAATGAGAGTGAGACTGTTTCCTACCGCCTTTTTATATCCTATCCTCAGACAAAGACAATGAGACAAGTGACAATGTGCCGACATTTTGAAATAATCATATAAGATAATATGAATTATAGAAACATAAAATATAATGTAAACTAGCTTAACGCTTACTGAAATCATGTGCATTTTAATTAATTATATTAACAGAATATTACATATCTCACTTGTCCATTGACTACATTATTTTATCTGTATTTTGTTATCTGTGTTTACTCTGTATATTTCATCTGTTAATATTGGTTTTGAAAACTTATTTAATATAAACTGATATTTACAAGTTTTGTTACATGTAGAAGACAAATAAAATATCAATATATTTTATTTATCTATCACACGCTTGTTTATACAGGTATAAAAGGAGATAGATTACTAACAAATAAACTTGGAACTGTTTTAATTAATAATAACACCCGTATATGAATTTAAATTTCACGATGTTCGATTAGCACTAATCATATTATTATGATAATCTGACCCGTACTCATGGTTTTTACTTGCCAATTTACTTGGGACGTAACTAATCAACACTTTACTTGGACATGGTGAACGAGGCTCTTAATCTAAGAAATTTAATTTATTGGCCTTAAATTTTTTACTAAGTATCAATACCTCATGTAGGTTTTTGTTTTTCTTAAATTATGAATCTATGAAGAAGATGACATACCAAAGCCAGCGAGAAAGCCGCTGAGAAACATTTTGGACAGGTTCCAATTGTTACTGATATCAAATGGAATAGTGGAATGTAATACAGAAACTCTGGTAAAACATACGCGGTTCCAGTAGCGGAAAGCGTTTTCCAGTTTTTTATGTTGATACTGACTGGTGACTGAGCAATTAATAAAATCATAATTGAATTTTCTAAACGTAAGTGCCTAAGAAGCGCGCATGCGGTCTATGCAGGTAAGCCAAACGGGCGCGGTCGGGTGTGAGATGGGTGACCGTTAGTGGCAAAAAAAATTTCATGCGCGTTTCCGTGCTTCGGAGGGCACGTTAAGCCGTCGGTCCCGGTTGTTGTCGATAGATAACAGTCGTTAAACCTTGTCGGAGGCCTTATGGGCGGTTGGAGCAGCGTGGTGGAGTAAGCTCTAGGCCGTGCCCAGCTGTGGGACGTAAACAGGGTTGCAGCCAAGTGCCTAAGAAACAAGCGATGAGATAAAAGTTCTTATAAAAATAAAGAATAAAACATCAACAAACAACGCCTTGTACAGTCAGCGTTAGTTTAGACGGAGTTAAAGATTAATTGAATTCGATACAGTAAGTAGAGAAATATGTTACGCTTTTCATGGACGGAAATTATTTGGCAGTGAACTATGGACTTGTTTACGCGAACATGTATTTATTGCGTAGACCTTTTTTCGCCAACAAATTTATACTGACAAAAACGCAAGGAACTTTATGTGGGATATTAGCTGTATAAGCGTTTTAGATTACTTCTACGACAAGCCTATCTTGAAGTAGATCTTAAAAGGTTTTAGAAATTACTTTTCTATTCATCCCGTTAAATGTATTTTCAAAATCTTTGTAATGAGTTCTGGAGGTAATGAAGCTTTTATTAATATAACAAAGTCTGTCATAAAAACATCCATACCAACAACAGAAATTTTAATCTGTGCCTCTAGATGCGACCCTAGAACCGACATACGGGTCGTCAATTTTTTTTTATAAGTTCAGAAATATGGCTGCAAGCAACCATTTTTGCGTCCCACTGCTGGGCACGGGACTCTCCCCATGATTGGAGAGGCCTGGAGCTTACTTCACCACGCTGCTCCAATGCGGTTTTTGGCGCACACAGAAATATACAACTATGTAATATAGAAATATGGTAAAAGATGGTAGTATTTGAACTTTTTTTTAATGTGAAAAGGAAAATATTCTAAAAATCCGCATCGTCTACCCACTTCGATATAATCTTAGCTACTGTAAGCCATCTCGATGCCAATCTTGCGCGAAATAGGATGCTCAGCGAAGGAAAAACTTGTTTTTATCGTATGGCTGGCTGCAACCCTTTTTTCGTCCCACTGCTGGGCACGGGTCTCTCCCCCTTATTGGGGAGGCCTGGAGCTTACTCCACCGCGCTGCTCCAATGCGGGTTGGTGGAGATGCGGGTTAGTGGCCAACCCGCTGTCGGATGTTTTCAAACCGCCCATAAGGCCTCCGACAAGGTTTAACGACTGTTATCTATCAACAACAACCGGGACCGACGGCTTAACGTGCCCTCCGAAGCACGGAAACGCGCATGAAATTTTTCGCCACTAGCGGTCACCCATCTCACACCCGACCGCGCCCGTTTGGCTTAACTGCATAGACCACTTGCGTTCTACGCTAGCCGCCGAGCCATGCGCGCCTCGTATCGTATCGTATAATATCTTGCAATTGATAAATGGCAATATTATTGTACCTGTTGCCATTAGTTCCACACTGTCGCTACTCACTAGCAGCCTGTTTTAAGCTTGTATTAACTGGTAGGTCAAGAGCTGGTAAGAAAAAACTTTCTTAATTTATAAAAGCTGAAAATTTGCAACAGGGTTTGCTTCCTATATAGTTTTTTGTTGTCACCTTGAAAAAAATATAAAAAAGTGCCTTAGAATAGGAGGATATTAGGTGAGGTATATAGTCGTATATGTGGAGGGAATTAAAGTTTTTCACAATAATATTTAGTCCAACACTTCATCGGTTTAACAGTTACAATGGGTTGATCTTAACTTAAATATGAGAAAAAGTTCTTGATTAAGATATTTGGACTATAACCCATATAGAACTCAATGCAATGCGTAAGTGACCCCGTATATAGTAGGGTGAACAAGAGCGTTGCGTGAATCGAGACGACGTCTGGGTTTCATTTCCATTCCCATCGACGAAAAACGCGCTTTATATCCAATTTCCGAATGGGATCTTTACCTAGCTATAGCTAATGACTGTAAACCTAAAACTTTACGTGAGTAACGTATTGATGAATATTGATGATATAGCCTAGAGAAAGCCTTTTATGAAATAAGGGAGGTTTGGCCCTCCTAGGCGCTTAGTCCATGAGCACAGAATACGCACATAAATCGACAAGTAACGAACGACTCGTGTGCTCTAGGGAACTTGTAATGGCGCTGTCAGCAACCGATTTATGTATTTATTGTGGTCATGTAATAAATAAGAAGAGATATCTTTATTCAACTCTGCGTTGTAAATCAAATGTAATTGGTTTTCTCTGATTTCAGCTGTTCTATCCATTATTCTGTGACGTCATTTGTTTTCTGGACGTAACACTTGCATTTGCATGCAGCTTAATTGATTGTTGTAATGTCCGATTTTGTTAGCGTCTCTAAGGAACTATCAGATTGTTTATTCAAAATAGCTGTAGACTTAAAAAGACTTTGGTGTAGCATTCAATTGATTGTATGTAGTCGACAACTTGGAAAATCTTTTCAAAATTCCCTCTCTACATTTATATCACAATTGGTTTTTATTTTACCAAAATGGACTTGAACATTCTATTAAGACAATGATATATTAAACGCTTAAAATCACTTACAAAACGAAGCCCTATTTTAACAATAGTGTTTCCAATAAACATGTTACTTCAACATTGTTCAAAACTAGGGTACGAATGACGTTCTGCATACATTGCCAGAAAGCAAGAAAGACCAAAAGACTGTCCCATATCGGCGTACAAAAACATTTGCAATTACGGTCGAAGTGGAAACGAACAAAAGTTCTGTCCCGTATTGTAGCAAGTGAAATATTAAACCGGCTACGGCTTACCTGACCCGCTTCCAGCTAAAACATGTGTGGCTTCCGCGTGCATGCCAGTTATATTCTTAACAGTAGCAACCTTTACAAAAATTTACAGGTCGGTGGACTGTCCCGCAAAAATATATTTGTTACGTGAGTAAAATGCGAGTAAGGTGCTTTCTGACTTAAGCCTTTTTTTTGGTATCGGGGGGGGGGGGGGGGGGACCTTCAAAAGGTACCCAGCACATTGGGAGGGGATACCAGGTTATGTGGGATTTGTACCGCACTAAAATCTCGGTGCAATCGAGCAGCGATGGCCGAGTGGTATGAATCCGCAGTCTTCGACGCGATCGATCCCGGGTTCAAATCCTCGGCGCGCACCTCTGACAAAGAAATTTGTAATGTGCGCATTTATCGCTGCTCCACGGTGATGGAAAATATCGTGATATTTAATTGATTACGATGTTCTCCATCGCCGTGCATGCCTGAGAGGAATTCATAATTTCTCGAAAGCATGACGTCCACCAATCCGCACTTGACCAGCGTGGTGGACTATGGCCTAAATCCCTCTCACTAGTGAGAGGAGACCTGTGCCCAGCAAAAAAAAATAATAAAAAAATAAAAAAACAACAACTCGGTGGCCTGCCTCTGCACTTGGGGACTCCGGGATCTCCAGTGTAACGAACCGGTGTACTTCACGCGCGGCGACCCACAACGGGCCCATCTCCGGGAGAGCAAATGCGCTCTCCTGCACCCTCAGGCGCTCACAGTGGCATGCGGCCACGCCCACACCGCCGTTCTTCCCGGGGCTGCTGACTGGATGGGTCGAGCTCCCACTCCACAGCATCCGCAACCCCGGAAGCCCCCTTTTAGTCGACTCTTACGATCATGCAGGGGATACCGTAGCTCTATTCTTAATTCCGAAGCTACAGGGACTTTCTGACTTAAACCTAGGACCTCAGCTAAATTGATTCCAGTTGTGACTGTACAAAATTTTGCGAAACATTAAAAGGCATTTTGTAATAAACGCCACAACCAATACCATTAGAAAAAAACCAGTCAAAATCAAAACACGGTTTCGTTTGGCTCTATTGTAGCAAGTAAAATATTAAAACGTCCACGAACCACCTGACCCGGTTCTAGCTAAAACATGTGGGGCTTCCACAGGCAAAGTTACTTGCTAACTATTGTGTAGTATAGGTACTCGACACTCAATGTTACGGTGTCGAGTAGTATCACTCGTGAGAACCTATCTTTATTCAGGCTTGGCATAAAAAATAACAACCATCCCCAGGTTGTTAACTTTTATTTTTTTGCAACCATTTTTCATGTCCCACTGTTGGGCACAGGTTTGAACCCGGATCTCTAGTTGCGAAGTCTGCCCACGTAAGTATTTGGACAAGGAAGCTTTAATTAAACGAAATTTTTATAGAGTTCTTTCAAATCGTCATTGGTCATTTCTTTGAACGTTGGATTGGCGGATGGCGTTTGACGGAGTTCTACGCCACAATATTACCCCTATTAATACTCTCCGATAAATGTCACGAAATATTTCGCTAACTGTAATAATCATTCATATACAAATTAATGAATTTTATACGCGCTTCAATCATAAGAGGAGAAGATCAAAAAGATTTAAAGGCAAATTATTATGTTCCCACAATACAACTTAATATTAAATGGATTGGGACATGAATAAACCGGGATGATGAGCTCTGCATTACAATAGGAGTTTGCTTAGTCTATTGTTTCTTGCAATAGAAAAGTGCAACCTAGTGCATCTGCATTAACTGTTTTACTACTGTTTATTTTGACTATCCATGTAATAATGCGTTAAAACTACATGTAATCATTAAAATAAATTTAAACTGTAGACATTTTCATAGCCCTAAAAGTCCTAAAACAAACTGAAATTGCAAACAAATTGCATACCTTCCCAGGTGGAATATAGAGAGACCATATTGTAAAAAAATGTGAAAAATGTAACCTATATTCTGGCAAATAAAATTTTTGAATTGATTTGAATAGTGAGCTTATCAGGATTGTCTACCCATACATCCTTGGAAGGGTGGTTCAGGAATGGTACTTTGATGGTCGAATAATGCGTTCTATCACCTACAGATTGGACTGAATAACCGATGCTGGTTTATTCGCGTTTTCGTGCAGCACCTCATGATTACCAACGGTTCCTGGTTGTTTTTGATAGATTAATACTATAAATTTGAATTTTACTGCCATAATCTGCTAAGGAAATCTTAGAGGAATAGTAAAATTTGATGCTATTATTTAGTAAGTGTCAGTACAGCGTCTTGTTCGAAATATAGTTTTTATTTATTTATTATTTATTTTATACTAGCTGTGCCCGCGACGTCGTCCGCGTTAATAAAGACTTGTATAAAAGGGATTGATTAAAGATTATTTATTTGCATTGAATAAGTAGTAGGTAGATTATTCTTACATATTATAGTGAAATCACTTATAATAAAATGTTCATATGTTCAGAAGACACCTTATTTATTTTTTCTAAATCCTTCAAACCTAAAACAGTAAGGACTGCTTACTGTACTCAGATCTTACTATCCAGTTTTCGCATGATTCGCTTTTTTCGCGTAATCAGATTCTCTTTACAAATATGTAGATCGTTTATTAAAGTTAAGAGATACGTAGTACTGCTGTGCCCGTGGCTTCATCTATGTTAAAAATAAATAGAATCTTAAGTAAATTGAGTGAATTTATACAGCAAAGAATGCATAGGATACATAGCTTTAACCTACTGCAGAAAAGAGGTGCACTATACAATTACTTGTAGTTGGGAGACAAAATTTCTAAACATACACGTGCTTAGGATTAAACAGTCGGAAAAATTATGAGGCCAATTAATAGACTAAAGATTTAAAACTTGCGGATAGCAGTTTGATCATAAGTCATAACTCATATAACATTGTGAAAACTAAAGCAGAAGGCAGGGTCTCTAATCAGTAAGCTATCTATATTTGAAAATAAAGAACATTTAATATCTCCATCAACCAACGTGTGTGGATGAGCCCGTACGCAATAAAGAGACGCAAAAAAATTAGTTAAGTTATCATTGGTCCAATTAACCATGTTCAGCATCATACGTATACCCAACGACGGGACAACCCGCGTGGCGCAATGTTTACCATGCTGGACTGCAAATCGAAGGGTCCCGGGTTCGAATCCCGGCGAATCTTTTCATTTCATTTCATTTCATTACCCTACTGTGAGGCTTTAAGTGTAAAACGTTATTTTTTAAACTATGTACTACTTAATTTTATTAGACTTTAGGCTTTTATTTGAAATTATCTCCATCGATTCACTTTGTAGAAGAAATGAATATTGCACAATAACGCCATCTACCGTATGGCATGTAAACTTTATGGTTGATAAATCGAATGTCAAATTACCAAATAGGTAGATATTGAGATTAACAGTTCGTTCAGTAAAAGTTTAACTATTCGTCACCTAGATGTCTTCAGTAGTCTCGTTTTGTTAAGGCTTTTTACATTCTGTATGAAGGTTTAGAGCATTGAGGTTGTAAGATTTGGGATTTGGGATTTGGGATTTCTCCTCAATATTAGGAGAGCTCAGCAATGGAACGCTAAAAAGGTTACAGCCTGATATAATGTAGCGATAACAGTCGTTTCAGCTGCAGCCTGTTCATAATCTTCCACCCCAAATGAAAACGAATAATCTGAGCAACTTACTTAATGGAGCCTGTGATGGAAGGTTTGGCGGCGGTGAGGCTCGCGATGCGCTCTTTAGGTACCTATAGCTTAGCCATAATCGGCCAACGAAAAAAAATACAGTAAGCTGATCTAAGTATATTTAATATAGCTGTGCCCGCGACGTCGTCCGCGTAGATAAAGACTTGTACAAAAGGCTTGATTAGACTTGGATTATTTGTTCCTCCTCCTCCTTAGTCGTTCACTCTTGTCAGAGTGGTCGTTGCTGATGAGGTTGCAATTTCTTTCGTGACCGCTTGCCCTCCACTGTCCCTTGGATTATTGTTACCTTTTATGAAATTACTAATGATACAAAATTTCATATTATTATGTTGAGTAGATACATTCTTTCTGAGTCCTTACAATTCTTACTGTACTCCTCTTATAATATCGACTTATAATATCAACTTTTATAATATCAAATTTCAGTCGTTATCATCAGTTTCTCTTTACAAATTAAACGTATTATAATAGCCTGTTTTTAAAGTGTTTAGATAGTACTGCTGTGCCCGCGGAAAGGATCATTATAATTAAATAATTTGTGCTGCAAATAATGCATAGATTCATTATCATTATGTAACTTAAATATATTGCAGAAAGGTGGTGAAATGTCTACGCTATGTCAGGCGTGGTTAGTAGTTGGGAGTCAAATTCTTGGTTGCTTACACGTTGGTTGCAATTGTCGTTAACATACTGTCGTTCATACTTAATGGAGGTCTTTTGAGCGATTTAAAACATGCGACAGCAGTTAGGCCACTAACAATGAAGACGTCATCAACCTGAATTGGAGCAGCGTGAGAGGATCAGGCCCTACGCGATTAAGAGTCAATTGGTCCTATTAACAATCCTTCACACAGCATCAGAAATAAATATATCGATTACTAATATTATTCTGGGCGTGAACACCATGCCGTGCTGCTGCCGTGACGCTTTAGCATATTAGTATAACACCAGTGCCAGTACTGCGTATGTATGTAATAGCTCTTATTAAATTAACCACTGAAAACGTCTGCTCATTTCTATAACATTTTTTTATTAGACCCTCGGCAATTGCTTATTCGTTTATTCGAAATCACTTTTTTTATAAATAAACCGAACAAAGAGGCAGAAAGGCCGCGTGGTTAAGCGATCACTGTCGCCTATGAAAACGGGCACCCCCAGCGGAGCCACCCGAGCACTGCCGGCTTTCAAGAAGAGATTTCTTTACAGCTTTCTTGAAGAACCCTATGTCAAAGTCCACTGGAAATGCCTCAGCTGGAAGGTTGTCCCATAACTTACACATCCGTTCAAACATCAAAAGGAGCGTGCAAAGCGGCCTGTGGAACTTTAACCTTCGACTGGTGGTGTAATCATGATATGGAGACGTAGCTATCATTTTGAAAAGAACACTCAGCATAGTAAAATCGGTAGAACACTTTGATTTTTTTTACGTTTCACACTGATAGCGCCAGAGTAGGGGAAAATATACACTGTGTAATGGGTACCATGCGACACACAGATACAGAAATACAAACACTTAAACCGAGAACAGAAAATTAAACTCATCATTCAAATTTCTGCTTCGCCGGGAATCAAACTCTTGATATCCCTTCGACTTGCAATATCAGCGCCAGTTCCAAAGCTCTCTGTTGTTAAGTTTTTATTAGATACTTTATTAAGTAAATATACTCGTAATTAATTATTTGAAATAATCTCCACCTATCCACTTTGTAATAGCGTTATTGGGTAAAATAATGATTATGTAACACCACCTGTAAATCTACCTGTAAAAAGCAATTAAATATGAATAAATTAATAACAACGACATCTATCGTATAGCGTGTATACTAAATTGTCGATATACCGAATTTGCAACAGATCACTAAATAGTTCTGAATGTGAACATAGATGTCGGCAGTAGCCTCGTTTTGTTAAGGTTTTATACATTTTGTTTTCTTTGAATATGTGGTGATATGATATGTATGGTTTTTTTTAAATATTTAGAGATGAAATCTAGCATAAGTGTTTGAAAACTTGCTATCAGAATATTAAGAGATGTTAGTAGTTATCGAAACTTGTGGTGTGACCGCTCGCATTAACTTTATTATAGCGTGCAGGTGTTCATCCATTTCATCATTCTTGAAATTGACGTAACTTTTTTGTTTGTGAACCGATTTAAATAAAACAAACCCTAAATGTTAATCCAAAAAAATACCAATACTTCAGTGAAAACCGCATCCTTCTACGTTAAGCCGTTCCTGAGATTAGCGCGCACAAACGAACAGATAAACAGACAAACAGACAAACAGACAAACAGACAATAATTCTAAAAATCATTGTTTTGGGTTCTATTACGCTAATAAATAGCCCTAGTGACAGTTTTTTTCAAATATCTTCAATGTACAGAAACGGACTTGTTACAGATTTATTATATGTATATATAGATGTGGGTCTTCGGTTCTATTCACAAGCATCTCTTTAATATATATATTTTATTTATTTAATTTATTTCAGACAATGTCAATATTGTTGTTAGTTTAGTCTCTTATATCTATGTCAGTACAATACCAAAAAAATAAAAAAGCATAATAATAGAAAATAAAAATAACAAAATTACTCTAAATTCTCTACCTAACCAAACTAGGGATGCACTTCCGAAAAGTAGATACCGAATTTTGTCACCAAATTTTGCACAGACGTTCCATTGGACTATCTAAGAGTACCCTTAAAAGGATTTTTGGCGACGCGCAATATTTTTCGAAATATTGAATTTTTTGAGTACGCTCTTATGCACGCTCTGGTATATCCATAGAAATCGAAAAAGGAGGAGAAGTGCCATTAAGACGTTTTACTGTCCGCGCGACATGCGCATTTTGGGCAAGATAAAGAAAAATGGCCGTTTACGCGAATCAGTACTTTCTCGACTGCCGTCAAGAAAACTTGCAAAAATTCCGTCTTGTTCTGTTGTTTCGTACAAAAACCGAAGCCAAACAAAAAACTATATTAACAGTAAAGTCACATACCATATGTAACTACAAGAATTTTATTGTATTTTTCTATAAATTCATGAAAAACAATAATCGTAAAATATGGCAAGTTTTTATTACGATGTTTTATTTTTGTATATGCCCATGACTATGCTACTATGTACAACATACATTGCTCGTTAAGTTATGAATAACCTCAACGAGTCTAACTGTCTGAGCGAGCAATGTATGACTTACGATGCTAAGTTACATGGGGTATTTTGCATAGTAAGGGTCAAATCCTGCCAGTCCTGACATGTTGATCTGAGTGATGTCTGTGCATAATTGAAAATCGGTATCTCGATAAAATTGTCGATTCATACAAGAAAATATTTTTAGAATTAATCTCGACATTTAAAGTATGTGAATAGTCTTTATTTTTTATTGATTCAAACAAGGGTCAAAATGTATATTTTATTTTGTATCTGGAAGTCTGTAAATATGATTAATGATTATAGTTGATTATACATATAATAAAGAGTAGGTAAAATAAATATTCGGGACATTGTAAATGCTAAATAATAAAAATAATTATATTTTAAGTACTCGACAAATACATCCATTTTACGGGGCAGTGAATAACTACTAATGTTATACGGTATTTGATATTTTTTCTTGCAAATGTTAATGATTCTTTAAACAATTTTGGAGTTGTGTTTTTTGGTAAAAATCGTATTTTTCGTTCTGGAGTTCTTTTTAATGTTGGTTTCCATTTTTAATCTAAAATTATTTTAATTTTAGTTTATTAAGTTCTACGGTAGTAAAAACATTTTAACAAAAAATTAAAAAGCCGAAAAAACTGAAAAGTAAAAAATTATAAATTAATATAATACTTGGCTTATAATACCTTTTCTTGCTAATGGTAATGAGATTTTAAACTATTTGGAAGTCGAGCCCTTTTTATTAGGGTTTCGTAGCCAAATGGCAAAAAACAGAACCCTTATGGATTCGTGATGTCTGTCTCTCCGTCCGTATGTCACAGCCACTTTTTTCCGAAAATATAAGAACTATACTGTTGAAACTCGGTACGTAGATTTATTCTGTGAACCACATTAAGATTTTCACACAAAAATAGAAAAAAGCAATAAATTTTGAGAGTTCCACATACTTGGAACTGAAACTCAAAAATTTTTTTTCATCAAACCCATACGTGTGGGGTTTCTATGGATAGGTCTTCAAAAATGATATTGAAGTTTCTATTATCATTTTTTTCTAAACTGAATAGTTTGCGCGAGAGACACTTCCAAAGTGGTAAAATGTCTGTAACTTCTAAAATAAGAGAATGATAAAACTAAAAAAAATATATGATGTACATTACGATGCAAACTTCTACCAATAAGTATAAGCTAAAATAAGCTTTCGAACAAAAAAAGAATCATCAAAATCAGTTCATAAACGACAAAGTTATCTGCGAACAAACATAAAAAAAGCATATATACGGTCGAATTGAGTAACCTCCTCATTTTTTTGAAGTCGGTTAAAAATTGGTTTGAACGAGATTTAGTAATTAGTTATTTTTTAATACGTCATAAATCGTAAACCACAGTTTACCTTTCATTCAATTTTAATGCAACGTATTCTATGGATAATCAAAGGCAATGATGTATTTCTGTTGCCGCTATAGTTATACAAATACTAAAAATAGAATAAAATAAATATTTAAGGGGCTCCCATACAATAAACGTGAATTTTTATAGATAATGGTACGGAACCCTTCGTGCGTGAGTCGACTCGCACTTGACCGGTTTTTTTATCATTTTTTGTGGCTTATCGGATAACATTATTATTATACACAACATAACTCAGCATTAAAATCTGTGAGTGAACAACCCCTGTTTTCCCATGATTACTATTCAAATTTTTATAGGACCAATTTTCTTAATTTAATATACCCCTTCCAATATACCTAAGTGTACACGGGTTGGCCGTACAAATTTGTATAAATAAAAGGATTTTATAAACTAAAAATACTGTAAAACTGTAAAAAATATATTTATTGAAGATCTTTAGACTATGATGAAATTAATGTAATACTAATGGTGAGTCACGCGCGGTACTCTTGATGACCTAGAGCGAAAAACTGACTACTTATTATAAGTAAAATATTAAAGTGAGGTAATTTGGGTCATAATAAAAATTCAATCTAGGTGCTTAAATGTACGCGCTTGCTCGTACACTAAGAATTATCATATAGGTTATTATACATGTCATACATTAAAATATCTCGTCGAATTAAGAACCTCCTCTTTTTTTTCAATTGTACTAATTTGGGTAAAAATATTAGGTTAATAATATACATAAATATAAAAAATAAATAATGCTTCACACTCATAGCATAGTAGAGTAGATATACATGACACAATGACAGCAACACAAACACCCAGACAGAGAACAGAAATTTTAAACTCATCATTCAAATTTCTGCTTCGACAGGAATTAAACTTGGGATCCTCCGATCGGCAACCATTACGCCACGTGGGTCATCGAATTATAAATATGTATTATTTATTATATTTATTACCGTAATATAAATATGGTAATACTAACATTTTATTAGATTAAAGTTAAACATAACTATGTAATTTTTTTCTGTTTTTTCTGTTACATATTTGATTTTCGTGCATTACGTCATTATTAGTACACTTTTTACAAGATAAAAACGTGATTGATTACGCATACCTACCTATTAATTTAATTTTTCAAGGTACTTAATATCGATATTTTATATCGAATTTGTGAATAAGTGGACTTAAGTATCGATTACACAAAACCGGTAATTTTATTTTCAGTCAATCTCTAGTGTAAAAATGGCTTTTGCATAACACCACGATAATGGTTTTTTGTTTATGTGTGCGAAATATTCAGGTATGGGTATATGTACGCTGTTGTATAAGAAATACGGTTTATTTTGGATTGTAGATTTCTATCTGATTTAAGAAATGAAAATGTGTGTGAGACTTTGTATCTATTCACTGCATGTGTAATTGTCGTAAGCAGTGGGGGAAAAACTGGAGACAGTGGGTTCCTATACATTGTCAATTACAGGGCATATCTCTTGTATTTTCCAATATCTTTGGGTATATCTATATATACTTAATAATACTCAGACCTTATTACTTTAATTCCTGGTTTAGGTGTTTGTGAACTTTTCTATGTTCATTGTTAGGAAACTTAGTGTAGGAGTAGAAAAAAAAGTTAGTATTCTGTGGTGTAGTGTGTATGCCACTATT
The DNA here is from genome assembly GCA_911387765.1 of Pyrgus malvae. Taxonomy (NCBI): domain Eukaryota; kingdom Metazoa; phylum Arthropoda; class Insecta; order Lepidoptera; family Hesperiidae; genus Pyrgus; species Pyrgus malvae. The sequence goes on from OU426953.1 coordinate 24,341,382, forward strand.
ATTTTTACGTCATTAAATTAGTTGGAATAAACAAGGTGGCATAAAGATCGCAGTTATCATAAAGCGTAACCTTTTATTTCCACTTTAAAATATTACGCCGTAACAACACGACTGTTTAATAAAAGTATAATAATATGTTTTGATCCATCCGTTGAAACCGATTCGAGCGTGTAAAATCGTATGTTTCGCTCGAGAGAGTACTAGGGTATTATGGCGATAGAATTATAACATTATACTTAATGTACCTAAACAAGTGATAATGGCATGGTCGTGAGAAGACTTTCACATAAATATAGAAACGATTAGTATAAGCGACGGATGTAGTGACAATATATGTACTGTATGTACTTAATAGTGGTATAACGTGATAATTATAAGATCGTTCATATGAGTGTAAGGTACAATTCAAACTGTCGCTGGTTTTTCTTTAGCAGTGTTAAATACTCGTATAAAGACAGAATGAACGTATTATGACCTACTTTTTATATCGATGATTATGAGAACAGTTTTATACTATTACTTAAGTCTTAAGTGTGTTGAAGTCCGGTTCGTTCGACAGGATTGTGGAATATTACTAAGATCTACGTTGATCTTTGTAGGTTGCCCGTGGTACCTACAATACAGCTGGTAGCCCTTGTGATGATGACTATCAGCTCTCAGGATTATAGCAAATTATTGTAGAAAACCATAGATAATCACTACCAATTAACACCAAGAGTCTTGCAAGTCCGTTTTCAGCGTCTTTAAAAAAATTGTACTGTCTAATAGGGAACATGTAAGTATAAATTTTAAATAAAATATCTATTTTTCAATTGTATAATTGCAAATAATATCTAATGACAAAATGAAAAAAAAAATGTTATTTTTTATAACACCCAATCTAAATTATGAACTAATGAACTACACTAAGAATAATGTACTTGCACCCAATAATGATTTTAATTTTTTTTTCAGAATTCTTTTTTCAACGCTGCGCGGTGAGGTTCAACTTCGTTCGCTTGTTCTGCTCGTATTTCTGTCTTTCGGGTGCTCCAATAAAATCGATTGATACAATAAAAAAATATGAAAGTTTTCTATTCTAGCCTTCCGGAGGGGCACGGGCCTATGTTACTTGCGAGCAGTGGGATTTTGTTGATCTCGTTTTGTATGAGAGCGATTGAATTGGGTGATTATTGAATAATGCTTAGGTTAATGCTCCTGGCAACCCTTACTAGTAGTGACAACCAGGTATAAGAACAGAAGCACAAATGCAGAAAACCTTGGATAATCACGAGCAAGATTGAAGTCAGATGTACAAGTCCCTTAACAACTACCACGAGGATTGCATGTCCGTTTGAATAAAAAATTAAAGAAACTAGTCCCGTTCCATGCCTTCCAACAGCAAGTGAAGTGCAACAGCAGAAATCCGTAGAATGTCACAAACGAGCTTGAGGTTGAATGTAAAAGTCTCTGAGTTTCAGCAGGCTTGGAAGTCCTTGCACATTTTTATTTATACCACGTGTAAAGATCCAACATTCCCCAGTGAAACGGCCGGGGTTCCGCAATAAATCGACGTGGCAGTCAGTCATTGCGATGAGGCCGAGTCCCGCGATGGGACCGCGGGGACGAACTCATTGCCGCCTTCCGGAGGGGCACGGGCCATTGCTACCTGCGAGCTGGGAGTTTGATCTCGTTTAGTCAGAGAGCGATCGAATTGGGCGCTTATTATATTTATATTAGCGGCCGCCCGTGACTTCATCCGCGAGGACTTTGGTATTAGTCATAGCATGATGTTATAAAGCCTAGCCTTCCTTGTTTATTTTAGAAGCCTACCTCGCATTCTCAACATCACCCAGGGTCGACTGGTAGACAATGCCAATAGGCATTAGGTTTAACCCTTTGTGAACCTTAGTTTTAGGTTTTTCACGTAAATATACCTAAATAAAAAAAAAAATAAAAAAAAATGGACTGTCCAACAAAAAAATATTTTTTCAATTCGAACCAAAAGTTCCTGAGATTAGCGCGTTCAAACAAACAAACAAAATCTTCAGCTTTATATATTAGTAATTTGTAAATATAGATTAGTACCTGCATGACCGATCCGATGCGACTTCTCTTTTTTGCAAAAAATATCAAACCGCACGGTCTTTCCCTGTCAATAATGCGCGCGCGATTTAAGATATGACGCGTTCTACGATAAATGCTTATTAGAATTTTATTCTCAATCCAAAACGAAACTTTGTTTCACGTTTTAGGTATTAAACTAAAATAAGTTATAAATGTAACAAAATAGCATAGCAAATATAATGTGCAAATAATTTGAAATATTATGAGAACACGGCAAGTAATTCATTCCGCTTTGACTATTTTAATATAATTCATTGATTGGAAACAAATGCAGGGACAATATTTCCATTTTATCAAACACTTCAAATTTGCATTGGTTGTGTACTAAATCGTGATTTCACGACTATTTACCATACATTCCGAACTGTATTTACGACGCAGTTAGTATTAATATTATTATGCATGCAAATAAAATGGAACCTTCTTTTTTTTAAATAAAGCGAACAAAAAGGCAGACGGGCCGCGTGGTGTTAAGCGATCACCGTCGCCTATGGACACGGGCAACCCCAGGGGAGCCGCCCGAGCATTGCCGGCTTTGGAGGAGACCTTTTTTACAGCTTTCTTGAAGAACCCCATGTTATAGTCCATTGGGTATGCCTCAGCTGGAAAGTTGTCTCATAACCTACACGTCCGTGGTAAAAAGGAGCGTGCAAAGCGGACTGTGGAGGACCGCCACGAGTCCAGATGGTGCCGGTGGAACTTTAACCTTCGTCTGGTGGAAAAATGGAAGCTATTTCTTGATCAATTACCGACTACCTTACTACAGGACCACACTTCTTTCAGATACGGAAAGTGCTTGGTATTTTTACCGTTTTTTGATTTTGACCAAAGGCCTTACTGCGGGTTTTCGTAAACTATATACCTACCTAAAAGCTTTTCCGTATATCAAGCTGTGTCTATTGGTAATAATTCACGTCTATTTCCGTTAGGGCCGCTACAGCTAGAAGGAAGGGACATAAAAGAAAGAAATGCTATGTTATGACTTTCCTTTTGATCATTTCATTCCCATACTTTATTAAGTTTCTTAGCAACTGATCATGATAAACATCATGGTTAGGGGTGATTCCACAAATGCATTAAATTGACTGCATATTGTTTGGTACAAAAAAGTAAGCCACACTATCTAAGTATGCAAACATATTTAGCGTCAGAAAATGTTTTTATGTTCTATCCTATAGAAGTTACATATCAAATTCTGTTATCCCAACTGTGTGACACATACAAATATATCTTCAATAGTATTACTATGTCAGTATTTTTTTCAACCTATTTTTAATGTCCCACTGCTGGGCAAAGGTCTTCTCTCACAAGTGAGAGGGATTTAGGCCATAGTCCACCACACTGGCCAAGTGCGGATTGGTTGACAGTATTACCGACATACCTATATGACGTTTTATTCTTATATTAAAGCAGCTTATAAATTTTTACCTTATTGTTGCTAATTTCATGAACTAATAAACATACCTTATTCAGATACGAATGTGATTTTCATTGATTGATACTCAGGAATATAGTGGTGAACCTTACCTGTAACAAAAAAAGAAATTTGGTTAATTGCAAAACCTAGATAACGAGGTAATGATAAATACAAGTATATCCGCAATATCAAAACTAAATTTTAAGTTTTAAAAGAAGTTTTTTTTATTTGAATGGAGTAGCAGACGAGCATGCAGGGCACGTGGTGTTAAATGGTCGCTGCAGCCCATGAACATCTACATACAACCTCAAGCAAGCATAGGTATGTCTTGTTTGAGGTCGTATGCAGTTGCGCTGCTACTCCGGAGGCTGTTGGTCGCCTCATGTAAGTGTGGCTGGTAACTGCACCTTTCCACCGAAACACAATAGAATTGGTTCACGGCAGAAGTGGGTGCAGCGGTGGTACTTCCCCGGGCGAACCATAATAGTTCTACCACCTACAAAATTTATTAATATTTTATCAATTTCTATACCACATCATCAGTTACATTAATTTTTTTTATTCGTTTGCTAGATCAACAGCAATGCGCAACGATTCTTGCGTCAACGAAAATACTTTTATCATAATCAAAATAACTTCATATCATTATACCCATGTAATGCTCTTGATGGATGTTACACTACAGTTTGCACACCACAAATCATTTAACAATGGCGTATTGAGGTGCTTATTACCAGCATTACCCCACGTCGGTTGCGCACTCGATAATTGTGCGCTGTCGTCTCAAATCACTCGCTGACCGACGAATGTTGGACGAAACATATGATGGATTGTATCCATGTTCTACTTTTGATCGGATGTTGGTGCAAACGTATGTCCAACATGCAATAACCCGCATTGGAGTAGCGATATATGGAATATTATGCTCCAGATCTTCTTAATAACGGGGAGACACTTGTGTATGACACGTCTGTGTGTCCCATTGTCCAAGAACGGGTTAAAATAAGCATAAAAGATACAATGCCATTTGTACAGTACTTGAAAAATATGTGCTATAAGCTCTCAAATAAAAAATGGGTTTGTTATACCTTTCGGGAACGCACATAATGCTTGATGACATGAACAAAGTTAGCAATCCCATAGACGCAACAACTTGACTGTACTTATATAAAATGTAAAAAATATAAAAAAATATAGTCGTGCCAATGGCCTATTTAACATGAATGCGTTAATAAGCATTAAAAATATAAATAAATAAATAACGCCGCACTCTCATAGTCCGCACGCGCACGCTGCACGCGAGCACGCGCTAGGATTCCCTGTGTCGTAGGTACCATGGAAACACACAAAGACATACACACGAACACCCAGACCGAGAACAGAAATTTAAACTCATAATTCAAATTTCTGCCTCCCCGGAAATCGAACCTAGGATCTCCGATCGGCAGTTCGGCACGATACCTAACCATTGCGCACAAGTCGACAATCGCTACCTATTGTCGAAAGCGAAATAAGGACATGATCCAAATATGCCAAAGGATGCCAAATATTTATTTGGCAAACATTGGCCATACCAGAAAGCTTAGATTGCATAATGGTTAGGTTAGGTGATTCGGACTGCAACTCTTGGGCAACGGACTCGTTTAATCATAAGCGCATAAGTAACCGCGCCGGTCACATCTGAGGTAGGGCAACTATTGATTGGAACCGAAGGTATGTTTCGAAACTAATCTTCATACTGATACTAGTAGAGCTAGTGTTGAAGTTTCAGCATCCCCAAGACAAAAAAGTATAATACATAAATTAAGTTTTTAACAAAAAAATAGAACCGACTTCAAACGGTAAAAAATAAAAATTGTTCAGTACCTACTTCTTCTTGCTTATGGTAATGACTCTTAAAACTATTTTTGGAGTCGGGCCCTTACTAAAATGTCGTACCTACCATTCGTTCTAAATGGGCACCGACAGTACAGACAGTGGGACAGTACCTACTTCTTCTTGCTTATGGTAATGACTGTTAAAACTATATTGAAGTCCGTGCCCATTCAGAACGAAAGGTACACTATATTTACTAAGTCAGGACAGGACATTTTACTAAGGGCCCGACTCCAAAAATAGTTTTAAGAGTCATTACCATAAGCAAGAAGAAGTAGGTACTGAACAATTTTTATTTTTTACCGTTTGAAGTCGGTTCTATTTTTTTGTTAAAAACTTAATTTATTTCACTCTTTTTAGTAATTTTAATAATTCTGCACATATGTATAAGCATAATTGGACATTTTTTCACTTAACTTCTAAACGTTAAAGAGATACCTTTTCTAATCATGTTTATCTAATAGCCATCTTATACCCTGAAAGCATACTACTCTCAGTCCACCTGAACGTATAAATTTATGAAAGAATTTGCTCTCAGCTCCTAACCGTTGAGGAGTTGTACCTTCAATCATCAGCTTAGCAACATGAGGTGATAATTACCGGACATAAATATTTGTATTATGTTAAAAAATATGACTAAAAGAATGTGTGTACCTATTAAGTTACAGTGTTTCTCTCGATGTCCCTAGTATCACATCATCAGATTTTTCCATGGTGACAGTTGGACCACCTCAGGAATGTAAGATTTCAAACAAAAAACCATTTATTGAAAGATTTTGCTCTCAACTCCTAACCGTCATAGTACCTTCCATCATCAGCTCAGCAACATGATATAATGATAATTATACACAAATACCTGTTTTGCTTTAGTAAAAATATGAAAATCATTTGTTGTGCTATAAAATTTGAATGTTCCCTTCGATTTCTCTGGGATACCATCATCAGACTTTGACCTGGTGACAGTTGGACCACCTCGGGAGCATAAGTTTTTGATCAAAAAATCATTTATTGAAAGAATTTTCTCTCAACTCCTAACCATTGTAGTACCTTCCATCATCAGCTCAACAACATGATATGATGGTATTTATTCACAAATGCCTATTTTTCTTTAGAAAAAATATGAAAATCAATTGTTGTGCTATAAAATTTGAATGTTCCCTTCGATTTCTCTGGGATCCCATCATCAGACTTTGACTTGGTGACAGCTGGACCACCTCAGGAATCTAAGATTTCGATCAAAAAACCATTTATTGAAAGAATTTGCTCTCAACTCCTAACCGTCGCAGTACCTTCCATCATCAGCTCAGCAACATGAGATGATGATTACTATGCACACAAATCTCTTATGCTTCAGAAAGTATAAGAAAATCAATGTGTGTGCCTATAAAATTTGAGAGTTCCCCTCGATTTCCCTGGGATCCCATCATCAGATCCTGATTTGGTGACAATGGGACCACCTCGGGAGTATAAGCATACGAACAAAAAAAGAATTTTGAAAATCGGTCCACAAACGGCGGAGTAATCGGTGAACATATATAAAAAAAAAATACATACAGCCGAATACAGTACCTCCTCCTTTTGGAAGTCGGTAAAAATTATAATAGTCTTTCGTCTACCAAATTAAAAAAAGACATAATTAAAAACTAAAACCCGACTACGATATAACAATAAGTGCCGGGTACAATTAATAGATAATGTCACACTATAGGCCTGCGACTTGGTACTGTTTTAACCAATCGTCATTGCTGTCCATGTGGAGTCCAGGTCGACAGTTTGGGCCACTATGGCCTTTCATGCAAGCGCCGCGCCGGTCGTTTGTCTCGCCATTCTGCTTTAAATTACGTTATCCGGCGGGCCCTTGTCACCGTCAACGTGCCGGCTCAACGATGCGTGCCGATGGCAAGAGGCCTGACGGATTGCTGTTAATACCCTGTATGAACAGATGGTGCCTAGTGTGGGATGCTACATGCGTCGACACATTGACTCCTTCCCACTTACAACTCTCATCCAGGGCAGCTGGGGTGATAGTGACCGATGCTGAAATTCGCAAAATGCAGAAATATGTAGTTCTTGTTAAAGTGTTACATATTTCTGCGTTTTATCATCGAAACTGTGGGGCCATGGGGTCAGATGCCAAAACGTTTGTCAAGCGTCTATCCCAACGGTTAGTCCAGGTTACGGGTGACCAGAGAACTGGTATTTACCTCGGATAGAGAATAAGCTTGGCCATGGCTAGAATATGCATAATTACGTAAGGTGGTATGGTTACCTACAATGGGTCTAATTGAAACATCTAAGCAAGGAAGGCACAGGTCAGCAATGTACGCATCAAAAACCTACATCCTATATCTACCACTTTCCTGGTGCTTGTGGTGGATTCTGAGGTCTTTATTTTAGAAGTAGTGAAGAGGTTTAAGTGCGTTGACAATCTAAGGTGCAGGATACTACAAGATGGTCTTTCCTCGATATTGCAAAATAAGTCTAATGTTGGGAGAAGCGTTAGATACCTTATGCTTTCAATTGGCAGAAAGCGTACACAGTCCTAACTTATAAAACAAAACAAACAGTTATTTTAACATACTTTGACGCAATTACTTATCTCTATCTCAAAATCGATATAGGCCAGTGGGTCTAACTACAATATTACTAGAATTTATTAAGTTTTTATACCTCTCTTTACCTAATGATTCCAATAAAAAGATTTCGTATCGTAATTCTGCGTAATGATTCATTACGCAGTAAGATTAGTTTTATTCTATTTACTACGAACCGTTAGGCTCGGAGTAGGGCAAGCTTAGAGTATAGAAGATAAACAATAAAAATGGACTTTATTCTCGAACTCGAAGGTTTCATTTTGATAAATGAGTAATGTAGAGCACTGAAGTTGCCACTATATTTGCGAATGGCATTTTAATCATGATTAAATTGATTTGTTTGGTCCATAGTACGTGGTAAGGTGCTATATGGACTGGTCATTTTTAACGACTTTACAATTTTGTTTTGGTTCGTTAGAGCCTATGAGTACTATAAAAGTTCAGGATGTTATTAGTAAATGTGGAAAGTGTGTTTGTTTGTTTGGTTGTTTCTCCTTCTTACGGAAAAAAGCAAACCACGCGGGCGGAGCCGCGGGCAGTAACTGGTTTTCATAAAAACCATATAAATCGATAAACAAAATTTAGTTTTCGACTAAGATAAAATGGCTTGAAAATGGTTTATAGTAGCTCAACCTTAAAGCTTTGAAATACCTTGAGCAAGTGGTGAATTATATTATACAGATATGGTGCCTTCGTAACAGAATAATTTGATCATGTAAATCATTTGAAAAACACTCTTCATGTCCCGTAATTTTTTCACTCTCGAATTTTTTACTGTACAACGAGGAGTGTAATCGCCAGTCCGTTAAAGCCTTAGATGGCGATCGACATCCGCATGATGAATTAGACGGCAACGTGTACGCTAGTAATTGCGGCGTGTATGGAGTCGCGTAAGATGTGATAAATTGCTTTATTGTGTGACAATCTGATTAAAACTCTCAAAGATAGACTTTAGTTTCAAATTATGCCCGGCAGTTTGCACTCAGATATGTAGAATGGAATTTTATAGGTCATAGAGAGAGACTACGCCACCGGCCATTTCTACTGTTAGAAAATCTATTTTGTTTCGATGGAAAAGAGCAGTCGACGGAAAGTAAAGCAGAATATAAATAAATAAATAAATAATAATAAATAACGTTTCACACTCATGACCCCACAGTAGGGTAGATATACCCTGTATCGTGGGTGCCATGGACACACGCAAAGACAGAAACACAAACACCCAGACCGAGAACAGAAATTTTAATCTTATCATTCTAATTTCCGCTTCGCCGGGAATCGAACCCGGGACCGTTCAATCGGCAGTCCGGCATGGTAACCATTACGCCACGCGGGTCGTGGAATGCAATGAAAAGGTCTTGCCAGACTTGCTTGAGGCAAACATCTGTCTCCGCTGTAGTAACGCAACTGCAAACAATCTTAGACAAGAGTTAGGCTGTAGCTTCGGGATTAAGAATAGAGCTACGGTATCCCTTGCCCGATCGTAAGGGGCGCCTAAAAGGGGGCTTCCGGGGTTGCGGACGGCGAGAGTGGGAGTTCGATCTGTCCAGCCAGCAGCCTCGGGTGGGGCGGTGGTGTGTGCGTGACTGCATGCCGCCGGGAACACCTGAAGGTGCAAGAAGGCACATCTGCTCTCCCGAAGATGGGCCCTTTCTGGCGCGCCGCGCGTGGAGGACACCGGTGCGTTCCAATAGACATACCGGAGTCCTCCCCAAGCGCAAAGGCAAGCCACCGGGGAGGTTTTAGTGCGGTACAAATCCCAAATATATATCCTCTCCCAAGGTGCTGGGTACTTTTTGAAGGTTTTCCGGACACAAAAAAGGCAAGAGTTGGGCTTGTCTAAGGCTGCAACTTACAACCACGTGGCCTGCATGCTCATCAGATAACGGTTGCAATCCTTTTCTGCTGGCCAGTACTCTCCTCATTATTGGAGAGGACTGGACCTTACTCCATCACGCTGCTGCAATGCTAATCCATATTTAATAAATAACAAAAAGTACATATAATGGCCACTAAATAAGTAACAAACGATTGCGAAACGAAACTAATTCCCTGATTCCTAAGTGAGGCAACATCTAACAGTACTAATTAACTCAGACGACATACTCTTTCATGTAGGCTGCAGTTAACGGCTGAGTGCGCAAGAATGGGCACAAAAAGCTCGACATTTCCTCCTCGCTTGCCTTTACAACATCCATTCATTGCCCGCAATATGGCAGTGCATTCGTTCCACGTATTTTATTAATTAAACTTAATGAAAAAATATTAACCTAATTAAAAATAATATTGCCATTCAGTTCAAAACTAAATAGGACATGATCAGCTCAGATGTACGAAAGGGCTTACTTTTTACACTACTCAACTTCGGCCTATTTTATCAAATTTTATTATTACCTATTTTATAGACCTGTTAAGATAACGAGTTATAACGTAAGTTTTATCCTTTCTAGTAATTTAGCCACATAGCGTTAAAAGAAACGTAGTACAGACGGTATAAAATCACCTGAGTCACTAAATTTGACAGATGAACATAACCTAAAACTAGCGTGGCTAAGACAATACAAAGAGGGCTTCTATCTGTACAGACGTTCATAAGTAGTAAATTTGACAGATGAACATAACCTAAAACTAGCGTGGCTAAATAACAAAATACAAAAAAGAAGCACCTGTGTTTCTTTCTGTACAGACGTTCATATAAGTGTAGCTGAGTAACATTGATTTTCGCTGTCATTGAGGCGCGGCATCATGTACGCAATAGGTTGTCCTCTGTAATAACAATAAGAAATAAAAACCTCCAGTGCTTCAGCACGTTTTTTAATAATAAAATCCTCTTTCGAAGAGATAATACACCTACTTATGCACTACGTAATATCTTTATTTATCTTTCTCGGATTACATTGAAAAGTCAAATTTAAGTCAGTAAATTTGCAAAACTACTTGATTATGTTTGAAGCCTGAACTTCGCGGACGAAACTGAAATGAAGTGAAAATTGATGGAGCGATTAAGCGAGCGCGTTCCCATTGTTGGCCTTTTGCTTTCGCCGACGTAATGCGGCGTTAATGCGCCGTTACATGGTGGCATACGGTGTATTGGATCGTGGTTTTAAAGCGATCTTCTTTGTGTTTCACTTTGTAGTGTTAAAGCACAGAGAACTAAGTATCACCAGTATTTTTGTAGGTGGTAGAACCATTATGGTTCGCCCGGGGAAGTACATCTCACCTCTGCACCCACTTCTGCCGTGAACCAATTCTGTTGTGTTTCGGTGGAAAGGTGCAGTTGCCGGCCACACTTACATGAGGCGACCTCCAGCCTCCGGAGTAGCAGCGCAACTGCATACTACCTTAGACAAGGCTTACCTATGCTTGCTTGAGGTTGTATGTAGATGTCGATGGGCTGCAGCGATCACTTCACACCACGTAGCCTGCATGCTCGTCTGCTAATCCATTCAAATAAAAAAACAAACTTACTTCGAATGAAAATTAGCGCTAGGCTAATTTTTATCACATTCTCGAGGATCTGAAAATCGCGCATTAACCCTGTGATTGGTGTAGAATGCGACTGATTAAGAAAAACACAGATTATAATAAAATTAGTAGCGTCCAAAAAATGGTGACCGTTTTGGCGACATGTATATTTTTTGGAAACCACTTTTAGCCGTCTGTCACGATTGTTTTGAGTAAATATCAATTATCTATTCAAATAAATAAAATTGCAGTGTCTATTTGTAATATTATAGTAACCGGTTTTTACTACATGCATATGAATGTGTATACGATACATGTAAGTACCAAAATAGGAAATATTATTTTACAATTTTTATCTGACTGCCAGTCTGTTTGTTCCGGCTAATCACTAAAAGGTTGGAAAGATTTTGACGGGACTTTCACCGGCAGGTAGCTGATGTAATAAGGATAAGTTACTTCTAGAAAAAATCTAAAACTGAAGTCCACGCGGATGATGTCGTGGGCGGCCGCTAGTTAAGCCTTAAAATCTTTATGACCTTTAACCTAGAGCAGCGATTTGACCATATTCCTCATACTTATCTCTAACTTTACACTGGAGCAACGACCGATACATGTACCAAGGTACATGCATATCTGATTACAGTGATTATGTAACCGTTAATCTCCCACTGCTATTTTGTTCTGTGCATCAAATAAAAGCTTTTTAATTTTCAACCTCACATGTTTTCCCTTTATTTGCAGTTTCTGTTCTACTTTCCCTAGTGTAGAATATCTAGATCCGTGCACAAGCCCGGGTTAATCCCGCGACCTATTACGCTAGTTGTATCATCGTACAACTTTCACCGCAAGCGGGTAATACTGAGCATACTAGCATAGTTGCGTGCGCTTGAATCCTATCTGCGATCTGCAATAATTAATTTGTAAGCTTAAGCCTTTGACAATTAGCTGATTACAAACTTGTAGGAAAACTAGTTATATTAAGTAGGTCGTGGTCAAATATGCAAATAGGTTTATTTACACTACAATCTTTGTCTTCCTTAAAATTGATGATGAACATAATCTGCTTGCTACTCTTGTTAATTAAGATATCGAGTAATGGTCCTTTGGATGAAGGAAGTTTTATAGGAACGCTCACTTAGAATCAAAGTTTATAAGAGGGCTTTCTTAGCAGTCCTTCATTTCTCGCTACTACTGCTGCTACCCAGATCAGAGTGATTCTTTTGGAGCATTTAATTTTTTTTATGGTCAAGGATCGCCGATATTTTTTTAAGTATAAGCGGATATCTTGAAGCCTCGATTTTTGGAGTGAAAACTTCTATTGGCGCGTTAGACGATTTTGGCAGGGTAAAATGTTATGGTTTTGCGTCAGCAATATACCAATGCTTAAGGAGCGTATTCGCGCGCACCGATCGCCAATGCTAAGGAGTTCTGTTAAGGATTGCTCGGAGTTAATTGTTGCTCGGAGTGCCAATAAGGTAAAAGTCCATAATGTCGGCAGCGTACTAGTACTCGACATTCCACACAAAAACGGCGAAAAGGTACACTTTTTGTATGAAGTGACGAGTACCGGGACACTGACAAAAACTGACAATTTATATGTGAAAATCAGCTAAATATTAATTCAGAAATTATAATTTTGAAACAAAATTGTTTTGTAACAATCACTTTGTAATTTCAAAACACAGTTTTACTCTATCGGCATTACTCTGTAATTTGTCCTTTAAATATTACACGATAATAGAATTGTACTTTGTATTACGTAACGTATAAATACCAACAAGGGTATACCAACGGTACCCAGAAGCCAGATAAACTTGTGCCCCAACTTCTACCGTCAAGTTGGTGATTGATGAACACGCTTACCCTTTACCGCTTCATAGCTTACTTAATAAACAAGTTACCTTAATTAATTACTTAATGAAGCATTTACAACTAGAAGTGTTACGTGCAGTTACGTGTAATTAATGATTTGAATAAAGATGATAAGTGGCTTCTAGAAAAAGTGAAAATTACTGATAAACCAAAAACTGACCCACAAAATGGACGCAAAGGAAATGTAAAGGTAAACTTTAGAAATAAGTATAAATTACTATAAATCCGATTAATATTGTTTTTTAAGGTTATTGAAATGTAAGTATTTGAGTAATAATGTAAGAATCTAATCTGATTGCTGATAGCAGGGCCGCGCCGTCCCTATGTGCGAAGTGTGCGGCGCACACAGGCGCCAAGACAATAGGGGCGCCGCAATCGCTATATGAACTAATTTTGAATCACCTGCCTGATTTACATCAGCCATCTTCAAAGAACTAGCTTACAATAAGCCAACTAGTTGAACGTTGAGTGATGCTAGTTCAATGAACTATCGGCCTAGGCATTCAATTTAGTGGCCGATTTAACCAGATGGCTGCGACATATATACTCCTACAGTCATACTCAATAACTTTAACTCAAACACAAACATGAAGCTTCTTTAGAGAATTAAATTCTTAAAACAAATATTTCAGAATATGGTCACTTTTAGAACGTACCGTTCATAAGCATTAGGTATTCCAAAATACCCCTTTATGGAGCCATTATTTGAAGTATAATCTAGCAGATATTGCCAATAACTTTGATTACCATTCCAATTGATAGCGTCGACAACTCTATAATCGATTTGGGCTTAATATAAGCTTCTTAGGTATTTTAAGCTTTAGTCCAGTTTCTAAATTACCAAGTATACCAAGTGATAATGCGATAATAGCCTAATTTATATCTACCATTTTGCGAACCATTACTTAATATAAATTCACAAATACCGCATTCGAGCAATGTTGTGAAGTATAGTAGAGCAGAGTGAGAACACCACTCCTATGTCGGTAGCTTCCATTTCTAAAGTAAATGTTTCGGTGGAGAGGTGTGGCTGGCGGCCACTTTAAGGCGACTCTCTGCCTCTATTAATCTGCCTTTAGCAGGATTGTTACATTAAATTTGGAATTGTTTTTACACAAATTTAATCCAATATCACATTCAAAACAGAAAAGCCTGTCTTCACTCTGTAAAACACAATGTTGCTTTGAAGAAGACTTCTACGGACTGCTAAGCTCTTGCATTACTAGCCTTTTAATATGCACCCAGCCACCCTAAACTACAAAAAGACTAAAGCGGACAACCAAGAGTTAATCTAGAATAAATGATCATGAATAATCCTGAAGCATTGGGCGTTTAACTCTGTCGCCTGGGCCATTATGTCCCACTAACTTATTGACTAATAACAGCGCTATAACAGTTAAACACGGCGCTCTTGCTAAGAATCCTGTTTATAACTCAGGGACAGTAATTTAGTACCACTATGTCATTGGGTATTATGGGGTTAGCTGGAACTCTGCATTATTTAATAAAATAGGAATGTAGCTCAGACTAAAGCTCAGAAAATTAAACGAATAAGTCGAAGATTTAAGAGAACAAGGCCGCCGGTCTCTAGTCAGTGCTTTGTGGACGAGTCGCGGAAATTCGATACATTATTCTTTGTACATTAATATGACATTAGGACAATAAAGCTAGTTTTTGCTAGTGTTATGATTAATTCATTTTCAATTGTGACTAATCAATTAATTTTAGAAATGCAGTGATTTAAGCGTAATTAAATGATATAAACGAATGTTAAAGTGTGTGCGTGTTCCAAAATAGCACAACGTATTGTTGAATGTGTTGCTTTACGATTCTCTTGATGAATGTTGGCAGCTTGCGTTGTTCTTTGGCCACCACTACACTTTAAATTACTGAAAATGGTATTTATGTTCCAAATATAACCTACGTATAGTACCGCAGCGTTAAGCTTTAGATAAATAATGATAAGTCGGTAATAAGTTAATAACTGCCTCTACACCAATTTCAAATTTCTCAAAAGCTTAGACTTGAACTTGGAATTAAGCTGAGACAACACGCGAGCTAAATTCCGTACAAACCAATTCCCGGGAGTAAATTAATTTATTTCGGCGCCTTTGTCTGTTAGACACGCATCAACCTGCATAGTACCTGGAATTTATAAATGAATGATTGATGGGATGGAGTTTAGGCATGCTTCATATTTGCTCTCCTATGTTATACCGAACTTCAAGCGGATGTTCCGTTTTTGTTAATATTTAATTTGATTCTCGTGTTCCTGTTATTTTGATACGAATACAGGTAGATTACAATTCACTGACACGCAATTTTATACGTTTTTTGAATTAAAAAAAAACTAACTACTATTTCAGAAACAAACCTAGTATACGTACATATATGTAAGTGTGGCTCATAATCACAATTTTCCACCGAAACCACAGTATACAGGACCTACTAACTATGTCGAAACCAAAATAACAGTAAATGGGAGAAATAGATACCTACGGCTACGGTGGCGATCTTTTAATGGTAGTACCATTTAATTTCTCGCACCTACAATCTTATAATATAATCATTTTTCAGTCGGAAAAACTGTAAGTATCACTTCGGTACAAATTAAAACATCTCAAAAAAGTTTACTAACCTCTGCCTCAATTGTTTCTGAGAAACAAAGACAATTAAAAGACTGTAGAATGTACATTGTACCTAATCGTAATGTCTAGTCTAGGCTAATAAATAATAAAACATGGCTATACAGAAATATATGGCTGCAACCCGTTTTGCGTCCCACTGCTGGGCACGGGTCTCTCCCCATTATTGGGGAGGCCTGGAGCTTACTCCACCACGCTGCTCCAATGCTGGTTGGTGGAGATGCGGGTTAGTGGCCAACCCGCTGTCGGATGTTTTCAAACCGCCCATAAGGCCTCCGACAAGGTTTGACGACTGTTATCTATCGACAACAACCGGGACCGACGGCTTAACGTGCCCTCCGAAGCACGGAAACGCGCATGAAATTTTTTGCCACTAGCGGTCACCCATCTCACACCTGACCGCGCCCGTTTGGCTCAGCTGCATAGATCGCTTGCGTTCTACGCTAGCCGCCAGGCTATGCGCGCTTCAGAAATATATAAAAAAATGTTTTTTACCTACATATTATGTTGTATGTAGTGCATAATACATCATTGCCTTATACATTTAAACCCTATTAATATGTACGAAAATATCTCAAGAAAGAAAATGGCTTGATAAACACGTCTTTACACATCCATGGGATGTTTTGAGCGAGTTATGAACCGTTCAATTTTCCGCGCGGCTAGCGTCTCATAGAGATCGGTTTAATAATAAATTGTCCTCTCGTTTTTCAACTCAGGTACCTTAATTAAAGGTACCCATTCATGTTGCTCGAATTCAATATTTTAAAATTAAGCAATATTGCTACTATCAGACTATGTCCAACTTCTAGACGATGGCGCGAAGAACCAATACTAACTCTAAACAGTTTATAAGTATAGGAAAATAAAATAAGTTGTTTTACTATTAATTTCGCAAATTTTCGATATTTTCACACCGTTCAAACCTTCCCTGGACTTCTACTAATATTTCAAGTCCAAAATTAGCCATATCGGTTCAGCCGTTCTTCGAGTTTTAGCGAGACTAACGAACAGCAATTTATTTTTATATAAAGATAGTAGATACATACGTTGTTCTAGTTCTAGTAGTAGATACATACGTTGTTCTGACTTAAAAGTTTAAAAGTATTGAAACAGGATTAATTTCTTTATCATCTCAAAGAGTTTTTATGTTACTGGCAAATATAAAATAAGATGAATCGTTATCCAGAGTTCTGGACGTAAGTACATTATTCTTAGTCTAAGGTTCTGGACGATGGCGCAAAGAACCAATGTTTGACAGTTACGAACAGTGAATATAGGAAAATAAAATAAATTGTTTTACTATTAATTTCGCAATTTATCCATACTTTCTCACCGTTTAAACCTTCCCTTGACTTCTACTAATATTTTAAAACCAAAATTAGCCACATCAGTTTTAGTTCAGCCGTTCTTGAGTTTTAGCGAGAATCTTCTTTATTATTATACATATAAAAGAGGATGTTTGTATATATGACATCGCAAAACTCAGAAACTATTCGACCGATTATTATGAAAATTGGTATGTATATGTATTTTTTCACGGAGAAGGTTTATATGCTATCCATTATTATTATTATTTAATATTTAAACGCGATACGGAGTTCGCGGGGTCAGCTAGTAACGTATATAGAGATTGTACGAATATTTCTTACCACATTCAGCATAATAATAAAGGAGCATTGTTAGAAATCTGTTCAGACAGTACAATAAATGTATTAGTCCTATTTCAGAGTTGAATGAAAAGAACCCTCTAAACTATTCAGGGGCTCTTGAAAGTTTACGATCCTTTTATTATAATGGGGATGTTGCAGACGGTATTAAATATTTAATAACTTTTGGCATCGACCATCATATTGATTTCTCCTGAATTTTTTATTGACTTTTAATAGAAGCTGTAGAACGAGTAACTCTTATTTTCATTTACTATCATACAGATTCGCTGCAACTCTTTCTTGCATTATGAAGGAGTGCTCCAGTGCGGGTTAATAAGGCCTCAAACCGGTAATAAGGCCGCAGACAAGGTTTAACGACACTTATCTATCGATATTGGTGGATCAAATATTTCAGTTTGGAAGGGGAGTTCAAGACAAAGCGCTGGATCCGCTAGTGTCTATCGGTAACAACCGGGAGCGTGGCTTAATGTGCCATCTGAAGCACGGAAACGCGCTTGAAATTTTTGCTTCTAGGGGTCACTCATCTCACACCCGACCGCACCCATTTGGCTGACCTGCGTAGATCGCTTGCTTGCACGCTTGCACCCGTCGTGCGTTTTTTTATATAGAATGGTTAGTTATAATCTATTGTATATAATTATATGCGCTTGCTCGGGCGTTTTTTTTTATATAGAATGGTTAGTTTATAATCTATTGTATATATGTAATTGTAATATGTAATATAAAAAGGAATTTAAGCTCAAATGACTAATGTTGTTACAATGTATTACGATACATATCGCACAAAATTTTTACGTAACATAAAGTAGGTAAGTATTAAATTCACACTTTATTTGAACTTAAGACATCGTTTATTGCAATATCGTGAAAGGACCGCCATTTTTACACGATTGTACGTGGAAGATAAATATTGAAAGTGAGGACTTTAACGTAATCGTACCTATCCACGATATAATGTTGAAGAGGAGAGTTGTAATTTAAGAGTACCATCTTATTTAAAGCGCGTGGCCCTGCGGTTGACGTAGAACGAAGCAATCTACGTGCTACGTAAAACTAGTGGTACTACATTAAATTAACACTACACTAAATTTCATGCACGTTTCAGTGCTTCGAAGGGCATGTTAAGCCGTCGGTTCGGTACCGATTGTTATCGATAGATAGGACAGCAGTCGTCTAACCTTGACGGAGGCCTTATGGGCGGTATGAAAGTATCAGACAGCGGGTTGGCCACTAGCCCGCATCTCGACGTGGTGGAGTAAGCACTTGGTCCCCCCAATACTGGGAGATCCGTGCCCAACAGACAGAGAGCCGCCAAAAAAGTTGCAGTCAGCTAGTCATCTTATTTTCTTCAATTTTATTAAAATATCGGCAATGCATGCAATTGCATTAATAATGGAATAGTTTTAGCTAAAAGGGAACTATACTTCAAAACGAAAGAGTATAGAAGACTATACACAAAGCATTTTTTCAAAGGGACGAAACATTGAAGGCAAAAGATTGATCTTCTGATCTATTAAAAGTCATCCTTAGTATTTAATTTAGATTAAACCTATACAGTACAGAAGCAGAAATGGTGTAGCATTTTGAAAACATTATCAAATTTTTGGTCGCACAAAATTATTACTTACTTCTATGAGCACATCTCACAAAAATTGCGTATTCATTAATTTGTATTACAAAAATAATCCGTCCAACCAACAGCATCTGAAAGTCCTTTGCTAGATGTAGGCCTACTCCCATTAGCGTCACATCACGGCGGAGAAATATTCAACAACTTGAGGCCGTTGACCTCATGAGTCTGTCCGGGCAAAGAGGAGCCCCTCGTGTCCCGTATTCCCTATAGCAATAGAGCCACTAGAGCCCTGCGTAGGAAGACCCTCAGTCAGTCAGTCAGTCACTAGCTCAGAATATAAAAGGTTTCCACATATTTACCCTTTTGATTCTGAATATAATCGCGATAGTTACACTCATGAAACGACGCAAAATTCAAATCAGACATTCAAATCCTTTATTTATTATGATAACCACTTAAATCCAAAACTTCGTATAACTTTATCCACTTGATGGTTATGGCAGTTATCAGACAAGTGCAGACAGAAAGCATAATATCTAATATTTATTCTAACGAGTTCTTGGGTTGTTGCACCGGTTTCAGGGATGAATACTAATAAGCTTTCGAAGGGACACAAAGAAGCAAGCTTTTTGGCTCTACGTAAACAAGGTTTCCAAGCTACGAATTAAAATTAATGACAGTGATTTTTAATTTCCAGTACAGCCGTGTTTAATAGTATCTTCTTCGTATTTTTGGTCAGTGTAAGTGAAAATAAATATAGTTAAAAAAAACTAAACATGCTTTTGAAGCACATCAATTTGCTCGATATACCTACGAAAAAATTGTCACAGAGCGCCCCATGCTTTTTTCACAATAATAGTAGTATTTTTCGTTCATTATTATTTTCCGCTTATGTTAAAGTTTATTATTTTTCACTTTTTTTAGATTGATGTGCTTCAAAAGCCTTTTTTTAAAGTTTTTTAAACTATGTATATATATTTTTCATTTCATTGTTTATTGCTGTCGATTTATTGTTAAAAAAATTTTTTTTCAAGTTCTCGGAATAAGATAAACTCATGAAATTATTGAATTGCCACCGATTCTTGATAAGTGTCCAAAGTTTGAATTAAATTTGTCCGTTGAAAGTGGGTCAAAATCTAGTCTAAAGGAGAATTATAAACAATCTCACAAACATACAGGTGAAGCTAACATAAGCGTGTCAAAAAGTACATTATCAGATAATAAATAGTATCACCAGTACAAAAATGATATTTCAGACAGCTGAGAACTTTGTGTATTCTGTAAATTCTATCTTTATTTTCTAAGAAAATATCGTAATACATATTCCTCAGACTAGGTTGGTATATTTTTATGTCAAATTTCGCGGACTTTTATAAATACTTTCTTATTATTACCAAAGTAGTGTTTATCATCACAAATTTATCTCTGTTACTGTACCACTAATTTGCGTGTTTTCTTTTTTCTTATGCCTCTTTTTGTTAACGTAACTAACATCCCGGAAGTTATTCCAAGTGTCAAATAAATCACTATTGGGACCAGAAACGAGATATAATCTCCGATCAAGAAATTGATTACTGGACTAGTTTCATCTGAGGCAGCGTCAAAGGCGAACGCAGTTTTCAATACAACTATGTATGTAAAGAACAGAAGTCGACAACGACTTTCTTATTTTGTGGTAGCAGAGTTCATTTTAGTACAATATTAGGCTTGGTGGCAAATAAAGTATTTTGCGGTATTGGTATTGATTTGCATGTTGATCAGTTACTTGTCAAGGTTGCCTTTTCGCCTCAAGCTAAGAACGAACAAATTGGACACCACCTACATTATGGAATGATTGTACTTGTAGTAGTTCCAGATACATGAAGCGCAGTTTATCTTATTTATTTGCGAATGAGAGAAAAAGGAAAACAATAAGTTAAAAATATGTTTACAATTTTTTTTTAAAACTTTGCTCACAAAAAGTCGACGCTTTCAATAATTTAACCGCCAACTATGTATACAGCCGTAGTCACTTTTCATATGAAAAACACATAATTTTATTAAATTGTTACAAGCCAGTTGATTAATTGTAAAGCCAGCACTAATAATACAGTAAAATTTAGTATTAATCGACATCAGAAGGTGTGAATACCAATCATGAGTCAAATCGCAAGTTATCATGAGATGCTAGTTAGAGTAGTTAGACGATATTGTTTTACAGCTTGAAAATAAGACAGTAAAATATAATTCTTTGTCGTTCTCTGAAACAAATGAAAAGTAATAAAGACTTGTAAGTCTTGTAACCCGCGTAACATGAATTCTAGTCATATGACCCATTGTCTCAATGTTCGCATAACGTAAATAACTTAACGCCACTCAAAGAATGCTTATGAATAATGACGTAACTGCTTTTATAACGCAAAATGAGTACGCTTTTGACAAGGTCGTAATCATTTTAATGTAGTAATTTAACTTGGGCTCTTGTTTTTATGAAGGCGTGTCATGTGACCTTTATGTTTAGTGGAATAAGGTTAAAAGTAGATTAGCTTAAGCGCTTTCATGAGGTAACAATGGATACGAAGACAGCATTACATCCATTCATTATCACGGGTACAAGGTGAAGAGTAATTTAAAAGTTATTAAACGAAATTATTGTTGCGTTGATCAAATGGGTAAAGCATATAATTATAATAATATACGTCCTCATAACAATCTATATCGTATTTGCCGACCGCTCCACCAGAATAAGTGCTTCAAACAGTTTTGGAACCAGGCTTTCATCTTGGAAATTATTCGGGTAAAGTTTGGTAATAAGTGACTTTACGCTAGTACGCGAATAGATGAGATATTAAGTCACTGATGAATATTAAAGTGACTAGATATTATATTCTAAGCTATCTATAACACAAAAGAAAAGTTGTTTGTGAAGAATAGTTCGTTGAAGGTGTAGGTCAAATAGAACGGACAAGTTTATTGATCTAAAGACGGATAATGACGACGCTACAAAAAAAACCTAGCAGAAAACAGATTGTGGATATTAGTCGGTTAGTGATATTAATCTTTATTCTTAAATAAAAATTCATATATCTTACAGTGATTAATCTGTTGACAACAGCCCGTGTCTCTATTGATTTGCATTGGAGCACCATGTTGAAGTAAGGCTTCCCCGATTTCGGGGAGATATGTATGTCCACCAACTCGCACTAGAGCAGCGAGGTAGAGTAAGCTCCAGGCCTTCCCAATAACCAGAGTTGTACGCAAAAGAAAGGCTGAAGCATGCACGTCCAGCATGGCCAAAGAGGAATTACAGGTAAGGGAAGCATTATGTATTACATAGCAATATATAAAATTGAGCAGCGATGTCAGAGTGGTAAAAAACCGCGGTCTTCGACGCGACTGATCCCAGGTTCAAATCCTCGGCGCGCACCTCTGACAAAGAAATTTGTAATGTGCGAATTTATCGCTGCTCCACGGTGATGGAAAATATCGTGATATTTCATTGATTACGATATTCTCCATCGCCGTGCATGCCTGAGAGAAATTCATAACTTCTCGAAGGCATGACGTCCACCAATCCGCACTTGGCCAGCGTGGTGGAGTATGGCCTAAATCCCTCTCAATTATGAGTAGGAGACCTGTGCCCAGCAGTGGGACATAAAAAAAGGGTTGTAAAAAAATATATAAAATTACATCTTCTTTAAGTTTGTTCTAAATTAAAAAAGTGTAACGGTCTTTCGTTGCAACACTTCTTTTGCAGAAAGAAAATCAGTAGGTATAGTACGGTTCACGAAAGATGACTACAAATGGCAGCTGTTTACTCAAAGATAATACTTAATACAAAATAATATTTTAATGTTAAGAAACAAATGTATAATATTGTAAATGCTAATTATGAAAATAATTCAATATTTCCCCACACTTCCAAAGGGACCTAAAAATGCCTTCTGCGCAGTGGTCATCTTTCGTGAATCTATCTACAAGAAACGGAACTTCTCGAATCACGTACCATTTGTAAGGGCTTGATTGTAATAATTAAGTAATATCGGATCTTGGCGGTCCTTTTGTTATAGCTTAGACTGTGAATGTCGAATGCCAATTTGAATATTTGATTAAGTACCAAAGTCTAATTAAACGGCCGTCGGTATGAATTACTGGCTAAACTACAATAACTGTAACGGTAAATGTGATACTAATATCAATTTAAAATAACTATTTCGACAAATCTGGTCTTGAATGTCTTTTAGGTAATTAAATCAACTGTCAATTAACTTCGTGAGGGATTACGGAACTGAAAACCTGGGAGGTTTTTTTTCCGCCGGCTTTTTTTCCTCTCAGCGTATAAAAACCCAGTGAATTTGATGCGCAAATACCCAAATTTGCGCAAATAAATCATTTTTCTTTTCTTTCTTTCTTTTAATGGAGTAGATACTTTAACGCCCTGCTGCTTTCAAAGACTTACTTGATCTATGCAAAGACTTGGTGCCTCGTGACACTTAGTCATCTCATGTTGTAAAGTGGACCTAATACTTCTTCTTTCATATGTAGGCGCGGGTTCTATTTTTTGGCACCTTGGAAGCAGCCATTTAAAGGGAATCCGAGGTACTGGAAAAGACTGTTGTGGTCCTCTTTAGCATCTGTGTGATAGGTTGGTTGACCCTGTTAGAAGGAACCCTTCTCACACAGCGTCCTATCAGACCTAATACGTGAAAGTTTCCACTTTTCTTACCTTTCTGAAACTTGGCATGATATCGCAGATATCATCGTTCTTACTGGGGATACTAGTTGTTTGTACAGCTACTCACCTACTGTGGTTACCACATAAGTCTTCAGTAGATCATATTTTATTGCGATTTTTAGTAACTTGTCAAAATGAATCGTGGGTCATTTATCATTAACAAATATTGTAGCAAAATGCGAAAACAGCTAAATGGTGTAATAGTACTTAAGTATTTTTGTTATTTACCTTTATTCAAAACACTGTATGTTTCCCAAACTAAATAAATAAAACATATTCAACAATAGGGTTGAACATTTAACGTACTCGTGTTCACCTCTTACACAGTCGCACTTGACATGCGTATGAATTGAACTCGCCAGTTAAATCAATGTATTAATCAGTCAATTTCGCAACGCAACAGATAAAACGAGCCGCCATAATATCGCCACTTACATAAACTGCTGTGAAATAAGGTCCCTTCGTAAGACGTTTGTCGTATTCAATGCGAGATATAGCCAACGGTTACAAATGTTATACCTATGTAATGTATGCCAGGAATGGTTCGTAATCTTAAACATCGGATAGTGTACATCGATATTTGTTTACAGCGTGTAGTCGGGAAATTAATGAACGGATCATTGATCCATGGATCATCCATCCATTTAATGGGCACTGGTATCCTCTCGGAATCAAGAAGGACTATATTTAAGTTTATAAAGTACCGGCTTATCTCGCGGATTACTTCGCGCCAGGCATGTTTCGGACCGTACCAAGATCCTTCATCATGAGCCGTCGCGTGCGGTCGCTCGGTGGCCTCGGCGCGAAGACACGCGATTGCTCATGATGAAGGACCTCGGTACGGTCCGAAACATGTCGGGCGCCCCCGAAGTAATCCGCGAGGTAAGCCGGGACTTTATTAACATATTTTTGTACCTATCCTCACGAGACGTTTTATACTAAAAGAGGACCGTATTTCCAGCACTATGACTTTGCGGGTTGATGGACAAGATGTCTTCAAGATTTTGTTGTGCAACTTTCAGGAATGCACGTTGATGGTAAACATCGTAATGAAATATTGGTTTTCATTTATCGTGGAGCAATAAATATATTTTTTTGTCACCGTATCGGTGTGACTGATGTTTACCAGTCGGCCGATGCTGCTCATGAGCTCATGTTCTCTAGTCGGCGGTGAAACACTTTCTTCACGGCGATACAATGCGATTGTTAAATAATGATCGCTGCAGCCGATTTGAATCCAGTCGCTTACACTGTTTATACACACTATCTGAGGAAAGTAGGTTTGTAGCAAACAACGTAATTGGGTGAAAATGATTTACAGTTACAACGGTTAGACCTTAAATCAATAAACCAACAATTAAATAATTAACTTTCATTGGGCCTTTCGATACGGAATTATTTAGACCCAAAATCATAACCAAACATGATTATTGTCTGTCTATCTGTAAGACCTCCTACTATGAGAAGGGCAATGTTGTAATGGGAACTAGTGCGCAATTCAAACTGGTTTTAAAGTTATATGATACATATTCAATTGTTTTACCATTAAGGAAAATATACTGCGGAAAGCTCTATGTTATGTTATGACAGCATCTAAGGTGCAACAAGTTTAATAATACAGGTATGTTGCGTACGTTAATAACTCCAAAATTAATTATAAAAATATTGGAACTATCAGCCAATTTGCATACGCAGTAGTCCCTTTATTAATAACAAGTGTTTTTTCGATTTACTTCACGCAAATTTATTCAGTATTCAACAGCATTTATCAATAAAAAAATATCAACATTAAAATGTTACGATTTAGAAAATGGAACAACTAGCAAAGCTAATAAAGTGAACATACAGTTTCGGAATCGGTACAAATGCCAAATGGCCGTCGAACTGCGGTTTTTGCTACAAATTTCGACCATTTAAATACAAATGTGCACTGCTGGCAAGGTTTTAGAATTTCGTACAAGCTTGGGGCAAGATTTAGCATAATGTTTTGTATAAGGTTTTATATGTCTTGTTAGCATAAAAAAGTTAAGGCTTCTTGCATGGAATCTGTATCCGGACAAAAAGTACCTCTGACCAAAGATGCGTTACGAGTACCCATATTAGCGATGGTCAATAAAAAAATATTGAAAAACTGCCTATCTGCCTTTCAAGAAAGATTTAAAACATTTTAAATTTTATTACCTCATATGTATATCATATTATTATACTACAAGTTTGGTCGCCATCCATATGTTTCTAAAAACATAAAATACCTACCTATATTTTAGTAGAATTTAAGATGGGGGACGTGTCCAGTTAAAATTAAAACCACAAAAGTTATGGAACCAGGTCTCCTTAAAGGAACGATCTCAATTCTGAACGAAAGACCTACTTAGTTTTGAATTTACAGTACCGTTGCCATTTCTAAGCCAAATAGTATTCCGCTCCCATATTAATATAGTTATAAAAGTAGTAGTTACGAGGGAGTACGTATGAATGGTCCATTATCAGGCAATGGAAGACAAGCCGTGAGACCTCCGAATGAGTGCACGTATGCTCAAATGTAGGGTTACCAGGCGTTGCGTAACGTGAAAGATAAAAATTAATCCGATATTAATTTTGAACGAAAATATGAATTTAGAATTTGATATATTAATCAATTTTAAGTCAAGTAATCGAGCGGCGATGGCCGAGTGGTAAGGACCCCGGTCTCTGACGCGGGAGATTGCAAGAATCAAATACTCAGCGCGCACCTCTGACAAAATACATTTGTAATGTGCGCATTTATCGCTGCTCACAATAATGGAAAATATGTGATATTTAATTGATGACGATGTTTTCCATCACCGTGCATGTCACAGAAAAATTCATAATTTTTCAAAGCTATGACGTCCACCAATCCGCACTAGGCCAGCGTGGTGGACTATGACCTAAATCCCTCTCACTTGTTAGAGGAGACCTGAGCTCAGCAGTGTGACATAAAAGGTTGAAAAAGAAAGAAAGAAAAAAAAACATGTAAGAAAAAACTCGAATTTATACATAAATATAAAATACAAATCATAGGACAATAGTGGATTTCCTGAAATAAATTAGAGCAATAAATAAACGGCATATACGCATAACTACAATGTTCATTCTCATTATGTTTTATTATATTTATTGTCAAAAAGTAATTATGAGCCTTTGAACCGATACTTGCATTAGTATCTTTCACATATCGTAATTTAGAAATAAAAATGTTCTACGTATCTTTTGGAAAAAATATATCAGTGTTTTTCAGTAAAACATAATCGTTATAAATAGTTTAATACATTGCTTTGTTTTCGTATAAGAGGTTGATTAAAGCAAATAAATTATTGTGTTTTCTTTTATATGGGTAGCACCAGGTGGCACGCTTATAGTCCGTCGATCGAATCCGGTTTTTTTTGCTACGTCACCTGGTAGCCCTGGTTATACGAAGTGGGTCGATAGATTTTATTTACTCTCCGTACTGCGATAACGGTATTGGGTCTTGTGAAGTTGTGAACGAGAGGTGTAGTACGAGTAATGAAACGTTCCGTTATCTTGGTCTTTTTTGCCACTTAAAAGATAACTAGCATGCAGGCCACGTGGCGTGGTAAGCAATGGTTGCTGTAGATCATTTAAATCTATTATATTCGTTATCCTAATCCATACAATAGACAACCATACCTTTCCATCAGCCAGACTTACATAAGGCGACCATAAATATATATGTATTAACTTTGTCTCTTTTTAACCGACTTCAAAAAAGGAGGAGGTTACTCAATTTGACCGTATGTATGTTTTTTTATGTTTGTCCGCGAATAACTTTGTCGTTTATGAACCGATTTTGATCTTTTTTTGTTCGAAAGCTTATACTTCCGAGGTGGTCCCACTGTCACAAAGTCAAGATCTGATGATGGGATCCCAGGGAAATCGAGGGGAACTCTCAAATTTTATAGGAACACATATTGATTTTCTTATACTTTCTGAACCAAAATTGATATTTGTGCAGAGTAACTACTATCTCATGTTGCTGAGCTGATTATGGAAGGTACTACGATGGTTGAGAGTTGAGAGAAAATTCTTTTGATAAATGTTTTTTGTTCAAAAACTTATGCTCCCGAGGTGGTCCAACTGTCACCACGTTAAGATCTGATGATGAGATCCGAGGGATATCGAGGGGAACTCTCAAATTTTATAGGCACACATATGTGGAAATATTGCCAATTATGCTTAAACAATACTGAATTGTTAAATTAAAGGTACTAAAAATAGTGAAATTATATAACTTTTTAACAAAAAAAAAACCGCTTCATTATCGAATGATAATTTTCAAATGCTAAGTACTGAACAATATTATTTTTTTACTGTTTGAAGGCGGTTTTTTGTTAAAAAGTTATATAATATTTATCTTCATACAATTTTATCCCTTATATCTATTTCTCTTCTCTTGTTTCTTCCTTAACCGCCTTCAAATTTCTCTGCACTCCCTTGGGTAAGCTGGTAGAATGCCACTTGGCATTAAGCTCGCCTATTGTACCACATTTAATGGGTTCAATATTTATTAAATAAATAAATAAATAAATATATAAAATATTATAACACGCCTCTGTTAGCGTTCTTCAGGGATTAAAAAAAAGTTAAATTTAAAAGGTTACGTCCGCTGTTGAAACAAATGGTTCGTCCAAGTTCTGACACCTGCAATCTGACTGATTAAGTACATATGTGTAATGTATATACTTGGACAGTTGATAGTGTGCTAGACAATATAATAAATCAGTAGGAACACTGATTATCACAGTTTCGCTAGTATATTCTGCGAATTACGCAGAGCTAAGTCATCTAAGTATAGGTTTAATTCCAAGTGTAAGACGATATGATTATAGATTGTTGATGAAAGAGATAAAACATCAAACCATCTATCAATCTGTAATCAATCAATAATCAAAAACAATAATTGTTAGCGTGTCTATGTTTACAAGAAAAAGGTTAACTCTTGACCACCTACACAATGAAAACTCTCAATTGAATCTGCCCTGCAATTCCGAAACATGGTACCGTAACTCCAATCACTTCATCTATATTGAAGAGAAATAACGAAATGACAGTTCCGCATTAGTTATTCGATTCCGACACAAAGGGATCTCAGATAACATTGGAGGCGATCTACCGCGACTTTTGCAACTCGCACGTGCTAGAGCTAGACTTGTTTGCAATATTCAGGCAAGTTGTTGTGTCAAAAATATTTGGAAGTAGCCAGGAACGCAACTTGGGCAAGATCCTAGAAATAAAAAAGTTTGGATGTATGCACGCAACTAAGGAAGATTTCTATTAAAATGTTTTATTGGTTTTTCTTCCCTGGGTTGGCAAAATTAGGTCTGTGCACCTAACAGCTGCCACTTAGGACTTCACCTAAGATATCGTAGGAGATCACATAGGATAGTTCGTTTGGAAAAAAATGGCGTCTAGGAATCATCTTCGCTCTCCGGATGGGCCGTTCGGAGCGTCGCGCGCGAGGTAGGCCGGTGCGTTCCTCTGGAGATCCCGGAGTTCACCCTGAGCGCTAGGATATGCCACCGAAAAGATTTTAGTATAATAAACATCTCACATAACGCGGTATCTCCCCCTTTTGAATGTTTTCCCCCGATACAAAAAAGGTAATTTCAAAATATCGTTTACCAATTCCAGGCTCGGCGATATGAATAAATAAGGCCTAATCCTCAAAAATTTCTACATCTTTACGCATGCCATGAATTATGGATATGTCTAATAATCGCGCCCTGTATTACAAACATCTTACCACAATCTCATGTCAATCTGTTGTATATTGCATGTGAATGAAGATGTGTATCGCTTGTGCTATTCGACGAGAGTTACAAGTGCGTGTGTTACAACTGTTCTGGTTACGCGAGTTTTCACAATGCCTGGATGTGTACAGGTGATAGTGCGAAGGTATATCTTATCAAAGTATCTCACGTTATAAGCGACGGGTTTTGTTTTAAAACTATTGTGACATGCAAGTGCCAGATTGTACTTTTGCTTTCTGATAGCGGCTTTTTAATGAAAATTGTATTTTTTCTTGACTTGTTTTTTTAAATAAGGAACAGCAGTGATAGATTGGCCTAAAAATTAAGCCTTTCAGACAGTAAGATCGGTCGGAAGATTCCGAATATTCGTAAGATGTATGTATTTTTTAAGAAAAAAGTGATGAAACCTGCACAAGATCAGGTAAGCCAGCGTAATTTTCTTGGTGGCGTGGCGTGGCCATAAGTGGGAAATTACAAAGGTAGTTGATAATCATAACTATAATTGATTAACATTATTTTTAAGTTCT
Organism: Pyrgus malvae; assembly: GCA_911387765.1. Classification (NCBI taxonomy): domain Eukaryota; kingdom Metazoa; phylum Arthropoda; class Insecta; order Lepidoptera; family Hesperiidae; genus Pyrgus; species Pyrgus malvae. Next base: position 24,371,632 of record OU426953.1, read on the forward strand.
GTGATAAGATGCGAAGCAATGAAGTTTTAAGTCCGATATTCCAATTCAATTTCGAACTATTTAATTATACTTACAGAAAGAGATATTATGACCTACATAGTACTTACATTGTGACACACTTTGTTTATGTTTGTCTAAACAATGCAGTACAATCAATTATATTATCAAGATGTTACTAATTACCACAGTTCATCAAGTATATCGCATAACATGACCTGTTTATCACACTCGATAAATTTTCGCATGCACGAAATATTGTTCCTTATCATTGACTTATCACCTCGATTTGTCGTTATCAAAATTCAATAAAGTGTCTACAAGGGTCGAATGTATCAAGGTTTATTAAGAATTCATGGAATACAAATTGAATTTCTCAGAGCTTGTGTGTGGGCGGCGTTATGCATATGATCCATAACGGAAGTGACCACAAGTAGTAAAAAAAACAGGAATAAAATAATAAAACAATGTAAGTTCGAAAGATTCATTTAGATTTAAAATCGGATTTATGGTATGCCATTAAAAGTCAAAATATGTATCATAAAAGGCTGACTATCAATGACTATGAAATAAATTCCAATTTATTTGCGAGAATTCAGGATTTTTCGAGGTCCTTTCGTAAAATCCAGTAACGTTAAGAAAAATCGCTAGGTGTTATTAAATAGAGTGAAATGTGTAAAATACCTATTTTACACATTTCACTTTTTACCAGACTGCGCCAGAAGGAGGGTTATGTTTTTTGAAAATTATATCACAAAAACTCACGTATTCATAATGTAAAATTCATAATCAAAGTAAGTTTAATTACAGAAAAGTCCTGTTAGAAAATAAATCTATGGTCATACTAGTGATACCTGGACGCGAATTAAATCTTGTAAGCCGTGTAACTAAGGTCAGAGGGCAAGATAAAAATACAAAGGGTCTCGTCGAGATGAGATATATTGCCTTTTGTGAAGTTATGAACTGGACGCTGGACGTGATCCCTCTTTGATTTTTAGGAACGGGATTAGCAAATCTTATTGTAAAAAGCAATTACTATTATGAAAATTTGAACAGAAAAACGTTTTCTCAATAGTAATCGTTACTATTGGGTCTCCAAGCAGTTTTTGAGAAAATTGCAATCGCACCTAAACCTAACCCATTATTTAGGGTTTGAATAAGAAGTTAATTAAACCTTAAAACAATTTGAAATTAAAACTTCTGCAACACAATGAAAACTAAAGCAGAAGGCAGGGTCTCTATACAGTGTGCTATCTGTATTTGGAAATAAAGAATCTTTAATCTTAATCTTTAATATTAATAAGAAGAACTGTCAGTCATTTAAGACAACTTGTGTCTTACATTACAGGTGGTAGAACGTTTATGGTTCGACCGCGAAAGTACCACCGCTGCACCCATTCCTGCCGTGAATTCTATTACGTTTTATCTCAGCCTCTGTAGTAGTGCAACTCCATACGACTTGGCAACTCCTGACGCTGTATAAGGACCAGGTCAGACCACGCATGGAGTACCGCTCCCATCTCTGAGCACCAAAATATCAACTGCACCCATAAAAGCGCGCAGTCCGAATCGTCAACGACCCAAGATTGACTGACAGGCTAGAAGCGCTTAGCTTGCGAAAAGACAAAGGCTTGCTCTGCGGGTTCTACCGCCTTTACTAAGGCATATCCAGTGGACTACGAGTATAACATGGGGTTTTTCAAGAAAGCTGTAAAAAAGCCCTCCTCCAAAGCCGGCAATGCTCGGGTGGCTTTCCTGGGGTTGCCCGTGTCTATAGGCGACGGTGATCGTAACACCACGCGGCCCGTCTGCCTTTTAGTTCTGTTTATTTATAGAAATAAGCAAACTTAAGCCTGCTTGATGTGGTGTGTACGAAATAGTGAAGGTGACCATAAGCTGCAGCAACCACTTACCACCGCGTAGCCTGAATCCTCGTCTGCTCCACTCGAATAAAAAAATCGCCTTGTCTGTTTACTTATAATCGGGGGACCTTTCGGATTAAAAGCTTTTCTCATTACGGTTGCCCGATTGCAACGTTATTTAATTTTACACGGACTACGACTATGTAAAACGGTTTAAAACAGAATCGTTTCTAAAGCAACATGAAGTGCCTATATTTATAATGTTTTGTCTTTAGGACTTCTCGACGTTCTTAAAATCATTCAACACAAAAGGCCGTAAAAGAAAAACCTTTGTTATTTACTCAAATGTTTTCATTTGTAATCTTTTCACACGTAATAAATGTCTGAATCCTAAAAGCTTAGCATAGATAACAATTAGTGTTTTCCATATGTTCTTAAAGAATTGTCAGACTCGAATCCCAAACTTCTGACGTAGCAGGAATTAAGGATTTGTTTCTAAGGTTCCAAACAGAAATAGCGGTCACTGTCGTGATGCGCCAACGAGCGTCGTGGCCCGTCGTGGCCGGAAATCGATTCCGAGATCCAATCCACCCGATAACTAGCGGGACAAAAATAAACACTATTTAATTGTCAGCCATTGTTACAGTGCTACCATTAACTTTAGGGGTAACGGTAGTGAAGGTTAAGTCAGCTATTGTTTCGGTCAAGAGGAATTAACCTGGTGTCAACAGCTTTATTGTTGTGATAATATCGCCAAAGCTTGAGGGTATTTTCCAATGTCTTACAGGTAACATGTGTTGTCGATAAATTAATTTTAACAGTAAATAAAAAATGTCTTCAAAAGAAGTTCGTCTTTTTCTTGCTAATGGTGATGTAATGTTTCTTTAAACGATGTTAGAGGCGGATTACATACGTTACGATAACAATTGATACGCAACTAATCAAACATTTTTGGACTCATAACATTTTTTTGTTTAATTAAGTCCAGTTTGTTAGTTAGCTCTATTAAAAGTACATAAAAATATTCAAAAACACGACATTGTAACTGAAAAACAAAGAAAAAAAATTCTTTCCGAGTTTGAAAATCGTATTGCATAACTGAAAATTGAACTTTTACGAAATTTAAAAGAAGTCTTACTCGGGACGATTCCCTATAAATTTAGTTGTACAACTTGTCAGTAGAACCATTTTTTTTTCAAGAATTCAGATGTAACGATGATGTCAAAAGATTACAATTGGGTAGTTAACACTATGTGCAGTAAAATTTACAATGCATACCCAAAAAGGCTGCACTAAATTACCCTTGAAAATCATTAAATAATAATTCATAATTAATTTTTTTAATGATTTTTATTTCATTTTAAATCAATAATAATTAAGTCAATTGACTGTACCACCTTGTGACGTCATAAATATTTTTTTCATACAAAATGTATGACGCGTTATGATAGCTCATTAAAAGTATCCCAATTGATTTGGCAGTCAACTACCACATACCTCTTAATCGTTTCTTAAATAGTTAAATTACAAACATAAAATTAGACAATTATTTATTGGGCATATACTTGGTGCAACCCTTTTGCCGTCCACTTCTGGGCATAGGTACATACATATTGTACGTTTGTATATTTTAGGGCAATATATTGCGGAGGCCTATGGCTTACTCTACCACGGTACTATGCGGACACAGGTTAATTGAAATCAATTATCTGTTTCACCCTCGGCCACGGCACCGTTTTTTATAAAGACATTATTTATTTTCCTCTACAATTATTTACGCCTTATTACAATTACATAATCAAGCAACACAAACAAAAAGAGCAAATATCTCATTTGTCTATCTAATTACGAGTACTCTGGTGTACAATGTTCTAGTATGTGCGCCTAATTACATCTCGTTAATAACCGGAAGAGCGTCTCACTTTTTGCTCCATTACTCGTAGTTAAAAAAATGGTAACACCATTCGTTGCGTGCTAATTGTATATTAGTTAACACGCACTCTGTCTTCGTTAGTTTGCAAACAAAAATGCATCTCAATTAAATGTTAATAGTGAAGCACTATTTAGTAAAGCAACAGTAATCGCGTCTTTATAAAATTTCCGTGCCACGTTTGGGATGTTCTTCTATAAACTATGAAATTTTGTACACTAAGTGTAACCTTAGTGTAATTCCTCGTATATTAATTAATCATTTTACTTACTTCAGAATACAATATTACTTTAACGTTAATTTTCTTTGGAAAATCATTCTACGGAAAAAGCCTTGAAGAACGGCTTATATTTAAGTAAATGTAACTCAGTAAACGTTCATTTATTAAGATATTTTTGGAAAAGCGCTTCTCTGATTAGACGAGTTTAGATGAAAAAGCGAATAGACTAAGGCTTTGTTTTTGCCAGGGTCGTAAGGGCTGCTTGTAAAGTGTTTTCCTTTCAACCTTAGGGCTAGAGAAGTGATAAATATAGTTTAAAAAAACTAAAAAAACACGCTTTTGACGCACATCAAACTAAAAAAGTGAAAAATAATCCTTTATATAAGCAGAAAATAATAATGAACAAAAAATACTAGTATTATTGTGAAAAAAGTGTGGATTGCTCGCTATACGGAAAATATGGCACAAAGCGCACCACGCTTTTTTCACAATAATACTAGTATTTTTTGTTTATTATTAGATAAACGAATGAAATTATTGTATTGCCACCAATTCGTGATAAGTATCCAAAGTTTGATTTAAGTCTGTCCGTTGAAAGTGGGTCAAAATCGAGTCCAAAGGAGAGTTGCAAACAAGCTCACAAACATACAGTTACAAACAAAAATACAGGTGAAGATAATATAAGCGTGTTAAAAAGACCGGACTGTCTGATCTCTTTCCGCAGTAGAAGGACAGAAACGAAAAAGGACCTTATAAGTACTTTAGAATATAATTTATTTAAACTATTGTGATCTGAAGTCACCTTAGTACTGGACCTTAAACGGGTTGAAGATAATGATGAAATCGATAAATCAACGAAGTATCTGTTTTACCGTCATGGTCCGTTACAATTTTGTGGTATAAACGATAAAGCTCAACAAACCGTAAAGTCCAGATCCCTTAGAATATTTGCAGATAAAAGTTGATAGCTGCAGGCTAGTTGAGACAAGAGGGGTCATAGTCGTGATGCGATGCTCGATGAAGTATCGTGGCTGTTGTGTAGATAGCATTGTAATCGTTGAATATTTCAGTGTTAAAGAAGAAATGGGATTGTATTGTCATTTAAGGCTACACATGTTTAAATAGGTCATTAAATACCAATAATTCGATTACATTCAACGTGCATCTTGAGTTTCAAAAGCGTGAATCTATTACAGAAAGTTTTTGATAGTTCTTAGCCACGTTCATATATTTTCAAAATAACTTTTTTTCTTCGTGATAAAGATTGTGACTGTGAAAACTGTGTGAAATTGAGTTTATAATTATTGAAAACAATAAAGTTCCGCTTTCTTTAAATCATATAAATCTCCGGCTATAATATTGCTCACAGGAAATTCAATATTGTGCCTTACCCAGAAGTTATATTACCGCTTGATCAAAATGAAACACACATATAATAATAGCATATGTAAGGTTCGTTTCATTATCCAATAATACTTATTCGTTTAATACACCGGAGATTATTAATGGCCCAATTTAAATAATCACACGTTGTACTGATTAATATTAATCAAATGCAACCTTCAGTGTGGTATGTGTTTTGTATGCAGCCTACACTTACACAGAAGTGACGAGGTCTTAATGATTATATTTTAATGTATTGTGTATTTTTTAATGTATTTTAAGTCTCAGTTTGTCGCTGGCAATTTCTTTAAATTTTGTACACATTCAGCTGATTGTTCTCACATCACTTTGATTTTGTATATTTCTTTACTGTACGATTAAATACTACGTACGCGCTTGATAACGAAAGTTGGAATATATTTATAGTGAATACTTGAATTGAATGAGTTGTTTTGTTTTTAGTTTTTTATCTTTTGAAGATGAAAATGTCTATTAAAGAATCTCTCTATGTCTTTAAAAATCTATAAGAATATCGAAACACGGAGTATTTAGATAAGCGCTAAAGAATCGGTCTTTAACTGCAAATAGTTGAATGAAAAAAATTAATTAAGATGATATCGCAAGGGATTTCATGATAAGTAAGCAAGTTTCGGATGGAGTTTCTAGCTGTTTCCACGTAAGAATTTAGGTTTTCTAAGAAATTATATCAGGCATTACGACAATGATAACGATAAAACAGGAAAATTAATTAAGTCCTCGATTCATAAATTATTGAAATGATAGTTTTATGTGAGTAACAAGTGTTCGACCAGAGTGAAGAGTAAACAATATCGTTTTAAATAGAATATGTCTTTCTTCACATTTAACGTGTATTTAGCAAATAAAACAGATAACAATAAATTTTAAAACAACTTAGTATTAAATCAACAAAACAACAAATATTGTACTCTTGTCATTTCTAACAAGTTGCTTTCTTTTGTAATGAACACGTAAATAAATACATAAATAATCGATATACAACTTGCTAAAACGAGTAAGAAGGCCAATTTTTAATAATAACAAAATAATGATACTTCCTTATAATAATACTATGGAATATTATTTCGATAGAAATCTAATATCAAAGATAATGTTTGACGTGGTCTCATGTTGATAATTAAGTGGAGCAATTAAAATATTTAAATCTTAGGCCGCTTTAGCCTTGACATTTTTAGCAATACAAAATATTTGGTAACGAAAAATTATGAATGTAAAAGATTAACTTTATGTTTTATATTGTCTCGTAAATCGGGTGATTGCTATCGGTGTACCAAGATTTCAGTGTTGTTAAAAATGTACAGGGTAACAATGAAAATAATTCTCTCAATTGTTAAATCTACCAATACGCACAAAAAGCTATCTATCTATCTATATACATACATATTAAACGCGGGGATACGTTTCGATTCGAAGTTAAAATATATTTGTAATTCTAGCTGCAATAACTTCTTTTATCGTTCTATTAAGTGCATTTCTTTATTTATTTCTAGTAGTACGATAAATTTTTAGTGATAAGTAACTTGTTAAGAGCATTTCGGGTTGCTGTCAAAAAACCAAAATCTGGTGAAGTAGCCATCGCCTTATTAACGTAACTTTTTTATTTTTTATAAATAAACCTAACAAAAAGGCAGACGGGCCGCGTGGTGTTAAGCGATCACCGTCGCCTATGGACACGGGCATATGGGAGCGATAAACTTATTGACTTCACTAATAACTTACAACTAATGAGTGACTAGAAACCACAAAAAGTACACGGACATCTTAGCAGAGTCCAAAGCGCGGGTTATGTGAGAATTGACCTAACTAAAACCCCCTCGGTGGTCTTCCTCAGCAATCCAGAACCCCGGGGTCTCCAATCGAATGCACGGGTACAATTTAGCCCCCAACAACCGCAAAAATGTTAACTTACAATTGGAAAAAATAATGCACAAGCGGCGCCGTGCCATTATAAAATACACTTAAATGTTATCTATTAACATTGACACCGTTGTGCCATAAAATGGCATAAAGTATAGAAGATGGTTTATTATCTCGTAACAATATTATGGGCACTATAAGGAAGTCCGGGAGATATAAGATAACATAAAACTGATGGAACGGGTCACGAGTAGCTTCTCTGACCTTTAAAGGAATTAGCATTTGAGGATTCAGAAGTGCTTATAAATTGATTGAAGTGTTTATGAATTAAACGAGTTTTTTTTTAAATAATGTTAAGCGTTAAGAAACGTTCATTAGTGGTGAATATTATTGTATGTATGTACATTACGCTACCGTAAGCGTACACAAAAAGGATGTGTATAAAAAATATTAAAGTTTTTTTTAATGAGCTTAATGATTTTATGTGACCATCTGATAGTGGCTGAGAAGGTATCTAAAGATCTTTTGTTCGATAAACAAAAAATTCTTGGAAATGGAACAAATTAAATTTGACAAGATTCATTGTCAAGTGGCCCATTTTATACGTATCTCTTCATACATTCATTATTTAGGTATTTCATACATTTTTATAAGAACAACTTATTATTAGGTGTAACACCTATATCTGCTAGTTTAGTAAGCTTAACACTTGGCTGCAACCCTTTTTGCGTCCCACTGCTGGGCACGGGTCTCTCCCACTCATTGGGGAAGCCTGGAGCTTACTCCATCACGCTGCTCCAATGCGGGTTGGGATGTTTTCAAACCGCCCATAAGGCCTCCGACAAGGTTTAACGACTGTTATCTATCGACAACAACAGGGACCGACGGCTTAACGTGCCCTCCGAAGCACGGAAACGCGCATGAAATTTTTGCCACTAGCGGTCACCCATCTCACACTCGACCGCGCCTGTTTGGCTTAGCTGCGTAGATCGCTTGCGTTCTACGCTCGCCGCCGGGCCATGCGCGCTTTTGTAAACACTTATTACAACTTAACCTACATCAACCAAAGGTCACAAAACATTTAAAAAGTGATATATTATATTCAAGACTTGTAAAATAGTTTAAATATCAGTTCGCGTGTGCAGAACGTGTATTTACAGAGACAATAACGATTTTCGTTTGAACCATTATAAGTAACTAGCCTTCCACCAGCGGCTTCGCGCGCGTGGTCCCGTTTTATAGGTTCCCGTAGGATAAAAACCATTCATGTCCTTTCCCAAGGTCCACTCTATCTATGCTCCAAATTTCATTAAAATTGGTTCCGTGGTTTAAACGGGAAACAGTAGCAGACAGACAGAGTTACTTCCGAATTCATAATATTAGTAGGTTTAGGTAGGGTTGGGTCGCCAAGAAACTTTGGGGGTACACTAAGAATTTTGGGGGAAAAGGGGTCCCAAATTGGCTTGTCTCGCCTTCCATCTACGCATGACTGATGGATTTTGGGGGTGGGGAGGGGGTCATGTCCTCTGTAACCGGTCCCGCCTTGGACCGCGCCTGGAGAAATTTGGATTATAGTCATGAATAGCACATGTGCTACTTTATACTTCAGCAAATGTCACGTTAAAATCAAATCTAATCAAAAGGTGATAAACTAGTAAAACTCTATAAATACAGGCCATATTGTCTGTCTACAATTTAATTCGAGTAATTTAACTGGATTGTACATAATTTTAGCGGCCATAAAGGATTTAAAATTCGGATTTAAATTTGGACGTCCACTTAGACGGTATTAAATTTAACTTGGAGTTCAGACCAAAATACCAGCCTACGATTTAAGTGTGGCATTCAAATTAATTTCCTTGCTTTAATGGACAAATAAGCCAAATTACAATAACGTTTTAGTTAAATTTTAATTGTTATTTTGCGTAATTTGATTTAAATGTGCTCTATTATCTATATACTACAAATAAATAAAATTGGAGTGTCTGTAATATTAAAATAACCGCTTTTGCATGCAGGCATGCAGCTGCACGGTACGCCCATGATTATATCATCATTTACTGAAATCATTTTTTACTTTTGCTCCGGGTCGAATTCAAGGACACGAGTAATCAGGAAACGTTTAACCATTAATTACATTACACCCCATTGATAACGAAACAAAAATAATTTTCATTTTACGTTCTTGCTCCATTCCCACGTTTTCTCGAAGATTCAAACATAACGGTTAAACAAACACATAATGAACGGAAGCCATCACCGATCGGCCCATAATAAGCAGCCATTGTTGAAATATCACAATTGTTGTTACTTTGTTGTTACTCTGTTGTAACCAAAGGTTGTAACTGATACTAATTGACAGTATCACACCGATCTGGCTGATAGGAATTGGACTTTCAGTTGGACGAAGGTCGAGCGATCGTAAAACATAGAATGGGATCGTAGTACCTACTAAGGTATAGAGAGTAGTGACGAAAAATTGCAACCATTGTCTAAAGGCTGATTTAATAGTGAAATTGTTAGAGCAGAATAATATGTGTTTTTCGATTATCAGTCACGCAAATACTTTGAAAGGGAAACAGCTGTCAGTCAAGCGTTAAATTATCAGAAAAAGGAACTTTGATTACGAAAATTGAGTTATTTATGCAATATGACGGAGCAAGCAATGTTGTGACTATATCAGTGTCAAGTTGTTTAATGCCCGCCCCACACAAAACGATTAATTGCAATGATTTACCATCCACAGGTGCGATAAATTTGCGCAATCAGATCTGTACAGAGAAATCGAGACGATTTCTCGTTACGTGTGGGGCGGGCATAACTGACGTAAGGCTATTCGTTCACTCCGCCAATGTGTCGTAATATTATCAAAAATCCAGAGTTCAAGTTCAAGAGTAAAGTGCTCGCAACTTTGAAAGCTTTCCTCTCGTAAAATAGGGCAGTCGTTGGAGTCACGCAAGCCACGTAACAGGTACATTGTTTCGTGGATCATGTTACGATAAAGTATCGGATTCTGACCTGTTGCCATATCAAACTTATGTTCTCCGCTTCTAGTAGTGTCGCATTTTATTGTATTTATTTATTTGGCGATCCATATGGCGCAAAAGTCACCACGTGCTGGTATAATGTTCAGTAGGGCTCGATTGTTAGCGGGAAATGAGCCATAAAGTTAGGTAAAAAATGAAATAATCCATACTAATAAATTATAAAGTATAGTTATTAGTTTGTTGGTCCTTCGTTCACGACGTGATGGAGTGATCGTATAGAATGATTTTCGTGCGTGAAGATGGTTAGAATCTGGATCAATTTGGATATGGACAGTGACATAATTCTGTTTTTTACCGCGGTAAAAAATCCTATTCCCATGGGATGATTTCTAACGCGGTTGAAACCACGGGGCGCATCTAGTAATAACAATAGGTATAAATGATAAATTTAGAGGTACCAGACTAAGCGTATAGATGATTGTGTTCTTGTCTTTGTGTATAGCTACGACACCCACGACACAGGGTACCTATACCATACTATAGCACCACAGTACTCATAATTCCATGGGGTACAATATGATAAGAAAGTGTTATGAGCGTGAATTATATTTGTCATTATTATAATATATAATGTGAGAAGCGATCGCCGAGTGGTAAAAAACCGCGGTCTTCGACGCGACCGATCCCGGGTTTAAATCCTCGGCGCGCACCTCTGACAAAGATATTTGTAATGTGCGCATTTATCGCTGCTACACAGTGATGGAAAATATCGTCATATTTAATTGATTACGATGTTCTCCATCGCCGTGCATGCTTGAGAGAAATTCATAATTTCTTCTTACCAATCCGCACTTGGCCAGCGTGGTGGACTATGGCCTAAATCCCTCTCACGTGTGAGAGGAGACCTGTGCCCAGCAGTGGGACATAAATTAGGTTGGAAAAAAAAATTATGTGAATTACTCATTAGTAAAATAAAAGAGAGCGAAAAATAAACTGTCATCAATCTTATTAAATGTGTACGATAAATTTAAGTATAACTGAGCAAAAGACAAAATAAATATAACATTAAATAAGTTCATTCTAATAAAAACAACTATTCTTATTTGAGATTGAAGGTGTAACAAATACGACTAGGCCTTAAATCCGTTAGTCCCTGTAGCTTCGGGATTAAGAATAGAGCTACGGTATCCCCTGCCTGATCGTAAGAGGCGACTAAAAGGGGGCTTCCGGGGCTGCGGGCGGTGAGAGTGGGAGCTCAACCCGTCCAGCCAGCAGCCCCGGGAAGGACGGCGGTGTGTGCGTGGCCGCATGCCGCCGTAAGCATCGGAAGGTGCAGGAGAGCACATCTGCTTTCCCAAAGATGGGCCCGTTCCAGAGCGTCGCGTATGGAGGACACCGGTGCGTTCCACGGGAGATCCCGCAGTCCTCCCCAAACGCAGAGGAAGGCCACCGAGGGGGTTTTAGTGAGGTTCAAATCCCACATAACCCGGTGTCCTCTCCCAAGGTGCTGGGTACCTTTTGAAGGTTCCCCCCCGATACCAAAAAAAAGGTCTTAAATCCGTAAATTGCTAAACCTATTTTGATGTTATAAAATAAATAAAATAAATATTTACATTGCTATGATAAATTTTAATTTTACCTTAAACGTAGATGCTCCTGAATGAGGAATGTTATTAATGTGATATAATAACATATGTACGTACCTGAAAAAATACATAATTGGTTACAAACAGAATCAATTAACTGGTTGATACAATCCCATGCCCATAGAATAACATTACAAAAATCTAATTCTCTTTTTCTAAGAAACCTTTTATCATATCAGAAACTAAAAATAACATTTTCATAATAGACCAGTGTCGATAATGTTGAAAATGGTAAAAAGTGAAAAAAAATTATAGTAGAATGAAACCTATTGGAAAAGGTAGAGAATATAACAAAAATAAAAGGAAAAATAAATTAGAGGCGATCTGAGGTCGGGAAGGGGGAGGGGGGGAGCTTTAAAGGGTAAAAAACAGTTTATCTCGATTTCCGGCAAAACTACAGGTCCTATGAAAAAAAGTTAAATGGCAAAGATGTAGTTAATAAAAAGATCTACAGCTTTTATATTTACACTTTTTTCACATAACCTCAACATTTAAGTGAAATATTCAAATAACCATGTTTTTGGTTTTTTTTATCTTATACAAATAAAATTATTTTTTCACAAAATTTGGTGAAAACTTACCTTTTTATGTCCCAGATATACAGTATTTTTTTCGGTTTAAATTTTTTATTTTTTTCACCTCATTTTGACTTAATATCGAAAAAGCAGCCTAGTTTTCAATCGAAAATTCTCACGTCAAAATATCTGCTTTTTTTAAAAAGTCGGTATGCTTTTTGTACGTTGAAATCTCTTCTTTCTGATGGTATAAAAAAATATACATTACTTTTGTAAATGTGCTCAGAAAATGCAAATAATGAAAACTCGAATCCCAATTTTTTCAATCATTATGTCTCGCCTCTAATTTATTTTTCCTTTTATTTTTGTTATATTCTCTACCTTTTCCAATAGGTTTCATTCTACTATAATTTTTTTGGTCTCAAAAATTATCGACACTGGTCTATAAATAAGTTAGCGAAGTTAAAAGGAAAGTAAGATGTTACATGCATATCAATCGCGTTCTCATATGCAAATTATATGACGCAAGCATCAAGAAAATGCTTTCTTAGAAGTCGACGAGACAAGGGTGAAAAGTAACCTTTTATTTAGTGTTCGCGCCAATTAAGTCATTTCACCTCCCTCCCCTTCACCCTCCCTCTCTTCCCCGCAAGCGCACTATTACATAATATGGATCAGGAAGATCTATCAACTCAGTCTGCCTTCGTCCCGCCGCCGACGCGCACGCCGCCGACGCGTATGCAAGTCCTCTAGTGACAACCGCACCGCAAGCCACCTAACACGTGGTCATCAGACTCGCCGCATCGCCACCATCACCGCTGTTAATAGTTCAAGTGATTTAACTGACTTCAAGTGATAAATAAGTGTGAAAGACAACATCAGTTCCCGGGCAAGAGAAGGCTTCATCAGTACACGAGCATACCATCTGCTCCAGCACCAAGTAAGTGCGTTTGTTCCCTTTACCAATCCTTCTCGTTTTCCACCTTTAATTCAAACCGCAACTTACAGTCCACAATTCCATCACCCGCAGTGGGGGACCACCCTCCTTTCCACCCTTTATTCCACCATTTTTGGTCATAGCGAACCGGAGGTCCCCCCTTTACCCATCAATATCTGGTCCTTGTCGATCCGGATTTCCTCCAAATTTTGGTCCAGTCGAGCCGCATTTCGAGCCAATAGTTTGGTCACATCACCCGGGTTAATTATTTAATCTCATAAATACGCATACATATGTATTTCATGTAATATATTATAAGTGCCTATTCATATTTATTTTTGCAAATAAGTATTATATCTACGATTATTTTATATCCCGCATATTAATAACGCACCGCTCACGTAGGTTCAATATTCTTTTTGCAAAACACACCGCACCATCCGCTATTTATTTTTGCAAATAAGTATTATATCTACGATTATTTTATATCCCGCATATTAATAACGCACCGCTCACGTAGGTATATTATTATTTTTGCAAAGCGCATTCGCACCATTCGCACCATTATTTACCTATATTTGTAATCGAAATTACACCTCATAGGTACGCATTCTATTTTTCATTAATTGAAGTCCGCCATATTTGTGGTTGCCGGAGCCGACGCGACCGGCGATCGTTGTTTCGCTAGTAACTACCTACGTATTCATTCATTACGCCATACATAATTTTTATAATCTTAACTGTTTTAACTGATTTATCTTGTTCACGACAAAATGTCTACTAAAGGCAAAATTGAATCTGAAACGCTTTCAAATGACGAAATTAGATTGAAAATATTAATTGCAAAACGAAATTCTATTTACGAACGTTTACAACAAATTTATGATTTATCTATAAGTGCATCAAGTTCGTCAGACGAACAGGACACATTTCTTGACACGGCATCTGACCTTGAATACTTGCGTACCGAGTTCAAGGACACGTTAGAATCTTATAATGTTACAAATTTAAAATTAAATCCAAACGCGCAAGTAGATTTCGGATCGTGGAAATCTTTTCATGATCTATACAGTCGTATTAAAAGTCAAGTGTCCAAATTAAACGCTCCATATTCATCTTCAAGTAAATTACAGAATAGTTTACCTACAAAAATTATACCATCGCTTCCGCCCATAGAATTACTTTCTTTTAATGGTGACATACGACACTGGTCTATGTTCTACCAACAATTTAAAACATTAGTTCATGATAATCAGCAATTAACAGATGCTGAACGCGTTTATTATCTTGTTAGTAAACTTAGTGATAAGGCATTATCAATCTGCTCAGGCTTAATGCCTACCGCTGAAAACTATTCTGTGATATGGAACGCGCTCATACGTAGATATAACGACGAGCGTGCGCTCGCGACTACCTACGTCAGTCAGCTGTTAGAACTGAAGAACGTAAACACTAACACATCCGCTGGTTATCAAATATTTATGGATAAATTTGATGCTTCTATTAACGCTCTTAAGCAACTTAATATTGATGACATATCTGATTTTCTATTTCTAAATATCGCGCTTAGAAAATTAGATAACGATACCGTAAAGTCGTTCGAAATGTCATGTCGCAACATAAATATACCTAAATATTCCGCTTTGGTTCAGTTTTTACATGACCAGAATAGGGCTTTGTGCCATACAATAAATACTTCGCATAATATGTCTAACAATAATAAAATTAAAGGTAATTTGGTTCCCGCTCCCGCTAAAAATATACGCAAAACTTTTATTAATACAGATTCGTCTCGGTCATGTATTTTCTGTAAATCGGGTGATCACGAACACCTATTTGTCTGTCCGCATTTTTTAAAAATAAATGCACAGGACAGGTACAATTTTGTAAAACGAAATAAATGTTGCACTAATTGTTTAAGTAATAAACACGCCACTCCTTTTTGTAAGTCACAGCGTAGATGTAGGTATTGCTCCCGCTCGCACCATACGCTACTTCATTTTGTTAGTAGTAGGAATAAGGTCGATCAGCCTTCGGTAGAACAAGGTCCAGGAGAAAAAAATGCATCCACGTCATGTAACGTTTCGCGCGATTGTGGTAATGCGCCGCACCGCACTACATTATTGGGAACTGCGAAGATTAAAGTTCGTACTAAATACGGTCACCAATATTTGTTGCGTTGTTTAGTGGACCCTGGCTCGCAATGTGATTACATCACGAAACAGTGTTGCAAACGTTTATACCTACCGATCTCAAATAAAACATCAGTTAAAGAGGCGCAAGGAATCGGTGGAGTATCGCAGAAGGTTTTAGGTGTTACTTCTTTGCAGTTTAGCTCCCGCTTTGATGAAAATAAACTTTATCATATTGAACCGTTAGTTGTTCCCGCTATAACTGGACAATTACCCGAGTCGTTAATAGACGTTTCGAAAATTAGTTATATAAATAATTTACGTTTAGCTGACGATCAATTCCATACACCAGGTGACATTGACGTTTTATTAGGGGTTAACACTTATTTACAAATTTTGTTAACTGATAAAATAATTAATTCGCAATCGCCGAGTGCCATAGAAACGTCATTAGGATACATAATAATGGGAGACGCAGATATCGACTTTCCTACTTGCATGCCGCGTTCTTTAGTTTCTTATGCTACTCGTATTGATAAAAGTCAAACGTCGCTAAAGTTAGAGGAGCTGCCGCAAAAAACTTATTTGAGTCCTGATGAACAGAAATGTGAGAATATTTATAATTCCACTACTCGTCGCAATTTGAACGGACGATGTGTTGTCGCCCTGCCCTTCAAGGACACGCCTGATAAGTTAGGTGATTCTTTTATAACCGCTAAAAAACGCTTCTCGCTCCTAGAGAGACGTTTTTAATAAATGTCCCGATCTTCGCTCCCGCTACAATGACGTCATTCAATAATACATCAACAAGGGTTTTTTATCATTGGTTGTTTCGAATAATTTTACGGAACCTTGCTTTTATCTCCCGCACCACCCTGTCATACGTAATGATAAAAGTACAACTAAATTGCGAATAGTACTCGACGCAAGCGCTAAGTCAGATAAAGACATTTCATTAAATGATATTTTACATAGTGGGCAAAATTTACAGTCTGATATTTTTAATATTTTAATAAACATACGAGTTTATCGCATCGCATTTTTTGCCGACGTTAGACAAATGTATTTATGCATTGAAGTACAAAAATCGCACCGCGCGTTTCAACGCATTCTTTATCGCTTTTCTAATGAGGAAGACATACAAACATACGAATTTAATCGTGTGACTTTTGGTTTACGCTCTTCGCCTTTTCTTGCGCTACGCACATTACGTCAGTTGGCTTCCGAGGAGAGGGAGTCCTATCCTCTGGCTGCTTCGGTGGTCGAGCGAGATATTTATATGGACGATATCGCGTCCTGCGCGCCCTGCGTCAACAGCGCCGTTGACGTAGCCACTGAACTAATTCAAATGTTTCAGCGTGGAGGATTTGAATTGGTTAAGTGGACTAGTAACAGTTCAGAGCTTTTACAGCACATCCCCGCAACGCACCGTCAGCTTGACGAGGTCTCATTCGACGACCAAAATATTTTTTAAAATATTGGATCTTCGTTGGCACCCCGCAACTGATTGTTTTTCTTTTCTAGTTTCGCCGCCGCCGCTCGCTTGTACCAAGCGTTCTATGTTATCCGCAACCGCTCGCTTGTATGATGTTCTGGGGCTCGTGGGTCCAGTAATTCTTTTCTCTAAGCTTCTCATTAAAACCTTATGGGTTCTCAAACTTGACTGGGACCAGGCTCCGCCCGCTCACGTTGTCACTGCATGGCAACAATATATTTCAGAGTTACCTTTGATATCGAAATTAAAGTTTCCTCGCCATATGGGTATAAATAAAAATTCGCAAGTCTCGCTAGTCGCGTTCGCCGACGCCAGTGAAAAGGCGTATGGCTGCGTGATTTATTCGCACATCGTTAATGATGATGACTCACTAGTGATAACGCAACTAATTTTATTGCTTCGCGTTCATACTTGAATGGAACTTCATTCCTTTTTACGTTCAGACGAATATTATAAAGTATTTAATCAGGTCCTTTCTGATAACCGCATCACTTGGAAACTTAACCCTCCAAACGCTCCACATTTTGGTGGGCTTTGGGAGTCAAATATAAAGATAGTAAAGTATCATTTATTTCGCGTCATAGGTAAGCAAATCCTCACGTACGAGGAATTGCTTACTGTCCTCACTCAGGTCGAACGCATATTAAATTCACGACCGCTTTACGTGTTAAGTAGCGATCCGGCGGAACCTACTGCACTTACGCCCGCGCATTTCCTCGCTGTTAATCCACTTGGATGTTTACCCGCCGCTGATCTTAGTAAGGAACGCATTAATCTTTTATCACGTTTTTCATTACTTGATTCGATAGTTCAGTCATTCTGGAAGCGCTTCAGATCAGAATACTTACATACACTACAAGCAAGAGAAAAGTGGAATAAACATTCTATTAATTCCATTTCTGTAGGAACCGTTGTTCTTATCGATATGGATAACGCTCCGCCTCTTCAGTGGCCGCTAGGCGTCGTCACTGAACTGTTTCCTGGTAGGGATGGTGTGGTGCGCGTTGCACAAGTGAAGACTAAGAGCTCCACTTTGCAGCGGCCCATTGTTAGACTTTGCCCTCTACCAACACAATAATATGTAGTTTATATTTTATAAGTTATAGTTTAAGTATGAATTCTTATCCCGCTATTATAATATTTTTATTAATTTACTAATTATATTCATCGCATCGCCTGTGTTCACCGCATATATAGTTTTTTCTATATGATATTGGCTCCGCTGTATATATTTATGTTTATTTTTTATTTTTTTTAATTCGCTATTTGAGGAGACCTCAAGGCCGGGGGGATGTTCGCGCCAATTAAGTCATTTCACCTCCCTCCCCTTCACCCTCCCTCTCTTCCCCGCAAGCGCACTATTACATAATATGGATCAGGAAGATCTATCAACTCAGTCTGCCTTCGTCCCGCCGCCGACGCGCACGCCGCCGACGCGTATGCAAGTCCTCTAGTGACAACCGCACCGCAAGCCACCTAACACGTGGTCATCAGACTCGCCGCATCGCCACCATCACCGCTGTTAATAGTTCAAGTGATTTAACTGACTTCAAGTGATAAATAAGTGTGAAAGACAACATCAGTTCCCGGGCAAGAGAAGGCTTCATCAGTACACGAGCATACCATCTGCTCCAGCACCAAGTAAGTGCGTTTGTTCCCTTTACCAATCCTTCTCGTTTTCCACCTTTAATTCAAACCGCAACTTACAGTCCACAATTCCATCACCCGCAGTGGGGGACCACCCTCCTTTCCACCCTTTATTCCACCATTTTTGGTCATAGCGAACCGGAGGTCCCCCCTTTACCCATCAATATCTGGTCCTTGTCGATCCGGATTCCCTCCAATTTTTTGGTCCTGTCGATCCGGATTTCCTCCATTTAGTATGACGTCAGTAACAGCTTTGTGCGTCGAGAATAATAACTTGCTTTTAATGACTTGTCCGAACGTAAAATAGTGATTTGGGAAAACGAACTCTTACAAGTGGATGCTAATAATGGTGCCTATAGGCCGATTAATTTACGACGATAGTAAACATAGTAACATGTCTCGGCAAAAGGAGTACAGGCCGCCCTTCAACCAGGTGGACTGATGACCTGAAGACAGCGGGCAGTCGCTGGATTCAGAAGGCCCAGGACCGGGAGAAGTGGCGAACGTTAGGGGAGGCCTATGTCCAGCAGTGGACTATAAAAGGCTGATGGATGGATGGAAACATAGTAATTATGTACATATAAAGTTATTTAAACGTTTTCCATCACCATCATGCTCTTTTTGTTTTGGGGATTTTTTTTATTTGAATGGAGTAGCAGACGAGCATGCAGGCCACGTGGTGTTAAGTGGTCGATGCAGCCTAAGGACATCTACATACAACCTCAAGCAAGCATAGGTAAGTCTTGTCTGAGGTCGTATGCAGTTGCGCTGCTACTCCGGAGGGTCGCCTCATGTAAGTGTGGCCGGCAACTGTACCTTTCCAACGAAACACAATAGAATTTGTTCACGGCAGAAGTGGGTGCAGCAGTGGTACTTCCCCGGCCGAAAGATAATAGTTCTACCAGATATAGAATAGTTAGTAGTAGAAAGATATAGTTCTACCTACGAAAGATAATAGTTATGGTTACTTCACTAAAACCCCCTCTAATAAATAATAATAATAACCCCATGCTTAACGCCGAACCTACAGGGACATTGCCAATGTTAGCAGATAGCTGTGGGAAGACATTGACGTATGTTCGTTATCGGCCCTCTACGGCTACTCTGTAAGAAAGATAATTATTGTATACCCCATATTTTAAAACAAGGCTGAAGTTTTTCTCAGTCTGCCCTTTTCTTTCGGTCAGCATTACATAAGCGCACCCAGAGCAGACAAAACAAAAAAGTTCACTGTAAAGTGCATAAAATATTTTTTTCTTTCTTTTTACTGTCAACAGACCCAACAGCATGCCAAAGAATTACACAAAATGAAACTATGGGCT
Source organism: Pyrgus malvae (assembly GCA_911387765.1). Taxonomy (NCBI): domain Eukaryota; kingdom Metazoa; phylum Arthropoda; class Insecta; order Lepidoptera; family Hesperiidae; genus Pyrgus; species Pyrgus malvae. The sequence goes on from OU426953.1 coordinate 24,391,601, forward strand.
ATATCCTTCTTCCGAAAGAAGAGTCGTGCCCAGTTGGACTGTAAAAAGGTTCTTCAGGTGAGTGTTGTACGAAGCATCATGATAGAATTTATAGAATTATTTACGAAGCATCATGATAGAATTTGTAGAATTATTAGAATAATCCTACTAATATTATAAATGCGAAAGTAAGTTTATTTGTTACTCTATCACGCGAAAACTACTCTCGACCGATCCGATCATCATGAAACTTTTTACACATATATCCTTGGAGCTTGGAGTTATCAGAAGTAAAATAGGATACTTTAAAAAAAATAACGCGGGTGAAATCGCGGGGCACAGCTAGTATCACATAAAAGGCTTTGCCTCTACACGGCCGTTTTTTATTCATGCTTAAGCTTACCGTAAAATCAATTGTTTATTGATTTATTTTACGTACGGCATACTTGTAGCTGTTAGTCGCTGCCAGTGAGACAAGAGCCTTATGTGGGCGTCGGACAAGACAAGGTCGCCGATTAACCTCCCAAAAATGATAAGCAATTTTTTGTTTGCTTTTCTTAAATGTCATCTTGTAAAGAACTTACGTTTATTGTGTTTTAAGTAACAGTTCATTTTTCATTGCCACCGTATATGGCTAACTAAATTAGAGTATCGAATGAGGAACTAGAGAGCACGTTTATTAAATTACATTTTCTGTTTTTGGTCTAAATGAGTCACGCAGGTGTGGACAGAGTAGGTTGTTAGGTTTTAAAGTTTACCATACATGTTGGGACCAAATAAAACCAAAGAGCATCGGTGCATTTTTGAAGGCGGAAAGGAAATAATGGTGCCCTTGCTTTATTTTCATTTACTTGGCGCTAGAAATATGGACAGAGTTTGCGATGCTGAATTGAAAAAAAACATCTCTGACTCTGTAAGCCTGAGCTTAGTAGCACTTCAATTAAAAAGGTTGGAAAAATCATATAAATTTCCATCAGTCCCGTCCCATCAACCTGCAGCTGTCCAACGTGGTGGACTCAACTTCTCAATAAGGATATAAGGAATGCTGACAGAAAAAAAAACCGGCCAATTGCAAGTCGAACTCGCGCACGTAGTGTTCCGTTCCGTACCATTACCTAAAAAAATCACGTTTTTGAATGAGAGCCCCCTTAATTATTTATTTTATTCAATTTTGTAGTATTTTTTTGTTATAGCGGTAACAGAAATACATCACCTGTGAAAAATTCTAATGTCTATCCATCATGGTTCATGAGATACAGCCTGATGACAGACAGACGGACAGACGAACGGACGTAGCGGAGGCTTAGTAATAGGGTCCCGTTAGCACCCTTCGGGTACGGAACCCTAAAACAGTAACTAATATAAATATCTTTACTGTGATATTCTTCGATTGGTTAGTAGGTACTCAGCGCCTCGTTGCACTGGACAAATAAATGATACGTAATTCGCCATTTGCCACGCTGTTAGCTGAATGAAACTTTTCGGTTTTTTATCGAAAGTAAAACCGTATTTCAAGTAAAAACTTGGCAAAATAAAATCTATTCGGCTATTACAATACGCGTCTCCTTGAATTAGCTACGTACGTGCGACTTGATCGTACAGTGAATTTGAAACGTGCTTGTAAAAGTTTCGACTTCGATAATACCGTTAGAATTATAGTCTACTTAGTAGGGTTGCTAGAAGTTGTGATAAAATTGTATGATTATAAAGTAAGCATGTAGTAGAGAGCAGGAGAAACAAGAATAAAAAACCGCAGATATACTTCGTTGCGTTAACTTTGTATTACTTTTTTTTATAATTAAACCGGACAAAAAGGCAGACGGGCCGCGTGGTGTTAAGCGATCACCGTCGACTATGGACACGGGCAACCCCAAGGGAGCCACCCGAGCATTGCCGGCTTTGAAGGAAAGCTTGAAGATCCCCATATGGTCCACTGGAACTGCCTCAGCTGGAGGGTTGTCACATAACTTACACGTCCGTGGTAAAAAGGAGCGTGCAAAGTGGACTGTGGAGGACCGCCACGAGTCCAGATGGTGTCGGTGGAACTTGACCCTTCGTCTGGTGGTATAATCATGGAATGGTGACTTAGGCATCATTTTGAAAAGTTTCTCGGAACACTCACCATAGTAAAGTCGGTAGAACACGCAGAGCGAGCCTATGTCTCTTTGCAAGCTAAGCGATTCTAGCCTGTCAGTCAATCTTGGGTCGTATTATGTACCTACATACTTTTTTAGAGGTGGTAATGGGTTACGAAACCGTTCCACTGCTTTTAATTTATTATTAAAAATGAAAAAAGTCAAAGTAATTATGGAAGGAAAATTTTTGACCTCACAGTTGTAAAAACATCAGCAGCAGTGGTGTACGTACTCCACACAAAAAATTTAATATCTTTATTTCAACCCCCTCATTTCCTATTCTTGGGCTTAGGATTCTGTTTTCAAATCATAGGACTACGCACAAAGTATACTATTAAAAACGTATTGTAAAGTCGGTTAAGGAATGATGAGTCCTAAGGTAACAAATATAAAAACAGGGCCGTATTCAGAACCACCTTTTTTAGTGAACTCAGTTAAAAATTTACACAATTTGCCAAATCCATAACATACCCACCACACAAATTGCATCCGACAAAAAAATAAGGCGTGAAGAGCGTTTCTAAGAAGGAATCAATGAGAAGTTAGAGTATTGTAGCCTTGCGGCGACCGAGGCTTGTGCATAATCTCAAGGGAAATTTGCCTGGCAAACTGTGCCTGAAGGATTCTGCGATGTACGTCTTTTGTAAATCTCGAGACGCTTAAAAACGATTAAGATAATGTAAGCACTCCTTTCACATCAAGGAAGTGTTCTTCTTTGGTTATATTATGTCGTTGTGGCTACGCTAATATGTATCCCATATTGTTAGCTATCCGAACCAATACAAAGTCTGTAGAAGTAAGGGGAACAGTGCCCAGCAGTGGGACGCAAAAAGAGTTACAGCCATTAAAGTAAAGTCGGTAGAGCATGCATAAAGTTTGCTGAAAACTGCAGATTTTGAGTAAAATTTATTTACAAAGAAAGCCTTCTGTTATCAGCAACGAAAGTTTTTTAAAAACAGATTGAATTTACGTTTCTTCATTCATAAGGGAAAAAGGAATTACGTGGATCAGCTATATGGCCAACACGAGAAAGAATCAAATTAATTTTAAGCAAAACATTTTGCCAAATTAGTTAAATTACCACACTGTAGTACAAACCACAGCGGACATAAAAAGGTTTTAAAAAAGTCGAGACAGAATTTTGACCGTTTCTAACAAAGAATTATTAGAAAGGTGGAGTATTGTAGCCTTGCGGCAACAGAGGCTTGTCAATCTCAAGGGAAATTTGCCTGGCAATGTGTGCCTCAAGGATCTTGGTATGTTGTCTTTGTGAATCGTTCGAGAAATTTAAAAAACATTTGTATAATGTTTTGCCTTGGTTACAGTATCTATATTTGTGGTTACGGCAATCATTTATTGAAACGAGTTAGTAACGCATTACAATCGCCAGAGGCTTTAAAAGAAAACTATCAAACTATCAATTTAGACAGTTCTGATTCGAATCGATGTAAGTCACTATCCATTTATTCGGAGTAAAATTCATATAAGTAGGTATGTAAGTAGGCGCAATAATCACTTTTTGTCTTCTACATAAAAAATATATATTAAAAGCATACTTTGCATTTAAACTATTCAGATCCGAACAGACTTATGTAAATACCCGCCGATTTACAGTAAAATTGATTTACAAGAAAGCTATAACGGAGTAATAAAATGCTTTTAAACACAGATTGAGTTAACGTTTCTCCATTCAACAAACAAAGTGATTTTGGCGTTCAGCTGTTTACTGGCAATATATATTTTACGGAGATCATTACTTTAGGCTGTAGAAATTCATAACGTTTGTTTCCCGAAATGTTGAAAACGTTTTCGTAAAACGAAACGACAATAAGAAAAAAAAACTAAAATAAAGACGAAACAAAATAAATACGAAGAGAAACGTTATGAACAGAATATATACAAAGATAAATTATTACCATGTTTCAATTTTATATCTAGGAGCAAAAATAGAAAGGACACAGAAAGCAACAAGTGAAACAAGCTCGATATTCTTAGGCACAAATAATGAACAGTTTCTGCTTGAAAACAATAAGCTAAAAGGAAGGCGTCCTGACAATACAACAAATTTTATACTTGGGGTCTTTGCGTAATAGGCACAATAACTTTACATCGTAAGTTTAATTATTTTATATCAACTAAAGCTGTTCGCTTAAGTAGGTAACAAATATAATAATTTTTTTACCACGCCAAAATCTCACACGTTATACTCGTAAATGTTGTATGAAAACAGAGTTAATGTTGTAACGTGTTTAACCGTTTTTACCTCTTCGAGTCCAACGGTGATGAACTGGGCACGACAAGGTTTGACGATTTCTATTTGACGATTTTGAGAGTTTGACGACGGTGTGATGTTCCCTCAGAAGCACAAACATGAAATTATTTGCCACAAGTATTCACTCGTCTTACTTCTAACTTCTTAAAAGACAAGAGTGAGAAGTAAAGCAAACAAGTTAAATAACCTAACAGCAACCTAATTTTTTTAACGCTGGGAAATGCATTTACGAACACCTCCAGGACTCTTGCACCACAGGCGTGTGAGGCTCGGTAGCAATGATACCACAATACCCACTAAAACCCAGCGGATCCATTAGCGTCAAATTTAAGTGTCGCGGGATCTCTTGCGCATTCTACCGCGGCACTTCGGCATTGCGGATCTAAACTCTTTAGGGTGGGGCTAGAAGGTGCGTATTCTTTCCCCTGTACGTCGTCACCGGAGCGGGTTATCGATGGCATTAGCTCCCGCTACCGCTCGGCAGCTTCCTTTAATACGATCACCAATTCGTAAAAAGCGGGCATTGCTGATCAGCATGTCTCACTCTCTAGCATTTTACATTCTATGTTGAAAAGGATAGATCGCCGCCTACTATACAGTACATTCCATTAATGTGTGGTATGCCGTGTCTTCTACTGCGCCACATTCATGACACATCGGTATGTAAAAAAATAACAAGCTGGCTGAATCAGTACGCCATGAACGTACGTAATCAGTGAGGTAAAGAATAAGTCCCATGAATAATAAACTCATTCTGCGAGAGTAAACATGCGCAGAAATAGGTACCTTTGTCAACTATTCCGCAGAGCCCATTTGGCATACACATTCTTCGCGGCAAAACACTCATATCATCCACATCTCATCCTGTACCCAACACAAAAGGTCTGAAAAAAGGTACGAAATTCCTTTTGCGTGTTCGTTATTTCTTCGCGAACGCAGACTTCTTTTCATACGTTTCTTTGCACTGGCATATGTTTACCTTTCATAGATGCTCGGATAATACTCAGATTAATATTAAAAGGTTGGGGTATTTAGTACCTATATCGTATTAGTAACAAGAATTGTTTTGCAACTTGACATAGTGTGAGTCTCTAATAACATGATATTAATTTGTGACATTCAGTGATAAATCATCTTGCATTAGGTGTACGTATGTTATTTAATCGGTCAAAGGTCAGATTTTAATCATCATCTCAGTGTGTCGTTAAATCCTTTATAATATTAATTACAATGCCTTAAAACAAAGAAAACAGTTTTAAGTGTATTCGGTTCCACGCACGCATATACCCAATATCTAATAAAATACTCCCAAATACTGAAGGCGATTTCCCTGAGTAAACAGCCCAATATTTACACTTGATATTAGTCCTAGGCTTAGTCCGGCTTATTGACTAGAATTTCCATTGCCATTGTATAAGCCGCCATTGCCAATTTATTAGTACGTGGCGTGTTTTCGAGCTTTGTTGTCATTTTCGGTAGATAGCATCTATGGTCAGACACTAATTCATATATTTATTAATCCTTAGTGAAATCGGTATCCACCGATATTCCGGGCCCATGTGTGTGTATGTTTATTCCTGGATTTATCTATATCCTTTGCCCAATGATATTAAATGTTACTATCGTAACGTATTTATAAGCTCACTGTCTTTGCCCGTGTTTATACGGGCATAGACAGCATATATGGCAGCAGAGCAGACGGACAGACAGGTGAAACCTAAAATATAATAAAAAATGTGTATCTAAAAATTGCGTTTCTGCCTTTGAGGTCTTAATTGACATTGGCTAGTTTTGTGGTGTTTTATGATAATGCTGTATATGCTTCAGGGTCGAAATAGGCTAAATTTGACTGCGTGACGAAACTTAGTAACCATATATTATAATATACTTAGTACATATCACCCACTCCAATCATGTGTCAGAGAAATAGTAACTCTTTCGCAATGCAAGCTCAACACGCAATGAAGAAGTCGAGATATAATCTCGCGCAACGGACTGGAATAAAAGCTTATAAAATAGTTATTTCAACACTGTACCGACAATGACATAACACGATCTCCTTGAACGATTATTCGTGTGTACTTTTGCAGGTATTGACTTTGTGAGAACTTATTTTATTGCTAGACTTCCGATCGTTGTATTCTGAGAATTGAAATATGTTGGAACGTGCTATGGAAAAAAATTTGAACGCTTATTTATTTATTATTTTCATCTTTATCGTAACCACAGATCTTAAGTAAGTATTACATTATTAATTTTATCATAATAAAATAATAAAAACCACATTAAAACAAACTCTCCATAAATATGTATGTTCTTGAGTTACATTTAAAACTCCCTTGGTACCTTTTTAACATGTACTTGTAATTCGTATATTTCTTTAGTTTTTTTCTCTGTTTTTTTTTGTTTGCTTTGTTTCTAGTGTAGATTTATAATGTATTTTAATTTAAGCCATTCATTAACTTAAACTTATTTGTCATTTCAATATTTTTTTATACCGCCCTCTTATTTTTAAACCTTATTCAATGTTAAATTCTTATAGTAATATTATTATTATTGCTTTCATTGCATACCATCTGCTTACGAGTATATGCATGTTGTGTTTACCTATAAGTGATGGAACATAGTTAGTGCAATAGTATTGTTTCTCTACTTAGATATAAGTTTTTATATGTATCCATCGTTGGTAAACCTTTAAATAAATAAATAAATCATTACACTTGTTTCTAAAAGTTCTATCAAATGATGAACGCAATTTTACAAAAGTAATCGGAATTCCAACAATATTTACTAATTTTTGCTTTCTTCTACCTATACGTGAAGCTGTGCGGTAGCTGCGGTAGACTATTCTTCAAGCTCTATTAGCATAAGATTAAACTAAAAAGATGAAAAAAATACAACGACTTAGCTGTAACTGTAACAACGCAGCCGTATGACAACACATCGTAAAAACTTTCCGAAAGCCCAATAATACCGTAATAAAGAAAAACTCCGCAAATTGCCCAAGAGGCTTTCAACAGCTCATAAAGAAACGTAGCACGAGGGAAGCTTTTGTCGAAAAGTGCAGACGATTCAATAGAATTCTAAAGTTGGAAAATCAAACAAAAACTACATTCCAATGTTCCTTGAGGTTCAATATCTTCTGATAACGGACCGCGACAGTGCGCCCAAACTTTAATCAAACAACGGGTCAAACTTTAACGTTCATCCAATTTATTTTCCACCGTAAAGCCATCAGATAAAACTTGAATTTGCATGCAACTCGGTCAAATGGATTGTTTGAAGTTTGTAAAAAGTTATTCTGTTACTTATTACGTAGGCATAAAGTTGGTAATAGAACGCGATGGATATTTGTTCAAATCCAATGTTTGTTTTTGTTGAAGGTGTATACTTACATTTCTTTACTGTACTCTAAATCGCATTAGTACTCGTTAGTAAGAATAAGAACCATGGTGTAACTATTGATGAACGGATATTCTTTTGATAAGCTCATTCAACTACAACCTGAGAATTAGGTATTTATACTCTTTTATGCGTGCGAAGATCGTATATATAAAATTAAGGTACCAGCTTCATTGATTTCTTTACAAATGATTAAAATATTTTCTTCGGAAAAAAATACAACTTCAGAAGTTTCTTCTTCGTTGAAATTAGATAGATTAAGTTGATCTTATTCCGTTCAAATAAGATATTCGTCATCACTCATCAATCTCATCATAGTTTTTCACTTCGCGCTAATGCCAAGACCTTCTGGTTCGAATTGAAAAAATCTTTTTGTGTTAAATATTCCATTTATTGGCTATAGGCTATATAACATCATGCTACGACTAATACCAAAGTCCACGCGGACGAAGACGCGTGCGGCCGCTAGTACACAGATAAAGCAGGTAATCCGCAATAGCAAAAAGCAAACCAAGTATTTGCTACCCTTTCAAAACTACACCTACACCTTTCAAAACTGGTGAAGCAACACCATCCAACTAATGTGTCAATGTACAGCTACTGATAGTAATCACAGGATAAGTTGATTAATCTCATGAAGGCGCGTAACGACGTCCTTATCAATTACGATATAGGAGTTGAAATTGATTGCATCTTGGCTTTGATACCAGTTGTCAACGCTTGCTCCAAGACTAGTTTTATGTCTCGTTGGTACATCCTATATCCTGAATCCGTAGAAGGTATACTATAAACAAGCCACAATGTTAGTCGTTATAAGCAATAGACATGGGAATTAACGCCCGCAAAATCACAGCTATTACTATCAGTAAGTAAAATGAAATCTTTTCGGGAAGATACGTATCTTAATGTACACGTGTACATAATAAACTGTAGCACTTTTATTGCCAACAAAAATATGGCTATAAATGCTAAAGTAATTGAGTCCTGTGGTAACGCGCACGCTACGTAAAAGATACGAGTAAGTGATACGAATAGCTTTAAAGAAAAGTGTGTTATGTATGATCATGATTGATATGATATCATAATAAAGGAATGAGGAAAATTGTGCCGTAAGATCAAGTTTTGTTACTGAGACAGTGCACTCGTATTTATGATATACCTCTCAACAAACAAATACGTCGTATAAGTCTTGACTTGTATGACTTAAAGTTGGATAGCAGTCTTACAATGGTAATGATATGACTACCAGGTCCTATAGATGTTTTTAATGTAACTAATTAGTCGTGCGACAAATATGTCATAGTAAACTGGTCTTAGCAACGTTGGGGTGACTTAACTATATGACGTTATATTACGTCTTAGCTAAAACGTTTGTACGACAACGCAATAGTCATACTAACGTTATAGTCCGATAAATGTTTTGAACTGACCAAATTATGTCTTTGGAAAACCTTTATATGACATTTATATAACGTGCATATTGTATAGACGTTTTCACAGAGACGTTTATATAACAACCTCTATCCTGTTTTATAGCGGTCAATTAAAGACTCTTAAATGACTTGGTTGTTTATTGACGACTCAAAAATAACCTTTATATTACATGATGTCCGTTTAATGTCATGTCCTGACTTTAATCAAACTTGCAGTCGCATTTAAATCAGGTTTTGACTTTATAATGACTAGGCGGCCATATTTACGAACTTTTGATGAAATTTTGTTACGGAAATGGAATCAAAAAAATCGTAGAGACGTTAACGAGACTTAGATTAACGAGAATTTTGGTGAATATTCACAATATGAAAAGGGTTTTTTATGTTTCTTGAGGAACCCTATATAGCTAGCTGTCATGGCGACCATTATCATCATCATCGGGTCGTACAGAGGTAAGTTTGCGACAAAAGCAACATGTCGGACATTTTTAGAAAAAAACCTATTTTTATTAATAAAAATCTATTGATTTTAACACAAAATTACGAGGGGGCATGAAAATCTTAATAGTATTCACATAGGTATATTATCATAAAACTTCAGTCCCCAGTCGAACTCAATAGCATAAGAGACAGATAAAGTAAGTAAGATATGAAAATGACATAAACTCAGCTAGCATTTATTTCTTTGTAATTATTTATTTTACACTAAAATCTTGAAACGAAACCACAATCACGCGTTGCCACGAACAAGAATACGAATAAGTCTTACAAGTATTGTCTCTTGACTCAAATAAAACGTTTTAGTCACTCAGTAACACTTGTACGACCACAATACAACAAAGCGACGAAAGTTATGGTTATCCCATAACATTTGTACGAGTTTTGAATGACGTTAACGAAGTTGGCTCGAGACTTCTGTATGACCATTATACGACCATTGAGGTCGTATAACTGGGGCCATTTTCGCGTTTAGTAAACGTTATTATAACGTTAGTATGACTTAACTATTGCGATGTATGGTATTCAGATAACGTTTACTAAACCTTTATACGACGTTAAATTGTTACTTGGGTAACAGCTGGGTTCAGGATATCAAAGCCTACTTCTAGGTGCTATCTTCACTCCAAATTTTTGGTAACTAATACCTTTTGTTAACGAATAATAATAATTATTAGCACAATTCGGCGCAGTAAGAGTTACGCGCGCTCTATAGTTTTCTTATGTATCCTCCAAGCTTCATGCTTTATCTCTTCCATAATTGAAATGTCGAGATGACTGTGCCTGTCTGAAATTGAATTTGCTTCCGATTAATGCCTTGGGGGTTAGATATGCATTTTAATACGTTGTCGCGGTGTACGCAAATAACTACTGGTATCGTAGATAGAGCGTGGTAATATAAAGGTTTATGAGATGAACGGTAGCTGATTGGACTGCGGTAGTCATTAAAGAAATACCCATTTAGCATTCTGTCTTAAAATATAATTTTATCACACCGTGAACATATCACAAATATACGCATATATTAATAAAAATGTTATTTCATTTAATGAAAATTAAATACGGATTGGGTACCGATAGGCCAGTTTGTCGTTTTGCAAGACATAAGACTCCCATGTTAAGATATTAAGAAGAGTTTGCTTTACTTAGTAACATTTTTTTTGTAACTAATATCTATTGTCAAGTATTAATAAATTAATTTAATGAATGGGCGGTGAGTGTTTCACGCGCTCTATAGTTTGCTTATACAGACTCAAAGACAAAAAAGACAAAAATTTCTTATAAGCTATTACAATCTTACCTTAATGATAGGAAACAATCGACGGTACTTACAACATTTAATAAATCGAACAATACGTTAGAAGAGGTTCAATCTAAATTCGAGATTTGTAAAATAGGTGTTCCTCAGGGTAGTGTTCTTGGTCCATTATTATTTTTAATGTATATAAATGAACTACCCACTATAGCAAAATATCCATGTGTTATGTTCGCTGATGATGCAACAATTTTATTTTACAATGAAAACATTTCAGCTGAGGATTATAGGAATGAAATAAGAAGTACACTAGTAACTATAAAAACATGGCTAGACACACTGAACCTCAAGGTCAACTTAAATAAAACTAAAATAATGCAATTTAAAAATTATAAACAGAACTTAGAAAATCTAAATATTCATTTAAATGCAGTTGAAATAGAAGAAGTAGAGCAAACGAATTTCTTAGGGGTTTCCTTAGATACCCACTTAAATTGGAAAAGTCATATTGATAAAATTAATAATAAGATATCGGCTAATTGTTATGCTCTTTCAGTATTAGTAGATGCGTCAACTCTTGAAGTAGCTAAAAGTTTTTACTATGCCAATATTTACCCCCTTCTAACATATGGTATTATATACTGGGGAAATTCTGTTAATGTTAGTAGAACATTTATATTGCAAAAACGTAGTCTCAGAATATTGTATGGTAAAGCGGGTGACGAATCTATTCGCTCACTATTTTCAGAAAAGAAATTCCTTACATTAACTGGAATATATATATTAGAGATTTGTACTTTCGTTTTTAATAATAAAAACTTGTTTGAAAAGCAAATAAACATGCGCATAAGAGATGTGCCCACGAGACTAAAAGATATTGACGCTTTGTATTTACCTCGAGTAAAATGTCAGATTTTCAGAAATAGTACATACATATTTGCTATTAGAATATATAATAAATTACCCATAGATATAAAACAGTTACCAAATACTAAATTTAAAAAACAATTAAAACATTGGCTTATAAAAAAAGCATATTACAATATAAACGAATTTTTTGAAGATAAGACATCGTAATACGTGCAATAAAAATAGTTTGGGGAGCTTCCGCGTAAAATACATTATAAAATAAGTGTAACTCTAAACAATGCCTGAGAGTTTTTTTTCCGCCGGCTTTTTTTTCTCTCATTGACCCAGCGGTGGGTAGGCATCAAAAGCCGATGATCCGTTAAGATTATTCTTATCGGATCTTAAAATAAAATATTTTTTAGTTAATTTTAATTAATAATATTGTATGCCAGAACATGGTAGACTGTTTAAAACTCCAATTATAATTTTAAACATCTTATTGTATGTGTGTAAACAGTCAACAATAAAGTATTTTCATTTCATTTCATTTCATTTCATTTCAAAGTTTTGTTCCTTTATTTTTCTTCGTATCCATAATTGAAATGTCGAAATGATTGTGTATCTGCGCGGAATAGAATTTTGGTTTCGGTCAACTATGATGATCCATATGACGCAGTGGTCTTGGCTTCGATTCCCAGTAAGAAAAATCTAAATGAAGAGGTTTTTAGAGGAATATATAGATGTATTTTTCTGGCCTTCGTGTTTTCATACTACTTAGTCTTTGAGTGTCAAGAGCTAATAATTTATTTTATATTTTTATTTATGAAAGCCTGGGGGCCTTGATCTTCATTCAAATGCGTTGTCGTGCTGTACGGAAAGAACTAACTCTCGAACCGTCGGTGCAAGATGGACAATAAAAGGGGCAATATAAAGGTTTATGGGATGAACGGTACCTAATATTAAGGTTATTTATTATGAAGGCATTTAGAGAATATTATCTTTAAATATTTATTGTTGAAAATTTTTGCGCATTAGTAATTCCCCCCCTCCTCCTGATTTTGAAGTAAACATAACATAATAGAGAACACAAAAGTTGTTTATAGAATATTAAAGTATAGGCTAAGTAAAACGCTTTACGTTTTTAAATTAAAACTACAAGCTTACACAAACGTTACATGTACCGTTAGACACTATAAAAGGAGCATAATCCAACAAAATTTATCACAGCAGTTAGTACAGCTCATACATACTACATAGTTCTCTCAAAGCAAACACGATAACAATGTACTGAGAATTTTTACAACCAGTCGTAAAGTTGGTCTATCAGAGTTGTGACGCCACGGAGTTAAAACTATTGTTTTATGGGGCAGTTCTCGGTTACTAACTGTTTTGATATACTCATAAATTCTCTATGCGAATGTTCTTGAGATTGTGTATGTACCTATACCAAAATAATTTAAGTCTTTACAGTCATTACGGGTAACTTTGAAATGACGTGAAGTTGCAAAAAAGATTTAACAATTTATTACATCAAAACTTTTTGATGTCTCAAAGTCTCAATATAATAACTGTGTATAATGGATTGCCAAAATGTTTTTGTACCAAATGAAAATTAAAAAAATTAACTATTAATGTCATAATTCTGAAAATTCCCGCGTTTTCTGTCACCACAGAAAACGCGGGAATTTTCAGAATTATCAATTACTTCACCAAGTTGCTGGAAGTTTTTGAGCTCTGATTTGGAATCGTAATCTAGTCCACTTTGATTCATATGACAAAACCAAGCTATTTGTTAATTTTGTACGTCAGTGTAGACGTAATTTTTATAGATTCCTTTTTTAATTTTAATAATACCTTCTTTTTATTTTACCTGAAACTTAAAATATTCAGGTTTTTAAATTCTAAAAAAAATTATTCAAAGTTACCCAAAATTCATGATAAATTAAAATTCGAGTTTTAGGGGAAATTATGGGTAGTTCTGTTCGGTAGTTTCTTCCGTAAATTTATTTTGTTAGAAAAAAATAACAACTTAAAAGGACACTATTCATTCAATAAAATAAAGGTGTCATGTCTTTAAACATTTTTCTGAACGTATTTTTTTTATTAAGATGTACTAGCAGAGCAGTACGCAGCCCATGAACCTCTATTATACACCACCTCGAGCAAGGCTGAATTTGCCTAAGGTCATATGTAGTATCGCTGCTACTCCGAAGACTGATGGTCACCTCATGTATCCGGTAACCGCACCTTTAGACCGTAACACAATGGAATTGAATTTTTTCACGGTTGATATTGGTACAGTGGTACTTCTACGGTGTATTAGCTATAAAATTTCCCTTTTTTTGGTATCGGGGGAGAAACCTTCAAAAGATACCCGGCACCTTGGGAGAGGGTACCGGGTTATGTGGGATTTGACCGCACTAAAACCCCCTCGGTGGCTGCCTCTGCGCTTGGGGAGGACTTCGGGATCTTCTGTGGAATGCACCAGTGTCCTCCACACGCGACGCTCCACAATGGCCTCGTTGTGCAGGAGATACCATAGCTCTATTCTTAATCCCGAAGCTACAGGGGACTAATATCAATAGCCGAAGAATTTGAAATTGCAAGGGGTCTGAGTTTCGATCCTGTCGCTCATATCAAAATCTCGAGACTCATCTCATGTGTAACTAGGGTTGCTACCTCTAAAATTTGTAAACCAGGACAAGACGCGTTAAAACCCCGGATTTTAGAGCCCAAAACCCGGACATTTCAACAGTGGGGGGACGGTAAATCTACCGAGTCGGTTCGTCGGTTGATCGCGATGTGCGGGCACAGTGCGTGTGTCATTTTTTTAAACTCGGACTACAATTGAAATCAGGGCCGGACGCTCCCCGGACGCCCGCCCTCTAAACTAGGACAAATCCGAGGAAACCCGGACGGATGGCAACCCTATGTGTAACATTAAAAGAGTTCTTGATTAAAACAATATTTATTGAACGTCAGTACTGAAGATACGAAAATGTGTAGGTAGGAGGTTTTACGATCCCTTGTAAATAAACATCGAAATAAAATGTTCAGAGTAATAATGTTATGTTTTCATAAATGGCGAATCCTCAGGACAGATATGTAGTTAGTGCACCAATAAAAACAGCAGTTTATAACGATTTTTTAGTCGCGTGAAGTAACAGGAAAATATTATGCTTATTTTGTGGCGACGAACGTGGCCTGAGATGTTTAGTTTACTTTAATGATTGTATCATTAAGTCATTACGTTGTGCATCTCATTATTCGTAAATATAGGTAAGATAACTGCTACCTGCACTTAGGTCATCAAAAGTCATCATAGATGACGTGTGCGTGGACCGAGCTAGTATTAAGTTATTTAACAAAGGCACCTCTTATGCCTTAGGTAGATGGGTAGAATCTAGGGACAAAATATATTTTGAGTCAAAGGTAGATAGGTAAATAAAGGCGACAAATAGATACACAGTTTTTTTTATTGATGACATTTTAACATTTTAATACCTTATTATGTGAAACAGGTAATACGGCGCGTTATATTTTCGCGCGATTTCCTAATCAATTTCCATCCATGATAAAAATTAAACACTTTTACCAATTTTTTATATTATTTGGAGTCAACATTGTATGTAATAAACATCTAACAAAAGTCAAGCCGCAGTTATGCTAATTTTATTGCAGACCATAAATTTACACAGCAATCGTTAAAAATACATAAAATTTGACCTTTCTCGTAATAATTTTGATTAAGAATAAAAAGAATGAATTTCCATATAAGTCATTTATTTCATTGGAAAAATGTAATAAATCAACGCGAATAAATATTTCGCTTGCGGATTATGTACCTACCAGTCGTATTAACTATTTCGTGATTTTAATCATTCACGATGTTCTTATGCAGTATCATCGTTGGAGCTCGCCGATACTGTTAAATACTGGCATTCGCAAGTAAAATAAAAGAAAAGGATATTTTAGGTCATATAAAGAAATACCACGATGAAATATACCTGCATACTTGATAAAATTTTACATTTTATAGCCTAACATCTCACAACCCGCATTAGAACAGCTTAGTAGAATAAACTCGAAACTAGGGATGTTAGGGAGTTCCGTAATCGTAACCGAAACTATCGGATATCCGTTTTAAAAAAATATCCGTAACCGAATCCGAAATAAAAGTTTCGGATAATATCGGATAGGGGCAGAGCCTAATTGAGACACGGACGAGTTGTTTTCATTAATATTGTATTAGTAATAATTTTGTTATTACATTTTCATTTTAGGTAGATTAGATAACACTCAATATATGTATATTTATAATAATTTTTATTTTAAATAGCTGTAGTAATTACTCAGACTGATTGTAATTCCTACCAAAAGGTGACATATAAATAAAAGCATTTTATTAGCTATTTGTATTTTACTTTTGGAATTCCTTAAAAATTTAATATCCGTAACCGAAACTATCTGAAACTAACGGATAATCCGAAATAATTTCATATCAGTATCCGGTATAATAATCATTCCTACATCAGTAACCAATCCGTATCCGAAACATATCGAAACCTCCTGATTTTGTAAGAGAACCGTGTTTAGTAGTGGGACCCAAATAAGTATTGAAGACATACTTTAATACCCCCGAAGACTTGAAAAACCTTTTTATCTTAATTGTCAATAGGACACTTTACACTCGTTTCTAGGTATTTCCCAGCAAGGTTATTAAATTTGTCATCAATTTTAAGAATTATGTCAACAAGATAAAAGACATATCTAAATATGAATGAAGTTTGACAGTGAATTTAGTGCGCATAATAAGGAGATTGAAAGGCCAGGTGGTCAGTTGCATCACGATGAGGTCACCGGCAGAACTGGTTGCGGAGGAGCTGCCGACAGTGTAGGTGAGCGGTGCACTAGATTCTGTTCTGATTAAGAAGCAGCCATTAAGTTTAGCTTTTGGATTGTAACAAAAATGTACATTGTAAAATTTAAAATATCGAGTGCCGAACGGTGCACTTCATTCATAGCTCATACTGATTTGTAAGCAAACAGTGAACTCTTAGCGGGAGCGAGAAATATTCTCACTTTAATACTCAACTAGCCTTCCGCCAGCGGCTTCGCCCGCGTGGCCTAGCCTATGTGCTATTCCAGGCTTCATTGCTATATTAAAATCATAGGCGTGTAGCCAGTTGCTTCAACCGCGTTGACCCTATTACCCGTTTTCACGTAGGAATGAAGCATTTTCCCGCGGTAAAAAGTAGCCTACGTTACTCAGGGTGAATGTAGCTTTCTAATGGCGAAAGAATTTTTGAAATCGGAACAGTAGTTTTAGAGTTTAGTCATTACAAACGTACAAAAATACAAATCCTTTCTTTATAATATTAGTATAGTTATCAGTTATTGCCTAAAAATATTCACCATCAAGAATCTCACTCGATTACAGACCTTAAAACAGGCAAAGTCAAATTGGACAAAAGTCGAAAGGAATGACTATCG
Organism: Pyrgus malvae; assembly: GCA_911387765.1. Lineage (NCBI taxonomy): Eukaryota > Metazoa > Arthropoda > Insecta > Lepidoptera > Hesperiidae > Pyrgus > Pyrgus malvae. Next base: position 24,408,917 of record OU426953.1, read on the forward strand.
AGGCCCTGACTTGATATTTCAGGTTAAAACTAAACGTGTGAGTAAAGTAATTTGGCTTGTGAATAAAAACATATAACTTAAGAGTTTCTAAAAATAATACGTACATTAATATAGAAACATACAGTATTGTAGTTTGACACCGAATGTGGTGCGGATAATATATTTATTGAATTCAAAAGGACTCGTAGTCAGTTACATCACTGTGAGGTCATTCCGGCAGATCTGGTGGTGCCGAAAGTGTAGGTGAGCGGTACACAACAATTGTTGCTCATTCTGTTGTAAGCATTAAGTTTCGCTATTAGATTATGATTGTGTTTGATTTAAGTCTGAATAAGTAAGCATTTGTAATATTTTACAATATACATACATGAATTTTATTTATAGTTAAGTACTAAAATTATAAATTGCCTTATTATTTACCACTAATCTTATCATCGGTTCTAACATATTCAACTCTGTGGAATGCAATAATTTAAAAGTAAAAAATTAAAAACAAAATGTGAAAATATGTCTCAATCGCATTCCGCAACACAACTTAACTAATGAAAGGAAACCGTTAAAATTCTTCTTATTTTTATTCCACGCCTTTTAATGAAGAACTACCGCTGTTGCTAAAATACTGCAAAAACTCGGTAATGGAAATCAAAGCACAAGCGACGTAATGAGATTATTTAAGAATAAGGAAAATTAATTGCCACAAAAAAGAGGGCACCTCTGAGGGCTGGACTGGTCATAAATTGGAACGTTCCTCCCTATTAGAGATGATATGCTTCATACTCATAGTCCCACGCTAAATCGCATAGCAACAGAAATTATTAAAAATTAAATCATCATTCAAATATCTTCTCGCCGGTTCGCCCGGGGAAGTACCACTGCTGCACCCACTTCTGCCGTGAGCAATTCTATTGTGTTTCGGTGGAAAGGTGCAGTTGCCGGCCACACTTACATGAGGCGACCCCCAGCCTCCGGAGTAGCAGCGCAACTGCATATGACCTCAGACTAGGGTCGTCATATTTCAAAATTTCCATGGAAACGTTTCACTGGACGCCGCGAATTTTTGTTCTGTTTTCAGTCAGGTGCGTCAAAGGAGGTTAAAGTTTGTAAAGTGAACAGCGGTCTCGGCACACGTAAAACTAATAAAAGATATTTTATACACCAAGGGTGTCGGTTTCGGACTGAAGCCTTCATAAGAAAGTTAGTCAAATGTTGACAAAGTGATGATGATCAGTAACAGGTGTAGGTGAAAGAAGCTGGCTAAAGATCCTCTAAGAACGCGTCTAAAAATTTCCGTTTCTAGTATGCGCAAAGTGTCACAATAAAGTGACCAGTTTTTTTCCAGCAAAGATTAATTTCAGACGGAGGCGGCATAAGTAGGAAATTCTCATTTCAACGTTTACTTTACGAATTTCACCGAAAATCTTTGATTTCGACGAAATTGCTTTTAGGAACTCAAGTTTCCTTAAAGATTTCCGCTAAGACTCTCATAACTCTAGGTAATTTTCGGAGTAACGTAATATGAACATGAGCAACGTGGCAAAACCTTCTTAATATAGGTACCACTCATATTACTCGTGGTGATACATAACGCAAATACTTTAGTAGGTGTACATTTGTTGTTTGTCTGGCTGCAACCCTTTATGCGTCCCACTTCTGGGCACGGGTCTCTCCCCATTATTGGGGAGGCCTGGAGCTTACTCCACAACGTTGCTCCAATGCGGGTTGGTGGAGATGCGGGTTAGTGGCCAACCCGCTGTCGGATGTTTTCAAACCGCCCATAAGGCCTCCGACAAGGTTTAACGACTGTCATCTGTCGACAACAACCGGGACCGACGGCTAACGTGCCCTCCGAAGCACGGAAACGCGCATGAAATTTTTTGCCACTAGCTGTCACCCATCTCACACCTGACTGCGTCCGTTTGGATTGGTTGCATAGATTGTTTGCGTTCTATGCTAACCGCCGGGCCATTCGCGCTTCGCGTATTTGTTGATTATTGGCTTAAATTAAAACAAATATTCGAAATTAAGAAACCTAAAGAAATGGAATTAGAAAATACTACCTAATAATAACATGGATATTGATTTATCATTTCATTACACTGAACGATAATAAAAAGGAACAAACGTAAACAAAATATTTTGAAGTCATTTGCGTAAAGTTACGTGATCAAAGTAGAATATTCAATTTGTTGTCTGTATTAAAATGTGAATACTCAGAAATAATTACGAAATGTTTAGAACATAAAATAATTTACATTTTTTGAGTTAAAAAGAATATTATAGGTACTTTACATAGAAGATTGACAAGGTCATTCGCGTGTAACAGATTATTACACGAGACGACAACGTTTAGGAGAAAAAGTAATGAATCTAAAAAATATATTTCCAAGGCTCAGTATTTTCAAGAAGCTTATTCGAATTCAACCCAAGTTAGGTACGTTGTGTGCGTAGCCATGTGTCTAATATTGAAATTTATTCCTCCCACGCCCGCCTGCTATGTTAACTATACCTGCCCACTAATTAATATAAAAATGTCGAGAAAATATTAAGACTGAGAGCATTGCAGATTTCAGTCTTATAAAATAACGCGCCTACTACTCGTCAATAGAGCTGCAATGGTAGAATTACGTGAGCAGATTTTTTACAATTTTTAACCTCCTCCTCCCCCTTATTAGCAAAAGTAAGCAATACCCCCACGCTTTATGTAAACATTGGTATACATGTCTTTTCAATAAGTTCTAGGTTTCTATATTGATTCAAATGATCAAATGTATGTAGAAATTACGTCTTCTAGTATGCTGGATATAATTTAGTAGAAAATCCAAAAAAAGCAAGTAAATGAATATTGTTGACGTAATCACTGTCAAGAAAAACAAAGTACCTACCTAGTCATATTTATATATCCCTGATATTTAAATATTAGTGTAGAACAATCCATACCTACATTCTTTGACTACATTAATTGTGACCGGATGGCGTAATGGTTACCATGCTGGACTGCCGATCGGAGGGCCCCGGGTTCGATTCCCGGCGAGCAGAAATTTGAATGATAAGTTTAAAATTTCTGTTCTCGGTCTGGGTGTGTGTTTCTGTCTTTGTGTGTGTCCATGCTACCACATAGGGTATATCTACATTACTGTGGGGTTATGAGTGTGAAACGTTTTATTATTATTAATTGCTATTGAGTTTATACATAGTCATTACACTATATTGATGATGATTGCTTTGTACTAGTAATTATTTAATTTGCTGTAGTACTTGTTTCTTGCGTAGATTATTTGCAAAATTATGTATTTTACGTATACTTCCCTGACAACATGTAAACTTATACAAAAAAAAACGCAACTGACCCAGATTCGCTTATCAGAAATCCTTGAACAAATAATAAGACACTTACTTACATTACACACAATCAAAAACTTTTATCAAGGCTTGAATACAAGGACTTCTTTAGTATCGAAAATGGGAAAAGTCACTTGATATTTATAGAATGTTTTTACGATAGAAGGTAGGTTACCATCGCAAAACCAGAGGAATCATTATAGGCCTTTCAAAATCCTGTTCACTTGTTTTCTATTCCTGAAGAATCCAAAAACACCATTCATTTTATCTTTAGGTAGGTACTAAACTTATTGGGTATCTGATTTGAATATCAAACTTCTTAACTATGTTTTCCCTGTCCAAGTCATCCAAATAATCCGCCATGAAAATTCCTAGAATCAAGTCACGATCGCAAAGTTTGTCGAACGAATCAATTGGTGCAAATAAAGCAAGGGTCATGATTACGGTCCCTTGAGATGTAAAGAGAAATGTACTGAGCTTACGTCATTTGACATTTCCATATAAGGAAAGCTTGTACTGGTTCAAGGTACATTTATTTTTATTTAGATGAGGTTAAAAGAATTTAAATGTCGAAATTTCGAAATTTGTTGCTAAATATAATTTAACAGATGTTTTCCTGGCAGTTGTATTGACCCACTACTGTGCACTGTACAGTAAAGAGCGATTTAGGCCATAATCTACCGCAGAGTTAATGCGCGTTACGTGTATTTGAAAAAAAAAGTATTATTCTCAGGCATACAAAGTAAAGAAAAACTATACTAATATATAAAGCTTAAGAGTTTGTTTGAACGCGCAAATCTGAGGAACTACTGGTTCCAATTGAAAAATTATTTTTATGTTGAATAGTCCTTTTACTGGGGAAGGCTATAGGCTATATAACATTATGACTATGACTAATACCAAAGTCTACGCGGACGAAGTCGCGAGCGGCCGCTGGTATCGTAATAAAATATTACAATTATGTCCTCAACTGATTGAAAGTTACTCGATTCCAGTCAAAATAACATAGTTTCCAGAGTTATTTAAATTCCTTACAGTTGGTACTTTTCTGAACATAATTTTTACCAATTCATACAAACTTTACGTTTTTAAACAGATTATGTGAAATGTTATTGTTAGGTCGCAATTCATTTATCATCCGATCAATCTTAATCTTAATCTGTAACACATCATATTAATTCACATTTAAAGGTATTTTAAAAACAAAATGCTATTATCAATACTACTTCGCCATTATCGTTTGAAATGGACATGGAAGATTCTATAATCGTGTCAAGTGATTATCGAAAAAATTCAGATTAAAATATGAATTACCGATAATCGTTTTAATAACATACTCGTAAATAACGTATTTTGTGAATATTGTTATTTTGCCTTTGGAATCTACATTACAATTTCTGCTACCATCGCTGATTGAATTCACTCACACGGGATTATAACAAGGACGTAATATTTCACCAGAAACAGTTCCATAAATTTAATTCATTTATGCTAACCACTACGTCACCGTGAATTATCTGTAAACTCAGTATGAATACGCGATAACCTAAATTATTAGCAGGAATGAGTTTGTGATCGGATTCAATTAATCAAAGTTCAAGCACATCATCTATCTGGTCGGTAGTAGGTCCAATATCCATAACTCAATCCTAGTCGGCTTCCTTTTGTAATGACAATTTCGTTTCGTTTTCAATTGCTGTAAGTACTCCAACACAATGGACTCCAGGTAACCTTCAAAATCTTTCAAGAAGAATTGAATCAGATAGAAAGAGCAGTGTAAAATGATGTAGAGGAAAATTGAAAAACGTTTGCACGTGTCTATTTCCCTGCTTCACCTTATAAATTATACATACCAATCATTTCTTTAGTACTCGCATGGATCGATATTTCGTCATATGTCGGTAAATAGTCCCGCAAAGTTCTAATGGTAATAGTCACTAATATATCAGTTTCTTCAGTCAAAATTGATTATAGTACAGATAATTTAACACCTGGATTAATAATGGTATAGTTTGCACTGCTATATCGACTACAATATCTTTATTAATGTCGTCCAATTATATTAAACGTCTGAGCAAGTCCAAACATGTTGTCGGCCTTGTAGATTGGCATTTTGTGAGAGCAGACAAATTATTTATGTTTATTGACTTTTACTTGTATCGTAAGTGGTCAGATCTAGGTGTAGCTCTTATGGGATGTTCTTTGTCTGGGGTCTTGAAAGCGAAAGTTGTTTATTAAGATTTGTTAACGGTGGAATGTAGATTAAATTATTTGTGATTTAGTATTCATTCTTAATTCTTAATTTTAAATAAAATTTAAATTATTCGAAGCACACAAATATTATAAGTGAAGCGCTGGACATATGTGTATATACTTTTAACTATTTTACTATACTCAAATTCTAAAACGTAGACTTAGTATTTCCTAAAACGTCAATACTAAATAATATATAATGACAAATTCTAAAGAAGAATGAAATAAAAGAAAAAAATATAAGAAGCTTACAATTTGTAGGACAACTTAATTTAATGTATTTTTCAATAAATAGTTTCTCCATATATGAGAGGCAGAATCGAAACAAGCAAGTTACTGAACTAAATCCTTAGAAAAAACTTTACGAAGACAAATAATTTTGCGTGAAAACAAAACCATTTCAGAAAGCCACAGAAAAACTAGAAACGGGGGAAAGAGTCCATTTCTTGTAGTTAAGAGTACACATACATAGCCTACATCAGTAAGTAGGACATAAAGTGAGGCGTCAGAGCATTGTTGTACGAGCAATAGGTGCGATTTTGAATCTTGCCGACGTAGAGCTGATGCTGATGACGAAGATTTTAAATGCGGGTCTCAGTGTTAAACACAATACCTTAAAAAAGAAAACTGGTGCAGATTTTTCTATTGCTGTGATTTACTGACTGAGTATTCCTAATATTATAAATGTGAAAGTATGTTTGTTTTTGTTTAGGGGAGGGAGGGGATTTCTTAAATTGCAATAACACCAAATCAAGACTTGAAAATCAATGTACTTATTTGAGTAAATTGATAACGTTATTGTGCTAACAATACACAAAATTAGTTTGAAGAGCAAATAAAAGCTAATTAAATTCGAAATCTGGATTACGCATATAATCTAAATTAATTACGGATATGCAACACAGATATCATAACATAACAGACTATATCAAACATATTAACACTAGACCATTTGTGACTGAATATTTTAGTAATTAATAAAATTACCTATACATGTTGAGATTTTACATACATAATATAAAAAATATTAAAAACAAGATGCGTTCTCTCTTCACAGCTTAATTTGTGTTTTTACATCTTTGGATACCTTTATTGATGTTTACTGCTATACCAAGTCGATTGGTAAAAATCGTCACATTTTTTTACCTACGTTGCTGAATTATACAATATTATTACAGACCCATAATATTTTGTATTCCTAATATGAAATAAATATTTTTTCTTTCTTTCTTTCAATTAACTATGTCACCAGTGATTTTGTAAAATCAATATTTTTATATTCATACTTACGCCGTCTCCTCTCAGGAACTTTGATAATAAGCTTGCATGGATATAGTTAAAACTATACTAATATAAAGCTGAAGAGTTTATTTGTTTGTTTGTTTTTTTGTATGCGCTAATCTCAGGAACTACTGGTTCGAATTGAAAAAATATTTTTGTGTTGAATAGTCCATTTATTGGGAAAGGCTATATAACATCATGCTATGATTAATACCAACGTCAACGCGGACGAAGTCGCGGGCGGCCGCTAGTATAACATATAGATTCAACACAATATGTATATACATTTAAAACTAGACATTAAAGGCATCGGAAAAATGAAATTGGATAGGGATAGACGTATAATTCGTGTATATTGAAGACATAAGACATATAAGATATATATAGTCAGCCAACTAGTCATCACTTTTGGCTGTAAGGGTTTATTTCATGCAGTGGCGTTATCATGCTATATACAATGCACAAATTCAGATATTCCATCCGTTCTGAATCACAGGTTGATTCATGCAATACATCAAGTATACAGGCCTTGTTTGATCACGTACCCTGTACCAAGTGGCCACCTGCAGACGATGACACCACCAGAACCGAAAACAATATACATACATAATATATTAGTTAACAAATCAAAATAAATAAATAAACACGCAATAGTCATATTAAAACAAAAACTGTTAATAATAACTACAAAGCTTATCTAATAAACTAGGCATATAAAAATGTTATACGAGTACATACGATTAATTAGGGATGAGTATAGGTTCGTTAAGGAATAGTTTGTATAAATGGAAAAAATAATAATACATATTTAAAATATTAAATTTTAAATCATTTTAGACTAATCCTCTTCTCAATATGTATATCTAGAATTGATAGTCCGCAAATTGCGTAAAAATGATGAAAAACAATTAATATATTTGAGAGTTTACACATGTGACATTCTGTTACACAACATAATTCATCAAACTGATAAACTATCTTTAGTACAACAATGTTCTGAGGATGGTGCTGAGGAAACCCCGTTACTGCAGCGCATCCGCCATGTTTGCGGAGGCGAGTGTAGATGATTTCTACGCTCTCATCCGCAAACGTGTGGCGTCGATGATGAACCGGATGGTGGGGAGTACCAACGCCATCCTCAGCACATTGGCGTACAAACAAGCTAGACAGCCCTCTATAACGTGTGTTTTATATTTTTAAATAGTTGTTTTATATTTTTAAATTCATACTAACATAGGATAAGTTTGTGTACTAACCCATGAATGTATTATGTTTTCTGTTTTTTTTACTAACATAGTTATGTAAGCATTTGTATTTTACTAACCTACTGTATGGACTTATGGTCTGAATTAAATGAATTATTATTATTATTATTTAGGAACTGTTGCTGCGCGTTAACTAACTTTAATTTATACTACTTATTCCAAATGCTATTATTACTAACTATAATATCTAAGTGTAACTTTACTGTGCATTGGACAGTAATTTCGTTAAATGGCCCTATTCCTTTCCTGAAGGCACGAAGAGCATAACTCATCCAGAATTGACCCCGGAGAGCATCATGGATTTCGAACGAGGGTATGCAATTTAAAACGAACGCAGGCTTTATTAATTTTCCGCTATTACGCTCTAACAATCACGCTTCTGCAAGTGCAGTTCCTATAGCATTAGAATTGTTGATAGTTCTACTGTTTTATTTGAAGCTTCTTTCAATAGCTTTGACTTTGATTTGACGACCCGTGTGGCGCGATGGTTACCATGCCGGACTGCCAATCGAAGGGTCCCGGGTTCGATTCCCGGCGAAACAGAAATTGGAATGATAAGTTTAAATTTCTGTTCTCGGTCTGGGTATTTGTGTTTCTGTCTTTGTATGTGTCCATGGTACCCACGACACAGGGTATATATATACACCCTACTGTGGGGCTATGAGTGTGAAACGTTTTTTTAATACCGTCGTTATTTATATCGATTCATTTTGATGCAAAATAATATACTTTTTTAAGATTTTTTCAAGATACTTATCAAGATTTTAAGATAAATATTGCTAATATATTGACTGCTTATTATATCACGCTTCATGAAACGCCATCTATAGATAAAAACAACGTAATATCGATACTACGAGTTAATGAAGACGGATAGCTGGCGATAATGGTAATGGTTAAAAGATCTGACAAATTCTATTTAGATTTATACTGAGTTTTAAAGTAAAATTACTTATAATAGTAGTTCAAATTCAATCTAAAAGGTCTAGGCTGTCTAAATTAAAGAAAAAAGAAACAAAGCTTGGAGATATTTCATTGTATAGGACACAGTTCCGTGAAAGGTGTGTAGTGAAGTTTCAAGTGCTTTTGTTCCCAAGTGTATCGCTCGGTATCTCTCATCGCTAGGGCTAGCGTGCGCCGTCAGTATGTTAATGGGCGTTCGATTGAGTATCGTTCGATACGTCGAGCGTGACCGGCAACTGTGCGTTTAAGAAATTACTTCCATGTAACGGTATGTGGAACTGGTTTGTATTGTCGAGTGTGCTGGAACGCCAACCGACGATTTTTACAAGATCTAGCAAGGTACGTCCGCAAATGAAGGCCTCGGTCTTACATAAGACTGACTGGTTCACTGGGAGTTCCACAGGGTTCTATACTTAGTACAGTAAAATATTAGCTGGTTCACTTTTGTATAGATCTATGTGATATACTACAAATATGTGCTTCAGTTACAATTTATTTATTTTTTCATACCCCATATATTAATGTTGGGCTTTACATGTAACTTGGCTTAAAGCTTCAAATCGAACGCCTTTAAAGGAATATTGAATCGTAAACTAGAAATAGATTAGCGGATGTTACATACGGACAAAGTGACTCAGTGTATAGAAGTGTAAAAGTGCTGACGTTGGCGACATCTGATGCCGTGCAGGTGTCGCGCATCGTTCCCACGAACGTGCATTCCCGTACCTAACTTTGGACGGGTCTCACCCACCTTAGATGTAGGCTAGATTTAAATAATTAAAGTAAAAAGTATGTTTAAGATAGGATAAGTAATGTAACTCTAACATGGAGTTAATAAAAGTATTTCATAAGTGATGTCTCGACTTGCTGATTTCACCCTGGCTGTGGCCGACCCTTAACTCGGATAAAAAGCTTATTTACAAACAGTGCGCATCTCAATACACGTTTGCCGATGTAAGGAGGCACGTCTTATTCATGCAGGGCTCCCTATTGGCATAATACAGGTAGTGTATTTGCAAGGCAAAAATCATAATATGCATGAGCATTGCAAAATAGACATATTTATCGCTATGAGCCGGATAGGTGATGTTTTAATGCAGCGTTTATTGCGATTTACGACTGTCGTCGGACTTGTCTCGCCCACTAGCACGCGTGGGTACGTTACTACCGCGAAAGTATGGGGTTATTGTCGGACAAGTATCGGCTATGTAAGGACGTTTTGTGCTCTCGTTAATACAGCTTCAAACATTTCAAACGGACCCTTTGTGCTTTCCATTTAGAGTTTATTGACATTTATTGGATTGAAGGGCTAAAACTGGATTTGAAATTTTATTTTATTAACTGTTTCCTTACGAAGCTGCTACTCTGGTTTGGCGACATTTCTGATTTTACATTAAATACTTGTAATATGACAAGATAAAATATAATCTATATTTCAGAGCGTGAGAACAGGAACGTGTCAGAGATGTATTAACGTACAAGAAATGGTTAAACGATATCTGAAACTGGAAAATCAAATCAATAGCGCAAAGTAATACAAGCCTGTCCACTTGAGATTTCCCGTTCTTTACCCACAGGCCCTCATTAGATCATCCATTCATCTGACAGGAGGATGTCTTCGGACATGAGTAAGTGTTTTGCGGTGGCAGAGATATATGTTTTTTGCTATGGATGATGCGGTTACCTCAGGTAAAATTTATATCTGAGGCGGTTACTATAACAAGAATGGGATCATTACAATCTGTTACATGCAGGGACTAAAATATCTATAATAAACAAAATATATAGATACTAAAATTTATAGATTTTTCTATTAATGATAATTATATCGTTAAAAATATCGATAATTAATTATCGATAAGACCTTGTTGCGTAATGTCATGTATGCACGTTGCTTATCAAAACGCAAAACAAAAACTTGTCAGTGTCGCTCCGCCGGGAATTCCCCGACCCTCTCGCTTGCCAAATCTGGCAACATCGCACTCGCACGTTTATTTCGTACATTATCGATATAAAATATCGATAAAATTATCGATATTTTAATCAATATTTCGTATCGATATCCAACTATCGAAATTTTATTATTATATTGATATTTTTAAAATAACGATTTTAGTCTCTGGTTACATGTATATAACTTCTAGTGGATGTTTGCAATGGATAAATCTTATACATTGCTTTACATAAGAAAAAAGGTTTCTGTTTTGAATATAGCTACAGCTTATATTGATAGACAGATATTTTAAAGCTAGAAACAATCCCCGTTCCACAGTTAAATAATCCAATCTTTGGTTATGGCTAAGGCTAATGGCTTTTAACTTGACGGTTATGGGCCTTTGACAGTTCCGGCGACCTCCATCATCATGCTTTACCGTTTTAAATATAGATGATTATTGATTATTCAGAACCTTTGCTGATTAGAATTTAATACTATATTGAAGAACTATTTCGTTTGAATTCGTTTTGGATATGTACTCGGAATTATCAAAATTAGTACCGATAACTTAATCTTCCTAGTGTCAGTCGACTGGTGCACTTGTCAGCTATATCTTCGGCCCAAAAAATGGATATCAAACAAATAAAAAAAATGGAAATAATAATCATATTCGTTCACCCACATTTTACAGAGTTTGGTCACTGTGGTGAACTATGGATTAATTTATTTTCATTTCTGAGATATTACTGCCAAACATCAAGACATGAAAGGGTATCATCAGGCTGAAGTTGTTAAATAAATATCTACGTATACAGATACGTGAAGTTTTTACGATAGAAAACATTACACACTCATAGCCCCACAGTAAGGTAATTAATACCCTGTGTCGTGGGTACCATGGACACATACAAAGACAAGAACACAAACACCCAGACCGAGAACAGAAATTTAAATTCATCATTCAAATTTCTGCTTCGCCGGGAATCGAACCCGGGACCCCCCGATTGGCAGTCCGGCATGGTACCGTTGCACCACGCGGGTCGTCAAAATAGAAGGTAGGTTCTTAGTTGAAATGTTCCTATAATAGATCCTTTCAAAATTTGGGCGATCTCCATCATTCTTGTTTAAATATGGATGGCCCTTGTATGGCCCCTTACGTTATCAACCTGTTGTTTACTTTGCTTGGGGTAAAATTTATTACTTTCTTATTATTGAAGCGCGTATGGTCAGGCGGCTAGCGTAGAACGCAAGCGATCTATGCAACTAAGCCAAAGGGCGCGATCGGGTGTGAGATGGGTGACCGCTAGTGGCAATAAAATTCATGCGCGTTTCCGTGCTTCGGATGGCACGTAAAGCCGTCGGTCCCGGTTGTTGTCGACCCGGTTGTTGAGGCCTTATGGGCGGTTTGAAACCATCCGACAGCGGTTTGGCCACTAACCCACATCTCCAGCAACCAGCATTGGAGCAGCGTGGTGGAGTAAGATCCAGGCCTCCCCAGTAATAGGGAGAGACCCGTGCCCAGTAGTGGGACGCAAAAAGGGTTGCAGTCATTACTTACTTTTTTGGTAAATAACTTTTTTTGTATTTTTTTAAATTTATAATACGTTATTTATTGTTGTACCCTGTAGGTATGATAATAATATTGCTATGACCACGCACGATATGTTAGCTTTCCAAATGCATGCTAAATTGAAAATGTTACCGGCGCGTGCTATACGAAAACGTCGTTACACCGTACAAGGTCTGTCGATTCTATTATTGTTTTTTTGTTATTTACTATCATACTGACGACCCGCGTGGCGCAATGGTTACCTCGCCGGACTGCCAATCGAAGGGTCCCGGGTTCGATTCCCGGCGAAACAGAAATTTGAATGAGTTTAAATTTCTGTTCTCAGTCTGGGTGTTTGTGTTTCTGTCTTTGTATGTGTCCATGGTACCCACGACACAGTTTTATTTATTTTATTTATTATCTTTAGCAAGCTTTTAACTCATATTTCATTAAAAACTAAGAAAAGTGTTTGCAACAGATAAACATAATTTCCATAATTTGACACCTGTTTTATAGCATACAAAAGTGTCACGAATATATTACGTGACGATAAAACATAATCTTGAATTCAAATGACTAATATCGAACACTCATAAATTATCTAAATGATCGTGCGTCTATTGAGTGCAAAGGCTGTTCTGTGAATGACATCAAAACCTAGTAATACTGATCGAATATTGTATATTGATAAGAATGTTTGTACGCTAATGAAGTATGAGATAAATAAAAATTCTACGGTATTTAAAATCATCAATCAACTCTGTCCGTGTCAGACCGCGCTTCGAATAAGACGTTTTTATGCTCTAGCGCAATCTCGTTAAACTCGCGAGATCTCGCCCCTTTTTCGTCCAAGATCAATCTCGCTAATAAAGGCCGAGATCTCGATTGCATTCCCTAATATCCATACTTACAATAGTAAGTAGAGTTATATTCGAATTCATAATATTAAATAAATATTATAAATTTGAAAATATATAACTCTGTCTGTCTGTCTCTCTGTTCCGCTTTCCCGTTTAAACTACGGAAGCTTGGAACGGAAACGGAATTTTGGAACACAGATAGAGTGGACCTTGGGAAAGAACATAGGACGATTTTTATCCTACGGGAACCTATAAAATGGGTGCACGCAGGCGAAGCCGTGGTGGAAGACTAGTTTCCTATAAATATAAACGCAATTACTATTACAGTCAGAGCCGTTCGGACTTCGTGACATAGAACATCTATAATGTTAATTATAATTTGAATTTCATTAAAAAACAAGTTTTATCCAGTTACAAAACTTCATATTTCATTTCATCAGCTTTACTTACTTTAGAAACTAGGAAACTGAGTTACTTTCATATAGTAAATAAACACCAGACACCAAAAATCGCTACCAATATTTATTTAGCTAATAAAGCTCATTAGGACGTTCAAAGTACGTCCAAATAACATTAAGTTTTAGATATCAACTCACCTCCAAACAAGATTTGGAAGTCAACATCTACTGGTCTGACCTGTGTCTAGACTGAATGACCTCTACTATTTTATTTTACGGTCATTCGTTACATAATACAATACTCTACTTTTATATTTTTTTAACACGAGTACCAATATAATAAATCGGTTTGCTGTTTTATCTGACGGCCAGCAGAAAAGGTAGGGTGACTGTGATGGATCAGTGAAGTCTAAAATTTAGTATGTTGCAAGGTTCAAATCATGCCATCATATATTTAACACAAAATTCGAACCGAGTTTTTTGAGCATTACGAATTTTCTGTATTTTGAACGAAAAAATCGAATGTATAGGTACAATGATTCATATAAATAATAAAATTTTTGATCATTAATAGAGCGACGTAATGCGTGTATCTCATATTTCATGTATGAGAATGGGTCTCCACTAGATAGGATAATACAAGGTCTCCACTCAAATATATGAAGTACTTTTTTTTTGTATCGTGGGGGAATCCTTCAAAAGGTACCCAGCACCTTGGGAGAGGACACCGGGTTATGTAGGATTTGAACCTCACTAAAACCCCCTCGGTGGCCTTCCTCTGCGGTTGGGGAGGACTCCGGGATCTCCCATGGAACGCACCGGTGTCCTCAATACGCGACGCCCTGGAACGGGCCCATCTTTGGGAGAGCAGATCTGATCTCCTGCACCTTCCGATGCTTACGGCAGCATACGGCCACGCACACACCGCCGTCCTTCCCGGGGCTGCTGGCTGGACGGGTCGAGCTCCCACTCTCACCGCGGACGGCGGTGTGTGCGTGGCCGCATGCCGCCGCATCTGACGATGCAGGAGAGCACATTTACTCTCCCGAAGATGGGCCCGTACGGGGCGCCGCGAGCGGATGACACCGGTACGTTCCACAGGAGATCCCGGAGTCCTCCCCAAGCGCAGAGGCAGGCCACCGAGGGAGTTTTAGTGCGGTACTAATCTCACATTACCCGGTATCCTCTCCCAAGGTGCCGGGTACTTTATGAAGGTTTCCCCCCGATACAAAAAAGGGATAGAAACCATCCTATGTCCTTTCCCAAGGTCCACTGTATACGTGTTCCAAATTTCATTAAAATTGGTTCAGTAGTTTAAGCGGGAAAGCGTGACAGACAGACAGAGTTACTTTCGAATCTATAATACTCGTATTAAGTATCGATTAAGTAGTCCACCAATCCGCAGTTTGCCAGCGTGATGCACTTTGGCCTACATATGTACCTCTCAGTTCCAAGAGAAGACTTGTTTGTGCCCAGAATTGGTGCATAAAAAGGGTTGAAAAAAAAGTAGACCATAGTCCAACACGCCGAGTGATACACTAATTTATCCGCACTAATTTCTGTAGGTGAAGCGCGCATGGCCCGGCGGTTAGCGTAGAACGCAAACGATCTATGCTACTAAGCCAAACGGGCGCGGTCGGGTGTGAGATGGGTGGCAAAAAAAAAAATTTTATGCGCGTTTCCGTGCTTCGGAGGGCACGTTAAGCCGTCGGTCTCGGTTGTTGTCGATAGATAACAGTCGTTAAACGTTGTCGGAGGCCTTATGGGCGGTTTGAAAACATCCGACAGCGGGTTGGCCACTAACCCGCATCTCCACCAACCCGCATTGGAGCAGCGTGGTGGAGTAAGCTCCAGGCCTCCCCAATAATGGGGAGAGACCCGTGCCCAGCAGTGGGACGCAAAAAGGGTTGCGGCCAATTTCTTTAGATCCATAATCTACAGTCAGAAGTGCACACCCGGCTTTGAACTCAGACTCTTGGCTTGAGGTTAAGCATCTCTACTTATTTTCATTTATTCTGATACCGCAGTATCAATTTTGATATAAATAATCTGAATTTACAAGGCATATTATTGCGAAAGGCCGCGTGTAATTTAAAATGATATGTGCATACATGAGTAAAGGAACAGGTTTTATGGTAAGAGGCCGTAAGAGATTTTATCAGACTTTATCTCCTACAATTACCCTGACTTATGACAAGAACGTTCAGGACCGCGCTGTTTACGTATCGTAAATGAAGCAACTTCAGAGGTTGTCAGGTGTTGGATGAGTGGGACTAGCTGATTTTCATGATACAACCAATATACCTACTGTCATGCTAACGGCCGCATGCAGTACCTAATCCTTAATGTGTTTATTACGCAGATTTATGTAAGAGGCAAAATAAAAACACCAGGCATTTAGGAATATAGTTAAATAAAACTAGCTGTGCCCGCGACGTCGTCCGCGTGAATAAAGAAGATTAAAGATTATTTATTTGCATGCTCTTTTACAAAAATAAATGATTAAGTATTTATTTACATAAAAGTCATTATACCACGAAGATATTAATTATACTCTTATCCCTCCCTATAATTTCACGTGTCATGGCACCGGTACCATTCAAAGAAAGTACACAATTTTCCAGACCAAAGCCATCATTTTTTCTGTTCGCTTGGAATCGAAGCCAGTACCGTCAAACGGCAGTTAAGCATAGTATGCATTGTGCCATACGGGTCGTCCGTCATAATGGATGGAATGGTTGGATGGATGGAATATTTGAAAATGTCGTATGCCGAAGTCACTTTCAGCCCTCACATGCTCATGTCAAAGTAATTTGCATATCAAGATGACAACGGCAACGTCGCCAAAACACGACGATAATATTCAAACTCCATCATCAATTTTGGTTATGCTTCGGTAAATCTGTTCATAACGTGACGCAAAGTAATTTTATCGTAATTATACCCAATTAAATACTTTTTATAGTGTGAAAGATACCTGTTCATGAATCGTGATATATTTATATTTTGGCGCCAACCTAAGTGGTTATATTTATCAGTACATTATAAAGCTATTATCATAATAACAGCTTTATTACTCATATAAGTAATAACGTAGCTTTTATTACCTTCTAATTAATTGCTGTCTAATAGAGGTAGTCAACAAAGAAAGAAATATTGTTAGGTACTTATAGTGAGTTGAAGTCACGTTAGTTTTTTACGGGTACATTATGATTATTACAAAGGACTTTTAAATATTGGAGATTACAATTATATCAAAAAAGGATGCAAGACGCAGCGCGCATATGGGTCGTTCTCATATAAGGTGATTTTGCGACATATGTTTTAGATTTTGATTTATTCGACATAGATCGGTGGTATGGGCATCCCTTTAGTTTGTACTTAGTATGGGCAACTTGGAAAAGGCCAATTTTGGAAATTATCACCATTTAAAAAAAAAGGTTGTCCACGGAGTTGACATTAGGTGCATGGAGTTGACATGTTCGACCCACGGAGCTGTCTGATAGACCACGGTGCTGACAACTTAATAGAATTACATACTAATTTTGACAAAATATCAGCAGTTTGTCTAAATTTTTTTTATATCAAAGTTAAACTCAAAAAGGTATGTAAGTACTAAGGTTTAGGCACAGAAGACATTGGTATGGAGCACAGAACATATTAAAAGAGGTAGAACGGCAATAATGCGCCGTTCGTGTGAAAACTGGTGTCGCCGATCAATCCCCACCTTTCACCTCCATTACATCTGTACTTAAATAAATATGAAGCTTACGCACATATTTGTAATTTCAAATCTAGGAAATCTAAGCGCCGCACAATCATGCGATTTCAAATGAACGAATCACACCCAAGCACGCATATCGTAGCACGATCGCGTGTTTCTGTAGAGATACGAGCGTTTGCTCATATCCTTGGCGCGTCTGCCCCGCCCACATTCTCATTCTAATCTCTTTTAATATGTTCTGTGGTATGGGGAATAAAGCAGATCACAATTGTATACAAAATGTTGTTTATTCTAAGAAATCACATTGCAATAACATTCTTGTTATTAATCAGTGCTTTTCTTAATAGCTAATATTTTTATTTGCTTGACGATGTAGCTTGCTTGCTAATCAAAACTTGTACACTTCATCGTTCTTCTTCGTGCTGAGCTCTTCCAGGTTCTCCGCCAAGATTACTATGTCATCGGCAAATCGAAGGTGTGTGAGGTGTTCGCCATTGATGTTAATACCCAGCCTGTTCCACGCCATCAGCTTGAACACGTCTTCCAGTGCAGCGGTAAACAGCTTCGGGGATATAACATCCCCTTATCGTACTCCGCGCTGCACTGGAATAGGTCCAGTGCTTCCGTCGTGGACTCGGACTGTCATGGTTGCGGCTTTGTACAAACACTTCAACACCTCGATGTACCGATAGTCAATCTGGCATCGCTGGAGAGACTAGCACTGCCCAGGTCTCGATAGAATCGAAGGCTTTCTCATAGTCCACATACGCAATACATAGCGGCAGATTATACTCCTCGGTCTTTTGTATAACCTGTCGAAGCGTGTGTATGTGGTCCATGGTACTATAGCCTTTTCGGAATCCGACTTGTTCGGGAGGCTGGAAGTCGTCTAGCCTGCGCGCAATGCGATTAGAAAGAACCCTTGACAACAGCTTATAGACGTGGCCTAGAAGCGCGATGGGTCTATAGTTCTTTAAAGGGCTTTGTCACCCTTTTTGTAGAACAGTACCACCACGCTTCTGCTCCACGCCTCCGGGACAGTTCCGCTACTGATGACGGTATCGAACTGTTTTTATAGCGCCACTAGGAGGGGTTTCCCTCCAGCTTTCAGCAGTTCAGATGTGATACCGTCATCGCCCGGTGCAGCTCGCAGCCTCGGTTGGGCAGCGTTCGGGAAATTACAAAGTGTCTTCTCGTCTAGAATACCTCAGTGCCTGAAGTCGAAAGTTTTCGAGCAGTGTGTGTTGCCAGTGATGACCTACGGCGCTGAGACGTGGTCTTTTACAGTTAGCCTTTTCCATAAGCTCAAGGTCGCCCAGCGAGCGATGGAGAGGGCTATGCTTGGTATTTCTCTACGCGACAGAATTCGTAATGATGAAATCCGTAGAAGAACTAAGGTTACCGACATAGCTCTCAAAATCTGCAAGCTGAAGTGGCAATGGGCAGGCCATATAGTTAGGAGGACCGACAACCGATGGGGAAGAAAGGTCCTTGAATGGAGACCACGTCTCGGCAAAAGGAGTACAGGCCGCCCTCCAACCAGGTGGACTGACGACCTGAAGAAGACAGCGGGTAGTCGCTGGATTCAGAAGGCCCAGGACCGGGAGGAGTGGCGAACATTAGGGGAGGCCTATGTCCAGCGATGGACAGTAAAAGGCTGATGGATGGATGGATTTGCCTCCGCTGTTGTTTTATAGTTTCTTTTTGCTTACTTATCAAATAGATAATTATCAATAGTATAATTCTGGATCGGCTTTAACGCGAGCTCTTCTGCGTCTCTCACATTCTCTTTTTGATTTACGTATTTCTTCTGAAGACTTTTTTTCGGTGCCATCTGTAAAATAAATAAAAAGCAAATAACATTCAGCTCCGTGGATAAAATGTCATACTCCGTGGACAGAAATCCACGGTGCTGACTTCCATGGAGTTGACTTTTTTGTAACGTGGACGCAATAACATAACCTCCAAAGAAGTTAGGTTAGTTTTCACATCAATCACATAAAAAAGACCCCTCAGCGCAAATAATATCCATAATACATAGTTATAAATGTAATAAATACCTTTCATTTGTTATCCACGGAGTTGTATGCCAAGATCGCTGAATTTGCTTTTTTTTTTGCTTCGAAAATTCGCACTACCACAACAACGCACTGGAACGAAATGACAGATAGCTATTTGCAAATGGCGAACTTCCGGCAGCTTGTCAATTAATAAAGCAGCCATACACGGTTCAATTTGCTGTGAGAAATATTCTTTTACTTTTCATCCACGGAGTTGACTTTTCTTTTGTTGGCCATAGGATTCAAGTGCTTAAAATATGTTGGAATGTGCTTTTATATAGATAAACTACTTTTTTCTACTCCGAGAAGTATGCCTTTTTGTGAAAAACATACTTTAATTCTTATTTTTTGACAATTATTATTGAAAACCCTGTGTATAACTTGAATTTTGGGCTTAGGACATCCATGGAGCATGACAATTGGAATAATTTTTTTTAAGTTTATAAAAAAACGGCAAAGCATATTATATCTCTATCTCTCTCTATCCTAGTAACTATACAGTAGATCCTGGATTGAAAATTTTGAAATCCTTATTTAAGAACGACCCATATTCCCGCGCTTAGCGTAGAACACAAACGGAACACAAATGGTTGACCGCTAGTGGCAAAACATTTCGCTTTCCGTGCTTCGGAGGGCAATTTAAGCCGTCGGTTCCGGTTGTTGTCGATAGACAACAGTCGTTAAACCTTGTCGGAGGCCTTGTGGGCAGTTTGAAAACATCCGACAACGGGATCGCCACTAACACGCATCTCCATGAACCCGCATTGGAGCAGCGTGGTGGAGTAAGCTCCAAGCCTCCCCAATAATGGGAAGAGACCCGTGCCCAGTTGTGGGACGCAAAAGGGTTGCAGCCAAGCAGCCAAGGTTTGCAAGACGTTATTATTACCCTGCATTTTAACATTAACATTAGTTTTAAAAATACCTTCTTATCAATGAATTAAATAACCTGAACTAAAAATAAAAATATCTGGTCATATGTCATTCTATTAATCGTGGATCAGTAAAAACGGTTAATCTACCTTTTATTGATAACCGGATAAAAAAGTATTTTTAAGTAAGAATTTTTAAGTATAACAAAACATAAGTACTGTGGATTATATAAAAAACTGCACAGATAAATATCAACGTCATAATGATGAAAATTTCAACTGTCTAACTATCACGGATTATGAGATAAAGCATGGTGACAGACGGACAAACGGACAGACGGACGGACAGCGGTGTCTTAAGTAATAAAGTCCCGTTTAACGTTTGCGCACAGAAACCTAAAAACATCAACTATATACCATCTACAAGATCCGTAGATGTAGAAATATAACTAACAAATAGGTCACCAAAACCCAGTTGATACTTTACCGCCAAACTCAGATTTATCTGAGCCAAAATACCGTATGCGGTTTGGAAAGTACTCGAGCCACACGGGAGTGCAATAAAAACAATACGAAATTGCTTTATTTTAACTGTACCTTTCGATCAATAAACGCGTGAGAGAGTGGTAAAGGAGGCCTATGACTTACTTACAAATTGTTTATGCAATGTAAACTCGTAACATAGGTGACAACATCGCCCACTTGCTAATATTATACTTAACTTTTTTTTATTTTCTTATTTTATTTTAACGGAGTAGCAGACGAGCATGCAGGCCACGTGGTGTTAAGTGGTCGCTGCAGCACATGGACATCTACATACCACCTCAAGCAAGAATAGGTAAGTCTTGTCTGAGGTCGTATGCAGTTGCGCTGCTACTCCGGAGGCTGGTGGTCGCCTCATGTAAGTGTGGCCGGCAACTGCATCTTTCCACCGAAACACAACAGAATTGGTTCACGGCAGAAGTGGGTGCAGCGGTGGTACTCCCCGTGCGAACCATACTAGTTCTACCACCTACAAACCTACTTTACATGTGCTGCTTAATTATGGGTAAATCGTAAATAAGTTGGGGTTCAGGAAGCGTGCATGGCTCGGAGGAGGCTAACGTAGAATACAAGAAGTTAAGCCAAACGGGCGCGATCAGGTTTTAAATAAGTGACCGCTTGTGGCAAGTTTCTGTGCTTTTGCAGGATAAACGGGATATTTGTTAATTAAATTCTCTATTCTGTATTCTCCAAGGAATATAGGAGTACATGCCAAATTGGCGCACAACTGTTTCTGTTATGCGTTCTCTTTCAGTCACTCAATAAGCCACTCAAAAACGTAAGTTTTATATTTATCCCTACTAATATTATAAATTCGAAAGTAAATCTGTCTGTCTGTCTGTCTTTCGGATTTTAATAAAATTTGCACACCGTGTGCAGTTTGATCCAACTTGAAAGATAGGATAGCTTACATCTCAATTTATAGTCGCAATATTATTTTATTTCTGATACTTTAAGGCAGGACAACGTCTGCCGGGTTAGCTAGTAATATTATAAATTCAAAAGTAACTCTGTCTGTCTGTCTGCTACGCTTTCCTGCTTAAACTACTGAACCAATTTTAATTAAATTTGGAACACAGATAGAGTGGACCTTGGGAAAGGACATAGGATGGTTTTTATCCGACGAGAACCTATAAAACCGATCCATGCGTGCGAAGCCGCTGGCGGAAGGCTAGTTAATAATAAATAAATAACGCTACACACTTATAGCACCACACTAGGATTCCCTGTGTCGTGGGTACCATGGACACACACAGAAACAGAAACACAAACACCCAGACCGAGAACAGAAATTTAAACTCATCATTCAAATTTCTGCCTCGCCGGGAATCGAACCCGGGACCCTCTGATAGGCAGTCCGGCACAAAGACTTTTATTTGCACAAATATGGGTGTTTACAAAAGGTGTTTTTATACATTTGGTTCGCCATATTTACCTTCATGAAGTATGCAAATATTACAATAGGTAACTGAAAACTTAACTAATTAGTCTAATTAAAATTTATTTATTTATTTATTATATTATATTTATATTATTTTTATCATTATATGTACCCAATTGCGCCTTTTAATTGATTAAATTTATTTATTTATTTTTATTTTTCGGATCGGATCCGATAGTCGGCTTTGGGTACCCATACTGCAGGGTTTTAGTACACTGAGAGGAAAAAAAGCGGTGGAAAAAAAACCTCCCAGGTTTTTTATGGAATTCCTTTATGACGGTTTATCATTTAAAAAATTAGTGACAGAGTAGAGCCTTTTCCAGTAAATACGTTTAAAGTTCCTTTTTAAACTCATTGTCCGCTTTTATTTTGTGGAATTCCGATAGGTTATATTATTTGATTAACACATTTATAACTCAAATCAGTGTTACAGAAAGGAGCAGTTAAAATTAGCGTAAATGTTCTGGCTAGAGGTAGTGCAGTTGTCGTAAAAGACAGTATAAGTCCTACCTCTCCGTTTATTTATTGTGGTTCAGTGAATGATATAGAGTTGTACAAATTTATGTTTGAATGAGCGAAACGATTCATAAAATGAATACTCGGTCGTAAATGTTTGTAGAATTAACTGAAGTCAGTCTGTGTTTTAGTATTGTAATTCTTATTGTTTTCCACCATCCTGCATTGAAGCAGCTGGTGGAATTAGTTGAGCAAGTTCCAGACCTCCTCAACACCCGTGCCCACAACCGTGGACCGTGGACACACCGTGGTTGATGCATTATAGATTTTTAGGTCCGAGGCGTTCTTCTATTGTACACGTAATAACAACTTTACTTATTTTATAATAAAATTGACCCTGATTTATTTCAGTAAACTAATTACATCTATGCCTGAATAATTTTTCCAACACTTTTCATATTTACGGGTTAAGGTTGTAACGTAAATAATTATTTGAAATTCTTAGGAAAAATTAGTACATTAAAGTAATTTCGAAGGAAAATAAATTATAATGTCAATCTCAGAGTAAAAGAAAATACCGGGCAAGTCCGAGTCAGACTGACGCACGAAGGGTTCCGTACCATTATCTATAAAATCACGTTTATTGTATGGGAGCCCCCTTAAATATTTATTTCCATTTTTAGTATTTGTTGTTACAGCTGCAACAGAAATACATACATCATCACTTCATCAGTGAAAATTTATAATGTCTAGCCTTCACGGTTCATAAGATACAGCCTGATGACAGACGGACGCACAGCGAAGGCTTAGTAATAGGGTCTTGTCACTCTTGGCACTCTATGGGTACGGAACCCTAAAAAGATAAAAATAATATTTTTCCTCAAGCGACATACATATTATTATATTCTTGGAGAGCATTGAAAAAGTAATGTTTCGAAAACATTTTTTTACCGAAATAATTATTTTATCCCTTGAAAGATATAAAATCGGAACGAATTTTTTTCAACCTTTTTTATGTCCTACTGCTGGACACAGTTTTGCTTTCACAAGTGAGAGGGATTTAGGCCATAGTCCACCACGCTGGCCAAGTGCGGTTTGGTGGACGTCATGCTTTCGAGAAATTATGAATTTCTCTCAGGCATACACGATGATGGAGAACATCGTAATCATTTAAAAATTTCTTTGTCAGAGGTGCGCGCAGAGGATTTGAACCCGGGATCGGTTGCGTCGAAGACCGCAGTTTTTTACCACTCGGCCATCGCTGCTCGAACGAATACTACGACAATAATATCTACGAATCAAGTTTTAGAACAGATATTTTGCTTGATAATTTTTTTCGCGCTTTTGTGGTATTTATAATTCTGATAAAATAATTCACAACGCAATTTGTATGTACGAGTACTAAAATTTATTAATGTAATCCTGCATTCAGATATGATAATGAAGAGCAAACATACGCGAATTCCGGGTTCTTGTTTATATATATAATGTTTCAAAGGAAAATCGTATTAATTCTGTAATATTTCGATGATTAATGACAATAATATCTGCGAATGAACTTTCAGAACGGACATTTAGCTTGATAATGTTTTTCACGCTTCTGTGGTATTTATAATTCTGATAAAATTCACAACGCAATTTGTATGTACAAGTTCTAAAATTTATTAATGTAATCCTGTATTCAGATATGATAATGAAGAGCAAGCATACGCGAATTCCGGGTTCTTGTTCATATAAATTTTCAAAAAATCGTGTTAATTCTGGAATGTTTCGATGATTAATTTGTTTGACTTTTAATACAGAATTGTAGAAATAACTGATATTAGGTATTATGAATCTTTATAAATAAAATAAATAATATTAAAACTTATTTCACTAGTAGGATTTTTACGACACAAGGCCGGGTAGGCAGCCATAATTGGCTGTCGTTGTGCCTAATGGCTGCACCCTATTTGCATCCCACTGCTGGACACGGGTTACTGCCCAATAGGCATGATGACACTATTAAAGAATCAGAGAATAAATGGTTTTACAGAAAAATATATGCTAAAAAAGTTCTAAAATATGATCCCGTTTTAATATAAACATTAAGATTAATAAGATTTTTAATAAAATAAAAGTAATAAATACAGCAATCGGCCATGTTATCTGAAACGCCAATCAAAAGGAATGACGTCACGTCTCAGTTAATGTCATCGTGTTGCTTGAAGTTTGACAAGCAAGCCGACGCCATGACACCTACGAGCGTTTTCACGCTTAATTCAAATTACATAGCAGAAAATACATTAATTTACGTTAAAAGTTCAGTTTATTGCTGAAATAAACTTTTTTTTGAAACTAGGAGACGTTTACCTACAATAAGGAAAGGTATTTAAAAATCTGTCATCATGCCCATTTAGGGAAGGCCTGGAGCTTACTCCACCACGCTGCTCCAATGTTGGTTGCTGGAGATGAGGGTTGGTGGCCAACCCGCTGGGTATTTCAACAACTTTATAATGTTTAACCTATAATGTCTCCGAAAAGGTTTAACGACTGCTATCTAACGATAACAACCCGATCGATGACTTAACGTGCCTCTCGGAGTTAACACGGTAGCAGAAGCAAAGTAGGTTTAACGAGGACTAAGGTACATTACCAATACTCGTCTCATTAAAAGCGCCTTAGGCTAAGACTAAGCCTTTTTGTCATATATGATTATGAGAGTTCGAATATTATGTAGTAGGTATACGTTGTGCCCTTATAGCGGCTTGCACTAAGCGTCAGTTTTTATGAATTAAAGTCATAGAAACACGCTTCAAGCAAGGAAACGGTAAAGGCCTTGTTGCTTCACTTGCCCGTATTTTGTTACAACTAGATGTCGTATAGGATATGTTGCCTCAATGGTAAGACGACGACCAACTAGTTGGTACGCGGTCTGAAGGATTGATTCAAACACAATTTTCGGATTTTACATACACTTTGGAACTTACTGGTAATGAATTACAAAATGTTCTCTAGTAAGGGAGCTGGACGGACCGATTTGAGACCGTAGAAAAACCACAGACGCTTTTGGTCATCTCATGTAAGTCTGGCTGGCAACCTCACCTTTCCACGGTACTGAATTGCTTTACGGAAGATATGGTAGTAGTACTTTTCTGATCGAATCTGCGAGTTCTATTCGAAGATTTCTCCTCGTTAACAAACACGAAATCCGAAAAAGTGCGAGTCGTGTTCTCAAAACTCGCAAATGCTACTTGAGAATTTTCATAATTCTAGGTCAGTCTAGGTCAACAGGAAGTGTGCTATACCCGTTGAGTGTCTAAATATTTATTTTTGCGGCATTTAATTAAAAAAAATATTCGCTCAGCTTTCAGGGACTCTAGACCTGACTTGACGCGTTTCCGAAAGGGTCTTGGCAAAGAAACAGACGGACAACAAAGAGACTCTATAAGAGTTCAGTTTTCTTCCTTTGGAACCCTAAAAATAGTCTATATTTGCGACAATCATAACAGAAGGATTCTATATTTGAGACAATATATACAGTAGTTTACAAACAAAAGCACACAAACCTTAGGCAAGGCGGCAAGACATTGCTGCTTGACGTCCCACACAAGCTGGTCCCGCGGGAACTGGAGGCTCTTCTGCACGTTGAGCTCGGGCACGTGCACGCGCACCAACAGCCAGCCCTCGCCCTCCGAGCACTCGCCCTCCATTACGCTACGCCATCTGGTGACAAAGAAAAGCTTAAGAACATTGTAGGCAGTCTTTTGTTTAACACAGTTTGAGACTATCGTGGTTGTTCACTGCATTTGAAATTTTACTATAGGGATTTATTCCACTTACGGGATAATATGTACCTATATGTATGAGCTCATCCGTGATCATGTAGCATGTAACTGCTTTAAAATATCGGTAGCTCGAATACAATGTGAATCTTGGTATATCCGCCGTAGGTAAGTAAAATTTCAAATGTAGTCTTTTCTTACGTATCAGAAGTGGTTCAATGGGCTATCGTGTATGAGATAATATCATTAATATCATATTCATGGGTCCAAATGTCCAAGTGAAAATTTATTTATTTTTATTTGATTGGAGTAGCAGACGAGTATGCAGGCCACGTGGTGTTAATTGGTCGCTGCAGCCCTTGGACATCTACATTCAACCTCAAGCAAGCATAGGTAAGTCTTGTCTGAGGTCGTATACAGTTGCGCTGCTCCGGAGGCTGGTGGACCCCTCATGTAAGTGTGGCCGGCAACTGCACTTTTCCACCGAAACACAATAGAATTGTGCGATTCCCTGGGCGAATGATAATAGTTCTACCACCTGCAATAATAAGCAAAAGCAGCACAGGCCGCCTTCCAACGAGGTGGACTGACGACCTAAAGAAGATAGCGGGAAGCCACTGAATTCAAAGGGCGTATGACCGGAAGGATGGTGATATTAGTGGTGGCCTGTCCGCAATGGACTATGAAAGGCTGATGAATGGAATAAAAAAAAAACATTGCAGCAATCTGTTGACAAAGGAGAAAGTTGTGACCGCCGATATTTCTGATACAAGAAGATTTCTAATCACGTAATGACATGATGAGAGCACTGGGAACCTTCAAAATTTATTGATTTTTTCTATTTTTGTGTGAAAATCTTAATGTGGTTCACAGAATACGTCTACGTACCGAATTTCAACAGTATAGTTCTTATAGTTTCGGAAAAAAAGTGGCTGTGACATACGGACGGACAGACAGACAGACAGACATCACAAATCCATAGAACCCTAAAAACAAACAATCGACGCGCAAACGCGCCGAAAAGTACGCTAGTTGTTATCTTAGTCATGAGATACGAATAAAATGGAATTGAAAATATCAACCATAGCATATAATCTATTAACATTATGTTTAGCGATATCCAACGGTGAAATATACGCGTAACATCAATAAAGTGATATAAAGATTCAGACGCTAAAATACTGGAAAACTCAATTTTACTATCTTTACTGGGTTGTGCGTAACGTTCAATAAAAGTGCGAGGAAAATGGCGGCAATAAAATAAAATAACTAAATTTACTATCGCTGAAAATAATTTCATTTTTTATCTATGCGCAGTCATAGATAAATATGATATTTATTCTGTGTTCGTAAGGGTTGCGCGAGTCATGCACTGGCGCGACGCGTCCGGTTGGAGTTCTGTGAAGTTGGCATTACGAATTCAAAACAGTGGCGCCAACTTATCGCGCCTTCTAGAAACAATCGCGGGGAGTCGTAAATTAAACATGGCGTTCGGAATTCACCTTGTTAAGGATAAAAGCCGAGATAAGTTACGTGATTTTAAGGCGAGTGCGAGGGAGCTAGGTGAAGTTAGAGCCGTATGACGAAACGAGATAGCAAAGGGAAAATTAACTTTTAAGGTTTTCTTAGGAATTTTACTAAAGTGTTTTTATAAGAAGACGCTGAAGATTTATAAACATTAGCTGAGTCATCACAGAACACTTCAACAGAGCCGATGAAGGAACTTTTCTTTTTATTTGCTCACACTTCATACTATCTACGTAGTTTAAAAACTCGCCGGCGAGTTAAATTTTCAACAACTGTAAAGATTATCTCAAAAACACGGTCACCGCGTATGCAAGGAGCTTAAAAGATAATCTTATCTCTCTAGCTAGAATATGAGGATGTCGCTTAGTGCTTTTATCACTTTTATTTGTTAAGCGTTTCTATAATGTCTCGCTTGAGCAAAAAACAAAAGTTTAGGAATCAGCTATTTTGAAGTTGTAGCTTCGAAAGTAATTCTCAAGAGTTTATGAAAATAGGTAAGTGAAGAATAGCGCAGTAACGTTCACAAACATATTCCTATAAAACTAGTAAGGATTTAGGGCGGAAAAATATTAGGACTAGTATTAGATATAGGTATTAGGTATACTTAAATATACGATAGTAACTATTAAAGCTCTTGTTTTATTTGTTCTTACTTTTTTACTGAACGTTACGGGCCACACAGTGGAAATTTTAGGTCCATTAAGATGCAAGATTTTTTTAAATTGGTAATATATACACAGTCATATTGAATAGTAATAATGCTATGACATTACGAAGTGCATTGAAGTGTGATGTTTTCCACCGCGAGAGGTCTCCCGGAACGACACACATGTATTGCATTACATCATACAACCTCGAGTCATATACGGACATCTTCGCCTTATGATAGAAGCTATAAAGATGAAAGTTGATTAAACTAGGAGTCTGTAACCTCTATTGGATCGAAAGAAAAACTTCAATATCGGATTATTGTATGTATGTAGGTAGGTAATTGTTTTTTCAGTTTTGTAGGTAGGTTAAAAAACCGCAGTCTTCGACACGACCGATCCCAGGTTCAAAAGCATGACGTCCACCAATCCGCACTTGGCCAGCGTGGTGGACTATGGCCTAAATTCCTCTCAATTGTGTGAGAAGGAGATCTGTGTCCAGCAGTGGGACATAAAAAAGGTTGAAAATAGGTAGGTACCTAAGTAGTACTTTAAAGGACTTTTCCAATGCGTTTTTCTTGCAAGTTAAAGGAGTCTGGCGAATTAAAAAAAATAGTATCAAAAGTTAGTTAAAAATATTAAAAAAAAAAAATACAACACTGGTACTTACAGGGAATAAATCGGAACCAAAAGTCAAATGTATACTATTTTTTTCCAGAATCAGAATTTTCGGTATTTTAAAAAGGTACGTAAGTACCTACTTACTCGTATTACATATACATCTGACATTTTAATCAGTGAAGTAAATAGTCGAATATTCCGACAATTTAGGTCATTTCTTTGATAACAGACTACTGTACCTAATAGTTTCCAAATTAATAAGCATATCATAAACTAATTGAGGTCACGATATCACTATTGTTTATAAGTTTGTCACAGATATTGTATCAATACTGATTGCCTTTTAACATATTGTTTCGTTACTTTCGTTTATCTAAATTCAATTTTGATGTGTGAGTTACGGGACAACTGATAACGCTTCTTTTTATTTAGTGTTGGTGTATTATACACATCGAGATATATGTACTGCTACTTAATCTGTGTACTGATATTTAGTTTCACATACACGTACACGTACACATACGCCACACACACACACACTCACACAAACACACACACACACACACAACAAATACACACTGTAGTTTAAGATAATTTAAATTTTATTTTAATTTTATAAACTGTTATCTTTTGTTCTTTTTAGTTCTTTTTTGCAATTTAATAAGATACGTTACTTTTTATTATATCTGCTTTGTTAGCATAATAGTATTGTAGCACCAAAAATGGGAGAAGACGCTGGTCTCTGAAACACAGTTTTAACTACCTCAGAGACCAGAGACTTTACAATATAGTCTGTACAAATTGCTGTCAATAAAGATGATTATTATTATTATTATTATTATTAGTTTAATGTAGCTATAAGTTAACTAGTACCGTTTTTCAGTATCGGCAATAAGTACATATCTATTACAAAATCAATTTACTCATTAGAGACGTAGGACATTGTAGGTTTTCTATCTAACCTAAAAACCTATCAAGTCGCGACCTAAAAATAAATTTAAGTAAATTGTTTTATAGAGAAAATGGAAACTATTTAATTGGCAGTATATACGTCAGTTTTATAGTCAAATGTATATTAAAACTGTAGTTAAGAAGTATTATATTTCCTTAAATAAAATACGTGTTGTTTTAATGAATATAAAATATTTTAAATGTGTGAGTTACGGGACAACTGATAACGCTTCTTTTTATTTAGTGTTGGTGTATTATACACATCGAGATATATGTACTGCTACTTAATCTGTGTACTGATATTTAGTTTCACATACACGTACACGTACACATACGCCACACACACACACACTCACACAAACACACACACACACACACAACAAATACACACTGTAGTTTAAGATAATTTAAATTTTATTTTAATTTTATAAACGGTTATCTTTTGTTCTTTTTAGTTCTTTTTTGCAATTTAATAAGATACGTTACTTTTTATTATATCTGCTTTGTTAGCATAATAGTATTGTAGCACCAAAAATGGGAGAAGACGCTGGTCTCTGAAACACAGTTTTAACTACCTCAGAGACCAGAGACTTTACAATATAGTCTGTACAAATTGCTGTCAATAAAGATGATTATTATTATTATTATTATTATTAGTTTAATGTAGCTATAAGTTAACTAGTACCGTTTTTCAGTATCGGCAATAAGTACATATCTATTACAAAATCAATTTACTCATTAGAGACGTAGGACATTGTAGGTTTTCTATCTAACCTAAAAACCTATCAAGTCGCGACCTAAAAATAAATTTAAGTAAATTGTTTTATAGAGAAAATGGAAACTATTTAATTGGCAGTATATACGTCAGTTTTATAGTCAAATGTATATTAAAACTGTAGTTAAGAAGTATTATATTTCCTTAAATAAAATACGTGTTGTTTTAATGAATATAAAATATTTTAACTTATTTATTTCGTGACACACCTAATTTATCAGCATTTAATTATGTTCATGCAAGTAATCTCAAGTAATAATTTGATAATTAGCGTGTTGTTTTAAAGAATTAAAAAAATATTGAATTTATTCATTTCGTGACCCACCTAATTTGTCAGCATTTAATTATGTTTATGCAAGTAAGCTCAAGTAATAATTTGATAATTATGAATCAAATTATATTGAATAGTTCGAATGTGAATTATGAAACAAAAGTAAAGTAGGTAACTTCTTTGTAAACAAATTTTTTATCATACTAGAAGCATCAGCTTTCAAGTAAAATAAATAATCATTATAATTCGTTTAACCTATAATTTTTTTATTTGCAGTGAGGAAAATATTATAATCTAATGAAGAGCCTTCTGAAGTCGGTTAAAAACTACAACTATATCAATAATTTCTACGAAATTCGTGCAAAACAGTACAGTAAACTTTTCATAGAGAAGCATGGTATCGGCCTAAATGAGAGACTATATCGATTAATTCCTATAGATTTATGCGAAGTCGTGCCGCCACAGGTCAAACAATCTAAAGCTAGTGAAGTATACTCAAGTTCGTATCGATTTCAGTGCGCTAATCTTTCGTCTTTGAAAGCGATGTCAAGGTTGGATAATATCGATTTCTTTTAACTACACTTATATATTTGTAGGTAACATACTGAAACACATGTAACTGCTAGGTTCTGTTTATGAAG
The DNA here is from genome assembly GCA_911387765.1 of Pyrgus malvae. Classification (NCBI taxonomy): domain Eukaryota; kingdom Metazoa; phylum Arthropoda; class Insecta; order Lepidoptera; family Hesperiidae; genus Pyrgus; species Pyrgus malvae. Next base: position 24,441,051 of record OU426953.1, read on the forward strand.
GTCACCAACGTGAATAGATTTATTTTTATTATACATTACTAGCTGTTCCGCGAACTCCGTACCGCCCTTAAATGTTCGGGGTGGGCCACCTTTATCAGTTTGGGGGGGGGGATGAAAAATAGATGTTGGCCGATTCTCAGACCTACTCAATATGCTCACAAAATTTCATGAGAATCGGTCAAGCCGTTTCGGAGGAGTATGGCAACGAAAACTGTGACACGAGAATTTTATATATTAGATATTTGGAGTACTCGTCCATAAAGAAGCTATTCTAAGTTTAGGAGTACAACATTTTTTTCATGTTTCGATGGAAACCTCTGTCTCCTGAACAGCAGCAAAACTACACAATATGACGTTACTGCACTGGTACTACTGAACTGCACAGAATCTCAAGCAAGATTTAGACCTGCTTGAGGTTCTGTGTAGATGTCCTTAGACTGCCATTTATCACTACCAAGACCACCATCTATGATTAAACGTTCGTCTGCTGCTATATTTGAATGAAAAGAATGCCTAGGCATAATGAAGCGGCTTCGTCCAAGAATATGTGGAATTCATAATGACTTTCTTGTTTCTCATATTTATCTGTACATTTGATAAGATTGTGTAACATGAAGAAGGTGTACCACCCACAAGCATCACGGACCACATTATATCACGAATGGCATGCGTTGTCAGACGCCGATCGCATTTCGACTTATTTGTTTACGCCTACGAGAGCCATGAATCACGATATAACTATTAAGTACTACATAGTATATATCGTATACAAATGAAACTATACCTGAGATATGTTTAATAACTGTCGCGGATTTGAAGTTGTAACCAGAATAGGTTACTACCTACTGGTAGTAGTAGGTGGTAGAACTACTAGGTTCGCCCGGGGAAGTACCACCGCTGCACCCACTTCTGCCGTGAACCAATTCTATTGTGTTTCGGTGGAAAGGTGCAGTTGCGGGCACACTTACTTGAGGCCACCACCAGCCTCCGGAGTAGCAGCGCAACTGCATACGACCTCAAACAAGACTTACCTATGTTTGATTGAGGTTGTATGTAGATGTCCATGGGCTGCAGCGACCAAACACCAACTGGCCTGCATGCTCGTCTGCTACTCCATTCAAATAAAATAAAAATAGATCATATCTGGGGATGGTAGTTTATTCATTACCTTCGGGTAGAGTCATTTCCACTAGCTCAATAAGTGAAAATAAAAATTCGCAGTAATTCAACTGCGTCAATCTGATTAAGAATAGAGCTACGGTATCCCCTACCTGATCGTAAGAGGCGACTAAAAGGCTTCCGGGCGGTGAGAGTGGGAGCTTGATCCGTCCAGCTAGCAGCCCCGGGAAGGACGGCTGTGTGCGTGGCCGCATGCCGCCCAAAGTATCGGAAGGTGCAGGAGAGCACATCTGCTCTCCCAAAGATGGACACGTGCAACGGCGCCGCGTGGAACACCTGTACATTCCACTCGAGATACCGGAGTCCTCCCAAAACGCAGAGGCAGGCCACCGAGGGGGTTTTAGTGCAGTCAAATCCCACATAATTCGGTATTCCCCCGATACAAAAAAAAAAACAAAAAAGTTCAACTGCGTCATAAATCTTTGAATAGTTACATGGTCACGTGTGCAGTTACGCTATTACTTTAGAAACGTAATAGAATTGATTCACGGCAGAAATGAAAGCAGCGGTGGTACTTGAAACCATTTAAAACAAACGAAATAAAACAAAGTTGAAACAATTGCCTAATTAGTCCATTATCAGCTCGTGTGCGCTAGCCTCGTTACAAATGGCATTTTAACTGATTTGCTCATTATCTTGACGTGTTTCATAAGTCTGCAGCTTATGGTCTGTGCACAATGACGGCACCATATACCACGGTTCTTGACAGCTGTCGGGTATACACTGATGGATTAAAATGATATTAAAGTTATTGCTGATTTCAACCAACCAAAAAGGAGGAGTTTCTTTAGTTAACGCCCGTATAGCGTAGTTCGATTTTGATAACTATTATTTTTATCGTAAATCCCTCTCACTTGTGAGAAGGAGACCTGTGCCCAGCAGTGTGACATAAAATAAGATTGAAAAAAAAAATATCGTTAAATTTTGATAATATGTTCGAATCGAAGAGTACGAAACAGGGGATGCACAATCATCCCCTGTCTCAAATTTTAATTTATGACCACGCATCACTTTTGAACAGAGTGCTCTGATTGTGCTTAAACAAAAGCAAATACAATATTATTAACACAACTTTCACAATAAAATTAGTTTTCCGTATTTTGCACGTATGTACAAAACTTACTAGCATAGCTTTGTTTAAGACTGTAACTTGAAACAAACACTTAGCGATGCACTAAAAGGCACGAGTATGCAAGAACATCGGAGATTCCAATGTTTACCAACCGCTGATCAACGCTAACCAGACGCGATGCAACTTGGGGCATGTTTGATCAAACGACTTAGCTTTCACGATTTATAGGAATCAAAGCAAACGAAGATCCAGGAATTCGTTTACTGATGTTTCCTTATTCGCTTGATCATTGTTTTCTTTTTAGATATTTGAGAAACTTATTTCTCTTACCTCTTCTCTACAATCAGGGAAAGTCTTCATTATTATGCAAAAAAAAACATGGCATTATTCGTAAAATGTTTAACAGCTGAATATGAAAGAAATTGAACTTGAAAGTCAGTTGAATCAGTTTTGACCATTTGTAGGAATGGAGCAAAGAACAAAGGAAGATTTTCCAGAAATAAGTATGGCTCAACTCGAGATCATCTAACTGGGAACTGAAGAATCTTCTTTATAGGTTGTCCTGTTTTGAGTTGTTGAATTTTGATGTTCTTCAAGACCAACACATTGTAATTTATTTCTTTATTATTTTGACATTTTTGTCCTGTTTATCCTTTCGCTTTATGTGCATCAGGGAAAATCCTGATTACATCTCTCTTTTATGCAACACATCGCACTAAAAATATTTGATGAGCAATTGTAATGTTTACTTCCGTGGACTAACACTAACCAGGCGCGATGCAACTTTGAGTATGATTGAACTTGAAAAATAAACATTCGGTTGATTTAGGTTTGGGCATTTACATATATGAACGAGAGAGAGAGAGGGATGATTTTTCGGAAGAACGTTTGTTCACGCTTTCCTTATTCGCTAGCTCCATGATTATTGGTGAGTTTACACGAGACACTAACATAGGAAAATTAGGACTCAAAGTTTATGTCGGTAATAAGTGAACTATTTTCAAATTAGTTCAAGATTGGAACTTATTTTAAAATTATTGAGTGAGATCTGTGTTTGCTATTTCTCCACGAAATTTTGTTTATCGCTTGGCTGCAACGCTTTTTGCGTCGTGCGGGGCATATTGGGGAGGCCTGGAGCTTACTCCACCACGCTGCTCCAATGCGGGTTGGTGGAGATGCGGGTTAGTGGCCAACCCGCTGTCGGATGTTTTTTAACCACCCATAAGGTCTCCGACAAGGTATAACGACTGTTATCTATCGACAACAACCAGGACCGACGGCTTAACGTGTCCTCCGAAGCACGGAAACGCGCATGAAATTTTTGCCACTAGCGGTCACCCATCCCACACCCGACCGCGCCCGTTTGTCTTAGTTGCATAGATCGTTTACGTTCTACGGTAACCACCGGGCCATGTGCGCTTCTTATGTATCGCTTAATATTATCCAATCAAGCCTTATACGTGCACTGAGAATATTTCATCAGCGACTCCAGAGTTTACCGACCGCTGGTCAAGTTGATCGAACGTGCAAACAAACATTTAGTTGATTTAGTTTTGACGATTTAAATGGAATAGAATTGAGGAAAGATTTTCCAGAAATGCGTTTGCTGAAGCTATCTCATTTGGTCGTGAGTTGATTTTCATCGAGATTATTCGAGTTTGTCATATCGTCAAGGGCAAGACAAAAATGTAGGAAAATAAAGAATGTAGTTTAAAAAACAAAAAACACGCTTTTGTGAAAATACGAACTAAAAAGTAAAAAAATAAGAAGAAAATGTATTTTACTGTAAAAAAAAGCGTGGGGTGCATGGTGTCAACAGTAACAGTGGTGAAAACCACCCCCCGCTTTTTTTTACAGTAAAATACATTTTCTTCTTATTTTTTTACTTTTTAGTTCGTATTTTCACAAAAGCGTGTTTTTAGTTTTTTAAACTACATTATTTATTTTTAATTTTTTAGTTGGATTTTTATTCTCAAATTATTGCATTATCATCGGCCCTTGACCCCTATGCAAATTTTCAAGTTAACCAGACGCTTAGACGTGTTAAAGTACCTTAGGCCACGAACTTATCAGCCGCCCCTCGTATATTTTATTTTATCCTGATGATCCTAGTTACGACTTTAACATAAAGTTATGAGATTATTGTATTGTCATCGGTTCTCAATAAATCTACAAAGTTTGAACGAAATCTGGCCGTTTAAAGTGGGTCAAAATCGCGCCCAAAGAAGTCGGTTACAAACATACAGGTGAAGCTAATAAAAAGCGTGTAATAAGATACAGGCAATCACAGGTGACCTTTGTCGTGGATGACCAAAATAATTGGTTAAAGTTTGTATGAAGAATGTAATGCCGAAGTTGAAACGTGCGTGTTTGAAAAAAAATCGTAGTAAGTACAATAAATTACAAAATCAACTGCTAAGGGGATAAATTTAATAGAAAAAGGTAGTGGAGTGAACCCATTTCCTATAAAATCTATTGAGTATATTCACTTCGTGGTAATTATGGTCCTTTCCACCACATGGTGGAACCACGGGCCGCAACTAGAAGCTAAGATAAAGTTACATAACAGTAAGTACACCACCGGCTAACAAAAGCCCGCATAGGCTTTCGATAACATCGGTAATATCGTTGCATAATGTTGGCTCCGCTGCCAATGGACACATTGACCGGGATGAATGTTGCTGAGTGCAGGTGTTGAATATTGATTCTGTGCTTTATTCCTGCCTATAAAACTGTTAGAATGTAGGCTGGCTGGCTGCAACCCTTTTTACGTCCCACTGCTGGGCACGGCCCCATTATTGGGGAGGCCTGGAGCTTTCTCTACCACGCTACTCCAATCTGGGTTGGTGGAGATGCGGGTCAATGGCCAGCCCGCTGTCGGATGTTTACAAACGTCCCACAAGACCTCCGACTAGCTTAAACGACAGTTATTTATCGACAACAACTGGGACCGATGGCTTAACGTGCCCTCCGAAGCACGGAAACGCGCATGAAAATTTTTGACACTAGCGGTCGGTTATGCCCATTTTTGTAGTCAGGTGCCTCTGAAACACTGTGTCAGCGGTTGCCGTACACATTACATAAGGCGACCAGAGCTAACCCAAATTTGCTTGCAGTTGGTTGACCTAATATATGTTTTCGGAGTTAATAAAGTGAGAAGAGCTTTGGAACTTTCCAGACTCTACAGCTTCTAGTGACAAAGTTGGACCCAACATGGACCCAACGTGTTGTGGCGACGTATACATAGGGCTGGCTGCAACCCTTATTGCGTCCCACTGCTGGGCACGGGTCTCTCTCCATTATCGGGGAGGTCTGGAGCTTACTCCACCACGCTGCTCCAATGCGGGTTGGTGGAGGACGTATACATATATGTAGGAACAATTATTGCATTACTGCACAGCTACAAGATGCGGGTATCAAAAGTTCTTAAACTAAAACCAAATACCTAGGAACATAAAGTTCCGGTCTGTTGAAGTTAGTCTACTAAACCCTGCATCAGCTAAGTTACTCACAATGCAAACAAAACTTGATAATCGTGACCTTGAAGATAACACAGCGCCAGTGAGATCATTCTCAGTAAAAACGCATAGGAATATTACAATTGACCTTGAACAGCTGTAACCTTTGATCCTGTCAGCTTTAAATATTACATTACCTATGCAAAAGAAATAAAGAAATGATTAGTAGTTTTTTTATAGAACATGTACTTGTTGGCAAATACAAACCTTGAATGGAAATCTATGACCAAATTAATAGGCACGCAACACACAATTTGAGAATGCTTATTACGTGTTTAAAAAAAAACCTGATAGTGCAGTTAGTCTTATATCTGGGTATAGCCAGAAAGTATAATATCCTAGGCTTATGAACAAATTTACATAATAAGTGAAGCACAAGATCAAATTTATCTGTGAGCTTTATGTTGCTAATCTGCATGAAATCAGACATTACCTTTTTATACATTTATTACTTGCATAAACAAACTTTATAAATACGTGTGGTTAATTTGTCAGAGATTGTTAATTATTTAATTGGCATTTCTAAGATTTACATCTGATTTCGTTATTGTAATTTAGTAATATCGTGGGGCAACTTTACTACTTAAATGTATTCCTAAATAATACTAACAGCCTCACCAGCCCATCATTTCCTCTTAAAATTTACCGGATTTCATACCTGGAAGCCAATATAAATTGAAGAATAATAAGAAAATTGAAGAATTTACTGTCGCTGATAAAGACGTGGCACATTTCTTTTTCCGCAACTCTTCTTATTCCACATATGAACCGAATGTAAGCAACATGGCGTTAATAAATAAGTGTCCATTCTTAATGCCGTTTAAACCTAAATAACCTCCGTAACCAGATCAGTGCAAGTGGACCAATTCGATTACTTCCATCAGAATTGATTTGTGTTACACCACGTATTAATGCCGCAGCCTTGCGCCGTATGTTCACGTTACACTTGCATCGCGTGTCAACTGCCGGGCTTAAATCTTACATCAAAGTAAGATATCTAATAAGGTAGAATATATTAACAGAGTAAAGAGGAAGTACTGTAACAACTTCCACCAAACCGCATTGAAGGTGGTGAAGAAGTGATCTCCAGACCTCCCCAGACGCTCAAGAAGCGCAAGCATAGATGTTACATTTTATTCGCTTCTTACGATATGTCGAAGATGCCTTAAAATACTTTAATCGCGTGCTACAGGTATTTGAGCTCTTACACTCCTCCCGAGCCTTCAGATCTCACATTTTTGTTACAACTTACAAGTGAGGTAAGCCGTAGTTCTGAGCAGTATGAAAACATTCAACAAGTATGTTGCTCACAAATTTATGTCCACCAAACCGTGTAGATCCATCAAACTGGACTCGTCAGTTATGGGAGAGAACCTCATAGACAGAGTTGGGCGTAATTAACTACTTTTGTAATCAGATTAATAATCTGATTGAAAGTAATCAGGATTAGGTACATCAATCATGATTACTTTTAATCTTGATTACTTTTAATCATGACTACATTTGTAATCGTTAGTTTTGATTACAATAATCAGTAATCTGATTACATTCGTAGATTTGATTACTTTTTTAAACAAATTTTTAATAAATGCGGTTCTATATTAAATCAGTATGTATCTTGTATGTCTGCGGTTTTCTCAAAACTTCTGATCCAATTTTAATGGCATGAACTTTTTATACTCTAATGTTAATTAAATCCTTATAAGTAAATTAGAAAAAGAATTTCTGCTACTTTTTTTGAGAGAACTTTCCTTTATTGACCGTCGATTTATGGGGTTTGGGGGGTGGTGAAGAGGAGGGGGAAGCTACTGCTACCCTCTGTACCATCCTCACCATACGGAACCCCATGGTTATGGAGATATCCATGGTTAAAGTTTTAAGGTTAGAATAGCGGCTATTTAGTTTTTTACTTACAGAGGTTAGTGGGAAGGGGTAGCGAGGGAGTGGATGAGGGGGTTTGCCTCCATGACAGCTACCCTCCTGTACCATCCCCAACCCCCGGAACCCAGTGGTTATCTATGGTTAAAGTTTTGAGGATATAATAGCGCTATTTAGTTATTTACAATGGTTAGTGGGAGGGGAAGGGGAGTGGGAAGGAGGTCTGGCTCCGTGACATCTCCGGCGCTACGAGGAAGATCACTCCCTCCGCCCCAGCGTAAGAAAGCGCGGCACCTGCGCTCGCCTTCGCAGCTTCGGCGACCAGCCTCAGCCGGACTAAAGCGGGCGGGGGGTGAATTTTGACGTCTGACATGACAACTATTTGGCGTAATCATGGCGTAATATTTACCGATTTGTATGAAAAGTGAAAACTAAAAAAAAAAATATTTCGTGAACCGTACATTTCCGCAATGTAAAAATTCGCAAAACGCTTTCTTTTTATGAGTGCTATCTACTACAAAAAACTGGATGTGTAAATCGACGGTCCATAAAATAAAGTTTAGCGCTCTTTTTTAAATATAACATACCTCTTCCGTCATCGGGTCCAATAGAAAGAATTTTCTCATTGCAACCATGGCAAATTTACCAAAATCATACAGACTTTCGGATGAGATGTTTGAAAATCTAATTTAAGCCACACATACAAATAATTATCGATTGCTTTCTTAAGTATAATAATTATTAAAAATTGTAATTCGTGACAGTGATCAAAAAGTAAAGATGATTTATAATATAAATTATATCATTTTTCGAATTCTTAAATGTAGTTAGTACGAGTCAATCAAAAAAAGTAATCAAAAAAGTAATCAAAAAAAGTAATCAAAATTACGATTACAGATTAATAATCATTAATCACTGATATGATTACTTTCTTGATTACTTTCCGTAATCTGTAATCATGATTGATGATTACACAATGTAATCGTAATCCTTAATCATTAATCTGATTACATTTTGCCCAACTCTGCTCATAGATTAATATGTATATACGGAAAGAGAACCACGCTCAGTTGTCACACGCAGAAAGAGTTCTACATTAATGTTGAGTAACCCTCTGAATAAATATTACGAGACAGGTGAATAATCACGACATCGCCAATCCGCTATAGTTTATTGGCAATTTCCTTTCTGTCATGACAGCAGTTTTTATTCCCACGTTCATCAATTTTGTAAAGTGATATGGATTTAGACACTACATGGTTTTAGGATTGACTTTACATTGACTTCGGACATGATAGGGAGGTATAATTATTTTTGCATTCCACTGTTGGGTTCCTACAGGCTACTCCTCAAAGATCCATATCTTTGATGAGTAACCTGTACGGTATTTTAGCACGCTGCTCCTAGCTGTATTGGGATCATATGTGTTACTAACCCAGGGATGGGGAGCTCATCTCGCACGCAAAATTATTACTCTAACCACATTAACCGGGACTATTTCCTTAATAACATCCACGTAGCAGTCGTAAAAGGTTTCATAAACGAACAAACAAATTTCACAGTAGATGAAAGCACATCCAACTTTATTAAGAGCCTACAGAATTACCACTGTTACGTAACTCATTATCACGACCCTGCTAACCTCGCGTCTACATTACGATGATGAAACTTAAGAATTCAACTTTTTACGACAGTCCGAGGAAATGCTTAATAGCGTGTAGGTAGAGCGAATCAGAGAAATCAATAGTTGATATAGACTTTTATTGTATCGGTGAGGTAACTTTGAAGTCTACGCTTTTGTCTGAAGATAATATTATAGCAGTGAGAATAAAGACAACGTTGTGGAAATGACCAAAGGACTGAAAAGGAATATTTTATCGTAGTTCTCAGCAACGTCGGTTATTTATAAGGAAAGTTTGCAGCACATTCTTGGCTTAGTTGGAGCTTTTAATAAAAACAAATGATAAAAGTTGACTAAAATGAAAAGGATACCTTGAAATTTTATGGATATAAAAAATACACTATACATTCATCGGCAAAGAAAGACAAAGAGTAGTTTAGTTGACTAAATGAACTTTCTTTTATTTCATGGCCGGAGAGATTTATTGGTGACATACCTAGAACATATTAATTGAAGAACCTTTAGCGTTCAATATTTTATAACAATTCCTTAACGAAAAGTTTTCTGGTTTTTACAGGAATTTGATTAAGAACGTTCCTTAAATTGTACACTTTACGGGTTTGGATAGAAATACTTACTTCAACCTTGTTTAGACTCTATATTCTGTGAAATTAATGTACCGTAAACAATCTAAGTATTAGCTTAGTAAAATTAGAGGTTAGACCTCAAAACAATTCGTGGTTTTCGGAACCTTCAAAACGTCTTTCTCTTAAATTTTTAATGAAATTTACTTTTCGATATACAAACAAGGTTATAAGATTTATTATATTGTTTTTTTTCCAAAGTAGGGTGAAAAATTTAACAAGGCTCCCTCTAAAGAAGGGGCCGAAACCGCGCCAGGTACTAGGGTGTACCTGGTTTTGAGTAATATTGAAGTGTAAATATAAAGGAAAACATTGTTATATCTTACTATGATATTTTCTTCATCATACATCCAAAAGGTACTTACTACACATAAATCTTCGAAGGTACCTTAATCATGTCAAACTCAACCCGCACTAGGCCAGAGTGATGTATTATTACCTAAATCCTTATATGTACATATATCGACTTGTGAATGTAACTTAACATGATTGTTTATATACGGTTTAACTTCCGTGACATTCACGTGACATTTTTAACGGCTCATGAAGAAGGACCTATAGTTTCGGACCTAAACGAGGTCCGAGCTATTCTTCATGAGCCGCCGCGGTCGGTCACTCAGAGGACGCGCCGATGACAGTCATCAATCAACAATAAACAATCAACTTAAATCCTTCTCAGTCTTCAGAGGAGACCTGGAGCTCCGTGCCTTCCTAATAATGGAAAGAGATTCGCGTCCAGCACTGGAACATAAAAAGGGTTAAAAACTTGACAATAACAAACAAGAAAGAAGTACTTCTAACTGTAACAATTTGTCTTCGTTACAAATTCTTATAAGAAAGTGCAAGATTAAACCGAGCTATAATCCACGGTAACGAATGGCTGCGAAGATCTAGTTAAACGGCGGAAAAATACATCTTCAAAGATGTCGAGCATTTAGCTGCTGCGCAAACCTGGATACTTTGTATTCCGTACCGTGCCACCAACAATTCAATTTTTTTTTCAGATTTAATTTCAATATAATTTTGACCTCTGCTTACTTTTTTCACTTTAATAGAGTCGTTAGTAATTTGACAAATATGTCAAACCCTTTCCAAAGTAACTTTACAGCACATTTCTCTCGCTGCTGGGCCTAATTTGGCCCCAATTACGGCCTGGAAGGAATGGAAGGCCTCGAGGCAGTTCACACATCTTAACGTGCCCTGTCATCCATCATACACTCGACCGTATACTGTAAATCAGTAATTAAAATACTTGTGACGATGAAGACGACGTTTAATCAACACGGACAATAGTAATAACATGTATTTCCATCTCTGTGGAAAAAAAAACGAATAAAAAGCACCAATAGTACCAGTGTTAGTAACTCTGTCGGTCACCCTGATTCAGACACTATGCCCAGTTGCCGACACGATACAACCAAAACCACGGATTCTTGGACTACATCCCGTCCCGTTTGGTTGGTAAACAGAAAGTGACTCAGTGTGCTCAGCGCCTAAATGTTGCGTCAACATTATATTTCGCGGCAAAGTGACGTATGCTTGCGTGAAACAGTGTTAACATTTAATTTTCGGACCAATTTATAGTCGCGAGCAATTATTGCAAATTGACTGTTACGTGTCGAGGAAACGGACAAATTTGTTGCGCTTTTAGAGCGCATGACTTCCGTTCTGGTTTATTTTAGTAGACAAACTGTTTTACTGAACTAATTGCTTCGTTTTTAAGCTAAGTAAATTGACGATTACGCGTTACGCGGGCATAATCACCTTGTATAACAAACAAGTAATACACATAATATTGGATGATAATAGATACACACAATAATGGATTACGTGGACAGTAATTTTATCGTTAAATCAGTGGAAAGTCGGTCAGTTAGAACTAAATAGACAAGTCATTGCAAAATCGTTTCCATTAGGCTGTCTTTAAGATTTTTTTATTTGAATGGAGTAGCAGACGAGCATGCAGGCCAGGAGGTATTAAGTGGTCGCTGCAGCCCATGGACATCTACATACAACCTCAAGCAAGCATAGGTAAAGGTAAGTCTTGTCTGAGGTCGTATGCAGTTACGCTGCTACTCCAGAGGCTAGTGGTCGCCTCATGTAAGTGTGGCCGGCAACTGCACCTTTCCACCGAAACACAATAGAATTGGTTCACGGCAGAAGTGGGTGCAGCGGTGGTACTTCCCCGGGCGAACCATAATAGTTCTAACTTTTAGAAGTGGTAGAAATGAAAATAATTCTTAAAGAAATAAAATATTTGCTCGTCTTTAAATACTTGAACATATTCACATTGCAAAGGTAGAATGCGAATAAGTCAATTCCAATCCATAACGCCATCGTTACTGTCGCTGGTCTAACGTTTGATAAAGTTCCACTACAGTTTACTTTAATAATTGCCTCTGACGTTGTTTCAGTAATGATAATAGCTGTTTAAAAGCCTATTTTCCAAACCTAATTTACCTACCTAATTTAGGAATACTGGTGGCCAAGGATGGTGCACATTTTGCGGCTAACGCTTTGTAGCAGACAAAAGCGAAGTTTACAAGCTGATACGCTAAATTTACTACCTTTAAAGCACAAGAACTGCGTTCCTAAAATTCAAAAGCCTATATGGAAGCTAAATTACGCTATTAAGCCTCTAAACAAACTAAATTTGCTAATGTTGTAGATGAAAAGAAACCATTATGCCACTCCGTTTTATGATGAAATGAAATTACTGCTACAATACCATGTAAGAGGATTTAGAAGCTTTTAGAAATCACTTTTCTGTTGGAGTGTACTACTAGAGACAAAAAGGCCGGTCCGTTGCCCTGAGAATTCGTACATAGATTGGATCGTGAGCCTCCAACTCGGGTTAATGCCCTCCGACACCTACAAACTGATATTTGTCAAGGTGGCCTAGCCAATTATTTTTTTAGTCAACTACTTTACTATTGACATGATTTATATATAGTTTAGTTGAGAAAAAAAATATGGAGTGGTATTAGACTCGTGGTCACAATTATATACATTCCTTCAAGGACCTTGAGTTTTGAGTGAGAAGGAGTTTGATACTCACAAACTCACCCACAACTCAGCTTTCATTCAAGAAAAAGTGTGTTCGCCAAGTTTAATTTCTGAAAGTGAATCCTAACGATTACACCAGGCCGGAAAAGGCAAGGATAGGTTAGAAAAACAATGTTTGCGAAAATTGCGAATTTCAAATATGATCTAGATTCTAGATGAAGAAATATAGATTATACCTTGAGAAAAGACATACGATAAGTTTTATATTATTTATTATTATTTATTTATTAAAAAATGTACTGGTTCGGTGGGATAGAATAAAATTCTTATAAATCGAAATCACCCTAGCGAAGTTGGGCCGGATCCACTAGTTTACAATAATAGAAGAAAAGTTTCGCATTAACAGAAAAACAACCGCAATTTATGAAATAAAGACTTACTTAGTAGACAGTAACAAAAAGTTCCGTGAGAAGACTTTATTAGAGCAGAAACAAATCAGGACAATAAACGCACTGATACAAATACGTAACAAAACTGTTTGTTAGATGAGAAAATATGCCCACTAGAAGCTGTATTGCTCTCTCGGGCTAAACGGACACAAGTATATTATAAGTTCAGTTAGAATTAACAGCCTTATTTCGTTGATACAAAGTTTATTATTCAATCCAAGTACCAAGCTAAAGTAAATGAAGTTTTGGCCTTAGAAGGCAATCTATTCACGACAATTGTTGTAGAAGATTGAATTATAAAATTAGAGTAATTTATACTTTACTGTTATACTTCAAAGTAAATAAAGATGAATCTGTAAAAAAGCTTAAATTCTTCGTTGTTGGTTAAGAGAATCACAAATACTTAGATAATAATTTAAGCCAACGATTGTTTATTGAAATAGAAAAATATATAGAGGGTTCTAAAATAAAATTATCTAAGCAAGTGTTTCAAATATCCATTGTTGAGACTCTGCTTTCTGTTAGAACATTATCTGTTCGTAGTACTTCGTAGGTTCAAAAGGAGCATGATTGTTGTCTAGCTAACAAACGTCACGTCTTTACAGTGCTCCGCCTCAGGGAAAGGGGGCTATATCGTCAGTCGCCCTTCATGACGTGCTACGTGACAGGTAAGTTCTATGTAGCCTTGCTACTAAAATACTAGCTGTCCAAGTTCAACCTCAATTCAGAAAGTACAAGTAAAGTAATTATACGGCCCGACATGCCCTAGATGGATAATGTTTCAATCTGTTCAAAATACTGTACTTAATAATATCCAGTTTTTTTTAAATAACGGTTCACACTCATAGCCCCACAGTAGGGTACATATACCCTGTGTCGTGGGTACCATGGACAGCGACAGAAACACAAACAACCAGACCGAGAACAGAAATTTAATCTCATCATTCAAATTTCTGTTTCGCCGGAAATCGAATCCGGGACCCTTCGATTGGCAGTCCGGCATGATAACCATTGCGCCACGCAGGTCAAAAGTTTCTGGTAAAGTTCGTTATTGTACTATCTATACATATAATAAAACTGTAAGCAGGGTCAATTCTGTACATTGCATAGAAATTTAAAAAAATACGTCTAGGGGTCTTTTTATAAGTAACAGAAGCTAAAAATATAAGTTTTGAAATTTTTGTCTGTCTGTCTGTCTGTCTGTCTGTCTGTCTGTCTGTCTGTCGTTAGCTTTTCACGCAAAAACTACTGGACGGATTTTGATGAAACTTTTTTTGTTTTATATATATTGGTCCTCGCTAACATTTAGGCTATAGCTAATTTTAAAAATCGCCCTTTAAGGGTGTGAAATGAGGGATGAAAATTTGTATGGAAAACTTGGTTTTTTTCAATAGATTTTCTTTAAATTTGGTATAAATATTTTCTAACCAAATTAAAAAAATACGTGTTTCAGCACTTTCACCCTTTAAATGTCAATTTTCTTTAAAACTCTTTGAAAATTGAGTGTCGAGACTTGATGTACAGAATATTTTTGTGCAGAGTATTTTACTTATAATTTTGTATTTGTAATCTTTATTAACATAGTGAGAAACATATTTAAGCTTTTTCCAAAACTACTCCTCAACAGCAAATAAAATGAATTCTAAAGTTGGTATCTCAAGCGTGCAATAATTAACCTTAACTTAATATTTCATTCTCAAATTCTTTTCCCTTCTTTGAATGGTGTGTTTACTGGTATATTGTTGAATTAATTTCCATAATATTAGTGTGTATTTCATATCAATCGGGTTATAAACAAAAACGTAATGTTCATTTAAACAATAATATTAACTTAAAAGACACTTTGGGGAATTTGGATGAAAGATTCGTTAACAGTCCTTTCAAAACCATAAATAAAAGTTTAAATTTAAGTAAAATTATTTTGAACTATCATTAATATGGTCGACCATATTAAATATACTTAGATCAGCTTACTATATTTTCTTTCGTTGGCCGACTATGGCTAAGCTATAGGTACCTAAAGAGCGCATCGCGAGCCTCACCGCCGCCAAACCTTCCATCACAGGCTCCATTAAGTAAGTTGCTCAGCTTATTAGTCTTCATTTGGGGTGGAAGATTATGAACAGGCTGCAGCTGAAACGACTGTTATCGCTACATTATATCAGGCTGCAACCTTTTTAGCGTTCCATTGCTGGGCATGGAGCTCTCCTAATATTGAGGAGGCCTCGAGCTCCGACTAACCGAAATCCAAATCTTACAACCTCAATACTCTAAACCTTCATACAGAATGTAAAAAGCCTTAACAAAACGGGACTACTGCAGACATCTAGGTGACGAATAGTTAAACTTTTACTGAACCAACTGTTAATCTCAATATCTACCTATTTGGTAATTTGACATTCGATTTATCAACCACAAAGTTTACATGCCATACGGTAGATGGCGTTATTGAGCCATATTCATTTCTTCTACAAAGTGAATCGATGGAGATAATTTCAAATAAAAGCCTAAAGTCTAATAAAAGTAAGTAGTACATAGTGTAAAAATAATGTTTCACACTTAAAGCCTCACAGTAGGGTAGATATACCCTGTGTCGTGGGTACCATGAACACACACCGAGACAGAAACACAACCACCCAGACAAATTTAAACTCATCATTGAAATTTCTGATTCGTCGGGAATCATGTCCGGCATGGTAAACATTGCGCCACGCGGGTTGTCCCGTCGTTGGGTATACGTATGATGCTGAACATGGTTAATTGGACCAATGATAACTTAACTATTTTTTTGCGTCTCTTTATTGCGTACGGGCTCATCCACACACGTTGGTTGATGGAGATATTAAAGATTCTTTATTTTCAACACACACACTGTTTAGAGACCCTACCTTCTGCTTTAGTTTTCACTGTGTTATATGAGTAGGTAATGACTTATGACCAAACTGCTGTCCGCAAGTTTTAAATCTTTAGTCTATTAATTGGCCTCATAATTTTTCCGACTGTTTAATCCTAAGCACGTGTTTGTTTAGAAATTTTGTCTCCCAACTAAAAGTAGTTGTATAGTGCACACTGCAGTTCTACAGTAGGTTAAAGCTATGTATCCTATGCATTCTTTGCAGTATAAATTCACTCAATTTACTTAAGATACTATTTATTTTAAACATAGATGAAGCCGCGGGCACAGCAGTACTACGTATCTCTTAACTTTAATAAACGAGCTACATATTTGTAAAGAGAATTTGATTGCACGAGAAAAGCGAAGCGTGCGAAAAGTGGATAGTAAGATCTGAGTACAGTAAGCAGTCCTTACTGTACTTGTAAGAATAATCTACCTACTACTTATTCAATGCAAATAAATAATCTTTAATCAATCCCTTTTAGACAAGTCTTTATTCACGCGGACGACGTCGCGGGCACAGCTAGTTAGATATAAAACTGTCTTTAGGTGATAATAATAAGTATCCTTATTCTTAGTTCTTAATGCGAACTTTCTTACAAGTAGTTAGATACTTTCACCTATAAATCCGAGCCTAACGTCTCTAATGTACTTATTACTTATGCACATTATGGTCACCTAATTTGAGTTAAGACGGGACGGGAATCGGGATGGGTATCATTTTATCCTTTCTTTGTTATGAATGCTTGTTAACATATCCTAGCGCCTTTGCCAGAGTGGACAAAATAAGATCCATTAAAATCATCCGATTCCACACTACACTTCCTATTAGGGATGTCAGAGATACAAAATTATATAAAATAAAATATTATACAAGTTTCCTAAATACGTTTCCTATCTTTCCTTTTATACCGGCTCTAATGAAACAATGAACAGTTAATTTCGGTTACCGCAAAAGAATAAGCGGAAAATTGAATACCGTAAATTCAATTTCCATCAAGCACGACGAGAAGTACTTGGTTTTAATTATACCGGTAACACAAATAGTTTTATGGAGGAAATACATTAAAAATGTTACGCTTTTGATTGAGGAACTCAATTCAGAAATTAATTTGCTGATTTTAACAATGGATATAGGGAAGATAGTGGTGAATAACATAAAAATAACATTGTGTAATGATAAAAAATAATGCAGATATTGATAATGTATTTCATAAAGTTAAGAAGCAAACGGCAAAGATCACGTGTTTAGAGGTCACTATAAACCTTAGAGCAGACACACACACACACACACACACACACACACATGTATTGACTTGAGTCAGTATACCTTTGATGCTCTAAGTTGTAAACCTAGCATTACAGTAGGGATGGGTATCCGCAAGCCAGCTCGAGTTTTGTTTGCAGTTGTATCAGATCAGATTGCATTGCTACTCCTTAGATCAGAATCAGATAATCGCCTCGAGTTAGTGAGATTGGAATACTCTATCCATTAAAACACAACAAAATTCCTCAGAATATCTACAAATTGAGAAGGACGTAGCAACATATAGATTTCATCACAACGGTTTCTTCTACCTCTCCAGCAGCGGGACATGTAGTTTATGATGAGAAACTACGGACGTGAAAATTGAATTCATTATGATGTGAAGAAATATACAAGATTTCTAGTTTGTAAATGTAACGCTAAAGATCAACTTAAAAGGCCATACTATTGACAAGTGGCTTCTAGGCGTTTATAATGATATCCTACGATTCGCCTACGCCTCTTAACATGCCAAAAAGAGCCATAATCATTAGACAGTGGGTAATAAATAGGCGGTTTTCCATTCGCCTCCAATTCACAGCCTCATATAAGGCGTGTTGTCATTTGTATACTGTGTGAATATTTACATGGAACATTATGTGAATGATAATTTTGTAGCTAAATTTTGTAGCGGTGTAACTGACAACGGTATGGCTTTTACTACCTACTGTCTTTATTTTATTTCCCACAACCTTTACTAGAGCATCATATCCAGATTTAAATTTGGCAACATTTTTAACAAAAGATTTTAGGTTTTTCTAAAAATATTTGGGAACAATCACGGAGTTCCAAACGCACACTCAACAATGATGGAATAATGATTATACGATCTAAGGATTCCACTTCATGCAAATAAATGTCATCGATATATCTTAGGGGTTTGTGTTACATTTACGTTATTAGAAACAAACAGGTTTATAAAAATTATAATTGAAGTACTTATCAAAAAACAAATAAAATTACTCTCTTACATAAGACAAACTCAGAAGTCGTTAATACTCGTAGGTCTCCTGAATAGGCTCTTTCAAGAGCTCTCTGACGTTGGCCAAAACATTTTAAGCGTTGCGGATGGCAATCTCTGATTGGGTCTTAAGCTGTCGTCCAAAGGCAAGATTTGGGAATGCAACCCTAACACTACGGAAGACGTCAAATGTAAGATCAAAACCCACAACAGAGTGACTTGTTACAAACAGACATTTTGTGGCTATTTACGCAGCATTCTCTGATGACGTGGGCGGACCGGCATATGTTAAGTAGGAAGTGTGGCCCTAAACAGAGTTAATTATTGTCGAGGTATTTCACTTTGAGCAGTGAAGGGAGCGCTTGTTCTTGGTACGTACTTGAACGAGACAACACTTTGATATAATGAGAATCTAGGGAAGATTTTGACATAGGTAATAAGAAACTATATAAATAAGTACAATGATATGACGCTAAGTCTACTACCAGGTAACCTACCAACATTTTTTTTTTGTTATTAATGATGAAGAAATTAGGTAGGTATTAGCTTTAGTAATACTACTTATGTCAAGTAACTACAGATAATATTCGTTCCACAAACAATAGGGTAAGTAGGTATCTAAATGTTCAACGTTTCAAACCTAAAGCGCAACTGTAAATCAAAGCGCGATTTCGATCCGGAAGAAAATATAAATTGGTACATCATTATCTGCATCTGTCAGTCGCAATCCCAGAACA
Organism: Pyrgus malvae; assembly: GCA_911387765.1. Lineage (NCBI taxonomy): Eukaryota > Metazoa > Arthropoda > Insecta > Lepidoptera > Hesperiidae > Pyrgus > Pyrgus malvae. Next base: position 24,460,318 of record OU426953.1, read on the forward strand.
ATAGTTAGTTGAACTCGTAATTTCTACGATTCTTATCTCGAGACGAATGCCTTTGGAGATAGCCGTTCGATAGTAGGGATCATTCTTTGTACAGGCAACCTACTTTTGCGAATTGTCAGGGCTTATTACGAAACTCGAAGTTGTTTTAGATTAGCAGTGTCGACCTGAAATATTGTGTTAAAGTTTGTTAATGTATCACTGGTTTGAATTCACGAAATGGGTTTGTTAAGAACAAAGAGTTTGGAAGTTTTCGGTTTTCAGAAATTTTTTCACTACAGTTATAAGTTATAAATAATCCATAGTACTTACGTTAAACATAAAGAAATTTATTTTATAAACACTATTATTATTAGGGATAGCACCCGTTTTAATGGCCCTGATATTGTTTAAACTTTTTAAGCAAGATCGCAGTAGCGAGATAAAAATAAGTTAAAAGTGAAATCATGGGACTTAAAACAAACTTCACAAGCAATTATGAAGCTTTGAAATAGATATTGACTTTAAGATGAATATTGACAACATGCATAACTTTTACTTGGTTGGTAATGAATAAAAATCAGGTTGATTTTAATTTGAAATATCTGACTCAGACAAACGACCTCGTGAAAAGTAAAGTATGCTATTCACTTTTAATAATGTGCATAAGAACTCGTATAATGATGCAATTTAAATAAAAATAAAACGTTTATAAAGAGAATAATGTAATTATTTATAAATTGTTTTCTTTTAATTAGCTTTTGAGTAAATAATACTACAGAAATGTTATATACCCGTAGTATTTCTTATAAAAACAACCCTAAACGGTTGATGTTCAGTATTTTGTTATCTGATTTGAGGGAGTTATCTAATGGATCTGCTAATTATTTAACATCACGCGTTCAATGTTAACAATGGCATTTGATCATGACCGTCAATGCGCGATTGTGTTTTTCGTTTTTTTGCCCGACTTCTCTCCCGAAAAATCTCTGTATTTGTAATATTCTTACTTACCATTACTTTTCTTTATTTTTCTGTATCTTTTGCAATTCGTTCGTTGATAAATAATAATTCTAAATTCGCATGCTTTGTGTAAATTTGAATTTAGCATAGCTGTTTCCAAATTTCGAACTTCCCATACTGTACCTGAAGTACATACCTGATTTTAATATAAGCAGTCGGTTCTCATGAAATATAACCAATGTTAAGAGGTTCACAGTTTTTTCTAACTTCCATTTCGGACAAGTGTCATATTGAATGATGGCTACTCAGAATACTGTGTTTGCCCTTCGATCTCTAATGGGTTTTTTACCTGCCAGGTTCAAATCTGTACCGGTTTCCACAAGGTTGTCCCGGCAGTTTTTGTAAGATTAGAACACACTTAACAAATCGTTCGGCACTTTGATTCATACACTTGATCCAATTTTAACGACGCGTGGGTTCCTGACATCATTAAAATCGGAATAAATTTGCATTTCATTAGTTAAACAGATTGGTTGATTTCAGAATTACACTTATCTCGACTATTTGCGACTGTCCTCAGCTTGTAAGGAAGATATAATAGACTGCCTACTTAACTGCCTACAATAATAGACTGCCTATACAAAAAATAGTACGTAGTTTTTTTTTTACTTCACTCAATTTTATTTTTAGCTCAGTTTAATTGAATATTTCTTTCGCAATATTTTGGTTTCGTAGTAGGAGGTAAGGTATATATTTTTGTATTATTTCAATAAAAGAAGAGTTGTAAAAGAAAATATTTAAACTATTAAGATCCCTAAAATTTTTTGTGCTTATATGTACTATTATTTCTAACAGAATATTTTTTGAGCAATATTTTGATTGCGTTGCAGGAGGTATATTGTAAGCAGTTTTTGTAATGTTTCTTATCTCTAAACTAAGTTTTTTATATTGACCTTACCTTTATTTCTAGATGATTCGACAGATCATTACTTAGAATAGAATTGACGTAATCCACTATAATCATCTGGGGTTATTGACTGAGAAAACGTCTCTCATCATCACTAAATCATATTAACCATTTGTCATGTGGGTATAATAAAAAAGAATTGTTATTCTATAGTAGACACAATTCGAAGACTATTGAAATAATTTTTCAAAAATAAAATTTTAGACAAATATTATGGATACAGACTGAGGTCTTGTTCAATAACCTACTTAATACAAGCGTAATAAAACTGTAACATTAGTTGCTCAATGCGCCTCACCAGGTGGTTTTATCACTTGATACTTTTGTAGCAACTCACACATTGGAATAGAAAGAAGAGAATAGTTATAATAAAATGTTTTTCATCTCGTTTAACATTGCAGATACTTGATCATAGAAACTAGCTAGACGGGAGGTACACTACATAGGTAACATGGCTGCAACCCTTTTTTACGTCCCACTGCTGGGCACGGGTCTCTCCCCATTATTGCGAAGATCTGGAGCTTACTCCACCACGCTGCTCCAATGCGGGTTGGTGGAGATGCGGGTTAGTGGCCAACCCGCTGTCGGATGTTTTCAAACCGCCCGTAAGGCCTCCGAGAAAGTTTAACGACTGTTATCTATCGACAACAACCGGGAGCAACGGCTTAACGTGCCTTCCGAAGCATGCAAACGCGCATGAAATTTTTTGCCACTAGCGGTCACTCATCTCACACCCTACCGCGCCCATTTGGCTTAGTCGCATAGATCGCTTGCATTGCTCTACCAAGCTACCTGCCTCTACCAAGGTTTGGGGCAGAGAAGTATTAACATTGTATCGATTACTGCTGTAAAATATTTCTATTCTGTTTCGGTACAAAGATGCGGTTGACGGCCAGACATTATGTATGTGAGCCGACCATCTTAAGTAGCAGCGTAACAGCATACAACTTTAATAAATAGCTATAACAAGGGGCCTTACATGCTCGTCCGTCCTGCTAGTCCATTCAAATAAGTTAACCACAGAATGCCAACGTTTATGACACTTGTGTCTATTAGCATACGATGTTACTGTACGAGTCAAAAATTAGAGATGCGCCGAATGTTCGGCCGAATATTCGTATTCGGTACATTCGGCATATTTTGTCATGTTCGTATTCGGCCGAATGTTCGGTTGATTTGCAGAATAATTACCGAATATTTACATTTTTTTTAATATTTAAAAGGTGATTTAATTAAACAGTAAGGTTAACTACGAGTAAATAGTGTGGTTTATTCCGAAAGTTGTACATAGTTTTTTCGTAAATGAAAGAAATCTACTTCTTGTACCAATTATTTATTGTAAAATAAGGAAGATTTACTTTTTTTATTAGAGATTTTTAATAAAAATAAAATAAATTACCGTTCATTAGTACCTAATTACCCCTTACCAAAAATGTGATAAAATAATTAAATTCCAACACCGAAAAGCATGATCATTGATCAATCATTGCACGACACTCGTGAGAATCGATAGTAAATATGATTACCCTCGATATTAACTGTAACGGGTTGTCGAGTACTTCAAGTGGTCCGCTATCAGCTGTTGACGGCCGGTCTCGCAGGCACTAGGGCACTTTCTAGTTAGGCCCGATTATTGATATCGTATCGATTTATACTTATCTGTTGCGCTGAGAGCGAAAAAGAATCGTTCGGCAGAGAAGTACCTACCTATTACCTACTGTTGCATCGATGTCTGTCGTCGTTTTGTTTAATTTGAATGCCGTAGCAGACGAGCATGCAGGCTACGTGGTGTTAAGTGGTCGCTGCAGCCAATGGACACACGACCTCAAGCAAGCCTCAGTCTTGCCTGTGGTCGTATGCAGGGTGATGGTCGCCTCATGTACGTCTGGGCAAAATTTAAAGCCTTCTCTGCCAGTCAACCCTTTATTTTTGTATCGGAGGGAAACCTTCAAAATGTACCCGGCTCCTTGAGAGAGGATACCGGGTTATGTGGGATTTGTACCGCACTAAAACCCCCTCGGTGGCCTTCCTCTGTGCTTGGGGAGGACTCCGGGATCTCCAGTGGAACGCACATGTTCAGTGGAAGGCCCATCTTCGGGAGAGCAAATGTGCTCTCCTCCACCTGCCGATTCTTAGGGCGGCATACGGCCACGTTCACATCGCCGCCCTTCCCGGGGCTGCTGGCTGGACGGATCAAGCTCCCACTCTCACCGCCCACAACTCCGGAAGCCCTCATTTAGCCGCCTCTTACGATCAGGCAGTGGATACCATAGCTTTATTCTTAATCCCGAAGCTACTGGGACTGTACCAGTTAACCCTGTCTGACAGTGAGAAACATAACGTTACTACACAACCGAAACACAATAAAATTGTTTTACGACAGAAGTTGGTGCAGGCACAATACAAGGAGCGCCTGCCTTTCTAGAGCAGGTCTCCCGAATAGCATCACATTTAGTTGACAGGGGACAACAAACCAACTTAACATCAGTACCTGATGTGCTCCCGAAAAATCAAGAATTTAAGTCTGAATAGATATGATTTTTTTTAATTACGTGAAATGTTAAAACAACATTCCTTTGAGAATTTTTGATGTAACTGTGATCACCAAGTCCCTTAATAAGTTGAGCCTTTTAAAATGTGTTAATTGGTTTCTCTGCTTTCAAGTAAAACGATGATTACAATTTTGCACACTTAAAAGTCCAAGAATCATTAAAAAAGCGGATCCGGAACGTTCAATATGTACTGATGTTGTTCATGTACTGTATTGTTATTGTCATAAGACTGATAATGACTAGCAAGCTGTAATGATGAGTGTAATCACGAAGAAATAACGTAAAATGTATAGTCTTTATTACGAGTTGATAAGGTTTGATCTCGCCTGATCGAACAGATATACATTGCATGTGCAACGGCGACACACTGTAAGTGGATCCGTTTGTCACGCTAATACGAGACTTACGCTAGAAACAAACAAATGGTCGCGACGTTCAGTTTTATGGTTCGAAGTACCGTTTTTACTGTGGTAAAGTATATTATCTGTGTTGGATATCTTAGAACATATTCAGTTTTATAAACTTGTCGTAGTTATGATTACTTTTTATAACAAAAATTAAAAATTAAAAAGCATTAATGCGCTATAAGCATGAGTCATGCTGCATGACGAGTTTAAAATTTCTGTTCTCGGTATCCACGACACATGGTATATCAATCCTACAGTGGGCCTATGATTGTGAATCGTTATTTATTAAGCTTAAGAATTTGCAAATGGAGAAGTATACTACGAACAGCAGCAAACGACAACAAGGATAATCACTCTCTTTTAGACATTGCTTGTCTCATTGACAAGAGCGAACAATTCTTCATTCACGTCGCATGGGTGCTACGGATAGATTGTTTTTTTTACGGAGATACTTTGAGGGTTGAAGAGTGACATAGGTTACTTTTATCCGAAAAAAATATAACAATCCTATGGAGGAAAACATGTAGTCCACGCGGGTAAAGCCACAAGCAGAAAGCTAATTAAAAAGAAAATTAACCATTTGCGTAAAAAATGACCTACCCAATATTTTGTTTCTATCGTTTTCATTTTAGTGTTAGGTTACATGTACAATGGAACTGTTTGAAATTCAAATACACGTTAGCTTCGGATTAAGTGTCAGTACGGATAACGAATTTTGATCTGAGACACCTGAACTCCAGGCAGTTTTAAGAACTGTCCAAGTAACTAACGCAACAGTAAAGTATTCAGTATAGGCTGAGTATAGGCACTTTCGTTTTAAAGTAACGAAGACGTAAGTCGAAAGTTTAGTTCGAAAAACTACCTTGATTAAGTACTCGGTGTACATTAATAGTGGGAATGACCCATATTATATCGTATTAATGTTACAGACGCGCACAGGTCTGCTCTCGAAATCGAGAGTGATTTAGGTCATATTCCACCACGCTGGTCAAGTGCGGGTAGCTGAACTACTTGAATATTGTATTCGTGTTATAATAACTCGCACTCATAGTCGTAGTACAGGGTAGCTTACACAGAGTGTAGATATGTAAGCTACCCTGTACCAGTAAGTGCCTACAGGTCTGGGTTAGGTTAGGCACCACTGTACCCAGTGTGTGCCTAACCCAGACCGAGAATAGAAACTGACACTCAACATTCCAATCCTACTTCGACGGGACTCGAACTCGGGACCCCCGACCGGCAGTGCGGCATGGTTACAGTTGCGCGTGCCACATGGATCTTCTAATCTAATAAGTACTACTCGGTCAAGTTAACATGACACCTGGAAGGCTATTCTGTACGGCTGCATCCGAGACTTCGTGAATTTTCGGGCCTCATTTTTGATTAACACTGACGAAATTCCTGCAATATTATACATTAAGTAGCTTAATGTTACTTATCAATGACAACGCTAATATATAAATTCATGAAAAAAAATACTGTTTAAATATAACAAAAATTATTCCGAAAAATTTAGAACTTATGGACGGATGCATACAGAATAGCCTCCCAGGTGTCATGTTAACTTGACCGAGAAGTAACGGTCAGGCCATGGCTACTATAAGAGATTTGCGTGTACATCAATGCATTCCAGATAGCGAGCAGCCTTCCGATGCCGCAAGTCCCATCCCGATAACACCCTCGGTGTATTATTCCCAGCGGATGCTCCCTAGGGAGCACCGCTAGCACCTCACTTAGCCCTCGCTAGTGAGGTCGCATCAGATGAAGGCTTAGAGGCCCCCGGGCCAAAGCCAACAAGGTGGTGTTTAGTGGGTAAGGCACGTAGGTTATAGTGAGTCCCACATATCCAACACAGCCGGCTGCGTTGGAATGCATGAGCATTCACCACCTCCCGCGTATCTCCGGAGGGTCGCCCTTTTCCATCTTCTGGGCCCAAAAAAAAAACAGTGCATTGTGTTTTGGCACTAGAATGCAGCATCGGAATCGCGCGATTTCGGATGCTGAATCGCGCCGATCACCGATACAGGGGCCCTACTCTAAACGGTATCGTCCGAAGTATCGTGTATTTTTAAGCGATCATTTTGTAAAAGTTTGAAGGATTATAAAAGATTATATATCCTAAATAGCTTTATATTGTCGACAACTTTACTATAGAGTCATATATCCACAAATACGGAGGTCAAAAAAGGTTCGAAAATGTGCTGAAAAATATGCGAATCTTCGGACTTCGGCGTTTAGAGTAGAGCCCCAGGGCCGGCCGGCCGATGTAGACCGGGTAGCTATGGTTCAGCCGTAACTAAACTTGTAAATAATAACTAGCTTGTTTGATGATAAGAAATTCTATCAAACATTTTCATTCACTGCAACAAAGTTGCGTGCGTTGTTTCAGGTCGCAGACCGTCGTGGAGCGAAGTGGAACAGTACCATATACGGTGCCGATATTGAAACATAATAATATACATAAGCCCGCTGTTTGACACTCGAGGGATCGTTAATCTTAAATTGACACGGAACCCAGATCGGAGGCTTGTTCGCGGATTAATTAGGCGGCGGCTTTTGAGTCTAGTGTCGATCTAAATTACGTTGGGCATGTTGCTGAATACAAGTGCCTGCTTGTTAGGTAGTGGCTGTCTAGAAATGGATCTGAAATGTTGTGGCTTGGTTGCTAGACAGAAGCTGTGACCTCGACAATATTTGTATTTTTGTACACAGAAAGGTACACGAGGTACAGCAACCATTGAATTTCTGTCTCCATATGTGTGAGTACCTTCATCATCCACCTATGTAAGTACTAAGTAAACAAAAAAAGGACTCTCGTCTTCTGTGTAACTCCGCGCAATTCCTGAAGATTTCAGAAATTAATAGGATATCAGAGCAATCCGTCGATTCCAACGAAAGCGGTACAAAGTGCTAATCGGGACGCAAGGGAATCCCGACTCTATTTTCAATAGGCAGATTTTTTTAAATACATAAACCGAACAAGAAGGTAGACAGGCTGCGTGATATAAAGCGGTTATCGTCGCTTATGGACACGAGCACTTCCCATGAGCATTGCCGACTTTGAAGGAGAGCTTATTTAAAGCTTTCTTGAAGACTTTCCACTGGAAATGCATCAGCTGGAAGGTTTTCACACAGTTTACAAGTCCGTGGCAAAAAGTAATGTGAAAAGCCTTAGTGGTGAGAATGCAGTCGAGCATTTTTACAAGTTCCTGAAACTTTCCGAGAATGAAGAGAAATTGATGCTTTACTTCCCTTTCGTTCTATATGTAAATTAATCTATTATTCTATAGAATGCTCTAACCTTTGTTATCTAGAATCAATCATGCCCCTCAGAGCAATAAGAGATACGAGTAGGTAAATAACAGACAACTTAATCTCACTTTCACGGCGTGACTCACTATAGCGACGTGTCACTAAGATTGATTTCAATTAAAAGAATTGGAAAGTATCCACGTTGAACGCACATTGAAAGCTACTGTTACATATATTGATTACAATAAGTCTTTCTCGACGCACGACTTAAATAACCGGTTTAGTTAATGATAGTGAAATAAAAATGAAAAATATCAACTAGCTTTGGAAATTACCAAATTTTTATAAGGACAGTAGTTTTTTTTTGTCTTGGCATTGTGTCTTAAACTCATCTGTATAATATCTGAACTAATCATTCAGTCTCACGCGATAATGTCTGACAAGTTTAAATTTCTTCTAAGACGTTAGTAGTCTTTGAGCTTTTATCCTATCTCTAAGCTAACGTCGAATTAGGTTTACAGTCAATGATAAATAATAATAGTTAAAGGTTACATTACACTCGATTGACCCAATCTAAAAATTTCCTTCTGAAATCTGACACAAGGCAATTTGCCGTCATAAATGCTTCAGCTGTTTCGCTATGTTGACGTATGTATGTCGATGTCGCGCATTTTATCAAAGGCCCCAAAGTATATACCTACTTTACTTGTTTTCGCTCAATACAAATTCAATCCTATCAATGATATCAAAAGAATTGACAATACTTGTGTCACTGGTGAACCAAACACGAGTTTTATTAATAGTAGCTGTCATTCATTATGTATGTGGAGTAGACAAATGCCGCAGTTAATTGATTTACTTTTATCGAACCTGTCTACGTATTTTTCTTCCTACGGTCAGCTTAGAATCGGTATTGGTATTATTTATAACTTAACACCATACCAAGATCAGACACGCCAATGTTAGTGAATAAGGGCCATCCTTTGTACTAAAAGGGCATACAATCTAGTACCCTGTTAGGTTATTAGTACCGTAAGAGGTGACTAAAGAGGACCTGCGCTTTTGGTATCACTTAGCTGGCAATAAATCCTCAACACCGTTAGGGAGAAATTGAGTAGGAAATTGTATAACATCGTTTCGCCTTGACTTTTAGGTTCTTACTTAATATATATACGACTTGGGGAACAGTTTCCTTAAGTTTATTATTTGGTTTGAAAATAAAGACCACTGTAGGCTCTATACGATCAACAACTTTCTAAAAATCAAGCTAAGTTACAAAAAATGAAAAACGACACAATTTAATTGAATGGTTTATCTATTTTAACCTGTTGATAGTGATTTTGGTATAAACGACACAATTTTATTGAATGCAATGGTTTATCTATTTTAACCTGTTGATAGTAATTTTGGTATTCTATTCAATGGGAAGGCTGTTTCGAAGAGGTACTTCGTTCGTCATTTTATTTTAAATTTCTAACAAAAGGCTTCATCATGTGCGCATGGTATCATTGCCACGGCATTTCCCATGGCATTACCGACTTTGAAGAGAAGCTCATGTTACCTCTACGCCTTCTAAATCCACTGGAGATTTCAAGTGATCTTCAGAAATTATGTAGGTGGGCTGGATTCTAGTAACCTTAGGCGGAAGGTAGTTGTACAGCTTACTTGCGCTTGACAGAAACGACCGCATAATGTAATAAGATACCAAATGTGAAATGTCTGGCTAATGTTTAAGCGATAAAAACTCTTGACTTCAAAGATAGTGACGGTACCTATGCATGTGATCCCATGCGGGTTGGCACAAACCCTTATCTCCACCAAACCGCATTGCAGCAGACTGGTGGCGTGAACGAATGTTAGGAATCAACTTCGGTGGTTGAATAAAAAATGTGACGATGTAGGGGAAAACGCCTATAAAAGCGAGGCTTCCTCTATGGAGCGGGCATTATAACGTTGATACTGGTAGGGGCAGTAACTTTGCCCTTTTGCGTACTGAAATTGTGTATTTGTGCTTACATTTCATTGTAGTTGTATACGAAAATGTTAATTAAAAACCTTAAATCGTTACTTTCAAATTGTATAAAAAGCTTTGTGAATTAAATGGTGATTCAAATATTCCGCTTCTGGTTTTTATTTCTAAAACGTAAGAGTAAAATTGAAGTCTTTCTCCATAACTGCTAAAAGACTGATCCATATAAAAGCCGGATACCCTTAATAAACTAAAAACTGTTTATTACTTACATTATAATATTATCAAGTACCTACGTAAAACGCTGATAAGATTTAGGCTGAACGGATAATACTCGCCAGCGAGTAATCCTTGATAAGGACGTAATTCCACAATTACGATCATATCGTACTTAAAATTCCTACTTGAGAAGCAATTTTGGAATTTATATCCATACATACTCTGATAAGCTAGCGCATGAAGCATGCCGATCTATGGTCATAAATTTTTTATTGCTAGTGCCAACTTGGAGCGATAGTAAATGTAGCTACCTAGGTACCTACTAAAAGTTTGATGTCGTTTCCTGTTTTGTGAATACTAATATAATAACTCTCCACTCCACCAACCCGCATTGGAGCAGCGTGGTGGAGTAAGCTCCAGGCCTCCCCAATAATGGGAAGAGACCCGTGCCCAGCAGTGGGATGCTAAAAGGATTGTAGCCAATATAATAAAGAGGAAATATTTGTTTGCATTAAATAGTCTCCGAAACTAAGTACTGTTAAGATTTGAAAAAACATTTTTCTCTTAAAATTACATTATTACATTATCCGTTATGAACATAGGCTATATTTTCAAAAAAGTTCGGGACTCGTATGGAAACTTCGATAAAGTAACAGAACGTGTGAGCAAATACAATTATCTGCAAAAGGCACGTTATGCAAGAAAACACACAAACAAAAAAAAAGAGTGTGTACTTATGTACACGCGTTAGGAATTATACTTCTTTGGAGTATGGAAATATTTAAAATACTCAAATGAGTAGTAATCGACGATAAATATTAAAATCACTCAAACATATTATGTTTAATTAAAACGTTTTATTAAATTAATATTCAAAATTAATTATTCATGAATACTACTCGTATATTTCACATCACTGGCTTGACTGTTTTATGAATATATATCCACTATATAGTATGGACACTAAGTGCTGTAACTATATACAGTATTGATATTATTAATATTCTGTGGCTAACTTCATCATGTCGTTCCTGCACGCGCAGTTCACAAATTCACTCTCATCCAAACGCGCCAAAAGAAGTATAATTTCAAAAAATATGCAACAATGGATCCTGGTACCATAAAATCCCAGTCGAATCCTTCAAAGCTCTTCCTATAAAAACTTAGTAAACCCTGTACGGCACAAAACCTCGTATGAGAAAACGTGACCCGTGCCCCAAAGATATAAAATGGTTGATTACGTTGATGATTTTTACATCTACTATATAAGTATATGGTGCAATAAAATGTTACGATGCCATAAATATGTTGTTGAAAGATGGAGTGATAGGCACTTAAAATTACCTTAATTAGCGACTACGTAAACATCAATTGCGTGACATGCAGTAACTATTATATTATTATACCACTTCCACGCGCTTCCCATTGCCACTCAGGTGGCAAATGATCAATACGAGTATGAGCAGAGCATGGACATTCCACAAGCGCCAATTCCCGCCCATCACACAAACGTCCAAATAGACTTTAATATTGTTATGTATAATAATATTGGAAAGTATTATTTGGGGTACACGTACAAGCACAGCATAAAGAGCTCCTTTCTTAGACAGTGGGTAACTCGGCCCAATTTTAGAAATTTGAACAAATAACTGCGCTGATCGCTAGGGTTGGTGCCTACAAAAAGTAAAGCGTCTGATTGTGTGTATTTTTTTCTTTTATGTAGTATTTAATTTAGAAATAGAACATGGTAGATGCCTTTATTTAAATAGGTCAAGCAAGATAACCTTATGGCACGGTTAGCTACAGCGTAAATATTTGAATACACGAGCACGAGGCTCATGGAAAGAGGTAACTGTTGGATAGATATAAACTCTTAAGGTATATGAAACCGGTAGGTTTAATATCTGAAATGGAAAAAAATTTACAAAGTTCTACATATATTTTAGTACGTACCTTTTTACTTAGAAAAACTTTTCGACAAATTTCTACAACCTATTTACTAAACAAAAAACGCGTTTTTACATAGGTGGTGGTGGTGAGTTACTAACGTCTATGTTAATTTTACAGAAGATGGATTACCTATTCCAATTAAAGTTGCGAATGTTAGTTTGTTCTTTTAAATTATGTTATTTTAAAATATTTTGTACGCATTTATTATAGTTTTTACAGCTGTAAAGATAAGGACATAAGTTTTAAAACAAGAGTAAGGGACAGATACAAATTACCGATATAAGTTTTACTTCTGATCTAGAAACATAGCTCCAGGACGATGCAATTCAAAATATCATTACACCAAGTAAAAAGATAAATTATATTGAAGAGGCCGTTCAACATATCGCGTTACAGCGAGTCGAGTGACAAACCAGTGTTCTGCGCAGTAATTACATCCACCAATTACCGGCCGCTTGCTATATCCGGCTGTCTAAGGGCTGCGTAGGGCTGCCACGCTGGGCAATTGCTGGACATCAAATAAAACCGTATAGAATTTACTTTTTATATACTAGGTATAGTTCAATAATCTCACTAGTCTGTATAATAATATAGACCACATTAAGCCTCTCGATTACATTAGGGAATCTGTGCCCAGTTGTAAAAAGGGTTGAAAGAATATCGCGCACTGAGGGTTCCGTAAAATATTTTTAATATATGATGTAACTAAAAATGTACGGTTTTCGCAATTTTTCCTTTATCTGTGCTATAAGACGTTGCTTCGTACGGTTCATGGTCGATGCGGCATAAACGGCTGTCTTTTGATCGCGGACTCAGGTCCGCAGTCCGCAACACTGTCAGCAGTGGACCTGAGTATTTGATATAAATTCCATTATGATAACTCCTGAGAAAAAGGGTCTTGACAGACAGACAGACGGACGTTTATCGTTTTAAATCGTTTATTTCATGTAATTAAAACGGACGGACATTAAAGTGATCCTATAAGGGTTCCGTTTTTTCCTTTCGAGGTACGGAACCCTAAAAAGTGACAATAGAGTATATCTGAGTTAAAAAATTTAAAATAAAGTTTACACTGATGGAACTCATCAGTTAGCTACTTAGTTAAGTAGGTACCACAATTTATTGTAGGAACTGTAAAAGTATGTATGTAATATAATATATTACGTAAAAGTATGTATGTATGTATGTAAAAGTATGTATGTAATATAATATATTACATACATACTTTTACAGTTCCTATACATATTATGTAGGTAAGCGATATATTTGTATATGACAACAACTTAGTAAACCAACCAATACACTACTTTAGTTTTCAAAGTCAGTCAGTCAAGTCAGTCAATAAAAAATAAGTAGTGGCGTGTGCCAGCCCTAGCTTACCCTTTTAAGTACGGTAACGTGACATAATATCTTGCTTAGGACTTGCTACCTATTAGGTCAGGTCTAGTGAGAAAAAAGTACTTCACGTTTTAGTGTCGATGGAAGTAGACAAACTAATCAGTTAGGTAGTAAGCAAAGGAGTAAAGCGTGAAGGAAGACATCAATATTATGGAATGTATCAATACTTTGTTCCTTAAAAGCTATTTTTTTATTTATTTGAATGGATTAGCAGTCAAGCATGCAGACCACGAGGTGTTAAGTGGTCCATGGACTACACATCTATCTATCATCTACCTATAACCTCAAGCAAGCATAGGTAAGTCTTGTCTGATGTCGTGTGCAGTTGCGCTGCTACTCCGGAGGCTGGTGGTCGCCTCATGTAAGTGTGGCCGGCAACTGCACCGAAACACAATAAAATTGCTCACTGTAGAAGTGGGTGCAGCGGCGGTACTTCCCCGGACGAACCATAATAGTTCTACCACCTACATGTTATTATGATAAGCTATCTATCTGCCAAGTTTCATTCAAAGTTGAAAACAGTTCGCTAGTATTGTATGATAAAATACAAGCAAGCATTCATGATGATTGACGACTCGGATGGCGCAGCGTTTGCCATACCGATCAAAGACACCGGGTTCGATTCACAGCGGAGTGTGTTTTGGTCTTTATGACTGTCCGTTGTACCCAAAACACTGGGAATCCTGACAGTAGGCTATCCATCCAACAAAATTTAAGTTTATTACGTTCGAATGTTTTAACTCTTTTCCTTGCATTGAAAATTGTTACCGGCAATCGTAATCAACTCGGAGAGAGGTTGCAAAACAGAAATAGAGTCAGCAATATCTACAATTAATTAGTAATTTCAATATCACGCTAGAACATCACAATTTCTCGTAGCCTGTAATCAGACTTTACCTCAAACGGAAATGTCTGTACATATGCGTTATTGGCCTTATCCCACGGGATATACGAGATATGGGATTACGGTGCGAGCCAGGTTTATTACTGATATCTTGGATATCCTGCACAGGAGTACTTTAATCGAACCCGAGTAGTACATGTATAGCCGTCGACGATTTACGTAATTGCCAAAGGATACATTATGCCTTCCTTAGTAGTCGAATTATAACCTACCTGAGTTATCTAAATCTATACTAATATTATAAAGAGGAAAGATTTGTATTTTTGTATGTTTGTGATGTATAAACTCAAAAACTACTGTTCCGATATCAAAAATTCTTTCACAATTGGAAAGCTACATTCACCCTGAGTAACATAGGCCGCGGGCAAACGCTTCATTCCTACGTGAAAACGGGTAATAGGGTCAACGCGGTTGAAGCATCAAGCAACTGGCTAAACGCCTATGATTTTAATATAGCAATGAAGCCTGGAATAGCACATAGGCTATTTTTTATCCTACGGGGACCCATTAAACGGGTCCACGCGGGCGAAACCGCTGGAGGAAGGCTATGTGGTATGTGGTATAAGAAGATATTTATCGTATTTCGGAGCGCACGTTTAGCAGTCGGTCCCAGTCGCCATCATTAGATATAGCAGTCGTTAAACTTTTTCGGAGGCCTTACTTGAGGTTTGAAAGCATCCGAAATTAATAGGCAATTCTTCAATTAAGATCTCAAATAAACGAATAAGACAGATACTATTATAGCGTTGAGACAAGAATATTTTTCCTTGTGCCTTGTAATAAGGATTGTATGGCGATAATTTATACGTGACCTATTAGCTCAGTTTCAAGGACTGGGTTTTATTATTCACCTTCACGGATAAAAAAAAAACTGTATGTTTTTTCTTAAGAGACAATTTTGGTGTTACTTCGGTGTTATTTTGAATTAGTATTAAATATAACGAAATGAGATGGTAAAAATTAAAAAACCGCCCATGTGCGAGTCGGACTCGCGTACCGAGGGTTCCGTAAAATATTTTTAATATAATTATGATGTAACTAAAAATGTACGGTTTTCGCAATTTTTCCTTTATCTGTGCTATAAGACGTTGCTTCGTACCAAATTTCAAGATTCTGAGTTCACGGGAAGTACCTTGTAGGGTTTTGATTCCCTTGCGAGTGTCGAAAATTTGCGGAAGTTTGCGGTATAAACGGCTGTATCTTTTGATTGCGCTGGCTTATAAGTTTGATTTTTTCACAGCCAAGGGACAGCAAACCTGAGTATTTGATATAAAGTCCAGCTTGATATCTCCATGCGTTTCTAAGAAAAATGATCATGACAGACAGACAGACGGACAACAAAGTGATCCTATTTTTTTTTCAACCTTTTTTTATGTCCCACTGCTGGGCACAGGTCTCCTTCTCATACAATTGAGAGGGATTTAGGCCATAGTCCACCACGCTGGCCAAGTGCGGATTGGTGGACGTAATGCTTTCGAGAAATTATAATTTTCTCTCAGGCATGCACGGCGATGGAGAACATCGTTATAATGAAATATCGCGATATTTTCCATCACCGTGGAGCAGCGATAAATTCGCACATTGCAAATTTCTTTGTCAGAGGTGCGAGCCGCGGTTATTTACCACTCGGCCATCGCTGCTCTAAAAAGTAAGTGATCCTATAATGGTTTCGTTTTTCTCTTTCGAGGTACGGAACTCTAAAAAGGGTAGGTAAGTCAATAGTTATGTTGCTATCCAAAGATTGAATTGCGCCATAGAGGTACAAAAAACAGTAGGTGGTCGAACGATTCAAGTAGGTATAGGTACCATTTCAGATATGAGCAGTCACGAAATAGTTAGGTCTCTACAAAAAAGTAGGTATTTGACCCCACCAATTTGGGTGGTCACTCTGGCGTAAATTGAAAAGAGTTATGAACATAAACCACTGAAAGTCATATGCGGGTTACATAAGACAATCAATTCAGAGGTACCTACATCCTTGATTTAGTTTTAACACTTCTAAAAAAAATTCAATAAATAGGTAAATCTATATGACCTGATGAGAGATAACGATAAGAGATAATAGTACTTAACTAGGTAGGTATTTTTAAATTATTTTTTATTTATTCAGGTGTGCTACTCAAATTGAGGGTCACGCGATTCAGTTACCTATAAAGATATGTATCTACTCTCAACTACTAAGTTACGATCCTACGATATATATTGTTAATCCAAAGATTGAAATGCGCCATAGAGGTACAAAAATACAGTATGTGGTCGAACCATTCAAGTAGGTATAGGTACCATTTCAGATATGAGCAGTCACGAAATAGTTAGGTCTCTACAAAGAAGTAGGTATTTGACCCCACCAATTTGGGTGGTCACTCTGGCGTAAATTGAAAAGAATTATGAACATAAACCACTGAAAGTCATATGCGGGTTACATAAGACAATCAATTCAGAGGTACCTACATCCTTGATTTAGTTTTAACACTTCTAAAAAAAATCAATAAATAAATCTATATGACCTGATGAGAGATAACGATAAGAGATAATAGTACTTAACTAGGTAGGTATTTTTAAATTATTTTTTATTTATTCAGGTGTGCTACTCAAATTGAGGGTCACGCGATTCAGTTACCTATAAAGATATGTATCTACTCGTAACTACTAAGTTACGATCCTACGATATAGGTACATTGTTAATATATAGGACGCGTAAAGCCAAACAAATGCAATAAAATTAGGTCATGTCCACTTGTACTGTTTGTCAATAAGAAAGTTTATAGGTATTATGCAATGATTGCTTTGTGATAATGATAAGTAAATGGATACTTTTACACTACATCTATACCTAGTCAATGGTCACGTAGCCAGGTAGGTAGGTAGAAATTTAAACTCATCATTCAGATATCTATTTCGCCGGGAATCGAACCGGGGACCCTTCGATTGGCAGTTCGGCATGGTACTTATAGCCATTGCGCCACGCAGGTCGTCATTTCAATCATAAATTTAGACCCAAATAGGTATTCCGTCTTAAAAAGGAAATAGTTAATTTTAAAATAATGAGTGACTGAGTATTTTATTTAGATGTGAATAAAATATTAATTGATACGAATTAAAACAATAAGCGTATAATTCATTCTTACTTTAATCTAGGTAGGTACTTTGTAAAAAAACATTATTGAATAATGTAAACGAAAATATTGTATGGCTGCAAGGATTATATCCAATGCCGTGAAACTAATTAATATTTTTTTTTAAATCAAGGAATGGAACCTTTTTGAATATTTGAATATGATAAAAAGTTATCTACTAACTACTACCCCCACAACCATTCGGTAAATAATGAGCAATTCTCCATTTTCTATAGTTAAAAATATTTTTTTACTTAATTTTACAAAGAATTGAATTCAAGCAGTTCAAATTTTCACAGAGTCCACCGAAAGATGATTCTGGTAATCCTACATCGAAAAATGTTACAGGCCTTCCTTTATTACACCTTAAAATACGTTCTCTTTTTTGGACCCAAAAAGGTCATTCTGTTTAGATGATTAGAATTCGTACAAAAATTTTGATCTTTGATCATAAACTTACCACAAAAACCACTATGAAGAAAAAATCCAAATGGGACTCACAGAAAACAAAAACAAGTTTCACACACACATATGCTCGTGTTTTTACACAAATCCACTTATACTATACACAAAACAATCAAACGTTAACCACGTTAAATCCAATTAACGTGTTCGAAAGGTTTTTACGCGGGAGAATTTCGAAACGAAACATACACAACCAACATCGAGCGCTTATCACACGCGACTGAGTGAGTGAGGGAGGGATCGGGAATGAATCGAATGGCCGAGCCGACTGAGTGACATGAACGAAACGATCTAAACTAGTGATGCCCGTCGCGTTACCGAATTTTAAGTTTATAAAGTTACCGATACTCACGCAAAATAAATAACACACCTATTAAGGGGAAAAATCAAAATTGTAACGGATCTGCTATTTGTTTACGTTCGTGCGTAAATACTATAGTCAGTAGATACTTCGATCAGCCATTACCAGACTTATAGGTTGACTTGACTTACTTGTTTTTCGTTAGGGAAATCTTTTGGGATTCTTGAATCCCTGAATCTGGACCTCGATCCAGGGGCGCAGCGCCCCCCTTGCCCCTTGGTACGCCCATGCATATCTAACCAATTTCTTGTGAATTTGTGATTTGTGAATTTTTGGAGCAAGTCCATACTTACGTAAGTACATACTCCATGAGCTATGGAAAAACCTGTAAACACTATAATTAGGGCTATCGTCTCGGGAAAGATTGTCAGAACTTTATAGAGTGCATATGTTTTAAACTGAAACTAAAATAGAACTGAAGGTTTTTATTGTATAATAGTGATTTACGCATTGTTCATTATCACCGTGCATGTCTGAGAGTTATTCAGTATAATAAGTATTAATAGGTATTAATCATATTATTTTTTTCTATCTTTTTTTTATTTGCATACCAACAAAGCCTTTGTTTTTCTAAATTAATGACCTTTAACTCCCCCCCCCCCATCTCCCCCTTAGATCCGTCACTGGGCTGGTGAATAAATATTACGTAGATATTAGTTACATGAAAAGGGATGTTACTTTTCTTTGTCAGACGTGCGCGCTGGAATTCGAACCCTAGCAATTTACGTGAGAGTCTGAGTTCTTAACACTAGGTACGTTATCTGTTACATACGTAACATTAATAAGTAGTACCAATTTGCATTATTTAGGTAGGGCATATTGAACAAGCCTTTGTAACTAAAGCGAGTCACCCACTTTCTTTTGCGATACTTACTACCGCACACACTTATTTGCAGAAATGATAAACGATACTACGAGAAAGGCAAACATTTGCCTCCAAAGGCGATCTCAACTTCGTTAAAAATGTTCACATTGTTCTTATTGTTCCGGAAATAAAGTTTAAAATTGCATGCAATATTTGAAAACGTTCTCGATTTTACGGTGTCCGTTTCCTATTCTTTCATGCATGTGTATTTTTTACGCTGTGCATTACTATTAAGGTTCCGTACCTCACACGAAAGTAAAATAAACCATTTGTTGGATCAATTCGTTAGGTACCCAATTGTTTTTCAAAACTTTCATTCAATACAGATTGTTTTTTGTAACTTGTGGTGGTTTGTAATGGTTAAAATGAATACCAAATCCATAAACTGCAATAGGAGTAGAGGCAGCCCTTCAACCAGATGGACTGATGCTCTAAAGAAGACAGCGGGAAGCCGCTGGAGCAGAAGGCGCAGAACCGGGAGGAGTGGCAAACGTTAGGGGAGGCCTACGTCCAGCAATGGACTATGAAAGGTTGAAATGGTGATGAATGATGATATAAACTGCGAAAAAAAAAATGGAGATCTAAGACAAAATAATCGAAAGATGCGGCCGATTATAGCGAATGTCCCAAAAGAATCAAAACCCAACAGGTTCCCGTTAAACTAGAGCTTTATAATACAATACAATATACAATAAGTACAATAATCGACATTTATTGTTTTTTTTATTTATTATTAATTCATTTCTTATAAAATATGTTAATTATAATTTCAATTTCAATTTTAAAATCTATAGGTTTAAAATTAGGTTTAAGTATGTATTTTTAATTATTGTGTGCCTATTATGGCGGGAATATAGAAGAACAAAATGTTAATATTTATACACCATTAATGTACCTGTATTCCACAATGATTGATTGATTATAATTTAGTAATATAATCAATGAATAACTAATCAAGTACGTATAATATATGTATGTCTTGTTTTATTTTAAGTAGAACTTGTACGGAACCCTCAACGAAACAATGATTCGCACTCATTCGTTTTTAGGATGGATGGATTCGTCATGTCTGTCTGTCTGTCCATCCGTATGTCACAGCCACTTTTTTCCGAAACTATAAGAACTATATAATATATTGAGGTTTCTAATATGATTTTTTTTCTAAAATTGGTTCGAACGAGATCTAGTAAGGATTTTTTTAATACGTCATAAATCGTAAACCGTTTTACGGGACCCTCGGTGCCCGAGTTCGACTCACAGCTGGCCGGTTTTTTAATTTATTTAAATTATGCGTTCGTGCGTTAAAGTTGCGTGTTATGATTTTTCTTAATTTCGCGACGGCTTGTCGCTCGCATCATGCAAAATACAACACTGGTAGCTGATTAAACTGATTATATTGTAAGTTAGATGCAAAAACGTTTACGGATATATGCATCTATGACATGTGACGGTAAAATTACCACGTAGACCCGCGTAGACCGAAGTAGGTAAAAACAGTGGAAGGTTTTGCATAGTTATACAATATACGGTTGTTCAAAGACATGTCACTAATATTATTGAAGATTATGAACTACAAGTTTTGCAAAAACGTAAATTATAATAGTTATTAACTGAAGATGAAACGAACAAATGGACCATGAAACATAGGGTTGCTTGAAAAATGCATGGGGTTGACGTTAGCTAACGAAATGTCACGTGATCACGACCGTTAGCTAATATCAATCCATACAACGCACGGGGTTGACGTTAGCTAACGAAATGTCACGTGATCTCGACCGTTAGCTAATGTCAATCCTATACATTTTTCATTCTATTCTACAATATAATAGTAGATGCCACTTGTCTGGGCCAAAGGTTCTGTAGTCGACGCTTATATTGTTTTTCATATCATATGCATTGAAACAGCGAGTTTTGATCTCTGTTTTGCCAGTCGAAATAAGACAATTTCAAACCAATGCGAATGTGTCAGTCAGAAACAACGTTGTTTCTGCCCGGCACATTCATTTATTTATTATTTACGTCTTTATTTCAAGTCTGTTTTTTATCATTATCATTAACTTTTTGTTTAATCTATCGGTTTATTAAAGTTAGATAGAATTGTTAGATTTCTTATAATCATAGGAGCAACGTAGGTTCACACGAGTACGAGCTTAAGTAGGAAATTGTTTACAAATCATTGGTGTTTCTTTAATACCTTGATATATTACACATAACTTTGTCGTTCATCTAGATTTCTTGATATGCAAAAAGTAAATCGGCAAGGCAATGTGAACTGTTAGCCTGAATGAACATAGACATTAGCATTTGACCTACCGATCAACTAGATGTGAAGTCATGGACCCTACTTACCTATAACATAGCATGTATAACGGGTTAACGCTCTTTACTTTTTTTTATTTGTATATTTCGCATGATGTAAAATATTTTTTCTTTTACTATTTTATTAGTAATGTAACGTTAAAAGTTATATAACCATGAAGCTACTAATAGGTAAACGTAGTCAGGTTTTTAAAAGAAGTTAAGGAAAATGAAAATTTAAAGCGAGAATTTTTTGGATATTTGATTTATCCAATTATCGAGAATAATAATTGTTGGCGATGCACTCTTATATTAATAGGATAGCAATAATATTAAATTGACCTCGACTTGTCACTTTGAAGGTTGAAAAATTGACCCTTTATTTTTATATAACTTAGGTATTTAGGTGATTATCTGCCTCACGTGTAGTATAACGATTATGGATTCTTAGGGGAACATAAAGACGTTGGCTGTGTACTAAACACTACGTGTCCCGAAGGCCTTCTAATTTATGAAACTTTAGTACTAATTTGATTAGTTTTACTGAAAAAAATTATATTTTAGACTGTAGTGTGTGATTCGGGTTACATAATCTTAATAAACATCGAAGTATTTATTTAATTTTTCATTTCATTTCATTTTATTTATTTGCATTGAACACTGATTACATTCAAGGTCTTCTTCTTCTATTATGCCACTAATACAGTTTTGTATTCACCTAAGTTAAAATTTCTAATAAATAATAATTAAATATTGGTATAATTTTTAAATTTTCTTATTTTTCATTAACATTTTTTTAATTTTTATTTTCTATAGTCTTTCACGCAGTGATTTTAATTTGTCAGGAATTTTATTTGTTATTTTGATACATATACCATAGGCATAATTTTTAAATAGTGATGTATGTGTAAATATAATCCCCAAATATTAGAGATAGTTGAAACTACTTTTAACTACCTCTAATATTTGGGGACGCCTTGTATTTCTGGTCTTTAAAAGGGACCATTCTTTTTTAACAATTAAGTATACATACTTTAAAGACTTACATAGTGGCAAGAGTCATAATATTTAATTTCTTAAAAAGCGGTTTGCAAGAGTGATACGGAGCTGCACCTCGGCGCTGTACATTTCTTTGGGCCTTTGGGCTTATAGGAACGCTCGTACCATGTGCGATGAGTTTCCCCACAGGATTAGATCATATCTTAATGTGGGATCTACGTATCCTTAATATGCCGTTAGAGCTGTCTGTATATTTGTTTATTGTCTGAGTCGATTGAGAGCGTAAGTAAATTTATTTACCGAGTTTGCTATTTTCTCAATATGCATCCCCCAACTTAAACCACTATGGGTTATGCCCAGAAAGACAATATTTTTTTTATTATTGATTTTTTTATTCTTTATTGCACCGTTATAAAAGAAAAGTACAAAGGGCGGACTTAATGCCTAATGACATTCTCAGGCAGTACAAATGATACACCTACAATAATTTAAGAGTTTATTTATTATACGGGTGTACATTATGAAAATTCATAGCACAATAGCGAGTATGATTAATTAACTTAATAGATGTAGGTAGATGAAATGTGGACTAACTATTGACCAACCATCCCAAAGTATTTATTAATCTGTTAGCTGTTTTTAATATGTATTATTCTTATTCTGTAGCACTAAATGATCGTTAGCTTTTGTCTTGGCGTGACTGCATATTTGTAATTAGAACGCGAATCGGTTCTCGATTCGATTTTTTAAATGATGTAATCGAAACAGAACGGTTGCGAATTTACTTTCATAAGGCCTTGAATAATAAATGTGTACTTATTGAAATTGTAAGGGAATAATTACTGCATAGTCTAGCGAATTTTGAAATCTTTACCTACTTGAGAGCGTGAACTTATCTACAATAATAATATAACAAAAAATTTCAAGCCGGCGTGACCTACGCTGAACGACCAATTGACTCCTAACTATTACAGGTAATAATGTACCCTTACAATAAAAAAATTAAATAATAAATGAGTATTTTACATACACGATAACAGAAAATCGTTTATGTATCCGCCTATGAAGGATAATACCTATGTCGTATTTTGTACATACCATTAAAATTGTTTTATAAACATTGTCGATTCTCTAAGAGAATCATTTAAAGGCAGTTGAGGTCTTATCATGTTTAACCACTACTCCAGATATTCATGGTTTCTTCCTATGGTTTCTTCATATAAAATTGTCGTTATCGGGAAGCGGTCTTTCTTGCCTCCTTCCCTTTTTTTTGGTTTCGGGGGAGAAACCTTCAAAAGGTACCCAGCACCTTGGGAAAGGACACCGGGTTATGTGAGATTTGAACTAAAACCCCCTCGGTGGCCTTCCTCTGCGTTTGGGGAGGACTCCGGGATCTCCCATGGAACGCATCGGTGTCCTCCATACGCGACGCCCTGGAACGGGCCCATCTTTGGGAGACCAGATCTGATCTCCTGCACCTTCCACACGCACCGCCGTCCTTCCCGGGGCTGCTGGCTGGACGGGTCGAGCTCCCACTCTCACTGCCCGCAGCCCCGGAAGCCCCCTTTTAGTCGCCTCTTACGATCAGGCAGGGGATACCGAAGCTCTATTTTTAATCCCGAAGCTACAGGGACTGCCTCCTTCCCTAGTCCAATACGCAAGTTGTACCACCTATAAGCAAGTCTTCAAATTGAATCAAATTTATTGCTTTGGAGACCGTTTT
The DNA here is from genome assembly GCA_911387765.1 of Pyrgus malvae. Lineage (NCBI taxonomy): Eukaryota > Metazoa > Arthropoda > Insecta > Lepidoptera > Hesperiidae > Pyrgus > Pyrgus malvae. The sequence continues at coordinate 24,484,702 of OU426953.1, forward strand.
ATTTGTGTATTTGCAAATTGAAGGCCTTTATAAAAATAGTACTTTCCGATATAATTGACACAATTTGTACAAGTTTTGTTGGGTTTAGGAGCAGGATATATGTAGGGAGAGATCTCCTACTAGGTCACCAGGCCCTAACGGTAGCCTGAGCCATACATATTCATGGCAAAGCGTGTCTTATCACGCTTACATCCAGGAAACGAGTAAGGAGAGATAACGTCTGGTACTGTACTGTACTTCGATTGCTTTGGTATTGGTATCTACTGGGAGCGTTAATTGACATTCTGTTTTTGTTGTACTATCACAGATGATAAATATCGTTTTTAATTGGAAGAATTTACAGACAAACAGAGAAAGTGGCGTTTTCATCAAAGTTCTATTCTCATTCTCCAAAAGACAAGCTTTTTCTTCTTTTTTTCTTATTCACATTAAGAAAAAAGTCTCGGGAAATAAATATTGTCTTAGAAGAAGCTATCACCATTTAAGTACTTGGTAAAATACTTGATTCAGAGATCATCTTTTACTACTTAAATTGCTTGAACGTCTAGGTACGTATACAAATGTAAATTTTGGGAAGATATCAATATATCTTTTGTTCTTTTTACTAAAAGTTCTAAAATTTATTCAATTTCATGTCACTAACGTCACTAAACAAGTTAGTAAGCAGAACCTATACCATTACGCACCCATAAAAAGTGCAAGTGATGTTACTTATAATAAATGCATAGTTCAACCACAAAAAAATTAAAATAGAGCTGAATCTTACAAACAATGAGTAAGCTTCGTCCACAGAGAAATAACTTAAAAAATCGCAGCCACAGATAAAAACTAAACCTCGGAACATTCCGGCTAGGACCGCAAGCATTCCGGGCGATCCGTTCATTCCTTGCCTACTTGCCGCATTACTTTGCAACCGGCTTGTGCTTAGGAACAGTAATTTTTCATGGTGTGGAAGAACGAAAAAACTTGTGAAAAGTATAAAAAGATTTTCGTTGTACCCAGCTTAGATGTATTTTGAAAGAGAGTGCTAAAAAGAGACAGAGAGAATCTGTTTTTAATGAAATGAACCCGATCAGCAAGTATGTTACAAGATATGAACTGATCACTGCAACTCATAAACATCTACACACAACCTCAAGCAAGTCTAGCCTTGTCTGAGGTAATGACGGCAGTTGTGCTGTTACTTCAGAGTCTCATGGTCGCCTCAAGGATATAATTTTTGGCAACGGCACCTTGCTACTGAAACGTAGCGTACTTTATGCTACACAGCAATTCTTAGATATTTGTACGTATTCTTAATTTTTCATGGTATAGAACTTTATAGCACCAACCGAAACACAAAAGAATTGCTTTAAATTTTAATTAACATAGAATGTGATAAACACAGTCGCCGGATATATACATATGTATATATCACGCTGGTCACCCTAAGTTTTGTGACCACGTCGACTCTAGCTAGATGTAGTGACCACAGAACACAAGAAAGACAGTGTGGTACTGACATATACTGCAAAGTGTACCACAGCACAGATTAAGAGCGGTTTCAAACCAGCGTATTTTTCGGCGCATTCGCACGTCTATTGTTCGTTTTTTTGCGCGCGAAACAGCAAATTTGACATTTCCCGGTACAAAATATAGTGCGCGTATAAGCGTGTTTTCGGACCGTATACGCGCTGAAAATTACGCTGGTTTGAAACCGCTCTAAAGGCATTTTGTAGACACATCCTCTTCTTCTTCTTTTCAGCCTTTTGTAGTCCACTGCTGGACGTAGGCCTCCCCTAACGTTCGCCACTCCTCCCGGTCCTGCGCCTTCTGAATCCAGCGGCTTCATGTCTTCTTTAGGGCATCAGTCCACCTGGTTGGAGGGCGGCCTGTGCTCCTTTTGCCGAGACTTTTGTAAAATAAAAAAACATTTTTACGTTTTGTGATCATTTAAATAAAACTTTTATAGAGCTTAGCACTTTAAACACTAGCAGCCTATATTTCACCTAATGTATTGTGAAAATTTCTAACGAATTTTCTGTGCTGAATAGAATCTAGTCGAAGCTTGAAGTAAAATTAACTTCAGCCTTTCAATGCTTTGTAAAAGCATTGTTCATTGATTGTGATGAAGTGTGGATTTAAGTACTTCGTTATTGTGAATTCTCGCTCATTTGTTACAGTTAGAGCTTAATTGAACTTGAACTTATTCGAAATCGTCCTTGCGTCTGGAGCCGTTCTCTCGTAGGCATTAACCTTCACAGTTCAGAGTGTCACGTCTGGCCCATTACTCTATGCCACGGCCCAACTATCCCGTTAATTCCAATCTCGTAAATGCAATGGCGATATTGGAAAATTTGATTGAACAAGCTGTCCGCCGCGTGAACTAAACTTTTTTTTTTCATAGAAATGAAATAATGTCTTCGTGTAAAAAGAAGCTAATGTCACTCTCCATCCCCCAAACTAACTCCATACAGAAAATCAGCTGATCCGTAGGACCGTTGCTACGTGAAAGAAGAACAAACAAACAAGACAAACCACTTTAAACACACACATTATAAATTTTTGGTAAGAAAGAAAGAAAGAAAGAAAGAAAGAAAAAATATTTATTTAATAATAGGAATACAAAATATTCGCTTAATGAATGTCATTTTTTCCCGGTCATCGCCTTTAGGTGCCCGTTTGGGCTAGATGTTGAGTTGACAGAAAAAAGGCGGCGGCAAAAAACTCCCAGCAGCACTCTTTTAAAAAAGTACATTATATATTTGAGATAACAAAATGACTTTGGGTTGATAATGGGCACACGTGACAGCTGATCGTGTGAGACACTATATAGTATAGTATGGATGGATTAGTATGATACAAACTAAGAATAAAATAGAGACTGTTTCGTTTCGGTTTATGTATTCAGTACGTTGTTATTGACATCACGGAGATATCAATTTTATAAAAATAAAATTTGATCATCTGAAAAATCTGATAAAACCAAAAACCTACATTTAACCTAGAGCATTTAAGTGAAAATTTAAAGTTTCAGGCTCAATTATAAAGGTATTCGCAGGTATTTAACGTACACAGTTCAGTTTCACGTCTGGCCATCCATGGCATCCATGTCACTTCCTGAGGCAACTTCACAGCTATCCCGTTAATTCAGATCTTCGAACCGCAATGGAGAGATTGGTAGATTATCGAACACCTTCGTGCAAGGTCGGTTAGTTGGAGTAAGAACAAAATAGAGACTTAATTACTTGAGGTTTTCGCTTTATGCATACTGCCAAGTATAATTCAAGTATAATCATGTGTCAAGTATAATTTTTGCATCATTTTTTGTCAGTCTCATCGAAACTGAACGAGTGATAATACACAAAGTCAGCACTGTTATTTTATTTCACAACACTCGTGCACTGTAATCAACCTATATCGAACAAAGTGCCATCGACTTTATTCTTTATACTTAACTCAAAAATACATCAAGAAAATGAAAGTTCAACAAGAACATAATATGTCTCTTCTGACTTCCCACCAAAACCTTGAGTTTATTTAGATTGTTGTTTAAGGTATTCCATAGACAAGATATGAATAATTGCTTTAATGAATAAATACATTTTATTGGCATGGTATCGATTGCTTAAAAGTTTCAATCAATTTGACCTTCTTGTTTAGGAAAATTATTAAATACTTAAGTATTAGGATATCACCACATAATTTACCAAATAATGTTATAAGATATTTAGTACTGAAATCAAACATTATAGTTCAAAGTCTGCTTTTGAAATGTGATTAATATTTTTTATTGTATTCAATTCTCTTCACTGATAAATATTATAAATATTAGAGGTAACATCTAAAAATATATCTATAGAAAGGAAATATAATATAACCTAAATATTTTTTATGATACTTTGTTAACAAAGACGTTTCTACTCTATTTCGTTCGTTCTCCAAAGAAGTTATATTTTTAATATCGAAATGACTTCAGTTTTTCTGTGGTTGCTATAATCCGTTACGATGCTTCGATAAACTCTTTCATTCAGATCGAATGATACGGTGTGTGATTACGTAAGTGTCGGCGGGGGGCCAAGAGAAAACAAACTACTTATTTTGAGTTCATCAGCAGGACCAGTTACGCTGTAAGCGTGATCTTCAGATGTTTTGGTATTTTTTCTTGTTTATTTTAAGTACCTAGTTATATAGGAATGTATGCGTATTTACTAGTGACATCAATGATTGTAGATATGTCAGCCTTCATAGGCTCCGTTTCAGCACACTATGAAGTGTTACATTAAACGACTATTATCTATTGATAATAACCAAGACAGAGGTCTTAACGTACTCTCCGAGACACGGAAGATACTTATTCAAGATCTAATTTATTATAGGTTCATGAAATTGAGAACGATGAAGTCAATAACATCGAAGATTCTCCGAACGTGCCCTAAATGTATGTCTAAAATTCACGGAATTACAGATGAATGGCCGTAAATTAGGCACTCAGGTGTTATCAGAGAGCAAAATAATTCTTTATTCCGAGTGAGTTCTGAATTATAGAAACATACTTTTTCACGTTATTTACCCGACTGCGCCAAGAGGAGGTTATGTTTTTCGAGACTATGTATGTATGTATGTATAATTGTTTGGCACGCTCTGCAGCCTGAATGGCTTGATGGATTTTAGCTTGTTAGGTGTCCTCCGAACGTCCCTAAATGTGTGTCAAAAATTCACGGAATTACAGATGAATGCCCGTAAATAAGGCACCCAGGTGTTATCAGAGAGCAAAATAATTCTTTATTCCGAGTAAGTTCTGACTTATAAAAACATACTTTTTCACGTTTTTTACTCGACTGCGCCAGAAGGAGGTTATGTTTTTCGAGAGTATGTATGTATGTATAATTGTTTGGCACGCTCTGCAGCCTGAACGGCTTGATGGATTTTAGCTTGTTAGGTGTCCTCCGAACGTCCCTAAATGGGTGTCAAAAATTCACGGAATTACAGATGAATGCCTGTAAATTAGGCACCCAGGTGTTATCAGAGAACAACATAATTCTTTATTTCGAGTGAGTTCTGAATTATACAAACATACTTTTTCATGTTATTTATTCGACTGCGTCAGAAGGAGGGTTATGTTTTTCGGGAGTATGTATGTATGCATAATTGTTTGGCACGCTCTGCAGCCTGAACGACTTGATAGAGTTTAGCTTGAGAGGTGCCGTTAGATTCGCATTTACTGTGAAAGTGACAGGGTATATCAAAATAAAAATGAAAAATAAATAGATAAAAACGGTAATTTGAAAAACTAAAAAACCTTTACTTATGTGTAATTTGGAAATGTAAAGTCAAAAAAATGACAAGAAAGTCGTCATACCCGATTGCGCTTAACTTAAATTTTTTATATTTAACAATATTTACAAATACAAGAAAAATTGTAGCAGTCAGCCTGCCTAAGCGATTGGGGAGAACTCCAGGATCTCCAATCCTTTGGATTCTCCAGTCCTTACGGCCACGCTCACACCGCTATCCTTCCCGAGGCGGTTGGAGCTCACCCTCTCGCCGCAACACAGGAAGCGACCTTTTAGTCGCCTCTTACGATCAGGCTGGATACCTACCGTAGCAATATAATCCCGAAGCTATAGGAACATAGGTACTGGCATCTCCAAAATGCCGGATCCATAAAAAAGTCATTTTATTATTGGGATGTCCATCAGGATACATAATAAAATCCCAATAAAGATTCAATCAGTGCGTTTGAAGATGCGTTAAAAGGTTTTAAACCTTTAAGGCTGGTTTTAGTGTCACGCGGACCGACGGCGCGGATTGCTCCGCGCGGAGCAATATGTATGTAAGCTTAGGAGCGTTTTAGAATGGCGCGGAGGCGTCCGCGCGGACGGCCATCAGCGCGGACGCCTCCGCGGCAGTCCGCGCGACGCGTCCGCGCCGCGGAGCCCTCCGCGCGGATGGCTGCTCGCGCGCCTCGACCCTCGTACTACAGTGAGCGTTTTAGTTTCGCGCGGAGCGCACGCGTCCGCGCAGTACAATCATGGCGACTCGCGATGTGGACACGGGGCGAGTTATTGATGAAGTCCGTTTAAGGAAATGTTTGTGGGATGCCTCTGACCCCCTGTACAAAAACAGAGATGCAAAGAATCCGAAAGTAGTTGAAGAACTTTGTTTCGTCAGCCCTCAAATCTCCGTATAATGTCACAAATTCTCCCGCGACGGCTCTCTGCTCGATTAAAGGGTGAACATGTAGTCACCTTCTACGCATTTTTTTTCCTTGTGTAATACAGGGCAATAAAACAAGTAACACTCTCCTCATTGGATGCATTGTTCGCGTCTGTACTCCGAAGCAGTCAGCGCGATACTAAAACGAGTAACGACTTGCGCGGATGATCCGCGCGGTTCACGTCGGCGCGGAGTGTTCCGCGCCGACGGTCAGCGTGACACTAAAACCAGCCTTAAGAAGGCAGTCAAAGAAATCCTCTGCGTTCCTCCTCTACTTCTTAAGGACTATCTTAATGATAAAGGAGCTTGGGAATGAATCTCGCTCACACAATGCTACTTACATATTTCTACGTAGAATGTATTAGTTTTAGTAATTACTCGCATCTGTGAGCAGGTGGAAGTGTGTTGATAGTGTCTAACTTCAACTTATAACCTCAATATACATACTTAATTTATATAAAAATAAAAGCTTGTCGCACGATTTAGGTACTTGTGTAAATAAACTATTACTTACTTCATTGAATAACTTAATCTGCTAAGTTTAGTGCTAAGTTTTTTTTTATTTGAGTTTATTTTTGTTGAGCAACTCGCGACAAGCTTTTATGATCATATAAAATGTGTATAATGAGGTTATAAGTTGATTGTTGAAATTTATAAGGAAAATTTTATTTTCTTATTTTTAGAGCATTTAAATAAAAGCTTTTTTAAAAAAGTTTTTTTTTTTGCTTTTAATGATTTCTTTCTTTCTTTCATTACCTGCAAACTCTATGAACACGAGGGTTGGTCCCTCAGGCGTCCCCAATAAGCACTTGGCAATTAGTCGGCTTGCCGCTTTTAACAGCAATGATACTTTCATACCTAACAATACAGAAGGGAGCTTTTAGACATTGCATTTGGGCCAAGGAAATTGAGATACTTTCAATGAGCTGTCAAAACATGACATCCTCATACATTTTATATGAAAAAAGGAATATGACGACACAACTCATTTATGGTCAGATGACAAAATTTTCATTGATTTTAAAGGATTTAAAAGGAAAGATTTGTATTTTTGTATGTTTGTAATGAATAAACTCAAAAACTACTGTTCCGATTTCAAAAATTGGACATAGGCCTCCCCTAATGTTCGCCACTCCGTCCGGTCCTGCGCCCTCTGAATCCAGCGGTTTCCCGCTATCTTCTTCAGGTCGTCAGTCCACCTGGTTGGAGGGCGGCCTGTACTCCTTTTGCCGAGACGTGGTCGCCATTCGAGGACCTTTCTTCCCCACTGGTTGTCAGTCCTCCTAACTATGTGGCCTGCCCATTGCCACTTCAGCTTGCAGATTTTCAGAGCTATGTCGGTAACCTTCGTTCGTCTACGGATTTCATCGTTACAGATTCTGTCGCGTAGAGAAATACCAAGCATAGCCCTCTCCATCGCTCGCTGAGTGACCTTGAGCCTGTGGAAAAGGCTAACTGTAAAAGACCACGTCTCAGCGCCGTAGGTATCACTGGCAACACACACTGCTCGAAAACTTTCGACTTCCAGGCACTGCGGTATTGTGGACGAGATGACACTTTGTAATTTCCCGAAGGCTGCCCAACCGAGTTGGATTCTACGACTTACCTCTTTCTCGAAGTTGGACTTACCCATACGGATCGCTTGACCCAGGTAAATATACTCCGGTATACCGGTATACAATATACGACCGGTATGGGTGTGACATGGAGATTAGAGATGATCTTCGTCTTGTCCATGTTCATCTTAAGACCCACCCATTGGGAGGCGCTATAGAGGTCACCTAGCATTGTGCTGAGTTCTTCCAGGGACTCCGCCATGATGACTTTATCATCGGCAAATCGAAGGTGTGTGAGGTGTTCGCCATTGATGTTAATTTCACTTCATTCCACTTCCACTTGCGCTGTGGCTTCTTCTTGAAGAAGGAGTTCATCATGAAGAAGTTCTTCTTCTCCAAGAAGTTAGCGAGCAAGCGGCCTCGGTGGTTCCGTTGTCCAAACTCAAACCTGACCGTCTTCAATCAAAAAGGAGGAGTTACTCAATTCGACTGTATTTTTTATGTTTGTTACCTCAAATCTTTCGACTGGGTGAACAGATTTTGACGATTCTTTTTTATTTGAAAGCTGATACTTCCCGTGTGGTCCCATTTCAATTTGGTCCAGTTCTGACAATAGTATCCACGAGAAAAACATATAAGTCTTAAATTTGCATCGATTCCAATATAATAATTATTGTACCTACATTATATGGTAAACACAGATCGTACATACATATTGATGAGTAGAAAATGTAAATTAACTATTAAATTGTAAAAGAATACGCAATTTTTATTTTTTAGTGCATATTAATTTGTTTTGGAATAGTTTTCCTTTGAACTCGGTTATTATTTTGTTAAAATTTTTGTTTATTAAAGTAGTAAGTTAAATTCATTATTTAATGTTATTTGGTTTTTTTAGGGCTAGTAATAAAAGCTTTTATGATAATTACTATTCTTTGCTAATGTTTACATTTACTTTGCCTACTTTGGCAAAGATAATGCTTCTGTTTTTAATTTTATAAGGACTTAAGTTAAATTTATTTCTCCTAAGTTACGACACACCGTTAAATTTTAAGTCCTATTAATCCACCGGCTTTATGCTCTCATGTTTTTAACTACACTTTGCTTACACTTATGATAAAGAACAAGCCAAGCTTATACTTTAAGAACTGGAATTTAATTAATCAAACAATCCTTAGCTTACTGAGGATCGGGGGAAAAGTAAATCATTAAAGCGAAATTTAGCGCGATTCAATCCAGAATCTTAGGAGTCTCTTTGCCCTTCAGTGGAGTGTGTCTACAAGGGCGCAGCCGAATTTGGTAAGATTGCGAAATGAGTTACAAACGAAAACCACTCCATGAGAGCCACTTGTGGTCTGAATTACATTTAGGGTTTGCGATCATTTTCTCTACAGTTTCGTCAATAATTTGGTTGCACCCATTTCATCTATGAAACAAAACAAATCTATTGGACGAAACTTATATGAGGCAACCATCGGCCCTCGGTGTCGCTCTCAGCAAGTGCTTACTAGTTCGGATTTTTAAGGTTTGAGCTGGCTGCACACAAAAATAAATAAAAATTCGGACTATGAAAAGCTGCGGTTTGTCTGTCTGTTTGTTATGGCTAATGTCTGAAACGGCTGGACCGATTTTCACGGGACTTTTACTAGCAGGTACGACTAGCTGATGTAATGAAGAGTAACTCAGGCTACTTTAATTTTAGAAAAAATATACAACTAAGGTCCACGCGGACGAAGTCGCGGGCAACCGCTAGTTCACAAGAAATAAAGTACTAATGAGGTCGCGCCTATTTCTTCGCCCTCTGTATCCAAATCATTCCTTTTTTATATACACTTCGCATGTATAGGTTCCTTAGCTTAGCTTTTTATGTTCTACAATCCATCCGTACCTTCAATTCAATAAATCAAAAAATTTCTTGGATTACCTGGAATCAGGACAAAAGTAAATACCTAATTAGAGAGAAATTTGTTGAGCGCGACTGAATACAGAATATTCGGCTGTTTGCTCTTAAATGTAGGGTTTACAGGGCCGAATTTATTAAGATGAAATGAGTTATGAGTGAAAGCTCGAAGAAAGTCTCTTATAATCTGAATTGTAATCAGGTTTCATGCGTTAAATTTCATCAAGTAATTGGCAGTTCAGTCAGTTCATTCATATCAATATCTTTTTCTTTCAAATGCTGATAGTTGAAAATATTAGTGATCAACTAACCAATTCTTTTAAACTGCCCAGAAAGTGTGCGACAAGATTCGTCGATTTGTCGACTTGCCTAAACAATTTTTGATCGCACTTTGCTTTATTTGTAGAAGAATATCACATGGCATCAAGTAGTTACTGCAGGCCATGAATATCTGCATCCATTCTTAAGTTAGTTGCGCCAATACTCCGAAGGCTGATGATCACCATAATAAATGTGACTGGTAACTGAACTAAAAGCACTTTCCAACTGAACACTACAGAATTGATTAACGGCAGACTAAGATGTAGCATTCTAATACACAACCCTCGGAGCTATTATAGCGTATTTCACATATTTAGTGCTACGAAAGATATCCTCGCTCTCTACTGAAGTGTCTGTAAGGGTGAACCCCAACGCGCTAAGATGGCGCCGAAATAAATAACGAATGAAATTACTCCAGGGAAACCTTTTGATCTTAGTTTTATCTAGGGCTTATGAGATCTCCTGAAAGTCAGCTTTAAGAACTCACTGGATTTCTACTAATACGATAGATATACTGTAGATACATTTATTTTATGAACATTTAGTCATAGATATGTACAATTTGGAATTATCAAAGAAGTTAATATGGATCTGGAGTAAGTAAGTATGGGGAGTGATCGAATAGGACCTCCGAAATCCACTTCTAAGTTTAAATCAAATACGCTTGCGGCGAACAATAGCGGACTTATTAATCATATAAAGTATGAATTGCATAACTCCTATACTTTAGATTTTATTGATATCTAAAGAAACCCTGTTTTACCATTAGTCACTGTCTCAGTGATGTCATCAAAATTCTTAGGGTAAATCCTAATTTCCTAGAATGCTGAAATTTGGTATGTTAGCTAGTATTAGTACACAAACAACAAAACAATTATAAAGCTTGTAACTTTTATCTGACTTAACTAACTTTTATCTTTTTTATAGACCTAACTTTTATCTTTTTTATAGACGAAGATCATGTCTAACGTCCATGTCACACCTATACCGGTTGTTGTTGATGGCGCTACTCTCGAAGTTGTCGACGAGTACATCTACCTGGGACATGCGATCCGTATGGGTAAGTCCAGCTTCGAGAGAGAGGTAACTCGTAGAATCCAACTCGGTTGGGCAGCGTTCCGGAAATTACAAAGTGTCTTCTCGTCCAGAATACCTCAGTGCCTGAAGTCGAAAGTTTTCGAGCAGTGTGTGTTGCCAGTGATGCCCTACGGCGCTGAGACGTGGTCTTTTACAGTTAGCCTTTTCCACAAGCTCAAGGTCGCTCAGCGAGCGATGGAGAGGGCTATGCTTGGTATTTCTCTACGCGACAGAATTCGTAATGATGAAATCCGTAGAAGAACTAAGGTTACCGACATAGCTCTCAAAATCTGCAAGCTGAAGTAGCAATGGGCAGGCCATATAGTTAGAAGGACCGACAACCGATGGGGAAGAAAGGTCCTTGAATGGAGACCACGTCTCGGCAAAAGGAGTACAGGCCGCCCTCCAACCAGGTGGACTGACGACCTGAAGAAGACAGCGGGTAGTCGCTGGATTCAGAAGGCCCAGGACCGGGATGAGTGGCGAACGTTAGTGGAGGCCTATGTCCAGCAGTGGACAGTAAAAGGCTGATGGATGGAACTTTTATCTCCCAACCCCTTAAACTAGGGGATGGAAGTTTGTATGAGACCCGCAATTATGACGCTAGAGTTATGATCTGAAAATTGATATACAAGCAACTTACAATAAGATACGGCGAAACGGTCTTGGCAACATTTTACATGAAAATATTTTTGGTGGGATAACCTTAACTTATTTTTGAAATTAAATTAATTTCTTATTGAATTAATTGGTCCAAGCGGTTGGATACAGGTAACAGGTGACCAGAGGAGGAGAGTTACTTCGGCCAAAAAATATCTTTACTTAAGTATTTAGCGAGGTAATGCTACCAGCAATCTGGGCACCCATACGCAAGGCAGCAATATGGTGTTTACCCTTTATGTAAACTAGTATTTTATTATATATTTTTTTCTTTATTAAATATTAAATGTATAGTTTTTTTATTCATGCGGTAATAATACCAAGTCTCTGTAGCATCGGGATTAAGAATAGAGCTACGGTATCCCCTGCCTGATCATAAGAGGCGACTAAAGGGGGGCTTCCGGCGTGGCCGCATGCCGCCGTAAGCAACGGAAGGTGCAGGAGAGCACGTCTGCTCTGCTGAAGATGGGCCCGTTCTACGGCGTCACGCGTGGAGGACATCGGTGCGTTCCACTGGAGATCCCGGAGTCCTCCCCAAGCGCAAACGTAGGCACCGAGGGGGTTTTAGTGCGGTCAAATTCCACATAACCCGGTATCCTATCTCAAGGTGCCGGGTACCTTTTGAAGTTTCCCCCCGATACCAAAAAAGGTAATAACACCAATATCCTTTAATGTTCTTGTCATATATGCCAACAAACGACGTACCAATATAGAAAAATACAGCTGGCTTTACCAAAACATTTTCTTGTAGTCGATAGCTTTATTTATAGGGATCCTAATTAGAGTACGATTCACGGCGATGGCTGTTGACCTCGCTTGTTATTTTTATTTATTTTCAGAATAAATGCTTATCAATGTACTTCGCTGTTATTATTTTGCCTCTTGACAGAAACCTTACCTAAATATTATCATTTATTTTCAAGCACTTAAATATTTTTACTATTTGACTCAATGAACAATACTATTTAATTAGAATTAATTAGATAAACTACAGACATTCCTCATCGGAAAGATATATTACATAGATATGATAAACGGATGTGGTATCTATTAGGGTGTGTTCATCACCATCTTATTCTAGGTCCGCCTTCCGACACTATCATCATCACCAAGAACGTCTTTAACGCCCACTATTGAGCACAGATCCCTAGTCAACAATATAAGCCCCAGTTTACCACACTGACCATGTGCGGGAACTGCGGACTTCTAAGGCTTGAAAAAAAAAGTTTATGAGATGTTTCATAAAAAATTGATATTTATTAAAATTAAATTAAAAATTGATTCGCTGTTACTAACCACAGAGCTAAATACGACTCAAAAATTTTCGTAATACAGTAATAAATGTAATATGCCGGGATGAAATTTTGACCTGTGTTACAGGACAATGAGGCTTAATCATTGGGAAGAGCAGAGATACGGTCTCCGCAACACGGTGATCCCCACTTTAAAAGACGGCGCTTCACACAGACGTTTCTTCACACACAACAAACACACAAAATATTGACTTCCATATTACCGACGCTACACGCAGCAGTTATTGCAGCAGTTTGGTATCGGAGGGAAGGTACCCTGCACCTTGAGAGGATCGGCACCGGGAGATGATACCGGGTTATGTGGGATTTGTACCACACTAAAACTCCCTCGGTGGTCTGCCTTTGCGCTTGGGGAGAACTCCGGGATCTCCAGTGGAACGTACCGGTGTACACCACGCGCGGCGCCCAAGAACGGGCCCATCATCGGGAGAGCAGATGTGCTCTCCTGCACCTTACGGTGGCATGCGGCTACGCACATACCGCCATCCTTCCCGGGGCTGCTGGCTGGACGATTCGAGCTCCCACTCTCACTGCCCAAAACCCCGGAATACCGTACCGGGATACCGTAGATCTATTCTTAATCCCGAAGCTACAGGGACTGTATGGACATAACCTAGCGGTATTTAAAGAACTATTTTATAATCGCCAAGATAATCCATAAAAGGCGTCTTTAAATAGGCACACTAATCCTAGATAAGCTATCAGTAACGTACTACGCAAGCATATCGGTATTACCTTCGGTAGTTAATCTATTTTTCTTGTCACTAGCTTCCGCAAGCGATTTCGTCTGCTTGTATAGTGCGACAAATATGTTTAGCACACGATTTTAGCACATTAGATGAATTGAAGACGGTAATTGTAAATTTTTGAGTCTTGTCTAGCTTATTTCATCAGATCTCATTTTGATCTATCGTGCAGATGGCCCCAGAAATAATTCTACCTAAACCTATTTTAATGGCCCACTATTAGGTAAGGATCTCCTTTAAAATTGAGAAGGAATTAGACCATACTTCACTACGATGACCAAGTGCAGATTAACTTAGCCGAATACGTAGCTTAGCCGAACGGTCTAAGTAGGGAGTGAGATAAGTATGGCTCAGTCCTTTTGGTCCCGGTTTTTATCGACAGATAAGTCGTCTGACCTCGTCATGTTATGGGCGGTTTGAAATCATCTGACAGCGTGTTTGTGGCCAAAAACCCAAGGGGGGTTCCTTGGAGCAATGTGATAGAGTAAGCTCCAGTTTCCCAAATAATTTGGAGATACTCGTACCCAGTAGTGGGACACAAAAAAGGGTTACAGAGAATCATCTTATCACGAATCAAAACCTATAATCGCTTTGATGGATACGAAAAGAAACTTTATATTTTTTTCTCGTTCAATATTGGTGGTACCACGTAAATACGTCCTTACTTACTTTACTATTCATGTACATAATATCAAATATGTCAAGCGATATCCCTTCCTGGTGTAACTATCGAGTGGAATCTATGTTCGCATTCCAGATTTATCTCTCTCAAATAACGGGATCTGGTTCTTGAAGGTCGAACGAGTTATTTATGGTGGAGAAAGATAGAGGCATTATACCCTGAGGGATGCCTGTGTTATGTATATTTGGCTATTTCAGATTTGTATTGTTAGAAGGTGGTAACTATTGGAATGGAGGTAAATTTTAATCTAAATTTAGGCTTACCAGAAATACTAAAAATTTGGAAAGATTCGACGACTCGTGTGGCGCAATGGTTACCATGTCCGGCATGCCAATCGAAGGGTCCCGGGTTCGATTCCCGGCGAAACAAAAATTTGAATGATGAGATTTTGGAGGCAATCAGAAAAAACATGTTTTGGCACTGATATTTTATTTCACAACCCTCGTGCACTGTAATTAACCTATATCGAACAAAACGCCATCAACTTTATCCGATATGACTGAAAAATACACCAAGAAAATGAAAATAAAACAAGAGCACAAGTGTTTTATGACTTCCCGCCAAAAACTCCATTGTTAAAGTGTATTTGTTTCATGTCGCGATGCTGTGATCTTATGCGTTGAAATAGGCTGGAGAATTACAAGGACTCTTTTTACCGCAGTAAAACATTAAGTTTCCATGGGAAGATCTTTAATAGTGTAGGTATTTGATCTTTTCCAATACGGTTGAAACCGCGGGGCACAGCTAGTATCATCTCTTTAGTATAAGGTAAACTTCACACTCATAGCCCCACAGTAGTGTATATACCCTGTGTCGTGGGTACCATGGACACATATAAACACAGAAACATAAACAACCAGACCGAGAAAAGAAATAAAAACTCATCATTTAAATTTCTGTTTCGCCGGGAATCGAACCCGCGACCCCTCGATTGGCAGTCCGAAATGGTAACCACTGCGCCATGCAGGTCGTCGGCAAGGTATTACATGCAATTGTACAGAACATAAGATGTTCTATAATCCGTTCCCATAGTATATCACAGCAAAAAGTGAAATATGGTGTTATTCGCTTTGGGGTCAAGCGTCGCGTGCGAACTTCACAGACGTTGCGTGATCAGGTACATTATTATTTAGAAATTGATACACAGGATGACCTTATCCACCTTCTGCGTCCGTTGCATGTGAATGAGTCTAAAGGACTTTGCGATAATAGGTACGTTTGTATTTTAAAGATGTCATTGGTTTCAATACTAAAATACCAGTAAGTGAACTAGTACCCATAATGAAAATTTTCTAATTAGACATGTTATCAAGTTAGGTAAAAACTACTTTGCAACAATCCGCAACCAGAACGTATGATGGTGTATACCTTTTTCATGCAATAGCACCTCCCTCCCTCCCACATAGGACACATGCACATGCAACAACAAAAAGTATACACCAACATACGTACCACCACCAACACCCAACAACCGCGGGTTTGCGGGTGACCGTCGTAGAGTCAATAACCCTGATGATGCTCTGTTTTGGGGCGAAACACGTGTTGGTGGTGGTACGTATGTTGGTGTATACTTTTTGCTGTTGCATGTGCATGTGTCCTATGTGGGAGGGAGGGAGGTGCTATTGCATGAAAAAGGTATACACCATCATACGTTCTGGTTGCGGATTGTTGCAAAGTAGTTTTTACCTAACTTTATAACAATGGAGTTCCGCAAAGTAACGCCTGATTCTATTAATTTTAATTAGACATGTTTCATCAAAATCGGTTCAGCCGTTCACTAGAAACGGAGATGAAAGTAGGGATGAAAAACCTATTTTTGTTCGATATACTCAAGCGTAGTAAGTTGCAAATGAAAAAGTGTCTTTACCGTGTAACTATCTATACTCTATACTAAAATTAAAAAGAGGAAAGATTTGTATTTTTGTAATGAAAAAACTCAAAAACTACTGTTCCGATTTCAAAAATTCTTTCACCATTAGAATGCTACATTTACCCGGAGTAACATAGGCTACTTTCTACCGCGGGAAAATGCTTCATTCCTACGTGAAAACGGGTTATAGGGTCAACGCGGTTGAAGCAATTGTCTAAACGCCTATGATTTTAATATAGCAATGAAGCCTGGAATAGCACATAGGCTATTTTTTATCCTACGGGGACCCACTAAACGGGTCCACGCGGGCGAAGCCGCTGGCGGTAGGCTAGTAGATAATAAAGTAGACAAAGAAGATCCAAGTTATTAATCAATTATACCATTATCAGCTAAACGTTACCTAAAAACGAGTAACAAGAGTGATAGCGTGCGAACTCGCCACAAGCGACGAGTTGGCGTGATCGGGTCTGGCATTATGAGTGTGCGTGACGGCGTTACGTCTCTATCAGCTTAGTGGGTCGGCGGTGATGGCGGATTCATTGAATGCCTGCAGTCGATGAAATGTAACAGTGAGTTATTTGTTTGCTTTTAGCATAACTAGCTGTAACACAATTAACGATGAGGAAAAATTCCTTGAAATGTAATTAAAGAATATTTAATAGTTAAGCTTTTGAACCCGTTTGAACTACATAAAGGCGTTGTTGGAGGCAACAATATGTGGCGGGCTTACACTTTATAGGTAAAAGTTGTTAATTTTAGTGGGAACTGGTCTATACCATACTCAGCATCTAAAACACAGCTTTTTTTCTGTGGAATCACGG
Organism: Pyrgus malvae; assembly: GCA_911387765.1. NCBI lineage: Eukaryota > Metazoa > Arthropoda > Insecta > Lepidoptera > Hesperiidae > Pyrgus > Pyrgus malvae. The sequence continues at coordinate 24,501,846 of OU426953.1, forward strand.
TAAAACTAGTTTTTCCTTAGTGGTCCATATACTTAAAAATACATCATACTCTCTCTTTTTTTCTGCTAATGTTTCTTAACTACTCGGATTATACACAGGGGGTATAAACAAACTGCCCTGCCAATTCCATTAAAATGAGGCGGAAATCAGCCTCCGTACTACGATCGAAACTGCTAATGATCTCAATATTGAACTCGCATAGGTGCTTGCAGGTGTAACCAATGGGCTGCAATTGGTAAGTTTAGTACCTAAATATAAAATAAATACTGTTGTTTAAAAAACTAAAAACTCGCTTTTGTGAAAATATGAACTAAAATGTAATGTAGGTAATGTTTTTTACATTTTAGTTCGTATTTTCACAAAAGCGTGTTTTTTAGTTTTTTAAACTACATTATTTATTCTTAATTTTTATTTGTTTTGTTAAGTGCTTTAGGCCGCGAACTTATCAGCCCCCCCTCGTATTTTTTTTATCCTGATGATCTTAGTTAGGACTTTAATATAAAGTTATGAGATTATTGTATTGTCATCGGTCCTTGACCCCTGTGCAAATTTTCAAGTTAATCAGACTCCTAGAAGTAAGTGAAAATGAAGTTAAAAGATTCCGTTACTATATACCTACATACATAGATACAGGTCAAGCCAATAAAAGCGTGTTAAAAAGATTTTTTTTACACAACAAACTAATTTGTCAGAAAGAGTAGCTTGGCAATAGGCATGATGAGTATGATGACACTATTAAAGAATCAGAGAACAGAAAAATATATGCTAAAAAAGTTCTAAAATATGATCCCGTTTTAATGTAAACATCAAGATTAATAAGATTTTCAATAAAATAAAAGTATTAAATACAGCAATCCGCCATGTTATCTGAAACGCCAATCAAAAGGAATGACGTCACGTCTCAGTTAATGTCATCGTGTTGCTTGAAGTTTGACGAGCAAGCCTACGCCATGACACTTACGAGCGTTTTCGCGCTTATTTCAAATTACATAGCAGAAAATACATTAATTTACGTTAAAAGTTGAGTTTATTGCTGAAATAAACTTTTTTTCGAAACTAGGAGACGTGTACCTACAATAAGGAAAGGTATTTAAAAATCTGTCATCATGCCTATTGGCAATAGCAAAAGCTTACTAGGTGCCAACAATCGGTAACTCTATAAACACCTCAAGCTAGGTCCAGACGTTTCAAGACAAGGCAATTTAATTGTGCCTCCGGGAGCGAGCCGAATTAAGACAATCCGAGCACATTTGCATGATAAACTAATCTTATGCCCCTGCCAGACTATGCTCCTTGCGCTGCTCATCGCTATGCTCATCGCGCTGCCGTGATTTGCCGCGATGTTGCCCTCTCTGCCCACACACTGCTCTACTCGCGCAATTAATCGCGACGCTCCTCACTTGTCATTTGCCTTGGTGAGACAATGGACGTTGAAACGGTGGCAGCGTGCGCGCTATGCATTTTTAGTATAGCTAATTATATTAATGTAGTAAAAAAAAATATACATCGTAGTCGTCGTCCTCGCCAACGGACAACAAATCAATAAACATTAACAATTTTTCATTTGACCATTCCACGCTTGGCGACGACATAATTTCCAATTTTGCATACGCGTGCGTCTTGCGCGAGCGCTCGATGCGGACTGCGAACTGCGACCGCGCGATTATGTGGCCAGCCACTCGCACTCGTATTGCCGGTCCTTTGACTCGCGCGCAAAAACCGACAAAATAGGGAGCAGTGGGCAGGACGAGGAGCATGACGTGTGGCATGACGAGTAACGTTGCCACACTATGTCTCTGCCTCCTTTGCTCGTTACTTCCCATGCCACTCGTCGAGTGTGTGGCAGGCGTATTACATCTTATCACTAGCATTGTAGGAAATGCTGGAAGGAACGAATTTACGAGACTGAATGCTGTGTAAGGCTTACTGATCATAACGAAAGGGATATCGTTAAACAAATTAATTTCGATCAAAGCAATTGTCGTAAAAAGACAACGGTACTATCTAGATATATCAGTAGGGTACATATATATATGTGTCGTGGGTACCATGGATACACACAAAGGCAGAAGCACAAACACCCAGACGGAGAACAGAAATTTGAATGATGAGTTTTTTCGCCGGGAGTCGAAACCGGGACCCTTCGATTGACAGTCCGGCGTGGTAACCATTATGAATACCTACATATAATGTATGCGATAAGTATTAGTGCGATAGATTTATTGAACTTTGTTCTTTGAAAAGCAAATAATCCGACTTACAAGTGTCAAATTTTAAGTTTAAACAAAAAAGTGATAGTCAAAGAAGAAAAAGGACGCTGTAATGCTTAGATGCGGTAATTTATGAAAATGGTGTATAATTACGTAACGAAACGTAGAATAAAAGTTTTGAAAAAATGCAAATTATTTTTGTTGAGATTAGAAAGATACTTAAGCTATTCGTTAACCTTATTAAAATTACTTCAGAGCAATATACAATGACAATAGATTAAAACTTTACAACTTTAAAAGTTTTGAAAAATGCAAATTATTGTTGTTGAGATTTAGAAAGATACTTAAGCTCTTCGTTAACCTTATTTAAATTACTTTAAGGCGATATAGAATGACGAGAGATTAAAACTTTACTTCGCTTTTGAGTTGTTAATTCGTAATGCAAATTAATATAGCAAATATTAAGACTGTAGGCACGAGTCTCTGTCGACAATAAGTTTCAATTCGTTATGTATCCTCTACTAGGCTATTGGCTAATAAACAAGAAACAAGTAAACCAATCCATACAGATCTTTTCTAGTCTTTATTTAAGGTCTCCGACATGGTTTAGAGTCTTTTAAGACGTTTAAGTATGCAAGGAAACCATGAAGGTACTTGTAGTAGTCATTCATGTGGTGTAAGCAAATATTTTACTGACGTAGCTCTCAATACCTGCAAGTGTAAGTGACAATGGGTAGGCCATGTAATTAGGAAACTATCGAGGAAGAAAGGCCCTCTAAAGGAGCAGGGCTGTCCTCCAACCAGGTGGACTGACGACTACTAAATAGACGTGCATTACAATAATGAGATGATTAAATCACTAATATAAGTATTAAGATAAAACGTAAATATTTGTAGTAAAAACGCTGTTTATACTAGTAGTATACTAGGGATATTGGTTAAATTCTTAAACAAAAGCAGTCTCATAGTCTACGTGACCAACTAAACCAACACTTAGGGCCTCTCACCACCTTCAAGTAAAGTGACAAGTACGCTAATTGTCGGTTATAGTCACCCGTAACTTCAATTTCAATTTCATGATGTTCGAGTAACACTAATCATTTATGATAAACTGACCCGTACTCATAGCTTTTACTTGCCAATTAACTTTATTTGGGACGTAACTAATCAACACTTTACTTGGAGATGGTGAACGAGGCCCTTAGTCTTCTTAAAGTTTTACAGTACCTACGCATCCCCATGTAACCAAGCGGGCACTTATGTTAACGTTATAAATGGTCATTGACCACCGCGTAACAGAGTGGACGGTGGACGGCACGTGACCATTCAACGGAAGCGCTCAGTAACACGAGTAGCATCGTGCAATATAGTCACGTGTATATAGACTGGTTATTAAGTGCACTTAGCTATAAGATTATGCTAGCTTTCTGCTATTTATAAGTACAAGATTAGACTTAAAGTCAATAGATCCACGGCTATTACGGAAAATATGTGTACACTATATCTACACTATAGGTGTATTTAACGACCAGCGCAGCGATAGTCCTATGTTTATGCTCAGCAAGGGTAGGGTTGCCATTCGTCCGGGTTTCCCCGGATTTGTACTAGTTTAGAGGGCGTCCGGGAAGCGTCCTGGCCGGACTTCATTTGTAGTCCGGGCTTAAATTTTTTTAAAGTGAAATGAAAATAAATGCCCGCGACACCGAACTGTGCCCGCACATCGCGATCAACTGACGAAAAGACTCGGTAAATTCACCGTCCCCCCGCTGTCGAAATGTCCGGGTTTTGGGCTCTAAAATCCGGGGTTTTAACGCGTCTTGTCCTGGTTTACAAATTTTAGACATGACAACCCTAAGCAAGGGAAATATTTAAATGATGAATTTAGGGGTATTTTTGTGGTTCGGATACTTGTGTACTTCCTCAACCCATGATACAGGGTATCCTACTGTGGGGCTATGAATCTGAGCTTTATTTATTTTTTAATCCGTCATAAAGCTAAAATAAAAATTCCATATCCATAAATGTAGGTGTCGTATAACTTTTAGTTCAGAGAGGTCTTCATATATCTTTAATGGGCTTGCTTGCCGTAGCTTTTTATGTTCTTCTGCTGTGGGTTTCTCCCAATAACGAACCTGGAGCTCATTTCACCACAGTGTCCCACTGTCCCAACACTTAGGTAAATACAAACATTGGAATTGTAGGGACTGCGTGAGCAAAAGATCGACAGACAAAGATTTCAGTCAATTTCTCTGGTTCTGGTAAGCTCCAAGCCTTCCCAACAATGGGGAGAGACCCGTGCCCAGCAGTGGGACGTAAAAAGGGTTGCAGCCAAGCATACATTTAACACTTATGTTATTAAACATTTTCAATTTCAATGAGAGTGTGATGAGTTTTAATTTGAAGTTTACACGTTACGGGTCAAAATAGCCCTGTGAGATAAACTAATATATTTACCATAAAAGCCCAGCATGTCAGTGGTACTTTTTGGCCTTCCAGTAATTTTCACTCATTTTGAGTTCAAAACAGATTCTAACAAAGACGGTAAAAACAATGGTTTTCTAAATTTTCTTCGAACCCTTTTTATTTTAGAGTGGAAAATATCTTCGGTTTGACTTTGCAGTGCATGAGTACAATGCTGAGTTCCGTCCAAGCTAATACATCTAATTTGATCTAAGCCGTGGCGAGTATGAAATTGAATTACCCACCGCGGAGTACCCATCATTGGATCAAACATGGTAGCGCGCACTAACTACTGCACTGAGCACAAGATGTTAGATATGGCATCTTTGTTTACAGTCCCTAATAATCTTATTCTTAACAGTTTTTTTCTTTCTAAATTGGTGCTCTGGTCTCGTTGTGCACCCTTCGGGCGGGTTGGCGGAAAGCTACTTTACGTATGTTTTTTCGCTTTATTCGTTTATTTATTAAAGTATGTATTTTGAGTAATATCAAATGTTGCCAAAATCCAGAACTGTCATAATAATGTGTTTTAGTATCTGTACCTAGATAAATAAATAAATAAAATAAATAAATATCTTTGGACAATTCACACAACACCATCTGATTCCAAACTAAGCAGAGCTTGTACTATGGTAATCAGAATGCTGATAAACATACTTATATAATTCTAAATACATACTTAAATAGATAAATTAACACCCAGACACAGAACAAATAGTCATGTTCATTACACAAATATTTGTCCTTGGTGGGAATCGAACCCACGACCTCGCGCTTCGCAGTCGGCTCATCACCCACTACGCCACGGAGGCTGTCTGTTCATTACATTATTACTTACTATTGTCTTCAGTCCACAAAATACAAATTATACAATCCATTAAGCCTTTCGATCTTTAAACACCCGATAGTTCCTTTTCATAATACCAGGTCATATGCGACACGATAATACACTTGACACTGTAATATAACATTGTAACTAGACACATAACAGGTACTTATTTTGAGACGGAAAACTATTTTTAGTTGGTGTTATTGACATAGTTAACCTTATTTAATGAAGTTTTATGACCAATAAATAGACATTGTAAAGACATGTTTTTTTTATATATGTAAACCGAACAAAAAGGCAGACGGGCCGCGTGGTGTTAAGCGATCACCGTCGCCTATGGACACGGGCAACCCCAGGGGAGCCACCCGAGCATTGCCGGCTTTGGAGGAGAGCTCTTTTTACAACTTTCTTGAAGAACCCCATGTTATAATCCACTGGGAATGCCTCAGCTGGAAGGTTGGTAAGCAATAATGCGCAAAGGTTATAAAGAAACGACGCATGGTACAGTCCGTGTAGAGTAGAAGAACCAGCGTTACTGTCATAGTTTTTATAATTAGAAGGAAGAAGATTAGTCTGAGGAAGAACTAATGCGGGTACTACTAATGCGGGGTGAGCTTACATTCCTGAAGCTGTACCTGTACAGATTTTTTAGGTTAATGATAGGTACTTGTATTCGAGTATCACGTATAAATATCCCTGTGAATGGGAGAGAGATCCCTGGGAGAATGATTGGGAATGTTGCGATTACGGATAACTAATATGATGAAATATCCTACTCGTAGAATGGCGATCACGTCTTGGCAAACAGAGTACAAACCGCCCACAAAGTTCTTTGACAGAGAAATCTAAACGGTGGCCTAAGTCCCACAGTGGACTTCTAAACACTACTGAATGGATGGTAGGTATTTCCACCGTCAGTTCCGTGTAGTGGTTAAATATATCGAATAACATATTGACAATATCAGCCATTAATATTGACATAAGTAGAGTCTTGAAACATAATTCGATACGCATGACTTACATCATCGATACCAGTTTCATTAATAAATTCCTACAAACAATAAGCGAATAAACATTGTGAACCCGTAAGTGGTCGTATGGTAGAGGAATTATTATTTGCACTGTAGGGGTTATAAGTACTAAGCACCATCCCCAGAGCGCATGGTCCAGCGGCTAGTATAGAACGCAAGAAATCTATGCAGTTAGGCGAAACGGGTCGGGTTTGAGATATGTTACCGCTTTAGTGGAAATGAAATGAAATGAAATGAAATAGTTTATTAACATCCTGGGTAATAATATACACTTGATGTTTGTCATTGTTCTACGGTCATCAGCTGACCGTCATCCGCTTTGGGTGCGCTAAGGCTTATATGGGCTAGGAGAAAAAAGCGGGAAAAAACTCCAGCCCTGTTTTAAATAAATGTTCAGGTACAAGTGGCAAATTCAAATTCCGTACTTTGCAGGACAAACCTTTTTTCCCCACGCTTTTTTACATAAAATGTATTTTTACACTATATTTAATTCTTTATAAAAATTTATGTTCTATTTTTTAGTTGGATTTCTTATTAAAGCGTGTTTTTTTAGTTTTTTTAAACTAAAAAACACGCTTTTTTTTAAATTCATATAATGTTTTTCCTCTGCTTATTATGTTTACTAGTCTTGATGTGATGTTACCATGATGTGATTACCTTTTATTGAGCGCCGATCAGTTATAAAATATTCTAAAGCATTCTGATCTTGTTCTTTATTAACTGTAATCTCATGTTGGTGATCCAATAAATAAATAAATAAACTACATACTCGTAACACACTGACACATCCAATGAGCACAGTAATAATTCTTACATCTCGGGCCCGACGCTCACCCCGGAAGCGGCTACCTGTAACAATATTGCATGAATTAAGTCAGTGTCTGTCCGTTGCGATTATACTAGCACTAAATTTATTAATGCGGTGGGCGTAACATGGGGTTCTTAGACGTGCTTAGCGTGTTGCAAATGCGGAGTTTATTTGTTTGAGATTGTGTACAGTTCTTCTTTGTTTTTGATATGTTGAATATTAACGGTCATTCTCCTTAGTTATATTACCAACTGAGAAATTATAAATGATTTTTTATACAATTATTACGAGGCTTTACAATTAAAACCATCCACAAACGTTTTTGCGACCTATAAAAATAAAATATGATATTTTTCCAACCCTTTTTTGGACGTTAAAATGCAGGGCATAGGTCTCCTTTCAGAATTGTGAGAGATTCCGACCGGTAGTCCACTGTGTGCGAGTTGGTGGGCATGATATGCCTTTGGAAAATTCTATGTAACATTTGCAAAGGTAGATCTGCCGCCGGGCGAGGCAGTGGCGGATTTATATTTTTTATGAGTGTAGGTCACTTTATTTCCGCCGCCCCATATACATACCTAAGGAAAGCGGGGGTTGCCACTGACGTCCGCCCGCCTTGCTGCTCTCATCTATCACTCGCACGATAATTATAGGTTTCGAAAGGAATGAGTGCCTATAGGGATTTTTTTAAAGTAAAAAACCCTGAGAAATCCAGTGAACGTGTTTGACTTTTATCCTCTGAAATCGAGGGACTCTCCTTTGAAATCTGCCGGCCCTAGGACGCGGCCGCCTATACGGCCTATTTATAAATCCAGGAATGGGGCGAGGTGGTCATGCCTGGGGACGACCGCGCTCCTTCTGACCACTCCACTTGTTTTGGATTTCGGAGCTTGTACATGTAGCGGCGCGATACCTACAGTAACAAGACCGCACGCCTCACATGAAATGCTGACCATGCAAGACGACGGAATCAGCGAACATTGTAAACAATAAAATACCTACGTTACACTTGACTGGTCAATCAGAAGACGTATCCTGAATCACGCTATCGAAGATTCTTAGAATCTCAGTATATATACAAATGTTCCGAAGTTAGCACTGGACCGCGGTCCCCAGGAGTGACATCGCCTGTCTCCTGATCTCCCGTTTTTTCTCCACATTGGTGACCACCGACGATTGAAGAAGCCCTGCTGACCACACTTGAACTTTACCAGCACCTTCATTTACAAAGTAATCACGTCGGCGTGACTGCTAAGGTATAGGGTGTGCTGACGTTAGGGACACAAGTAAAACGATCGAATGTTCATAGCCAACTGTTTAATTATAATTTGTATTACATTGTTCTCCATATACACATATGGTCGGATATTTGGAAAACTTCAAAAGCGTGATTCAGAAATACCTGTGGCGCCATGTCTTGATAAGTTGCTAAAGGTCGCCATTAAAGCTTTTAGGCATGCATCCTGGGAAATATTGTAAGAAATATTGCCAATGTTTTCCCGCAATCAATTTTATCAAAATCATAACATCAAATTAGTCTATTGATTGTACACAATACTAAGAAGAAATAACTGTTTAATATTAGATGTGTAGACCGATGTCGTGCATGGCGTTGCAGCTATCATATTAAATTATTAATGCTGACCAACATTGCTCCCTTGAGAACGCTCCTGTGTGATATGTTTCATTAATGTTGCTTGAACAGTGTACATAGCACTATACACACAATGCATATATCATTAAAAAAAAAGATAATACCTAAACAGATTTCGAAGACACGATTTCGAGTATAAAAAAAAACGAGATTGCATTAAATGCAGCTGTGATATTATGTTAACAATGTGTCGCGACGATCTGCGCCGGGTAGGAAGTATGAGTAGGAAGGATACGTAGAGCCGATGATTGGGCTCAGTGGTACGTCTTTTGAAGAGGCCTATATCCAGAAGTGGGCTGATATGGGCTGATGATGAAACGCCAACAACAGATAATAAATTTTGTACTTTGTTTTTATGTTTTATTTTTAAAATTACGTACAAGTTTGTAACCAAAGCCGTTAAAGACTTTTATCCCTTATGGTACTTAAAATAAGTTGATTTTCCGAAAACACTGATAATGTTTGTTGTAGTTTCTATCAAACAATACTAACCACCACCTACGTGAACAAGCTAATCAGTTGAAACAAGGTACAAACTTTTAACTGCTGCTATGAGTGAAATGACCGCCCATTATAAAAAAATACGTCCTCGTTGTATATTAAAAGAAATATTTTTTCAAAAGCTTCCGGACAAGTTAGGACAAGTGATTTTTATCATTTTTAGGGTTCCGTACCCGAAGGTTCCCAACGGGACCCTATTACTAAGCCTCCGCAGTCCGTCCGTCTATCCGTCTGTGTGTCATCAGGCTGTCATCATGAACCGTGATGGCTAGACATTACAAATTTTCACAGATGATGTATTTCTGTTGCCGCTATAACAATAAATACTAAAAATAGAATAAAATAAATATTTAAGGGTGCTCACATACAATAAACGTGATTTTTTTTAGATAATGGTAGGGAACCCTACGACTTGCACTTGGCCAGTTCTTAGACCTATCCAGACAATTGTTTAAAAACAAGGTTGTTGCTTCCTAAATTGCTCCTTTGAATTCCAGACTAATGACACAGGAACATCGTAGCCAGCATCGGCAGCTGCGTTTACACGTCGTCGTGATGTTACGAAATTGCGTTGCGAATAATTTCACTAGTTTACGCGAAACGTTTACCGAGACTCAGAAAGTGTTTACTCTTTGTTCAAGAAAAAAATAGGTTCTAAGAATTTTACTTGTGCTTGAATTATTTGAAATATTCAAAGGAATTTTGCTGACCCGTCGTCTGGCAGAAAAAAATCATAAAAAATGATAGTATAGGTAGGCAAAATAAATGTGGATCAATAAAAAAATGTTTTGTATAACATTTTTATAATTTTTTATTTTATAATCTTCGTAAGTAATGCATGGCCCAGCGGCTAGCGTTAAACGCAACCGATCTACTCAGTTTAGCGATAGGGCGCGGTTGGAAACGAGATGCGTGACCGTTAGTGACAAATTTCATGCGTGTTTTCGAGCTTTTAAGGACACCTTTAATCATCTGTCCTGATTGTTATCGATGGATAATGGATAACAGTCGTTAAACATCGTCGTGACATCAGGGTGGCCACTTACCCGCATCTAGAGTAAGCTTCAGACCTTTTGTAATAAACGGGAGAGACCCGTGCCTATCAGTGGGACGCCAAATTCACCTGCTGTCATAAAAGTTACAGACGTTAGAAGTTATAGCACGAGCAGTTAGGACAATTTTAGAAGATTTTTGAAGTGAAAAATTCTTTTGCGGCGTTGTGCACTTTTTTTAGGATGGGTAAAAAATGTTAAACTCGCGTCAGGACACGTGGCCTGATCGAATATTCGTAAGACGGAGGGGTGACAGCTCATGACGGCTCGACTGTCTATACTTGTAAAATTCGTTTCTATCAAGTATGTATTTAAAATATTGGACATTGAACAAAGTGCATCTATTAATGAAAAAAGTGACGAAGAAATAGTGAAAGATAATGAGTGAGTACTTTATAAAAATACTAGATGAAAACCTACTGAAAATACGAAATTCGTGCGAAATTATACCCTAACCATTCCAAAATATCAAAAATGCACAACGTTAATGTTCAAGTTTTCACTTCTGCCGGCACTACCGGAGTGCAACCCGTTGTTTTTTTTTAAATCAGCAACTTATTTAAACCTGCCTTAATAAGTAGGTAAGCAATAAATAAGTAATAAATACCTCTTACTTGTGAAAGGAGACCTTTGCCCAGCATTGGGACATAAAAAAGGTTAAAAAAAATTAAACAAGAAGAAAAATCTTAGCTCCTAATACGATCTCAGTGTTCGCAGTACGTTAACGGTTTCCCTCATTCCTTCTAGCTAATCATACTCGTCCCTCATTACTGCTACATTAGCCGAACCGCACGCTAAGCGGCTAAGCCAGATTGCTTTGTAATTTGAAACAAAGGAGAGAGATAAACAGCTTACATGTGTTCGGATTTCGGACGTGTTGATGGCCTTAATTGGTCTTGAGATGGTCTCTGCCTTGTTGCTTATCTTAGCTTGTTGCATAGAAACAAGAAAGGATTATTTTTCTGTTGGTTGGATTCTAAATCTACCTATCCTAAAAAATTGGAGTTCAAGGGTTTAAATTTTTCAGACCTCAAACTCTCAAGAAAAGATTTTAAGGCATTTACATTCATCTCATCTATACTAATAAATAAAGCTGAAGAGTTTGTTTGTTTGTTTGAACGCGCTAATCTCAGGAACTACTGGTTCGAATTGAAAAATTATTTTTGTGTTGAATAGTCCATTTATTGGGGAAGACTCTAGGCTATGTAACATCATGCTATGACTAGCGGCTGCCCGGTCCGCCTGGACTTTGTATTATTTGTTGTAGTCTTAGGTTAGTAGTTCGTACATAGACAATACAATTTTGGCAAAGGAAGATCTCCCGCCGGGCGAGTTGGTGATGCCCGGGGAGCGGCCGCGCTCCAACTGACTCAATTCGGAGCTTGTATATATGGTAGGGTATTCAGAAAACTTCGATAGCGTGATTCAGAATACCCGTGGCGTCATCTCTTGATGAGTAGCAGAAGGTCGCTACACAATTATTGGCACAACACCAGTAATAGACGATTACGTTCAGAGTAAAATACAACGGATCCTCGGTCGACACTTGTTCAAAAATGTGGAGAGACAGTAAGAAATATGAGTACTAGCTAATTATTCACATTTTAAATTAAAACTAAATAGGTACTTTTAAGTTTTTTCTTTGACCTCACGTTCTCTAAATTTGAAAGCAACTTGTATCCTGAAAAATCCTGTCCAAGATTTCCCTAGAGCCAAATAGTCTTACAACTATTTACTGAAACTTTTAAGGTTTCAACAGAACTTTGTATGAGCCATGTTAGTACTAATGGAAGTGAAGCCTCACGTAGTTCATGAGTTGGTGTGCTGTTTGATGAACTAAAAGTTGTAGGAAAAGCCATGAAAAGCTGCGAATAGCTTGCTCCTAGAGGAAAACCACTTTAGGATGATGCATGGTTCGACCGTGTACAATGTATTACTGTTGCATCCACGCATGTCTGTTTATCGGTGAAAAGGTGACGTTGACTACCACGTAATGTTCAATTCGATTCGTTCAATTGGAAGCGCCAAGTTCTTAGCCTTTGCATAATTATTGTCAACATTTTAATAAAACTCAACCAAAGTCACCAAAGAAAAAAAGGTGCCGTTGACTACCACGTAATGTTCAATTCGATTCGTTCAATTCGAAGCGCCAAGTTCTTAGCCTTTGCATAATTATTGTCAGCATTTTAATAAAAATCAACCAAAGTCGCCAAAGAAAAAAATTGAACTGAAGTTGGTAAGCTTTACCATGAAACCGACCCCTTCCCCTTCCTCCTCCGCGAATATGCCTATCAGCTACCCTCTCGAAGGTTGGATGGACGGAGGTAGCGACTAGTGGTGACTACTAAGAGCTTATTTGGTTTCATGTGAACTGTTATAATATTGTACCTATTAAAAATGCGCGCACACGGTTAACTGAGGTCTGTTGAAACTATTTTTTGCTTGGAGCCGAGAGCAAACAAACGTATAATATTGAACAAGATTTGAAATGCAGTTTTGGCGGAAAGTCAGAAAAGACATAATGTGCATGTCGGATAAAGTTGATGGCATTTTGTTCGATGTAGATTAATTTCAGTGCACGAGTTTTGTGACACAAAATAATAGTGATAAAATATGTTTTTTCAACTTGCCTCCAAAATTCCTTCGGACACGTTCTGGTAAAATGGCCATCGCTTTACTTGAATATTTGACTAACTTGACTAACTGATTAGGATTACTGATGACTTACTGATTATTATTATGTCCAGTTTCATCGACTCTGGTAAAAAATGGATGCAATGGATGAAGAAAAGTCATTGAAATGGAATTGTTTTACATGATAAACACTAATTCATAACATTACTACCTTTTTAAAATTTATCATTGACCTCAATTTTATTCAATTAAAAAAAACTGATAATTACAAGCATTCTACCACCGCAACCGTTCGCAAAAACCTAATTTAACTACTGGCTACAGGCTAACTGAGTCATTACTACTGCAAAAGGTAACCGTCGCAAAAACTGACACCGTAGCGCGACCTCTTTGGACATAAGCAGAAAGCCAACCATCCGCCTTTGTTACTAGCGTATTCAACTGTGATTCAATTGAACTGCTTAAACAAATTAAATGAAGTAACAGACGAGTTTGCAAGCTACATGGTCGCCGCAGCCCAGAGACATCCTCACATAGTATGGTATGATAATATCTCTTGTTACGTTGGAATGGAGGCAAGCCTAAGTTTTGCCCACAGAACATATTAAAGAGGTTAGAATAGAGTTGTGGGCGGGGCAAACGCGCCAAGGATATGAGCTACGCTCATATCTCTACAGAAACACGCGATCGCACTGCGATATGCGTGCTTGTGTGCGTGCTTGGGTGTGATTCGTTCATTTGAAATCGCGTGATTGTGCGGCGCTAACATTGGCTAGATTTCCAATTGCAAATATGTGCGTAAGCTTCACATTTATTTAAGTACAGATGTAGTAGAGGTGAAAGGTGGGGCTGGATCGACGACACCAGTTTTTATACGAACGGTGCATTATTGCCATTCTACCTCTTTTAATGTGTTCTGTGGTTTTGCCTATTAAGTTGATAACTTCCTACTGTATGTACATATGATTTAATTTACATCAACCACTTTTCAATAATACCTCTTGATACTTTCCAATGAGTGATAGGCAGCCCTACGAGCATAATTACAGACCGTTATCGACTCTTAACTCGCAAACTCGTAACCGATCAGGTGACAACTGAAGCGTTCAGATGCACCGTAACTTGGACTTGGATTAATTGTAGACTGCAAGACTAGTATGACTAGAAGCATGCAGTGGTTATGTTTGTAATTTAAGTAGGTAAATTAGGTGTGAAAACATAAAAACGAAAAGTTTTTAAACAATTTGCTGCGGTTATCTTCTAAAAAAGACTAAATCGCCGATCACCATTGCTAAAAGTAGCATATCTGCAGAGTCTTTATTAAATGACCATCACCTTACATACCTGCATCTATCTATTGACATTTAGCTCTGCTGTCTTCTTAATAAAACAATTGCAAGAAAAGGTCTAACTGTCCTCTGCCCCCTTGACTGACTCCGTTCTACGTAATATGCTATCATAGTTGGTGCCAGTTATAAGATGTTACGGGAAAAGTAACTATTTGAAAAAAAACTCTTTTCCCTTTTTTAACCGACTTCAAAAAAGGAGGAGGTTACTCAATTCGACCGTATATATGCTTTTTACCTTTCAGATTTTAATCTAATCAGAAAACAATATTTTCGTTATTATTATACAAGTACCAACGTATCTATCTGTAAAGTAACAGTTTAAAAGTGTTTTATACATGACTGTGTTAATAACAGTTCTCGAGTGTTGTAAAAGAAACATAAAGAATATTTGGTTTTTCGGGTTGCCTCTAAAAACTCCACCTGACACGTTCTAGTAAATTAGTTTTGCTCGGGTTTTGACTTACTTGGACTGATTGACGAGATTCCCAGATTTTGACTACTATTAATGTCGCCCGGTTTCAACGAAACGGGCACAAGTTGGTTTCAAATGTTTTTACTTGTTCCTGGCAACATGTACAGACCTGCCACTACAAATGAAAAATAAAACGAAAAAATTAAAGACATCTTTAGTAATCGTTAAACTTTCCATATTTGACGAGTTTACCGCTATGCGCTTATAAATAAGACCGATGTCATTAAAAAGCAACGTTACAGGTATTCAATTCGTGCGATTTAGATGCAGTACTGTGTAGATGTACTGCAGTACTGTGTAGTTCTTTGAGCGAAGAGTTATCAATTATCAATAGGAGATCAGCGTTTAGGGCAAAGTAGTAGTATAATACTACTACAATTAATGAAACAAAATTTACTATGCTATTTTGTTCTTCATACTTTTATCAATGTCCTAAGAAAATTGCAGAAAAGATCTGAACTTTTCTAACACAACTTTTTAAAAACGGCTGACTGCAACCCTTTTTTGCATCCCACTGCTGCGTACGGATACCCCTAATATTGGGGAGGCTTAAAGCTTACTTCATTACGCTACTCCAATGTGGGTTGATGGAGACGCGGGTTATAGCCAACCCGCTGTTGGATGTTTTCCAATCGCCCATAATAATTATAGGTATTATCTTCTTATAGAACGAATTTGACAATAAGAAGACTGCCCCGACTGTAACCAGCCTAACCTCACCGAACAATAACACTTCGGGCCGCACGCAGTCTCCGCCGTGATGTCACCGCGACCGGCGGCGGGAGCTCATGACTAAGGTCCTCGGTTAGGACCGAAACTAGTCGGGCATCCCCGAATAAAACCACGTGAGTACAACCGTGATATTTTGTATGTACAATTATATTATCTTAAACAACAATCAGGACCGACGATCAAAAGTGCAATCTGAGGCACGAAAACGCGCATGGGTCACCGCTAGTACACACCCATCTCACACCCGACCGCGTCCGTTTGGCTTAGCTGCATAGATCGCCATCGGGCCATGCACTTAAAATCATTTTAAGTTGTTCTCATTTCGATGCAGAAATGCGGCTACTATAAACTCTTGACCGATTACACTATTACTGGCAGCCGCTAACTAAGGTTAATGCTATCTGGCATCTCGTTGTGACGTCATTACGCGCATGATTCGCGCCGAGATATCTCTGGTTATTTTGAAAGATTCTAGTCCTGTAAGGATAGCTTTTCGAATTTTGATATCTTATGGATGGATCTGTATCGAGCGGAGATGACCGAGTGGTAAGGACCGCGGTATCTGACGCAGGAGATGCCGGGTTCAAAACCTCGCACCTCTGACAAACAACTTTGTCTTTGTGTTTTGTTTCATTTCATCGCTGCTCCACGGTACGGTTAAGATGAAAAACATCGTAATTAGGTATCACAAAGTAAACCCTCATCGTGGAGCAGCGATAAATACAGACATAACAATTTTTTTGTCAGAGGTGCGTCGGGGTTTGAACTCAGTATTCACCATTTTTATCGCTCATTGCTCTGCGAATCCATTTTAGGCAAATGAAAATGGTAAATAATAAAATAACCGAGTCACGGAGCACGAAAAACGTCGCTCGTATCCATAGCGATACACTTATTAGACATTCGCTTAATCTTAAAAGAAAATATTAGCGTTCCCGAATCCTTCCCTCAGAACACTCAGGTGTGTGAGGGAGCTCCACATACATACATCGAAGTATACATGTATACCATATATGTTACACATCGAGAAGTACACGACACGTATACTGTATACGTTACATATCGCGCCTTGTAGAGGACCTTTGACAAAGTAATGACGCCGCGCAGACAAAGGTTCACATTTCCCCTACCTCCCCATACTTGTCTCCCGCGAGGGTGACCCCGCCTTTGGAGAACAGCGTATTGTTTCGCAATTCTAAGAATTCATATATATATCACGCATTTGTTAGTGCATCGTTATTGCCTAAATAGTGCCGGCGTCGTGTTTTGTTTGTCTTTTGTTCTTGACGCGAGGGAGTTCAATATTGAAGAGAATCGTGCGTTTCATTTAATGAGCAGAAAATACAATACTGCACTATTCCAACAATAATGAGGCACTTACTGCACCCTAAGAAATGGGTTTGGACCCATCAACGTATGATGAATTTTTGATAACATGTTTCGACCCTACACAGCGCCATTAAATGTAGAATATAAACATACCATATAAAAAACCCAGCAAACCAGGTGTGACCGAAAGTTAGTGACATAAAATCTAAAATATATTTCCAGGTTCTGGAAGGCACGTCAAGTCATCCGAAATTCAGTCGTTTGTTGTCGTTAAATGGATGTCGTCAAACATTTTTGAAGACCATATACACGCCTTTAAAGAGGCCTAAATCATCAAAACATAATGGCCTGAATCGACTCAATCCATATTGGAGCAGTGTATTAAAATTAGCAGACTGCATGGTGCAAGCAAGGCTGCAAGACTTGATGGGAAGAAATCAGTGTTCAGCAGAAGGAGACAAAAGGGATACCGTCGGAGAAACTAAAGTCTGCTTAATTTAGAATGCAATGAATCTGTCTATACAACTCAGCAAAACAGGTGCAATGGAAAGGAGATGAGTGACCGCTACGTAGATGTTTCTGTGATTCAAAGGGCACTGGTCTTCCAAAGATTGATTTTGGTAGTTACTGATCAGACGTCAAACTTGCAGGAGACTACTGATCCTCAAACATCCATCAACAGGTTGGTCGCATCTCTATTTATCCGCATTGGAGCAGTGCTTTGAAATAAGTTTCAGGGCTCTACAATTTATTGACAAAAATCATAGTTACCAACATTGAAACACACATAAAGTTCACACACACACACAGGTTATATCTGTGGAAAGAAATTAAAGCCGCCTTTGAATTTGTAGTTCTGATACCATGCCTCACATAAAACTCTGTAGTCGTCTCACGTTTTCCTTGCTTGGTTTTCGTCCTGGTCACCCTATCAGCCAATGAGAGTGCTCCACAGATCACAGCTTAGATTCGCCCTCAACAAGAAGCCTGGTACCAGGAGCCTGCCGGGGCAATCAAGGTTATAGAGATGAAAGTGATATTTTCCGGGTAATCGTTTGAGTTTTTGTTTTATTTTTATTTTGGCACCCTTGTGGCAGATGGCTTGAGTTGAAAATCGAGTTTTATGTTTTGTTGATTGAAATCTAGGCACATTTTTGTTTGTCTTTTGTTTTGATTTATGTACACCTTTACTAGGTAGGTAATCATCGACTTACTTTTAGGTCTAAATCGACATCAATCGATGACTTGACATAACAAACGCACGTCAAATAGCGCTCTTTGCATAGCGTTGCCTGCTTACTTAAGCAAGTATGCTTGAATACAGCTGTAAGTGTTGCCTGTGGTCGTACGGCTGACGGTCGCCTCATATAAGTCTGTACAAAAACTGCACCTTCCACCGAAACACAACAGCATCGTTTCACGGCAGAAGTGGGTGCAGCGGTGGTACTCCCCGGTCATTATTAGTGTTCTACCACCTACCTACAGTGCCTTAACTAGTACTACTAATCTACGCAATATCATCATAAGCGTTTAGAACCCGTCCATAGTATATGATCTGTGGAATATAAACCAGACGTTTCAAATCCTGCCTCAACATTTTTATGCATCTACTCAAATTGCTCAAAGACTGTACAATACAAGTTATTGCAAAGTCGCCAGCCCTGTCTAAATTCGCATCGCTCGCCAAAAAGCTTACGAGTATGTCCCTTCCTCAGCTGAGTAAACTATTTTTAGAGCATTTTGAAGAGCCATTGCCACGAGAGCGGCGTATCAACGTCTTTCACGGATAATTATTATTTTCCTGAAAGCGTATTTAGGTTTGGCCTGAAATATCTCGGCTGAGTCACGCACCGCATGGAACTTGACTTACGAGTGTCGGACACCCTCAGAAGTGTCGCATTGTGTCTAAGAGTGCTCCAAACGGTCATAATGCGCGAAATAAGAGGGAGATTGCGGGAGGAATTGTGATCTGAATATAAAACATTACACATAGAATAATAAATGGGATGGACCACATGGACATTTACATAATTTTGTATGCCTGTCTTCGGTATATCACAGGCATGGGAGATAAAATTCGTCACACAACGTATGATGGAAATGTTTATCTTAAATAGTCCTACAAAAAAGGCCACCACAGTATATATATCTATATGTCATGTGTAAGCCATTATAGCCAAAATAGTGAACAATTACTACAGTAAAACATGATAATTTATTGACCCTTTTCTAACGCGGGTGAAACCGCGGGGTGACCTCTAGTTATTGTATAAAGAATTAACTAAACTATCTAACTCTATTTTGAATCTAAAGATGATAACTTTCTAATACTTTTCAGAGCATAAAATCTGTGGATAAAAGCACTATATTGCGTATATAGTAGTAATATAGTAGGTTTATTACATTGATCTACAGTTCAAACGTTTTGATCAGATTTGATCAGAAAAATTAAGAGACTGTTCAGAACGAGAATAGGTGTGGTGAATGATAAGTGCACATAAAGTAACAAAGAACAATAACAGAGGTCCTTCGAAAAAAACTCTAGCAAATATTTATATAACTGTTTAAAAGTACATTTACGTGTAGAATTTTGACTAATCGTGAGCTTTATTTTATTTAAAAAATATTACCAAATCTTCCTCGTGACGCGAATCTATTATTTTGTATTTTACGGATCAATGAACTACCTATCTTAAAAAACTGCCGCCTTTATCCCCTTGAATGATATGCGATTCACAAAGAATTGAAGTTTGATAGTCATCTTTTAAAGAGTTTATTATTATAACTCGCAATTGTGCAAAGTCGTCGACTAAAGTATAGTCATCACGAAATACATAACTCGCGGAGGAAGGCGTTTTTTCTCCGCGACTGTATCGATTAAGACCCGTTACTTGCTTGTCCGAAAAGGACAGATGATTAATTACTGGTAATTTGAAATGATATCTTGGAACTATGCAATTAGTGGTTGCGTTATGTTAAATATGTAACGAGTTGTGATTCAATTTGTACTAATTGGACGTTGACAAGGTTGTTTTGTTTTGGGGAATTCAATAAACATTTTGACACAAATGCATAAATACAGTTGACGTCATCGTAGATAATCCCATTGATTTGATTGAGATCAAATCAACGCTGCAAATGTTTTTTAACCCTTTTACTGTCCCACTGCTGGGTATAGGTCTCTAGGAGTTGAGAGGGATTTATTCACCACGTTTAGCAATTGCGAGTTTGTAACCTTGCCCTTTGAAAATGATGTTATTAAGAGATACAGTTTAGTTTATGTGCATTTTTCTAATATTAAAAAAAATCTTTAGGGAAAATATCGACTGTAAGGTTTCGATAACAGTATTGGTACATTTTTATAACCAAGTATAAAATGGAGTTCTATAAAAACATACCGATTTGATGAAATCATATGTATTGGTTACCGAAATTAAATGTAATGCAGAGATTTTTCCTGTTTCCTATTTTTTACGCTTATTTTTATCAAAGCGGAAAATGTTATATTGATAGAACGGAAAATTCTAATTGGAATTTTAATCGGCTTTCGGAGCCATCGTCTTAATGAAAGTTTAATCTTCATTCGATTATTTTCTCATTAATTTAATGAATTAAGTACTTTATGAAATGAGTCTCTGATTGGCAGATACTTTGGTTTATTGTTTGGCTAGTTCGTTTTATTTAGTTCAACAGATTCTGTAACCCAAAATAAAATTACCTATCATCATAGGAAACTCCACAGAACATACTAAAAGAGGTAGAATGGAAATGTGGGCGGGGCAGACGCGCCAAGGAATTTTGAGCAAACGCTCAAAATTCCAAAATCTCTACAGAAACACGCGATCGTGCTACGATATGCGTGCTTGTGTGCGTGCTTGGGTGTGATTCGTTTATTTGAAATCGCGTGATTGTGCGGCGCTAAGTATGGCTAGATTTGAAATTGCAAATATGTGCGTAAGCTTCGTATTTATTGAAGTACAGATGTAATGGAGGTGAAAGGCGGGGCTTGATCGGCGACACCAGTCTTCATACGAACGGCGCATTATTGCCGTTCTACCTCTCTTAATAATGTTCTGTGGGAAACTCCATAAACAAGTACCTACTTACTTAAATTATTTGTATTATTCGCCACTATGGCGTAAAATGCAACAACAGACCTTTCGAAAAACGCCCTTCGTTGAACGTTAAATACTCTTAGGTATGTATATTATTTCTGCATATACATATATTAAAGAATCATAAATGTTTTTTAATAGATCCTAAATAATTATATTAACCAGGTGGACTGACGACCTGAAGAAGATAGCGGGAAACCGCTGGATTCAGAGGGCACAGGACCTGACGGAGTGGCGAACATTAGGGGAGGCCTAGGCCTCCCATGTCCAGCAGTAGACTTTGCTGAGTGGCTGACTGGAGTTTTTTTCCGCCCGCTTTTTTCTCTTAGCCCATATAAGCCTTAGCGCACCCAAAGCGGATGACGGTCAGCTGATGACCGTAGAACAATGACAAACATCAAGTGTATATTATTACCCAGGATGTTAATAAACTATTTCATTAATAAACTATTTTATTTCATTTCATTTAAAAGGCTGATGGATGGATGAAATAACTATATTTTTGCGAAATTAAAAAACGTGACATATTTGGGAAGGCTAGAGCCTATTCTACGACACTGCTCCAGTGTGGGTTGGTGGAGATGAGGGTTAACCCGCTGCCGAATGTTTTGAAACGCGCATGAATTTTGCTACTATACCTAATATTAACCATCCATCTTATACCCGATCAGTATCTTCGCTTACTGCATAGATTGATTGCGCTAACCGCGAGGCCACGCGCGCTGCACGTTTGTTATAAAAATGCGTACAACAAAAGTTGTATCAATAAAAAACTAGTTTTACACATAAGAAATGGTGACCTTAAAATGTCAATGTCCATCTTTGTACAGGACTCGTTACACCGGTGGAGATGTTATCGTGAAACAATAATTTTAATGGCTGTTTCGTCACAGAACCAGAATGCATTACAGTTATGCCTGTTTGCTACCGTTTAACATTACGAAGAATTGTTCATATGTACGTGGTATGTGTGTAATACTACTCCCCAGCATATTAATTTAATGACACAATTTTGGGTTAGTGAAGCTACTGTTTACGAGTATGTGAAACATAAAAAGCTTGCTAGTCTTCACTCAGTATCCTCAATGTGTGACGAAGATAATGCGACGCGATGTATATAGAACTGTTTATCCGCGCGATATCTATACTAATATTATAAAGAAGAAAGATTTTTATTTTTGTATGTTTGTAATGAATAAACTCAAAAACTACTATTCCGATTTCAAAAATTCTTTCACCATTAGAAAGCTACATTCACCCAAAGTTATATAGACTACTTTTTACCGCGGGAAAATGCTTCATTCCTACGTGAAAACGGGTAATAGGGTCAACGCGATTGAAGCAACTGGCTAAACGCTTATGATTTTAATATAGCAATGAAGCCTGGAATAGCACATAGGCTATTTTTTATCCTACGGGGACCCATTAAACAAGTCCACGCGGGCGATGCCGCTGGCGGAAGGCTAGTTGTAGAATAAGTGTGATATAAGAAGGCTTTAAAAATGAAAAATGAATGTAAAAGGTAGTTCTACCTTTTATAATGAAATGTAACCATACCGTACCGTAGTACCACTCCCACAGACTTTTCTGCTATGAAATACCTTATTGTGATGTTTTTCATTGGGGCGGTTCCCGGTCTGCCCTACATGAGGTGACAACCAACCTGGTGCCAGTGCGACTACATGCTAACAGTACAGACTAAAGCTTGAGATTTATACAATTATATTTTACAAAAAAATTGAAATCGGCCCTTTAATTACAAAAAAAAAATACAATGAAAAGTCCTTGGACACCTACCGAGTCGACGTACATCGTGGGTCAATTCTCAAAGGCTCTCTCAGCCAGCACTGTCCTTCTACTGGATAATGGGCTGTGGTTTTTCGGCCAGTACCCGGAGGCCGGTATCACTACTCTTTCGCTTACATCATTATTTTTCCGATTCTCTAAGTTCACCGCTAAAAATATCAGCGTAGCTACAGCTACCTGACTTCTGTTTTAGTCCCTGTAGCTTCGGGATTAAGAATAGAGCTACGGTATCCCCTGCCTGATCGTAAGAGGCGACTAAAAGGGGGCTTCCGTGATTGTGGACGGTGGGAGTAGGAGCTCGATCCATCCAACCAGCAGCCCCGGGAAGGGCGGCGATGTGTGCCGGTGGCCGCATGTCGCCGTAAGCATCGGAAGGTGCAGGAGAGCACAGCTGCTCTCCCGAAGATGGGCCCGTTCTGGGGCGTCGCGCGTGGAGGACACCGGTGCGTTCCGCCGGAGATCCCGGAGTTCTCCCCAAGCGCAGTGGCAGCCACCGAGGGGGTTTTAGTGCGGTCAAATCCCACATAACCCGGTACTCTCTCCCAAGGTGCCGGGTACGTTTTGAAGGTTTCCCCCCGATAACAAAAAAAAGGTCGTTAGGGTTTTAAAAAATCTTTCTAAGAATAAAATCTTTTTTTTTGCTTCAGGCGTACCCTGTCAAACTTACATTAAAACAAGTCTAATATGCAACGAGTGTTGTAATTTAAAAAAAAACCAGTAATCGCTCTAGTGCATAACGAAATAGTGAGAGTGCATTCACACGAGATTGACCAACAACATTGTATGATAATGATATAATCCATTCATAATCAATATCTATGATAAATGCGTGCAAACTGTCTGTCCGTGCGGACAGGTTGTAAATTGCTTTCGGTATTAATTTATGTGAGATAAAGATGATAATTAGAACTGCTTACAAGTAAGAACACAGTCATGACGCGACTAGATTAGGTATACAAATTAAGTTGTAAAACCTGTATGTTAGGACAGCTGGTGAGCTTTACATCATTTTAAAGTGGGTAGCTTCGGGATTAAGAAAAGAGCTACGGAGGCCTGCCTGATCGTAAGAGGCGACTAAAAGGGGACTACCGGGGTTGCATTCGGTGAGACTTGGAGTACGATCCGTCCAGCCAGCGGCCCCAGGAAGCACGGCGGTTGTGCGTGGCCGCATGCCGCCGTGAGCATCGCAACGCGCAGAAGAGCACAAAAAACAAACTCGACGTTTAGCAACAAAAGTTTTCCTACAAAAATAACACATTAATTTACGCAAGTGTATAGGTGAACGAACCCTGAAAGGCGCGTAAGTTTAGCTTGCCAGAAGTTTTTCAACAATCCACGTAAGCCCAAACAAACTTCGCAAGTACAATATGTCACTCTCCAAAACAAGGATCTCACATCGTGTCTTTGAATAAAAGAGACATAAGATGGGTAAGGAGGATCCTTATTTAGGACATAAGAGTGCGTTGTCGACTTACTCAAGAGGACTGAAACTAAGAAAAATGAAAATAAACGAAAGAAAGAAAAAGAAAAATGATTTATTTGCGCAAATATGGGTATTACAGAAGTTGTTTTATATATTTAAAATCCGCCATATTTACCTCAGTAAGGTATGCAAATGTTTTTAAAGAAATAAAAAAAATACTATTTTTATATTTAAAAAATCAAAATATACTTAAATCTATTAAATATTTATTTATTTATACAATTCATAGACTTAAAACGAACATTACAGGTAACCCAAAGTCATTAGTGCGCCTAATTTTTTCCCAACACGGTACAAATATTCATCTTTAAACAAATTTCAAACATTTAATAAAAGGGAATTTGCGTGATTTATTTTTTGTATCAATCGATCCTATTTGGCATAGGGATTCAGTGTTCTAAGGGATCCACATCGAGTGGAGGACCCGGACCGGAAAGACAGAAATATGAGCCAAAGTTAAACCTCATCGCGTTGAAAACGGCCCATACTAACGTGGCGAGTCATATGACGTCACCCGCCGCGAAGTTAGTACGTACCTACTGCGTATTGGCTGCAACCCTTTTTGCGCCCCACTGCTGGGCACGGGTCTCTCCCCCCTATTGGGGAGGCCTGGAGCTTACTCCACCACGCTGCTCCAATACTGCGTATACTAAATACTAATTGTTAAGTTATAAGAATTCTGAAAGAAATATTAAAAACATTATTGTAAACCTTATCAGAGGCCTTATGCGCGGTTTGAAAACATACAACAACGGCAGAAGTGGGTGCAGCGGTCGAACCATATAAGTTCTAGTCTAGCACTTAATAATACAATTATACACAAATATGACCTTTTTGAAAACAGCCCTTTAGCACAAAAGCGTATCTAGTGGTTGGTCTGTAAAAGGAAACAATGGATTACATAAGTCTAGAATAGAGTGTTAGAAAGGGAGGAAAATGCGATAATGTTTGTTTAGTATTACATCAAATGCGGCCAACGAGTAACGAGCTTACAGAAAGAATCGTAGATGAGATAAAAACGGCACTATCAAAACTTATAATATTACGCTACTCCCTAAATCTTTCAAATTTTAGATATAACATAGGGTCCAGAGAAAACCACTATCGAAGTACAGATAAAATAGGTATTATTTAGGTACCCATAGGTATTTTTTATTTTATCTGAGTATCGAAGACTAGTATACGATTACAGCACCTTCTAAAAAGGCAAAAAATTGCACCCTGTTTAGCCGTGTTTTAGTGCACCTTCTGTTCTGAATAAGATAGTTTAATAATACAAGTTATTATGGACATAAAAATGATATTAGTTTATTACAGAAATAAAAAATTCTAAATATTTCTACAATCTCATCTTCAAAAAGAAAATTAACAAAGCTTTCTCATTACTGTGAAAAGTAAGAACGAAGGTCTATTTAATACTTTTTTTTATTTAAACCGAGTAGCAGACGAGCATGCAGGCTACGTGGTGTTAAGTAGTCGCTGCAGCCCATGGACATCTACATAGAACCTCAAGTAAACATAGATAAGTCTTTGAGGTCCTATGCAGTTGCGCTGCTACCTCGGAGGCTGGTGGTCGCCTCATGTGAGTGTGGCCGGCAACTGCACCTTTCCACCGAAAAACAATAGAATTGCTTCACGGCAGAAGTGGGTGCAGCGGTGGTACTTCCCCGGGCGAACCATAATAGTTCTACCACCTATAGTACTAGCTGTGCCCCGCGGTTTCACCAGCGTTAGAAAGGACTAAGTGTTTTATATTGGAATGGGACATTCCATTTACCACTGCATTACCATTTAACGCGGCACTACAGCCACGGTAGAATGTAGCCTATGTTAAATCAATTCATAAGATCACTCCATCGCGATATGAAAGAACGACAAACAAACATACTTTCACATTTATAAGTGTGGACTCTCATTCGATTTCTTTCTGCTCTTGCCTTGAATTAAAAACAGAATTTGCTATTACTCTATTGTGTTAGTTGGTCGATGTATAAGACCTAAGCTGTCGCAGAAAATTATATGCTTTCGTTATGTCTGTATTAAGTCTTGATGGATGGTTAATGGTGCTAGGATAAACTTTCGATTAATCTGTCAGCCATTTGTTTCTTTACGTAACAGTAGTAGAAGTATATAGTTTAGGTTTTATAATAGATATTACTAGGACAATACTAGCAGCTGTACAAAGGAATGAATGAATTAATGTTACCGTATGTTTGTTTAATTTACTGCTATTAGTTCAGATCAATAAAAAATATATTAAAAACGTGAAAGCGTTTGTTTATTTGACGATGTTGATGTTGATGTTTGTTTCACGACCTGCGTAGCGCAATGGTTACCATGCCGGACTGCCAATCGAAGGGTCCCGGGCTCGATTCCCGGCGTAACAGAAATTTGAATGATGAGTTTAAATTTCTGTTCTCGGTCAGGGTGTTTGTGTTCCTGTCTTTGTATGTGTCTATGGTACCCACGACACAGGGTATTAATTACCTTACTGTGGGGCTATGAGTGTGTAACGTTTATTTTATGTATTTATTATCCATTGGCGTGATTTCCGAAGCACCAAAGCACGGAAAACGCGCATGAAATGCGCCACTAGCGGTCACCCATCTCACAGCCAACCGCGCACCTTTGGCTTAGCTGCATAGATCGCTTGCGTTGTACGCTAGCCGCCGGGCCATGCGCGCATCAATCCCGAAGCTACAGGGACTAAAAGTTCCACCACCTACAGTTAAACGGATCATGTGCAAACCTCATGAAACTGCAGCTAACAGTAGTTCGGAAACTGCTCTGAAAATAATAAAGCTCTGAAGTTTGAACAAACAAATTTCGTTTTAAAATGGTTTTAAATTTTTGTGGAATATTTTAGATCAAATGCATAGCTGAAATGTTTGTTAGAATTTTAGGTATGACTTAAGTTAGGGGTTGTTTTAATGTATTCTATAAATATCTATTTAGGACCATTATATTAAACGAACTGAACTGAAGCGCGCATGGCCCGGCAGTGAAGCGCGCATGGCTTGGCAGTTAGCGTAGAACGCAAACGATCTATGCAACTAAGCCTAACGGGCGCGGTCGGGTGTGAGATGGGTGACCGCTAGTGGCAAAAATTTCATGCAAATTCCGTGCTTCGGAGGGCACGTTAAGCCATCGGTCCCGGTTGATGTCGAAATATATCAACCCGCATTAGAGCAGCTCCAGGAATCCTCAATAATGGGGAGAGACCCGTGCCCAGCAGTGGGACGCAAAAAGGGTTGCAGCCATATTAAACGAAGTAATAACCGTTATTACATGAGTCGTGGCACCATGAACTCAACCACCCAGATTGAGAACATAAACTGAAACTCGTTATTTAAATATCTGTTTCGCTGGGAATCGAATCCGGGGCTCTCGATTGGCAGTCCGGCATGGTACATGGTAAATTGTTGTGGAATATTTAGATCAAATGCATAGCTGAAATGTTTGTTAGAATTTTAGGTATGACATAAGTTAGATGTTGTTTTAATGTATTCTATAAACACCTATTTAGGACCATTATACTTTCAGAGAAAACGAAGTAATAACCGTTATTACATGTATCGTAGATACACCATGAACAAACACCCAGATTGATAACATAAACTGAAACTCATTATTTAAATATCTGCTTCGCTGGGAATCGAACCCGGGACCCTCGATTGGCAGTCCGCAATGGTACTTAACTGTTGTGCCATACGGATCGTCAATAGACAGATACACACAAAGACAAGGACACAAAACCCAGACCAGAAACACCTCTAAATCTTCGTCCTATTTCAACAATAAACATATAGTAAAGGTTACTTCACACATATAGTAATTCGATAAAGAATCAACACCATGTCTAATTCGAAACCCCAAACATTTCCTTACAGCCTCACGATGTAACGGAGGCTCATCACTCGCCCTTACATCACTCAGCTGGTTTCCGCACACCAATTGCCAGTGTTGTATTAAGCAACCTTACCGCGAGGCACCGGATACCATGAATATCTTGTTATTAAAGACAGTCTAGTTTTATTATTATTATTAATAACCAATTTTCAATTATATCATGACAGTAACGATTACAGCTCTAACATGCACTCGACGAATTGTTTCAATGAATTCTGAGATTGAAAAATTGACCCTAAGAACATCCGCTACCGCGCTTAAACTCCTGTCATCCTATTTGAGGGATAGGACTCAGAGAGTTGAGGTGAATGGTAAAAGGTCGTCTGGGTCACCTGTAGAGATGGGGGTCCCACAGGGTTCAATTTTAGGACCATTTCTGTTTTTATTATATATAAATGATCTTCCATTTATGGTAGAATACAGTCATGAGATTGTATTGTTCGCAGATGATACTTCTCTTTTATTTAAAATGAATAGACGAATATCAAATCTTGACGACTTGTACAATGCTCTCTCTAAGGTGGTCCAGTGGTTTAATGTAAACAATTTACTATTAAATAATAAAAAAACTAATTGTATAAGATTTTCACCCCCAAATGTAAAGAAAGAAAATGTAAATCCTCAATTAAATGGTGAGGATCTTGCCATTGTTGAAGAAGCTTCATTTCTTGGAATCACAATAGACTCCAAATTACATTGGGGACCCCACATCTCTCAGTTAGCGAATAGACTTAGTTCTGCAGTTTTTGCAATAAAGAAAATTCGTTCCCTCACAGACATTGCAACAGCCAGATTAGTTTATTTCAGTTATTTCCATAGTTTAATGTCATATGGCATTTTACTGTGGGGTAGTGCGGCTGATATTGATTCAATCTTTATTTTGCAGAAAAGGGCTATTCGTGCAATTTATAACATAGGTGCTAGAGAATCTCTCAGAGAAAAATTTAAAGAGATAGATATTCTAACACTTGCTTCGCAATATATTTACGAAAACATCATGTACGTAAAAACAAAGAAAAATTCACTACTATATTGAAATTGTATAGTTCTAATTGTGTTTCAACTAGGAACGGCCACAAGCTGGCATTTCCGAAATGCCGGCTTCATAAAAAAAGTAATTCTTTTATTGGGATGTTCATCAAGATATATAATAAAATCCCAATAAAGATTCAATCCCTGCCTTTAAAACCTTTTAAGAAGGCAGTCAAACAAGTCCTGTGCCGTAAGGCTTATTATAACACTAAGGACTATCTTAATGATAAAGAAGCGTGGGAATGAATCTCGCTCACACAAGGCTATTTCTTCATAGATTGTATTAGTTTTAGTAATTACTCGCATCTGTGAGCAGGTGGAAGTGGGTTGATGGTGTCTCACACGATCAGCTGTCACGTGTGACCATTATCGACCCATAGCCATTCTGTTATCTCAAATATATTATTATGTACTGTTTTTTTAAAAGAGTGCTGGGAGTTTTTTTTCGCCGCCTTTTTTCTCTCAGCTCAACATCTAGCCCAAACGGGCACTTAAAGGCGATGACCGGGAAAAAATGACATTCATTAGGCGAATATTTTGTATTCCTAATATGAAATAAATATTATTTCTTTTCTTTTCTTTTCTTACCGACTTCCAAAAGAAGGAGGTACTGTATTCGGCTGTATGTATTTTTTTTTATATATGTTCACCGATTACTCCGCCGTTTGTGGACCGATTTTCAAAATTCTTTTTTTGTTCGTATGCTTATACTCCCCAGGTGGTCCCATTGTCACCAAATCAGGATCTGATGATGGGATCCCAGGGAAATCGAGGGGAACTCTCAAATTTTATAGGCACACACATTGATTTTCTTATAGTTTCTGAAGCATAACAGATATTTGTGCATTGTAATCATCATCTCATGTTGCTGAGCTGATGATGGAAGGTACTGCGACGGTGAGGAGTTGAGAGCAATTTTTTTCAATAAATGGGTTTTTGTTCAAAATCTTAGATTCTTGAGATGGTCCAACTGTCACCAAGTCAAAGTCTGATGATGGGATCCCAGAGAAATCGAAGGGAGCATTCAAATTTTATGGTACAACAAATGATTTTTATATTTTTACTAAAGCAAAACAGGCATTTGTGTATAATTATCATCATATCATGTTGCTGAGCTGATGATGGAAGGTACTACGACGGTTAGGAGTTGAGAGCAAATTCTTTCAATAAATAGTTTTTTGTTCGAAATCTTACATTCCTGAGGTAGTCCAACTGTCACCAAGTCAAAGTCTGATGATGGAATCCCAAAGAAATCGAGGGGAACATTCAAATTTTATAACACAACAATTGATTTTCATATTCTTATTAAAGCAAAACAGGCATTTGTGTATAATTATCATCATATCAAGTTGCTGAGCTGATTATGGAAGGTACTACGACGGTTAGGAGTTGAGAGCAAATTCTTTCAATATATATTTTTTTGTTCTAAAACTTAAACTCCTAAGGTGGTCCAATTGTCACTATGTCATAATCTGATCATGTGATACTAGGGAAATCGAGGGAAACACTGAAACTTAATAAGCACACACATTTTTTAAGTCAAATTTTTTAACATAATACAAATATGCCCGGTAATTATCACCTGATGTTGCTAAGCTCATGATTGAAGGTACAACTCCGCAACGGTTAGGAGCTGAGAGCAAATTCTTTCAATAATTTATACGTTCAGGTGGACTGATAGTAGTTTCAGGCTATAAGATGGCTTTTAGATAAACATGATTATAAAAGGTAAATCTTTAACATTTAGAAGTTTAGTGAAAATTTTTCCAACTATGCTTATACATATGTACAGAATTATTAAAGTTACTAAAAAGAGTGAAATAAATTAAGTTTTTAACAAAAAAATAGAACCGACTTCAAACGGTAAAAAATAAAATTATTCAGTACCTACTTCTTCTTGCTTATGGTAATTACTCTTAAAACTATTTTTGGAGTCGGGCCCTTAGTAAAATGTCCTGTTATAGTAAATATATATAATATAAATGTCCTGTTATAGTAAATGTACCTTTCGTTCTGAATGGGCATCGACTCCAATATAGTTTTCACTGTCATTACCATAAGCAAGAAGATGTAGGTACTGTCCCAATGTCTGTACTGTCGCGTCGGTGCCCATTTAGAACGAATTGTACATTTTAGTAGGGGCCCGACTCCAAAAATAGTTTTAAGAGTAATTACCATAAGCAAGAAGAAGTAGGTACTGAATAATTTTATTTTTTACCGTTTGAAGTCGGTTCTATTTTTTTGTTAAAAACTTAATTTTTTCATACATTTTAAAATTATTTCCTCAAATTGTTCACTCTTCAATGTTCAATTGTAAGGGATTTTAAAATTATTGCCATTAAATGTTTACTCTTTAATATTGTGTTTTTATATAAATGAACCGGGCAAAAAAGGCCACGTGGTGTTAATAAGCGATTACCGTCGCCTATGGACACGGGCAACATCAGGAGAGACACCTGAGCATTCTCAGAATTTCCCACTTATCAAAAAACAAATCCAATGGTACGTAACGACTACTTAATACCGCGTAGCCTGCCGTTGTCCACTACTTCAATAATATATGAAACTAAAAAAATCTGTAACCATTATTAAAAATCATGTCCTTTAATAAACTTCAGGAGAGTCACCCTACGAAGCATGTGTGTATAGCACTGAGAGCAAATTGTACCGCCAATTTGCGTTACCTTCCGCGTTCGTCGAGTGATACATGTCGACATTGCGCTGATTTATGTACCGGAGTGGATATGATCAACAAAGCTTCTCGTTTTGTAGATCAACGTGCAAGAAACAGGACTAGAGGTAAAGTTAAGTTAAAGTTTAGTGAAAGTTACCAACAGCTTTAGCAATAATAATGTAACTGCTTACGATTAAAAAAGCATTTGAGCTATACTGGAGCGTAGTTATAGGTTAGGATATAAAATGGCTAAAATCTCACATAACCTCATGACTAACTTTACCTCTTAAAAATATTTCCTATATTATAATAATAATAGGTACCTAAAGCCTTAATACCTATGAGCATTTACTTAAATTAGTAATTATGAAGCGGGTGTTTTTAGTAATTTAAAAAAATCTTTCATTGTGCTTATAGGGTCCGTCCGTCCATTATGAGCAGCGATGGGCGAGTGGTAAAAAGACTGCGGTCTCCAACGCGACTGACAGCTGGTTCAAATCCTCGGCGCGCACATCTGACAAAGAAGGTGATGGAAAATATCGTGATTGATTACGATGTTCTCCATCGCCGTGCATGCCTGAGAGAAATTCATAATTCCTCGAAAGCATGACGTTCGCCAATCCGCACTTGGCAAGCGTGGTGGACTATGGCCTAAATCCATCTCACTTGTGAGAGGAGAGGAGCCCTGCAGTGGGACATAAAAAGGTTGAAAAAAAATAGTGTCCGTCACGTCTGAGGCACCATGTTCCTATCTCTATGCATCCATTGGCGTGATTTAGCAGTAGAAGCAACGATCACATAACATCACGGGTCTCGGATGTTCGTTTATATATCTATCTATACTTCTATACTGATATGCAAAAGTTGAAGAGTTTGTCTGACTGTTTGTAAGGCCGAGGAAGTACTGGTTCCAAAAAATATTTGGATTTTGATTAGACAATTTATCGAAGAAGGCTTTAGTCCCTGTAGCTTCGGGATTAAGAATAGAGCTACGGTATCCCCTGCCTGATCGTAAGAGGCGACTAAAAGGGGACTTCCGGAGTTGAGGACGGGGAGAGTGGGAGCTCGATCCGTCCAGCCAGCAGCCCCGGGAAGGACGGCGGTGTGTGCGTGGCCGCATACCACCGTAAACATCGGAAGGTGCAGGAGAGCACCATTCTGGGCTCCGCGCGTGGAGGACACCGGTGCGTTCCATCGGAGATCCCGGAGTCCTCCCCAAGTGCAGAGGCAGGCCACCGAGAGGGTTTTAGTGCGGTTAAATCCCACATAATCCGGTATCCTCTCCCAAGATGCCGGGTACCTTTTGAAGGTTTCTCCCCCGACACAAAAAAGGCTATATCTATAAAATCCTGCTGCGATCAACCCTACTTAACGCGGGTAAAATCGTAGTATTGTTATAAAAAACAAAGAAACATTATTTCTACAAAAACCTAAATGAAACAAACACGCTAACCGCAAAACCTCATCTACATTCAATGTACTATTAAACTAGACTACAACATTAAACATGATTGATTAAACCTAAGGGAATATAGAGTTATTCTGGCCTTGGTCCAACAACTCTCCTAGGAATTAAACTTATTGCATCTTTGCATGCTCATATGTGGGTCACTTCATAAATTAAATCGTACATGGGCACGTACTATCAAAGTGGATTATGAGGTCTTTGTGACTCCCTTAGGACGATGATATGCATGGCAATGAGCTATGTAAGATTGAAGCCACGTACCTATGTAATCCTCCTCTTTCGTAATAAAAGAGAATACATCAGAATTTTGAATCGATGGGTATTTTTAGGAAAAAAGTAATAACAATACGAGTAGAATGTAAACATCAAACTGAAACCTTAAACTTGCATAAACTTGTATGTGTCCGTCCGTCACGATTTATCTATACAAATTTCGAATTGATACATATCGAATAGAAATCGGAAATATTAAATTTAAAGAGCCTTGTCTCTATAATAATATATAGTGACATATATGATATCCTGAACCTCTAGTACACTACAACACAGGCTTTAGTGTAAGTGTGCACACGCAAAAACTTAGGGCTTTTAGCCCTAAATTTAGGGCGCAAACGTGTCTATTGGGCTTTTTTTAGGGCCTAAAAAAATTAGGGCTATTTTTAGGGGCATAAAAAATTTCATGCATCCAATGATCCAAAACGAGATGTAAAGGCAAAAGTAGTCCTTGTTTGTTATCTCCATAGAATAAATCTATTTCCATGTGTTCCATCATTTAAGCTGTCCTTCAATGCTTTTTGTAAAAAAATTGACAGATGGTAGCGACCTCTAAATCTTTATAAAAAATAAAACAAAAGAAACTAATTTCATATTTAGAGGTATATAATCAAACGAGAAAGTACCCCGGGGATAATTTAAAAGTCGAAAAATAAGGAGGGTGGTCCTTGTCCACCAGCTGTCAATTTTTTTTACAAAAATTTTAGTAAACATTGGTATGACTTCAAGAATTCCGAAAGCTCAAATGAAACGCCAAGTCGGGACTTAAACCATTTGTTAATAATTATTGACAATGTAGGTCTTTAATTATTTATACTAATAATTCTATTAAAATACTAATAATTCTAATAAAAGGTTGTCAATAGAACTAAGTTATATTTTATTTACTTTAATATACCGAAATGGAAATGGAAATGGGGTCGACTTAACCTTGTCGAGTTTAACCTCTCGAAGACACAAGTTTGCGCGTTTACCGCTAAAAAAACCCCATTTGTTATAGCGCCCAAGTTCCAGGGTACCGCGCTCACCGTCGGTGAAAGTGTCTATCTTGGGAGTTGACAAGTAAAGTGCAGTACCGGAGTCATTTGGAGCACAAAGCCAAATTGGCGTCCAAAAAGCTTGGTGTCCTCAATAGGGCGAGGCAGTACTTCACTGCGGAGCAACTCCTGACGCCGTACAAGGCCCAGGTCAGACCCCACATGGAGTACTGCTCTCATCTCTGGGCAGGAGCACCAAAATACCAGCTACACCCATTTGACTCCGTTGAAAAGCGCGCAGTACGAATCGTCAACGACCCAAGATTGACTGACAGGCTAGAACCGCTCAGCTTGCGAAGAGACATAGGCTCGCTCTGGGTGTTCTACCGACTTTACTATGGTGAGTGCTCCGAGGAACTTTTCAAACTCATGCCTACATCACCATTCCATGATTATACCACCAGGCGAAGGTTAAAGTTCCACCGGCACCATCTGGACTCGTGGCGGTCCTCCACAGTCCGCTTTGCACGCTCCTTTTTACCACGGACGTGTAGGTTATGGGACAACCTTCCAGCTGAGGCATTCCCAGTGGACTATAACATGGGGTTCTTCAAGAAAGCTGTAAAAAGAGCTCTCCTCCAAAGCCAGCAATGCTCGGGTGGCTCCCCTGGGGTTGCCCGTGAACATAGGCGACGGTGATCGCTTAACACCACGCGGCCCGTCTGCCTTTTTGTTCGGTTTACATATAAAAAAAAACTTAAATTATAAATAGTGTTCCCGTCACGGGCGTATAGTCGTTTTAGTTTCTTGAACAACTTTTTTTAAATTTTTTTAGTATAAAAATTTAGTATTTGGCAACTGGAAGGAATTACAAAATATAGGGCTTTTTTTTGGGGCTTTTCAATTGTGCTTTAGGGTTATTTAGGGCTATTTCATCTTGATCTTAGGGGTATTTTTTTTAAGGAGTTGGTAACCCTGTAGGACGATGATATGCATGGCAATGAGCTATGTAAGATTGAAGCCACGTACCTATGTAATCCTCCTCTTTCGTAATAAAAGAGAATACATCAGAATTTTGAATCGATGGGTATTTTTAGGAAAAAAGTAATAACAATACGAGTAGAATGTAAACATCAAACTGAAACCTTAAACTTGCATAAACTCGTATGTGTCCGTCCGTCACGATTTATCTATACAAATTTCGAATTGATACATATCGAATAGAAATCGGAAATATTAAATTTAAAGAGCCTTGTCTCTATAATAATATATAGTGACATATATGATATCCTGAACCTCTAGTACACTACAACACAGGCTTTAGTGTAAGTGTGCACACGCAAAAACGTTACTATCGCGTTTGCGTTAAGAATTTTATTATCGACCTTATTCCTTTCAGATTAAGATCTATCTGTCCAATTTTAACTCTGACGCAGTAGTAACGTTTGCGCGTTTACAAACTCACACTAAGGGCTCAGGTCACAGCCGTTTTCCGTTTCGGGTTATGAACCTTCCCTAGGTAGAGTCATGTTGTCAGCAAATTTCTCAATTCTTAAAACCTACTTATTTTAAGTAGGTACCTATTGTATTTATTCGTTGTCCATTTCCATATAATTCTTAAGAACTTCGTAGTACTGAAAACAGTAATTAATCTAATTAACGACGAAAACTAGTACCAACAATTTCGAACGTTAAATTAATACTTTAAGTAATATCTATTACCACTAATATAATCACTAATAAATATTTCCTTACTAATAATAACTATTACCACTTATACATTATCTGTCTGATATGCATACGAACTTAGTATTTATAAGTAACGTGTCAGGATACATCTCTAGATCATAACCTATGCCGTTAAAACAATGCTACATCCTATTGTTATTTTTTAACGTTTAAAAATAATTCCGAAGCACGCGCACGCAATTAAAAACGAAAATGCACGCACACGAAACAAATAGAGTAAGCAAAATCCGTTTTAACCCTTTAATTTATTCGCGAGCTTACTTTTATTTACGCAATTATTCTCGACATAATCCAATTAATCGAACAAAACTCGATTTGCGAACCTATTAATCGGGTATTTGATTGAAAAAACTCGTTGTGGATCGAAGCCTATTCTAAATAGGGGAAATTTTGTTTGTTGTAATTACAGTTCTATGTTTTTTGTAGTAGGGTTTACTTCTGAATCGATGAATGGAAAATAAGTACGTTATAATATTTGGTTTCTGGAGAATTATTCGCATTGAGAAAGACATACCGGACCTTGTAAGGCGCCGCAAAGGTATTGCGATAAGGATCGCACGGCACTGTTAAAGTCGTAGAATCGTTGTGCTAAGGCCGGGTACCCAAGATTGCTAGATAGGTAAATTTTCTGCGCATTGAACGAAAACAATACGAAATCTCGTTTAATGTCACGAATAATTTAAAAAGGCAGGTGCCTATTATCTAGTGCTCTGGTATTTTAAACACAGCCATTAACATCAATCCATCTATCCATTTATAGCTATGTATATCCTTTTC
The DNA here is from genome assembly GCA_911387765.1 of Pyrgus malvae. Classification (NCBI taxonomy): domain Eukaryota; kingdom Metazoa; phylum Arthropoda; class Insecta; order Lepidoptera; family Hesperiidae; genus Pyrgus; species Pyrgus malvae. Next base: position 24,539,170 of record OU426953.1, read on the forward strand.
CCAATTTGTGTAAGAATAGTAGTTAGTTCTATAGGTGGAAGTACTTGTATAATTCGACCGGGGAATTACAATCGTCACACCCATTTCTGCAATTCTTTTGTGTTTCAGTGGAAAGGTGCGGATGCTCGCCAGACTTACAGTAGGCGATCAGCCTCCGGAGTAACAATGCAAATACATGACCCCCGATAAGTCTCAGACTTGACTACAGCGACTACCATGCTTTTAAAAGTAAAGATACGGCATAGCAGCTCAGAAAGCGTCCTCTTCTCTAAATCTCTAAAATATATTATTGGCCCTCATAAATACTGAAGTCCCATTCTTACGTATGTCCCCTCTACCTAATTTTGATATAGGTACGAGTATAAACATTCACTGGACTGCAATACCAACACCATCTGCATCGTCTGCTACTTCATTTAAATAAATAATGGGTAATGAGGATACCCATCCGATAGGGTAGACCTCTTAATTACCACAGCCTCGCATTTTTACATTTATCCAATACAATTTTACAGGGAGGATATATAGTTCGGCTTATTTATAACTTTTACTTTTACCAAATTCTTCTCTTCTAAAAGAAACTTACTAAATCGACAGTAAAGTGAATCTTGTGAACCAACTCTTAATAATGTTACGAGTAGGTACCATCTTTCAAGTCCCTGTAGCTTCGGGATTAAGAATATAGCTACGGTATCCCGTGCCTGATCGTAAAAGGCGACTAAAAGGGGCTTCCGGAGTTGCGGACGGTGAGAGTGGGAGCTTGATCCGTCCAGCCAGCAGCCCCGGGAAGGACGGCGGTGTATGCGTGGCCGCATGCCGCCGTGAACACCTGAAGGTGCAGATGAGCACATCTGCTCTCCCGAAGATGGGCCCGTACTGGGGCGCCGAGCGTGGAGGACACCGGTGCGTTCCAATGGAGATCCCGGAGTCCTCCCAAGCGCAGAGGTAGGCCACCGAGGGAGTTTTAGTGCGGTCAAATCCCACATAACCCGGTAACCTCTCCCAAGGTGCTGGGACCTTTCGAAGGTTTCCCCCCCGATACCAAAAAAATAAAAAATCTTTCAATGCGCATATAGATAGCGCGTGTGGTCCGTAAATAAGTATTAAGAGGCCGTATTCAAAATTTTGCTGATTTCGCTGATTTACTTGATTTAACACATGAGATTTCGCAGTTAAAATACAGTATTTCCATGTGTTTCATTGCACAATATAACTGATCATTTTAATAATAATCGAATATATTAGCCACTTTTTTTAGCTTCTACTTCTAGCGTACAAAATAAATAAGTATCATAATCTCTCAATCCGTTTACACAAGTTAGTGTGGTCCGTGAAAATAAATGAATTATGTACGTCCGGGGCAATAAATGAATTATGTACGTCCGTGGCAATAAATGAATTATATACGTCCGTGGCAATAAATGAATTATGTACGTCCGTGGCAATAAATGAATTATATACGTCCGTGGCAATAAATGAATTATGTACGTCCGTGGCAATAAATGAATTATGAATTATGAATAAGTATTTAACCATTGCGTTGAATAGGATCCCTGGTCCAAGAGCAGTTTGGAGTTTCTGGTATTTTTCAACTAAGAAGGCAGATTCTTGCTTAGTATACTAATGTACGCATAATTATATAGGTATTCGGCGGTAGATAGTATTTAAAAGTATGTATTTTATAATATGATCTTTATTAAGTTTTATAAGGGTAAATTTCAACAAAATCAGATGTCTGATTCTGAGGATAAACACATAAATTCATATACTTAATTATATTACTTACTTACTAACTTACTTGGGATGTCACATGTGTAGATACCTTGGCCCCGTCGCATATCAGTGATTCTGCGGAGAGGGCCGGGTCTACCAAGCCCAGGTTCTCAAGCGCCGTAAATATAGTAATTTATCAGACAATTACTTATTTGCGGCGCTTGCTATGAGGACCTTGATCCCGTGGTCTTCTGACGTAAAGAAATTTATGTCTGAAGTGTCGTCCAGACTTGTTCTTGCATGTGGCGACCTGAGAGCTGGTAAGTATTTGGCCTAAAGACTGAGCCTCGCTGTTTAATGGGGAAATGCTGCCAACGTCTTAAGCGCAATGCCACGGATATTTTAGAAGTTTTTTTATTTGTAATACCTATTTATATTTTTTATTATTATTATATTTGCTTTTATGTACAGTTTTTAATTAAATGTAATTGTATATAGTAAGAATACTTAGGTATATTATTAATAACTCTGTTTTTAATATGCTTACGTAACTTATAATTTAAAAAATCACACGCAGAACATAGTTGCAGTATAAATAAAAGTTTGATGAATTAGGCTTTTTGTGTCCCACTGCTGGGAATAATTTTATGAACATAGATACTGTACATACGTTTCACAGCCCCTTCCTCTATTTTGCCGTCGGTGGAACCTGAAACAACAAAAAAATCTCTTAAAAGGGCTTAAGGAAAAAAATATATAAAATAAATAAATAAATAACGTTTCACACTCATAGCCCCACAGTAGGGTAGTTATACCCTGTGTCGTGGGTGCCATGGATACACACAAACACAGAAACACAAACACCCAGACCGAGAACAGAAATTTAAACTCATCATTCAAATTTCTGCTTCGCCGGCAATCGAACCTGGTATATAAATGGACTGATGGATGGATAGAATTATAAACTGACTGGCCGCTCGGGTGTGACCACGGCGGTAGCTGAAGATTCGCCGAGGTAACTGATTGATTAAAAGCTTTTAAGATAATACACACAAAAACAATATGCACAAAATGCACATACGTGTAAACCCCAACAAACAGGATAATACAGCGTTAGTAAGAAAAAAGGTTACTGTTTAATAATGGTTCATGCACACATTCCCATCTTTTGTAGTAGTGTACTAGAGCCTTTAGAGTTTATGCTTTATAGTTTTTTTTCCCTATGTATGTTTACAGTCCATTTTACTCTTTAGTCTATACCGAATTAGATTGTCAATTTTTCATTAGAGCGAGCGATGTGAGCATACGGTGTGAGTTGTGAGAAGAATAAAACGTGGAAACAAGTAAAGTGTCTTTAATTTACATACTAAATCTCAGTGATACAACAGAACAAAAATCACACCTTATCGTACAAACAGTTACCATAAAAACCACGAAGTAAACGTGAACAGAATTATATATGAGTTACAAAGTATCATAAACAATCGCGCAATTGGTGGTCCCAGACTCGACAACGCGCCACCGTGCTAACAGTTCCCGCGGGATAGCTTCACGATGGAGGCGATAAAAGGTGTTATTTTACGTGCTGCAGTATTGAGAGGAAAAGGACACTGGGGACGAAAGTTAATAGTCACAATATATGGCTGCAATGAATCCGTATGGGTGGTCAATTATTTAAAAAAATAAGGCTTCCGACCTAAGTTTCCACGTAGACAGGTATGGACTTACTCTGCTACACTAGGGGTCACCCTTCTTACCGTATTAACGTACATATATCGCTTGCGTTCTACAAGCTTTTGAAATATTTGAACCGGACAACAGGCAGACGGGCCACGTGGTACTAAGCAATCACCGTCGTGTATGGACACGGACAACTACAGAGGAGTCATCTGAGAATTGCTGGCTTTGAAGTAGAGCTTTCTTGAAAACTCCCATGTTATAGTCCACTGGAAATGCCTCAGCTGGAAGGTTGTCTCATAATTTACACGTGCCTGGAAAAAAGGAACGTGCTAAGTGGACTGTGGAGGACCTCCACGAGTCCAGATGGTACCAGAAGAACTTTAACCTTAGTTAAATAGTGACGTCCATTTTAAAAGTTCTTCGAAGCACTCACTATATTAAAGTCGATACAACACGCAGAGCAAGCCTATGTCTCTTCGCAAGGTAAACTAGCCTGTCAGTCAATCTTGGGTCATTGGGTCGTTGACGATTCGGACTGCCCGCTTTTCGACGGAGTCAAATGGGTGTAGCTGATGCTCCTGCCCAGTGATGGGAGCAACACTCCATGTGGGGTCTAACCTGGGCCTCAAGCAGCGTCAGGAGCTGCCCCGCAGTAAAGTATCGCCTCGCTATGTTGAGGACAAGCTTTTTAGATGCCAGTTTGGCTTTCACCAACCTACGTCTCTACCTACAAGCATTTTAGCAAAGCGGCGAAGAAGCTCCATATCTGGCTTAAAGGGCGAATTCTTATAACTATCGTATGTCTGAGAATTCTCACTCAAAGTCCATAAAATTCAAATACCGTCAACGCCATAACGTCCAAAATTGGATTGCTGTATTTTATATATTTTTTTCCTTCAAGAAGTGCAATGTAAAGTAGGATTTTTGCATCATACTGTATTTTTTTCGAATTGTCATTTTTTGTCCATTATCTGAATATCCTGCGTTGGTTGATCCGTCTATTGTCCGGTCATGAAAACAAAGACCTTAATTTATTTTGAATTTGATATGCCGATGATAAACGGCAAATTTTGATTGTACTCAAAGTAACGCTGGATTAACGCTAAATTATGGATTCTTTAAAATAGATTAAATTTGAAATAAGTGATGTTATTTAAATCTGTAACCGAAACTGAAACTATCGGGTACCTGCCTAAAAAAGAGAAAGAAGAGTCAAGATAAGACATTTTAATATCAATAACTGACTCTATCTCGACAAAAGGAGCACAGCCCGCCCTCCAACCAGGTGCACTGACGACTTGAAGAAGACAGCGGGAAGCCGCTGGATTCAAAGGTCGCAGGACTGGACGGAGTGGATAATATTAGGGAAAGCTTATGTTCAGCAGTTTATCGCTGCTCCACGGTGACGGAAAATATCGTGATATTTAATTGATTACAAAGTTCCCCATCGCCGTGCATGCCTGAGAGAAATTCATAACTTCTCGAAAGCATGACGTCCACCAATCTGTACTTGGCTAGGGAGGTGGACTATGGCCTAAATCCACTTATGAGAAGGAGACCTGTGCCCAGCAGTGGGACATAAAAAAGGTTGAAAAAAAATTTTCAGCAGAATACTTTTAAAATATGATGGATGAAACTAACTCTATCTGAAATACCAGACAGAGATCGAAGGTACAGGATTCATTTCCAACGAGACAAAGATTTTAATATTTGTAATCCTTCTTTAATTTCTGTCTGTACACAGGTACACGAAATAGAATACAACTGTACATTGCAAATTACGCAGTAGAAACAGCATTGAAATAATTATATCTAGACCAGATTAAATTCTTAACATACTGTTCTACTTGACATTTAACAACGAACAAATAAATTCTTACCAGCCAGAGATAAAGTACAAAACCTAGCGAAATCTAAAGCAATCTGTTATCAGTTAACATTACAGGGTCGCAAATGAGCGGGCGCGAGTGAAATATGTAACTGTGTCAAAATAAAGGCTTTGTTGTCATTATTAGGCAATCTAGGTTTAAATATATTTTATTGGCGGCGCCAAATAGGTGTCAAGTAGGCCTATTGTCTTATCTAAAGGGCAGCGTCCATGATAGAGCAAAATCTCGTCGATGGCAATCTATGACATGTATGTACGACAGCGGCGAAATTCTCTTAACTTGGACTATAGTCTGGCCAACGAGACGTGATAAAAAATGTAAACAAAGTTTCAGGGGTTCAAAACATTTTTATTTGAATAAATTATATACATAGCATATACTAGCGACCCGGCCCAGCTTCGCTCGAGCGATTAAGTGATATACATTAAAATTTATTTTACAAAAACCCATTTAAGTACTAAAGGCAAAAAATAGATGCGCGATGAGAATGCGCGCCGGGGGATGTTATTATTTATGGTAAAACAAAATATCATCTTCTAAAGTATTTATTTGATTACATTTTGTACAATTTTAATCTGAATTGACGAAGCTAATTAACGTTTTTATTTAGATAAGGATTAATACATGCGTACATGTATAGGTTGTCTACATCGCGGGCCGCGGCTATTATTTATGACTGTACATATATGCTATAATTGCGTAAGTAACATAAAGGAAGGTTCGGGATGGGCCTATTGTATTAGGCACCGGGCCGCGACAGGACATAGTTTAGTTCCGGAAGTGACATCAAAGCGATCACTCCAAGCAACAAGGAAGAATTATTTCGACGACTACAGCGAAGATATTTGACTATAGTGATTGTGCTTGGTGATTTGGATTCTGTTGAGTGGATTTTTGTATAAGGAGACAATAAACAACTTCTACGTTGCAAACGGTATTTTATTACCCATAGGGCGTAACAATATTTACATCACGTTTTTGCCAGTTTCGTTATAACTGGACGAGTAATAATAGGTAAAGTCAGTAAGTCGTCAGTAATCAGTCAGTCAAGTCAGTCATAAATTCAAGTAAAGCGATGGCTCTTTTACCAGAACGTGACCAATGGAATTTTGGAGGCAAGATGTATAAACATATTTTCGCACTGTTATTTTATTTCACAACACTCATGCACTGTAATTAACCTATATCGAATCAAATACCATCAAATTTATCCGATATTACTCAAAATTATACCAATAACATGAAAATAAAACAAGAGCACAACATCATGTCTTTTTCGACTTCCCGTCAAAACGCGACCAAATGTTGACAACTGTGGTACTGACTGCTTTCCTGTACCACGAAACAGGCAACTAAAGCTGTCGTTGACTAACTGACGCCATTACTGCATACGTGTGATAAGGACAGAGATAATTATTGCTCGCTCTCGCAATAGTAACTTGGTAACGGTCCGTTTGTTTACATTCTTTATCTCGTCTCGTTGGCCGGACTACATTATCATTACAAAGTTTTGGTCGTCTTGATTGAAGATCGGATGGAGGCTTCTAATGAATTTGTTAACATGGAATTACTCGTACATCTGCAAGATTTTATGCTATCGTGGACGAAGAGGTGAATGTATTATAAGTTATTTATTGTTTAATTTTTTTCATATATACAAGAAAATTAAGCAAAAATCTTCTTCCAGATGACGTCATGGTCTCATGCAATTAGGAGACCAATGGTTATTTTCGTCCAATCTCTGAATGTTGCTTGTCACTTGGTTGTCCAACCCAAAGGATTTCTTTGTACAATAAATGGTAGAAATGGCTGGGATATATTCTCACTCTTTGACTGAATTTTATGTTTATATATTCTAGTTAACATGGAGCGAAGTCCCTACAATAATGAGATAGATTTAGGACGTACCGTCGTCCTTTTACCTGTTTGGTATAAGTATTGGATATCATATTTGTAAATGTAAAGGCGCAGCACCATGCCAACTTTTTACTGAGAACGGATGTTACCGTTGTGCCCATTTCTGCCGTGAACCAATAGGTACTCTTGTTGTGAACGTGTGGTTGTTGGCCACCAGAGTACCATCGCAACGACAATAACCTCAGGTTTCTGGTCTGCCACTTCATTGTATAAGATAACCCGTAGATCAATCGCTGTTCCCTTGCTTTTAACCCAATTATTATCAAAGAGTATCAGAATTCAACAGCACTCAGTTAAAAGTATCAATGTTGTACAATAGCGCATGATACCGGGCTATTAGAGCTTGTAGATTGTAGATCGCGTGTCACACCACAGTTGCTGCATGATAGATGGATTCAGGAATCGAACCGACATCTGTACTCGAAGCTGTTTAATTTGCCTTTGAATGTAAATTAGGTTTGATGGTGTTTTTATTGTCACTGCTAAATGATGATGAAGTGAATGATTGATTAATTTGTAATATGTGTACAGATAGAGAATACGCTTGGAAATAAGGGTTATATCTTTCTGATAGTAGGTGCGGATTCTGTCTTATATGAGCTTTTTATTAAGTCAAGAAATGAGCTCGATGGGTTTATTTCTGAACATGATTTCGCTTTTTGTAAAAAGTGCTTTAAAGAAATTTACATATTTTGTTGTTTAAAATATTTTCCACAAAATATCTATTATAGATGTCGATACCATCAGTCAAAATATCGTACCGTACGTACACATCACATTGAAGGTTTCTGAAGTAAACAATACCATACAGAAAACCTTAACGAAAAACAAAATACGTCTGCGAATTGTACAAAAGGCTGTATAGAAAGACTCTTTTTATGCCTTATTATAGTACCTATAGACCATATACCATCCTGGCTACGTGCAAATTAGTGGACATCATGCCTGCGACAAATTATAAGTAATTCTCAGGCATACACGATGATGGAAAACATGGAAATTCGTGTGATCCTATTTGATATTTTTTTAATTGTATGCGTTTTGTAGATTTAAGAAGTTTTTCCTCACCGTGTAGCAGCGATAAATACGCACATAACATTTTTTTTATCATAGGTGCGCGCCGGGGTTTGAACCCCATGTCGGAGACGGTCTTTACCGCTTGGTCCCATTCTAGGGCGCCGCGCGGTGCGTTCCACTGGAAATCCCAGAGATCTCCCCAAGCGCAGAGGGGGTTTTAGTGCGGTCAAATCCCACATAACCCGGTATCCTCTCCCAAGATGCCGGGTACCTTTTGAAGGTTTCCACGCGATACAAAAAAATAGGTCCTCGCTGTTCTATAGGCTTATAACGACAGTTTATTACAATAGAATTCATATTTCTCACTAGTGTGAAGAGTGTGTCTCGAAAGTGTGACGAACTTTAAGTAAAGGTCGATTTTTACGTTACATCATTCAATCATTGGTCGTATTCAAATAAGCACAATAAGTGTCTGCTTGTCATTTATCTACGCATTAAATTTTACGCATGTTTATATTGACCGCTGAATGTATTACGGCATTGAGATGACATTACTAGTTGCTCAGTCAGGTCAGGGCAGCAATTTGACTTGGAACCGACAAGGATTGCTATTAAAGGATTTTAATATATCTTTTAAAAACACCTGACACCGGGATGGCCACTAACTCGCATCTCCTCCAACCCGCATTGGAGCAGGGTGGTGGAGTAAGCTACAGGCCTTCCCAATAATGGGGACAGATCCGTGCCCAGCAGTGGGACGCCAGAAGGGTTGCAGCCAGTCAGCCGGCCAATATATCTTGTGTATGTCATAGTGTAAGTATTGGCGGCTGTTGTAGATTGCAAGCGATCTTCGCAGCTAAGCCAAAGTCAGCTATCACGCTGACCGCTATCACGCATCTTATTCCCGACTTATTACTCGATTTTTATATAAAAATTGTTTCCATCGAAAGTTGAGATTTTATTTGATTCCTATTACTAGTTTCTACATTTATAGAACTGTCTCCTGCTACATGATACAATCGATACCTATTTTTTACTTTATGAATGTAGTACTTTATCTCATAGAACTATAATTCATAGATATTTGAATTTAAGGGACTAATTAAATTATTTTCAAATTCTTGATTTAGGGGACTGATGAGGTCTCTTAAAGGTGCGTACATATTATATAACATAACATGTTATAAAACGATGTTATAAAACACGTTTGAGTAATGTGGAGACTGAATGTTATAAAACATGTTATTTAGTTATATAACAGGTTATTATTTACTCGAGATGCAACGGACACTGCGCGCGGCGCCGACGAAGGTGGCAGTGTTTAAGTAGGCTTTGAGGAGAATGAACGTGTTTTTTGTTCTTGTAATATTAAAAAATAACCTGTTAAATAACTAAATAACATGTTTTATAACATTCAGTCTCGACATTACTGAAACATTTTTTAAAACAACGTTTTATAACATGTTATGTTATGTAATGTGTACGCACCTGTACGCACTACGCAACAGTACATGGTTAGTTGAGAGATCTTTTAGGTCCCCACGCGCCAGCTGTTCCAACTGTTGGCTCACAGCTCAGAATGCGGGTTTTTGTTAAATAAAAGATAAAACACTTTACAATTGCACGTATATTTCGTAGTTATGCAGTATACAAATCACATATGTAAATGTTTCAAGAACGAATAAACCACCAACAGAATAAAAATGGAGTACTTACATATTAACAATCAACTTAACTATTATTCCTTCAATCCTTTACTTGTTTCACTTAATATTTTATCTATACACTAAAACTTTTACTCTTTACTAATGCTTTTCCTTAGCCACGTCTCGATCCCTCAGTGCTTCCAACACGAATGTTTGCAGCTTGGTCGGAGAAAATAACGACAATTCATGTGACCGGAAGTTGGCTATGATTAACTGATGGAATCAAGATGGCGAAGGTGTCGGAAACGGAACAATCGAATTACCGCTACTAAAAATATCATAATAATACGGAATTAGCTAATACAATATTCTTCATAAATAAATAAAAGCTAACAGCTCGGCCATCCTGCTTATAGCGTGTCCTCACGCTTTCTTACAAGTACAAAAGTACTATAAATTTTCTAAAAAATATTACTATAAATTACATTCTTTAACACATTATTTAATTATCTGTATAATGTACAATGTAGTTTATATTTATCGAAAGCTCTTAAATAAAATAAAATAAAATAAAAACAAGAAATTACGTTCATTGTACCTACTTAATAATTGTATTAATAGCAATTAATGAAGTAAATCATTATAATATATTTTTAATCGTATTTTTAATTTCAAACATAAGCTTTCCCATTAATATTGTAATCTTTTTTTTTTATAAGTAGAAAGAACATTACTTTTATACACTACACAAAAATAAATTGGCCTTAGTTTATTTATCTTAAGAACCCATTACCCGTAAACAAGCAATAAATTACTTCATATTAACATCTGAAATGAAATGTCAGAAAAATCATCATGAAATCTCAATTAGTTTATTTATCTTAAGAACCCATTACCCGTAAACAAGCAATAAATTACTTCATATTAACATCTGAAATGAAATGTCAGAAAAATCATCATGAAATCTCAAATAAAGTCATAAAATAATTATATACCTAATATTTGGATTTGTATTTGGAACTTTTACATACTACACAAAAATAAATTGGCCTAAGTTTATTTATCTTTAGAACCCATTACCTAATTATATAGGATAATTTGGATTTGTATTTGGAGTCGAATTAGTTACATAAACAAAAACATGTTCAATTGAAGACCCCACATGAAGGATACACAAAGGATCCCATTCCGAACTGGAAAAACTTATTGAATCTCGCCCTCGTCCCCTCCACCGGGGCACTTTCACTCCATCCCATTACTATATTATTATGGCCCCTAGAACTCCACTAAAAGCTTTAAATAACAACAAAGTCACCAATTCCACATTTCCCGTCAGACCTTTTGTCAATTTTTCTTTCAAAAACCCGATCAAATGTGTTTAAACGGCTCATTCGACTCAACAGCGAACTAATAAACTATATATTTTAAACCTTCATAGCAATCAACTCTAAAGCAAAATATAAACATGTCCAAAAATTCCTTACAAAGACTAATGCGAGACACCTTCTCACTCAGATGCGCAAGACCCAGTCCGCAACTACATTACCCATAACAGACAAATTTCACTTTATTATCATTTTATTTTCACAAAGCCGAGGATCGGGTCCAGCCCGAAAAAACAAGAATCCATTTTCAAGAGGTGCATAATGGGAACAAACAATTTTATATCCGTGACCAATCCCTGTAATATGTGCAAGCCTCATGAAGGCAAACACGGCTAACTAAATATACAAGAACAACCCTTACTATCACATCAATCCGTGCAAAAATTTTTAGTCCTTGACTAAACAACTTTTACACCAATATCAGTAAAACCAAGGTACCTCAAACAAGTAGAGAAGCAATCCCCGTCTATTAAAACTTCCAAGCGAAATCGGCCTTTTTGTCCTAACCCTTACCGCAACTCAGTGCCCGCTTGCATTCCTATTACCAGTCATAACCACTTGACCGCAATTCATAGTCTCCCCAATCCCCTGCATTTGTAGGCCCTTGCTGCAAGTGAATCCCCGTAAATGTTTACATCAAACTTGGACGCACAAACAGTTAATGCCGAACCTCTACTACTCTCGAGATTCACTATATTCCATAAGTATTTATTACATCCACCTAAGATAATTGGGTAGTTACCTGATGTCCAGAATATGCCACTTATAAACAAAATACGAACAAAGACTACCCACCATCACATAAATTCAAATAGTTGGAATATCAAACATAATTAATTATTGATGTATCGCTTTCTAGTAAATAGAGTCCCACCAACATCTCGTACCATAACAGGCTAGCGAAGTCACTAACCAGCACTTTTCTATCTATCCCCCAAGTTGAAACGATCACATCCCGCACATACACTTCTCAAATTTATATGTTTGATGTATAGACGCCTACTCTACAACAAAATTGCCAAATCCTCTACCAAGATCAAACCAGTTTAAAATATCAGTCAATACCCCAATTCCATCTCCCCGTACCAGAGATACATTTTACTCATAAACACTATTACAACCAAAAAAGGAGTTTTAAACAACTCTCATGTATGTACGTCCCACAATCTGTAAAATAACAGGCCACTGCCTATGCAATATGATATATTACACAACACCAGAGAGGACGCCATTAAATCAGTAAATCGACCGTCCATATCTTACACTTGCTTTCTACACCCCCGAGCAATCCATGTTTATAAACGCCTCCTTCAGACAAACTAAAAACTAGGGCAATAAAAATCAGTTCATGATTCGCTCTAAAATGCAAAACGGATGGTTACCAATTTCTGATGGGTGTACTTTCTATGTTCATCCTATCAATAATTATTAATGTCGAACTCCCAGTTATATCTATAGAGAACTAAGCAATCTGAAACACTCATCTACATCATAAAAGTCAATTGCTTCGCCAATAATATGCAATAACCTGCACTACAGCAACTTTAGTGGCCCTTCACACCTAACGGTACAATTGTATTTGTAGCAATACCTCTTCCTCACCTTTATCAGTTTGTGAATCTAATTTAAAAGACCTGAACCTATTTTGCTTTCAAACCAAATCAAAGCTAGTCTCGTCACACAAAGAACACTTTGCCGACATCTCGCCACAATGAAAAACATATTAGCGTTTTGCAAAGAAGGCTTTGGTACCAGGCTTCGATTAATACCGCTGAAGGCTTCAACCCTACATTCAATACCGTAAGTTTGATACACTTTACGATGTCCCACAGTGACTGTCCCAAAATAATTTTGCACCCGCCCAGGTTCGGTAAATTGGCCACTTGAACACCCACTGCGACTATAAGGTTACTTATAGCTCTCTACAAACATTGCCAAGCCCGACCAACTTTGGAAAAGAGCAGCGAATCATATCCCCCATCTTATACACATATTTCTGAATATTCTTCCACCTTCTTAATCCAGATTAAAATGGTTTGCTCTTTACACAAAGGATCAAAATCCGGTATTACATCGCTATTAAAAGATTTTTCAATTTAACTAAAAAAAACTTCACCAATTTAACTAAAACAACCTACGGAGCCTACCTATTTCAACAAACTCTATTCCACCTTAACATGGTACGTATAACGCCACTGCGATTCAGAATTCCGCTCAACGCCGTACCACCGTTACATAATATGCAACCCCAGTGTGACGGGTGACGGGAAGAAAACAGCTTCGAAAACATCGTAGTACTTCGAATTCATATTCCAAACATTCAGCATCTGTGAGTCAACCTCAGGAGATAGAGACATCACGAACTCCTTCTCAGCGTTATTGTAGATCTGCAATTCCCCAGCACATTACCCCAATGAATGTCTGCTAGACCACAGTGCACGCATACAAAGCTCCCAAAAAGCAAGGCTTCCAACAAAGCCTCGTTATACTACAATTAGTTCGAAAACGAAACCCTAATGACTTATACACCTATCCCTTCCTCAAAATTCACACTATTGGTGAGAAGCGCATTGAAATCTGTGCGGTAGTTTGAGACTACCTAGTTCATATAGACAGACAGACAGAAAGACGCGTCAACGGGACTAACTTTTATACGTTAGGATTGACAAGAACTTATCTAAAATTATCTCAATTTCAAAATCCCCTTGACTACCACTACAACTCACCGTAGCTCAAATACATATATAAGTATATAGTATATAAATATTATTACAAAATAGTTTTTAATAATATAATTTCAAATAATGTTAAATAGAAACTTTGCACACCAATGTTTATGTAATTCAATTTTTTTTTCTCTTTTTTTTTTGTAATTTTGTTCACTAAATTTTGGTTAATGTGAGACTATAATTTTCTAAAAAAAACCAACTATTCATATACCACATTTTGGCAAATAAATAATTTAATTTCATGATTTCATTACATTTCATTTCAAATTACCGCTCAGATGCTGCTTCCCTCTACCAAGACGTTGCGAGTTGCGTTGTTGGGTCTTGAAGGCCTCCTCTGCAAACCTTATCGCTCCTTTGCTCCTGAATAATCTTATGCCCTCTAACAGAGGCTTTCGATCTCCCTCCATCCTACGCATATCGCTGCTCTCCCGGGCTCACTCGTGCTCTACCTGAGCGTCTTTTGGTCCTCTAACCTGGACTCCCTCCTGCCCGACCTGAGCATCCTTTTAAGTCCCTTATTCCTGCTCGACCTGAGCGTCATTTGGCTCTTAGGCCTGGGCTTACATGTGCTTACCTTAGCCCTGATCGTACCTCCAATCCGAGATAGTCTTTCTCGGGGGTATTCGTCCATAATATTATTATCTGCAAAATTACACATTTGAGTACATATTCCATTTTAATCATAATAAAAGATAACAAAAATGCAAAGTGACACATTTGAGTACGTATATTCTATTTAAAATCGACTTTAGAATCGAAAAGAAAAAAGAGAACAAATTAATATAGTATTGAATTATCCAAAGCTAAAGAAAAACATCACCAGACTTATATATGTCTATAATCAGACAATGGAATGTATTTTTCTCGAAAATGACATCATCGTAATTATCATCACCATCATCGTTGTATTTATCATTATCACCATCAACACCATCATAATTTTTTTTTCATGTTAAGCACCCCTAGGTGCAGTACAGCACCCACCACAAAAAGAATAATTGAGGATATGCAAATCTGTAAGCCATCATTTCTTAAACACTAAGTTTTAACCTTACCTTCATTGTATATCAAAGTCTTATGCTTGTATGTATAGATATCCGATAAATTTACGACAAATTTACGTTACCAATGGAACTGCAAGACAAATACGAAAACATGATATTGGCACCCCCCTTGTAGATTGAAATTATGTAAAAAAAATACAGTGTTACCGAATTCACGAAACATTCAAATCTTTGTCTTACAATCATTTTAGGTCCTAGTTGGCATTGTGGCACAGTGGATACGTTTTCCTAGAATATATAGCGATTGCTGCCTGTAAAATTACATCAATTTACATGTAGATAAGGTAGAATAAGTGGAAAGTGTACATACTCTTATCATTTCAGCATTTTTCTGTATCCTTATTATCGCAAAAAAAAAAGGATTATGAATTATAAGCATCAAATAAATACTTTACTAGTTCTATGGTATCAGTTTTCATTCATATTTACAAAGGTCAATGTCAAATTTTAATTAATATGTGGATTATGTCGATGCAATACTAAATATAACGTGAGAACTTCATCCTTTTTGTTGATGTTGGTAAAATAAGGTAGATCAACTCGAGCCATTGTATATTCATTCATCATATAAAAAAAGTAAAAAGTGGGTACCAACTTCCTGTAAGGGCAATAAATTTAAAAGAAAAGTCACATTTATAAAAGCCTTCATCAAAACTAGTTGTTCACATCTAGTGTACCACAGCTGTAAAAAGATATAATTAATCATGCATCTTATTAATCTAAAATAATATATAAATCTTTAACGCACTAAACATATAGTAATACGTAACATCCATTCTCAGGTCTTCAAATATTTATATCTAAGTCTATACACCACGGCGGTGTTTCCGATCCAGAGAAAAGAAATTAAGTTGATTTCATAAATTACGTATTTTCTTTCTTTAAATATCTGCGTTTTTTTCATAAATTATTCATATTTTGATGAAAAAAAATAAAGTGAAGTGGGTTGATAAGTATACTGCAAATTTATTACAATAAAAGTTAATAAAACATGTGGTTGTAAAATAATTGACGTTCACCCCTAAGCGTTCACCGGTTCGATATTCCAACAAATTCAAGAAACTTCAAAATATCAGAGTATTTACAGAATTGGCCGTTGTGGACGTGAAAGAAAACAGTAAATTCTCTTATTATCCCACTTCTGAACTGTTGGCTCACAGCTCAGAATGCGGGTTTTTGTTAAATAAAAGATAAAACACTTTACAATTGCACGTATATTTCGTAGTTATGCAGTATACAAATCACATATGTAAATGTTTCAAGAACGAATAAACCACCAACAGAATAAAAATGGAGTACTTACATATTAACAATCAACTTAACTATTATTCCTTCAATCCTTTACTTGTTTCACTTAATATTTTATCTATACACTAAAACTTTTACTCTTTACTAATGCTTTTCCTTAGCCACGTCTCGATCCCTCAGTGCTTCCAACACGAATGTTTGCAGCTTGGTCGGAGAAAATAACGACAATTCATGTGACCGGAAGTTGGCTATGATTAACTGATGGAATCAAGATGGCGAAGGTGTCGGAAACGGAACAATCGAATTACCGCTACTAAAAATATCATAATAATACGGAATTAGCTAATACAATATTCTTCATAAATAAATAAAAGCTAACACAACGTACTACCAAAATAATAAATCAATAACATTTAACACTCATAGCCCCATAGTAAGGTAGATATACCCTGTGTCGTGGTTGCCATGGACACATACAAAGAAACGAAAACACCCAGACCGAGAACAGAAATTTAAACTCATCACTCAAATTTCTGCCTCGCCGAGAAGCGAACCCGGGACCCTCCGAACAGAAGTCCGGCATGGTAATCGTTGCGCCAAACGGGTCGTCAATTACAACATTATTTGTAACAATGTACATATAAAGATATTCTGGGTTATTCGAATCGGCTCTGACCACCTCCGACCACAAGGACCACAAATGGGAACCGATCATTATGTCAGGTCAGGCAAGATATAAAGTTTAAGCTTAGTCTTTTATTGCCACACTAAACCTAACGATTTGTGGTTAGTACGGTTTCTTTTGAAACTCTACTAATACCTATTATGAATGCGAAAGTCTCATGGATGTTTGGATGGATGTTGCTCAGTCACGCAAAAATTGCTGAGCGGGATGAAATTTGGCACAGAGATACATTATAGTATTTACTTTTTATCCTGTTAAAATGTGCTGTTGGAATAGATTAGGATAAACATATAAACTCATGGATGGATAATCATATAAAATCACTCAAACTATGGTAGGTGGTAGAACTATTATGGTTCGCCTGGGGAAGTAGCACCGCTGCACCCACTTCTGCTGTGAACCAATTCTATTGTGATTCGTTGGAAAGGTGCAGTTGCCGGCCACATTTACTTGAGGCGACCACCAGCCTCTGGAGTAGCAGAGCAACTGCATACGACCTCAGGCAACACCTACCTATGCTTGCTTGAGGTTGTGTGCAGATGTCCATGGGCTGCAGCGACCACTTAACACCACGTGGCCTGCATGCTCGTCTGCTACTCCATTCAAATAAAAAAACTCAATAATTAAAAGCTGGAAAATTAATCGTGAAGAGGGTTCCGTATGTTGACGAACAATTTACTGTTTTCTGTTGACCGTTGATTTCCTTTACAGGTTTTCCTGTAGTATTTATGTAAAAAAATTATTATTGTTATTTCAAAATTATAGTCCTTTGATTTTAGAGATAAATCGGGAATGTTTACCTTTAAAAGTTAAGATCTTGCAGAGAGACCCCGGAGGTGGTGGAGAACGGTGTTTGAAGTCCAGAGTCAAACCCCGTTCAAGTAATAAGATGGTAACCCGTTTAATAGGTGGTCGAACTGTTATCGTTCGCCCGGGGAAGTACCACCGCTGCAGCCACTTCTACCGTGAACCAATTCTATTGTGTTTCGGTGGATAGGTGCAGTTGCCGGCCACACTTACATGAGGCGACCACCAGCCTCCGGAGTAGCAGCGCAACTGCGTACGACCTCAGACATGACTTACCTATGCTTGCTTGAGGTTGTACGTAGGATTGTCCCGATCTTTTGTATGGAGATAGTTTGGTTGGAGGATAAATAATAACGTTTACGTTTCACACATAGTCCCATAGTAGAGTAGATATACCCTGTGTCGTGGGTGCCATGGACACACACAAAGACTGAAACACAAACATCCAGACTGAGAACAGAAATTTTAAACTCATCATTCAAATTTCTGCTTCGCCGGGAATCGAACCCGGGACCCTCCGATCGGCAGTCCGGCATGGTAAACATTACACCACACGGATCGTCGTTAAATAAATAATAAAGAAAGATTTCTACTCATAGCCCCACAGTAGGATACACATACCCGATGTCGTGGGTACCATGGACACACACAAAGACAGAAACACAAACACCCAGACCCTTCCCTTAGTCCGGCATAGTAATCATTGCGCCACGCCGGTCGTCATAAGTGACATAGGCTACTTTTAACCCGAGAAAAATTTCTCATAATTACGCAAAAAACGAGTAGCCCACGTGAGTGGAGACGCCAGCGGAAAGCTGCTCTCCTAAATAATCTTTACTTTGGCTGCAACCGTTTTGGGGTCCCACTGCTAGGGACGGGTCTCTCCCCATTAATGGGGAGGTCTGGAGCGTATTCCACGACGCTGCTCAAATGCGGGTTGTTGGAGATGCGGGTTAGTGGCCAACCCGCTGTCGGATGTTTCCGCCCATAAGGCCTCCGACTAGGTTTAACAACTGTTATCTATCTGTGCGTGGGATTTTATTTTATTTATTTTATTGTTTTTTAAAAAAAAAATTTTATTCGGAAAACATACAGTGTTATACCTAAGTAATTACAATACTAATATCTTAACACCATTTAGCTGTTTTCGCATTTAAAAGCTACACATAATTGATTGCTCTACAAGTTTGAATTTTGAGTTACAACAAGTACGAAGTTAACAAATCAATTTGAGAGATAGAATAATAAAAAAACAAAAAACAATAAAGTATTCTGGTATCTTAATTTCACGACTATTGCTGAAAATAAATTTAAAAAATAAACAAAAGTGACTTACCTATTTATTTCAACGAGCGCATCCGAACAATACAACAGTAAGGAAAAGATATGGCGATACGCCCACTCGGTCAGCCCCTACATCCGAATCGCTTATCGATCGAATTCATAACTTCATCATAAATTAATAAAAACTTTTCGCTAAAGGAGATCGCAATCGGATTATTAATAAGCTTTCAAGCCCGCTGAATGGAACATTCAACGTTTATATTTATTTCGAAAGAATTTTGCGAGTTACAATGGTTTGACCATAATATAAATAAAACATCCTGACATTTCTGCACTCCCGAGCTCTTGACACAAAATATACTTCAATAATTATATAATGAAATGTGTGCAAATAAAGATTGCAAATAAAATTAACAAGGTTTGGGAAGCTTACGGATTCATATCTATAATTTTCGAGAAAGTTTCCGAGAATCAATTTTTGTAGATTTATTTCTTATTGATCCAGTGACAAATAAAAGCCGTTCAAATTAGGCTTAGACTAAGAATAATCCCACCAAAAACATAACTGTAAAAATGTAGGCCAAGTTCTTGTACATAAAAAAAGAGTTGAAATCTAAACTACAGCCAAGTTAATAATAATCAGAACCGATATTTTTGCTCAGTTTGCTTTATGGTACCTATCGCAATGTTGTTCATATTATATTATTATTATTATTAAAATGAAGTGTGTCTGGTCCACCAGATGTAATAATAGCTTTATGTAACAGGTAATAATTTAAACATTTATTTTAAACTGCAATACGATACTGTGCACGACATCTTGGATTGAAATGGATTGTTTTGTTTGTAGTTCATTTTAAAACGTAGTTAGTTATCTATTGAAATGAATTTTGATTATACTATAATTTCTTTTTTTTATGTTCTGATTTTTTTTTCGTGTATTATAATTTCTTTCTGCACTTGACCATTTTCTATTTTCTAAAGTTTTCCTTTACTTTTATGCTAACTACTAACCCCGATGCCAAATTTCAGATTTGTAAGTCAGAAGTATGACCAACATTTTTATATATCATAATGATAATGACTATAATCTGACTCGCACTTGACCCATTTCCAATTTTCGATGTTTTCTTTACTTTTTTAAATGTTAACGACTATCCCCATGCAAAATCCCAGATTCTTAAGTCTTAGAGAGAAGTATTACCAACATTATACATAATTTTGACTAAAACCTGACTCGCACTTGACCAATTTCCAATATTCGAATTTTCCCATTGCTCTTACCGACTAGCTAAATGCCAAATTTCAGCTTAGTAGGTCTTCTAGAAGTGGTCAAACATTTTGATGAGATGTCAGTGAGTACATGAGTCAGTGAGTACCAAATTTACAATATCTCTATAACTTTTTTTCTGTAATAGCTACAATATTGAAACTTTTTATTCAAAGTATATTAAATGGTTTTATTATGTCCGTAAAGTTTAATAATCAATTAATCAGGTAAGAAGATACAGGGGGGTCAAAAGTGGCTCGAAGCGGTTCGGGTAAATAGTGCACGGCGTGCGCGCGGCCTGTGCTTAGAACTTGTCCGGCGCACTTTCGTGCGCTTTGATGTACGTACTACTATTAAGTAACGTTTTTGACGTGACAACGTCTAGTAAATCGATGATCGCCGGCTGCACGCACGAAAAAGGGTGAGTCATTGTACGTTACGCTCATTGTACGTTACGCTCATTGTACGTTACGCTCATTGTACGTTACGCTCATTGTACGTTACGCTCATTGTACGTTACGCTCATTGTACGTTACGCTCATTGTACATTACGATCGGCGCTTGTACGTTACGTTGAGGTATGAGCTTTTGGCTTGCGCCACTTGTCACCTGTTTATAAATTGAGATGAAAAGTTAATGTGGTTTTCTTTGAATTGTTATGACGTTGTCACGTTAAACTATCGTCCGTAAAAGGACTTTACAGACATCCAATTTTTTTAAAGATTTAAGTAAGTAATTAATCACATTCTTATTTGTTGTTCTTATATTCAAATGGGCCTAAAATACTTACTGTTAAAACTAAGTACATATGTAAAATTCAAACATCTGATTATATAGCATATAAAATGCAGACCTACAATAATACATCGTAGATTGTATGTACTGCAATTTAGAGAAAAATGCCTTCGAGTAATTTGTGTCAACCATGCTGAAATATAAAGGCAATTACGGAAAAAATCTAGCCCATCTCCGCACTAGACTCGCACTGCCTTACTTGTATCGACAAAGTAATCTTATTAGCCGCTAAAATTCAAGTTATTGGAAAGTAGACCTTTTCGTATTAGAAGATAGAGGTTGGTTTTTACTTGCTGAGTGGTAAAAGTAAGTTGGTGTCGTGGTCGCATAGCGCACGAGACATGTCCCAAGACATTACACGATCCTGCGAAAAGGAAAAAACAGAAATGGCTCACGGCACGGCGTCCTTTTACAACTTACATGTTGACGCATAAGTCGCATAACCCATCGATTGACGCACATTCCTTATTCAAGTTCCTGCCTTATTTTTAGTCCCTTACAGTCCTTATTCACTTGTCAAATAGATAAGTTATTGCACGGTTGTATTGCATAAAATAATTTTATTACTATGCATGGTTATTATCCTAGAAGCTATTTTAGGATGATGGGTACAACAATGACCGCGGATAGCTGAGAGACCATTATCCCGGGATATTACGATATTTTTAGCGACGAAATAAAACAGCGTTGATGTCTCTTGGACGTTTGTGGATGTCATCAATCATTATAGAAAAGCTTTTATAGGTACAGTGGAATGTTATTATTTGAAGGCATGTACATAATTATCTTGTATATGTACGAGTCAAGAACGGATGAGGAGAACGTGTTAGTAAGTGCTCGCATTTTCGTTCAACAATTTTTATACTTTCACAAAATATCGCTGACTTAACGTTGAGAACATAAGGTATGTTCATACAGAAAGTAGAAAACTATTACCTTCTATCATATTTGATTTTCTTTACCTTTTAGGTTTTAGAAATAGCTATTTTATACAGTACTAATTGCCCGAAACGTAAAGTGTGCAAAAAACTCAAACAGCAACAAGCAAGCAGGCCAGGATGTATCTAGTCCCTGTAGCTTCGGAATTAAGAATAGAGCTACGGTATCCCCTGCCTGATCGTAAGGGGCGACTAAAAGGGGGCTTCCGGCTTCCGGCGTGCGGGCGGGGAGAGTGGGAGCTCGATCCATCCAGCCAGCGGCCCCGGGAAGGTCGACGGTGTGTGGGTGTCCGCATGCCACCGTAAGCATCTGAAGGTGCGGGAGCACATATTTGCACTGCCGAAGATGGGCCCGTACTGGGCGCCGCGCGCGGAGGACAACGGTGCGTTCCACTGGAGATCCCGGAGTCCTCCCAAGCGCAGAGGCAGGCCACCGATACAAAAGAGGCCATAAGGTGAGCCAAAGGCCCAGGAGTGACCAATCCGCCCCTGTCACCTATATGGTGGCTACATGTAAGCATGATCAGTAACCACTCCTTTCCACCATAACACACACAAACGGCTGCGCCGTTGGTAAGAAATTTCCGTTCAAATCAAATAAAAATTTTGTTCGTATATACGGGTATTTGAAATAAATATTTTAACTTCGTTTCTTTCTATGTAACTTTATAACAGAACAAGAAAATTACGTGTCATTACACAGTTAAATATAACCTGATATAACCTCTATGCAATATTCAGTATGTTTGCATTGACCCCACATGCACGAAGCCTTACAGCGCGAGGCAAAGAAACCTCATGGCAACATTATAGAATTGCTAATAAGTCTATTATTTTTTTTTTCAACCTTTTTTATGTCCCACTGCTGGGCACAGGTCTCCTCACAAGTGAGAGGGATTTAGGCCATAGTCCACCACGCTGGCCAAGTGCGGATTGGTGGACGTCATGCTTTCGAGAAATTATGAATTTCTCTCAGGCATGCACGGCGATGGAGAACATCATAATCAATTAAATATCACGATATTTTCCATCACCGTGGAGCAGCGATAAATTCGCACATTACAAATTTCTTTGTTTGTTAGAGGTGCGCGCCGAGGATTTGAACCCAGGATCGGTCGCGTCGAAGACCGCGGTTTTTTACCACTCGGCCAGTAGTGGGACATAAAAAGGTTGAATTAAAAAACACGGAAACAATTAGATATTTTCTTGGTTCAATTTCAAACGAAACACTCATTTGCTTAGTGTTACTTAATAACGCCATCTGAAATAGCTCTCAAAAAAATGTAATTTTGATTGAGGTTTGAACCCAGGTCTCTGGTTCCGCAGTTAGTATGACCCACGTATCTGAAGCAACTATTCGGCTAAGGAAGCTTTAATAAAATGTACGAAATTTTTATAAAGCTTTTTCAAATCGACATTGTCATTTCTTTGAACGTCGGATTGGCGGATGGCGTTTGATGGCGTTCTACTCCAATAGATCAGGAAGAGTCGTATTTTTTAGTATCGCTGAAAATATTTTTTTATAATTTAAAATTTCTAAAAACAAAACCTAGCTGGATCGATTTATCACCCACGAAACCAGGGTACTAAATTTTATCAAAATCTTTGGAGCCGTTTCCGAGATTCAAAAAATATATTTAGGTATATACAAGAATTGCTCGTTTAGAGGTATTAGATATAGTATAGATAGGTACTTGTAGTATAATTACATCCAAATGAAAACTTTAATAGACCCAAGTTCTTTTTGTTTCATTAATTCATTAGCCGAACCATTTGTTTTGTCGTTACGACAAAAAATAATTAATGAAATGTGCGTGTTGCCGTATTTAAAAAAGTAATAACGCCTAATTAACACTTATTTATACACTTTTCAAAGTAAACAAACAAGGAAATTTCTGGAAACCTAATACGAAAAATATTCTGCTCATCTGAATGATTGAGAATAAAGTAGCAATTTTTAAACTTAGTAGTTTATACCACAGAACATTATTAAGAGAGGTAGAACGGCAATAATACGCCGTTTGTTTGTGAAGGTTTGTTTGTCGCCGATTAAGCCCCGCCTTTCACCTCCATTACATCTGTACTTAAATAAATACGAAGCTTACGCACATATTTGCAATTTCAAATCTAGCCAATCTTAGCGCCGCACAATAACGCGATTTCAAATGAACGAATTACACCCAAGCACGCATATTGTAGCTCGATCGCGTGTTTCTGTAGAGATTTTGGAATTTTGAGCGTTTGCTCAAAATTCCTTGGCGACGTCTGCCCCGCCCACATTTCCATTCTAACTTCTGTTAATAATGTTCAGTGGTTTATACTTAGGTTTATTTTCTTCCTACGCACTGCCTACCACCCACAATCTCGGAAAATCACTGTGAAAGAGTTATTTTGGTTGAGTTATTCTATTTATTTATGGCGTAATTTGTGTGCCACAATTGGTCATGATCTAAGGTCATGATAGTATAAGCGGTCAAAAATAGATATTCTATTTTAAAGCCTAGAGCTTCATATTTGTGTGTCATATATAAAGAGTATACTAGTATCTCTTTCCCTCTTTTACTGAGGATCAATTCCATTAATGAAGCAACGAATGTACATTTATAAGCAACGAATTAGCAATATCCATTTGGCAGTTATGAACTACATCAATTTATATGGTCTGGGTTCTCGGTCTGGATGTTTGTGTTACTGTCTGTGTGTGGCCATGGTACCCACGACACAGGGTATATCTTCTCTACTGTGGGGATACCGAAGCTGTGTACGTCCCAGATTCCTCACCCAAAACGGTCGCAGTCTTTTTGGAGATTGCCTACAAAACGAAAAAGGTAATTGACACAGATTTACAATCAGGACAATATGCAACAAAGTCCTTGATTATCCCGAATGTACTTCTAAGGCAAATGTAGGAAACTCGCTTAGGTACATTTAGGACAGTAGGTACGCAGCAACCAGGGTGTCCCAAAAGCCTGGCTACATTACGAAACAAGGCACAAAGGAATCATTGCCACGGCATACTCGTATCTAATGCATCGTCAGTACCGCGGAGGAAATGAAATTATAACAAAACAGGAGATCTACTTATTCTGTTATGGGATTTGGGTGAGAAAATACAGCTAAAGAATATTTCGACAAAGAAACAAGCAAAAGGGTCTTATACAATTCTTCGTGGAAATCTTAAGTGACAAATGATGTTTTGAGAAAAAATCTCCAACATATTAACCCAAAAAGGTCTTTTTCATTACATGGCACAAATCAACAACTACATATATAGATACATTAAAGGCGATAAAAAAAATATATAACGGTATTCCCTGCCTGATCGTGAGAGGCGACTAAACTGGCGAACGTCCTGGGTTGTGGGCGGTGAGAGTGGGAGCTAGATTCGTCCAGTCAGCAGCCCCGGGAATGATCGGAAGGTGCGTTCTGGGGCGCGGCGCGTGGAGGACACCGACGCGTTCCACTGGAGGTCCTGGAGTCCTCCACAAGCGCAGAGGCAGACGACCGAGGGGGTTTTAATGCGTTACAAATCCCACTTAACCTGGTATCCTCTCCCAAGGTGTAGGGTACCTTTTAAAGCTAACCTTTTAAAGGTTTCCCTCCGATGCCAAGAAAAAAGGCATGGAGTTTAGTCACCTCTCCCTCAACGTGTCGATATAAAGTTATGTTAAGAGAGCTGTATTCATATTCTTTTGATTAATACCCCATACTCAGTATCATTCAATACCCAATTAAGTATGTCTTAAGGCTACAATGACTTGCAACCTGCTAATGAAGCCGGCAACAAGATTGCCAGAACTCAATTGCTACAAATGGTTACCGCGCAATCATTACGTTTTATTTACTTCATACTAATTGCACGAAAACAATCGCATTCTTACACAAATTGCAAGCATCGTAATCTTGTTAATTATCTCATCAACAAAAATTGTTAGCCTTCGAGGTAGAAAAAGAAGCAAAAAGCTAACAATCGTTCATTAAATGGGAGTAATGATACAGTATGGGTAGTTGGTGGAGTTGAAAAACTTGAATGGATTGTAACGAGATCAACCAGCAAAAAGTTTGTTGTTCGAGTTTGTTGTCAAGGTTTAGATTTAAAGATATTTTTTTAAATAAATAATAAAATAAACTCTTTCTAGAGCTGAGATCCTAATCTGTACGCAACCGTCCGTAAGCTCTAATATTTTCGGAACCATTTTTGACATATTCAGATTGCATTTTTATTTTACTCTACCTAACATATGTATAAGATTAGCGTCGGAGTTTTGGCGGGAAGTCGACAAAGATTTGTGCTTTTGTTTATTTTCGTTTTATTGGTGTATTTTTGAGTTATGTCGGATAAAGTTGATGGCATTTTCTTCAATATGGGTTAATTACAGTGCAGGAGTGTTGTGAAATAAAATAACAGTGCTAAAATATGTCATTTCAGCTTGCCTCCAAAATTCCATCGGACATTAAAGTAACCATCGCTTTACTTGAATATAAGACCGTCTTGACTGTCTGATTACTGACGAATTACTGACTTTATCTATTATTACTTCGTCGAGTTTCATCGAAACTGGTATAAAATTGATGCAAAGATTATACTTGACGCGGGCAATATGTACAGAGTTTGCGATGTAATTATTGAGAGAAAAAAAAAGATCAGCGACAACAAAGTTCATGAAGTGTCGGAGGAATGCATACAGAGCTACCAAATTATTCAGAAAGCGCGCGTTAGGTTTAGAACTAGGGGGGTTGTTTGACATTTCTTATAAACTTTTTTTCTCTCAGATTTGTCATCGCACAACCTCTGCATATTTCTAGTATAAAACATATTTGGATTCATTTTTTTTTGCCTGTAACGATAAAAGGGCGCGGAATAATACTCGTAATTTGTCAATATCACTGCATAGTCAGTCAATCGAGTCAGTTGAATGATATGAAATTAGAAATAATTTGAAATAATTGTAAAATAATTATTATGTATGCAACAAGAAAAAAAAACATTTAATTATTAAAATGGAATGCGTTAAAAATCAAATGAGTCAATTAGAGAAAAAAAGCGTACGGAAAAGACTCTTCGACATCTCAAGCAAATATCCGAGTAAAGCAATGGCTACTTTACCAGAACTTGTCTTAGAATAACTGGTCTGTTTTGGAGCAGCTATCTCAATATCTTAATTTTTTACATAGATTCAACATTCAGCTTCATCATACGCGTTCTACAAATCATACAATTAATCACGTACGGATTAAAATAAAACCAACATTGCACATAAATATGTGGTCCATACAGTTACAAAGGGCCGTAATCACCGTACATTCCTCGCCATTCCCCGGAGCGCAGGTCCTTGGAGCATCGCGGACGCCGTCATGGATTACAAATAGATTTTATGATATGAAAATTTGTACTCAGTACCTTCCAAAACTAAACTATATAATAATATATTGTAATAATGTATTTTGCATGGGATCAAAAGTATACAATAATCTACCAGACTCCCTAAAAACTTAAAATAATTAATGATTTTAAAAAATATATTTTTTTATAAATAAACCGAAGAAAAAAAATTACGGGTTGCACTCCGGGTGTGCCGGCAGAAGTGAAAATTTGATTATTAACGTTGTGCATTTTGATTAATTGGAATAGTTATGGAATAATTTTGAACGAATTGCTTTTATTATCAATATAAAAGTACTATTATTTATGTCGTAGAATACAATATTTATTTATTGCGCTATCGTACACAAACATTATAATTTATATTTCATTATCTAATTCCGTTCAATTTTTTTTCATACTTTGAAAAAAAAAATTAACCCATTTTTTATGAAAATCGATTTTGATTTTTTTTTTAATTAATCGAAACCCTTACAAATCTTACAATCGATTAAAAAATAAACAATCGATTGTTCGATTAATCGATTTCGATGTTACAACACTACTCTCCAACCGTCTTACGGTTTTTCGATCAGCACACGTGACCTGACGCGAGTTTCACAGTTTTTACCCATCCCACAAAAGTGCTCAACGCCGCTAAAGAAGTTTTCACTTCAAAAAGGCAGACGGGCAAAATGTATTTATTTTAACTTAAAATGTTTTTACTTAAAGAAACGTAGGTACTTTTTGGTCACTGAGTTTCTAAATGACAAGTATAAATCTATAATAAAACACAAAACTAAAATCTATACATATAATAAAACTGTAAGCAGGGTCAATTCTGTACATTGCATATAAATTTAAAAAAATACTTCTAGGGGTCTTTTTATAAGTAACAGAAGCTAAAAATATAAGTTTTGAAATTATTGTCTGTCTGTCTGTCTGTCTGTCAGTCTGTCTGTCTGTCTGTCTGTTGTTAGCTTTTCACGCAAAAACTACTGGACGGATTTTGATGAAACTTTTTTTTGTTTTATATATATTGGTCCTCGCTAACATTTAGGCTATAGATAATTTTAAAAATCACCCTTTAAGGGTGTGAAATGAGCGATGAAAATTTGTATGGAAAACTTGGATTTTTTCAATAGATTTTCTTGAAATTTGGTATAAATATTTTCTAACCAAAATAAAAGAATACGTGTTTCAGCATTTCCCGAAATTCACCCTTTAAATGTCAATTTTCTTTGAAACTCTTTGAAAATTGAGTGTCGAAACTTGATGTACAGTATTTTTTTGTGCAGAGTAATATACTTATAATTTTGTATTTGTAATCTTTACTAACATAGTAAGAATTATATTTAAGATTTTTTCAAAACTACCCCTCAATAGCAAATAAAATGGATTCGAAAGTTGGTATCTCAAGCGTACAATAATTAACCTTAACTTAATATTTCATTCTCAAATTCTTTTCCCTTCTTTGAATGATGTGTTTACTGATATATTGTTAAATGAATTTCCGTAATATTAGTGTGTATTTCATATCAATCGGGTGATAAACAAAAAAGTTATGTTCATTTACACAATACGCGACATAAACTTAAAAGGCACTTTGGGGAATTGGTATTAAAGTTTCGGTAACAGCATATTCAAAACCATAAATAAAAGTTTAAATTTAAGTAAAATTATTTTGAACTCTCATTAATATTGTCGACTATATTAAATATAATTAGATCAGCTTACTGTATTTTCTTTCGTTGGCCGAGAATGGCTAGACTATAGGTACCTAATAAGTGCATCGCGAGCCTTACCGCCGCCGAACCTTACATCACAGGCTCCATTGAGTTAGTTGCTCAGCTTATTAGTCTTCTTTTGGGGTGGAAGATTATGAACAGGCTGCAGCTGAAACGATTATTATCGCTACATTATATCAAGCTGCAACCTTTTTAGCATTCCACTACTGAGCATGGAGCTCTCCCAATATTGAGGAGGCCACTAGCTCCGATGAACCGAAATCCAAATCTTACAATCTCAATGCATCCAGCATTAAGGTTGTAAGATACGGAATCTAAACCTTCATACACTGTGTTGTCGTTGTTCATACAGAATGTACAAAGCCTTAACAAAACGAGACTACTGCAGACATCTAGGTGACGAATAGTTAAACTTTTAGTGAACTAACTGTTAATCTCAATATCTACCTATTTGGTAATTTGACATTCGATTTATCAACCACAAAGTTTACATGTGGCGTTATTGAGCAATATTCATTTCTTCTCCAAAGTGATTCGATGGAGATAATTTCAAATAAAAGCCTTAAGTCTAATAAAAGTAAGTACATAGTGTAAAAAAATAAAAAATAACATTTCACACGTATAGCCTCACATTAGGGTAGATATACCCTGTGTCGTGGGTGCCATGAACACACATAGAGACAGAAACACAACCACCCAGACCGAGAACAGTTTAAACTCATCGTTGAAATTTCTGCTTCGCCCGGATTCTAACCCGGGACAGTTCGATTAGCAGTCCGGCATGGTAAACATTGCGCCACGCGGGTTGTCCCATCGTTGGGTAGGTATAAGTATGATGCTGAACATTGTTAATTGGAGCAATGATAACTTAACTCATTTTTTGCGTCTCTTTATTGCGTACGGGCTGAGGGCTCATCCACACACGTTGATTGATGGAGATATTAAGGATTCTTTAAAGATTCTTTATAAAAATATTCTTTATTTCCAAATACAGATAGCACACAGTGTAGAGACCATGCCTTCTGCTTTAGTTTTCACAATGTTATATGAGTTATGACTTATGACCAAACTGCTGTCCGCAAGTTTTAAACCTATAGTTTATTAATTGACCTTACAATTTTATTTTTCGGATTGTTTAATCCTAAGCACGTGTATGTTTAGAAATTTTATCTCCCAACTACAAGTAGTTGTATATGCACCTCTTTTCTGCAGTAGGTAGGTTAAAGCTATGTATATAGAATGAGTCTATACATTCTTTGCAGTATAAATTCATCCAATTTACTAAAGATGCCACGGGCACAGCAGTATCTCTTAACTTTAATAAACGAGGTACATATTTGTAAAGATAATCTGATTGCGCGAGAAAAGCGAAACGTGAGAAAAGTGGATAGTAAGATCAGTACAGTAAGCATTCCTTACTGTTTTAGGTTTGAAGGATTTAGAAAAAATACATTAGTTTCTTCTGAACATATGAACATTGTATTATAAGTGATTTCACTATATGTAAGAATAATCTACCTACTACTTATTCAATGCAAATAAATAATCTTTAATTTTTAATCAATCCATTTTATAAAAGTCTTTATACACGCGGACGACGTCGCGGGCACAGCTAGTAAATAATAAACAAAAAAATAAGTAACATAAAAAAGGCATTTCGCGGGATAAAAACTTGGTCAAGATCATTTTCTGGTTTACTTGTACACCTTACATTTATCGAAATTTTTCCCAACGTAGATAGGTTTGTAATAGAAGGAGTGGTTAATTATTATATCAGCGAACTTTCCTACTTCTGGGAAGACATTTGTGTCCTACACCCATTGATTACTAGGTAGATCCGGCACAAATTTGGACATAAAATTGGTTCGGATCTGATCTCTGGATTATTCTCAGTGTATTTATGGCGATAAAAAATGATGCAAAATATTGCAAAATAAAATTTGCAGTACTAAACTTCCCGAACGCATTTTGACGAAGTCCTTGATGGACCCCAGCAGCCGCGCTGCTCTGCGGCAGTATTCATACACTGACGGATGCGGGATCTCCACTTAACACTCTATTTAGAACTCTATTTCTAGTCAAATAAAGCTGATTTTAGATGAATTTTAGCCCACGTAACACGGTTAACAGCCATAGACGCAATTGTAGAGTGGACAGTAGATATGCAAGCTACAACGCTAAATGTATGCAGCTGTCAAAAGTAGGGTTATTTATTTTACTATCTGACCAACGAGATGATTTATTTTATGATTCAAAAGACAAACAAGTTAGAGTGCTGGATTCATCGAATGATGTTCACAGTGGGCTCTAGAAATATACTGAGCCCTTAGTGTAAGTTTGTAATCGCACAAACGTTACTACTGCGTCCGAGTTAACATTGGATAGATCTTTACCTGAAAGGAATAAGGTCAATAATTCAGTTCTTAACGCAAACGCGTTAGCAACGTTTTCGCGTGTGCAGACTTACATTAAGGCCTCTGGTTGTATTATAACATAATAACATAACAATTCACACTCATAGCCCCACAGTAGGGTAGTCATACCCTGTGTCATGGGTACCATGGACACATACAAAGACAAAAACATAAACACCCAGACCGAGAACAGAAATTTAAACTCATCATTCAAATTTCTGCTTCACCGGAAATCGAACCCAAGACCCTTTGATTGTCAGTCCGGCATGGTAACCATTACGCCACACGGGTCGTCTTATTATAGCTTTAAAGCTCTGGTTGGTGGATGTTATAATGAACATTTTCAGCAATTTTCAGGTTATTCTTGTTGACCAACTAAAGCTCTACTAAGTTTATACCTATTTTTTACATTCAACTCTTCCTAATGCTGGATCTCCGAATTTTTAGCATTCCAAAAAATGCTAAAATTTACTCTACTCTGCTTAGTACTAAAAAGTATCGAGAAGAAATTTTATTTACTTTAAAATTTAAAGAAATTTTGTGTTGTTTTGTTTACTTTTAGCATAAGCACTTTGTAAAAAAATTGGTAAAAATATCGACTATTATTTTGATCCACCAATGCGATTTAAAGAAGAGCGGCGTGGTAGGGTAAGGGTAGGCCTTGCCTTCCAAACTATAGGGGGAGAACCTAAAAGGTTGCAAGTCTGAAGCTAGGAATGTAGGTAATTTGCCAGTTACCACTAGCGGTGAACCATCACACGATCACGCCCGTTTTGCTTTTCTGTGTAGATCGCTTGTGTTCTAAGCTTCTTTTTTAAGTTTTGATAGGTGGTTAGAACCATTATCGTTCGTCCGGGGAAGTACCACCGCAGCACCCACTTCTGCCGTGAAACAATTCTGTTGTGTTTCGGTGGAAAGGTGGAGTTGCCGGCCATACTTACATGAGGCGACCACCAGCCTCCGGAGTAGCAGCGCAACTGCATACGACATCAGACAAGACTTACCTATGCTTGCTTGAGGTTGTATGTAGATGCCCATGGGCTGCAGCGACCACTTAACACCACGTGGCCTGCATGCTCGTCTGCTACTCCATTCAAATAAAAATAAATTCTAAGCCAGCCGCTGCGGTATGCTTCAACAAAAATAAAACAGTATATTTTACTTCACCCTCTCACCCGTGTAGGTACTATGCTGGGGGGGTGCGGGTTATTTGGAACTCTGTGGTACTAAGCCTGTACATTTGATACACACTGTCCTCGGTTAAGGACGCCTCCCTTAATTACAGTCTACCGCAGAAGATCTAAACTTCGCGTTAACAAGACCACACATTGTAACTTAGTATGACATAGGCACTTGTATTTAACATATTAAGATGAGGTATGTTAGAGGTAGTATGAGGTTACTTTTCCTTTTCGTGGCACTTTGGTATATTAGTACTATACAGAAAAAAACTGGATAAGAACATTACATCCCCTTCACTCTGCGATATGAAATATACTCTACAATTTATTCTCATATGTACAAAACTTGTAAATTGCTACTCCGGAAGACAGATGATCGCTTTGCGTCTGTCAGTGAGGGTGGGCATGTCTTCTACCTTTTTAGGTAAATAAATTGGTACTTCCACGACAAGTGGTGCTTCCCCAATAGCTCCTACAAATCCTCAATTTGATGTTCATACGTAAACTAATTAATATCCATACCTAATATTATAAATTCGAAAGTAACTCTGTCTGTCTTTCTGTATATCTGTTAAGCTTTCTCGCTTAAACTACTGAACCAATTTTAATTAAATTTGGAACACAGACAGAGTAGATCTTGGGAAATGATATAGGCTATTTTTTATCCTAAGGAGGCCCATAAAACGAATCCACGCGAGTGAGGCCACTAGCGGAAGGCTAATTTGTAACATCCGCATATTGGGGACAGACCCAAGTCCAGTTGTAGGATTCAAAAAGGATTGCAGTTATCCATTTAAAAACATCTTTATCGGCTTATAAGACCCTAGAGCGCCATAAGTGCAAATTTATGTGTGACCGTAATGAGTTTAAAAGCATAATAATTACGGACACAATTTTGAAATATATGTGCCACGAGTCGGCCATTACCTACATACATACAATGTATTAAAATTAACAGCTACAACCTGATGAAAATGGGTTTCACTGGTACAGTTGAATCCCGTAATAATTATAAGCCGTTTACTTGAATTTACAATGAAATATTGATGAAACGACGAAGAAAGAAAGATTTCTTTCAACTCCATGTAATCGTTATAATTTTTTTTTATTAAATTAGGTAGTTATCACAGCTGTTATATGAAGTACTAGCTGTGTCCCGCGGTTTCAGCCGCGTTAGAGAAGATCATTAGCATAAAGTGAAGTCCTTTTTGAAGTGCCGCTGGATCGGCTTTTTTGTAGGACTATTTAAGATAAACATTTCCATCATACATTACATATGTGTAACTTTAGCGGTTTTGGCAGCGCACGCCAGAATAGCTCGCAGATGGTAGATTATTTCCTACTTTTGACAATAAGTCATATTGTGGACAATTCACACAATATCCTTATAAATTGTAGCCCATGTGTTATTCTGCTGTATAAGCTATATTATTATAAAGTTTCATTAAAATCCATTATTGAAGTTTTTACGTGAAAGAGTAACAAACATCCATACTTTCGCGGTTATAATATTAGTAGGATAGAATTATTAAGAACGTATCAAACAGTAGAGATCTATTGTAAATAAGTCACCACTGTAGCTATAAATTGCCCCCGTCGGCTTTCTTAGGTGTAAAACTTCGCTCCAAGGTTTATTAGCCTTAGTTTCTGTTTCATTCAAATAAAATAACTATTATTGTAAATGTCACGTAAACTAAAGGGAGTGTATTGAAGTTTTGTCGTGACACCGAAGGCATCTCGCAAATTCTCCACGTAATTACTGCCGCCAATCCATATTTCCATACTTTAACTTTAGTAGCTTGCAAAACTCACTTATACAAGCAGAGCTTATTTGCAAAAGCACCAACAATTTTTAATAAACTTCCAGTTTCAATACGTGCCACTATTGGTGTAGATGAGTTTAAAAGAAAATTGAAAGCTTTTCTGATTGACAAGTGTTACAGATACTTCAACTCAGTTGTGCGCGCGGCGCTATGTGTGGGTAAACCTGTATATACACAGTGACTTTGTGTGCGTGACAAGAGGTACAGCGAAGTTGCTCGGACGACGATGGCCGCGTCACTGTCACACAAATTAAAGCTGCATAATTACTAGCCCACGCACACATAGGGCCACGCGCACAACTGAGTTGAAGTTAGTATATTATAGTGTTAACGAATTCTTAACTGACAAATTTAATTAATTTTTTACTAATAAGTCCGTCTAGTTGATTCTCTCAAGAAATAAATGTATTATAAATTTAGTGCTGTAAGTAGTTATAAGTTCTATTATTGTATACCCGACTGCGGTAGGGATATAGAGGATAAATTTTATGTAACATCTGTGTATAACCTGTATTCCACAATAAAGATTTATTTGATTTGATTTGATTTAATATTATAAATTCGAAGTAACTCTATCTGTTACGCTTTCCCACTTAAACTACTGAACCAATTTTAATGAAATTTTGAACACAGATAAAGTGGACCTTGGGAAAGGACATAGGATGGTTTTTGTCCATAACCCATAAAACGGGCCCACGTGGGCGAAGCCGCTAATGGAAAGCTAGTGTAGCTATATACTTTGTAACCTTAGCCTTAGTTCTCGGGAAATGTAAATGGAATAGGTATTTAGATTGTTGTAATGTAGACTGTACAGTAAAGTGTATCTAAGCGTCGTGACACCGAAAACATCTCGCGAATACTCCGTGTAATTACTGGCGCCAATGCACCTATAAACATTACCCTCGAAGCCTTCTCTGTGTATAAATTTGTTCTAATATTTATTAGCATCAATTGTAAATTTATATAAATATAGAATATGTATTTATATTGTAAGTGTCCCGTAAACAAAAAAGAGTGTACGGATTGAAGTGTCGTCGTGACATCAAAGGTATCTTGCGATTACTCCGCGTAATTACTGCCGCCACTGTATCTATAAAGTATGTAAGCTTCGCTGTGATATTTATAAGCCTTAATTCTCGGGTCGTATGTAAATGGAATAGGTATTTAGATAGTCGGTGTAAAGACTAGACTGTTGAGTAAAGTGTATCTAAGTGTCGTGACACCTAAAGTATCGCGCGATACTCGGCGTAATTAATGACGCCACTGTTGCTATAAACGTTACTCCCGACGACAGCCTTAGTTCTAACTAAACTTATATCGATATAATATGAATTTACATTGTAAATGTCACGTAAACTAAAGAGAGTTATTGAAGTGTCAACGTGACATCGAAAGCATCTGCGAATCTCCGCGTAATTACTACTGCCACTGTAGCTATAGGTACACTATGTAGGCTTCGCTCTGAGTTTTCAAACCGACCATAAGGCCTTCGACTAGGTTAAACGACTATTATTTATCGATAACAACCGGGACCGACGGCTTAACGTGCCCTAAGAATGAATTTTTTGCCACCGGTCACCCATCTCACACCCGGCCGCATCTGTTTGGCTTAGCTGCGTAGATCTCTTGCGTTCTACGCTCGCCGCCGCCGCCGGCCCATGTGTGCTTTTCCAGCTGAAGTAAGGTATTCCAGGTGGTAATTCTTTTTAGTTTACTTTTACAAGTTTTACCAAATTAGAAAACAGGTATCTGTTTTTGAACCACAAACAACGAGTAATATTTCATGAACTTGTTTTTCAATAAATCCAGGCTAGAGCCTAACCGAATCATAATAATAAAAATTATTGAACAGAATTTTATTTATCGAGTTCCGGCGACCCACTAAACATTTATAACAACTATCAGTGTCAATAACCTTTGACCAGATTTCAGTTTTTCCCGCGCATTGCTGAAAAATTAAGTCAAGGGGTTCGCCCCAGTCAAGAGGTATCTCTCGGGAAATCCATTGAATCACTTAAGGACTTTAGATATAATTTACAGACTGAAATGTGATGAAAATACGTTGATGATATCGATATTCTGGAACCGTCACAATAGTCAGAGTAACGATTTTATTATCGTCAAACATAAAAGTGTGTAAATATGTTATTAGATCTACAACCCAATACAACCAAAACAAAAAAAAATAACAATAAAAAACCCATTTAAATGTCCCTCTGTTACATAGCTGACATAGCTTACCACGTTTTAGTTAGCTAGAAATCGGCATTCACTATGTTACTCTCTTATTAATAAACAGGTAAAGGCTGTTCATAAAAAGAATAGGTATGGACTGGAAGTAATGATTAAAATTCTCCTTAACCCGTCCTTTTTTTATAACGAAACTTCAATAATTTATATAGTGGCCACGATATATTTACAAATTATATTTGTGCCTCTATTTACTAAAAAAATAAAATTAAAGTATTGATAAAAAATAAAATTAGCATATAGCTCTTGGGTAGGTAAGTAATGAAATATAATAAACTTAGAAAAATACTCTTAGAAAAATAAGAGGCGTTCTACGTATTCTACCTATTACAGAGCGGCAATATATTGACAAGTACTAACTACTTAGTACTGAGAGAAACAAGTGACCGAAAATTGCAACCATTTTCTAAAGTATGTAGAGTGGA
This sequence comes from Pyrgus malvae, assembly GCA_911387765.1. Taxonomy (NCBI): domain Eukaryota; kingdom Metazoa; phylum Arthropoda; class Insecta; order Lepidoptera; family Hesperiidae; genus Pyrgus; species Pyrgus malvae. Next base: position 24,576,443 of record OU426953.1, read on the forward strand.
GTGTTGGAGTAAAAAAGTAAGTCTGCGGTCAGCTTTTCTTATTGTTTGGCGCGGTAGTGGATTTAACAAAGTATTTATTAATTAGTGCACTTTCTGAAATCTGGCTGATTTTAATTGGCAAGCCCAATACGCACAACAACTACTTACTAGCGTGAGTCTTGTCTGAGATCAGACGCAGTTATGTCGCCACATAAAGGCAGCTGGTCACCTCAAGTAATTCCGGCTGTCATCCTTTCCACTGATATACAAGAGAATTGCTTTGCAGCCGGTATAGATACAGCAGATATGAGTGCAATGATGGAACTACTCGGTTCGAAACAAACGAAATGATTGCAGTTTTTGGTTGCTCGTTTCTTGTTGCACCGGTAGCCGACCGCCGACAGCCACATCCGAACCGGATTTCCACGGAACCCGATCGGATCGCTTTCAAGAACATTCAATTATCTTGCCGATAACTATTAAATTTGGCAAATCTTGGATGTACACGATACGTTTTGACGAGTAAATCAAATAAAAAGATACATTAGCAGTAAAAACGTTATTTCAGCTTTTTCTAATGTCTAATTCAGAGATTTGGGATTTAGTTTGGTCCACCGCGCTAAACCAAGTGCAGGTTGGTTGACATGACGTCCTTCCTCACGGCGGAAATGGTCCCACTGCTGGGTACAGGACTCTCCCTCCCCATTATTGTGGATACCATTTTTTGCTATCGGGCTGGGCTTCAAAAGGCTTATTTTTCCCCGGCACCTTGAGAGATGATACCGGGTTATGTGGGATTAGACCGCACTAACACCCCCTCGGTGGCCTGCCTCTGCGCTTGGGGAGGCCTCCGGGATCTCCAGTGTAACGCGCTGGTGTCCTCCACGCGCCTACTATGGGCCCATCTTCGGCAGAACAGATGTGCTCTCACTCACACCGTCCACAACCCCGGAAGCCCCGTTTTGGTCGCCTCTTCTAATCAGGCAGGCACCGTAGCTCTATTCTTAATTCGTCTCGGAGCTTACTTCACCACGCTGATTTAATGTAGTTTCTGTGGTTATTGATAACAACCGACGCCTTAACATGCCTACGCACGTTTAACGGCAACCGCTGGGTCATATTCCCGCATCAATCTAGCGCAAAGACAATAAAAATCCCTGTTTAAAAAACACGCCTTTGAAGCATATCAGTTGATTTATTTTTTTTACTATATTTATCTTTCATTTTTTAGTTCGATTTATTGTTAATTTTTTTTCAAGTTCTCGGAATTAGATAAACTCATAAAATTACGAGTATTGTATTGCCACCGATTCTTGATAAGTGTCCAAAGTTTGAAATTAATCTGTCCATTAAAAGTGGGCCAAAATAGAGTCCAAAGGAGAGTTACAAACAAGTTCACAGTTAAAAACAAACATACATGACAATGTGAAGCTAATATAAGCGTGTTAAAAAAACAAGTATAAAACATTACATAAGGATATCACCGACTCGAGCTAGTGCAATTTTTCTGCTGAAGTTTATTTATTTTTATTTTGTAAATGTATGACTCCGGTATTCCATTAATTTAAGAGAAAAAATAGTAATTCAATGCAAGCCCTCTACTCACTCATCAATAGAGATTGTAACCCGGTATGTTTCTCAACCCGGCCAGGTCCACTGGGCCGGCCGGGTCCGGTGACCGGGCCCGGTAAGGCAACCGCAGGGTAAAGTAAGGGCCCTTTTAGCCACGCACCGGGCCCGGTTTGCAATCCCTACTCATCAACAAACAACTCAATTACTGACTTCAATTATTCAATTCTCGTCATAAAACCTACAGCTAATCCGAATTACAAATTCAAGTACCAGGAACGCATACTAAATAGTACCTAGCTTGTACACTTGATGTGCCGATCTTTATAAAACATTCACGTTCGATAGCGAATGCACTTTCCGTTTTTATTGTTATCTTCTCATAGAAACAATAGGTCCCTGTCAACCATCGATTCTCAAACTTATTTTAAGCTTTTGAAATTAAGTTTGTTTCAAACATTTGTGATGTCTAAAAGTATGGTTTTGGACATGCCGCTGCTTACAAAAATATTTAGCTTATTGCTGTGCTCAGCATTAAGGATTAAAATATTCTGCTGAGTAGAAATGGAATTTAGTCAATTAAACAATGCACCATATTTATTAAGTAATACCAATAGCCATTTTATTTTTTATTTTACTGGAGTAGCAGACGAGCATGCAGGCCACGTGGTGTTAAGTGGTCGCCGCAGCCCATGGACATCTACATACAACCTCAAGCAACCATAAGTAAGTCTTGTCTGAGGTCGTATGCAATTGCGCTGCTACTCCGGAGGCTGGTGGTCGACTCATGTAAGTGTATTATACCAGTAGTGTACAAGCCATACAGTCCATATATATTTTATGTAACAACTGGCATGTAAAAGAGTACTGCTGGGAGTTTTACTTTTTCTCAGCTCAATCCTATAAGGGTACCTAGAGCCGATGACCGTGAAAAGTGTGACTTTTTTTGAGACATATGTACATGTGTTTGTATTCTATTAGGGATTATTTATTTTTTTACTTATTACGGTCTATGCAATGCTGTCTACTTTGAGTAATTTAGCTATATGCCTATTTTTAGAAATGAAAAACCAGAAGCGGAATATTATTTAATTCACAAAGTCTTATTCAAACGATTTGAAGTTTCTAATTAACATTTCTTTATACAAGTACAACTATAAATTATAGGTCAGCACAAAAACAGAATTTCAGTACGCAAACGGGCAGAGTAACTGCCCCTACAACTTTTAGACTAATAATGGTCGCTCCTTAGAGGAGGCCTCGCTTTTATGGGCGTTTTCCCCTACATCGTCACATTTTTTATTCAACTACCGACGTTGATTCCTAACACTATATTCATGAGGTTTTACCATAATATATTGAACGCGACGTATTTTTTAATTTTACTTGAATAATTTAACTAATGAATAAGACCATAATATATTAGGCAAATAAGTAATAATAATAAAAATTGTAACATTAAGGCTGAAATGTTGACCACCCGTGAATATAAGATGCATTATAGTCCACTTTGAGAGACGCTGCAGTAAACGTAAAGCCCAACAATGGGCATAGGTTCCCGTGGGACAGGCGTGATCCCGCTGCAATGGGAAATAGAAATTTGCAGACAATAAACATATTTGAACGGATTGAATCGATGAAACTGATTGCGATCTCACAGACTGAGTCGAGAAATGTCAATAATCATCTAGTAATTTCTTTGTACCTTTTCCTTTTCCGTACCTAAAAAGGGGTTTCAGAACAGAAATGGATTGAGGTCATAGTCCACCACACTAGGCAAGTTGATCAATCTGCTCCTATATTAATGTTATTTAACCACTCGTATTAATGCTCATATTCAGTCGGCACTGTACTGCATATTGTTCAACTCTAACTCTCCCGACTTAAAGAACCAATTTAAGAGGCCGAATACGAAATTTTGCCGACTTCGCTGATTTAACTGATTTTACATAGGAGATTTTGCAGTTAAAATAGAGTATTTCCATAAGTTTTATTGCACACTATGACTGATCATTTCAATAATAAACTATTAAGAGCCCCTTTTTCATTTTTATTACGTAGTTTTGCTTAATAGACCTTAAGACGGTGATAGTTATGTGAATATTACTGTAATAGGTATTGAATAGGTATTAAATAGGTATTGAATTTTACATATTTCCGATATTACAAATCTAAACAGATCGACACAAATGCCATGTATTGCTGTAAAAATAGCATACATAATAAATTAATCACTTTTTGCCATTCAATATTAGTAAACGTTACCCTGTTCTGTACTGTTTCTCATTACTTTTAAAATTATACAAGGTTGTCTGGAAGAGATCGCTGTTTTAGCGACAACACCGCCTGATGTAGGTACATGTTTTATATATGTGATTTGTAATTGTGAATTTCAATTTGATTGGTGTACAATAAAGATAATTTGTATTGTATTTTTTACATTTGTAACAAAGTATAATACGTGTAGTAAATGAATGTATGAGTAAGGCCAAACCGGCCGCGGCCGCATATCCTGCGGAACTAAGTAACCCAAACCGCAGCAGTGGCTTGCATTGTTACCTGCGTGAGTTGGCGTTCTCGTTGGTTTCCGATATTCGGTAACATTCGATGGGAAAGTTCCATTTATTAGCTTTTACTGATTGATTAAGAAACTTTATATTGAATGGAAATGCATATACGGTACAAAAAACAAAGATAGTTACAAAAGCTTTGTGGCAGAGCATTCATGTTTGACCAAGCAAGTACCACTACTAGGCTGGATAGACGACAGTTAGCCTAGATGCTTGTTATGGCTACGCCATTTAAATAAATACATACATACATATTACATAACATTTAACACTCATAGCCCCACAGTAGGGTAGATATACCCTATGTGATGGGTACAATACAACACATACAAAGACAGAAACACAAACACCCAGACCAAGAACAGAAATTTAAGTTCATCATTCAAATTTCTATTTTGCCGGGAATCGAACCCGGGACCCTCCGATTGGTAGTCCGACATGATAACCATTGTGCCACACGGGTCGTGTGGTTAAATAAATAAATAGATAGCAGTAGATTAATTTACGACAGCTAATTATTTTTTAACACACAAGTTCAGATAAACTTGATATACCCAGTTACTTAAACTATCTTGATTTTGGATGTTTATGAACTACTGCTACTACACAGATTTAAAGGCTTTTCAATGATAAGGGTGATTAAAATTGGTCGCAGCCTTTTTTAGGGTTCCATACCTCAAAAGGAAAAAATGGAACCCTTATAGGATCACTTTCTTGTCCGTCCGTCTGTCTGTCAAGATCCTTTTTCTCAGGAACACGTGAAGGTATCAAGCTAGAATTTCTATCAAATACTCTTGTACTGTGCCTTGGAGCTGTGAAAATCAAACTTCTAAGCCAGCGCAATCAAAAGATACAGCCGTTTACGCAATAATATAATTTTCAATAAACAATATAATTTTCCGCAATATTTCGGCACTCGCAAGGGAATCAAAACCTACAGGGTTACTACCCTTGATCTCAGAATCTTAAAATTTGGTACAAAACCGAAAATATTTTCGAAAACCATAAATTTTAAGTTACATCATATATTAAAAAATATTTTACGGGACCCTCGGTGCGCGAGTCCAACTCGCACTTGGCCGCTTTTTTTTTCATTTACTCATCATTCAAAGCTTTCTCACAATAACAACATTACCAACCAACCTATAACTAACGTGGACTTAATCAACATTTATTCCTACAAGCCTGGCTTCCCATAAATCACTCCTCGATCCATTAGACAAAGTGGTGATTAGGTACCGAAGTTAGATATCGGATGCCAATTATGTCATGGAGTCCTTCAAACTGATTTGCATACGGCAGATGACTTATTTAATCGTTGTTTGATCTTAAGATTATTATTAAATTAAAATTAGTTTGTCAATTAAACAGAATATAATACCGTTGAAAATTCAGAGCACCTTTGTAATAGCAGAAAACATACATGTTCAGATGTCGTAAGCACAGACACTTTTAATCACAAAGTAATGTGGTCCACATAATGACGGGTATACATTACGTGGACAATTACCAAAACTACGTATCTACAATTACTAACAGTTAAGTTATTGTTTCAGAAGTTAGCAGAAGTATTTTTAAGTTACGCAAACTGGAGTATCGTTTAGATTGATGACAGGTAAGTATTACCGAAGTATAGCAGACAGGCGCGGTCGCACGGTTTGGGGTCACCAAGAAATTGGGGGGGAGGGGGGTCACTAAGATATTTGGGGGAAAAGGTGTCCCAAATTAACTAAACTACCTCTATTCACAGGCCGTTGCTACTCAGTCCCTGTAGCTTCGAGATTAAGCCCGCCGTAAGCATCGGAAGGTGCAGGAGATCACATCTGCTCTCCCAAAGATGGGCCCGTTCCAGGGCGTCGCGTATGGAGGACACCGGTGCGTTCCATGGGAGATCCCGGAGTCCTCCTCTAACGCAGAGGAAGGCCACCGAGGGGGTTTTAGTGAGGTTCTGATCCTGTGGGATCAGAGGTTATGTGAACCCGGTGTCCTCTCCCAAGGTGCTGGGTACCTTTTGAAGGTTCCCCCCCCCCCCATACCAAAAAAAAGGCCGTTGCTACTTAAAACGAGCAGCCGTCCGCAGAGGGAAAGAAAAAGATCTGCCCTGGTTTTAAAATCCTCATTTAAAAATACAATTGTTCTGACATAAATCATGATTGCAAAAACATTTTCGTGTTAAATTTTGCTAAAACGAGACGCATAAAGTTATCAGATATACTATTGCTTTTACTTTTCTAACTTTTTACGTCCTTTTTTCTCTCACAAAATTTAAAATAAGGTGTAGAATTTTTGAAGTTACGGCTAAAGGACTAAGGGAGCACTTCTTCTAATCACATAATAATGTTGCCTAATTTGCCTGTTGGTCGACAATCACACCTATCTACAACAAAAACTATATAATTGAAGTTATTTTTCATGGCACATTTGATAGTGTAATTTTGAAGGTTCACTCTTTTAAGTGCAGTTATCAAATGAATCGCTCCGATATATGATACTTCCCAAAGTTAACCCTTTGATAATACTTTTTAAGAAAGTATTACTTTATCTTCAAATCACTAAAATTGATTTGCTTCAACACTAAACTCTTATAGGTACTTAAATCTTTTGCTAAAAACACTTTTTGCTAAATGTTAACATTTCCTAAAACCGTCGACACACACACATACACACACACACAAACACGCGCGCGCACACGCACGCACACACACGCACCCACACGCAGTCACACGATTAATTGATAAATGTGTAAGTTTTTTTTTTATTTTGTTTATTATACTAAATTGAAATAGTTGTAAGTAGGTATTATTTCTGTTCTCTGTATTACGAATAAACTAATGTATGTACCTATGTAAAATTATTTTGTTAAAAAGTGTATCATGGGAAGGTGGTTATCCACAACACAGGGAATCCTAGTGTGGGACCAACGAGCATGTAACTGTAATTAGTTATATAAGTATTCTTGAATAAATCATTATTATTATTATTATTACTCTTAATTAGCAATCCCAAGCACGTCAGCTAGCACAAAACAACTAAACCATCTCTATTCACAGGCCGTTGCTACTCTAAACGGTTAGCCGTCCGCAAAGAGGGAAAAGGAAAATAACAATTGCTCAAATAGCGTATGGTCAACGTAAAAGAAGCAGTCGATGTACTGAACGCAGAAAAAGTTCTGCCCTGGTTTTAAACTGCTCATTTAAAAATATGTCCTGACAAAAAAAAATACTATTGAGTTTATCTCAATACAAGCCACGTAACATTCAATAGCAAGAAAATGTTTGGTATAGACCAAAGTGACGTTATTATAAATTCAATATTGCTGTCTCTCCTAAACGGCCGGTTATTTTTATGCCCTCGTCATATGGGTATAAAATGGAGTTATAATAGATTTTTCTTGAAATTTCTAATTGAAGCTCGCTATTTAAAAATGTCGCTATCTTCATGTGCAGGACAAAGTTAGAAGCTCCAAAAATTTGTCTTCATTTAATTCACTTCTCTTGTACAACATTCGTGAAACTCTTTATTATTTACATCTCTTTATTATTTACGTATAATCTCGAAAACAAGTAAATAAGATGAATTTAAGCAATTTCTAACATTGTATTCTGGAATAGTGAGTGATGGTATAGTGTAAAAAAATAATTTACTGTATTCACACTTTACCTGCGGACCGTACATTCCAGTGGCAGGGTAGGTGAACTTTGCACAAGTGGCGGGAGATATGCCGGGACACGCGTCCGACCCTAATTGTGTGTTTGGCCTGACGCTACGTTTGTACCTAAAAGTTGCCAGTGTTTGCTTGGAACTGGTGTGCGGTCTGATTTTAGTGCTTTCTAATAAGTAGTACGGCTGCAACGCTTTTTGTGTATCACTGCTGGGCACGGGTCTCTTCACTTAAGAAGTATTTACAGTTGGGACCCATTTTTCAATCAATCGAATTTTCCTAAAGAGCTCAGTATAATTTAAATGGGGACCCATTTAAACTGTAATCTTACTGTAACCCTTCTATTTTGAAAATAATTTCTGATCTGTTTATGGGTGTATCGCTTATAAAACTTTTTGTCTCTTTTACTCCAATCCTAGCCGGCGACGACGACGTCCATGCTTTGGAGGGCCCTAGATTTTGTCGGAAACCTGATAGCAGTCGTTGAAACAATTCGGAGGACTCGGAGGCCTTATAACAAATAAACCATATCTCCTGTAGAATTAAACTAGCGTGATGGAGTAATTTCAAGGAGGAGAGACCCGTGCCACCAGTGAGACGCATAAGATCCATAAGACGTACATTACGAGTATAAGTGTCCATTCTGCATAGGTTATAGTGACACGTTATAGTCATTACAGGGCCTGCTTCCCGGAGGGTCTTTCATAGAATATTCTCCTCACAAATATCTACAGATAATGCCCATCAGAGGTTATACATACATTATTATACATACATATTCATACAACTAACCATTAAAAATTCTGAATTCGTTGAAATTGTCGAATACCTTTATATTTAATGCTTACAAATGATTACAATTGTTGAATACTTACAAATGCAATTTTGTCCGTGCTGGGGCGGATTAAGAATACTAACCCCAGCCCCATGTCGGGATACCAGGGTGTCCACCAACACCTAGAGACAGCAAAGCCGGCTTTACTTTTTCTCACGGAGACACAAATTGCACCACCTGACGATACATCGTACCTGTACTATCCCGGTTATATTTTAGAACACGCGTTTAGGCGTAGGGCAGGGGTATGTATGTACGTCAGGGAGGATGTCTGTTGTCGCCGTCTAAGCTGCCTTGAAGACAAGGACCTATCGGTGCTTTGGGCACGTGTAGACGCTGGGGCTAGAACCCGAATCTACGCGTGCCTCTATAGGTCCTATAGCGGAGACGCGGAGACGACTCGATTATTTGAGCACGTCCAAAAGACTTCCGACAGAGTGCTGGAACAGTGTCCCTCGGCTGAGCTGGTGATTCTGGGTGACTTCAACGCTCACCACACCGAATGGTTGGGATCCAGAATCACCGACTTTGCTGGCAGGGCCGCTTACAACTTCTCCTTGGCATATGGGTTGACGCAGGTGGTACACACTTTCACCAGAGTACCAGATATTGAGACCCATACTGCCTCTCTGCTGGACCTTCTGCTGACCACCCATCCATCTGACTACCGGGTGACGGTTGGGGCCCCACTTGGGACTTCTGACCATTGCCTGGTAAGTTCTGCCGTTCCATTGCCGCCCCCAGAAGGTTCTCGACCCAATGGGAAGCGTCAAGTCTACGGGTACGGTACTTACGGGTCAGCGGACTGGGATGGACTCCGGGAATTCCTGGCTTCCTACCCCTGGAGGCAGCTGTGCTTCACCTCGGGTGATCCTAGCACGTGTGCGGAATCGATAGCCGATGTGATACGACAGGGCATGATTGGTTTTATTCCCAACTCTGTAGTATCCATTGGCGGGCGAAACAAGCCCTGGTTTAATGGTTCTTGCGCTAAGGCTTCTAGCCTTAAGCAAGAAGCTTTTAAAACCTGGGCTGATGCGCACACGCGCAAGGACCCCGAAACGTCTAAGCTTCGGAAAAAATTCAACGCTGCCTCCCGTTCGGCAAAGAAGCAAATAGCCAAGGCGAAGTTTAGGCACGTCGGCAGAATTGGCCAGCGTCTATCAAGCTACCCTTGCGGGAGTCGAGCTTTTTGGTCGCTTGCCAAGGCTGTCGAAGGTAACTTCTGTCGGTCGTCTCTACCATCTTTACGCAAACCGGACGATACTCTGGCTCACACGGCAAAAGGGAAAGCCGATCTCCTGGTTACCCTGTTTGCCTCAAACTCGACTCTGGACGACGGAGGTGCCACACCGCCGACCATCAAGCAGTGTGAGAGCTCGATGAAGGACGTGCGTTTCACTCAAAAGGCCGTCAGACGAGCTCTGCTAGCCCTCGATGTCAAGAAGTCGAGCGGGCCGGATGATATCCCCGCGATCGTATTAAAGACGTGCGCTCCCGAGTTGGCTCCCGTCTTAACGCGCTTATTCTCGCTTTCCTACACCACTAGTATAGTACCGTCTTCGTGGAAGGTAGCCCTAGTACACCCAATCCCGAAAAAGGGTGACCGCAGTGACCCGTCCAACTACAGGCCCATTGCGATAACCTCCCTGCTCTCTAAGGTGATGGAGCATGTTATAAATACGCAGCTCCTTAGGTACCTCGAGAAGCACCGGTTGATCAGCGATCGTCAGTATGGCTTTCGCCAGGGCCGGTCGGCCGGTGATCTCTTGGTATACCTCACACACCGCTGGGCTGAAGCCGTCGAGGGCAACGGGGAGGCTCTGGCAGTCAGCCTGGATATCGCAAAGGCCTTTGACCGGGTCTGGCACAGGGCCCTTCTCGCGAAGCTTCCATCTTACGGTCTTCCCCTGAGGCTATGCAACTGGGTGGCAAACTTTCTGTCTGAGCGGCAGATTAAGGTCGTTATTGATGGATGCTGCTCAGATATGAAACCCATTAATGCCGGTGTTCCCCAAGGCTCAGTACTGTCTCCTACACTATTCATTCTGCATATCAATGACATGCTGCAACAATCACGCAGTATACATTGCTATGCAGATGATAGTACGGTAGACGCACTATACACCTGTCGAGCCAATGCCTCTCGGTCACAAGTGGAGGAAAGTAGAATCAAACTTGTGTCTGAAGTCGAGAACTCTCTGGAGCGGGTCTCGGAATGGGGTCGACTTAACCTTGTCGAGTTTAACCTCACGAAGACACAAGTTTGCGCGTTTACCGCTAAAAAAAACCCCATTTGTTATAGCGCCCAAGTTCCAGGGTACCGCGCTCACCGTCGGTGAAAGTGTCGGTATCTTGGGAGTTGACATTACGAGTAAAGTGCAGTACCGGAGTCATTTGGAGCACAAAGCCAAATTGGCGTCCAAAAAGCTTGGTGTCCTCAATAGGGCGAGGCAGTACTTCACTGCGGGGCAACTCCTGACGCTGTACAAGGCCCAGGTCAGACCCCATATGGAGTACTGCTCTCATCTCTGGGCAGGAGCACCAAAATACCAGCTACACCCATTTGACTCCGTTGAAAAGCGCGCAGTCCGAATCGTCAACGACCCAAGATTGACTGACAGGCTAGAACCGCTCAGCTTGCGAAGAGACATAGGCTCGCTCTGCGTGTTCTACCGACTTTACTATGGTGAGTGCTCCGAGGAACTTTTCAGACTAATGCCTACATCACCATTCCATGATTATACCACCAGACGAAGGTTAAAGTTCCACAGGCACCATCTGGACTCGTGGCGGTCCTCCACAGTCCGCTTTGCACGCTCCTTTTTACCACGGACGTGTAGGTTATGGGACAACCTTCCAGCTGAGGCATTCCCAGTGGACTATAACATGGGGTTCTTCAAGAAAGCTGTAAAAAAAGCACTGCTCCAAAGCCGGCAATGCTCGGGTGGCTCCCCTGGGGTTGCCCGTGTCCATAGGCGACGGTGATCGCTTAACATCACGCGGCCCGTCTGCCTTTTTGTTCGGTTTACATATAAAAAAAAAATGCTTAGCTGCAACCCTCTTTTACGTCCCACTGGTGGGCACGGGTCTCTCCCCATTATTTGGGAGCTTACTCCACCACGCTGCTCCAATGCGGGTTGGTGGAGATGCGGGTTAGTGGCCAACCCGCTGTCGGATGTTTTAAAACCACCCATAAGGCCTCCGACAAGGTTTAACGACTGTTATCTAACGACAACAACCGGGACCGACGGCTTAACGTGCCCTCCGAAGCACGGAAACGCGCATGAAATTTTTTGCCACTAGCGGTCACCCATTTCACACCCGACCGCGCCCGTTTGGTTCAACTGCATAGATCGTTTGCGTTCTACGCTAACCACCGGGCCATGCGCGCTTCGCATTACAAATGCTTACAAATCATGAAATTGTTGAATACCTAAAATTGAATGCTTACAAATGCTTATAAGTGAACGAACAACACTTTTTAAAAAAATTAGCTAATAATCACAAAATATTCGTGATTGAAAATGAAATAAATTATCTACAAATGTAAATTACCGTGTATTGCGCAAAAAAACCCTAAGCGTTAGTATCTTGAGCCCTTTTAATTCGTGACAACTACTCCTATACAAAATTTTAAGTTACCTATAACATTATGGTATACGGGACAGAATCTGAAAGATGAAAAACATATACGACAGAAGGTTACCGCCAAAGCTCATCAAATCTGCAAGCTGAAGTGGCAATGGGCAGCCTATTAGGAGGATCGACAACCGATGGGGAAGAAAGGTCCTCGAATGCAAATAAGGTCATTGCTCAAATGGCAACCAAGTCTCGGCAAAAGGAACAGAGGAAGCCCTTCAACCAGATGGACAGATGACAAAAAGGAGACAGCGGGAAGTCGCTGAATTCAAAGGGTGCATGACCAAATGAATTACAAATCCAGCAGTGGACTATGAAATGCTGATGGATGGATGTATGGATAATAATATGGTACAACTTCGGTTTGTTAAGGAAAGAAAGGAAAAAGGCTTTCCTACGGTTTACTGCAAAATCCACAGCATGGAAACCTGTGCGTGAGAGTATTCCATTACATTCTTCGTTTCTAATAACACATCAAATTACTCTTGTGTAAGGAAAAGTATTTTTCGAGATTCCTTGAACTTAACAGAAAAGGTAAACTATACCATCATTACGCCCGGTAGCGTGCTTTGAAACCGTTAGTTTGGAATTAACGATTCTTCTACTATTATAACACTTATATGATAGTTTTTGGTAACCACCAACTTACTCAGAATTCTCTTTATAACATAATTGATCCTTTGATGTTGCACAAAATGCTGAATGCCGATTGTGAGTGTGATGTTTATTAACTAACACGAGTATTTCATATATTCGTAAGAAGTAAAAATGAAGTATTCATGGTGCTGCTGCTGCAAACCCAAAAGATCTATCCAACTAAGCAAAATAAGCGCGGTCTGGAATAAGAGGCACCGCTCCATTGAGGTATCTTACATAATACCTCAGTGCACCGTTTTTATTCCAGACCGCGCTCGAAATTTGCCAATACCACCGGTACTGACAAATTTTATAAGCATTATCCTTATCAGTGCTTCGGAGGTTACGTTATGTTGTCGCTCCAGGTAACGCTAGATGGAGGATAGTGGTCCTCTAACTTCGAAGGCAATATGTATGGTTTGAAAACATCGTACGGCAGATCACCTAACTAGCATGGTGGAGTAAGGTGGGGAGATTCACATCCCCAGTTCAAGAGAGTTCTTTTTTTTGTATCTGAAACCTTCAAAAGGTACCCGGCGCCTTGGGAGAGGATACCGAGTTATGTGGGATTTGACCGCACTAAAATCCCCTCGGTGGCTGCCTCTGCGCTTGGGGAGGACTCCAGGATCTCCAGTGGAACGCACCGGTGTCCTACATGCGCGAAGCCCCAGAACGGGCCATCTTCGGGAGAGCAGATGTGCTCTCCTGCACTTTCCGTTGCTTACGACGGCATGCAGCCACGCACACACCGCCGCCCTTCCCGGGGCTGCTGGCTGGACGGATCGAGCTCCCACTCTCACCGCCCACGACCCCGAAAACCACCTCATAGTCGCTTCTTACGATCAGGCAGGGGATACCGTAGCTTTATTCTTAATCCCGAAGCTACTCTTACAAATATTCAATAGGTTTTCACCAAAAGTCTTTAATTCCCCTTTATGGTATTCTTCTGGCCGGTCTCATTGTTGTGGCGCATTGCCTGTCCATAGATACTGCACCCTCGGGAACCGCATTGATCCTTTATTCAAAAAGTGACACTGTAATATTTATTTTGAAACAAGCCTTCCACCAGCAGCTTCGCCCGCGTAGTCCCGTTTTATGGGCCCGTAAGACAAAAAATAGCCTATGTTCTTTCCCAAGGTTCACTTTATCTGTGTTTCAAATTTCATTAAAATTGGTTCAGTAGTTTAAGCGGGAAAGCGTAACAGATAGACGGAGATACTTTGAAATTTATAATATTATTATAGTTATAGTTATACATAGTTATATAGTTACTAGCTGACCCCGCGGACTCCGTATCGCACTAAAATGTTTAGGGTGGGCCACCCTTATCACTTAGGGGGATGAAAAATAGATGTTGGCCGATTCTCAGACCTACTCAATATGCTCACAAAATTTCATGAGAATCGGTCAAGCCGTTTCGGAGGAGTACGGGAACGAACATTGTGACACGAGAATCTTATATTTAAGATTTACTTTGAAACTAGCCTTCCGCCAGCGGCATCGCCCGCGTGGACCTGTTTTATGGGTCCCCGTAAGATACTTATAAAAATATCCTATGTTTTTTCCCAAGGTCCCTATCTCTGTTCCAAATTTAACAGACAGTCTGTCTGAAAACGATTGGTATTACCATCCAAATTATCACTATTGCTCCTGCTTTCACATATTTATTGATTTTCAACAACGGATTTTTCAAGTTCCCCAAACCTAATCACATTCCTGCCCAGTGGTCGCATTGTTGTGGCGCATTGCGTGTCCACAGATACCGAACCCTAAGGGAAAAGCATTGATTTTTTTATTAATAATTGATGGTAATATCGCATGGGGAGAATTTTGCCTCCGATAAGGATGAGTGACATTTTGATTCTTATATTTAAATGGCTATATTTGAAATGGAATCAGGCTATGTGAATTGAACTTTTTCTTATAGTCGTTTTTTATAAAAGTAATAATTATAATAAATTTATTTGCAAACAAATACAAATCCCGCATAGTAACCATTACCACTATTACGCCACACTGGTTGTCAAATGAAAAGTTTATTAAAAGTAGTATTCCACCGGCCACCTTGTAGTCCTGTAGGTACCTACACATTTTAATAACGTTTCTTTTTTAAAACAATGCAACAAAAACAAAACAATTTTCGTTAACAATTTAATTCTACTTTAAAGCGTAACAGAAGGATTTCGTTTTAAAAAATAAATTTTAAGTTATATTTTAAAAATGGAGTGTCATTTTCCTCTATTTTCAACAACGTAAGCGTTTTTGCTTCATGGTTTCCGTGGCACGGTCGAAATGTCCGGAACTATATAGGCCAAATATTTGTAAAGCGAAATTTCGTCGAGATCTAGAAAACATTTTGAAGAGGTATTTTTTACAAATAAAGCTGTTTTTGTGGAACTGTATTTGACATTTTAACTCAACTTTAGGAACAATTTTTAAAATCCAGGCGACTCTTTCGTAAACCTGGCAACGGTATCAAAGTTTAATGACGTTTTAGCATTTTAGGATTAACATCCAGTTTTTTTTTGTATTTTCAGAATGTATTGAGTTTTTTTTAAATATATTTTCGATAGTTTTTGATGTTGTGACCTAGGAATTTCAGGTCGACTAAAAATGATAAAAAAATTGGCTACATTTTTTGCACCGTCCGTAACAAATTAACGACACAATCAATCCAGTAAAGAAAAACCATTTTATAGAAGGACCTGTTTATTTTCTGCATAATATAACTAAATATGGGAATATAAAGAGGCGAATATTATAAAGGCTATTTTAGAAATATCTTATAGCGACTACTAAATAATATCCCTAGTACTTAACGTAGAAAAGGTGAACTCAGGAGATGTCAATCATACTAACTATTACAATGGACTTAAACTAAGGAGGCATTGATGAGGAGACAAAAGACCATCGTAAAATGATCTCTAGATAAATCCTTACGAAATCCACTAATGTCACCATTGTTATAGATGAGTCAGGTATCATGTTTTGTTGTTTGACATAATATTGTGCTTTCATTGAGCAAACACAATATCACCTTTCAGTTCAGTGAATGATATTTGAGTGGTTTTGTCAACAAGACTACCACGTATTGAAATAGGTAGTACCTACGTTCCTGTAACAAGTGACAACAAAAAAAGTGATTCCAATCTAAGGCTATGTCTAAGATTTAGGACGATGGTATAGAAACAAATTCTCGTTGGCGACATCAAAATTAAATGTGCTTTATCTAAATTTTTGCAAAATAATTTTACAGTCGGTGATTTGATTATAAATCATTGATTTATACATGTACATGCGTTTTTAAATATCTAAAAATCTTTTTATAGCTAGAAATCTTAGAGAAGATTTAGATCGGAAACACTTTATTTTATACTAGCCTTCCGCCAGCGGCTTCGCCCGCATGGGCCCGTTTCATAGGTTCTCCTAGGATAAAAATCATCCTATTTCCTTTCCCAAGGACCATTCTATCTGTGCTGTGTTCCAAATATAATTGAAATTAGTCCAGTAGTTTAAGCGCTAAAGCGTTACAAACAGACAGACAGACACTGCTACTTTTGAATTTATAATATCAAAGTATGGAAGTATGGATTAACAGAAGCCAAGTTTTGAAAGACTCTGAACGCATAAGCGCAAAAATTTCAAACAACTATATGCTATGGTAGCCCTAAAATTATCACACCATAATACCATGTCCCTAAATATTACTTTTTTAGCAGGTGACCTCTTATGCAACCTTGTGGGAACACTGGGAGCATAACGAAACGTTCTTTGGACACATTAAGAAGTCTAGTGTCTTCATAACAAGATTATTGGTATGCGCAGGCAGTACGTGTAGGAGCATAAGTTTCCCAACTTCCGTGAACTTTGAACCTGAAATCTTAGCGACAAAGTCCTTGAGAAATAAAATTCTGTAGCAAAACATCGTTACCCCGGATATCTGTGCAGGGTCTGAAAAAATTTCAATAGTTTGTTCGATTTCATATGACTATATGATATGATGGATTTTATTTGTGACTATAGCGTCGTTGGCTTTATACCACACATTGACACTCTAACTAGCACATTGGGACATTTCTACCATCCTTTTCTGTGGTAGCCATTAAGTCTGGCATATTCCTAGCCTTTTTACATCTTCAAGGATATTCCAGTGCAGTATGCCTTTAATATACATTTTGAGCGGAATGGTTGGATTTCCAGTTGGTAAGTACCATATTTTTACATTAGAGTCAGATCAAGCGGAGTGAAGTTTGCGTGGGTCTTGAATTACATCGATGTTCTTTAATTACCGACGGATTGGCTGGAAAAAATAGGAGTATCGTAGTGGATTGAACTCTAAACCCCAATCCAAGAATATTTTTGACTTCTTAAAACTAGGATGACCAATAAATTTGCAATCCTCGTGACTCCTAAAAGCACATTTTTAAGATTACTTGAATAGTACTCATTACTTGAGAAAATATTTACTTCATTCATAAAAAACATCAAACCCAAGGACAATAAACAGTTGCTTAATAATGCCAGAAGGTACAAATATTTGATGCGCGGTTTTCAAGTTAATTGGTGTGGAAAGCTTTTCAGCGTTTTGCTGTTAATTTGTCCCTCGAATTTGCGTGACCTGTCAACTCGGCCTGTTTAAATTCCTCTTTGTGATGAACAAACAAATTTAGTATGGAATTTCGGCAACTATGATAAAAGTTGGAGCTATTGTTAGACATTCAACGATAACACTACAAATAATATTGAACGGTTTATACGAAAATGTAAACTGACTTCAGTGTGTTTAATATATTCAATGTGGTGTATTAGAAAACAGAGAAAATAAATGATTTCAAAAGAGGTTTTATTCATCATCCTGAAAATCTGATAAAAATAAAATTTGAGTGCCTGTTTCTAATATTAAAATAACCGTTTTTTACTACATGCATATGAATTTATATACGATACATATACCAAATAATTTTTCTTTACAAGTTTTGTCTGTCTGCCTGCCTGTCGGTCTGTCTGTTTGTTCCGGCTCGTCTCTGTATCTGCTGGACCGATTTTGACGGGACTTTCATTGGCAGACAGCTGATGTAATAAGGAGTAAATTAGGCTACTTTTATTTTTGAAAAAATCAAAAACTAATAAATCTAAGTAATATTCTGCACGCCACTCCAGCCTAGTGACCATCATAAAGGGTGGTCAAAAATTCTAATAATCTTCATTGAGAAATTTGCTTTTTAAGATAGTGATGGAGACCACCAAGTAGACGCAAAACGGATGCCGGCATTCTATCACACCACCGCCCTTCGCTCCCGGTATCACGCCGCGTGTCGCTCCAATCAACACGGTGGCATGAATATTAACAAGTGCATTGCTCTTGTGTTGCGTTTACACGTCACATGCACTTTCATAGCTAGTTTGAGGACAGAGATGGCAATATTATATTTGTGTCATATAAATAGATAAATATTACAGCATGATTATATTGTTTAGAAAATACTAAGAAAATTTCGACCACTTAACTACACGCAAAGCAGGCGTTCGGCGTTGTATCAACCCCTTAGATCAAATAAAAAACTTAAGATGGAACTCTACGAACTGATGTTAGACATGTTAGTCTTATGCTAAGGTTATTTGTTTTAACACTCTTATATTAGCTTGACCTGTATGTATGTAACGGAATCTTTTAACTTCATTTTCACCTACTTCGGCTACTTCTAAGCGTCTGGTTAACTTGAAAATTTGCACAGGGGTCAAGGGCCGATGACAATGCAATAATAAAAAGAAAAAAACAATCAAAATATTAAAAATAAATAATGTAGTTTAAAAAACATAAAAACACGCTTTTGAGAAAATACGAACTATAAATTTTTTTTAGAATACATTTTCTTCTTATTATTAGTTTTTTAAACTACATTATTTATTTTTTATTTTACAGGATTAAAACAGGATAAAGACGATTTGCACAATTTAGTGCAACAAGAAATTAACGCAGGAAATAAAAATAGTTTAATTATATCGCAAGAAAATGACGCTAATAAAAGTTGTTGCTCTGTTTATTTATCTAATTTTGCAATCGATTCATCAATATGCGATTATAAATCACATACGACATGAAAGGTGCGACAGCATATTCATGAGGTGTTCATTAGCAAGTTTTACGCACTGACTGTTGTTAGAAATTCAGTATATCAATATTCAACTACATGCCCGCAACATTTTTTGCGTCTTCTTAATCCCTACTAATAATATTATAAATTCGAAACTAACTGTCTGTCTACTACGCTTTTCCGCTAAAATTACTGAACCAATTTAATGAAATTTGGAACAAAGATAGAGTGGACCATAGGAAAAGACATAGGATGGTTTTTAGCCTACGGGAACCTATAAAACGGATCCACGCGGGCGAAGCCGCTGTCGGAACACTAGTACATAATTATATTATAAATATCCAAATACACAGACTGTTTGTTTCTTGCTTTCTCAATTCTAGTGGACGCGTGTGGGACGTATCCCTCAAGCAGAATTCATTACGTGTGGTATTTTCTTTGATATAGATTGTAATAACTATACATAGGTATAAAAGTATCCGTTACGGATGCGCCTGGAAATAAACCTGGACTAAACGGTGTATTTTAAACACAAAGCTAAGCTGACTTTTATGATGCATACGTTTTATTCTTAGCTTTTAGACCAGCAGATTTATTTTTAATGAAAAAGTGTCCCTAGTTAGTACGGCTCTGTTATCTAATATTATTTCTATATTAATATTACTATTTAATTTAATATTACTTCTATACTAATATTATAAAAAGGAAAGATTTGTATGTTTTAATGTTTGTAATGAATAAACTCAAAAACTACTGTTCCAATTTCAAAAATTCTTTCACCATTAGAAAGCTACATTCACCCTGAGTAACATAGGCTGCCGCAGAAAAATGCTCCATTCCTACATGAAAACGGGTAATAGGGTCAACGCGGTTGAAGCAACTGGCTAAACGCCTATGATTTTAATATAGCAATGAAGCCTGGAATAGCACGCTATTTTTTATCCTACGGGGACCCATTAAACGGGTCCACGCGCTACTATAAAATGAATGAAATCATTTGTGATGAAAGTTGAACAGAATACAATAGGTCTTAATGCGACAATCAATCCAAAGTACAAAAACTAGCATGAATAAAGTTGACTCTATCTCATGCTTGCATCTAAAAACAAAATCCAAGAAATGGATAAAATCACCGGATGATGATTAAAGTAAAAAACCTATTATGTATGCCAAACGCCGTGTCTGTCTTCACTGATACCCTGCAGTCATGTTTAAAATTGTATTAAGAAGGCCTGGATGCTTGTAAAATTCACTACAATGTTGCAAGTAATGTTTGTGTTGTGTGCCTATAAAAAAGTGAGCAATCTGTCTGTCTGTCTACATGTCCTGTAAATTTAGGATTTTCCTCATCAGGCGGGGTCGCAGCATTCAGTTTTGGAGGGCGTCGCCAAGAAATTTGGGGAAAAAGGTGTCCAAAATTGGCTTGTTTCACCTTCCATCTACTCATGACTGATGGATTTTGGGGGGGGGGTCATGTCCCCTGTGACCCCCCAACCCTGGGACCGCGCCTGTTCCTTGTGGAATTTCCTAATAGTCCGGTCAAATTAGACATTCGAAGTTACCTAAATTCCCACCAAGCTGAAAATCGGTAAGATTGTTTGAAATATCATTAAAAACAAAATTTGAAAGTTCCCCATCTTTCCCCTGTAAGGAAAAAAATTTATTCAAGGTCAAAGGTAAAAAAATGAGTTTTTTGCGATTTTCAGCAAAACGGTAAGTTTTATCATAAAAATATTTCAGACAAAAATTGTAGATCATAAAATTATCTACAAAAAAATAATTAATATTTTTTTTTCTACGAGCCACCGTTTTTGAGATATAACGATTCAAAAAGTTGTTAAAGTTGTAATCGTCATAATATGCACACGTTTCCTCGCCACCTATGAGGTACTGTACTTAGCGCGTTTTTTATAAAAGCAATTTATTTGCTTTTATCTTTTCAATCTCTGCTAATATCCATTATTTTTCAATAGTTTCAAATTAAACAAGATCAAAACTGACCCGTGGAATAGGCCTACTGGGGAAACCACAAAAAAAACGCGCTAAGTACACTACCTCATAGGTGGCGAGGAAACGTGTGCATATTATGACGATTACAACTTTTACAACTTTTTGAATCGTTATGTCTCAAAAACGGTGGCTCGTAGAAAAAAAAGTATTAATAAATTTTTTGTAGATAATTTTATGATCTACAATTTTTGTCTGAGATATTTTTATGATAAAACTTACCATTTTGCTGAAAATCGCGAAAAACTCATTTTTTTTACCTTTGACCTTGAATAAAAAAAATCCTTACAGGGGAAAGATGGAGAACTTTCAAATTTTGTTTTTAATGATATTTCAAACAATCTTACTGATTTTCAGCTTGGTGGCAATTTAGGTAACTTTACTCTTATTTTTTGGTCTAATTTGACCGGACTATAAGTCCAAGGTAATTAATGTGAGCTTTCTGTAAACGCACTCAATGTCGATTTGTCTAGGTGTTAGATAGTAAGGGACATTTTTTGGTAAACTATCCGTTTGAACCTGGAAACCATGGGATTTTTAATCTACATTAAATGTTATCGCTGTATTTTTTGCAATTTACCTCAGTATTTGTCAAACATAAAAATAAATACAGCCAAAGTTAAAGGTGGCAGCTAGTCCGCGGCCAAAATAATAGTAAAAATAATGATTTAATATAGCTTCGCTAGTTAATGTTCTGCGCAAGTTTTTGCCCGCGGCCTCTAATTAGGACTGATGACGCTTTAATGTACTATTCAGGTATTCATCTTATTTATTTCTAGACGTTCTGAGCTGTTTGGACGCAATGCTAATAATTAAATATTGCAGCGATGTTTTTAGGGCTCCACTGATGAGCATCACGGGATACTTGATTGATACTGTGTTTCAGGTACCTATAAAGACTTCCATTAAGCTATATTTGGCGGCAGAGCTCGCTCGCCGAGAGCGATACTCGTCGCTAACCTGTACTCTCTAAATAATTCGCCGTTCTCTTAAATATTTTAAAAAATAATGTTGTTTAAAAAACTAAAAAACACGCTTTTGTGAAAATACGAACTAAAAAGTAAAAAATAAGAAGAAAATGTAGAAAATATATTTTACTGTAAAAAAGCGTGGGGTGCATGGTGTCAAAAAGCACCCCACTTCGTTCGTTCACAAAAGCGTGTTTTTTAAACTACAATATTTATTTTTAATTTTTTAGTTGGTTTTTTTTTTCTTCTTATTATTGCATTGACCCCTGTGCAAATTTTCAAGTTAATCACACGCTTAGAAGTAGGTGAAAATGAAGTTAAAAGATTCCGTTACATGCTTACATACATACATACAGGTCAAGCTAATATAAGCGTGTTAAAAAGGAGTTCCTTAAAAGCATTGTGCGTTTTTTAATGGTAATTTTTTTAACACTACGTCCGACTGCTGGACACATATCTGCTCTGAAATGTCAGAGAGATTTAGGCCTTAGTGCCTGGTGCTGGCCAAGAGCGGATTGGTGGATATCGTGCGTTCGAGAAATTATGAGTTGAGTTGAGTATGCAGGCATGTAATGGAAAGCCCCTGTAACTTCGGGATTAAGAATAGAGCTACGGTATCCCCTGCCTAGTAAGAGGCGACTAAAAGGGGGCTTCAGGGCTTGCGGACGGTGAGAGCAGCCCCGGGAGACACATAACCCGGCCCACACATAATCCGGTATCCTCTTCCAAGATGCTGGATACCTTTTGAAGGTGTCCCACCGATGACAAAAATAAGACATGTAATGGAAAACGTCATAATTATGGAGCAGCGATTTGATGATGAGTATCATAAAACTAATAGAGGAATAGTGTGAATGGAAGATTATTCAGCGAGAACAGGCGTGCGAGGTGTATCGCTGCCGGCGAGTAATTAGACTCAGCCGCTGATGAGAGTTTAATGGATTCCTGCGCCGTGTCCTGAGGCCGCTAGGACTAGCTTGGACGCTTATAAAACCATAAATATTCTACCAGTATTAGGTTAACATAATAAGCATGTATGGCCCGGCGGCCGGTGTACGTGGTGGAACGTAAGTGATCTACACAACGAAGCCAAACGGGCGCGGTAATGTGTGCGATGGGTGACCGCTAGTGGCAAATTATAGTGGTATCGGATTGGCCACTAACCTGCATCTCTACTAATCCGCATTGGAGCATGGTGGTGGAGTAACCTCCAGGCCTCTCCAATAATGGAGAGAGATCCATGCCCAGCAGTGGGGCGTAAATAAGGTTGCAATATTCAAGGTAGAAGTGGTAGAAGTATGAAAAATATGTTATAGCACCTAGGTATAGGGGATCCCAAGTGTTTCCTCGAGCGTTACAGCCTGTTAAGTACAACCAAAAATAATAAAGTACCTCTATATGGCTACAACCCTTTTTGCGTCCCGCTGCTAGGCACGTTCTCTCCTCATTATTGGAGAAGCCTGGAGTTTACTCCACCACGCTGCTCCAATGCGGGTTGGTGGAGATGCGGGCCAACCCGCTGTCGGTTGTTTTCTACGATTTTCGCCCGGCCATGCGCATTTCATACGCGCAGCTCTATATAGGAGCGCTAAAGTTTTCTTTTACTTCCGGGTAGATGGACAGAATCCGAAATATTACATCATTACTTCATGGAAGAAACTGCTGCAGCATAGCTACAATCAGGGTTTAAAAGTGGTGTAATCTCTTTTGGTCGATTTTCGCCTGCAACCTGTGTTCTTAGCGTATGTTATGTGCTAATGGAAGGTCGTGTGTGCGATCGACAACCGACAAGTTGACGCGATAGTCTTTTTTTTTAATACTGCACGAAACTATTATTCTGAATTTTGGCGGGAAATTGACAAAGAAATATTGTGCTCTTGTTTTATTTTCATTTTCTTGGTGTATTTTTGAGTTATATCGGATAAAGTTGATGGCATTTTGTTTGATATAGGTTAATTACAGTGCACGAGTGTTTGTGAATTAGAATAACAGTGCTAAAATATGTTTTTTCTGCTTGCCTCCAAAATTCCATCGGACACGTTCAGTAAAGTAGCCATCGCTTTACTTGAATGTTGGACTGACTAGACTGACTGATTACTGACGACTTACTGACTTTGTTATTACTTCATCCAGTTTCATTGAAACTGGCAAAAAATTGATGCAAAAATTATACTTGACGCTGGCAGTATGCACAGAGTTTGCGATGCCATAATTGAAAAAAAAATATTATTCTGCCATTTATGAAAATACTAAATTACTGTGAATGTGGCAGCCCTAACAAAATGAATCTATATGAAATGCGCCCCAGGGCGAGGGGTCAGCAACGGCGGTAATCATGGGCGTACCCAGGGGGGGGCAGGGGGGGGCAGCTGCCCCCCCCTGGATCAAGGTCCACATTCAGGGATTCAAAAATCCCAAAAGATCTCCTAAACGGAAAAGGAAACCTATAAAGAGTATGCTAGATAATATGCTACCTCCTGTTGTTTCCTTTGTATATTTAATATTTTGTGTGCGTGTCCTCGTATAATAGACCAGGGTCGATAATTTTGAAAATGGTAAAAAGTGAAAAAAAAAATATAGTAAGATGAAAACCATATAAAATCTTATGTTTTTCGAGTAATTTAAGTATAAATTTTAATAAATAGGCCAAAATTGTACATAATGATTCAAAAGAAATTTGGATTCGAGTTTTCATTATTTGTATTTTCTGAGAACATTTACTGTAGTATTGTATACATATTTTTATACCATCAGAAATAAGAGATTTCATCGAACATAAAGCACACCGACCTTTTAAATTAAAAATCTAAAAAACACGCTTTTTGAAAATACGAACTAAAAAGTTAAAAAATAAGAAGAAAATGTATTTTACTGTAAAAAATTCGTGGGGTGGTTTTTAAGATACTATTGACACCGCACCCCACGCTTTTTTTTACAGTAAAATACATTTTCTTCTTATTTTTACTTTTTAGTTCGTATTTTCACAAAAGCGTGTTTTTTTGTTTTTTAAAGTACATTATTTATTTTTAATTTTTTAGTTGATTTTTTTTCATATTATTGCATTGTCATCGGCCCTTGACCCCTGTGCAAATTTTCAAGTTAATCAGATGTTTAGAAGTAAGTGAAAATGAAGTTAAAAGATTCCGTTACATACATATATACAGGTCAAGCTAATATAAGCGTGTTAAAAATATAAAACTTTATATTTGTTTCATTAAGGACCTTAGGCCGCGAACTTATCAGCCGCCCCTCATATATTTTTTTTATCCTGATGATCCTAGTTAGGACTTTAACATAAAGTTATGAGATTATTGTATTGTCATCGGCCCTTGAACCCTGTGCAAATATTCAAGTTAATCAGACTCCTAGAAGTAAGTGAAAATGAAGTTAAAAGATTCCGTTACATACATACATACAGGTCAAGCTAATAAAAGCGTGTTAAAAAAGCAGATAATTTAACGTGATAATTTTCCATTGAAAACTAGGGTAATTTTTCAAAATGAGGTGAAAAAAATAAACATTTTAAACCGAAAAAATTACTGTGTGTTTGGTTCATAAAAAGGTAGGTTATCACCAAATTTAGTGAAAAAATATTTTTTTTAGCAAAAGATAAAAATAAAAAATTAAAAGCTTAGTTATTGATATTTAAAAATTTTGAAGTTATTTGAAAAAAGTGTAAATACAAAAGTTGTAAACATGTAGATCTTTTTATTACCTACAACTTGGCCATTTAACTTTTTTTTTATAGAACTTGTAGTTTTTCCGGAAATCGACATAAATCGTTATTTACCCTTAAAAACTCACCCCCTCCCCCTTCTCGATCTCAGATCGCGCGTAAAAAATTTCCTTTTACATAAATATTCTCTACCTTTTTCAATGGGTTCCATCCTAGTATAATTTTTTTTGGTCTCAAAAATTATCGACACTGGTCTATAACGTAATAACGTGAAAGGCGGTATACGGTATACGCGGTATACGAGCGGTACCCAGCTTGAAAAAATTTGCCCCCCCCCCTGACCAACAACCTAACCCTCCCCCCCCCCCCGACCAAAATTTTGCCCCCCTGCCCCTCCTGGCCAAGACTTTGCCCCCCCCCTGGCCAAGACTTTGCCCCCCCCTGGCCAAGAACCTGGGTACGCCCATGGCGGTAATTGTTATGCTCTGTAGATACGCCATTATATCACGTGATTAATGAATTTTCGAATGAAACGCGTTTTTGTGCGAGCGCTTTATACTGGGTTGCTACGTGAATGAAATATTTTAGAATTTCGTATTACTAATATGCTCACTAAAAACAGTTAGCAAAAAAACTGTTAATATCCTACAAGAGGTAAATAACAGCAGTAATGTTGTTTCAATTTTAAACATTGACAATTTCGATTTTGAAAAAAAATTAGATTCAATAGTAAAAATTACAACAGAAACAAAGTATGGTCACAAACTATAATTTGACGATACTGATTACTGAATCAATACCAATATATAAAGCTGAGGAGCTTGTTTTTTAAAACGCACTAATCTCAGGAACTACTGGTTGAATTGAAAAATGATTTTTGTGTTGGATAGTCCATTTATCGGGGAAGGCTTTAGGCTATATAACATCATGCTATGACTAATACCAAAGTCCACGCGGACGAAGTCGCAGGCGGCCGCTAGTTGGGTATATAAATTTGAATTAAATAATTGGGAAAAGAATTCGTAGCGAGCGGATTATTTTTAGTTTTGTGTTATTGTATTTTATTACCTATTCCTTTTGTTTTGCATGTTACTAATAATACAAATAACATTGCAAGAAAGTTCAGATTTTCGGTAAACTACACACAGTTCACAAGTGACAACCCTAATGATTACACGGCAAATGCAACAATGTTTTGCGATGTTGGCAGACCTGGCAGTTCTAGTACGCATTTCAATCAATGGGTTCGCTTATAGAGAAGCTGCTTACCGGAAACCGACAGTAAGTTAGTAGATCAGTTAAGTAGATCTCTAAAAATATTTTGTTCTTAATTATATTATCAATACTATCCAATAAAGGTGTGTAAGGACTAGAAGAACTCACAATGTCCACCACGACATTGAAGATATTTTGTGTGCTTTAATTAAAAAACATTTTTTTAACTATGGAGAAATTTGGCCAAGATTAATACAAAAATCCAATAATTGGATTAATGTGAAGTCGGTAATATAAATAAGGCACATTTATAGCTAAACTAGTGATCCAGCAAAGCTTCGCTCGGATGATTTAGGCTTATAGAATTATAGTACCTACTGATTTACTCCACGGGAACAGTACATTTTTCCGGGTTAAAAGTATTCTATGTCCTTTCCCAAGGTCCACTCTATCTTTGTACCTAATTTCCTTTAAAATAAGTTCTGTAGTTTTGACTTGAAAACGTAACAGATACAGAGAGAGAGAGGAAGAGAGAGAGAGAAAAAGAGAGTGAGAACGAGTTACTTTCGCATTTATAATATTATTAATAGGTTTTTGCATTCTATTTATAAAATACGGTCTAAAGCCAATATTCCGCTACACAATTCAAATAAGTACAAAGCACCCCTATAAGCGGCCTCAATAACAATGACACGAACGCATATTTTTACCCTCCGATTTTCCGGAAACAGGAATTTAAATTTCGTAAATGGAATTTTACGAGTTTCGAAGTTGTTTTATTGTGACCTCATGGTATGTAGCACTGTGTTTGTATGTTTTTCATTTTCATAATACGTTCCGACGTATGTCGGACAACTCTTCTGATTCGTGTATTTCAATACAAGTTTTTCAACTGGCGTATTGTTTATTGTTATTCGAACTTCAATGTTCTTTTTCGTTTAGGGTTTTAATTTCATGATTATTTTTTTTGGTGGCGTTAGTTGATTTGGTAGTAATGTAATGAAAATATTAAGATCATTGATAAATGTATTTGATATCAATGAAACTATATGAATACTTAATGAAAATAAATTTTGAGAAAATACAAAGAACCTCGTCGATAACTTGAATGGATACATTATGCTTACAAAAATAAATGATAAAAAAAACCTTTTAAAGAATTACTTAAAGCAACAAAAGCAAAACGAATAAAGTTATTCTCCGGCGCCCGACCTATAAAAGCACATCAAATTTCTCCTAAACCACACCGTGTATTTTTGGTGAGCATTTATAGTGATAACATCGCAAATAAACGTTCGCCGATCGACCAGCGGGTAGCAATTTGACCAACGATTCATAATATAACAATAATGACGCCGCGTTCGATCATGGGATACATCTATCCCGTATCGCACGGTGGGAGGTAACGACACATAAGGGTCATCAGTAATGTTCATGTTAAGAGAAACAACATGAAAATTAATAATTTAAAAAATGCACAGAATAAAAAAAAATCACACTCATAGCCCCACAGTAAGGTAGATATACCCTGTGTCGTGGATGCCATGGACACACACAGAGACTGAAACACAAACTCCCTTTGTAGGTGGTAGAACTATTATCGCTGCACCCACTTCTGCCGTGAACCAATTCTATTGTGTTTCGGTGGAAAGGTGCAGTTGCCGGCCACACTTACATGGGGCGACCACCAGCCTCCGGAGTAGCAGCGCAACTGCATACGACCTCAGACAAGACTTATCTATACTTGCTTGAGGTTGTATGTAGATGTCCATGACTACAGCAACCACTTAACACCACGTGGCCTGCATGCTCGTCTGCTACTCCATTCAATTAAAAAAAACCCAGACCGAGAACAGACATTAAAACTCATCAATCAAATTTCTGTTTCCCCGGGAATTGAATCCGGGATCCTTCGAACGGCAGTCCGGCATGGTAACCATTACGCCACGCGGGTTGTCAAAGAAACAGAGGAACCTTATTTATAATTTTGATTAGAAATGATAGGGAGAAGAATGGCCAAGTGCGAGTCGGTCTCATTTATGAAGCCTTCCATTGAGTAATCGCCTAATAATAATATGAGTAGCAAAAAATAACTTAGGATTACATAGGATTTGTATAAATGTCACAGTTACATTTGCGGTTTCGGAAAATGTACCATATCTCAAAAACGACTGGTGTATTATTATAGGTCAAGAACAGGTGGAAGGAAAGGGGCCACGTGGCAAATCTGCTACCTTAGAGCATCAAAATTACTGACTCACCCTTCAGGAAAGACGGCATAGCGCCTCGCTTCGATACATGATTTTTGTGCCAAATCTGGTGCGGGGAAAGAACGCATACATTTTAATTTTGTCACACATTCACAAATATTCTTTCATCGCTACAGACGCATACATTTCTAAATATGTTTTTTCATTTCTAAATTTCAATTAACAACGTCATTTTCTATGCACCGTCAACACTGACACCGACACACACAGACACACTAGTTGTATAACTAGAAGGCACATTGTGCATGCACGTTGGGACGAGGGGTTCGCCCGTAAAGGCCACTCCTCTGACGGGTGTCATACCTGTCATACCTTGATGCTTTAATTCTGCTACACGCTGGACAGACCTAATAAAATATACTCACAATTTTTCACTGCCCAGTGCCAGCCATTGCAGTAATAGAAGCCGATGGAGAAGGATCGCAAGAGCTGATGTACAGCGACAACTGTGACCAATCAAATCATAATGCTACCAATCTGTCAAGAGTTATATAAAGTTATGATGTCGAACATAATAATCGTACCTTCAATAAAACTGTTTTTACACGCTTAATACATATTAGTATATTATGATGTTTGTAACCGACTACTTCGGGTGCGATTTGACCCACGTTAAATGGCCAGATTTTAGTGAAACTTTGTAAATTTATCGAGGACCGATTACAATACACTAATTTGATAAGATTATTCCATTAATCAATTTGCAAAATAAGATTGTTGTCAATTTATATAATCTTTAATATTAATTTCAACCATTATCTTAAGCCAAAAGCATAAATTAATAATAGTATTAATAAGAAAAATATGAATTTTATGTAAAATAAACCAAACTAAAAAGTAGAAAATAAATAATATTTAGAAAAACTAAAAAACACGCTTTTAAAAGAAATCCAACTAAAAATATGAAAATATTTTTTAATTTGATTTAAAAGTAGTGTAAAAATGCATTTTTTGTAAAAAAAAAGCCGTGGGGTGCTATAAAAGGCTTTTTTACACAATTTTAAATTAAAATTTATTTTCTATTTTTTAATTGGATTTCTTATAAAAGCGTGTTTTTAAGTTTTTTTAAACTATTATTAATTCTATGATCAGAGAATTCAATATCTACCGCTTTCAAAACATCATTATTTATTCAACGTCTATCCAGACCGCGACCCGGAACTCAAAAAGGTTCCTACTTGCGACGTTATTTATAACTCCTGCCGGTGATCGTCCTGAATTTGTAAAGATTAAAAAGGTAGCGAAACTCGGATTAGGTGAAAATGGGGTACGAAGCCGAATTTATTACAGTTCTGCGCTGAAGTTACAGGAAAAAACAGTGAGGTTTCCCCGTTTTTACCAATCTATGAAGTTGTCGTCTTTATGACTTTAAAAGTATTGATGTGAACTATCTATTTTTTTTTAAATATCTTTGGACAATTCACATAACACCATCTGATTCCAAACTAAGCAGAGCTTGTACTATGGTAATCAGAAAGCTGATAAACATACTTATATAATTCTAAATACATACTTAAATAGATAAATTAACACCCAGACACAGATCAAATACTTATGTTCATCACACAAATATTTGTCCTGGGTGGGAATCGAATCCACGACCTCGCGCTTCGCAGTCGGCTCATCACACACTACGCTACGGAGGCTGTCCGTGGGATTAAATCCCAACACTTAACTAGACAGACAGAATTTCAAATTCTTATTACGGGCGTACGAAAATATTGTAATGAATCCTCAAATCCAATTTTTTTAGACACATGAAGTCTAAACACCCAAATTATTATTTATAAGAAAATGTTGTTGATAACTATATTGATGGGGCTTTACTACTGATGTTGCGTTTTAATATCATCTGACTCATTACTAAAACGGACTTTTATTATATATAACGTCCGTATATATAATGTGACAAATAATTTGTTTATTTTATATTTGCGACTTAAAATAATAACTTTAAGAACGTTAGTCTTCATACAAGCGCGCTGTCAAAATTGAAGCACTAAATAGATTCCTACAGCTGTCACATCTGACAAACAAAATATTTTTATTTTGACCAAATTAACTATAAAATACTACAAAATATTGAAAACACTGTGAAAAATGCTTTATTAGACTTCTTTTGTTTTTAAAAAGTGTTGTGTTAAAATTTAACCTTAAGTCTTACTGAGCGGCCCTGCGCCGGCGTTTGGTGCCATTAATGGCACCAATCAACATGCTTCAATTTGGGCGCGCGAACCTGGTTTCTATAATGTAATTGTAATTATTCTAAGATTTGCGCCGTTTGGAGTTTTGGAGTTATGAATGTAGGTACTTTGCTACAACTTATGTAAAGGTACCCAAGAGTTGTTTTTAGCAGAAATTCTTTGTAAAATGAGGCTCTTATTTAAAAAGTAATAAATCTAAGATCTAGCTTGAATGCACTAAATTTAATTAAATTTTATCCCGTCGTCCTACAGATCCTTAAGATTTATGCCAAGGACAAAGCAAAGAAATCTTCCAAATTAGTAAAGATTAAGTAAGGGGTGACTTGGGATAAAAGGGGTTACGTTAGTTACGATTTATTCGCCCCTCCTCTCTGTTGGGTTTAGGGAATGCAAGGGTAGATCCCATTAATATATGAATTGCATAGGTTGTTCAAAGGGTAACGAAACAGAAATCAAGTTAATGAAAGATAAAATAATACTTGAAATACTCGTAATTTCTTCTTCTATAGTATGCGCCTACCACAAGCTCTACTCATCACCCAGGGTTGACGGGTAGAGAATGCCATTAGGCATTAAGCACGCCCTTGTATCCTTAGTGTAAGGTAATACTATAAGGTTAAATAAATAAATAAATAAAAATAATTTAAGCCCAAAAGCTCTGACTTCTTATTATAAGTATTATTTTAAAGGATTACATTTCCTTTTAAAAAACATTATTTTAATGGAAACTACCTATTATAATTAGGTTCGTTGGTAATTATATTAAAATTTAAATTCAATTCAACTTTTCATCATTCAATTCAAATGTAACATCAATTCACACTCTCATTTTAGCTTTTGTTAGCTTTATTAAGACCCTGTACTTGTTTTTACAACGAATATTTATAATGAACAGACATTAATTAGCCTGTTACAATTTTATCAATAGGTATATATAGATATAGTCCCTGTAGCTTCGGGATTAAGAATAGAGCTACGGTATCCCCTGGCTGATCCTAAGATGCGACTAAAAGGCTTCCTGGGTTGCGGGAGAGTGGGAGCTCGATCCGTCCAACCAGCAGCCTGGGAAGGGCGGCGGTGTGTACGTGGCCGCATGCTGCCGTAATCATCGGAACGTGCAGGAGAGCACATCTGCTCTCCCGAAGTTGGGCCCGTTCTGGGGCGTCGCGCGTGGAAGTCATCGGTGCCCCCACCCCCCACATCCCATATAACCCGGTATTCTCTCCCAAGACGCTGGGTACCTTTTGAAGGTTCCCCCCCCCCATCTCCCCCCTCGATACAAAAAAGGTATATGTACCATATAGATAGAGTATTTTTCCTACCTTGCTCCAAATTCTCTCGTCAAAACTCATAAAACATATTCAAATCACGCATAACGCGTTGTTCTCCGAAAATTATTTTGGCTTATTTGATTATTCATACAATCATTTTTGTGAAATCCCCGTGAATGTATTATAAAGATAGATACAAACTATTGGGCGATGGCAAAATTTTGTGTTTTGTATTCTAATATATATAATATAAATACAATGAATGTAGTGAAATTTCGAGATGATGATGAAATGTTAATCGGACATTTTTGTGTTAAGATATAAATAAATTTATAGATGATAGACCTTGCATATCCTTCCTATAAATAAATTTATAGATGATAGACCTTGCATATCCTTCATGTACAAACATATCAGACGTAAAGCATTTACTAAATATTATTAACGAAAATGATGTTTAACATCTTTTCTTTGTATTTCATTTGAATGTGGTTCTCATCCAGCATCAACACCAGCGTCAGCATGCCGCCTTACACAAAACCTGAACCTGCTTAAAACATTACTAACATTACAGGTGGAATGCCTACCACATTTAATGCTTTTCTTTGATGGCCACACCGACCTCGACATCTAATCTGTATCCAGCATTAACATAACTACGTACGTCTAATGACGGAGGCATCGGTGAGGGATAATAACAGGCAATGCATGGCGTTTTTGTTGCTTTTATCCAGAATAATGATGTGGAAATGATTTCATTATGCCGTTACGGTGCACGTTAGAAGATAAATAATTATGGGTCTAGCGGACGGCCAATTTCAGGGGACCGACGTGGTGGGTATTGGCGAAACAATGTGTCTAAAAAGTCACAGTATTAAAAAAACTTTTTTAATACAGTTGCTCAAAAAGTGGCGTATTGCAGGGACGTATAGCGTTCGGGAAGTGGGCTATTACACACTCGTGCTTTTTTAAGAGTTCCGACCGTCAACCCTCACCTTCGGCTACGCCTCGGCTCGGGTAGACATTTGTCGGAACTCATTGCAATGACAGCCTTTCCGCACTTGTAATGAAATATACTTTTTTTTCATTTTGTCATTATGATATTTGCTTTTTTCTAACTAAGATACGTGTATTTTACATTAAAGAAAATTATGCATATTATATTCCCTGTTATGGGTTTAGCGGACTGGTTTCAGAAGATATCAACGTGGTGGGTATTGCCAAAACAATGTATCTAAAAGTCATACTTATATCAATTATATCAAACAATGTTTGGGCTGAGAGGAAATTTGGTTGGCTGCAACCCTTTTTACGTCCCACTGCATGCACCAGCCTCTGCCCCATTATTGGAAAGGCCTGGAAATTTCAAATTTAACGGCAAGCCTGAAATGAAACTAAAAAGTCAATCTACACTAATATTATAAAGAGAAATTTGATTATTTGTTTGTATTGAATACGCTCCGAAACTACTGGACCGATGTGAAAAAATCTTTTACCATTAAAAGCCGACATTATCCCTGATGAACATAGGCTACTTTTTACCGCGGAAAATACACGCGAAAATACCGCTGTTGAAGCAACTGGCTAAACGCCTATGATTTTAATATAGCAATATATTGTCTTACGTCGTATTTCAAATACATGGAAGAAAGTTAGAGATATAGCCTGGCATAGCACATGGGCTATTTTTTATCCTACGAGGACCCATAAAACGGTCCACGCGGGTGAAACCGCTGGCTGAAGATTAGTATTCAATAAAAAGCAATGCTGAAATTATTCAAAAAGCATCTCTATTTCTACGCAAATTCTCTTTCTGAGCTCTGTTTAATAGTCTGTACATCGACATAATCCACACTTTATGTCTCAATTAAAATATATCTGCAACCAAACTATTTATATCTATTATATTATATTCTATTTATATCTATTTTGATTGCAAATTGTTAAGTTAAAACTAATTTAACGCATTACCTTTAATTACGTTGTAAACCCTTTGTGCTGAATGTGAAAGGCAAAGTACCTTACGTTTATTGCAATTCGTGAAAGTGTAAAACCCAAGGTACCTTTTATTGCTTACCTAATTTTTATTGACTGACTGACTGACTGACTGACCGACTGATCGATTAATTACTGCAGTAGTAGCAGACACATGAAATTATGGCAGCGGGTTTCTTTATTTATGTTGTCGATTATAATTATTTCTATACCAATATAGGTGATACATGGATTAAAGTAAATAAATAAACGACCTCCGTGGCGTAATGGTTACCATGCCGGACTGCCAAACGAAAGGTCCCGGGTTCGATTCCCGGCGAAGCAGTTTGAATGGTGAATTTAAATTTCTGTTCTCGGTCTGGGTGTTTGTGTTTCTGTCTCTGTGTGTGTCCATGGTACCCACGACACAGGGTAAATCTACCCTACTGTGGGGCTATGAGTGTGAAACGTTATTTATTTATTTATCCCAATACATGATACTTATTCGCATTTCCGCTAACCCCTTAACAACTTGGAGAAGCGTGGTAGAGTAATCTCCAATCCTCCCCCGGCAGAAATAATGGGGAGAGAAACTCATAACCAGCAGTAGGACGTTGTGGTCAGCCAAGGTTACAAATTTGTGGAGACCATTTTGTGATCTTAAAAGGTGAAAATTTATGTTTGGACTCCTGATTATCTCGATAAGAGTTGATTTGAAAGAGTTTCGTGTTTTTGGAAAACAACCCTAATGGCCACGCTGCTATCGCTACTGTTATGACTTATGATAATAATATGAAAATGACAGCGGTAATCACTGATTGCTTTTCGTTAAAGAAATAAAAGTAATAATCGGTTTACGCTAACACTATTGTTATGATTACAGTCTCTAGTAACCAAATAGACTGTTTCCTCCGTATTCTTCCAAATTCCCGTCCAAAAGTGTCCACACGTCTGCTACATACTCGTGGTGTTCAAAACACTTACGACGCATGCGCGCAGCCACCCTCGTCTGTTCGTTCACCTCTGGGCCGTCGTGGCAAGGTCGCTGCGGCTCCTGATCTGTAGGAGCTCTGCTTATTGCTTAAATGTAAGGGCAGATAAAACATAACTAGCTCGCTCTGCCTCTGTAAAGAGATAATAATAATAATCGCTTCACACATATACTCGTATGTGCCAGGCGATACGATGGGCACTCACAAAAAAGGTCAAAACCACGCAGACCAGAAAAAGACCTTAACTCACCACTTAGATATCTCCCCTGCTGACAGTCGAAACCAGGGCCTCTTGGACGGGACACTGGTGTGACCGGTCTGTCAATCAGAGGTCCCGGATTCAATTACCAGCGAGGCTAATATTTTTTCGTATGGGTGTTCGTGTTCCTATCTTTATACACTCACGACTAGTCACGACACAGGAAATCTATTGCGGGGCTATAACAAATCAATATTGTTAAAAACCTCAATATATAAAATATTATTCCGCTACAACAAAACATAACATTTGCCTTATTATAATATACTATAATTGGATGGGCGGGCGCGCAATTATGACCCAAGCCCACTGTTGGATTAGTACGACACAATCAATTACTACCGTACCTAACCAACACAATGTTAATCAAAAGATTACTCACCGGAATTCTTGAATCGAAGCCACCTCTCCTATATCCAATCACAGGATCCTGGACGTTCTTCCAGACTGCAGTCTGCCGCTTCAAGGTTCCGCTTGTAGTTTTTGATGGGTTTTAGATTAATACTTAAGAATATTGTCGAACATAACCAAAGAACGTTAGTCGACGTGAGTACCGTACGTATGCAACCACGCCGCCATACTGGCAGGCGCAGATAATATTCTATTTTTATTTTTTTTCTAATCATAGGCAAAGATTATGCCTATGATACTGTTCTCCTTCATCCAATATGAAAGGAGTTCGGTAAACTGCGAATCAGAAACCGATAAACACTCCTGAAAACATTATGCTGGCAAGCTAGCAATAATTGAGAGTGTTTTATATAGATATTAAACCTATGAAAAATGAAGGTAACATTATAATAACAAATCGCCTAACCAATAATATTAAAACGTGTTATTGCATGTTAAAACAACAACGTCAAAATTTCCCTCTCTGAAAGTAGGTAACTCTCATACGGTACAGTTTGATTATGTTGAAACATGCTTTGAAAGAAGAAGATCTTTTAATAATAAGAATTTTCTCAATAATTACAACTGAGTCACCTTATTGTCTGTAAACTTAGTTGTTAGGCCGTAAGTTTGTCTATCTATTTAATGTTATTAAAAATACTTTTGGGTAATATACATATGGATGACATAAAAAAATCCTAAACATCAAGCAATTATCCGATTAGATCTAACCTTTTACCCGATTAATAATAAACGATGTGCTTGTAACGCGCACAAAATGACGTAATGCCGAAGCAAAACAAAACACTGCATATCTATATACAACGTTTATTAGCCCTTGCTAATAGAGATGGGATAGAGAGTACCTCGGTACCTCGGAGGTCGAGTCGAGATTGACTCCAAATACAGAATAGACGTTTTCCAATGGAATGGACTGAAAAGAAAGGGAGAAATATGTGCAGTTCAGTTCCTCGAACAAATTTGCATGATGATTATCAACCTCTACGTACAATCTCACAGAAGACTTAAGCTTATATGTACTTATATCTCTTCACCATGTAGCCTTATTTTTTTGTATCGGAAAGGAAACCGTCGGAGGAAAAGGTACCCTACCCCTTGGGGGATAGCAGTTTATGGATTTTTACTGCACTTAAAACCAATTTGGTGGCCTGCCTCTAAATTTAGGGAGAACTCCGGTATTTCCAGGGGAACGCACCGATGTCCATCACGCGCGGCGGTGCCACAAAACGGGCCCAAGCGATACATCCAGGGCTCGAGACGACATTTGGCCACGCATACACCGCCGTCCTTACCAGCGCCGCCCGCTAACTGGGCGGTTAGAGCCCCCAGTCCATCCGCTTGCAACACCGGGAGCCCATTTTAGTCGCCTCTTACGATCAGGCAGGATATACCGTAGCTCAGAGCCATTAGTGTAAGTTTGTAAACGCGCAAACGTTACTACTGCGTCCGAGTCAAAATTGGACAGATAGATCTTAACCTGAAAGGAATAAGGTCGATAATGAAATTCTTAACGCAAACGCGATAGTAACGTTTTCGCGTGTGCAGACACACTAAGGATTCTGTTCATGATCCTTAATGCTTACTTGCTACCTCGGGAACAGAGACATTGAAAGGCTACCCCTAAAATTCTTATTTTTATGCTTATGATCTTGAATCTCGCATATTTTTGTTCCACATACTCGTAATATAACATACGCTTTTCCTTATGGCTTCCCCTAATATACAACATTTTACACATCTTTTCGACAGATTAAATTCGCAGGTTTCGAAGCAAGATTATATTTCTTCGCCAATTCTGTTTTCTCTGCGAAAATAAATTCTTTCACAATTTTTGGTATTTTCCTCTATAGACGTGAATCAGAAGCGTCGAAAAAAGATTTTATAGGCATAACAAATATCTCAACAAACTGGTGATCCCATAGTAAATATAAAAAATATACGACATAAAAAATTCTTATATCGATTAAACTCTCTTTTTTTCAACCTTTTTTTATGTCCCACTGCTGGGCGCAGGTCTTCTCTCACAAGTGAGAGGGATTTAGGCCATAGTCCACCACGCTGGCCAAGTGCGGATTGGTGGACGTCATGCTTTCGAGAAATTATGAATTTCTCTCAGGCATGCACGGCGATGGAGAACATCATAATCAATCAAATATCACGATATTTTCCATCACCGTGGAGCAGCGATAAATGCGCACATTACAAATTTCTTTGTCAGAGGTGCGCGCCGAGGATTTGAACCCGGTATCGGTCGCGTCGAAGTCCGCGGTTTTTTACCACTCGTCCATCGCTGCTCCAAAACTCTCTAACTCTACTGATACGGTAAATAGATATACATCATAGATATTTTATTTTGACTACGACGTAGTATATATAAAAAATCTACGATATACTGACATAGTTATTTTAGTTGATACAACTCGATCAAAGATGGTGACAGGAAGAGAATTGAGTTCCGGAGGTTTGAACAGAAATAGTCCACAGTTCCATATTCACGTGTCGCCAATCAATTGTTCTCGCTAGCCTGGGGGACAGTTTTGTTGATTACTTTGTGTAGTATCAGTTTCTATTCGTATCAGTTCCGCAAAACAATATGAATGAATGAAATGAATGAATGAAATGAGTGAATGAAATAAATGAATGAAATGAATGAATTAAATGATCGAATAAAATGAATGAGTGAAATGAATGAATGAAATGAATAAATTAAATGAATGAATGAAATGAATGAATGAAAAAAAATTTTAAACCCAGTTTGAATTCCCGTCGCGTTACCCCAGAATATTATACCCTATCTTAATGTTGCAACTACGTACGCATGGTATGCATTTAGAACAGCCGTTTTGCTTGTAATATTTCAGTATTACAAATTTTACAAACTTCCTAATGTATTAAGCTAATTTCATCATTTCAACAAACCTTGAAGCTAACGTACTACAGTACTGATTATTCCTCGTTGTTTCTTGTGCATTTAACAAATCGACACGTTTTAACACAGGGTTGTTTTCAAGCGAAAGTAATCGGGCGATTACATTTAATAATGAGTAATATGACTTGAAAGTAAAATATCGAGACAGTGTAATGTCCGTTATAATTTACATCATGATAGCCGGGTGCATTATAAATCGGTGGTAATTTTGTGCGGACATTCACCTATTTTATAACGGACATAATTTATATGGAGACAGGGAAATTGGGGACTTTACACCCACTATCGATGTCAGTTCTGTTCCACGGTTCCGTTTATGGAGTTGTGTCGTTGAATTTAGCTGCAATTTATTAATAAAAAATATCGGATTTTAAAGCTCTAAACGTTAATTTTCACCCTCATAGTCCTACTGTGGGGTAGATATACCCTGTGTCGTGGGTACCATGGATATACACAAAGACAGAAACACAAACACTCAGACCGAGAACAGAAATTTAAACGCATCATTAAAATCTCTGTCCAAGCCAAACGGGTCTCTTCTCATTTGGACTGACATGCAAAGTTGGTGAAATTAGGGCTGGCATTTAAATTCAGACAGACCCAGACCCAGGACTCTACATGAGTTCTGATATATTTTTCACAGAAATAAGCCATAAGCACGTCTTGACAATATTTTACTTCTTTTATCGGTGTTTTCCGACTCTTTCCTTGGGGGTAAAATTAAAAATAAATATTCATATTTACAAAAAATTTAACTTCGGATTGAATATGATCTCAATATTTAGTGAAGATCCGTGCCGTCCAGTGGAACACTGAAAAAATAGTTGATGATGATAATGATGAGAAACGCAACAAATTCTAAACACAACCATATTTTGGTTAACACCGTACACAAAATACCTATCCATTTCGATACGACTTAAAAATTGTGTAGTGTTTAAACCGACAAGATTACATCATTAAATTAAATAGCCTATAACTTTTATTTAAAAAAACAATACCTTAAAGCACAAGACAATCCATACTATATTAATACAATAAATTCGAAAGTAACTCTGTCTGTCTGTCTGCTACGCTTAAACTACTGAATTTAGAACACAGATAGAGTGGACCTTGGGAAAGGACATAGGATGGTT
Organism: Pyrgus malvae; assembly: GCA_911387765.1. Taxonomy (NCBI): domain Eukaryota; kingdom Metazoa; phylum Arthropoda; class Insecta; order Lepidoptera; family Hesperiidae; genus Pyrgus; species Pyrgus malvae. The sequence continues at coordinate 24,616,742 of OU426953.1, forward strand.
TTTATCCTATTGGAACCTTAAAAACGGGTCCACGCGGCCAAAGCCGCTGGCGGAAGGCTAGTGTCTTATAAATCTTACAGTCTTGTAGGTAGCCGTACTGACCAAAACCCCTTATCATAACCGCGATCTCATTGTGACATGAGTAAGTATACGTTTTCACCCGATTTAAACAACCGATTAAACTTGGTAATGGAGGTCAACTTAAGACGCTCGGCCACACGGTTGGGCGGAATGGGTCCGAAAATTGTAAAGTTTGAACATTTATGGTGCTAATGGTTCGTGATAGGTGTAATAGATCTCATAACCATGCCCTGAAGTGGAATACTAAAAGTCAATGATGATAACAATACGAGACGTGAAAAATCTAATCTAAAGGTGACACCTTGGGCCTGGAAATTGCAAACTTTGAACATTAATGGTGTTAATGAATTGTGGTAGGTGGAAGTAGGCTTTTCTACCCGTAATCTACAATATGACTCTAAAAGTTAATGATGATGACAGCTCGGGATGTGAAAAGTGCTTAAAGATGTCAGTAAAAATGACATGAATAGTCATAACACCTTTTTTTTGGTGTCAGGGGGAAACCTTCAAAAGGTACCCGGCACCTAGGGAGAGGATACCGGGTTATGTGGGATTTGACCTCACTAAAACCCCCTCGGTGGCCTGCCTCTGCGCTTGGGGAGAACTCCGGGATCTCCTAAGGAACGCACCGGTGTCCTCCACGCGCGAAGCCCAGAATGGGTCCATCTTCGGAGAGTAAATGTGCTCTCCTGCACGTTCCGATATTTACGACGGCATGCGGCCACGCACACACCGCCGTCTTTCCCGGGACTGCGGGTGGAAAAAGGTCGTATCCTCCCCAATAGTGAGAAGAGACTACCCAATAAAGTAAAAAGGGACAGCCAGTCGGTACATCAATATACTCGTATCTCGAGACATCAGACATACTCGTACGAAACTTAAAATCCTACACGATTTTACATCGTCATGTTGGATAACCTAGAAGGAATATTTTAAAGAAATAATCCCTTAAAGTACTAAAAAAAAACAACGGGTTGCACTCCAGTAATGCCGTCAGAAGTGAAAACTTGAACATTAACGTTGTGCATTTTTGATATTTTGGAATGGTTAGGGAGTAATTTCGCACGAATTGCTTTAATTGTTATTTTTTATCTAGTATTTTCAGTAGGTTTTCATCTAGTATTTTTGTAAAATACTCACTCATTTTATTTCACTATTTCTTCGTCACTTTTTTCATTAATAAATACACTTTGTTCAATGTCCACATTTTAAATACTTGATATAAACGAATTTTACAAAGGCAGTCGAGCCGTCATCAGCTGTCACCGTCATTAATAAAATTAATTTTAATCAATTTAATTTCATCGCCTTACTCTTGTCATAACCGAATGAGTTTTATCTCAATTGATAGTTTATAAAACACAGAATATGCCTAGGTACCTATGTTGTATGCCTAGGTACCTATATTGACTTACCTTTTCACATCTACTAGCCAGGTAGCCATGCACGGAAATAAGTAGGCAAGCCTACCTAAGCAAATTCTGTGTGTTAAAAACTATCAATCAATTGAGATAAAACTCATTCGGTTATCACAAGAGTGAAGGTGATATGAAAGAAAATTGATTAAAGTTAATTAAATTAAAAATAGCTACGAACACTTTTCGATAGGCATATATGTTTATAAATTATATTTGATAAAAAATATGAATCTAGATATCAGATCGGTGAAGGTTGATCTTCCACGTCTACTCTACTATCTTACGAATTTTCGATCAGGCCTGACGGAGTTTAACATTTTTTACCCATCCCATAAAAAGTGCAAAACGCCGCTAAAGAAGTTTTTACTTCAAAATTGTCGTATAAGTCTTATTATGCTTTGCATTTGCGCCATTCTGACAAAGCCCCGCCCCCGTCACCGACATGAGTAAGTGTACGTTTTAACAACCGAAGCATTAAACTTGGTAATGGAGGTCAACTCAGGATACTCGGCCACACGGCTGGGCGGAATGGGCTCGGAAATTGTAAAGTTTGAACATTTATGGTGCTAATGGTTCGTGGTAGGTGAAATTACTGAAAACTAAATGAAGGTGGAATACGCGGGCCATTGAAGTTGGGTTTTCTTGTAAAAAAAAGAATATAAGAGTTTATTTTTATGAAATTCCAGTGCGAAACAATAGCATACTAAATAGGTACAAAGAGAACAAAGACGAGAGAAAGATTGCCTTTAAGTACCTTAGATTTTGCTGGGAAATACTTTATGCGCTTTATCTTATCTTTATTTAACTTGTACATTTCTGTGTGAGGGTCTACATTTTATTTCAACCTCCCTTTTTAATGCCCCACTGCTGGGTACAAGTCTCATCTTGGAATTAAGACCAAGTGGCCAAGTACGAGTTGTTGGACCTAAGTGCGGACAAGTGAACCTCAATACACTTAAATTACTACAAAAAAGCAAATCCTCAGTTTCTTTCAGTGGAAATGTGTGGTTTCGGGCCATTTAATGATTTGGTTGTAATGACTTCAACCCTTTTTGCATCCCACTGCTGGGCACGGGTCTCTCCCCAATATTGGGGAGACCTGGAGCTTACTCCACCACGCTGCTCCAGTGCGGGTTGTTGGAGATGTGGGTTAGTGGCCAACCCGCTATCGGATGTTTTCAAACGGCCCATTAGGCCTCCGACAAGGTTTAAGGACTATCTATGGATTACAACCGGAACCGACGGTGCGTGAAATTTTTGCCACTAGCGGTCACCCATCTCATACCGAACTGCGCCCGTTTGGCTTAGCTGCGTAGATCACTTGCATTTTACGCTAGCCGCCGCGCTTAAAGGATTATGATTACGAGGAAATGACCTTCCTCTCTCCACGCCCACAACTAGGTTACAACCGTGACTGCTATCTATCTTTAGGAACAGCAGTCAAGCGATCCAGAAAAATGTTGTTTAAAAGTAGTAAATGCGCCTGCCACTCTAAAGACGGAGAGCAGAGGCTATCAAATGATTTTGAGTCGTGATTAGCCTAGAGCGTCATAGCCCCGCGGCTTTTAAATCGTAATCGATCTGCAAAGATAAAGGATGTGAGGCGAGGGAAATCGGGTGGGGTTTGTTGAGGCTTTTGACAAAATATGCACTTCCGTGTCTTGAAGATATTTTGAATAATTTTTGTTATCATTTTTTTTAAGTTAAGGTAACTACGGGTATTTAAAAGAAAAGTACATACATTCGAGCTTAAAAGTTGGTTGTATACCTCAACCGTTTTACAAAGTCTTAAATTTTCGATTGCAGTTTTCAGAGACAGTCTGCAAAGGATGCTGGAGTCGTAATAGATGGACTATTTTGTACAAAGTACAAAGTTTATATTAAAACAACTCTACATAAGATCAGTATCACAGAATCAATAGTCCACTACTGGGCTTCGATAAAAATAAAATGTTTCGTAAATACATAGTTATCATGTAATTGGGCATGTAAAGAATCATTGCGATGTATTTTTTGTCGGAGTGTGAAAACTAAGAACTGACTGTCAAAAATGTACTGTTTTGTAGGTGGTAGAACTATTACCGCTGCACCCACTTCTGCCGTGAAGCAATTCTATTATTTTTCGGTGGAAATGTGCAGTTGCCGGCCACACTTACATGAGGCGACCACCAGCCTCCGGAGCAGCAGCGCAACTGCATACGACCTATGCTTGCTTGAGGTTGTATATAGATTTCCATGGGCTGCAGCGACCGCGAGAGCGAAATAAAAAAAATCGTCGAAAAAGATCTCAAACAGGGAGGATCACTTAACTCTCATAGAGGAGAGCTCTATGTTCACAAAAAACGTGGTTCCTAGAAGCTGTCAGATACATAATTTTTTAAATTAAATGAGCGACAGTCAATACAGGCCACGTGGGTTGTAACCATGGCTTTTTTATATACTACGTACAAAGTTATAATAAATCTATGGTTGAATCACAACTTCAAGTAAAGCTCGTATAATGACTAAGGTCGTATACAGTTGCGTATGTTTGATGATTACCATGCGTCTGTCTGGCCAGCAAATAAAAATATCTTCAAAACAAAAATAGATGAAGAGTTAAGTACTTCCGATTGGGAAAATTCTTACCGGAATATTACATTAGTGTAAAGTCAAATTATTTCAATGCGACATAAGTATATATCTTGTAGGTACAAGAAATACCTACGCAATTATTATCCCGACGCGGAACATATAATTGACGAGCGATGTTGAGATAACTGTCTCCAGTCTGGCTCTAACCGCACTTCAGTCTGCGGTTTCATAATACAGTTCCTACTCTCAATGTAGCGTTACAATTCATGTTAGAATGGATGAAAAAAATATCTGTAAATATGGCTGCAACCCTCTTTGCGTCCCACTACTGGGCACGCGTCACTCCTCATTATTGGGAAGGCCTGGAACTTAGTCCACCACGCAGCTCCATTGCGGATTCGTGGAATTCAGAGATGTGGATTAGGCCACAAACCACCGCTGTAGATGTTTTAAAGCCTGACATGGTCTACAACGAGTTTAACTACTGTTATCTATCGATAACAACCGAGGCCTACGGCTTAATGTGTCCTCCGATGCATGGAAATGGGAAAAAAATTGGCGCTAGTAGCCATCCATGTCACACCCTACCCCGCCCGACGCGCTTAACTGCCATGTCTATAGTGACACTTGCAAGATTAAGACTGCCCGTTTGACGTATGAATCATCAAAATCGGTCAACGCGTTTGGTCTCTATAGCGCCACAAAGAAACATACAAACCTACACGCAAACATACATAGACTAATAAACACATTACCGTTCTTTACGTACCGCAGGGTAAAAGCTAAATCTGGAAAAACTTTAGTTAATTTCAGCCCAGGAATCAACGTTTGACGTCTTTTGCGTCCTGTGCGAAAGAAGTTTGTATAAAAACAGAGCAATGTCTAAAACTCTTTTATTACTTTTACTGAGGTTAGCCAAAAGGATACTTTTACAGAAGTACCGCACGCCACCCTCCGAATAGATTAACGTGACGAAGATAGCAAGAGACCTTGAAATATAAAAAATAACTAGAGAAAGTTCATCAATGGATTTCCATAGTATGACTGATAATTTAACAGTTCTTTTGATGATTCAGTAATTATAGCCCAATTAGATTCGTTCGTTCTATCTCGAGTGTGTTCGACTCTATATCAAGTAGCGTTCTTAATAGAAGGCAGCATTGTTTTTCGGAATACTTTAGCTTAAGAATTTTCAAAGCTTGCACAATTGGACACAAGTTACTCTTAAGTTCAGATTCACTTTTACAATTGTTAGGAGTACTTATTGAGAACATTTATTTTGATCTTAATAAATTAAGAAAAGGTAATGAAACCAGGAAACACGCTTTGATCCCATTTAGGTCACATCCATCGTTATTGAAATCTTGGCAAAGAGCTTCCAAAGCTCAAAATCGATAGTTGTCAATTCACGGAAATAGGAATCAGAAGAAGTCTTTATTAAAATCGGCTTAGTATTCATTCATCGGACGACCCGAAACGTGGTTCAATCACGTCAATGGAAATTGCTGAAATCTATGAAATTACGCTGTTATAAAACATGATAGAACACGACTTCTTGGTTTCTTCGATGAGTTATATTACCATAGCAATATCCTTGAAACTCAGGCTGGAATCAGCCCACAGGATGTTGCTGCATCAGCGAAATAAGTGAAAGCCTTATTAGTTTAGGCTCGCGCTATTTACATACAAGCCACTCACCCTCTCCGCGAAATACAGCAACCCTCTACACTGCAAACAATCCCATAACACTGGACACTAGCGCTCACGGACTGAAAAGGAACTCAAAACTGAAAAGTAACTGAAAAACATCGGACTTGCCGTGGACGGTTATTTTGCCGAGAATCCGGACGCGGCGACGGTACTCTCTCGGTTCAGAATCGCAACTGCCCGGTATCGAGCGGGCAACCGGCGACTCCCCCGCTCCTCTGTAAACCAATTTATAATACATACGGAGTATTACGGAGACGCAGCATCCCTAGTACAACGAACAATGGAATCTCAACCCTCTATCTTAACATTAGAGTCCAGTTTCGAAGGTAACGCGATTGCCGCAGAGGCAAAAACATAGCTAGTTTTTGCAAGAACGTGAAGGGTGCGAATTGTGTGCGTTTTCGACAATTTCCAACGATGATAATTGAAAATCATCTATAAGTAAAGGGTACAGCTTTGATTGAAAGATGTGGTTGTTACATAAATTCTGGTCGAAGGTTGCGGCATCCCTAAGTAGGGGGTGTTTTTGGCACGCTTCACACTGTTATAAAGTTTTTTTGGCTGGCAACCAGTAACGGAACTTCTTTCCGTATAAATAATGATTTTATAACAATATACGGCTTTATAAAAGCTTGCAATAGGCGCCATTGAGACAATTGAATGTACCTATTGTTTTATATTACAAAGTTTAAGTAACAGTTCAAAAAGATGTTTTGAGATAAACTATGAAAAAGCTAAAATTAAGTCTAATATTTCAATACCCAAATGTCTGCACGGTCTTGAATGAAGGTTAGGTCACGAGAGAAAAAGATTTAAAATCCTGACGTAATGTCAACCAAGGATCAGATATATTAAATACTAGTGAACCAGGCAGACGTTGTCCTGCCTTAAATATATTGAAAGAGGATTATTTTCTTTATCATCTCAAAGAGTTTTTATGTTACTGTCAAATAAAAAATATAAAACAAATAGTGACAGATGTATTGTTATTCAGACAATGTCAAACTTCTGGACGATGGCGCAAAATCAATGTTTGACAGTTACTAACAGAGCGAATCCGGCAGACGTTGTTCTGCCTTAAAATATCAGAAATAAAATAATATTGCGACTATTAATTGAGATGTAAGCTATTAGTCCAGCAGCCCCCGCCTATTTTTTTTAGTGATTAATAACAGGCTGAATCTTCGTGAGTTCGTTCAGTTCGACGAGACGCCCAAGTTTTTCATGTGCCCAAATTCTGAAAGAGGTATGTAATGAACTGCGCAGGTGTAAAACATGTCGATTTGGTAGGGTGTTAAAATTGTCAGACTAACAGTAAATTTTTGATTGAAATTTTGAGATAATATGATAATAAACTCGGAAAAACAGTTGTCCTACAAAATCGATGGTTTTAGTTGGAGCGTCCTCCACGCCGAATATGTCGAAATAACGAGATCATAAAACTTATTAATAACCAGCAGATTTTTTGTATGCAGCTTAGTAAATATTAGTATAATTGAATGGCCACAAAGTCCTACAAATATAGTGGTAGGTTTTCCTAGTCCTACGCTTGGAGTTTGTTGATTCCACGGTAACACTTTTTTCATTAATAACAACCTAGATTTGTGTTTATCCTATCGGGAATAAAGGGTAGAACACAATTTTACCACTGTCCTACACCAAAAGTGGTATGTATTTCCAGGAATTGATATATTTTGTCCACATATTCAACTTTATTTACTAATATTTACTAAGCTGCATACAAAAAATCAGCTGGTTATTAATAAGTTTTATGATCTCGTTATTTCGACATATTCGGCGTGGAGGAAGCTCCAACTAAAACCATCGATTTTGTAGGACAACTGTTTTTCCGAGTTTATTATCATATTATCTCAAAATTTCAATCAAAAATTTACTGTTAGTCTGACAATTTTAACACCCTACCAAATCGACATGTTTTACACCTGCGCAGTTCATTACATACCTCTTTCAGAATTTGGACACAGGAAAAACTTGGGCGTCTCGTCGAACTGAACGAACTCACGAAGATTCAGCCTGTTATTAATCACTAAAAAAAATGTTCGGGGGCTGCTGGACTATATCCTATCTCTCAAGTTGGATCGAACTGCACATGGTGTGCGAATTTTATTATAATCGGTTAAGTGGTTTAGGAGTCCATTGAGGACAAACATTGTGACACAAGATTTATATATATTAAGATTATTAGTACAAGGATATTTTTTAAAGTAGCTGAAAATCTAATAAGAATATGGGACACAGTTAATAACAAAGTATTTAACGATATTGCAAGGCTGCATACGATCCATCAAAGGTCTCGGCGTCTCTTTACGGGCCTATAAATATGACAAAAGACGTTAAGGGAAATTTTGTTGCAGGTTTTACCTTGAACTGCCTTCTATGGGCACTTAAAAAGCCTTACAGGTTGTATGATTATATTTTTCACACGTCGCCAAGAACCATACTAATATTAAAAATGTGAGGGTTACTTTGTCTGTAAGTACATATGAGTAACACTGCGAGGTTTAGGTGAATTTAACTGATTTACTATATAAAAACAATGAATTTATGTATTATTGACGACCCGTGTAGCGCAATGGTTACCAGTCGAAAGGTCCCGGGTTAGATTCCCGGCGAAACAGAAATTTAATGATGAGTTTAAATGTCAGTTCTCGGTCTGGGTGTTTGTGTTTCTGTCTTTGTGTGTGTAAATGGAAAGAAAGAAAGAAAGAAAAAATATTTATTTCATATTAGGAATACAAAATATTCGCTTAATGAATGTCATTTTTTCCCGGTCATCGCCTTTAAGTGCCCGTTTGGGCTAGATGTTGAGCTGAGAGAAAAAAGGCGGCGGAAAAAAACTCCCAGCAACTCTTTTTAAAAAAAAAGTACATATTAATATATTTGAGATGACAGAATGGCTATGGGTTGATAATGGTCACACGTGACAGCTGATCATGTGAGACACCATCAACCCACTTCCACCTGCTCACAAATGCGAGTAATTACTAAAACTAATACAATCTATGAAGAAATAGCCTTGTGTGAGCGAGATTCATTCCCACGCTCCTTTATCATTAAGATAGTCCTTAGTGTTATAATAAGCCTTACGGCACAGGACTTGTTTGACTGCCTTCTTAAAAGGTTTTAAAGGCAGGGATTGAATCTTTATTGGGATTTTATTATATATCCTGATGGACATCCCAATAAAAGAATGACTTTTTTTATGAAGCCGGCATTTAGGAAATGCCAGCTTGTGGCCGTTCCTAGTTGAAACACAATTAGGACTATGCAAGTCCAATATAGTAGTGAATTTTTCTTTGTTTTTACGTACATATATGATGTTTTCGTAAATATATTGCGAAGCAAATGTTAGAATATCTATCTCTTTAAATTTTTCTCTGAGAGATTCTCTAGCACCTATGTTATAAATTGCGCGAATAGCCCTTTTCTGCAAAATAAAGATTGAATCAATGTCAGCCGCATTACCCCACAGTAAAATGCCATATGACATTAAACTATGGAAATAACTGAAATAAACTAATCTGGCTGTTGCAATGTCTGTGAGGGAACGAATTTTCTTTATTGCAAAAACTGCAGAACTAAGTCTACTCGCTAACTGAGAGATGTGGGGTCCCCACTGTAATTTGGAGTCTATTGTGATTCCAAGAAAAGAAGCTTCTTCAACAATGGCAAGATCCTCACCATTTAATTGAGGATTTACATTTTCTTTCTTTACATTTGGTGGTGAAAATCTTATACAATTAGTTTTTTTATTATTTAATAGTAAATTGTTTACATTAAACCACTGGACCACCTTAGAGAGAGCATTGTTCACGTCGTCAAGATGTGATGTTCGTCTATCAATTTTAAATAAAAGAGAAGTATCATCTGCGAACAATACAATCTCATGACTGTTTTCTACCCACCCCGTGGTACCCACGATACAAGGTTATTACCTAACTGTGGGGCTATGAGGCTGTGAAACGTCTATTTGTGTGTGTGAGTGTACCAGTATATTACATTTTCACGCCTAAACGACTGAACCAATATAAATGAAATTTGAGACACAGATAGAGTGGATCTTGGGAAAGTACCTGAGATAGTTTTTTATCCCGATAAATGTAGTAACACTCGTAACAATATAAAGTAGTGTATGTAGTAAAGGGTAGTCGATATAAGCATGTCTGAATCATTGGAATTGCTAAGACAACGCGTCTACGGCCGAATTCAATACGCGAGCGATAGTTTAAGGTTGAAAGCAATTGATTGTATCAATTTCTACACATTTTAACTTCTTAGAGAGCGACAATCATCATTCATATAAATAGAAGACCGAAATTTGCTAGATCTATGAGAAAGACAAACCGACACACAGAAAGATAGACTACGAAGTATAAAAATATCCTTATACAAGCTATAAGGGTATCTTTATGTTTTAAAGAAACCTCTTTATATTTTTATGACTTTATAAAAATCACAGGACATTTCTTTCTTTTTACCCGTTTGGCGCGTGTTCCTTCGTCGAGCCAATAAAGATTGTACAATAAGATCTTAATATCTGTATCTGGGTATCAAATTACGAAATTAAATGCTATTATGACTTAGCCGTATCTCCCTCCTTTTTCTTCTTCTTGCATAAGAAAAAGACAGCTATTGATTAGACCTGGTTAACAAAAGGAGTGTATTTTTCTTGTTTCATCTTTGACCCGCGTGGCGCAATGGTTACAACGCCCGACTGTCACTCTAGGGGTCCCGGGTTCGATTCCCGGCGAAACAGATATTTGAATGATAAATTTAAATTTCTGTTCTCGGTCTGGGTATTTTTGTTTCTGTATTTGTATGTGTCCATGGTACCCACGACACAGGGTATATATAATACTGTGGCGATGTGAATGTGGCATTATTATTTATTATTATTAATGTAGAGTCCACATTGATGAGTTATTGCCTGGAGCTTACTCCACCACGCTGCTCCAATGCGGGTTGGTGAAGAACATTTTTATTAATAAACATAAAAATCATTTAAAGACACCGCTTTTTCATGTCTCTTAACACCGCTTTTCAACTCCCGGTGAAATCTGCACGATACTTACATTAAGGACGATTTAAATTTTACTCTCCTTTCCACGCCTGCGCATAAACGGTTGGGCTTACGGATGGGTAGTTTGAATGATACAGAAAGGGTTAAAATTTCCAATTTAACTGTGGATCTTTTATTCGACGACTCAGTCCCACTGCGCCCCACAACTTTACGTACGTTGTAAAGAACCGTTCCCATAAGTAAATGTACTCGGGAGCTTTCAGAAGAATTTCATCCCAAAGTTTTGCTCCTAATTTTATCCCTTTGGGGCTTGAACATACAAAACGCTAACGTAATTGACCGAATATTGAAAGATTCTTTTCCTTCACTGATGTCTACGGTTTAATTTTAGGACTAAAAGGCCCACTAATGTCCTATTATAATAAGTTTCAAAATTCGTAATCTAATAGTAATCGTCCCTTCGGACATTTACATAGTTTAATCTGACCTATTTTTTTAAATGAGTCAAAACCCGAGCTTCGTCGTTCCGCCTCACGGAGTGCTCCTTGTGCCGCCTCAAGTAAAATTCTGCACGGTAACCTGTTCATTACATTTTCATGCAGTACTGACAATGTGGTGGGTGCATTATCGGCAGTGGAATAGGGAATGTGCATACATTCTAACGATTTTGACGACATTTTGACGACCCGTTTGGCGCAATGGTAACCATGCCGGACTGCCGATCGGAAGGTCCCGGGTTTGATTCCCGGCGAGGCAGAAATTTGAATGATGAGTTTAAATTTCTGTTCTCGGTCTGAGTGTTTGTGTTTCTATCTTTACAATACAATACAATACAAACTCTTTATTGCACACCAATACAAGGAAAACATACATTACATAGATACATTAACACGAAAGCAAAAGGCGGTCTTATTGCTACAAACAGCAATCTCTTCCAGACAACCGAGAAGGAAATATATATAAGACAAATTCGAAATTAGAGGGTAGGGTGCATTAAACAATTGTGTGTATCTTTGTGTGTATCCATGGTACCCACGACACAGGGAATCCTAGTGTGGGGCTATGAGTGTGTAGCGTTTATTTTATTTTAACTTAATATATGTGTATATGTATTTAAGTAAGAAAATTGCAAATAATTATGACAAAATGAAAAAAATCGAAAAGTCCAGGCAATATGTATTTAGTATTTTTTTCGAAATCCCTATAATTAAACAATAAAAGAATATATATGACAACTATATACTCAAACGCAATATTGTAAATAGTATTTGGAACTGCGTTCACGCGCTTTCACGTCTTATGTCTCGCCTCGTTAGTATCGCGTAGCGTTTAAAACGGCGGGCCGTTTTAAACGCTACGCGGTGATGCTTAAGGGCACCTTGTTCCGAAGATTTGGCATTTCACTCACTAACCCAGTAGACTTGTATCTGCGTTTCGCGGGAGCCGACTGGATATGAACTCCGGAGACCTTATTTGGCGGGCGAGAACGCCACAGAATAACATTATCAAATCCACCTCAGCGAAATGTACTACAAAAGTGATTTATCTAAATATTGGTGTAAATATAATGTTAATAAGTTTATTATTTTAGACACAGTATTGAAAGTATTTTAAAAAAAGAGGCAACTTTGGATTTCTTTCTAAAGAGCGAAGTTCGTCTGATTGTGTAACTGTAAGCGAATTGTACTCTGTAAGATCCTCAACTGAAACATATATTTTTTTCAGAATTTCACGTCAATTTTTGACGGATTCATATTGATTTTAAAAACAGCATTTGCGGTACAAGGGGCCCTTAACTTTGGCTCACATTTCTGTATTTCGTGGTGCTCCATTCGATGTGGTACTAAAAAGATATAAGAATCAAGAATAAATCATTATTATTATTATTATTATTTGATTTTGTTTATTTTTCTCTCTTAAGAGGGCTTATATCTTTTACACGGGCCTTTTTTTTTTTTTTTTTTTTTTTTTTTTTTAAGTAGGGAATGCTATTACGCACCGTCTCGACCTCTGTCGAGGGGACAGAGGGAGGTGTGTGGGACTCCCCCCTGCCGTTACGAGGCAGGGGTATACCCACTAAACCCTACTGCGCTCCTCCATCGCCATTTTTTTTTTTTTTTTTTTTTTTTTTTTTATAAATAAACCTAACAATAAGGCAGACGGGCCGCGTGATGTTAAGCGATCACCGTCGCCTATGGACACGGGCAACCCTAGAGGAGCCGCCCGAGCATTGCCGGCTTTGAAGGAGAGCTTTTTTTACAGCTTTCTTGAAGAACCCCATGTTATAGTCCACTGGGAATGCCTCAGCTGGAAGGTTGTCCCATAACCTACACGTCCGTGGTAAAAAGGAGCGTGCAAAGCGGACTGTGGAGGACCGCCACGAGTCCAGATGGTGCCGGTGGAACTTTAACCTTCGTCTGGTGGTATAATCATGGAATGGTGATGTAGGCATCAATTTGAAGAGTTCCTCGGAGCACTCACCATAGTAAAGTCGGTAGAACACGCAGAGCGAGCCTATGTCTCTTCGCAAGCTAAGCGGTTCTAGCCTGTCAGTCAATCTTGGGTCGTTGACGATTCGGACTGCGCGCTTTTCAACGGAGTCAAATGGGTGTAGCTGGTACTTCGGTGCTCCTGCCCAGAGATGGGAGCAGTACTCCATGTGGGGTCTGACTTGGGCCTTATACAGCGTCAGGAGTTGCCCCGCAGTGAAGTACTGCCTCGCTCTGTTGAGGACACCAAGCTTTTTTGATGCCAATTTGGCTTTGTACTCCAAATGACTCCGGTACTGCACTTTACTCGTAATGTCAACTCCCAAGATACCGACACTTTCACCGATGGTGAGCGCGGTGCCCTTGAACTGGGGCGCTATAACAAATGGGGCTTTTTTAGCGGTAAACGCGCAAACTTGTGTCTTCGTGAGGTTAAACTCGACAAGGTTAAGTCGACCCCATTCCGAGACCCGCTCCAGAGAGTTCTCGACTTCAGACACAAGTTTGATTCTGCTTTCCTCCACTTGTGACCTAGAGGCATTGGCTCGACAGGTGTATAGTGCGTCCACCGTACTATCATCTGCATAGCAATGTATACTGCGTGATTGTTGCAGCATGTCATTGATATGCAGAATGAATAGTGTAGGGGACAGCACTGAGCCTTGGGGAACACCGGCGTTAATGGGCTTCATATCTGAGCAGCATCCGTCAACAACGACCTTAATCTGCCGCTCAGATAAAAAGCTAGCCACCCAGTTGCATAGCCTCAAGGGAAGACCGTAAGATGGAAGCTTCGCGAGAAGGGCCTTGTGCCAGACCCGGTCAAAGGCCTTTGCGATATCCAGGCTGACTGCCAAAGCCTCCCCGTTACCCTCGATGGCTTCAGCCCAGCGGTGTGTGAGGTACACCAAGAGATCACCGGCCGACCGGCCCTGGCGAAAGCCATACTGACGATCGCTGATCAACCGATGTCTCTCGAGGTACCTAAGGAGCTGTGTGTTTATAACACGCTCCATCACCTTAGAGAGCAGGGAGGTTATCGCAATAGGCCTGTAATTGGACGGGTCACTGCGGTCACCCTTTTTCGGAATTGGGTGTACTAAGGCTACCTTCCACGAAGACGGTACTTTACTTGTGGTGTAGGAAAGCGAGAATAAGCGCGTTAAGACGGGAGCCAACTCGGGAGCGCACGTCTTTAGTACGATCGCGGGGATATTATCCGGCCCGCTCGACTTCTTGACATCGAGGGCTTGCAGAGCTCGTCTGACGGCCTTTTGAGTGAAGCGCACGTCCTTCATCGAGCTCTCACACTGCCTGATGGTCGGCGGTGCGGCACCTCCGTCGTCCAGAGTCGAGTTTGAGGCAAACAGGGTGCCCAGGAGATCGGCCTTCCCTTTTGCCGTGTGAGCCAGAGTATCGTCCGGTTTCCGTAAAGATGGTAAAGACGACCGACAGAAGTTACCTTCGACAGCCTTGGCCAGCGACCAAAAAGCTCGACTCCCGCAAGGGTAGCTTGATAGACGCTGGCCAATTCTACCGTGACGATGTCGTGGGAAATCGGCAGAGCCTTTGCTTCCACAACATCGTCGGCGACTGCCTGCCTATCTTGGCAGGCCCTACACGCTCCCCTTATGGGGAGGCTACAGGAATGACCGGGAGCGCCGGGTCATTCCTGTCAATCAGTGATGGCCTGTGCAGTGCAGGTGGAGGCACCCCCGTACCTCCATCCTGCAGGCCACCACCGGGGGGAGGGAGAGAACGGTCGTATTGCCGTCTTCTCCTTCCCCTTCTTCGTTTGCGGAGCGGGGGTTGGGACGGATCGTCCTCCCTCTCCCGCTCCGCCGCCTCCTTCTGCGAGATTACTTCCTCGCAGAAGGAGGCAACAGCTTTCCAGCCTCTTTCGCTTCCGAGCATGGCCCTAACTATGCTCGGGAGCGAAAGGTCCCGGCCGACAATAGTGCACAAGACTCGGCGCTGTTCATCCCAGCCCTGGCAACTCTCAAGGCTGTGCTGCGCCGAGTCTTCCGCCGCACCGCAATGGTGGCACGACGGGGACTCCTCCCTTCCGATTCGGTACAGGTAATTGCCGAAACATCCGTGTCCGGAAAGTACCTGCACCAGGCGGAAGGTGAGGAATCCGTGCGGCCGCTCCTCCCACGCCTCGATCACAGGACCGAGGGCGTCGAGAGTGCGGCGTCCAAACTGCGCGGAGGCTAGGTCCTCCCTCCACAGTTGGACCATAGCCTCGCGCGCATCCCGCCTCACCGCGTTGCGCTCTTCAGGGGCTGGCCACTCACCCAGCGCCTTTTGCGCTGCCGTCCAATCATAGACGGTGGCCAGCACCCTGGCCTCCAGCTCCCATGGAGGAGTTGCCGCGAGCGCACATGCGGACGCGTACCCGACAGTGCGGTAAGCCCTCGCCACCCGCTGTGCAATGGCCCGTTGGGGCCTGCGGAGGAGGGCCACGTTCTCCCGCCGATGCAGGGAGTCCACCCATACAGGGGCGCCGTACAGCGCCATGCTCTTTAGGATGCCGGCATAAAGACGCCGGCATCGTGAGCTTGGACCCCCAAGGTTCGGCAGGAGCCAGCTGAACGCGTCCGCTGCGCGGATAAGGCGGGATGACAGCCCGGCGAAGTGCGCGCCGAACTGCCACCGGCTGTCCAGGGTAAGGCCCAGGTATTTAAGCCGGGCCTTGACCTCAACCCTCACGCCGCCCACAATAATGTGGGCGTCGGGAGGGAGGCGCTGCCGGGGCCCAGGGAAAAATAGGGCCTCGGTCTTCTCCAGCGCCACCTTGAGGCCGAGGCGGCGAATCCTCTGAGCGACAAGCGTGCCGCCTGCAGAGGCCCGCCTCGCCGCCTCTCCGTACGTTCTCCCGCGGGCAGTGACGAGTGTGTCATCCGCATAGCAGATGACACTCATGCCCGCCAGGAGAACACCCCGGAGCAGCCAGTCATATCCGAGGTTCCACAGCAAGGGACCCAGGACCGAGCCCTGTGGAACCCCGGATTCGACGGCACGCCTTTGCAGACGGCCGTCTTTTCCAACAAAAAGGACCTCCCGTTGGCCCAGATAGTCTGCCAGCAACGCCCTCAAGTACAGAGGCACCCCGTGAAACCGAAAAAGCCAAGTGTAAATAAGCTTTTTTTTTTACTATGAAATATTTAAAAACTTGCGGACTATCCTACAAGTGTTAAGAATAGCTGCTTTTTGTAAAATGTGTGACATATGAGATTGAATATTAAGTGTTTTTAGACTATTACTTAAAGTTTTAGGGATAACTCCAGTGGTTGATATTACTATTGGCACAATAACTACATTTTTAACTCGCCACTGTTTCTTAATTTCTACGGCGAGGTCCCTGTACTTAGACTTTTTCTCGGAAAAGGTGGATTGAAGATTGTGAGTGTTAGGGACTGCAATATCAATTAAGTATACGGTATCGTTTTTTTTATCAAGTAAGGTGATATCGGGCCGGTTGTAGTGAATGGTTCTGTCCGTTAAAATTGTTCTGTCGAAATATAATTTATGAGTGTGATTTTCTAAGACTACTTCCGGTTTATATTTATAATAAGGTTGTTTGCAGGATATAAATTTACTAGAGTGTGCCAGATGTTGGTGTATGATAGCCACTACTTGGTCGTGTCTATGTTTGTAATCGGTTTGAACAAGCATTTTACAAGCTCCAGTGATGTGTTGGATAGTTTCAGACGATGACTTACACTGCCGACAGAGATCTTTTTGATGTATATTATTTGTGATGTGTTTCTGATAATTTGCGGTATTAATAACTTGATCTTGAATGGCTAAAATAAAAGCTTCAGTTTCCGGAAACAAGTATCCACTTCTGAGCCACGCGTTCGACTCATTCTTGTCGACATGTGACTGATGTAAATCTTTGAAGTGTCGTCCATGTAGCGATTTACTCGCCCATGTATCTAACTTGTCTCTAGAGGTGGTAATATGTTCATTACTTTGTGTAGTCCTGTCAAAAAGATTAAGTGGTGTAAGTTTTTTATCGACCTCAGATACGTGTTTGTGAAGTTTAGATGTGTCAGATCTTAAGTGAAAATATTTTCTTAGTGTAGTAATTTGTCTATTATGTAGGTTTATCAAATCAATCAATCCCCTTCCACCTTCCCGCCGTGGCAAGGTTAGTCGCTGGATGCAAGACTTGGGGTGATGTTTACGGAATTTAGTGAGCGAGGTATGAACTATTCGCTGTAATCTTATTAAATCAGATTTTGACCATTTTATGACACCAAATGAGTAAGTAAGCACTGGTATAGCAAACGTGTTTATTGCTTTTATTAAATTTCTGGAGTTTAATTCTGTTTTAAGTATTTGATTTAGTCTGTATTTAAATTGTTTTGTGAGGCAAGATTTTGTGTACTTATGGTGTATTTTATTCGATTGCTGGAAACCTAGATACTTATATCCCATTTCTTTACTGATAGACTCTATAGACTCACCGGATTGTAATGTATAACTAGCGCTCTGGGTACGGCCACGGATAACTGAGTGAATTTTACATTTATCGATGCCAAATTGCATTCGAATATCATTAGAAAATGTTTCAATTAGATTAGCAAGTTGAAAAAGTTCATCTGTACTGGAGCTATAGATTTTAATATCGTCCATGTACATGAGGTGCGATAATGTACAATGGGAGCCTCCGTACGAAAGTTTGTATCCCAATTCTGATCTATCTAATAATTCTGATAAGGGGTTTAAGGCTAAACAAAACAAGAGAGGGCTAAGAGCATCCCCTTGGAAAATTCCTCTTTTGATATAGATAGGTGCAGTAACAAGTGACGTATTATTATAGTTAAGATTTAATATAGTTTGCCAATTATTCATAGTGATTTCAAGAAACTGTATAATTTGTGGATGAATTTTATAGTATTGCAGTATATCTAAAAGCCAGCTGTGAGGGACCGAATCAAAGGCTTTTTTGTAGTCGATATACATTGAGTGGATGTTTTTCTTCCGCTTAAAAGCTTGATTCATAACTATTGCGTCTATTGTTAACTGTTCTTTACAGCCTTGGCTGTGTTTCCTGCAGCCTTTTTGTTCTTCTGCCAATATGTTGAATTTTTGTAAGTGTGAATGTAGAGATTCTCCGATGCATGCTGTTATTATCTTATAGATCGTTTGCAAACATGTTATTGGACGATATTTTGCGGGGTTTTCAGTGTCGTTGTCTTTTGGTAGCATATACGTTTTTCCTTGTGTAATAAATAGTGGCATGGTGTGAGGCGCGTGGATGAATTTATTTATGAATGTGTGGATATATGTGTGTGCGCTTGTGAGTTTTTTATACCAGTAATTGTGTATTTGGTCAGTTCCGGGTGATTTCCAGTTATGAGTACGGTTTATTACGTGTGTTAGTGTATCTACAGGTATTTCTTCAAATTTCATTTCAATAACAGGTGACTCTTTTATCTTTTCCAGCCACGTCGCATTGCTATTGTGTTTTACAGGGTTTTCCCATATATCAGCCCAGTACTGTCTTAACGCTTCTGGCGTCGGTATACGAACTTCACACCTAGGATCTTCTTGATCTGAACCTAGTTTTCTGTAAAATAATTTTTCATTGTTTTGAAACTGACCATTTTGTGTTTTTCTTTTAGTGCAGTTAAGGTAACGTCTGAGTCTATTTGCGGTAGCATTAAGCTTTTGTTTAAGTGTATCTAAATATAGGTTTGGTTCACTATTTACTTGTTCGTGTAGTGCATGGATTTTATATATTTTCTTGATGACATCTACTGCAGCTAGAATTTTAAAATTTCTGTTCCCTTTCATGTACTGCATCAATCGAGCTATGTTAGATCTAAGCTCATTTATTTTGCTTTCTAATCTTGCTTGCCATGCAGGTTTCTTTTTGGTAATTTGTTTGTTTCGTGCTATGTTGTGATTGAATACAATACAATACAATACAAATTATCTTTATTGCACACCATTAATAATTGAAATACACATATACATATCATATATAAACACATGTACAACAGGCGGTCTTATCGCTAAAACAGCGATCTCTTCCAGACAACCTTGTAAAGTTAGTAAAGTAGAGAAAAACAGTACAGAAAAGGGTAACGGTGCACAATGTTACCTACAACTTAGTTCCTATATCAGCAGACAATGTTATAACAGCATGCATCAATTTATAAGTGAACATAGTTGAAGATATTGAAATGGAAAGTTAAGAGAGAGAAGTTTAAGAGCGATAGAAGAAGTTAGAATAGGAGTAGTAGTTATAAGTACCTACAAGCTTAAAAAGTGGTCCTTCACTAGCTTTTTGAACGATTCCAAAGAGCGTGCATGTCGAATAGCGACCGGCAAATCGTTCCACAACCGCACAGCCACTGCAGTGAAGGAGTTTTTATAGAAAGAAGAGGAGAATGTAGGAACAGAAAGAGATAAGTTATAATTAGAGCGAAGAACCTTAGTTGTGTGAGAAAGATGCATCCAGTTAAATCGTTCCTTTAGATAGTCAGGAGAGTTAGAGTTGAACAATACGCAATACAGTGCAGACAGAATATGAGCATTCCGACGTAGACGGATCGGGAGCCACTTGAGTTTCTTTCGATATTCGGACACATGATCATATTTACGAATTCCAAATATGAATCGAATACAAATATTTTGGAGGCGCTCAAGCTTGTTAAGTTGCTCCTCAGTTAGATCTAGATAGCAAATATCGGCATAGTCAAGGATAGGAAGGAGTAATGAAGTGCAGAGCGCAATTTTGGTAGCAAATGGTAGAAAGTTGCGAAGCCTACGGAGAGATGCCAAAGACGTGAACAGTTTCCTGCTGACTTCCACGACCTGTGGAGACCAAGAAAGATTGGTGTCTAAATAAATTCCCAGACTTTTCACTTTTTCCCTGAAAGGTACATGTATACCATCGAGCTTAATCGCTGGTAGTTCGGAAGGTAATACCTTACAAAGTAATCTTGAACTACCAATGATTATTGCTTGGGTCTTATGTGGGTTTACTTTCAGGCCATGTAATGAACACCAAGACGAAATATGTTCTAAATCGGAGTTAATCGTGTTTATTGCATTTGGAAGTTCCCCAATAGGACATTGGTAGTAAATTTGTAGATCATCTGCATAAAGGTGGTAGAGAGAAGATAGTTGAAGGCTTATACTATTAATGTATATAGAGAAAAGTAGAGGAGATAGCACGCCACCTTGCGGTACACCAGCAACAATGTTTGACCACGACGATTTATCATCCTGGATCACAACACGTTGACGGCGCCCGTACAAGTAACTGTGAAACCAGTCAATGACATTTGGAGATATATTAAGAGAGCTCAAGGTAGCAAGTAAGATGTCGAAGTCGACTGTGTTGAACGCATTGCTAAAGTCAAGCAAGGTCAACACAGTCACTTGCCTTTTGTCCATCCCTAAACGAATATCATCCGTGACCTTCAGCAAAGCAGTAGTCGTACTATGACCAGGACGGAAACCGGATTGTAAAGGATTGAGCAGATTGTGCGCACACAGAAAAGAGCTAAGTTGGTTGTACACAAGGCGCTCAAACACTTTAGAAAAGAATGGAAGAATAGAAATGGGACGGAAGTCAGAACAGGAAGACGGGTTAGACTTTTTTGGAATGGGGATTATATGTGCATCTTTCCAAATAGAAGGGAATTGTTTTGTTGTGATTGAGTAGTTAAGGATGAATGTAATGATGGGAGCTATGAGATCAAGGATAGGAATGATCATATTACGACTAATACAGTCGCTACCTACTGAGTCAGAGTGAATAGCGAGAATACTCTTCTTAACATCACAAAGATCGAATTGACTAAAAGAGAAAGTGGGAATGTCCGGAGTTGGTAATGAGAAGAGACTGTTTAACGTAGTATGCTTTGAGAGTCTATCAATGCATGAAGGTGTATTGAAATACTGGTTAAAACAGTTGGAATCAAAGGCGGTAGGTATAGGATTGTTACGAGTTTTTCCAACTCCTAAGGACCTGAGAAATTTCCAGACTCTTGATGAATCTGCGTCTTGAATATATTTATGGATGTGGCGTCTCTGTGCATCTCTACACACCTTGTTGCAGTGATTTCTTATTGACTTGTATTTCTCCAAATTTCTGTCACTAGGGTCTGCTTTATACTTAGATTTGGCGTTATTCTTCTTTGTTATTAAAGCCTTTATATCCTCAGTTAACCAGGGAGCAGGAAGGTGTCGCACTCGAATCGGACGAATAGGTGCATGCACATCCAGAATTTGAATTATAAGTGAATTCAATATAGCAACCTGTTCGTCAACACTGTCAGAATTGTAAATGACACTCCAGTCGATCTTAGCAACATCTTTCCGGAAAGCATCCAGATCCATACTGCCAAAATTGCGTTGAAGTAGTATCCTTGATTTAGCTTTCGGAGGTTTCAACTTATATGAGAGATAGAGAAGATCGTGATATGAAAAGGCATCAGCAGCACACTGACCATGCTTAAATACATGATCAGGAGAAGAAACTAGAATTAAATCTAGAAGTGAAGGAATAGCATTAGGGAATAAGTGAGTCGCAGAGAGAGGAAGTATATTCATGTTGGCTGCCTCGACTATATCCTTAAGTCGACTTGACCTGTGGTCGTTTTTAAGAAGGCATGTGTTGAAGTCTCCCATGATTATAGAGTGAATATATAATGGAGTGAGATCTTCAAGTATTTTTTCCAAAGTGGAGAAGTAGTTGACATGTGAAGAAGGACTGTAAAAAACTCCTAGAAGTAACTTTGTGTTGGAGAAGAGAACTTCAACAAAGAGATATTCCGCTTCGCCTCCGGACTGAGTAAGTGATGACATATTTATAATCGAAAAGGGTATATGGGAACGGAGATAAATAGCAACGCCACCACCACCCCGATCAGTGCGGTCATTGCGAATCAGATGAAATCCCGGAAGTGAGTACGAAGTTGAAGGTAGACATGGTTTGAACCACGACTCCGAAACAAGTATTGCGTGTATGTTTTTGCTATCAAAAGAGCTAACGAAGTCGGGGTAATGTGCTGGAATGCTCTGCGCATTAATATGGCATACATTGAAATTTTTCTGCGCGTCCATAAAATAGGAATTTATATTTGTATGTAAGGATGATATGCTTGCAAAACTATTGTTACTGCTCAACTCATCACAATCTGAAGAAATAGAGAAATATTTTATGCTGCTGTCACTATCGTCAGCTGACATTACACTGTAATTTTAAAACGAACAAACAAACAAAAAAATACAAAATAAAAAATAAAAACAAATACTAATAAAAAAATAACAAAGGTGTTAAATAAAAACACAATAATATAGTGCTTTTGGCTAATTCTGGGCCAAATCCTACCAGCAATGCTTACAATTAAATTATAGTTCAATTTACAAGACTATTCAAAGTTAGTTGAACACAATCAGCCTTATGTGAAAATCATTGCAAGTGGAACGCAGTTCGACAGCAATGGAATGCAAAATTAATTATCTGTGTAAATCAGATGTCAGTCATTCTGTGTTGTGTATTTGTCAAACGTCACTCAAGCTTATAAAGAGCTAAAATAAAATTAATATAAATATAAATTGAATTTTGTATCATTACATTTTGCTGCAGTATAAGCGGATATATATATAAGTGTATGGAATGAATTAAAATCAATGTCTGGCTGTAAATATTTAGGTAGGATGTTTTTGTTTATCGTTTGTATTATTATTGCTAGTTTCCGTGAGGACTTTTGTTTAGGAATTTGTGGTCTTTTTGTTGGATCTGTGTTTTTAAACCGTTCAAAGGCTGCCCTAAACTGTTCATCTATATATTTATGATTTTGGTTATCATTGTAATTATTGGAGCTATTTAATAGTTCTTCATTTTGTTCTTCGTCGTAGTTATATCTAGCAGTATAGTTAACAGATTCTTGTTCTTCTGGTCTTTCTGTTTCTTCATTATTACTATATAAAGAATTGTGTGAATTGGTTTGTGAACTAGTATGTCCTTGTATCTCTTTCATGTGTACCTCAACTTCTTTTCTTATTTCTTGAATTCTTCCTATTTTTATCATTTTGTTACGGATTATTACTCGTCTCTGATCGGCTAAACGTTGTTCAGTAATATAAGAAAGGTGTGGATGGAGGGCTATGAATTTATCATGCATTTTTTTCTATAGGCCGTTAAATCCTGTTCTAAATTTGACGCTTCAAAATAAAGTCGAATTATTGTTTCGTTGATTTCATCTGACCATTTCATTCTCATGCCTGATGTGCTAAAAGTATTTTGTTGTGGTATGTGAAGTGTTGGGTATTGTGGTCTAGCCAATGGGTATTCTAAAGAAACTTGGTGTCTAATGTCATCCAGTATAGTTTGGTGTAGTAATTTATTACGAACTATAGCCCTACATTGATCACCTAACCTTTGTCTTGAAGCGTTCATTTCTGGGTACTTTGCGTTAAATTCTTGGTACAAGTAATCAAGGTAGCCTCGTGTTCGCTTTTCTAAATCCGTCGCAATAAGATAGGTACGCCATATGAATTTGTTCATATCATCTGTCCATTTCCGGCGTTTGCTTGTTCCAGTAGTGGGTACAGGTAAAATGGCTGTTGCCTCCTGTACAACATCTACGGACCTAAGCGATGAGGTGGTAGATCGCGAGCGCGACAACTGTTCATAGGAGCGCGGGGATGAGGGAGGTGACGCAAATAAACTCTCTGGGGATGATATGCATGTGGTAGAGTCGATTTGAAGATCATATGAAGAGTTTTGACGGTGATGAATTGGTGATACTTGCTTTCGTGAAAGCGAGCGCAAGTTATATTTATGTGAGTATGATACTTTAGTGGACGAAGTTATACTGAGAGTGGATGATGTAGGGGAAGTAGTATGTGTTGATGGGCTGGCCCGTGTTTCTTTTTCCACTGCTGGCTCATTAAGGATGGAGTTAGCCAGGTCGTTACGGACACTGCGTTTGAAGATGCGACTTTTCCGTCGCGGTTGTACCGTATCTGAAATAGGCAATGATGCTGATGATTGCGGTGGTAGTTCCTCTTCATATGAGCGTGAGGAAGCTACAAGTGGCTGAATACTCTTCATTGATGTTGTAGAATGAGTTCGCACTAATTCAGTTGATGTGGATGATGCTACATTTGGATCACTGACTGTAGCAGTTCTTGACTGGACAGTCAAATGCGAAGCGGTGCCCACCCCAGAGTACGCAGGGCTGCCCGAGCTGGAGGGCCCGGGGCGGGATTCTCCCTCGCGGGTACCCGCCTGGGGTATTATTACTCTACATCTTAGTCGCATCGCATTTTTGTGATTGGGGCCGTTCGTTCGGAAGGGTTAACTGAGATGGTATTAGTTATGTTATTCTTAATCCTCCTGCTAGGTCTATGCAGGGTGTGGCCTAGGTGTTTTGGCTCAATATTTGTTCATGCCTTCCTTAAGCCCCCCCACCACGGCAAGGTGGCCCCCCGGGGGGGTTATTATTATTATTATTAAAAAGAACACTTTATTCCTATGCCAAATAGGATCAATTGGACCTATTTACGCAAATCGGAACCAATCCACACTCATACCGAAATTGAGTTAAGTACACAGAAAAGCTTAAAATTGCAACTTCTATCGACCCTGTAAAGATCAAAATGATCTGACAATTTTGACAGAGCAAAACACTTTCATGACATGTTTACCAATCCACAAAACATCAGTTGTCTAAAACATTAAACAGCTTTTTCTCAAAACTATCATAACATATATTATCACTAGTGGATCCCGCAGACGTTGTCCTGCCTTAAAAGTTTTGTAAGAGGATTAGTTTCTTTATCATTTCAAAGGGTTTTTATGTTACTGTCAAATAAAAAATTAAAAACGAACAGTGACAGATGAACTGTTATTCAGACTATGTCAAACTTTTGGACGATGGCGCGAAGAACCAATGTTTGACAATTACTGTTTATATAGGAAAAAAAAATATTTTACTATTAATTTCGCAATGCTCCCAAATTTTCTCACCGTTTAAACCTTCCCTGGACTTCTACTAATATTTCAAGACCAAAATTAGCCATATCGGTTCAGACGTTCTTGAGTTTTAGCGAGACTAACGAACAGCAATTCATTATTCATTTATAGAGTATAGAATAGAGTTCATATATATAAAGATTCGAAGAACATTATATTCATTTATTATTTAAAAATAACAATTTATAATAATTATAATATAAAAAAAACATGAATAAGCCAAAGACAATACTATACTTTATTAATCTATGAAATGAAATAAGAAACATACAATTTTTCTTTTCTTTTAATATTGAATGGCGAAAAGGATTTTTATACAATGCCGTAAAACGAATAAAAAAAATAAGAAACATAAAAGTCAACCGTGACAATTTTGATAGCTGCGTGAAAATATAAATAAACAAACACCGAAATTTAATAATTTTGTAAAGAAATAATAAAGGAAAAGTAAAGTATAAGAATAAAAAAATAGAATTTAAGTTATAAAATATGATAATGGACGTCAATGAAGTACAGTAAGTAATAACATGTAGTGTATTTACGTACACGGCGCATTTCATTCATTCCATTTGCTTCCCGTGGGAATGAGATATTTTCACGCGGCAAAAAGTAGCCTATGTTCTTTCTCAACGTCCTTTCTTTGTTTATGCCAAATTTCATCAAAATCGGTTCAGTGGTTTAAGCGTGAAAGAGTAGCAGACAGACAGACAGACTTTCGAATTTATAATATTAGTATGGATAACGACCGAAATCGACGCAGCGGTACCTATCAACTTTCCAAATAGAATATGGAAGTTAAAGCTTAGCACGTATAAGAATATATTTTCCCCCCTTTCTTATATTAATAGTACAAGACGATTTTAGTCCCAGTTATTAAGTGACGATAGCTGCATTTAAATGGTTATGGTCTCATTTCGAAAAGTTCCAGCCGTAGATGTGCAGAAAAATAAAAATTGTAATTGTAAATCCTGTAAATCAACTTAATTAATTAAAAAACCGGCCAAGTGCGAGTCGGACTCACGCACGAAGGGTTCCGTACCATTATCTATAAAAAAAAACACGTTTATTGTATGGGAGCCCCCTTAAATATTTAGGTATTTTATTCTATTTTTAGTATTTGTATAACAATAGCGGCAACAGAAATACATCATTCCCTTTGATTATCCATAGAAATCATTGCATTAAGATTGAATGAAAGGTAATTGTGGTTTACGATTTATGACGTATTAAAAAAAAAACTACTAACTAGATCTCGTTCAAACTAATTTTCGGTGGAAGTTTGCATCGTAATGTACCTACATCATATATATTTTTTTGTTTTATCATTCTCTTATTTTAGAAGTTACAGGGGGGGACACACATTTTACTACTTTGGAAGTGTCTCTCGCGCAAACTATTCAGTTTAGAAAAAAATGATATTAAAGTTGAGTTTCAGTTCTATGTACTTATGGGGAACCCTCAAAATTTCTTGCTTTTTTCTATATTTGTCTGAAAATCTTAATGTGGTTCACAGAACACATCTACGTACCGAGTTTCCACAGCATAGTTCATATAGTTTCGGAAAACAGTGGCTGTGACATATGGACGGACAGACAGACATCACGAATCCATAAGCGTTCCGTTTTTTGCCATTTGGCTACGGAACCCTAAAAACCTGTCAAATAGTTTTTGATTGTTCGTTCCTCATTCAAAAATATGACAATAATGACAAAAGGTGTTTGTCAGAAGTTTTTCTTTCTTCGAATGGCGTCTCGGTCTTTTGATAATTTTTCCAATTTCAAAGCTGTTAAAAATCTGTTGATAAAACGAGAATGATGCGCAGGCGACCCACTAGTAAATGAATAATGCACACAGGTCCGTGTGACTTCCATACAACGCCAGGTCAATAAAACAACTCGATCGCTGATAGCGTTCTGGGAAGAGCTATCTGATGCGCACTTATTCTCGAGCTCCCACTGTTATTCAAATTCGATTCAGCACCGAGGTGTCGATGTGAGAACTGCTATATCAGTGGCAATTTATGTTTTAATGTATTGACATATTATAAGAGTAAGCTGTTTATCTGCGTTGAAGACTTGAAGAGCGGTGTGAAGACTGTGACTACCTCCGATATCAGTTCTGTTTTAACCCTTTGTATATCCAACTGTTAGTTGCAGTGAGATTAATGTGGCCTACATTTCACCACGTGGCAAAGTGGGGATTGGTGGACATCATGCTCTCAAGAAATTATGAGTGATTATAACTCTCAGGCATGCCCGGTGATGGAGAATATATGATATAACAGCCTCCGTGGCGTAGTGGGTGATGAGCCAACTGCGAAGCATGAGGTCGTGGGTTCGATTCCCACCCGGACAAATATTTGTGTGATGAACATGACTATTTGTTCTGTGTCTGGGTGTTAATTAATGTCTGGGTGTTAGTTATCTATTTCAGTATGTATTTACAATTATATAAATATGTTTTTAGCTTTCTGATTACCATAGTACAAGCTCGCTCTGCTTAGTTTGGAATCAGATGGCGTTGTGTGAACTGTCCAAAAATATTTATTTATTTCTTTATATGACTATAACGTCATTTATTACAAACTACATATTTTATAATGAAGATTTATAAAGTAACGATATTTGAAATAGTTAATTGTTCACTTGTACATTTTATTTTTGCCGTGCACTATCTACTCGTATATAATATCACGATTTGATCCTAATTTTCTGATGATTATTATAAAAAGCGAAACGAGCAGCTGTAGCGGAAACAATGAAGAGAAAAAAAATATTGCGACCGTCGTCTCTTCTCGGCGCTTTATAAACACAGTGAGTGAAATATACCGCAGTATTTCATGGTTATAAGGAAATTTAAACGCTCCTGTATTTCTATGCTTTTACAATTTTATTTGATTTTCTTTTGCAAGCGTTTTAGCAAGCCCGCTATTAGCTAGGATTGTGGAATATGACCTAAATCTTTCTAACTTTTTTCAGGTGAATTCCATGAGCAGCGATAGCTGGGACTAGTCATCAGTCTCCTTGGATGTCCCAAGTTCAAGCTACAACGTTCGATGGTCAAACATACTTCTAAAAAGGAAATTTTTTGCACGTATTTATTGTCCGCGATGAGATCGAGCATACGCGGATTACTGGATATCATTCCTTTGAATATGGTCGATATGGGCGTGATTATGGACCTCAATTCCTC
The DNA here is from genome assembly GCA_911387765.1 of Pyrgus malvae. NCBI lineage: Eukaryota > Metazoa > Arthropoda > Insecta > Lepidoptera > Hesperiidae > Pyrgus > Pyrgus malvae. Next base: position 24,645,260 of record OU426953.1, read on the forward strand.
ACAGTGCTGGAGTGAGACCTGTGCCCAGTGTGACATAAAAAGGGTCAAAAATTAATTAGGTATATTGATTTCACGTTCATTTAGAGATATGTATCACGTCGGGTTTATCTTTTGAATTCTTTGAACAAAATAAAATGAACAGCTGTAGTGCAGCAGAAACAATGAAGAAAAGAAAGATTACGACAGTCGTTTTATAAACACAGTGAGTGAAATATATCGCCGTATTTCATGGCATTATAAGGAAGTTTCAATGCTCGTATATTTCTACACTTTTCAAAGTTTCTTAGCGTTTCATTTGCTATAAAGCGTTTTAGCAAGCCCACTATTGACTATAATTGTGGTATATGACGTGGTTATCCTGCTCCGTGGATATGACCCAGGAGCGATCGCAGCCTTCAATTTTGGGGAGGAGGGTCGCCAAGAAATTTTAGGGGGGGTCACTAACAAAATTGGAAGAAGAATTGTCCCAAATTGGCTTGTTTCGCCTTCCGTCTACGCATAAATGATGGACCGCGCCTGATATGACCCAATGATCTATGAGTACCGATAGCTTAGACAGATGGCTTATTTGGTATTCCCCTTACCATACTACAACTGGCTTTCTTTATGCTCCCTTTTTCCTTGACAGTTTCCAGGGGAATTTATTTACAACTGTTTTGCAACTCATTTTCTGTTATGTTAAAGCCATGTGGTTACAGAGAAATCTTTTTGTTTAATTTGTGAAATTCATTTCATTTTGTTTATAGCAATTATAAAAATAAGGTGAAAGAAAGTATGTCTCGTAGCCGAAAAAAATACCGAAATATATATGAAACTTTTTAAAGTAAATAGTACAAACTACTATACTATGTATTAGTTGCGTGCCTGTAAATGGATAAACAGACTGTCACAGCACTAACGCCTTCCATACGATACGAACGTGAATCCGATCCTTTGCAGTGAAAGCCAATTACAGCATACTCGCATGCTTGTTATCGATAACACTTTGTCGCCCTTTGGAACTGCAGACTTTTCAAATGCAATGCATGCATATATTATAACTTTTAACTGTGTTCATTTATTAATTGAAGCGTATGCATGTTGTCATAATATTGATTGCTGACCTGTCAGCATTTTTAGTTATAATAATTTGTTCGTTTAAATATACTAACTGTCATTGTGCACCGTTACCCTGTTCTGTATTGTTTACATTACTTTTAAAGTTATAGTATCTGGACGCCCGAGCGTTGCTCGGATAAAAACAATTGATTTTCTTGGTATTGCATGAAAAAAGTATACATCATCATACGTTCTGATTGCGGATTGTTGCAAAGTAGTTTTTACCTAACTTTATATAAGTGTTCACTTCTTTAAATCGTCCACTAATTTCAACCTATTAAGAGTGTTCAACAGGTGACAACAACTCATTTCTTCAATAATAGCGTAGAAATACATGGTATTGTACTTAAAAATATTATTAATATAAAGACTACTGCGCAGCTACTACTACTGAGCAGCGATGGCCGAGTGGTAAAAGCCGCGGTCTTTTACGCGACCGATCTCGGGTTCAAATCCTCGGCGCGCACCTCTGACAAAGAAATTTGTAAAGTGTGCATTTATCGCTGCTCCATGGTGATGGAAAATATCGTGATATTAAATTGATTACGATGTTCTCCATCGCCATAATTTCTCGAAAGCATGACGTCCACCAATCCGCACTTGGCCAGCGTGGTGGACTATGGCCTAAATCCCTCTCACTACTGAGAAGGAGACCTGTGCTCAGCAGTGGGACATAAAAAAAGGTTGAAAAAAAAAGACTACTGTACTATGCAAGTCTACTGTACTATGCATGTCTATAAGTGAATAAACGAACTGTCACAGCACTAACGCCTTCCATACGATACGAACGTGAAATCCTTTGCAGTGAAAGCCAATTACAGCGTACACTCGTATGCTTGTTATCGATAACAGTTGGTTGTACTGAAGTGTCTTATTTTATATAAGTAATATTTGCGTAATAAAACCACCATTAATTCACATAACTAGTTTATTACTGACTTGTTGGCTGTCAGTTGCCATAGCAACAAGCTGAGCACAATGCGCATATGTATCACTCCTCCGGACTTAATTTGAGACACCTGAAGAAAAGGTAAAGCGATATAAAAACAAACAATACACTAAACATGCTAATAACAATAATTATCTTAGTTATAAATATGAATTATCAAAAGAATTTTTTATAGTCCACTAGTTTCCTCGGTCGCATCTTGCGTACTCTAGTGGGCGTCTCGACTAGCGTCGGTGGAGCGGCGGCAGTGCCTTCACTCTGAGTATGTTGGTTCTCGGCACTCGGAGTTTCTACCACTTTAGCACTTCCCTCTCCACTAACCTCAGCCTCACCGCTCTCCCTACTGTCATTAACAATTGTACTCTCCTCTGGTACAGATGGAACAATGGGTTGCGACTCTCGCACATATCCGCATCCCTTGCTAGTACAGATGGAACAATGGGTTGCGTCTCGCACATATCCGCATCCCTTGCTATATCGACTGCTATTGGTGGCGTTAAGGTCTCATTTGAAGAACTTTCGATAGTGGTATCACTCGTCGCCTGAGAATAATCAACATTGCCCTTGTATTTAATTATTTGGTCCACATGTCTTACACCTAAACTATTGTTTTCTAAGAACAATATTTTATACATTTTATTACCTACTTTTTCCTTAATTACACCTAGCTGCCACGATTCTTTTCGTGCGTTGTACCAGCGGGCCCAAACTTTGTCTCCGATCTCAAAAAACCTCGTCCTAGGTACATACGGTACATCTACTGTAGTTTTAGCTGAAGGTAAAACTAAGTCAAGTCGTGATCTAAGATTTCTCCCAAACATTAATTTAGCTGGTGAAACCCCGGTGGTACAATGCGCGGTAGTTCTATAGTTGAATAAATAACCCAATAATCTTTCATTAATTTCATACAATGGAATATTATTATCTTTCAATATACATCGGAGCATTTTCTTACAATTCCTCACCGAGTTTTCGGCTTGGCCGTTGCTAGGTGGGTGATAAATAGGTGAAGTCATGTACTTAATGCCATTAGAGGAACAAAAGCTTTTAAATTCAAGTGAATTGATTTTCACATCGTTGTCAGAAACCAGGGTATTCGGTATACCAAAAATAGAAAAAATATTTTTCAGTTTCGTGATCAGGGCTCTAGACGATGTGCCATTATTCATGTGAAGACATTCTAACCACTTGGTAAAGGAATCCACCACTACGAGGTACACCCTTTCCCCCACAGTCATGTAATCGATGTGCACGCGCTGCCAGGGAACGCTCGCGGCGGGCCAGGGCGAGGGCGGCGCACGGGGCGGCGCGGCGCGCACGCTGGCGCACGTCTCGCACGACCCCACCCAGCGCTCGATGTCGCCGTCGATGCCCGGCCACCACATCCTACTGCGCGAGTTACTCTTACATTTAATGACACCTAAGTGACTATCGTGCAACTCGCGTAGCATATTTTTCCTTAGCGCCGTTGGAATTACAACTCGGTGCCCCCTAAAAATGCAACCGTTTTCAAATTGTAAGTCCGAATTGCATTGAAAATATGGTAAGATTGATTTACATCCTATTTTGCGAGGCCAACCTATTTTAATGTATTTGGCCACTATCGACAACACAGCATCGCGTTCCGTCATCTGCGCGATATCGCGACTTGTAGTCGCCGGGGACGCCTCATTCATAAATTTAAGTGTATAATACGTATCTATGCCACCGTCAGTATATTCTGATTCGGTCGAACAATCTAGCGGCGTGCGGGACAGGTCAGCCACCACACTGGAGACATATTTTACTACATAGTTGTACGCAGCCAAAATTATTGCATACCTCTGTAGCCTCAGAGCCGTGGTTACCGGAATACCTGTCTTGCTGTCAAAAATAGAAACTAGCGGCCTGTGGTCTGTTTTTAGTACAAAAGGGTCTTTCCGACCATATAGGTACTGATGAAACCGTTTGACACCAAATATAATAGCCGTAGCTTCTTTATGAATTTGACTATAATTACGTTCGCTTTTATTGAGCGACCGTGAGGCGTAAGCGAGAGGACGTTCTGTGCCGTCCCCGGTGCGCACCGACAGCACTGCTCCGAGCCCAGCGGGCCCCGCGTCCACGGCTAGCACCAGCTGCGCGCTCGGCTCGTAGTGAGCTAGCACGCGCTCGGAGGCCAGCTCGCGCAGCACGGCTGCCACGCTGCGCCGCTGGCGCGGTCCCCACTCCCACTGAGCGTCGGAACGCAGTAGATCATGCAAAGGGCTCAGTAGGGAAGATGCGTTGGGAATAAAATTCCTATAGTAATTTACCATCCCTAAAAACCTCTTCACGTCGGTTACGTTATTAGGCTCCGGCGCTTTAATTATTGCTTTCACTTTTTCTGGACATGTTCTAAGACCATTTTTGTCAATAACGTAACCCAAATATTTTACGCTCTCCTTAAAAAAAACACACTTATCATTTTGAAGACGTAACCCAGCATCGCACAATCTTCTTAACACTTCGTACAATCTTTTAATATGTGACTCCTTATCGGGACCGGTTACGCAAATATCGTCGAGCCAGACGCTTACACCATCTATGCCCGCCAAAAGTGTCTCCATAGCCCTTTGGAATATAGCAGGACCATTCGCTAAACCATAAACAAGTCTTGTATATTTGTACATACCTTTGTGAGTATTTATGGTTGTCAGTAGCTGCGACGGCTCATCTAAGACGAATTGATTGTATGCATTTTTCAAATCAATTTTGCTGTAACACTCGCCCCCTCCGATTTTAGCAAAAACTTCCTCGATGCGAGGCAATGGATATTTTTCGATTAGCAGATCTTTATTTAAAGTGACAGAGTAATCACCCGCTATTTTAACCGTGCCGTTTTCTTTCAGAACGGGTACAATAGGAGTTGCATAATTCGAATGACTGACAGGTATCAAAATACCTAATCCTACCAAACGATTCAGTTCTTGTTCGATTTTCTCTCTGAGGGCAAAGGGTACAGTTCGTGGTTTAAAAAATTTTGGAATGGAATTTTCTTTCAATAGTAGGCTAACCTTAAACTTATTAAATGCTCCTAATTCATCTCGCCACAGATCAGGAAACTTTTGATACAAATCATGTACTTCTATGGTATAATTACTTGATATGGACATTAAATTTGTGGTAATAATTAATTTAAAAGCGGACATAAAATCTCTACCTAACAAGGGTGGTCCTCCATTTTTGATTACAAATAATTTAATATTACTTTTCATATCATTATATTCAGCTTCAATTCGGAAATAACCCAGTGGGGAAATTTTGTGTCCGTCGTACATACACATTTTAATATCGCTTTTATTCAACGGATACTTAGAAAACTTATCTAAATACAATTTCTCCGAAATCACACTACTGCCTGAACCGGTATCTAACTCCATAGTAATATTTTGACCGTCTAAAATCAAATCTATTTTGATGGGTTTGTCACCCACGTAGCTCAGATTGAAGTTATAACATTCCAAGCAGTCCTTTACTTCGTGACTTTTATCTTCATGTCCGTGATCGGTTTGCATATTGTTTACAAAATACTTCTTTTTATTACCACACATTTTCTTTAAATGGCCCCTTTCACCACATCTTTGACACTTGTAACTTTTGTAGCGGCACTTATCACCAACATGATTCTTTAAGCCGCACACCGAGCACCGCCCTGCGTCACAGCGCGACGGACCGGAGACGCTGTCGTCGCCCGAGGCGTTACCTCGCCCCGGATGAAACTTCACCCGATATACAGGCTCCTCTTTGAAAAATCCGGCGGCACTTTTTTCCATCACCACCTTTGCCTGTCTAGCTCCTGCCGCCTGTTCCGCTATTTCTAACGCTTTCGTTAGTGTGAGTGTCGACGGGTTCTGCTCAAACAATTTGTCACGCTCTGGGCCGGAGCCGAGACCAAGGACAAAACGATCTGTTAAAATCGTTTCCAGGGCGTTGCCGAAGTCGCAATAGCTCGCAAGACCTCGTAATCGCGCAGCCCAGTCTCCTAATGATTCGTCTGGACTCCTATTTGCTCCAAAAAACTTTGCCTTGTCTACAAACGAGCATTTTTTTGGTTTGAAATGGTCATCGAGTAATTTAACTAGCTCTGTGTAGGTGAGTGAGTCCAATGTTTTCGGATACGCTAAGTTCCGTACTAACCGATAGGTCTCATCTGTGATATGGGTTAGTAGTATACCACACTTTTTTTCATCTTCCTTTACGTCGTTTATCTTTAGGAACTGCGTCAACTTTCCGCTAAATATCATCCACTCATTGCTTTTGTGGTCGAAATTTAATAAATTACCTACAAATGACATCTTTTCACTCGTGGATAGGAGTCTCCTCGTCGCCAATGAAGTGTCTTATTTTATATAAGTAATATTTGCGTAATAAAACCACCATTAATTCACATAACTAGTTTATTACTGACTTGTTGGCTGTCAGTTGCCATAGCAACAAGCTGAGCACAATGCGCATATGTATCATGTACCCTTTGGAGAATCTGACTTTTTATATCTCATTTATTTTATCGGGTTATTAATTTATTAAAAGTAACGTTGGTAAACAGTTACCTCAGGTAGGTATTCATTTTTTAAGCCGTCCTCTAATTTTAACTTTGGATACGTTTCTGCTCTATGTTTCTACTCATTTGTAGTTGATTTAAAAATTCTTTAAAATACAAAGTTTTATATCATAGCATTCTTACGGATGAGATGGATATTATCATAAAATACAGCTTACACTTGTAAGTGTTCTTGTAACAGAAAAACGGCATTATTATTTATTAGAAACTACACAATTCGAAATTTCCCACGTGACGTTTTAGTGAATGTAACCTTTTTTGATATCAGGGGGGAAACCTTTAAAAGGTACCCGACACCTTGGGAGAGGATACCAGGTTATGTGGGACTTGTACCGCACTAAAACCCCCTCGGTGGCCTGCCTCTACGCTTGGGCAGAACTCCGGGATCTCCAATAGAACGCACCGGTGTCCTCCAAGTGCGACGCCCGAGAATGGTCCCATCTTCAGGAGAGCAGATGTGCTCTCCTACGCCTTCCTATGCTTACGGCGGCATGCGGCCACGCACACCACACATTGCCGTCCTTTCCAGGGCTGCTAGCAGGACGCATTGAGCTCTCATTTTCACCGCCCACAACCCCGGAAGCCCCCTTTTAGTCACCTCTTACGATCAGGCAAGAGATATCGTAGCTCTCTTCTTAATCCCGAAGATACAGGAACTTAGTGATTGTAACCTATCAAGTATAATAACCAAATGTTTTACATCTTTTTTTTGTCGGTATTCCTTTTTAGTTTTCCAATTACCAGGAAAAACCCATGCAGTCACCTTGAATTTCCCTAGTTTATAGGTAAGATTTTGAGCCATAAACATAGCAAGCTTGCATTTCAGAACCTTCTAATGACGTGGAAAGCCAAAAGTGAAAAAACAAAAAAAAAACTACTACAACACTTTTCAACATTGCCGATATAACCAGTCGAAGTAACTAGTTGGTTAAAACTACAGACTTGGAGTACGAATACGAACTCACGCGGACGGCGACAGTTAGACCGATTTTGCAGTAATGGTGGTAGATAACATTCAGACAGACTGTATGTATTTATCTTTCGTGTTCGGAGATAGGTCAGCTAACGGGCTGGAATGTTCGGTTCTCGAAGGCCAAGTGTACATTTTTATGCATATTCTACTTTAGTGTATTTTTAGAGATTTGGCTATATTTTGGTTAGTTACTTTTAATAGATACTTACTTACTTGACAGGAGTGAAAGTGTTCTATGACTAAGATTTTTCAAAAGATAAACCTTTTTAACTACTTATTCTGTGTCTGTGTCTGTGTAGCATCTTTGTAAATACAATAGGGTTTTGGACAATATGCACAAAAAAATTCAAAATCCTTATCTTAAAAAGGTTGCACTAAATCACGCTTGGAAAGCAATATAATTGTTAGGTAATTGTTTTTTATACATGATTTTAATTACCGCTTAAATCAATAATAATGAAGTCAATTGACTATATATGATACTAAACTAAGAATAATGTACTTACGATGATATGATAAGTGACGTCACGTTTCGACAGCTCAATAAAACGGATTCACTTCACATTTTGACGTGACATCGTCTAATAAATCGATGAACACCGGCTCCACGCACGATGAAATGAAAGGATGACTCATTGTAACGTTACGCTCATTGTAACGTTACGTTGAGGCTTGAGCGTTCGGCTTGCGCCTTTTGGCGGCTGTTTATAAAGTAAAGTGAAAAGTTAATGTGGTTTTCATTGTTTTGTTATGATGTGTCACGTTAAAGTATCGTCCGTAAAGTTTACTATGACTTTGATAAAAAAATATATGCCGTAAACCGACTTTACAGAAAACCATTTTTTTCATCAAGCCTACTAGCATTATAATTGACAAAACCGTGTCAGCTTTCTACTATAAAACAGCTATAATGTAGTGTTTAATTTCCCTATGAAAACAGCCTAAAACACGACTGACTAAATGAAAATATTTTATGATTAAGTTTAAAAATCATTATTTCTGATCGCAATTACACAATAAGTGCCGATCCTAGTCACTAGTAGAAGAAATAAATCAACACCAGGCCATGTAGAATTTTATATTGATATTGAAATTAAAACATAAATATAAATACAGTTGATATTAAAAGCACATACTTATGCTTTAACGATCACAAGGAGGCTTAGAGCATCACAGGTACTGAAAGGTATGATACCCGTCAGTGAGTCAGTACGTTTGAAGCTTTAAGCAAGGAGGAGAACTGTCGAATTGACAGCGGTAATCCATTGAGATCAGAGAGCTAATGGAACGGTAGAATGCTTATGGTGTAACAATAAAGTCCATTTTAGGGACCTTTACCCAGATAAGCTCATTAATGCTCGAAATCGTATAAGAAATTCGAGACTTAACATGAAGCTTATTACCAGATTATAGCCTTTTATTGTCATGCAGATGGAAACTGGCCTCTTCTCAAAATTATAGTAATTTAGACGATAGTGGGTTTATAACCATTACTTTGCAATGACGAATTTTCTTAGATGAATAATAGTTTTCAAGATAGATAAATAAAGCTTTAGGTCTCTTCTCTGGAATGCTGTATAAATATACCTGGAAACCGACCTTATTAGCAATTATATGACCACCAGATTGTGGTGATAACGGTTATACGATTTACAAGGTTTGTTATCTCTTCCAATCTGCCACAGACTTTTGAAGGTTTCTCCGATATAAGAAAATATTTTGCTATCCGCTTAGTATGATAGTAGATAATGTTGAATGGACTATCCGTATTGCAAGGTCATATCTAGGACGTACATAATGGGAGAGGCTTTTTCTTGAGTATTCTCAGAGGGTTATAACATGGGGTTCTTCAAAAAAGCTCTCCATCACAGTCAGGTATTCTCGTGTCCACAAGACAGCTGACCATCGCGCAGCCTTTTGCTATGATTAATGGAAAATATATTTTGTACATTTTAAATAAAATTGATCAACTGAAAACGCTGACTTTTCAGAATAAAAGCATTTGCACGACTCAATGAATTCTGTTAGAATCTGTTGCGTTACACTAACTATATTCAATGTGCTTACTCGCATGTAACGATCCTTTTAGCGTTTTTGCTGCATAGATGTATCCCCTTGCACGAGATAAACAAATTTGTTTAATTTTATTTTATTCCTACGTGCCTGATAGCGACTACCTACAGCGCACAACAATAGAAAACGTGTCAAACGATTTTGAACTTTGTTATTTGGGCGGAGTGTTTAAAGTACAGTAGCTATTGTTGACCTTGTTTTAGTTCTGGGGGGTTGTTAGTTTTAGCGATAAGCTTATCAAAATCCCAATGTTCATGATACTTAAAAATAATAGAAAAAAAGTGAGTATTATGTCCCTCGGTCTGTAAACTTAGTTACTGTATACTTTGCTTGATATTCAAAACACACACACAAAGAACTTTGTGGTTATTTACTACTGCACAGAAGCAATCCATTGCGTTTTGGTGGAATGTTTTGGGATATCAAAACACGGTGCATTTAAGAACTTTACATTGTGGTTATTTATTACTGCACAGAAGCAATCCTGCTGATTTTAGTGGAATGTTATGGGTTACACTTACCTGAGGTGACTATTAGCCTCTAGTAGTTGTGAAACTGGATACTTCAATGGTCACAGTAGAGTAGATATACCCTGTGTCGTGGGTACCATGGACATACACAAACGCAGAAACACAAACACCCAGACCAAGAACAGAAATTTAAACTCATTATTCAAATTTCTGTTCGCCGGGAATCGAACCCGGGATCCTTGGATTGGCAGTCCGGCATGGTAACCATTGCGCCACGCAGGTTGTCAATTTGCATACAAAAAAAAATAAGTCTATCCCATACCGTTACGACGTATAAAAAGGACCAAACACTCTTTCACATTAAAATATTAGCATAAATAAGAAAAGACGGCAGAAGACCTTTAGCCCGCTCTCACTCCAAATCTACGTCAAGTTTGTATTCAATTACGGTGAGACGTCAGGAGATTCAAGGTCTGGAGTCTGCAGGGTTTAAACGTTTCCTTCACATTTCAGCCGTTTGCAGTGTAACAACAAGAAATTTAAATTCATTTAATTTTATGCATATAGTACGTATCTTAACCCTATATGGTAAACGTCCGAACTATCTTCAGTTTTTGTCAGTGTCCCAGTACTCGTCATTAATAGGGAAGTACTGGTTTTATTTGAAAATTTATTTTAGTATTGAATAGTCCATTTATCGAGAAAGGTTGTTGGGCAATAAAACATCACTCTATAACGTGGGTAAAACCGCAGGGCACATCTAGTCTTTGTACAATTTCATTGGTGTATAGTTAGTAATTTCCCAATTGTAATAGATGACCCGCGTGGCGCAATGGTTACCATGCCGGACTGCCAATCGAGGGATTTTGGGTTCGATTCCCGGCGAAACAGAAATTTTAATGATGAGTTTATATTTCAGTTCTCGGTCGGGGTGTTTGTGTTTATGGCTTTGTATGTGTCCATGGTACCCACGACACAGGTTTTATATACCCTACTGTGGGGCTATGAGTGTGAAGCGTTATTTAATTAACAAAGGTAGTTTTTACAATGGTTGCACTGAAACATAGAAGGCTACATTTAAGAAAAATAAAGTAAATGTAATAAAAATAAGAAACTTTATTCTTTCTACCACAAATTACGTCACACAAAAAGTTGGTCACAATTGAGAAACTCCCCCCCTCCCAGGTATGACATTACACATTTATCTATTTTACATCTGGAAATTATTTAATTAAAGAAAAATAATTTTATATTTATGGACTTTTAATATTTATCTAGATATTTTTTTATTTTGTTATGTAACGTCACAAATGTAAAGAAATCATCACACAATGTCACACTTGTTTGACCTCCTCCCTCCCCCTCAACTTGTGACGTATTTTTTAATGGGTCCTAACAGGACGTGCAAAAACAAAAGTATCGCCCATTACGTAATTTATTTACATGCGTATAAAACAATGGCTTTACAGTTATATTTACTTTGCCATATTTTCACAAAGCCCCTTTCATATTATTAGAGTTCAGAAGAAAGCACAACTAAGTGAAAAGGGTCCGGTCGGGTGTGAGATGATTTCCTGGTCGAGGCAAGTATTATGCGCGTTTTTTTACTTCAGAGGTTGCGGTTGCAACCTTTATTAAGTTAAAGGTTGTTAGCACATAGATAGCAGCATTACGGCGACCTTATGAGGCAGTTCCAAATCAGCCGACAGCGGGCTGACCACTTATCCGCATTTCCACCAGTTGGAGACTCCAACTATGGGGAGAGCAGCAACGGTTAAAAGTTAAAATGTATACATAAGTTAAAATTTCTATTAAAACTACGAGCTTAAATTAATGGGAAAATGAATAATTAATAGAATTAGTCGTTACTTTGCGGAACTCCATTGTTATAAAGTTAAGTAAAAACACAGACCTACTTTGTAATAATCCGTAATCAGAAGTATCAGAACTTATGATGGTGTATACTTTTTCATGCAATAGAACCTCCCTCCCCCATGTGCTTGTATCCTACATAGGATACAAGCACATGTAATAATAAAAATACCTATACACCAACATACGTACCACCACCAACTAGGTTCATACGTTCTAATTGCGGATCGTTGCTAAGTAGTTTTTAACTACTTATAGATTTATTGACTTTGACTACGTCAAGATTAGTAGGTGGTAGAACTATTATGGTTCGCCCGGGGAAGGACCACCACTGCACCCACTTCTGCCGTGAACCAATTCTATTGTGTTTCGGTGAAAAGGTGCGGTTGCCGGCCACTCTTACATGAGGCGACCACCAGCCTCCGGAGTAGCAGCGCAATTGCATACGACCTCAGACAAGACTTACCTTTGCTTGCTTGAGGTTGTATGTAGATGTCCATGGGCTGCAGCGACCACTTAACACTACGTGGCCTGCATGCTCGTCTGCTACTCCATTCAAATAATAAAAAGATATATAAAAAAATCTATGTTTTTAACTTATTTTATTGGAGCATGAAAATATCAAACCATAGAATTTCATATCACAAAACTGACACCAGCTGAATAACAAATACAACCGCAAATTATGTGAAACGACGAATAAATCACAGTTATCAATAACCAAGCATTAAATAAAATCAATTACCAGCATTTATTCAAATCTTCGACAGACAGTTCAATGATGAATTTCCTCCAATCGCGACTTATTGAATAGAACAGTCACAGTTATTCATCTCCAACGAACAAAGATGGCGGCAATCAGAACCTTTCTTTGTCTTTATTGTGTGAGGGGTTTGACTGACTTTCGTATTCGCTTTATCATACAAAAAAAATATATTTCTTTCTACTTCGTTAAATGTTGAAATGTTGTAAATTTTCTTTTACGTGCTCTTTCACAATAACATAATTGGGTGCTATATCTGATAAAAAAACTGAGGTGTCTGACACCCATCCTTTTTATAACCTCTCTAGATGTTGCTTAGTGGTCACCCAACCTACTTATAACCGCACTCGACATTGCTCAGATTTATTGCCACCGATACTACTTTTGACCGCACTTGATGTTGCTTAATGGCCACTAGTGGCCACCCATCCTACTTTTGACCGCACTCGACATTGCTTAGCTTTGTTGACACCCATCCTTATGACCGCACTCGACATTGCTCAGATTTATTTGCACCGATCCTACTTTTGACCGCACTTGATGTTGCTTAGTGGCCACTATTGGCCACCCATCCTACTTATTTATTTATTTAAACTTTTCTACTATACAAAAGCATCGGATAGAAGGACTTAATGCTTAGAGCATTCTCTACCAGTCAGCCTTAAGGTAGTGGAAGATCAATGAAAACTAATGACCGCACTCGAAATTGCTTAGCTTTGTTGACACCGAAACCTAAAACTAATGCAGAAAGAAGAAGAAAACATTATGACTGCAGAAATTAAAGAAACAAGAAAGTAAAAAAATACAAATTCGTTCCATCCGGGTGTCCCTTGACACTTTTTGTCTTAATTTTTTCCGTCTAGCCCCCTTTCGCAACGCGCGATAAGGACCTTCGTTCCAAAAGTTGTCTAGATGTTGCTTAATGGCCACCCATCCTACTTATGACCGCACTCATGACAATGTTTCACACTCGTAGCCCCACAATAGGATAGATGTACTCTTTGTTGTAGGTACCATGGATACACACAAATACATGAGCACAAATCGGTAACAGAAACTGCAATCATCATTGCAATCTCTGCACAGCCGGGAATCGGACCCGGGACCGCTGATTGGCCGTCCAGCATGGTAAACGTAGCGCTACAGGGGACGATAGAAGGGTAATTTTTTTCAACCTTTTTTTATGTCTCACTGCTGAGCACAGGTCGCCTCTATCAACTGAGAGGGATTCAGGCCATAGTCCACCATGCTGGCCTAAGGCGGATGGACGGTGGACATAATGCCTTCGAGAAATTATAAGTTTTTCTCAGGCATGCACGGCGATGGAAAACATCGTAATCAAATCAATATCACAATATTTTCCATCACCGTGGAGCAGCGATGAAATTTAATGCGCACATTACAAATTTCTTTTTGTCAGAGGTACGCGCCGAGGATTTGAATCCGCTACCTCTCGCGTCGGAGACCACAGTCCTTATCCTTATCACTTGGCCATCGCTACTCAAGGGTACTTATAATTAGTTAAAACTAGCGGCCGCCCGCAACTTCATCCGCGTGGACTTAAGTTTAAGAATTTCTCAAAAAAAAAGTAGCCTAAGTTACTCCTTATTACATCGGCTACCTGCCAGTGAAAGTCCCGTCAAAATCGGTAAAGCCGTTCCATTGATTAGCCGGAACAAACAGACCCACAGACGAAAATTGTAAAAAATTGTATTTTGGTGTATGTACCGTATATAAACTCATATGCATGTAGTAAAAGCAGTTATTTTAATATTACGAACAGACACTCCCATTTTATTTATTTGTATAGATATAGATAAAAAGTAAACCGGTATACCTGGTATCTAGTTACATGGGGATTAAATTTAGAAAGGAATTAGGTTTGACAATAATTCAAAATGGTAAGTACCTATAGATTTAACACAAATAATTGATTCTAAATAAGTATAGGAATATAAAAAGGACTCCTTACAAAAAAGGTCAGCCATTAATAATTAGGACTCATTACAAGTTACCCCAACTCGAAAATAATAATTTGTTTATTCCTTATCACATTCAGAAACACGTGACAATATGCTCAAAGTTAGTACAGTTGTGCTCTAGCATAACCAGCAATTGTGAGGTGGCAAGTCATACGAAGCCAGCGAAGACAAAGTCAAAACTAACTGTCGTAAATTAGTTTGTAATACAAAGCGAAGTTCTGCGATGAAGCCTTACGAGAAAACTTTAATCAGTTTCAAGTACAAGGCTTCCAATACTCACTCGCTTAATTTTCATCAGTCAGTTATATAATTTAGCTGAAATATTAATTACAATTAATAATCTGCAAAGTTCATTTAGTCATTATTTGGATAGGTAACTGCTATTATGAAGCGCTCGGAAGCCCTGGCCCGGAAGTTTGCCAATCGGGCTCGAGTTATCAGGTAACCGTCAGTGGTAAAAATTTATTTAATTATTTAACTATATATTTATTTATTTATATTTGGCATTGTTTACCAGTCGACCCTGGGTGATGTCGAGAATGCGAGGTAGACTTCTAAAATAAACAAGCTAAAAGACACAATATTAAAAATAATAATGATAACTACGTACATAATAAAATACGTACAATACATAAATTAATACATACATATACATAAGCATATTGGAAGGATATAATGACTATAATACATATATAATATAAATGGACTCTCGTTAATAAAAATACTAGATGGTGCTAGGGATACTCAAGAAATGCTCTCGGACTAATTTCTTAAATGCCAATTTGCTGGGTGCCTTTCATATATTTTTTATTATTTATGATGTACACAAATACAACTATTACAGTAGTGTATTTTTTTTATGGTATAAAGTACATGGTTAGCACTTTATATATATTACAATCTAGCCTAATTTATATGACTAATGAGTAATTTTATGCTAACTTAAACTGATATATAAATATTATCGAAATGTACGTCCACTGACACATCACTTCTTAGTTTTAGCACATTAAGGTTATGACACACTGTTCTTGTGTTCTATAAGTTGCATTTTTTTTCTAGCACTACACTATATTGTCACTAATTCATGTGGTTTTGTCCGTTTGAGCCTTCTAGTTTGGTCCGTGATGTCGAGGAGCTGGATGGCTTCGACGTTCACGTGATGATGAAGTCGGCTTTGGTGAGCTTCTGCGTAGTTTTTTATAACATTTTTAACAAAGTCTACTTTAAGGTCCCGATGTAGATCTTTGTTTCTTACATACCATGGGGCATTTGCAATCTCCCTTAGTACTTTATTCTGGAATCGTTGGATAATTTCTACATTGCTATATTTGGTACAGCCCCAAAGCTGAATACCATAAGTCCATATAGGCGTTAGGACTTGCTTATATAACAATACTTTGTTTTGGATGGATAGTGAAGAATACCTCCCAAGCATCCAATGCAGAGCTCTATATTAATTGTGCTCTAGCTCTTCTCTTTTTTTCTTGACGTGATGCTTCCAGCGCAGCTTTGCGTCAAGTGTCATGCCTAAGTAGTTGGCTGTGTTTGCATACGGAATCGGGATATTGTTTATGCATATAGGATGATAATTTGTGTTCTTATAAGTAAAGTCTACGTGTACTGACTTGTTTTCGTTTAGTGTCATACGCCACTTTTTCGTCCAATCATATACTACATTGATCGCTTTTTGACACTTTTCTGCAGCTTCCTTGTGATTGTTTCCCACAGTTAGTACAGCGGTATCAACACGTTGCAAAAAAGCTGTTTTCTATTACTGGGATATCGCAGGTATATAATAGGTACAGGACCGGCCCTAAAACACTTACTTGTGGGACACCAGCCTTAAATTTTTTTAGGTCTGAGTATGCCTCTCCATGCCTCACCCTAAATACTCTATTAGATATATACGACTCAAGAATATTTGCTAGTTTTATTGGTAGAATATTTCTTAATTTTAATATCAGACCTTCATGCCAGACTTTGTCAAAAGCTTGTGCTACATCTAGAAACACTGTAGAGCAAACCTTTTTTTCTTCCAGTGATTTCTCTATAACATTTGTTATTCTATGAACTTGGTCTATGGTTGAATGTTTTTCTCTGAACCCAAACTGGTGCTCTGGTACTAGACGTTTTGTATCAATTATAGGTTTAATCCTTTTCAATAATATTGTTCGAGCTGCATTTCACCTCCGCCTCCTTTGGCAGTCATCGACGACGTGTTCTCCTGTTATTTTCCTTTATATTTAAATTTTCTACAGTCATTTGTTTTAGTTCGTTCTTTTTACATGTCAAAATTTTTCACGCAACGCAATACATATAATGTAACATTTTCGCTTTAAATATATTATTAAATACGCATAAGAAGATTAATAATATTTTATTTCAACACAATACGCAACATATTTTGGACCCACGAGTCGGATACCATAAGGAAACCAGTCAATACGCAAGAAAATACGAAACAATTGGAGCCGCTGGGAGACTGAGTTCAATACTTTGGAGGCCTTCATGTAACAATTGTTTCACGGATCCTATACAGAAGACGAGCGCTGTCGAGGTCTGTGGCGTGTTTCATTTTGGTGTTTGCATACTGTAAGTACTTCCAGCTTTCCTAATTTTCCATAATGTCTAAGGGACAATCAGATGATGCTGTTGATGAGAGTGCCTTGAAAAATTAAATAGATTACGAGGCTCTATTAAGGGTAGATTAACTTTGTTTAAAAATTATGTGAATTCCTTTGAGTCCGTAGAAATAACGCACACGCAACGGGCAGAGATAAAATTACGTTTACAGGGCGCTAAAAACTTGTATGTTGAATTTTGCGACATACAAAATAAAATTGAAGGTTTACTCCCGGTGTCTGAGTTCGAAACGCAATTATTGGCTCGAGAGGAATTTGAAAACGTATATTATAGCATCATAGCAAAGACGGAGTGCATTATTAATGATGAGGAAGCAGCTTGTGACACGAGTACATACAAGTCCTTACCATTAAATAATTCATTCCAATCAGTCAAATTACCTATTATTTCGCTTCCTAGTTTTTCCGGAAATTTTGACCAGTGGTTAGAGTTTCGTGATACATTCTTGGCTCTTATTCATAATTCACTTGAAATTTCAGACATTCAAAAATTTCATTATCTCAAATCATCTCTTCATGGCAGTGCACGGCTAGTAATAGACTCAGTTGAGTTTTCAGCGCGCAATTATACTATCGCTTGGGAATTATTATTAAGCAGGTACAATAACAATAAATTATTAGTTCATAATCATGTTAAGTCCCTGTTCGCTATTCCCAACGTAAATAAAGAGTCACCATCTATGATAAGAAAGCTAATTGACACAGTACTAAAAAATATTCGGGCTCTGAAATTACTAGGGGAGCCTACGGAACACTGGGACACGCTGGTGATTTATTTAGTTGTAACGAAGTTAGATTCCGCCACAGAACATGAGTGGGAGCGTTATAAATCTACGTTGATGCCTTCTGCCAATAATAACATCGTCACTGGTATTAAGTTGGATGATTTGATAACATTTTTGAGAAACAAGGCCGACATTTTAGAAACTTTAGCTGTGACACACTCAAAACCCGGAACATCACCATCGAATTTCAAGCGTCACTCCATCAATACACATACACATTCAAATTTACAGTGTAATTTAGTTACTAACAAATCAAAGCGACAGTCTAATCTTATTCTTTCTCGAACAAAACCATGCATAATGTGTAATTCGTCTCATCCATTATATTCTTGCGAACAATTTCTTAATTTAAACTTGCACGATAAACTAACATTCATTCAAAATAAACATTTATGCGAAAACTGCTTGCATCCCGGTCATACAGTAAGTGAATGTAGATACGGGCCTTGCAGGAAATGTGATAAAAAACATAATTCTTTGGTTCATCGCGAGGTCCACGGGACTGACACGGCGGTGCGGCCGGGGTTACTGGCCTCGGCCTCTGAAGCGGGAGACCACGTGCGACCTCAGCAGCCAGCGCCAGTTCAGGTAAACAACACACCTGCAGCAGCCCATACGTTCCACGCGCACTCACATTCACAACCTGTATTGTTATCTACTGCAATTGTTGAGATAGCCGACGGGAGGGGTACTTTTTATAAAATTCGTGTAATTTTAGACAACGGCAGCGAACGAAGTTTTATTTCACAACGTTTATGCAATAAACTAAAGCTCAAATTGATACAGTCCACTGCACAAATTAATGGGGTTGGTAATGTCGTCACTCAGAGTACGCAAAATTGTGACGTACATGTTAGGGCGATTTGCGGTACGTTTAGCATGCGCATTTCATGTTTAGTTTTACCGCATATAACCTCTAACTTGCCAAATTTTCCAATTCATAATCATAAATTTAATATACCTACGCATATTCAACTTGCAGATCCTACTTTCTATGACAGTAAGCCTATCGATATGTTAATCGGGGCGGATCATTTTTGGGATCTTTTACAAGAGTGAAGGTTGCGACTATCGAATGGTCCCTTCCTTCAAAACACAAAATTGGGCTGGGTCGTATCCGGTCCTATCTATCAAAGCAAACAATTATTACAAACGTTTTCTTGTAATTATAGCACAATAGACACGCAAGCTATAGACAAGCAAGTTCGTTTGTTTTGGGAGCTCGAAGAGTTGCCTAGTAATAACAAGTCAGCGGATACGCGCAGCGAGGACGAACGTCTGTGTGAGGACCTCTTCTTACGGACTACAAAGCGCAACGCCGATGGAAGGTTCTGCGTTCGTATACCATTTTCGCAACGGCCTGACATACTAGGTGAGTCATATTCCCAAGCGGAGCGTCGTTTTTTAGCATTGGAAAAACGATTGCAAAGCAATTCAGCTTATAAACAGTTGTACTGTGATTTTATACACGAGTATATACGATTGGGGCACATGAGTCGCATCACAACTTATAGGAACCCTCATTATTTCATGCCGCACCATGGTGTGTTCCGTGAGCACAGCACTACTACACGTTTGAGAGTAGTTTTCGACGCCAGCGCAAAGACGTCAAACGGGATATCTCTTAATGATTTGCAGCTTATTGGGGAACCTTTACAAGGGGATTTAATTTCTATTTTACTGAGATTTCGCGCACACAGATACGTCGCCTGTGCTGACGTCGAAAAGATGTACAGACAGGTGCTTATTGAACCCGAACAACGGAACTTACAGCTGATTTTATGGCGCGACAGCCCGTCTGAAGAAATCAGCGTATACCAGCTAGCCACCGTAACATACGGAACAGCTTCCGCACCGTATTTAAGCTGTAGATGTTTAAAACAATTAGCACGCGAATGTGACAATACCGAGGTAGCACGGGTAATAAACAACGATTTTTACGTAGATGATTTGATTTGTGGGGAGGAAAGCATTGAGAAATTATTATCACTATGCGAAGAAACGGCAAAAACTTTAAATAAAGGGTGCTTTTCCCTTCGCAAATGGATCTTTAATTTTGATCACGGAAATTATGTTACAGACAATACTTTTAAGGAATTATCTTTAGGTGAACATGCGCATAGTAAAACTTTAGGTATAGGTTGGCATAGTAAATCTGATTATTTTCATTTCAACACGCAGTTTGATCATAAAAATATTATTAATCCAACTAAACGCATAATTTTATCCGTTACATCTCAGATTTTTGACCCTCTTGGATTATTGAGCCCAGCAATAATAGTACCTAAAATTTTAATACAAAAATTGTGGGTTCTTAAATTAACTTGGGATGAAGATGTACCTAAGGATATCGCACAAGCATGGCTTACTTTTGTCAATGACCTTTTGACTCTCCACGACATAAGAGTGCCACGTTACGTTTTTTGCGAGGAAGCTATCTGTAATGAATTACATGTGTTTACCGATGCGTCACAGGTAGCATATGGCGCGTGTGCTTACGTACGTAGTGTCAGCAAGGGACTTACTGTGACAGTTCGTTTGTTGAGCTCCAAAGGCAAAGTCGCACCGCTCACTCCCACAACTGTACCCAGGTTAGAGTTGTGTGGGGCGCGCTTGGGTGCTCGCCTATATACCAAACTAAAAGAGTCACTTAGCGTTAATTTTGATAAAGTGATTTTCTGGACTGACTCCACTATCGTTTTGGGTTGGTTAGGCATGTCACCAAATTTATTAAAAACATACGTACAAAACAGAGTTGCAGAAATACATGACCTCACAAAGGATAATCTATGGCGTCACGTTAAGGGCCGTGACAACCCTGCCGACCTTATTTCACGTGGGGTACATTTAGACGCATTGGCCAATTCATCATTATGGTGGAATGGGCCATCATTCCTTCATGACGTTAACTACGATTATTCCTGCGTTAACGTAGCGACGAACTCTAAAGATTTACCTGAAATTAAATCGCACGCGGTAAAAGTATTAACTTCTAATCAAATTACTAACGATTCACTATTTACATTTTCCAGATTCTCTCAGTTCGACCGCACGGTGCGCTCGCTGCGGACGAGCTGAGCGAGTCCCTGCTAGTGCTCGCGCGTCTTTCACAGCGTGAGGCTTACCCTGACGTGTATGATGTTTTTATGACAAAGAAACCTTTGCGCAGTATTCATCACTTAAAAAACTTGAATATTTTTCTGGATCATAAGAACATATTACGCGTTGGCGGTCGTATTCTTAATTCAACACATTTTACTTTTGACAAAAAACACCCAATTTTACTATCCATAAAGCACCAGTTTACTCTATTGTTGTTTAGGAATGAACACAAAAGATTATTTCATGCAGGTCCCCAATTACTTTTGTATTCACTAAGAGAAACGTGGTGGCCAGTAGGTGGCAGAAACTTGGCTCGCATAGTAGTACACAAGTGCGTCACCTGCTCTCGTATGCGCGCAAAGACTTTAACTCCACTTATGGGCAACTTACCAGTCGAACGTTTGGAACCTAGTTTTCCTTTCATGAAATGCGGAGTTGATTACGCGGGACCCGTATTTATACTCAACCGTAAGGGTAGGGGTTCAAGGTTGGTCAAATCCTACATTTGTCTATTTATATGCTTTGTCACTCGTGCTATTCATCTTGAATTGGTTAGCGACTTGTCATCCGGGGCTTACTTACTTGCACTCAAAAGATTTATATCGCGGCGCGGTAAACCAAGCGAGATATTCTCAGACAACGGGAGAAACTTTGTGGGTTTAATGAGCGATTTTTCAAAATTTCTTGACTCTTGTTCAGAACAAATTAAAGATTACGTAGCCTCTCAAAGCATTAAATTCCATCTGATACCTCCCTACGCTAGTCATTTTGGAGGTTATTGGGAGGCTGGGGTCAAAAGTTGCAAGCATCATTTGCGACGCGTCGTAGGCAACGCTAATTTAACTTACGAGGAATTTAATACGGTTTTAATTCAAATTGAGGCTGTATTGAATTCCCGTCCGCTCAGTCTATTGTCAACGGACCCAAACGACCTGCAACCACTCAGCCCAGCACACTTCCTCGTTGGCCGCACCCTGACAGCTCCAATTAGTGAAGACATTATTGACAAGCCTATTCGTCTTCTCACACGATTTCAACGAGTGGAACAAATGCGTCAGCACTTCTGGTCCAGATGGTCAAAAGAATACATATCTGAACTCCAAACGAGGACCAAATGGAAGCAGCATACTGACGACTTAGCGCAACATACGCTCGTCCTCATCAAAGACGAAAATCTACCACCATTAAAATGGAGTCTTGGGCGCATTATCAAGACGTTTCCAGGCCGCGACGGCATTTCAAGAGTAGCTGACATCAGGACAGCAACTGGCATAGTCCGGCGTGCTTTTTCCAAGATATGCCCTCTGCCAGTCGAATAGAAGAAAGATTGGAAGGCTAAGCGCTTCCAAGGCCGGGAGTATGTTCGAGCTGCATTTCACCTCCGCCTCCTTTGGCAGTCATCGACGACGTGTTCTCCTGTTATTTTCCTTTATATTTAAATTTTCTACAGTCATTTGTTTTAGTTCGTTCTTTTTACATGTCAAAATTTTTCACGCAACGCAATACATATAATGTAACATTTTCGCTTTAAATATATTATTAAATACGCATAAGAAGATTAATAATATTTTATTTCAACACAATACGCAACAAATATTTTTTCAAAGATTTTTGACATAATTGGCAAAAGGGAGATAGGCCTATAAGACGTTGCTTCATTTACTGGTTTTCCAGGTTTAGCTATCATTATGACCTCGGCTACTTTCCACAAATCAGGAACGTATTGTAGTCGAAATGCAGCATTAATAATAGTTGTTAGTTTTACTACGGCTTTTCGAGGAAGATTATGCATAACGGCTCCAGTATTAAGGTCAAATCCGGGAGCTTTCTTTTGGTTAATGTTAAATTTTATTACACGCAATACTTCTTTTGGTGTTGTCGGTTTTATGTTATATTCTACTTGCTCATTACAAAAGCCCATATCGCTAAGCTGATCACCTTCATTAGGCTGAAATATTTTTTCGAGATGAGAAGCAAACCTATTAGCTTTTTGAATGTCATCTTTTGCCCATTTACCATTAAGATCCCTTATAGAAGGAATTTGTGTGATTGGACGTTTCATTGTTCTTGTTGCTTTCCACAGTAAGTAGTTTGTATTGCGGTCATTAGTTAATCTATTAAGGTAGGTGTTCGTGAGGCTATCATGAAATTTCAAAATTTTACGTTTAAGGAGTTTAGTTAAGTTATTCAACACTTTTTTGTCTTTTGGGTACCTGGATTGTTGCCATTTTTTTCTTTGCCTTCTTTTTTCTTTCATGAGGTCCAATATTTCCTTCGGATAAGTTGTGCGTTTCTCTCTCACACTGATCTCAGGTGTATGCTTCCAGGCAATTTGCTGTATAGTTTTTATGAATATTTCAACTTCTTTGTCTATTTGTTCTGTGGTTTTTAATGAAACTTTAAGATTTATGCTATTTCCGAGGTCTCTTTTGAAACTTTCCCAATCGGTGTGTTTGTTTACTAATGTTGGTGGTTTAATTTTGTACTTAGCACAGTCATTTATGGTCAGAAAGATAGGTGAATGGTCTGAGCTCATATCGTATGAACCTTCAATGTGCATATGATTTTCGGACAAATTTCGGTCTGTTGGCCAATAAGTTAGTTGACCTGTTGAGATTACCTCACATTTTTTTTAATGGCTTTAAAGAGTTCTCTTCCTTTACTAGTCGTTAATCGGGACCCCCAATAAGTGTTCTTGGCGTTGAAGTCTCCTCCTACGATGAACCTATGGTCTAATTTATTTAATAATCTAATATATTGATCTTTTTTGATGGAGTATCTAGGCGGACAATAAATTGCAGCTACAGAAATAGTATAGTGCTTGGTTTGAATACTAACTGCCACGCATTGAATATCACATTCTTGCTGTTTAAACTGCTCAAAATGGCTTATGTTTTCATTGATAATGATAGCACTTCCACCTCTGGCACAGTTGTCGGGATGGATTGCGTGATAAATAGCATAGCATTTAAAGTTAATATAAGAATGTCTGGTGAAATGTGTTTCAGAG
Organism: Pyrgus malvae; assembly: GCA_911387765.1. Taxonomy (NCBI): domain Eukaryota; kingdom Metazoa; phylum Arthropoda; class Insecta; order Lepidoptera; family Hesperiidae; genus Pyrgus; species Pyrgus malvae. The sequence continues at coordinate 24,669,564 of OU426953.1, forward strand.
ATCAGGCATATGTCAATGTTTATTGTGGTTAGGACTACTTGTAGTTCTTGCTGATGTTGTAGCAGCCCATTCGAGTTCCATGTCATAATTTTTAGAGGACGATCCATATTGTTTATCCCGACTTACCTTGAGTGTATTTTTCTAGTTTATTTAGGCGCTCGTTAAAGGAACCCATTAATTTAAGGATTTTATCTAATTTTTCTTCGGAAGCGTTTGAGCTGGATTTTGCACTTGCCTTACCTGCGCGTAGGTTTGGCTATTGGTGACCTGCTTAGAAACTGGCACAGTCGTATTAGTTTTAGGGCAAGACGGCTTTTTGGGTTCAGAGATTCTGTCCTGTTTTAAGTCTGTGGTTTTACTTTTCTTCACATTTCTGTTTTTGATCGATTGCATTTCTTTTGCAACCATGCATCCTCTATAGTTTGCTGGGTGAGCTTCTCCACAGTGGATGCACTTTGCTTTAGAGTCTGCTGGCTTTTGGCACTCAGATGTCAAATGTTTTCCTGTGCATTTGACACATCTGGGTTCTCTGGAACAATATTTCTGCGTATGGCCATACGCTTGACATCTCTTGCATTGCGGTGTGAGCTTCGAAGTTCTTAAAGGTTGGATTTCTACTCTACATCCTAAAATTGACTTGATATTATATATTTTATTTATGTCCTCTTCATTTTTAAAGGTGAGCATGAACATATTGAGCGGCTCTTTAGTTCTCCAGCTTAACTTGTTTACGGCTTCCATGATCATAAAGCCTATATCTAACAGGTCTTCTACAATTCTGCGCGGGTCACAAGTGTGATGCAATTTTTTCACTATTACTCTAATTGGCCTCTCACGTTTATTTTCATATGAGTGCCATAGCATGTTCCTCTCTCTAAGAGTATTTGTTACGGTTCTATGGGCATCGTAACTGACTGTATTAATTTTTATGGTTTGTCTACTTACCATTTTTATGGTAAAAGTTTCTCCTGATACATGTTGTTTCAGAAAGTCATAGAAATTCTGGTAGTTATCAATCCCATCTACAACAATGGGTGGAGGCTGGGGCACTTTTTTTGTTTTTATTTTGGCATGACTCGGTTCCGTAGTGGGAGTCTCTTCGTCTGTCAGAGTGGGTGATGTTTGTAATTTCCGCTTCTTCCGTGATTTTTGTCGGATCCACTCGGTTTCTTTTGCTAGTTCCTCCTCATCCGTAGTGTACTCGACCGGTTGAGAGGATTATTTTTCTTTAGGTATTTTCTCACTATCCATTGTGCTTATTTTCTGTTTACATTCAGCAAGCTGTTGCTGAAGCTCAGTTATTTGTTGTTTCAAGTCATTTATGATGACTTGCAAGTTTTGTCGCTCAGATTTTTCGGTGAGGTACGCATCATAAAGCATGCGTTCTGTTTCGGTTTTTATTTTAATGGGAGATTGCTTTGCCATGATTACGTCACCTTAATATCATAACACTATTGTCTAACTCCAATCACACACTATGCACTTTATCTAGGTCATTGCAACGCGCGATCGGCCGGCAGCGCAGCAACAATGTTTTGATTAGTCGCGGGCGACACAACTGATCTATACGGAAATCAGATGATCACTGAGAGTAGTGTAAATTAAAAGAATAATATAAAGGTACTGCTAATTCAGAAGAATATAATAAATATAATAGAAATTTCTTCCAGAAGACCTGTGACTGGAGAACTGGATCTCAGTGGATCGGTGTGTGTATAAATATGTATTATATAAATAATATACTAAATACTTATATAAAACAGTATATATACAATAAATACAATATATATTATTATAAGTACATTAATAATGTGTCATTCTGCGTCAAAGAAACATAATATTCTTTGACACGAGCGACGCTTGAACAAGGACAAAGTTTTGATTTCACGAATATTAGGCGGTAGTGAAATTTTATGCGCGTTACCTTGCTTTGTGCGTTCACGTTAAACCATTGCCAAGTCTGTGCTTTAAACCATCGGTTCCGTTTATTATCGATAAATAGTCCTTGCTTGAAGTTGCGTGGCCATGGATTGCGGCAACCACTTAACATCACGAGGATTGCTCTCTTGTCGGTAACTCCAAGTAAATAATAGAAACTGCCTGAATAGATTGTTTTTCTTCCATAATTAAAGGAAAACCATATAAGTGGTACCTCTACTATCCTTAAAGCATCAAGGTATGACACCCGTCAGAGGAGTGGCCTTTACGGGCGAACCCCTCATCCCAACGTCCATGCACAATGTGCCTTCTAGTTATACAACTATTGTGTCAGTGTGTGTCGGTGTCAGTGTTGACGGTGCATAGAAAATGACGTTGTTAATTGAAATTGACATATTTAGAAAGGTATGCGTCTGTAGCGATGAAAGAATATTTGTGAATGTGTGACAAAATTAAAATATGTGCGTTCTTTCTCCGCACCAGATTTGGCACAAAAATTATGTATCGAAGCGAGGCGCTATGCCATCTCTACTGAAGGGTGAGTCAGTAACTTTGATGCTCTAAGCATTTCGCAAAGTCAACATCGCTACATCCTCTCGTGAAGTTTGTAAAAGTAAATTGACATATAGCGATCATCAGCCTATGGATTAGCATCGTAACTGCAAACAACTTCAGACGAGAATTAGTCCTTGCTTGAAGTTGCGTGTCCATGGATTGCGGCAACCATTTAACATCACAAGGCTTGCTTTCTTGTCGGTGACTCCAAGTAAATAATAAAAAAACTGCCTGAATAGATGAATGTTTTTCTTCCATAATTAAAGGTAAACCATATAAGTGTGCCCCTACGTGTACCTCTACTAACTTAATTGTTTCTAACTATTGAATTTGCACAAAAATATGGACCATACATTTTATAATACCTATTCACTGAACTTGATAAAAAGAATTATGCCAGTAGATCTAGGTAAGAGCTTATTAAACAAGCTTTACTGAGAACGTGCACAAAGGACTGCAGAAGTGTAGAACAAGCCGCAACAAGCGCAATGGGAATGCAACGAGTCAATTACTAAACTGTTTATTATTTACTGAAAACTAACTAACTAGCTAGCTATGATGCCATTTTTAGCCATGCCACTTGCCTAGAACCCTGTTTCGATATAATAGTATCTTTTTTTGGTATCGGGGGGGGGGGGGGATCTTCAAAAGGTACCCCGCATGTTGTGAGGGGATACCGCGTTATGTGGGATTTGACCGCACTAAAACCGGGAGGATTCCGATATCTCCAGTGGAACGCACCGGTGTCCTCCACGCGCGGCGCCCCAGAACGGGCTCATCTTTGGGAGAGCAGATGTGCTCTCCCTGCACCTTTCGATGCTTACGGCGACCGGCCACACACATGCACAAACCGCCGTCCTACCCGGGGCTGCTGGCTGGACGGATCGAGCTCCCACTCTCACCGCCCACAACCCCAGAAGCCCCCTTTTAGTCGCCTTTTATGATCAGGCAGGGGATACCGTAGCTCTATTCTTAATCTCGAAGCTACAGGGACTTCGAGTTAATAGTACCTAGGACCACTGACTCGGTACTATGACGTGTGACCAGTGACCATTTTAATGCACCATAAAAGTCATCACGTAAAATTATTAATTCTAATACAATTATAATAAACGATTCGTTTGACGTTGCATAAGCACGGTTATTAAAACAGTAATTTTCTGAAATTACACACATAATTTTATCATCTGTACATATCAAATAGTAAAGGACTCTACCCTTCTTAATTTATTCATAACTCTCAAGAGAACCATCTATTATTTCCATAGCTCGGGCTACATTTAAAACGACATCCACTTCTAAAACTTTATGTATGTAGCAATTTAGTTTCGTTTTTGAGAACCAGAGATTTAGTAATTACTGCAGTAAGAGTCGGTTGTACATCCATGTTAGCTATCGTTGTCACCGGCGCTAACTTTTTTTTACCTTACCGAATCTTTATCCAACAATTTGGCTGCAACCCTTTTTGCGTCCCACTGCTGGGCATGGGTCTCTCCCCCTTATTGGGGAGGCCTGGAGCTTACTCCACCACGCTGCTCCAATGCGGGTTGGTGGAGATGCGAGTTAGTGGCCAACCCGCTGTCGGATGTTTTCAAACCGCCCATAAGGCCTCCGACAAGGTTTAACGACTGTTATCTATAGTTAACAACCGGGAACGACGGCTTAACGTGCCCTCCGAAACACGGAAACGCGCATGAAATTTTTTGCCACTAGCGGTCACCCATCTCACACCCGACCGCGCAAGCCGTTTGGCTTAGCTGCATAGACCGCTTGCGTTCTACGCTAGCCGCCGAGCCATGCGCGCTTCTGACTGCTTATCCAACAATTTACCGAATGTCAATTAGCGTGTGGCATTGAAAATGCCTTTTTACCCTTTTTCAAAAGTATTTCTGGCAATGGGTGCCATGTCCAATAATTGACCAGTAATACTACCGGTTGTTTGAGAGAGTTAGAGTTTTTTATGAGATATATTTTTGTACTAGCAATATTAATTAGCGTCTTAAATGTCGTAGGAACTATCAATTCTGTCACCAATATCAATGTCTCCGATTCAGACTATTTCTAGTCTAACTTGACGTTGACCGATCGGATTCTTAAGATTAAATTTTAGTCGAAACATAACGAGTATTAGTTGGTTTAATAACCCTCGTTATGTTTTGGGCAGTTGAATTAGGTGTTATGAATGCATGTGGGAGATCATTGGTAAAGAAAACCAAAAGTGAGTGAGAAAAATACATAATACTTTATGCTCGCTCAAAATTATATTAAGAATGTTTGGTTCCGTCCAGTAAGCTCCATGCCCCTTTTATAAGGTTTGGCTGCTATGGAATGAATGTTTATTTGAATTCTTCCTTCAAATTAATACCTTCAAATAACAAAAAATATTTAAAGTGCTGCGGGTATCTAAAGATATTTTTTGACAATTTAAAATTACAAGTTATGTTCTCTCGCATGCAATTGGTGCAAAGTTTTGTGTCTTGCGATGGTTACATTAACTTTAACTTTAACCTTACCACGTGATCTGCAACCCGCCCTAAGAGACTTCCCGTTTTACTGAAATTTTAAGCCCAGTAGGTTAACATCATTTGCCTTTGAAGCTTTAAAAATTACTTTTCAACCTAAATGTTAGCTTCCTTTTGGTATCTTTAAAGAGCTTACATTTTTCTGTACCTGTACACTCCTTGGTTATACTTTTGAGAAGACTTTTAGGAAGTTTTTGAGCAAAGGTATAATTATAAAGCTATCGGAGCTTTTTTTAAGTTATAATCACGCTTGCTAAGTGGACATTCACACACAAGCTCAACCTCAAGCAACCCTGAGTCATAGTGAAGGTCGTATGCAGTTGCGCTGTTACTCCGAAGGCTCATGGAAGTATGGTCGGCAACCGAACGTTTCCATCAAGACACTATAGAATTGTTTCAGGATAATTAGCGCAGCAGTGTTATTTCCCCGGTAGAACTATGGAAGTTCTACAATCTGTTTCGCAATTGAACACTTTCTATTTTTACGGGGATATAATATAACATTAAAATAAAATAGAGAGGTCACACGGATCTCATTGGGTCAGAGTAAGGGTTCTCAGCGCGACCTATCACGCCAGCGGCCAGATCGAACATGCCTCGACTTTTTATCTGCGTCGTCTGTTTTCTCACGAGTTGCGAAATAAATGAGGATCGGAAAAACAATTATAAGATTTAATGCTAACATTTATTATGTTTGTGTACATCCCTATACACAACTTTACTATTTTCCCTATACTATAATACTTTTGTCTACGCCTTTTTAGGGTTCCGTACACGAATTGTACCAACGGGACCCTATTACTAAGCCTCCGCTGTGCGTCCGTCTGTCTGTCCGTCTGTCTGTCATCAAGCTGTATCTCAAGAAAGAAAGAAAAGAAAAGAAAAGAAAAAATATTTATTTCATATTAGGAATACAAAATATTTGCTTAATGAATGTCATTTTTTCCCGGTCATCGCCTTTAAGTGCCCGTTTGGGCTATATGTTGAGCTGAGAGAAAAAAGGCGGCGGAAAAAAACTCCCAGCACCCTTTTAAAAAAAAATACTTAATAATATATTTGAGATAACAGAATGGCTATGGGTTGATAATGGTCACACGTGACAGCTGATCGTGTGAGACACATGATGACACACTCATGAACCGTGATGGCTAGACATTAGAAATTTTTACAGATGATGTATTTCTGTTGCCACTGTAACAACAAATACTAAAAATAGAATAAAATGATTATTTAAGAGCGCTTCCATACAAAAAAACGTGATTTTTATAGATAATGGTACGGAACCCTTCGTGCGTGAGTCCGGCTCACACTTGGCCGGTCATTTTAATAGCGGAGAAATATTCAAAAAATACCTAGATTTAGTAGAAGTTGTAGAAACTGATAAAAGATATCTGAGATCTGAACGAATGCTCTCTTTTAGTCACCTCATGCGCCAAGCTTAGTGGTACACTAAGCTTGTATTTTGACCAGAATGCCTATTCGGGTACGCATCCTTACGGATTTGGAATCTTTTCACATCTTCAGAATGATTATTAGCCTAATCAGATCGTTTTATATTTCACTCATTTATAAGATAGCGTAGTCATTGATGACATATAGCTACTGAATTAATAAAATTGCTAAAATTATATCCAAAAATGCATATCCTCTCCTGCCTTTTTTTACTAATACCTTTATCTGCATTTCTACACTCGTAAATTTCAGTTACAATTCAAGACGGATAAGAAATAGAAATAATAATTTTAACTTTTTACCAAAACGATACGTATAACGAACAAAAGAAATCATAAGAACCGACACTGTGCAATATTTCGGTAATCGAATTTCCTTCGCCCTGGGAGTATATGCTAACAAGTTTTCTGAAAATGTTCATATACCGTGCCGTTTTCTCGTGACATTGCGGGGCAGAGCAATGTCATGACCCGAAGCAGATATACCTAAGATAGACAACAGAATACTTCGTTTGTTCGTATTGTCTTTACCATCACTGAAAATTGGATACAAATAAATTATTCATCAGTTCTACCATCCATTCATTTATTAGTTCATTCATTCACAAGGGTGGTCACATAATTGTAGGTCTGCTATGAATGTAAGCTATACAAGTAAATTCACTTGGATGGCAGCGGTTTTTTAGCAGTTTCTGAACCAGCTTCGCGGAGTAAGTGAAATTATTTTAAATTTTTTATTTTTCCTGAGTGTTTAATTCAAATGCTTTTATGTAAAATATTCTGAAAACTTAGCTTCATTCGCGGTTCAGTCCTCTTCAGTAAAAAAACAATAGATAATATTCCAGACTTGTAATTTCCGACAAGAAGGCTGTTCGTCCCGATATGTGCCTATAGAACTTTTGGCAGTCTGGTCAAGAGTAAAAAGTACAGAAATTGCGTAATGGATTTTCAGTACTCAGCACATAAAATACTCTATAAGTCTAAAATGGAAGTGTAAAATAGTAACTAACTTTATTACTACTTGAAAATAGCGTATCGCAACCAGAAATCTAATCTAATTTAGTACTTACTCTCAGACTAATAAATATTGCTCACACTACAGGGTAGGAATACCCAAACTGATTCCTGAAAACAGGACCTCCCGAGATTTACTGCTCTTGAATATTAGATCCTATTCAATCCGACGGTCACGAACGTACGAGGACAGTCTCCAGATACTTCTCCAGTTTTATATTGCCTGCGATCTGTACTCAATAAAATAGTACCTACTCGCGACTCTAGATTTATTGTCTGACTAAGATTAAGAGAAGTATACCTAAGAAATATATATATATATATATATATATATGAATATATATAAGGAACTGATGCCCGTTTTCACTAACAACGAACAAGGGAACGCCTTAATAAGTAACTCCTAATTTAGGGTTATGCTTAGCATAAAGTTCCGTTTCACCAATCGATGTATGATCTTCGAGAGAGATCCAACTCGGTTGAGTTGCGTTCGGGAAATTACAAAGTGTCTTTTCGTGTAGAATACGAGTACTTCTGTGCCTGAAGTCGAAATTTTTCGAGCAGTGTGCGTTGCCAGTAGGGAATGCAATCCCGATCCCGCGGGATCCCGATCTCGCGAGATCTCGTGTAATTTTTCGGGATCAATCCCGACGCATCATATGACGAGATCCCGTTCGAGATTGACGGGATTGGGAGGCAGTGATCAGCGACGCAACACACAACCACTCGGGGCGCAAGCGGCGGCCGGCGCGCTGACTGACGGCCGGCCGCTAGAAAACTGTTCCGACTATTTCCGAATATTAGCGACAGGTGACGAGTGGGACAGATAATATAGAACCGTGTCGAGTACTGTCGAGTATTGTCGAGTAAGTGAGAAAGAAGTATATGCGCGCGCAGAGGCAGTCATTTGTTTGTTTACGTTCGTCATTGTTTTAGTTGTGCAGCTGTAGTGATTATTTTTTCTTTAATTACGCATTTTTTATTGTTTATGTGAGTTAAATAAACAAAACTATCTAAAAGTCCTTTTGCACGTATATCCACGTCCACGAGCTTAGACAAATTAGAATCTACCATTACAAAAGAAATGGATTTGTTTGAGTGTGGAGGAACAAGGGGGCGATTTTTGCAGTTTGCATATAATTGCTTCGCCACGCTGTTGCCAACCAGCGTTGAGTCAGAGAGGGCATTCTCAGCAGCGGGGTACATTGCAACGGACATTAGATGCCGTTTAGCAGATGAAACTATTAATACCCTTTGTTTTTTAAGGAGTCATTTTCAAAATCACTCTTTTTCCTAATTTCCTTGAAATAAGCTTATTGTTTTGGGTACCTAATTTACCTACGTTAATTTCCTTACAACCTGATTATTATTTAGTTGGTAAGATTAAAGAATAAAGGTTTTTATTTTCTTTCGAGTAATATGTTATTTTAGTTAACCTCACTATCACAAACAAGCAGTTATTAGCTTTTTCAGTAATCTGAATTCAACATTTTTTTTTTAAATTAGACGGGATCCCGAAAATTCCGGGATCCCGCGGGATTGATATTTCTAATCCCGCGGGATCCCGAATTTGCAATCTCGAGTCGGGATTGCATTCCCTAGTTGCCAGTGATGATCTACGGCACTGAGACATGGTATTTTACTGTTAGCCTTTTCCATAAGCTCAAGGTCGCTCAGCGACCGATGGAGGGAGCTATGCTGGGTATTTCTCTACGCGACAGAACCCAACACGATGAAATTCGTAGACGAACGAAAGTTACTAACATAGCTCTCAAAATTTGCACGTTTAAGTGGCAATGGGCAGGCCATATAGTTAGGAGAACCGACAACCAATGTGGATAAAAGTTCTCGAATTGCGACCATGTCTTGGCAAAAGGAGTACAGGCCAACCAGGTGGACTGATGACCTAAAGAAGACAGCGGGAAGCCGCTGGATTCAGAAGGCGCAGGACCGGGAGGAAGTGGCGAACGTTAGGGGAGGCCTACGTCCAGCAGTGGACTACGAAAGGCTGAAAAGAAGAATCGATGTATAATAGGTTGGTCCTATCTTATGAGTAGCCTAGTTTGAAAGTTGTCCATGGTTTTGTTTGTCAATCTAATTTTTTCAATTATCAATTTGATGGACTGTCACAAACATATGTCCACCAGATGGCGTAGTGCTTAGGTGCCCCTAAATTGACATCAGTTTAGGTTATGCCTAACGTCGTTATTCGTGACTTAAGGGTTAGTGAAACGTGTTTTTCCCCTAGGCAACTCCTTAATATTTAGGCATCTGATTTAGGCATATCCTATGGTTTGTGAAAATGGGTGTTAAAGTCGTTCAAAGAACGTGCTCTCACTTAAGATCTGTCATCACAGCGCATAATTAATTAGTAAATGGAAGCCATCCCTCAACTAGTCTCCTAACGCAGTTGAAATAGAAGAAGTAGAGCAAACGAATTTCTTAGGGGTTTCCTTAGATACCCACTTAAATTGGAAAAGTCATATTGATAAAATTAATAATAAAATATCAGCTAATTGTTATGCTCTTTCAGTATTAGTAGATGCTTCAACTCTTGAAGTAGCTAAAAGTTTTTACTATGCTAATATTTACCCCCTTCTAACATATGGTATTATATACTGGGGAAATTCTGTTAATGTCAGTAGAACATTTATATTGCAAAAACGTAGTCTCAGAATATTGTATGGTAAAGCGGGTGACGAATCTATTCGCTCACTATTTTCAGAAAAGCAATTCCTTACATTAACTGGAATATATATATAAGAGATTTGTACTTTCCTTTTTCATAATAAAAACTTGTTTGAAAAGCAAATAAATATGCGCATAAGAGATGTGCCCACGAGACTAAAAGATATTGACGCTTTGTATTTACCTCGAGTAAAATGTCAGATTTTCAGAAATAGTACATACATATTTGCTATTAGAATATATAATAAAACATTATAAAATAAGTGTAACTCTAAACAATGCCTGAGAGTTTTTTTTCCGCCGGCTTTTTTTCTCTCATTGACCCAGCGGTGGGTAGGCATCAAAAGCCGATGATCCGTTAAGATTATTCTTATCGGATCTTAAAACAAAATATTTTTTAGTTAATTTTAATTAATAATATTGTATGCCAGAACATGGTACACTGTTTAAAACTCCAATTATAATTTTAAACATCTTATTTTATGTCTGTAAACAGTCAACAATAAAGTATTTTCATTTCATTTCATTTCATTTCAACACGTCTTCCGAGTGTGTGTGCTGTGTGTTGTGTACCTTGACTACGATATTGTTTATGCTGCACCACTAAAACAAATTGTCAAATATTTTTCAATAATTCCACTAAGGATTTTATGAGAGCGGTTTTAATAATTTAAGAACTAATAAAATACGGGCATTAAACAACGCGCGTAATCTGGGTAAGCTTGTGAAAAATATAAATGCGATTTAGAGGGTACGGCGATGCTCGTTGTTGTTAGCAAATAGGAGTTGGCCTTTTGGGTGGTTTTAAAATATCCGACAACGGATTGACCATAATCCAGTAGCCCCACCTAAGCACTGTATATTCATTATTAAATTCAAGATATAACAATGGCTGCAACCCTTTTTGCGTCCCACTGTTGGGCACGGGTCTCTCACCATTATTGAGGAGGCCTGGAGCTTACTCCACCACGCTGCTTCAATGCGGGTTGGTTGAGATGCGGGTTAGTGGCCAACCCGCTTTCGGATGTTTTCAAACCGCCCATAAGGCCTCCGACAAGGTTTAACGACTGTTCTCTATCGACAACCGGGACCGACGGCTTAACGTGCCCTCCGAAGCACGGAAACGCGCATGAAATTTTTTGCCACTAGCGGTCACCCATCTCACACCCGACCGCGCCCGTTTTGCTTAGTTGCATAGATCGTTAGCGTTCTACGCTAACCGCCGGGCCATGCGCGCTTCATATATATAACGATAAATAATAATAATAAATAAACGTTACACACTCATAGCCCTACAGTAAGGTAATTAATACCCTGTGTCGTGAGTGCAATGGACACATACAAAGACTGGAACACAAACACCCAGACCGAGAACAGAATTTTAAACTCATCATTCAAATTTCTGTTTCACCGGGAATCTAACCCGGGACCCCTCGATTGGCAGTCCGGCATGGAAACCAATGCGCCACGCGGGTCGTCAATATAACCCTAACTAACCACATTAGATGCCCTCCAGTTAAAAGGTCTAAATCTCTACTTTATCAACTGTTCGTAGTCCCTTCCTCTATTCACTCGGAAAGGAAATTGCAATAATTCCTCAATTCACTCCTACTTGTATATCGCTGCGTAGATCTCTCGGCGACAGGCGACGAGACAGGAAACAAGACTCATGTCATGAGCACACGATAAATGTACATATAACGATCGACGGGAAAAGGGATCTCTTAATCAATTAAAAATTCTAAATGTGTGTAACCCTACTAATATTATAAATTTGGAAGTAACTCTATCTGTCTGTCTGTCTGCTACGCTTTCCCGCTTAAACTACTGAACCAATTTTAATGAAATTTGGAACACAGATAGAGTGGATCTTGGTAAAGAACATAGGATGGTTTTTATCTTACGGGAACTTATAAAACGGGTCCACGCGGGCGAAGCTGCTGACGGAAGACTAGTATTGTAATAAAATAATCATAATGATCATACAAAGTTATCATTAACATGTAATAAAATATCCAAAAATTTTTACTGTTTGTTTGTTTGAATAGGCTCCGAATTAGAATCCTTCAGTATCCCTAATGAACAGAGGTTATAGAATATTTTGAAAACAGTTAGAGATCCGTATTAAAATTTCGATTATGTAACCCAAGTCTGCGATACCATACCAGGGAACCGAACCCGAGACCCTAGGGTAACCATTACGCTACACGGGTCAAATAAAAAGGATAAAATAGTGGACATTTTTAATGTGATCTATACATATAACGGACCTGGAGCACAGCACAGCACACTGACCATATCAATATCGGTAGAACACGCTCATTGGCTCATATTTTTAACATTACTAAAATTATTGAAATTCTAACAGGTCATATATTATAACTATTACATTATTAGAGTAAATTAACCACAAAATATAAATGTAATTAAATTATATTTTCCTTATTTGCATTTTTTATGTAATTAATTATAATGAATGAGTTTACAAAGACCTCTAACTTTTATTTTTTTGGTATCGGGGGGGGGGGACCTTCAAAAGGTACCCGGCACCTTGGGAGAGGATACCGGGTTATGTGGGATTTGACCGCACCCCCTCGGTGGCCTGCCTCTGCGTTTGGGGAGGACTCCGGGATCTCCAGTGAAACGCACCGGTGTCCTCCACGCGCGGTGCCCAGAATAGGCCCATCTTCGGGAGAGCAGATGTGCTCTCCTGCACCTTCCGATGCGGCACGCAGCTACGCACACTCCGCCGTCCTTCCCGGGGCTGCTGGCTGAGCGATGGGAGCTCGCCCACTCACACCGTCCATAACCTCGGAAGCCCCCTTTTAGTCGCCTCTTACGATCAGGCAGGGGATACCATAGCTCTATTCTTAATTCCGAAGCTACAGGGACTACAAAGACATCTAAGTAACGGAATGAACCTCAACTACATTAAGTGTCCTTCAATTAAGTACATGTAGATCTCCAAACCGCTGGCATTCTCTCCCCCTATTTCACACGTGGGAAGGAAATAGCAATCATTTCCCGTGTATATAATTTTATCTTTGTGTTGATCTTCCACGGGCGACAGGAACGACGACACAGGAAACGAGGATCTTGAATACACTGCAACAAAGGAGGAACTGTGTCATTTGTCGCCATTAAATACCTTTACTAAATTTATCTTTGTGTTGATCTTCCACGAGCGACAGGCACGACGACACAGGAAATGAGGATCTTGAATACACTGCAACAAAGGAGGAACTATGTCATTTGTCGCCATTAAATACCTATACTAATTTTATCTTTGTGTTGATCTTCCACGAGCGACAGGCCCGACGACACAGGAAATGAGGATCTTGAATACACTGCAACAAAGGAGGAACTATGTCATTTGTCGCCATTGAATACCTATAATAATTTTAACTTTGTGTTGATCTTCCACGAGCTACATGCACGAAGACACAGGAAACAAGGATCTTGAATACACTGCAACAAAGGAGGAACTATGTCATTTGTCGCCATTGAATACCTATAATAATTTTAACTTTGTGTTGATCTTCCACGAGTGACAGGCACGACGACACAGGAAACGAGGATCTTGAATACACTGCAACAAAGTAGGAACTATGTCATTTGTCGCCATAAAATACCTATACCAATATGGTGTATTATGGAGCGTATAACTTTCGACCGGGACCGTTGAGCGGTGGCACCCTTTTCTGTCTGAAAACTGAGGAAACATCGGATTCGGTCGCAACTTATTACAGTACAATTTATTGTTTTCGATGGAAAACATGTGGTTGCCTCGTGTAGGATTTCAGGTAGCGGATGTAGGATTTCAGTTTGGGAGGCTTGATTTTTCTTCTTATTATTATTTCTTCTTACTTTATTATTATTCATTCTTACTATTGTTTAATATATTTACAGTACCTGTTTATTGTTTAATGCACCCTACCCTCTAATTTCGAATTGTCTATTTCCTTCTCGGTTGTCTGGAAGAGATTGCTGTTTGTAGCAATAAGACCGCCTTTTGCTTTCGTTTTATGTATCTATGTAATGTATGTTTTCCTTGTATTGGTGTGCAATAAAGAGTTTGTATTGTATTGTATTTTTCGTCAACGGAGAGCACGTGGGGGGGTGTCTGGCTTTGTTTTTGTAAAATAATGGTTTCATTTTAGTTTGATGGGGGGGGGCTTGATTTTACTAACTTGAAACATTGTTGCTTTGCCCTAACCTGCATAGAAGCTTCATGTTGGTATTTTCTAGTAATGCTTTTCAAACTGTGGGGAGAGCCAGAATCTACCAGTGGAATCCAAAAAGCTGTCAATCTATATACACACGTACTCGTATATTTAAAAAAAAGCATGTCGATGTTTCTTTTTAATTTATTTGGTTAGCAAACTATTACAATATTTTATAGTGTTTGTTACCATACTCATCCGAAACGGCTGAACCGATTTTGATGAAATTTTATATTTACACTAGGTAGGTCTGAGAATAGGGATCTGGTGTCCCACCCCAAACATTTAAACGCGGTACGGAGTTCAAATATAATATTTGATCGTCAAAATTAATGGCGAGCACCTGTAAGCTTTTCAACGCTTCCGGTCCGTTATCCGCTGCACGCTACACGTGTGAGAGCGGAAATGGAAATAATTTCCCGAGTTACGTTCACGGCTGCTGCTAAAGGCCATGGCAAACGATTGATTTTGGAAATTTAACAAGATTTTTTGGACAAATAGCTTTTTAAGTTTTATAGCTATTTAACTTTTAACCTTATTTAGTTTCTGTAATCGGTGCTTCTTAGTTACCTTTCAGATTTAATCGGGACGAAATAAGGCTTGAACTATAATGGTTCGACAGGAGAAGTACCACCGCTGCGCCCACTTCTACCGTGAAGCAATTGTTTAGTAAATTAATTGATAATTAATAATATTCAAATTAATTACATTAATTAATATTTAACGCTTCACACTCATAGCCCAACATTACGGTAGGTACACCCTGTGTCATGGATACATACAAAGGCAGAAACACAAACACCCAGACCGAGAATAGAAATTTAAACTCATCATTCAAATTTCTGACTCGCCGGGAATCGAACCCGGGACCGGTATGGTAACCATTATGCCATGCGGGTCGTCAGGTGGAAAGATGTAATTGCTACAATGAGTAGTACTACGGTAAATTAAAATGGCCCGTGACACTACCGGCGCGAAGCAGTAGTGCCTTCAAAACAACTCAAACAACTTCAAAAAAACTTAAACATTCGTATAGTTTCAAATATCATTTTTTTTTATATTATGGTTTGAATTACTGAAGATGAATAATTATGAATATAAATAATGTTTAATTTACTAAGTTGCTTTCAAACTAGCAAAAACGCTGTGATGGAATTAAATTTCTAGTCGCCTATTTCATAAAGAAAACAACGTTACTATTTATCAAAGTATTCGTCTAATTTACTCTAAATAAAGAAAATCAGTTTTTTAAATAACTAAAAAGAAAAAAAAGTCTTACTGACTTACGCCGGCCTCCTTAATGAAACGGAAATTATAGTCAAATGCTAAAGGAAGTTGATAAATTCGTCGCTTTTTTCCCGTTCTGATATTTACTAACGAATTGACTCATCCAATCAGAACAGGCCCTGGGGACTCTATTGCAAACAGTACCCCGATTTTTGAATTCAATTCTATAATGCCACTCAAGAATTGGTATTCTTTGAAACAAAAATACTTCATTTTAAATATTTCAGTTCAGTAACGATAGAATGTTCTTTTCTTCGCCAACGTATTGGGCAACGTATTGTAACTCTAAATTATGAAAAGAGACCCGTGCCCATAAGTGGGGCGCAAAAAGGCTGTAGAGAGTCAACCCACAACAGACTGAAGACCGAAACACTAATAATACTAGTAATATAGTATGTTATACATTTGTTGTATTTTCATTTTCTTTGAGGACTTGTACCTACCAATATTCCGTTTAAAAATTAAGACATCCCTTCTTACTGTAATTTAAGTTTGAGACGTTTGGGAGACAACTGTCCAATAAAAATTTCACACATATAACCCGTCTACGATTTTTTTACTTTTATTGTATTTGAAAAAAGAACGAAATATTCTATTCATTTTTACTTTCATATTTGAAATTGAAACGATAGAAATACTTACAAATTAAGTTTCGATGATAACAAATAGCATCAAAACAAAGTCAAGTAGAGTCACCGGGACATAGTCCCTGTAGCTTCGGGATTATGAATAGAGCTACGGTATCCCCTGCCTGATCGTAAGAGGCGACTAAAAGGGGGCTTCCGGGGCTGCGGGCGGTGAGAGTGGGAGCTCGACCCGTCCAGCCAGCAGCCCCGGGAAAGACGGCGGTGTGTGCGTGGCTGCATGCCGCCGTAAGCATCTGAAGGTGCAGGAGATCACATCTGCTCTCCCAAAGATGGGCCCGTTCCAGGGTGTCGCGTATGGAGGACACCGGTGCGTTCCGTGGCAGATCCCGGAGTCCTCCCCAAACGCAGAGGAAGGCCACCGAGGGGGTTTTAGTGAGGTTCAAATCCCACATAACCCGGTGTCCTCTCCCAAGGTGCTGGGTACCTTTTGAAGGTTTGCCCCCGATACCAAAAAAAAAGGGTCACCGGGACGATTGTTTCAAATAAATTAATCGATATGATGAGTCATAGAAGTGTCCAAGACTTGTAGAAAGATAAGCTAACTAGGTTTGTGTGTTATCTCGATGTGATGGAATTTCTAGACAGTGCTCTAAATGTGTCGCTAATTAACTATGTATATAACAATAATGTTAACAATAATTTAAGCGCGCATGGCCCTGCAGTTAGCGTAGAACGCAAACGATCTATGCGACCAAGCCAAACGGGCGCGGTCGGGTGTGAGATAGGTGACCGCTAGTGACAAAAAATTTCATGCGCGTTTCCGTGCTTCGGAGGGCACGTTAAGCCGTCGGTCCCGGATGTTGTCGATAGATAACAGTCTTAACGACTGTTATCGACCTTGTCGGATGCCTTATGAGCGGTTAAAAAACATCCGACAGCGAGTTGGCCACTAACCCGCATCTCCGCCAACCCGCATTGGAGCAGCGGGGTGGAGTAAGCTCCAGGCCTCCCCAATAATGGGGAGAGTACCCAGTACCCAGCAGTGGGACCCAAAAAGGGTTGCAGCCAATATTAAGAATTATTATTTAAGAACTACAGGGTTATACACCGTTAAATACAAAATATTTGCTATCCGGAATTTCAGTTTGATATCGTTTCTTGCCCATTTTCCTTCTATCGTGAAGAAAAGGAACTGTACCACGTTAACTGACAAACGTGAACAGTTCATTACAGCAATTAAAAACTATAACAAACAATTATATTCCTTCACTGTAGGTACTGTATGTTTACAGTTATCCTGTTAAATAACGTAGTTACTTATCAATTAACATATACTAGATGTATTTTAAGCGATAAAAAAGAAAATTCAAAAGATACGACAACGCAACAAGTCCCCAAAATTTATTATTCTCAACGTGAAATCCAACGTCAGACCGATACCACAATTCAGGATCAGTTAAACCAAAAACCCTCACCTCAGGCCGCAACCGCCCAAACAAAGCTAACCAAAATGACATGTGTCAAATTACGTCACCAAAAGGCGCCAACCGAGGTTGAGGCGAAAGTGGCGTGCTGTATTCAATGCTAATGAACCGCGGAGCAAAGAAATACGCAAGGGGCACTAGAGTCGGCATGCATCACTTTTCAAGAAACTAAGCAAAGGACGTTGCTGCTGATTTTCTGTATTCTATCAGATTGGCTACTTCGTTAATTCTGACAAAAGTTAAATCAGTTCAAAAGTGCTTACTTTGAGTTTTGGCGGGAAGTTGATATATTGTGCTTTTGTTTTATTTTCATTAACTTGGGGTATGTTTCAGTTATATCGGATAAATTTGATGGCATTTTGTTCTATATAGGTTAATTACAGTGTACGAGTGTAGTGAAACAAAATAACAGTGCGAAAATATGTTTTTTCAGCTTGCCTCCAAAATTCCATTGGTTACGTTCTGGTAAAGAAGCCGTCGCTTTACTTGAATGTCTGACTGACTTGACCAACTGATTACTGACGACTTACTGACTACCTATTATTACTCGTCCAGTTTTACTGAAACTGGCAAAAACGTGATGCATAAATTATACTTGACGCTGGCAATTTGGAGAGTTTGCGATGCCATAATGGAAGAAAAAAAAGTGCTTAATTTTGGACGACCCAAGGAAATCGCCGTACGGAAACTCGAATGGCCTTGTGGCTGGCATAAAATGAAAGTGATCTACACAACTAAACGAAACTGGTGTAGTTGGGATTAAGATGTAAGTCACATGAAATTTTTTCAATTTGTTTTCAGTGTGCTTCAGGCACGTTACGATTTCGTGATTTAGCCATTGTTCAACCTGGTTAGAGGCTTTGTTAGCGGTTTGTAAACTTCGGACAGTGGGACTGTAACCCGGATCTCCACCGATCCACATTGAAATAAGGTGGTGGGTGTAAACTTCAGACATGCTTATGGGTAGGGTTGCCAGGTCGCTAAACCTAATATCCAGACAGACCAGCCAGTTTGGCCGGACATTTGGGTAGAAAGGATTATTTATTAAGTATTATTGAGGATTTTGTGTTTCAGTATTAATAGGTACGACAAATTTTTTTATGTAAAATCAATGTTTTTGATTATTGTCATAAATCTTGTTAAATTCTAATGAAAAAATAAAAAAATAAAAATAATAAGTTTAATGTGACGACGCATTGCTTTTGATAACAAGCTTTTAGCTTTCTGTTCATCATATTTTACTTAAAATTAGGGGCAGCTCCAATTTGGATACCTGCTCTGAAATAAACGAAGGAATTTACCACAACTGAGGGAGTGGGAGGAAGTGTCTATGGTTTCCACGTTTCGCTACGCCGCAGACTTGAGTGAGGAGGCTTAGACATTTTAGACAGTCAGTAGACAGTTAGGAATAATAGCGTCTACTAGATATTTTAAACCTTCCTACTGAGGGGTTAATTGAGGTAGGCTGTTAGGGATGCCCAGAAAAGGTTACGTTTTTTTATTTGTATGGAGTAGCAGACAAGCATGCAGGCCACGTGGTGTTAAGTGGTCGCTGCAGCCAATGGACATCTACATACAAACTCAAGCAAGCATAGGTAAGTCTTGTCTGAGGTCGTATGCAGTTACGCTGTTACTCCGGAGGCTGGTAGTCGTCTCATTTTAGTGTGGCCGGCAACTGCAAAAGTGGGTGCAGCGGTGGCACTTCCCCGTTACGTTCCCCGAACCATAATAGTTCTACCACCTACCACGTATTTTCCCCTTAAGTTATTCAATCAAAACCAGTTTTTATGTGGCAGCTCAGACAGTGGGAGCGCAAATCACCCACCCAGCGACCCCGGGAAGGTCAGAGGTGTGTGCATGGCTGCACGTCGTCGTAAGCATCTAAAGGTGAAGCAGAGTTTGGTACATCGCTCTCCCAAGATGAGTCCGTTAAGAGCACCGCGCATGGAGGACACAGGTGCGTTCCACAAGAGATTCCGGAGTACGAGACTCCCAAGAGCTGAATCGGCTCATATAAATCTAGCCGGCAACTGCATCTTTCTACCAAAATACAGACAGAAGTGGAGAAGTGGAGTGCTCTGTATGACAGTTGATTTTTACGCAAATGTTTTTGTCAGAGAAGACTGGCATGATGGTTAACATGCCGGTCCGCCAATCGACGGATCCGTTTAAATTTCTGTTCTCGGTCTGGGTGTTTGTATTTCTGTCTCTATGTATGTCCAGGTACCCACGACACAGGGTATATATACTCTACTGTGGGGCTATGAGTGTGAAACGTTATTTATTTACTTATTTATTAACTTATTATTATGTATAGAGGATTTAAACCCTGTCGCTCAGGTTAATAAGCTGGTGCCTCAACCGCTCCGCAGCTACAATAATATATACCGAATATTTATTTATCATAATATAAAAATGTTCATGTAAAATTAAAACATTAATGTAAATATGCTCGCTATTTCATAATGGTTAAGATTGCCACTGTATCTAACTAATAAAACCTATATTGTACTCAATCTTAATGCAAATAAAGATTATATTATTATGAATTATGATATTTATGATTCATAAAACACCAACGTTGACAAAGTTATTTAATATTCCGAAAAAGCTAAGTTAATTATAACTTATCCCGCTTTGTTTTTGCATATACAAACAAACAACGATTCTTTGGCAACTCGGCACCTGGATGGGAGGGAATTAATAAGAAATCCCCTTTAAGAAGGGACAAATTGCCTTTAAGTAATACCTTTTAGCCCACTGGGTAATTTGTATTTTTGGAATGAAAACGTGTTTATTGGCATGATTTTCCTTTATTATCGTTCAGAAAACTTAATTATTTGTATTTTTTGTGATACATAAAAAGTGTTTGAGGACTGTAACATCTGATGATTACGAAATTAGAGCGATGATGAAACTTTTGTAATAGCTATCATCTATAGGTTCTTTTGTTTTTCTTGAAGCGCAAGGGCATAATAGATTTTGAGATACAATAATAGCTGATTTATTAAGTTTTCTCAGCTAATAATAGTACTAATAATTTTTTTGACAGCCTCCGTGGCGTAGTGGGTGATGAGCCGACTGAGAAGCGTGAGGTCGTGGATTCGATTCCCACCCAGGACAAATATTTGTGTGATGAACATGACTATTTCTTCTGTGTCTGGGTGTAAATTTATCTATTTAAGTATGTATTTAGAATTATATAAGTATGTTTATCAGCTTTCTGATTACCATAATACAAGCTCTGCTTAGTTTGGAATCAGATGGCGTTGTGTGAATTGTCCAAAGATATTTATTATTTATTTATTTATTTATTTAATAATAATAACAATATTTTTATTTTGGAACAAGTCCATAGTTTTTAGCAACAATGAATACTTAAAAACTAGTGTTAGTAATTATATTAAAATTTTATAATTACAATTAATTTCTTATTAATTAAAAACCGGTCCGTTTTGTACATTACGGACGGTGTGCAAGCGCGCCCAGTAGCGCAGCATAGGGGACTCCCATTGGTCGGCTAGCATTTTTAGAATGCTGAACCCGCCGCTCAACAAACAGCTAAACAAACCAGAAGCAATGTTTACCGAAACACCGAACTAAAGTGATGGAAAATCTCTGATTCCCGGCGGACCGGGTTCAAATCAACCAACAGCAGCAGCAGTCGTCAAACATTTTCTGGAGTCTTATGAACGGTTTGAAAACATCCGACAGCAGGTTGGCCTTTAATCCGCCTCTCATTCAAACCTAAGCAGCGTGGTGGAAGCTCGAAGCCTTCCCAACTATAGTGAGAGATCCTTGTCCAGCAGTGCGATACAAAGCATTGCAGCTAGCTACGACGTACGAAACATACTGAAGAAACCTACAAAATAAATAAATAAAAAATATATATACCCGTTCACAGACTGCCAATCGGGGGTCGAGGGTTCGATTCATAGTCCCTGTAGCTTTGGGACTAAGAATAGAGCTACATTATCCCCTGCCTGATCGTAAGAGGCGACTAAAAGGGTGCTTCCGGGGTAGTGGGCGTGGAGAGTGGGAGCTCGATCCGTCCAGCCAGCAGCCCCGGGATGGACGGTGGTGTGTGCGTGGCCGCATGCCGCCGTAAGAACCGGAAGGTGCAGGAGAGTACATCTGTTCTCCGAAGATTTAGGGGCGCCGCGCGTGGAGGACACCGGTGCGTTCCACTGGAGATCCCGGAATCCTCCACACGTACAGAGGCAGGCCACCGAGGGGTTTTAGTGAGGTCAAATCCCACATAACCCGGTATCCTCTCCAAAGGTGTACCTTTACTCGTCCTCTTACGATCAAAGGAGTACCTTTTGAAGGTACAAATTTTTAAGTTAATCAGACTCCTAGAAGTAAGTGAAAATGAAGTTAAAAGATTCCATTACATACATACATACAGGTCAAACTAATAAAAGCGTGTTAAAAAAGGGTTCGATTCATGGCGAAGCTGGAATTGAAATCATTAGTTTTTAGTTTCAGTTCCCGGTCGTGTTTATGTTAAAATCTTTGTGGGTGTCTATGGTACCCACGACACAGGCTACATCAACTTACTGTAGGGCTTTGAATGTGAAAGGCTTTTTATTTATTCATTTATTTTATTTAAAAGAAAACCCAAATCTTTTAAATATATAATTATAGCACGTAATTTTCTGTACAAACACTGCTTCAATACAAACAATCCGAGTTTCATTTCGCTTAACAGTCGCAGCCTTTGTTCTGCAAGAGCTGACCCTACAGTAAGAATACTTATATTTATATTTAGCAGCTGTAAATGTTGACAAAAGATTAAACTTTCCGTAATGCGACGGTTTAAAATCATTTACATAATTTTTATTATAACGTTTTTCATGATTTTTGTTTTGTTTGTTTTATATTTAATTTATCACTTCACAAACTAACTTTCATTTTATTTGGTAGATATGGTATGGTATGGTTGGTAGATAAGGTTGGTACATTTTCGGCTTACGTAAGTTTGACCATATATCCTATTTCAGACACCAGCTTAAATGGCTACCCATTCGACAAAGGCGTCATTCTAGGATATATCCCTTTTGTACTCTATATTGAATGATCCATCCTCTCCAACTTACCTAAAGCACAATTTTCATTTTCGTTGCACTTCTCTTAATAGAGTACTTCGTTCTTCTGAAAACTTAAACATGGATATTCCATCTATCAAATCCTGTTTCTATCAAAATTCTTTTACATGTCAGGCAATATCACTCTGGAACGCCCTACCAGTTGAAATTAAAAAAGCGCCTTCTAAAAATGTCTTCAAAAGATTGGTCCGAGAATTTTATTTGAAGTCAGTTATCAACTAATTTAGTTTCTGTCTATCAACTTTCAACATAATAAGTGTATCTTCATGTATTATATTTGTATATGTATGTATGTATATATATTTATTTATATATATATTATTTTATTATATTTATAATTATATCTAAGATGTTGCATTTTAGTACTTTGTAATATATTTAATGAGTTTATTATGTATATAGTTTACTATGTATAATTATTGTAGAATAATTTAAATGTTTAATAAGCACGCTTTGATACAGTTCGCGGTAAAATTACTGTTAAGTAAATTTATTGTTGCCACCTACTGAAAATTCTCACCATCAGCCAGGGTTGACTGGTAGAGAATGCCTCTAGGCATTAAGTCCGCCCTTTGTACAACTTAGATTTCGTTGTAACAATAAAGGATAAATAAATAAATAAATAAATAAATATGTTTAATCGATTTATATCGTTCAGGTTCTATACCAATGCACATATAACCATTCCTAATCTATACTAATATATTCGTATAAAGCTGAAGAGTTTGTTTGAACGTGCTAATCTCAGGAACTACTGGTTCGAATTGAAAAAATCTTTTTGTGTTGAATAGTCCATTTATTGGGGAAGGCTATAGGCTATAGAACATCATGCTATGACTAATACCAAAGCATACGCAGACAAAGACGCGGGCGGCCGCTAGTATGTACGTAATATGCCACTTTTTTCTCGACATTTAAACCATAATATATTATTAATGTTTAAATAAAATACACATCCATTTTTTACTACACTCAAGTAGAGTTCCCGAAGATTTACTTCCATTAAAATATAAATTTTATTTTGTTTTCCTTTTCGATGTTTTATCGATTTCTATAAAGAATCTTACCTTGCATTCAAAATCAATTACCCTTATGATTTATATTCGGTGTAAATGTCAATTCTTCTATTGATGTTATATCGATGATCATGTACCTTTTTTATCGTTATCCATATCGATTTCCTTAAGCTGAGATTTGAACTAGGTACATTAAACACAACCTGCCCCTTGCAAACGTTTCAATTTTTCATCCGAAAAGCCTCAAATGCCAACAGGGGATGAATTTCACTTCCGTTTACGTGGCTGTGAGGTAGGTGATATTTCCTCTCAACAATAACTAATCGCGGCATCTGCTATATGGGCCCCTCGCTACAATATATTGGTCTACCATTTAGATACTCATAAACTGTTGCCGCTGAGGGGTGGAGGAATAATAAAATAATGTGCCGCTCTCAGATATAATAAAAAAGTATGTATCTAAGGTGCCGTTCATCAAAATATACAACTATAATTATGACTAGCAGCCGCCCACGACTTCGTCCGTGTGGACTTTAGTTTCAGAATTTTACTAAAATGAAAGTAGCCTAAGTTATTCCTTTCCTGCCAGAGAAAGTCCCGTCAAAATCTGTCCTGTCGTTTCAGTGATTAGCCGGAACAAATAGACAGACTGACAGACAGAGAGACAGACAAAAATTGTAAAAAATGTTATTGTGGTAAAAAAAATGTATCGTATAGAAATTTATATGCATGTAGCAAAAAACGGTTACTTTAATATTACAAACAGACACTCCAATTCTATTTATTTGTAATAGATGTAAAAGATAATAGACGAGTTACGACATTATCTATAGAATCTATAATCTATACCATCTACATTACACACACACGCATAGCCCCACAGTAGATTAGATACACAAATACAGAGACAGAAACACTAACACCCAGACCAAGAACACTTTAAACTCATCATTCAAATTTCTATTTCCCCGGGAATCGAACCTACCCTCCGATTAGCAGTCCGGCAAGGTTACCATTGCGCCACACGAGTCATCTATATTATAAAACTGTTATTTTTGTTTGTTGTTCATTTATCGAAGGTTGTAGGCAGTAAAACATCACGTTACTTCTAATAGGAACGTATTAAGAGGAAACGCTAGCGCCGTATTCCCATACAAATGTATTCTCCTATTTCCTCCCTGGATAATGCTTTTAGAGGAATGATTTTTTGTGACAATATCGAAGTCTGCTAAAGCTATACCCCTATGTTTTGTTTTTTCAATCAACTAATTACGAGTAGATCAGAAAATATGACTCTTCAAAAATCGTAGAAAATGCCTCTTTCGTACAGCCGTAATCCAACAACTGCAAAACTAATTTGAAAGGTTTTTACAACCAAATATAAACATAGAGGCATAGACTCTATTTCTTGATATTTGTGAAAAAAAAATTATAAACTCAATTGTGAAGGAGGAAACAGGAGAATACGAAACCTCGATTTAGTCAGAAAGTTTGTTTGGCGCAGCGCGATAGCAATAGTTACTCCAAAATTTTTATAATTTGGCTGAAGCCGCGTTTCCTCTTAATACTTGTGAATATCTTTGATTTCAAATTTATTTCACGAAGTACGATCGGCTCTGGTTGGAGTAGAGATGTATACTGACAAGCGCGCTTGTTTGCGTAAGCTCTTATTAAAGCGATAACAAATAATTCTGAACATCTCTGTCATTACATTAACAAAATAACTTTTAAAAACTTATTTTAAAACTTACTTTAAAAACTTATTTAAGGTTGTGTCAATGTACCATATTGACACAACTTGTCGTTTAGTCGTCATGCTGACGTTATTCGATACTGAGCTATCGAGATTACCCACTATCGAGGTTCCGGGGTTTTTGGCGGTGAGAGTGGGAGCTCGATCCGTCCAGCCAGCAGCAACGGGAAGAGCGGCGGTGTGCGCGTGGCCGCATGCCGCCGTAAGCATCAGAAGGTGCAGGAGAGCACATCTGCTCTCCCGAAGATAGGCCCGTTCTGATGCGTGGAGGACACCAGTGCGTTTCACTGGAGATCCCGGAGTCCTCCCCAAGCGCAGAGGCAGACACCGAGGGGGTTTTAGTACGGTCAAATCTCATAAAAACATATTTATAAAAATGGATCCCTATTTTTCTTGGTCACGGCACCACGCATGAACCGCTGGACTGATTTCGACAATTCTTTTTGTATTGTATTTTTTACTGTCTGAACAAGGTTTATATGAAAGAAAATTTAAGAAAATTGTGCGAGGAATGTAAGAATAATTAACCAACATATTTTTTTTCTTCAATTATGGCATCGCAAACTCTACATATTGCCAGCGTCAAGTATAATTTTTGCATCACGTTTTTGCCAGTTTCGGTGAAACTGGACGAGTAATAGGTAAAGTCAGTAATCAGTCAGTCAAGTCAGTCAGACATTCAAGTAAAGCGATGGCTTCTTTAAAAGAACGTGAACAATGGAATTTTGGAGGCAAGCCGAAAAAACATATTTTCGCACTGTTATTTTAATTTACAACACTCGTGCACTGTGGTCGATCCTTGGCAAAAATGCCTACCGCCTAACGGCGGAGTGAAGTCACCATGAGGCGGTGATCCTCATGAGTCTGCCCGGGTAAAGAGGTTGTTCCTCGCTCCCGTAGTCCCTATCGTTTGAGCACTCAGTGTCCTGCGTAGGAAGTCCCTGTCTGTCTGTCTGACTCGTGCACTGTAATTAACCTATATCGATTAAAATGCCATCAAATTTATCCGATATAACTCAAAAATACACCAAGAAAGTAAATATAAAACAAGAGCACAAAATGTCTTTTTCGACTTCCCGCCAAAAACTCAACCACCATATTATTATTTTTTTCATTTGAAATTCGAATTCAATATTCATTATTAAGACAAGACAACGTCTGTCGGGTCAGCTAGTGATAAATAAAATATTTTTTGAAAATGCTACATTTCTTTGTTTAATTATACCTCTTACACATAGTTGAAGTCGGTTTAAATTTTTGCTTGAACAATTTATTTTATGTTTGATATGACAGCCAGCTGGGTTTGTGCTCTCTGACATAAGCTGCAGCGATAAAATCGCAAATAACAAATTTCCTAGTCAGAAGTGCAGGCCGGAATTTGCACCTGAAAGCCCCGGCATCGGAGATAATGTCTTAACCACTCGGCCATCACTCTTATCCCTGCGCATATGAAACAAAACTCTCATAAACTTAACCAAACAATAATCCACCATCAATAACACAATCCATGGAATGTCATAAAGGCAGGGATCGCGTCTCGGTGTCGCCTGCGTTGCTAGGCAACGGTGCAGTCAATCGATATACCATTCATGGGGTGCGAAGTGTTTACAGAGGGAATCAAGGTGGGGTGAAATGGGACTTGGAGTTTAGAATTTTAGTGGCAATTTGTGAATGTACCTGTGTCAATGTGGGAAGTAGGGATGGTTAAAGTTATTATAATGTATGGAATAGCGCAAGGCCCGGGGGCTGGCGCAAGCAACGCAGCTAGGCTAAGGGTCGGGCGTGAGATGGGTGGCAAAATTTCATGCACTTTTTTATGATTTGGAGCCCTGTTTAACGTTTATGATTTGCATGATGAGGAGGACGGTTTAACGTTTATGATTTGCATAAACGTTAAACCGTCGATCCCCGTTGTTAACAAAAGATAATAATCGTTAAACTTTGTTTGAGCAGCGATGCAGAGAGGTAAAAAAAACCACGGTCTTCGGCGTGAGTCACGCCGCGGGTTCAAATCCTCAGCGCGCACCTCTGACAAAGTTTGTAATGTTCGCATTTATCGCTGCTCCACGTAGATGGAAAATACCGTGATATTTAATTGATTACGACGTTCTCCATCGCCGTAAATGACTGAGAGAAATTTCTCGAAAGCATGACGTCCACCGGTACGCACTTAGCCAGCGTAGTGGACAACGGCCTAAATCCCTCTCACTTTTGAGACCTGTGCCCAGCAGTGGGACATAAAAAGGTTGAAAAAAAAACCTTGTTGGAGGCATTATGGGCGGTTTGAAAACATCCGACACCGGGTTGGCAACTAACCAGCATTGGAAATCCGGGTCTTCCCAATAATAGACTAACAATAGCGACTCGTGTCCAGCAGTGGATCGCAAAAAAGGTTGAAGCCATCGTTAAAGTGGCAATGGCTAGTCGCAGAACTACATAATAATATGAGAATTGCGATACTCTACATGCGATGTCGGAACATTGGCGCGATATCATCAAAAAGAAATAACTCAAATACATACGTGAGAATTTAAATCCCATTCGTAGATAAAAAAAAATTAATAAACATAGGGAATTATAAGGTATATGTAAATTTTTGTAATTTAAATAAGTAGATAATATGTTTGTTTCGTAATGACTCATATTTTATTTATTATATTACCTTATATTCATATTATATTACCTTAGCTTAATTTTTTATTTTGGAATTTAGCTTTACAGTAGCGAAGAACGTGCTCTCCCCTTGAGTTTATCAAAGTTCACCCTAAATCAAAATTGTCTACTTCCTATTCTCCCCTCCTTATGATATGAGGTAAGACTGTTTTGATCTCAAAAGCAGTCACGCAATTATTTTTAAATGAATATTAAAAATAATAACAGGAAAGAATGAAAAATGTCGTTATTTGTCATTAAATGAAAATATATATATTGAGAGATAGTTTACCAAAAAATGCAACCATTTTCTAAAAGCTGAATTTTTTAACATTAATTTAGGATTAATTTGTACTTTCTGAATCCTGAAAATTAATTAGCATACAAAATTTCTATTTATATTTATGCGGCGTTTTATTAAAACGTTGTATACAAACAATGTAAGCAAATAATTCTTTTTTCTTATTGAAAGAATCGTGAGTGTACACTAACATTGTAGTTATATATTATACGACTGTACTCACGTAAATTTTATCGGGTTTGCGGACATGTTTCGGTCCTGACCGAGGACCTTCTTCAGGAGCTCCCGCCGGTCGCGAGACAGATCAGTCTCCGCCGCGAAGCCACCGCGACCTTTACGCGAAATTTACGTGAGTACAGTCGTATAATATATAACTACAAAGCAAATAATTCACCAATAAACAAAATTTTGGTTTTTATTCAAATACTATCGATTTCAGCATCAAGTTTTTACAATTTTTAGAATTAACTGACACTGGTGAGTATAACAACCGAAACTTATGTTTCATTGAAGCATAGCAGTAGGTATACTTGCTATTTTGCCGGTTTTAAAAAGAAATGGCGCGGCATACTAATTTTTAATATAAAACAGAAAGGGTGGCTGTTTATTTCTTAAAAAAATACTGTACTACGCCATAGGATAAGGAATTCGTCTGACCATGTAGGTAAAATATTTGTTTACTGTAATGTGTTCTCTCCAATAAAATGATTGCAGGTTATGCTCGTAATCCTCTCGGAATAAAAGTAACAATGCATAAAGTGGAAACGCAGCGCACCTTGACAGCTTCTGTATGACGTAGGGTTGTCAATTTACGTTAAAAAATTTGGCGGGAAGTCCAAAAAATATAATGTGCTCTCGTTTTATTTTCATTTTCTTGGTAAGATAAAGTTGATAAATTTTGTTCGGTATAGGTTAACGAGTAGGCACGAGTGTTGTGAAATAAGATAACAGTTTTAAAATATGTTATTTTTTTCTTACCACCAAATTTCCATCGGACACGTTCTGGTAAAGTGGCTATCGCTATACTTGAATGTTTGACTGATTACTGACGACTTACTGACTTTATCTATTATTAAGTGCAAATTGATGCAAAAGTTATACTTAATGCTGGCAATATGCAGAGTTTGCGATGTCATAATTGAAGAAAATAATTACATTAAAAATGCATATTTAAAACTCGCAATTGAGAGTAGGAGATGAGCATGCAGGCCACGTGATTTTAAGTGGTCGCTGTAGCTCATAAGTATACACAAGTATGCACGAGTCGTGACTAAGGTCTTATGGAGCAGCGTCGCTACTTCGGACGGAGGCTGATGGTCGCCTCATGAAAGTCTGGCCGGAGCCAGTTGTATGTCCAATTGTCTATCCATGGGCTGCAACGACCACTGTCACAATGCCTACATTTCATAAAAAATAGTTACTTTTACAAGAATCAATAATCATTAATAAATAAATTCGTTATAGATTTTACTTATTGAGTAATTTTATTTCTTTTAACATTATTTGCAAATCTTACTGAGGTAAATTTACCTACTATTAAATGTGTAATGTATATAATGTATAATGTATCTATGTGTAATATATATCTCAACTTTTGTAATAGCTATATTTGCGCAGATCATTATTACCCGGATGACTGAGCGTTGCTCGGATAAAACCGATTGATGTTCTTAGAGACTCATTGGCTTTGTGATACTTAACAACGCCGTCTACTTCTAAAAAAATATAATTTCATATACTCGCCGATAGATGTCAGGAAGATTCATATTTTTCAGTATAAGTTTAAGTTGATTATCTCTGAAAACACCGATAAAACATTTTTTTTAAATTAAACCTAGCTAGATAGATATATTGCTCCTGAAACCCCCCAACTAAGTTTCATAAAAATCGTGGAAGCCGTTTCCGTGATTCAAATTATTTAAACAATAATTGCTCATTTAAAGGTATTAGATATTCTTTTCTGTTCTTCTCTTTTCTTACAAATTCGTAAAAAATCGCTCAGCCCTGCACATTGTGGTACGCGCGACTGAGGCGCTGCTGTGAGTCAAGCAAATTGCAAAATTCATAGTAGCATACACCTGACAGTGCAGCTAGACTTTCCACTTTCGCAGTCACAGAAGCAAAATAAAGCAGTCTAAGGTATAGACATTGTTTAACTAGCTAAAGACATGAAAATATATGTTGATGTATATCTTTTAACGAATAAAACAAATAGATAATTATATTTAACTTAAAAAAACATGTAGACTATAAACTGATTACTTCATTTAGTTTATTTTTATCTGTTCTTTATTGTCTGCGGAGTAGGAATGTTACGGGGTGAAGTTACATGGTCCCAGGTGGGGGGTCACAGGGGACATGACCCCCCCCCCCCCACCCAAATCCATCAGTCATGCGTAGATGGAAGGCAAAACAAGCTAATATGGGACACCGTTTCCCCCAAATTTCTTAGCGACCCCCCCCCCCCTCCAAAATTTCTTGGTGACCCCCCCCCCAATTCAAGGCTGCTACCGCGCCTGGTTTTACTGCTGAGAGTTTTTCTACTGCGGTTCTTTTTTCTCAGCTCAACTCATCGCCCATAACGACACCTAGAGCCGATGACCGTCAAAAGGTTAACGTTGATTACGAGAATGTATGTATTCCAAAATGTTTTTTTTTTTACATATATGTATTGTGATAAGTTTTCATCACAAACTATAGAAATGTCGCATCAAAGTCGAAACTTTGATTTTGATGTGGACATTTGACAGAAAATAGGGCACATAGTTAACATATTTAAAATTAAAAAAAACGGATTGCACTCGAAACTTGAACATTAACGTTGTGCATTTTTGATATTTTGGAATGGTTAGGGAATAATTTCGTACGAATTGCTTTATTATCAGTATTATTTTTCATTAGTATTTTTAGTAGGTTTTCATCTAGTATTTTTATAAAGTATTCACTCATTTTCTTTCACTATTTCATCGTCACTTTTTTCATTAATAGATGCACTTTGTTCAATGTCCATATTTTATTATAAATACTTGATATAAACGAATTTTACATGTACAGACGAGTCGAGACGTCATCAGCTGTCACCCCTCCGTCTTATGAACTTTCGATCAGGCCACGTGCCCTGACGCAAGTTTAACATTTTTTACCCCTCCCAAAAAAAGTGAACAACGCCGCTAAAGAAGTTTTCACTTCAAAAATTGCATTTGTAACTCGAAAAATTCTATTAAACTAAAATGAGCATCGACGGTTTAAAACTTATAGTAAGTGCAATAATGTATGCAAAGTGTACGCCATGAATCATGATTGAAGCATCGCATGCAGCCCCTAAAAGGGTTATGATAAGGGGTGAGCTTAGGGGCCTCATATTTGTGCTAACCATTACGTCACTTGAGGAAGGGGTAGAAATTAAATCAGTTGTTTTATGCCATTATTCAGAGAGAGGGGGCCTCAGTTTGTTCAAGTTAATGAGGGATGAGAAAAGTTAGAATAATATAAAGTTTTTTTTAAATAATTTAAGCCTGTAAAATCAGGTAATTAAAGTCTATAATATCAAACGCGGTTGAGCATTTGTAGATCATTTGTTGGATGTGAGTCACTATTGAGAAAACTGATCTACATAAGCCGTCGCGAAATGCATGGAAGATGTAAAGAATCTAAATTAATTTGCACAAATAATATGCATAAAAGATAATGTTATATAAAGGAAGGTAAAGGATTAATTAGAAATAAAAGTGGTAAAAGAAATAAGCGGATATATTCATCCTTTTATCGCTGACATTTGACAGCGATGTGCTCTTGTTTTATTTTCATTTTCTTGGTATACTTTTGAGTTATATCGAATAAAGTTGATGGCATTTTGTTTGATATAGGTTAATTACAGTGCACGAGTGTTTGTGAAATAGAATAACAGTGCTAAAATATGTTTTTTCTGCTTGCCTCCAAAATTCCATCGGACACGTTCTAGTAAAGTATCCATCGCTTTACTTGAATGTTGGACTGACTAGACTGACTGATTACTGACGACTTACTTACTGACTTTGTTATTACTTCGTCCAGTTTCATTGAAACTGGCAAAAAATTGATGCAAAAATTATACTTGACGCTGGCAGTATGCACAGAGTTTGCGATGCCATAATTTGAAAAAAAAAAGCTATGGCGCTGCAATATATTGTAATAAATCATATTTCTATTGTTTTGAATAAGTCTAGCTAGATGGCACTACTTACTCGTAGGTGCTAGAGAATCTCTTAGGCTCTATAAAAAAAGTCATTCTTTAATTGAGATGTCCATCAGGATATATAAAGATTCAATCCAATAAAGGTTCAATCCAGTTCCAATAAAGGTTCAATCCCTTTTAAGAAGACAGTTTAACAAGTCCTCTGCCATGTATGTCAAATATATATGCACTTTTTTTAAAAGGGTGCCGCCTTTTTTCTCTCAGCTCAACATCTAGCCCAAACGGGCATCTTAAGTCGATGACCCAGAAAAAATGACATTCATTAAGAGAATATTTTGTATTCAAAGGTGCTGGGTTCCTAACCTTTACTATTAAACGAGGAAGTCTTCCAATATTAATTTTAAATTAAGTCGCTAAAGCCATCTGGTGATAACAGCCTAAACTTCAGCAACATAATCCGAAACCAGCTTATTTCAAAAACTCTCATTGGCTCTGTAATGCGGTTGCAATGTTTAGCACTTTAGCCCACGCAATAACAATTAGGCTAGAATTTGCCAACGAAATTAGCCGGCTTATCAATTCATCCACAGCATTATCCGCTTGCATTCTCCGACTTGTATTGTGACATTTTAATCCAGCTCATAATTAAAATCTAGCTATGGAACGGTTCATTATCTGTTTGTACTAGTATTGCATAAATGATAAATAAACGTTATACAGTCATAGCCCCACAGTAAGGTAATTAATACCTTGTGACTTGGGTACCATGGACACATACAAAGACAGAAACACATACACCCAGACCGAGAACAGAAATTTAAACTCATCATTCTAATGTTTCGCCGGGAATTGAACCCAGGACCCTCCGATTGGCAGTCCGGCATGGTTCCCATTGCGCCACACGGGTCGTCAAAAAGATGTAATGTCGATTGCTTGAATAGAAAATATTGTTAGTGACTTTTCAGCCCATTTTATTGTCGTATTGCAGGGCACTATTCTCCTATAGGAATTTAGAGGGGTTCAGGTCACACTGGTCAAACATAGGTTGGTTGGCATCACGCCTTCAAAAAACCATGCTTGCACGTTGATGGAAAACATCGTAATGAAATAAGTATTACAATATATCCCCTAAACCCGAAACGTCGGCGTTTGAATTCGGTATCCCGCGCCGGAAATCGATGTTCTTACCAATTTTATCGATAGAAATATGAGAAGATGTTATGGCGCTTATGTGTAATTATTACGATAACTAAGTAATAAGAATACACACGCACACCATCCTTACACACGAGTGCAACGCATCGTGCGTTTAGACTAAAGACTAAAGAAAGAAAGAGTAGAAATTTAAAAAGTAAAATTCCGTTTATTCTAAATACTTCAAATTGCGTCAATAACTCTGAATATCACCGTGAACATGCCTACACATCTTATAGATTTGGTTAAGTTTTTGCCTGTATTTGCAAGCAACTACAGTGACATTACTTAAGGCATGGGAAGGCTATTAATCGTGTCAGACAATCGCTTTGATCACTTCGTTCGATCAGTCAAGTCCCCTGTGAGTAATTTATTAACATGACAGCTATTTCGGAGGACCTTTGTTACAAATAACTATTGATTAAGGTACAGATATCTTCATCTAATCCAATATTTCACTAGAACCCATCTACAACCCCATATTATTTTACACAAATAGTGCACTGTATCATAAATAATAGCGTTATTTTGCATTCTAAGTGTAATGAGGTTGGTATGCCTTTTTTTTTTGGTATCGGGGGGAAACCTTCAAAAGGTACCCGGCATCTTGGGAGGGGATACCAGGTTATGTGGGATTTAACCGCACTAAAACCCCCTCGGTGGCCTGCCTCTGCGCTGGGGGACTCCGGGATCTCCAGTGGAACGCACCGGTGTCCTACACGTGCGGCGCCCCAGAACGGGCCCATCTTTGGGTGAGCAGATGTGCTCTCCTGCACCTTCCGATGCTTACGGCGACATGCCCGTCCTACCTGGGGCTGCTGGCTGGACGGATCGAGCTCCCACTCTCACCGCCCATAACTCCGGAAGCCCTTTTTAGTCGCCTTTTACGATCAAGCAAGGGATACCGTGGCTCTATTCTTAATCCAGAAGCTACAGGGACTGAGCTTGGTATACCTATTGAGCGTGAAACCTAACCCTTAACAATCTCATGCTTATTCGTGAGCCTCTTGAGTCAGAGGCAGCTGGAACCCACTTGCCCACATTAGACCGAATTCAAATGAAAAAAAAACGAATCGAGATGTAATTAATGATTATAATACCTTTACGCAATACTGTTACATTGACTAGTAAACTGTAAAATTTCCACTTTTTTACTCTTGTTTAAAAGCTTTAAACATACAATACTTAGTAGTCGAATGTGATAAATATGTGTGGACGCAATTTTAAGCGAGTCACAGCAAACACTTTGATTAATTATTGATCCGCCAACTCCCCCGTGTGTCATGTATTGTTATGACAGCTATTTCGGAGGTGCCATTGTTTGCGAATTATAGTTATTAGTTTCCTTTGTGTAACGTGGGTAATTTAATAGATATGCATGGGTTATAATATGTAGCTTAGGAAAGCGACTACGACATTTTTCTGGTGACTCTAATATCGCGTAATTTATTATATGTTCAGAAATCCGTCGACTTTCGATCACATGTTCAAGCTAAAACTCAACTATGTAATCTGTAGATTCTACGATGATGAAGAAATAGGATTGCACATAGAAACTTTATATTTTTATTGCACTTTCTAGTAACAACCGGGTCTTCACCTTACCAATTAATTCTTAATAATCTTTTGATGTGAAAATTGTGTTACGCCCAAGGGTCACGCCGTTATGTTAATTTAATAAAATAGGGCAAAGACTCTATCTATGGTTTTAAAATCTCCATAAATAAATTACAAAATCCGTAAACTCGCTGTATGGCGTAATTGCAAAAGCTTTATTTTAATTGTATTCATTAAAATGTAGGCAATAGGGCCTATGTTGGATTAATTTGAGATAATTAGCCGTCAAACGTTACGGAGTTAAAGCAAACGATGAATGGTCCCGCAATAGAAAATTAATTTTGTTGTCATAAATACAAAATCAAGTTTACTTAAACCAATTTAGGACGATTTTCAATTAAGATTTGTTTCCATAATTGTAAATTACAGAAAATAATTTAAATAGGACTGTAAAATTTAATTATTTAAAGACAATGACTTTTATTTGCACAAAAGGGGTTTTTATACATTTGGTTAGCCATAGTTACTTTCTTGAGGTATGCAAATATTACAATAATTTAAAACTTATTCATTAACTATTCCTTAAATTACAAATATAAAAATGTACATTGAAATAGATTTCTTTATTATATTATTACTATTATCATTATCTAAAGGTACATATTGAGCCTTGTTATTGTTAAATTTTTATTTATGTCGTCGTTAGTCGTCGCCTTTGAGCACGATATTGTGTAATGTCAAATGTTTTACACAAATACAAATATCGTAAGGATGTTTTTATTTAACACGCCTTAAACATGCTTTATTAAATCAATTTAGTCAGCGGACATGTTTATGTTAGCTATTGGTGACACGGGCGTAGCCAGGAGGAGAGTTCTAGGGGTTCAAACCCCCCCCCCCTCCGATAAGTAAATATATTATTTTAGATATCCATGCGGGCGTGGGGCATATCGCATTCATTACAGTACTATTCTTGCACTACTTGGTTTGCATTCTCAATATTCTTATACGATATATGAATATAAGGATTATTTTATATACTTTAAGCCTTGTCTTGTCCGCCCCCCTCCCCCAATACTAAAACCTGGCCGTCGTTTTATTTTCTTGAATATCCCCTCCCCCCCCCCCCCCCCCCCCCGAACCTAAAACTCAGCTACGCCAGTGATTAGTGACTTGTAAAAATTTAAACTAAATATCAAAAATCAAACCCTAAGTGGCAGGTAGATAGATGGTGGTGGTAATAAAAGATTGGATTGAAACTCTACTATTTATATCATCAACATTTTATCTTTAAGAGGCAAAGCTAAGCATGATATTTCGCAAGTTTTTGTTCCCTGTCTTAACTCAGCGTAAAATTATCATAATGTGGTTGAAAATTATTATAATAAGCAGTCAAGGCAGTTTAGTTAGGCAACCACGGTAAGTTTAGTTTAGTAACAATAACAGAGAAATTACTATCCTATTATCCGAAATTAATACGTACTTGTGCTACAACTGTTTTAATGTTTTTATTAGATTATAACAATAAATAGTACAATTATCTATACCACTATTATAAAGCTGAAGAGTTCGTTTGTTTGAAAGCGTTAATCTCGGGAACTGCTGGTTCGAATTGAAAATATATTATTTTTTGTGTTGGATAGACTGTTTATCTAGGACCTAGACTCTATGAGCAGGTTTTAGATGTACCTAGATGAAGGCGAAACAAGCCAACTTGAGGCTCCCCCCTTGTAATATTGTAATAACTCGACATATTTTATGATTAGTGACTCCCCAAAATGTATTTGTACCCCCTTCCTAAAACTGTGGGGTACCTGTAATTTACAACAAATGATCTTTGTGACTTTCGATTGTACAATATTGTTCCTCCGTTTTATTTCCGTCAAAACTTAGTTGCTACCTTAGAATAATTACGTATAGAATGAGTGTCTTCATACAAGGGTGCTGTCAAAATTGAAGAACTAAATAGATTCACACAGATGTCATCAAACAAAATATTTTTATTTTGACCAAATTAACTATAAAATACTACAAAACATTAAAAACTTCACTGTGAAAAGTTGTGCTATTAGACTTCTTTTGTTTTTCAAAAGTGTTGTGACACAATTTAACAGCACAAACCGTCATAATTTTTTTTTCGGGTGACGCGTTCGGCGTGCTTTAACCTTGAATACTACGGAGCGGCCTGGCGTTTGGCACCAATTAACATGCTTCAATTTGGGCGCGCCAACTTCGTTTCTGTAATGTAATTATTCTAAGGTTGCTACGTGATAGATCCCTTAGTTTAAAAGTTTTATCGTTTTCTTAACAAAGACGTTATCGTCGATAAAATGAATCAACTTAAGTCCTATTTTTGTTTTGGGAAATATTGGGAATACTAACAAAACTCACTTTATATGTCGCTAGCCGATGAATGTCTTCAGCATCTTAAGCTGTGTCGGCAGTTCATTTCTTGACCTCTGCTACACTGAAAAAATACAAAGTTAACTTTTGAACTTCTATCTATTCTATAAAAAAACCTTATGTTATATACAGAGAGTTGAGATTGTTTTACCCGCCGCACGACCCAACAACGAAAGTTGTGAAAAAAAAATTTGTTGATCAAATATTTGGTAATTGATTGAATCAGGCGTTACTTTGCGGAAATTCGTTTCAAGCTAATGTAAATTACATATAATTGAAAGAACAAACATAAAGAGTCGAGAGTCCTGTCGAGACACGGAATCGAATACCCAAACTCCGAGGCTGCGGGCGAGTATTACCCCTCCATTGAGCAATTGGGATACTCCCTCAAGGTGGGGAGTCAATTGCCAGTGCTTATCAGGGCCAATTGAGCTTTTAATATTTTACTGATTACCTGAATGGAGTGAACAAATATATGTAGATCGAAGATTTCTGTTAATATTTAATATAATCATGTTTGTACATAGTACCTACTGTAAAACGCGAAAAAATATGAAAGGAAAAATTGATTACTATTGTGTTGTAGCCTGAATTTAAATTTTTTTCTCCGTAGTTTTATTGTGGTAGCCCCTCTTTTGTGGAGGCCCAGTGATGTAGCCCCGGTTGCCCTCCCCTAAATCCGGCCCTGCGGCGTATGCAGCTGTATTCATACTCTTGAGGCTCATGGTCATGTAAGTCTGGCCGGCTGCAGTTTCCACTGAAACACAAGATAATTTCTTCACGAAAGAAATGGGTGCTGCAGTGGTAAATTCCCTGATCTAACTATAGGAATTCTATCACGCTATCACGCGATTTACGCTACAGTTTCTGCCTTCATCAGAATCGAATATAGTAAGTAATTTTTCACCATCAACCCTTAACTGTAAAACTTTGGTCCTAGGTTTAATAATAAGATAAATAAAAGGGCTTAATTCCCAGGGATTCAGTACAATAAAGATGATAACGCATTATCTAGTGAACCTTAAGTAAGACACGAAAGTTTGTTGATGAAAGAAACAAAGTACCGAAGTTGAACAACACCAAGTTTCCCAATGAAAGGAGAGATAGCAACGGCGATCAATCTTCGATATCTAACTCGAGATGATGACTTTGAGTTCGCAACTTGAGCCACCAAGTTTGTCGACGATAGAGGATAAACGGTGGTAGTTTGACCACCTGCGAGGGGCAAGGCAAGCGAAATTTTACTGACTCTTTTTATGTGAGCAAAGTCGTCCAGTATATTAAGTTATACTTGAAATCGAATTAAATCGATGCGAAGAAAGACTCGGGAAATACTACTAATCTTAAATTATTTATTTGATACGCTCAGAAGGGATGAAACATATTGATAGCTTCGGTCATAGATATTCTCCGATCCTAATTAAATATCTGCATCATAGATCATAATATCTATACATATAATAAAACTGTAAGCAGGGTCAATTCTGTACATTGCATATAAATTAAAAAAAATACTTCTAGGGGTCTTTTTATAAGTAACAGAAGCTAAAAATATAAGTTTTGAAATTATTGTCTGTCTGTCTTTCTGTCTGTCTGTCTGTCTGTCTGTCTGTCTGTTGTTAGCTTTTCACGCAAAAACTACTGGACGGATTTTGATGAAACTTTTTTTGTTTTATATATATTGGTCCTCGCTAACATTTAGGCTATAGATAATTTTAAAAATCACCCTTTAAGGGTGTGAAATGAGCGATGAAAATTTGTATGGAAAACTTGGATTTTTTCAATACATTTTCTTGA
The DNA here is from genome assembly GCA_911387765.1 of Pyrgus malvae. Classification (NCBI taxonomy): domain Eukaryota; kingdom Metazoa; phylum Arthropoda; class Insecta; order Lepidoptera; family Hesperiidae; genus Pyrgus; species Pyrgus malvae. The sequence goes on from OU426953.1 coordinate 24,709,268, forward strand.
AATTTGGTATAAATATTTTCTAACCAAAATAAAAGAATACGTGTTTCAGCATTTCCCGAAATTCACCCTTTAAATGTCAATTTTCTTTGAAACTCTTTGAAAATTGAGTGTCGAAACTTGATGAACAGAATATTTTTGTGCAGAGTAATATACTTATAATTTTGTATTTGTAATCTTTACTAACATAGTAAGAATTCTATTTAAGCTTTTTTCAAAACTACCCCTCAATAGCAAATAAAATGGATTCGAAAGTTGGTATCTCAAGCGTACAATAATTAACCTTAACTTAATATTTCATTCTCAAATTCTTTTCCCTTCTTTGAATGATGTGTTTACTGATATATTGTTGAATGAATTTCCGTAACATTACGTATTTCATTTCAATCGGGTGATAAACAAAAAAGTTATGTTCATTTACACAATACGCGACATAAACTTAATAGGCACTTTGGGGAATTTGTATGAAAGTTTCGGTAACAGCCCATTCAAAACCATAAATAAAAGTTTAAATTTAAGTAAAATTATTTTGAACTCTCACTAATATTGTCGACTATATTAAATATACTTAGATTAGCTTACTGTATTTTCTTTCGTTGGCCGAGTATGGTTAGAGTATAGGTACCTAATAAGCGCATCGCGAGCCTTACCGACGCCGAACCTTACATCACAGGCTCCATTGAGTTAGTTGCTCAGCTTATTAGTCTTCTTTTGGGGTGGAAGATTATGAACAGGCTGCAGCTGAAACGATTATTATCGCTACATTATATCAAGCTGCAACCTTTTTAGCATTCCACTGCTGAGCATGGAGCTCTCCCAATATTGAGGAGGCCTCAAGCTCCGATGAACCGAAATCCAAATCTTACAATCTCAATGCATCCAGCATTAAGGTTGTAGTTGTAAGATAGGTACGGAATCTAAACCTTCATACAGAATGTACAAAGCCTTAACAAAACGAGACTACTGCAGACATCTAGGTGACGAATAGTTAAACTTTTAGTGAACCAACTGTTAATCTCAATATCTACCTATTTGGTAATTTGACATTCGATTTATCAACCACAAAGTTTACATGCCATACGGTAGATGGCGTTATTGAGCAATATTCATTTCTTCTCCAAAGTGAATCGATGGAGAAATTTCAAATAAAAGCCTGAAGTCTAATAAAAGTAAGTACATAGTGTAAAAAAAATAAAAAATAACATTTCACACGTATAGCCTCACATTAGGGTAGATATACCCTGTGTCGTGGGTGCCATGAACACACATAGAGACAGAAACACAACCACCCAGACCGAGAACAGTTTAAACTCATCATTGAAATTTCTGCCGGATTCGCTGCCGGATTCTAACCCGGGACAGTTCGATTAGCAGTCCGCCATGGTAAACATTGCGCCTCGCGGGTTGTCCCATCGTTGGGAAGGTATACGTATGATGCTGAACATTGTTAATTGGACCAATGATAACTTAACTCATTTTTTGCGTCTCTTTATTGCGTACGGGCTGAGGGCTCATCCACACACGTTGATTGATGGAGATATTAAGGATTCTTTAAAGATTCTTTATAAAAATATTCTTTATTTCCAAATACAGATAGCACACTGTGTAGAGCCCTGCCTTCTGCTTAAGTTTTCACAATGTTATATGAGTTATGACTTATGACCAAACTGCTGTCCGCAAGTTTTAAACCTATAGTTTATTAATTGACCTTAGAATTATTTTTCTGATTGTTTAATCCTAAGCACGTGTATGTTTAGAAATTTTATCTCCCAAGTACAAGTAGTTGTATAGTGCACCTCTTTTCTGCAGTATGTTAAAGCTATGTATATAGAATAAGTCTATACATTATTTGCAGTATAAATTCACCCAATTTACTAAAGATACTATTTTTAACATAGATGAAGCCACGGGCACAGCAGTATCTCTTACTCTTAACTTTAATAAACGAGGTACATATTTGTAAAGAGAATCTGATTGCGCGAGAAAAGCGAAACGTGAGAAAAGTGGATAGTAAGATCAGTACAGTAAGCATTCCTTACTGTTTTAGGTTTGAAGGATTTAGAAAAAATAAATAAGGTGTCTTCTGAACATATGAACATTTTATTATAAGTGATTTCACTATAATATGTAAGAATAATCTACCTGCTACTTATTCAATGCAAATAAATAGTCTTTATTTTTTAATCAATCCATTTTATAAAAGTCTTTATACACGCGGACGACGTCGCGGGCACAGCTAGTTCATAATATATCAAGAAATCCATTAAAAGACAATGCACAGTCAGAACTGTCAGAAGATACTCGTAAATATTTAAAATTTTGTGAGATATTTTTATTTATTTAAATCTTATAGTATAACCTTAATCTAAGTATACAAGGGTGTGCATAAATATATATACAATATACATACAATTGCATACAAATAAATAAATATTACCTATATGTCAAACAAATAAAATAAAATGAGATAGCCGTTAAAACAGAAACAGAACAGATCTTTAAATTATTCAGCTGTTATTATTACACACGATAGCTGTCTCGTGTGCTCCTTGTCGCCCCACAGTCATGCTGCATTTAAAATACCTTTGTACCTGAAAAATTTTAGAACAGGGCTGGAGTTTTTTTCGGCTTGCTTTTTTCTCCTAGCCCATATAAGCTTTAGCGCACCCAAAGCGGATGACGGTCAGCCGATGACCGTACAACAATGACAAGAACCAAGAGAATTCTAGAATTACTCCTCTATCGTTCGTACGACGTTAGGACGTTACGAAAATTGAAAACGAGTCGTATACAATTGTTAAAGAGGCGATCTAGTTTGTCCAGAAGTATTAATTAATTAATAGAGCAGCAGACGAGTTAAGTGCAGTCCATGGACATCTACACAAAACCTCATGCAAGAATGAGATCATACGCAGTTTCCCTGCTCAATCGGATTCTGATTGTCGCCTCATATAAATGATGCTGTCTGTCATGAAGCGCGCTTGGCCCGGCGGTTAGCGTGGAACGCAAACGATCTATGCAACTAAGCCAAACGGGCGCGGTTGGGAGTGAGATGGGTGACCGCTAGTAGCCAAAAAAAATCATGCGTGTTTCCGTGCTTCGAAGGGCACGTTTAGCCGTCAGTCTCGGTTGTTGTCGATAGATAATAGTCGTTAAACCTTGTCGGAGGCCTTTTGGGCGGTTTGAAAGCATCCGTCAGCGGGTTGGCCACTAACCCGCATCTCCACCAACCCGCATTGGAGCAGCGTGGTGGAGTAAGTTCCAGGCATTCTCAATAATGGGGAGAGACCCGTGCACAGCAGTGGGACGCAAAAAGGGTTGCAGCCATAAATCATGCCATAAATCGCACCTTTCAGCTCGAAACGCAATGGAATTTCTTTGCTGCTTCTATAACCTTATATTTTATAATACTCTCATACAAACTATATTCGTAGATACAGAACCAGTAAACTAATTCCGCAAAGCACCCTCGGGGCAGCTTACGCCTCAGCAGCTCCCCTCCCTCCACGTGAGGGTGCCGGCAGAACCTGCAATTATCGACTCAGAGAACCTCTCGCCGCCTCGAGTGACGAGACCTCAACTTGAGGCACAAAAACTGGATACTCGAAGGCGAAACTACACTTGAATGAAAACTTGCTAGGTGTTAGTCGGACTTTCAGAACGAGAGTTCCGCAAGTACTATTTACTGAACATTATACTGAACATTATAGGCTTCACTATTTCAAAAACGTTCTACGAAAAAATAATTTAGACGTGATTCTAATCAAATCAAAACATTATGCAACAATTTTGTACGAAGTTCAACTTTGATACATACATCAGATGCTTTTTAAAATACTTAGGGCCTCGTTCACCATCTCCCAGTAAAGTGTTGATTAGTTACGTCCCAAGTAAAGTTAATTGGCAAGTAAAAGCTATGACGGGTCAGTTTAACATAATAATATGATTAGTGCTACTCGAACATCGTGAAATTAAAATTGAAGTTACAGGTGACTTTAACCGACAATTAGCGTACTCGTCACTTTACTTGAAGGTGGTGAAAGAGGCCTTTAACTTTACTCTTTACTTCACTTAACTTTAAATATGTGTTGCTCCGAATTCACAAGCTTACGATAGTTAAATTATGTATTTAAATTTAAAAGCTAAACGTGTATCGTTTAACTCTTAATAGCCGGATAACCGAGCTTCGCTCGGATAAAAACAATTCAGTTTCCAGAGACTCATTGCCTTACTTAACAACGCTATCTACTTCAGCTCCCAATAAAAAAATAAGTAGAAGTACATATGTTTACTCACCGATAGATTGCAGGGAGGGTCATATTTTTCAGTTTATGTTTTAATTTTATTGAAAACACGAATTAAACGGTATTTTCTAAAAATGAAACCTAGCTAGATCGATCTATTGCCCCCGAAAATCCCTGCACACTAAATTTCATGAAAATCGTAGGAGCCTTTTCCGAGATTCAAATTATATGTATATTTAGGTACATACAATAATTGCTCGTTAAAAGGTGTTAGAGTAATAAGGTCCTGTTTGCGTAATTTTGCTATAGAACCCTAAAAAGGGAATGTATCGGCCAATTAGCTATACTGTACCTACTGTAAGTTGACACTTGACAGAGTGACTGAAGTACTCCACGGAAGAACAATATACAACAAAAGAATTATAAAAATTCTATGCATCTATATTTTGCTCGCAGCTTCGCGGCAATTATTTTAGGGTTCAAAAGAGGATCATTGAAATTCTGTTATTTGGACTCTACCTTACCTACCGACTGTCTGTCTAATGTGGGTTCTTAACTACAGAAAGGCACTTGAACAAATCACTCTATCTATTAATAACTCTATTGTAACATACAAATGCAAATATTAAGTATTTGAAATTATGAATATAATATTTGGTCGACGTCGTACATTTCATTAGTTTTTTAGCATTTATTTTATTTCATTTTTTTTCTTTAACTTTACATTTTTGTAATGTCCTTATTAAACCCTTCATTTTGATACCCCACTCGATAGGATTTGAGGTATATTTTTTGGAGGTCATTTTATTTGGCTCTAAAAGTCAGTCATTATGTTTTTGTTTTTTTTGTACCCAGTGTCACTCTCACGATTGAAACAAATCCAAAGACACCTCTCAAGCTTTAGCTTGAGGATGAGGATGGATTTTAATCCATCGAACCGTTTAGGCTGCAGAGTGTGCCAAAGAAACATAGCCACAAACATACAAACATACATACACTCGAAAAACATAACCCTCCTTCTGTCGCAGTCGCGTAAAAATAAAGATGAATGCATGGACAAATTAAACACATTTTTAAAATAACTTGTAAAAATAAACTTGCTGCCTAGTTTAGTTGAACAAGAAATCGATTTAGTTTTGGTTTAAATCGCTTAACCTTATTTTTTTTATATATTGGTACTTTCTAGTGCGAAATGCTATGTAGATATGTATGTGGAAAACCCCTAAATCAAGCTCTGCGAAGAGCCGGGTTAAACCGGGTTTTGAAATTCTGGTTTCCTACTTTTATATACACTGTTCCTAATAATCTGGGCCGCAGAGGCGGTGTTCTCTCGCTCTAATGAAAATGGTTCCCGTACATAAGTTTACTACGAAAAAAATCATCTCTATTTTATTCTGTTATAGGCTAAAAGAAATATAGTTTAAAATTTTAATAGTGTAATCCAGATCTCTACATATTTTTAATCAAATCACAAGAAAATCTTTACTTGCCTGTAAAATACAGCTGATATTGTACATGATAGATGGCGCTAGCGGGCATCGGGCATTCCGAGTCACTCAACCGCTGGCAGTCGACGCGATCGGACGATAACATCTCTTCGCTGCTTAATTCAATTTTTCACGCGTTATTATACCCTTCTATTTCTGTGAACAATGCAACGCTATTACAATACACTAGAGTCGACTATTTATTACTGATTCTACGAGTAAATGTCCATCTACAACGCAACCAGTTTAAAGAGAGCTCATTTATATTGATTTGTAAGTTAGGAAAAGTTTCTTTAAAGTGGTCGATGTGTATTTATGAAGCTGTTGGGTCGAACACGCCCATCCCATTAGCAATACCGCCGGAGCGTGTGTAAGGGCAGATGGCTCGATAACTAGACACTTCCAACGAGAAATCTTTACTTTTAAATTCGAAACAACAGAACACTCTAGACTTTTTGCACTTATCTTCCTTTTTCGAACGAATGGTAACGATAGATGTACTTACATTCCTATTTTTTAACCCTTTTAAGTCACATATAACGAAAGTACTGAGTAAATATATTTTGATATTTTACTATAATTGTTCTGTGACGACTACGATTGAAAAACGAAGTACAAATTATAATTATTTTCAACAATATAGTAGTTTCAACAAAATAATCTTGCTTAATATTACGGCGTTACACCGAATAATCTATCCTATGTCCTTTCCCAAGGTCCGCTCTATCTGTGTTCCAAATTTCATTAAAATTGATTCAGTAGTTTAAGCGGGAAAGCGTAGCAGACAGACAGACAGAGTTACTTTCGAATTTATAATATTAGTAGGGATTAATTTTAAGTTCTATTCGAGGTATAAAGAAAATAATTATTCGGGTATACATTTTTAATTATGATTTTTTTATCTAAACTAATTAGCGAATGATATAATAATAACAGTCATCACGTAGACTATACATTATACACTGTATAGCCATCATACATAGACTATACATAAAAATCTTACGATTTTTGTGACGTTACGGACGTTTTTTTCCGACTAGGGTACCTCTCCGCAACGCCCTATAAGGAAGTTCGTTCCAAAACCTTTAAACGAATTTTATGTGTTAAGTCCTATAGCGGGCAATCAAAGAATTCAGCTGAGTCTGATCTGATGTGGTTTATATCTCAGAACAGAGCACATTGTTCTATATTTATTGAACACACAAACAGTCTTGAGAAATGAATATTTTAATACAGTTGCTCAAAAAGTGACGTATAGCAGGGACGTATAGCGTTCGGGAAGTGGGCTATTACACACTCGTGCTTTTTCTTTACCTTTTCCGCCTTAGACTAAGAATAATGTTATGTTTTCCGCTCTCGTGCGTTCTCTTTCCCAACTGTCAAAATAATGTCTATTAAAAAGAAAAAAACCAACCACGAACTTTTAGAAGTTTTTATGATTCATGCAAATATTTCTAAAAAGAAGCTACTAATTTGTTTCAATATCAGATTTAATGATTTAATTCAATGAGTTAGGTTAGGTTTCATATCATTTCATCTCATTAACATTTTCATTTCATATCAATAAAAAAATTCTACTGAAGACTTGGCTGTATGGGCATAGTTCCCTTTGCCTACCCAGATTGGGTGAAGAAAACAAAAAAAAATCTCTGCATATAGGTAGGTATTCATTTACGGTTGGCGCCATTTTTCAAAAATGTTCTTTGCGAGTTTTCATTATTTTATTAAATTGCTTCATTTTTTTCGCAACTGTATTAAAATAGTTGTTCAGTACACGTGCGGAACCGTCATTGGAAGGAGTTCCGACTGTCAACCCTCACCTTCGGCTGCGCCTCGGTTCGGGTAGACATTTGTCGGAACTCTTTGCAATGACAGCCTTTCCGCACTTGTAATGAAATATACTATTACAAATATATTTTGTACAAAGGCAATGGTTATTCCAAGCTGTCATATCTACCAGTTGGTCCATCCAACATAAAAGGTCTGGTAGTTCTGGTAGAACTTAGTGCGTACCCTGTAATTAGTAAACTAAAAAGAAGTTTTTTTTATTTTTGAAATTAGTATATAAACAGGAATATTTGTTCTGCAATTAAATGCATTCAGTACAAAAAAACATAAAGAAAAAATTATAGATAGCAAAAATAATAAAGATCCTGACGAATTGATAACCTCCTCCTTTTGAAAGGTTAAAAGTAAACGCCACATAAAGTCTACCAAGCATTAAGCTGCCAACAATAAATATCCTTGTAATAAAAAAACCATGAGCAATACGTGAACCATATGAGAAAAACCAAAGGAACTACATATTTACTCTATTTATAAGTAGTGACGTAAAATTTTTTAACATTCAGACGCCAAGACTAAATAAGTAATTCACATTCAATAACATCGAACTTATTATGAATTGCATTTCTTGCAATGTAACTCGTTGCGGTTTTGAAGGAATTTCGACTTTATTTTATTAAACTAAGGATCATAATTACATCTATTGTCGTGAATTAAGTATCAAATATCGCACTGAGTTGCTTTTCGATGTCACAATACACAGAAAGTCGCGGTGGGCGTAATTCTACACTCTGTCACGTATAGGAAACATTTTATATGACGCCTTTGACCACCTATTAATAACCTACTAACCCCCGACGCAAAAAGAGGGATGATAAAAGTTTGTATGCTATGTCGTTCTGTCTGTGTGTCTGTCTAACCCTAGCCTAGTCTATTGTGTGTTGCCTCTTTTGTGGAGGCCCTGGGGCTGTAGCCCCGGTTGCCCTCCCCTAAATCCGGCCCTGGACTTGGATGCAATTTTTTCGTTAGAACGTAATGTTTCCCGGTGCTAGTTTTCAATAACAGAAACCTATGTACCAAATTTCAACTAATATTTTTCACGACCCGCACGGATTTCTCTTATAAAGTACTGAAGTACCTACATTAAACGAAAGTCAGTATATTACGATACGCATGAAGCGTGCACGGCTCCATGGCGCAAGTAAGCTCTAGGCCTCCCCAATAATGGGGAGAGACCCGTGCCCAGTAGTGGGACGCAGAGGGTTGCAGCCAGTATATTACAAAAAGGCTGTAGACTGTTAAGGCTCTGTTAAGTAGGTTATTTAAAAACCGCTTGAACAAATGAAATATAAAGGTTTTTTGAGTTGCACGATTTTGGCAATTGGAGAAATTTGATATTGGTCAAAGCTGTAGTTCAAGTCGTCGGTTGCTCCAATTATAAAATTTGCCAAATATGCTATCGGTCAAGTCCATGTGCAGTGAATGAAAACATGCTTTTGTAATTCTCATAACATAACTTACTTGTAGGGACTTTTTTCAAAATATTTTATTGAGCAATGGCAAAAAAGGATTTCATGGGAGAATGATACACTAAAGCTAAAATCAATCACGAATAAGTTATGAACAAGTGATCTGAATGTGAAATGAAATGAATGCTGAAAAAATACACAAAAAAAATTAATATAAAAATTCACAATGACGACCCATAAAATTATTATCAAATCTTTGCACTGACACAAAAAAAATATGAAGCGACTCAACAGAGAATAATGCTGTTTATTATGTAGGTACCTATTGGAAACAAAAAGAAAACACTCTCAATACACAACAATATAATATAATAATAATGACGACCAGCGTGGCGTGGTGGTAATGGTAACCATACCGGGGAGGGCCCCGGGTTCGATTCCCGGCGAAGCAGATATTGAGTTTAAATTTCTGTTCTCTGGTGTTTGTGTTTCTGTCTCTGTGTGTGTCCATGGTACCCACGACACAAGGTATATCTACCCTACTGTGAGGCTATGAGTGTACGTGAAACGTTATAAAAACAGCTGAAAAAAATAATCATCTGGCATCTTCGAAAGGAAACTTTAAGATACATATCGTAAGTCATGTTTTTCACAAAGTCTTTCTGTACATTTTTTTTGTGCAGAGGAAGATGAGCATACGGTCCACGTGGTGTTAAGTGGTGGCTACAGCCCATGAACACTACTACACAAAACCTCAAGCCAGCCTAAACCCTGCCTAAGATCGTATTCGGTTGTGCTGATACTCCGAACAGTCAGCCGAAACACAATAAAGTAGATTGACGGTAGAATTGTTGCAACTTAGTGGTACTTTTCCGAGCGAACCTACAAATTCAAGGGTAGATCTTCCAGCAATTTGCTCTTTTATGTAATGTTCATATTCTAATGAAGTTGTCTTCTAACGCTGGTTTCCGGGTCGAGACTTCCACTACGTCACATCACACGTTGTACCAACGAGACCACGTGACTGTGAGGTAATGGCCATTTCAACCCTGGATTTCTTCTTACTTCCTATTTCTCTTGTTATATATTCTCTTCTGTCTTCTGATCAAACGCTGGTTCTTACGACGTTACATTTTAGCGATATTTAGTAAAACATAAGACATTTAATTTAAAAATATATTATGTCTGAATCACTTAAAATTTAGAATATTTTATATTTGTTGAAATAAATTTTAAAAAATTAACATTTTTCTTTTAAAAGTTGCACCATATATTTTATTTTCCTAAACACAATAAAAGACATAGCTTGTTGATATCAGCGATTGTATTTATACCTCATAATGTCCTTAAAATCTAAAAACCAAACTGCCTAGGAAAAAAGAGACGGAACGGGGAGTAAGCTCCAGGCCTCCCCAGTTATGGAGAGAGACCTGTGCCCAGTAGTAGATGCAGAAAAGGTTGCAGGTTAAACCAAGCAATTATTAATCCGTCAAATTTCATCAATTTTCTGATATTTTAAATGTTATCGAGAATAAAACACCGCTTTTCTATTTTTAAACAAACCTTAACTAAATATTTTTCATCTCTTACATCTGATATACGCAGACTGTCGAATGTTTTAAAATAGTAAGTACCAATTTAAAAAACCGTAACTATACCTTTATTAAAACCTTTAATTAATAAATAACGACGTAATTACTAGATACTTATTTACACATTTTTATAAAAATAAAATTAAACTATGGTTATATCGCTATGTCATTTCTCATCTATCGAATTTGAAATAAAGTTTCTTATTGTTTATAAATAATATAATAGCTATAAGTATATAAAAACTGACTCACCTGGTTCCGAAGGCGGGCGGTGCAAGAATGTATGCAGGGTCTTGCAGCCCACTGCCGGCGGCGTGCTGACCCAGCAAAATGCAACCATCAGGGCTTCTAAGCGGTTTTCAATTTAAATTATATTGCCTGCACCCAATTATATCTCTATATCTTAACGACTACAACTCTTTTTTCGCGTTATCTGTGCTTCAGAGGGCACGTTAAGCCGTTGGTCCCGGTTGTTGTCAATAGATAACAGTCGTTAAAACTTGTCGGAGGCCTTATGGGTGGTTTGAAAACATCCGAGAACGGGTTGGCCACTTACCCGCATCTCCACCAACCTGCATTGGAGTAGCGTGGTGGAGTAAGCTCCAGGCCTCCCCAATAATGGGGAGGGACCCGTGCCCAGCAGTGGGACGCAAAAAGGGTTGCAGTCACAACTCTTTTTGGGCACGGGTCTTCTCGTCTTCTCCCGTATAGTCTCCCGTCTATAAAGATTCAATCCCTGCCTTTAAAACCTTTTAAGAAGGCAGTCATATAAGTCATCTGCCGCAAGGCTTACTATAACACTAAGGACTATCTTAATGGTAAAGAAGCGTGGGAATGAATCTCCCTCACACAAGGCTATTTCTTCATACATTGTACCTATTAAGTAGTTTTAGTACCTAATTTCATGCATCTGTAAGCAGGTCGAAGTGGGTTAATAGTATCTCACACGATCAGCTGTCATGTGTGTTCATTATCGACCCATATCTATTCTGTAATCTCAAATATATTATTATGTACTTTTTTTTTAAGTATGAGTGCTGGGAGTTTTTTCCGCCGCCTTTTTTCTCTCAGCTCAACATCTAACCCAAACGGGCATCTAAAGGCGATGACCGGGAAAAATGACATTCTGAATATTTTGTATTCCTAATATGAAATAAACATTTTTTTCCTTTTCTTTGCTAGGAGGCCTAGAGTTTACCACGCTGTATCAATGCGGGCTGGTGGAGATGCGGGTTGGTGGCTAACCCGCTGTCGGATGATTTCAAATCGCCCTTAAGGCCTCCAAAAAGTTTTAACTATTGATATATAACGATATAACTGGGACCTACACCTTAATATTCCCTCTGAAGAACAGAAACACTAAAGCGATCACCCATCTCACACCCAACCTTTTCGCTTAGCTTCGTTGATCTCTAGCGTTCAACGCTAGCCGCTAAGCCATTCGCTACTTTCGTAACCTACATTAATAAGATGGAAACTTTAAAGCACCATTTTGTGCGCCTCACTGTTGTTCACACAATTAGGGACCACCTAATTGTGACCTAAAGAAAGAGCCATTATGGTTCCAAAAGGAGACATGGACTACATATTAACGTGATATTATAGTACCATGATGCTCAAATTCTGGATGCTAGAGACACGGACACTCCACCAACCCGCATTGGAGCAGAGCGTGGTGGAATAAGCTCCAGGCCTCCCCAATCAGTTCGATACTAGATTGACATATTAAACTCTAGTTATAAAAATCCTTAAACTCTAGGTCAAAATCATGACATGTCATTGTTTAACTCAAGCATACGTAAGTATATAAAATAGCACGTTCGTACTTATATGAAACATTATATGAAATATGAAATATTATATGAAACAAACTTTTTTTAAGAAAGGAATTGTTTTTTTTTTTGATACTTGCAATGTGCATAGACCTTGCTAAGCCATTAAGGGATTTTTGCAATTTCCGCATAAAATTACTTATTCATCAAATAAATGTTAGTGCTTGCACCGTTACTCTAATAAAATATGAAAGGTATGATTAGTAACTGTAAGAAATAAAAATAAATACCTAAACTAATCATAAAACACGAACTAGTAGCTAGGAAAATCCACTGGGCCACATGTAAAGGCCATATGTCTTTACATATGGCTTTCCACGGTCCATTTTGTAAAGATTTGGGCCTCCTCAGGCCTGTAAACGGCAAATTCACAATGACATAAGCTTACATTGTATGTCTAAACTTTGTTTCCGCAGTGCGACAATTTAGGATTTCAGTTTTGTGGTTGAATCGCGATCGCCAGCCCGGGGTTCGGTTTGGCGATCGCAGACACCTGAACATTAAACCGGGTAAACCCAGTAAACCCGGGTTTCCTTCCCGGGGCTGCTGGCAGGACGGATCGAGCTCCCACTCTCACCGCCCACAACCCCGAAAGCCCCATTTTAGTCGCCTCTTACGATCCGGCAGGGGATACCGTAGCTCTATTCTTAATACCGAAGGCCTGGGTTCTACCTACTGTCTCAATTAACATTTTAAAAGCTGTTCCAATTGTCCCAAAGGGGCCCCGCAGTTGATCACACCTGAATGTATCCGGTGGCCTGTGAAACGGTTATCAATGTCGTTCCCGGCACAAAAACAAAACCTTAGATGTACAAAGTATTCACAATATGGTAACCCCTTTTCTAGTCTTCTATGAGATAGTTTTGTTATCTATACTAATATTATAAAGAGTAAAGATTTATTTTTTGTATGTTTGTAATGAATAAACTCAAAAACTACTGTTTCGATTTCAAAAATTCTTTCGTCATTAGAAAGCTACATTCACCCTGACATATTATTTTTATGACAAAGGAAACAATTTTTTTTTCAACCTATATATGTATCAGTGGGCACCGGTCACCGCAAGGAGAGGGATGAAGGCCGTATTCCTTAGATTAGTGGCCAGCATTCCTGCGATAAATTATAAGATACTCTCACCCATGCACAGTGATGGAAAACATCGTAATTAATTAATATCACAATATTTTCTTTCACACACCGTGGACCAGCTATCAATAATCATTAAACGAATTCTTTTTGTTTCTTCTCTGAATAAAATGAGTTTGTTATCCCTTTCCATCTTACGCCCATACAGCGGGAGCTAAATGATCCAGCCACAATGACTTTTTTATTTAATAATAATACAGTATAATATTTGCATACCTTACTGAGGTAAATATGGCGGATTATTAAATATATAAAACAACTTTTGTAATACCCATATTTGCGCAAATAAATAATTTGTCTTTGTCTTTGACTTCGGTTTGCTATATAGAGATTAGGGCTTGTAGAGTCAGGACTTGTAGAGCTAGATGACTGACTCTACTTGAGATATAATAAAAAAATAAAAATAAAATAAGATATAGATCTAAACCTGAAAGGAATAAGGTCGATAATTAAATTCTTAACGCAAACGCGTTAGTAACGTTTTCGCGTGTGCAGACTTACACTAAGGCCTCAGAACCCTTAGTGTAAGTTTGTAAACGCGCAAACGTTACTACTGCGTCAGAGTTAAAATTGGACAGATAGATCTTAATCTGAAAGGAATAAGGTCGATAGTTAAATTCTTAACGCAAACGCGTTAGTCACGTTTTCGCGTGTGCAGACTTACACTAAGGCCTCTGATGAGTTTTGTCTTCTTTGACAACATTTTTCCTAATCTGTTTTTTCCGGTGGGAATCATTTTCTCACGATTTAAAGCACTCATGGTTTCATTAATATCCCATTTTGCTAACTAGTATGGATATCCTACAATCAGAGTATTAATAACACCATCGCTAAACAATAATACGATCGCAGGTTCATAGAAATTGGAAACTGAACGCAAAAATGCCTACCACCATCTACGTGCATATTATATTTAGCAATTTCTAGAATAATTTTAAATTATGGCTTATTTCAATATTCTTTGAAAATCTAGGTAGATTCATAATTTTATAATAAACGTTACACACTCATAGCCCCACTATGAGTACCCTGTACACCACGACACTGGGCATTGTACCTGTATAGTACAGTACCCTGTGTCGTGGGTACCATGGACACATACAAAGACAGGAACACAAAAACCCAGACAGAAACTCATCATTCAAATTACTGTCTCGCCGGGAATCGAACCCGGGACCCCTCGATTGGCAGTCCGGCATGGTAACCATTGCGCCACGCGGGTCGCTGAAGTGATTTATGTTGTTGCTGAGAGAATTTGGGAGATATCTGCCGCCAAATATTTTCATAGCGCACGCCTGAGCCTTGTTTGAGGTCGAGTTTCACTGCTACTGCGGAGGCTGATGGTCGCGTTATGTAACTCTGGCTGGCAACCACACCTTTCCTCCAAAAAAATAATAGCTGCAACTATTTTTGCCTGCTGGGCACGGGTCTCTCCCCATTATTGGGGAGGCCTGGAGCTTACTCCACCACGCTGCTCCAATGCGGGTTGGTGGAGATGCGGGTTAGTGGCCAACTCGCTCTCGGGTGTTTTCAAACCGCCAATAAGGCCTCCAACAAGGTATAACGACTGTTATCTATCGACAACAACCGGGACCAGCGGCTTAACGTGCCCTCCGAAACACGGAAACGCGCATGAAATTTTTTGCCACTAGCGGTCACCCATCTCACACCCGACCGCGCCCGTTTGGCTTAGTTGCACAGATCATTTGCGTTTACCGCTGGCCCGTGTGCGCTCCAAAAAAAATTATAGAGCTTCTTTACTACAAAAAGAGGTGCAAAGTAGAGGAGATTTCCAAGTGCGAATCATGTAAGTTTTACTGCTTCAACCGTTCGGTGGTATCCTCACTACCCCCACATCTAGAGATACATTCCTGATTTCTTAAGTTCTATGATCATCATTTCAAAGCTGAGCTGGGTCGATTAGAGCAGACTTTCAGCAGACGGCCTACCCGTCTCCCCCTTTCCGACGCATGAGTGCTGTTGCCGGCCTGACGTCAGCCACAGAGGAATAGCAGCACCAATTGCCTGACCTGACCTCGCGCAAGACTTAAGCTTGCTTGAGGGTGTGTGTATGTTGCAGCCATCTGGTTAAATCAGCCCGTTCATTAAACCCCGGCATCCAGTGAAACAACTAGCGTCGTTTAATGTAACGTCCAACGACTTGACTGAACGTCACTTAGCCGTTTTGTTAAATGGAATATGGGCGATTTTGTAATGTTTGGCTAAGGTGACCGTCAGTACGCTACATAAATAAATATAATAAATAAATAAATATCTTTGGACAATTCACACAACACTATCTGATTCCAAACTAAGCAGAGCTTGTACTATGGTAATCAGAAAGCTGATAAACATACATATATAATTCTAAATACATACTTAGATAGATAAATTAACACCCAGACACAGAACAAATAGTCATGTTCATCACACAAATATTTGTCCTGGGTGGGAATCGAACCCACGACCTCACGTTTCGCAGTCGGCTCATCACCCACTACGCCACGGAGGCTGTCAATGATAACATAAATGATTAGGTACGAATTGATTAAGGAAGCTATTAGGCATACATATTCATGTTATCACACTTTCTTTTATTGATGAAAAGCACACTTTAAATTTACGAAACACAAAACTATTGCTTGATTTGCTAGCTTTCTGACACGCGCCGCAGTGAAAAAAATCTGAACTAATTTTAAATCACCTGCCTGATTTTACGTCATCCGTCTTCAATGGGTTAGCCTACAATAAGCCAAAGACGACCCGTGGGGTGCAATGGTTACCATACCGGACTGCCAATCGAAGGGTCCCGGGTTCGAATCCCGGCGAAACAGAAATTTGAATGATGAGTTTAAATTTCCCTTCTCGGTCTCGGTGTTTGTGTTTCTGTCTTTGTGTGGTACCCACGACATAGGGTATATCCACCCTCCTGTGTGGCTATGAGTGTGAAGTGTTATTTATTATTATTATTAATTAATTGAACGTTGAGTGATTTGTGTTCAATCAACTATTGGTCAGGCATTCAATTGAATGCCAGCGTTTAATGAACAGGCTAGCTTTTATACGAGTGGCTGATTTATCCATATGGCTACGACATGAAGATTACCTTATTTTATTTGATCTACATCATCACGCATGATCAGCATCACCGGTACTGACAGATATGACACCTCAAGCTGAGTCAGTAGGTACCTTTGATGCTTTAAGATCTGAGTAGATAACCATGAGCTGCAGCGACAACTCAACACCCCGTGGCCGTCATGTTCGTCAAAACAAGTTAATCTACAAAATAACTCCAGCCCTTCGTAATACAATAGAACAGTATAAGCATTGAATTCGGTATTCTGTTTCCACATCCGTTTATGCATAGAAACACGGTGCTGACTCGAAAATACTGCACACGGTTGAATTACGGCGTCGTCCTTCAATATGCGCATGCAGAAAGTATGCAGCTTGCAAAATAATATCAATAAGCACTAACTGCAACTCTATATGTAACGTGATATTGGAATGTTTCCGCTTTAGCGGCTTTTGTGTTTAAAGTTAAATCGATTATTAAATACTGCAGTAAAATTTGTTTCACCCAACTCAATGATGACGATATGACATGTCTTGACAAATGCGTAGGTATACATAGCCATGTTTTGTATGTATGAAATGTAAACTACATGCAAATGTAAGTGTAGGTAGGTTGCAATCAGGGCTTTACGCATGTCTAAAACTTCGTAAGCCGGCCATCATTTTTGGAAAATACTGAAGAAATACGTTCCGTAGCTTCATGTTATCAATGAAATGCATGCGCGGTCCCAGGGGGGGTCACAGGGGACATGAAATCCATCCAAAATCCATCAGTCTTGCGTAGGCGGAAGGCGAAACAAGCCAATTTGGGACAAAATTTCCAAATTTCTTAGTGACCCCCCCAAAATTTCTTGGCGACTCCAATGCGGGTTGTATTGCTATTTCGGAGGCTAAAGGTCATGTAAGTCTGGCTGGCATACCTTTCCACCTAAAGTACTACTTCACTTCTTAACCTTATTGGTTTTTGATTAAACCTTTCAAGGAACATACAAAGATTTAGAGCTGAGGGAAGGCAGGACCGGAGTCGGGCATCTCCACGTGTTGATGAGTTCTACGGATTGGTTCAACCCTTTTTTCATCCCACTGCTGGGCACGAGTCTCTCCCCAATATTTGGGAAGCCTGGAGCTTACTCCACCACGCTGCTCCAATGCGGGTTGGTGGAGGAGTTCTACGGATTATAACATTTTCAAAACAATGTCGCGTAAACTTGTGGGTCACACAATTATGACCTTCCTTAGCACATCACACACTCTAAGAAGATAGATGAGAATGCTTGAAGCGCGAAGGCGAATATCGACCAAAAGAGGCTACATCACTTATAAACCCTGATTGTACATAAAACTAATAAGTGGCATGTGATCATCATATCAAAACTTTTGTCTAAACCTCTCAAGCATTTTAGTAATTATGATTATCAGAAGTATAAACTTGAAAATATACTCGTATTATAGAAGTTATCACATTTGATTCATCATTGGATCACATGTTCTGTAGGTACTTCATTATAGGTATATAATTATATAATAATAATAAAAACTGTTTTTTGATGATTGATTTTCAGAGATCTGTATAATTTGTATGATTGTGTTGTGTTATTTTATTTTTCATTCGTTACATAATAATAATAATAATGAAAGAAATTGTATAGCATCTATAAATAGTCTTAAGATCAAGTATTATATAGTTAGGTGACCCAAAATCAGTGAAAAATTAAGGAAAAAATATTTGCTCAGTTTAGAAATATTAAAATTCTTGTTCAATACAGAGACGTGATACTGACTTATTAGGTATAACTTAGCACTTGGAGTTCTATCAATTTAGAATTTGTATAAGGGCCTCTTGATCCACCTTCAAGTAAAGTGACAAGTACGCTAAATGTCGGTTAAAGTCACCCGTAACTTCAATTTCAATTTCACGATGTTCAAGTAGCACTAATCATATGATAAACTGACCCATACTCATAGCTTTACTTTGCCAATTAACTTTACTTGGGACGTAACAAATCTACACTTTACTTGGAAATGGTGAACGAGGCCCATATGTACTCTTCTAACCTGAATCTAGCGTGTTTCATTAATTATGTATATATATTTATTTTCTGCACCAGATGGCTAAATTTTGAAAACTCAATATAGATATATACCTACCCAATTGAATTCAGATCAGTGGAAAATAAAACACATCATAATCAATCATACAATATGTATTTAATATAAGATACAGTACTTGTGACATGTGGACAAACCATTGTATTTAAAAAATCTTAAAAACCACTACTTGAACAAATTTAAGGTTTGAGATTAATGTAACATTTGCTATTATTATGCCCAAATGTGTTAAATTAATTGAGGTAGATCCCCCACGGGACGTGGGTCAAATTATAATTAATTTTCGGATTTCACCATAGAGGGACAAGCAAATAAGACAACGCATTAAACATTATACTATATATAATTAAATATCTACAAATTGAATAAGTGCACACTATTCGGGATACAGGCTCCACATATAGTTACTATGGATCTCAAACATTTACAATAAAGGAGAACATTCATATAATAAACGCATAATATAGGAAACATGTTTGAAAGACAACTCGCGTACACTAGCCTAGTCTACCCGGGACGCCGCGGGATACGGGATCCCGGGACCGCCCCGTCCCACCGAGGCGCGAAGCAAATTACATCTGCCCAATAATACTTATTAATAAATACTTAACTATTTACAGTCCAGTACGCAAGGGCTGACCGAAAACGTGTCACAATTAACTATTCCATTTCACTACACTACAATGACATCTCCCTACATTTGCGGTCAGCGCTTCGCTCATTTGTACATCCAACAGCGCAGTCGTAATATGTTTCACGCCTTCACATCTTACGATCCGAAATTAAAACTGTTTCATCAAAACATATAACAAAATTGTTACACAATTGGACTTTTGTTCAAATCCCGGAGTTTCGTTACTTAACAGGATAACTATTGGTCGACAACCATTGTTCCCGCGATATACTTGTTCTTTATACAATCTTTCGTAATTGAAATTAAATTACAACTTAAAATACACCTTAAACGATGAGCAGTCCACAAGGCACGCTCGCTGCGACCGAAACCATCTCACACATACAAAACATTAGGACTATTCAGTTGTGGCAGTGACAAAAATATATTGTAGAGATCCTCTCAGCCGAACAAACGCCTTGGTAATCTTAACAAATGCAAGGGAATCCGATTTTTTTCCATCATATGAAGAAAAAAAAACAACTTCATATAAGCCAGGAACATAAATAAAGGGGTATTTTCTGACCCTTAAAACCTGGTCTATTTTATTTATTTATCTGCGGCTCTGTCATCTCATGAAATTCGCCATGGCAATGAAGTCTGTGTGAGCATCCGGCCGAGAGTACCTTTAACATCTTACACGCTTTTGGATATAGTTTTATCAGTAATTTTCCATAAAATTTAGCCCGAAGGTTCATTTTCATATATCAGTTAATTCACAAAATATTGTCATTTCTCTGCCTACAAATGTTTCTTAACCTACGGGAGCTAGATTACTTATTGAATTCAAGTTTAAGAAAAAATGCCTCCGAACACCACAATTGTTATAATAAACAAACTGTACTTGAATAAAATGTTGTAGGCCAATTTATTGCGTGTTGGAAAAAAATTGAGCAGAGAAGTTATTTAAATAAAAAGTCCCAACCACGATCTGATAAACAATCATACTAATATTGCTCCACTGCCGACAAATTTGAGATCATATGAAGTCGAAGCGACTCGATCTAACGAGCGAACGTTAAAAACAAAATTTTGTCTTTCTGATTTTGGTTTCGAATTTGACTATTCAAAATTAATTTAAAAAAGTGAGCCAATAATATATGGCACTCCTATCAGTGCTGGAAAAAATTAGTCTAGTTCTCATTAATTTTATTTAAAATAATAATCAGTACATTGGAACCTCGGATAGAAACTCAAAATGTGTATAAGACATCCCATACATATTCGTTCAGGCACCAACTTGACTACAAGAAAATTTTCTATTACGCTTCTTTGGGCCACGCCTACTGGGAATCCCTTAGGGGTTGCGAACCGTCCCCTTTGGCGCCGAGGGATGAAATTGACGACCCCTAACGTATTCAAGTTACATTTCCTACTACATACACGACGACCATTGCCTTCCAATCTCATCACCGCTTACTTACAATTTCTTTACGTCTTAAGGTTACTTTACATCGAACGACTCACGTATTAAAATGAGAATTAAGGACGTTTTGCAGCCATTCGAAGGTCCCTAGCCGTTACCTAGTCGCGCGGCTGTAACATTCGACTAAACACTACTCGCGCACAAATTCGACCTAACTTAATACTACAGGCACTAACTAAAATTACTAGCGAGATCGCATGAGCACAGAACACAATGATAATTACATACATCCACTTGTATACCTTATTGCTAAAAGGCATGTAAACGTGACAACATCGGTACATGGTCGTAAAAAATTCACCTTCAAAATATTCGTCAATTGTACATAACTGTCGGACATATAAAAGTAGGTGTTATTGACATTTCGGAAGATGTCTCGTCATCAAAGTTTCAGATGTCAACAGAACGAATAATATTAAATTGTAGTGCATTGCACTTTAGAATTGATGACAACATTTTATTCATATAATAATTTTGCTGTTTTCGCCAATGTATGTAAAACGTGATTTATTACCTAATAACGATACATGTGATACAATGTACAAAAAATAGTATTGCTTATTTTATTCAAATTATTACGTTGCAATATCATTCTATCTGTTGACAGCTGATATCACATTTCAGAGAAACTTTTGAACAGGGAAAGCCAATTTAAACTTTTCGTTTCGCGAATATAAAAACACTTGCTACGCATAATTAAACGTCAAATAAAAATTGGTAATATAAATTATTCACAGAAAAATATATACACTAGCTAACCCGGCAGACGTTGTCCTGCCTTAAGAAATAATATTGCGACTATAAATTAAGATGTAAGCTATCCTATCTTTCAAGTTGGATCAAACTGCACACAGTGTGCAAATTCTATTAAAATCGGTTTAGTAGTTTAAGAGTCCGTCGCGGACAAAGAACGTGACACGTAAATTACATATTAAGAAGATTACAATCTCTCAAGTATTCTGAACGTATTCCTGAAATAATTTCATCTTGTTAAGCACGAAAGAAATTCATGTTTAAATAGGCCTTCACTGAAACATAAAAATGACATTACCATATTAAAATATTTATATTGCAAGCAGAACATCTGCTTTTGTCAAGGTTCGGTAGCATATACATACATCTACTTAAAAGGTTTTTTACATTGGGTCCTTAGTCAAATTATTTAATATCATTCGTTTCTATAGATTTTTCTGTCCGAACACAACGAGTCTGTAATTCTAATAAATAGAATAAAATTGCTATAAAATTGTGCGTGGAAATTATTCTGTTATTCATCTATTAAGTCTCTTATCACATAAGTTATTGCTAACATTAAGGCGGTTACACACCGCCCGTTCTCCTACGAACTTCAGACACAACTTAATGGCAGTGTTTATTTGGACATACATTGGACAAACTCACGCACAAACACACAGACTGTTGAATCTTAAAGCGTCATCGAATTGCTTCGTTAAGAAAGAACACAGGGCTGGACTAAAATATCAAAAATTGAACTCTACCACCCTAAGACTAAGTTGAGTTTCGCTTGATATGACTACACGGTATATTACGATATATTGAACACTGTTCACGGTAGGTCTGTGGCAGGCACTTGGTGACAAAGTCAACGTACGAAACACATTTAAATTATACCTTCCATTCAGCAAAAATGCATCCGATACAACGATATTATGCCCGCTTCACATTACATGCGACATTTAAGCGCGAAATCGTTAATAGTAGAGATGCCCGAACTGAATCGATTTTTAGGAGATCGATTCACGGCAATACGATCTGCCTATTTTTGAATTGATTCAACAGGATGCGATCTTAGCTCAGATGGAATCGTGTGCCTGGAAGATCGTATGAAAAAATCGTTTAATTTTTTAAAACTAAAATAATGCAAACAAAATTATATTTAGACATGTTCTTTGAAATACAACACTTACATTTTAGTGGAGACGATGTATCACCAAAGTAAGATTACGACGCATCTATTTGTTAAAATAGTTTCGAGTTACCTAAGGTTGCAGAGAGTGTGAAATATGAAATGAATGTATATTATTAAAATTCGTTTATCTTAAACCACAGCAAGAAGATCATCATACTCATATTTTGTGATTTTACTGGCGTATCCATATTAAAAACCATATACTTGCATTAATACAACTTTACACGCAATTCATTTTTTTATTAAATTATGATACGATCTTCCAAGATCGTATAAAATCGATTCAAAAGATCGATTCAAAGCATACCTTCGGGCATCCCTAGCTAATAGTCCGCGAATATTCGCGCCCTAACAGAGCAGGCGGTACAGTGATGCACAATCTAACTCGAACGTCACACACATAAAAATGTCTTCGTTGAAATAAAACGAACCGTCAGTTATATAAAAGAAAAATTGTAGTCTTATCCTTGTTTTAAAAGTTGTAAAATTAACGTATCTCAGTAAGTAAGGCGCTCTTACTAACTTTGGTACACTCAACGGCATTATATACAGAACGAATCAAATTACCAACCAACAAAACGCTCGCAGTTACTCAATACCCTGCTCTAAAGACATTACGTTTTGAAAATGAAATCTCACTACTGAGTTTCGGTCCTACACGTGAGCTACGTAGTAACAGGAAGTAATTGGCACCACAAAAAGCGCAAGCGAACACGCGGGCCACAACTAAACCACGCCGAAGCCAACGCAACAACCAAGCTGAACGAAACCGCGCCTAGTCGCTAGTAAAATAAACTATTCTATTTACACATTGGCAGTGATACGTTACGCCGGTCGTCCTTTACCCTAACTTACAGCTACTCAGACTAATTCGTCCGCTACTCTCCGGCGAGCCCGAAGATAAATTGGGTTATGATCGATACGTCTTTACAGCAAGGGGTCCATTAAAATTTATTTTAGTACACGAATAAATTAGCGTAACGACTAAAAGTCTATTCTTTATATTAAAGAATAAGTGTAAAGATTATTTTCTTGAGAATGCGAGGACGTATCAAATTAAAATTAAATAATGTGGTACAGCTTCCCGGAGTGCGAATATTATTTATTAATTATTTTGAATTCTATTCTGAAGTCATTTCTTAAACTAGAAAAGCAACATTGTGCAACGAACGTATCTAGCTATATTGGCAGCTAACCAATCGGAGTCATGTCATATTGACGTCTCCCTTCAATCAAGCCAAGCCGTGGCCAATAAGGAGGGAGTCGACTTTATATAAAATATTGACAGCCATTATTCTGTGTCATTCTGCTTGTCAATAATGCAAAATGTAGAAGCTCTATCCGTTTTTGTTCTGGTTGTTTTAAGTAATTGCTAACTAAATTTATACGACTGTACCAAACGTGCTATCTACTTGAATGTTTGCAAGTTACGCGTTTTACTCAATGGAAAAAACGGTTAATAGACATCTTTATATACTTTCTGTCACGACGTTTTATGTTTAATTCAGTTACACCCATCGCTACACAGACGAATCGATCGTGACCCGTTAAATTTTATACTAAACCATCTTCCGCCCGCTAATTTTATATAATACACATCTCGCTAACTATTTACAACTCGTCGCGCACGTGCCGCGTACTAACGCCCCGGAAACGGGCGATCAAATGAATATCATATAAAAAGTAAGTATCAGTCTTGTGAATAAATCTCCGTCCGCCCACCGGCTCTTTGGCGTCGCCGGCCGCGTCCCACTGCTGGGCCGGTCGATTCAAATAAAACACGCAAAATCGTTTTAAAATGTTTAAAATACGCCAATAAGGCTGACACATCGAAAAGTCGTCCGCGGACGTTGAACACATTGGGACCGGACGCAGTGAGGCGCGGTGTCCGTGCGACCTACGATCTCTATGCTAGCGTTTCGGCTACAGTTCCAAACGATTCACACATTCTACACAATTAACATGTTTTTTTGTTGATGAATCGCAAGGACTGCAAGTACAGTCTGCGCCATTTTGAACACACAATAGTCACATCGAACCGGTTACACGACTATGTCCTTACATAAGAATAAGAGCAGACAAACAAGGTCATTGTCCCGCCTTGTACCACGAAACACAGGTGCAGTGTAGGCCCCGTCACGAGAAGCTAGATTTTTCAGAGGTTCACTAAATATATTCATTATTAAATTCGCCTGTGTAATTTGAAATGGTTATTTTGATATACGAACATTGTATATTACCTACGTACTTTCATATTATCCGTACATTTAATTTTGTCAACGTACAATTTAACGCTTATCGTATAACCAAACTTTGAACAAAAATTCCAACTTTTCGTGTCGGAGACTGTACTTTCAATCTAACTTCGACTCGCATCCCGACCGATGTGTGAGTTCAAAATGGCGCACACGCGACACCTATCGGCCCGAAGGCCAGAAGGAGTTGCCGCCGTACCGCCGGCCGAGCTTCCTCTTCTTTGCGCCGCTGACTTCCACGCGGTCTCCCTTCTCGTCGCTCATCAGCATCGGCAGGTTGGTCGCATTGCAGTCGTTCCTCACCTCCGCCTTTTTCTTGGCTAATAGATTGTTCAGTAACCTTGACGACGTGCATGTCCGCGTCGGTAGCAGTCGCGAGGGTTGCGGGGGGGTGGGGGGAGTCCGGACCGGCGGCGGCGACGGCGTCTTCCGGTAAGAGTCGCAGAAGTGCTCGTACAGGAGCACTTTCGTCCTCGCCGGCAGATCGGCAATCTCCACGCGCTTTATCCGCTTGACGTCCTTCTCCGGCACCCATTCGTCTTCGATCCTGTAATGTTAACGCCACGTTAGTATAGGTCGATTAAGTGCCACACAGTTTCACTGCAAACACAGCTGTGACATCTGAAATGCAAGTAAATGTAGTTTTATTATTGTCGAAATTTCAGTGGTAAGTTTGACCTTTGGGAGTGTGTTTGCAGCGTTTACGGGTTGCAATCCTTTTTGTAAATTCAGTCCGTTATTTTAGAAATGTCGTAAGTAGTAAACAAATGATGATGTTCAAATTAAACTATGATATACGCAGTCGAATATTACAAAATGTCAATTGTGGATATTTAATTTCCTAGTATATATAGTATACATGGATGGATCTATTCAATTTATGTGATTCTTATTCCGCTTATATGCAATAATAGCATATAAAAAAGAAGTTTTTGTTGCTGAAAATATGACAGTTTTAGAATAAAAAATCGATCTAATCATGATATTATGAGAATTTGTGAATTTTGTGTTTGATTGCTACTTATGACATTTCTAAAAAACGTTCTGTCTGGATAATACACCCACGAAACACGACAGCTCACGAATATACAAGCAAAAGCTAACAAGAATGAAGTTTTATGATGAGGTTAATGTGAAAATGAATGAATTGAATGAATGCAATGCACGTAACGCGCCTACTCATTCAAAATACGCCATACCTTAGCTACCAAATATTACACACACTAGTGAGCAGATTGATTGATTTTAAATTGAATAAAAAAAATCATTAAATAACGAAATAAAATTAAAATAAAACAAATTTTCAAGGCTGAGAAAGTGAATACTTTTTATGGGCCTAAATTAAGTTGTGTATAATTTAATTTACTCTTATATCTTCTATATATCTGATTGCTGGCAGCATTCAGAGATTTTATTTATTAAAGACACTCTCTCCTTAAAAATACTCATTTAACAGAACTTTGCGGAGAAAAAAACGAGGAAATAAGTACATACATCTATTACGTACAATTCGGGTAACCTTGAACATATTTTACATTATTTGTATTATTAAAACTGATTTCTATTTACACCACCTGGTTTTTTTCTAACAAAATAAATTTACGGAAGAAACAATAGAACTACCCATAATTTTCCCTAAAACTCGAATTGAAAGTTATCATGAGTTTTGGGTAACTTTGAATAATTTTTTTTAGAATGTAAAAACCGAATATTTTAAGGTTTAGTTAAAACAAAAAAGGTATTATTAAATTTAAAAACCTAATCTATAAAAATAACATCGACACTGACGTACAATAGTAACAAATAGCTTGGTCTTGCCATATAAATAAAAGTGGTTTTAATTACGATTCCAAATCAGAGCTCAAAAACTTTCAACAACTTCACCGCAGAAAAGGCGGGAATTTTCAGAATTATGGCATTAACAGTTAATTTTTTTAATTTTCGTTGCGTACAAAAACATTTTGGCAATCCATTTTACACAGTTATAATATTGGAACATCAAAAAGTTTCGATGTAATAAATTGTTAAATCTTTTTTCCAACTTTGTTCAAAGTTAAACTTCAATTCAAAGTTATCCAAAAAGATTGTACTTCTAATCATTCAAGATATAAAATGACATTCTGATAGGCGTGCGACAATTACTGTGAACAAGCGTCTAAAATTCACTAAATTTGGTATAGGACTGGCAACCCTCAAGTTGCTAGCAATCATGAATCATGATAGATCAAAATCAATAGATCTTTCTACATGACCATTTGCTTTCACCGACCACAATAATGGATAAAAAAATTAGCTTTTGCTAGCAACTTAAATCCATTTATTATCTGTGTGGCACTTGCCAGTGGCAATTTTAATTGGGCATGCCAAGCGTGATCGTGAGGATCAATATTGCATAAAATATAAGATTTTGAGTGGTTTTTTCCACAAGCACATTTAATTTAGTTATATTTTTGATGCATATGATCCTCGTTAGTGTTAGAAGCCAAAACTGAAGGACCACCGCATTTTTTTAATGATTGCAATAGCTATTAAATATTAAATATTAATTTCATAATCCTTCAACGCGAGATTAATAATACAATAACTGGTTCGACCAGTTGAACCACGCGGCTGTAACACGTGCTATATACCAATTATTCGCCATCAACATTTACCAATTCCTTTTATATATTTATATAAATACTAATTAATGCACATGATCCTCCATTTCTAAAATACAAAAAGCGTATTATATATATTATATAAAGAGGATCTATAAAGCATAATATGGTTGGGGCTCATATTTTTTACATTATCATTTATTAACATGCTGTATATGATCCTCAAATTAATAACTTACGGTAAAAAGGAAACCGTGAAGTGTAAAACAATAGTGACTGTATTTTTTTCTTTCGAAAATCTAGTGAAACTATGGTACTGCTAAGACGAAAATGCATTTAACTATAAAGATGAAAATATCCCATTCTATGAGAGAAAAACTACTACAGGGTGAATAAAATAAATTACGCGAAAAAGTAAATTATTCGATTGCAATGAATTGTAGCATGAAATGAGAAAGCCCAGTTGTACCTCGACATAAAAAAGACACGTACTTAGAGTGAACTACAAAACCCACCTCTGACTTTACCTGATTTAAATTTTATAACAATTAATTACCCGACAAAGTCAGTGCTGTAAAATGTCAGTTACTTGATTAATATCTCTTTTCATTTAAATTTTAAAATATTTTATATCTCACCCTGTATTCGATTCTTTTTTACTTTTTGTACGTTTTCAGTCTATGATTGATAGTATATATGTATAGTATATATCAAGAGTAAAGCATAATATATTTTCTAGTACAGTGCTAATAACCACACTCCCATCTAAAACTTGATCTCCAAAACTTCGAAAACAATGCTTACCTGAAAAATACATTTCGTTATATCATCAGGAATAAACATGACAATAATAATCAGGACAACTTAATATATAAGAAAAGAAAACCTATAGCATAAATAAATAGTAATCTAAACAGTCAATTAGGTTTCTTCAAGTACAATTTTCATTTGTTTCTGATTTACATGTTTTCTGGAGAATCTTATATTAATTGTAAAATATGAAGTAGTCTTTACTTTACCTTTGTAAAATTCTACAAAATCTCAGAGTTTTGGAATGAACTGTGTTTTATCCTTGGCTCTTTTAAAATTATATACGTCAAGTTAAAGGCACAGTTAAGAAAAATATTATACTTCAATCATGTAGCGGGTTGTTAAGAGTTACACTAGCCGGTAGTTCGTAAGAAGGACTTCGCATCATTCGGGACCATACATACGATTACATTATCCTTCATGAAATTTATTTACAAAACTAGTGACGCACAAATAAGATATCTATTTACTTGGCTAAAACCGTTTTTACTGATGGGCATAAGTCTCTATTCATTATTTAGAAGGCCTGAAGCTAACCCCACCACGCCGCTCCAATGTGGGTTGGAGGAGATAGTTTGAACAGGTTAGTAGAGAACCCGCTGTCGGATGTTTTCAAAGCGCCCGTAAAGCTTCCGACAAGTTTTAACGACAACAACAGGGACCGACAGCTTAACGTGCCTTCTAACGCACGGAAATGCACATGATTTTTTTCTGCATCTAGCGTTCAGCCATCTTTAAAAATTTAGGATAGTTTATAAAATAATCTGATAGGTGGGTAGTTGAAGAAAGCGCGTCGGCTATTTCTTGACGCACTAAATCTAGAAGACATAACATAAAGTACTCTCCTTACACGTCCGGCAGGAAACAGGTGAACAGTGCCATCCCCCGGCTTATTTGAAGCTTTTATGAAGGGTTATTTACCATATTGAAAATGTAGGGTAGTTTGTAAAAATCCTGACGGTAGTTTGAAGAAAGTGCGTAGACACTATCTAAAATACTTAAGACACAAAGTAAATAAAACGCATCTACTCACGTGTGCGGCGGGTAGATCTACTACGCGCTGCACAAGCAGCGCCTCTCTTCGGGTTATTTAGACTTATTAAATATATTACAATGTAGGGTACTTTGTAAAAATTTCCTGAATAGTAAGTAGTTGAAGAAAACGCGTCGCCTATAACGTGACGCTCCAAATCTACAAGACATGAGAATGAGACGTAAACGACAACTAAAATGCTACTCACACGTGCGGCGGGTAGTAAGTAAGCAGGGCTTCCCGGCGGCTCTTGTTGGCGTTGTACCGCGTGGCGGTGAGCGCCGCGTGCAGCGTGAGCGTGTGGCGGCCGGGCGGCTCGCGCAGCGGACACGAGCCGCCCAGCCGCCACCGCGTGCAGCGCGACAGCCGCCACGCGAGGCCCTCCATCGTGCCCGCGTCGAAGAAGTCGAACATGCGCGCTGGAATTGGAACACAGTTGATGAAGTACAGCTTTACAGCAGAAACCAGAGTGGTTACGCCACAAGAAAAATACGGTGCGAGTCTGCGTGGGAGACATAGGACGGTCCTAATCCCGATACTTTGATTAAGAAATGTGGTGTGTGTTTATCGCTGCTAAGCTGTGACGAAATACATTGAAAAGAAAAGAAAAGAAAAGAAAAGAAAAGAAAAGAAAAGAAAAGAAAAGAAAAGAAAAGAAAAGAAAAGAAAAGAAAAGAAAAGAAAAGAAAAGAAAAGAAAAGAAAAGAAAAGAAAAGAAAAGAAAAGAAAAGAAAAGAAAAGAAAAGAAAAGAAAAGAAAAGAAAAGAAAAGAAAAGAAAAGAAAAGAAAAGAAAAGAAAATATTTTATTTGCACAAATATGGCTAACAAAAAAAAGGTTTTACAAAAATATTTAGATCGCCATATTTACACTTTAGTGTGTACTTGTATTGTAAAAGTTATATTACAAGTAAAAATTAAATTTAAATTATAAAATATTTACAATAAACACTAAAATACGCACGCACTTAAATACAGTAGATATTATTATCACTTTAGTTACTTAAACATTACATTGTAATATTTAATTTAAAAAATCCCAAGTCGCATACACTAAACGCACTTGGACAGCGTGGATGGATTAATTCATCATGATTATCGATAACTCCTTCTCAGTTACAAGAGAACATTTATGCTCAACAGGAGAACATTAGAAAGGATTGAAAAAAAAACAGGTCACTAATACAGTAAGTGTCGTGGGTGAACAGGGTGTTGCGGAGGCGGAATAACTATAGAACTTGAGATCATACACCGAGAAGAACACAAATATTGAAATATTACAGCAACTATAATGGTGATGTGATGTGAAGAACTAATGAAAAAAACTGAATAATTCCCATTCCAAAAACTTTGCTGCATAAATCGGTGATTATATTTGCACCTAATCTCATTAACCTACTTATGTAAAAGATGTATTATTTTTATTATTTTACAGTGACTAGTGACCAAACTTGGTAAATTAGAAATTCAATTGTTCAATTTGTATTTATATCTATTATTTATCATTACACGTAGACTCACTTCATTCAATAAATGCTGCTGAAGACGATAAAGCAACAGCGCAATACAGCAACAACAAAAGAAAGTAAAATTATACAAAACATGACGTCAAGAAGAATGCAATAAAATTAGACGGCGTACAATGAGCAGCTTCCGTCAATGATCGTAAAACTGGAGCAACAAACTGACCGACGATCGAAACTAATAGACAATAATGCCATGCCTATGAAACTACTTACTGCTTCTATACGTTTATGTTTACGAAGAATATATAAAGGACGCCTATAAAAGAAGTATTGTGGAGTTTACTAGTAGGGAATCAATTAATGTAACACAATAATAAAGAAAAGAAACAAAATAAGGACAAATAATAAGAAATCATAATATATCTTAATGTTAAATACATTCAGTAATTTTTAAGTAAATACAATAATCCTTAAACATAAATTATTCAGTTGTTAAATGGCAATCACTGGAAGGCTAGACATTTTAATTGACAGCATACATTAAACAAAAAACTGTCAAATTCTAATAGATAACTGAAAAAATCCGCCAAAATGCACTTGACCAGCGGGAAGGTACTCTCTCTACATCTCAAGAAGGTACGAGTAAATATGGCAAACTAAATATATATAAACAACTTTGTAAACACCCATATTCGCGCAAATAAAAGTCTTTGTCTTTAAAGAACTTCCAGTTGGGAAACGGGTAGAAAGACAGAACGCATTGGAACTTTAAATATAAATAAAAAGTTTGGAAAAAAATATTTAAAAATAGCATCTAAAGAAACTCACCAGACCAAGGCTGCCGTCTATACCGCAGCTTCTTGCCATTCCTTCGTATCAGCTTTGCCGAGCTGTCGGCAGTCTTCTTGCCACTGCCGGAGCCCGTCGACGACGCGCTGAAGTGGTTGTTCACGTGACGCTCCAACATCGTCTGGAAGACACAACCCAGCAACTCACAAAACATTCCCTAGCATTTTTGCATATTACTTAGGCTCAGTAGATAAAAAAGAATGTACCTCTAAGTTACTTGCTATAAAGAGTGTTACGTTGAAAAATCTTAAATATAATTTTGTTAGTTGAAATGTCAAATATAACTAATAGCAATACAATTATTCGGTGTTATTTTGAACCATCTAATAGTAGAACAGCGAAATAAAAAATGGGAAATTTTATTTCATTTATATTTAAATAAAAAAATTATTTGCTAGGATCCAAATTCATAAGGAATATCTTTAAGTTTAATTTATATAACCTATTAAATAAATTAGTACAAATAATATGTATTTTCGTAACGAAAATAATGTAAAAGCATATAAAAAGACACGTAATTAAAATATTATCTATCTTAATCCTAAAACAATACTTGGTCGAATCCTCCTGGTTCTTACTACCATCATCATAGTCATCAGTCATCAGTGCAGAAGAAAATAAAATAAATATATACCATACAATAAATTTACGAAAACATCAAGATATTTGAATAAATTTATTGAGTGATACAAAATTATAAGAAATAGACAAATCCATCAATGAGTAGTAGCATATTAGTAGTGGCCGCGCCTCTGTCCTTGGGGAAAGAAAACAAAACACCAGTTTATGTCCTATATTTTAGTTATTGTCTATCTGTCTAAATTATGTAGATATTTTCAAACCAATGCCAAAAATGGCAACATCACAAATCAACGCTACTAAATACTTCTAATAGACTTAATACAACATTAACGTCCGAGGAAAAAATTTTTGTAAATTATGACGAATTTAAAAAAATCTTCAATCTTTAAGTCGATCAACAATTTTTTTTATAAATTTCATTTGAGAATAAAATGTGATGTTCCATGTGATCAACAAGTCATTGAATCACAACATGAAGCAAATTTTATTTTCAAAGAATTTACAGACGTACTGATAAATCGTGAAGATGACGAAAAAAGAAGAATCATAACAAAGTAGACGACGTGGATATTAGCAAAACAAACCACGCACATGATTCAATCACTATTGAACTGGTCGTGATCTGAGCAAAGACTACAAAAGCATTATCACTTAGAATACAAGAAAATCATTTAGTGACGAAGAACTCATCCGTTTTCAAAAATTCGAAATTATAACTAGAAAGTACATATAATACAAAATGAGTGCTAATATTATAGTCAGTGAAGATCATACATACGCGAACGATAACTCCGAATCAATGAATACGGCTTCTCATACCAAATAAAATTGAGAACATTAGAAACATGAAGTAATAAAAACCAACATAACATACCGTCAGAACGATATAGACAATAACCCATTCCTAATTTGGTCTTTCCAAACGAGATCTTTCGAAGCGAAGGTGTTATTGTGGATTCGTTTTGGCGATGTGTACCTGGCTCCTACGAAGTCACATTAGTTTAGAGAGGGGATCAAGAAACGTAATTATACCTGCGTGGAGAATCTCCTGTCGCAGTTGTCGACGATGCATTTGAACGGCTTGTTGCCGCCGTGGGACGCCGCGTGCCGCTCCAGCCAATGCCTCGAACATGATGGCTTCCCGCGTACTTTGCATTGCTCCCATAGACAAACATAATTCTGTTTTCCTTCTTGCGATTTCACGTGAGTCATCTGGAAGATATGAAGCGATGTTATATTATTTAATTATTCTTATAGCATACACACTTTTTATTGTAAAAACGTTACCTCTTCTAAAACTTGAATGACCTTGATGACGACTAAAGAAGTGGTGCTCGCTAAGAAAGTTCATATTATAGAAACATGTTGAAGTTAACTTTAGGTAGTCTCCATCCCCCCTGCTGATAATGGTTGTATAAACTTGTAGAGCAGTAACAGCAGAGTGCTATCCGTCCGACGCGGAGATCCCTGGTTCCCATCTCCCACGAATACATTTTTACGTGCGTATGTACATATATCGTTCCTCCGTGTGTAAGAAAAATATTGTAATAGGTACTTAATTCAGTGCGTGAATGAATATAACACAAAATTTCTCAAAGCATGTTATATCCACCAACAACGCATGGCAAGCGTGGTGGATTATGGCCTAAATCCTTCTAAACTCAAAGAGGAATCCTTGATGGTCACAAGTGTAACATTAAAAGATTCGAAAACAGCTTGTGATAGAATTAAATGTTTTGTCTTACTCACATGTTTCAAAAGCTAACAAAGCAAGAAAAAACATCCGTTGAACGAATACAACTCGATAGAACTTTCAGTAAAATAATGTAAAAAAAACAATTTAACTTACCATAAGATGATCTATGAGTTCCGAATCGCTCTCACATTCCCTCCTGCAGTTTTCCCATAAGCACAAAGTCACTGTACTCGTACTCGTTGAATCTGTGCTGGATGTCCCTTGGTCATTGTCTGTTTTGAGCATACTTTTAGGTGGAAACCGCAATGTCTTCGGTTGTTTGAGGATAGGACTTTTTTGACAGCTTTGCCCTTCTTCAGAACTAATACTTATACTGAGCGACATTGCTGAATCTTCGTCGCACTCTTTGCTCGTTTGTGAATCGCTTGCAGGAGAGTCGATCGACTTGTCCGTGCCTATGCCCGATTCTGATGATTCTGTAGTCGCATTGCAAAAATTTGCTTCTATCACAGTGTTTTGAACATTCGATGAAACATCCTTCAACACAGTAATTTGCGTAAAGATCGTATCTTCTCTTTTCGCTACTTCCTCTACTTTTCTCACGTCCTCGTCTAGAGGTACATCTTTCGGGTCCATCAATTCATCTTTCGTTGAATCTATTTCCGGCCGTTTATGATCCACTAAATCTTCCAATTTTTCCTTTAAACTACTAATTTTTGCAAAAGGCCTCGATGAAATTTTATTAGTATCTAATGGAACGATGTTATTATTAACAGTTTTGGACAGCCATGGTATATCACATTTTGAACTTGTAATTTCAGTTACTTCGGGTTCTTTCACTGTACTACTAGGCGGTTCCGTACCTTGAATCGGATTGTCTGGTGGTTTTACTGGCGCTATAGGTATACTGCTCGTATGAAGTGTTTGCGATGCAAAGTTCGCTAGCATAGGTGGAGGATTATTTACGATAGGGTTTGAGCATATCGGTTGGGAAGACGTTACCATGTTTGTACTCGTGTAACTCCAAGTTTCCTTTACGTTCATATTTGGCACAGAAGTAACAATATATCCAGGTGGCGGTACGAACAGAGGATGACTTAAGTTGACATTATAGTTAGGTTTAGGTTGAACTGTCAGTCCGACAGATGACATTCCGGCTACATTTTTATTCATGACCGGGACCGGCTGACTTGTAACGGGGCCAGGTTTGTTGATATTTTGATGATACGCTGATGTCATCGTATTCGCAAGTTTCAACAGCGTACCGTTTATTAAAAATTGTGCCGCTTGTTGGTTTTGTATAAAGTCTTGTCTTTGAGGCGCCGAGTGTTGTGTTTGAGGAATAACATAGTTTGGCATTTTCGTCATCAGGTTGGGTAATTGTACGACAGTACCATTCAAATTTTGCATGATCGGAAACACTAACTGACCATTTAACTTTGTGGGACTCGAAACATTAACATTTTGTCGGTTAAACGTCTGGTTTAATGTATGAGCCGGTATTCCATTTTGAGGTATCCTTAATGCAGCAAGCATAACATTTTGAGGGACAGCAACGAATGAAGGTATATTCGTTGACGTACCTGAGCATGGTTGAGGAATATTAATTTGATGACAACTTTGAAAATTTGTAGCAGGTACATTTATGTGCCCATTGAGATTACCGTTTACCGGCATAGTAAGCTGTCGAACACCGTTGAGCATATTCATTTTTGGTATCGCTGCCGTGGCTTCACCAGGTATGCTTTTTGGTGTTGAAGTTTGTAATGAGTTCAGGCAATTCTGTTTCTGAAGCTGTACTTGCTTTAAGTTGTTGGCTTTGGACCACGTCAAGTTTTTGCTGTTAGCTATACACGCAGAAGACTTCCGATTAGTTCTTTTAGGTTGGATGTTTTTCTTTGCAGGTTCTTTCTTAACTGGCATCTTTTTATTATTGCTCATGTTTAAGCTTAAGTTGTTTGAGCCGCACATAACTCCATTCATACTGCTATCCAATTTGGTAGTAGAGCTAACAACGCCATTTGTTTTGCTGTAGTCAATTTTAGTGGGCGACTTCTTTTTGGGCGTGTAACCGGTTGTAGTCGAAGCTACCCTCATGGACGTGATTTCAGTAGATGGTCGTATTGCTATTTTATGCGGAATTGCGCTCAGATTTTGTTTATTACCGATAGTGGTCCCATTGGCGGATGGGTCCTTCGAGGTGTTTGCTTCATGGTTGACCTTTGTACTAGTAACAAATCCATTCAACTGTCCATTTTTATACGGTTCCGCCCCGTGCCTAAGTTCTATAAACCCATTAAACGAATTTATATTTACGTGACTGTTGTCTTTAGGTTTACAGTACTCCAGTATCCCATTGGAATTGGGGGATGGATTGGTTTTGCTAAGATCTGTCACCATCGCGCCCTCGTTAGTTGATGGTTTCCGCGGTGCATCTGCCTGCTTTCCGACGTCGAGTAGTACTTTGGGACTGAGCGTTTTGGACAAGTATGAGATGTATTTCTCGAGGTCGTCAGTGACGCCGTTCTTGGGTAAGCACCGTCTCTTGGTGTCATCAGCGGTGGTCGCGGAGTGGTCACGCTTGATGCCGTTCTGGGGCTTCATCTTGTGGTTGAAGTACTCCGTGATACGGCGGTGCATGTGCGGGTTGGGGCGGCGGACGGGCGCGAGTTGGGCCGCGAGGCGCCGCGGTCCCGGCGCCGGCTCGCTAGCCCAGGGCGGCATGCGCGTCCCCGCACCCTCGTCGGTGGTGCTGTGCCCCGAATCCGGGCTCGGCGGAGAGCGAGGCTCGGTGATGTCGCTACCGCTGCTAACGCTGCTCTCCGTAGGACTCAGCACCGCCACGCCACTGGAAAATAAAAAAAATAAAGTCAGTTAAAATGTACTTTGTGATCAAGCAGATTAATAATATCCGTCGATAGATTGGACACTGTTTTGTTGCTCGAGTTATACCACAATCATTAACGCAGTTACGATTAAAATTGTTCTATGAATGGGAGAAAACTAAACAAAAGATTCTCCTTTAACGTCGGTTGACAATAATTCAATATTGTACTGTATAACGAGACATGAAAAAGTAAATTAAAATTAAAATACGAATGACAAACATAAAGAACAGTCTAATTCTTAACTGAGTCATGAATGTTTAGGTCAGTTTATAGCATCACTGAGAAGATAGTGACGACCGACAGTCAGCTGTTGAAAAGCTAGGATCGATCGTGCAGAGGCGGGCGGCGGAGCGGGACGGCACGAGCGTTCGGCGACTACGCGCAAGGTGCAATGCCCTGCCGGTCCAGTGCAGTGACGCAATGTGCAGTGACCGACCGCCCGACCGCCCGGTCGACCGACCGCCGACGCACAACAATAATTATTTTCGGCCGCAAGACATTCACCGCACGTAGACGCGTCGTGCGCTGTGACGAATGAGGGAACAATTTTAGTTCTTTAACGTTCGCCATACATTGTTAACAATGACCGCATATAAATCATACCAACATTTTAAGCTGCCTGAATAGCCCGCCTTATCCACATAAGTCGACGCGCGTGATAATGTTTATTCTGGGTGTTCTCTCCCGCGTAACTCGTTTTAGAATCTATTGTTGCGAAAGATCCACAGGTAAACGTCGAATAATACAATTTTGACACGTAAGCCACGGAGTCGTTCACGTATGAAAATAAATTCTGCGGTCGGATGTGTTAGGCGGCTTTTTCGTGCGGGTCGCAAAATACTTTCAGGGGAGGTCGGGGTGTGGGCGGGGTGGTGCCTCGGCGACAAGGGTGCACCCTCGCCCTTTGCGAAGCCGCAACTTACACATAACTAGAGACGTCGCTCCCCTTCTTTCTCTTGGCAGGAGCTTTGTTACTAATTGACCCAATTTTTTAAGAGCAGTTTTTTGTCCTCAATATTTAAGAATCACGTCTTCGGTATCAATTAGAAGACCTTAAATTGACACCAAAGATCCTTTAATCCGACTGGAGCTTGAAACTTTGCTGATTTCATTAATATTCTTTGCTGAGAGGGTGGGATTATTTAATGAAATTCTTCTGATCTGTTCCTTAAAACTGTATTTTTAATTAAAGTATAAACGACATTGCTAGTTACTTTCATAAATACTTACGTAGTCAATATTTAGAATACATATTGTTACGGTGGTATACCAAGAACCATTGTATTTTTGGTTAGAAGACGTAAAAATAATTCTTGGGTAGGCGGTAAGTTTTAACTATGTGACATCAATGTCGCCGAATCGCCGTTTCTAGATGCGAAAGATTTGAGCCGCTAATGTTTTTTGCGAACCCGAGAGCTGAAAGATTTTTTTTAATAATTTCCATAAATATATCCTGCTATGCAAATGTAAGTATCAGTCAGATCAAAAGCCGAAAGCAAAAGCGGTAATTTATGTGAAAATCTTTTGTATATTGTCCGTTTGAAAATTTTAGACTCCAAATCCAAACCTACGCGTCGTCAGTCAATGTCATCGAAACGCGGCTTCTAGATGCGTCCAGATCTATACAGAAAGGCTCCTTGCGCTCCTTGTATTGTGTCTATACCATTCGTGTTTTTACGAAGTCGAAAGCAAAATTGGAAGTTTATGTCAAAATATTTCTCTGTTAAGAATCTTTGTCCCTAAACCTACGCGACGTCACTGTCGCCGAATAGCGGTTTCAAGATGCGCCCAAATCTGTTTTTTCCATTTGTGTTTTTACCAAGCCGAAAGCAAATTTGGAAGTTTATGTCAAAATATTTCTCTGTTTAAGAATCTTTGACCCTAAACCTACGCGACGTCACTGTCGCCGAATCGCGGTTTCAAGATGCACCCAGATCTGTACCATTCGTGTTTTTACGAAGCCGAAAGCAAAAGTGGAAGTTAATGTCAAAATATTTCTCTGTTTAAGTATCTTTGACCACCTACGCGACGTCACTTTTGCCGAATCGCGGTTTCTACGTGCGCTATATCCGAATATTTTTGCGAAGCCGAAAGCAAAAGTCGAAGCGTATGTATACATAGAAGAGGCGTAGATGCATAATCGCGCCCTAAAAATATAATAGGTAATTAATACTTTTATGTTGGTATTAATTACCTACTTAGTAGCCGTTCAAAAAATATTCGACCCCCTAACGTGAGGCGAATGCTGTTGTCAAATCGCTGTTTCTAGGTGCGCAAGATGCGAGCTTTCGTTTTTGCGAAGCCGAAAGCAACAGTGGAAGTTATGGGAAAATACATACGTATTAGATACCTACTTTTATTCGTTTGATTAAATTTTTTGACCCCAAAACTATGTCGACGTCACTATCGCCGAATCGCGGTTTCTAGGTGCGTAAGATCCGAGCCGTGTTTTTGCGAAGCCGAAAGCAAAAGTGGAAGCGTATGTAGGTGAGGCGTCGTTGCAAGGTCGCGCCCGCGCCGAATTCGGTCGTCGACCCGCGACCAATGCGCACATTGTAATCTTGGCTCGTATCGGACTGCTGTGTCGTGTCTATTGACGCAACGCGTTCGATGTTAAAACGAAAATTTAAGTGTTACTAAGACAATATAATTAGATTAATCGATTTGGCTGGATTAATCGATTACTAACGACGACTACGAGGTAGGGAAATCTGCCTACAAAATGGTACTTACAAAAATCTTACTAACATTTTTAGTTATGTAGTACAGCTAGGGCAAGATTACAACTGCGCGGAAGTAGGAGATTCAACCTCACAAGACAGTGGACGCGGCCCCTTAGTTATTATAATTATTAATTATAATACTAGCTGTGCACCGCGGCTTAAGCTGCGCTAGAAAAGGTCGTTACCAAAAAGTAAATATAAAAAAAAACTCTATACAGGCACCCTAATCACCTATCCATATGACTTTCAGACATATTCTCATAGCAAATATACCCTACATGATAAATTTAATAAAAACCTGCCGAGTCTTATTTGATGACCACAAACACCGCGAGATGAGATTTATAGAAAAATCTTTACTAATATTATAAAAAGAAAATTAGGATGGAGGTTTGTTGCTTAATCTAATCACGCAAGAAGAACGGCTGAAAGGATAAGGATAAAATTTGGCACAGAGTTAGATTATAGGAACAGCTAGATTACTGGAACAGCGCATAAGACAATTTTAAAGTGTAATGGGAAAATATAATGTTCCCATAGGGCACATTAGTAAATTCATTAATCACTCGAGCGAAGCCGGGCCGAATCACTAGTCCATAATATTGTATATTCGAAAGTAACTCCTTTCTGTCTGATACGCTTTCCCGCTTAAACTACTGAACGAATTTTGATGAAATTTGAAACACAGATAGAGTGGACCTTGGAAAAGAACACAGGATGGTTTCTATCCTATAAAACGGGTCCTCGCGGGCGAGTCTGCTGGCAGAAAGCTAATTAAAATATAAATAAATAAGACATTTACATAGCTAGATAGGTACCTCTCTCGGCAAATCTTTAAATGATACATAAGCGTATGTACGTGACCGGCCACAACACTCTCGACTCTATATTTGCCGTAGATAAACATTCATCAATAATTCTAGTTTGTTTAGCGATATGATAACACTTCGTAACAATATCAATTCTAACACTTGCCTGTTATCGTTGGAGAGACTATGTTTAATCTAAGAGTTGCTTATATAATATAATGATAATATATAATTTTAGGAATTTTGTCCCGATTACGCACCATACCAGTACCTACTTAATCGAATGTCGGTAAATTTAAAAAACTGTATTATGTTTATTTAAAAACAAATTTGCAATATTTTCTGTTTCAACACACGTCAATTGCTATGTTTTCTGTTGCAACACAGCATTTTATGGTTGTCTGACTGCGTTCTCCATCTCCATATACAGTCGTAATATTATTAAAAGATGATGGTCTTAACCCATCATTTCAGAAACTTTTTAATGTTTAGTGATCACAACGTCGTCACATTGTTATGGATCAGATGTTGCCTCTACAATAAAGAGGTGATTAAAATCAATATCACAATCACTCTTTATAGAAACTACGTTCCGACAAAACCCAACTAATCGACGACGGTATAAAAACAAATATAATACAATTAGATGAAATGCAATTCTCATAAACAACAGATGCGCCGCGCGTCAGACACGAGACAACAGCACACGAGCACACACATGACGCTGATGCAGCGATAGTATCGCGGCGACAAATTAACGCCTCGCAAGCGGCGTGACGCTGATGGCCTGACGCCCTCACAATAATCACAATGCAGGCGTCAGTCGCCGTGACGTTAAAATTAATATACACGTAAAAAGGCCGTCGGTGCTCTCAAAAGCAGAGGTGAATGCTATACTGTAAATGACCGGTTAAATTTTATGGAAACTTGAACTTCTCTTCTGGTGCTATAATTACAACACACAGAATTATACGCTGCAATATTTCGGGGAGGGGAACTATAATAATAATATTTATTCCAAGAAACCATGGATGAAAATGAAATGTATAAAACGTAGAAATATTCCAGAAATCAAAATCAAATTGGCAAAAAGCAATAGGCACAAAAAAAACAACGGGTTGCACTCCGGTAGTGCCGGCAGACGTGAAAACTTGAACATTAACGTTTTGCATTTTTTAAATTTTGATTGATTAGGGAATAATTTCGCACGAATTGCTTTTAATATCAGTATTATTTTTCATCTAGTATTTTCAGTAGGTTTCCATCTAGTATTTTTTTAAAGTACTCACTCATTTTCTTTCACTATTTCTTCATCATTTTTTTCATTAATAGATGCACTTTGTTCAATGTCCATATTTTAAATACTTGATATAAACGAATTTTAGAACTATAGACAGTCGAGCCGTCATCAGCTGTCACCCCTCCGTCTTGGTCTAAGAGCCGGTGAAGGTCGATCTCCCACGTCTCCTCTACTATCTTACGAATTTCGACGATCAGGACACATGTGTTGACGCGAGTTTAACATTTTTTACCCATTCCAAAAAAAGTGTACAACGCCGCTAAAGAAGTTTTCACTTCAATAAATTAACATAAACTTTTTGCTTAAAGCTAAAACAACAGATTATAATATTAATTAATGGCATAGTTACATAACTTTAGTATGTATACCGTTCACATAGCAACGGCGAGAGGGATTAAGGCCGCGCCGAAATCGCGCGATGTACTATAACATCCTCACAAAGATTACCCGTTGTGCTGGCAACGGCATACGATATACGTGACTATGACTGTACGATCGAACTTTCCCACAATAAATGGACTATTCAACACAAAAAGAATTTTTCAATTCGAACCAGTAGTTCCTGAGAGAGAGAGAGAGAGAGAGAGAGAGAGAGAGAGAAAATCTAATGAACATTCAAGGCTGTGATACCTTGAAGCTATAAAAAAACGTCCAACTCAAGGCAAAAATACAACCGTATGTGCATCCTCATAAATACCACAAGTCAATTAAAGAATTTAATTTTAGTAGATTGCTAGTCATGAAGATGCATAAGTACATAAAAACTATCTCGTTAAGTTAACAATGCATTAAAATAAAATAAAACAAACATAGAAGGTTCACTCACTATACGATAGGGGAGT
The DNA here is from genome assembly GCA_911387765.1 of Pyrgus malvae. Taxonomy (NCBI): domain Eukaryota; kingdom Metazoa; phylum Arthropoda; class Insecta; order Lepidoptera; family Hesperiidae; genus Pyrgus; species Pyrgus malvae. The sequence goes on from OU426953.1 coordinate 24,751,887, forward strand.
GGCTGATAACATCAATCGCTTATCAAGTTAATCTGCCTGTCACCGATGTTAAGTAGGAACGTGATGTGGTCATGACGTCGACATACATCATGTTTACTCCATGTACTACGATGGCGATTCAATCGCCAATGTTATTTGTTAAGTATACAATCACAATAAAATTATTGATTGGATTATCTAAAAACATAGTAAGTACAATAATTTCATTTCGTAAACAACGTATTTATAATACTGTGATAACACGATCTACAAGTAAGCTGATCCAACTCATTTCCGTCATAAATTTTTGAAGAGAAATTGAAACTGAAAGAATGATAAGGAGAATAAGAGAATAATTACAATTTTGTAATTCATCGGTAAGATGTAAAAACAAGTAATCCCTTTTCGTATTTGAATGTGAAATAAAAAAAACAGACTCTTGAAGAAAACCATATTAAGGCTTAAAACAAGAAAAATAATGAAGCAACTGTGCATTTAAGACCTCGTTCCAATCTTATAGGCCCAAAAAAATCAGCAGCTTAAAGTGAACAACTAAGACAAAATTGCTAATTACTTCGTTCCCACGAGATCTTGTTCAGTAAATATGCCACCAATTACAAAATCGCCCACCTACGCTTACGAGTTAGACAACAATTTAACCATTTCGTTATCACCAAACACCCGAAATCGCATTTATCAATAACAGTTCAGATAACCCATCGAACCGTTGCGCAATCACGAACAACTTTTGACCTTATTCCGTGGTACAAAGTTCGAAAACGGCTTTACAGTTCGTAATTAAATTAGAGTTCATTAGAGGTACTGACTTACCGGTATCGGAATAGGAGCTTCTAATTACGTTACTTCGCTCACAATCGTTTCGTGAACGTAGCTGGCATCGAGTGTAGATTACTGTAGATCAAAGTTCGACACGAACCGCCGTGAAAGCAGTCCGGAGCGTGGTCTTCCGATCCGATCTGAGGTACAATTACTCCTGTTTCTCACATAAATAACGGTCAGCCGAGCGGTGATCACCGTTTAGTCTTATAAGGATTGTGATCAGGATGACGCATTACTGTTAGCGAAAGTTATAAATATTAATTGTTTTTATAATCTCGTTAACATATTAGCAAGTTTATGGCACGATAGTTACAAACGAGCAACGCCTATGAAAATGGAGTTTTCTATGCTTAAATTTTATTTAGTTAGTCTGTGGCTTAAATATTGTAACGTAACTAAAGAGATTCGTTTAACTATTAGGCTATGTCTTATCATGAAATAATAACAGTCTTCGAAACCAGTAAAATGGAATAGTCACTTTCACTTAGCATTATTATGTTGCTAATACTATAGTGCCTCAGAAATTGTAGGACCCCGCGTTATTAAATCAATGGCATCTTTACAAAAGTAAAGCTTATTTGGTATCCTAATACCAAGACAATTAGGCTATACACGAAATACTGTTCAGTGGATCTGGATCCATAAAGTTTTTGTTGTATAGCAAATTCGACGAATATACTATTGCGCCTTACTTCTCTCTCCTGTCACGACGAAAGATGGCGACTATGTGCGATTGTTTATATTATGATGCTATACAATTTTTTTTTTTGTTTTATTGAAACGTTTTTTCAAATGCTGTGATTTTTTTACTCAAGTTATTTTATATTGATTATTATCTGCTAGACATATCTGTATATGTATCTGTAAACTTGTAAACTTGTAAAGTATCTGTATACTTTAACAATCGGTCAGTACATTTTAATTTACAATTATTGTAGATTTTGTGATTATATTTTTAATCTGTGTATGAAAATGAAAGGGACACAACAAACGGTTACGAACGGGACAATCCCATTCATGAGTTCATAAAATTATTATCATTACAGATAAGAAATGCCACCTAAAAAGAGATCTCATGTTGATGCCAAGAAAATAAGAAGCTTTTCACTATATACCATGAAAATTATATGTATTTGTATACTGTATGTGATACATAATTTATTAGGTGGCATTTCTTATCTGTAATGATAATAATGTTATGAACTCAGAAATGGGATTGTCCGGTGAAGCTAATAAAAAGCGTGTAAAAAGAGATCTCATGTTGATGCCAAGAAAATAAGAAGCTTTTCACTATATACCATGAAAGTTATATGTATTTGTATACTGTATGTGATACATAATTTATTTGGATGTGTCGATAACCAAATAAAACTATACGTCCGGCTTCTCGCGATTCGAAAAGACGAAACCGATCGCAAATGGCGGTTATTGGGAAAGCCGCTACGTCACTGTATCCACAGTAATCGTTCTAGGAAAACATTATACAATGCCAGTGGCAATTACACGATGATTACGTTGTAATTACGCGAGGCGTCGTTAGTATTTTCTTGCGGGCTCGCATACCAACATACGTCATGTTCCATTACTCGCCGCATAAAACTTACAATAATAACGATAATGCACTTCTAGATCTCTTTCCCGTTACTTTACATGCCAGTTTAACAGCTAGTAAATAGAGGATGAGTTCTAAATGAAACGGAAATGCTGAGAGAATACTGTTATAGGTACTAGACTGTAAGAAACATGGAGATTTGCTTACTTATAAAATCGTTTAGTAACTTTTAGTTCAAACGTTACGGAACGTAAATCGTTAATTTTATAGCTCTTGTTTTTCAGAACTTATCCTAATAATAACAAATATATATGGGACATAATATTTACCGATCATTTGAAGTGGTATTGGTAATGGTACATGGTGAAGAGGTAAAACAAATGAAATTTGATAGTTTGATCTTTGTTACTTAATAAAACGCATTAATACTAATATAGCGGGTTGTAATCAGAGCAGGCGGAACCGAGACTACGGGATATGTGCGCGTGACATATCATTCAACCTTTGTACGCCCATTTAACGTGCCGAAATAGGGCTGAGGCCTTAGGGAAGTATATGTGAAAACTGATTACACTTTTAATCGATATATTTATCAAATTACTGTGGATGGTAAGCAGAACATATGGAATATAATAGGAATATATGTGATTATAAGTAGAATAAAAAGTGACGCACTTGTTAAATTTTTATTATATAACTATTACGTATTCTTGGACTTTTGTACGCCGACACGAAGCAGAAGCCCTGTGTAAAGCTAGATCGATCTAGCCAAGCTAGGTAGAATGTTCTAGTTTATTGCTGAACGACTGCTTAAAAATCTAATACGTCAAGAGTGAATGAAAATATTTAAAGGTTTATTAATAATGTCATACAGACTTGAAGCCTAAGAAGCTATTAGTCTTGGGATAATAATATTTAGATTATTTTCTCGTATCATATTTATGTTGTAAATATAATTGGCATCCCTATCAGCGAGACCCCTAGCCCTGCATAAGCAAGGGGCCCATTTGCAATTTCATTGCGTTCGATGCATCGACGAAAGCGTTATTATTACGCCCAACTAGCGCTTTGATGCTGGCTCTGTAATTGTAACATCAAAAGACATTTATATTAATACTAGCCTTCCGCCAGCAGCTTCGCCCGCGAGGTCTCGTTTTATAGGTTTACCGTAGGATTAAAACCATCCTATGTTCTTTCCCAAGGTCCAGTCTATCTGTGTTCCAAATTTCATTAAAATTGGTTCATTAGTTTAATTGGGAAAGCGTAGCAGACAGAGTTACTTTCGCATTTATAATATTAGTAGGGATGTAATAAATAAGGATACAAAATTAAAATAATTCACTTTTCAGAAGATTTCCTTCATCGTATGTTGCATAATAATTAATGTTTTTGTAAGAATTACGGTATGGAGACATGTCAATAACGAATATGTAATACGTATTAGACGCATTAAATAATAATATTACGACGTTCTTATTATAAACACAAATACCTACTGCATCCACTGTGTCCAGTTTGGAAGAAATATGTCAAAAAATAAATAAGTGAATAGATTTAATATAAATGTTAAATTAATAACAAAGGTTTTGTCGACTACAGCGATAAATCTTTAGTTCTATTATTCGTATTTCCAAAAAAGTTTAGTCATCAATATCTACGCCTAAAAAAGACACATATTATTATAAAAGGTCAAAGACATTTAGTAGAACAAATATGGGTTTTCAATTCATATAAGTTATTTTTATATACCTACATCTTGTTCGCCACATTTGCCTTTATGCAAATATTATTTAATAAAAGTTTAAAAATACACACAATTAAATAACTATATTGAAAAAAAAACAAGGTTGTATTTCAAAAAAATACACACTGCCGTCGAGGATAAAGCCAGTACCAACGAATACACACAAAAGAGATGAGGGTAATAAACCCCAAAATATGAGCAAAAAACCAAACAAAGATGCATAATCGAGACCAGCCGACGCGCAACGTTAAAGTGCAATGACTGCATCCTTAGTTCGTCATTAGTAATTTTTAACTAAGTTTTAAACGTTATTTATTTAATTATATATTTTTTATTTAAAACTTTATTGAACCTATAATAATGTGGTACAATAGGCGAGCGATAACATTGCATGCAGATAAATAAAATAAACAAAGTAAGTATATTATTGTATAACAATGAGATAAAATATCTATAAATACATGTACGAGTATAAATATGAAATTGAACAGAAGTAGGTTTATAACAAATATTCCTTTTATTATGTTGATAATGATTTTAGGGAAAAGGGTGTATAAAAAATAAATATAAAGATAAGGTTTAGATCCTTTAAAAAAATACCCTTAGAGCTGCCATTATTGCAGTATTACAGAAATAATGAAGTTTTCGTTACAGAAAATTGAACTAACAAAAAATACACAGCCCAAGACATAAGGTTAGTCAGAAAGAAAAAGTGCAGAACCAATATATTACAACTCCATATCATATGGACACAAATTCAAGAAGAAGACTGTACAAAATAATTTAAATAATCTCTGGGGATAAGAAAACCCACCAAAGATGCATAATCAACAAAAGCCAACAAAGTGCAACGACTGCGTCCTTAGTTCATCGTAAGTAATTATTAACTCAAATACAGTAACGCCTTGCTACATGCGAGATCCTAATTACAGATAAAATTTTTAATTGAGATTAACGAGACCTGTTTTATTTCGTTTTCATAATTTTTTTATATAAATTAAAAATATAAGTCTTCAAATGTTTCAAAAAAAGAAGTCCCAATTGGTCCTTTTGCGCTGTCTATTCATTATTCTATGTCAAAAATAAAGCAAAAAAAAACTAAAGACGAAGCCAGTTAAGAAAATTTTTGTAAACGAAATGTTAGTAACGGGAAAAAGCAAGTCAGGCATTCTAATGTTTAATATCTTAGACGATACCAAAAGGTAAAAAAAAAACTCTAAATAAAAACTTAAAAACCACCTAAATATAACTCCCACTCGCACTTGGCCGGTTTTTATTATTATTTAGTTTTGTGCTGAAAGTTGATCACTGAGGGAGATGGGGATAGCCAGCCTTGTCAAATTTCGTTTAGGGCTTTGTTGTAATTAGGGAAGCCATAAAAACGAATAAGAGCAGGACGCTGACTCTATATTTAATTATATTTGTATAAAAAATCCCATGACACGACATCTGAACCTACGTAAAATGATTATAAAACGACTTTACGAAAAATTTGTACAATGAACATAGCTTGGTGTGACTTAAAAAATGGAATCGTTTTTATCCTTATTTAACACTTACTGAACAATTTTTATTTACCCGTAGCTACACTATAATCAGATTTGAATATTTCTTTCATTGTAGTTCAAACCCCATCTTTTTATTTTTACATATTATAAACATACCTGTAATAAAATAACCCCCCCCCCCTGCCTCACGATTTACATTTAAAAAAAATAACAAACTAAATTTTAAAAAATCTGTCATTCTGAAACAACGTTCCGTTTTCTTGCGGCACAATAAAAGAAAGAGAACATAATTAAAAACAAAAGGGACAAAACACTGAAGCAGTCTTTATAAGCCTAACAATGGAAAACTTTTGTTTTGTTTCTTGGTGTTTTAAGCAATTCAGCTATCATTATCTGAGAAACCTATTAAGAATATTAAAATGTTGTTTTATTTGAATTGACTTTCTTTTACTTTTTAGGATTTAAGGGTTTCTGATTAAGGAAACAAAGTCTGGAGGTAGAAGATACTTAGTACATTTTTGTCTAAAATATCAATATATAACAAACAACAGAATCTATCAGTGCAACAGATTTTAAGCTTTTGATTAATATATTGCACAACAGAAAATGATGTAATAAAAAGGGGGGCATTAAATTTATTTATCTAGCAAAGAACTCTTTTATTCTACTATTATTTTCATTGGAAAAGAACTGCTGTTCTTCGTCGATGTTACACGCCTAATACCAATATGGTTAAGAATCACACAATCATAGGGATTCTTTTCGATTTAAAGCTACCCTTACATTATAATTTAATAAAATGATCTCCATTTATAGAGTCGAGTCTATCAACTCCGAAACGAAAGGGCCCCCTACTCCTCCAGAGGGGCCCCGTAGCGCACATGTGCCCCGGCGGTGCCTTAGGGCTACTTAATATCGCGCAAAACGACTTGCTAAATAAAAATTTCACATATAGATCCAAAAAAGAAATAATTATGTAATAAGTTAATTGTCTTTTTAACTAGACTTTATAATAAACTTTACTTTTAACTTTTTTAGAGTTTGGAAGTGGAAAATCTTTGATTTTGGGTTCTCAAACATGTGGTTTATATTTTTTGTGAACAACAAATCTAATATCATATTGGCGAAAATCCTAAGAAGTATGTCTATTTCGATTGGCCTGACGACTGCGCTTGGCAACAAAAAAATTGTAGATCTTTGCTCCGAAAAGTTCCGAATCCCATAATAGAAAACATTATCGTGTGATAAATAAAAATCAAAGGCAAGGCAATGCTTGTTTTGATGCCAATACTACTTACACACCAACTCAATAACAAATCTCTTTACTACAAGGTTCGTATAGTGAAATCATTACGTACCCAAGCGTCATAGAGTAACAACAACAACAGGTCCCCGACATTGTAACATAACATCTAACATTATATCACATCTACGGGCGTGCCCATTCATTAATTTGAAAGGATGTCGCGTCCGTGAGAATCGTGTCACAGCGAGGGAGGCGCCCCCCTCTGTACTATGCCACCCCTTTGCGCCCCCGCGATTATTATGCTAAGTGTCTGACGGTTATCGACGGGGTGAGTTTTTCGCGCATCTGCTATTTATTTACGCGTTTTATATTCATGGGATTGAGTAAGGCAACTCGCCCATGGCAAGGCGACTGACTTACAGTTCATTACGCTAGCTTACAAAGTTTATACGCCATTGTGTGTGGTATTTTAGCTCTTATCGGATCGAGATAAGGCAATGTGATGGATAAAAAGAAATAGGTTACCGTGTGCGCCCCGCGTGACTCCCGTCGAATGTTCGACTATTGAATTTGTTGCGAAAGAGCTATTTGACATTGCACTTAGTTTAACATAAAAAGTTTTATCGGAAACGGAACGCGGCAAAGGGAGCTTAAATTGAATGGAGATGAGGATGAGAAAAATCAGAGGCCGGCAAATCTTACAACATATAATCTCTAGAACTCTTATGTTCCTGCATTGAAAAAAACACTTAACCGTACAACGTAGTGCAATTTTTACATCAAATCAGTAAAACCACTATTAAATCGTAAATATACAAACAAGCGTACCGACGTAGTCTAATAAAATTGAAATTGCCGATAGGACTATCAGATGTTGCAAAAGTGAAACACGAATAATTTCCTATAATACTCGGCACAGGCCTGATAAGACCGGTTGTCGGTATGCCTGAAGCTCAACTCGAAGGCTCAGAAACACAATTTCCTTTTCAAACCGCCGTCTGGCCGATAAACACGATAGTTTAGCCGATGCAAGCTTCGCTGCAAACATGTGTACCGGCATATTTCAATAAGCCTTTAGTACTGAGCCCAAGATACAAAATGGCTCGAAACCCAAAACACCAACGGCAATATTGGTTGTTCGCTACGCTGAGGCTAAGTAATTTTGAAATCTTAGACACAAAATGTAGCACCGCAGATAGATTGAAATTGAATGCGATCTATAAAGAGCTTCTCTTAATCAGACGAGTCAACAACCGAGGAGTCTCCGAGACATTGCATTTCTGTTTCATTTCAACAAGCAGTAGGATTATTTCAAATTTCAAAGCAGACTTCCGCCGGCGACGCTGTCGTAATGGTCGTATGCACACATATCAAAGTCAACGTATCTCAAATGTGTAATAAAAGTCAGCATATCTCAAATCTTGGAAGACCGATTGTGATCAAATACTTATATGCGGCCGTGTTTTACCAATTAAAATTCTCATTTATTCTTAGAAAATTTTATATCAACATCTATAAAGCATATTTATTATGAAGTATCTATATTTACAATCTATGAAGCAATATTTGGAGTAGTAAATACTTTAACTTCCACCATGTATCTGATGTGATTGTAAAAGTTAGTAAAAATACCTTTATAAATAGAACATCCTAAGTATATCGCTAACAATCTATAGGTACTTGGTGCGACATTGTGCACAGTTGGTGGCATTAGAATACAATACAATGACACGGGAGCGTCAGGAAGACAATGGAATGACTTAGGGAGCGTCAGAAAGTGGGCAGATTGAGCATTCGACACGCACAGCGTCTGGCGCGTGAGTTCCGTGCGATGCACGATGCGAACGTCACGCGCGCTGTGTGGTATGGTGACCATATTACACAGTTTCACGAAATGATGGTGTAAGCGACGCGTGATGTGAATTGTCAGTTTATATTTGTTGAATTTTGAACAGCTTGTATAGAAGTTTAAAATGTACATATAAGGGCACTTTGACAATATGGAACATACTTAAATACTAAATGTGGAACATAAAAATTAAACGACCTATATAGTGTTACCACACTACCATCTTCTTTATATTATATTTAGGGTTTTTGTTATAAATTGTTATAGATTCAAGGGCTAATTTGTAGGATTTTTTTGTATCGTTTTCTTTCTTGCTGGAAGATTCGTTTGCGGGATACTTAAAGAATGGATTTTCATAAAATATTTGAAGTTACTGTATTTTTTTTTGATAATAATAAAAAAATAAATATACTTAATAATAATGTATTATTATTATTAAGTATATTTATTTCAAAAACAAGTAATATAAAAATAATAACCTATGCTGTTTGGTGCACTGATGAAATTCCCATACAAAGCAAATGACGAATGAATGATATGAGACGATGTACTTGTCTCATATCATAATTTTTTTTAATAGAGGAGCACAAAGATTTAAACTGCGTTATGGTCATTAATGTAAATAATTATTTTCTATAATAAATAAATTATATTATTTTTGGAGGAAAATAAAAATTGGTTTTTGTGTGTGTAGTTTCATGTTAGTTACTTTAATGTTGGATCTGTGTCTAATCAAGACTCATACAACTATCGATAAGCTTTAATGTACATCGACAACTAAATTCGAAATAGTCACGCGCAACACAACACTGTTTGTCAAGCACACATGCGCTTCACACGCATACTGAGGTATTCTGTTTTGGTCTCGGCTAGTTACGCTTCTTTCAATCTATACGAAGTGTACATAAAAAATCTATGCTTTCGACAGACTATAATACTTAAAAGAAGTCGATACGAAAGTGGCTATTGACATTACAAAAAGCAAATTATGTATAAAATTTCAGTTCGAAAATTGTCGCCCGTATGTCTTGATGTAGAGTGAGATAGGTACGTCAAAGTGATGACTCGATGAGGGAGGGCCTGACGTGGTAAATATGAGGGCTAACGTGTTGTGTGTCAGATTTCTAAAGGTCATTTTACTACATCTACAACATTGCTAAACCTTTTTCTAATATCAATGAGCAATAAATATTCAATCAACCAACTTGCGTTGTAACTGAATGATACAGTACTCGGATGATACCTATCTCCATGCCTCACAGAACGCCAATGGCACGCAAAATTGGATTTTAGCAAGAATTCAGTTCGAACGAATTTGATCAAATTGTGTATAGTATACCTACATCACTCACTAGCATTCAATGTCAATGCGTTAATGGTTTAGTCGCCGGGTCACAAGGTTGCTGGATGGTCGAATGGGTTCTGTATGCTAATGTTATGGTCGGCGAGCGTGCGCCAGCCTAATGGTGGCTACGGCTTTGGGTTTGGTAAGAGCCATTAATAAATTACAGTATTCGAACATGCTATAAATTGTAGGGTTTAATGTATTTACTTGCTTTCTTCTTGTTGAAAGAGGAGAAATCTACTTAATATTCACAATCTTTTTGAGTTTTAAAGTGTTTCGCTTACTACATATACACTTCAGCGAATAGGGACCGGACTAGAGATGCGCAATATCCTTCACTGAAGTGAAATGAGTGATATAGTTCAGTGGGAGGTAAATATATGTATCACTCATCTAGTTCAATTAGTTCATTTAGTTCAGTTAATATAGTAGTACAATCTAACTCACTACTACTTCATATTCAGTTCAATTGCATTGCATAAATGTTTTTATTCTAATGACTAGTAATCAAACATTTAGAAGTTATCAGCAAGAATTACAATTACACTACTTTACAAAAAAAAGTTTTTTTCTTTACCCAAAGATAATTCATATTGGATGTGTTTTCTACCTACCCCCTTACTACAAAAATATATGTCTCATATTTTTATCACGTCAAGTTTTTCACATACCCACATTAATCTAAGTAAAAGTTGTCAAAGCACTTGGCAAAGATGGACCAGCTTTTAAGTATTTAAAAACCATTTTTCCGAGTCTGTCTGATGCAAAACTTAAAAAAGGAATCTTTGTGGGGCCCCAAATAAGAAAGATATTAAAGGATGAAAATTTTGATGGTCACTTATCCGGTGTCAAAAAAGATGCTTGGTATTCATTTAAAGCGGTAGTAAAAAATTCTTGGGAAACAATAAATCTGAGAATTATGCAGATTTTTTTTATTCATTGAAAAAATACCAAAGAATGGGAGTGAACATGTCGTTAAAAATCATTTTTTACATTCTCACTTGGATTTTTTTTCTTGAGAACCTGGTAAACGTGAGTGATGATCATGGTAAACGTTTTCACCAAGATTTGAGGGTTTTTGAGGAAAGGTACCAAGAGTTTTGGGATAAAAATGTGTTAGCGGATTATTGCTGGTCTATAATATAATAAGAGAAACTGATACTAATCAGTATAAAAGAAAGAGAAACATAATCCATTTTTTATTTGTTTGTGACATAAATATATAAGAATGATAAAAAATAAATATAATAAATATTGACCGAGTCTGTCTGATGCAAAACTTAAAGAAGGAATCTTTGTGGGCCCCAAATAAGAAAGATATCAAAGGATGAAAATTTTGATGGTCACTTATCCAGCATCGAAAAAGAAGCATGGTATTCATTTAAAGCGGTAGTAAAACATTTTTGGGAAACAATAAATCTAAGAATTATGCAGAAATTGTATCCAATTTATTGAGAAATTACCAAAGAATGGAAGTGAATATGTTGTTAAAAAATTATTTTTTAAATTCTCTCTTGGATTTTATTCCTGAGAACCTGGGAAGCGTGAGTGATGCATATGGCGAATGTTTTCACCAAAATTTGAGGGTTTTTAAGGAAAGGTACCAAGAGTTTTGGGATAAAAATGTGTTAGCGGATTATTGCTGGTCTATAATAAGAGAAACTGATACTAATCAGTATAAAAGAAAGAGAAATATAATCCATTTTTTATTTGTTTGTAACATAAATTTATAAAAATGACAAAAAATAAATATAATAAATATTGACAAAATTGGACGTCCTATTTTTTTTCTAACTTCAGTTTTTAAATAAGGGTTGATAACTCAACCGATACATATCAGTTTCATCTTTGGGTAAAAAACCTTGTAAAGTAGTGTTATTAAACATATTAAATAATGATTACCGAAAATATTACATATTAAGTATACTTATATGGAAAGATGCACGCACGCGCCACGTAACTCGTGCAAGTTCAGTGTCTCATTTGCAACTAGCAAATAATTACCAAAAATAAACAAACACACTCACAAAATCGCCTTTGACATATATCTATCATCGTCAATCAATATTAACATCTATTACCCAGAAAGTGCTGAAACCATACTTAGTCTTAATTCACATAAGATAAAGAATCTTTCCGCGTGCACTGCTGCAAATATTAAGGAGTCAGATTAGGCGCGAAACTAGCTTGAACTCTCACAGGGGTCACGCGAGCCGGGCCGTACATCTGTCTCGCTCTTGCAGTACTGAGAAATATATCCATACGTTTTACTCTCATATCACTGAGTTGCTGAACTAAATTAACTGCTTTGGACTAGAGTGAGTGAGTGATACATATGGACTAGACAGGTGAAGTACTTCAATTATGTCATTCATTCAGGAACTACCCAAGTCTAGACCGGACATATAGACCGAGGAATGTAAAGCAGTGAGGTCGGGTACCTGCCTAATCTAATATCCTGGCCACACTACTTTACGCTGAGAATGATTCACAATAAGTAAAAAGAAGCGACGATTATCAAAGATTTTACCTCTCGTTGCATTAGATTCTTTCTGAGTACGAATCCCATAATATGGCGATAATTTATTGACGAATTGAGAGGCTTTCCTGATAAAGACGTTTATGATCCTAATTTTGTTTCCATATCTGAATAAATTCATGAATTTGAGGCATTTTTTTATAAGAATATTTTTGGAAGAAATAATCTGTTCAGTACAAAATTTACTGAACAGAAGAAAAATAAGTACATAAAATATTATTATTATTAATAATTATTACTAGAAGTACTAGAAGTAATAGTATAGTAGTACAAATTCATTCGAACATTGGTACTTCTAAAAGCACTACGAATGGGTTTGCATATTAACCTAGTTAACGTGCGAAACCAATTAAGCAATAAACTTCTTATAAGGTGTAAACGTTTACAAGCTAGTATATGTGTAAAGCTACTTAACTGTTCGGAAACAGATGTTTTGAAAGATTTATAGCATTACCACTAGAGACTAAAATCGATATTTTAAAAATATCGATATAACCATAATCATAAGAAAATCGAACCGGCAGTTCGGCATGGTAACCATTGCGCCAAACGGGTCGTCAACGAAATCGTATAATCTGAAAGCTATTAATTTGTGTATAGAATTTTAATATAATAAAGTAGGACTATCCATTATGGGAATAAGCCGCACCGTCGTTGCCAAGACTCGCGTCGTAACCGCGAGCTCCCCTACGAAATATATTTCACGGGTACGTTCACCACCTTTAGCGAACTAAATAGGACATAATAAAAATTTGGGTTAGTACAGAGATGATACTAGGTTGTCACATAATATGATCACGCAAATCTATTTGCAAAACGTACTGATTCAGGTCAAAAATTCGACTTGTGTGGTTTAAAAACAATGTAAGTATCTAAAGTGCAGAGAATGTAAACAAGATGTTTAATACCTTTTACAACCTGCAAGAACGCATTAAAACCCTTTGACTGGGGTTAGTGCAACGAAATTCAATACTTTTATCAAACCACGAAAACAAAAAGGAGAACAAAAATGTATGCCATCAAGTTTAAATTAGGTTAATTAATTTAATTAACTCGTCCCTTTTATATTTGTTTTATACTCTGCAAAGCGAAGAAATACAATTAAATTATCAATTTATCTTTTCCATCAATCTTTAAAATTATAATAAAATTTATTGTGTTGTTTATTGTCGACGTATAATCCAATTACAATATTTGCTTCACCCTATACCAAGTCCACACATTGTCCCTGTAAATCTGCCCAGATGGTGCCCCTACACGAGGGATATTCCCCACACGCGAGGGTCGACAAAAAAAGCGCCAATTAAACAGACTGTCATAATCTGCTTACAAAGAGCCGGAATTGAAGTGAAAATGAATAATTGAAGATTATTTTGTACCTTTTTTTGCGAATGGGAAGCTAAAGTAGCAATTAGGATTTAGATTGCGATCGGAAAAGATAAGGTTAATATTTTAGTCCACTTTGCCGAAATCAATGAAAAGATCACGTCAAAGAAAAATTTTTAGGAACAAAACATTTTCTGACAACTTTTTAGTCATTTGATAACAAGAATAATAATTGTATGAAACTTATGTAATACTAGCGGCCGCCCGCAGCTTCGTCCGCGTGGACTGCAGTTTTTTGCCCCTGTAGCCTTCCTCAATAAATGGACTATGCAACACAAAAATATTTTTGACTTACAAATTAAAACTTAAATTAAATAAAGAAACATTTTTTAAACTATTTCCTTGGTTTACGTTATTATTACGAGACCAAAAAAACTGTTCCGCCGTTTTAGAGCAACTGCGGTAATGAATTGTATGCCTTTGCACTCTCATAAAAAGTTATACATATGAGCATTAAAAATTTAACTCAGATGGTTGACGATAAGTGGTTGACATTCAGTTAAATATATTATTTACCTTTAGTAAGTGAAAACTCACGAATCAACAAAATTATCTTATAAAACAGGACTTTCGTCGTGGAAATCGATTTTTTTAAACCTCATAATGTTTATGTTAATTTACATAGAGATGCAAGTCAATAGTATTGTACAAAAAAGCAATAGTTGTAATGTTCAGACGTTTTGACGCTAATTGATGTGGAATAACAATAATTTACTTAACGACTCAGGTGTTCAGCAGTTTATTTTAACATCATTTTGAAAATCAATGTTACGTTTCAGTATCATTTATCCATTACTCTGCGAATATAATATATATGGTTGATAGAACCAAGTTCCATAATAAGAATCCAAATAAAGTTTTCCTAATTTTATATCATCTAAAAAGCTAGCTATTCTTAATTGTAATTTATTTTTAAATTAATCTTTTCAGTAATCCTTGAAAACCTACCTCTTCATAACTTACAATTTATTGTCTATATTTCAGACAACAAAGCTGGTAGCAAAACAAAGTAATAGTAGTAAAAAGTAAGGTGGGTGACCATTGGTGGCATTTTTCGTGCGTTTTACCGTGCTTCAGAGTTCACGTTTAGCGGTCGACCGGTCGCGGTTATCATCGATCGATAGATATGGGTCGTTAAGACTTGGTTTTACGGGCTATTTGAAAACATCCAACGGCAAGTTAACCACTAATTCGTATCTCTACAAACCCGGAACGGGCTTTTATGGGGTGAGATCTATGCCCAGCAATAGGACACAAAAGGGATGTAGTACCTAATTCCATATGCAGCGCAGAAAGAACATCAGAATACCATCAAACAAAACATCTAGATAGAACTTCCGATATCAGATATTTGCACACAAAAAACTTTTTAAGCGCACTCGGAGCGACACAAAAACCGTGCCGATATGATCGACACGGCCGGCTTATCTGTGCCCTCCTTCAAATATGACCTATCTCACTAAACGTGCACACGATTCCCGCACCTACGACATTTCGTAACATGAGCGATTGTGGTGTGTGATGGTAACACAGAACACACGTAGTTATAGTTATGGAGTGTTACACAAACAATTACGCGGGGACGTTGCACTGGCCGGGCCGATAACTTAGTTACGTCAATACATCGTGGGGCGAGGCGGGACCCCTCCCCCGAAAGGTACAAAAGTGCTTTGAAATTCAAGTAACACGTACATATTTGTCACCTGTTGGCGGCTAGTAATGTAGGGCACGCAATAGGTACAAATAACTACTACGTTATTCATATCAGATAAACGAGAAGGGGTTTTTATCGGACGATCGACATTTTTATGGTTTATGTGTTTAAGCGGGAACATTACTGCCGATCTTTCAAATACAGTTAGTGATATCAAAAGAAAGTTTATTGTTAGCGTACGACTGATTAAATCAAGACAGTTTTGATTGATTAAATTCATCTTACTTGGAAATTTTGGATTTGAACAAGAAACGTGAGGAGTAGTACATGAACATTATGCTGAAAATAAAACATTAGAAAAGCAAATTTAAAATGGTCAAAAATAATGCGCAACGAAATTACACAACTGCAATTTTGCAAAATCTCAATCAAAGTCTAGTGACGTAAGCGCCGCCAGATCGAACGAATAATGCACCAGACAGGGTCAGCGATAAGAGAATAATGATATTAATGGATCTATTTATTTATCAGCTCAAGATAAAATCGATTTGAGGAGAAAACAATTTTACTAATAGTAAGAGAATAAAGGATATTTTGGGATGCCACATTTCTACCAAATAGGTAGTAGTAGTATCTATTAGCCATTACCTTCCTCAAGCTTAATTATATTGTGCCAGCCCTAGAGCTGGCAAATCCGTCTGTTTCTTTGTCTCGAAAGTGTGTCAAGTGCGTCCTGCGCTACGTGCCGGCTTCTTGCACTATACGCTGATAAAGTGCATTTGAAATCGCATTACGTTCTACTGAAACTAGCTCCGAAAATCCTCATGGATATTGCTCAAAACTATCTATGGAACCAGCTGAGTGTATAAATCTGAATTGAGCAGATTGTGACTCCTTGTGACTCCTACAGTACCGGCACGTCCATATCTCTCCAGATATGATATGATATAAAATGGAACGCAATACAAATATGGATAAGTTAGATACATACTTGCACTTACTCCTTTGAGGGTACTGATAAATTGGACGGTGAAGAAGTTATAAAAATTGTCATCATGTGCCACACTTTATAAGGCATACAATGTACGATGATTAAAACTTAGTACATTTTTTTATTTTATTAAAAATGCGTTGTTCTTAGAAATCGTACTTCCAACTACAACTCCCACTTGTAGTTGGATATATAACTTCTAAGAACAACGCATCGTACTCGTCGATGCATTGCAAATTGCACAAAGGATACTGCACACGTAATTATATCTGTCTGTCACCTTGACGCTGATGACATAGTGGCCTCCACGGTCGATAGAGTGGTAACTATTACCCAGGTATAATGTAGAAGATGTAACGTGTATAAGAAAACCAAGACAAAAACATAATTTTTAACTTTACTACTAACGTTCCGTACTTGACTGGAATCAGCTTAAGGAGCTACAGTCATTCCGGGTAACTTTGAATTGACGTTTAACTTTGAACAAAGTTGGAAAAAAGATTTAACAATTTATTACATCGAAACTTTTTGATATTTCAATATAATAACTGTGTTAAATGGATTGCCAAAATCTTTTTGTACCAAATGAAAATTAAAGAAATAAACTATCAATGCCATAATTCTGAATTTTCCCGCCTTTTCCGTGGTTAAGTTGCTGGAAGTTTTTGAGCGCTGATTTATAATCGTAAACCAGTCCACTTTGATTCATATGGCAAAACCAAGCTATTTGTTAATTTTTTACGTCAGTGTAGATGTTATTTTTATAGATAAGGTTTTTAAATTTAATAATACCTTCTTTTTGTTTTACCTAAACCTTAAAATATTAAGGTTTTAACATTCTAAAAAAAATTATTCAAAGTTACCCAAAATTCATGATTGATGAAAATTCGAGTTTTAGGGGAAATTATGGGTAGTTCTGTTGTTTCTTCCGCAAATTTATTTTGTTAGACAGAAAAACAAACTCAAAAGGACACTATTCATTCAATAAAATAAAGGTGTCATAAATAGAATTCAGTTTTAATAATAAAAATAATGTAAAAAATGTTCAAAGTTACCCGAACTGTACGACAGGAGCTATGTACATTAGAAAATACAATATCATGCCAACATGGCACCTTGTCGCTGTTGATATTAAGTGTTCTCCAAAGTATCTCTCCACTTCCATGTAATCTGTACTATCTATTCTGTATCATGTATCTAATATAATAGAGATAATGGCCCTATGACTTATAAGTACGAAAAATAACTTCTGAACAATCTAGTATAGTAGGTACTCGACGTTGCAATCATCCAAAGGGCATTGCATACGAATGTCACCTTGACGCCGATGACATCGAGTGGCTTCTCTCATGGTGTTAATCTGGGTATGAAAATTTAATACGAAGAAAAACACCCAACTACCACGGAACGTAGGTACTTGACGATGCAATCATTCAAAGGGCACTGCATTCCGTAATCATAGTTTTGATGACGATTACAGAGAGTGATCCGTGGTCAACTGAGTGGTAACGTGAACCTGGGTCTAATCTGAACAGACAATATACAATAAAAAAACTGCTTTACGCCTTTGTAGAAACGTAACTTTTAAAACATTATTCCTCGACGATGCATTGATAGTTATTTTATGGGCATTGCATACGGCAGTCATAGTTGCCTGTCACCTTGACGCCAAAGACTGACTGAACATAGTCGATAACTAATCTAGGTATAATGTAATGTAAATGTACACGAGACTGTACAAGAAGGAAGCCTTACAACGTATAATAAATACACACGAAGAAAAATTATTTTCGCATTACTTAAACGACACATAATAATTGAGATTTCCTTCTTTTCCTATCGATCTGACGATACATGAGAAGTTTAGATGTAGATATGTATTGATGGCAACAAAGTTATTTCTTTGAAAACCATTAATTAAATACATAAATTTAACAATACTAATTTATAATTAACCATCAGCCACACACTGTCAACTAAAAGATGAATTCTAAATTTCTTTTTCTCCATCTACGCCCTGATAATCCAGGACAACAGTATCATCTGCGAGTGAATAGAAATAACTTTAATAAGAAAATGTACATTGAATAGACAAAGAATGAAGCAATGAAAGGATACTAGCTATACTAGGCGTACATACAGCTAATACAAAGAGGATTGCACGCGGCAACTGCAGTTGTTACCTTGGATGTCTGAGTGAGTGGCCTCGACTGCACTACCGCACCTAACCACTCGAACAATGTATTAGTAAGAAATAGTAACTTACATAAAATTTTACGTAATGATTATTTAAAGAAAAATTTTAAGCTAAGGACAGACTTGCCTCCTTTCTCCTCCTTCAGCTGCATTGGCTTCCTCATTATCATGAACAACCCCGTTCATTTCCCAGCAGTTGACACCTCTCTCTCTATCTTTTTCTCTGTAGTCTTTTCTCAAGCAGACCACGCCAATGAAGTTTGCAAGTTTTGTAAGGTTTTTACAAATTTGCAAGGTGTATGCATAATCCCCAACTGATTATTTTTGTATGGATGACAGCAAACGAAAATACATTAGGCATACTTGTTCGGTATGGCTACATTCACCCATGGACTTTCCAACATGCAGTCTCAAACAAGCTAAGATTAAATTCAGGGTCTAGGCAATTGCTACAGAGGTGTCTACTCTGTAGTGTATCATATAAGTTGGTCGATCTGTATCGTATTACAACAACATCTTTAAAATCTATATTCATAGGTATGATTTTAATACCGAGTGATAATAAATTCATACAAAACCTTGAGCTTAGCAAGGGGTCCGGAGAGAAATTTATAAAAACAAAAGCAACTGAGCAACACAAAACATGAATCACTAATTACATCCTACGCAGTGAATTTTAAATTTATAATTAGCATACTTGCTAATTTCCAACGATTCATTACCCGCTGGGCCTTTAAAATTATTCGAAAACTGTTATGATTACAAATCATTTTAGGAGTTTTAAAGAATACAGAAAATGCATACACGTTTATAGATTTTTCAGTTCATAATTCAGCATGTATTTCAAATTCCAATTTATAAGTGTATTTTCCTTGAACTATAAAATACGGAACGTTAGGAGTCAAAGACAAATCACAAAAGAATAAGTCAAAAAATGGAACAGTCATTAATTCAGTGAAAAACCTCATTTACACAATTGGTATATCCATCATACGATCAAGTTACGTAGCCCGCCTACATTTCACTATCACAAGTCAACGTCAAGCTCCTAGAACGTATATTTTTTGCAAGTGTACGAGAAGTCTAGTCTGACTCAAAGTTTCCCACGCGAGAAGTTGAGACGGCAAAAAACATTGTTGCCCTTGACACACGTTAGTTGTGAATTTAAATTGAAATAGAGAGTTACCTAGAGAAAGGCACACTTATGACATAATACTGATACGCTGGTCAATATCTTCTAGTCTAGGCTGGTCTTCTAGAAGAATTCATGCAACCGTTTTGGTTATGGTTTGTGATGAATTTTGTAACACTTGTTGCGAAGCTATACTTTTACAGCTCTTTAGCAGCACTAAAAAATATCTTCTATATCTGTTTTCATTAGTGTACATTAGTTACAACACTTGTATTGTTATAAAAGTTGCTGGCGTCATCTACAAAAGCACCGCTCTCGCAGACACAACTAAGTTGAGACTTAGTGCGATAAGTCGCATGTAAATACATCATGATACATGATATGGTACACTTTCTCAAAAAATGTCCCCTTGAAATCTGGCACATGACATTTGCTCCCATATTAAACGCGTTAATTCCCTTGCCATGACGTGTATCGCAAACGACATTATAAGTTTAAGGGGTACTTTTTTGAAGTATATAAGTTACTCATTGCTGAAAAATCTGTAAATCTCATTTAAATAACTCTAACACCAAGGCCAGCATTAAAATGGATCTAGTTTCTATTTTACTGACTCCTTTCCGAAAACACCACCAAGCCAAGCGTGGTGGAGCACGCTGCTGCAATGCGAGTTAACTCCAGGCCTCCCCAATAACGGGGAAGAGACCAGTGCCCAGCAGTGGGACGTAAAAAGGGTTGCAGCCTTCCGAATACATAAGAGCATTATAGACGAAGTTGAGAGAATACTATCAACACAAATGTTAACAATAATAGTGTATTATATTCTCTTATATACTTTTATTGTTTCCGATGTTACCCGAAGCGAGCGAAATGTAATTAGGGCGATTTGTCGGTTTAATCTCATGAGCGTCGATTCATTAGCTACATTCATACTCGTACATAACATACTACAACGTAGATAACGAACAGTTGGTCGAGAATAAAGCTATATTTGAAGATTGCATCAATTTTAAACATGTTACATTATCTTACAATTAAATTGGAAAGTTATATGCAAATACTAATTCAGAATGAAACGTTTCGTAAACATAAAGGATAGCGGAGAGTCCACGAATTAAAAAAAATACAATGAGTAGTAATTAATACAAGAGACTTCACACAGCTGACTAAACGATTGTAATGATAGGATATCATCCACCACCTTAAACACATCTTACAATTAAACTGAAAATGTTATGCAAATACTAATTCAGATTTAAACGTTTCATAAACATAAAGGGTAGCGCGGGGACCACGTATCAAGAAATAAAATTTTAATATTACAATTAGTAGTAATAAAATAGACTTCACACAGCTGACTAAACGATTGTAATGATAGGATACCCTCCACCACCTTAAACACATCTTACAATTAAACTGAAAATGTTATGCAAATACTAATTCAGATTTAAACGTTTCATAAACGTAAGCCCGGGGACCACGTATCAAGAAATAAAATTTTAATATTACAATTAGTAGCAATAAAAGAGACTTCACACAGCTGACTAAACGATTGTAATGATAGGATACCCTCCACCACCCAAAAACAGCGTCCATTTTAAACCCGCCAGTTTCAGAACCCTTCACATAAAAACGTAGAAAACACGTATGTAGCTAACGTTATAAAATTACTTGGTGGTCGGCCGTTTGAAGCGGTTCAAAGAAGAGCTCAGTTTTGGGTTTCGACCGGAAGGGACACAGTTAAACAGAATCAGTATGCTCATCAAATGCAATGATTCTATTTACTTGCGCTGTTAAGTTTTCATGAACATGAATGCTTTGATTGAGTTAAGTTTGATATCGTTATGAATTGGAAGATCAAACATAAAGGCCTAAAGATCGTTTCATTTTTCTCTTTTGGCACCTTTAATGTATTTTTTTTTCGAATCAATAGGTCTGACAGGAATTTTCGCCTCTCTTTGTAGATAATATAATTTGTAACTGGGAGTTCCGTTAATGTAATAAGCAAGTCCTTTCCCCAAAATTTGAAGTTACCGTTTTGGCTACAACCAACAGTATGATATCAAGCAAAAACGTTTTCTAAAAAATTAAAACGAGCGAGAATGAGGCAAAAAAACCAAAACTAATTCGTTTTCCCTAAAACATGGGTAAGGGCGGTTCGCGTACACCGAATCCATCCACGAGACACGAGGCGTAATAGCCGGGGCGCCTGAATTAGAGGAAGTGCGCATCCGGTGTATAATTAACATACACTGTCGCTCCACGTGGCCACGGTTTACACTTTCATGAAAATCTACGGGAACTAAATTCAATTTTATGTGGACTGGAATCCGATTAGGTTGGAATCAAAGACCTGTGCTTAAGTGTGTTAGCATGTTTAAATGAACATACATAGTAACTAGTCTACTCATAGTTACCGAAAACGGAAGTCCTCAAAGCTCGTGCCTAAAGATGTTAACGTGGACTTCCTGTGAATAACTTTGAACCTAATGTATTATGTGCGGTATGAAGATTATTATATATGAATTATGTTCAATAAGATAGCAAAAACATATCCCTTAGAATTATATTATTATATTCCCACGATTCTTAAGAGAATGGTATAAAGTGTTATGTCGAGATAACAATAAAAGGGTAATTTTTATCCGCAGTAAAGCTACAGCATCTCTATCATCTTATTCTTAAGATTATACCTAAATCAATCAGGTCAAAAGCCTGGGCAGAGCTTTGATGTCACGATATCGTAATACTTGAAACTTGCTTTGAAATATTAGTCGAGATAACCTAATATATCTACATAGATACAGACACCATTATATAAACTTGGAATTAAGCCTTATTTATAAACCCGAATTGATATCGACTTTAGAGCATCAAGGTATGACAGGTATGACACCCGAACTTTGATGCTCTAAGATATCGATATAATAATAAACAGGTACTATTGTTAAAACCACAAAAAGTTTGCAGAGAATAATACTAATAGACGCTGTGTTTAAGAAAACCTGAAAGGACTCTCACGGTTTAAAATCGACACATTTGTGTAAATTCCCACCAAACTGCACAGCAGCCGGCATGGCTATGCAAATTGTAAATTTTATTTTATCTATGCAAATCACTTCGGCATTTGCATAGATAAATTTACTATGCCACGAAAATATCCGGATTCGTACCGATTTGTACTTTTTTTCTGCTATACAAATAAGTCACTGCAATTTGTCAAGATTTTAATGACTACTGGACCACTGGATCCATTATTATTAATAAATCATTTTGTAATTTTACGCATATATCAATTTAAATGAAAAATTGTATATTGTTGCTAGTAAAAAATAGGCAAATAGCTTTAGTAATGTTTTAAACAGAAACTATGAAACCAAGAAGAACTTATTAATTAATTAATCAAAATTTATATTAAAAAAAAACTATAATAGCAAACAACGTCGATGTTGAAGTACGTAATGAAAGAAAGCAACGTAATATCAAATAGGCAAATAGCTTATAGTAATATTTTGAACAGAAACTATGAAACCAAGGGGAAGGAATTAATTAAGCAAAATTTGTATCAAAAAACTTAAATAGCAAACAATCTCGATGTTGAAGTGCGTAATGAAAGCAAGCAACATAATAAGAATAATAACACATAACTAGACGAGAACTGCTTTATTGAGTGTATCTATGTAAGTTGATCCATAAAACTTAAATCAGCACTCACAAAATTAGCGACATTTAATAGGAATAATTTTAAATACATAACTATTATACGAAAACCTTAATCTGAAACCCCTAGAAACGGAATGATTTTATTATTGACCCATTTGTAACTTCACTTGTGTAGATGTACAGTGATGCGACTACTGTAAATGATATGAATTCAGCGGCTGCGCTTGATGTATAGCGGTATCTCAGCCGTTTATTATAACAATTTCAAACATTTACTCATGCCTTCACAATTTAAACTTTATGCAAACAAGCTTTGACTGCCAGAATGTAGATCATGTAGGCACAATTTCGCTACAAAACAAACCATCAAGTCGGAATAACAAAAGAACCGCTGATAGGGGTCTGGAGTGAAATTATTTTAATCATGCTGGTCGGGTAGGTCTCGTGCGGGGGGCTCATTAGGACCGGCAGGGCCCTAACGAGGATTTTATGTTTTTATTGCCGCCATAAGAAATGTTAATGTGTCGCGATCATCAGTGCCCGTAAAACCATGGTCGTAAACGCCTCCAGTTCTCGAAGGTTTTATTTGCCGAGGCATTGCATGATACTTCTTCTGTGTTTCGTTAGTTATGTCTCGGTATGTGTGTATTTTGTAATATAAGCTGAATAGGGTTTTATAGGTACTTAATTCTAACGATATTTAGTTAATTCTGCTTACTAATTTATCGTGTTCTATTCATTTTTAATGTTTTACATATTTTATGGAAGTACTGTCTCGTGTTGCAATGTTGAATTTGATTTTTCTCTTGAGTAGACCTCTCGTTTAATTTCATCGTCAAAAATGCTTTAAATACGTAATTCACACACAGTAACTTAAGATTTCGACATTTTTGTTTTTGGTCTTTGTGTTTTTTCCCTTTTTTCTTTTTATTTTCTTTTTTGTCTTTTTATGGACCACTTCACCTGGGGTTGTACTCTAAGCACGATCGTCCGAAGTAGCGTGTATTTTGGAGTATGGCACCATATTGTGGATAACTTTATAATTTTATAATAGAGTTAAGTATCAACAATATGAAAGGTCAGAACAGGGTCAAAAATGTGCTGAAAAATTCACACACAGATTTTACTGGTAGACCTGATCGTAATAAGTATAATATGAACTAAGCTTTATTGCATGTAAAGAAAATGTATTGTTAGTTTTAATGGGTAAGATGTTATCAATGTGTGAGCGTCCGATCATGGGGGTAATTTGTGGGGGGGCAACGAACCCCGGGCCGCGCCCGCATGCCCATTGTCCGAGGCATAATGCAGACCGCATGCGACCACATTGATTGAACTCCCGCTTGTGCCGTCTTCGCTGCAACTTTGTTTGAATGCGATTTCCAAGTTCTTGTAGTTTACGAGTGAGTTGAGTGACAGTAGCGTTGCGAGGAGTTCAAACTTTGGAGTTGTGGTAATAGGTCTACATTTAGACTGCATTCAAACGTTGTGACACTATTGTTTGAAGAGATTAGAATTCGGGTAATATCGAAGGAGTTGTGTTCAGGCATAATATACTTCATATTTATTACGAGGCGATTTGTTGGCGAGAACCAACATCAACCGAATTCCAAAGTCCATTGACGACTTTCGCATGCTTTCACGATGCGCGCTTAGGTGGAATCCAGACTTCATAAAACGAAGGAATTATTCTCCAATAAGACTGCCGCGTTGTATAAAGGCCGACATTCGTCGCAAACATGCAGATGTATAACAAAGCGCACGGCCCGTATTGCGCAAGTCATCCATCCGCACAATCGCATTGCGCGCGCATTTCGCGTTCACTTTCGCCGCTGCGCTTATTTACGTTGCACGCTTGATATTGTTATGATACTGCTAGTATTGGATATATCTCACGCTAATATAAGGTTGTAATGTAAATATTTGATGTGCTTCTATGCATAGTGGTGGCCTCGTTTGGGAATTTCAGATTCTCATCATGTGCCGAGGGAGTTGATATGCGATTAGGTAATCTACCGTATCGTTGTGAAGTCATTAGTACCTACTGTTACTATCGAAAATACAATGGCGATGCCGCCTTTCCGTCTCTAAAGTAATCTAATTTACATAGGATAGCAATAAATACTAGTGAAAATCATTGTAATAGAGCATTTAGTCTTAAAGTAAATCTGTTCTGAAAGTGACGACATAAGTAATAATTATATTTTAAATCCAATTCCTCTGGTTTATTAAACTTGTTGAAAAACCTACAATAATGAAGCTTGATGAAAATTCCCTGCTCTTATCAACTGAGCTGCTATAACAATGCCCTTTGGATTCGTAAATTTTTTACATTCATCATACACTGATATTTTTATCAACAATAAAACGATAGTGCCAAGTGCCCAATCAATCGTAGTAATACTAGTTATCGTTGAAAGCATATCATTAATAAACGAGTGCTCAGAACAAGTTGCTGGTGAAAAACGTAAATTATATAGGTAGTTATAATATATTATACCTATATAATGAAGACATGTATAAAAATGCATGTAACAACAAAACGGATACAAAGTGGGTGCATCGTAAACTATATTTTATTATGGGTTTGTCTGTGGCACTCTCAACTTCCATCGTAGGTGGGACAGCGTTCATAATTTTATTACAATTTTATATAACGCCTATTAGTATTTTGAATGTGAAATATATCAAGGTTGTCACGAAACATTCATATTTGTGCAAATAAAAGTTTTTGTGTTTTGTCGCTTTTTAAAGGTGGGATGCTTTTCTCAATGTCAGGACTTTAGGTCAGCATGCTTCGCTTACATATTTATAGAACCTCATGTTAACGTCTTTATACCTACGTAACGGAAAGTTTGTAAGCCATATTATTATAATGCTGCCAATGCTGCCATCTGAAGCAGTCAATACGTCGAAGGTTGACAAGTATGTCTGGTCAACCTTTTCTCTTTTACCGTTTTTCTTCTTCTCGTCTAGAATTTATCCCATCTATTTGGGTTAGGGCTTCTTTGTCCTTTTATACCATTTAGCAATGTCTTGAGTTATATCTTCTCAGAACTTTTCTTCTTACTGATCACGTTGGACTGTCGTCAGCCACCAGGTGGTTGGTATTCCACGGGAACGTTTCGCCGTAGAGCAATTTTTACCATATAGTCATCAGGACGTCTCAAAACATGGCCACCTTTTTACCACTTTTATTTTAATGGATCCATATTAATTTTAATTTCCTTTCATAAATGAAAGCTACACTTTTGTACTTAACTGTATCTGTGCAAGATAATTTAGATATTTCACATCTGCGAAATATTGTGCAGCGGCTTGCGTTTTACAAATAATTTAAGCATTTTCTTTATTTTTATTGATTTTTTTATTAAAACATCAACATGTGACAGCCCTGTGATTAAAGCATTTATCGTTTCCACCTACACCTTCAGAGCACGGTCATTGTTCTCTTTAGTTTGGGATTGGTATTAATCACGGTGCGTTTTTAGTTTTATTTCATTTATAACAAACTGGTTCCCCGGGTTTAACTTTTAACGGCCCTTAGAATTCCGAAACGGGTTATTAATATCCAAATTATAAGAATGGAACTCCGTGCAGATTGTTATAATGCACCTTATCAGAAAAGGAAGAAAAATCTCCAAAGTATAATTTACTTCTCATCTTTAATTTACATAAATGATTCAACAATTTTCCGCAAAAAAACAGCAAGATTAAGTATGTGTGCAAAATTTTAAGTAATGAAGACATTCATTAAACGAATATATTATTGCTTTTATAAATAAGCCTTCATTTGTCATGCGATATTGGAATAAGAAACAAATTAAGTCGAGTGAATTTTTAGTATTCTTTTTCTTGAAGGTATTGTTGATACCGTTGGTACTTAATCGTTAAATAATTAAGTTTAACAAACTTTTTATTAATTTTAAACACTTACCTATACTTGTAATACTTGCAAATACAGTAATCGCTGAGGCGGCTGCTACTACGTAAAGGGGCTGTCCATTCATCACGTGAGACTCAAAAAAAGGCCCCCCCTTTTCATAGAAGGGTCCATAAAAAAATCACGAAATATCACATGGAGGGAGGGGTATTGCAACATATCATGTGAATTTATTTTTTCGGCAAATGCGCGATTACTCAACCGAACAGCGGCGTCACAAGCAACTGAATCCGAGTAATACGATATTAGTCTAGAGATGTACAATGTTCGTCCTTCCCGCTTCCTCTCGCGACGATAGAACGGTAGATCGAGAGAGATTCTCTGCGTAGTGCGCGAAAATGGTAACGCAGAGTGGCTTGATGAAACCGATGTTGATCATCAACAAAGCACTGTGCCACAAACTGACTAGCAAGTTGCTTATCTAGTTATTGGTGTTGAAGAAAGGCGTGCTAATCCGTGGTCCGAGGACACTGTACATTAAATAATGTTCATGTATTTGTACAAAAAAGTTTTTCGCATACCTTATATTATTTTTATGTCAGTCAAAAACCGCTGGCAACCTTTCTGTCTACCTCAAGATGTTATTATTGTAGTCTTTAATTTTCTACTATAAAATTAGATGACACTTATACCTGTATTTCATAAATACATATTTAAAAAAAATAAGATTCTTTGTAGATGGAGGGGAGGGGATAGTCTTAAACCTCAGCAAAAAAACATCACACGACGTGATTAATGGACGGTCCCAGACCGATGCGATTGTTGCCTCGTGTAAATCTGGACGTGCATCTTCCCACCGAAACGAAATAGAATTAACATCAGGCAGAAAAGGGTGCACCGGCGGTACATCCTGTATTGTATGTTCTATCACCTATAGCTCAGTGACTTTCCACTCGTTTAATGACCTCAGTACTATAAAGACATCCTGGGTCTGGATCTACCACGATCGCAATGCAGTCCGCGTCGCGGCACGTATTTTTAGCAAATGTCCCACGCGCACCACTCAGGCTAAGGCCACATTGGCAAGCGACGCTGACTGGAGTGGTCTTCTATTGGTCTTCAGCTTCATTGCCATTTTCGTATACACATAGTACTAAAATCTTGTATGGAAATATCAAACGAAATCAATGTGCCCGATGCCATCTTTCTGTATTTACGTAAGAAAATTGATAAATGAATAACTGGTCTATGATTTATTAATGAGACAGATATTACGACATAATAAGTATAATAATCATGATATTAGCGACATTATTACATCTGCGATCTTGAAACACTAGCCTGTTATAAGCAATTGCATTACTGCTCCTAATGTTAATGACTGCTTTAACCTACATTATTTTATCAGAAACGTTTAAGTCTATATTGCACAAGTTCAGTTTTACTAATCAAAATGTATATATCATAGACGGTAAAGAGGTTGTATCCTGTTGCATTGATTGGCCTCTATGATCAGCAATCACATTATATTTAAAATCAATACCGATAGTCATTGCTGTATAGTCAAAGTAGAGTATCAATATCATGTTTGTTATCTCTTTCGCTCCCGTTCAATTAGCTCACTCCGTCCCATCGCAACCCGCTGTCCAGGTCTATAAGTTTTTTTTTTTTTTATAGTTAAATGTATGTTTAAACTGTCTAGTTCGAGGTTATATTTAATTTCTTTGATGGGCTAGGGCTGATTGGCCAGCAACCACATTATGTTTAAACCACTAACGGTAGCCATTGTTACATCGTCCGATTTTAACTTTCAGAGGATCAATGCCAAGTTTGATATCTTTTTCGTTCCAATTGAAATCGCTCGCTCCGTTGCATCGAAATCCGCTGTCCAGGCCCAGTGTAGCCTCACCCCGCGAGGTGAACGCCCCGCCTTTCTGTTACGTACGATTTCGTACGAGACGCTCAATGATATTCTGGTTGTCCCTGTACGTCGGAGAAGCTTTGGTGTTACTTTTTTAAGTTTGTCTAAATATGCAAAAGAATGATTAAATTTGATACAATGGATAAGAATTTAGCAAGGCCTGGCAAGTTCCACTCAACCGCACTATGAGATACGTTATTCCTACTTAATTTTCTATCCAGTTTATTGTAATCATATATCTGACTCTTTCAAACATTAAAGATGTAACCCCTAAAGATTAAGTTTAAGGTTCAGTTACATAACACGCCGTAACAATAAAGTTAAAGGAACATGTCGGTTAAAATTCAATACAACCGTCAAAAGAAACAAAACCGAGTTGCCTCAACTTACCCTCGTTATGTTTGACGCAAAATGTCACACGCAACTTGACATTCGGTAAGAGCTTGGTAATGGTAATAGCTTCGAAATGGTTAGTTAGCGCCGGTGACAAGAATAGCAAAAATGTACCGAACAACTATTTATTACTAACTAGTTCTTTGGCTGTAGAAACTACGTTTGTAATTTAGACGATTATTTATATAGAAATATCTGTAAAACCTGCAGCATACCAATGTACACACACATTAGTTTACACATATTATATTTTACAAAACCCGTTTTCAAAAGTCTGAAAATCCCGTTAGAGACTTATTCATTTTATCTTTTACTATTATTTTTCCTTAGTAAAAATTCTACGACAATCACCTATAAATCTATTAACAAGTACAGTCTCAAGTCATCTGATTGGTTCAGTAGCCCTCTTTACGCCGGTCGCGTGTACCTACCTACCTATTTCTCTCATCTGCATATTGGGAACTCGTTGATTCGATCCGGTTGCCCTTTACAGATGGACTGTTACTATTTTTATCATAACCTCCTTATGTATGCACTATATCGGTAAGTTGTTTACGAGATTTCTAGTTTTACTACCTAGTACAGGTTTTAGAAACGCGAATATAGCTAAAATAGGAAAAAGGATTTAATATAACGTAATTGTACTTATCTACTCATTCACTTACTAAAATATACTAAGGTACGTACCTACTACAAGTACAAGTCTTATTATAAATACTAAACCCGTTAGATATTGGTTGTAGTAAATTGGCCTATGCGCGCTTAATCTACCCTTATTGCGTATGCATCTCCGAATTAATTACCGAAATATCGCAAATTTGAGGCTGTCAAATATGTATATGTATTGGACACACGTAAAAAGAACTTAGGTACAATAGGTATTATGATTCAAATAGCTAGATTATGAAAAAAAATCATACATAATAATATAATCTCTCTACGTATTATTTTAATGTCAAAGTATAAATATCCACAATACGTATGTCCATTTATTAAAAGACGATTTGAAAATAACAAATACCACAAATTTTCACAATATAATTTAAACCCAATTACAGTGAGTATGACCGGTAATAAATCATAATATTGCGTAATGTATGCGAACAAATCGAACGGAAACCGATACTGTAATCGGATATGTATCCACTGGAGCTTACAACCGTTATACGTCGATAGCGAATAGCAGTTTAGCTACTAACACAGTTTATTGTACGACTTATAAAAATAATGAACCTAATTTAAACATTAATACACGATAGGTAAATAGATTGTGTTTCAATATAAACTAAATTCTTTGATACCTGTTACATACAACAAAAATACAAGTTACAATGATTTTATACAGTGCCGCTATATTTCTTTTCTTACTTACACTTACGCTATACTTCGCTTTTTCTTAGGGTAGGGAATCTTAATTTGTCTATCCTTAATCGTAGTTTTAATTTTATAAACGTCAGACCTACTGAATATACACAAAATTTTACAACAATCGGTCAAGGCGTTTCGGAGGAGTTTTGTTACAATCACTGAGACACGGGAATTTTATATACCTACCTATTAAATTAGAATAGATGGTTAGATAAGATAAGATTAAATTCTTAATAAAATCAAAAAATTCTACAATCAATTTGGCTATTATTATTGATAGAAATGAGAAACTAAGAAGAGCTAAATATAAACTGTACGTAAGCCACTTACATTATGTTGCAAAAAAAATAGGATATAGATATAGGTATAAAAGAAACAATCAAATACTTCAAGTAAAAAATCTCCTCAAAGATTACACGTAAAATATCTAAAAAAGTTAAAGATTACCTAACTCTACAATCAGATAAGTTAAAGTGGCTGTCAACATAACAATATAGTAGAAGCATTAATAAACCTTATCTGGACCAGCACTAAATCATTCATCTTATTATTCCAAATGTAAACAATGGTTGGCTTAGTAATACGCGTATAATAAAATTTACTATTCGTTACAATACAAGTAAATTGCCATTGTGATTGTGACCTATGATGCTCATTAAAACATGATATTTAATGTAACGGAATGGTTTCAAGAATACAGGTATCTAATACTAAAACTGAAATTTTGAGTAAGTGCTTTGTTAAAAGTTATAGTTGAGTAAAAGTCAAGGTACTTGATTGAAATCCGTATTATCTACCTAAAATAGAGTAGGTTAGTTTAAACCATAGTAATTTGAAAACAAATTCAAAACAGAACATTTTTCAATTTATGATGAACCCATAACATGTATTAAAACAATTGTAAATCGAATCATAGATAAATACCTCGAACAAGTCAGCACTTTGCAAGAAACAACAATAAAGTTAACAAGTTAACATTAAATTGGAAGCGGGGATCGAAAGACTTAATTCCTTCGATGTATTTACAAAACAAGCTACAACCCGAGTAAATTTTCACATGTGGGTGGTATTATCGTTGGAAACTTGGAACTGTTTGTTTTAATGATTATAAAGACAATCGAAAAACTAACACAAATAACAATAAAATTACTATCAGCGAAAACTCAGCAGCAAATGGAGTTAGCGTAGCGTATGTGAGAGGTATTTATATGTAATAGAAAACGTAATCAGATTAAAATAAAATAGCTAATAATAAAGTAATAGAACGCGCAAATGAAAAAAAAAAGCAAATAATGGCACGGACAAAAGTCTGTGGAGTTAAATAAAAAAATAAAAAAAAATAGCTATTCAAAGAGATAAGAGACAAGAAAGCCGATATACTCAAAACTTGCACAGATTGTGCACACACGACCTTTACAATAGTATTGATATATATTTTTAGAATTGGTGCACACACAAATAGAAACAGTATAAAACTTTCAGAAAAAAACCATTTATAAGAATATCAATAAAAGCGATAAAATGTACTTAAGCAGTCGAGTAAGAAATCGTGTTTTATTTTGTATCGTGTAGGTATCTTAAAGAGTGAATGAACCTGCGCGACCGATATATGAAGGTCAAGGTAACTTTCATAACAGAGCAATTGTTTCATGATTTACCTACATACGACGTTATCTTCGCACTCGTGTCATAAAATGTGTTGGCGTTATCAGCTTCATAACAAACAATACATTCTATCTCTTTCGATGAATATTTTTATTAAGATACAAAAACGATATGATCCTATCCTACCCATTCTACCTAGGTGCTAAGTTTTATTTGAATTATTATCTTCAGCTTACGTTGAAATGGCCACAAAAACAGATGTGTAACCCTCTCACAAATTATAATAGTAAGCTGTGACGCGAAATTCTGTATCTAAAGATTCTAAAGTATCAAAAAAAATGTTAAGGCTAAAATTTCTATCTTATAGGTATCTACGTACATATATTTAAATTTATTACATGTTATCTATAACTACAACTAAATACGATCGAATGAATATCGATCTTTTCAAATGTATACAATTCAAATACAGTACTAAGATATTAAAAAAAGAAAACTATTAATAGGAGTGGAGATTAAACGGTCAACTTTTTTCAAAACATTCCGATAAATTGTGGTCTCGACATGCCAGTTGAGCCGGTTCGAGAATCGGACCTTACGGAGTGTATTGATTGCGTCGACCATTGTTATCTGCATACCGGATTAACGAATACATTTTGGTTTTCATTCATTCCACTCTATGCCAGGGTTGCTAGTATAAAAACAAAAACGAAAGAAGAAAATTCAGCGAAAGAGAAACGAATGGCAATTACAATCACGATAGACAACGATTTAAGTCTAAGCGTTAGGAAGGCGAATGAATTATCATTCGGTTGAATTATAGAACAATAAAGTTAAAATGGGATGCATTTTGATATTAGAGTTCAGTACTTAAACAAGGCACAGCAACAATATGTTGAAAAGGAAATAGTTTTTTACTAGGGCAATTCATTAAAACATACAGGGCAGTACATACAAACATTAAATGTAAATCTACATATGGGATAAAACATTGAAATGCTCAATGTGCGTCAGAAATATAAGTAGGCCTAAGGATACCCTACAGGAATAAAAGCTAAGTTCTCTAACTTTAAAAATCTAAAAAGTAACCATCAATCAATTAAAGAAGATGAGTAACATGAGCTACACTCACTCACGAACTACGAAAGCAAGGAAAATCACAACAATATACGAAATATGAATAAAGAAATAAAAATAGCATTAGAAATAGTCCAGCAGAAGTAGCGCAAGATGCTGACGTTACGAAATCACCGGATCGTCGACATTTGGCGCGGAAATTGAGCGTGAGGCGGCGAGATTGCTTTTAAATCGCATTACTTGATGCATCGCTGCTGCAGCAGCCTGTGATGGGTGGCCAGTTAATTGGAAACGAGTCCTTCCACCTGCCTAATCCTTATTTCAAAAAAAACTATAAGAGTTTAGCGTGAACGATTCAAGGTAATAAAATTCATTTTTAAATCAAATTCATTCGCAAGTCTTTTATTACACACTTATGCTTGACTATTATTATTCCTCAAATATTTACTAAATTACTGAAACAAAGCAAACAGTCACGACATCCGTGACTTACATACTTACAGAAATATGTATTTTCATACATACAGAATCTAACATACTATTTAGGTCCGAAATGAAAAAAAGGCGTAATATATAACATAACGAGGGCAAAAGCTTTGAAACAGCACATAAGGCAAATAAAAATGGAGTATAAATGAGCATGCATCATAAAGCTTAACTTGATAGCTATCATTTTGTAACAAAAAAGTACGGTCGCGTCGGAGCGAAATGGAAAAAAACCTACGACAAAAACTTTTCTCTATGCATCAAGTGATTAAAGATCATACAGCCGTCAGGATGTCATCGAGATAAGAGACAAGCACCGTAGTAAAAATAATAACTAAATTTAAGTACTTACAGAAAGCTTCAGCAGGTAATGTTTCTTATAGACTATATAATCAATGTCTACATCAGGATTATTAATATATAAAGAACATATAAGGAACATTCTAAAAATAGGTACCGAAGTTCTATTTTACTACATTTTACGAAACGACTGATAAAGACAACACCTACTGAGAAGATAAGAAGATATATAAACCGGCTTAGTTCTCTGAAGAAACAATTCAAAGCGTTGAACAGTCACAGTGAACCGGTGGCTTAAACAGCTCGCTAGGAGAGGCTAAGCGTCCGAGAGACAGGGATTTCCTGGAACAAATTCCAACGCAAACAAACTTGTTTGAATTTTCTCAACCTGTTTTAGATGATTTACTACATGAGGTATAAGGATTAAGGAAGCAGAAATATTTTACGTATACGTAATATTAGAATGAGAACGTCAATGTACAGCATTAGTCACACGTATGATAAAACCGTTAATGCTGAGTAAGAATCAATTAATGGGCGAATTACTGAGAATACAATTCTCTATATTTATAACATGCGGTGTGAGGATTAATTAATAATGGGAATTACAAGTAACATAAAACCACTATTGCAGCGCTTCATATAGTTACTATACAGGATATAGTATGACGAAACGAGGATGCCATGAAGAACAATGTCCTTTAGCATCCATCGAGAATTCTAATGACTTCCTTGCGGCTATCTGTCGAGTTTTACCTTTCGTAGCTATTAACAATGACATTTATAATACTTGGCAGCGTCATCTTAGAGCTAGATGAATAACGATAAGTTGCAGATAAATTATTCCGTGAGCAAAACCGGAAGAATGAACACAAGGTGCTGATACCACCTGCCTAGTGCTGAGACCTTTATGATACCATGCAACATGGAATTAAAAGTTATCGAACTGAACGACACATTTACCAACAATAATAATAATCAAATAAAATACGTACAATCTTTCTCTAACTGAAATTAAAAATAGTTAAAGAAGCAGTTTGTGGCGATGTGACACTGTCTTTATTTTAGAGCGAAAGAGGTGTAAGAAGAAAGATGTGTATTTACTAGGAGGTATTCTTAACGACAAATAGACAATAATCTTAAGACTTTCAGTGTTTTCAGATTAATTAAGCATAATTAATTAAAATATAGGAAAAAAGGACTTTGGACAAGTGGAATGACCTAATAATGATGATTGAACAAAATGATATGGAAAATGGATATTTGTGAGGATAGATGGGTCTGTATATTTGGGATAAGCGTAAGGTAGAATTGCATTGTTCTTCTAATAGGAGGATCAGCAAATTAACAGTAAATAGCTTTCGAATAAATTAGGTCATTTCATTTCATTCATTCAAATTATGGTTACTTGGTAACTAAGAGCCTATTTGGTATTCTTGTTATCTAGGTGCCTATTCGTTTGCAACATGATCGAATCGAATCTAAGAGTATCGAATAGTTTGTTTATAAATAACGCATTGAAGCAAATTTAGAATAGGTAAGAGTAAAATTGATGAGCAAGATATTTTTGGATTGAAAGTTTTGATTTCAATTTAACAATTTTGAAGTTATTTCTTTGAACTTTGGTGAGCTCAATATTTAGAGATAGGCCTATTCAAAACGGATGGCAGAAGAACAATACACTGGAGTGTCAAGAGTCAAGCACGAAACTATTTTACCTACAATTAATGATAGGAAACTAGCGCAAGCTAGTTATTAATTAGATCCAATTCATTCGTTACGAAAGCGGCACTCGGCTTCCTACGTTACAAATACCTATTCTGCGAAATTTATTGTATTTCCTCGTAGTATTTTGACGCAATGGGAATTAGGATTCACTATTCGAACAATTTGCTACTAACCACTGATAATATAGGTACAAAGGTAGTCGATGAACGGAATATTGACACTGTCGAAAGGAATTAAAAGAAATGAGTTATTAAAGACAACGTTGGTGTAATACCAGTTGATTACAACAAAATTAATCGTGTGCCTCACATCGATTTCGAAGTTATTGAAATATTAATTTGCATTTTAAACGATGAAATTACAAGCTCCGAAAATGTAAAACGCGACGTATCTGCTATCACCGTGGGATTTTTAAATTTCAGGTAGCTTTTCGAAAAGTTTCTTAACTTTAAAATTCTTAGAACGAAAAAAATAATAAAGGTTCCAAAAAACGGGTCTGTCTACACCGAATTCGACACAATGGGTCCCCCAAGCGAGAGGGCGACGTTTATTGTTGTAACGCGACATAAAAACTTTTCTTTTGCGCCCCGTGTCGAAACGAACGTATGGTGTTTTTTTTGCACTAATCTCCAAAAAAGCGCCAAAAATATTGGACGTAGTGACTGTACTGGCGTTGCTTACCCAAGACACAACTGACATATCGGACAAGGACCGTCACCGGATCGAAGTTCCCGGTTCCCACACATGCATGGCGTTTTAGGCTTCGGGGATAATCACCTCGGTCGGTGGCGTAACATGCTTCGGGGCCGGTCAGCTCGCTGGTCGCGCACTGCACATCCTCGCCATCACACACACACGATCGATCACACTGCTAGTCGTCACTACACACACTATGTCACTGTCACACTGTAGGTTCGGGGGTCGCGAGACGGGCGGCGTGCGCTATGAACGCCGATGCATTGGCGGCTGGTGCGCCGCGGTCCCGGGCGCGCAACAGCTGACGGGAGGCGCAGTCCCCCCGACCCCGCGCGTCCCCCCGCGCCCCGCTACCGCGCGCGCAGCCGGTGCGTGCGCCACACCCCCCGCCTCGCCCCCCGCACCACCTCTAATCCATTATTTACGGACGGCCGACCGGTTTCAGGCGCGTTCGCTCTACCCGCGCCGCTTCACGACGATCGTTCAAATTTAATGCCCTTCCTATGTCCGGCCTCTAATGCGATAAGATTACGGTTGTCGGGCATTTGGGACGCCAGCGGACCCGGTGCTTCCAAGCGATGTGGCCGAATGTTATCCGCAACTCTGATATTGATGCGCGCAACTCCGAGGACGTCTTTGCGTAAACCCATTTTGCCATCATTAAATATGAGTCAAAGGCGTGATTGATATGACAGCGGTTCGGGTCAACGAACTTAGGGCAGGCATCGACTGGTACTGAAAGCACTAAAACGCCTATAACCCGAGTGAAATATTCTGTTGTAAGCCACACGAATACAGTCTTGAAGCAGTAAATCAACGTACAGACCATAAAAATGCTGTAAAAATAGAAATGCAAAAGAAATACCAGGTCTTCGTCGAGACTGTGATACTTCATTTCATACTAGTAGCACTCAGTCACTCCGACCAAAATTATAAAGATAACGTCGAATCGTAAAATGATATCGAATCTTTTTCAGTTGGCCTCTTCTCATCACATATCTATGAGGTTCCTAATATTTAAACGGAAGTCTAAATTAAAGAATTTTCAAGATCGGCTGAACGGTACACATAAATTAATAACATTAAGTTAAATATATATGATTTATGTAAAAAAGACTTACGATCGCAACATAAAATAACAATTCCATCAAATATACATAAGTAATACAATTTGTCCCATTGTATTAAAAATCAATTAAGCGGTTATTAGTTTATTGGGCACCAAGGCTGGCTTCTATTATGTACTATACTAAATAGCTTTTTGTTCAGTTTTACAAAAACAATCGCTCCGCAGCGAGCGAAAATTAAAATGGCATTTATTATTGTAGCATTACAACACAATGGCGACGGTAATAAAATCTACGCGGGAGTTGTATGTATAATTTGAAATTAGAGCAAGTGGAAAACACCATGTCCAAGGGACCACCTCGACGGCGCTAGCAATGGGCCGCTAGGTCGTGTTCTATAAATCTAACGTGAGGGCATAGAAGACGTAAAAAATGCACGACTCGACCCGATCGGAGCCGGAGGGCGAGTTAAGTTGCAGTGTACCATTACAGAGTTCCCAGTAACATTAGCGTCGGGCGAGAGACCCCGAGATACCTACTCCGAGATCCACTTTCGGCGGACAGCCATAGAAATCACGTAGTTCGCGGAACTTTGTTACCTGTGGTGCGGCGGCAGCGCAGCGCGCCAAGGTGAACGTTCGGGCCAAGGACGGCCCGGCCCGGGGGAGGAGGCTCCCCCCCCCCGCCCGCCACAGACCCCCTCGCCCGAGTAAAAACGCTCCGAACCTTCGAAGACAGGCGGTGCAACCCAGCAAAAAAGGGCCCGACGGAACAAATAGAAAACGCTCGGGCTCGAAAAAAACAAGGAATACAAATAACAGGGGTCTCAGATAACAGAACTAGTTACGTCGCTCTCTTGTTCGATGTCGAAAAAATGTACAGTTCGCATGTCACATGCGCCTACGCAGACCGGGTCACGCACACGATCACGTTTCTATGATGTAATGGACGAACGATAAAAAACTAGCGGAAGAGGTGCGGAACACTCGTCATCAACAAACGCTTATTAATCATTTGGCACGCTTCGCCGTTGCATAATAGTTTTGAACCATTATCCAATTTTGGTCCAGTAAAGAATTTGTAAACATTGTTATTTATAATCAACCTGAATTTATACATGAAGATAGCCATGAATTCAAGTTTTTTTTCTAAACTGAGACAAGAATCAAAGGAAGAGTGAACGATAAAATGCCAGTACTTCCTAGCTAGCCTGCCCGGACCGGTTCCTGTGGCGCATTGTAATAACTTCCCTACGAGAAAAAGTTGCACTAGGCGACACGGCTCGAGGAATCCTCCTTAACGACGTATATGGTACCGGTCGACGATTATTATTAAAGCCAGTGACAGAAAAACTTGAAACTAGACGTATTGAGTAAGTGCGGTCATGAAGGGTATTGACAACTGACGCAATTGATTGTCTTCCGCGTCGTTATAGACAATTTAAGTCTCCTTGGTTGCAGCTATTCGTCCAGCCTATTGGCGTCGTTACATCATCGTTCATAAATAGAATCTCCTGGAGTATATGCTAGCGTACTGAGCACGCAAGAAGGCGTAACGCCTTGCGCTCTT
Source organism: Pyrgus malvae (assembly GCA_911387765.1). Classification (NCBI taxonomy): domain Eukaryota; kingdom Metazoa; phylum Arthropoda; class Insecta; order Lepidoptera; family Hesperiidae; genus Pyrgus; species Pyrgus malvae. The sequence goes on from OU426953.1 coordinate 24,791,604, forward strand.
TCAACGTAACAAGCGTCGAATAAGAGAGAAAGAGACGCGTCAGTGTTACAGTTAAGCAGGAACTCTATTTATATGCAAATATAACCTCGGACTCGACACCTGTTTGCGTATTCTCGCCGCTTGCCGCATCGCTTTGTGGCTACTCTGTCTCCGGTATCCTTTAGTTAGGTTATGGAAAACCAAGTTACGGCTGCGGTCAATGTGTGGACGTTTTACTCGAATGTAGCTTTTATTCTTTGCAGTTGAACCGACAACATCTGGAGTTCTGGAGGATTTGTTTTGATCTGTTTTAATTAATTTATCAGTGCCTGCACTCATTATATTATATTCTCTCATGTTTTCAATTTATTTTTTGCCGTTAAGTTGTCTTTGCTTGTATACACTCATTTTAGTAACTTTATCGTAGCAGCTAACATAACTACTCAATTTAAACAATAGATGCATGCATACATGGCTGTTACAACGTCGCATATTTCAGAAAGCTAAGCACCTAGTTGTATGGATAAAACATTTATCGCTAAAGGCTATATCCATCAAAATGCTATAAATTCTCCAGGACGTTCTGCGCGTTGTCGCCGTCAGTAAACAAAGACTTGCATTAGAATAAGATATGTCGTTGTTAGCAGAGATCATTGCTTATACAGTACAAGAGATTGTAGTTACACTGCATTGACAAACTTGATGTATAGCTTCTGTATTTGTTGAACCTTCATTGTCATTGGAGCTACAAATAGAATTTATTGCACATTGTAGATCTTCGGTAGTCCGAAACGATTGCTTGAATCTGAAATTTAATTCACTTAATCAAATTTTCTGGTCTCTCGTGTGTCACATGTTTCCATTAGCGTCATATTTTCAGCCACGAAATTCCCGTGCGCGAGGAGTGTAGTAAAGAGAAGAATTGGCGCGGCGTAAGTTGGCAGGCTGTCCATTTATCATAGACGGCTGGCCAGGACTGAGTGTGTTTCTATGTTCGTTTGGTCGGCCAGATACGTCCGGCTCGTTTATTTTGTTTACACGTGTTTAGTTACTTCATCCACGTCTGCTGCGAGTGGTAATTCATTTGAGTTCGTGTCATTAATCCTAATTGACAATCGTACGTACGTCGAGTGCGAAGCTTTTACGTTTATGAAGTCTTGAACGGTTTCTTTTTTTTTGGTTTTCATCTTTGCGTCTCGTTAAATTTTACAAAAGTGCTAGGTCAGAAAACAAACCAGAGATTCTTGTGAATATGTTAATATGTTAAAAACCAATCGGTGTCGTGGATAAAAAACTAATAGAAACAAAAATCTATTTTACCCGTCCTAGCGATAAGTTGATTAATGAGTAGACGACAGAAAGCTAAGTGGCACCTACAGCCGATGTGAGAATAGTCGTGGACATATGCTAATCCGCTGAGCCGCTATCCGTCAGTGGTTATCGCGCAAACAATCGTATCTGGGTGGAAGGACCGCAGCGTCCTTCCTTGCCCTCTTGGTCGATGCCACCGACTGACACACGTGTTGGTTCTGCATCGAGCTTATTTTTACAGCCTTATTTATTTACCTTTATCACTATTATATTTTTCATAGTAGTTGTAGACGTATTTTGCTACTATTGATTCTTGGTGATTTGATAACACAAAAGGATATGTCTCTTTTTTAGGTACTGTTTGTGCTCTGTTGACTACAGTTTACTGTTTACACTATGTAATGTAATAAGGCAAATTAATATTGAATTTTTATACAATAAATTTCGTTATCCTGTGTCTCATGCACTCTGCAGAATTTATTGTGTGGCTAATGACAGAGAGTTCATGACACGTTATTACGGTTTTCCAGCAATCATCCCAATGTTTCCACTCTAGCGCACCGAACATGGGTTGTTTGAAGTCGAGAACAAACTCATTAAAAGGCAAGATGCCGAAGTGAGATTTAATAAATTGACATCGACGGGAATTTTAATTCAACATTTCTTTAATGAAATGGAGCAACGTCGTCGGGAGATTAAATCTGCGCCGAGCATCGGTAGTCGAATCGAAGTGCTCTCGTTTGCAGGTAACGCTGTAATAATATTTCGCACTTTGATGTTTTGAAGTAAGCAGTTAGGGATCGAGGGGACGGAAAATAACCGGCGGCAATTCGCTGGCGCAAGTGCCGTAACATCTTTTGAATTCAAAGTCGAAGATGAAGAAGAGGGGCGTCGCGACGGACGGCAGCACTAGGCTGGAGCGCGACGCCTCCCTGACCCAAAAACGTTTGTCGCTTCTCCTCCGTCTTCATATCGCGTCGATATCTTTTTACGTTCCTCGTTTAGAATATTTATGGCATCGGGACCTCCGTAGCGATTAGTATACCGTTTCTTTACAATATTGATGACGTTACTTGCTTCCTTCGTCCGCTCCATATGGATCGTTGCATATTTTAGGAGGTAAATACGCGGGGTGGAGGAATTTTAGAAAGGGTGCATTAGTTTGACCCGAATTGCTTTGCGAAAGGTGTTTTCTTTATGTTAAGTACCTACCTATTTCAGGATGGATGGAGAAGTATATTTTGTAAGTAGGTACGTATAGCGTTACGCCGTTACTCGAAACTTTGCTCATGAATCGGCTGCTCAAATTTAATGTAGAGTAGGTACTAACACTTCACTTATGTTGGACAGCGGCCGCCCGCGACTTCATCCGCGTGAACTTTAGTTTTAGATTTTTTTCTAAAATAAAAGTACTCTTTACTCCTCATTACATCAGCTACCTGCCAGTGAAAAACCCGTCAAAATCGTTCTAACCGTTTCAGAGATTAGTCGGATCAAACAGACAGACAGAAAGACAGACGGACAGACTGACAGAGAGACAGAAATTGTAAAAAATGTTATTCTGGGATATTTACCGTACCTATATACATTCATATGCATGTACTAAAAAGCGGTTTTTTAATATAACATTATTTGTATAGGGTATAGATAGCAATATTGAGAATTAAAACAGAAAATGTCTCACTAAAAAGCCCAACACGGGAAGGCGTCGGGACCGGCGATGCGACGCTTCAATTCGCCAATCAATCGCCGCCGGCCTATAACACGCACGCGTCACACCCGTTGATGGCAACCATAAGACCGCTAGTTAAACCACACGGGCAATATGGTCTAGGACATTATTTATTTTACTTATCTATTTCAACAAATTTTCAATTTACAAATCCTTACTTATTATAAAATAAGGTCCTCCGGCAGAGTCTGTCAGTTTGTCTGGCAGCTGGCTGGCTCTCTGTCTGTATGAACGCAATAAACTTAAATAGATACCTACTACTGAACGGATTTTTGTGCGGTTTTCATTAGTTGATAGCCTGATGCCTGAGGAAGGTTAGTTTCATGTAAATTGACTGTGATATAAAGATTTTATTGTTGAATATCTTTAATATTGCCTTTTAGGAGCTTTACTCATGTGTGCCGCGTAAGCCAGCTGAGATATGTACATATATCAAAGTAATGTATTTTTTTAAATAATTTGTAATTGGTAAAAATAGTATTTAAATAGTAAAACTAATGTGACAAAAAGCTTGTCAAGTTAATCTAAAGTACAATATATCTACTTACAAGAACTCATTTGTTTCACTCATTAGACCATATCATTTCAAAACTGACATTTTAATACAATCAATTTGGGCGTTTTTACTTTGCTGCGACGTTTTTTTCTGTAGTGTGTGAAGCGTATCTTATTTACACTTCTTTTATGAATACATTTTTATTATTGTTTTATTTTTCACGGGTTCATGGTAAAACAATATATGTATTACATATATTCGTATATGAAAATGTCAATTTGATTCTTAAAGTTTAGGTCTAGTAGTGCAGCGGTGGTGGCGCGTGACCCAGATTCGAGAATAACCAGCATTATACGCTCGGTTGAATGACGACTCGTGAACTGCCATATTTAAGCTCTTTTCGCGTTGGTATGACGATTACGCTTTAGATACATTAAAAGCAACCCATTACTGAGATTAGTTGATCTCTTGGAGCTTAGAACTTTTTAGCAACATTTTCTGATTTGGTTTCAGCTTCATACCTACATGTTTTTTATGTTGACAATGTAACAGGAAAGTCTGTTGCTAATGTAGACAAACATATTGAAAAAAATAACCATATTTAATCTACCCTTAAGGGTAACTGACACGATAATTACAAAACCTCAGTGCTAACAAGCAATGTCACAGTACTGTAATATTAAACCTTCTAGTTAATAAGATAATCTATTCACGCCGTGTTAAAGAAACTACGTAATTCAATTATCGGGACTACATCGCCGCATAGCTGCAAAGGGAGAAAAAAATCCTGACAGCCATTAACACGGAACATAGAAAAGGACAAAAATTGAGTAGGTGTTGCATTACGGCATATTGCGGCGTTCTGTATCTTAATGAAATTTAAGTCAATTTTATACTCTCTTTATTTTATGAGCAGACACAAAGCTGTGTAAAAAATAAAAATCTATGTATTTTAAATCCCTCCCATATTTTGCCTACAACATTTTTGGTTAAACATTAACTGCTTTTACATCTTAATCTCTAAAATAAGTGATACTAAGGCTTTAAAATTCTAAGAAACTAAGAATAAGAATAAGCGTAATATATTTTTTTTGCATAATTTTTTGGAATATTCGTATAGTTGTAAATTAAATACAATTTTAAGCTTCGTATTAATATAAAATCAAAATTTTATCTTTAAAATAGATTTTGCAATTTTTTTAAAAGTTCATTGTTATCTAATTTTGTAAAAATGCATTGACGGGAAGTCAGCAATGTTTCCAACCCTATATTTGTCAGATATAAAAAAAGTTATCGTGAAGGTTTTAATGAAGCTGTTATAATTGACAATTACTTAAATTTCAAGTTATAATACAAATTCAAAAAATTCCACTGTCCCATTCATTATTCCTTCTTGCTTGTCCGGGGGTTCCTTTTGTTGGCTCCGTGATATTTATTCGAACAAAACTTGAACATTCGTATTTATTTAGGTCCCGGTGTGTGGCAGAAATACTTTATTTAACTATTTCTATTGCCCTTTAATAAATATTATAAACGAAGTGTCGAAGACTACATACAGATGATAAGATCCATGTTAACCCAAAACGATGTATGTATGTTATGTCGTCGAAATTCATGCAAAGAAATAATATATTGAATATTTTATATAATGAATCCATACGTGAAAGTGTTTGTTTATTTGTTTGTCATTCTTTCACGTAGAAACGGTGCTACGGATGGACCTGGTTTTTTGTATGCAGGGCAGGAGGTTGACACAGGCTACTGTTTACCCGGTTATTATAACCGGGTAAACTGAGAGTAAAATGAGATATCATTCCTATCCAAAACCCCACGCGGACGGACCCGCGGGTGGAAAGCTAGTAAAGAATAAATTAATACACTTAAAATTTAAATTGTGTGACATTGAAAACACATTTTAGCCACTTTTTTGTTTTACTGAATTGCTTTCACTCTCAACGCCGAAAATTCAATAGAAAAATTTAAAAAGTATTCAGAATAACCGAGCAAGGTAAAATGAAATCAATTCACTCACTCTCTCGCCTATCCGCCGATCGTTTATCCAGCATCCGGCGTTAAAAAAGGAATTAAATATCTCGCCGCGTGCCACTCTAATGTCTATATCAATCAGTTAAGTTTTTTGCAATCGTGACTAAAGCGACGGCTCTCAACGTTAAATTTAACTGCTACTGGAATTGAATATACTTTATTATTTAAATAGTGTCCTCACATTTAATGCTGCATAATTTTCGCTGCAGCGAGGTAGTAAAGTACTTAATAATTAAAGTTATCTGTCAACTCGTAGATACTTCTATAAGTGTCTACAAGCATACAGTAGACTTATGAATCTTTATGCTGTGCTTAGGATACCGACATATTTATTATTTTCTAAATATTCTTTTTTCTCTGGAATAAGTCTATTTACATAACATGAACTAGTTAATTCTACAAATTTCAACAAACATCTCTACCTTCCTAAAAGGCTTTTATTAATTTTATTAACAGTACAAAAATACTTAAATAATAACTAATTTTTACACCCCATACCTAAGTGCATGATTGTAAAAAAGTGTCAGTAATTAAATTATCTATGAAAGAGGTCACAGCCACGTAGCGGCACACACGCAAAGTGCTCATCACTATAATTACAACGAGGGCGTATGTGCGCGTTTGTCGGCGTCACACACAAAGCCGCGGCGCGGAAACGTCCTCTCATCCACTGCCCTATTTATACGCTGCAACTGTACTAGACGCACTCTGTCATTACTTGTATCCGCTTCAGAATTAGTCAAAGTTGTCTGATTAGTTGGTCCTTTGAACCGGACAAGAAATATTGGTCCTTAGAGCCGCAAGCTTTATTTCAACAACATTTAAGATACTACCTCTATGCGCTTATCCGCATTTAAATTTGTTAAAGTTGCTTGCTTTGTTCGTCCATAGAAGTCCCTGTAGCTTCGGGTTAATCCCGTAGCTCTATTCTTAAGAATAGAGCTACGGTGTCCCCTGCCTGATCGTAAGAGACTAAAAAGGAGCTTCCGGGATTGTGAGCGGTGAGACTGGGAGGTCGATCCCGGGAAGGACGACGGTGTGTGCTTAGCCGCATGCCGCAGTAATTGGAAGGTGCAGGAGAGCACATTTGCTCTCCTGAAGATAGGCCCGTTCTGGGGCGCTGCGCGTAGAGGACACTGGTGCGTTCCACTGGAGATCCCGGAGTCCTCCCGAAGCGCAGAGGTACAAAAAAAAATTCGTCCATAAAGCCGGATAAGAAATGTTGGTCCTTCGAACCCGCATAATTTTTTTTAATAGCAATGAAGTTAGTATCTCAATATCTAAAATTTTTAATTAGTTAGTCCTTCGACTCGGATAAGAAACATTGGTCCTTCCAGTTGTCTATTTTAAATAGCATTTAAGTTATTATCTAAAAGAGTTATTTATAAAATGTAAGTTATGTACTATGTGTTGGGCAATTTATACGGCGTAGTTAGTCGTATCGTTGTATTATTGTATTATTCGTAGTGAACCTTCTGCTCTATGTAATTAAACGCTCGAGAAACTGTTGAAGCGAGAAACTGCTTTGGTTCAGTTAATCGGCTCGGTACTAGGTACCAGCGAATTACACAATTCTCGTACTTCGAACCAAGTCTCATTTTGTTATGCTCGTAACTATATCTGGACGTAACAGATATTTTTTCTTAAAAATTTACATCAGTTAAAAAATACTCAGTTCGACACAAAGAACTTTTAAACAAGAAATATGGTGTAATATAAGGGTGGTATGGGGTAATATGGTATTATTAAACTTTGTATTTCTAATTTACATACTGTAAATACGTAGGAACTAAGGTATGAAGGTAGTGGGCACAGTATTGATTTAACCCAAGTACTTAAGGGCAGTTGCGTAAAAATAAACAATGTGTGTATTCAGGAGCACCCCGAGATATCCAATTATAAAATACATATTTATGGCGTGCAAACTCAGCCGCGGGCTGGTTATTCAGTTTACCGGCGTAGAGTTACGTGTTGACAAAGCCATTATTCCCGCATCCATAGATAAAACGCACCTTTCCTTTACTACTAAAGGGTTGGGGCTGGGTAGGTTAGCGCATTAGAAATAATTTTGTTTTAATGTACGGCATACGTAACTAATTATGGATACGGTGTTTTCTTTTTTATTGATAAAACTAAAGCGGAACGCTAAAGTACTCAATAACCGTTGGTCTAGTTACAACAATTTGAGAAATAGCAACCGAACGAAACTGGTTTTTACGGCCGAAATCGGAACCGAATTTCGGCAATGGTAACAGTTTCGGCCGAAACGGAAACCGAAACTTCTTCAAAAGGATCATGTTTTGAGATAAAAATAAAGAAAACGTTATAACGATCAGTCAGTCTTTATCTTATCTTAAAATCACATGTCGTTAATTTCAAACTCTTTAAAATATTACAAATTATTCAGTGTTTGAAATATCAAGTAGTCGAAAATTCGGGCGTATCTCGGAATAGGGTCGAGTTAACCTTGTTGAGTTTAATCTCATAAACTGACCAGGTAGAAGTGTAGAAGTTATAAAACGTAGATTCTATATTATATCTGCTTTTCCATCTTCTGCAAAATCAAATATTTTGAACTAGATCCAAAACAGCCAATACGTGGAATTTTAGTGTATATTTTTAAAATTGTAATATCCGTCATCATCCGTATAATCGTGCAAATTAGCGTTTTTGAAACACTAAAATTCATCAGAATAATAAGAAAAGTGAATAAAAGACATTAGAAACAGTTTTAATTTAATAAACTTCAGCTAACTATAAACAAGATTCTTTAAAACTAAAGCAGTTACCAACGACACCGAGCTAAAAGAAAGGCTATACAGCACTTAAATACTAACACGCTCGATGGAACACAATGCATGAAAGTTCATACGGGTCTTAACTCGAGTAAGGCACGAGTGGCTCCGAGCGAGCGTCTGAAGTCTGAACCCGTGAAGTATGGCGCCGTAAAAGGGGCTCACTATGGCTTGTGAGGAGGCGTGAATGTTGCCGCATAAAGTTTTACGCAGTAAGACGTCCTTATGACGCTATCAATTTTCAAATCATAAACGAGCGAAGAATCAAACGAATATCGATGATAAGTTTTGTTTATTACCAACGATAAATCTATAATTCGAATAACTGTCCTAACTGGTTATGAAATAATGCAGAATGCGGTCAGCCATCTCACACCTGACCGCACCCGTTTGGCTTAGCTGTGTAGATCGCTTGCGTTCTACGCTCGCCGCCTACGATCTACGGTTGGTAGCCAGTCTATTTCGAGGTAAAGGTCATTGAAAAACAAAAGAATGTCTACTTAATTAACTGTATCTATCTAACTTTAAATGAGGGAGTTTGAAGATATCAAAGACACTGAGCTTATAGAAAGACCACAGCACTCAACTACAACACGCTCGACAGAACACAATGTATGACAGCTGTTCGTCGGTCCGTCGTTCGGTCGGAGCTACTTGTGCCTTACTTAAGACCTAAGTAAGGCACAAGTAGCTCCGACCGAACGAGCGTCTGCTCCAGGCCTCCCCAATAATGGAGAGAGACCGGTGCCCAGCAGTGGGACGCAGAAAGGGTTGCAACCAATACCACTATTACTGGTTCTTAGTAAATTATCGACACACTTATCTTTAATATATCTATTATAACGGCAGATAACGTGCCTAATTGCATTCTTTCCTCAGTCTCGTATCGTTGACGCTGCTAAATTGGCAACATTGATCAGAAGTGGCACTTTGCGACGCTTGCTTGCATGTATTAAGCTTAACGCAGATCGAGCACGTTTTATGCACCTTTGATCTCTTTAAGCACACTATATCGACACACTTCTGGTGCAGAGAGGTACATATCGATATATTATGATGCGGCAACGCGCATAAAATACATCTAAGAGAAGGTGTAAGTGGATAACGGTTGTGTGCTCTCAGTATACGGCTCGGCGAAATATATTGAGACGTTCTTCTGCTTTAGCCGTATTGAAGCAGCTACAGGAATTCTTTCGGACACAATGATTTATTTATATTTATTCTGATGATATATTTATTCACTTTACGTTAACCATTAATCATCATAACTTAACAAAACTTTAAAATCTCAACGTCTCAATGCAAGGAAATCTATCTACTTTTGGAGAGAATTTAGATATATCCACTGGCCAAATGGGATTTTAGAATTTTACGTTACCATAAGAATTTTCGGTATTTTAGTTTACCTTTCCTATTCGTGGTGTACTTGTTAACGTATGATAAGTAATGAGTAGGCAAAAACATTCTTATCTTTCTACTCCTCCTGGGGGCGAGAGACAAAGGTCTTACCGTCGTAGTAAGGCGTAGGCCTTACCTAGTAGGATTGCAACTTAAACTAACGTTTAATTTATACGTCAACCTTTCTGAGCCCAAGCAAGTCTACGGCGCAACTAATGGTACGTACGAGTACGCAGTCGTTCAGCAGGCGTTTCCACTAGGCGTGATATAATTGCACCGACTTTGAATAACAACTAATGGATCGCACAATGCAACGCATGTATTCATTGCTAAGCTATTAACTATTTAATGCTAAGTTACGAACGATTGTGACCCTTTTGGTAGTAGGTATAGAGTTCGCACATATAGGTGATATTATTATAAAACGAAGAGGCAAACGAAAATACAGGCCACATGGTAATATGTCTGCTATTTATGACACCGAAGCAGACTCTAGCACTCCGGCTTCTGATGGTCCTCTCATATAATAATGACCGGCAAATTCTACGGACACGCTAAAGGATTGCTTCACGACAGAAAGGGATGTATTCGTTCTTTTCCTTTGAAATCTTAAAGTATACCGAGTTGGAAGCGGTAACAAGTAATATTTAGTAAACTTACACTAATCTAACCACGTAGATTTCTAGATATATGCTGCGAATAATGTTACGGTCGGTTTGTCGACAAGGCAAGGTTGATGTAACCCTACCGCGGCGGTCAGTGACGAGGAAGCGCTGCGTTCCCACGGGGCTCGGCACACACGCGATCGTACACGTACCTGTGGACAATGTGACAAGACGCTTTATATTATAGCACAATTCGCAATTACAAAGAAAATAATCGATTGAACTTAATAAATAATCAAGATTGAGATACTGAAGATAAGAGGTTTGGGAAGACTCATTCAACCCCTATTGGAGCAGCAAAGTGCAATAGGCTTCAGGCTACCCAAACTGTGCAGTGAGATACAAATAGTGTTGCAGTAAAAAAAAACTCTTGTATTGTTACACACACAAATACAAACCACATATATTAAAAAATCAGAATGTTCGTGCTCTAAAAAAGTATAACCTAGGACAAAGAAATAAAACATAGAGACAACGACGAAGTAACAAGAAGTTTGTCAAAAACAGACTAATTTCAATATACATACATAATTTTTGATGTTTCAATTGAAGGTAAGTTAAGGCTTAAGAAGGCGTAAGAAGTAATAGTATTCCTGTAATTGTTTATAGTAAGAGAACAAGAATAAAGAAAGAGGTAACGATAAAGTTGTCAATAAAAGGGTTATTAACGACATAACCGAAACCCTTCTATATTTTTCATGTAGAAGGAATTAACGGAAAGAAATAAAAAGTTAGTACGAACCGCGTAAAATATTTTCTCGATGTAACAGTCAATTTCATGAATCGTTACCAAGTTGCGAATAGAGGCCAAGGTGCTATCACTCCATTTTTATCAGGCGATAAAAACAAAGTGTTATATCAGAGCTACGATAAAATTTACTCGCTGTAGTATTTGGATAGTAACATTCTGCGATAACATGACATGGTCGCGCGGATTTCTGTATTATTTCGTAATGTTTTATCTATCGTATCGTGACATGGGCACCTTGCGTGATAGTAAAGTTACTGGCATCTATTATTCTTGATGGGAGAATTTTATATTCTATTTAAAATATGTATAGCGTTACTTTGAATTGCACTTATACCTAAATTTTAAAATCAATGTTCATTGTACTTGTTTACTATTTTTGCCTTTTGTAACAACCAGATATAAAAACGATAGGAGCATTTTATTGATATGCACTAAATAATGGCTGGCAATAGCTTATATACAGACGAATACCTCCTTATTGGCTATGGCTTGGCTTGGCTGAAGGAAGACGTCAATATGGCATGGCGGCATGGCTTCGATGGCCTAGCTAGCTGACATATTCTATAAAATTCATTAAATTAAATTTACTTTATAAATCTATTAAAAAGTCAAGGACCTTTGCTAAATTAAGTACATATATTGATTTTTGTTTACTACTCGTACAACTAACTTCCAATGGAACACAAACCGTTTCTCTATTTGATAAAGTTTTACCCAAAAGACTCTCTTAGGTCTTTCAGCCTGCAGAGTATTATCTAACTCTGTAATTTGCTTTAAACTTCTATTGCTTACCCCCTCGTTTGTATATTTTGGTTGTATAGTGTACTTATAGTAATTTTCGTATCTTTTTCTATTGAAGTAAAATAGTCTCGCTATTGTAAAAAAAAAGTAGTTATCACATTGCTTGCCATGCCACCGTAATTCATAAGCTCCCCACTCAAAGCCGTGTTTAACTACCGTACAGTCTGCGCCGAAAGATGCTACTTTAGATGTTGGCCGGTATTATGACTTAGTTTTATTTGCTTACTCACTGTAATAAACAATGCACATAGTGGTAGTGCATTTGGAATTTTGTTACCATACTATACTACTTTAGTACTACCATAGTAGTGGTACTTTAGAATCTGCTATCAGGTGACATCGCAGTAAAAAGCTTATAAGCTTAATAATAATACATACCTTTAAACGAGCAATTCATGTATCCTATACCTATATACATATATAATTTGAATCTCGGAAACGATTATCATGTTTAGTACCCAGGGGGCATCGACCCAGCTAGGTTTCATTTTTAGAAATTGACGTTTTAATCGTACTTCTATTTTCTGCGATAATCAACTTCAATATAAACTGAAAATATGACTTTTCCTGTCATCTATCATATATTTTTTTTATTGTTTTAATTTTAGGTTGACAGCAACTTTTTCAATATATAATTTATTGTTATATCACAAATTCTTTCATTATTTCAAGGAATTTCAATTGCCATTATTTCAAGGAATCATTTTATCATCCTGCTATAGAATATTATGATCTCTTCAGAAACAAAATATAATTTATAGAGTACTTTCAAACAATAATGTAAAGAGCAGATTCGATAAGGCTTTGAGATTGTGCGTATAATCTGCTTACAATCTGCATCTATCCACTTCTGGCATGTCATCCGAATTTGACTTTAGGCAAGGAAAGTGTTACACTACTTATTTCGAAAAGCGTATGCCTTTGGGTGCATGTGTGAAGTTGATTCCCTGAAATTCAAGAAAACTACGTTTCCTTCCGGTTCTAAACTAGTCTAAGAGGAGGTATTTGAATATCCCATTAGTGTCATTGATAAAGGAAAGTTCAAATTTTGTTAAACTAATGTGATTTGTGCATAATTGAAAATTGGTCAACATGGATTCTTGCTACCGTAACGAGACTAACAAGTCAAGGTGGACATTTAACCGATGTTATAATATCCCAGAGTTAATACCTTAAATAAGTATTTATCTTATTTCTTTTTCAATTAAAAAGATTGAATTTTGGGAGTGCGCAATGCTTTTTATTCCATTTGAACATCTATCCGCCCTTTAGCGTGCTTTTATTTGCATTAACAATAAAATTATTCATCAATTTTCTGTTCCAAAATATTTGCCACCATTCTAAAGACATACCTATTTGGTTGCATGTTTGAAAACGTGTCCGGTGCCAAACTACTCTCGGAATCAGCCTTGTACCATCCGTAGCGTCGTTTATCAAGTTAAAACTTGTCGGATAAACCATATTGCTACCCAAATGGTTAATATTCTGGATATGCGTTGATATAATTTGTCTACGCTGTATTTTAACTTAGATGCATTGTTTTAGTTACAGAGACGGAGATACTTATTCCTTTTTTCTTAAAAGAAATACTCTTACCCTCATCCACTCATATTTCGGCTGAACCTCTTTTGCTAACCACCAAAAAACTCAGTAATGGTTTTATGACTACTAGAGGCAATAATAATTTATCATTAGAAGAAAGCAAATCATTCGATGCTCACATTTTATTACACAAATAATCAAAGCGACCCCTATAAAGGAAAACTTCCAAAAGTGAGTCAGCAATATTTTCCAAACTTAAACAAACCCTTTTTATTGTCCAGCAGCAACCTGATGAGGTATTGTTTTGAAGGCTTTTAATTAATTTATGGAATCGTCCTTAATATCGCTAATGGGGGTCGTAAAATAAAACGAGTCAATGGGGCGAATTTAAAAATTTGAGTTAGGCAACAGACGAGCATGGTGTTAACCACCACATGATCTTAAGTGGTCACTATAGCCCATGGACATCTAAAGCTAAACACGAGTGTTGTCTGATCTGATCGTATGCATTCCCGCTGGAAATCCGAAGCACAAAATAAAAAGCAGAAGGAGACACGTGAAGAAAGTCTATTCTTCACGGCAGAAATGTGTACGACGCTGGCGATTCTATCATCTACACAGGAGGGACGGCTATGAATTTGGACTGCACAACAATAACAAAATATATAATAGGATCAGAATTTCATTCTAGAAATACCTTATAATTATTTCTTACTGAAAGATCTCTTCTACATACATTTAGAATAAAAGTGATAACGTTTATAAAAGAAGTCGTTTCAAAACTGTGTCAACAACGTTGTCGGAAGTTAAACAAGCCCTCTCCATTGATTGTCCGGCGGCACCCCGAGGCGCTGGTGTTTTGAAGAATTTTAATTACGGAAGGCCCTTAATAACGCCGATGGGCGCCGTTGGTTTGAATCGGACCATGGGGGCGGAAATAGAACAATGGATCACGACTGCAAAACAATCACGGATGAAGTAGATCCGAATATCACATTACGTACGTGCTATGGTATTTTTAATGGGCTGCCGATTAAATATATAGTGAACTATTGGTAAATTCACGCTGAAATTATCTAATGTTCGTTTGCACGCACTTCTTTTACGAATATTAATTAAAGCACGCTAATGTTCTTGAATATCTGACTCAGTTCCGTGAGTAAGTGGTCTAGCGAAATCAGGGTCGTTTTGACTGTCCTGTTAGGAGAGAAAAAAATTGAGAGGGAAAAGTTCCTGCTAAAGTAGTAGGACCGTTAAGTAAGGAAGTCTCCCAAATCTGTGGGAACGGTGCTGATGAAAGTTAATCAGGCCCTCTCCATTGTCCGGCAGAAGGCCGGGGCGTTAGTGTTTTGGAAGCTTTTAATTACGCGGATATAAGGCCTAGTTGATTCAAAACGCACTTCCGGGATCGGAGCGAGGACACAAAGACACAACAATAAAAATATGAAGTTTGTCCAGTAAGGTGCAGAAGTGGTGTAATTTTCAAAATTCGCGTGAACTTATTTGTCGCACATATGACCTTCTTCCATCAGCACATCAATAAGAATGCTTAAAGCGTGCCGGCGAAAATTGACTTAAAGATGTCGAACACAGGATCCATGTATACAGATTATTAGAGATACATCCTAAATGGTCACTCTAGTACTATGGACTGGGAAATATTACTCGATATTTGAATACATACATACACATATAACGGGAAATTCACGATGACTTTACATGAAGTTGGTAATTTGCATGCATTTGTTTCAAGATCTTTTATAAAGCTTACTTATATTCTTGCACAATTCTGTCGTTGGTTTAACCCATCCTAAGTAACTGTCTTTTTACCTGTCCTGAAGAAGAAATATTTAATAAGAAGAACACTGTTGTTTGGGCCTTCGATCTTATTTTTTAAATCTACGCAATGTTACAAAATATTCAATGCATAGATCCTAATGAGCCGAAACGGATTATATGGAAAGCAGTGCACAGGGCGGGTACCATCACTGATTATGCCATGCAAATGAATAGTTCTGCATTATTCATTCCACGCTTACGCTCGTCTTATTACGACTCACGTTTCGCATACGTTTTGTTTTGTTTCGTATTTTTTTGTATACTACTTAATTGTATATTATCAAAGTAGGAGGTTCTTCATAGATCTAAGGCTACATTGTAGTGCACCAGAGGGACTAAACACAAATTTATAGAACGGAAAGATACTAAGGCAGTAATTATTTTTTAATATTCCCGTCTGGAGTTACTTTGTCTTCGTCCCGATTTGTTTCTATCTCAACAGCCTCGCAGATTCCAAGGTAATACGCCAAGTCTAATTTTTATTTTATCACCAATTTAAGACCGAGGCTGACTACCAATTCCACGTAAGACCTTGCCAGTGTTGCACGGCAATATAAAGACGAGATGTGTTGTTTGGCTAACATACACCATAAAAATAAAGATCCCATTTAAAAACAGAACGTTTCGAGAAGTTTGTTTTTGGCTATACTTCTTCCAAATTGGCGCCCAACGCGTCCATTTCACCCTAACATAGAGCGCGTAGCGTAGACCCGCCCACGCGCGATGTTGTCGCTCCAATCATTTATACCGCAATTGTCAAATCTCAAAGAGCTGTTTGGTTGCTATAAGTTGTATCAGAAAGTACAGTTTAAACTTTAAACGCTTCCTATCGTTTGTTTTCTGCTATTTATCTAAAATACCACATTTGTATTACATTGTATGAAGACAGAACGCTTCCGATCATATGTTTCGTACTATAACTCTAAATTGGCGCCCAACAGGCTTGTAGCGGACCCGCCCACATGCGACGTTGCCGCTTCGATCACTCATCCCGCAACCATAAAGTTTCCAGCAGCTGTTTAGCTGTGAGTACGTCAAATAGCAAAAGATAAATTTAAAAGTCCTATGTTTTGGATAGTAAGTTTGTTTCTTAGTTTTCCTTTAAATGAGCGCCCAACACCCCGCCCACGTGCGAGGTTGCCGCTCCGCTCATTCCTCCCGCAACGGCCGTAACTTCGTGTTCGAGACTCTCAAACAGCTGTTTGACTACTGTATTACGTAGTTACGATAAAGATGGAATTTGAAAGTGGAGAACACAGTAGGGATATTGATTTTTCGCTATTTATTTACATACGCAATGCAAACTTTTTTATGTCGGTAATTAAATTATTGTGAAAAGACACATGATATCATTAAGATGTTTAATTAT
Source organism: Pyrgus malvae (assembly GCA_911387765.1). NCBI lineage: Eukaryota > Metazoa > Arthropoda > Insecta > Lepidoptera > Hesperiidae > Pyrgus > Pyrgus malvae. Next base: position 24,808,328 of record OU426953.1, read on the forward strand.
ATTAGACGGCCACGGCAGCATTTCATTTCCATGTCATAACATAGGTATTAAATTACAAACACCGTAAACCGAAACTATAAAGCAGTATTTGAGAACTCTTAATTCTCTGTCTTTCAGAAACTGTCAGTCCAGATAACAAGTATGGCTTTAAACTTCGACTTTATTTAGAAGTTTAGTTTTCATACAATTTCCTTCTGACTCTACATTGACGTAGATAGACAATATCATAACCAATACGTCCACACGATTAGTAATTCCAAACTTGTCTTTCTTGAACTCTGTAGAAATTAAAATAGGCGTACACATTATGTAAATAAATAAAATAATTAAACAATAAAACCACAAGCAGTGCCGCCCTTTACATGGCATGGCATGTGCATTTTTCTGCACAGCCTGAAATGAATTGTACCCCTATTTGTCTACCATCGACATTTACAAATCGTTTCTTTATCGGTGCAAGTTTTACCTGGAAGTACCGGCTGGCGTGTTTGCCTACCGGCCCGGTTTTTCTTTCGGAAAGGTAGAACTCGATCGGGTGAAACTGATCCCGACCGATCCGCGACGGGTTCGTCGGGGCACGCACTGCGCCCCTACGTATACCGATACACATACATGTAGGTTTTAACTGGTCTTCAAATAAACCTTGGTTTGATTAATAAAAGGCATGGTCAAACAAACTAGTTGAAGAAATTAAGATGACTTTTCCTGGCCTGAGTATTTATGTCCTTGACTTACTTTTTGTTAATGGCAACCACTACATGGTAAATTCATGTATAGGCCACCCCTTTGAGACGCGTTATTTATTTATTTATTGTGTTTTCAAAATTAAGGTGACTCTGGATAACACTATGTATACATATATGTATGTATCTTCATATACTTACATATATAATTGTTCTGTACGTGCGTTGACAGTGAACTCCTCCTAAACGGCTGGACCGATTTTAATGATTTTTTTTGTGTTTTTCAAGTGGATTCGAGGATGGTTTAGATTCACAATTCAGTCCACTGGAAAATGTTTTTTTAATTATTTATTTATTTAGTTTTCCCGTATAAATTATTTCGTGCCGTGTCTAAACTTTAACACAACCAGAATAACAGGACAGTTCGTATGTCACTATTTGTTTTATATTTTTGTTTGACAGGAACATGAAATCTCTTTAAGATAATAAGAAAACAAATTCTCTTTAATACTCTTCAGGCAGGACAACGTCTGCAGAGCCTACTAGTGTATATAGTATAGTATACATTATTTTTAAATGCACATTTAAGACAAAAGTTTTTGTTATCCACAGTTATATTGATCGGGTTAAGTAAGGAAAGCTTGATGTAAGAGCTTCGTAAGAACGCCAGTAAAGGATTATTCAAATGCGCCAGAAGTCTGTCGCGGCACGCACTCGCACTCCTATATTGTCCTCTTAATAAACCAGGCTATATACCTTTCTTTAGCTAGGGCTCTAAAAAGCTATACTAGACCTTACACACGGTCTAGAATAGTAACAATATTTTCCGTCTCCTTAATATTCTGTTTCGCCGGGAATCGAACCCGGGACCCTTCGATTGGCAGTCCGTCATGGTAACCATTGCGCCACGCAGGTCGTCAGATATTTTGATATAGAATTCCGTCCACATACGCATATACATTCCGTTATATTATTATTGGCCTATTTAGAACAGAATAGCCATGAAAAATGATAACCCCAAAAGGTCGAAACTATGCGAAACATTAAACAGCAACACTTGTTCATTTTCTGAACAGAGTCTAATCTTTATATGGTTTATTTATTTTTATTACCACTGCTATGCATATGAAATGTTCCTGTTTTGAGCAGCGATGACCGATTGGTAAAAAACCGCGGTCTTTGACGCGACCGATCCCAAGTCCAAATCCTCGGCAAGCACCTCTGACAAAGAAAGTAACGTGGACATTTATCGCAGCTCCACGGTGATGGAAAATTTCGTATGCCTGTATGCCTGAATCCCTCTCACTTTTGAGAGACCTGTGCCCAGCAGTGGACATAACAAGGTTGAAAAAAAATGTTTTGACTAGTGGTACAACACTATTATCTTTTTAAAATACCCCTGACCGAACCACTGGCACTACTGGAGTCTGCAGTGCTATGCATAAGCATTCGTTGAATCCGTAAAGACTACAACTTAACCGTATAGTTCGTCGTTTTTTTCGCTATAAGCCAATTCATTAATAGGTAATTGTAAACTGTAGGCATAGCGTCTTGCTTTTATATTTTATTTTTTATTTATTAACCTTCTGCGAGTCATTGCCCTTGCACATTAACAACACAACGAAGTAAGCCCGATGACGTATAAAGAAACAAACTTTTCGCCTTTAATTATCCGTACATAGGTGACCCTTGTCGGTAATGTGTAGGTCAACGACCTCGCCAACCTGCTGCATCGCAATTCGACAATTAGGTCAAATGAAGATCGACAAGTGTATTGACCTGGCGCGTATGCGTAATGCCTACAATAAGCAGAACATTATATTACGTATAGTGATGTAAGCGCACTGTGTCGAAGTTTCATTGATAGTCAATAAGTTGAAACTTTCTATCTCTTTAAACCATCTCCGAAATAGATGCGAGACAACGAAGTTGTTTTATTTATATGGAGTTGTAGACGAGCATGAAGGCAAGAAGGCGTGGTGTTAAGTGGTTGCTGCAGTCTATAGACATCTTACAGCAACCCCAAGTCTGGCTTGTGTTTGTATGCATTTGCGCTGCTACTCCGAAGGCGGGGTCACCTCATGTAAGTCTGGCCGGCATCGGCACAACAGAATTGCTTGACTGCAGAAGTTGGAGCAGCGCTGAACATATTATTATCGTAATTAATTTAAAAAAATCTGAAGTTAATCTTTCTTTTCTTATGCCGTTCGTGGGCACGTTAAGCCGTCGGTCCTGGTTGTTGTCGATAGATAACAGTCATTAAACCTTGTCGGAGGGTTTATGGGCGATTTGAAAACATCCGAAAGCGGGTTGGCCACTGACCCACATCTCCACTAACCCGCACTGGAGCAGCGTGGTGAAGTAAGCTCCAGGCCTCCTCAATTAGGGGGAGAGACCCATGCCCAGCAGTGGGACGCAAAAAAGGTTGCAGCCAAATCATTCTAAAGTAATTTTTAACCAAATTTTACTCGAGAGTTAATGAAGCCCGCCAAACGGCTCTTTGCTAGCTAGAGAGTACAATAAGGAGAAAATCGGTAAATCCTTCTCATTTCATAGAATAAAACCCGTGTAGTGGTCTAAGAAAAAAGCGGACTCTTTGCTCATAATGCTTACATCTTAGAGACTTAGTATTGGTGTATGGTTTATTATGTAAATGATATAGAAGTCCTATTTTCATTGGTCTAAATATCCGAAACCCCATGCGCCAGTTCCTTTTAAGCCGATTGGCTGGTAGGTGATCAAGATATGCCTTTGCCTAACAGTAAACAAAAAATTACATTTCACGGGAGCTTCTACATCATATTTCCTATCGACAACATTAAATCGTAGAAATCACCCCTAGACAACACGTTCAAAATTCCTGTTTGATACACAAACAATTATATTGGAAATTTTAGTTTGTAATGATCAACTTGCCATTACTTCACTTTATTCACACACGTCAACCCTACATACGCTTGCATAGAGCTCCCCCATTGGGAGCCGCGAGGGGATACTTAATCCCCTGTCTATTTCAAACACGTTTTACCTCATTCGTTTCGCGTCCAACAAAAAACTTATTAGATTTACCATTAGGCGCTACCGATCGATGGAATACTTCGTCGTGATTTCTGCAACGTAAGCAGGTCACCCCAGTTTTTTGAAGAGCAGCTTATCGAAAATGGTTACGGATTTAAAGGTGTACAAATGAATCTTTAACCTTTTTGTCGGAGGAGAAGCCTTCATAAGGATATAGAGAGACATCTTTAATAAACTTGTAAGAAAAACTTTCGAGATTTTTAAGACACTAAAATTCCTCGAATGACTCCCGCAGCGCTTGTAGTAGAATCCGCGATCGAAGAGAATGATTGGCGAGGTAGGTTGGTTACGCACTCCTACGATTTCCAGAGCTTATGATATACCTACTTCGATACTTTCGACCTTCCCAGAGCTGCTTAGAACGGATACGGTTACTCAAGAAACTTGACATATCAGGTAGAATGGTGCCGGCTGTTTAGATTTTGATGGATTGCCAAGGTTTCCGGAGGTCAGGAGAAATGTCAATGTAGAAAGTAATGTGTATTTGTCTTTAGCTATTTAATTTGATTGCTTTGCTCTTGTTAAGCAAGAAAAACATTTTGGATTTCACAACAACGACACTGAGTACTTGCCATACTTCTAAAAGCTGGTAGGTATACACAGATAATATCAAAATTGTTTATAGACGATAACCTTTGTTTATGACGTAATAATCAGTTGTGATAACAGATGATGAATTACATTAGCATTCCGGACCTATCCTTGATAGCGAAGTAAACATTAACTTGAATTACTTTTTATCTTTAATCTTTTTAATTAGGTATTTTCTTATCTTATTTAGCTTTGATCATGCTCGTTTATCGTTAAACAGATTGCGCGGGGATTTTAATGTTCATACTTTGAAAAAAGTCAAACTATACATTATAACGAAGGACATTTGTTCTACTTCATGAGTTCCGAAGAAGGTTAAATGAAACACAAAACACGAGCAATTTCCATAAATATGGAAAGCAGAACGAATCTGGGTCATATCGGCCGCAATATTTAAGTACTAGAAAATGTTTAGACGCCAGTTACGTCTCAATATCGAGCAAAGTCGACGCACCACAAAAAGGTTACGTCCCGCGAGTGAGGCGAGTGATAAATGAAAATAGTCGGCGAGGGGGGCGGTCTCCCGCGGATGCTGCACACATGGCCTTATCGACCGCCCGCCGGCACAAGCGTTAGCCGGGAGCGGAATAAATATAAATTAATATAATATAAAAAAAAATATACAAAATTTAAAATATTACGAAATTACAGCGCAGCTCGGTGACTTTAAATAACACGTTCTGTGATTTGCTTCGGATATATTATTATGTTGCAATTTTCTACACTTAAAAAATGAAGCGTGCCGCGCGTGTGATCGAGCACTGCCGAAATAATTGTTGTTCAAGTAGTGCAGTGGCCCGCTGTAGTCTGCAGTTTGACCACGCAGCGGCTAACACGCGTCTTCGTGCACTGTAATAGCGGCGTAAGGCGAACCGCGCGTATGAGCGACCGCTGCCGAAATAATTGTATTGTTGTTCCAGTAGTGCAGTGACTCGCTACAGCCTGCAGTTGGACCACGCGGCGGCCGACGTGCGTCTTCGTGCGCTGTAATGGCCGCGCGTGTGATCGACCACTGCAGAAATAATAGCTATTTAGTAATGCAGTGGCCCGCTGCAGCCTGCAGTTGGACCACGCAGCGACCGACACGCGTCTTCGTGCGCTGTAATGGCGGCGCACGGCGAGCCGCGCGTGTGAGCGACCGCTGCCGAAATAATTGTCCATTACGCTCGTAGGGGACGACTGTGGTGGTGTTACGAATGGAAATTAGCAAAAAATTATCTGGATCTCACTACGCTGCGTAACGTTCTCCTATTTGAAATTAAAATTATTATCACACACAAAGAAGCGTAGCAGGAAGATAACGATTAGTCGGTTTCCATAAAAGTGAGTTAATTTAATTAAGTTAATTAACTTAAGTGTTCACGAGACATACAACAGCAACTATTTTATCTTATAGTCGGTCTTAAAGAACACAATGCTTTGTTCATCTGCAAAGAGAAAAGTAGTTTCAAGGAAATTCATAATTAATTTCTAGCATGAGTTCTTCGAATTTATTTACGATTACAGTTAACATGAAGTTAAACGCATAAAGACCAAAATGACAAGATTCCAACGTATAACGTTGTTACTCAATGGATTCGTCCACCAAGTCGCTAACAAGAATAACAAGAACTTCTAATTGTTTACAAAACGAAATCCGAAATGGATTTAAAGCGGCCAAATAGATTCAGTTCCGTGTTCTCGAATACTACAGCAAGTTACGATTAATTAGGGACATCGTTTGTCAAAGTGCATCAGCCCCAATAGTAGATACAGTTAGGGAATTTTGGTTTAATACGTCTTCTGCGGAATGAAAGAAAGAAAAAAAAGAAAGAAAGGAAAGTCCAGTTCCGTTCTTCGATTTCGATTTTAGATTTAAAACAGACGAAGATTCTACTCAGCGTGATTGACAAGAAAATAATACTGCCAATCACTGGATCATCAATAAAATCATACTCACTATGTCCTACTCTCATCATGGCAAACTATTAGGTCTTGGTCTAAAAAGCTAGACAAGTGCGGACCGGTAGAAAATGTTACTGTAGAGTTCTAATATTATATTACACTATGATTTTTTACTTATTTAGAATTTTCTGTAAATGTAACAAAATACGGCTAAAGAATATCAGAAAAAAAAATAAGATTGATAATCTGAGAATTCTATCCAATAACGTTACAATCGTTCCAATTTTCTTCAAGCATAAAAAGAACAAAATTCACCACACAACAGAAGATATTTGACGGAACAGAAACAAGCATGTCATTTGTCGGTCCGAATTACCGTCAGCCTGAACCCTTGTGAAGATCTATGAATTATTCAGAGCCTCATAAAAAGGTGCACGTGTAAAACTTTTTCAATTTTTTTCATCAGTCAGAGTAAATAATCTGTTAACAAAACCTTTGTGATGTTTTTGCTCCTAGTTACCTATCGAAGCTGCATTTGTTGCCCAATTTCATGCGTGAGATAACTTTGCCAGGTAAGAAAGATTTACTAAGGAACGAAGTTGGCGCATTTTAGAAAAAAAAAAAATATATAAATAAGTTGTGAAGCCATGGGAAATACTTATTTTTATATAAAACTAGCTGTGCCCGCGAACTCCGTACCGCCCTTAAATGTTCGGGGTGGGCCACCTTTATCAGTTTGGGGGGGGGGGGGATGAAAAATAGATGTTGGCCGATTCTCAGACCTACTCAATATGCTCACAAAATTTCATGAGAATCGGTCAAGCCGTTTCGGAGGAGTATGGCAACGAAAACTGTGACACGAGAATTTTATATATTAGATCATATTTATTCTTACCTGTAACAATTAAACCTTATCGGCCTTATTAATAAAAAACAACTTATGTGCAAATTAAACATAAAATATTTTCCTCTAGCTTACCAATTCAAAATAACATGTAAAGTGTAAATATGTTTTCTTACTCCAACCGATTGAAAATGAATTATTTCGAAGCAAAAAAAACTTATAAGAGTTGACAAGTCAACACCACCAAATTTAACAAGGGATATAAAATATTTCCTTTTATTAGATAACTCAGAGACAGAAAACATAACAACAGAACTAAAGCAATAAGTAATTGATTTTATCGTACCCCAGCATGAGAACCTACATTATTGCGAAGAAGTTAAGTAAATTGTGTCTAATTTGGAGAGAAATATCGTTTTACGAGCGACGATAACTGTTCAATATTGTCTACGTGAGGACTGAGGACGGGCAGTAGGAGGCGGGCAAGGAACTGAACCCGTAAAGCATAAAAATAGCCATAGACACCGCCCCACACCGAGCTCATAACGACACAACGAAAGTAGCTCTATGTAATGTGACAACGCTTCCTAAAACTGTCAAAACTTGCCCTTTCATCTCCTTTAAACACGACAATAAGGATCACATTTGAAATACCATGTCCGATTCAAACGCAGACTTTATGTGGTTATAAATCCCTCGAATTTATCAATGGCCGACTACCATCTGTCATAACAACAAAACGGAAATAATAAACATCCCGAAACACAGTTTTCCAGTGATATATCAATTCGTTTCAAACATTTATTCGTGAAGTGTGCATAACCAACGACGCTACAAAACTTTGAAGTGGCCAATATTTTTCATCGCACCGCACTTGAAGTCAACAAAATATATATTTTAAAATTATACGAATTCTTATATAAGATTAAAATATTGAAATTGAAATATAATTACCTGAAAGTAACGTAAAAACTTAAGTTGATAACATACGAAATAAAGTTTATGATTTATATTATTTTAATGAAAGCACGGCGTCGCCCCCGACGTCGATTTAATTAATGTATCGGTAGTAAAGGGCGCCGATAATCAAGCATGTTTTATTTCCGAGACGTTAATTTTCATGATGACTGTTTTATTACGCAATTACTATACATAATTACGAGTGTTTTGAGAAAAACAAATATTTTTAGGCGAATGTTGCGATGGATTTTGTAATGACTCAGTTTGTTTGCATGTAATAGTTGGCGAAGCATTGGGGATGAAATTGCTTAACACCCCGTCATCCTGAACGGGAAAGTTGTGAAAAGTTACGAGAAGCGATGCTGTAATACCAACTTTTCTTAACTTCCTCGACTGGGGGAACAACTTTGGAAACCTTGTTGCTAAGCTACTTGAATTAGGTAATTATTTATTTAGGTTTTCTTTTATTTCTTCCGGCTGATCAGTTAAACGTCAAGATCAGTAGATATTTGTAATAGCTTTAAAGGTAGTACAATCTGTTTCCTACAGTATTGCCTTTTCAACTTTAACAATATCATATATTCCTACGCGATTTACAGGCGGAGACAGAATAATTATATCGAGCACAGCGATTGGTTTCTTATCACATTTGCATATTAATACACGATTTCGCTTTCAGACGCCCACAACGAGGCCTACACAACATATGCAAGTACACGACGTTGCATTAATCAATCACTTAAATCGATATAATCCCTACAAGTATCTTTTACAACCATTGAAACGAAAGGGTAATTTCTATACTAAAAAAATAAAAGCTTATAAAAAGACAGCACTCAAAACTAAGTTTTTTATAATAAACTAAAATATCTACAACCCTTTGCTAATTCTAAAATGAGTTCGAAGTAAGGATTTTTTTTCTTGAAGCTACAAAAAGCGCAACAAAACTGATCATATGCGTATATATGATGCATTTAGTGCCAGCTATCGATGCGGAAATAAATAAGATCTAACTAGATACTCATCGAGGGTAGCAATATCTTAAAGACAAGTACAGGCAAATGAAATAATAATAATAAACGCACACAAGAAACTCACCAAAGGTAGCAATAGCCAATAACCAAATAGAACCAAACTTGGTGCCATTACTCCATATGTTAAAAGCATAAAGCATGCATAAAGAGCAGATACGTAGATATAAGAGCAAAATTACGAGAACAATCTAAATGCGTACAAATATTACGCGTACGTTTGGGTATAACTGCGCACAAACTTGACGACATTCAGAGTGACAGACCGCAATCAAAGCTTAATCAAAGCGGAAGAACTCGCATCTGGCGCGCGATCCGACGCGGCTAATTGGCCGGAAAGCTATTAGGGATTCGCTAGGCGCGTATGGCAAAGGGTTGGAACCGTTAAAGGGACCTGTCTGTGACGAGAATGAGCAGCGGCTGACCTGTTGTAGAGACAGCTTTTATACGAGTAATCTTACCGGTTACATTCGTCACGGGCTCGATCCTAAGAGTTTTTCGAAATTTCTCAAGTCCATCAAATTCCTGTAAAGTGACAAGTGTCATCGAGAGATTGGGATATCAAGAAACATTTATAATGTACCATCTTTCATCTGTTAAATCAATCAATCATCATGATGATGGAGTAAACTGAAGACGATCTACAGCGGTCGGGGTACAAACAGTTTCTAATCACAGATGGGCAACCGGAAGTAGCAAATTATAAAAAAATGCTGTTGGTTCATAATGATAAACAACAATCGTTAATTCTCTCCCAAGTGGGATTAACATGTGAGGCCTAAGCAATTAAGGAAACTCAGGCCCGACAATAACATGGCCATTTTTATTTTACTAGCGAATACTCCCTCAACATACCAATAATTAAGATGTAGATCTATCACTAAGTGACGTATTTATAGTATAGTAGAATATATGAGAAAGGGCACGAAAACCACGAATGTGGGCGATAGAAAAGGATGAAAATCAAATAAGAACTGGTCAGAAAAGGGACAGCGACGAAAGCGTTCGCGGCATGCCCGGAATGTTAACCCAATAAAGGGTGATGGCTCTTCTATACAGATAAATAGATATGGAGTGGCTGTTGGTTATATTAAAACAAATTCACATTAAATGTGATGAAATAATGAAAAGAATCTATGTAAAGTTACAAACAAGCGTACCCAGGTCTGGTCTTGGGCGTTTTTTCAAGCTGGATACCGCGCTAGTCCAGTCATTTAAGTAAGAGTAAAGGTTAAAGGTTCATCTACGAAAATTTATATACCCAGCTGTAAACTGTGAAAACTTGTATTTTGACATCCTAAAACTATTCTTAAAATTCACACATGATTCGATGGACGCGACTGTAAAAATCAGATCAAAAATGATCGATCAACAATCGATTTTTTGCCAATATCTCGTTTCCTATATGTTTTACGCTATTTGTATTTACTATCAATATTGTAGAAAATTAAATTCTCTACAACTTTTTCTTCAAAAAATTTTTCATACCTACATTGAATCGTTTTCGAGATAGAGGGCAGAAAGCGCGGTGTTAAAATAAAATACCATTTGAGGTCAAGTGGTAGTGTAGTCCCGATCGAAATCACGTCATATAGTTTATAATTTATTTTATTAGTTTATTTTTTACTAGTGGACCCCGCAGACGTTGTCCTGCCTTAAAAGTAATAAAATGTTACTATCAAACAAAAATATAAAACAAATAATGACATACGAACTGTCCTGTTATTCTGAATGTGTCAAAGTTTAGAACGGCACGGCACGAAATACAAACGTTTGACAGATAGGAACAATTTATATGGGAAAACTACTTAAAAATAAAAAAAATAATTAAAAAACATTTCCAGTGGCCCAAATTGTGAATCTAAACCATCCTCGAATCCATTTGAATACACACAAAAAAATTCATTAAAATCGGAGGAGTTCAGTGACATACACACTCACAGAAGAATTATATATATTAAGATTATATTACTTACTTAACTATGACTTAAATGACTGGACTACGCGTAAATTTACCTTCCACGTTACACGAAGTTAGGCAAACGAAAACGGACCTAAACTATATTATTATTGAATACAAAGGAAACAGCAGGAGGTAGCAATCTAGCTTAGGTTTATTTTTTCGTTTGGAAGATCTTTTGGGATTCTTTAATCCCTGAATCTGGACCTTGAATAGGGGCAATTGACCCACCTCCCCCATCGATACATAATCAAGACTTGTGCTAAGACACAGTTATTCAAAATATACGTTTGTACCTATCTTGACATAAAGGTTTCGAAATCTGATAAGCAAAAGTAAGATAAAATAAAGGCTAGCCGAGTAGCAGTAACTGAAGGGTTTTGTTTAATGACACCAAACAACACAAACCAGTTTTCTTAATGTTTTTGAAGCAATTTAAAATTTTACGTTACAAAGAAGCACTAGACAAAAGAGGTAGAAGAGACAAAACAGTCATCGGGTTACGTCTGCGGTATGTCGGGAATGTTAAGTTAAACCTGTCAAAGGGATAAGAGAACCTTTGAAATTAACAATATTAAATATTATAACCGTTCTTCCGTCCGTCCGTTCGGTCGAAGATGGGTATGTAATATGTACATACATATGTAGAGGTGACTTACGATTTCTTTATTATCTGAGATGTTTTATTTTAATACATATATGTATTTCTTACGTATGTCCGTAAAACACCATTAACAGTGAGCAAACTTAAAAAAACCGGCCAAGTGCGAGTCGGACTCGCTCACCGAAAATATTTTTAATAGGTATACTCGTATGATGCAACTAAAAATTTAGTTCCTTTATCTGTGTTATACTTATAAGACGTCGCGTCGTACCCAATTTTAAGATTCTGAGTTCACGGGAAGTTCAAGGGTACCTACCCTGTAGGTTTTGATTCCCTTGAGTGAAATTTGCGGCATAAACTGGATCGCTTTATCTTTTGATTGCACAGTTCCAAGGGAAAGTAGACCTGAGTATTTGATGTAAATTCCAGCTTGATACTCCCACGCGTTCCTGACAAAAAGGGTCAGACAGACAGACGGACTTCCTTCTTTTCGAGGTACGGAACCCTAAAAACACATAGCAGATTTTTTATTCTTTGAAATAGTTTGAAAAGAATGTTTTAAGGTATAGTAGTATCAGCTCTTTTAGTACCGAAAATCGAAAATATTCAAAGTAAAAAGATCTTTAAGTAATAGCTTGCGATTCATTGGCGAAATTTAACACAAAGCAAAAAAAGATAATCCATCGTTAATCCAAAATTGTTCTCATCCAACGAAACCCTAATCGTTCTATGAAAACTAAAAACAATAAAACAAAAACCATTGCCCAAACGGGAGGGAAGAAGAGCCAAGTGGACAGAAAGAGAGGGAAGCGCTGCATAACGCGTCCGTGGCGCGTTAGGAATGTTTTAACGGTCAGCTCACACATCCGTCATCGACGATTAACTAGTAGAAATTAGTCCAAATATTCATTATAGACAGAGTCGTTACTTCGAAAGGTGAAATTTACGACCTTCGACGACAAAATTTACGAAGATATCACGACCCGTGTGGCGCAATGGTTACCATGCCGGGCTGCCGATCGGCGGGTCCCAGGTTCGATTCCCGGCAAAGCAGAAATTTGAATGATGAATTTAAAATTTCTGTTTTTGGTCTGGGTGTTTGTGTTTCTGTCTATGTGTGTGTCCATGGTACCCACGACACGCTTTATATCTAGCCTACTGTGGGCCAATGAGCGTGAAAAATTATTATTATGGCATAATCTTTACTGATTTCGAACTGCCCAGTTGGACCGCATTTCGAAAAGCATTTGCGGAGTAGTGAAACTCGGGCGGCGTAAACTCCTATATAATTAAACAGAAACAGATTAATTTACATAGTTTCTATTGCTTAATAGGGCTCACTTGTTCTGTTTGGTATCTTCTACTATCTCTTATCAAGTCTGTTAATGATGTACTACTCGGCTAAAATGTTTTAACGCGTATGAAATTCGAGACCGAATAGTACGGAAAAGACTATGTGCATAAAGAGGAAAGATTTGTATTTTTGTATGTTTGTAATGAATAAACTCAAAAACCCAGAGTAACATAGGCTATTTTTTATCCTACGGGGACCCATTAAACGGGTCTACGCGGTCGAAGCCGCTGGCGGAAGGCTAAAAGTGAAGGCTGATAAATAAGCAGGCCACATAGTGTTAAGTGGTTAATTTCAAGGATATACATACTAAGTGTGACCAGCAATGACACCTTCAATTAATGGCATTTAATGGCAACAGAATTGCGGCAGAGTAAGGTACAGTCTCCAGTTGACCCAAGCAAGCTCTAGCACTGACACGAACACTTCGAATCGAACCTATTCGGATAGAAGCAGCAGATAGATAGCAGTGCCTAGCGCTCCTATCATGATCCAAAGGTCGGCGTGTGAACCAGCCGCGCACCCCGTCAAAGAGTTTAGAGGGCCTTTCAAAATTGAAACGACAAACACACGGGCGGCTCGACGTGGTAATTGAAAGGTTTCTGCAAACATGACGCAGTGAAAGCGACCAACGCATTATTTTAACCTGTATGATCTGCCAGATAAGAACCGAGACGTCCATTATAATGATACGATTCCTATTCATATCGATACCAACATAATTATGTATAGTAATATGTATAATGATACATGATAGATAATAAGAAATAGTCAATAGTTTGTAAATGAAATACAATATTGATTAGGAGATAGGTTAGTTAGGAGCTTAAAGCATCAAAGGTCTCAAACTCACCACCCGTCAGTGGAGAGACATAATTTTTGTGCCAAATCTGGTGCGGGGGGAAGAACGCACACATTTTAATTTTGTCACACATTCACAAATATTCTTTTATCGCTACAGACGCATACATTTCTAAATATGTATGTCAATTTCATTTTCTATGCACCGACAACACTGACACCGACACACACACACACACACACTATAGTTGTATATAACTAGAAGGCACATTTGTGCATGCACGTTGGGACGAGGGGTTCGCCCGTAAAGGCCACTCGTCGGGTGTCATACCTGTCAGTGCCTGTGATGCTCTAAGTTTAGGAGTATTTCAATTACTGTAACAATTTGTAAAATGGCCAATCGTGTAATCTAAAACGAAGCGAAAGCTTTAGTCCCAACAATAGACACATTATAGACGGCGAACAAATGACAATAATAATATGATCCTATGACAGTTAAGTTTGCCACTTTCGAACTTTAAATCATCACAAACGCGATAAAGAAAGGTAAATCATACATTGTTCGTGTACTACTGCTTTAGAATGTTTTTATAAGATCTAAAAGATAAGAGACAAGGAGTGGACACCGCAGTGCAGCAAGTATTCTTGCCCATCTTTTTCAACTTTTCAATTTTTTTTCTTTTTTTGCCAGGAAGTAAACAAAGAAGTTGACCATCTTTAATCTATACAAAAAAAAAAATTGGAGTGTATGTTTCCAATATAAATAAGAGCGCTTTTTACTACATGCATATGAATAAGTATACCGTATATAAACCAAAATATTTTTTTTACCATTTTTGTCTGTCTGTCTGTCTGTTTGTTCCGGCTAAACTCTGAAACGGTTGGACCGATTTTGACGGAACTATCAATGTGCTGGCAAAGGTAGCTGATGCTTTTTTTTTCAACCTTTTTAACGTCCCACTGATGGACACAGGCCTGCTCTCACAAGTGAGAGAGATTTAGGTCATAGTCCACCACACTGGCCAAGTGTGGATTGGCGGACGTCATGCTTTCGATAAATTATGAATTTCTCTCAGGAATGCACGGCGATGGAGAACATCGTAATCAATTAAATATCACGATATTTTTCATCACCGTGGAGCAGCAATAAATGCGCACACATTACAAGTTTCTTTGTCAGCGGTGCGCGCCGAGGATTTGAACCCGGTATCGGTTGCGTCGGTGACCGCGGATTTTTACCACTCGGCCATCGCTGTTCAACATATCTACACACACATTGTTCAAATTTTGTGGCATTTTATGTAAAAATAAAGCAGTTCCAATAACATTAAATACACACGAGTCGACTTGGTAACCTCGTTTGTTTTAAGTTGATTGATAAAACAAGGACTCAAGATGATCCAAATTATTCCAAATGATCATAACTTCATTATATTATTATTTACACTCCAATAAATACTAAGTGACGAACTTGATCGTCAGTAGGTACTAGTTGCCGAGCGTATAACAGGAGCTTACAACTAACTGGTTGACTAGTTAGTTATTGATTCACGGAAACTTGCGCTTCATTTGTTTCAATATTCAAATAAATTAAACTTCCTTTTGGTACGCAATAAAGTTGGGCTTATTTAATAGAAACCTCAATAATACAAATTTAAAAGTTCGAATGTTTGTTCTTAATCTCGGAAAAAATAACGTAACAAATTTGGTTGTGATTTGACAGGAAAAATGCCAATATGGTTTAGATTAATACATGAAATACTTATCATTCCCATAAAAACAGCTTACAATTTATGGTAAAACCAACTTCAAATGTGTGTAACTTGTAATACAATCTGTGAAAACCACAAACGTTCGACGCCCACATGACATCGAAGTAAGACAAGTTCACTCTTCAGCATAGATTAAGATCGGAGACGAGAGAAAAAAGAGAAAATGTGTTTCGTATTTCGAACGTGTGTCAGTCGTCAATTATGGCCGGAACGTATTCAGTGCCCTTGTGCTGGCTCGATGATAAATTACTGTCGTTCTGTTAGCAATAATGCTTTGTCATAAATATAACAACTCACGGCTCCTTCAGACGATGCGTCGTGTTGTCGCAGCTAGTACGCCTCGCTTACGCGACGACAAAGCTACGATCTGCCACCATCCACATTGGATGAACTGGATCGCACCAATTGCTCAGTTATCGAGTACACACGAAAGAAACGTTAGTGTTCTGTGTGCTCATATAAAGATATCAATTAATATGTGTGGATTATTTTGTAGTATCCACAACAATGCCTGTAATGTACGAAGCATACATATTGCGTCGTATTTCGCAGCCTCTGCCAGTGCTTCTAAAGCGCCTACGTGAAAAAAAGCATGACTATTTTAATATCTATTAGGAATATTGTTGGCATGCCACTTACATAGCTGTTCAGTCGATTGCGCGATTTATTTATTTAGAACACGCTGCATAAATTGTATGGTTTCATTTCAGCTGTCAACAAGCGTGTTAAATAAATCGCGAAGTTGTAACAATTTGTTTTATTCTAACAGACTAGTCGAAGCTAAAACATTCATTCTCATAAATAAACCGTCTGGTCCGTGTATTGACAGTAGGTAGGTATACATTATTATAGTGAAAGCTTTTATCACTTCTTCTGGGAGATAAATAATTTGTATAAGTAAAAGGATAATCTGGACGCATTCGGGAACTAGTAAACATTTGCCAAAAATTCTTCACAATCCAATCCACGATACAAATGCTGGTACCCCCTCTCTCGCGATCCTTTGTACGAATAATAAACATAATAACAATTACTCATAAACTACATTCGATTCAGTACATGGAGTATTATTCCTAAAAAGTGATGTAACGACAACATCGACATCGATATCAATAATACGAGTATAATTAGTCAGAAACAGAAACTGCCCCAAAACTGGCTCGGTGGCTCCAACACTAATGATCATAAAACGCTTACGCCGCTACATTGTGCCTGAAAAAGCTGGCAATCTACAACGAGCGAGGAGTCTAAGCGAGCCATGAGCGCTTACCTTCAAAAATACTTTCGCTATATCGTTCCCAAAAACCATCGACCATACACGGAGTTTTTTATCAGCTTTACCAATGATCTACTTCGATTCTTGTTGAGAGCTTTCGCTTTAAACATCAAATTGATCGATGGAGTGTCGTACAGAATATGCTGGCTAATCGATTAAACATGCATTTGCGTCGCGAAGCGGACAGCTTCAAGTGATCTGACGGATCGTGTGTCAATGTCGTACAAAAGGCAAAGAAAAAATGAATTCAGCTCAAGTAAGGTGTAAATCGTATGTGTCGTGGCCTAATCATGATAATAAAAGATGTAAGCCCAAATAGAATTCTAGAATGTTCTACGTATCGGTTCTTAAAGATCGCCAACTTTATGTCCACCATATTACACTTACTAGCATGGCAAAACGACGGATCGACCGTCAAGGTCGAACGGAAACAGTTTATCGATACCGAACCGACCCGTACATCTCTAATCGCTTTCACCGAAAACTCATTATAGGGGCACGCGTCACGTAGGGTCCATAACCGGTTTTATTAGGTTTCGCGTCCCGGCCCCGTCCCGTGCCCGTCCCTCGGCCCGATGGGACTGCAGAGCAGACGCCCACAGACCAACGAGCGATGCGGTTTTGGGTTCGAGCTGCAGCTTGCAGCTGTAGACTTAAAATTTAATGAGTTGGCATCTTACTTTAAGTCTCTCCCACAAACGCTCGATAATGTTGGGCCTGAGTGTTGGGGGCACGATGTCTGTCCGGAAGTCCATTTTGTATTAGGAAGCATACAAAACTGTCAAAAGATCGTTTGCGTTCCTCGCCCTTGCTATTCGAAATTACGAAACATTTGCAGTTATAAAATATCGGCCGATATAAACGAAGAAACATCGTGCCTATATGAGGGAGGCTGAAGTTGCAAACGTTTATAGTATAAATGGAAAATATTTGTATGTCCCTAAAAGCATTACTTTACGCTTTATAAATGTCGGATGACAATTAGGTCTTTGGTAGAATAGGTAAATAAATTAGTGGAGTACTTAATTAATAATTTCGTAGCCCAAATTTAATAAGCACAATGGATTGCAGGTTCGAGATTTACATAAATCAATGTCAAAGTCGATAACAATGAACGGTAGCAAGGTTAACGAATACCTAATTGTTTGCCTATACCCTTAAAGCATAAAAATTGACAGGTATGACACCCGTCAAAGGAGTGGCCTTTACGGGCGGGCCAACCCTTCGTCCCAACGTCCATGCACAATGTGCCTTCTATTTATACAATTAGTGTGTCTGTGTGTGTCGGTGTCAGTGTTGACAGTGTAGAGAAAATGACGTTGTTAGTTGAAATTGACATATTTAGAAATGTATGCGTCTGTAGCGATGAAAAAATATTTGTGAATGTGTGACAAAGTTAAAATGTGTGCGTTCTTTCCGCGCACCAGATTTGGCACAAAAATTATGTATCGAAACCAGGCGCTATGCCATCTCTCCTGAAGGGTGAATCAGTACCTTTATTGCTCTAAGCTATACCATTCAGGTACTTGACGGTAGTAACTACTTGACATACTCCATGGTTACACAACTGTTTATTTATTGATTTACTAGCCTTCCGCCAGCGGCTTCGCCCGCATGGACCCGTTTTATAGGTTTCCGTAGGATAAAGAACATCCTATGTCCTTTCCCAAGGTCCACTCTATCTGTGTTCCAAATTTCATTAAAATTGGTTCATTAGTTTAAGCGGGAAAGCGTAGCAGACAGACAGACAGAATTACTTTCGAATTTATAATATTAAGTAGGGATTACTTTAATGCAATAATTCTTAAATTAAATAAACAATCGCTTTAATACTTAATGCACACGCAGACCACGTAGTGGTCGTACACTAATGGTTACTACATGTGTAGCCAGTAACCAAACACAACTGGGAACAAAAAGTAACTAACCCAGGGCTTAATAACGAATATTTCATCCTAAAATGATGTGCCATTTACCACCAACTCGCAATGGAGCAGCTCGGTAGCTCCAGGTTGAAGGCAGCCAGCATTTTACTATTGTTTGGCACTGAAGGGAAAGGCTGTGGTGTAGGGAAAGAAATATCTGTATTTTCTATATCGTTATTTTTTAAGACGCATTTGTTCACTAACCATAATTAATTGGAACATTTGGAATGTCAAGAAGAATAAAGCATGAAGATTGAACTGAATACTAAATATCAAGATCAAAAAATAAACTAAACAGATATTCTCCACCGTAAGATAGCAGGTATTCATTATTCGGTGACACAGTTAAAATTCCAACAGAAATAAACCGCGCTCCAAGGCAAGTCGCCGACATAAACGGCACGAAAAACTTCAAGCTACTTTAACGATAAATCAACGCAAACGAACAAAAAGCTAATTGTGTAATTATTCAAATTAAATGTGAGAATTGTAAAGTGAGCTTAGGCTGCCGAAGTCGATAAGGAAAATTAAAGAAATGAAGGTATTGTGGCGCCTGTGGAAGTTGCAAGGTAATGAATATATGTAATATTCAAGGTTAAAAATAAGTGGTGTCCTGCCTGTGTAGCGACCTTCCGCTACTCATCAAGAGATGGTGCTACGGGTATTCCTGAATCACTCTATTGAAGTTTCCTGAATATCCGACCATATATACAAGCTCCGAATGGAGTCAGTCGGAGCGCGGCCGCTCCCTGGGCATGACCACCTCGCCCGGCGGGAGATCTCCCTTTGCCAAATCCTGTAAGAAATGCACCAAGCCCCATAGCATTGTTGGACGAAATTTAGCAATTTCGTAGTGTTGCTGACTTACTCCTCTGAAGACCAGGAAAAAAAAGAAGTTCTGCACCATGATAGAGACACCAAGCAATATTACGAGAGCTATATTTAGTATAATTACATAATATAACAAAACTAAAAAAGTTTCTATTTCTCATTATTTACCGCACTTCAAGAGAATACGCCTTCTTAATCTTGTCACATCGCCATAACTATTGTTTTCGTAGCCAATTTAAACGTTTCACGGTCATTTAAGCCTCTGTACGTAGTATTAGGCTTATATAGTCGAAACAACAAATTTAATTAATGAGTTAATGTTTCCACTACGAAAACGGAAACATTAACACAATGGTTCAACAACTTCAAGTTTTCATGAATATTATATAGAGTCTCCGTCCGTTTTATGTAGACAATAAATGGTACAAAATTATAATGTCAACGATGAACTATAAATTGAAAACATCCAATATGTATTGCTTGGTATAAAATGAATAAAAAAAATTAAAGTCCTCCTGTCTATCCCTTCTCTGAAAGAATATTTAATAGAATCCCAGAAGCAAAGGAATTTATTTCCTTGACGTTTATCACTGCTACTGTGATACGAAACTGTCTAAACTTCTCAATAACCGTTTCAACTTCCAGTTCGCAGATTCTCCCCAGAGACCGACTACTCAGATTGCCAGATTGCCCTCCGTGTATGTAATTGATACGGACACTTATCGAGATTCTAATCTCGTGGCGTACGTGTAACTTAGTGCTTGTAACGGGATCTAGCATGAATTGGACTATTAGGATAAATTAATTGTTGCCGGCGATATGGTGGCATACCAATTTGGAATGTTTGAATTGTTGGCTCGAATTTGAATGAGGCTTGCCTGACGTGACGTGTATGATGTGGTGTACTTCGTTCATATTCAATTAACCTTCATTAAAACTTTGAAACACGAAATTGTTTGTGTCCTCTGAAAGGATCAGAACATCATAGATAACCGTGATAAGTGTGGGTTTATGAAAAGGTCAATAATCAGCAATATTGTTAAATCTGATGATGGCAACAAAGTTGAGACTGACAGCAGCACCCATAGCACTGTTTTGTTAATACTTATAACACAAATACGAGGCAGTCATAAACAACGATTACAAGTAGAGAACAGACGCGAAGAGGTGCGACGAATAATGTTTCATGGAAGAATCCCTACTTTTTTGATCATCCCAATTAACGATTATCACGCGGCAATCACGTACACAGAGCAGCTAACACGCTCACGTACGCACCGGCGAGCGTTGTGCTTGAAAGCAAAAGTACCAGGCTCTCATAGAGCAGAGGCGTGCGTGTCGAGTTTAGACGGCGCGGAGGCGGATCGATACGGCCGCATTGTTACCGCACCGCCCCGCACCCCCACCCGCGCCCAAACTCGCCCGGGATAGGGTTGCCAGGTTCCGACCCAAAAACGGATAGACCGATAGGCCTATACCAAATGACCTATTTGACACCCGAAGGCTTTAAATAGACTTTTTTGGAAATTCGCGTTCACATGAACACGGTTGCATTTCAAGACCAGTACGGGAAATGCTATTCGACCGCTAATATAACTGGGGATAGGTGTTGCAACAAGTCAATCCGTACTTGGCAATGACGTACTTATTTCGTAGTAAGTTTCTCCTACTTATAGATTATGCGAAGGAGATACTTGCTCACTTACTCAACAAAACCTAACAAAAGTCAGAAACGGCGAAGGATTTATTAAAAATTATGAAATAATTAATTAAAAATTTAAATTATGAAATAAAGTTTAAACTTGGATAGAGATTGCACTGAGAACATGTAATAACGATGCGTGGTATAAGGTAATGAAAAGCTCTATTTCGTAATGAAGAAATATACAAGAAAGAACTTCAATTTTGTTACTACTTAACCATTTATATTTGAAAAATCCCGAGGGTTTCATATGGTATTGATAAATAGTTGAGTCAGTCAACTACTCGAATTGTCCAGACATGTGCCCAAAACAGCTACAATATCCTGCTCTTGCTGGACGCCTGGCATCCCTACCCGGTTGATCCCCAACACGACCAACAATTTCTGTTGCACAGTGCAAGTAGTGCAACGGCTAGAAAGCGTAATTGGAACCGACCTATTGTGATTTGCGAAGGGTTTAAAGGTCGAATGCGTTATCTGTTGCACGTGTATTGCTCATTGTTCCCCAGTACTTGCAAGTGTCCAGTGCATACATAACGTGACGTAAGTAACTAAAGTCACATGTGATAATGATGTAGTAGGTTATCTGTATCGATCGAGTGACACGTTAAATGGCTGACCTAAGTGCGAAAATTATTGATATATTAACAATTTCAATTAAAAAGTTTTACATTTAAACGATCAACATCAACATGATAAAGAACCGCCGAAAAGTAATCTACAACCGAAGGACGTTTATCCAATAAAAGTTCTCATTAAATTCCTATCTGCGCTCATCAAGATTTTATAATTGAAAATTTATATGCAAGTAGCTTGAAGTTGGCCCTTCATAATAAGTTTTTATACCTTCAATAAAAATTACTTTTTACACGCAATATTAAATTGGTCCCATGTTTAGCAGCTCATTAAGTAAAAGAGTTTATAATCTTGTAAAAGTAGAAATAGTAAAAAATGAATGGTAACATTACAATAACAACAATGTAAAGGTAGTTTCGTATGCTGCAAGCAAACTCTAGAAATGCAAGTGAATACGTAATATTTAATAATGTAATGGTCAATATTGATAACCTAGAAGAAGAACTTTAACGAAACAATAACGAAAATCCGAATATAACCATACTAAGTATTGGCCATGTTTTCAATAACCCAGATAGAAGAATAGGACCGTCTTTCAATCGTGAAAAACAAAAACAATCCTACGATGTTTTTCTACATATCTGTTGGGACTTGGGACGGGCGTATTATAAAACATCGCGCCGTTGTACCATTGTCCAAGAACGCCTTTTCTTAACAAAGGCGATGCTTGTAAACGAGGAAGCGATTCTAACAACACGCTCGTTACGGTCATTTCGATCGAATCGTTCGAATCGTACACCCGGTATGGTGTTACGATCGCTCGATCGGAACATTCGTCGAATTATCGCGTGGGCAGATGTCCTCCGACAGGATATCTTATCTCGCTCGCGCTCAATTGGCTCCGAAGCTGTGAAACATAGATTATGTCAGAGACACAGATACAATACGAACCAGCACAGATAAAAATATGTCGACAGGCTATTAAATCGCGATGGAATGGCGATAATGCAACTACGAGCACTGTGAGAAATAGTTCCTCTTACTCTTACTTAAAACATCGATGTATTAGCAAAGATTGATAAATATAATTATTAGAAGTTCTACATGTTAAGATCTACGAATGACAGCAACTTGAGAACTTTAGAATGAATTTCTATAATATATACATTGGCACCAAATGTATTATCATGAGAAGTGGACTAAAGCACAGCCCTCGACTCTCCGAAATAAAAGTATAATAAATAACCATCTCTAACCCATCAACCCTTATTGATGTTTGAAGCAAACTGGATTCTAATGTTTACGCACTAGGGCATGGAATGGTGTGAGCGGACATCTACGCGTACTTGAGGAAGTTCAAACTGATTAACAATAGCGTTAAGCCCTTGTCCCTGGCGTTTACGTAACGGTTATCGAATCGAAATTGATCCAGTTTTAGAGGTCATAATAACTTGAGGATACATAAGCAGTAATAAGCACTGAGTTATTATTACTACGTATAGAGTGGACGTCTCTACTAGATTTCTTGTTACACGTGTTAGAGCCAATCAGCATCAACGCGCTCAGTCAGTGTCGGACGTCTGAGGCTGTTAAACGCATTGGAATGTAAAGTGTAACGTCAAATATGCCTTCTTGCGTATTGTACCTTATTACCAATTGACAGAGGTCTTTATTGGTTGGCACATTTGTCTGGTTATTTGGTTCATTACACATTTCGCAATGCATGATGAGCGCACTGATTTTGTTCAGAATGTCGTCTCTATACGTAGTAATATAACTCAATGTACATAAGGGCTGTTTTCTACGTTTAAAGGCTGCTGCTAATTCAGAAGTGGTTTGAGATGGATCTGCTTTCACTATCACCTTCAATTCTTCGTAATTCACTTGAGTATCAGGTCGTCCACTGTAAATCGAAATTTCCAGAACGGAAACGTTGCAACCAAAAACGCACCGTTCGTTCATTAGCGGTGCCTGGTCCATACACGTCGTTGATTTTTTCGTTTCTGCAGCACTGGTGCCACGGTGTAATTCGTATTCGTAAATACCGCGAAATTTCAATTTGTTTATAGTAGTTGTTATAGCAATGTTGAAGCTGTAACTAATGATGTGAAAACAAATAAAAACTAATTTTAAAACGATATTTTTCATTATTACGAAATAAATTTGAATTTGTGGTTCCTAATCAATCGCATGATATTTGATTTTAAGATTTTAAAGTTGCCAGTATAACGAGTAAGTAAAGGGATTTTCTTATGTTAGGGCCTAATGAAACGCAATGAATACAGCTTAATTGTCATATTCGCAGATTTATAAAGCCCTAATTATCGTAGATCATGAAAAGCCTTTCATTACATTAATAGCAATGAAACAATATCATCGTCCGAAAGTGCACTAAAATCGGTAGGGATTGCAATCGGTGTGATACTAATTTATATAGGGTGTCCCAAAAATAAGAAAAAAAGAAATAGCGTACAGTAAGATCTTTCAGTTCCAGTCGTTTAGGATTGTCTTTTAAGCAATAGCATTAGCAGTAAAAAATACGTAGACAAGTATAAAATTTTCCTTCGACAACTGTGCGTCAGCAGAATGCTAAGATTTTAAAGCAATTCGTAAGACGGCATATTTTAAAAAGTAATATTTGAATAAGATACAGTTATAACGCAATGACTACCATTTAGCGAGACTTTTTGGAGCGTCTATTTTTATAATGATATTAAACATTGATTTTCGACACATTGCCTTGATTTGCTGACACTGTCGTAAAATCTATTTTATATCTATTAATCTGTTTGTTCCTTACAGACAGAATCCGACTAAATCAGAGTAAAAATCTTCCGTCAATGCTATATTGCCAGCCAATAAAGTAAAACATTTTCAACACACAAACCCTTCAACCAAACACTTCAAACCAGTCAAAATAAACTGGGTTTTTCCTAATCTCAAATCCCGTAATTTGGGACACTCTGTATAGCATTTGATTGGGAAGTTACATTAGGTTTACACCGCCATCCGCACCTCGCTAATAAACCGAAACCGGGCATCATTAAACATCGACCCTCTCCCGATGCACGATAAATTTACACTGCAATTACCTATAAAGGTATATCGCAGATTCGCAGTTATATAGGTATATCGTAAAGAGATAGGTGGCGCCAGATTTCAAATACTTTATATTGTATAACATCTAAATTTAGAAAATTGTTGATAATATACTTTCCTTTTTCTGGTGTTTCGAATATCTTTGCTTCCGTATGTCGAAACCTTATGAACTTTCATATGAAAAACTGTGAAGTGAAATGATCTGGACGGGTCGAGCCACTCTCACCGCTCGCAAACCCGGAAGCCCCCTTATAGCCGCCTCTTACGATCAGGCAGGGGATACCGTAGCTCTATTCTTAATTCCGAAGCTACAGGAACTGAAGTAAAATGATATGTGGCGCCCGATGGTTAAAATGGAATCTGTTTAAATATGTAATCTGGCGTTTGTGAATCATTCGTTTCGTAATAATATTACGTAATAATATAAAGTACGATGAACAAAATGTACTCTAGTCATAAGAATAAACTCTAGTTACTAATATACAAATGGTCAAATGGTACGATGAAAAAATGTATTTTAACATAAAGCGTAAATTACTTGGTTCATTTAAGGTGGATTACACAAAATAATGTAAATACAGCCCCGAGGGCAATTACAAGGATCCTGACTCCCAACCTTCCGTGCACCTTTGACAGAGCCTTATCTCCATCCTACAATTTGCCGCACGATAGCCGTGACCACACGCACCCACATACGCGAAGTAACGGTAAAGTTGCCGCCTCCGGTATACCTATATTCCATTAGTTATTTATTTCATTAGTTCAGGCGTACATAGGTCGATGAAACAATTTTCTAAAATTACGAAATGCTAAATATTGCTTTGTGAGCGTAACGAGTATTTTTACTTCTTCAATCTGAAGAAGTAAAAATTCCAGTTTCAATAAAAATGTTTCTTTGTCTTGTATTTTTATATGACGACCCGCGTGGCGTAATGGTTACCATGCTGGACTGCCGATCGGAGGGTCCCGGGTTCGATGAGTTTAAATTTCTGTTCTCGGTCTGGGTGTTTGTGTTTCTGTCTTTGTATGCGTCCATGGCACCCACGACACAGAGTATATGTACCCTACTGTGGGGCAATGAGTGTGAAGCGTTATTATTATTATTTGAATTGAGTAGCTGATAGCATGCAGGCCACGTGGTCTGCTCGGTTAAGTGGCCGCTGTTACCCGTAGCTACTTCTACCAACCATTTCTGGTCCCCCGAACAGCTACAGGGGCAAGGAGATAAAACATCTAATCAGAAAAGAGATTTATATGGCTGCAACCCTTTTTGCGTCCCACTGCTGGGCACGGGTCTCTCCCCATTATTGGGGAGGCCTGGAGCTTACTCCACCACGCTGCTCCAATGCGGGTTGGTGGAGATGCGGGTTAGTGGCCAACCCGCTGTCGGATGTTTTCAAACCGCCCATAAGGCCTCCGACAAGGTTTAACGACTGTTATCTATTGACAACAACCGGGACCGACGGCTTAACGTGCCCTCCGAAGCACGGAAACGCGCATGAAATTTTTTGCCACTAGCGGTCACCCATCTCACACCCGACCGCGCCCGTTTCGCTAAGTTGCATAGATCGTTTGCGTTTGCGTTCTACGCTAACCGCCGGGCCATGCGCGCTTCGAGATTTATAGAGATTTATATACAATCTTATATTTCTATCTTGACTCAAGTATTTTTAGCTAGGTCTAATCTCAGGTACTGTATAACCGTCTAGGGAAGCATTAGAGTTTATTTACAAAGATAAGCAACTAACGGTGAACTGCTAATGGAAAACTATCGTATGACGTGTGCTTTGTAGCCTTTATAGGACACGTCTCCTGGATGTGTCCAATCGATACCAGCTGTTGTTAAAACAGTGTGGGGGACCTTATGAACGATTTAAAAAATTCGACAGCGGGTTAGCTGTCACCAATTATAATTAACAGATTAAGATTGTAACTATTAGCTCGTTTGGTCGTAAATAAATATGTAAGTAGTTGCAGTTACCTCTCATCGTAAATAAATAGCTGCAATCATATTTGCTAACGATCGCGCGGATAACGCGTGTAATTACGTTTGAAACGACGCCGTCTGCGGTTATTATCGGTAAAGATATTATAATGTATGTAAGTCCAATCTAAGACTAATAAATAATAAGGAAAAGGGCCGTAATTGTTTCTCATATCTTATAGTTAGACATACTAATAAAAACCGGCCAAGATAAACTCATATATGCATCACATCTAACTACTTAAAAAATCATTACATTTTGGAATAACCCTAAATTATTATCCAGATGTAATCGATTGATCAATTACAAACAGTTGTTTAGAATAGCTGAAACAGTTTTTAAAGTATTATTTAAATTAAAAATAGCTTTTTAAACAAACCTTTCTTAATTTTTCAGTTCTTTACATTTATATTGTCTCATCGCAAAGCGTAAAGTGTAAACGTATTTTTAAGTTGCAACTTGTAATCTCATTTACTCCAAAACATCGCTTTCAAAGACGCGTTCGTCGCACTTTTATGTTCAAGTAAACGCAAACATATGCTAAACATTAAGTTGAAAACTTCCACAGCCATAAAGCGAAGTGGCTAACAACGGGCCCTCTCGAGACCACATTATCGAAAATCGACCTACAAACTATCACGAGATGATAACGCTGCCCCGAGTTCTTTAGTTGACCTCGGGACCATTTTACGAGAGGTGGCGTTTTCGTGCACGTGCATGCGATGTTTATGTGGCCTTGGTGATGAATTTACATAATAATTTGAAGAGGATTCAATGTTTCTTTACTTAAATTGTAGGCAAACTGCAAGGCAGCAGCAGCAGCGATGTGGTTCACAAAGGGCCCACTGAAGACGGTAGTGTGGCCTTACGGCGTGTGGATTATGTAACTATTTATCACCACTTCATCTATTTCTGCCGTAAAGTAATTATTTTGTATTGTGATAATAACATCATCATAATGCTTGCCACGCTTACAAAGTCGAGTCAAGTCGATCTTCAGATCGAGTGCCCATGGATTGTGGCGATTCGTTTAATCAACGTAACCTGGTGAAGAACATTGCGTTACTATGCCTATAGCATATAATTTAAACAAAATTAAGTCGCCATCTCTTATACCTTAGGTGATAAAGTGTAATAGAATAGAACCACCGAAGCACTATTATTTCTTAAAGTGCATGTAAACAATACGAGTATGTGCGTTATGTAACACGCTTACGGTACGCTTGCATCGATGATAACTTTGATGATAACCCTTGCATTGGCACTATTATTTGTATGATTAATAATCACTATCCTACTCGTACTAACGTAATGTAGACGTAACCTGGTGAAGAACATTGCGTTACTATGCCTATAGCATATAATTTAAACAAAATTAACGTCGCCATCTCTTATACCTTAGGTGATAAAGTGTAATAGAATAGAACCACCGAAGCACTATTATTTCTTAAAGTGCATGTAAACAAAACGAGTATGTGCGTTATGTAACACGCTTACGGTACGCTTGCATCGATGATAACTTTGATGATAACCCTTGCATTGGCACTATTATTTGTATGATTAATAATCACTATCCTACTCGTACTAACGTAATGTAGAGATTTATGGTTAGTGGCAATGATAGTGGTAATAGAATATTGCATATTGTTTAAACTTTAAGGCTTTTCGTCGAAATAATCTTTTTAATCTATTTTAATTACAACTAATTAAAATAGATTAAAAACACTTCTAAGAGTTCTAAGATCTCTAAGATTCGATGGTCACAGACCAAGGCGGGCTATAAAGAGGTCTTGGGATCGATTACTAGTAGAAGAGAAATCGTTAATTATTAGTCCATGTCGATTTTGGATCTGTATGTTCCTTTTCTAAATAAGGTAAAAGCAAAATAATGCAAATATATTATAACAAAAAAAATGACATGTTGATTTATGTTTTGATACTCTTCATAGGTATACATAATCTGGATCTTCTATAAACATATCTGTCTGAATATGATGGTAGGTGAGATAATCATTAATGTAACCAGTAAAAACAAATGAACGGGAACTTTTAATGAGAACAACTTCTTACAGTCAGAGGTGGTGTTTCAGTTAATTAAAATTCACCACGTATCAGCATTATGCAAGTCATTAAAACAGTAGTGGCGTAAAATGCGCACTTTATATCTATAGTACAATATTAAAGATCTTGCCAGTACATTCAAGTGTTAAATTCCTTAAGAGAATTCTAGTAAAAAAGGAACCCTCGTCTTAAAGTAACCAACGAAGACAAACCAGAACCATTGAAACGCTTACGTCTATCATAACAGCTTATAATTGCTAGTTGGAGCGGCTTAAACTGTCAACATTAATAAATTTTTCATCTTGTTTAATTGCACCCTTTTTGTAACACGGCAACACCTTGCTGTTTCATTGTTTATCTAAAGGTGTGTTCACGTACCTTAATCAATCCGACCAAATTTAATATAAAAGCATTTATATTTTTATATCGCTTGCCGTGTTAGTTAGTTAGTGTTTAATATTATCTAATATATAAAATTCTCGTGTCACAGTTTTCGTTGCCATACTCCTCCGAAACGGCTCGACCGATTCTAATGAAATTTTGTGTGCATATCGGGTAGGTTTGAGAATCGGCCAACAATAAAGGTGGCCCACCCCGAACATTTGAACGCGGTACGGAGTTCGCGGGGTCAGCTAGTTTGATGTAAAAAAATATATTGGATGTAATCAACATATCTACTTAAAAAATCATTACATTTTGGAATAACCCTAAATATCCAGATGTAATCGATTGATCAATTACAAACAGTTGTTTAGAATAGCTGAAACAGTTTTTAAAGTATTATTTAAATTAAAAATAGCTTTTTAAACAAACCTTTCTTAATTTTTTCAGTTCTTTACATTTATATTGTCTCATCGCAAAGCGTAAAGTGTAAACGTATTTTTAAGTTGCAACTTGTAATCTCACTTACTCTCAAAACATCGCTTTCAAAGACGCGTTCGTCGCATTTTTATGTTCAAGTAACGCAAACATATGCTAAACATTAAGTTGAAAACTTCCACAGCCATAAAGCGAAGTGGCTCACAACGGGCCCTCTCGAGACCACATTATCGAAAATCGACCTACAAACTATCACGAGATGATAACGCTGCCCCGAGTTCTTTAGTTGACCTCGGGACCATTTTACGAGAGGTGGCGTTTTCGTGCACGTGCATGCGATGTTTATGTGGCCTTGGTGATGAATTTACATAATAATTTGAAGAGGATTCAATGTTTCTTTACTTAAATTGTAGGCAAACTGCAAGGCAGCAGCAGCAGCGATGTGGTTCACAAAGGGCCCACTGAAGACACTCGACCTACAATGCAAACACGATATGATAGCTCTGGCTCGCGTTCGGCAGATGACCTAGGAAGCTACTCATGAAAAGTGGTGTTTTAGTTAATGTCTAAGTTTAGTGTGGCCTTACGGCGTGTGGATTATGTAACTATTTATCACCACTTCATCTATTTCTGCCGTAAAGTAATTATTTTGTATTTTGATAATAAAACATCATAATGCTTGCCACGCTTACAAAGTCGAGTCAAGTCGATCTCTTCAGATCGAGTGCCCATGGATTGTGGCGATTCGTTTAATCAACGTAACCTGGTGAAGAACATTGCGTTACTATGCCTATAGCATATAATTTAAACAAAATTAACGTCGCCATCTCTTATACCTTAGGTGATAAAGTGTAATAGAATAGAACCACCGAAGCACTATTATTTCTTAAAGTGCATGTAAACAATACGAGTATGTGCGTTATGTAACACGCTTACGGTACGCTTGCATCGATGATAACTTTGATGATAACCCTTGCACCATTGGCACTATTATTTGTATGATTAATAATCACTATCCTACTCGTACTAACGTAATGTAGAGTCTAATTTATGGTTAGTGGCAATGATAGTGGTAATAGAATATTGCATATTGTTTAAACTTTAAGGCTTTTCGTCGAAATAATCTTTAGCAGTTGTAATTAAAATAGATTAAAAACACTTCTAAGAGTTCTAAGAGCTCTAAGATTCGATGGTCACAGACCAAGGCGGGCTATAAAGAGGTCTTGGGATCGATTACTAGTAGAAGAGAAATCGTTAATTATTAGTCCATGTCGATTTAGGATCTGTATGTTCCTGTTCTAAATAAGGTAAAAGCAAAGTAATGCAAAGCTATTATAACAAAAAGAAAGAAAAATTTGACATGTTGATTTATGTTTTGATACTCTTCATATGCATAATCTGGATCTTCTATAAACATATCTGTCTGAATATGATGGTAGGTGAGATAATCATTAATGTAACCAGTAAAAAGAAATGAACAGGAACTTTTAATGAGAACAACTTCTTACAGTCAGAGGTGGTGTTTCAGTAAATTAAAATTCACCACGTATCAGCATTATGCAAGTCATTAAAACAGTAGTGGCGTAAAATGCGCACTTTATATCTATAGTACAATATTAAAGATCTTGCCAGTACATTCAAGTGTTAAATTCCTTAAGAGAATTCTAGTAAAAAAGGAACCCTCGTCTTAAAGTAACCAACGAAGACAAACCAGAACCATTGAAACGCTTACGTCTATCATAACAGCTTATAATTGCTAGTTGGAGCGGCTTAAACTGTCAACATTAATAAATTTTTCATCTTGTTTAATTGCACCCTTTTTGTAACACGGCAACACCTTGCTGTTTCATTGTTTATCTAAAGGTGTGTTCACATACCTTAAACAATCCGACCGATTTTAATATAAAAGCATTCATATATTTATATCACTTGCCGTGTTAGTTAGTTAGTGTTTAATATAATTTGATGTGAAAAAATATATTGGATGTAATCAACAGTCGCCTAATGTGATTTTTTTACGGCAACCCCAACTTACCACCGTATCACAATTGTTTCAAAGCACAAAGAAATGGGTGCAGCGGTGACACTTCTTCGGTTTAGTTCTGCGAGCTGTACCCCATACTAAGTATACTCATTTTACCTGCATTTTTTAGGCGCACAGGCACTTATCTAGGCGACAAATAAATTATTGTTCACTTAACCCGTCACCATCAGGGACACAAATTAAAAGCGTATTAAAAATCAGTCCTCGAATATTTGCAGTTGATACAAATAAATGGCGTTCGTAATTATAAAAGGCATAGAATGACGACACAATCTCCACAAACGATCTAATACACCACGCCTACGCCTCGGGTTGTTTACCATGCCATTAGGGGTATTCTGAAAAATTATTTACTTAAATTGGCGGATTCTACCAAGCTAGAGTAAGTTTTTACTCAAGAATAAACTACGAGTTACTCTCGAGTATGCTGATTTTACATTCTACCAACTCATAATCTGAGAATAAGGTACTATACGCGAGTAAATATTTATACGGCCGATTTTGGCAGTATAAAGATTTAATCTGAGAGTAAAGTCAATGTCACTTCAAATCTTCTTTGGTTTGCAGTCGTTTTTAGTTATATTTTCTTTTACTAAAAATTTATTAACACCGCGCTACGATGGAACGTTTAAGAAATATGATCGAAGAGTCAGACAGTGAAGACGAATATGTGCCGAGAC
Organism: Pyrgus malvae; assembly: GCA_911387765.1. Taxonomy (NCBI): domain Eukaryota; kingdom Metazoa; phylum Arthropoda; class Insecta; order Lepidoptera; family Hesperiidae; genus Pyrgus; species Pyrgus malvae. Next base: position 24,840,885 of record OU426953.1, read on the forward strand.
TTTCAAGGTGGATCAGGCAAACCAGGTCCACTAACAATATTTTTTCTGAAGCAAGCCAATTCGGGCTGCGTTTTCTTTTCAGACCCTTCATTTGAATTTTTATAATCGCAAATACAAATCACAAATTACCTATTAAAAATAACATAAACCTTCACGGACTCACAAAAACGAGAAACAAACAAAACTTAGAATAGTAAAGCTGTCAACGAGTGGCATTTCACTTTATTATCCTACAAAATTAAGTTGTTGTCGTATTTCGGGTTAAGTTAAAGGAAACAATATAGTACGCAATTTGTCGGCTTATAAATTCGTTCATACATTCGTTCATGAATCACTATTGAACATAGAATAACAAAACCGAGAGTATTTTACTCTTCGAGTAGTTGGTAAAACGTGAACGAAGTTATCCGTGAGTATTTTCAAGGAGTAAACTTATTCTCATGATAGTTATACTGGAGTAAGTTCGAGATTGGTCGAATCCGCCCTAAAAGTTAGAATGGCTTGAATCTGAGATGTCACTCGGAAGGCTAAGTAAGACATAATATAGAGAAAGTATACCTACGTAGGTCTTCACTAATAGGTCTTTAAAGATATAGAAAATACGAAACAGCATCTGCGACAGGAGTGGAACGCGAGCGGTCAACACAGCACTGTAGTCTTGTGTAGTACGCGTACTAAGTACTATTAGGTTATGTTACCCAGCACTGTACTACAAGTAACGTTACCAAATAGAAATCCTTAATCGGACATTTCGGACAGTCGTACACTAAAGCGCGTCTCACTTTAACATGCATGTTAGTGCAAATGTCCGACTGTCCGCGTAAGAAATCCCGAACCGAACAAATGCACACCGCGCCGGTGCTCATGCGCGGTAGGTACTGATTGTTGATGTTGCTATGTCACAGTCAACTTTGCTGCGCGTGAATAAATTGTTTGTAAATCTGTAATCCATATAAGTTGTATTTTAATAATATATCAACAGTTCATTGTTTCTGGCGATTATATTGAAATAAGGATTGTTGGTTTTATATTACGTTGTTTCAATATTTTATTATTGGTACTCTTATAAAATACGACTTTGTTTTATAAATATAAAATTATGTAAATAGATTTAATTTTCGAACTTATAGATAACTTAATATTATCTACAATTTTAATTATTAGTATTTAGGTAATCATACCTACTCATTTCAATAGTTAGAATGGTAGTCCTAAGTCTGTTAAAGTTTGAAGGAAAATCAAATTGGGTTCGACCGGTTATTACGCTGGACACTGTGTGATAACTGGATAACTGTACTATGAGTACTAAATGTACGAATAAGGTGTACTAGTACATTATCCCAAACGTACTAGTACAGTGCGAACTCGCAGACGTCCGATTAAGCACAAGACTACAGCACTGCTGTATGAACCCGGTTGGCAAATTTCAGGTGCGTTTTAGTGTTTGAGAGTTTAGGTAAAGTTATTATTCTTAATTTACGTTTGTTGATGATCGATACATAGTATGTCAGCGGTATGTTGGGTATTTTGAAGTATTCAAAAATAGACTGACTACTGGCTAAATGAACTTTTTACCACCTAGCATGTATTTTAGCACTTAAAATGCCTTTCTTTTACACTTTTAAAATGTTCGATTCGAACTAATTGGAATGGGAGCTGGTAGTTAGTGGGTGACAGGACTGACAGAAGATATTTACCCTATAAATGTCAAGAAAATTAAGTCGGACGTCGACTTTACATACTAAGTTTATGGACGGGACAAACTAATTTACTTGTCACTTGATGAGCAGTTTTATCGCATCTTGGGTACCGGTCGAAAATAGGAGTAGTCCCCAGACATTAATTATAACGAAATGTAAACAACCCACTTTACACTTTAAAAAACATAAAAACTAGATTTTATGACGAAACTATGTAGTTTCTTTATATCCCATCGAGTGCAACGCACCATAACGAACCTGCCGTAAATCGAAAACTTAATAAGCAAGAGTAAACTTCGTATAGTCATAAAAGTTAAATCCGCATAAAATAAGGTAACGAAGTGGGTACATAAGTATAATAAAGATTCGATTCAGTAAAGCGACGGACAAAGCATCTCTATTTTTATGTTAGAATAAATGGTGAGACTATATTATTTTCCAACCTTTTTTACCTACGCCAATGCTTGGTACAGGTCTCTTCTCGAAAGTCAGCCTTTCAATATCATAAAAAAGCCTGCGATAAAAAAACTAGAAAATATTTTAACATACATTTAAAAAAAGAAGAAAAACAATGGACGCGCGCGGCGGACGGGTATCAGCAGACTTTTTTTTGCGTCTAAGTCTAATCTAAATGCAGTCGCTAAGTCGCCGATCGCAGATGTACCATTGTGTGCGCAGGCCCTATTTCGAGACATTACATCAGAAGCCATCTATTGGCGATCACAGACCCACCGCAACGTCAGGCTACCGTATTTAATGTCACCCTGTCGGCCCACGCATGACGTGCTCCATGAAAAGCATTTAGGACTTGTTCTATCGACTTTGTTGCCGATATTGCGATATGCCGTCAAGTGAGCCCACTTGTTTATTAACAAAGAACACCTACTTCGCCCGCGTGAATACCTAGGAATCGCACATTTTCAGACATCATAGAATAGTCGTCATCAAAATTCATTCAGAATTTATTGCATCAAAGGCTGTTAAATTAACAAAATTTTTGTAGGTACTAGGATTTTCTTCTGTGTTACTCATATCACACCATATTATTATGTTAATCAATGGGTACCGACACAGAATACATAATAGTACAGGTAGTACCGGTAAATGTTTGGAATTAGGTAGAAAGTCTGACAAGATCCGGAATAGAAGAGGAAATACATAGGTACATGTTTTAACAAATTTACTAAGGACATCTATCTTCAACAAATATCATTCACAGCGAAACAAAGCATTCTACATTTTACTGACCTCTCATTTGTTTACAATCAACAGGTAAACCAAAACTTTCATTACATTTGATTTCTACGAACGATAAATCAAAATGGATACGCGGAGCCGTCATTCACTATCCCACCGAGATTCGCACGCTCCCAATACAGGGTACGTAGGTAGATACATGCGAATCTACATGTCAGTGTATCTAGGTAAGTAAGTCGCAGCCATCTGGTTAAATCAGCCACTCAATAAAGAGGCTAGCCAGGTAATTTTATGTAACGTCCAACAAAATGGCTGAACGTCACTTAGCCGTTTTGTTAAATGGAATATAGGTGACTTTGTTATGTTTGGCTAAGGTGACCATCCGTGTGCTCAGATCATGCGCATTTTAAATTATTACTTGACATAAAAAGAAACTAATTACTTAATATTCGATTTATTTAACTGAGCAATCTGGTTTAATAATAACTTAATTTGGATAAAAATTAATTTCTAATCTTTTATACTATGTACACTTGAAAACTTGTAGTCGGTGGAGTAATACTAGGCAGTGGCACGTCCAAATTATCACACTTTCTTTTATCAATAATCATACTTAAAAATTAAGAAACCCAAAAACATTGCTTGGTTTACGAACTAACAGACGCCATACTTGTTTTGGTGACTACCAGCGCCGCAGTAAAAATAAAATAAACTAGATAAATTTAAATCACCTGCTTAATTTTTCGTCTTCTCCAAAAGGCTAGCTTACAATTAGCAGACTAGTTGAACGTTAAGTGGTGCTATATCAATCAAGCATCGGCCTAGGCATTCAAAAGAATGAAAGTGTTTAATTACCGGGCTAGATTTTCAATTTAGTGGCTGATTTAACCTATTGGCTGCGACATGTACATAACAAAAGTGGACACTAACCACGCAGATATAGAGCCGCTAAAAACGCCGCATTCGAACAAGTCGAGTGGCGCTCGCAGCTCACCGGTACGTCTTCGCAATCACTGACCTACCGCAACGTGCTACTATTGGCCGAATGCGTCATCCGACGTAGGCAGAGCTCGAGATAAATGCACTAGAGAACACGTGAAACGTACCTACAGACGTCGCTACATTTAATTGTGAGGTCACTCAACCGAGCAGCCAGCACTGTTCGGCGTATTATTATCATTAGATTTCATGACCAATCGATGTTTGTACTTACGGTTGTTGATAATCCATTGAGCGTTATAGGCAAAGTTCAGACTTAGACACTTGTCAACGCGGTCTGCGAGCGTACGGCATCGGTTGCGTAGATTTTTAGTACTACTACTAAAAATCTACGCAACCGATGTGATTTGCTCCAAAGTCCGTCAGGATTCAAGTCTAGTCTACACGTCGTGTGGACCCATTTAATCTATAAAACAGTAGTTTAATCACTAAATATTGATTCAATAAAACATTCTTAAAACTATAAATGGATCCTGCTAAGACAGTGACATCACCAAAAGGTCGTGCAACCTTTTGACTATTGTGAGCAACGATAATTATTGTTATAAGCATAAAGCATCAATTAAAGACAACAAGGACTTAAACTCCAAGCACATCAAAATATCCTTGCTTCAAAGTACAGAAATTCTACTGTACACAGCTAAGAAAAATAATGAGTTAAAAACGAATAAGTAAGTAGTCACTACAACTTTTTACCCCTAATGTCACTGGATATCATCAATCAGTCGACAACAACGTCGTCCACGGTCGCGCTAATTAAACTATCTCTGTGCCGACGACACCTCCATTTGCCTGCGATCTGTGATTACCGCTGATCACACACCCATGATAGATCGGCCAAAGGACTAGGTGCGTGTAGAGCGTAGATTGCGTATGAAACCACATAAACATGGAAGATCCGGTTAAGCCAGCAGGCTTTTACATGTTAAGTACTGACACTTCTCTAGAATTTGTCTTGTCGGTCGCAATCACATAGTCGTATCGAACGAAAGTATAACAACTCATTTCATTCGCTTCGACAAAGTCGCGGTTTTAGCGAGAGAAAAGTATCTCGTACCACGAAAAGTTCGTGAAGCGATTGAGATAAGTCGTCGTCCAAACTTCAACCGTGATAGTGGTTGGACTGTTCCCCCTTCCTGGAGACCAATTCTTAATACTACGTCGCATAGTTGTGCAACCTGGAGAGTGACACGGTCAGTATAGTATGCGCACCACCGAACCTGTGCGCGAGTGCCGATGATGACGACACGCAAGAAATTAAGAAGACTGCTGCGTCTGAGAACAGCCTAAGCGTTCCCTCCACCACGAGCGCTAGCGGCCGCACCAGCCGCGCCGCTCGAGCCGCAGCGCGCAGTCTCCGCCGCGATGTCACCGCGACCGGCGGGAGCTCCTGAAGAAGGTCCTCGGTCAGGACCGAAACATGTCGGCAAATCCGATATAATTTACGTGAGTACAGTCGTATAAAATATAACTACAAAGTATAACAACACCAAAGTTGCCCAAATAAATACATGTAAGGAGAAATGAATTGTCATTTTGATCAGGTATAAAATTTAATCTAATCAGGGAACAAAATACTCGTATGTTACTGCACTTGCACTTCGGTTGAGTCGTTTTTTGTCATCTATCTATCAACCTTTTGAAGTCATCTGCTAGACATAGGCCTCCCCTAATGTTCGCCACTCCTTCCGGTCCTGAGGTCCCTCTGAATCCCGCGTTTTCCCATTGTCTTCTTCAGGTCGTCAGTCCGCCTGGTTGGAGGGCGGCCTGTGCTCCTTTTGCTGAGACGTGGTCGCCATTCAAGGGCCTTTCTTCCCCATCGGTTGTCAGTCCTACTAACTATATGTATGGTCTGCCCATTGCTATTTCAGCTTGCAATTTTGAGAGCTATATCGGTATTCGGTAACCTTCATTAAAAGACCATGACTCAGCGCCGTACGTCATTACTGGCAACACACACTGCGCGAAAAGTTTCGACTTCAGGCACTGATGTATACTGGACGAGAAGACACTTTGTAATTTCCCAAACGCTGCCCAACCGAGCTGGATTATATGAGTTATCTCTCTCTCTCTCGAAGTTAGACTTACCCATACGGATCGCTTGCCCCAGGTTGATACACTACGACAAGTTCGAGGGTAGCGCCATCAACAACAACCAGTATGAGTATGACATGAGAGACATGATCTTCGTCTCATCCATGTTCATCTTAAGACCCATCCGTTGTGGGACGCTATGGAGGTCCCCTAGCATAGTGCTGAGTTCTGCCAGGGACTCCGCCAGGATAAGGATTTTGTTTTTTGTGCGGAACAGTAATTGAAAATATTTACAGGACATGACCCATTGATTTTTAATATAAATCTAGGAATATGTATTCGCTAGTCACCGTCTTTCTTTCATCGTATAGATATTTTATGACAAAATATCGCTTGTTATAACAATTTGTTATAAAATAAGTGTCACGTTTCAACAGCTGATTTAGATAAAGCAATGACGTTGCCGATAGATGTAAAAATACCAAAATCCCGATATCACTATAAGCATGTGAAAAATTAATTAAGCGGCGTAGCAGTACCGTATCGTAATCAACTTCACTTACGATACGATGCTTTGTCATTTCGCGACATCACAATTTAATAATTGGGAAACAGGCGTTATTTATTACTATTCCATTAACCATTCAATATTTATTTGTTGAGCAAGGAATTGTATTTGTACTGGATATAGTAATTAAAATTATGTTTGTATAGTAACCTATAAAATATCACTGTTTACAAAATGCAAATACTTGGTACTTATGTAGAATAAAATGAGCCCTTTTATTCTAGTACCATATACGTAAAAGCATATCGTTCACAGACTATTGATGGAAAATTTACAAAATTCGAGAGTGAGATTTCAAAGTGCAAATACAGTCCGCTGGAAATTTTTCTGCTGTAGTAGCATTCTACGGGTGCCTACTTACATAATAGTCCTCTAAGAGCACAAAAACAAAACCTCGTAAAAGTGATACGCGTTGAACACGACACCGATTTCCTGGCGGGTCGCACCAGCGCTTCATTGTGTACCGATTTGCATAATTGAATAATATTATGCATTCGCGTTCCCCTCCCATCAACTATCGCGACGGTATCAAAGTCTTTTTCTTTTTCGGGGTCTAATTGCGATGTGTCAAAGTGTGAACGCCGCTGGTAACTGTTATAAAGGTTAAGGTTTAGCATGGTACGAAAAAACCAATTAATTCTTTTATTAGGTACATATTTATCTTCCATGCTTTGGGGAATAGAATTGCCGTATTTTGGACTTTAATTTTTCTTTTGTATGTAAAGAAAATACTTTAAAAAGCAGTAGGGATGCCTGATAAAGGGATAATATATAACGCTTCAGACATCCAGACCGAGAACAAAAATTGAAACTGATCATTCATTTTTCTGCTTCGCCGGAATCAAATCCGGGACCCATCTATTGGCGTAACGGCATGGAAACCATTGCGCCACATGGGTCATCATATAATACCTTGAAGGATATTATTTTCCAAGACATCTCATAGAATCCCTTTCACTCCTGGCTTGGTGAACATCTGAGGTGAACATCGAATTCATCCTTAATTGTAGACACGACGATTAGAATTACATACATATATGTATTAATCTGTATGATGCTTGACTATAAGTTGTATAGTTTTGAAGTCTACGTCGTAGTATAAAGAGACCTCCCGCCTTTATACGAAGTCACCTAAAAACATTGTTGCTATATAAATTCCCCTATATAAGTTTAAAGCTTAAAGGTGTCAAGTAAGCGCAACAGCCAACAATAGAAGCCATTTTCGATAACCACAGAACTTATTGCCTATATTTTTGACGACTCTAATAAGTTAAAGCTTAGTTTTGAACTGTTTGAGCTCTAGTTGCCCTAAAAGCTACCGACTAGACTCAACGCAACTCGTCCTAGATTCGTCGTCGTGTTCAACAGTTCGCAACTGGGTCAATCGAGACATCCTTTTCCACACATCCTACTTAATATCACTAGTTTAAGTGTTGGTGCCGAGATGAACAGTACAATGTTTTACAAACGAGCTAGTAACCAAGCCACGCGTGGTGTTAGGATGTTAATCTGGGCTAAAGGTGCAAGGCTTCTTTTCAAGACTGTCTTATGTGTAAGTACTCGTAAGCGCCGCCTGAAACGAACACCTCTCGTTTCGGCAAGATTCAGTTCCACCCTTGATTACTTCTTCATCCGGATTTAATTTTAATCATTCCGTATTTTATGTAGAAGAGGGAGCAAAAGGCCGTCGGTAAGCATTTCCAACGCGCAAAGCGAAAATCTCTACATAATCGCTCTGACAGTTCAATCTCAACCTGTTTCCTTACTAGCCGCAAAAAGGGAACAGGAATGACGGGAATTAATGTTCGCTCGAGAACTTCAAAATTAATCCCCTTGAGGTGGACGGCCGCATTGAGAGCGCGAAGAGTAAACATTTATCGCGGAGGCTCGTCGGTTCGCCACCCAGTTTCGGTTCGTGGAAAGATCGGGGTGCTACGCGGAAGCAGAGATGAGACGGGGAAAGCCGAGCGCTGCCGAGGAAAGCGAAACCACCCCGTTTTCCCCCTCGGCGGGGGCTGGGGTCTTTGTCCCCACGCGACCCAGTTAATGACCGCCCCCGCAGACGCGGCACATAGCCTCGATCCGATATAAATACGCCTACTACACTTGACCTCCAAAGTTTTTATTGGAAAGCACGTGCCGCTATCGAGATCGTACGCTGTAAACAATGCGACTCCGTTGCATAAGTGACGTGGTAATTGCATATAGTTTGTTCAACTTTACGACTGTCGCTATTTATAAACACGTACGTCATATCGTCGCTATGATCTAATACAATCGCGAGGCGTTACTACGCAAACCGTACGCTACGTTGTCGATATACGTGTGTGACGGCGTGTGGTGTGGATATTCGAGTCCCACGGTAATAATTCCGGCGCGTCGGGTGATATCCGGCTTGAACTTTGGCAGCCGATAAATCCTTCTCGTAAAGCTTTATCGGACGGTCCGAGGGAGGGGGCGAGAGGGCAAGAGGCGGGGAGAGCCCGGAGCAACAGGTCGCGAAACAACGTTTTAATTGTCGACTGATAAGCATCGACGTCACCGAAGCGCGACACCTACACGCCGAGTAAGGTACGATGACCGGTTCGACCCTAAATGAATTCACTCGGTTCATTCACTGTTTTATTTTATAATTACGTCCCTATTATATCAAAGCAAGCCATTGTTCGCACAAGGTTGTGTTTACGCAAGATCGTTTAAGAAGTTTCCGATGCGACACAAGTGGGGTACGACCGAGGGTAAGTAAATTGGTTCTATCGTGATCTACGGAGTCTGATTAAGTTTGTAACGAGCAAATAGACGTTCGGATTTTCAATAGCAGTTTAAACACCTCGAAAAGTGACTCAAGAACGGAGTTTGCCTCGAACTGTTGACCAAGTTGGGACCAGTTCTCGATGAGCTTTGGACGGCCCGCCGTTCTATGGGAGTAAAGACTCGGTGGGGATCTTTGGTAATAGTTAGGAAACTTAGGTGTAGTACGATTGCATAAAGCGTTGTTCGCAGGCCGCAAGGATATGAGGTAAATGTTTCAATATCCTTTGTTTCGCGGCGGTGCGCGGTGACGCCGAGTTTGGCAACAGACGACGCGAGTGGCGTCCGATATCAAAATAGTTTGGGTTCTTTGGACAGCAGTTGGTAAAACTAATTTTGTTGTGCTATAGTTAAGTCTAATCGGGCACGTTACTGTTACTACGTCTAGGATGTTTGTTTGGTCTGTTTGTGCTGATAGCGAGGCATTGTTATGTCTGGACTGTCTGGGGAAATTATGTTGTTAAATAGCAAATCTTGTTTTCCAATTAGAAGGGAACGTCGGCTATTGAATTATAAGAAATTGAATTATCAAACTGTGATCTATATACCTATGTTAGCTTTCAAAACTCAATTCCAAATGAAATAATTAAGCTAGGGAAACATTATCAAGTTCAAATATTACCATTCATAAAAACTTTACGCATGCCGTAACATAGTCAAGGAACAACATTATGCATGAACGCGTCATTAGAAGTCATTATTACTAAGAACGTAGGCAGAGTGGAAGACTAATACATTCCGTCAGGTGGTCACACATTTTTCTAATGTAAAAACGCCATGAATAATCTCGTTAGAAATACATTAATAGTCAATACTTCTAATGGCAGAGAGCAGGCAGCTTTTAGATGCAGCTGCTTCCGTATTGACTTTTTTTTATGGAAACAATGAAATAACACCTTTCAATATTGCAATCATACTATCGAAGTAACAAAATGACAACAATCCTAATTTAATAGCACAACACTTAGACATGTTACGTGCGTGATAATGTATACAATAAAATGTTTTTATGGATTAAAAAGTTACTACACTTGAGTAATTTTCACTATACGAAGAAGTGATAATAAGCAATATCGAACATCTTATTTATTTGTTTTAGTAGATAACGAAATCTGCGCTTCATAAATTGCTGAAAATGGTCGCATACGAGAAGCACTTAAAGAGTTTTTGAAACTTGATACAAAATACAGAGAGGGCATAAATTTTTAAAATGTGGTCACTTCCAATCATAAGCTCTTCATATGAAGGTTGGGTGAAACTTCTCGCCCACATAAGAGTCGCTTTCCAAGTTTCGTTATAACTTTACACAAAGGCGAGCCAAAACTTGGAACACGATAAAGTTTAAGCACTTCAGTTAGTTGGAGATTTAAGTACCAGTCAATTTCTTAGTTTACTTTCGTCGGAATTCGTTGCATCTATTTTCAGAAGAAAGACTTCGGTAATAAATGTCTGATGAGAATTTAAGGCACCGGTTTGATTCAACGCGACAAAGCCTAATCAATTAAGCAGAATCGGGAAAAGAAGGCTTAGCAAAGCAATTACATTCTGATTGATGTGTGAGACAATTTTGAAGACAGATAACATTGAGCACGTAGTGGATGTTTCTACGCCTGCAATAAAATACTGAATCCAAATATTTTTTCTTAAGAAACAATGTTAGACATATTCTTGTCTTATACGGAAGTGTTTTATTAGAAAAACTTACAATTAAAGCTGACAGTGTATGTTATAAAAATCATACTCTCGTTATTCTCATAGATATACCTAGATTGTTATCTGTGTAATTTAACGATTGCAGCAAATACGGCTTGCATTAACGTTACAAGTATTTGTACTGCATTGTTGAGCTTATTTACACTGGCTTATTACAGTAATGTGCATAGGAAGGTTTATGTTCTTTGTTTCTTGTTGTTTAACTGCATCAAAGAGTTAGTACCAACTGTTATAACAGACGTGGAATTTTATTTATGGTTCATGCTTTACAAAAGATCCGGAGTAGAAGATTGTTATGAGTAACCGAAAGAAACTTATGAATGTTTGTATTTCAGAAATGTTTTTTCATCATTAGTGTTTACATAACCAAATTTTCTTGCCCTGTTACTAGTTTTCGGTTTATTATCGATCATAGTAATAATTTGATCCGCTTTTGGATAAAAATTTCCAATTGTACGAAGCTATTTTTTTCACGATTTAGTAATGTTTGTTTGTATTAGTTCCTTATCCTTTTATCAATTCATTAATAACACAATTTAATGCAATAATTACAAATTCGTAAATACGAGGTTTAAATCGTCAGGGAACCCTTAATATTCTATATCGTAATCAGAAAGATATGAGAAGGATTATAAAGGAAAGGGTCACACCGGTCACACTTCCTACGTGACTTTAAATCGGGAGCTTAGTAATCGGACCTCTGGTAACATACAGCTCATGGTGATTTTCGAACTTTACGGTTCCACTTGTTGACATCATACAAACAAAACCATGGGAATTATTACGGAAATGTATAACTTATTGTATATGGCAGGCTTAACGTCATCCGTAGGCTATAAATAACAATTTGGAGTGGCACTGCTTCGGAATTATGTGGTTGTAATATTTTAGAGTTAAGTGTTTCATTGTTTGTGTTACGATTTCAGTCAGTTAAGTTGTAAAAAGGTGGGTGCTGTTTAAAGCCTACTAAATTAGGTACTACTTCACTCTGTATATGACATGCTGTAAAAAGGTAACCATAACATTACTGTAAGTTTAAAGCTGCTTCAGAGCACCATTGCTTTTTTTGTATCAGGGGGAACCTTCAAATGGTACTCGGCACCTTAGGAGACGATACCGGGTTATGTGGGATTTGTACCGCACTAAAACCCCTCGGTGGCCTGCCTCAGCGCTTGGGGAGGACTCCGGGATTTCCAGTGGAACGCACCGGTGTCCTTCACGCGCGGCGCCCCATAACGGGCCCATCCTCTGGAGAGCAGATGTGCTCTCCTGCACCTTCCAAAGCTTACGGCGGCATGCGGCCACGCACACACCGCCGTCCTTCCCGGAGCTGCTGGCTGGACGGATCGCCTTTTAGTCGCCTGTTACGATCAGGCAGGGGATACCGTAGCTGTAGGTATTCTTAATCCCGAAGCTAGACCAGAGCACCAATACCTACCTACTAATAAAAATAGTAGAGAGAGTACGAGAGAGGAAGGGGCTTAGTTGGTTCTACGAAGTTAGGTTAAATTCATAACTTTTTTAGTTTGAGGATATAAGTACCTACCTATTACTTAATCTGTATTATATTACTGATAATACAAAATAAATTTTCATTGTCTAATTTTTATTTTTATAAATAAACCGAACACAAAGGCACACGGGCAACCACAGGGGAGCCACCCGAGCATTGCCGGCATTGAAGGAGAGCTTTTTTACAGCTTTCTTGAAGAACCGCATGTCATAGTCCACTGGAAATGCCTCAGCTGGAAGGTTGTCCCATAGTGTCTCTTTCTTCACTTAAGAGAATCGATACTGATTTATACATACATATTTAATGTTTTAGTGATTGCAGTTATGCAGTGATAAAACCTTTTAGACACGGCAACTTATTTTTGGATTATACTTTCGTTTCTTCTTATTTTTGTCCAAAAGATTCATACACCATTAGGTACCGGATACACAGTCCACAAATAATTTACAACACAAAGGCTCGCATAAAACGCATCTCATTACAATATCAAGCGCTTCATAAACACTGAGCTTCGTTGCTTTGCATTCGAATTAACATAATATTACTTCAACTTTGACATCAGACCACTTAGCGATAGCTTCGAGAATGATTTATCTTTGCTCTTAGAGGGACAAATCAAGTGCAAATGAATTGATAATGGAAACGATGGATTATTCAAAACACTGTATACACTGTATAGCAAATCCAAATGCCTAATATCCCATAAGAGATACTAATGTTAAATGTATAGACCTTGGAAATACTTTCAAATGACAGTAGGTTATAATATAATACTGTAGCTTCGGGATTAAGAATAGAGCTACGGTATCCCCTGCCTGATCGTAAGAGGCGACTAAAAGGGGGCTTCCGGGGATGCGGACGGTGAGAAAAAAAAGGATACTTACTTATCATTCAACTTTCGCAAGATAATTCTCATCTCTATCAGAACTTTGGCCTACCTTCTACTTGAATGACCCTTTGAAAACAAATAATAGCCTAAAGAAATTTTCACTTCAATAAATACCTACTACAAAAAAAAAATACCTGCTTCTTACAAAGCAAACTTCTCAACATATAATATTTAATATATTTAACAAACTAATATGTTAAGTGACACACGAGCTAGCAAACGCGAATAAGACAAAGCTCAATCGTGCGACCTACATACGGGTACTATTCAGTACTATAATAATAATACACTATACCAAGAGAACGTACGCTCAGATCGTAAACCATGTTATCAGCATAATCAAGCTACCTACAGATCTAGACTTGAACAGTTAGATATCGCAGCTACTATCGTATTTAATTAAACCAACTTTAACACTGACAATAGATTCCTAGCCGATAAGCGCTATACGAAGTCATAGCTGCATTTTCAGATTTTAATTTATTGAAAAATGAATAAAATATAAAGAGAAAATGTCCTCTATTTTTCTTCTGAGTTCCAGAACCCTAAATAGTTTCATTATTTGCTACATGTTTCAGTGAAACAGGAGCTTTAATTAACTTACCCAATCGCCGACAGTTTACCAAGTAAGCATAAAATAAACAATAAATTTGGCCGACGAATGATTTAATGGGCAATTTCTAACGCTGAGAAAGCCATGTTTCACTGCGATACATATCTTACTATAGTAATGGATAAGATTTATAAGCAGCTGAACAGGTGTTGATTAAGTAATTGGTAAAATGTGTAATTCAATAAGAACTACTAAACGCCCATGGATATACTCGTTATTTGAGGTAGCATGTTTTAATTCGTATAAATAAAACATTACCACGGCCGAGAATTTAATGCTAAAGTCACAAGATACAATTCTTGGATAATGTTTAATATTCTGTTTTCATTTACACCGATTTGTAGAAAGCAAAGAGAACTTCAAAATCTTATACAAAGGGTTTCATTATTTCCTCGAAGATAGTCCACAACTGGACCCACTTATTCTTTGTACCTGAAACAACGAGAAAAAGAAACGTTTAGAAATGCAATGATAATAAAAGTGCAATAAAATGTGCAATATGTCTACAGCTGCATTACACAGCCAGATTTACGATTATAACGTACGATTGCATGACTTATGGCTGTGCTGTAGGTGCGCCCGTTGGTGGCAGACAGTGAGATGGCTAATAACAATAAATACGGCAATAAAAGCCATCGCGTGGGAGTCTGTACCGAGCCTTATAGTCCCGCCGACTTAGGATCTGAATCCACTGATGAGATTACAAATAACATAATACGTCTTGTAAATACTGCCTCGTCACTGCTTCTCAATCTAATAAGTTAACACCGCGAATTATTTCTAATATGTTGCCTTTTTGCTGCCAAATTAATGAACTGTATCCGACAAAATTTGGCACACTGTTAAAATAAAGAAGATTATAATACGCCAATACATAGGTACATGGATAAATATTTATTAGATTTAAATTGAGTCCTAACCACAATTATAAAACAGCCACCTTAGAGTACTGCGAGTTTAGTGTAGGCAATTTTATTACAAGCTGCAAGATCCAATAAACAAAAGTGTTAAGTCAAAAAGCTTTAGAATTTAATAGAGACTTTTTATTCCTTTTTTGACAAAATATGCTTATTTTGACTATTGATTAGTATTGATAGATATTTTGTTACTTTTGGACGTACATAGACCAGTTTTTTCTAAGAAATTCGAAAAAAAATTTGAAGTAAATTTTAGGCTTGAGACCAGATATTATCTGTGAATACTGGAAGAAGCAATCCGAATATAAGCGGATCAAGGCAATGTATCCCATATGTAAATCAGTCGGAAGTTGCATTAGTTTCAATACAACCAACGCACGCATTGTACGTTTGTGTGCCGTCACGCGACGATTGATCAATTGTGAGTAATCACGGTGTCGTATCGGCAAATAGGATCTATAGCTGCTTTTATAGTTCAATGAGAAGTTATGAATGAATTGCTTTGAACGCGATAAACGAAAGTCTCTTCATAATCTATCTCATACTTTCCGTCTCGCATCACATAATAAATTAAAATAATATTTACACTTTGTTCTTATACAATACCGATGTGTAACTCGTTTCTCTTCCATTCATCAGTTTTGAATGTTCACAACTAACCATAGGGCTCCAGCCAGTGTGCCCGATGATTTAAAATATCCCTTATTTTAGTTTAAATTTACTGTAATATACTAAAAAGGCTTAAATTTGATCTTACAAAGTTTGGATTTTTCGGTAAATTATAGTAAAAGGGTAGCAAAGACATATTAATAAATAGGCAGATTTTGTCTTTGTTGACGAAGTCACAACATCGCAATAAGCGCTATTCGTAAATATATATTATCGTGAGCTGAATCATTATTATGACCTAAATATAAAGTTAATAGATAACCACCGAACATTCGCATACAAGTACTTGTAATAATCCCGAACATTATGCAAAGCGAGACCTTGTGTCGGCTGTTCGAGACCGTTCTAAAGCGAACAGTCGTTGCATTGGAGCAGTTGCAGTTGCAACAGCGAGGCCTTGCATTCGCCGACCTAACACCGCCCGGGGACCAATGTACCTACCCCGCTTTCGCGCTGGCTAGCCCACTGACAATGAGGAAATACCGACATAGAATCATATTATTTTATCAGCTTCAAAGATAGAACGTGAATCTCATGATGAAAACTGCGTAACAGGGCACGATATACTTAATGCTCGTAATAAATACGAGTAAGTACATAATAATATTATGTTAACTGCAACGATTATACGGGTTGAAAATACGTTATATATCTTTATTTGCTCGGCGCCTATTATGTCTTTCAGTAGGGAATTTTCATCACATATGATACCCAAACTACTAAAGTCCTTATTAATATTATGAATGTAAATAAAAATACTATTATTTAGGCACTAACGGTCGCCCGCGACTTCGTCCGCGTGGACTTTAGTTTTTGATTTTTTCTATAATAAAAGTAGCCTAAGTTACTCCTTATTGAATCAGCTACCTGCCAGTGAAAATCCCGTCAAAATCGGTCCAGAGACAGACAGACAAAAATTATAAAAAATGTTATTTTGGTATTTATGCACCGCATATACATACATTCATATGGTAATTCATAGGTATATAAATTCATATGGTATCGTAAAAAGCAGTTATTTTATTATTACAAACAGACACTCCAATTTTATTTATTTGTAGATTTGAAAGCAGGTGAGCATGCAATGCAGGCCACGTGGTGTTAAGTGGTCGATGCAGCACATGGACATCTACACACAAGCTCAAATGTTATCTGAAGTCGTAAGCAGTTGCGATGCTACTCCGGAGACAGATAATCGTTTATGTGACTGTGTACGCTATTTATGGGTAGTCAACTAATGCGGACTGTCTGTTCGCAGTCCGTTTGTTTATAAACGTGAGTCTCGTGATGCAGACTGCGTAACCGGTAGTGACGCGATGACATGTTATCATCCGGCTGAGATAATATTTGCAATCTAAAGCGTAATACTAAATATAATGCGTATTTCTGTTAATGTTTTATAACTGAATTTCATTTCGGAACTCCATTGTTATAAATGTAGGTTAAAACTACTTTGGAACAATCGGCAATCAAATCATAACCAGATCGCCCACTCTGTACGCCCGTATCCGAAACTTAGTGAATTTTCGGGCCTAATTTTTGGATAAGACCGAAGAAATTATAGCAATATTATTCATTCTGTAGCATAATGTCATCAATGATAACGCTTATCTTATTAATTCGTGAAAAAAAAACGATCTGAGTACGCCAAAAAAGGATTCCGAAAATGTTAGAACTTAAGGACATCCGCGTACAGAGTGGGCTCACTGTTTTGGGATGAAACACGTGTCTGTGTGAAAGTATGTTGGTGTATATTTTTTTATCGTTGCATGTGAATGTTTCCTATGTGGAAGGGAGGAAGGTGCTATTACATGAAAAGAAACCTCATACATGAGATGTGCATAGGATGCTTTTTGTAGTAGACTCAATGCAGATTGTTCGCAGACTGTTTATAGCCGTGAATCTTATGATCATGACGAAGATGTCGTAATCGATGCGAAGGCGAGCGAAGCGATGTATTCATGCTTTTGTAATATAATGCTCGCAATCTCATCGAGATGAGATCCTACAAACATATTACATATTTATTATATTATAAATGTTCTCAATTATCATATTATGTGACGAAAAATCACTACTATACTACTACGAAATATCACTACAAAGATATAATAAGCGCTGAACAAATATGTATGAACAAATATGATCTATGAGGTATTTTCAACCCATTAACATTTTCGATATGTACTAAATTAACCAATATCTATACTTATAAAATGTATTTATAAAGAGGACAGATTTGTATTTTTGTGTGTATGTTTGTAATGAATAAACTCAAAAACTTCTGTTCCGATTTAAAAAAATCTTTCACCATTAGAAAGATACATTCACCCTGAGTAACAAAGGCTTTTTACCGCGGCAAAATTGTTCACTCCTACGTGAAAACGGGTAATAGGGCCAACGCGGTTGAAGCAACTGGCTAAACGCCTATGATCTTAATATAGCAATATATCGTCTTAGTCGTATTTCAAATGGATGAAAGAAAGTTAGAGATATAGCCTGGAATAGTACATAGACTATTTTTTATCCTACGGGTCCCATTAAACGGGTGCACGCGGGCGAAGCCGCTGGCGGAAGGCTAGCCAAAGATATATTTGAGAACAGCGGCCGCCCGCGACTTCGTCCGCGTGGACTTTAATTTTAGAATTTTTCTATAATAAAAGTGGCCTAAGTTACTCCTAATTACATCAGCTATCTGCCAGTGAAAGCCACGTCAAAATCGGTTCAGCCGTTTCAGAGATTGGCCGGAACAAACAGACTCACAGACAGACTGACAGACAGACCGACAGACAGGCAGATAGACAAACATTGTAAAAAATGTTATTTTGGTACATGTACCGTATTTACATTTATTTACATGGATGTAGTAAAAAGCGGTTATTTTACAAATATTACAAACAGACACTCCAATTTTATTTATTTGTATCGATAATACGCACTTTACATAAATAAACAATAAATTGTAAGCTACAGTAGAGACGATCAATTTTTAATCCTAATATGCCTATCTGTGCGACGATGAAAATTCGTGATTTATTAGCATTTTATTCAAAACGATATGACACGAATGGTAAGGTTTGATTTAGGTCATATCTTTCTATGGTCACGATATAAAGTCAACTGCTTCATGTCTTGGTCTACTCTGCATAAATATACATAATACATCCACTTTGAGATAGACTTAAACAGACTTAAAGAAACGGTAGACAAAGACAGATAATAACGTGAATAATGAACTTGTAACCGTCGTGTAGTCCAAGTTCACAATTAATATAGAGTAATAAATATCATGCAAATGAAACTAATACGAAACAACAACTAATAATTGCAATTAATACTTTCCGATTAATGATACCCATTGCAATAATAATTATTATGTTAGTAGCGTGCTCCGTGAATTTTTAACGAGATATTAAATAGAATGCACCTTGCATTATGCACTATATTAATTGACTATTTATTGATGTTAAATAATATTTAGACTAGTATGGTAGTGGAATTTTAAACCAGATATGAACTTTATTATAGGACTAGCTATGCCATAAGGTCTTGCGCTTGAATCGAAGGAAATTGTGTTTATTATTCGGATGAGAACTTTTATGATAAAAGCGCCATCTACGATTTTATTGAGTGACAACTATATTTATTTATTTATTTATTTAGATAAGGCATACCAACTATTACCAACTATTATATTCCATATAACTTAATTTTATTAGCCGACCGAAATGTTTTTCGAGAGTCTGTACATATATGTATGATTATTTGGCACGCCCTGCGACCTGAATGGCTTGACGGGTTTTAGCTTGAGAGATGTCGTTAGATTCGTATTTGTACTGTGAATGTGACACTGGGTATATCAAAATAAAAAAAAATGATAATTTAATAAATTAAAAAACCCAACTGCGTTTATGTGTAATTTGGAAATGTAAAAACCCTAAAACAAGAAAGTCGTCATAACCGATTGCACTTTACTTAAATATCTACTAATAGGGGTAGGGTAATTATAGAACAGGAGCTCATTGTATATTTAACAATATTTTCAAATACAAGAAAAATTGTAGCAGGTATAATAGAATAGGACTGAGCTCTATTCTATAATTATTATTTACCTTCTCCTAATAGTCGATTTTTAAGTTAAGGGCAATTGGGTATGACGACTTTCTTGTTTTAGGGTTGTTACATTCCAAATAACACATAAACGCAGTCTGTTTTTTTTTTTTTGGATTTTTAAATTATTTCAATTGAATAACGTTATCTCATTTGCTAGTCTTCTCCAAATAGCTCAATAGGAAATCGAGAATCTTTTGTTTTTAATAGTGTTAAAACAACAGAAAATTTCGTTCGATTCTATCATTTGTTGTCTACTAACCTAACCCTTAGCAACGATAGGTAGATAATGATTATGCGACAAGGTATCTGTACACAACTAAAGCAGTGGGCAATATTATTGTTGTTGCAGTGTTAGCTTTCAATTCCGTCGTAGTTATTGGTTGCACTTAGTGTTGCCAGGCGTCCGGATAAAGCCGGACATAGATAGGCTTTTTGATTGCGTGTCCGGCCGAAATAAACGGTGTCCAGCTTGTCCGGCTTTGTCCAGCAAGCGCGGAGCGTGGCCGAACGCAGGCGAGTCGACTGTCGGTCGCTCCTACTTAATACTGATTTGGTACTCGATTTTATTTATTATTTCATTAGAATTTAACAAGATTTATGACAATCATCAAAAAAAGCTACATTTTATTTACATTTTTTTGTCGTGTCTATTAATATTGAGACACAAAATCCTCAATAATGTAGGGTGTCCGGCCTTTCTACCCAAATGTCTGGCCAAACTGGCTGGTCTGTCCGGCTATTAAGTTTGGCGACCTGGCAACCCTAGTTGCACTTGCTATAAAGAAAGATAGTATTAGCTGATATTATTGACCACACAGGGTTGGCTGTCTGCCAACTCACCTGTGTTATATTCATAGATTTGATATCCATATGGAAATTGTGTGTACAAGCCCGTATAAATCCGACTGTGACTGATTGTAAGGATAGGATTAGTTGGTAGGATAAGTGTAGAAAAGTACCACTGCAGTTATACTTGTCGTAAACTAAATCTGTTGAGTTTCGGTGTACAGGTGCCGATGACAGCACGCCAGTGTTGCTGGTGACCACTAGCCTCGGAAGAAGCAGCGCAATAGCATAGGACGAGACAAGACTCGAAAAGTTTGGATACGATGTCGAGGTTTAAATTGACAACAGCAACAACTTCTCTCTCTGATCTTCATGACTCTCTGTTACTTTGATTTTAAGAAGATCAATATATTTAGAATGCTTCTTTTCTGAATTATAGAGTTCATAGTACTGAAAAAGTTATAATTGAAATACAATCTAACTTTAATCTAACACTGAATTTCGTTTGAATTTCGCTATTTGTAAAGCGTACCTTATGTCAAACGAAATGACATAAGGTACATTATGTATTGATTACTCTTGACACCAGTGATTGTTCGGGACGCCATAAGCTTTGCTGTACACGGCATTTATTCAGCGTCGGCTCTTCTATGAATAAAATGGACAACAATACTGAATTCACATACAATGTTATGTTAATGGCGCAGCGAATGAAAAAAGTAATAGAAACATTAGAATGCGCGTATGTTATAAAACGAGATACATTTTTATTTACCTTCGTGACGAGTGAGATGTAACGAGTAACAAAAATAAACAAGAATAGTAAATAAATTGTAGTTAGTAACGAACGACAGTTAATAGTTTTCGGCTTTAACCTTTGGAAAAAAAAGTAGAAAAAGCAATAAACGGACAGAACGCTTTCGCTTCAAGCAATAATATAATTACTAAACCTGGGCCACAATAACTTTAACAACATAATAGATTCTAAATATCAACACACACAATAGAACGAGGGTACTGAAGCCAAAATATTTATTTTACAGCTCAACAGAATTCCGACAATAGACACGTTAAGACAAAGCTCTTTACAAAAACTTAGTCGTACGTAACAAAAGGACGTTTCGACGAAGCCGGGGACGTAAAGGGGGCGCTGTAAATCAATGTACGAGAATAATAAAAGGCGGTAGTCGCGGAATTACATTTAATGTAGAATGAACATCTGGCATAGCGTGTTAAATAACATTTAATGGTCAATTCACCGTAATTTGCAAGTTGTATCTTCCAGATTATAGATAACAAGGTGGTAAAAATAGCGTTAATATTTTATTTGTACCTTACATTTTAGTAATTAAAAAACGGTAAAAATAATTATATGAACTTAGAATAATTACAATTACATTATAGAAACCAAGTTCGCGCGCCCAAATTGAGGCATGTTGATTGGTGCCATTAATGGCACCAAACACCGGGCCTCTCCGTAAGACTTAAGGTTAAATTTTATCACAACACTTTTTAAAAACAAAAGAAGTCTAATAAAATAACTTTTCACAGTGTTTTCAATATGTATTTTGTAGTATTTTATAATTTGGCAAAAATAAAAAAAATAAAAATTGTCAGATGTGACAGCTGTAGGAATCTATTTAGTGCTTCAATTTTGACAGCGCGCTTGTATGAAGACACTCATTCTATACGTATTTATTCTAAGTATATGAAAATGATTGCATTGGAATCTGTAAACGACTAACTAATCATCACAAAAGGTAAAATGGTTATATTTGTCATACTATAAAAAGTTACAGGCAACCTAAACGAAACAATGTTTACATGATGTAGTAAATAAAATTGTCGCCCACGAAGAAAATGTTTACTGGCATTAAAATTATTTCTCTAAGTAAGTACTTCTAAAAACTGGTAAATTGTTGGGCCTTTCCAGCACGCTAGTTTCATTGTACGTAACATGCAGCTAAAACCTTGGGCCGTGCATAAAGTGCCCGTTTTAGTACCTACTGCCCGCTGCACCACGCTGCGAATGTGCGGATAACCTACATAATAATAACTGTTTCTCAGTACAGCCATTTTTAATGTTTCTCGCTGCATCAGTACAGTATTCTCATAAACAGCTTTGATCTTTAAAATCTTTTGAGTATAGGAAATGATTAATAAAGAAAAAAAAAAGAAAAATTCAAAATATCTAAACGCAAAATCTTTACCTTAAAATAGTAAATGGCTCCAAACACAGAAGTCTAAGCTGTAAAAGGGGATTTATAGCAAAATAAATCTCAAACGCTTAGCTTAACACTGATCGCCGTATACAATCTTCAATCCTTTTACGACCTAAGCATGCATCGGCAAGTACCAATAAGGTCTGAACCGTTGATAAATACGACACGAACAATGCGCTACGTCTAGTGGTAGACTTATCGTCAAGGCTTTCAATATTGCATCATAAACTCGAGTCTTTAACGATGACCCTTTGTTTCCGACAATACTACTGAGTTTCATGTGATAACTTCAGGTAAACGCGACCATATTATACGAAAAATATGAAAGAACTTCGATATAATATCATGCAGGTCTTAGAGCTGGACCTTGTGGTACTCCATATATAATAATTACAAACCAACGTGTTTATATGACGACGGCATTAACAGAAACATGTTTAGGTATTGGTAATGTAAATTATTTATAAGGTTCAACGATTCATTTAATACAACCTCACGTTTGTCCTGTCAAATGCAAAATTAAAATTACATTACCGACTAAACATGACGTCTACACATTTATTATATTGCACTGAAGAAAGCAACAAGTTATTGCATTGACCCCCTTTAATTTGTATTTTATACCAGTCACCTTTACAGCTAAGAGAGATAATTCGATATTGATGATTTAGCATTCCTGCGGCACAAATGCATAAGCCCTAAGTGAAAACATGCATTAAAAAAAAGCAATGAGAATTCTTTAAACAGTCGACGATTACCATAATTTTAGACAATAAATATAAATTTAGAATAAATTACTATGAGAATAAAAAGGAAATATTTTTAATGTACAACAACATACTTACATACATATTCTAAAACTATGTATGGAGTAAGTAGTTACAGGAACGTCATAAAAATCTAACAAATGCACTAACGAACAGAATCTGTGAGTTTTTGTGGTGGCCACATAGCTGCCATAAAGAAGACCGGCTTCACTTAACGACGACATCGCCTTAGCAACTCCCCTGATGTAACAAATACCTGTCGCATAAGTATCGAATATACTTCGTTCATCCAATTTCGAGAGGTCGCCGAAATTATTTGATCGAAAATTTCTGCTAATGGAATTCCTTAAAAAGCTTTCGTATCAGTGATTCAAAAGCACAATTGTTGTTCAAACTCTGTTGCAGCACAGAAATAAGTAGAACAGTTAAGTGGTCAACAATCATCCAGTATGATGCGTTTCCTGCTTGGCTGCCACTTATTTTGCGTCTAAGTACCACCATGGCATGCACCCGCTTGTTTATTCTTTTCGAGTTATTTTTCCAAGTGCGTGACTGGTCAAACATCACGTCAACGTCGGCTGTTAACCAGCTACACGTGTTAGAAAGACCTATTTAAATATGCATCATGTATTATATCGTTAAATCTTGTACCGTGTCTATAATATATTCACGTTAGCTTATAAGTAACTTCCAAGTGATAACTTACAACATACATGATCTTTTTATTTCTATACATGTTAGTACGAAAGCTTAATTTTTTACTGTTGTTTCCGTAGATACCAAAGAATGTAATGTAATGAGTTAATGCAAAATTTTGTGTAATAAATCACAGAACAAAGCAAACAGAACAGCACAGCTCTCACTAGTAGCTGGAGTAGCCTGCTCTAAATACAAACGCGAGTATTTCGAGGCACTTAATGGCACTTCATTATCTGAACACTGTGTAATGTCGCTGATAATTATGTAACTAACGCGGATAGCGGCGATAAATCAGGACAATTGGACCATTTAGCTATCGAGTCCGCTACCGTAGGTACTAGACGGCATATTGTTGAGATAAAACAGGTCCGAGTGGTAGGCGTTGTGAAGGGAACTGAACAGTAAACAAAACAAGGGTCAACGCCACAGGAACGCTACACTATAACGCTAGCTAAGAAACCACATACAGTGTATACTATACAGCAACTAGCAACCCTATTCTTGGTAAACACAAAAGAGCAGACAACGCAATAAATAGTTAATGAAGACTCTGTAATACCTGAATATAATAAAATTGAGCAAGTGATGGCGATATTGGCAAATAGCTATAAAAGGAAATTTAAATAATAAGGGAGCAAAATCTTAGGGAGTAAGCTATACTAATATGTATTATAATGAAAGAGTTTAGATTCCTTGGAAAGATGACTGTTGCTCAATCACGCAAGTAAGGATAAACGGATCGGCATGAATTTGGCACTGAGACAAATTATAGTCTGGAATACCACAAAATATACGGTGCGACATAGTTCGGCAATCTTGCTTTTCAGTCTGCTTTAATACGCACCAAAAAACTTTTTAATATAAGAATTTCTCTTTTTCAATAAAAGTTATGTAAAATTATTGCTCCTTAGTAGAGATACGACGTGAAAACTGAATAAAAAAACTTGCAATAAAACCACCTGATATGCATGGGAAAAGGCTGAAAGAATATTACTCTCATAAAATTTGGGAACAAATTATTGGGCGGATTTAATATGAAGAGACGGGCAGCTGATCGGCTTTTGGACTTACGGTAAGCTTGTGGCATATGTGACTTTTTATTTTGATCGCACAACGACCGACATTCGATGCTCAATTTTACGAATGTGAACGATTTTATGAGTAACTGCGAGGTGACGGTTACATTTTTTTTGCAACCAAATTTTATGTCCCACTGCTGGGCACAGGTCTCCTCTCACAAGTGAAAGGGATTTAGGCCATAGTCCACCACGCTGGCCAAGTGCGGGTTGGTGGACGTCATGCTTTCGAGAAATTATGAATTTCTCTCAGGCATGCACGGCGATGGAGAACATCGTAATCAATTAAATATTACGATATTTTCCATCACCGTGGAGCAGCGATAAATGCGCACATAACAACTTTCTTTATCAGAGGTGAGCGCCGAGGATTTGAACCCGGGATCGGTCGTTTTAAAGACCGCGGTTTTGACCACTCGGCTATCGCTGCGTGTACGGTTACATAATTGCCGAGAATGTATAAAAAAAGATTTTTTAAACGTACGAGTAAAACGTGCGGAAACATAATTTATTATTACAATTTTATTACATGGAAAATAATTTTTAAAATGCCATATTATTGCATTTGAAATCATTAAAAGTTAGGAAAAATATTGGGCGGGTAGCTGATCGGTTTTTGGAGTTACGGTAAGCTCTGCTGGTATACATATGTATGTATGTGACATTTTATTTTGATCGCACAATGACCGGCACTCGCTGCTCAATTTTATGAATGTGAACTTTAATTAAAAGTGAACGATTTTATGGTTAACTGCAAGTTACATAATAGGCATGATGACAGATTTTTAAAAACCTTTCCTTATTCTAGGTACCTACACGTCTACTAGTTTCGAAAAAAGTTTATTTCACCAATAAACTTAAGTTTTAACGTAAATTAATGTATTTTCTGCTATGTAATTTGAATTAAGCGCGAAAACGCTCGTATGTATCATAGCGTCGGCTTGCTCGTCAAACTTCAAGCAACACGATGACATTTACTGAGACGTAACGTCATTCCTTTTGATTGGCGTTTCAGATAACATGGCCGATTGCTGTATTTAATACTTTTATATTATTGAAAATCTTACTTTTATTTTATTGAAAATCTTATCAATCTTAATGTTTATATGAAAACGGGATCATATTTTAGAACTTTTTTAGCATATATTTTTCTGTAAAACCATTTATTCTCTGATTCTTTAATAGTGTCATCATGCCTATTGCCGAAGACATATAAAAAAGTTTTTTTAATCGTAGTATAAAGTGCAGAAACATAATTTATTAACAAATAATTAAATGAAAGCCATTACTTCGTTTAAAATCATTAAAAGTTAACGACATAGCCTACCGACTAATAGTGTTGTTTATAAACTCAATAAATTCTAAAAGAATCAGAAGATTTTAATAAATTAATATATCTTAATATCAATGAATAAAAACATGAATTAGCTTCTGACTCTTGTAGATATATTAATTATGATCACCATGTAAGCTAGATATATTAATTATGAACACCGTGTACGCCAAAATATTAAATACCTTGCCTGGCTTGTTTTATTTGTAATGTAACTGTTGATATAGTCATATGGTAGCTTTAAACAAAGTTAATATTACATTATTACATGAAAATGACACGAAGAAAAAGCAATAACCTGTTTTCCAGTATTTTAAGTAAGACTGTCTAAATTATTTCGTCATCAAACATCAGCAATCAGCAATGAGAAAGATAAATGTTTTGTGAGTTTGATTCGTGTGTACGGTACACAAAAAAATCTAGTTCTTTAGTTAATATTTGACAGCGTGTGAAGAATACAACTATGTATTCTTCACATTACTAGAGCACGTTAATAGAGTATCATATATTCTGAAAATGTATACGTCCATCATGATCGCTTTTTAAACCTCTCAAATCCATAAATTTACAAGTCATTCAGCACTCGGAACCAACTATTAGATTACTCACTATGAGCATCGAGTAGTATTTCCGTCCGATGTGAGTGGTGGTGAGAACTGAGAACTAAATACCTACGGAGTCCGCGTTATAGCCGTTCCCTGACCTCTTTAAACGATCCTAGAGGGGCGCGCGCAGCTTGCATCTGACGAGCCACTATGCGACTGTGACGAGCAAATATGCATCAACCAATGACCAATAAATTTACGACTTAAGCTATATTTTGATATTTTTCAAAACGTCCTAAATACATTTTCAATTATATGTACGGTCAAATGGAAATCATCGATATCTTCTTCAAGACTAACGTTCAGCAGTTGAAGTGAACTACTTCAATAATTTCTGGTTGGACTAAAGGAATCATTAGTTCCGTCACCTCTGCGCGAATTTATAGAAACCCAACTTGAGAATGAGACAAAATGCCACAGCGTGAAGAGAATTTGCGACAGTGAGAGGTCATGATACTACCTATACAATTATTGAAATAGTTCACAGGTAGAGTTATTCATCGACCACCTAAGAATCGTCTACGAGCATGGAGTAGTATTTCCGGTTGAACGGTGGGAACCGTCGGATATTGGATGTAGCGTGCCAGGTCCTTGACCCCTCCGCGGAATTCTAAGGCAGCTCAACTTGAGACTGAGGCAAATATGCGACACCAGGGGGCCATATTGAGACATAGTGCTCCTACAATAAGTAGAAATAATCATGGAGCACCTAAGAATTATCTACGAGCTTGGAGTAGCATGTAAGTAAGATATTATTTGCCTCACTTTATTCTACCAACATGGAATTTACGAGTTTTGAATCGATTTTAGGCATCAAGCATTTCCGTTCAATGCTTAAAATGACAATAGGATTGGAACTTTTAAAGTCACATTTAATAGTTCCAAGTAATTTGGTAGTTTGGCACTAAATTTTTAAGTACCATATTTATGTTTCTGTGAGGTGGGTATATTAATTGTTATTGCTAAATAATTAACAGCATTGATTTTATTTACAACACAAACATTATACATAGATTAATATAAATTTGAAGGGATGCGTGAAGACAAATAATTTTCCTTTAATTCTTGAACATGTCATGTTCCTTTAATACTTGACCATCTCCACATGCGCGCGGTATTCACGATAGTAAAAAAACTTTTAATTTAACATCTTAATTATTAACACCTATTTCTATTCAAGGTACACCAATTACCTCGAATAATACAGATTGAGATCTTATGAAAGAAACTAGTAGTAACTTAAATTAGTATCATAAAGAAAAACTTTAATTTAATTATTCAGATTACAATACCCTTGCGTAACGAACAAACGAGGAAAACTTTTTAATTAAACTTATTTGCATTGATGAGGTTAGATTGCTACCACAATTTTGATTTATTGAATAACTGGTTTTAGCTCGGATTGCATCCGTGTTTTATTCTTTTAGTTTTGCTTTAAGAGTATTTTCAGACAATTCGATGGTTAGAACTTAGTAACCTATATACAAACTCTTCGTAGGTTTACACTCAAAAGATAGCTAATGTACGTAATTATTGTTGTAACTTACTTACTAACTTGTAACTTACTTGCCTACATTACAATTGGCATATAATGGAAGTGAGCATACAACGGATATGGGCAATGAAATACTCGTGTTATTTGCTGATAACTTCACTTTTGATAAGACATAGAAGTTTAAATTGGCCCAGTAGATAGTTTTGGATGACATTAGCAAATACAGATAAAATATTTTTTATTTAAATTTGCATCTTTTCAGAGAATCACAGGCCAAGACTATCGATAGCCAGGAGATTCTTAAAGTAATGCGTTCTTTCGCGCCTAAAAATGTGAGCCCAAATCCGGTCGTCGCAGTCGTTTTGTACAACACAGGGCAGGCTTCAGCGATTTCACGGCATTAGATTCGGTAGCGAGGCCGAGAGTCACCGGTCACCGGTGCAAGTAGAGTCACCAATATTTTTGTTCTACTTTAGGATACCGGCCGAAGTTTGGAAATCCCAGGCAATCGCAGAATTTTAAGAATTTTCAATAAGAACTTATTATCAGTTATAGCTATATAGCCTAGTGGATTTGTTGTGGGCATCGATGAGTACGTAACTTTAACAATATTGTAATCGATATATGTTGTATCAATAGTTTGCCCTACTTAAGCCGAATAATGATTAAAATAAGGGAATTTTACTACTAAATACGTTTAAAGTTTGGACGTTCGGATAAAATTGTATCGCTAACGTCTATACCGTCCTTAGCATCGCAATGTATAATATTTGATTGCAGGCTTTTTGTAAATACGCCTTATTTACCATACCATATATGGCTATAGGATTTTTTAGTTACATAGGGACCAACACTACCCATCAATTTCATCAATCACTAGGGCAGATTGGACTGCGGATTAAAGAAAAGATTGGGAATCCTTAGGACTTCTACAAACAAGACCTATTCTCCGGACTTCGAACATTTTTGTCTGGTAACCCTCGGTGCAGGAATGCGGCGGGACCCGGCCCACAAAAACCTCGGGACGGTACCTGCCTGCCAACGACCTCGCCGCAATGCATCGATGCAGCGCACGGACACCTAATCCCTACTTTTTTTCTCCAACCGCTTAGTAATCGTTGAGCGTAAATTAATTTAGATTTAGAACAAGTTTTTCTATACGATGCCTGTTCTGGAGCTGTTTTTCGATGATTACCAGAGTAGGTACAAACAATGAAGCGCGTAGTTTGTAAACTACAGCGTTTCTCATTTATCTACGGTTTGTATACCTAGCAGTAATAGCAGAATGTGAAGAAAACCGTGAAGAAGGCAAAGATTCAAAATGTATTTATCAGTTATAAAGTTAGGTAAAAACTACTTTATCAGTGTTCAATCCTTGTGAATTTCAGAAGAAGAATTCCATTGACGTTGACGTCAATTGTCAAAATGTAGATGGAGTTAGATGTCTGTGAAATTCTCACCTACAAGATGGTCCTGGTACCCAGTATCCAAGTTCATATCATACTTCAAAAATCTTATTAGCAATAATTTTCACCCATACCTGCAACGACATAAAATAAGCGTATCATTTTCTGCTTATAAAAATGCAATTTCTTACTGATGAAATATATCATCTTCAACCTTTTGTCAAACAGTGGAACAGATGATCGCCTATTTAGAATAATAACGCTCTTGTCCATATCGCCGTCTAAATGCGCGTAAGTGGGCTTCATATACATTTGAATTGATTTGAATGACATTGACCCTGTTTAAAATTTGTGTTCTCGGTCTGGGTTGTGTGTGTCGCTGGCACCCACGACACAGGGTACTTATTGACACACCTTACTGTGGGGCTATGAGTGTGAAACGTTATTTATTTATTTTATATATACGATATAAATAATTTCTATACTATTCTATTATATTCTATACTAGCCATCCACCCGCGTGGCTCCATATTATTATTTTCTACCACAGGATCACAGGAATGAGATATTTCCTTCGCGTAAAAAAGCTTTTGTCACTATCTAACTCCCTACTATCCCTATACAAAAAATCAGGGCAATTCGTAGGACCTTGACGTGAAAGAAAAACATACAAACAGATAAACACACTTTCACATTTATAATATTAGTATCCAGGATGCACTATACATAATATTAATTAAGTCGTAAATGCATGAAATAAATATAAATTTTGGTCGTTAGAAACGCAGCTTGAATTAGAAAACGGACAAGCAAATAAAACCAACTAATCCTTCATTCTTAACGCATACTTCTTGCATATTAGACATAAAAAAGTTGTGCAAATAATTGTAAAGATATTTTAATTTGTTTTTCATTATAGACGAATATTGGAGTACCAAATTTGAATGACAAAGCTTAAAACATCCATTCTATTCTCTATCGCTAAGCATCACTGCGTTACCATGGACAATGGTATTAGATGAATAGCGGTATGTTGTTGGAACTGCTTAAAATTCGCCCCGCATTTCGCGCGTGCGTCCTGCGCGCGGTGTCTACGTATATGTTGTATAGTTGAATGCTATGTTACCCTGGTGCCTAATGCTGACACTTTTAGAAAGATAGAGCCGTATTTGTCCAGAGAACGACAAATCTAGGTCACTTGCAAAAAATTTGATGGATAGATGAGCTCAATTTAGTATTTGGTGCTACTTCAGATGGGAATAGTACATGATTGGCCAAAATCTTCAATGTAGTAACTGATTTAAATGCTATAATTATATTAAAAAGTTCAAATGTCACCTACATTTACATTTCACCCATTGAATTAGGAGTAAGAATCTTGTTTAAAAGAGGACTGGCGTATATTGCATTGCGATGTAGTCCATAGAAATGTGTAGTTATTAGTGAACAACAAATAATATAAAAAAATAGAACTTCTGTATACTAAGTAAGTATATCCCTCAAACAAGAAAAGACAAGCATGGCGAACAAGATATAAGCTGAGCAATTCGCAACAACACGAAGAACATAGGAATGTAAAGGTTGTAAAAACCAAGTTGCCATACATAATGTATATGAAGATCTAACGTAGTATAGAACACATCCTGAATCCTCCTTTCAATTGGCAAGCATCGTTGCAATTACCATGGGATGGTTCAGGCAACAGTCGTTCAAACTGTTTAAGATTCGCGCGACGTTCCTTGTTCGTGTTGTGCGTGCAATCAATATAGCGCCTAAATCTATGGTGCCCTCGTACTTCGTGTTCTTAATGAGACGTAGACTGAGGGATCAATAAGGAACACTGATTACGACAGTATAAAAAACAGTTGTGTTGTATAATAAATGAGTCAATTAAATAAAACCAAAATACGTCCAGCAAACAAAACTTACAAATGCCGATAATTCCAACCACAGAGCCCAGTAATCGTACAAATGGAGCTAATTAACTCATCTCTCATTAGTGATGTACCGGAACGATCGCCTACAGCAATACATCGGTCGCATACACAAATTGTTCGATTGATTTTACGTAAATTTCGTACTGCCGAAATTCGAAGCGCGTCCCGTGAGCTGATTGGACTCATAGCTGAAGAATACCAACATCCACGCGAAAATGTATAATGTGGGCAAGTGTATTTACCGAGGCTGGAACGTTTTGCAAAGTTGATTGCGTGTTGCCGTTCGCGGCTACTCGGAAATAATTTTCCAGGCTTGTAGGCAAGCACATTGGAAATGCAATCCCGAAGTTAAAACTGAACCTAGGGAGATTGACATTTAAATTGAACATCCACAGGAATGTTAAGAACACAAAGTAGCAAAGTTTACGGTAAGATAATATATATGTGACACTATTTAAGTTTTGAACGAGCTAAGCGTGCGGCGACGTCGTGGACCAATACAAGATCGATCAGCGCAGCCATGAATCATTTGAGAAAACTACACGAAACGAGTTTACGGGAAGAAGTTTGCTTCCTGCTGCAACTTCGCTCAGGAAAACTTACGCTTCACATTTGTCTTGCCGATGTGTCTACAGGCAGATATTTATTACCCAACCTTTCGTGCTGGTGCGATCAAATACCGCGCACGCTGATATATGGCGGTAACAAGTTCATTAGCTCCTGAGCTAATTCTGGTTGCTTAACTATCATCAAACGCGAGGGAGGAAGCCATTCGTTCTCAAATTTCCAAAAGGATCGCCTTCAAGTCGTTCCTTTTATCGACATTCGAAACGACGCATTTGTTTCTGACATCTCCCGAATATTTTGATCGAAAATAGACGGGGTTTTATGCGATAAAACGAGGTATTTTATTTTATCCGCGATCAACCATGCCGGGATTTTTTAGAATTCCAATATCGGAGGACGGAGCATCTATTATTATTTTTTTAAATTTTTAAATGCAAAACCGGTAAAAACGGAAATAGATTTTATAGCTGTCCGATCGAAAGCTTGACAGGGATTATTGTGAACGTTGTTTGGACGCTTTTATTTACCGGTGTTTTAGCGATTAGAGCATCACAATATTTCTTTGACACGAGACACTTTCCCCTAAATCCTAAAGGGTCAGAACAGGTTTCGTTTTTCCATTATTTATTGTGTCCGGTTTTTAAGGCAGGTGGTGAGCGGAGATCTCACAAAAGGTGTATGATAAATTACATCTACAGGACTTTATGGGCCCGAAATTTAGCAATAAAACTTAATGAAGTTTTCTTTAACTGGTTCTGTTTGTCCAGGGCTTAATGAACTTAGGTGTGCAAAATGGTGAACGGCTTATGGAGTTAACAATAAAATGAATTATGAGTCAGTGCACACTAAACCCTGAGGTGCAGCGGTGTCTAAGCTCCTTTGTGTCATTCGAAAGGTCTGTTACATCGGCTTCAAGGCAATCAGGTCCTTTATTAGTACCATCAGTGCAACGAAACACATTGTAGGTGATCATTAACTTGGAGATACATTTATCACTGTAATGTTGTAAGCGTTGACTCAGATTCTGGTCAATTCTCGTGGTAAATGTTCCTTTTGACAGCCCACGTAAGCTTACGATCCTACAGATCCAACTACGACTACGACACGGCGCAATTTATATACCTACCGCTGACGTTTCTTAGAGGTAAGCAAATCGGTAGAGTTAGTTTCAATGCCCTTAAGAAATTAAGCAAAAGAGAAGTATTTGAAATATTGATAGCTTTTTTTATACCTTTACTTGCGGCGAACGTTCTCGCAGAGATCATTATTCATTCAATGGATAATTAGCTTATTTATGTACTGGTTTGGTGTTAACGAGATCCGACAAAATATTAATATCAATTAATGGTATTAAGGTTTTATCGCCACCTTTATTCCTTAGCCGCTGACAGCACTTGCGAATCTGCGAATGCGACAGATGTGATAGTTACGAGTAAGAGAGTAACAAGACACGTAAAGCTAGCATCTAACTTTTGGAAAAGACTTAACGATGGTTTGGATACTTTCTTATTTATCTTTCTCTTATTTATCACCCGACTGTTACAGACAACAAAAAAGTATAGGTTCTTAGGTACGCCCTACGAGAATTAAGACTATTTTTGTACCATGAAGCTTTATTTATTTAGTAGTTTTTTCATCTCAGTTCATTAGGCCGTATTTTATACAAAAACTAGCGGCGCCCGCGACTTCGTCCGCGTGGACTTTAGTTGTAGATTTTTACTAAATAATAGTAGCCTATGTTACTCCTCATTAGATCAGCTACCTGCCAGTGAAAGTCCCGTCAAAATCGGTCCAGCCATTTCAGAGATTAGCCGGAACAAACAGACCGACAAACAAAAATTGTAAAAACTGTTATTTTGGTATGTATATGTGCCGTAAATATTATTATGCATGAAGTAAAAATATGTTATTTTAATATTAAAAACAGACACTCATAGATATTAGAGGCAATGAACAGGTAGGAAGAAGCTATCTATTTTCTTAGTATGTATTTATTAACAAATCGCGTGAGCTGTGATTAGTTAAATTATCGGAATGTGTTTAAAAATTAAATCCAGTGTAAAAACCTATACAAATTCTTTCATTAAACTTTTGCGTACAGGTGATAGGTTTACAATTGAGGGTTGTGAGATTATTGAAAGTACATCGTGGTTTGCTGTTTGCAGACTTCCCTCACTGGATTATTACGTGTAGGAAAAATAACAGGCTAAACATATAGACGGTGCTGTTTATGAAGATTTTACTGAACTTAGTAGGAAAATGAGATTTATTTATTATATTAATAATTTTCTGTGTCCTTTATAATCTGCACGCCTGGATAGTTTGTTTCTACATGGACAAGTGGACAAGAGTAACAAGACACATAAGTGGCCGGGCAATTACACGTGAAATAGTGGTCGTAAACCGTAACTTGCTGGAGGAGACGCGAATGTATTTGTACAATGTTTTGTTAAATCATTTGGTGTTTGTTGTTTTAAGAGTCATTACCATAAGCAAGAAGAAGTACTGAACAATTTTATTTTTTACCGTTTGAAGTCGGTTCTATTTTTTTGTTAAAAACTTAATTTATAAGCTCACTGGTTTGGCGTCTTCTAATTACTTTTGTAATGTGCGTGGAAACCACTATTTCTGAAATGAGAATTGTGTTCGCTTATTGGTATAAGTACTAAAGCTTTAAACTGTGCTTTAATTCTGCTGGTACTACATAACATTTAAGTATTTATAAGCTCACTGGTTAGTAATTTGTCGGACAGTCAATGCTTTAATATTTACTAAAATACTATGTTATTAAACACGTAAATTGGCAATTCTGATTAATTGTATATTATTTCTTGTTCTCAATTATAATATATAAGGATTGTCATACTGCAATTGTCATACTATTATGACTGTACGTAGGTAGTTTTACTAATTTACTACGAGAGTATCGTATTAGCAGGACGGTTTATTTGGTCTATATTGTTGTTACTTAAAATATTACGTAGTTACGTTAATTGATGTACATAGATTGTCGTGTGAAAATTGTATAAATTATAATTTGCGAGGTTTTTATATCCCATATGCGACTCAGGCGTACTTTTACTTACGTAGTAACAAAGTGCAGTCGTGTGAACGCTACACTTAATAAAGTAAATCTTTTCCAGTCAAGTGTACCGTACATACGAAATCCAACCCCTAGAACTGCGAAGTATACTTAAGCGATGCACAAAAAGTGAAAAAAGGTTAAAATACCCCTCCTGTCATAGAGCGGGAACCGAGTGGGGGCGCAAAGGTCACAGTTGCATCGCTTCTAGGCACCGAAATCAAATTAGGGTTCCGCCGGCAATTACGACGCCCGTGATTAATGAGCTATCGACTCGTTGCGTAGGGCTGCCGAGGACTGGATGTTTGTTAAATTCATTTTTATGTTTGAAATATAAGTGATAGTTCGAAATTTTAAATTGTAGATGATCTCTTAAATATCATCATGATAAAGGTCCCAAGTCAATAATAAAATAATGATAAAATCAGTACGGTTTTACAAGAATACTGCTCAAGTGCCTCATATAATGTACGAGTAGGTAAAACGAACAAGTGTTAAAAATCATGCCTCTTTTCCTTCTTACTAAAGTTTGTCTAATTCGATCAAAAGTATTCCGTAAACTTTGTTTTCCACTTTGCTATACGTAGTCGTCTTTTTATATATTTTTGTTGTCTTTTTAACACCCTGGGCACAGTTCTCCTTTCATAAGCGAAAAGGTTTTAGGCCATAGTCTACCACGCTTGCCAAGTGCAGATGCCTTCGAGAAAT
This sequence comes from Pyrgus malvae, assembly GCA_911387765.1. NCBI lineage: Eukaryota > Metazoa > Arthropoda > Insecta > Lepidoptera > Hesperiidae > Pyrgus > Pyrgus malvae. The sequence goes on from OU426953.1 coordinate 24,877,304, forward strand.
TATAAGTTTCTTTCAGGCATTCACGGTAATGGAGAGCATCGTAATCGTTCATTATTTTCCAAATACAAATTTAATTGTCATAGGTGCGTTCCGAGGAATTGAACCAGGTATGTCCGTGACGGAGACCGCGGTCTTTACCGTTCGGCCATCGCTGATTTTTAATTATAATTGACGACCCTTTAACAGTCCACTCGTGATTAAAAGGGTATCTAAATGTTGAAAATGCTATGTGAAAATTATAGGACAAAATGTAAAGTTTTAAAATTACGTAGTTCTTATCACCCCTGACTTTTTAGAAAGAAAGAACACATATACCTATAACAATGTTAATCAACATTGTAAACGATATTTGATAGTGTATGTAACTAATCTCTTACGAGTCCACTGCCAAACAAGAAACGCAACAAAAACAATTTTTCATCAGTTTAAAATCACCTACAAACATTTATCTTGTCAACCCTAACGTTGCTATTTCGTATACTCATTGTGACTTGAAGTTGAGCAATAATAAACTTTAAGATCTTAGTAATAGGGTCGATATTTAGAAAAATAAGTAAAATTGCTTAGAATTCTAAAGCCTGTTGTCACCGCCTCAGTTCGGAGTTTGGACTCGGGAGTATTCCTTCAACAGCTGAGTCCGAACTGATTAATGGAGAAAGTTTTAAAACGCTTACTTGGATTTATTGTGAAGAAAATAGGCTTTGTGTTATAATCAAAGTAGGGTAGGAGGCTGTTATTTCTTAATGTAAAGTAAAATAATCAATAATCATTCAACGAAATTTAATCAAACTATATAGGGTGGGATATGTTTGAAAAAATGATTATGACAAAACGATTCCGCTCTAACTACAAAGGAAGTGTGGTGTGAAAGCACCGAATACATAATGTACAGTTTCTGGAATAGTCAGTAAATAAATAATAATCAAACAATAAATCATAAACCGCCCCGGTGCACTTGAATCCACTATTAGAATAGAACTGAAATCTTGGGATACTATAAGAATACGTTTTTCTTATTATATAGGTACTAAAATTATATACTTACATTCAGATTTATCGCTGACTAAAAGAAAACTATATCACGACTAAAGGACGAAGAAGCAGGTATCATTTTGTTTTAAGAATGTGTAACTCAAATAAATCTTTGAAAGTTTGTTGACAACAACAGTAAATTAAGCTTTTTCAATAAAAATTTTGGGACGCCATGACCCGTATGGCTTCGTCATCTCATGTGACTGCCCCTGCATACACTGACTACACATTAAGCCTAAAATACTAGATCAAATACTAAACCTTCTAAATAAAAATACTGAACTAACTAAAGCTGCAGTGGGGTGTAACAATGCAACAGGCGCAATCATGGAAACATTCAGTTAATGAAGAACAATCAATCAAGCAACAAATGATCAATAAAATTGTATATCGAATGGTACGACCCCGCCCGACGCACCCTCCACATCTGCTGCAAAGCCCAATTCTTATTAAGTAGTGTCCGACCGAAACTGGTTTTTAATTTCTAAACCGATACCGAATTTCGCCAATAGTATCAGTTTTGACAGTCTCCGTGGCGTAGTGGGTGATGAGCCGACTGCGAAACGTGAGGTCGTGGGTTCGATTCCCGCCCAGGACAAATATTTGTGTGATTTACATGACTATTCGTTCTGTGTCTGGGCGTTAATTTATCTATTTAAGTATGTATTTAGAATTATATAAGTATGTTTATCAGCTTTCTGATTACCATAGTACAAGCTCTGCTTAGTTTGGAATCAGATCGTGTTGTGTGAATTGTCCAAAGATATTTATTTATTTATTTTGGCCGAAACCGAAACTGATACCATTCATTCTAATTCGAATTCAACGCGCCGTACATGACCGATCAAACCAGAGTATAGTTTCGGTTTCGGCCACAGTTTCGGCTGGTTTGTCGCCGAAACCGAAACTAAACCGAAGCTCGTTTTTAAGCCGAAACTCGGCCAAAACCGAAACCGAATGTTCGGTTTGACACTAGGCTTGTAAGGGTCAAATGAAGAAATAAATAATAACATTGTTTTTCGGTGATATGGTGACGATACCATACGATACCGTGTTGGTGGAGCAAACAAGTGATCAAGGTAATAAAACAGCTGTCAAATATTAAACAATGGTTGATCAATTATATTTTCATTTTCTTAGAACAAACATAACTTAAATGGAAGGGTGGTGTGAAAACAGACGGCGAGTGCAACGCGTGCAGTTATTGGAATAGTCAGTTAATGAAAAACTATCAATCAAGCAATAAGTTATCAATAAATTGTACAGCGATGTACGACCCCGCCTCTCACTGTCCACATTGGGCTTATCCCAATGCATTTAAGGGTCATTTTTAAGGATTTTGGGTGACTGGCAGAAGTAATAATAATGATTGCGGTTGTAGTTGACATTGATAACACTTTAATAGTTGGACCCTTACCAAGTGACTAAGGTGATAAAACTGCTGCTTTACACTAGATGATCATTTTATTGAGTCAGCTGTTAATTTTTATTTGGTTAGATCAGAACCTAACTACACCGGAAATGTGGCGTGAAAACAGACGGCGAATGCAACACGTGTTATTTGAATAGTAAATTAATCAATTATCAAAAAGTACAATCCGTAATGCCCAATGCTTGTAAGGGTCACTTCGATCTTGGAATGTTTGCAGAAGAATGTACGCGTACACTTGTTTATGGTTTCAGACACTTTGATAGAAAATTCAGTAACTGATCAACTGATAAGGTAAGGTCCTCAAAGTAATTAAACTGTTAGAAAGAAGCGCCAAATGCGGAATGTATGTATTAGAAAATTTTATAAAGGACAATCACAATCAAGCAACAAATGATCAATAACTGTACTGTACATCGGGTAGCGAGGACCCCGCCCCGACGCACCCTCGACATCGGCTAGTAACCCAATGCTTGTAAAGGTCGAACTTCGATCTTGGGATACTAGAAGAGATAATAACGATTTTTGTTGCAAGCACCTAGATGTGACATATATTATGGTTGTATTGTACAGCTGAAAATTACTACTATTACTCTGCCCAGCGGTTTTACTCGTACTGAAAAGGATAAAATTACTATGAATTAAAACATCTTTGATATTATAGACATTGTTCTAAATTAAAAATAAACTAAAATATATTTAAAAATTGAGATAAAATTCTGGTTAGACGTGGAATGAAATATAGTTGAATGCGAAATACTTGTGTTAATGTTAAAAAAAATACATCGCATCGCTGCTGACCGTAAATTATAAGCAACCAACAGAACTTGTAACCTCGGTGCAACCAATATAAAGTTCAGTTCTACAGACATTCACGATACTTTAAGACAATCAAGCAACTGATTTATAACAATATCAAACGACCCTCGTCCAAACGCACCCTATTTCGGGCCTAGTAACCCAATGCGATGTAAGGGTCGCAGTTCGTAGAACATCACTGGAAGATATAATAATAAGTTTTTTTTTTCTGTTTTATGTACCAAATTTTAGATGGTAGGACAAATATATATGTTATTAGGCCAAGTAGTAGGTATTTGCATAGGACAACGAAAAATATGATTACGAAAGTAGCGCAAAACAAATAATAAAACACCCTCTGAGATACATTCTATTTTTATTTTTATCTTAAGGGCAGAAAGTCAGTGAAATAAATATTACAAACTCAGAAGCACCACACGCAGCATCGAATCAAGCAGCAGGCCTTGTTACATACTTGTGACCAAGGCAATAATGCTCTGTAAGGTCTGAACTACGAAGTTGAAGCAAGATGGAAGAGACAGTAGTTTCTAAGATATAGAAGATGCTTTATAGATAAGACAATCAGCAAGCAACCTATATCTATCTCGTAGAAGCGCTTCCCCGAAGTACCCTAACGGTAGTAACCCAATACGACTGTGTAAGGGTCCAACTATGACAATGTTGGAATACTGGAGCACATAGAAAGTTTTATATCTTATATTAGTCGTGGGTTTGATTCCCACTCAGGACAAAATATTTGTTCTGAGTGGGAATCGAACCGAATGTGATGAACATGACTATTTGTTCTGTGTCTGGGTGTTAATTTATCTATTTAAGTATGTATTTAGAATTATATGTATAAGTATGTTTATCTGCTTTCTGATTACCATAGTACAAGCTCTGCTTAGTTTGGAATCGAATGGTGTTGTGTGAATTGTCCAAAGATATTTATTTATTTAATCTTAAGTAGGATCGTAAACAATTGCTCTGCTAATCCGGAGGCCACCTTATGTAAGTATGGTACATTACCTTTCACCACACAAATGGATGCAAATATAACTCGTACTTTTGTTAATCGTAATCGATCAACCCCTCGTTTCCGCTAGGGCGATTGTGTAGCTAACGGTGCATGGGTGGCGTATATGCGAAGGACATCTCGGTCAACAACTTTTTTAAAGCTTTTTGTAAACAAAAAAAAAAACACTGTATTTGCTTACTTTGTTTTAGAATTGAGTTTCGAAGTCGAAATGAATCTCAATTTGAGAAGTAGCAAATTCAGGAACATTTCAGAAAGTGAAGATCGAAAATAATAACGTGTTATCTGCACGCAAATCGACACTTTAAACAATTAAATAGCAAATTGAAATTTAAAAAAAAAACAACATTACGGTTTAGCAGATCAAAGAAAAAAAAAATTATAAACTTGTAAACGCTTTTCGACAGCCAGTTTGAAGTATAAATCAGCGTGTTTCAAACCTGTCACATCCAGTACTGGGGCAGTATGGGGTCGGGCGAGCCCGCGTAACCGCCGCGGGCCATGTGTATTGTGTACCTAGTGTAGCTAGCGGGCATGGATGTTGTGGTATGTGAAAGACATCTTGGTCAACATTTTTAATGCTTTTTGTAAACAAAAAACGCTGCATTTGCTTATTTTGTATGCACATAGTTTTTTTTAATTGAAATAAAAATAAGAAATTCAGGAGCACTTTTTTAATAAACTTATTAATTTCCACTGAGTGGAAATTTGGACTTTACTCCATTGTACATCTTTATGCTGCTTCTGTACAGAAAGGAATAATCCAAAGCCTTAGAATAATAATTACGTACCGTAATTATTCTAAACGCAACGCTTATATTATTATGGGCGGGTTGATGTGGTCGACGTTACATTTATGCATGCCACTATATTTACTCATGATTCTTAATCTGGACTCTTAAATACTACTACTAATGACTCTTTTATGAATTTCCTATTACTTCGAGTAGAATCCAGATAAAGTAATAGTTTTCAAACACCCCTTTATACATGTAACCAAATAGATTAAACCGGCCAAGTGCGAGTCGGACTCACGCACGAAGGGTTCCGTACCATTATCTATAAAAAAATCACGTTTATTGTATGGGAGCCCCCCTTAAATATTTATTTTGTTCTATTTTTAGTATTTGTATAACAATAACGGCAACAGAAATACATCATTGCCTTTGATTATCTATAGAAATCATTACATTAAGATTGAATGAGAGGTAAATTGTGGTTTACGATTTATGACGTATTAAAAAAAAACTACTTACTACATCTCGTTCAAACCAATTTTCGGTGGAAGTTTGCATCGTAATGTACATCATATATTTTTTTAGTTTTAACATTCTCTTATTTTAGAAGTTACAAGGGAGGGGGGCACACTTTTTACCACTTTGGAAGTGTCTCTCGCGCAAACTATTCAGTTTAGAAAAAAATGATATTACAAACCACAATATCATTTTTGAAGACTTATCGATAGATATCCCACACGTATGGATTTGATGAAAAAATTTTTTTGAGTTTCAGTTCAAAGTATGGGGAACCTTCAAAATTTATTGTTTTTTTTTTTCTATTTTTGTGTGAAAATCTTAATGTGGTTCACAGAATACATCTACGTACCGAGTTTCAACAGTATAGTTCTTATAGTTTCGGAAAAAAGTGGCTGTGACATACGGACGGACAGACAGACAGACAGACATAACGAATCTATAAGGGTTCCGTTTTTTTGCCATTTGGCTACGGAACCCTAAAAAGGACAACCCTTGCTTATGAACTAGAAACCCTTTAAGGTTATTTATGAATAATGTTGAAGGGTTTCACATACACTCTTTGCCCTACAGCTATTAATAAACACTAACTATAAATATTGTAAGTAACATATTCACCATAACATTCAATAAATTTCAGTCGTGACCGTTGCTCGAGTATTACACTGTAAACACTACAAGCTACAAGTTGGATCTATAAGCTGCACAAATACTACAAATACGCGATTACTATGACCACAGCATAAACACGCTGCGAAAGTCGCGTAAATTCCTTTAGTGGGAATCGATGAGGCAAGGTGCACAACTATGTTGAATACATATTAAAGTAACATTTATCCCGTTCTATGTGACTTTATGTCAACAGATAAAACATCTCTTATAGACTTTTTAAAGTAATAAATATTGCAAGTAACTTATTCACCATAACATTCAATAAATTAAATTCGTGACCGTTGCGCAAGTTTGTACACCGCCAACACAAACAAACTGCAAGTAAAATCTATAAGTTGCACAAACACACACTACAAATTTCGCGCGATTTCCATGCGATCGCGACACTACACTGCATAAATATGCTGCGAAAGTCGCGTAAAATCCAGTTATATTGGACATGTTCATTAACCTTTTATGTATGAAACATGTAAAAACGAACAAAATTAGCTTATTTATAATTTCTTTTAAAACAAATTCATCTTTAATACAATTAAGTATTTTATAAAAAATAATACCTAATCAAGAAAACAGAAAAGAACATGTTTTTTTTATCCAGAAGTAGCGACCGCTAGCGACTTCGTCCGCGAGGACTTTGGTATTAGTTCTAGTATGATGCCTTCTTCGATAAATGGACAATCCAACACAAAAATATTTTTTCAATTCGATCCAGCAGTTCCTGAGATTAGCGCGTTCAAACAAACAAATTCTTCAGCTTTATATATTAAAGTATATAAATAAAAGGTTATTATATGTATATTGAGAAATATGTAGTTTATTTTCTTTTTAAAAGAAAACAAAATAAGCTTGAGACCAAAACACAAACAAATTAACGCTACAATTTCCGTATTTCACTATACCAAGCATTTATAAACAAGTGACCTAGTTTGGCCGACGACGCCATGCAGTTCTAGCGACCTGTAACGGCTGTAACTTGATGCGTCGAAATAGGTATTAAATTCGTTTTGACTGCGACTACATAAACAAGGACCGTCGCGTAAATTGGTTTGCAGTACAACGCTGCACTTAAAGAAACCGATGGTGTAAGACCCGTAAAGCAAGCTCGACCTTTATACTATTTTATGTGAACCAGCTCGTTATGGTGTGAATAGACGGGTGAATGGATAGATAAACTAAACTAAGCCTAGTAAGCTTCGATAAAATGTTCATTTCAAGTAATCAGTAGGTACACACCAACATACAAGTAAGACAATTTGATGAAAATAAAATTTATTTTCAAAAAAGTTAAAACATTTAATTGTGCGATAATTTTATCAATTAGAGAATTTCAATTTAGGTACAACTTAGTGCGAGGGAATCGATAAAAAAACAATAAATAGTTCTGATTGAAACACAATTAAAATATATCATCGAGACTTTTAAAATTAAAAAAAAGTCAAAATTTAATTTTGAGGCAGGATTATTTAATTTCAATTGAATGTGCAGTAATTACAAATGAGTATCGGATAGCTATTGTCGGATGCATTTGTATTTCAGAACGTAGTTGATACGATTGGAAGAGACATTGCAAACAACAGCAGCATTGGAACTTTCCATAGTGAACAGCAAAAGCATGTTGTTAGCGTCCCAAGTCCCAACGCGCATAAATAAAAGGCACCGTGCGGCCGTGCCATGGGAACTGTTCCCTTCGGACCACGTGACGATGACATCGCATGAAAACCCGATAGAGGAATTCTCGTTGACAATTGACCTGTACTTTCACGTTCCCTATAATTTACCGAACAATTTGTTGGAATGGATTGCTCGGAGTTTGAATATCGTGTACTTAAATGGTTTCTTGTAACTGTCATAAAAGTATGTATGTACATACTGTTAGCTTTTATTTATTTATGAAGAATATTGTATTAGCTAATTCCGTATTATTATGATATTTTTAGTAGCGGTAATTCCATTGTTCCGTTTCCGACACGTCAGTTAATCATAGCCAACTTCCGGTCACATGAATTGTTATTTTCTCCGACCAAGCTGCAAGCATTCGTGTTGGAAGCACTGAGGGATCGAGACGTGGCTAAGGAAAAGCATTAGTAAAGAGTAAAAAGTGTTAACGCGTAGACAAAATAATAAGTGAAACAAGTAAAGGATTGAAGGAATAATAGTTAAGTTGATTGTTAATATGTAAGTACTCCATTTTTGTTCTGTTGGTGGTTTATTCGTTCTTGAAATATTTACATATGTGATTTGTATACTGCATAACTACGAAATATACGTGCAATTGTAAAGTGTTTTATCTTTTATTTAACAAAAACCCGCATTCTGAGCTGTGAGCCAACAGTTCAGAAGTGGGATTATAAGAGAATTTACTGTTTTCTTTCACGTCCACAACGGCCAATTCTGTAAATACTCTGATATATTGAAGTTTCTTGAATTTGCTGGAATATCGAACCGGTGAACGCTTAGGGGTGAACGTCAATTATTTTACAACCACATGTTTTATTAACTTTTATTGTAATAAATTTGCAGTATACTTATCAACCCACTTCAAAGTGAAGTTTTATTTTTTTATCAAAATATGAATAATTTATGGAAAAACGCAGATATTTAAAGAACTAAAATACGTAATTTATGAAATCAACTTAATTTCTTTTCTCTGGATCGGAAACACCGCCGTGGTGTATAGACTTAAATATAAATATTTGAAGACCTGAGAATAGATGTTACGTATATGTTTAGTGCGTTAAAGATTTATATATTGTTTTAGATTAATAAGATGCATGATTAATGATATCTTTTTACAGCTGTGGTACACTAGATGTGAACAACTAGTTTTGATGAAGGCTTTTATAAATGTGACTTTTCTTTTAAATTTATTGCCCTTACAGGAAGTTGTTACCCACTTCTTTTTACTTTTTTTTATAAGATAAATGAATATACAATGGCTTGAGTTGATCTACCTTATTTTACCAACATCAACAAAAAGGATGAGGTTCTCATGTTATATTTAGTATTGCATCGACATAATCCACATATTAATTGAAATTTGACATTGACCTTTGTAAATATGAATGAAAACTGATACCTTATTTGATGCTTATAATTCATAATTCATATTTTTTTTTGTTTTGCGATAATAAGGATACAAAAAAATGCTGAAATGATACGAGTATGTACACTTTCCACTTATTCTACCTTATCTACATGTAAATTGATGTAATTTTACAGGCAGCAATCGCTATATATTCTAGGAAAACGTATCCACTGTGCCACAATGCCAACTAGGACCTAAAATGACTGTAAGGCAAAAATTTGAATGTTTCGTGAATTCGGTAACACTGTATTTTTTTTACATAATTTCAATCTACAAGGGGGGTGCCAATATCATGTTTTCGTATTTGTCTTGCGGTTCTATTGGTAACGTAAATTTTGTCGTAAATTTATTCAGATATCTATACATACAAGCATGAGACTTCGATATACAATGAAGGTAAGGTTAAAACTTAGTGTTTAAGAAATGATGGCTTACAGATTTGCATATCCTCAATTATTTTTTGTGGTGGGTGCTGTACTGCACCTAGGGGTGCTTAACATGAAAAAAATGATGGTGTTGATGGTGATAATGATAAAGACAACGATGATGGTGATGATAATTACGATGATGTCATTTTCGAGAAAAATACATTCCATTGTCTGATTATAGACATATAGAAGTCTGGTGATGTTTTTCTTTAGCTTTGGATAATTCAATACTATATTAATTTGTTCTTTTTTTACTTTTCGAAGTCGATTTTAAATAGAATATGTACTCAAATGCGTAATTTTGCAGATAATAATATTATGGACGAATACCCCCGAGAAAGACTACCTAGGATTGGAGGTACGATCAGGGCTAAGGTAAGCACACGTAAGCCCAGGCCTAAGAGCCAATTTAAGTGACGCTCAGGTCGAGCAGGAATGAGGGACTTAAAAGGGATGCTCTGGTCGAGCAGGAATGAGCCCAGGTCTGAGCGCCAAAGGATGCTCTGGTCGAGCAGGAATGAGCCCAGGTTAGAGGGCTAAAGGACGCTCAGGTCGGGCAGGAGCGAGCCGAGGCAATGGACGCTCAGGTCGAGCAGGAGTAAGCCCGGTGAGCAGCAATATGCGTAGGATGGAGGGAGATCGAAAGCCTCTGTTAGAGGGCATAAGATTATTCAGGAGCAAAGCAGCGATAAGGTTTGCAGAGGAGGCCTTCAAGACTCAACAACGCAACTCGCAACGTCTTGGTAGAGGGAAGCAGCATCTGAGCGGTAATTTGAAATGAAATGTAATGAAATCATGAAATGAAATTATTTATTTGCCAAAATGTGGTATATGAATAGTTGGTTTTGTTTAGAAAATTATAGTCTCACATTAACCAAAATTTAGTGAGCAAAATTACAAAAAAAAGAGAAAAAAATTGAATTACATAAACATTGGTGTGCAAAGTTTCTATTTAACATTATTTTAAATTATAGTATTACAAACTATTTTGTAATAATATTTATATACTATATATTTATATATGTATTTGAGCTACGGTGAGTTGTAGCGGTAGTCAAGGGGATTTTGAAATTGAGATAATTTTAGATAAGTTCTTGTCAATCCTAACGTATAAAATTTAGTCCCGCTGACGCGTCTTTCTGTCTGTCTGTCTATATGAACTAGGTAGTCTCAAACTACCTAACAGATTTCAATGCGCTTCTCACCAATAGTGTGAATTTTGAGGAAGGGATAGGTGTATAAGTCATTAGGGTTTCGTTTTCGAACTAATTGTAGTATAACGAGGCTTTGTTGGGAGTCTTGCTTTTTGGGAGCTTTGTATGCGTGCACTGTGGTCTAGCAGACATACATTGGGGTAATGTGCTGGGGAATTGCACATCTACAATAACGCTGAGAAGGAGTTCATGATGTCTCTATCTCCTGAGGTTGACTCACAGATGCTGAATGTTTGGAATATGAATTCGAAGTACTGCGATGTTTTCGAAGCTGTTTTCTTCCCGTCACCCGTCACACTGGGGTTGCATATTATGTAACGGTGGTACGGCGTTGAGCGGAATTCTGAATCGCAGTGGCGTTATACGTACCATGTTAAGGTGGAGTAGAGTTTGTTGAAATAGGTAGGTTCCGTAGGTTATTTAAGTTAAATTGGTGAAGTTTTTTTAGTTACATTGGTAAAACTGGAGTACCTGTCTTTGAGTCGCCCTGGCTGGGCTGGGTCGCTGATTATAAAATCTTTTAATAGCGATGTAATACCGGATTTTGATCCTTTGTGTAAAGAGCAAACCATTTTAATCTGGATTAAGAAGGTGGAAGAATATTCAGAAATATGTATATAAGATGGGGGGATATGATTCGCTGCTCTTTTCCAAAGTTGGTCGGGCTTGGCAATGTTTGTAGAGAGCTGTAAGTAACCTTATAGTCGCAGTCAATTCAAGTGGCCAATTTACCGAACCTGGGCGGGTGCGAAATTATTTTGGGACAGTCACTGTGGGACATCGAAAAGTGTATCAAACTTACGGTATTGAATGTAGGGTTGAAGCCTTCAGCGGTATTAATCGAAGCCTGGTACCTTCTTTGCAAAACGCTAATATGTTTTTCATTGTGGCGAGATGTTGGCAAAGTGTTCTTTGTGTGACGAGACTAGCTTTGATTTGGTTTAAAAGCAGAATAGGTTCAGGTCTTTTAAATTAGATTCACAAACTGATAAAGGTGAGGAAGAGGTATTGCCACAAATACAATTGTACCGTTAGGTGTGAAGGGCCACTAAAGTTGCTGTAGTGCAGGTTATTGCATATTATTGGCGAAGCAATTGACTTTTATGATGTAGATGATGTAGATGAGTGTTTCAGATTGCTTAGTTCTCTATAGAAATAACTGGGAGTTCGACATTAATAATTATTGATAGGATGAACATAGAAAGTACACCAATCAGAAATTGGTAACCATCCGTTTTGCATTTTAGAGCGAATCATGAACTGATTTTTATTGCCCTAGTTTTTAGTTTGTCTGAAGGAGGCGTTTATAAACATGGATTGCTCGGGGGTGTAGAAAGCAAGTGTAAGATATGGACGGTCGATTTACTGATTTAATGGCGTCCTCTCTGGTGTTGTGTAATATATCATATTGCGTAGCAGTGGCCTGTTATTTTACAGATTGTGGGACGTACATACATTAGAGTTGTTTAAAACTCCTATTTTGGTTGTAATAGTGTTTATAAGTAAAATATATCTCTGGTACGAGGAGGGAATTGGGGTATTGACTGATATTTTAAACTGGTTTGATCTTGGTAGGGGATTTGGCAATTTTGCTGTAGAGTTGGCGCCTAGACATCAAACATATAAATTTGAGAAGTGTATGTGCGGGATGTGATCGTTTTAACTTGGAGGGTAGAGAGAAAAGTGCTGGTTAGTGACGTCGCTAGCCTGTGTTATGGTACGGGATGTTGGTGGGACTCGATTTACTAGAAAGCGATAGATTAATAATTAATTATGTTTGATATTCCAACTATTTGAATTTATGTGATAGTGGGTAGTCTGTTTTCGTGTTTTGTTTATAAGTGGCACATTCTGGACATCAGTTAACTACCCAATTATCTTAGGTGGATGTAATAGATACTTATGGAGTATAGTGAATCTCGAGAGTAGTAGAGGTTCGGCATTAACTGTTTGTGCGTCCAAGTTTGATGTAAACATTTACGGGGATTCACTTGCAGCAAGGGCTTACAAATGCAGGGGATTGGGGAGACTATGAATTGCGGTCAAGTGGTTATGACTGGCAATAAGAATGCAAGCGGGCACTGAGATGCGGTAAGGGTTAGGACAAAAAGGCCGATTTCGCTTGGAAGTTTTAATAGACAGGGATTGCTTCTCTACTTGTTTGAGGTACCTTGGTTTTACTGATATTGGTGTAAAAGTTGTTTAGACAAGGACTAAAAATTTTTGCACGGATTGATGTGATAGTAAGGGTTGTTCTTGTATATTTAGTTAGCCGTGTTTGCCTTCATGAGGCTTGCACATATTACAGGGATTGGTCACTGATATAAAATTGTTTGTTCCCATTATGCACTTCTTGAAAATGGATTATTGTTTTTTTCGGGCTGAACCCGATCCTCGGCTTTGTGAAAATAAAATGATAATAAAGTGAAATTTGTCTGTTATGGGTAATGTAGTTGCGGACTGGGTCTTTCATCTGAGTGAGAAGGTGTCTCGCATTAGTCTTTGTAAGTAATTTTTGGACATGTTTATTGCTTTAGAGTTGATTGCTATGAAGGTTGAGTAGAATATATAGTTTAATAGTTCGCTGTTGAGTCGAGTGAGTCGTTTAAACACATTTGATCGGGTTTTTGAAAGAAAAATTGACAAAAGGTCTGACGGGAAATGTGGAATTGGTGACTTTGTTGTTATTTAAAGCTTTTAGTGGAGTTCTAGGGGCCATAATAATATAGTAATGGGATGGAGTGAAAGTGCCCCGGTGGAGGGGACGAGGGCGAGATTCAATAACTTTTTCCAGTTTTGAATGGGATCCTTTTTGTATCACTCATGTGGGGTCTTCAATTGAACATGTTTATGTAACTAATTCGACTCCAAATACAAATCCAAAAATTATATAATTAGGTAATGGGTTCTTAAGATAAATAAACTAAGGCCAATTTATTTTTGTGTAGTGTGTAAAAGTTCCAAATATAAATCCAAATGTTACGTATATAATTATTTTATGACTTTATTTGAGATTTCATGATGATTTTTGACATTTCATTTCAGATGTTAATATGAAGTAATTTATTGCTTGTTAACGGGTAATGGATTCTTAAGATAAATAAACTAAGGCCAATTTATTTTTGTGTAGTGTATAAAAGTAATGTTCTTTCTACTTATAAAAAAAGATTACAGTATAAATGAGAAAGCTTATGTTTGAAATTAAAAATACGATTAAAAATATATTATAATGATTTACTGCATTAATTGCTATTAATACAATTATTGAGTACAATGAACGTAATTTCTTGTTTTTATTTTATTTTATTTAAGAGCTTTCGATAAATATAAACTACATTGTACATTATACAGATAATTAAATAATGTGTTAAAGAATGTAATTTTTAGTAATATTTTTAGAAAATTTATAGTACTTTTGTACTTGTAAGAAATCGTGAGGACACGCTATAAGCAGGATGGCCGAGCTGTTAGCTTTTATTTATTTATGAAGAATATTGTATTAGCTAATTCCGTATTATTATGATATTTTTAGTAGCGGTAATTCCATTGTTCCGTTTCCGACACGTCAGTTAATCATAGCCAACTTCCGGTCACATGAATTGTTATTTTCTCCGACCAAGCTGCAAGCATTCGTGTTGGAAGCACTGAGGGATCGAGACGTGGCTAAGGAAAAGCATTAGTAAAGAGTAAAAAGTGTTAACGCGTAGACAAAATAATAAGTGAAACAAGTAAAGGATTGAAGGAATAATAGTTAAGTTGATTGTTAATATGTAAGTACTCCATTTTTGTTCTGTTGGTGGTTTATTCGTTCTTGAAATATTTACATATGTGATTTGTATACTGCATAACTACGAAATATACGTGCAATTGTAAAGTGTTTTATCTTTTATTTAACAAAAACCCGCATTCTGAGCTGTGAGCCAACAATACATATATACATATTAGTATTGTAACTAAATATATTTATTTTTATTTATCATCAGATGACTATTCTGTCTGTTCGTCGTAATATTTTTTACATAAATGAGAAACGCTCGTTGAACGCTGAAAAAAGTACTTACCTACTTGTAACAAGGTTAGATAGATAAATGGCTACAGGATATGCAAGTATTTCATGGGCGGAGACCTGTACTATAATAAAATTTACATTGTAATATGTAAGTCGCATATTTGCCGTATACTTTTTATACTAAAGGAGAACATGCCTTTTAAGCAAAGCAACGTGTTAGGCATCTCGTCAGTTGGGATCAAATTAAGCTTCCGCTGAATATCTTAAGCAAGGCACGATCGTGAGAAAGACATGTTTTCATCTAGCAATTTCCTCCCTTCTTTAAAGCATAGTAGTAGCTAGTAGGATAATGCTGTAGAATTTTATATTATGATTTATATTTAAAGCGCTGTCTTACTTCACTGAAGAAGGCAGGACCATATTGGACTAGCACTTAGAAAATTTAGGTCCGCTATCAAACCGGGTCGCGGTCGGTCATTTACAAAGCATCTATTTGCTTCAAAAGTTGCTACTCTTCAGGTGACTTCAAAAAGGACTACATCTTGCTTGACGTTGGTTTGATGTTCATAGGTTGCAGAGACTACTTAAAACTATTTGAAGTAAATGCTTATCTTTGCTACTTCTTTTTTTATTTAAAACTATGCTTAGGAAGGGTTTCCAAATATTGCAACCTCACTTTTCTAGAACAAAATTTGCTACAAAATTAATGGGTCACAGCCTTAGAGCATCAAATGTACTGGCTCACCCTGAAGGGCATAGCGCCTCGCTTCGATACATAATTTTTGTGCCAAATCTGGTGCGGGGGGAAGAACGCACACATTACAGACGTTGGGACGAGGGTTTCGCCCGTAAAGGCCACTCTTCTGACGGGTGTCATACCTGTAACCTTGATGCTCTAAGGTCAATAAATTTTACTCTTTCTTTCAACGACCATAGAGCGGTGGTAACAATATATTCGTTGCTCTAAGGATGGTAACTAACTTTATGACGTAATAATATTGCTTTACGGTTTCATCACTTGAACTATCAATAGTCTAGAAGTGTGTTGTTAATCTCGTCTTCAATTTGACCTTCTGCACCTTTTCTATTTCATGGGCATAATCGTCAAGATCAACCCTTATTATTCATCCTTTGAGAGTTAAGACCGCTGACGTGGAATGACAATGAATCAATTCAGCATCTCGCGTCTAACATTGCGGTCACAACACAAGTTGAGTCACCCTTCTATCTTGCAACAATCAATTTCGTTTGCATTATCATTGAGAGTAATCCACGTGTATCGATCGTGTAGACCTCGTTTGTAGCTGTGATCTGACAAAAATTCTACAAAATGTAGCAGTGTGGGTAGCGGTTACACTATTAAATTGTCTTCTTCTCTCAATGCCCTCAGTGTTTTGGCATCTCTATAGCCAAATAATAATACTTAACGGTTTCAGCACATGACCTATGAGAGTCTTGAAGTTTTTTTGGGATATTTCATGGGCAGTATCGAGATCAACACTTATTATTCAGCATCTTGTATCAAACATTGCGGTCACAATCACAAGTCGAGTCACCCTTCTAACTTGCAACAATCAATTTCGTTTGCATTATTATTGAGAGCAATGCAGAATCTATACTGATCTGACAAGGGAACAGGAGATGGCCAAATTTCAATCCGTCCGAATGTAGGGGTTGCTTTAAATAAAAATATTTAAAAATATAGTGAGCCGCACGTGCTTGGGATTATGCTAATTGCAAGTCCAGTAACAATGCGCTCACATGTGACGTTCTGTTCAGTATATTTATTGTTCTATTGTTACTGTAAACATTTAGCTTATCGTCGTTCGTAAGTTAGTTTATTTTTTGAAGATAAATGAATAGCCATATATTTTTAAATATTTAACTGTGAAAATAGAATACTTTCTTTTCTTTTCTAATATTTAATTATTCCTCTTTAACCATTGACAGTAAATTGGCTACTAGCTACAAATACTATAGATCTATTAGTTAAAAAATTTAAAGTAGGAGAAGAAAGTTATTCTAAACAACTTTGTTTCCTCTTAACAATATGACTTTAGAATAGATACAGGACTAGAGACCTGCATGTTTGGGCCAGTTACACAAAAACTGCTGCAATCATTAGATTGTCTTGTCCGCCTTACGGCTATTCGATTATAATTAAATTCCAAACTGTACCAACAATTTCATACAAGTAGCACTGAATTTAATAGTCGAGTAAATAACTGCTCAGTTGCAGCCGACAGTTATGCTTATTGAGCTTTGTATGGTAAAAGAAATATGACTTGCATCAATTCCATTTCATGTTTGGAAAACAAGACTTCTGCACATAATATTAATTATTTTTTATTTATTAGTCGTCAAGTATTTATAATGTTCATCACAGCATAGATATATAATTGTGGTCGGTTAAATAAAAACACGATTATGATTTAACAATCCCAATTTTTGACTTATTTAAATAGAGCCGCAGACGAGTATACATACACACGCAATGTTAGCGTTAGGCAAGCCTGTGTCTTACAGGAGCAGTGTCATATACGGTTGTGCTGCTACTGATACTTGCCCAAACTGCCATTGCCGGCTAGAATTGCAAGTCTCGCACCACCACCATTTTACCACAGCAAAAATTGGTGCAGCCGTGGTACTTCTCAGTGAAACCATTAAAGTTCTACCATCTATGTGATATTTCTCGCGTCGTGTTACCTCTAAAATAAACAGGATTAATATAGGTATTTTCTTTTCATTATCTGTACATTATCTGTACTGTGTTTATCACTTCATAATCCAACCAAACGAAGAACAACAGAAAGCAATGACGTTTACGAGATGTGTGCAATTTATTTTTCCTCAACTACGCGCAATATAGAGAGCGTCCAACGCGAAACTTCGCGCTCGTTAAGATCAGTAAGTTTCCATGTTCGTGGGCTTCAGAGCTGTTAACATATTGTATTTGAAGTTTGAAGGAAATTACTCGCAGTTAAACTGTGTTTAATTATGGCTCCGTTCACGTAGGACGTAGGTATTAAATACTTAACTGATTAGACACTTTTAGGTTTTACTTCCTCTGTTATGTTTACTTAAAGTTAACACTATATATGATAGGCACGTTTGTACAAGTATCAGTAATCTTTAAATTGGATATGAATAATTTAAGAAAATAATTTAGTACTTTTAAGAGGAGAATAGATAGATTTTGACAATAGTGTCTTTATAAAAACAAAAAAGAAATAAAGCCCCATATCGTGTATCATGGTTGCCATGGACAAAGACAAGGACACAGACACCCAGACCAGGAAACACATCTAAAATCTAATTAATAATTTAGTTATCATCCGCGCGACGCGAGAACCCCACCGAACCCTAGCGATGTTTTGTTTGTCAAAAGTAAAATCGTGAGAACC
The DNA here is from genome assembly GCA_911387765.1 of Pyrgus malvae. Lineage (NCBI taxonomy): Eukaryota > Metazoa > Arthropoda > Insecta > Lepidoptera > Hesperiidae > Pyrgus > Pyrgus malvae. The sequence continues at coordinate 24,895,664 of OU426953.1, forward strand.
TTCAACCTTCAAAGAGCATAGCTTGCTGCTATTTATTTAGGTAATACGCAAAATGCGTGCGCACGTGCCACCCCCGACTTGCAACCCTTGTCATTTGGAACGAAAACACAAGATAGCATATAATTATCGACTTTACTACGCTGTAATACGGAGAATAAAGGTGATAAGAGTAACGTTGCAATGGAATAAGTTCTACTCTTTTAGTTGAAAATTAAATAGCATTGTTCGTTCCCTCATTAATGCAATATTGAGACCGAGAGCGGACGCGGAGGGACGGATTTATTGTGTGCGAAATTTATTAGGCATCCATGAGAGTCTCATATTAAGTGTATAAACTTTATTAGGTCCTGTAGTTAACAACTCATTTTTTGTGTCTAGTAGGTAAAACATTTAGAATTTATTTTTCCTTCACATGTGTTACCAGACATTGCACAGTATGTTTTGATATTTTTGGATAATGGGTAATGTGCGACTAAAACGACTTTTTATCTTTTGATTTTTGTTGGTTTAAAAGTTTGATAATTTCATAATATTATAGTAGCTGTTTCACAGGACTGTAGACCAGAGTCCTAAACTTTTTGTGTATTTAAATAAATTTAAAATAAGCAACAGGACGCACTTTCATTGTAAGTGCGTTTTCATAAAATTTTATGTTCAAAAGCACTAAGAAACACAATATCGCCAGTGAAGTATTACGCTCGACAAAATTAAGACACATTTTCTTAGGATATTGTAGTGGTCAACTAAGGGTCTAGAATTACTTACTACTTATATTAAAACCGGTTTTGATCTATTTAACATGTTTATTTTATGGTATAGTACCTCAGTAGCGTTGGCAGGTAACCGTTTTGTAAAAATGGTTAAGGATTTTAGGGTCCCGTAGTCAAAGAGTGCCAACCTAAGACGGTTGGTTGTTCATCAGTCTAAATATTTTAAATCTATAGAACTCGGACTTCCGTAACGTACGGAGTACAAGTGATCCGGCCCGTCTTCACTTAGGTGATTATAGGTTATATGCTTATACTTATCCATCCCACCGGAACAGTACATTTTTGCGGGATAAATGTGCTATGTGCTATTCTAGACTGTAGTTTGTCTCTGTGCCAATTTGCAAATTTTATCCCGATCCATTCTGCCTTTTTTGGCGTCATTAGGTACTTGCAACACATACTACTGTTACTACAACAACAACACGTATTACTGTCATTTTGAATCGATAATTTAATTTATATTTTTACTAGTACAAAAAATAATAATAAAAGCAAATATAAAGTTACGAAGGGACAAGGGTCTTCAACGTACAAAGTTGGTATTCGGCGTGACATTTTGGTAAACTTTCGTTTTCCGTACAGAACCCTTCGCTTGCACGCCCAATTCACATCAGGCCTGTTTTGTATCAAATCAAATAGTTATTTTATAGGGTGTGAAATAACACACAGTATGCGTATGCGCATGTAAATATGTTGAAATATTAGTGGTAAGAATAAATTAAGTGAAAATAAAAACGTGTTTAGTCGCACCTGTATGTAGGCTGTACCTGTGGCTGTACATCATAGACAATAAATAACTAATAAATCATTTCATAAATTTTAATCTTAATTTCATCCAGGAACCTAAAAAGTAACTATCGATGAGCGTATGCACTAGTGATGTAACAAAATGTAAATTATGTGATTATAAAAAGTCGAAATTTCGTTTAAAACCGACACGCATATTAAAAATCGCTAACTCTAGTCGATTGACAGGAATTGTTTTCTTGCGTTTTCCGGTTTGCCCAGAATATTGTTGAAGTTGTTGTCAATATATAATATGCGAATATTTGTATTCGCATACGTATTCTCAAACAGCAATAGATACTCTAAAGTTGATACTCGCTACATCACTACGCGGATTTATCTGTCATCACAACAGGCCATCTGGCGGTATCGACGGGCAAGTGCGGGCGCGGGCCAGTCGTATTATTATTTAATCGCAATCTCATTTTTGATTAGCATACCCATTGTTGCGCAGCGCAGTCGCTACTCTCCACTAGTCTCCACACATGTTATCTTTTAATGAATGACCGATGACGTCGCCGAATAGTACGCTTGTGAGGAAAGTCAGCGTGTCAGTCGAGAGTAAACAATAGGTACATATGAGATACATACATTTGTGTTGTTATTAGTTGAAGTAGTCATCGAAACGTACTGCCATCTTTACTGTTTATTTATTCCGATTACAGACATATCTTAAGCAGGCCTTCGAGTAAGAACTTCAATGTTTTAAAAACCTAAAAAACTGTAAGACCGTCTAACTGAAAAAAAGACGTTGTTGAATGAAATTGACATAATATATTTAGAAATGTATGCGTCTGTAGCGATGAAAAAATATTTGTGAATGTGTGACAAAATTAAAATGTTAGCGTTCTTCCCCCTGCACCAGATTTGGCACAAAAATTATGTATCGAAGCGAGGAGCAATGCCAGGGCTCCGCTGACGGGCTAGGTCAGTACCTTTGCTTGATGTATTGAATGATGTGTTGAAGTAGCCTTTGATTGATGCTTTAAGATTCAATCTTAAAGCATCAATCTGCTAGGATGCAAAGAAATAGAACGAACTCGAATTTAGCCAACCTATTCGACTTTGATTTAAATCCTATTTATTATGAAGAGACGTCAAAGCAGTCGCAGTAGGTATGATAACAAAGAGAAACAGACAATAATATTCGAGAGCATAACAGACTGCACCACAGAAAACATAATAGTATAAATGCACAGAGTATCAACAATGAATGATCAAAAAAATATATTTATAAATGTGGCAATAACATCATTATACGGTTCAATACTTTGCCTCTCTCAATTGTCATACCATTCAAATTCAAATTCAAATTATTTATTTGTGGAATAAGGTTAACAGTTGGATGGACAGTAGTAATTTTAAACACAGTGCGCTTATTCTGCCACATTGGGCGTACAAATATTTATATACATTGAAAAATTAAAATTAAAATTTATAAATTAAGAATTACATGTCACTTTTATTATTAGAGATAATCATTTACAAAATCAATCATTAGAACAATTACAGTAATAGTCAACAAATTAGGTACAATTTATATTGTAAACAAATCAGACCCCATTACACACAAGAGTCAATAAAATGTAATAAATCGCTGGCTGCGTTGACAAAACGTCCCAATTAACATTCCGTAATTCGATAACGGAACGCAAAGTGCGACAATAATCTCATAATCTAGCGACCGTCGACGCAACGCAATGCATAAAAACGCTAACCGAATGAACGAGCCAACCCAAAATTCCCACGAGGCGACATTCGCCTTTGATGTTTCAAAACCCGCGAGGGTTCAATGAAAAAAAAATGTGTCGAATAACTTACACCCTCCATTCGATCTAGCCGTTCTAGGCAGTTAAAGTACAAGTACCTAGACGACGGAGCGTTGCTTGGATAGAAACAGTTGATTTTCTTAGTTTAATTTTAAGCAAAACACTCATTCAAACATCAAAAACTAGGATACTCATAAGATAGGAACAACCTAAGTATTACACATCGATTGGGAAACGGAACTTTATGCTAGGGCAATGCTTAGGAGTTAAGTTAGGGTGGTAAGTTAGGAGGATAAGGAGTTACTTAGTAAGACGTGCCCTTGTTCGTCCTTAGTGAAAACGGACATAAGTCATATTTCTCAGTTAAGTCGATTATCGCTTAAAATTTGAATAAAACGATAAATTCTAAAAATAAAACCTAGCTGCATCAATCTATCACCTCCGAAACCCTGGGCACTAAATTTCATGAAAATAGTGGAGCTGTTTCCGAGATTCAAATTATGTAAGTATATACATACATAGGTATTTACAAGAATTGCTCGTTTAACGGTATTAGATTAACTTTCCCTAATCATCGTAAATATGTTCATGTTCACCGTAATGTAAGGTATTTAAACTCCCAGACGCATAGTATGGATGAGCAATAAAAAGATTTAATCCGGTCTTGGACTACCAAGTCAATTGAGATACTTTTAATGAGCTGTCAAAACGTGACATCCCCATACATTTTGTATGAGAAAATGATAAGTGACGTCACTTATCATATATAGTCAATTGTCTTCATTATTATTGATTTAAGCGGTAATAAAAATCAAGTATAAAAAGAAAAAAGTGTAAAAACAATTATATTGCTTTTCAAGCGTGATTTTGTGCAACCTTTTTAAGGTAAGGATTTTGATTTATTTGTGCATAGTGTCCAAGACCCTATTATAGTTGGAATCTTGCATGTGTTGGCAAAGCGTATTCACCCGAAGTCGGAATACTGGGATGAGAAAAGAAAACAAACACGCAACGACTAGCGACTGTGCGTTTTCGCTGCGTTGCTCTAAATTCGTTGAATAAATGTATACGCCTTACTCGTATGTAGGAGCTAGAATAGTCCTACTACTGCCGCTGGTCAGTTCGGCCGAATTTTGTTTGCCTGTACCTTCACTTCTTTTTATACATTTCAGGTCGTTTTTGCTGCTTCGATTTAAATGAAATTCATCTGTGAATAATCTATGCGGTGCTAATCCGTAATCTTGTAGAAGACCTCACGACTAATTGCGAGTTGCCGGTCCCGGGGCACAGCAGATAATCCGTTCGCAGCGGGCGGTCTCAAAATTAAAAACCCAAAACCCCCGACACAACTGGCCGACCGCGCCCTGGATTACCGCTCCCACGGCCTCGTACGGACCCTTCGGAGGGGGAAATTCGTAAACTTTTGCACGAAACTCCAAATCCAGAGATGAAATAGTAATTTATCAAAGGATTTTGAAACTCCCGAGAAGCGGAAGTGAAGGATGAGGCCCTTTATCGTAAATTGCAGAGCTGAGTCGTGCGCTTATCGGAAACTCCGGACACAGGAAGCCTGTTCAAGTGTAAACACTTGCCACCTTCTTAATGTTCGATGATTTTTGGGTGCCCGTCCAAGTGTTTTTTCTCCTCTTTTTCTAACGCATCTGTTTGTCCGTTTATCACAGACATTTTGCTTCAATTCAAAAGTAATGGAATGATTATTTTACTTGATTTGGTCAGTGTTTAATTGACAAACATCTGTATTACGCTCTCGGCAAATTACACGATGCATTTGTCTTTCGCCTTATTCTTGAGGGACAATAAGTACGAGTAAGAGAGAGCAATATGTCTGAAACACTGTTAATATAAAAGTCAATTCAAAAATTTAGATATACAAAGCAGATTCGACAAAACCCCAATCGAATCTTGCATTGTGATTTATTTATGAGCTTTTTACGGATAATGTATGCGCAGTGCGATACACCTAAACGAATACACACCGAGGTATTAATATTCAAATGGCTTTGAGCGGCCGATCCCCGGGGTATTACCGCCATTAACGTAGCGGTGGTCAGGAGTAAACATCCGACCGTCCTATTGCATCTTCCTTTATAACAACACTCCCACTAATAGTTATAATCCTAACAAACGTTTAAAATGTTTACAAAGGCAAATATTAATCTATCAAAGTATATTTATGAAAGAAGTCAAATTGTGTTTAATTTAGAGTTCAAACTTTTAATGTGCCATTGAAAAGCGCACCAAAATTAGAATCAATCAACCAGGTGCGCGTTGTTGGGTGGAATTTTATTGAACTTATGTAGTGTTTTAGCTTAGACACAAGGAATAGATAATATCTATAATTAAAACACAGTGATGGCACGAGCCACGCGACGTAGAACTAGTATTAATACATAACGGCAGCTGCTCAAACTAATTTTATAGTGCACTAATAAAACACGATGGTCTTTAAAAGCAACCACCATCTGTACACTAATCTAAAAGCAATTTATATCTTAGAGAAATAGATTAACACCATCCTGCTCGGAGCGCCGCCCGCGCCGGAGTCCCTCGAACAGCTGTCTCAAAGGTTACAAGTCTTTATCCTTGCACCTGCGGTCCCCTGCGATGTCACCTCACCGTCTATTTTAATTACGATATCAAAGAGTATGCATCTTGGCGGCATGGATCCCTTTAATTTAAAAAACTTAAAAATCGTTATGCGCTGTATGTATGTATTTGTGAAAAAGCCAAAGTTTTTTTTTACTCGGCGTACCTACTGCGCGATCGTTATCACGATAAAAAAAACCCAAAATAAGTCTAACCATTTCAGAGAGTTGGCTGAGAAAATAGAAAAAATAATCTAAGATAAAAAAAACTGGCTGAAAATCTTCACACCCATTGTTGAGCACCTATTACTACAAGTGAGATAACAAATTCAATGTTTATTTTCTCGCATGAATTATATTAAGGTTCTATACCAAAACTGAGAGACATGAATGGAAAATTAATAAGTTATTGACAATAGATAAACGCAAAGAGACAATTATGTAGTTATGTATAAATTTTACGCCTACCATACCTGATGAACTAAGTCATGGCAAAATCAAAATTCAAATTTGGTATTTAATAATTTGTGTTTCCTCCTCCTCAGCGATGATCAATCCGATACGTTTTTTCAAAATCAACCGGCCGTTCAGATAACGATCGGGTGCTTTCGTCGAACAATTCACGTTCGTACGAAGTTTGCGATGTGTTAAAGAGATTTCGTTAGCCCGAACACGTGCGAGGGTAAGTCCACAAAGGGTTCAATTTTTTCATTCATACCAGAAAAAAACATCGACAATTACTGGATTAGGGATGAAACGCGAAGGGTACGGATTTTTTCCTTCGCTTGCCGTTAGTCTTTTTAACTGACTTCTAAAAGATGGATCGTCAAATCAGCTGTTTCTCTATGTCATATCACACTTCACGTAGGTACTTCACTTTTATTGTTGAAAAAGAATTTAAAAAAAGTTTTATCAAAAAAGGATCTAAAATTAGTGATTTGAAATTATTGTAACTTTTTGATTTCCAGAAGTCACTTATGTTTATTGTAAGGTCACTACCAAAAGCAATTACATAAATATTTACAAATGGAACCACTTAATTTGGAGACGGTGCTTTTTCATAGGTAATAATACCTATATTAATATGTTAAGAGCATGACTATACATTGAGAAGCTCATGCTTTTGGAAATCGTTTACAAAAAATAACAATCAGGCACCGGATTAGGGATGAAACCGGGCACGGATTTTTTCCTCGTTCGCCGTTAGTCTTTTTCTTCACTTAAAGTTTCCTCGATGGGGAATGTAGAAAATGTTCAAATTAAACCATCGCCGGATCGCCCGGAGCTATTCGCGGCAGCATTCGTTCGATATTAAAGCCAAACTTCCAAGAGCTCTCAAATATAATCAGGGTTTGTTAATTGAGTGAGCTTGGTGGAACGATGTCGTATGCGTCTTTCAGCGGATTCTTGACGTTAACTTGTCGCGCGTTGATGCTTATTGTATATAATGCGACGTTCGTAGACTAAAGTTTTACCTTATTTGGATTTGCCACACTTTCATTATGCTGGAATACGTCAATTTCATTACTATAGTTAACAATAAGCTCAAATAGATAATGTCTTGTTGACGTGTCAGGTTTTAATAGCTTTAAAGACGACTGATATATTCATGACTATCTTAATTGGTAGCTTGGTATAAGACTATCAACACAAATCAACAACCCGATGGCACTAAACATTAGGTGGCCTGCATACTACTTTAAGTCTTAAGATGGTTAGGGATAAATGAGTGTAATTTCGCCGTCCAGGCTGCAAGGCACGCAAGCAACGCGTCAGACGCAAGATGTGATATTAGGTAGGGCTTAAAACGACTTATCAAACAGCCCTCGTAGCTACTGGTTATATGCCGATTGTGGCTTTATTTGGTCCCTAATGTATACTCTCAGTAACATAAGGATTTTTGTTATTGAGAGTCCACCAATTGCGTGTATGTTGCGGAATGGTTTAGCAGACGAGCATGCAGCTCACGTGATCTTCAGGGATGACTGAAGCCCATCACAAGATATTTACAATTTATTTTACACGCAACCTCGAGTATTCCGGAGGTTGATGGTAGGAGATCATTTTAGCATGGCCGGCAAATCCAATTTCATGCAAAACATAATATAATATCTTAGCAATTGAAATGTATGCAACACTAGCATTATTCAGGTCGAAAAATGCACCGATAACAAAGTACATATTTCCAAAGCTTAAAAAAGTATGTGGTTATGGCGGTGAGGGATAAATTGGGTGTAATTTCGGCGTCCAGGCCGCGGGCACGCACGCGACTCGCTACTGGTTTCGTGTCGCTTGTTCCTTTATTCAATGTTATAGTCAAGAACCGTAGAAAACAGGCACTCAAATTCTAAATAATAAATGCATTATAATATACAAATGAATTATTATTAAATAATCTGCCAGTCTACTCAGTAATGTATTAGATTATTATTGAACTAATCATTTCAATATATAGCGAAATGAAACTTATGGAAATAACGGTTTTTTAACTGCAAAATTTTAAATCAGGTAAATCAGCGAAATCGACATATCTCGTATACGGCCTCTTAAGTTGGAATCGTTATAAAGATCAAAAAAATCCATTCGGAGGTTTTCTTTTTGTGCTAAAATAGAACTGGATATAGACAAGTCTACCATCTATTAGTCTTCAGATCAGATGTGTGGTTGTCAGCAAGGCACATCACTATCGACACCGAACCGGAAACCGGTCTCACGGTGTTTTCACCCTAACTCGATATTCCTCCTCGCGTATAGCCTAAAAGACGTTATCTCTTTCTAATAAGAACCAAATCTCCTCAGCAAAGAGACAGCAAATAATAATGATGGACAAGTGGGCTTCTTTGTGTTCTTGTCGCTAATTCCTGTACCGTTATGGTAACGACTTCCTATGCAGGTACGGAGCCAAGCATTTTGCGATTTCTTTCCACACCAACCAAATGTACATTAGAAATATTATCGTCGTATAAAATGCCTATAAAATATTGTACATTTAAATGTCTAAACAGTGTGACTTAATGCATATATACATGACTTAAATGGAAAGGTTAGTTGATCTAATATTGCCTTGTATGCATCGTTAGAAATACCTACACCACGAACGATTCGCACATACTCTTTAAATTCCTCGAGCTGTGGGAAGAAAACCTGAATACTTATGATGCCATGACACAACTATTTGCTTAAATAATCACAGGAATTTCGAGCTAAGCAACGCAGTAAAACAGGCCGATGGCGTCGATACCGCTTGAATTACTGTCGCGGTTACAATCGACTAGTCACGATTCGTATTAACGTAAAACGCGAACTAATGCAATAACCTAATGACAAACCAGATGTCAAGGCCCCCAGACGGGACAAAAGACGTCAGCTATCGATCGAGGAGCGTTCGTGACTATTGCTGCCGCGAATGCACCACCGCACATCTGTTTCGTTCGTTTTGCCTCACCCTGCATAATGAAGCGGACCATTGTGAGAACATCCACAAAGGAACACGCACTTTGTACATTTTATAAGAAAAAATTCTCGATGCCACCGGCTTAAAAGGTGGGCGTCGACTCTGTCGGAAATGAGAAAGTCGGTGCAACTGTTATGACATACGCGGTTCGTTGAGTGTTGTTGAAAATAAACAACGGGCGCGCTTAACGAAGCTAATACGTGTATCAAAAGCCGAAAATATTTTTCATGAGACGAACGCGATGTCGTATAGAAGTTACACTACCTATTCTGCCGGTATGTCTTCAACAAGATTAAATTTAATAATAATAAAAACATAACTGTCGCAAGTATTTCCTTCGATGAATATTCTAAAAGAATGTGTAGACTGCATGAATTTTGTACTAAAGTATAATATTGTGTTATCGTGAATGCAACACAAATAAAATAATTGTAGACAGCAGTTGGCCAGAATAGTGGTGGCCATTGAGGCAGCAACTGGTGTTATTTTGTTTAAAAATCGAAGAATTACTGCAATATTTCTTTCGACATGATCGCGATCCCACACAGAAATTATTTTTAACCTTAATTTATTTCTGAAACAATTTATAAAACTGATTAAAATACAAAATTCTTTGAATCGACACTTTCAATTTGTCATTGTTTTAAAGAGTACAAAACGTCAAGATCAAAGATCAAAGACTGAGAGAGATGACTTAATGTAATTAAAGTAGCCGCGTTTGAAGTTAAATTTTATACGTAGTGTAGGTGTGGAGTTCGGTACTAGACATGCGCGCCGCGCCGGCGCCGCCACGCCGCGCCGTCTTCGGAACGCGCCGCCGCCGCCGAGACATTTTCTCGGCGCGCCGAAGATGGCCGGAGCGCGATAAATTAATCAAATTCAGCCGAGCTGGACCGAGCGTTCACGAACGTGTGGCTGGCTGGGAAGAGCGGGGCGCGGGGAGGGTAAAGACGCGAACTTTTTTCTCACCGTGTTGTCATAGCAGCATAGCAGCTGCATAGTAGCAGCACCATGGCCGTCTTTAACCTATTGGATGCTCTGGGCATAGTCAGGAGTTGCCCCGCAGTGAAGTACTGCCTTGATCTATTGAGGACACCAAGCTTTCTGGACGTCAATTTGGCTTTGTGCTCCAAATGACTCCGATACTGCACTTTACTCGTAATGTCAAATCCCAAGATACCGAAACTTTCACTGACGGTAAGCGCGGTACCCTGGAACTCGGGCGCTATAACAAATGGGGGTTTATTTAGCGGTAAACGCGCAAACTTGTGTCTTCATGAGGTTAAACTCGACAAGGTTAAGTCGACCCCATTCCGAGACCCGCTCCAGAGAGTTCTCGACTTCAGACACAAGTTTGATTCTGCTTTCCTCTACTTGTGACCGAGAGGCATTGGCTCGACAGGTGTATAGTGCGTCCACCATAATATCATCTGCACAATGTATACTGCGTGATTGTTGCAGCATGTCATTGATATGCAGAATGAATAGTGTAGGTGACAGTACTGAGCCTTGGGGAACACCGGCGTTAATGGGCTTCATATCTGAGCAGCATCCGTCAACAACGACCTTAATCTGCCGCTCAGACAGAAAGTTTGCCACCCAGTTGCATAGCCTCAGGGGAAGATCGTAAGATGGAAGCTATGCGAGAAGGGCCCTGTGCCAGACCCGGTCAAAGGCCTTTGCAATATCCAGGCTGACTGCCAGAGCCTCCCCGTTGCCTTCGACGGCTTCAGCCCAACGGTGTGTGAGGTATACCAAGAGATCACCGGCCGAGCGGCCCTGGCGAAAGCCATACTGACGATCGCTGATCAACCGGTGCTTCTCGAGGTACCTAAGGAGCTGCGTGTTTATAACACGCTCCATCACCTTAGAGAGCAGGGAGGTTATCGCAATAGGCCTGTAGTTGGACGGGTTACTGCGGTCACCCTTTTTCGGGATTGGGTGTACTAGGGCTACCTTCCACGAAGACGATACTTTACTAGTGGTGTAGGAAAGCGAGAATAAGCGCGTTAAGACGGCAGCCAACTCGGGAGCGCACGTCTTTAATACGATCGCGGGGATATCATCCGGCCCGCTCGACTTCTTGACATCGAGGGCTAGCAGAGCTCGTCTGACGGCCTGTTGAGTGAAACGCACGTCCTTCATCGAGCTCTCACACTGCTTGATGGTCGGCGGTGTGGCACCTCCGTCGTCCAGAGTCGAGTTTGAGGCAAACAGGGTACCCAGGAGATCGGCTTTCCCTTTTGCCGTGTGAGCCAGAGTATCATCCGGTTTGCGTAAAGATGGTAGAGACGACCGACAGAAGTTACCTTCGACAGCCTTGGCAAGCGACCTAAAAGCTCGACTCCCGCAAGGGTAGCTTGATAGACGCTGGCCAATTCTGCCGACGTGCCTAAACTTCGCCTTGGCTATTTGCTTCTCTGCCGAACGGAAGGCAGCGTTGAATTTTTTCCGAAGCTTAGACGTTTCCGGGTGCGCATCAGCCCAGGTTTTAAAAGCTTCTTGCTTAAGGCTAGAAGCCTATTTTATTGAATGAGTAGTGTCCTTTTGAGTTGGTTTTTTTTTCTAACAAAATAAATTTACGGAAGAAAACAGAACAACCCATAATTTTCCCTATAACTCGAATTTTAATTTATCATGAATTTTGGGTAACTTTGAACAATTTTTTTAGAATGTAAAAACCTTAATATTTTAAGGTTTAGGTAAAATAAAAAGAAGGTATTATTAAATTTCTACACCTAATCTATAAAAATGACATCTACACTGACGTACAAAAGTAACAAATAGCTCGGTTTTGCCATATGAATCAAAGTGGTCTAGTTTACGATTTCAAATCAGAGCTTAAAAATTAACAGTTAATTTTTTTAATTTTCATTTGGTACGAAAACATTTTGGCAATCCATTATACACAGTTATTATATTGAAACAACAAAAAGTTTCGATGTAATAAATTGTTAAGTATGTAAATTCATTTTAATTTTCATTTGGTACAAGAACATTTTAGCAATAAAAGTAATAATAAAAACAATTACTTAACTATAAAAAGAAAACCCCATCTAAAATTTGCGCTTGTGGCATTGTGCCCAGAACGCAAAATATATATATATATATAAAAAAATATAATAAAATATATATATAAATTGTTAAATATTTTATCGAACTTTTTTCAAAGTTAAACGTCAATTCAAAGTTACCCAAAATGACTGTACCTAACCTACTGCTGGATAGCTGCTAGAAATTTTTTTGTAACAAAAAAAAAATACCAATGCTCGCCCGCGCCGGCGCGGCGCAACCACGCCGACCCCGATAGGTCGGCGCGCCGCCGCTGGGTAACAGTAGCGCGGCGCGCACGTCTATTCGGTACCCCCCTTATACTCAGAGTGCGTTATAAATGTGGGCTCAACGGGCAAATTATGGTCCCGGGGCGAAGGCCTGGAACGATTACGAAGTGTACTTAATTTGGGTGAATGTTGCCCGTCGGGGAGTTACGGTTTGTTTCGGAGTAGGGGCTGCTAGAAACTGTCTGGTGGGCACAGTTTTGCGAAGAAGCCGTGAAATCTTCTGCGGGTCGTAACAAATTGCTTCTTATCGAGTTTGTTGCCGCAGTTGAGACAACTTTGCCGTCTTTAGACTATGTTGTAATCGATGCGATTGCGTATTAAAAGCGGTATTTAGGGTACTACGAGTTGTGGATTATTTTAAGATGTTGTTTGTTTGTTTTTATTGGTATATTGCATCGAAAGGTTGAAGAACAGTCAGACGCTATACAAATAACTTGTGGGTTATTATGGAACCACAAGAAGATAAGAAAACAACACTTAAACCAGAAATACATACATAACTTCGTCATTTGTCTCGGCCACTGGGAATTAGGCAGGGAATTGGCCTATTTAATAATTAAAAACTTCCTCCACATTTAATGACCACATATTCAATTTTAACGATCTACATTTTACCTTCCGTCCTAAACGTCAAATTTTGTAACTAATTTCAACAAGGACTTTTTATCTAATTACATGTAGGGTCTCGTTGATCGAAGGCCACGGGTGATTGCGTGAATTGCGTCCAATCTGCCATAATTTATTCACATTCGCAACAGGAGCAACGAACTGGACGCTACCCCAGGGCTCCGCCCCCGGCACCCTTGCGTGCACAGCCACTATCGAACATAACATATTATCTGTACGATGTTAACGAATTTGCCACGCTTCTTTTGCTTCCTGGTTTAGTGCGGCGTTTTTTGTTTTTGATACAAATATCAAACTTTTTATTCAAAATACTTATAATATTTGAGTTAGGTATAATTTAAATGGAAAGTCATAAGCAGTTGTGTAAATGGGAGGTCGATATTTGACATTTCTCATAACATGTACCGACTTAGTTTCATATTTTATTGTATGTATATTGAGATTTCATTAGGTCTCAAAATATCTAGGTACATGACTTACATATTTTCTACTTCTGATCAAGCTCTAGCTAAAACTAGCTTAGTACTTACTATCTATACTTAGAACAGGAATGGTGTTAGCTTTGCATAGAAGATAGATTACCTGCAAAAGGAGAGAAACATTCGTTAGGTACTCAGATTTATTTATACCATATAAGAGATACATAATAAATATTTATAAAGCAAATGATACGAAAACGCAGGAGCTCACTTATAAGAACTAATAAACACCAAATTACCTAAAGAAAACCATCAATCGTTTGGTAAAGTTGGGTTGGGTACGACTTCCTGGCAATAAAAAGTACAAAATCATGACAAGGTATCCATTATTTCACTTACTCGTAGCTGTTCAGGTCAGAATCTGGCGCGCTGCCAACTTTCCGAAACGTTCGCGTGCTAATAAAAATATGGCATGTCAGTCGCCCATCTACTACCACCTATCACCACCTCGAGACGGTGATATTGAATGGATACGATATTCAACAGATGCCAAATTTGTAATATAAATTGTAGTACAAAATGTAATGTAGGTAAGCACTTTGCTCACCTAGTACCTACTAGTATGTATGAGAAACAAAGACATTCGATTCAGAGGACACATAATATAAATATTCAGTAGTTTCTCCCATAACTTCATCCAAAATATTTTCATTATTCATATTTCATTTCATTTTTGATTATTCATAAGTTTTGCTAAGCCTCTGGAACAGTATATTATACCAGGATAAAGGGTAGGTAATTAAGTACAGAAGTTTTTGCTTAGCTGCAGTAAAAAAAAATACTAAGTACACAGGATAAGTAGATGTAAAAAACCAGTTTAGACGATAAACCAAATTGTACGTCATCCCTCGGGAATACTTCATTTTCGGGGATTAATTATCGTATCATTTAGCTTCTAAGCTTACATGTGCATATTCGTTTGCAATATATTACCTTGTTTTAAACGACACACAGCGCCATCTATCACCGAACTGGTATGAAGCTAACAATATTTTTTATTCCCTCGGGAATATCAAATTTTTCCGGGATAAAAAGTACCCTATTATTTAATCCGGACTTCTAACTTCGTTCTAACGTCTGCAAATTTTCAAAGCAATCGGTTCAGTAGTTAGGGCAAGAAAGCGGAACAAACAAACAAACAAACTTACTTTCCGATTTATAATATTAGTAAGGATAGCGAAAATATTAACTGATTCATAACTTTATTAAACTGCTTTAAAAAAAACATTCAATATATTTTATTCAAGATAGTTCTTAAAAATAGGAATGTTCTAAAAGAAGAAAAAAGTGATTCCGGCCAGGATCGAACTGGCGACCTTCTGCGTGTAAAGCAGATGTGATAACCACTACACCACGGAACCAGCTATTTATTTCGATGAAATTATATTTGGGATAGCACTGAGCCCTAAAAAAATCTTTATGAAATTTAGTGGAGTAGGAAAGCTTCACAGCACAGAGAAAAATGCAGTTTTTTGAACCTCCGTGCTTAAAAGAATCGTCAGAAACGCATAAACCACTTTATATTGCAGACGTAAAAAGCTATTCGTCTTTCAAGCAAGCTCTTATCAGAGTAGTTTTGTATGGCACTCATACACTCACTTATTTGGTAAGCAGTCTACGAATATTACGTATTTTATGTATATTGATTTTCCCACAGCGTAACTATAAACTCGTATAGAGGTAATACATGCACATACACCTTGGATTACTTTTCCACTTAATCCGTCTTGGTAATCGCGTGATTAAATATGCAGCGACTATCAATTTCACTGGCCATCGACGAATTGAGCGAATATGGTATCTATTGCTGGGCGCGAAGGTTTATAATGCGGGGAGATAGGGTTGTTTTTCGGCAGTTCGTCGATATTCTCCGACTTCCAATGTCGCTGTTACCGGAAAGTATGAAAAACTGGCAATCTTGAAAATTTCTTTTCATTCTATAAAATATAGAGCTTTTATAGCAATGTATGAAAATATTATTGGTTTGACCTTGTTTTAGTATCCAATTTATAAAAAATAAGATATAAAGAAATGCGCATACGCTACGGATATGCGCATATCTCGGCAAAAGTTGTTGTTGAAAACATCCCAGTTGTTGAAAGCGATCACTATACTCGTATCTTGTGGTAAGTTTTATAAGGATTAGAAAATATTAAAGGCGCTGGACCACAAGCACGTAAGTTCTATACACTGAAGCATCAGGTAAGGAGTAAGCTGAAGGCCCTCGGAATGTATAAACAGAGAATTGAACAAATATGGGTATTACAAAAGTTATTTTATACATATACGAGTCCGCCATATTCAGTGAGGTATGCAAATATTATTAAATAAAAGTACTGACTAAAATCTAACTTAGAAATTTATTTAAGTATTAAATTTACTAATCATATTATTGATTTATATCAATCCCATATTTGCGGTTTTTTTATTTCATTGTTTTTGGTAATTATTTATACGGTATTTTATCAGCGTCATCGGCTTTGGGCACCCAATTAACCGGGCTTATATACACTGAGAGGAAAAAAAGCTGGTGGAAAAAATAACCTCCCAGGTTTTTAATCCCGTAATCCCTCACAAAGTTAAAGTTCATCGTTTAGAAATTCAATGCGAATTAACTACACCAACTCTTCAATTTTATTTTATATACTTGGGCTGATTTTTTTGGCATTGTATACATTACATGGAAATTATACATAATGGCGGATTACACAGATTGTCTTTAACCTCCCGAATGCATTGGACTCTGAATTATACGATAATTAAAACGGACAGTATAGGTCGCGCAAACACTTTTTGCACCTGTCGGACCAAGCTTGTTTACCAATCGGTGACATGAAAAATATTTTTTTACTAAAGGCTTATTATTGCTTAGCATAATGTTTTGAATTCTACTTTAGTGATGTCACAAGTGTTTTCGAGAATTTTCGGATGTTAACGCGAATAGACATCGTGATAGGAATGCGAAAAAGAATAGTTACTTTTATTTTTGGGTACCATTTATAAGTACTCCTATGTTCAACAGTACAAACAAATTCGTTGTAACTTTTCGAGAATTTACATTTCATGAAAATTTTTAGGAATCAATCAATATCAATAACATCCATAAAACCTATGTCAAAATACTAGGAAAAATGTGAGACGTACAAAAGTTTATATAATTATTATTTTAAATGAAATGTAACGAAATGGTAAATAAGGTAGGTGATACGCTTATGAGAATTTCTGTGTATGGTTACATCACTACTCTAGTACTCTGTGACATTTGTGACTACGATCCAATCCGACTGACAGGTGCAAGATGCTCTACTTAATAGCAGCCGATAATTCATCCGGTTCTTTTATCTGTTTGCTGGACGGACAAATTTTATGACACGTGGATTTAACGCGCTTTACCAGTGATGTATTATGACGTTTATACCGAGAGCTCATTGAAATCCGCCTTCGGTTTTCCGATGACGTGAAATGGAGAGCAGAAACCAAATATGATTTTACTGCGAAATGAACAATTATGAAATATATTTAATAGGTATATTAAATAGGTAGATAAGATCTATCAAAGTTAAATCGTCAGATGGCATTTCTTTACTAAACAATGAAGTGGTCACTGCAATTTGAATTCAAAATTGAAGTCGCCATGGATGACTTTGGAGGCTGACGGTTGCCTCACGAAGGAAAATGTAGTACCTTTGTATCTTTTCACCGGAACACAACAGAAACAGCATTAGGCAGGTATGGAGCAGCGGTGCTTCCTAATCCAGGAACTCCATTCATCCCTAACTTGTCGAACAATGCAATGCAAGTTCTATAGCCTTTTAATAGGTATGTTCACTTTTTACATGATCCAAGTGGCTAAAAAAACAAAAATTACGTGTAAAAGGGGCATAAAAGGCCGCAATTATTTAAAGCTAAAGCCGTGTCGGCTTTGAGTTTTCGTGTTCATTAAAATAACTAATTCATTCATGGAAACAACGAAAAGTTTGTGCAGCACGAACAAAATGAACTTAGATATAAACAATTAACTACTAGTCGGAACAATTCTCTGTACGACTGCTTCCTTTAGTTTATTAATTATCTTTTTATTTAATTTTAGTTTAGTATGGTTGAAGCCCGTTAACAGATTCGCGTCTTGTCTGTATCCAGTTGCGTTATGCGTACCTACTGAAGAGGTAAGGAAAAGTCGCCTCGTGTGAAAACCACCTTCCATCGATACAAAATGAAATGCTTCACTTCACGGTCAAAACAGGTTCGGTTTAAACACACTTTCTCAAAAGCGAGATTTTCCGATATTATTTATGGGTTTCATAGCCAGAGCTGTCACAGAGTAATTCAATCCGTATCGAATTTATCATATTCAATCTTGACTAATTTCATAATTCCTAGTCAAGATATTTTATGGTAGATAATAAAGTGTTTAGTATCAGTTACAGACAGTTCTACTAAAATAATATTTATAACCAGTATTTCGCCCACAGCGTTCTCACTGCATAACGAATGTCACTATGGGAATAGAATAATCCATCGCAATAAATCTTAAGAGATCATTTAATTGGACTTTAGTAGGATTATTATAATAATAATAATAATAATAAATCATTTATTTTCAGGCAACAAGGCCCATACTATTATACTACCGTATATACTACCGTATTAGGAAAGACCGGAATAGGAATTGTGTTGTAACTATTATTGGAAGAGTCTAAAATCATCATCATGTTTGCTTAAGGTTGAAAGAACTATGACTACCTAAACAGTAGGCCTGGATGTTAGTTTCATAAAATTACAAGATTTAAAAAAGGACATGTTCACAATGGCAATATGCAGTGACACGGTACGGAGTAATGCGATAATTGTGAGCATAAAAAAGCATGCTAAGAAAAACCGTTGGGTTTTACCCGAAATGGATGTCGGTTTCGAGTAAGAGCGGGACGAAAAAAACGAAAAAAATTGAAAAAACAAGATGGCCGCCGAGATACATAAAATTGAATTTTTCCGATTTTCGAGGTGTGTTTGCGGGGTCGCCATTTTGTGGGTTTTTGACATTTACTAGCCTGTTGAAATCCAGCATAACCTCTCTGTTGTCCTCGTAACAGAGGGGCATCAAAGATGGAATAGGTTAGAGAAAGAGGTAATATTCACTGGATAATTTCGATAGATAGATAGATAGATTCGATAATTCGAGTATTAAAACAGTACCCGCACCAGGGCAGTCTATGCAAGAAATTCAGACCAGTATTACGAGTATGAAGCGGCCAGGAGCAGACGTCTCAAGTAGCGGCCCCTGCGTTCACCTTAAGCACACATAATTAAAGTTTCATGTATCAGCTACCGCGCCAATACTCTCCATATCTATTCAATCTACTTGAATGTCTGTGACTGGAAATAAGTTGCTAAATAACAGTTTTGAGAAGCTGTTTCAATTTGTAATAAACGAAAAAGAAGATAATATTTTACAGAAGATCACTTATGTTTGTCGGATTATAGTATAAAATACGTGTATCTCGGAAAACAATGAACACTGTTTGATTTTGCCCAAATATTTTGAAAATACACGTAGATCCGCATTTTAAAAACGACAGAGATTCCAACCATCTGGTTGGTTCCTCATCAGTCAGACAGAGATTCCAACCAGATGGTTGGAATCTCTGTCTGACTGATTGATGACCTAAATAAGTCGCTGGATACTGAGGGCGTAGAACCGCATTGTAAAACACGTTGGGGAGGCCTATATCGAGCAGTGGACTTCTGAAAGTTGATGGATGGATGGCTAATGAATCGTTGACCTTACAATAAATACCCTATACAAACCTATAGGTGTCCCCTTTCCTTGCTACAAATTCGTGGAGGAACTCGCATAACTGCGCTCAAAACCAATTAACGTCTGCCTGTAACCAGATAATTGATCGTTAGAAGAAGGTTTCCGTCTCGACAGTTTTCCGGTTATGCTTATGCCTTATGCGTTGTTTAAGCAAAGTTGTGGGTCTTTTTAGTCTTTCAGCAAACGTATATTTTTTAATTCCTACGTAATTAAACTAATTTATCTATGTTGAAAGAGAATTTATACAAAATACTTCTTTCTGTAAGAAAGAAAAAAAGGAACTGGGCACTCACTGTCTTAATTGACCCCTTTCATCTAACTCAAATTCAAGTCTAAAAATGGCTTGAAGCCTAAAATTCAAATTTTGTGTTGTTCAAGTAATATCTACAATTGTGAAACTTGGCAAGAAGCAAGATTTTATTCCACTAAAAAATCCTATACCAGTGCAATCAACTGAATTCATAATAAAAAAACCTTTGCGGCCCGATTTTGTGTCGCACTTATGCAGTGGTTTTTTTATATAAAAAAACTGTCATTGTTATACAATGTGGATGTTTTTTTAAAGCAGTTGTTTTAACAATTAACTAAATATGCCACGATTTTACTTTATCGTCGAGCATCTATCTATACGATGTATGACAATAGGACGATTACAGTCAGTTTATATTCAAACAAAACGCCCATGTGTGGGATTATCTTTCCATCAAGTAGCGTTTGGCTACCGGCGTGGTTTTCACTATGTTTGCCGTATATGGAGAATGGTAGGTACAGGTAGATCTTATCTAAATTTCATTACTTTGCTCTAGCCCAGTAATAAAATTTTGTCCTTTAACCATTTCTACAATACGGGTATCAAATGAAAGGGCTTGTTGGGAGTAACTTGGAAAATAATGTGACGTCATTCTAAATCCAATATGGCGAAACATCCAAGATGGCGGAATAGTTATTTTTCATACCTTTTATATTTGTATAAATGCTCTAAAAAGAAGAAAATAAAATTTTAACTATCAACTTATTATTATACACAACTTATATGATCATAAAAGCACCAAGCATATGCCATTTCGAAATCTCAACATAGGAGATCTCATAGAACTCAGTTCCGAGGAGTTGTCAATTTTACGAATGAGTAAGAGAAAAAAACTGAACCAGAAGGTACAGCTTTCGTCTTAGTTCCAGCGAATCTAGAAATCCCGTAAAGTTTACGGCGTAAACAAAAAGGGACCGAAACAAGAAACGATATAAACCATGTTGACGCATGAATAAAAACGAAAACTTTTTTTATATTTCTTCCAACATGAGCGAATATTTTTCTCATATGGATCAAAAACAATAATCATCTTGAAGATATGACTTTCTGGCATCTATTAGCGAAGCGTGTAAAACTATTTTCTTTAATTGGGAGCTACTTCAATAGATGGGGTTGTAAAGTAACACTTGACTTAGTGTTACTTGTCAGTCTCCGAAGAAAATCAATTGTTTTTATCCGAGCAACGCTCGGTCATCCGGGTACCTATACTTTATGTATAAAAGTCAAAAGTCTTCAGTCTCGTTATTAACCTTTAACTTACCGAATATAACACGTAACATAAACTGGGTAACTAACACAAAAGAAAAAGTTTACAAAAACAGCGTTAATGATTCAAGACATGACAAGGGCGAAAAATTATGTAATTGAATTAATTTACAAAGTTTTGCGTCATGTCATGGGTAAACTTTGACAAAGTACGCGTAACTTCATAATGGCCGCTGAAATTCCCAAAGAAAATACGGTGAAAACCGGAAACCGTTTGAAATGCCGTGTTAGGTTGTGATTTGGTTTTGTGTAAAGTGAAATAAAAGTGTACGTATTCTGATGAGATTTCAGACTCATTGTCATTGGGTGTTGTTTATTGTTTAGTGCGAAACCACAATTACTTTTAGAACATATGTTTTCCTTCTTTCTCCTAGAATGATAGGAGCCGATCGAGGAGTCATATTAGCCTGGATAAACAGACATAAGATTGTTTTACTTTGCTTGTTACGTTCGTACTTGTAACATTGTACATTATGTGAATTTTATGAATTAACAAGCTGTTTATTATAAAATTATAAAATTATTTTCTTGTAAAGAAATAAAGTCATTTGAAATAAAAGGAGCGAAAAAAGCGATCGAGCAGGAGCGATCGCTAGCCACTAAAAACCTAAAACATCATTTCACGTCAGTATTAGATCTTCAAGAAAACACTTATCCGTACATATGAACAAACTGGCACTTGGTAGTAAAAACCGCAAGCTTGCACCGTGAATGCCATCTACAGAGCCAGGCAAGTCGATGCTCGAACGGCAAAAACGATTCGAATATTTATCGCGATACGAACGGGCTCATAATAAGGCCTCTCTCAAAGGCGCTATTTTATCAGTCACTACTATCACAAGCTCTTTACAGTAGGTATGGTGTGCTACTGCTACTGTCACTCCACATACTGGATATTTGTAAGTAGCGACTGAAAAAGTTTATTTTTATTTTTATAGATGTATTATTTATTATATTAAATACTGTAAGATTACTGCACTTTATTTGAACGTAGCGTTACGACTGGCTCATAGTAACTTAATTAATATAAATCAAATAAAAGATACTTAAATTTTTATATAAGAAGTCTTTATTTTCAGTCGGTCAATAAAATCACGAATTACGAAGTAAAGCACGACGCACGAAAAGAACAAGGCCGTTGGCATTGACACAAGGAAGCCGAAAATTACATAAGTGCTCGATCGCGGGGTCAATGTCGCGCGGAACAAAGATCGCGAAAGTGGTCCGATGTTACGTAGGCCTCTGCTTATGAGCAAAGAAACAGGCACAGAGGCGAAACTACATACAACCATGACATAATACAATGTCACAGAAGAGAAGGTATGAAGCTACTACGCTTTCAAAGTACTCGTAATGCGTGAGAGCTGCGCGAGAAGCGTGTGCGCATACTACTGGCAGCTTCTTCGTCACTTAGAAGATAAATCGCTAATGCCTGCCCTACACGTTGCGATAAATCGGTCAGATTACTTCAGATTTCTCTGAAGAAACCTGTTTCTTCAGATTTCTCGCAACGTGTGGATGGAAATCGTTCCGATTCGTTTCAATTTCTCGTACGTCGTCGGCAGTATGAAATTTCATCAGAGAAATCGTTCGTCGGCGGTTCGGGCGGCTTCGGGATCGCTCGGCTGAACTCGGCTCGGCACTCGACAGTTCGCCGGCTTCGTCTAGGACCCCGCTTGTTTTCGGACAAAGCGTGCTTTATGCAATAATATGTATGCTCCTCGATTTTTTTCCTTTAAGCACATAATTAGGCCCCTACTATCGCATCCAAGTGAAATCTACACCCGCAAATTGCGCACTCTAAATAGTCACAAATTATATGAATGTACATACATACATACATCGAACCAAGTTATCTTTGACATCTGGAAATAGTTTTATTATGACAATTAGAATATACAACCAACTACCTGATAAATTGAAAAGTTACGATTATTTTAGACTTAAACAATAATTGTTTCAAAAAATATATTTTTAACTTTTTAAAACGACTTATCAAACAGCCCTCGTTTATTTTGTCGGACATTATTATAATAATAAATAATAAATATTTCACACTCAAAGCCCCCACAGTAAGGCAGATATACCCTGTGTCGTGGGTGCCATGGACACACACACAGACACAAACACAAACACCCAGACCGAGGACAGAAATTTTTAAACTCGTCATTCAAATTTCTACTTCGCCGGGAATCGAACCCGGGACCCTCTCGGCAGACTGGCATGATAACCATTGCGCCACAAGGGTCGTCGTTATATAACAATATTATAATTGTATTATTGACATTTAATGATAAATATTCAGTTCCTTACATAATTACTGTTTTAATATTCTATTTTGTAAGTTTACAATATTATGATGTGTGAAGCCTGAAAAGGTAGCATTTATTTGAACTCGTATTATGCATTAAGACCTGCAAATATTGTACTAAATGCCTCACACTAATGTTTAAATGAATAAATTAATAAATAACGCAAGAGCGACATCATCATTTTTCATCTTGATAACATGTTTATTGTGCGAACTTCTGCGGAAAACTGACGATCGAATCAGATATCGGTGACGTGTGGAGGCACTATGGGCTTCCGATTTCTCTGTTCAGAGAAAAATCGGCCGATCTCTGAACGATTTCTCGCAACGTGTAGGGCAGGTCTAAGCTGATATGAAAAGGCCGAAAATAACATAAGCAGTGGTTCTATTGGTAGGTCAATGTCACGTGGAACAAACATCGCGAAAGTGGTCCAACGTTACGTAAGCCTCGGCTCACGATCGAAGAAACGGCACAGAGTTAAAGCAACATACAATCGCGCATTGGTAGGTATTGTTATACAGTTATCACAACGGACTGCACATGTGTTTTTATGCGCAAAAATGTTTTGGTTGGTTGAGAACAATTTTCGACTTGTCGCACGAAGCTCCAAGTGACAAAGATCTTTATCTATACCTGTTTGCGTGCTACTGGGATGAACATCGTGAGCAACAAACATCGGTGACGGTGGTCGGACGCTTATGTACGAATATACTCAGGCCGCCGCACACAAGCATGATAACAATACAGAAGAGAAGCCTCAAACAACTGCGCTTTGAGAGGTTCACAACTACAAGTGCGAGACGCGTGTGTGCACTGTGTGCGTATTACTGGCAATTTCGTCACGTACAAAGAGAAATTAAATCGTACAGCTGACATGAAGATGCCGACAATTACATAAGTTGTTCGATCGGGGTCAATGTCGAACGGAACAAAGATCACGAAAGTGGTACTACGCTGACGTTACGTAGGCCTAGGTGCACGAGCAAGAAAACCGTACAGAGGTGAAGCTTCATGCATCTCTAAAACTAAGTTACTGCCTCCTGGTTTAGGTACACCGAATGCTATACACTATAATATGGACCGTTCGTAACATTTCTAACTAATCATTACCACGGGTTACTTGTATTGTTATATATTTGTTAATTTTGAATATATGAATATTTGAATTGTTTTATATTTGTTGTTTTTCCGTTAACTATATTGTATTGTTTGTCAATAGTCTGTTTGACAATCATCTTGGTCACAATACAAGGAGCGCCTGCCTTTCTACAGCCCGATTTTTAAAATTTGAACAAATGACTGCGCGTAGTGTTAGGGTTGGTACCTACAAAATGATCGGTTGCTTATTTTTATACAATATACACCCAACACCTATATCAATGAAAGCGACTAACTTGCAGAATACCATACGGTATGGTGTCAAATCGCTTACCTAGTAGATTACAACTAGCCATAAAAACAATTAAAATCCGATCAAGTTTGCCGTTACCACACAATGTCAGATAGCTCTTTTTTATAACATAACTCAAAAATATATCAAGGAAATGATAATAAAACCTTAAAAAATAACTAAATAAAAACAGGTCAATAACAAATAAATAATTCTGCGGCTGGTCTATATATTGTGGTAATAATTCATCAGTCTAATAATAATGGTGAAAAAAGACTATTGTAAAAAAACGGCACTTGAAAATTTAAGAAAAAACTGAGGTGTCAAGGGACACCCAGATGGAACGAAGTTGTATTTTTTACTTTTTTTGTTTTTTTTATTTCTGCGCTTAATAATGTTTTTTTCTTTTTTCTGTATTAGTTTTAGGTTTGGGCATAAGAATAAATAATACTACGTAGAACGGAAACTCCCGCTCAAAACGGGCTCAAGGTCACGATATTAGCCTACACTTTAATTTCGGCTAAGCCGACTACTGAAGACGGGCTGTCTCGGACGGGCGCGTCAATTACAATAACGGCGCCAAGTTAATGTGGTGTGTTTGGTTGTACAAACAATTCTAAAACAATGCCAAACTTAAGTTTTTTTAGTTTGCCCAAAGATGATGCGAGATAAGTAATATTTTTTAAATAATATTCCTTTTCCGTACCTAATTTATCAAAAGGATGTGACCAGTTCTTTTTGTGTAGCCAATTGTTTCACTTTCACTCAATTATAAAAAAAAATGTTAGATGACTACAGCATTTTAACATGTCGCCAAAATATTTTTTAATAGCCCCCGCCATCGGTCATTGAACCTTTCTCGATTGTTTTGCCTCGCGATTGCGGCGCCGCGGCACTGGCGCACGCACGTTATACTTAATATGTAATTCGTTTATTTTAAACCTACACTACGTAAGTACTTACACCTATGTAGGTAAGTATACTTAGTAATACTTACTTAAATGGCTTCATTTGGTATGGTACTTATAACTTATTAAGTAATATTATTTATAAGTATTTATAGAGTAGGTAAGTATTTATCATTCTCATATTTTGTAATACTAAACTAAAATAATGAATTTTAAGTAAAGAAAAACTTATATTTTTGCGACATTATCTTTAGACATAAGCATTACTAACAGTTCACAGCCCTGGCAGCACGCCTGGGCGACAGAGGGGCGTAACGGGGTGAAGAGGGAAGTAGGTATATAAATTGCGGCATATCGATGGCGGTCAAAGGAGATTCCGTTCTATGTAGTATTATTTATTCTTATGGTTTGGGTGTCAACAAAGTTAAGCAATGTCAAGTGCGGTCAAAAGTAGGATGGGTGGCCAATAGTGGCCACTAAGCAACATCAAGTGCGGTCATAAGAAAGATGGGGTCCACAAAGTAAAGCAATGTCGAGTGCGGTTGCTATAGTTGTAAGCCGCACTTCTTACAACTATAGCAAAAAGTGTCGTTACAACTTTTCGTCTTGATTTTTCCTTCCAGCCCCCTTTCGCAACGCGCGATATAGAACTTCGTTCCAAAAGATGAATTTATGAAACTCGATTTTCAGTCCATAGCGCAATGTGGCACTGCGTACTACATATTACCTTACTTAAGATTACTTAGCGGCCGTGTAAATGACAGTTGTCTTTGTGCGTGTGTCAATTCGGCCGAATGCGCAGAAGCGCGCATGGCCCGGCGGCGAGCGTAGAACGCAAGCGATCTACGCAGCTAAGCCAAACGGGCGCGGTCGAGTGTGAGATGGGTGACCGCTAGTGGCAAAAATTTCATGCGCGTTTCCGTGCTTCGGAGGGCACGTTAAGCCGTGCGTCGGTCCCGGTTGTTGTCGATAGATAACAGTCGTTAAACCTTGTCGGAGGCCTTATGGGCGGTTTGAAAACATCCGACAGCGGGTTGGCCACTAACCCGCATCTCCACCAACCCGCATTGGAGCAGCATGGTGGAGTAAGCTCCAGGCTTCCCCAATAAGTGGGAGAAACCCGTGCCCAGCAGTGGGACGCAAAAAGGGTTGCAGCCAATTCGGCCGATAGTATGAAGTTACTGTACTGTATACTTATATCTTAATTGTGTCTTGGTAGTCCAGTACTTAGCTTTCCTACCGTCATGCGGTTGCATGAAACGTCACCTCTGTTCGTTTCTTTACTCTTGCGGCCTCAGCTCGCACGGATAATTGCTATGTAATCGTCGTAATCCATCCGCGAGCGGGCCCGGTTACTGGTTTCCTTTTACGGCGCGCAGCTTGCGGCCGCATAGAAGAAACAGCTGACTTGCCGGCACGCGCCCCGATGCATATTAATGTCGCACCCGCGGCAAAAACACGTATAAAATCGAAATGCTAGCATTAAACATGGAACCAGTTTGAAGTGCAGGCGCCTCAATTATGCAATCGTGCGAACGTCCCGTCGAATGCACTATAAATCTAAAGTGGACTTCAGCTCGAACGCCTGCAATAGTATAATCAATTTCTGTTATTCGATGCCCCTGTTGCTTTATGTGGTGACGCGCGTACCGTATATGGATCCACAATTCATTTGAGCATAACGTTTTATTCCTCTCCTTTCTCAGGCTTTATCCTCGATACAGTAGCAAATTACACGAGATTCCCGCTATTCATCGTCCTTGGTTCATAAGAACGAAATTCCGCGTAATATCGCGTTTCTGCGGTGGCTGGCATTTCTGGCGTTAATTATTTCGTCTGAATCGATATCAGACATAGGAGCCGTCAGGGAAGCATCCGACCCGTCAAACGTTGAGATGTGAACAATGAGTTCCCTCAATAAACTCATTGTCTTGGAACAAACGAAATCGTGATTCCTTCCCCACACGGCGCCCTAACCTTTCTCCCTTCTCCCCCATAAACATAAACACTAATTAAACGTTAAGCGATAAAATAAGTAAAAACATTTCATGGAGAATACAGTAAGTATCTGCGCATTGAACGACCGGTGTCTATTACATTTTAAGCTTTCTGTCGTAAAATTTTATAGCTCATTAGTATTGAATTTTAAGTATGTCAATATAAATGATGTATTAAACACATCATTTAAATTTTAACCACTTTTATCGGCTGCATCTGCATAAACATATTATTATACATTACCAAGAACGGTTTTTACATACACATATAATATGGACATAGTACATATACAGTCATATAGAGCATACTGTACTGTAGGTGCGGTAGAACTAGTATGATTCGATCGAGATTGGCTGTTTTTCACACACTCTCATTTCTAATACATTGGCTTCATTTTTAGGCTTAGTGACTAATTCGGATCAACCGAAGACGTAATTTTGCGCACATATTTCTATTGTAAAGTAATTATTTTGGGTTTCGATGAAAAGGTAACCGTTTTATGTGTTTATATAAAAAAAATAATGATTATGAAGCGCGCATGTCCCGGCGGTTAGCGTAGAACGCAAATGATCTATGCAACTAAGCCAAACGGGCGCGGTCGGGTGTGAGATGGGTGACCGCTAGTGGCAAAAAAAATATTCATGCGCGTTTCCGTGCTTCGGAGGGCACGTTAAGCCGTCGGTCCCGGTTGTTGTAATAATATAATGTAATAATATAATGGAAACAAAAAGTAGGCAAATGTAATTAAAATGCTGGAGGCGGGCAGCCCTATCGCATGTTTACGTGCTGCGCGGCTGTAGGTATTTATTTCAAAGATACGGCCGAGTTAAAATACTGTATAGTAGATAATATTACCTTGGTAGTAGGCAGTAAACTCTGGTTTATGAAGTTTGTCTTCTGGTAATATTCAAGTTAAGAAGAGGTTGGGTTTAACGGAAGTAGCTGTGCATGGACGTGAGGCAACCACGTAAAACCGCTTAGACTTTATGCTTGCTTATATCTTTTATACATTTACAAATTAAATAAATAAATAACGCTTCACACTCATAGCCCCACAGTAGGGTAGATATACCCTGTGTCGTGGGTACCATGGACACATACAAAGACAGAAACACAAACACCCAGACCGAGAACAGAAATTTTAAACTCATCATTCAAATTTCTGCTTCGCCGGGAATCGAACCCAGGACCCTCCGATCAGCAGTCCGGCATGGTAACCATTACGCCACGCGGGTCGTCGTGCATTTACGTAATGACTCCATAAAAAAAATGCACTCCGGGAGTGCCGGCAGAAGTGAAAACTTGATTATTCACGTTGTGCATTATTGATTTATTGGAATAGTTAGGGAATAATTTTGAACGAATTGCTTTTATTATCAATATAAAAGTACTATTATTTATGTCGTAGAATACAATATTTATTTATTGGCAATAAATAATTATTGCGCTATAGTACTGTTTGTGTACGATAGCGCAATAAATATTAAAAATATTACAATTTATATTTAATTTTCTAATTCTTTTCAAATTTTTTTTCATACTTTGAAAAAAAATTTTTTTAAACCCTTTTTTTATGAAAATAGATTTTAAAAAATCTTTTTTTTAATTAATCGAAACCCTTACAATCGCTTAAAAAATAAACAATCGATTGTTCGATTAATCGATTTCGATGTAACAACACTACTCTCCAACCGTCTTACGGTTTTTTGATCAGCACACGTGACCTGACGCGAGTTTCACAGTTTTTACCCATCACACAAAAGTGCTCAACGCCGCTAAAGAAGTTTTCACTTCAAAAACTGGATATTCCGCTTGAGGTTGAATGTTGTCCATTTTTAGTAATCCTTTTATCACCTACTTAGTTTAGACACTTTAGACTGTAAGGAACGCTATGTATTGTGGTTTAGAAGAACATTAGAAAAAATATTACGTTTCAAAACGAGTTACCATCAACAGCTGTAAGCAGCGTAAGTGCAGCAAGAACCTTATCAATCTTTATTAGCCGATACACCTTCGGGTAATTTGATAAGACCGAGATCATTTATCAACATCGACAAGTTTAATCGAGAGTAATGTTTCAGTGTCGACATGCTCTACGCACCTGTATCAAGCTATATTTTGTGTCGGCCATATACATATTGCTGTCGTAGACTACGTTGCATGGAAGAATATCAGTAATTACGTTATAGATTGGATTGGTAGACCAGTATGCAGTACTGCATTGGGAATCTCGCTCTACGTACCTATATACTTATTCCTATAAGAATATCAGTGCTTGCAAGTGTTGTTTGTAATTGTTACATCGCACGACAGCAAAGCTTTCATTTAATTGGTCACGTATGTTCTATGCGTTCAGGTCCCTTACATTGTAAAAAGACTAAAAGTGTAAGGAACGTGAACGCATAGAACACATGTATTTTAACGCCATCTAGCGTCGAGAAATGGTATTAGGTATTGAATTTCTGTTTTCTATGGGAAAATTTTGTATTGTAAGTGAAATTATTGTGAAACAAAAATAATCTTACACCTATAATTTAAAGTTCGCATGTTGAATATCGAAGTGTTACACTGTCAAGCTATTGTCCAAAATTGTGAACAATTATACTCTATATACATACAAGTAGCAGGTTACGGCATCTCTCACGTATGTTCCTTATCTGCCCATAGCTACTCTGTAAGAAAACTAATTATTGTATACCTCATATTTTAAAACAGGGCTGAAGTTTTTCTCCGTGTCTGCTCTTTTCTTCAGCTTAGACAGAACAAAAAAAAACTAACGTTCACTAAGAGTTTGTAAATGAACCGTACAGTGAATAAATAATATTTCATTTCATTTCTCGTGTTTTTCTTTGCTCTATGAGGCTATCACTGCCACACCTATACGACGACAACTATACGACTAATGGACTCAAACTCGATAGTCCAAGGTGCTCAAAGGGTTGTGTGGGAGCCAGTCCAAAGATACGAATTTAACGAGCAGCCATTCTCCGGGAAAGATAATTGAGTTTCCCGGCACATCGACCATCTTGATTTACTTTGAGAGCCCGTCGATGAAAATGAGGTTGCAAGGGACAAACAAGACATATTAACTTACAGAGATAATTTTGGAATTTTGGTCAAAAAAAATTTGTTACGATATAGGTATGTACTTAATATTTCCGGCAAAATGCTAGCAAAGCATTGTACCATGAGAATGTGCAAAATGTTCATTTAATTTTAACTACATATTTGTCAACTATGAGTACCTAGGTATAATAAATTGTTACCGTTTTGTATATTATTTTTGTTAGGTGTTACTAAATATTTCGAAGACGTAATGTAATTAGTAAGTACATATTGGGATTATGTTAGACTACAATACTGTAACATAGAATTTCTAGTACAAAGTCAATTGATTGATGGTATGTGTGTACCGGAGGCAGATTGGCCACAAAACTGTACCGTTCACTACGTTATAGGAACTAAAAGGACAGTTTAATACAGTTTTAAGTAGGGGTAAGGCAGTGTAAAGAAAACCAAACCCGATGAGTGCCGGTTTAACACTGATTTATTTTCATAGAAAGAGTTAAAATTATTATTGTGAAATTGTGCGAGTATGAATGATGTATATGTGTGCAAGTAACCTACATACGAAAAACACCATTACATTAAGCATTATCGGAGTCACATGTACATGCAGTAGCTCGTACAGTATGGTAGGTGTTGGACCAGATTTGGGCAATAAACAGAATTAACTGTTTCTTGTACGTATGAAACTCTTTTGTAGTATAAAAATTAGTAATTTTTGTAGCAAACGATGGTTGTTTATTATTTTAGACTCTCAAGTAGTCTAGTCTCTACAGGAAACACTGCAATACGAGTAATTTACTCGTAGTTAGCGAAAGGCATTGTACAGTCATTACGGGTAACTTTGAATTGACGTTTAACTTTGAACAAAGTTGGAAAAAAGATTTAACAATTTATTACATCGAAACTTTTTGATATTTCAATATAATAACTGTGTTAAATGGATTGCTAAAATGTTTTTGTACCAAATGAAAATTAAAGAAATAAACTGTTAATGCCATAATTCCGAAAATTGCCGCCTTTTCCGTGGTTAAGTTGCTGGAAGTTTTTGAGCTCTGATTTGGAATCGTAAATTAGTCCATTTTGATTCATATGGCAAAACCAAGCTATTTGTTACTTTTTTATGTCAGTGTAGATGTCCTTTTTATAGATAAGGTTTTTAAATTTAATAATACCTTTTTTTTTGTTTTACCTAAACCTTAAAATATTAAGGTTTTTTACATTCTAAAAAAATTTATTCAAAGTTACCCAAAACTCATGATAACTTTGAATTCGAGTTTTCGGGGAAATTATGGGTAGTTCTGTTGTTTCTTCCGCAAATTTATTTTGTTAGACAGAAAAACCAACACTATAGGACACTATTCCTTCAATAAAATAAAGGTGTCATAAATAGAAATCAGTTTTAATAATACAAATAATGTAAAAAACGTTCAAAGTTACCCGAACTGTACGTAATCCAGATTAAGGGTCTCTTTCACCACCTTCAAGTAAAGCGACAAGTAGTTTGACAATTGTCGGTTAAAGACTCCCGTAACTTCAATTTCCATTTCACGATGTTCGAGTAGCACTAACATATGATAAATTGACCCGTACTCATAGCTTTTACTTGCGAATTAACTTTATTTGGGACGTAACTAATCAACACTTTACTTGGAGATTGTGAACGAGGCCCTTCGTGTAAAACCATCAAACTATGCTGATTTTAACATAACGTCTCAAGCATCAGTGTCTTAAGGCACCAGTTTTTGCTATACCAAAGTAGGTATTTCTAAGCTAAATCACCTCAATATTAAACTAATCGATGCCTCATGCAGCGATTACGAGTAAATGTATGGCTGTTGAAAAGCTCGTAAATTCTAAACGTTGCTAATTGCCCTGAGGTAATATAAGGCTAGGAATTCATTCGTAATCGTAAATTTAAAAGCATTTAAACGTCAATCGATACACAACAGGACAATTCCTGTTATTAGACAGGTTACTCGGCTATTATTTCGCTATAACGATTACTGCAGTCGACCGGTGTAGGCGTAATTTTCAGGGTTCTCTTAATTTAAAAATTAGATGAACGGTTCGTTGATCCGTTTGTCTTACTACCTGTCTATCATGCAAGATCCTTTTTCTTAGAAACGCGTAGAAGTATACCCGATGTTAAAGAATGAAATAAAAAAACCTACGAGGTATCAACTTTCCATTGATTTTTATCATTAAAATTGTCAAAAGGCAATATAATGATCAACAACAGTTTCAGAAAACAGAAAACAAAATTGTGGCTTAGACAAAAGAAAAAATTAAACACTCCTCAAGTTGATTAATTAAATGATCTCCAAAAAATCTTTGTACTGAACCTTTGACGCACAAGTCCTGCTCCCGCTTATTAAGTTTTCCTGGTGAAAAAGGAGGATATATGCAGCGAGGCAGGTGGCGCAGGTCGTCGACGTTAGACCTTTCCAGCTTGTCGCGTGCCATCCTGTACGCACTCGCCATCAATTCATTATTAGACGCCGCATGCCCATGGCATGCCACCGTCTGCACTGCCACTCAATGTCCACACTCGGTTTTTTACATCCTTTGTGATAATGACACTTTTTAGGGTTTCCACAAAGAGAAAGGGACCTTAGTCTTCTTTGCCTTTTTTTACACCCTTCATCTGCAATCCTTAGAAACAGTGAAAAACTTCAAATTTTAAGTCAACCTAGTCAAAAGATACGGCCGTTTATGTCACATATTGCATTTCAAGTGTAAATCCTTTTGTACATTGCACTGACCTACCATGGTCTTTGTAATGAAGAAGAATGATTATGGACTAGACTACATCATGAGATGGGTCAGACGAAGTGTTAAAATCTGTACCGTGGCTTTCGGTCAACGTAAGTAAACATTTGTTCTATGTTAACTGAATCTGCGTTTCCGAAGAAGACATAACCGGTACTGATGTTTGTCTTAGTAATGTGGAGACGTGTTTATCTCCAAGACAAGGAACGAACATAAAGCTGTATCGTATGTTTATACTGGGTACGTAAGCAAACATCGATATAATGGTTAATGCGTTTTAGTTGAATAATTTATTAGTAATTTACTAATTATTAATGTAATTGGTACTAAGCAATTAATGAAGCTTGCCATTGATTTTCTCAAAGTGAAATTGTTTACCGTCGAAGAATAAGAAAAAGTTAATTATGCAATATCTAATGACATTGTCATAGTAATGTTTCATAAAAAGCGAACGGTTATATCATATTTACAATTTATACATCATTCCCACAAATTAATAAATAACGTAAAGTGAATTCCATAATTGTAGACTTTACTGTAGAAACGACAGCAAAAGCGTAAAAAAACAATTTCTTTACTTTATTTCGAATGAAACAAAACATTCGATTTGTCCACTGGATCATTGATTATACATTCCCGCAGTGTCTCGGTGATAAAAAGTTTGAAACATCTAACGAAGTCCAACGAACAGCGGAACGTAATAAAAAATCCGTAACTTATCAATACAATTCACCCTCCGTCAACTTTAACGAGCAACTGGCGATTCCTTGAATACTATAGATATTTAACGATTCTATCAATTTTTGGAAGTCTTGTATGTGAAAGTTTGAAAAGATTAGGTAACTACACAATGATAGGCAATCGAGCCGTATAACATTTAGGGAGGGACGAATATAGTGTACTTCTGGAACATAACTGCCACTTTGGAGCAAAGAAAATTTGTAGCGTAGTCCATGAATGGACTTCTAACATATCTTAAGCAAGTTTGGAGTCTTATCTGGCATTGGATAGTTGTCTGATTATATGGAGTAGTGCTGCTATTCTGGAGGATGTTGATGATGGCCTCTTGTAAGTCTAGCACTAAACCATAGAAGCGGTTCACGGATACACTAAAAACAATAGCAAAGGTTGAAAATGGACAGTATAAATAGATTAAACACAGTTGAATTCGTGGTACTGTCCATAGGTACCTATTGCGCATATTATACTCTTATGTGTATGACGAAGATGGATGGATAAACAGAATATACGAAGCTGTATTTATAGGCGTGAATATACGCGAACACGGAGACAGATATCACAAATATACGGAGGGAACGGTCAATTTCGCAATTATAAGCCGGCAGAGGTGAAGTAGAGGTGTCGAGATATCGCGATAATATCGAATCGTTTCGCCCAACCTCACTGGCGGGTATTTAATCGTGGAATTAAATAAAATGATCAAGCCTCGGGTAGTGTCTGTGAGCTGATTTATAGCTGGATCCCGTGTGAATATCGATTGGTGCGACGTCGAATACGAATTGCGTAGGCGTCGATTAAACATCTTTAACCATTTCAAACAATTTCTCTGGTGTCAACAACACTGTCGTTGAAACATAAATTATTTTTGAAGAAGAAGTATATATATGTATTATCATTCATAGTCGTGTTTAAAGACAGGGTGGATTGTTTAAAAAAAATCAATAACCAGAAACTGTACTCGTAACAACACTTTCTTATAGCTCGTTATTTTATTTTTGATAAGTGAATGAGCTCCTATTGGACGACTTTTTAAGTAAAAAATTTAAAACGTGGTCAAGGGGTAAAAATTATTGTCAATTTTTATTTTTAGTTCAAAGACGGACTTACACTGAGAACAATGAAAATTTTCTATGCTTTATAGGTATGTTTTGTACCTTCCATACGAGTGAGCAAAAAGCACTCCTTATTAGTAACGACAACATTATTCGCATACAAGCATTAGCAGTGCAAAAACACTACATGTTCTGCGAACGGACGAGGAACTATTGCAAGTTGCAACGCATCGGCTCTGAAATGGCACAATGGGCCATTATTACATATGAGTTTATACGTTCCCTGAAAGGCTGAAGTATTTGGCACGTGGTGTTTGCAAGAAGCAGGCAATTAATTCATTACAAAGGTATTGCAAAAAACTAGTCCAGTGCATGTGGAGCCACGCGGTGGCGAGAGATCTGCTTCGATTCTCCTCAATCCAATCTTATAGAGTAGCAGGTATATTCTTGAAAGAAAGGTCGTGACATTATGACGATAATTAGCCAGTCATCCATCATCGTTGTCTTCAATAGCAGCTCTTGCGATCCTGCACTACCAGCTTTTATTGCTGAAATTGCACCGACGCTGGATGGCAAGCGTGTAGATCTTGTCGAGGGACATCTTTCCTTCTACCTCTCTCTAAATCAATATTTTGATCAAAGACTTTGAGATGTTTTCGATAGTTAAATATGTATTAGGATAGTATTTTTCCCATCCTTATTAATATCCAAAGAAGATGCTTATCTAGCAGATATCTGCTCACTAGAATTGAAAAGTTGGTGAATGTGATACCTGTGCTTTGAGTTATAATGTCAAAATATTTATATTCAAATATATCTATGTATTCTGTAACAACCCTAATAAAAATTACCACTTAATTCGCAAATCTACTCATGGATCGAAACAATGCTACAAAATTTGTTACAAGCGTAACTCACCTTTACAGTCCAAAAGTACATAATCAGGGCGAATCTAAAAGTTTCGTGTTAGTTATATAACCTTAAAAGTGGGCTGTGGTAGGAGGGATGTATTACACGAGGCAGACAGATTAGCATCCCGTTCAGGCAGCGCGGCAGCGCCCCGGCCGGATTTCAGGAGCGCATGAAATATTAATGCGGACATTACGTCCCGCGGACGCTTACGAGACGAGCACGTGCTGCAATCGCATAAATATCTTACGAAACTTCAAAACAAACTCGGCTTCGGAAGACACTGAAAGATTTGCGTTCGGATATAAAGGTTTTGTGCGCATTTGAGTAGATGTGAAGATATCAAATACGGATTGCAAATATGTTCTTTACAAGTCGATAAAAGCTGTAAAATTTAGGGAATAATTGTTTTTCTTTTGCTTTGGTTAAATTGCAAAATCAAATTGTTAAAAAGATCAGGCAGTTTATGCCATGAATCAAAACCTAAAGTAACTATTTTTAGCGTTTTGTAACATAAAAAAGAAGAATCTAAATAATGTATTGAATTTGTTCATCATAAAGCGATGAGATTTTTTTTGGATTGAATGTTTCATATTGGTATCTATCACTTGACCACATTTGTGGGCTAACACAGTATTTAATCAGTATTACGAGTATGTTGTAGTAAACATCAAAACAATGTATTTAGGCTATTTATATTTCGATTAAAGAATCAATGTTTTATTTAGCAGCAAAAGTCACCAACCGTTAGGAAAACAAGGTGCTCTATTATCATTTATTAATATTAAAGCAGCTGGAATGTTTTATTTATACAGACAACAAATCATATTTAAGTAATGTGAAGGATCGTCTGTTATATGTCTTGTAGGAATTGTTGTGTTTTCAACTTTAAACACAAATCCAATAAATATCACGTAATGTAGGCGTTAAAACTTCCATGCAAGTTTTAACGCCTACTTTTCTTTTCTTTTATGAAGAATGTGGAGGAAAAGGGGAGATCTCCCGCCAGGCGATGTCACTGCCTGAGGACCGCGGACCGAATGCTAACTTCGGACCATTTCTTCTTGTAATGTCTTCTGATTGGCTAGTTCAGTATGACGTAGTAATCTTTTGTTTACAATGTTCGCTGCTTGCGTCGCCTTGCATGGTCAGCATTTCATGTGAGGCGCGGGTCATGTTGCTGTAGGTATCGCGCCGCTACAAAGAAATATTTTTTGTGTCGCTGGAACATGAAGCAACCATCAATAAAGCACCACCTGGACCCGTGGCTGTCGTCCACAGTCCGTTTTGTATGTCCGACGAGTTAATTTTGGAACAACTTTTCGACCATTTCCAATTGACTATGGCGTGGGTTTTTTCCGGAAAGCTGTGTAAGACACTGTCAATGGAAATGTGATTATCCTAGAGTTGCACGGGTCTTAGGGTGATCGCTAAACACCATGCTGCCCCGACTGCTTTGTCTTCGGTCGGTTAGTCGCTCGTTGTTTTAATTACCGTAGAAAAAAAATATTTAAGAGCAACATCGCAACTGCATACTCTTTAAGCAGACCTCACACATTCTTGAGATTGTAAAGATTTTCATGAGCTAAACCAGCTTCATGACGCTTAATGCTTATTACCTAATATTACAGAATTACCATCAATTTAACCAAATATAATAACAGGATTTCAATAATATTAACATAATAATAACAAAAATGTAGAAACACCAAAGTTCGTTGCGGACTATGCGGACTAATGATGAAGCATAACAAAACAAAGAAATAATCAAAATAATTCAATCATAGTGCTTTTCTAAAAATAACATTTATTGTATATTATGTTAATAACTAATAAATCATGTATGCGAAAGAGCGTGTTATCCATTATAGTAATATTACATTACAAAGTAATTTGTTGGTGACGCTTAATAGGTAGGCGATCGTTTATTCAGTGGACCGATATTTATAACGCTATCCATTAATCGCGAAATAAACGAGCTTCCTGATATATCGCCGTGTCTATATAAAATCATAATAAAACCTATATTGTAGAAAATAGCGACGGAAACGAGTACGGGTCCAGGAATATTTCAGTTTCCGCAAAAGTTTGACATTAAGAACTTTCATTAAAGTTATGGATGCATTTTATCACATATCACACAACCTATCTAGGAACTCACCTACCACTTACATATGTATGGTCCGGGGGAAAATTGTTTCATCAGGCATAAATCTGACATAGGTCAACAGTGGAGAAGATTATGGCCATAAACAAATAAGCTTCTACAAATTAAAAGGATTGTGAAAAACTATAAAATAAACAACCATAAGAACAAAATAACGTAATTTTTAATTATGATGGCAATAAATTATCGCATAAATTATCTAAAATCCTGATGAAAATGCAAAATATAAAAGTACATAATACAAAAGATTTGGGGTTTCTTGTTAGCGAAACTACGGAAATGGAAGAGTAGTAAAAACCCAAAAGATGAATACAAAGTCGCAATACAACCAATATTATGTTTCCATATAATATAACTACCAGACGTAATCATACAAAAAGATAGACGCAAATGACACAGAAAGGCATTGCGTTATCGTCAACATTCCTAAATGTGCTCCTCAAATTTTATTACATCAAGCTATTCCTGAAACCGAGCCCCATAAAATCACGCTATATAACTTGCATGACAAGCGCAACCGGGCGATAACATCAGTTTCACACGACCTCGGTGACGCAACTCCTCCACTATTCCCGGAACTAGAAAAATGTGAGTATTAGTTCAACGATTATGAACTGAACGCGAATTATGTCAACGCACGCGAAGTCGCGAACACCTAGTCACAATATTCAGATATGATATACGAAGAAAATACAAATAGGCTTAAATATGTACCTACGGTAAGGTGTAGATGTAGTGTAGCATTTTCAAATTACTATCGCATCAACTTGTTGGTCGCACATAAAGAAAGATCTTCAAGAAACGAGGAATAATAATGTTACTCCAATCTGTTAAAATAATGGGAAAATACAAAAAACATTCATAAATATAATGCTTCATCCAACCAACTGCTTCACTCTTTGCTAGCACTCAAAACCAAATTCATAATTAAATGTCGCACAGGAACACAAGAACTGTCAAGTCAGTTTTACAAATGACAATGAGCGTGAAGAAGCAAAATTAAACAATGAACTAGCACTTGAGTTGCTTTCATCTAGAAATTGGATGATCTAATGTATCCCCTATTATGAATGCATGATGGCTTATATTCGGAAGCACATGTTTGACAGATGATGCGGATTACGAAACATGGCATGCAGGGTGGTGGAAGACCCCTCGTTTAGAAAAAAAAGCAACGCCATTAGTTGAATTGCATCCCTCATTTTCTGGGTTTCCTCAGTTTCATTAAGCGCAGTTCTACTTGTGTGGTTTGTTGTTTGTTAAATAGTATTTTAACTGTCCAATTACCAATATCTTTTAACAATAGCAACGGCACATATGCACTGGTTTCTTTCATTTAAAATAATGTGTGCTTTTATTTTAGACTCGATTTGATCGTGTAGTTTTATTTCCCAAACTAAATACTAGATACTTTCAAAGCAGTATTTTTCTTATTTTGATATACACTTATAAAGGGTGTGTACGATACTGCATTTTGTCCATTTACACGCAAAATGTTTTAACTTGAGCCTGATCGTCTCAAAATTCAACTCCATAATCCCATAAAACTCGTTTTTGTAATCGGCTCCACTCATTGCGACTAATGGACAGTTACTATCAGATCTCACATGCCGTGCTTTGTTTGAAGAGAAACAAAAACGAAAACAGTAGAGGTTAAACTATAGATAGATGCGAAAGGAAGTCTCGTTATGGTATGTGACCATTTGATTGATTTTAAGTATCAAGGAGTTACTTTACGTGTGAAAGAAAAACGATAATCTTTTAAATGCGAAGGGTTTTAATAAAAAGAGTTTAAATCAACAAATAAATAAAAGTTCTGACTTGTTGCCTGTGATCTTACAATCAATCAATAAAATAATGGAAGACCAACACCAAATAGATTCGTTAAATCGTCACTAATACTTGAAATTAAAAGAATAGGCCATGATAAAATAGTAAATTGCTTGGCTGTTAATGTTAAATAGTTATACCGAATGTTTAAATATTATGCAAAAAAACGTAATTCATTTTAATGTAGGCTAAATTGGGATATCCTGTTTCACACAATGATAAATAAGGAAAATTATAATGAGATAATACTCCTTTAATTGGGAGTTAAATACTCTAAATTATGAGCCAGAAAAAAATGTTTTTACAATAAATATTTAAAAGATTGTTAATGACCATTCGAAATGGTCAATTAATTCATTGTATGAACTCTTAACAAAATAATACTAAAAAGTTTTTACTAAAGCTAACTAAGGATACGTAATAAACACTCTTGTTATTTCAACAGTATTATATATAATTACATAAATATGGTGAACGTGCATTCAAATATTTAAAAAAGAATATGTTATTAATTGAGAAATTGAATTTCAATAATGACATTGAAAACATTAATTATTTTTAAAATTTACAAAAATTATGGAAGTGGGAAGCGCGCATGGCTCGGCGGCTAGCGTAGAACGCAAACGTTCTACGCAGCTAAGCCAAACGGGCGCGGTCGGTTGTGAGATGGGTGACCGGTAGTGGCAATAAATTTCATGCGCGTTTCCGTGCTTCGGAGGGCACGTTAAGCCGTCGGTCCCGATTGTTGTCGATAGATAACAGTCGTTAAACCTTGTCGGAGGCCTTATGGGCGGTTTGAAAACATCCGACAGCGGGTTAGCCAGGCCTCCCCAATAAGGGGGGGAGACCCGTGCCCAGCAGTGGGACGCAAAAGGGTTGCAGCCAGCCATAAAAATTATATGTGCTGTATAATTTTTTATTTCTGCGTGAGTCATAAGCAAAGTTATTAAATTTTTTTCGTACAACAGTAATACGAAATTTTCCTGCCCTTTTTAACATTGCTTAAGTGCACCCAGAGCAGACAAAACTGTAAAATGTTTAAGTACTAAGTTTGTAAAGCAGCACAGCTAATATTAATATTTTTATTTTGGTGGACATTACCAATGCTACTGGATCAGCCCTTGTTAATACGTGCGTCCAATCGATACGTGACAAATAATAGGCCGAAGAAAAACACATTAGCCCTCGTGAAATCGTGACGAATTCGGAGGGGCCATCATACGCCCTCCAGCGCCGAGGAAGCGGTAGAAGTGCAGCGGGATTATGCAGCAATCTGCCACCAGGGGGCGCCCCTCGGATATCGTGTTGCCAGATTAATTGGCGTTTGCCCCGGACCTCGGGGCGTGGAGCTCAATAACATCACGCGAAATTAGAGGCCGTTGTAGATGTAATGCAAAATTATTATCGCTAGCAACATGGCAAACAATTCGCGGTTGAGATGAGACTTCTGAGTTATACACGTGTATTGTGCATATTATGGGGCATAAGTGCAAAATGCTTTGGGCTTAGTGCATCAAAAACATACAATTTATAAATAAATATGTACATTACACATCAGTATATTATTAATTTAGAAGATTTTATCTATGTATGTATGGGGGTTAATTTAATATAGAAATTCAGAAAGTTGTACTTATTTATAAACAATTAAAGTTTTATTTGCAAAATCAATAAAACTTTAAAATAATCTACAATATTCGAAGAAAAAAAGCTTCGGTCAAGTTCGATAGTGAAAATACACGAGAATTTGATCTAATGAAAACCTACAATAAAGTGTTGTAACCGACGAGGTCAATGACTCCCATGCGGGGGATCTTGTCAGCACTTTGATTAGTACGCGACGAGTATGAGCAAAGCAAATATTTAGATCGTGAAATACGTCAATGGTTACATAAGTATCTATGACGGAATATTTCTTGCGAAATTCAACATAATAGATGGGTCCTTTTAACTCGTTTTGTATTGATTCGTGATTCCCCTATTCGCGCGATTTTTTGTATGTTATATGTATGTTATATTTTGTATGTTAATGTGAGACGACTAAAACATGGCTTTTGTGGTTGCGGGCGGTGTGAGTTCAAACCGTCCAGTCAGCAGCTCCGGAAAGAGACAACGGCATGTGTATGTGGCGGCACTCAGTTAGAGTAGAAAATCTCTCGTACTCATGCGCAAGAAGGGCACCGGGGCGTTTCTCTGGAGTTCCCGAGGACCTTCACAATCGCCGAAGAGGCCATCGAGGGGGTTTTAGTGTGCTAAAAATCACATATCTCAGTACCTCTCCCCAGGGTACTTGGCGGGTATATTTTGAAAGTTTCCCCCGTTACAAAAAACAGGTTTTGCTCTTTTATGAAATAAGCTATACCATACTTGTACATATGTTACGTAGTTCTTCTCAAGATTGTGGTAACGTGTTAACATTTTTATCTTATAAATTCAAAGTAGCTGCGTTTATAACAAGTGTTTCACTATTTCGGGGTTTTCGTATACTAAAATGAATAAAATTATTACTAATACGTTTTCCCATAATAATAATCTACCAATATGTGCTATGAAATGAATATTAAAAATGTGAATACGACGTACAATCTGATGTAACATCCTGAAGTAACACAAAATTTGTTATGCTGCATTATCAGATCGAGAATTCTGGAGCGCACCAGAGATAAACAGATCAATAAAGCGAGTACTTGAGATGCCTCTCCAAATTCCAGCTGTCGGGATACGTGGCATACAATTGGACAATACGCCTCGCCTGATAGATGGGGTCCGATATTGTTGACTCAGCTACCTACGAGACCCTTGCTTGAACCCGAATGCCTTCATCGATAACCAATCGCTTACTATAATTAATTACGGCGGTTAATCACAAATAATTAATAAATAACTATTGAGAGTTGCAATTAATAAATGTACACACTTTGTTGGCTAAACAGTTTATTGTTTCATAATAAGTAATATTTCAATATAAGTAATACCTGTCATAATTTTTTAGGTCGCAATTTAATGCTGTTCTAGAATAGCGAGTGCATTAAT
Source organism: Pyrgus malvae (assembly GCA_911387765.1). Lineage (NCBI taxonomy): Eukaryota > Metazoa > Arthropoda > Insecta > Lepidoptera > Hesperiidae > Pyrgus > Pyrgus malvae. Next base: position 24,939,065 of record OU426953.1, read on the forward strand.
GTAGCATTCTCCTAAATATTAATCCGTATATCTTCACAGATATTTTGAAGATCCTTTTTCATGATAAAGCGTCAACACGATACAATGAACTATCTGACAATCGAGGTCCTACGAATCGAATTGGGATTGCAGTAATTATCTCAACCAAACTTCGTATCGCTATCTTGATTGCTTTACAATACAAAAAGTTGTTAACTGCATTATTATAAAGAGGACAAAATGGTCAATTTATTAGGTCTTTACCTATGAAATTGCCGTTTTGTATGGAATAAGTGAAAGCACTTATTTTTTTTAACTTTTTTATTTCTGTTATTCAAATTAATCACCTGTGCAATTGACGCATCTTTGCCAACGCATTGGCAATTTATTAATGCCCTTCTTGTAAAAATCAGCTGAAAAAATATTCTGATTTTACGCCGCCCAGGAAGGATACACGGATACACCTCACGTCTGGCCAGATACCGGGGCGCATTTTGGTGACCTACAATATGTATCATACCTATGAATGCTTTCACCTGGTGATGCCTACATGATAAAACTGTTACCCCATATGGAATACATGCTGGCATACCTGAACTAAAAAGGCATTCTGATTTGGCTTCGATTTGTTTGCTGATGACATACCTGGAAAGAAAAATATGTAATCTTTAACTAATGGTTTGAAGCAAAAACTAAGGAAATCTTAGATGGATACAGCTACAGACTACAGCTAAAATAAAAACCGACAAAAAAGAACTTTTGATAGGCACGCCGTGATCAAAGTATACAGTAAAACTAGCTGACCCCGCGAACTCCGTACTGCGTTTAAATGTTTCGGGTGGGCCACCTTTATCACTTAGGGGGATGAAAAATAGATAGTAGTCGATTCTCAGACCTACCCGATATGCACACAAAATTTCATGAGAATCGGTCAAGCCGTTTCGGAGAAGTATGGTAACTAACATTGTGACATGAGAATTTTATATATAAGTTTACGACCAATTGTCATACATACCAACTACTAATAATAACTTGATAATTACAATATCGCGTCTTTAGAATGAAACCGGCTTAACTCAACAATACAGCATAAAATATTATATTATGTTGTAACCTAACCTAACAGATGACAGCAGCCATTCCGCGAGTACTTGAGAAGAGTCGACAGCTAGTCAGTCGCAATTTTATTTCAATGGAAACTGCTGAAAATTTTAGGCCCTTTACTTTTTTTAATTTATATTAACGATTTTCCTCAAGCAGTAAAAGAACCGATGATACTATTTGCTGATGATAGTACAGTAATATTTACAAATGAAAACACAGGTTCCTTTGAAAGTAATATAAATAATTGTCTTGAATCACTGATAGAGTGGCTAAATAGTAATAATCTTAAAATTAATCTTGATGAAACAAACATAATGACATTTAAAAATAGAGTATCATACGGACAACCAGTAAATATTAACTATAAAGGAAAGTTGATATCTGAAATAGAAACAACAAAATTTTTAGGACTATACATAGATAGCAGATTAACGTGGCAGTCACACAAAGAACACGTTTGTAAACAATTAAATAAGTTTTCTTTTGCTTTATATAAATTGGCCAAAGTTGTAAGCAAAACGGCGGTTCTAAATGCCTACCATGCGTACGTAGGTGCAACATTAAGATACGGTATAATATTCTGGGGAAACGCGATTGGAATTCAAACTGTCTTTAAGGCTCAAAAAAAATGCATTCGAGCAATATGTCAATTACAACAAACGGATACTTGTAGGCCACATTTTCAAAATTTAAAAATAATGACGCTCCCTTCCTTATACATTTACGAGATCTCTTTAATGGTCAAAACAGAAATCACAAAATATGAAACCCTTAAATCAAAAAGACATAACAGTAAATTATGTTCAATCGCTTCCAAAACAAAACAATATCATAACAGTGTCTTTTGCATGGGACCAAAAATATATAACGGTCTACCGGAATTCCTCAAAATTAAAACGGGCAACGAATTTAAAAAAGGACTTAAAACGCATTTACTGAAAAAGGCGTATTACTCAGTCACTGATTTCATAAACGATAAAACGGCATAAAGGAATTCCATAAAAACCTGGGAGGTTTTTTTTCCGCCGGCTTTTTTTCCTCTAAGTGTACAAACACCCTGTGATATGGGTACCCAAAGCTGACGATCGGAACCGATCCGAAATATAAATAAATAAATATTTTTATTTATAAAAGGCGCAATATGGGACAAATAAAAATAATATTAAAATAGATGTAAATGTACATTTCATAATTGTATTATAGTTTAGTTTTTTTCCTTATAAATTTTTATCATTGTATATTTGCATACCTCATGGAAGGTAAATATGGCGAACTAAATATATATAAACAACTTTGTAAACACCCATATTTGTGCAAATAAATGTCTTTGTCTTTGCAATGGAATGTTAAACACAATGGTCGGGAACTACCTGCACGTGTTACACTGATAATCTTGATAATAGATTTAAAAGAGCTACCGTCAGTTCGTCTGTTCAGAAAGAGAACAGACGTAAGTATTTTGACAATTATTCAAAACCTCACATAAAAAAGACGGTATGATAAACGTCAACCAACGTCTCTTTACTGCGTCCCTAATGTTTTCATGTACAGACTTTTCGCTAGCTAAGTTCACAATATGCCTTTTGTAAAACTCTCACGCATACCCCGAAATGGAAAACACCATAATGAAATACCTAATCTTTGCGTCGTAGACCGGAGTTAGTTTAACACTAACTCGGCCATTCGGCTATCGTTACCCACCATCATCTATCGAGTAATACAACTGAATTTGTTTGTCATTGAACTCAATAAGTTAATTTTTAAACCCATTATTTTAATTACAAGATATAACTAACTCTATTTACCGGCCTACGTTTAAACATTCTACGCAGTTAATTCACGTATTTTTCGAACGAAACAGAACAGTTAAATTCCACGGGTGATTAACTCAAGAGGACGTCCTTGTCTGACCTTAGGTTTCGGGCAAAGATACCAAAAATATATTATATATATGGTAACATGCAATTTGCAATGTTTGATGACCTCAGGAGCGTGATACCGCCCGCGGTGTTATTCGCCTGGATAACCACTTTAATTAGGGTCTCGTATACAAAAATATTCTAATTCTACTAACCGATAACTCAAATTTTTATTTGACATTAACACGTGTAACAAAGACTATATATATATATATACAAAGTTTTGATGGAGTTTGAAGATAATATAATATAAAGAACAGTATTTTTTTTAAATAAGAGATTCCGAACCGAACCGACCAAAAGGCCAAGGCCGAGGAAGTACAGTCAGCAACAATGAAATGTACACGTTTCAAGTTTATCAACAAATCTTTACCACAATATTTAAACTACAGTATTTTTTTACAATAATAATTCTAATATTTGGACCAAATACATATAAGCAAAAAAGGAACACTAAGTAATAAGTTGCAAAAATATATACAAAAATTCCTAACATTTCAATGGGAGTGTAAATAAAATATTAAATATTATTTTAAAAAGCATAGTCTCAGAACCCAACGTGTGGTCCAATCGCCGCCATTTTAGTTTTTATTTATCGATGCAAATGCAATACAATAGGTCGATACAAAATCGCTCAGCCGTACGTTAATTACACTCCTTCATAATCTGCATCTAAATCTATTGCTTGGAGCGATTTCTAAATGCCAAACATGAAACAACTCCTTTGCTATGTAATAAAATAAGTAAAGTAGGGAATATGAATACATTTTAATTTTGACGTAAAATTTCAGATACAAAATTGCTAATAATAATGACAATTTTTTTTTGTCGAATACTCAGATAAATACTTTTATATCTTACAATATTTCTTTCGGAACACTTTTAATTTAACATAAAAAAGGCACATCGACAAAAATTGCAAATCACTTGTTTTTCCATAACTACATTATTATCTCCCATAGTCTTACGAGTGAGCCGTTACCAACGCTACGTGGTAAGGTTTAGCTTTGTCTCATATTTCTGTCTTTCGTGGTGCTCCAATCGAATTTAACTAAGATCGATTGACACTATAAAAAGTCATGCATATTAATTCCATTATTACTATACACTAGAATGGTAAAATAATTCGAACTGAATTTTTGAACGCTGAAAGTATTTCAGTAAAAACAGATAACATCTACTTACCGTAATACATATTAACGATGGAAAACTTTAAGTTACGAACAATAAAAATGTCTCAACCAAAAGTGCATTCAACTCGTTATTCACTAAAAATTACAATGTAAAATGAATCATAACAGGTGTTACTGCACTTCCAACTTAAAAATGCGCATTAAGCCAACGCAATAACCATTGTGTTTTAAATCAGATACATACATAATATAAAATAAGAATATAACTTAACAATAAAATAATTACATGCGTGAAATAACCATATTTTACACAACAGGTGAGGTTGCTAATTAAATTAAATGTTGCTCATTTAAATTTTAATATAAAAAATAAGAGAATTACTATATGAGACAGGAAGCGGGGACAAAGGCAAAGGGGGTATTATAACTTGCAGTTTATAGGTATTAAGAGAATGCTAGTTATAGGATCTAAATAGGGTTGCCATGCCAGGTTATTCGCTATACTTTACAGGCGGTAGAGTAGAACCTTGGATTCGATAGAGTAAGTACAGTCAGCAACAATGAAATTAAAATGTGAAACGTTTACGTCTTTTCAACAATACAATACAAAATAAAGTAGGTAGCCAACCAAAACAGTAGTTACGTTCCATCTACCCGAATGGGCTTTCTCAGAGTATTAGGTATACTCTGAGAAAGCTATGAAAGAAAGTCAATAAGTCAATATACTAATATCATATGCGGATGGCAGTGTGATAGCATTGACACACACGATAGCTGTCTCGTGTGCTCCTTGTCGCCCCACAGTCATGCTGCATAATAAATACCCATCTATATCTATATAATATACCTGAACATTTATTTAAAACAGGGCTGGAGTTTTTTTCCGCCCGCTTTTTTCTCCTAGCCCATATAAGCCTTAGCGCACCCAAAGCGGATGACGGTCAGCTGATGACCGTAGAACAATGACAAACATCAAGTGTATATTATTACCCAGGATGTTAATAAACTATTTCATTTCATTTCAAACTATTTCATTTCATTTCATTTCATAAGCCCACTGAGAGGGTTTCAATGCGATTCGAAATCAAGCCACATATTTAAGACAAACAGTAAAAAGTAGATAAAAAAAATTACAATAAAGAGGAAAGGAAACAAATAAGTGAAACCGTTCAACTATGTACATAATTTATTGATTCATTTTCAGTTCTTTTCCTTTAACGACTTTCAGAATTTGAAACAAACTTTTTATGTTCTGCACTGTCAACCCTGGTTACGGATGATAATTGGAATTTATATGTGGCGAATGGGCACGCGTCTCATAAACTATGCTATCCGAATGTCAAAGGTGATAGCTTGGTGCGGCAGGTGAAGCGGACAGCTGCAAGCCACTCCTCAACGTTGCGAGGCAGACTCGAATTGCACAGTGTCCTACAATGTAGGTACTGTAAGTAAACTGCATCCGTGATAGAACAAAACCCTCAGAAAAGCCTTAAAAATAGCTACACTAGAACATTCATTTTATTCTATCGTGTACAAATGTACATACTTGAGTAGCTCGCTGTACAATTTGAACTAAAATTTTTTGATCATAAAAACCATAGGACCGAAAACCTGAGCTGTCGTACAAAAGTTCAAATAAAAAAGCAGCTGCTGCAATGATTGAGCTTCACACACTGTATCCCATAATGTAAGTACTGCGAGTAAACTACGTCCGTGATAGACCCAAATCTCATAATCTAGCTATAGACTTGTAGCGACCTTCCGCTACTCATCAAGAGATGGCACCACGTGTATTCCTAAAACACGCTATCGAAGTTTTCGGAATATCCTACCATAAATACAAGCTCCGAATTGAGTCAGTTGGAGCGCGGCCGCTCCCCGGGCATGACCACCTCGCCCGGCGGGAGATCTCCCTTCGCCAAAGACTACAGTACAAAAGACACTTTGCTCTTCCTAAGATTTTTAGCTAAGACTTTTTGAGTTGATTTGAGCTGTCAAAGACAATAAATAAAATGACAAGATCAGACGAGGTTACCTGTAACTGATGTCCGATCTTCATTATACGAGCATCTCATCCGAAGTGATCACTTTAATTACTTGTAGTCGTGCTTATCTGGACTACTACGCTGCACAAAGTTTAAAAATAAAAAGGAAAAAACCTCTTCACTCCAATGTCATCTGTCCACATAAACGTCATTAGTTCAAAGACATCAGCAATTTTATACAGGGTGATGAAAAAATAATGATAATATTAGCATTGAATCATGGGTGGTTGAGGGAGTGATCACTTCGGATGAGATGCTCGTATAATGAAGATCGGACATCAGTTACAGGTAACCTCGTCTGATCTTGTCATTATACTTCGCATCTCATCCTCATGATCACTTTAATTACTTGTAGGATGTTAAAAGAAACTATAAAATTGCTGAATAACACAAAGTAACATATGTAAAATATGTTAATTAAATATAAAAGCCTTATTTTTGTTAATATTAATAGTATAAATAAAGAAAATGGGTTAATGTCTAATTTAATCATTTAGTAATTGTCAAGAATAGCTAAAGAGGAAATAGAATAAATTAGTTTTTAAGGGTCAAAAACTGGTTGACTCTTATACTTATATAATAGCAATATTTATGCACTGAAAAATATTCATGATACACACGCATGGCGCGTACTACTACAGGAACTAAACATAGAAATTTAAACGCCGCAAGCTTCAAAAAATCCTTTATCCATCTGCTGATAGTGATGGGTAAAGCGGCGTGGTAAGGCTTCTTAAAAATAAGAAGTATCGTTATTTCGCCTGGAAAGTTCAGTAACTTGAATGTTATTGAAGAACAATGCTGAACAAATCATTAGATTGTTATCATAATGTATAATAGTTTGGTAAAAATATTAATGAAACGAATGTTTCGATATTCATATATATCCAATTTAAATAATGATCTCGTTACATAATTAAACAACATTTGACACTTCTAATAAAGCTATTGTTTGAATTTAGGGGCCAGTACATAAAGCGATTGATGATAGGTTTTTTTTTTGTAAGTGACTGAAGAATAAGACGTTCATTTGGAAACTCAGAAGTAAGGTAATTTAAAATAATATTGGTTTGCAATCCGTTCGTTCGATTCCAAATCATTATTTAGGAGCACGAGGCGTCAACTTCGCTTTATACTTGAAAAAACGTTTGAATCTGTCATCATTGTCCTGATATTAATCTAAGGGCAGATCTACATCTTTTAAGAGACCTATGGCGTAGATCACTTTCATAATTACAAAGTAATGTCAAAAAGAAATAACAATAATAACTATAGTAACCGATCCTCGACGTCCTTCTTCCCATAAAACTTATTCCAAAGTTTTGTAAAAATATACTGTATTAGTTTTTCCTGAAATTGAGGCTTACATTACATTTAAGCATGCTCTACTATTCTAGTCGACTTAGCGATTTCCACATAAAACCGCTGAAAAGTGAAAGTAATTAATTAGTATTTGGTTTTATTTTCAGTTAATCATGTAAACAACCAAAGGTACAATGGCTGAGATGGTCAATCTGTTACAACCATTATTTTTCGTGCATAATCACATCATCAAACTTATGTGAAGCTTTTAGCGTAAAATAAGTGCGAATGAGGAACAAGCAATATAATAATGCTTGGACCAATGAATAGTAAATGCATCTATATAAATTTAGCTTCTGGGTCGGTATGTCATGATACATAAAATGTATATTTTGAGTTAGATTTGATGACAAATATATCTTCCTCCAAACTGATTATATAATATGGTAATTTCTTTTAAATTAACTTCAGAACAAGAACATCTAGACATTTCCGTTTGTTTTCTTACAATGGAATGCACAATGCATAAATCCATATATTACCCTGCCATAAGTTAAAGCTAAATTACATAATAATATGTAAGTCTAGAAGTCTAGTACCGCCCATTTTGTTGCCATAATGCGATTACAATAGGTATATCAATAAATTCTGATTAAGATTAAAATCACGCAATCATGCGATGCGGCCAATAACCCTACCTAGAGTTAATAAATTACCTAATTAAAGTTGGGTTATTCAAAAAAAAAAAAACCTCATCCTGATATAAATTTTATGCATTCGAGTAAATTTCTTCAGTAAAATAAAACGTTTGAATGGAATTGTTTGTTTTTAAAACACTTTTCTTCTACAATTCACTATGGTGGAAAATACAAATAAACACAAAGTTTATTGCGTACGGCTATCAATATTACTAATATTTTTTATCTTAGTTTCATTTCAAACCTTTCAAACATATTTGTGTAGAGAAGGCTATAAAGAAGGAAGGCTATGCTGACATTGTTGCGATGCCTGTAACAAACTTTTAATAAAATTTATTATGAATATCACATTCAGTAAACATCTGTTTTCTTGACTTGGATTTAAGGTAGCCCCTAGTCGCAAAATGTCATCTAAGTAGATGCACAAAATGAAGTCCCGCGAATACATATTTATAATGTGACACACTACTGGTTTCATATTTTTATTAACATATTATAATGGGGCTGTGTTTAACCCAAAAGGTAAACAGATTAATGCATATAAATATAAAATTTTCTATACTAGAGGAAACGAAAGTATTTTTCTGTTTTTGCTAGATACAGAAATTTAAAAATATGCATTCTTTTAATCTATTTTGCCACGTAATAATAATTTTTTTTTTTGATCGGCAGTCCGGCATAGCAACCATTGCGCCAAACAGGTCGTCAGCAAGGCTTAATCATTTTAAATCTGTCATAATATCCTCTAAAATAGAGTGGTTAGTAGGAATAAAATGGTATTTTTTTTTTTATGGCTATAAGCCTTTAGTAGGCTAGTTTTGGAACCAGAAAAAACTAGAAAGAAACTGTCTTGCACTGCATTGCATTTGCAAGCTCTATGGTCTGGCCTGTAAAGCCAAAGTTTATGTAATTTCTTCAAAAATTATGTAAGATTCCTTTTAAATGAATTAATTTATTAATTAAAGATATTGTTGAAACTGGGGCTTCTCATAATAACAGGATTTCAGGGTCACAGGGCTTTTCACTAATTAACAAAAAATGAAAGCCTGCCAGCCTATATAGCCACGTCTCTGTTGTCGTTAACTGCTGCGTTAACGGCGGCGCCGGTGTAGTTGTACTGCAGGACGGAAGGGAGGCCCATTTGGACAAGGTTGCACTGCTAACCTCTCCCCCCCTTGAGTTTAAAGCAACTGGCCTTTTACTAAAGGATAGAGAGTGAGATAGTTTTTAAAACCTTTGCCGCTGTGGGCTTAATTATCTCTCGTAATTCGTTAACAAACATATTTAGTACCTTACCAACCTTACCAAAACGACTCTTTATATCTTTAGTAGAACTGATCCAATAAGAGATCTTCCAGTAATTGTGTCTGAAAGAATAACATCTCATAGCAAGGGGTAAGAATCGCTTAATCGCTTAAGGTTTCAATAGTTTCCTTGTTCTCTTGCGAGTTACAGTTTAACAGTTTATATATAGTTTTACCCACTGCTGAAAAAAAATATTTCTCTTCGATTCTTATGCCTTTATTTATGATAGCACCGTTAAATACTTATTTTATAAGATCATCTATTAACGGAGGTGTTCAATCTGTACAGATTTTCGAAATCAGATACCTTTTTATTATCAGAGTTTCCCGGATTCTTTGTTGAGCCATCTTAAAGAATAAAATTAGTCGTGTAATATAGTTACTGGATATAATTTTCTGTTCTTTATTTACTTCACTTAAAAGGATAAGAATAGATTGAACCATAGATTCATCTAAGGTATGATCTTCTAACAAGACAATTCATAAAAAGGTTTTCCAGTACATAGCCCTTCATTTCTGTTTCTTTTAAGATTGGCTTATTTTATACATAGTTTTCTTGAAAAGAGGGGTTCAGGGTTCTCTTTATGTAAGAAAGTATTTTTCTGTTTTATATTATGTATATAATAGCTAACAACTTGTACTAAGACTTGTACATGATTAACCTCTTATGAAGACTCTGAGATAAGTACATAAGTACATACTTATGAACAAGAAAAAAGGATAGCGATTAGTGAGTGTTCCATGGTCAGTCTCTCGTAAAGACTCTAGGATACATACTTCCTAAATTTACTCTCCATGGTCAACCTCTCGTGAAGACTCGAGGATATATACTTCTCAAATTTATACTTTATGGCCAGTCAACCTCTCGTGAAGACTCTAGCAAACATTCTTCTCAAGTTTATGTTATGTGGTCAACCTCTCGTGAAGACTCTAGAATACACACATCTAAAATTTACACTTCATGGTCAGTCAACCTCTCGTGAAGACTCTAGGATACATTCTTCTCAAGTTAATTTTCCGTGGTCAACCTCTCGTGAAGACTCTAAGATACGTACTTTTCAAATTTATACTCCATGGTCAACCTCTCGTGAAGACTCTAAAGGAAACATACATGCTTATCGTGTTTTCTTAATTATTTACCCAGGTCAACCTCTCATGAAGACTCCAGTGGGTCGAGACAAGAATAATTCTGTAGTTATATTTCGATATAAGTACATTGTAAGTAAAAAATTAGATTATGGTACAAATTCTTACAATTTAACCTCCCGTGTTGAATTGTAAATGTATGTTATGTACATTATTTATTACATAACGTATTCAGAGACTGATTGTTTCTTATATTGAAACAACATAAACTAATCGATTTTTCTTACCGGGATCGTCGGTGTTGTTCGTAATTTTACCAACTTCTTTGCCGGTTTATTAAATTTTTCTTTGATTTTCCGACTCAACCCGGATGTTTTGCACTTCGATTATTATCCGTTTTAAATGTAAAATGAGTTATATTGTATTTATAACACAAAATATACAAAAGCATTTCGCTAAATGTATTGCAGCGAAGGAGCACAAAAAACACAATGACGTTTATGTGGACAGATGACATTGGAGTGAAGAGGTTTTTTCCTTTTTATTTTTAAACTTTGTGCAGCGTAGTAGTCCAGATAAGCACGACTACAAGTAATTAAAGTGATCATGAGGATGAGATGCGAAGTATAATGAAACAAGAACAGAGTTGCTATTTGAAAAAAAAACATCTAAAATGAAGAAAAGAGCATAGTTCTTCTTCTTAGGTATGTCACTTTCTTAAAGAAAAATAAATACTGGAAAGACGCAACTTACTGGATAGATGACAGATATTAAAGTCGAAATGACGGCAATATTATTGAAACGCAAAAGTAAGTACCAGATTCAACCCCAAAACAAAATAATAAGATATTTCAAAACTTATGACAAGAAATCTGATATATCAAAATGTTATAAAAATATTTTTATATGGTAAAAAAGAAAATGATTGTCATATTGATGAAACGCTGTAATCCCAAATTTAACCTTAAAAAAACAAATTGAGATATTTTAAATCTAAGTGTTTACGTCAAGAAATCTCTGATACTTAATGTTTAAAAAATACTTTTTTATGCTCTAATAGAAATATGTACTCGAAAATAATAGCTGTGAAGTAACTTAACAGAAAAGGGGAAATTAAATGAGAATTGTTTCAACTACAACTATTAAGAATGTGTAATAGAGGTTTAAGTTATCCAATTAGATATGTAATCGATTCTACACAGTCGTAAATTTAGCGGATGCGTGCAAATTGCGCTTTGAACCGCCGACATTTGAACTCAGTTCACATTTGAAAACAAAGCGACGCGAATTAATGATCAAGGATTCAATGCTCCAAGTTTACGGAACAGTTTAGGGCTATTTTTAAATATAATATATTCTGGGTCAGTTTATACAAAGTCTTATTTAAATTGTAAATCTTTTTATAGATTAACTAATCGAACAAAAAGGCAGGGGGGTCACGTGATGTTAAGCGATCGTTGATCACATGGATACGAGCAACTCCAGGGAAGTCACCTGAGCATTGCCGGTTGTGAAGGAGATTTTTACAGCTTTCTCGAAGAATCACATGTACACAGTCCACTAGAAATGCCATAGAATAGATTTTTTTTAACAATTTCATGTCCGTGGCATAAAGCAAGGTACAAAGCGGAGCACCGCTTAGATCTAAGGAGCACCGCCATGAACCCAAATGGTGTCGGTGACATTTCAGACGTGAAAAGCCGACGTGGACATTAAATTCTACAGTTGCTTGCGTAGCATTTACCATAGTAAAGTAAAGTTATAAAAATAATTTTATAACGTAATAGCATCATTGATTAGCAGCAGGACAAAGGATAATAGCTGTTGAAAATCCAGAGTTAAATATAACATTCAATCCGAATTTCTTTTCAGTTACTACCAGATCAAATTACAGTTAAAATATCAGAAAAGTATCTTCCTGTAGTCTAATCTAGCTTCAAGTTAATCACTAACATATAGAATCGATTTTACACATTAGTTAATGCAGCGGATACGTGCAAATTGCGCCTTTAAAACGCGACATTTGAACTCAGATAACATTCAAAAACAAAGCAACGCGAATTTTTAATGATTTTCAAGAAGGAACTTAACTTGAATATAGTTATAAATGGAAATTGTAAAATGGACTCTTGGTAAAACTTTAAGGCCTTTTAAATGTTTTATATTTTAATTTATGGACATGTAGATAAATAAATGATATCATTAAATACATTATGTGATAAGTCATTCTTTCCCTTTCAAGCATTATTTGAGGAGGAGGATGTCAGGAGTGATATTTGTGATGGTAAACCGGTGAAAATGGAGGACAATACAAGGTCGAATTAAGCTTAGCTGATCAGTATCACTGTAGATTCAGTTCATTACTAGAAAAATGTAGGCGAGTAATTTTCACGAATATAATTGTTTTTAAATAAATAACCGCCTTTTTGAAAAATTTCCAGAGATTAACGAAATGGTGATGTATAGTAAAAGTTTAGTAAAGCCCACTGGCGGTACTGTGTACTACGTACAGTATGGTGCAGAAGTGGTATAACATTTTCAAGAAACTGTCGCGAGAACTTGTTGGTCGCTTATATGACCTTCTTCCATGAGCACATCACACACGCTAAGAACTTAGATACGTAAGAATGCTTGAAGCGAGCAGGCGAAAATCGACCAAAGGGCGACTTTTAAAGCCTTGAATATAGCGTAGCCTATTTAGAACTCACAGGTGAGAAGACGATAATTGCATTAACACATACGCCGCACATACATCAGGCTTGTTACTTTGTTTAGTAACTTTGTACTTTGTTCGCTGGAGTAATTTCAACTTTAATATTTATTTTGCTCAACAATTTGAGTCTACCTTCGTGTTTTAGGAAGTAATTTAATTTGACTGTACTTACAACTGAAGCCGTTTTTGTTCGTATGTTGAAGAAAAAACCTAAAAGCAGTTGGATTCTCTCGGGACCGTGATAACATGCGCAAATCAGAAGAAGTCTACATTTGATAAAGGATTGGCTTGGATTTATATATAATAGCAGTGCATTCTTAGGGCATATGACCAGACGAACTAGTCCAAGTCCGAAAAAATCTACATCCGATTGGATAGAGGATTGGCAAAGGAAATAATAGAGCTGATTCTCTTTTAACGCAGTTTAAACAAAGGGGCATTTAGAGCATAATGTGGAGATCCGTGACACGCAGTTCCTACTGCAAGAAGGTGTACTGTACAGCCAAAACCAAGGGCTTCACAAGTCCTAAATAAGGCGATCATATAATATTAGCTTCTGTCTATACTTTTGGACTGCCCGTACCTGTACAACATAACCGGTTTGCCTTTTCGCCCTTTATTCCGATTCTCTCACAGTAAGTACCTTCAGGAGATAGCTGTGCTGTGAATGATCACCGTCGATACTTATACGAAGTACACAGATTGGACGTGAACACATTCGTAATGAGTAATGGCAATAGTTTATGACTTTGAGTAACGGGTCGTTTTACGATGCATGGAATAGATATTGTTTCTTGCAAGATATATAAAACCATAATACTAATTCCGAACGTTAATGCTATGTCGTGTAATTGCATTTGAGTGAAACTTTGCATTAATTGATTTACGGACAAATTTACTGGCGAGACGTTGTTTTGGTACCTATGATAATAAAATATTACTTACAAATTACCTACTGAGTTGTGTTACATAATTTCTATGCGTCTGCCAAGCAGAACAGGCTCGGGTGCTTTACGACGTGCGCGTCAAGGCCCAACAATAAAAAATAAACAAATAATAATGAAAGTTGAACGACCACTGGCTGATGACTCAGGTTCTACCTGACCTGGCTCGCGCTCCACGGATTGAGATGATTCCACATTATGTTACAGAATTTGAAAATACTATCAACTCTCCGGGACCGTATCTCTAACCATAACTTAGAAAATTTGTTGAGTGCCTGAATCTTACACCAAACTTCTCAATGTCATGTCTTGGTTATTTGTCAGAACAAGTGATAAGACTATGACTCTAAATTTATGAACTTAAAAACTTTGAGTAAAACATTTTCAGCATTCTTCGATAACAGGTTACGAAATACATAATTTTATATGTGTAAGTATAGTTTCCAAAATACCTATTTAATTATCTTCACTAAATCTCGTTCATAGCGAACAAAATAAAGGGAATCTGTTTGCAAAGCGTGATGTTAGCCTATAGCCTTCCTCAATAAATTGAACACAAATGGAACTTTTCAATTTGATCCAGTAGTTCCTAAGATTAGCGCGTTCAAAACAAAGAAACAAACATACTCTTCAGCTTTATATTATTAGTAAAGACACCTATAGTTGTTGTTGACACAGAAGTTGAACTCGATCAAACGGCTGGTTCAGTGTTGGTGAAACAAAGTTTTGGGATATTTGTAGTGTGTGCTCACCAATATACTGGTAGCAGTTCAGGGTTACAAAGTTTATTCCAAACTGTAAGCCAGGCGGTCCGATATTAGTAGCTTTATCGACCTCGTGACCAACTTCCAATATCAGTGGAATGGGCGATATACCTATCTAATATTTTAATCCAGCAATCCGGGTTTAAAAGTTTAGCCCTTTTGGTCGATTATCCCCTGCACTGCAAGTATTCTTATCTATTAGATGTTTTTAGCGTTTGTAAGGTGCTCATGGAAGAAGCTCATATGTGCGACGAACATGTTTCACGCGATAGTTTTTTTGAAAATGTTACCACTTTTGCTATTCTTTATACAATGATGTGGAATGTGGGTGGAATCAAAGTTACATATTCTAATTAGTCTTTTGTTGGATTACCTATTTATTTTAAGTAGCTTCAGTGTTTCAAAAATACTTTAAGACAATAACGGTTAATGATGGCTTTCACCAAAGTCAAGATTTTTTTATCACTTATTGAATATAGAATACACTACAAATAAATAATGTTCGAATAGGCCTTAAGAAATAAAATTAAAACGATAGAATAAGAAGAGTATCGTACTTATGTAAAACGAATAAATAACACAATTTATTTGAATTTTAAGATTATTAAGTCAGTTTCAAACAGACATTGACGGCTAAAATTTCACGGTCATACGCCGACAAAAAAGCTGCTAGGAGAAGAATGACCGGCGTCCAAGAGTGACCACAAAATATTTTGTTTGAATGAAATTATATCCGGTATAATCATAACATTGAAATTTTGGACTCTTCCGATTCCCATTCTCACGTAACGTTCACGGATTTTGCAACAAGTACCTACCTAATAAAATGCCTGGTACCTATATTGTAAGAAGTAACTTTGGCTTCTTTTATTTTAGAAAAAACAATCAGAATTCCGGCCGACTTTTAGGTCTTTCTTACCGTCTTTGATACATCTTCTTAGTTGACGACCCGCGTGGCGTAATGGTTACAATGCCGGACTGCCGATCGGAGGGTCTCGGGTTCGATTCCCGGCGAAGCAGAAATTTTAATGATGAGTTTAAATTTCTGTTCTTGGTCTGGGTGTTTGTGTTTCTGTCTTTGTGTGTCCATGGCACCCACGACACAGGGTATATCTATTCTACTGTGGGACTTTGAGTGTGAAGCGTTATTATCTTCATTCAAGCAACCCAGACTTCATACACTAATACCTGACGTTGAATCTATCAAAAACAATCTGAAAAGGAACCCAGGTAGGTATTTGCGCAAAAGTTCTAATTAACTAATTTGTAAGTTTTTTACTCCCTTGGACCTTTTTCCCGTTAATAAAAATACTGAGGAAACTAAACACTTTACACTTAACATGACCACCTTAAGCCACGTTCCAAAATCAAATCACGTCGGACGCGTTTCCCGGGCGATGTCTGGCTGCGCGGCCGAGGGCCAATGCGCCCGCGCACGCTTCTAATGACAGGGGGACCGGTCAGACGCGCTCAGGTATGAAACTGCTTGATGTTCAGCTGATTGTGGTGATAATTTTTATTTTTATTCATTAAGAGGAAACGCTAGCGCCGTATTCCCATACAAATGTATTCTCCTATTTTCTCCCTGGATAATGCTTCTAGAGGAATGATTTTTTGTGAAAATATATAAGTCTGCTAAAGCTATGCCCCTATGTTTTGTTTTTTTCAATCAACTAATTAGATCAGAAAATATGACTCTTCAAAAATAGTAGAAAATGCCTCTTTCGTACAGCCCTAATCCAACAACTGCAAAACTTTGAAAGGTTTTTACGACCAAATAAAAACATAGGGGCATAGACTTATTCTATTTCTTGATATTTGTGAAAAAAAATAATTAATAAACTCAATTTTGGAGGAAGGAAGAGGAGAATACGAAACCTCGATTTAGTAAGAAAGTTTGTAGGTATAATCGGTCTGAGCTGCATCTGTCCCTATCGCACGCGGCGGATAGCGCAGGGCGCAGCGCGATGGCAATAGTTATTCCAAAATACCTATTTTTAAATTCGGCTGAACCCGCGTTTCCTCTTAAGGGTTCGGTTTAAGCAACAACACATTGAATTAGCAATGTCCGGGATTTGTTTAACATTACAAGTTTTGGTATTTGCAAGTAACATTTGCTTTTACCGGAGGCAGCTACAAACCTCCGCGCGTCCGGGAACCCGTTCGTTGTCCCCGGCGCACCCGGAGAGCTCCTAACTTTTTATTTCTGCTCACCCTTCGTGGCTTAGTCACAGAATACATAATAGTACGCTTAGTGCAGAGTGCGCGCTCGCAACGGCCTAGCCTAACGATTACGAAAATGGACGACATTTTGGTCACAGAGTGAGACCGCTGCGTCTTTACTCATCTAATGCATTATAACAACACATATTATACTTTACGTGTACGGATCTTTTACGTGTTCATCGATTTGCTTCCACCAGAGGCAGTTGCACACCGATTTGCATCTACCAGAGGTAGCTACATACCACCGCACGTCCGGGAACCCGTCCAAGGTCCCCGGTGCGCCCGGGGAGCTCCTAACTTTTTATTTTACGCTCACTGTTCGTGACTTAGCGCGCGCTCGCAACGGCCTAGCTAGCCTCCGATTACAAAAAAGGACGACCTTTTGTTCGCCGAATAAAGCTGCTGCGACTTTCTTATCTACCTACTGCACTTTATGAACACCTACTTTGCTATACTACCAGAGACAGCTACGTACATCCGCGCGTCCGGGAACCCGTCCGTTGTCCCCAGCGCGCCCGTAGAGCTCCTAACATTTTATTTATGCTCAGGCTCACCCTTCGTGGTTTAGCGTTCGCTTCGCTCGTAACGACCTAGCCTTGCCGATTACGAAAAAGAACAACTTTTTCTTTGCGGAGTAAGGCCTATGGTTTGAACACGTGTTTTTCTATTTAGTGCTTTTGTACGCGATGTGGGTAAATTATTTTTGTGATAAGAAAAAAAAATTAGAACTACGCTAGCTTTTCATGTAACTTGTTATGAGTGTAAATTTATGTCAAATGTTGCAAACAGGGGCCTACTTAATGGTTGGATATTTTTTTTCATTTATTTACAGGTGATTTTTTTTTCATGAATGTTCTAATGGTCATGAGATTCAAGATGGTGACGTTTCAATAGAAATATTATTTTCTTATAGAACTTTGAAAATTTGCTGACAATCCGAAGTGTTTTAACGATAGGTAGGTAGATATTAGAGATAGTAACGATATGCGATTACAGCATTATGAAGAGACGTGAGAACTTAACACATAAGAGCAGTTGTGTAAAAAAAAATAGCAACACCCGTCATGTGCGTAACCTACCTAGAGATAGTAACGATATGCGATTACAGCATTATGAAGAGACGTGAGAACTTAACACATAAGAGCAGTTGTGTAAAAAAAAATAGCAACACCCGTCATGTGCGTAACCTACCGGCAGCTGCCGGTATACCCGTGCCCAAGAGCAACACCAAATACAATATACCTAGACCATGGGTACCTAAAGCGACTAAAACGGGACTCGTGGGGTTGCGGGCAGATAAGAGTTGGGAACTCGAACCGTCCAACCAGCGGCCCCGTGAAGGACAGCGGTGTGAGTGGCCACCACCGTCGTAAGCTCGATAGGTGTAGGAGAGCCATGCTCCCCATGCTGGGTCCGTATTTGGACGTTGCGCAAGGGGGACCGGTGTGTTCCCGGAGTCCTCCATAAGCGCTTAGGAGGGTCACCGAGAGGGTTTTAGTGCGGTCAAATCCCACACAACCCGACGTCTCTAAATGCTCGGGTACCTACCGAAGATTTCACCCCGTTAAAAAAGGACATAGGTGCCTACTAGTTATTAAAATATAATAACGTGTGGTATCTCAAGTGGTGTAACTCAAATATGGAGCATGTCAGTATGATTAATGTGTACTGCGTGGTCAGATAAGGGCTTGCGAGTGGATCAAGTGTGCCCTTATCATAGACCCTTGATATCGCTCATCGAATTTTGTGAGGTTATGTTGTCCAAACATGAATAACAAAAAATGGCTTCGATGATGATGCTATGCTAGCTATGATCATTCGTGAGCCTGTCTGTCTGTCCGTCCGTATAAAATTTTGCAAACCTTACCTATGTGTTCTTAAAGTGTAGTATAGTAATGTAGCTTTCTAATGAAATAATTTTTGAAATTGGTACAGTAGTTTTTGAGTTTATTCAATACAAACATACAAAAATACAAATCTTTCCTCTTTATAATATTAGTTTAGATATAGAAAACATATAAAAAGAAATTAAATAACTGAAAATTAGTTAGGTATATTATCAAATAATATTGCTGGAAGATCCACGATGTCAACATTCGTTAGTAACCTTGAGCTGCCCATTAGTATCGCCTGACATTTCAGAGGATTGACTTTAATCCCATGTGCAATCGACCAAAGTTTTATAGCCTCAAGATTGCGGTTTACAGCAGCGACTGCATTGAGAAAATCGCTAGTTCTAGAGTGGACATAAAGCTGCAAGTCATCAGCGTAAAGATGGTACGAACAGTCAATAACGACAACAATATTAATAATATTGTAAATTCGTAACAATAATATTAATAATATTGTAGCGTAGAACGCCATCAAATGTCATCCGCCAATCGATTTGTAAGAGCTCTATAAGAATTTCTTCAAGTGACTCAAAGTTTCCTTAGCAGAGTGGTGATGTAAGCTGACTGCAGAGCTGGAGGCTCGGGTTCAAGTATCAGTCAAGCATATTGCGATTTATTCATTTTTGTAACATTTTTTTATTATTGCAGATGTAACGCTAAGCCAATGAGTGTATATTACTATTTATTTATAAATTAAATATTTATAAATAAATATTTTGCTAAACTGTAATTATTCTGTATCTATATTACACTTATTTTTTATATAAATACAACAAAAAAGAAAAATTACTTACAATAAATATGAGTTAAACAAATATAGTAATCAAACTAACATACTTTATGATGCCACATCTAGTTGCTTTAAATCCATACCATGCTCCATACTTTCCAATCTGCCCTCATGCTTTGTAACTTTTGCTTTTTTACCTGAATCTAAGCTGTTAATATTAAATTGTGCATAGGTACATTTATAGACTTGTAATTTAAGTGTAAGAATTAGGTATGTTATGCTCGTGTACGCTGCAATTTTTGTTTTCATATGTTAGAATAAGCATGTTTTCATGTAAGTGAATTTATTTATTTATCGCACATACCACATATTTAACTTACAATGTAATTTTAAGATCTTCGTGTTACACCCTAGTTGGACATTGCAAAAGCTAGAGGCTTACTGATTATTACATTATTATATAAAAATAAATATCTTATACATATTTATATGGTATTATTATTTACATTTGTCATTTCTAAAATAACATTTTAAATATAAAATTACAATTTTGTAAATTCTTAATGAGTATAAACTTTTTTAAACCTTTATATGTATTATAAATTGTCAATCTCTATCGAGTCCAGTTTAATCAAACTCAATAATTGAAACTTAGTAATTAAATTCGTCAATTCAATCTCTTCCTCGATAGTAGACAGCATAAGTACGGTTACTGAACGCTAATAATGATGTTAATGTTAATAAGTCCGTCCGACTGACGCCCAGCGATGATAATTACTTATAGCATAAGGGCCTACGATACGTAATGTGGATTTACTCGAGCGTCATGCGGACCTATTGCAGATGAGGTAAGATGATTAGAAGGTAAGGTTTTCCGTATCACCGAGGGGAATAACGCCTACGAGTTTTCAAACTTTATAATAATAAGAAATTGTATATATGCACACTTTATAGCCGCTCAAGAAATAGCCCCCTGAAATCTGGCACATGACGCATTAAACGTGTCAGCTTACCATCTTGACTTGTGTCGCACATTACTTCTGCTACATTAGACAAAATATTAAGCGATTTCCGTTTCCTGCTTTTTTAAACATTTCACACTCATAGCCCCACAGTAGGGTGTATATGTCGCGGTCGGATTTTATATTCCGCCGTTTTACATTACGGCTAGCCATTTGCTAAAACAGGGCTGTTTTGTAATACGGCGGTCTCTCGTTCAGCCGGATTTTATTTCAGCTAAATTAACGTAAAAATTGTATGAGCACTACGCAATAGTCAAAGCGGCGTACCGCACCTGATGTTGCTTAGTGGCCACCCATCCTACTTTTGACCGCACTCGACATTGCTTAGCTCAATTGACACCCATCCTTTTTATGACCGCACCAGATGTTGCTTAAAGGGATGGCCATTATTAATACGATCCGACTGTGACATAATATACCCTGTGTCGTAGGTACCATGAAGACACAAATTCTAATCTGCCCACTTTGTCGAAGACATTAACACCCTTAAGCATTCCTTTAAAGGGGATATTTTAAATTGTGGTAGAAAGAAGATACTTAGATTTCAGGGTGCAAGTGCAAGCAGATGTGCTCGAGAAAGAACAAAAACCCCCTCTTGGGCATCTCCAGTATTAAGAAGAAAGCTAAGCATCGTTTATATTTAAATGTGGCGGCGTTCGCTCGTGTGCCCTCTCGGTTAATTTGAACGACAGAATATAACGCATGATATAAAGAATTGGCCTCACGACGAGCGAATAACTATGGTAACAAAAGATGACCAAATCGTTGTCCATGGAATCAAACTTATAAAGAGCTAAACTACCGTAGCTATAAAATACTTGTGGCATAGACATAAAATGATACTGTTTTGACTTACTCCAAAATATTCAAAACAGGGTATTCACAGCATCTATACCTGTGCATACAGCAAAAAAATATATTAAAAATGGCTTTTAAAAAATGTATTTAACTACGAAATATACTTAACAATGCTAAGTAATAGTTTAACTAAGTACCTAACTCAAAATTAAAAAGCCCAAAAGCAAACAATACCAAGAACTAAACGCACTTATGCTCCTCCCAGGACCTACTCCTTCGTACGCACAACAAGATTTCACATACACGTACAAAAGTTCGTATACACACGCGTATGTATAATGTATGCAAATTGAGCGGCTCACAGTCACGAAAACAAACCGACCGAGCAAGTGCATCTCGGTTTACTGACCTCTGATAATTTTTATGTCAACATCGGCAAGACCCTTCACACGCACGGCCACGCATCGCTGCATAGACATGCTCGAAACTGGATAACTTCTGAAAGTGCTTGCTTTAGAAGAAGACTCGAGAAAAGAGTTTGTATGAAGTTGTGGGAATAAAAAAAAATCTTTCTTTTAGAGTCTGAGTACTCAAAAAATTCAATATTTCGAAAAATATTGCGCGTCGCCATAAATCCTTTTAAGGGTACTCTTAGATAGTTAGTCCAATGGAACGTCTGTGCAAAATTTGGTGACAAAATTCGGTATCTACTTTTCGGAAGTGCACCCTTATTTCTTGATAACTAGGTATATCGAAGTCCCTAAAATCCTAAGTGTGTTTTGTTTTATGTACATTTTTAAAAATGTTACCTAAATCATAATTGTTAGATATTGTTAATAAGAAATCCCTATAAGTACTAAGAGTTCTTATAATAAAAAAACTTGACTCGAGTTCAAAACAGGCAAATCTTTTGCGGAGGAAAGTTGTAGCCACCCACAGATAAAACGACGATTATCATCAGAATTGCATGCAATCTCAAACAGGACTTAAGTACTTAAGTTTTTTGAATTTGGATTATGATGTCAATAGGCTGCAGCCACCACAGCTTTATTTCATTCAATTTTGTCATCTTTAGAACACACATGCATAGAAATAAATCGTTTAAATCGCTTGGTAATTTAAGTAAATTAGGGCCTCGTTCACCATCTCCAAGTAAAGTGTTGATTAGTTACGTCCCAAATAAAGGTAATTGGCAAGTAAAAGCTATAAGTAAGGGTCAGTTTTTCATATGATTAGTGCTACTCGAACAACATGAAATTGAAGTTAAGGGTGACTTTAACCGACAATTAGCGTACTTGTCACTTAAAGGTGGTGAAAAAGGCCCTTAGTGTTTTAAGTAGGTACTATTTAATTCTATTGGATTTAATCTGACAGAAAAAAATCTCAAATTAAACTTATACTTTCAATAGACAATTAAATAAAACACATTAAAGGTGCTGGTGACAAAGATTCGATTTATTTTTCAGCGTTCAGAAATAAGGATCAAGATCGCAATATTCAGGCTTTGAAATGCTCTTAAGGTCGAAAACAGATTTTAATGGCCAAAAACCGGTGTTTTCTCTAATTTGATAAATTATGATTTTTTATACAATTCCCCTCAAAGATGCATTTATAAACAAGGAATTTCTAGAAACAAGACTATGGTAGGATGACATACTAATATATAAATTTACCTAACATTATTGATGCTGTTTATCATAAACAAAAACAAAATTGATGACTCGAAGTCAGTAAAGTGGCAGAAACAGGTAGTTTTACCCTATACACAAAAAAATTCCTTAAAAAGGTTGCACTATAAACTATGCTTGGAAAGCAAGATAATTGTTAATTATTTTTGTACATGATTTTTTAAATCCATAATATTTTTTTGACAATTGACTCTAATCATTTTCGCATACAAAAATTATGAAGATATAAAGTTTAGTCAGCTCTTTACGAGTATCTCAATTGATTTGGTAGCCAATACTGGACTGTTACTGGAATATTTAATAGCAATAACTGGTCAATACTGGAAAATTAAAAATTTATTTCATAGCAATTAATTAATTTATTAATAGAGAATATTTAGGTTTTACCTTTCCAGTCCTAATTTGATCACATTTTTAGACTTAAGAACCAATTTAATATATTGAAAACTTAAATGCTTTATTTAGGCCATAATTTTACTTGATGGCAGTTACTAGCAGATGTTATTCTATGACCAATAAATCTTCTGGTTAAAATTGATGGTAACATAAACACTAATAAAAGTTTTTACATTTATTGTGAACTATAAAATTATTAAATATAGCTATAGAAATAAATAAAATTGGAGTGTCAATTTGTAATATTAAAATAACCACTTTTTACTACAACAATATAAATGTATATATATACCAAAATAACATTATTAACAATTTTTGTCTACCTGTCTATCTGTCTGTCTGTTCCGGGTAATCTCTGAAACAGCTGGACCAATTTTGACGGGACTTTCACTGGAAGGTAGCTGATGTAATGAAAAGTATTTAGGCTACTTTTTTTTATAAAAATTCTACATCTTAAGTCCACGCGGACGAAGTCGCGGCCGGCTGCTAGTTAATATAATTGAACATGTAATGTTTGAATATAAATGAAGATTTTCCAAACAATCTACAGGCTGATATTATATAACATTCCTCAGATGTTTGATTATGATAATTAAGTAAATCAATTTACAGCTTAATTTTAATCTGAGATTACTGATTAAATGTCTGATGTAGTAATTGACACTTTTCTTTTGTCAACAAAAATTGGGTAAATCATAGATAACATAATTAAAGAAAGCAAGGCAAACAGCACGGAGTTTCAAATAATGCTTACCTCAGAGGAGATTGTAAAGTATCGCTAGCGTGAGTATAGGTGAGCGCGATCACGCTGCGCTAACTAGCACTGCACCTTTCAGGGCCACCAGTTTCTCTTAAACAATCATTGCAAAAACACGTCTTACTGCCGACACTCGAATAAGTTCCTTACGATTATGAGCACAAAGCCTAAAACAGTTAAAATGTATTGTCCTAATTCTGATGAGTGCATGCTATTGGATGGCGGCACTTGTTCTGGTGCAAATAGTATGTTAGGGCACTTCTACTATCTTCGTTTTCTTTGTGGCAAACAGTATTATGAAAAACCACCTATAAGTATTTATTTAATCCTGGTATTATTGTGTTTGTATGGTATCTATATGGTAGTATATGGTGTCTCACACGATCAGCTGTCACGTGTGACCATTATCGACCCATAGCCATTCTGTTATCTCAAATATATTATTATGTACTGTTTTTTTTTAAAAAGAGTGCTGGGAGTTTTTTTCCGCCGCCTTTTTTCTCTCAGCTCAACATCTAGCCCAAACGGGCACTTAAAGGCGATGACCGGAAAAAAATGTCATTCATTAAGCGAATATTTTGTATTCCTAATATGAAATCAATATTTTTTTCTTTCTTTCTTTCTATACCATGGACACACATCAACACAAAAACCCAGACCTAGAACAAAAATTTAAACTCGCCATACAATTTTCCACCTCGCCGGAAATCAAACCTGGCATAGGCATAAAATAGGCGGGCTGGCATGGTAACCATTGCACCACACAGGTGACCTGTAATGTAATATTTTTAAGTAACATTGCAGTCTTTTATTTTAATGTTTTACCGCATAGTTAAATTCGTGAAATAAGTATTGTTTTAATTGAACTTATCTTTGAATTCATGAAAGTACCTACTAATATACTGACTTTATATATGTATATTAAAACATTTGTGTTATGTACAGTAAAGATTATATCTTATAATTATAACTAAATCCAAAAGTATCATGTAAACAACCATAAGATTATAATTTTTTATCATATCATATTCAAACAGTATTGATAGGTATATAAATAATTCAAAATAATATGTATAATAAAATTGCTCCTGGCAGAGCTTGACAGTCCAGTACTACCAGTACAGTACTGAATCTAACTATTAAGTGTAGCTTGTGGTAGAAATAAGTTTTAATCCATACTAATATTACCTATAAATTCGTAAGTAACTCGGTCTGTCTGTCTGCTATGCTTTCCTGCTTAAACTACTGAACAAATTTTAATGAAATTTGGAACACAGATAAAGTGGACCTTGGAAAAGTACATAGGATGGTTTTTATCCTACGGGAACCCATAAAAGGGGTCCACGCGGGCGAAGCCCCTGGCGGAAGGCTAGTAATGACATAATTCCTAGGTAGAATTTGCTTTTTAATGTGTATCAGTTGAAATTTCTGTTTTACTATATTTTCTAAGTACTTTCACTTTAAAAGGGAACAGGAAGTGTGAGACTCACAAAAAAATGGAACCTACTGTGCAAGAAAGCAATGCTTTTCTGTTTATTTATTTATTTATTCATTTATGTACACACAAGTTGAGAGAAAAATACAGAAGAAAATAATACAAAAGAAAGTTTGTACAAAGGTACTACTTATTTCCATTGGAAACTGTTTGTTTTGTTGGCTCATTACAATTCTGCTTCTTTATTGGATACACCCTGGACGTACCGGGGGTGCAGCTGCCCCCCTCTGCATTAAGGTCCAGAATCAGGGGTTCAAGAATCCCAAAAATACTCCCAAACGAAAAAAATAACCTATAAAGAATAAGCTAGATATGGTACCTCCTGCTTTTTCCTTTGTATATTTAATATTTGTATGTACTATTTTATTTGGGTGTGTTAAGAACCAGGCCTTGCATCTTTGTCTGTGTAGAGCATGATGCAGGCAGTCTGGCAGACTTGTCATGCAAACTGATGGGTAGTGTAATGATTTCCCCTTAGACTAACTTGATCATGGTATATCTCACAGCCAGTGATCAGAATTGACTTTAGTAGGTTAAGCAGTACTCTTTAGTGTAAATTGTCCACAAAGATTTGAAATCAACAATATCAAAGGAAAATAGTCATCTTAGTGATACAGATGCTCATATTGACATTATGTAGTTTTTGCTGACACCTAAAAATAGAGATACCACATAGAGATTCTAAAGTTCATTTCATCTTCATTTTGTTAAGTTTACATTGATGATGTAAAGTGGTAAGAGGTATTAACCTAACACCCTGGTTGCTAGGCAAGCCAGCTTGTGTAAGATTTTTGATAATACTGTGTTCACTGTGATATCATCAAGGCATAAAACACAGAGATTGTATTATCATATCAAACTATTTTTACGTCACTTGTGATACTGTATTGATATTCAAATCGAATCAAGTTCATTAACAGAGCTGCCTTGAATGTTAGATAAATCTAGGTAATTAATCAGAATGTTATCAGTTCTTTAATCTTACCATCATTATTATTATTACCATCATTGGAATAATTGTTACTAATGTGAATAAGTTTTGTTTTTATAAAGGTAATATTATATTTGGTGAGAAGGTAACCTACATAAAATTTTACACTTTTTAACTGATTCAATACAACGTATATTTGAGGGTAGATGTGAGAAACGGCATCTATCAACAAATCAATTGAATCAGTTGTAATAGCATCAATGGATAGGTAGAAGAGAATTTAGTATGATTCATATAGGAAGACAAGATTATTTAACAAAACTGTTAGCATAGGTGACTTGTTGTGATAATGTTTACAATTCGTTTCCGTCTGTTTGAATTGCGTGCCAAATTATTTTCACTGCCATGGCCGTTCTGATTAAATATCGTTTAAGTGATAATGTGTTGTAAAATAATAATCTTTTTAGAAATAGGTATGTGGACGGGTATTTCCGAAAACTACTTCATCAAGATTAAATTTATAGACGTTAATAAGTAGGTACCTAAGTAGGTATTACATTGTTTAAAATCTGTATTGCTTTAAAAATTAATGGTACTTTTATTATATCGTAGGACCTATAACACTACTGCCAGATATCTCTGGTTCAGAACTCTGTGACTACTACTCGAGTATGACTTACAAATATAAGCCTCTCAAGAAATAAACGCAAAAATAATTACAAGGCTACGGACGCAATTCGAAGCGATTAGAGCTTCGCATGGCATCGCGACCCAACGTCCATTCAGAGGGCATTCAACCGCGCATAGGCCTAGCGACACAAGTTGCTCGTGATGGCCATGACATCGAAATCAACACAACAGCCTTCGGTCACTGGAGCATTGACTTCAAATTTCGACACCGCCAAAACATTCAACATTCGCACGCCATGGGTCAGCCACAGTTTCATTCCGACTGACCTGTCAGAAGACTCGGAGCTGTCGTATCTGTCGAAACATCTCTTCTTCCTATCATCTCCGCTGTCGGCGTTCGAGCCCGGCGAATTTTGGGAAACCGTGGTAGCAAGCGCCGCGGAACGGTCTGCGGCCACGCCGTTCGACTCACTATTCTCACACGATTCACTTGTTTCCAGTTCCTTATAGAACATTAACTTCACTCTGTCACCGTCGTAAGTTTGTCCACTGCACTTTTTTGTGTCACCAAGTGACGGGTCGGTCGCGGAAAAAGTTAAATCGTTCCTTTGCGACGGACCGGCGCGATCCTCGGCCGACCCATCCGCCATCTTTGAGCGCATGAGTGTTTTGTCTCGAGTTTACCCGCGGCCCCGTCGGTAGCGTTGGCGCTAGCGTCGCTACAGGCGCGCGGGACGAAGGCTACGTGACGTCACGGCGGCTGCGCGGCCGCGGAGGCAGAGTGCGCTGACGTAAGGGCTCCGCCCCGTGCATGTGCAGCGCCGCTGTCATTGGCCGCGCGTTACGCAACTCGCAGGCCTATTCAAATAGCCGCGGAAGGGAGCGTAGGTCCGCACGATAGGGACGGGCCCATCCCAATTCCCAACCCTAATCGTAACAAATAATGTGCCGTAATGACCAGGCACGACACACACGCACACGCCAGTCCCGGCGACTGAACAAGTGCAACCAAATTAATGACACGTTACACCCTTTAACTTATCTCTGGTTTCTCTTTACTCTCTCGTAAAAAGTTATAAGCCACAAGAATATTCATTCAAGATTTTAACGGAGCTAAGTTTAAATAGCGACAGAACTTACTTACTTATTTTTTTTTATTAAAATGGTACCTACAATACAAATAGGCCTACGTTATTCGCAATAGGTCTCTAGTCTACTCGCTGTTTATAAAATTAAATATTGTACTTAATCAGATTGGACCCACTTTAAAAGCCATACCTGTCTACAAAGAAATGAATAAAAATAGTTTTTCCGCATGCCGCATTAACTCATTTCTCAAATTATATGTGAAGTCCGCTAGCTTAAGCCTTACAGCCTAAGCCCCACCTTATCTTGAGATCTGCTAGCTAAAGTTGAATAAAATCCAAATGTTATGTACTAAATTTAAAGATAAGAGCCAAGGTAGGTATGTATATTACCTATATATTTTATAGGAATCGTCATCGTCTTAACATTCCTATGTAATTTTTAATTTCATTGACATACCTAATTGCTTGTGTGTAGGCAATTTTCTAAAGTTTATTAAAGAAAACATTATTAATTACTCAAGCCAAAATGGTAACAACTTAAAATACTTACATTAACAACTTTATTTTAACCGAATTTAATGTTAGAGAGAGACGAATATATGACGTCCTGTAATATCCATGACACAAAGACAGTGTCTTTGTATAAGAGAAAGCGAGATAGATTTAAAATTGAGGGTTGCGGAGGGATACGCCCTTCAATAGCTTCCCACTTTGAAACAACTCAATTATTACCTACTTATTTTACACATTGTGTTACACAAACCCAGTGAGAAGCAAAAACCCTATTGAGTAAAACCTGTACTATTATGGTATTCTGTGGTAAAACTTAAAAAAGTGACTAGGTATGTACTTAGAAGTTAAGTACCTGTTAGAAATGTTACGATCAGGTAAAGTACGGTACCATTGAAACATAAAATTAATGTTCTATTATATTTATTTACAAATTTGCTTAGAATAAGTAATAAAGAATGAGTGTCTTCCTACAAGCGAACTGTCAAAATTGAAGCACTAAATATATTCACACAGTTGTCACATCTGACTAACAAAATATTTTTATTTTCACCAAATTAACTAAAAATACTACAAAATATTGAAAACACTGTGAAAAGTTATTTTATTAGACTTCATTTGTTTTAAAAAAGTGTTGTGATGAAATTTAACCGGCGTTTGGTGGCATTAATGGCATCAATTAACATGCATCAATTTGGGCGCGCGATCTTGGTTTCTATAATGTAATTGTAATTTTTATTCTAAGCAAATTTGTATTGTCTACGATTGATACTTACGTTTACTTACCTAATTCAGATGTGCTTAACACTTGAAACCTAAAATAACTACCTTAAATTGCCTCAGGAATTAAGTACCTACCTAGATTAACATTTTAAAAGTTTATTCATTAGCTTTGCTTGTCAGTGTTTTAGGGTAGGTAAGTAAAATTAAATATCCGTTAAATAGGTACTAGCACATTTCCTTTTTTTATTTTTTTTATTAATGTTAACTTGTAGAATGGAACTACACATTTTTCATCAGGAATTAGGTAAAAAATAAGTAAATAAATAGGAATTAGGTAAATAAATAGATAAAAAGTATACTTTAGTTAAGCAAAATATGTTAGATCTATGACTATGCTGGCCAATATACTAGGCTGACCAATATACTAAGACGGCATTTAGTAATTTAGTAAAAGTCGTCAGAAGTGCGCGCGCAGGTTTGAAGTTTGTGCTAAATAGTAAACTTTTCTGCACATAGTATATTTGTATATCGAAACTTTTCTGTAGTTCATAAACCAGAATGAGCTGCCATCTATGGCATAAGTGCCAACGTTAAAAAGAATACATTAAATAAGCTCTCCACAGAGGGCGCTATTTACGTGCGTGTCATGAATATGTCATTAGAAAGTGACACTTTGGGAGTTTTGGCATAAGAATAAATAGGTATGTAGTATTATTTTATTCTTATGGTTTTGGTGAGAAGTCTGAAAAAAACCTTAGATAAAGAAACTAAGACATATTGTGCTCTTGTTTTATTTTCTTGGTATATTTTTGAGTTATACCTATCGGATAAGCATTTTGTCCGATATATTATTATGTTAATTACAGTGCTAGTGTTTTGAAATAAAGTATCAGTGCGAAAATATGTTTTTTTAGCTTACCTCCAAAACTCAATTGGAGACATTCTTGCCACGCTTTACTTGAATATCTGACCGACTACCTAGACTGGCTGATTACTGACGACTTATAGGTTTTTTCTATGACTACTAAGTGATGCAAAAGTTATTCTATTGGTAATGGCAATATGCACAATTTGCGATGCCACTATATAAACTGCATCTGTGTTCCTGTGTAACTTAAGCTTAGGACATAGACTCAGGACTAACTGCGTTAGTATATCCTAGCTTAGTAGCTGTTAAAGGGCGGCAGATTTGAACACATTTTACACTATTTATAGTGGTTTACACTATTTTACACTATTCTTTAGGTATTTATTGAAAACGAAAACACCTGAAACAACATTTTTGTTTTATAAATTCTGTGGGGAAATAAATTAATACATTTTTTTCAGTAACGTTTTTATTAGTAAACAACGATGTACATATTAATTGTCAATTATAAATATCTATCCAAAAATATTTTCTCTCGTATAACTAACAAAATAATTTACACTAACATTCTACACCAATCAATAAAATAAAAAATATTCAAGACATAGAATTAAGAACAAAACAATCATTTGCAATCAATTATATACATTACTAATTTCAAACTTGTTAAGAGAAAGGATTTTTCATTTAATTATGGAAACTTATATTTTTTTTTTTAATAACAGACCTAGTCACGCAGTACATTATAGATAATTCAACTCAGTTGTGCGCGCGGCGCTATGTGTGGGTAAACCTGTATAATACACAGTGACTTTGTGTGCGTGACAAGAGGTACAGCGAAGTTGTTCGGACGACGATGGCCGCGTCACTGTCACACAAATTAAAGCTGCATAATTACTAGCCCACGCACACATAGGGCCGCGCGCACAACTGAGTTGAAGTATCTGTACCATGTTGTCAAAATTTGCCTCCGTATTTAAATTACATGTCCCAAAACTACATATCAAAAATACTCTAACAAACAGTCAATATCAATATTATAATCAGTTTCAAAATTTTCACAGGTACTGGTTAAGAGGTAGGAGGTATCGGAATGGAAGTTGAGGAATGGTAAGAATGAATAAGTAAGCAAATTTAGTTTTGGCGGGAAGTCGAAAAAGACATATTGTGTTCTTGCTTTATTTTTACTTTCTTAATGTATTTTTGAGTTATATCGGATAAATTTGATGGCATTTTGTATGATCTAGGTTAACTATAGTGCACGAGTGTGAATTAAAATAACAGTGCTAAAATGTTTTTTCGGCTTGCCA
Source organism: Pyrgus malvae (assembly GCA_911387765.1). Lineage (NCBI taxonomy): Eukaryota > Metazoa > Arthropoda > Insecta > Lepidoptera > Hesperiidae > Pyrgus > Pyrgus malvae. Next base: position 24,971,120 of record OU426953.1, read on the forward strand.
CCAAAATTCCATTAGTCACGTTCTGGTAAAGAAGCCATGGCTTTACTTGAATGTCTGACTGACTTGACTGACTGGTTACTGACGACTTACAGACTTTACCTATTATTACTCGTCCAGTTTCACCAAAACTGGCAAAAACGTGATGCAAAAATTATACTTGATGCTGGCAATATGCAGAGTTTTCGATGCCATAATTGAATTAAAAAAAAATAAGTAAGCAAATGGAATAAAATACTCCCGGAAATCACCTTACCGGAGAAACCTAAGTATAGGGAAGTTGAAGGAAATGTGTTTCCTATACAAGACAGAAGCGCGCATGGCCTGGCGGCTAGCGTAGAACGCAAGCGATCTATACAGCTGAGCCAAACGGGCGCGGTCGGGTGTGAGATAGGTGACCGCTAAAAAATTCATGTGCGTTTCCGTGCTTCGGAGGGCACGTTAAGCCGTCGGTCCCGGTTGTTGTAGATAGATAGCAGTCGTCAAACCTTGTCGGAGGCCTTATGGGCGGTTTGAAAAATATCCGACAGCGGGTTGGCCACTAACCCGCATCTCCACCAACCCGCATTGGAGCGGCGTGGTGGAGTAAGCTCCAAGCCTCCCCAATAAGGGGGAGAGACCCGTGTCCAGCAGTGGGACGCAAAAAGGGTTGCAGTTAATACAGACAACGCGATTTAAAAGTATTAAATTCAAATTCAATTTTAGTTTTTGCTTATAATTAACGACATAACATTACGTAGGTACTTAAACAATTATTTAGGTCATAAATTTCAAAATACTGATTGCATTAATTATAAAATATGGAAGATATATGTATATATTATTTTTTTATGTTTCACTGCTAGTCATGTGTATCCTCTCAGAAACAGAGCGATTGAGGCAGCTTCGTTATGCCGGTTGGTTGGTATGGTTTCATAGAAAAATAAAACTAAAATACAGCAAATTTTTGGACTTACACAAACGTTATATATAAGGTAACATTATGTATTAGATAGATAGTTACCTATATCAATATTATGCATTACACTTAAACTTAATACTGATACATAAGACACTAATGAAAATTAAATAAAATCAAATAAAAAACTGGCAATGAATTTCTCAAAATTAAATTTTAAAATAAATGCAGTATAATGAGGCATAAGTAAATTAAATATTTTTATAATAGTAATGCAATGCTCTTACCTTACTTGTTGCTATTTTCATAAATTTTTAGACATACATCTTATATGTTATTGACAATTGGATTGGAATACTTCTGTACTTTGAAATAAAAGAAAATATAATTTTTAATTAGTAATCATTAACCCAGTTTTATTTATTACTAATTAAAAATAATATGTAAATATATATTTAAATTTAAATTAAAAATATATTTAAATTAACACCATTTTATTATTCCAAAATACCTACAACATCGTCGTTTAAAGCTCTAAGCTAATAAATTAGTAAAATAAATTCTATACTATAAGATTCCTTATAACCTTATAAAAAACATTGTTACTTGTAAATTTGATTTTAACAATATTTTCATATTTTACGAAAATTTGTTGTTACACTTACTCATAAAATTGTATTTTATTTCTTACTGCCTAGCACCAACCATCTCATTAAATAAACTGTAGACTTACGACACATAAATATATATTTTTATGAATTATAACTCAACTATAAAAATACAAACTCAACTATTAAATTACGTTTTAGTTGAGTCTTGTAACCCGTACAATATTTTCTCTTACCTATTCTAATAACTGTGAAAACTACAACCCCAGAATGTATTTTATGTAGTAAAAAAGGAGCCGTCGTCGATAGAATTCTACCTCATGTTTGTCTAGATGTGGGTTTGCCCCAATAGCAGTTAATATCACGTTTCTATTTACAGGTAGTACCTAGATGATACACCATTAACACCACATTTTTGCAATACATTTGCAGATTGTAGAAAAAAATGTAACATTAAAATTGAAATTTAATATTTAAAATGTTAATTTATTTTTGTACATGATTTTTATAAGTCAATTGACTATAGATGAGTTGTGACGTCACAAATCATTTTCTCATATAAAATGTATGAGATTGTAACGTTTTGACAGCTCATTAAAAGTATCTGAATTGATTGGGTAGTCTAAAATCGGATTGTGGGGATGTATAAACGCATATTTGTCTGTTTGAATATTGTCTGTTAATGAGATATTAACAAATGAATTACTAGCTGTGCACCGCGGTTTCTCCCGCGTTATTTTTTTAAATATCCTATTTTACTTCTGATAATTCCAAGAATATATTTACAAAGTTTCATGATGATCGGTTGAGTAGTTTTCGCATGAAAGAGTAACAAACAAACTTACTTTCACATTTATAATATTAGTAGGATTATCTTAATAAAATACTGACATTGTGGTATTAAATTGAGTAATTTTTGTATCAACATGATTTGCTAAAATAATAATGTGTAAATTGTAAAAATTGTTGCACATCATTATTGTGGTAGGATTTATGATCTTTCAGCTAATGACCATCTTGTATACTGTATTCCAGCAATAAATAATGATTTTTTTGACATTAATCACAGTGTGGCTGACTGATTGACAATGTAGGTTAAACCTCAAAATTTTGGGTACAAACAATGTATGTACATAGACTGATACAGCCCAAGTCTCCCCATTCAAATAAAATAACACACAGAATATGCCTTGGTACCTGTTGTATGCCTAGGTACCTATATTGACTTACCTGTTAACATCTACTTGCCAGGTAGCCATGCACGGAAATACGTAGACAAGCCTACCTAAGCAAATTCTGTGTGTTATAAACTATCAATTGAGATAAAACTCATTCGGTTATCACAAGAGTGAAGGTGATGTGAAAGAAAATTTATTAAAATTAATGAAATTAAAAATAGCTATGAACACTTTTCGATAGGCAAGTTATAATAGGCATATATGTTTATAAATTATATTTGATAAAAAATATGTCTCATCGAGTTATCAGATCGGTGAAGGTCGATCTTCCACGTCTCCTCTACTATCTTACGAATTTTCGATCAGGCCACGTGTCGTGACGCGAGTTTAACATTTTTTACCCATCCCAAAAAAAGTGCACAACGCTGCTAAAGAAATTTTCACTTAAAAAAAATACCTGAAATAGTGTCCCCACACGCATACATTCCTTTTACCTTAGTAAGCCTACTTTTGTGAGAAAATATCTATACCAACCACTTTTCCCACATCTTTAAGTTCATTAAAAGTTCTATTTCAACATTTCTGTTGTTAGAAACAATGGATAATAATAGTTTTTTTTAATAAATATAATCTCATAAGTCATAACACCATGCACTCAATATTATTAAAAAATATACGTTTTTACGATTTATTTACATACGAGTCAATCTCAAATTACGTCCATAACGATGTAGGTAACATTCCTTCCACGGAAGCATTTCTGGGTGTCAATACTTCGTTGCATAGGAAATCTAACGGCAAATCTACTACATAACCTTGAATAAGATCTATTTTCCTGTTCGCCAACGCTGGGTCCTTATGCCATAGGGTTTCAGAGTTTTCTTCTTGATACTTTTTGAGTTCTGCGAAAGAGTGGACCGTATCCGTTGGTATTGTGTGGAAGACCTGAAAAGAGCAACAGAATTTAGTACATCTTAATATATATAATTCTTCTGTGAGTGTGTATGTCACTGAACTCCTCCTTAACGGCTTGACAGATTTTAATGAATTTTTTTGTGTGTATTCAAATGGATTCGAGGATGGTTTAGATTCACAATTTGGGCCACTGGAAATGTTTTTTAATTATTTTTTTTATTTATAAGTAGTTTGCCCATATAAATTGTTCCTATCTGTCAAACGTTTGTATTTCGTGCCGTTCTAAACTTTGACACATTCAGAATAACAGGACAGTTCGTATGTCATTATTTGTTTTATAGTTTTGTTTGATAGTAACATGAAGTCTCTTTAAGATAATAAAAAACAAATCCTCTTTGAACAACGTCTGCACCCGGGCGGAGCTGCGCGGGACCACTAGTTTTATTATAGATGCTCCGTTACGTTTTGATGTTATTTTTTTGATTTTACTTTTTTTTCAGTACAAAAAAATCGGTACAGCGACATCTATCTTAACTCATTCAAAACAGTAGAAAAAGAATTTGTACACAGTAGTGCCATCTAGTTTGCGTTACTAAAAAGAACATGCGTACAAGAGATGGAAAGATAGAATGCATCCACCTTTTTCTTTTAGCAGTATCATTGTATATTGATTCATATTTAGATTCTTTTATAAATAATATTTTATGCTTATTATCCGTGCAAAGTAATTTACATGTTCACATGCCAGATGTTCTGCGACGGCTTACATAGTTCGATTTAAAGAAGAACAATGCATTTTTTTTACTACAAAAATAATAAATTTTTTTACTAATAAAAAAAGAAAAAGAGATATTGGTTATTTGGAGTTTGTTTCCTCATTTATAACATCTTCATACACATCAGTGTTGATCCTAGACGTGGCCTTCCACACGTTCCTGTAGAAGTGCTCCGAGCATCGCTGCTCCTTCCTTGCCTATGTTCAGTCCGATCCAGGGCAGGTCCTCTTCCATGAGTCCCTTGTGTTCCTTAAACACCGCTTTCGTAGAGAACTGTTCATACTAAGAGAATATAAGATAACTCACCTCCTACTACCCATCAGCGTTGAAACATTTTTAATGTTGAATGAATGAAGGTATCCCCCCCAATACCAAAAAAAAAGGTATAACTCACCTCCTCATACACATCGGTGTTGAGCCTAGACGTGGCCTTCCACACGTTCCTGTAGAAGTGCTCCGAGCAGGGGTCGTCTATGTTCAGTCCGACCCGGGGCAGGTCCTCTTCCATGAGTCCCAGGTGTTCCCTAAACAGCCGCTTGCGGAGAGCTCCCGCCACCCGCCCGCAGGGGAAGGGTTGCCCGTTCATGACTCCGTCGTCGAATTGTTCATCCTACGAGATTACAGAATTTTTAATGAAGGTTATAAGAAACGCGGGGCTAGGCTACAACATAAATAAATAACACTTCACACTCATAGCCCCACAGTAGGGTAGATATACCCTGTGTCGTGGGTACCATGGAACATGTGGGGTACACTGAAACACAAACATCAGAGAACAGAAATTTAAACTCATCATTCAAATTTCTGTTTCGCCGGGAATCGAACCCGGGACCCTTCGATTGGCAGTCCGGCATGGTAACCATTACGCCAAGCGGGTCGAATAGATCATTTACTGGTCGCAGTGGCCTTAGGGTTGTACCCTTCCCCACCAACTCAAATAATAATAGTAAGAAAAGTGACTTTAAAACACATGTACAAAATTGAACAACAAGTAAATTACTTTATTTATTGCAGAAGAGAGATACACCTTTAAACTATTTAAAATCGTTATTCCTAAGTCTGGTGCCACTGCACCTAGAAATGTCCTTGTGTGAGTTGTATCAGCGTACCAGTTTTCGATAAAATCGACCTATTGTTATATCTACATTTTTGCATTATTTCGTGATCTCTACAGCGTTTGCCATTTGAGACCTTTCCTCTTCAAGAATGGAGATTTATTATCCATCTTCTTTAAGGCAGCACACGCCACAACGATGTCTACATTGTGACTGTGGACGCTTGGCTGCAACCCTTTTTACGTCCCACTAATGGGCATGGGTCCCTCACCATATGGGAGACCTGGAGTTTTCTCCACCACGCTGCTCCAGCGCAAGATGGACGCTTCCATTCATCTGCCTTTACAAGTGCACTGATGAATATAGGCCTCCCTTCACATTCGCCACGGCGTTTGGTCCTACTTGATCATGGACGCTTACTAACCTGCAGAATGACCGCGATCTCCGAGTCCCGCTTGCCGATCATGGACCTATCGTTGATGTTGGCGCTCCCGCAGATGATGGTCTTGTCATCGGCTATGAGCAGTTTGGAGTGGACATAGACCAGCTCCGTCACCGGTTCCCCTTCTAGCACTGAATGGGTTCGCAATCCGTGGAAGGTTATGTACTCCGAAGGGTCAGCTATGCCCGCTTCGTATAGCCTCGTGAGGATCGCTTCTCGACTCCTGTGAACAATAGATAGTTAACAAATTTGAAGAATCAGAAGAATTATCTGTGGATTTTAATCAAATTAAACACAAAAAATATTATGGATTTTAATATAAGGTATGTATACAGTATCTCCACCAAACCGCATTGGAGCAGCGTGGTGGAGTAAGCTCCAGGCCTCCCCAATAAAGGGGAGAGACCCGTGCCCAGCAGTGGGTCGCAAAAAGGGTTGCAGCCACACAGTTTTGATAGCCCCCTGACTGCTATAGAAAAATAATGTAAACAGTCTTAACACATTACTCGGCTAGTCTTAAGATGAATTAGATTCTGAAAATTAATCGTACCTGGAAATACTCTGATAGTTCCAATGTGTGACTGCATGCAGGGAGGTCCCTGAGGGCCCTCCCACTTCGCCTTCGAAGCCGGGGAGGAGAGGCATTATGATAAACACGCGGAATGTCTCCTTGGCTCGATGAGCGCGCATTATGCGGTTGAATAACGCCTCGCCTATCTGCAAATGGAATTGATTTAAGAGGGAACATGCATGAATTTTATTCAAGTTAGAATATTTCAAAATTTAAGAAAAAAAAATTATATACTACACTGTAACACAATTCATAAAGATTAAAATTGCAAATGACTTGTTTTTCTCATTGTATCTGGTACTGCGTTCAGCAGCAATGATATCATATCTGTCGCCTCGTTAGTATGAACCGTTTTCAATGCTGCGCGGTGAAGTTTAACTTTGGCTCGCATTTCTGTCTTTCGGGGTGCTCCAATCGATGTGGTCCTTTAAGAACACTTGATCCCTATGCCACACAGGGTCTATTGATACTATGTATTAAAAATCAGGCATGTTCCCTATTATAGTGTGCAAAAACTGACTTAAAATTATAAGCTTAGCCCTTTTTAGCATCCCACTGCTAGGTGTGGGATTGTATTGAAACCTGGACCTAACTCTACCAGCTGCCCTATGCGGGTTTTTTCCTCAATTATGACATCGCAAACTCTGCATGGGTACCATAGATACACACAGAGACAGAAACACATACACTCAAAGCAAGAATAGAAATTTTATGATGAGTCATTAAAATTTCTGCCTCGCCGGGAAACCCGGGATTCTTCGATTGGCAGTCTGGCATGGTCCAACGCGCCACGCGGGTCGTCGGTAAATACATAGGTCAACCTGCCCTCCGAAATCATACATTCGACCGCGCCCATTTCGATTAGGTACTTTATAGACTTTATAATTACATTCAATGAGCGTTAGCTAAAAATATTATTGTGTGATAGTGCCTTTAAATTCCCTACTATAAAGCTGAGTATTCTTACTAACAGTGGCGGCTCATCCTAAAGAGCGCTGGTGCAGTGCACTCCCACTTTAAAATTTAAATATTACATAGGAAAATTACATAGGTAATCTATATTCCTTCATAATACATAACATACTATCCTTACATTACATCTATCATCTATCCTTACTTACATTATATCTACGCGTACATTTATCGTCATATTGTACGAGTGGAGCGCCAGCGATTGCGCTCTCCTATGAAACGAAGTTTAGTACGATTCCTAGCGCTGTATTCAATGAGTGCGAAAGAGAAACATCGCAGCACATAGCCGACGCGTGAAACAAAAGATTTAGTATGAGAAATTAACTTAATCTGGAGCGCCGCTCACGCGCGACGTTGCCAAACCGGGGGTGCTCTTAGAGCATCAAAGTTACTGACTCACCCTTCAGAAGAGACGGCATAGCGCCTCGCTTCGATACATAATTTTTGTGCCAAATCTGGTGCGGGGAAAGAACGCACATTTTAATTTTGTCACACATTCACAAAATATCCTTTCATCGCTACAGACGCATACATTTCTAAATATGTCAATTTCAATTAACAACGTCATTTTCTATGCACCGTCAACACTGACACCGACACACACAGACATAATAGTTGTCTATCTAGAAGACACATTGTGCATAGACGTTGGGACGAGGGGTTCGCCCGTAAAGGCCACTCCTCTGACGGGTGTCATACTCGTCATACCTTGATGCTTTAAGGTTCGGCCGGCCGTACCGCGCACCGCGAGTACAACCTGCTTCTTATGCGATGTTGCCGTTCTTATGTGTATACAAACAAACGTGTCGTCGGCTTTGACAGTTATATCGCAGTTTTTTTATTAAAATTAAAAAAATAGTTTATGCGCGACATTTTGTGTTAAAAATGGAACAATACGGTGTATCTTTTATCATTTGTATCTTTTAGTAAGCAGTGTGAAAAAAACTTTCGAAATACGCCTTGAACTGAAAGCAATAATGTTGTACGAAAACTAAATCTTTTAAATTACGCGTGTTTTTAAATCTGAACAATATTTAAAACCCTTGGTTGTGTGGATGTGAAGATAGCAATAAATTAATTTGTTTTCCGTGTCTTGTGGTTATCAACTGAAACTGACACCGACATTGGTGGTGAATCTGCTTGGATGGTAACGGGTGGTAAAATATTTTTTATGTTTTTTTTTGTGAACCCCCATCGAAAAATGTCACTAGCCGCCACTGCTTACTAAGTTAATTTATTGAGCAACATACTCAAAACTATTTAGAATTTAATTGTATTAAATAAAGTTGAACGCGGTTTCAATGCTTATTTATCAATGCAGCCTAGTGGAAGGGAAGAACGAACCAGAGAGAAAGAGAGGGGATAAAAAAGATAAGAAGCCACTACGTGATGTGCGGTGTAAATAATTATGATCTTAAGTAGATTGACCTTACCTGATTCCTAACACTGACGCTGGAGCTCGACAAAGTGATGTAGAACTGATTTTCGATATACACATAGTGTTGTGCCCGAGTGATGGTGTCCACATATGCCTCGTGGATACTCTGTTCCACAGTATCGGGGTCTAGGAAACCACAGGACCACATGGACACACTGCGTAGGACCTGGAATGTATCAGATAATGTTTTACAGCTGTTTCTTTATTTGAATGGAGTAGCAGACGAGCATGCAGGCCACGTGGTGTTAAGTGGTCGCTGCAGCCCATGGACATCTACATACAACCTCAAGCAAGCATAGATAAGTCTTGTCTGAAGTCGTATGCAGTTGCGCTGCTACTCCGGAGGCTGGTGGTCGCCTCATGTAAGTGTGGCCGGCAACTGCACCTTTCCACCGAAACACAATAGTTGGTTTACGGCAGAAGTGGGTGCAGCGGTGGTACTTCCCCGGGTGAACCGTAATAGTTCTACCTACAAAATTTGTTTGTAGAATTTTTATAGTTCGACCGGAGAAGGACCACCTGTGCACCCAGTTCTTCAGTCAAAAAATCAACTGTGTGTTAAACAGGACTGTCAGCCAGACTTACATACCATGTAGGGTAACAGTGCAAATGCATATGATCTCAAAAAAGACTCAGGTTTGAGGTTAGATGGTGATAGATGTCCAAGGGCTGATGCTACCACATAGCATCTGATGACCTGCATTTTTTCCCAACCATTTTTATATCCCATTGCTGGTCACAGGTTTCCTCTAACATGTGAGAGGGATTTAGGCCATAGTCAACCAAGCAGGCGGCTTGGTGGACATCATACCTTCGAGAACTTATGAGTTTCTCTAAGGCATGCACGGCGATGGAAAACATCGTAATCAATTAAATATCACAATATTTTCCATCACCGTGGAACAGCTATGAAAATGCGCACATTACCAATTTCTTTCGTGAAAGGTGCGCGCCGAGGATTTGAACCCGGCATCTCCCGCGTCGGAGACCGCGGTCCTTACCACTGTGCCATCGCGACCTACATGACCTACATACTCGTCTGCTGTTCCATAAAAATATAATTATATATTCTTAAACTCTTCCTCTTCGACGTTAAAGAGTATTCTTTTAAGGACTAATAGAAAGATTCCCTGACTTCATTCATCATTGTAGCGAAAAAGTTATTTCTTAACCTGGACTGCTTATAGGCAAACGATGATGTAGGTTATTGCTTCACAAAATTTAAAGTAATAAGATACTCGTACTGCCTATATATCCGTACTAACGGCCGCCCGCGACTTCGTCCGCGTGGAATTTGGTATTAGTCACAGCATGATGTTATATAGCCTAAAGCCTTCCCCGATAAATGGACCATCCAGCACAAAAATAATTTTTCAATTCGAACCAGTAGTTCCTGAGATTAGCGCGTTCAAACAAACTCTTCAGCTTTATATATTCCATCCATCAGCCTTTTACTGTCCACTGCTGGACATAGGCCTCCCCTAACGTTCGTCACTCCTCCCGGTCCTGGACCTTCTGAATCCAGCGACTACCCGCTGTCTTCTTGAGGTCGTCAGTCCACCTGGTTGGAGGGCGGCCTGTACTCCTTTTGCCGAGACGTGGTCTCCATTCAAGGACCTTTCTTCCCCACCGGTTGTCGGTCCTCCTAACTATATGGCCTGCCCATTGCCACTTCAGCTTGCAGATTTTGAGAGCTATGTCGGTAACCTTAGTTCTTCTACGGATTTCATCATTACGAATTCTGTCGCGTAGAGAAATACCAAGCATAGCCCTCTCCATCGCTCGCTGAGCGACCTTGAGCTTGTGGAAAAGGCTAACTGTAAAAGACCACGTCTCAGCGCCGTAGGTCATCACTGGCAACACACACTGCTCGAAAACTTTCGACTTCAGGCACTGAGGTATTCTGGACGAGAAGACACTTTGTAATTTCCCGAACGCTGCCCAACCGAGTTGGATTCTACGAGTTACCTCTCTCTCGAAGTTGGACTTACCCATACGGATCGTTTGTCCCAGGTAGATGTACTCGTCGACAACTTCGAGAGTAGCGCCATCAACAACAACCGGTATAGGTGTGATATATTAGTATAGATAAATATATAGGCAGTAGGATAATATGAGAGTAGATTAATATGGGACATGTTATTTCAATAGACTTTTGAAATACCTGGCACGAAACAGTGCGAACGTCGACAGTAAGGATGTCTTCCATTCCTTGAAGAGGTTTGATACTGCTGTACGACTTCGGTAGGAGGTACGGGTAGTTGATGTTTTGTCTGTAAACGTAATAAAATATTAGATTTTAATGTAAAACTACGCTTTAAATAACTATTAGGCGTGGACAGACGTGTTAAGTTTGGTCTCTGTAGCTGGAGAGTGAGAATAATATTATGAACTATGGTATTCCCTGATACTGATGTTAAGAGTGTGAAAGACAGGCGTTCTGCTGGAGGTCCCGGATGAATCCCCAAACGCTGAGGCGGGTTAATGCGAGGTTTAGTACGGTACAAATCCAAGAACACTAAACCCGGTTATCTTTCGCAAGCCAGATACATTTTGAAGGTCCCACCCCTTCTCCTCCAAACAAAGGACGTAGATTGTTATGACAGAACTCCTCACCTCGCCTTTTCCAGTTTAATAGCATTCCATCGCTGTATAAAATGCCGCGCTACATCTCTAGCGGCCGCGTTCTGCACCATCACACCAACGTCATGCCACGGCATTCTGGGCGTTGTGTTCCTATCCACTAAGTCTGAAATTGAATGACACCATTATTATATGCTGGTGCGTTGTTTTGTGTTAGAAGAGTCTGTTCAGAAAGAGAATAGACACAGAACCAGGGTCTCTGTTAGAGATTTCTCATAAATGAGATTCATTTCATAAAATAGCCACGCCTCTTATATTTCTGAACAGATTCTAGAACAACAAGTAAACATTCTAAATCAACAGAAAGAAGTAAAAGTCTGCAGTCATTATTTTAATCGGTGTCGCTCAAATACGACAATAGGCCGGATATTATTATGTTGGTTGACTAACATATAGTTAGAACCAGGAAGACGTCCATACTTTTCCCTGAAGTATATCTACATTCTCATTAATAACTACATACTAAAATATCAAAAAATATACCGAGCTTATCTCAGTTTATTTCCACCTAAAGCCTCCGCTTAAAGCGGCTCGCCCGCGTGGACACGTTTAATGGGTCACCCGTAGGATAAAAAATAGCCTATGTGCTATTCCAGGCTTCATTGCTATATTAAAATCATAGGCGTTAAGCCAGTTGCTTCAACCGCGTTTTCAACCTATTACCCGTTTTAACGTAGGAATAAAGCATTTTCCCGCGGTAAAAAGTACTCAGGGTGAATGGTAATGGTGAAAGTATTATGAAATCGGAACAGTAATTTTTTAAGTTTATTCATTACAAACATACAATAATACAAATATTTCCTCTATATAATACATATTAGTATAAAAATATAGATGTAATGTCAATCTAAGTATTCTATAACATTAAAATTAATATTTGTTACAAATAAGAGGTTAATTACTAAAAACAGGAGCATACAACATTAACATTTGCGAGTGTGTATTTTATTTGAAACACATGTTACACAACACAACAAAGAAGTTAAGATTAATGTGTCCGTGCATTGTCACGTCAAAATCTGCTTGTGTGAGTTTTGCTGTCGATAGACTTTTCGTCAATCGATTTATATAAAACTGTATCGAGTTTTGGCGGGAAGTCGAAAAAGACATATAATTTGTGCTCTTGTTTTATTTTCATTTTCTTGGTGTATTTTTGAGTTATATCGGATAAATTTGATGGCATTTTGTTCGATATAGGTTAATTAAAGTGTATGAGTCAGTGTTGGGCATTAATTGATTAATACTTTAATCATCTCAGTAATAGATTGAAAATTTAATTGCAATTAATTTAATCACAATTAATTTAACTGCAATTGATCTGTTAGTTGCATATTGCAATTAATTTATTTAAATTTACTCATGTTAATTGCAAGATACAATTAAAATATTGCAACTACATAATTATATTTAATTGTTGTAACATACAATTAAAATTAACAATTAATAATCATCTTTCAAAGTGAACCCACACATATAAATAAATGATCTTTCTTGTTGCTACTTGTTTCGCCGCAAAACTTTATGTTATGATAAAGCTACAGGGTATTTTTTTCTCATGTAGCGGGTTCGGTTCCCAGTTCAACCATCTAATTATTTAAAAATCTATGAATGCAGTTTAAATTGTTTTTTAAATTAAAATAATGTTTCAGTGTAATGTCTAATCTACAATATTCAGGATACTTCCTCTACATGTGGCATAATCGTGGGACACCCTGTACAAGCGGTATAAGCCCGTTGTAAAATACGCACTGGTTCCGAAGTCTTGGGATAAATATTACAAATAAAACACACCGACTTTAGTAGAAGTAAAAACGTATATAAAAAAATTTATTCGTTACTAAGGAAACAAAATCAACAACCATTTCTTTATAAAAACATAAATTTACAAAAAAGGTTTTATGTCGCCTACAATTCTCCCCCCTAGTGCTAAGATAGCACTACTTTCTCAGCCGCAGCGAGTAGAGCAACGCGCGTTACTGGTCGGCGCAATAATCCCGTGCTTGTCTTCACATTGACAATGCGAACGCGGCCGTCGTCTCCGGGATGCACTGCACTCACCACGCCGTGACGCCACAAACCACGCTCTGTATTGGGATCAACTATTATGACGTAGTCGCCTACCTGTAGCATTTGCCCCTCAGTTGTCCACTTTTGCCGGGAAAGAAGCTTAGGCAAATATTCCTTCATCCATCTACTCCAGAACGAGTCTGTGAGTCGCAGAGCGATACGCCACTGTTTTCTTAAGCTAAAATCAACTAATTCAAACTTACCAAAATTAGGTCCAGTGGATGACGTCCCAATCAAAAAATGATTAGGAGTCAAGGCTTCTGGATAACCCGGATCACTGGAAACATGTGTGATTGGACGGGAATTTACAAGTCCCTCCACCTCAAGTAAAAAGGTAGTAAGAGTTTGAGGGTGATGAGCGCGTTCTTTCAAGCAGACTTTCAAAGCCGTCTTAACACTACGCACCATGCGCTCCCACGCTCCCCCCATCTGGGGTGCGCCGGGTGGTATAAACTTCCACTCAATGCCTAGAACTGCTCCATCCTCACACAGTTTATATTTATTGAGCTCGCTTATACTGCGTTTAAGTTCCGAGTCTGCACCTCTGAAGCTTGTGCCATTATCAGAGTACAGTACACTCGGGGTACCCCGTCGAGCAATAAATCTGCGCAAGGCCATTATGGTCTCGTCAGTGGACAGATCTTCAGTGACTTCAATATGTATTGCCCGAATTGTAAGGCACGTAAATAGCAAGCCGTACCTCTTAAGTCGTCGGCGCCCCACAGTGACTTGCATGGGACCAAAGAAGTCCAGTCCTGTAGCAAAGAACGGTCGGCGATGGTGCTGCAGTCTAACAGCAGGCAAATCCGCTATTCTTTGCGGCTGGGGAGCGGCACGTCGGTAGCGGCAGAACAAGCAGCGAGCTGCGACAGCACGTATCGTTGGTCTCAATTTGATGACCCAGTACTGTTGCCTGAGCTCATTAACCACAAGCTCATTGGCTCCATGGAGAGCCTTACGGTGGTAGAATTCTACAAGTAGTCGAGTGGTTTGATGTCGGCCCTCGAGGATTACAGGTCGACAAGCTGGTAAATTATTTCCGACTTTATTTACTCTACCACCTACTCTAAGGAGTCCATCTTCATCAAGATAAGGAGTCAACGTGAGCAGTTTGCTTTTACGGTGAAGACATTGATTCTCTTTTAGACGCTCGATGTCTCCAGAGAAGGTATCAGCCTGACATTTTTTCAACAATACTATTTCAGCATCTTTCAATAGGTTAATGTCAAACTGAACATTTTTACGTTGGCATTTCTTTACGAAGTACAGAACTCTCGCAGTAGTACGAAGAAGACGTATCCAGGAGGAAAAGTTATTCTCATCAGGTAAAGAGCCTTCCATCGACTGTACTGTTACTAATTGAACAGATCGGAGTTCACATGTTACTTCAGCATCATTTAATTTCGAGTATTTGAGATCCCGCGGCCAGCTATTTTCAGGCTCGCGTAAGTATGCAGGACCCTGAAACCAGAGATCGGAAAATTGCAGTGGAGGAGAATCACTCTTCGTAGCTACATCTGCCACATTCAACTTTGAAGGTACGTAGCGCCACTCCGGTACAGAGGTAAGTTCATCAATCTCACCTAGTCGATGGGCTACGTACTGTTTATAAGTACGCGGGTCGCTGCGTATCCACTGCAATACTGTACTCGAGTCAGTCCAAAAATATCTACTTGCAGGCTTAATATCTTTCTGTTCCTGTTGCAGAAAATGAGCAAGGCGAGCGGCTATTAACGCGCCCTGCAGCTCCAGTCGGGGTACGGATACCGGTCGCAATGGAGTAACACGAGCTTTACTAGCGGCCAAGCACACTAACACCTTTCCGTCACTCCGAGTGAATCGCCAGTAAATCACGGCTGCGAATGCTTTGATTGAAGCATCACAAAAGGCGTGCAACTGTACATCAACCATATCTTCGTATGTTATGATACCACGAACAGGAATCGAATCCGCGTCTTTATAACATACAGTCCACATACCAGCGGAAAGATAGCAGCGTGGTATGCGTACGGATTCTAGAAGTTGTAATTCACCGAGCCACTGGGTCCAAACATTATGTTCATTGTCATGGATGCGGCAGTTCCACTCTACTCCACTTCGATGTACGTCTTGAAATAAAATCTTACTTTTAATTGTAAATGGAGTAATAAAACCATGCACATCGAACACAGACATTATGATACTAAGCATTTGTGCCTTAGTCGGTCTTTGTGTCCCGTTCAATATTTCCGGTGGTATGCGTTGAAGTGACAATTTAAATCCGAAAGCATCGTCATTAATATGCCACATCAGACCAAGAGTGCGCTCAGTTGCATTATCAGCTCCTTGTTTGAAATGCACGGCAGTCGGCGAGAGCGCATCGTTTGAGATGTTCTGAATGACCTGTTGTTTATTGCTTGCCCAACCCCGTATCTCGAAGCCACCACTCTTATGTATTTCTGTTATTTCACGTATTAATTTAGAAGCATTTTCGATACTTGAAGTCGAATATAGGCAGTCATCCATATAATGACTATTTATTATAACGTACGTGGCTTCGGGATACATGTCCTCATATTTTAAGGCATTTTTGTTTTTAATATATTGAGCAATAAACGGTGAACAGTTAGCTCCAAATATTAAACTAGTCATAGCACAAACCTTTATGGGTGAGTCGGCTGTCTCCTGCCAAAGAAAACGGAGTACGTGTTGGTCTTCTGCACGTATCTTAATACGTAAAAACATGTCACGTATGTCGCCGATAAACGCTATCTCATGTTCACGAAACTTGAGCATAATACCAAGCAACGAATTATATAAGTCGGGACCTGTAATTAAATAATCGTTTAAAGATTTACCCTGTACCTTTGCAGCGGCGTCATACACCAGCCGCAGCTTGCCGGGTTTGTTTGGATTTTGCACCCCAAAATGTGGCAGATACCACACATGATCTGCTTGCAATTCATTGTTGCTCAATTCTCGAGCATAACCCTGATCAAATAATTTATTAATTTCAATTTTATATCTCTGTGCATAAGAAGGATCTCGACTAAATTTATTCAGTAATGTCTTATGTCTACAGTATGCATTATTGTAACTCTCAGGCATAGAAAAGTTATCTAACTTAAAAGGCAAACCAACCTCCCATTGGTTTCCTAAGAAACGCGAAGAGTTATCCAGTGCTTGTATAGCGCGAATATGTTCTGTATTGTCACGTTTTAATAGTGAAATTCCTATACAGTCTAATTCAAAAGTATTTTTTACAAGTTTATTTAATTCTAAAATTTGTCCACTGCTGTCGTCGGTACGATCTACATGGAATAATATTTTTTCTTTACTTACGTGCGTGTGAGTGCGAGTGTTTCCACAGCAACCGTGTATGCACCAGCCGAGCTTGCACCGAGTCGCGTAAGGTGCATTTTTACCGCCGTGCACCATCTCGAGCGGCGCTATCAAAAAATAATTATCCTGGCCTAGTAACATTCGTGGCTCTACTCGCTCCCCACATACTTTATGCTTAATATTTAACAAATGATCACAATTCAAATTCTTAATAATAGACAGATTTTGAGTAGGCAAATTAAAATTTCGGACTTTTCGACATTTAAATTCGTAATAACAATTTTCATCGGAATTGCTAATCTGACCACTTACAATAGGTGCATCGGAATGATACACTTCTATGCCAAATGCATCAATAAACTTAATAGCACTAGACTGTGTACACCTAAGACCTACACTGTCCGCTAAATCAGAGTCGATGATGGACACTGATGCTGCATCGTCAAGCAACGCATACGTTTGTACGACCCCCGCAGGTCCACGTATGAACACTCTTACCACTTTTAATATTACCTCATTGCTCTTGTTTACCGAACTAGAGGTCGAACATGATGGTGTAGCGACATGAGCTACCGAGCTCGTGGGCGGCATGTTCTGGCGCGCGGGCTGCCCGGGCGGCGCGGACGCGACGTGCGCCTTTGAAGGCGAGACTCGCATCGTAGGTTCCGGCGCCGGCCGGCTCCAGTGCAGCAGGCGATGGTGTGCGAGTCCACAGCCGTCTACGTCGCACACGGGCGCGGGGCAGCTTGCACCTCTGTCGTGACGGTTTAATAAGCAGCAGTGACATAATTTCTGTGATTTTACGAAATCCCATCTCGTTTTTCGTAGAGCACGCTTAAATAAGCGACAATCTGTAATTAGATGACTATGTTTTGTGCAAAACTTACATGTACTTTGCTCTGTAGTAGTCTCAGTGTTAAAAATGTAACGCTTAAAACCTTGGTTCTTGTTTTGATTATCGCTAGGTCGCCGTTGTGTTACTTCGGTCGAAGTCGACTTCCTATGTTCTTGAGACATGTACGCGCCGGCGACAGATATCATTTGCGCTTCTTTCTTGAGAAAGTTACTTAACAGTTCAAGTTTTGGTTCTCCTTGTATAATTCGCTCATAGGCATAGTCAGTCCACTTACTTAATAAAGTACTGGGTAATTTAGAAATTACAGAGGAAGCAAGTTCTGGACTTCTTATATAGTCGTACTGATTTAGTGCACGTATTGTTGCCACACAGTTGCTTACTTTCATGGCGAAATTTATAATATCATCATTCTGATAATATGTTTGTAAAGGCGGCAACTTACGAAGTTGAGATGTTAATGTGTGTATAATAAGATCGGAACGCCCAAATCTCAACTCTAAAGCTTCTAATACGGTAGCCGAGGGAGTGTTTCCTATAAGAAGGTCAGCCACGGCTTCTTTCGCTTCTCCTCGTAGTGCCTTGCGTAGCCTCCAAATATTTTCCGATTCGCTGTATTTACAGACTTTATTGGACTCCTCATAAGCGCTCTTAAAATGAAGCCATTCAATACAATCGCCACTAAACGGCGGTAGATCCTGTGGTGTAGCTAGACGGCTTAGTAACCGCTCCTCTCTCTCTGAACATGAGTGGACTATCACGTCTTTCAAAGTGTGTGCTAGATGTTCAATACTAGCCTGTAGGTTTCCAGGGGGCGGATCAGGAGACTCGTGTGCTAAAGGCAGTGCTGTAGCCGTCACATTTTGATGACTTTGGTGCAACCACTCTTCAACGGGAAAATGTGCCTTCTGTTCCTGGTCCTGAACGTCTTGTTCACTATGAAAGTCGTCTATATCCGATGCGGTAGCGATTTTGGCCTCTAACTTTTGTATTATGGCTTTGACTTGTGCTAGTTCCTGTTCTAGCTCCATTCGTTTGGCGATGGACGACGCGGATGTCTTTTTTGACTTAACGGATGATACTGATGGTGGACTGGACTTACCATGGTGATGTTTAGAGTCACAGTCCTTGCCTTCGGGATTCGTAGTTTTTATCACCGACTTCGAAAAACCCTCATTTTCGTTGCCCTGTTGAGACGGCAATTGTTGCCGCATACTTCGCGTTATAATTCGCGTTGGCGGCGCGGGCGGTGGCGTATTAAACATTATTAACGCTAGTTTCTAGTAAAATTTGGCTCGAAATGACCACTAATTGTAAAATACGCACTGGTTCCGAAGTCTTGGGATAAATATTACAAATAAAACACACCGACTTTAGTAGAAGTAAAAACGTATATAAAAAAATTTATTCGTTACTAAGGAAACAAAATCAACAACCATTTCTTTATAAAAACATAAATTTACAAAAAAGGTTTTATGTCGCCTACACCCGTAATAACTCCCACAAAGAACGATTTAGAGCGGCCTGGTACCAACAGCTTCCTGCTGACTTTGCGAGATCATCAGTCGACCTTGCGGGAGTCCTGCCCTGTGTCACCCCTCCATCTTATATTATTTCTATCTACATCATTTAAATTTGGTTAAAGTTTAATTAAAGGAACAATTAACAATTAATTAATTGCAAGGTACAATTAAAAATAACAATTAAGTAATTGTTAATTGAAACATCACAGGTAACAATTAATCATTGTTAATTCATATTTCGCAATGAACAATTAATCAATTGTTATTTTTAATTGTTAATTGCAATTAAATTTTTGCCTAACACTGGTATGAGTGTTGTGAAATAAAATAACAGTGAGAAAATATGTTTTTTCAGCTTGTTTCATAAATTCCCATTGGTTACGTTCTGGTAAAGAAGGTATCGCTTTACTTGAATGTCTGACTGACTGACTTTATTACCTACAGTTTCAACGAAACTGGCAAAAACTGGATGCAAATATTATACTTGACGCTGGCAATATGCACAGAGTTAGCAATGCTAAAATTGAAAAAAAAAACTGTATCCACTTACCTACAAAAGGCAGATCCAAGTTATTAAAGTCTTTAACGATGAAATTCACATAGTCCTTCCCGATCCACAGCTTGGAATTCCCCTCGATACCTTCCAAGGCCTCCTTGGTTTTCTCAGTTATCACCCTACCCTCCACCACCTGCGCTAAGGGGGTAGGTTTATTGTCAGCGGTCTTAACTTTGATGCCTAATGCATCTGTCAGTAAAACGTGATCATTTGACAGCGCATACTTTTCTGCCTTTTTTCTTTCCGAATCGTCGAATTTCTGCTCGTTTCTTTCGTCCTCATACTGCGGGTAGATGATGCTTATAATGTCCTTCCCTCTGTCAGTGATTTTGTTCAGTACGTTGCGCTTTTGGAGTTCGGGAGTTTCGAACTTGGTTAGGTCTTGTGGTGAGGTGATTAGGAGTTGGTCGCCCGGTTCTAATACTGGCAGCTCCTTCTCCGGAATGTTCTCGACTTCCTCTTGTTGAGTGTCGCTTTCTGAGTGGGTCTCGCTTATTTCTTGAAGTGGCCTATAAAGTGTTATAAAATCTTAAATGGTGTCTTAATTTGTTCACAAATTTTCTATGCCTATATTCTTTGTAAACGAATAAAAATAAGTACAATACTTTTTCTAATTAACGAACATTAATATTAAAATTTTAATATTTCTTCGACATAAGTAACTAAATCTCTTGAATTTCAATCCTAACAAATGAATTGGTTTTGTCAGAGACATCTTGTGTGCATTTATGGTTACTTGTCAACAATGGAGAACATTGTATAATTCATTTTATCCATCCATCATCGTCAGAGAGTTAACCAAACTTTCTTAAAGGAAATAAACGTTTCACACCAGACCCACAGTAGGGTAGACATACCCTGTGTTGTGGGTACCATGGACACACACAAAGAACGAAACACAAACACCCAGACCGACAATAGAAATTTTAAACTCATTCATCTGCTTCGCCGGGAATCGAACCCGGGACCCTCCGATCGGCAGTCCGGCACGGTAACCATTACGCCACGCGGGGAAAGATGAGTTGTTAGCCAGTGTACTGAACTATGGCTTCCATTCCGAGCGGAAAACTGATACCAGTATTTTTTTTTTCAACCCTTTTTTAATGTCCCACTGCTGGGCACTGGTCTCCTCTCACAAGTGAGAGGGATTTAGGCCATAGTCCACCACGCTGGCCTAGTGCGGATTGGTGGACGTCATGCTTTCGAGAAACTATAAATTTCTCTCAGGCATGCACGGCGATGGAGAACAATGTAATCAATTAAATATCACGATATTTTCCATCACCGTGGAGCAGCGATAAATGCGCACATTACAAATTTCTTTGTTAGAGGTGCGCGCCGAGGATTTGAACCCGGGATCGGTCGCGAATACCAGTATACTACAGTTAAAACGTACTCAGTGAGTCCTATAACGAGGTCCTTGGAGCTCTTGGCCAGCTGCAGCGCGGCCTCGATGCCGTTGGCCTGCGGCGTGTACAGCCCTCCTCCGGGGGAGCTCGACGTCTTCTTCTTCGTCTTGATAAGGCTCTTTGGCTGTGCTATGTTGCCTAGGTCGGTTAGCCTGAAACAAATAAAAATACTCATTTAATTATTATTTTTTATTTAAATATTAGATAGGTAAATATTATGTTTATAAAGTCCCGGCTTACCTCTCGGATTAATTCGGGGGTGCCCGACATGTTTCGGACCGTACCGAGGTCCTTCATCATGAGCCATCGCATGCGGTCGCTAGATGGCCTCGGCGAAGACTGAAGTCTTCTTTAGAATGATAAAGGACCTCGGTACGGTCCGAAACATGTCGGGCACCCCCGAAGTAATCCGCGAGGTAAGCCGGGACTTTATAAACATTTATTTTTTATCTCCCTTAAACTAGCGATCTGCCTCTTCTAGGCATTTAGCTGGTAGTTATGTGTATATTTGGTTCTGTTGGCATGCATGGTATACGTCAAGTGATGTATCCATATATTTATAGTATGGAATCCTAATAGATCTTGTTCCTACAATGGGAGGAGGTCCTGAGGCGATCTCCTTTTTAACACGCTTTTATTATGCGTTTAAATGTGCGATTGGGGTTCATTAGATTGCAAGCAAGTTCGTTTGGGTGTCTCTCTAGGCGACGAGAATAACACTTTAGTTTATTTGTAATTTCCTCTTTCACCATGGTAACTTATTTAAATGGAGTGGCAGACTAACACGCAAGCCACTTGATTCAAATGTCGTTAGGTGGTGGGTCCATCTACGCCACAAGCAAGTGTCGTCGAGCGCATTCACAATAGGGTCTTGACTATGCACGATGAACTTCACAATGCATTCCATAAAAAGGTTACACTAAACCACGCTTGGAAATAATTATAATTGTAAGTTTATTTTTAAACACGATTTTTATTAACCGTCACAACTCATTTTCTCATACTAAATGTACGTCTCGTTTCAACAACTCATTACATTAATTTGATAGTCCAAGACCGGATTACACAAAACCCACTCCTGAATATTGCTTTTACGCAGTCTATGCCGTCTACATCTGAGGCTGATAGTCGCCTCGTGTATAACTGGTCGGCAACCAAACCTCTCCACCGATAAACAATATCTAACAACAAGTCAACAACAACAACAACCAAAACAGTTTATCAAGAGAGAAATGTAAAACAGGTTGCCAATTTAGGTGGCAAAATTCTCCCCATGCCGATGATCACTCCAGGGCCCATAACACAGATGGATATCACAGAGGAAGGCTTTAGGTTTTCATATTATAACAAATAAAATAAAAAATGTAACGACGTACGACGGGTACTTACGGGCAACGACGATCTTCTCGTGAAAATCCCAGAACAGAATGTCGGATTCCTTAAATCTAGGTCCTCAAAAACGTTATAGCAAAAATATGATATCTATCAATACCTAAGCCGATTGTCATCCCAAAGTACGTAACACAGATCAATACCCCCAAGAAAGCCCAAGATTTGGTCAATAACGACGATTTCTGCCTGATGCTCCCAAAACAGAATGGCGGCTTTCGTAAGATATGGATGCCAAAAAACATTGTAGGTAAATATCATCACTTACCTATGCCGGCGGTCGTCCCAATGTCCATAACACGGGTCGATATCCCCGAGGAACGCCATTATTTGGTCAACGACGACGATTTTCTCATGATGCGATCAGAACAATTTTGCTGTTTTCCTAAGGTCTGGGCGTTAAAGCACCTACTCGTACGTTGTAGTAGAATATTTTCTCTTACCGATGCCGATGGTCGTCCCAACGTCCATAACACAGGTCAATGCCCCCGAGGAAGGCCACAGTTTGATCAACGACGACGATTTTCTCATGATGCGATCAGAACAATATTGCGGTTTTTTAAGGTCTGGGCGTTAAAGCACCTACTTGTACGTTGTAGTAGAATATTTTCTCTTACCTATGCCGGTGGTCGTCCCAACGTCCAAAACACAAGTCAATGCCCCCGAGGAAGGCCACAGTTTGGTCAACGACGACGATTTTCTCATGATGCGATCAGAACAATATTGCGGTTTTCCTAAGGTCTGGGCGTTAAAGCACCTACTTGTACGTTGTAGTAGAATATTTTCTCTTACCTATGCCGGTGGTCGTCCCAACGTCCATAACACAGGTCAATGCCCCCGAGGAAGGCCAGAGTTTGGACAACGACGACCATTTTCTCATGATGCAATCAGAACAATATTGCGGTTTTCCTAAGGTCTGGGCACCTTTGACCGACACATGTTATCCACAGATGACATCATAAAAATTACACACATGTCATCTAGGGATGACATCTCGACCTCGCGCTGTTTTCGGCTCTATAGTTTTAAAAATAAGTTTCTATTTAGTCTGGCGTATTTTTAAATTCATAGAGGAATAAATTCTCCGTTCATTCGGTCATTTAATATCTGTAGGTTGGTAGTGAAATAAAAAGAAATCTCTGTTGCAAAATCGACACTCCTTCAGTCGTCAAATTTGCTTGGTAATACTCAGTGACAGTTTGTGCTAGTGCCGGTTTTTTCCTGATTTATGTGGATTTTTCTACTGAAAACGTAAGTAAAGTGTTAGAGATACTTCAACTCAGTTGTGCGCGCGGCGCTATGTGTGCGTGGGCTAGTAATTATGCAGCTTTAATTTGTGTGACAGTGACGCGGCCGTGATCGTCCGAGCAACTTCACTGTACCTCTTGTCACGCACACAAAGTCACTGTGTATATACAGGTTTACCCACACATAGCGCCGCACGCACAACTGAGTTGAAGTATCTGTATAATTATTTCATTTATAGTGTTTTTAGTAATAACAAATATCCAGAAGTTTGATGCGCGTCATAATTTTTGGTAAAATAGGTTTTCAAAATGAAGTGGAATTGCGCGGCGCCACAACAATGGCGCTGTTTTGGTTTTAGCTCGATTATTACACAATTTAGTGGTTAAAAACCATTACTGTCATCCATATGTAGAAAGGTTATTTTATAAGGAATCCGTTTCTGTATCTTTTGCTATATTTTATCATTGTTATACAAATGAATCAAGATCAATTCTGTGTGTGAATTTTGCGCATTGAAGTTATATTTTTTTCTGCTATTATTACGTTACAAAACCATGACAATCACTAATAGTATAAAGATAATTTATCAGGGAATCTATATTTTATTTATATTATTCGATTAGTAATTAGTTTTCTTTATAATTTGAATATAAAATCAAACGAATACAGAATTTACCGTGCATCCGTCGACGTCTTATGGAGTACGCAATAAGGTTAATTTTACAATAAGTAATGCGCACTGACAAACTCTGTTGCTTGCGTGATTTGAAAAGTAATGAAAAAAAATTTCATTACTTTTCTTGGCATTTTTACGTCTATTTGTGTATGAAAAGTGTCAATGAAAATTATATTGCAGGAAAGGCAATTTCTTATTCTTTATGAGTGTGCCCCCTGATTTTAATTAGATTAATTATAAAATTCGTTAAATGAATTTTAACGTGACCTCGAATTTTTTTTCCTATTTTTTACGACTTTTCGTTTTTCATCTTCTACGAAGTATGTTTTTCATTCAATGAACCTGAAAAAAATATACAACGTTTCGAGATACTTTACCTAAAGAATAAAGGAATAACTAAATGAATACGACTAATACTATCATTGCAATTAAATTTTCAATACACCGTCATGTGCAATTTATAACGGCGCGCGAAAAAAACATTACGTAACTTCAACCTCAAATTTGTTAATTTTTTTGTATGAACACATAATTGTATTATACTTTAGGAGTCGTTGTAAGTGTAAACATCTGGTCGCACGAACATAAATAACACTCGTAGTGCGTATCGCGGCAAAAAATCTCTAGACCCCGTGTCGACAGCGTGTTTTGGCGCGAAAGCGGCCGTGTCGCGGAAAGGTTAAAGCACCTACTTGTACGTTGTAGTAGAATATTTTCTCTTACCTATGCCGGTGGCCGTCCCAACGTCCATAACACAGGTCTATGCCCCCGAGGAAGGCCACAGTTTGGTCAACGACGACCATTTTTTCATGATGCAATCAGAACAATATTGCGGTTTTCCTAAGGTCTGGGCGTTAAAGCACCTACTTGTACGTTGTAGTAGAATATTTTCTCTTACCTATGCCGGTGGTCGTCCCAACGTCCATAACACAGGTCAATACCCCCGAGGAAGGCCACAGTTTGGACAAGGACGACCATTTTCTCATGATGCAATCAGAACAATATTGCGGTTTTCCTAATGTCTGGGCGTTAAAGCACCTACTTGTACGTTGTAGTAGAATATTTTCTCTTACCTATGCCGGTGGTCGTCCCAACGTCCATAACACAGGTCAATGCCCCCGAGGAAGGCCACAGTTTGGACAACGACGACCATTTTCTCATGATGCAATCAGAACAATATTGCGGTTATCCTAAGGTCTGGGCGTTAAAGCACCTACTTGTACGTTGTAGTAGAATATTTTCTCTTACCTATGCCGGTGGTCGTCCCAACGTCCATAACACAGGTCAATGCCCCCGAGGAAGGCCACAGTTTGGTCAACGACGACCATTTTCTCATGATGCAATCAGAACAATATTGCGGTTTTCCTAAGGTCTAGGCGTTAAAGCACCTACTTGTACGTTGTAGTAGAATATTTTCTGTTACCTATGCCGGTGGTCGTCCCAACGTCCATAACACAGGTCGATGCCCCCGAGGAAGGCCACAGTTTGGTCGACGACGACGATCTTCTCGTGGTGCGCCCAGAACAGAATGCCGGCCTTGGCGTGGTCTGGGTGCCGAAAAACCTACGTTGAGATTATTTACGTATTAAGATACAATTACGCTACATCTACATTATTTACACATTTATTATTTTGCATACACATACATAGTGCCTAAAGTTAATAAATGTTGTGTCGATTTTCAGTTTGACGAAATGAAATGATATTTTGTGCAATTAAAATACAAGTGAGCGGTATAGGTCCAAGTAAAATTATGCCGAAATCATTACAATATTACGTTTAAAAATATTCTAAACATTAATTAATACTTCTAAATATTTTCCAATACAACAATATTTGTGCAAATTAAAGTAAAACTAGCTTGAAGGACCAAGCTAAAACTGCGTGTTTAACGAGAAATCGTATTATAGTGCGATTATTAATAAACATGGCCCTAGCAACACTCCCAAATATGCGAAAATTAAACATTACACAACACAAGTGCATTAACTGTGGGTCGCAACATGAAAATGCATTTGTTTGAGTAGTGATAGCTGGTAGCACACTAGTTTTAAGTGATAGGGCTATAAACCTATAAGTGTGATAGTTTTAAGCAGATTTTACAATAGTTGCAAATTAGTATTTATTCTCTTTACTTCTAATTAATAAATACCTTGATATTAGGACTGGCCAACCTGCTTTTGCTGTAAAAGCTGTTGATACCGAGGGCCATTTCCACTTCCTTGTACAGCATTACAAAAATCTTTACACCTTGCGCCTGTAACAAAATGTCAAATTGTCATATAAATGTTATCATAAACATTTTATTACACCCTACAGTCATGCTGCATTTGAAATGCCTTTGTACCTGAAAATTTATTTAAAACAGGGCTAGTTTTTTTCCGCCTGCTTTTTTCTCCTAGTATGGGCTAGGACCTAGCCCACAGAACATTATTAAGAGAGGTTAGAATGGAAATATGGGCGGGGCAGACGCGCCAAGGAATTTTGAGCAAAGCTCAAAATTCCAAAATCTCTACAGAAACACGCGATCATGCTACGATATGCGTGCTTGGGTGTGATTCGTTCATTTGAAATCGCGTGATTGTCCGGCGCTAAGATTGGCTAGATTTGAAATTGCAAATTTAAGTACAGATGTAATGGAGGTGAAAGGCGGGGCTTGATCGGCGACACCAGTGTTCATACGAACGGCGCATTATTGCCGTTCTACCTCTTTTAATAATGTTCTGTGACCTAGCCCATATAAGCCTTAGCGCACCCAAAGCGGATGACGGGTAGCCGTTGGCCATACTAGAGCATTTCATACAACAAAGAGTTGTTTGCCTGAAGTTGTGTGCAGCTGTCCATGAAGAAAGCACTTTGCATGTGGAGAAGTCTAAGAGTCCGGCTTGCTTACGGCTGTGTGTAGCTGTCTATGGGCTGCAGCGACCACCCAACGCAAGTACTACTCCACTTACATTTAAAATGAAAGACAATAAACTCACAGCCTTCCTTTTCAAAATGGTGTCCAGCCTCCAATAGTTGCCGTTGAGCGCTGGCCTCTTCATGTAGATCTCCGGACTAAGCCACCAGTCTGCTATGAAGATCTCTTCCTGGGCCAGTTCCATGGCGTCCGCCACTGCTGAGAGGTAGGCTGATCCATCTACCAGGGTAGCTACCGGGGTTGCAGGTCGTGGAGGGGCGAAGGAATGGTGCACGTTTGGGTGGGTGAAGTCACGGGCTGTGGTAAGAGAAAAACTTTTAAGTTTTTAAAAATGGGTAAAAAGGTACAGTTGTCACAACAGATCTATGTCCCTCTGAACTTAGTTGCAACAAACCACTGCGCATGTATGTACTGTTGTGCAGATAAGACAGTTTAGACAAATGTTTGGTTTCTCGCACTCACACGAATACATACTGTTATAACCCGACTTAATATGGAAGTTCTGTACACATAATCAAAACAGAACTTTTAATTATTTTTATTTATTTTATTTTGACATGTATGTATGTTATAATTTGTAAATTAAAATGCCAGTGTAATTTTTTTTAAATCTAATATTGCACGCCTAATGGCATAAACAGCGACGCTATTGTAAAATTTAAACACCTATCTTGTATTGTACCTGTTTTAAAGCAATAAAGGATTACTGAATTAGATACTTATTTACTTTTACTAGATAATTATTTTCATTATTTTCATGCTATTTACAATTTCTTTATTATATCCAGTTAGTTCCTGGGCGCCGTCGTGTAAAGTCGAATCTTAGGGAATTATTGAGTAATGCCCTTAGATATCAAAGGGGGGGGGGGACCTTCAAAAGGTACCCCGAGGAGAGGATACCGGGTTATAAGGAATTTATACCGAATTAAAACCCCCTCAATGGCCTGCCTCTGCGCTTGGGGAGGACTCCGGGGAATCCACTGGAGAAGAACGCACCGAAGTCCTTCACTCGCGGCGCTCCACAACGGGCCCATCTTCGGGAGAGCAGATGTGCTCTCCTGCAACCTCCGATGCTCACGGCGCTTGCGGCCACGCACACACCGCCGCCCTTCCCGGGGCTGCTGACCTCCTTTTAGTCGCCTCTTACGATCAGGCATACCGTAGTTCTATTCATAATTCCGAAAGTACAGGGACATTGTATTCCTCTATTGCGTAAGCTTAAAAAGTTAATAAACTTGTGTTCTGTAGCTTGACAAGACTTGAGACGAGGACACCATTACAAAATGTTTTACTTCGAAAATTCAACAAGCAATACGAACCGGTCTGGTTGGAAACAGTCTTGAGGTACTGCAGCCACTCCTTACTTTTCCGTTTCGTCCAACACTTGATCACCATTTGCCGGCTTTGATTGAGCACCTGTAGCCCGTGGTTCAAACCTGTTGAGTACATGCCGCTCGATACTTCGAACCTGTAAAAAATAACGTTTCACACTCATAGCCCCACAGTAAGGTAGACATACCCTGTGTCGTGGCTACCATGGACACATACAAAGACAGAAACATAAACACCCAGACCGAGAACAGAAATTTAAACTCATCATTCAAATTTCTGTTTCGCCGGGAATCGAACCCGGGACCCTTCGATTGGCAGTCTGGCATGGTAACCGTTGCACCACGCGGATCGTCAATATAGTCAATTACAGGATTGACTTCATGTTATTATTGATATTGTTATTATTTATTGCAGGAAGACAATCAAAAACATAATGAAGATACTTTATAATGTATTGTCAATTATGACACAATGCAACAATAAAATCTAAGCTTAAATAAACAGGTTTCTGTCCAATAACTATGTTAAAAAAAATTAAACTATGTTATAATACAATTAGTGTGCTTTGCGGTAACAAATACTTCGTAAATTAATCTTAACTAATAAGTATACTCACTGTTCAAATGCTGCATGTAATAAAACGAAAACAAATTAATAACTTTCGATCATACATTATCATAATAGTACATCAAAATAGAATTTCAATTTAATCAACGCAGTTGAATAGTTTCTATGGCAACCAAGGCTCCTGACACGACAAAATGTTTGTTAATTTTTTTTTTTTTTTTCAATTATGGCATCGCAAACTCTGTGCATACTGCCAGCGTCAAGTATTATTTTTGCATCAATTTTTGCCAGTTTCAATGAAACTGGACGAAGTAATAACAAAGTCAGTAAGTAAGTCGTCAGTAATCAGTCAGTATAGTCAGTCCAACATTCAAGTAAAGCGATGGCTACTTTACTAGAACGCGTCCGATGGAATTTTGGAGGCAAGCAGAAAAAACACATTTTAGCACTGTTATTCCATTTCACAAACACTCGTGCACTGTAATTAACCTATATCAAACAAAATGCCATCAAATTTATCCGATATAACTCAAAAATACACCAAGAAAATGAAAATAAAACAAGAGCACAATATGTCTTTTTCGACTTCCCGCCAAAACTCCCTTGTTCATTTGTTATTATGTACAGCAATGACAAATTAAAAGTGTAAACACTAAAATAAAACATTACTATAGGTTTGACTTACCCCTGATCAAACAGCATAACGCCTTTTATAATGCCATCTGACGGTCGGATGTAACCGAAAAATGTGTCCTTCACAAACAGCCATCTTTCTTGCCACTTTGCACATACCAGTCCTGTACAAAAGTAGTTACATCTGAAAATAATAATGAAAACTTGTACATGATGGAATAATAATGTTGAAAATTTATTAGTGTAATTTTCCAGACTGTAGTTAAAATGGAATAGACTTAGAATTATTTGTATTATTTTTCCGTATAGTTGAGTCTTCCATTTTACAACTACATGTAAAATTTATTGGTGTAATTTTCTAGAATGTAGTTAAAATGGAATAACTTAGAATTATGTGTATTATTTTTCCGTATAGTTGAGTCTTTCATTTTACAATTACATGTTAAATTTATTGATGTAATTTTCTAGACTGTAGTTAAAATGGAATAGACTTAGAATTGTGTGTATTATTTTTCCGTAAAGTTGAGTCTTTCATTTTACAACTAAATGTTAAATTTATTGGTGTAATTTTCTAGAATGTAGTTAAAATGGAATAGACTTAGAATTATGTGTATTATTTTTCCGTATAGTTGAGTCTTTCATTTTACAACTACATGTTAAATTTATTGGTGTAATTTTCCAGACTGTAGTTAAAATGGAATGGACTTAGAATTATTTGTATTATTTTTCCGTATAGTTGAGTCTTTCATTTTACAACTACATGTAAAATTTATTGGTGTAATTTTCTAGACTGTAGTTAAAATGAAATAGACTTAGAATTATTATGTGTATTATTTTTCTGTATAGTTGAGTCTTTCATTTTACAACTACATGTTTTTTATTAGCGCTAGAAATTAGAACAGTGTCAGTGTCAGTTGCTTCTATTCTAAGTAAATGCAAAACTAATAAGTTAACATCGTAGTGAGTAAAAGCAATAGACAGGAATAACATGTAATCAAATATTATATCTACAAGATATATGTATTATATTTCACAAACAGACTGTTATCTATCCACAACAACCGGGACCAACGGCTTAACGTGCCCTATGAAGCACGGAAACGCGCATGATTATTTTTGCCACTAGCGGTCACGCATCTCACACCCGAACACGCCCGTTTGGTTTAGTTGCATAGATCGTTTGCGTTCTTCGCTAACCGCCGGGCCATGCACGCTTCAACAACAAGTCTTTACAATGACGAATTGAAGTCTTAAATACTGTTCCTGTTTCCTGATACCTTTATCTACTATTTTTAGGAAAGATTATACAATACAGAGATTAAGTAATTAGTTAGTTCATATTATCGCTATCCTTTTCATATGTCGTAAGAGTAAGGATGATAGGCGTTAACATTCTACGAATATTTTTGACGTACGACCCGTGTGGCGCAATACGGCGTTACCAAGCCTGACTATAATGTTAAGGGTGCCGGGTTCTATTCCTAATGGATGAACAGATGAGGCCCAAATTGGAATGATGCGTTTCAATTTCTGTTCTCGGTCTGGGTCTGATCTGCTTGTGTCCATGTCTTTTTGAGTGTTCATGGTACCCGCGACGCAGGGTTTTTTTTGTTGTGAGCCTATGAGTGTGAAGCGAAGGCCTTTAGTTTATTAGCATTTTATCACCTTAGCTACATATATGTATTTTAAATAGAGTAAATAAAAAAGATTTGCAACAAACCTCACACAAACCATGTTTCCCAGCAGCCCGAAACAGTTGCACCCCGCCTGCCCAGGCTTTGTTGAGCCTGTTCTCTTTTGAATCATCCCCTCCTTGCCTTTCGTGCCAAACTCTGCTATGAATGACAACGTCGATACTTCTAGAAACTTCACCTAGAAAATATTTAGTTGTGTTCAACATAGACGACATAGTGTATCAGTGTTATTTACAACATAGAGTTAATGCCTAGTTTTTGGGCTACGATTACAATGGCTGAAGCGAACATGATCCAGTGCCGCATTGTCGTACTCAACATTAGCTTGGCTGCAACCCTTTTTACGTCCCACTACTGAGCACGGGTCTCTCCCCATAATTGGGGAGGCCTGCAATGGAACATTGCTCAACAAAAAAGTACTTAGTTATAAAACATTTGGACTTCAGAATCCATAGAAATTTTAAAAAGGCACAGACTCTGTGTAAAAAGGGTTGATGCCAACAAATGTAATCCATACATATTTATTGTTATGGGTGAGTTATCAGACGTTATGTTTGCATTTTCATTTTGCGTTTTAAAAAAAGGCAAAAGACAGAAACGTATGTTTTAATAAAAAAACATTAGATAATATAACCGCCTAAAAGAATTACAAAACTAATTAACGAAAAAAAATTTTAAAACCGCAAGCCCTCCCTAAATCGTTCTTTTAACTTTATTCCATAACTTTAGCTAATATAACCAGTATTATTTTAGTAGAGAAGTACTTCAGCTCAGCAAATCAACACAAACTATGGCGTCAGCCATGAGATAAAGTACAAGAAATTAACTTTGATAAGCTACGCAAGTCGAGGCATGTAGTACATGCATTACATACATACATTGTATTGATGCATATGGTGCATCCAATACAACATACAAACGAATTATTTCGGGAGCGCCCGACATGTTTCGGACCGTACCGAGGTCCTTCATCATAAATAATCGCGTGTGGTACCCGTGTCGTGAGCATTTTCCAAATTCTTCACACAGCGTATGTGCTCGCTTATCCTGGTAGCGATATTGCGTCGAGTTTCCCCAATATAACTCTATAAACATGTTTACGTATCCCCACGAGGCGTTTTATAGTAACATACAAACGTGAACATGATCGATAAGGTAAAATCTTGAAATAGTTTTATTTAATAAAGTTTACCCAATTGTGATTATTTTTATGCACACTTTTGTTTACTTGTGAAGATAATTATTATCTTCATGAATAATCATTTTATATTACTATTTAGATTTTAAAATAATTATTAAGTGTCATTAGGTTGTGTCCTAATTCTGGTTAGGTGGGGCAGGATACACCGTAAGGCCACTGCGACCAGTAAATGAATTATTGTAGTCTAAGGGCCTCTATCACCATCTTCAAGTAAAGTGACAAGTACGCTAATTGTCGGTTAGTCACCCGTAACTTCAATTTCAATTTCACGATGTTCGAGTAGCACTAATCATATGATAAATTGACCCGTACTCATAGCTTTTACTTGCCAATTAACTTTACTTGGGACTTATCTAATCAACACTTTACTTGGAGATGGTGAACGAGCCCCTTAATGATCCATTGTCCAATTCTGGTTATGTTTTATTGTTAAAAAGTTTTGAAAAAACTCTTTATGACGATAACATGAAAATGATTATAAATAATGTTGAAATAAAAAACCATTTTCTTGTAGTAACATGAGTTTTCATGGAACAAATTTATATGAAGATGCCACCTTCGCATTATGACTAACCCAGTCCGGATTTAGTTCCGTCAATAAACAAGCTTTTATCGTAAATGCCTTTCACACACCGCAATACCTTATCATATCAACCAGAGCTTTTTATAGCCCCGACGATAAATGTATTATCAGGATTATGTATTAATGATAACATAGTGCATATATAAGTGGCAAATAGGCAACCAGTACGAATATAACAGAGAAAAACATATGTTGACATCTGATTCACTTTTTTAATAACATAATGTCGAATATTTTTATCCGTGTTTTATGCCTATGATTGGCTAGCAATGTCTACATTGGAAAATTTCAGCCAATCACGTGGAATTTTGTAAGGTGGAATATGACACAACTTTGAATAAATAGTTCTCCAGAACTGCGCTTGTGGTAGCAAGTTTCATAATATGGTGTCGAATATGCGCTGACAAGGGTTGTACATACCAAAACAATAAGTTCCAAACAAGACTGCCGAATGCTAACTTGGTGTTTGAACAAAATAGTTATACGTAGTAGTCAGTATTATTAGACCAGTTTTTTTAATAATGTGAAATGTTTTATATGACAGAATCGGTGGTCGTGGTTCGAATCCACATAGGTTATAATTATAATGTAATATTGAACACTTTAATTTCTTAAAAGTCTTATTAAAAGTTAACTAAAGTTAAAAATTATTTCATTAGTCAACCACAAAATTTAAATTAACGATTAGCAAAAGGAGCGACATACTAACGGTTTCATGGTGGTTCCTATAGATAGAAATGTTGAGCAGATTGAATAGGTATTCTTCTATTTGTTTCATGCGTAGCTGTATCCCTTCGTATGTAATCATCACTTCCGGTTTCTTCGGGAATCTGTGAACAAAATGATGTTAATAGTACTAAAATCCATGTCTAAAGTTGGCTCAATCAGAAATCAACAAAGACATCCAAATAATTTTTTTAAAGCGTTTGTGTTCCTGTCTTTGTATGTGTCCATGGTACCCACGACACAGGGTATTAATTACCTTACTGTGGGGCTAAGAGTGTGTAACGTGTGTGACATTTTTAATCATTTTATTTTAAGGCACAAGTATCGATTATTTATCGAAGACATCGATCTCCATTCTGAGCAGCAGGTGATGTGGTAACCGTTTACAGCTCGTCAAGAGATGGCGCCACGGTATTTTGAATCACGCTATCGAAGTTTTTTGAATATCGTTATAGTTTCCTATAACTATAACGATTGGAAACGAGAAAGTCGGAGCACTGCCGATCTCCAAACATGATTGTTTCGTCTAGCGGGACACCTCAACTCGCCAAAGCGCGTGTAAAGAAATCATCAATAAACAATAGGCATACTACCTAGGTTGAGAGCCTTTCCTCTTCCGAGGCCGGCTGTCCTTCCGTTTCGTTGCAATGAGCAGAGATAGCAACGCCACCCCCTCAGCTTTCTCTTTACTATTCAACGTGTTCTTGAAGCTGGCCCGCCTCGACTTGTGAGTCTTGGTGAGGAACGGAATGTTCATTCGTCCGTTTGTAGCACATTATATGGATGTGGCACTCGGTAAGAATTGAAGAGCATAGACTCATGCGTAAGACGGGCACCAGTTCATTTAACTGGAGTACCCGAGGCCCTTCAGAAGTACTAAAGAGGCTAACGAGGGGGTGTTTTAGCGTGGGAAAAACCCATATAGCCCAGTATCTTTCCGAAAGTGCTGAGTACCTTATGAAGGTTACCCCCGTTACCAAAAAAGGCCTTTCTGATTACGGGGCGAGACCTGTGGCCAGCAATGGGACGCACAAATGGTTAAAGTTATGTGTTTGATAAAAATACCTGGGTAAAGCGCCTTTCCTCTTCCGAGGTCGGCTCTCCTTCCGTTTCGTTGGGTTGGGCAGAGATTGCAACGCCACCCTTTCTGCTTTCTCCTCAGTATTAACTGTATTCTTGAAACTGGCTCGCCGCGACTTGTGCGTCTTGGTGGGGAACGGAATGTTCAGCGACGCTCGGTACAGAGATAACTGCTGGTGTAGGTACAGTATGTGCTTGTAACGCTTTTTGATCGTCCACGTGAAGTCCCCATGTTGCAGTTGGATTGTGTACCTGGAAATTTGTAAACAGTTATGCAAAAACTTTCTGAACAAATTTTACTTTGTAATAGAATATGATAGCTTGATTCAAAACTTTATCAATAATTTAGACACCTAACTATATAAACTGTGTAGATATTTGAGTGGAAATGTGTAAAAACATATACTAGTGTAAACAGTGCACAATAAACCATTTTAATTTCATTTTCATTACTATCTACATATCTAACCAATGTAATGTGTAATGTTGCAATAATCTTCGCATATTCAAAAAGGACATAAATAAATATTATGTATGTTGCTCATCATTTCAGTTAAATTTGTTGAATGTGGTAAAATTAACTATTGAAAATTTTAGAATTGCTGAGGTACACTTTTTCTATTAATAGGTTTAATAAAATGTTTTTCTTTTCATACATTACTGAAAATAAATTGAATATTTTTGTATGAAATTAGAGTTTTTTAAGAGATTAGGATAACAACTAAAATATGTAAATCTTTTTAAATAAATTTAAAAAGTTTCTCAAGACACAACAAACAAATAAAAACAATGACAAATAACAAAAAAATAAGTATAAACAATATTGTTGCCACATAGGTAATGGTAGGTAATTGTATTTGTAAATCATTCTATTTTCCTTATTGGGCTAAAAGCGTCCTTGTATCAATGTAATAATGTAAACAAACAATCAAAATAAAACTAGACTGCAGTGTCTGAATTACTACGAATATATAATTTATGTTTTCATCATGTACAACTGATAAGATTAAGGTTAAACTGTGATACAAACCAAACGAATGTAACTCAAAATATGAAATTTTATATGAGTAGGAAAGGAGGCACATTGCTTTAATATAAAAATGTCTTCGCAAATTTTTATGCAATGTAATGAACTAATGAGGTTACAAAGGTACAGACAGATTATCATTTGATTTTATATATTTTCAAGTATATTTACTCATAAAATATAAGTATAACAGGATTAACAGGCAATATTGTTTTTAATATTTATTATTTAATAATAACAATTTAATATTATTTTATACTATCCTTCCGCTAGCGGCTTCGCCCGCGTGGATGCGTTTTATAGGTTCCCGTAGGATAAAAACCATCCTATGTCCTTTCCCAAGGTCCACTCTATCTGTGTTCCAAATTTCATTAAAATTGGTTCAGTAGTTTAAGCGGGAAAGCGTAGCAGACAGACAGACAGACATTCATTATTTTATTTGAATGGAGTAGCAGACGAGCATGCAGGCCACATGCTTTTAAGTGGTCGCTGCAGCCCATAGACAATAATGGACATCTACATACAACCTCAAGCAAGCATAGGTAATTCTTGTCTGAGGTCGTATGCAGTTGCGCTGCTACTCCAGAGGCTGGTGGTCGCCTCATGTAAGTGTGGCCGGCAACTGCACCTTTTATACCGAAACACAATAGAATTGGTTCACGGCAGAAGTGGGTGCAACAGTGGTACTTCACCGGGCGAACCATCATACCACCTACAAAACAGACAGAGTTACTTTCGAATTAATAATATTAGGCGGGATAATTTAAAGTCACATTCGTGGTACAGTCATTACGGGTAACTTTGAATTGACGTTTAACTTTGAACAAAGTTGGATAAAAGATTTAACAATTTATTACATCGAAACTTTTTGATATTTCAATATAATAACTGTGTTAAATGGATTGCCAAAATCTTTTTGTACCAAATGAAAATTAAAGAAATAAACAATCAATGCCATAATTCTGAAAATTCCCGCCTTTTCCGTGGTTAAGTTGCTGGAAGTTTTTGAGCGCTGATTTATAATCGTAAACTAGTCCACTTTGATTCATATGGCAAAACCAAGCTATTTGTTAATTTTTTACGTCAGTGTAGATGTTATTTTTATAGATAAGGTTTTTAAATTTAATAATACCTTCTTTTTGTTTTACCTAAACCTTAAAATATTAAGCCAATTTTATATCCAAAAAAATTTATTCAAAGTTACCCAAAATTCATGATTGATGAAAATTCGAGTTTTAGGGGAAATTATGGGTAGTTCTGTTGTTTCTTCCGCAAATTTATTTTGTTAGACAGAAAAACCAACTCAAAAGGACACTATTCATTCAATAAAATAAAGGTGTCATAAATAGAAATCAGTTTTAATAATAAAAATAACGTAAAAAATGTTCAAAGTTACCCGAACTGTACGTAAATATTTTAAATTAACCTTGTTTCCTTTCATGTTACTCATATAATGGGCATGATGACAGAATTTTAAATACCTTTCCTAATTGTAGGTACACGTCTCCTAGTTTCGAAAAAAAGTTTATTTCAGCAATAAACTCAACTTTTAACGTAAATTAATGTGTTTTCTGCTATGTAATTTGAATTAAGCGCGAAAACGCTTGTAGGTGTCATGGCGTCAGCTTGATCGTCAAACTTCAAGCAACACGATGACATTAACTGAGACGTGACGTCATTCCTTTTGATTGGCGTTTCAGATAAGATGGCCGTTTGCCGTATTTAATACTTTTATTTTATTGAAAATCTTATTAATCTTAATGTTTATATTAAAACGGGATCATATTTTAGAACTTTTTAGTATATATTTTTCTGTAAAACTGTTTATTCTCTAATAGTGTCATCATGCCTATTGTGCAATTAGACTTCACTAGTGAAATACTACAGTAAAAACAGGCTAGTGTGGTCTAACGGGAGACCTGTACACCTGTACCTTTCAAAGAATTTAGATTCTTCTAGTAGGTAATAAAGGATCCTGATTTATTTTTAAATAAACTTAAAATTTCATTTTTAATTGTAAATAATTTAGTTAATAAATAACTTTAGTTTAATTTAGTGAATATTGGATGCCTGAGTAAGGTAGAATGTTTAAATACTATTGTTAAACGCAAACACCTAATTTTTTTGAAAAGCAGTCATCTATATAAACATTTTTTGGTTTCATTTCATTATTTTTTTCTTAAGACCTATTAATTAATTTCAAATCCCATGAGTCAATAGATACATAACCACCAAAAATGAAATTATACTGACAAAATGGTTACTGGCATGTTTTCTACTTTAAATTAAACTTTATTACAGGCACTTAAGATTCAAATCGCAACGCCAAAGATAAATTGTGAGGTGAAGTCGGCTAATGATTCTACAATTGCTGTGAATCACAAAACACTTGTATCTATGAATGTCAATGCTAAACGATAATGCAGGGTTTAATTGCGTTTAGTTGTTCCGTTAATTGATTCATCCGCTACTACCGTTGCCTTTATTGATGAGTTTGCTGGTACATAATCTATTTTATTGCATTGTTCTAAATGAGAATGGTTCTTACGTACTTACGTATTGTAGCTCTACACTACTATTATTAGTAAATATTTCTGTTTATAATGAATTCCAAAAGCTATTGTTGGGTCTTTCCTTATGAATACATGGAAAACTTATGGCAAATTTTGTGCGCATTTTCGTGCTTCAAAGGGCGCGCGAAGTTGGCGTTCTCGAATGTTATTGATCGATAAACACCTATATTCAACCTTGCTGGAGGCCTTGTCAATGCCATGCTTCGTAAATTCGTAACTCTAACTAGCTTTATGTTTTTTAATTTGATTAATCTACCTTTTTTTCAGAAGTGGCATCGCTCAATCTTTTCTTATTGCCAGTGTCAAATAAAAACATTTTAGGTTTCAATGAAATTGCTGCTTGTTTATTTAAACCGAGCGCAAAATAATACCCATTTAAAATCTTGAAGTGGCAAAACTAATAAAACATAGATTTAAAAAAAACTTGAATTAAATGAGGATCTTGACACTAACACTACCGGAGGTCTCGCCCGTCATATCAATGGGTCAAAACTTTCAGAGGGCTAAAATATAAATTTGTAGCAGTATTGAAGTTAAGGCGTAAAATATAAATAAACAAACATGTTATATTACTTGTTTTATAATTTAAATTGGAAGACAAGATATATGATAAATCCAGGCATCGCCGCGTCGCAGCCTTTAATAGGCAAGATATCGTGTTCAAGCATTTGCTGATACAGTACTACGGCGCTGGGAAAGAAGAGGCTTGCAGGGGCACGAACATTCCGGTCAAACATCGATCCCGAAGCTAGTTTTTAAGATAATCGTAATGTAGACTTTAATAATTAAAGTAATTTATTTTGGAAAACTATTAGTTTTCATTTCACACCCTGCTGCGACCGCCCTAAATATAAGTTACTCTTACGATCCGTTTTATAATAAAATACATAGACAGAAAGAAAGAAAGAAAGAAAAAATATTTATTTCATATTAGGAATACAAAATATTCGCTTAATGAATGTCATTTTTTCCCGGTCATTGCCTTTAAGTGTCCGTTTGGGCTAGATGTTGAGCTGAGAGAAAAAAAGCCGGCGGAAAAAACTCCCAGCACTCTTTTAAAAAAAGTACATAATAATATATTTGAGATAACAGAATGGCTATGGGTTGATAATGGTCACACGTGACAGCTGATCGTGTGAGACACCATCAACCCACTTCCACCTGCTCACAGATGCGAGTAATTACTAAAACTATAAGACCTAGGTATACAGTTTGTATCATTTTTATGAATAAGTGGGTTTATAGTTTTATCATTACTGCCATAAACTATGTTCTCTTTTCCATCTAATATTTGAAAACATAAACTTATTGATAAGCGGTAAAGCAAAACAAACTCACAATCTCATCATAATATCAGTAAGGATATGACGTTTTACACTATAATTGGGTAGGTAGAGTATGCGCCACTTTCAACAAATATCTATTGTGTTTGCCTAAATCATCAAGGCAACCACCTCTAGTGTTGAATCATCCTTTTTATCACGCGAAACTATAATCAACGGTAAGCTTTATAGCCTTTACAGGCAAATAACTTTGTTTAGGGTAATCTTCAGCTATACTATATAAACCTGTCTGCTTATGCACTTTTATATCATATTTTTTTAATTTCATAAAACATCGCCTGCTCTTTTTAATCAACCCGTTCTCGTATGGGTACGGGTCTCTCGTCATTACTGGGGAGACCTTATTCCACTGTGGGTTGGTGGCGATGCGAGTTATGGCCAACCCGCTGTCGGATGTTTATCAAACCACACATCTGTGGGCTGATTTTGTAATTCAGAAAGAAATTATTTCATTTAATAGGGTCTTGGACAATATGCACAGAAAAATTCAATAACCTTACCTTAAAAAGGTTGCACTAAATCACGCTTAGAAAGCAATACAATTGTTAATTCTTTTTTATACATGATTTTTATTACCGCTTAAATCAATAATAATGAAGTCAATTGATTATATATATGATAAGTGACGTCACTTATCATTTCCTCATACAAAATGTATGGGGATGTCACGTTTTGACAGCTCATTAAAAGTATCTCAATTGACTTGGTAGTCCAAGACCAGATTTGATTGAAATTTTTTTTTCAGAATTACAAAATGGGCCCACCATTGGCTGATTTTTAATTCTGAAAAAAAAAAATTTCAATCAAAGTAAATTAAATAATTTCTTTCAGAATTACAAAATCAGCCTTCAGACCTCCGACAAGGTTTAACGACTTTTATCTATTGATAACAACTTACTTAAGGGACTTAAGGTGGCCTCAGAATCAAGGAAACGCGCATAAAATTTGCTACTACTGGTCATCCGTCTCACACAAGACGGCGCCCGTTTCGTTTATCTGCTTAGATCGCTTGCGCTCTACACTAGACGCTTGGCCATGCGCGCTTCTTAACGGATGTCATGCAACCAATTTAAATAATTTGTTTCTTATTATATTGGTATTTGGGTCTGAAGCGCGCATGACCCGGCGGTTAGCGTAGAACGCAAACGATCTATGCAACTAAGCCAAACGGGTGCGGTCGGGTGTGAGATGGGTGACCGCTAGTGGCAAAAAAACATGCGCGTTTCCGTGCTTCGGAGGGCACGTTAAGCCATCGGTCCCGGTTGTTGTCGATAGATAACAGTCGTTAAACCTTGTCGGAGGCCATATGGGCGGTTTGAAAACATCCGACAGCGGGTTGGCCACTAACCCGCATCTCCACCAACCCACATTGGAACAGCGTGGTGGAGTAAGCTCCAGGCCTCTCCAATAATGGGGAGAGACCAGTGCCCAGTAGTGGGACGCAAAAAGGGTTGCAGCCATATTGGTGTTTACTGGTAGTGTATTTAGATCATGGTGTACTTCTACAACTGCAGTAAATACTTACAAGTTTGGGTTGATGAGGTGAGTGGTGACGCTCCTCTCGTTCTCAATGAGTCTAACCTTTATTTCTACGCCGGGAATGAATACTTTTCTGTGGACGGAGTTGAACTTTATCGGAGGTGAGTGGATTGCTTTGTAGGGCACTGATGTTGCAAGAGGCACTGAAATAAAAAGGTGCTAGTTGTAATAAAAAAGTAATTGTGTTAAACTTTTATTTTTTTATGCAATTTATGGAATGCAATACATATTCTATGATATGAAGATAAAAGGGTATTATCTTCATAGAATATGTATTTTTTTATTTAAATTTTTTGTTCCGGGGGTTTGTATTAGGTATCCGGCACCTTGGGAGAGGATACCGGGTTATGTGGG
Source organism: Pyrgus malvae (assembly GCA_911387765.1). Taxonomy (NCBI): domain Eukaryota; kingdom Metazoa; phylum Arthropoda; class Insecta; order Lepidoptera; family Hesperiidae; genus Pyrgus; species Pyrgus malvae. The sequence continues at coordinate 25,013,227 of OU426953.1, forward strand.
ATTTGAACGCACTAAAACCCCCTCGGTGGCCTGCCTCTGCGCTTGGGGAGGACTCCGGGATCTCCAGTGGAACGCACCGGTGTCCTCCACGCGCGGCGCCCAGAATGGGCCCATCTTCGGGTGAGCAGATGTGCTCTCTTGCACCTTCCGAATCTTCCGATGCTTACGGCGGCATGCAGCCACGCACACACCGCCGTCCTTCCCGTACATGGCGACCCTGCCATTTTTATTATATATTATATTTGATATCCATCAAACAGGTGGTTGGAGCTTCGGGATTAAGAATAGAGCTACGGTATCCCCTGCCTGATCGTAAGAGGCGACTAAAAGGGGGCTTCCGGGGATGCGGACGGTAAGAGTGGGAGCTTGACCCGTCCAGCTAGCAGCCCCGGGAGGGACGGCGGTGTATGCGTGGCCGCATGCCGCCGTGAACACCTGAAGGTGCAGGAGAGCACATCTGCTCTCCCGAAGATGGGCCCGTTTTGGGGCGCCGCGCGTGGAGGACACCGGTGCGTTCCTATGGAGATCCCGGAGTCCTCACAAACGCAGAGGCAGGCCACCGAGGGGGTTTTAGTGCGGTCAAATCCCACATAACCCGGTATCCTCTCCCAAGGTGTCGGGTACCTTTATGAAGGTTTCCCCCCCGATACCAAAAAAAAAAAAAAAAAAAGGTGGTTGGCTAAATAAAATAAACACCAAATTTAACCTCTTAAGGAGGACCAAGGAAACCTAACAATGGCGATCAAGGACTGATAGATTAGCTGAGTTGGCAACAGCGCGAATGAAACATTATACTCCATTTTCTAGGAGAAAGTTTTTGTAAACAATCTTTGTCCTGATTTTTAATGAAATACAATATAGAAGAAAAATAATTTAAAATTTATTTTGTTTCTATCTTATTTTTGGTATTTTTGGAATGAATAAAAAAACCGGCCAAGTGCGAGTCTAACTCACGCACGAAGGGTTCCGTACCATTATCTATAAAAATTCACGTTTATTGTATGGGAGCCCCCTTAAATATTTATTTATTCTATTTTTAGTATTTGTATAACAATAGCGGCAACAGAAATACATCATTGCCTTTGATTATCCATAGAATACATTGTATTAAGATTGAATGAAAGGTAAATTGTGGTTTACGATTTATGACGTATTCAAAAAAAAAACTACTTACTAGATTTCGTTCAAACCAATTTTTGGTGCAAGTTTGCATCGTAATGTACATCATATATTTTTTTTAGTTTTATCCGGTCCCGTCTCTTATTTTAGAAGTTACAGGGGGAGGCCAACATTTTACCACTTTGGAAGTGTCTCTCGCGCAAACTATTCAGTTTAGAAAAAAAAAAATATAAGAAACCTCAATATCATTTTCGAAGACCTATCCATAGACAACCCACACGTATGGGTTTGTTGAAAAAAAAAATTTTTGAGTTTCAGTTCCAAGTATGGGGAACCCTCAAAATTTATTGCTTTTTTCTATTTTTGTGTGAAAATCTTAATGCGGTTCACAGAATACATCTACGTACGTACCGAGTTTCAACAGTATAGTTCTTATAGTTTCGGAAAAAAGTGGCTGTGAAATACGGACGGACAGACATAACGAATCTATAAGGGTTCCGTTTTTTGCCATTTGGCTACGGAACCCTAAAAACAAATAATGCGACACGTATTTTGTCAAATAGTTGTTGTTCAAACGATTTAAGGAGTAAAAAGTAAAAAAAAAAACAAAACCAGTATAGTTCTAGTTAGGTACTGCAGATGTTACACACAAAAAAGTTTATATTATGTTGAAACTATACTCTATTTTACTGTTAATAAATAAACTTATTAAATGATAAGTGGTTGTTTAAACCCAACTTTATACACACAGAAATCTTGCCTTCCACGGGAACACAAATTAATAGCTACATGGCAACACTAGCTGTCACAATGGTATGGTGGTAGGTACTTCCTTGATCAAAGCATGGAAGTTATACCACTTATAGATATATATTCAATTGATATAAAGTTCAAGCTCAGTCAGCCAGTTTAACAGCTGAAAATGCACCAGAGAAATATCAGTCGAATCAGAAACCAAATAACATTTGTTTTATAAACATGGGAATAGATTCAGTTTACTTTAAAATCTGGACTTGCCTGCGTCAGAGTTTAAATCTAAATTGAATTATGTTATTGAAGAACATCGATATAATATAAGTAGGTTGAAGAATGGTATTTATCTGCTGTTAATTGTATTCTAATTTTTCTTACTTATATTAAGCAAATAATTTAATGTGCCATGCTTATATTTACCTACTTATATAAAAATACTGAAAGGTCTGATAGTACAAAAACTAGTATCAAAGCTAAATCTGCAAATATTTCCACTTAAGTTTATATTTTTTTTAATTAGTTTACGATAAAATATGGCAAAGTGTTCATCCTCTGTCCAGATAGAAAGATAGCGTCCCATTATCATGATCCCCACATTTGGAACAATATAGACAGAATGATATATTACTAGAGATTGCATTATGCTTTTAGGTTTTTATCTCGCTATCTGTAGATAGGGGATTTTGATCGGTTACGGCAATGACTCTGCCCGCATGATAAGAGTACTACGTTTAACCTTAGGCGATGAATTAAATTAACGTTGATCATTGTTGTTTTATTATTTGCAGGGTATAGCTGTATTGCATCAGTATGGTGGAGGAAGCTTCAGGCCTCCTCACTGTTCGTCTACTTTGTACATTCCTGAATATCCTATGTAGTTTCATTGACTAAAATTTTATTTTTTGTGCATTAGTATTAAGTATTAAGACCTATTTTAATTAAATAATTTGAATCTTATTCAATTAGATTCCCATATGTATTGGTTATCTCGAAAACACATACAATGGAGTTTATGGAGTTAAGCATGTATTATGAAAGGATGGTACACAGTATTACTCAATAATTTCTTAAATTTGTGATAAGCAGGCAGACTTTTTAATATATTATATTGCCCCATGATTTGTACCTTAATGTAGGCATTTATCAGGTATTTTGTAGAAAATTAAAATAGCTACTTTAATTAACTTCAATTATGGTTGGGAAATCTGCAAATCTATTATTACAAATTGTCCTTGAATCAAATTTTATTTCATTATTAATATAATACATAATAGATTAATTATGATGAAACGTTTCAGCATTTCCTGTATCAAAGAAATATAAAAAAATATTACATATTACTAATAATTAAAAAGGCATCAAAATTGTAATTCAAATTACAGTTGCAATATTTTTAATTGAATATAAATTTACTCATATTTTAAAAATAAAATGAATTGAATATTTGACATTTTTAAATAACAAGAATTTACAATTTTATTCAGAGAATGCTTTAGGCAATTACATAGGTGATGTATCATGATGACCCAAAAATATTTTTTTGCAAGTTTTTATTCACAAAATCTTGTTTATAATAGACAAAAATAAATGTTTTCATACCCTAAATGGATGATTATCATTTGACTGATATCAGAACTGATAAGACCTTTGGAACAAAACCATTACTCATAAAAAATTAAGTGATTCATTATATTTATCTCTTTTGGTACAAACATAATGCAAATGTTTGTATATATATTATCATCAAGTATCTAAAAAATATAAATTAAATTGACTGGTCAGTGATGTTTGTTAAGTAAGAAGTATTTTATTTTAAATAAGCAAATCTAAATTAATTAAGATCAGCTGAAAGCTGTTGATATCAATCACAGTCCCGAGTTTTGACAAAGAAAACTGCCCTTATGTTTTTGTTTGTTTTTGTGAATAAACCAGTTAAACCACATGGCTTACTTGATTATATTTTGCTGTTTTATTTTATATACACGATACACGAAGAGAAAAGACAAACACAAGGACAGGCTTACTTGAGCATTTAATTGAATTTAGAATAATTTATTTCCAAATAATTTCACCACATGATGAATTGTATTTTTATTTATTTTGAATGTTTTATGATTTTGACTTAAGCATTTAATTGAATTTAGAATAATTTATTTCCAAATAATTTCACCACAAGATGAATTGTATTTTTATTTATTTGTATGTTTTATGATTTTGAAACTGCATAATATTATACCATAATTTATGCAATGTTGAATTTTCTTTATTAGTTATATGTACAAGTACAAAACAATAGCTTGAGTTCATTTAAGCGTTAAATTAGTTTACTCTTTGTATGTTTTAGTTAAGGTATTACAATCTGTTTAAACAATAACCATATTATATTGTATAAATATCAATGCTAAATTATATGCCTTTGTTGGAAACTGTGATCTATAGCATTATGTTCACATAGCACACAAGAGAGGATACAAAATCCTATAACTACTAATGTATCATGAATATATTATAAGAACAATATATTACAGTTTACTGTGTTCGTGTCACAAAATTGAACAGTGGAAACAAATTTTTGTCCTAAGATAGGTACTTATAATATTTTTGATAAAATTGATTAGGTTTGCTTAAGGTTCATGAACATTTGAAGGTGCTTGACAGCAAAATAGCTGCCCCAAAGATGGGCCCGTACTGGGTGCCGCGCGTGGAGGACACTAGTGTGTATCACTGGAGATTCCGGAGCCCTCCACAAGCACAGAGGCACGCCACCGAGGGGGTTTTAGTGCCGTACAAATCCCACAAAACCTGGTATCCTCTCCCAAGGTGCCGGGTACCTTTTGAAGGTTTCCCCCAATACCAAAAAAGGCTTGCTTGAGGTTGTGTATGTCCATGAGCTGCAGCAACCACTTAACATTCTTCACACCACTACTCCATGCAAATAAAAAATATTTACCTGAACTATCAGTCTCCTCCTTTGTGCCAACTTTATCAATATCAATGACTGACAAAGATTCTGGCACTGCAAGGCTTTCGTCGAAGTCAGAGTCCAGGCATGGGTTTAAGGAATCCAGATGCTGAAATAGTCCAGGCAAACAGTCTCCGGGGGTCGTCGCCGGCGTTGGCGTTTCCATTGCGTAGTTTGTGTAGCTGTAAAGTTCTTCATCTATACCAAAAAAAAAAAGGATAAAAATATTACAATAATAAGTTTACAGAATGACATTGTTTAATATTGACATGTAGCGTAGCTGTCACATGCGTTCATTGTCGACCCATAGCCATACTGTCCAATAATATTATGTAACAACTGGCATTAAAAAAGAGTGCTGCTGAGAGTTTTTCTCCTCCAGCTCAACTCATAGCTCATACGGGCACCTAGAGCCAATGACCGCAAAAAGATTGACATTCATTAAGAGAATATCTGTATTAAAAAATAAATAAAACATTTTGAATTTTTTTCTGAATAATTCTAATATTATAAATGTGAAAGTGTGTTTGTTTGTTCCTTTGTCCTTCTTTCACTTTGTGGAATGGAATAATTCTTCTATGTGAAGATAGTTAGGACACTGGAGCATGGTCTACTATTTACACAGATAAAACATCTTCTCATCGGGAGAGATTTTTTGTATGCCCCCAGTGGCAGAATAAGAGGACTGTCATAAACTGTTATTATTATCCAAATATGTAACTGCCTAATTTGACAAAGACATGATTGATTGATTAAAGATCCTTTCTGACGCTAATGAAACCACCAGGGCACAGCTATTAAAAGTAATAGGTATCATAATTTTGAATATAAAATGAATCCATTTTACTATTAATTGATTCCCACCATGCTGCCACTAAATAGGAAAATTAAGTCATTTGGCGAAAATAAATTCCCATTATAGCAAAATAGTTCTGTCAGAGTGGACTACATTTTTTCCCATAGGAATGAGATATTTTCCCTGGGTAAAAAGTAGCCTTTGTCATTCTCTAATCCTTAAACTAGGTCCATACAAATAATCAGTTAAATCTGTAGCACTGTTGCAATGTAAAAGGACAAACAAACAAACACAGCTTCACATTAATACTTAGGTAGTATGGATTACATATTCCTTATTTTGAAACGCAATATCTTCATTCTATTATCATGTCAATTGTTTATTGGCAGACAATTAGGTATTTATAATCTGGTGTACTTGGGTACTTTCATAGATTATCAGAATTAATGCATTTGCACTTTGTAATAATGCTAAAACACAGAACATTATTAATATTTTTGTAGGTGGTAGAACTATTATTGTTTGCCTGGGGTAATACCACCGCTGCACCCACTTCTGCCGAGAACCAATTCTATTGTTTTGGTGGAAAGGTGCAGTCGCCGGCCACACTTACATGAGGCAACCACCAGCCTCCGGAGTAGCAGCGCAACTGTATATGACCTCAGACAAGACTTAACTATACTTGCTTGAGGTTGTATGTAGATGTCCATGGGCTGTAGCAACCACTTAACACCATGTGGCCTGCATACTCTTCTGCTACACCATTCAAATAAAAAAAAATATACATATATATCACAACAGTTTTAAAATCAAGAATGTTATGACAAATGAATCACTCAATCTAATCTAATCATAAACTGAATTTTATTAAAAATAAATTTCAAAAACTTATGTGGTAATTTTTTGCTATGACTATGATGTCAATGACTTCAATGAAAGGTTTATTCAAGACGGTTCAATGTTACCATCATTGACTTCAGGACAAAAAGCAAATGAAAGTATCATAGCCATATTATTCAATACATAGTATTGATACTTTACAGGGCAGCACTTTAACTGTATATTTCTAGGTTAAGAGCTAGCTTCACAAATCATTTATATGAGCAAACAATCATCTTTGTACTCATAATGAATACAACCTGCACTGTTTTCCTCTGTTACACAAAAATATCACAACACATGTACTGTAACATCACCGCAAACACCAGTTAAATATTGAAACACTTCTATGAAACACAAAACACTACCTCGCTTAATAAGGTTGTGAAAACTGAGTGTAAGTTCCTTTCTTTCCATATGTTGTGTCTCCAAAACTCTAAGTACAACACAGCTGACTGTCTACAGCACTCTGGCGGAGTGTGTGAGGTTGACACTTGTGTACATACTACATAATCTGTCGATAAGATAAGGCTGATTCAATTCACTGTTCAGTTACAGCCGCCAGGGAACGCCCGAACTTCGAAACGCTGAGATTTACAGGCGATTGCATTTCAGATCACAATGGAGACGTTTGCCACGGTCCAGTGGACAAGGCTGTGTTTCAAGGCTTTCATCGTCTTGAGATTAGAAACTGTAAAAAAAGTACTTACAAAACTTCTACGCTAACTCGACTCGCTCGGACATCTTGTGTTAAACTTGTAAAGTGAAGCGAGATACAGAGTTAATGTGCCTGCACGCAGTTTCCACTTGATTCATTCGATAAGAACTTGTAGCAGTTCAAGGATGTTAAACGCTAAAAAACTAATTCCGGCCGACAATGGCCTTCTTTGAATGAAATGACGTCATTAATAAATAAATACACATACAGACAGACACTTGTACTAGTTACTCTACAATAGAGAAATTAAACACTACGCTGACTCTACATCTACAATATCAAATTGTATCAATCACAAAGAAAGAACCAGGAATCGAGAACATTTTTTTTATTATTTTTAAACGGTTTTTATCTACAATATCAAATTATATCAATCACAAAGAAAGAACCAGGAATCGAGAACATTTTTTTATTATTTTTAAACGGTTTTATTCAACCCTATTTATTTTTCATGGTGTACCTAACGTTATTTCTACTTTTTATTATAATACAAAAGGGTACAATTAATCACTTGGTAAATAAATATTATTCAACTTATCATTTCCATTTCCAGTGTGAGGTTTTTGAACATTTTAATTCATTCTGGTATGGTATGGTGGCTTATTTAAGTAGGTAAATCCATAACTTTATTTGTGTTAACCCTTAAATGCATGGTGTTGCCATTTGTCTACGTACCACAAAATGTCGATTTATTCGAGTTATGCAGTAAGTATGTGTATCCGAACGTAATACAACCATAGACTGAAAACCCAACTGTCATAAAAGTAATTGTCAAAAGTGACATGGCGGGTATTTTTTAAATAATTTGACATCTTGCTTTGAATGGTGGATAAAGTTTGCGTGGTAACTGAAGCGAGTTTTTGATTTTTGTTTTCTTAGTGAAAACGTATAAGATTTGTTTTATAAAAATAGTTATTATACTGCAATAACGGTAAGTTTTATAAATCGAAGGTTATTTTCTTGAATTTTGTTCCAAGTCTTCTAATTTTTTTACCAAAATATGAATGTTGCCAAATGTCTACGCTATGCGTTTACCGTTTATGAAATGACGGCTTGGGCGGTACTTAGTTGTGAGTTTTATTGCATGATTTTTAGCTTATTTTGCTTTGTCTTTAGAATGTCGCGATCAATGCGGAAAAGAGATATTGAAGCTATGCTTACAGCATTAGAAAATGGTGATATCTCCGAAGATGAGGAAGATATCGGTGACGAAAATGACATAGATTATTACCCTAATGTTCATGAGTTGTCGCAAGAATTAGACGGTGACCATGATGAAGAAAATCCACCAATGCTTATTGAAGAGGCGGAAATTTCAAATAGGGCACAGTCTTCGGAAACAGCAGCAGGTCATTCGCCTGGTCAGCCGTTGTCAAGTTGTATAGGTGTAGCAGAGTGGAGGTCAAGAAGTAGATGCAAAATCGTATCATTTATTTTGATAACTTCTATACTTCTGTTCCCTTACTTTATTATTTGAAAAAGCAAGGAATATACGCATTAGGGACTATCCAGAGAAATCGTGTGGGATAAATTTGTAAGCTGCCTTCTGTAAAAGATTTTATGAAAGAGTCCGTTTCTCGTGGTTCTTATGAAGAGCAAGTCGCTGATTATGACGGTGTAGACTCAGTTACGTGTTGGAAAGACAACAAAGTAGTCACTTTGGCTTCGACATATGTTGGCTCTGAACCGGCAAGTTCAGTCACTAGATTTGACAAGAAACAAAAACTTAAAATCGATATAACCTGCCCAAAAATTATCAAAGATTACAACGCTCACATGGGTGGTGTTAACCTTATGGATAGCTTTTTGGGCAGGTATAAAATCAGGATCAAAAGCCGCAAGTGGTACATACGCCTGTTCTATCACATGATTGATATGTCTGTAATAAACTCATGGGTTCTCTATAAAAAAAAAGAATCCAAACATCGCAAATATTACATTGGCTGATTACAGAGGGGAGCTGGCAGAAGCATTGTGTAACTATAAAAAAACAATTGAGAATAAAAGAGGGCGGCCCTCAAATTCAAATTTAGAAAAAGAGTTAGAAGCAAAAAGAAGCCGAGGAAATTAGAAGCCTGTTCCATCAAAGGATGTAAGGACAGATGGTGTAGACCATAATGAGCTAAGATGTGCGTCAAAAAATAGATGTAACTCCCCTGCTGCAAGGGATTTTCTCGCACAGAATGAACGAAATGCAAGGTGGCTTTATGTCACACAAAAGACAGAAATTGTTTCGCGACATTTCATGGCATAAAACCCTAATGTTCAAATACATTTCAGTAATAAATTGTCTGAGTCAACAATTTGTTTCACTTGTATACGCATGGTGTTGCCAAATGGCAACAAACAGTATTTTTTCAATAAAAAAATAAAATAAAAAACTAGATTTTTTTCATTATTTTTCCCTTATCATATGATTGAAAAACTACCAGAAACAATTTTTTTCAAATTAAAATATAAAATCATGCATTTAAGGGTTAATATTAAGTTCATAGAGAAATTAAACACTATGTTATAATTAAGTTCTTCTATCTGACCTATCTGTTGCTGTAGTTTTTTTTAAATTTGTAACGTACAAGTACCTACATGTGCTTACAGCAAAATATTTAATAAATATTTGAATATTAAAAAGTACGGCGGATTAAGACAATTGTTTATAAAACGAATTATTATTGTATCATGCATGACAATAATTCACTGAATTAATTAAGTCAGTCAGACATTCCATTGCAAACTTGGAGAAGATTTCGACTATTTTCGACCAATAATAATTGAAGAGGGGAGCGAGAATTGTTCAAACTGTTGTCTGTGTAAGTAATTGGTAAGAAACGTACGTACTCGTACATTATCTTATGCTAAAGAAGTATTATTTTCACATTTTGTAGTCGGTGTTTATATTCTTCGTTTACAATTATTTTTATTTAATTTCCTTTTAATCGTGCAAATTTAAGAACATTTTATTAATTTTTAGTCAGGTTTGCATTATTGAATGCAAATATATTGCATATTTGTTTTTTTAAATTTATTAATTTAATCTTAGAATAATAACGTTAAGAACGTAAGCGCGCTGTTAAAAATGAAGGTATATTGTGCCCTTTTTTTATTTTCATTTTCTTGGTGTATTTTTGAGTTATATCGGATAAAGTTGATGGCATTTTGTTTGATATAGGTTAATTACAGTGCACGAGTGTTTGTGAAATAGAATAACAGTGCTAAAATATGTTTTTTATGCTTGCCTCCAAAATTCCATCGGACACGTTCTAGTAAAGTAGCCATCGCTTTACTTGAATGTTAGACTGACTAGACTGACTGATTACTGACGACTTATTTACTGACTTTGTTATTACTTCGTCCAGTTTAATTGAAACTGGCAAAAAATTGATGCAAAAATTATACTTGACGCTGGCAGTATGCACAGAGTTTGCGATGCCATGTCACATCTGACAAACAAAATATTTTTATTTTGACCAAATTAACTATAAAATACTATAAACTATTGAGAACACTGTGAAAAGTTATTTTATTAGATTTCTTTGGGTTTTAAAAAGTGTTATGATAGAATTTAACCTTAAAGGGCTGATTACATTGACCAACTTGCAGGGTCTGATTTGGCATACATTGCTGGTTATCTTGAGTATTTTATTACAATGTATTCAGATAACCAGCAATGTATGCCGGGTCGGCCCCTGCAGGTTGGCCAATGTAATCAGACCTTAAGTCTTACGGAACGGCCCGGCGCCGGCGTTTGGTGCCATTAATGGCATGTTGATTGGTGCCATTAATGGCACCAATCAACATGCTTCAATTTGGGCGCGCGAACTTGGTTTCTATAATGTAATTGTAATTATTCTAAGTAGATTTGTCATTATATACCTAAGTACAGTACTTGTATGTTATTTATTGCGGTATTGTATGAAAATAATATAGATTAAATAATATGTTAATAGTGTGCATTGGAAAAACCCATTTATGAATTATATTATAAACTGTTTCGTATCCCTGCGTTAGGGCTGTGTGGAGTCATGTCATGCATGTTGTATCAGGGTTGTCAACCGTACGATACGTTATTTCTTGTACAATTACGAGATTTATAAGCTTCCATACGAGAAACGAGAACGATTGTAATCTCGTACAATAAAATTATGCACGAGATTTTCATTTCCCAGGAATATTTTCTATCCGGCTTATACTTTTTGAGTTATGCGTGGACAAACAAACATACATACATACACATTATGAAATTAGGCATACGTGTTTAGATTAGAAACTTAATATATCCAAAAACTGTGCAACTGGGACAATATTACATACATAAATTGAATTGATAACCTTCTATTTTGAAGTCTGTTTTAATAAATATCAAAAGTGTCTATAAAATACAGATGAAGTATTAGTTACTACGTAATTCTAAAAACTAAAGATGTTTTGTCTCGTTCTTGTCAGCGCGGACGCACTATAACGGTTATTTCCACTAGGAAACAAAATTTTCTCAATTATAATTATTATTATATTCTATTAAATAGTTTGTTTTTAGTTACAAGATGACATACTTCTATAAATTAAGTAGTTTTAAAGTAGGGGGAGGGAAGGGGGTGGAAATATATCTTTTTTTTAATGAAAATCGACTGTACGAGATTCAAAAGGCAAAATACGAAATTTATATCTGCAACCGTAGGTACGAGGAAAAAATAAAAATTAAAGCCAGCCCTGGTATGTATGACGTGTTAACTTAACGTTCAGAAATTAGATGAACAATAAGATATATAATAAACTTAATTCGTACTCTAATTAATAGACCGCTTCTCTGCTCACTTTTTTCAATAATTATTTCTATTTTTTCTATATTTAAAATTTATAAAATAAAATAAAATAAATTGGTTCCTAACATTTTCTTGAGAGCAACAAGTACGTTAAATGATATGTCAAGGATTACAAATTTTTTGGACCTCTCTTGTCATAATACCATCCACACCCTCACGGTTGGAAGCGATTTGGGATCGTCAAGTTTCCAGGCCATAATGCAGTGGTGGATTTGCGTAAGCAAAAAAGGGCGGATCAAAAGCCCTTCCATTCATATACTAGTCTTGTTTGTCAGCGTCAATAAGGTGATTAAGGGAGATTAAAGATGGTACAGAAATGGCAGGCAAAATTAAAAATTGTTACGCCCATACATTTAGCTTGACTTAGTCATAACTAATAGATCCGTGGTTGCGCCACTACATCAGCATTACACACTGCTCTAAAGCGAAGTTAGAGCTAGCTAGACCCTAAGGAATGTTTTTAAACGCCTGTTGAATATCAATAGCAACGAAGACGGGCGATACACCCAAAAGGATTTTGGCGGCAATGTACATGTCTCTCTCATCTCTATTTTTTAGTTAGGTAGTGAAAATCTGCACAGATTAATTACTTTAGATTACTAAAGCAAAAAAAATGAAACTTTATTTCTGCTTGCAACTTTTTTGAATTTTCTAGCAAAGAAAAACCTAAGTTTTTTCCTACACAAATCTAAAATAAAACCAATTCACAAAAAAGAAGTTCAAACTGACTGCAATAGCTATCGCCTTATTGCTAACATTTTCAAAAAAAATTCGAGACCGTAATGTCACAACGATTACAATGTTTTTGAGAAAAACACGAGGTGCTAGAATAATCAAAACGGCTTTAGAAAAATAAATTCACAACGTTAACTGTATATAAATATATAGAATACTTACTAAGTTTAATAAACAACAAAAAATATGGCGTGGGAATACTGCTATGAGCAAAGCCTATGATCGAGTCAAAATAAAATTTTATTACAAAAATTGTACGGGAGTAGTACCTATAATATGAGGAATAGCACCAGTGCCGGATTTATATTTTTTATGAGTGTAGGCCACTTTATTTCCTCTCATCTATCACTCACACGATAATATAGGTTTCGATATGAATGAGTTTCTATAGGGATTTTTTTAAGTGTAAAAAACCATGAGAAAACCAGTGAACGTGTTTGACTTTTTAACCGACTTCAATCAAAAAAGGAAGAGGTTATCAATTCGACTGTATTTTTTTTGTTACCTCAGAACTTTCGACCGGGTGAACAGATTTTAATTTGGTCCACTTCTGACCATGGCATCCATGCAAAAACCTTATAAGCTAAAGTAGCTGCGCGACAAATGGACGAATAACTCAATATCACGCCAACCAATTTCGATGATTCTTTTGTTTGAATTGGAAAGGATGTACTTCAAGAGTAGTTTGTTAATAGTTTGGTTAGGTTCTGATAATGGGATCCATGACAAAATAACGAAACTCTTTAATTCTTAGGAGCTAATGGGATCCATGACAAAATAACGAAACTCTTCAATTCTTAGGAGCAAATTAATGATACTTGACCAATCTTTTATAGACTATACGGATCTTTGAGTCACCTACCGTAACGTCGTTATGGTCAAGTTATTGTCATTTCGTTTAAACGGATAAAATAAAAATAAAAACTTAGCGACTGATCATGAGATACTATTTTAATTACAATGTGCGACTAAATTACATAGTGAACGACTACAAATACAGGAAGGGGCAACTTCCAATTGAAGTTTTAGAAAACGTACTACCTACTAAAAATCTCACTTTAAAAAAGTTCATTTTGTTCGGTTAAAGTGGGTTCCGGGGGGCAAAGCTCTCAGACAAAAAAGGAACAAAAGTGACCCCTTTACTTAAAACGGATGGGTTGGGTAAGGTTCGTTAAGTTGACATTTTAATCAACACAAAAACGGAACCCCGCACAGCGTCTCATATCAGCGTACATCACGTATACGTACCATTCGGGTAACTTTGAACATTTTTTACATTATTTGTATAACTAAAACTGATTTCTATTTATGACACCTTTATTTTATTGAATGAATAGTGTCCTTTTGAGTTGTTTTTTTTCTAACAAAATGAATTTACGGAAGAAACAACAGAACTACCCATAATTTCCCCTAATACACGAATTTTAATTTATCATGAATTTTGGGTAACTTTGAATACTTAAATTTTTAGAATGTAAAAACGTGAATATTTTAAGGTTCAGGTAAAATAAAAAGAAGGTATTATTAAATTTAAAAACCTAATCTATAAAAACGACATCTACACTGACGTACAAAATTAACAAGTAGCTTGGTTTTGTCATATGAATCAAAGTGGACTAGTTTATGATTCCAAATCAGAGCTCAAAAACTTCCAGCAACTTTACCACGGAAAAGGCGGGAATTTTCAGAATTATGGCATTAATAGTTTATTTTTTTAATTTTCATTTGGTACAAAAATATTTTGGCAATCCATTATACACACATTATACACAGTTATTATATTGAAACATCATATATATAATATAATAAATTTTACATATGTAATTTTTCTTACAGATAGCTTCTGGATCCTTTAGTAAGAGCTAAATGGTTGAGTTTAATTGTGCGCGTTTGTTGGAATCTAAAGAAGAACTCTACTATTTGTAGTAAACATTTTCCTCATCAATATAAAACTTAAATAAACACAATTTTAATAAAATGTGCCCTTCCAACTGTAACTGGGTCTGCGTTTGCATTCTTTCTTTCTGGTGTACACTAAAAATAAATTGAACACAATACTTACATTATTTAAGTCATGATGTGTCAACGATGTGTTTCATCGGTTCGAGGACCTACGATGCTATGTGGCAGCCACAGACACACACACGCACACACACACCCAGCAGACACGTCAAACTTATATTATAACACCCCGACCCCGTCGTTGTTGCGTCGGGGGTTAAAAACAGCCAGAACAGGAAAGAACCTCTCAAATCAAATAGATCTTTATTGTGGAATACAGGTTACATTAAGTTTAACATACATTTTTTATTAAAGAAGCAACTTGCCGGACTTATTAATATAAAAAGGTTAGTTTAATTTGTCAGTTAAAAATTTGTTAACACTATAATAAAACTTTTGGAAAGGTTTCAGTTTTCTTCTAAACAGTGGTACGTATTGAAATTGGTAGTTTACTCGTGTTAAAAAATGCTGCTTTTGCAAATAGGCTTTGCTTGTATAGGTGACATTTGCAAGCTACTCTTATATGAAATTGAAATAAATAGAAATTTGTTTTCACAAACAAATTTTTAATTTAATGAAGTGTGGTGTGCATGAATCTGTTGGTCTAAGGTTACAAATAGATAGATAGATTTTAATACATACCTCTAAATCCATCCAAGTGTATTTGTTTGTCTTTCTTTCACGTTGCAACATTGCTACAAATTGACCTGATTCTGTTGCCAAAACGAAAGTATATGGTTAAGACTGTGTAAAAAGATATCAGATCTTAGGTAGAACCAAACCTAGTCCCTATAGCTTTGCGATTTAGAATAGAGCTACGGTATCCCCTGCCTGATCGTAAGAGGCCACTAAAAGGGGGCTTCCGGGGTTGTGGGCAGTGAGAGTGGGAGCTTGATCCGTCCAGCCAGTAGCCCTGGGAAGGGCGGCGGTGTGTGCGTGGCCGCATGCTGCTGTAAGCACCGGAAGGTGCAGGAGAGCACATCTGCTCTCCCGAAGATGGACCCGTTCTGTGGCATCGCGCGTGGAGGACATCAGTTCGTTCTATTGGAGATCCCGGAGTCCTCCCCAAGCGCAGAGGCAGCCACCGAGGGGGTCAAATCCCACATAACCCGGTACCCTCTCCCAAGGTATCGGGTACCTTTTGAAGGTTTCCCCTCCGATACCAAAAAGAAAAAAACCAATCCTAAGTCTCCAGGCCAAACTTAAGCAACTCTAAATCTCGGTCACAATGTGTAGCTTCGCCATATCGTTACTGTCGTAACGAGACAGCCAAATACCTAAATAAAAACAAATGTCTAACTTTACGGCGGCAACGGCGTGTATATCATAGAGCATCACAGTATAAACAACATTTGAGATTCACTCAGTGCTAACATGTGCATACATACATACACAAAGTATACATTAAAAACATACGCAGCGCGTAACGAGACGTTACGCTGCTACAACCTAGCGTAGCAAAGGGATGGGTAAGTACTACGCTACTACGCAAAGTGAATTAGTGGCAAATAGATAAAAAAAAACTTCGGGATGGCTAATTATAGATAGTACCTATTCATTTCGTTGTTTTATCATCAAAGGCAAAACAAAAGGTACCTATTTGCTTGTTGTACATAAGAACAAAGTTTATATATTTTTTGAGTAGGTACCATTTCGTTTTCTTTTAAAAATGAATTCTTCGCTTGTACTGCTCTAATTCGTCTCGTTTTTTAATTTATTTCTGAGCTGTAATTTAGTATACAATTTGTAAGTGCGTGAAAAAAATAGTCCCGTCATACTGTCAAATTAAGATATTTTAATGTGAATATTTAGGCCAGTAGTAGTTTACGAATACAATATTACATATATGCTGAAAGCTTTTTGTTATCGCATTTAACGTAACTAGTTTCGGCCTCTCTAAACATACTTACAAAGCGACCAGCGATATTTGATCCTTAAGTCGGTACTGGTGGTACAAAGTAAATGTACGGAGGGAGGTTCGCAATAGGGTGGTTGTGTGCAATAATATCATGGCTAATGCGTTCGGCATATGCGGCCAGCGGTGGGCAGAAAAAGCCTCGACGGTAAGAGTGACCGCAGTCGCTTTTCGCGCCCCGGTCTCCGCGCACAGCAGAACGCACGCTCGCTACGTACGCACTTTACCCGCCACAATTCAAACTTAAACTTACGTCTCAAATCGATAAATAATTATTTCGCTTTGCAATCAAAACGCACTCGCGCGTTAAGAGCCGAAACGCTCGCGACACTTGCTAGCCAGTGTCCGGATTGCGTTGCGGCCGTTGACATCGATTTGATGATCGAAATCCGTATCAGATATCGATATCTAAATTCTAACAATGAGTTGTGACGGGATGAGTGTGTGATACGCGGATTTGTTTACAGTGACCCCGGTGTTTTGTTCTAAGTGACAACTGAAACGATGGTGGATTCCACTTAAAATATTATCAGTGTTGTTCTTTTGTTGTTTGCTGAATATTGAAAAGCGAAACATTTTTAAAGGTGAGGCGTTTTAAATCGACTTTAATTGTGGTAATGTTTTGCATAATTTATTTGTTATAAGTAGCCTCTAGCGGTTACCCAATAGGAGTTAAAATTGTATCTTTCGCTTTCTAAATACTCGACCATGAGTGTGGCTCTAGTCACGACAAAAGTGATTTAATTTTGCGGCTGGATAAAGTTGTAATAAGCTTAGAGATTTGCGATAATTTTTCAATTAGATCAATGAAAGCAACGAACCTATTCAAATGTATATAATGTAATAGTTTCAAAATTAATTGGATACTTCGAAACACATAACTGCGACATTTTTCATGCTACTTAATAATCTTTTTCACTTTGTTCGTTATTTTGAAAGGTGCATTATGCGCGCAAGCGTAAATATCTGGATCAAATCGACTAAACAGGTTTTATAAAACTGAAAAAATTGGTTGCAATCATTGCAAGGTGCAATGCGGAAAGTCTTTAATATTTCCATTTCTTAACCGTTAATAGACATTGTAAATGAGCGGTCAACTTTTACTTTAGGAGTAATTAAGCTTAATCTTATAATAATACGAGTAATTTTCTTTTTTGGTTTTTAATGCCTGTTGTTATGGTTGGCTGCAGCCCTTTATATGTTAATTACAGACAGTTTTCTACTTGAAAAGATCTAGAACGTACTTTCACGGTGCTCTAATAAGATATTTGGGATATGGGTTACTAACAAATTTGTCTATGTTAAGTTTTCTAAGTTTATTAAGTAAGGGATAAGGATACTAATCACGATATCAATTGGTTCCGAGAACTTAATTAGCTGATGCCATAGAACATCAAGGTATGACAGGTATGACACCCGTCAGAGAGGGGTAGCCTTTACGGGCGAATCCCTCGTCCCAACGTCCATGCACAATGTGCCTTCTAGTTATACAACTAGTGTGTCTGTGTATGTCTGTGTCAGTGTTGACGGTGCATAGAAAGTGACGTTGTTAATTGAAATTGACATATTTAGAAATGTATGCGTCTGTAGCGATTAAAGAATATTTGTGAATGTGTGACAAAATTAAAATGTGTGCGTTCTTCCCCCGCACCAGATTTGGCACAAAAAATATGTATCGAAGCGAGGCGCTATGCCGTCTCTACTGAAGGGTGAATGAGAACTTTGATGCTCTAAGGATGATGCACGTAATCGCATGAAATATTATCTCCCTGTCTATCTTTTGACTAGAGTATGCAGTGCTTTACACATTGTTTTACACCAGTCGAGTGTCTAGGCGTTAGGATTTTAATTAATTTGTCTCTAATTAATTTGAATCTTGTTAAATTTTGAAGACTGATTCAAGACGTAGGTATAGAGTTCCTTCCGGTTCCCGTTTATTGACCGTCGATAAATTAAATAGTCTTCTTTTAACATTGATGTAGAAATTACTCTTTAGACTCTAGGGCATAGAGATTGCATTGTAGTACTCGTTAAATACATGATCATCTGGTTTCATTGGTACACAAATTGCAACGAATACATAGCTAATTAAAAAAGTATTATGTAGTAGTTTATGTGCAGTGATGGGCGAGCGGTAAAAACTGCGGTCTCCGCATGGAGAAACTAAGTTCAAATTCCGGCGCGCACCTCTGCCAAAGTCTGTGAATGCGTATTTACCTATCACTAATGAGCAGTGAAACCCTTTTTGTTCCTGGGATTATCATAAACGAAATCAAATATTGGTATAAAGATTTGTGCCTAAAGAATGATAACATCAAGAAGCTGCTAAAATAGTTTTAATTTTAATGTACAATATACGTATTAAATATTAGAGAGTAGTTAAGTACGAGTCAATTTAGTCTCTACCATTTTATTATTTTACAGTTCTCAAAATAAAATTACGTTTGCAAGCAACATTTCACCGTAAATGGATCTTCTGAATGAAAATGAATATAATTTTCATAATTACAGCCAAGTTTTAGAATGGCGCTTGCCTTATCCGATTTTATTAAAAAGGTGTCGAATTAAAATCAAATTGCAAAAGCAAGATCAAAATGTAACATCAAAAACCAGTATAGACTCAAGACGTGTAACACTGAAACTTCAAGGGCAGTAGGAACCCTTTTACACGGTTTTGAGGTTTATTTGCGTCTTTTATTTAAGAAAGGAAATATTTTGAAAACGTTTCAGAGTATTACCTGTGCTTGGCGTAGATATCACAAGATAAAATTAATGTCAAGATAATTAATCTATTAATTAAATAAAGAACAAGGAGGTTTCTAAAAATGTAACACAAAAAAGGATTTGGGTTTCAGGTTAAAGATGCCATTTTTACAGCCTTTCAATATCATAAGTAAGTATATAGACAATCCTTTATTTTGCGCCACTTTATTTGAAAACGGATTGTGAATTTATTTTATTGAACTTTTTAAATTATACCTACTTGCGAAAAAGTTGAAAACGATTTAAGCGATATTTTAAATTAGAGACAGAATAATGCTAAGCATTAGGTTTATTCGGATTATTTCTTAATATTTCTCGTTCATATTCCTAAATTAGTAACAACTAATTATAGTTTTTAAGAGACTGCTTATTTTAGGCAATGGACTTATTGATAAAGAATATTTTTGTTTTGTGTAATGATACCGCAAGATTAAGCTTAAGCGAACTAAAGAGAGATTTCAAATTATATAATTTAAACGTCCAAAATAACAAATGTTACTGCACTTTCTTACTTGTGCAAAGTTACTAGCTGATATCAATAAAATCAATCTCATACCGATATATTTTTGCATCTTTCAGTAGAAGAATAAAATTTGTTCCTTATTCTTATACTTCTACTACTTCCATCTTCTCTTCATAACATATAAACAATGTCTTATTATATATGTAACGCTGCATATTGATCCTTAAGTCCTTGATTTCCTGGCACTGACGGAGTGTCTACATAGTCTAAACACATAAATCCGTACGGCCCTAACCGGTAATTAATTGTGACGACAATTATTTCCTTCTATTAATATCTTATATATTATATACTTTACTGTACCCTGCCTGCAGTTTCAAGTCAACTGTAATGATCAAGGAGTATGAAGTGAATAAAAAAGGTCTGGATAGGGGAAGCGTAGTTACAGTGGAATGAAATATATGAATGAAATACTTTGCACACCAAAACAGAAAAAAATCGGTTGACTTCTTAGGGCGAGATTTATTAAAATCTCGTGTAAAAGTTTAATACAAAAAATTAAATGAACTCACTATTCCCCGTTAATCGTTTGCCGTTTGTTATAGGACAAGTCCGCAGCTAGACGGAAACGACCAAAGATTTTGCTGGCCGGCCAATAAAAACTAGTTCTTATGAAAGTGAAAAGTTGTTATAATTATAAATACACTACTTAGGCCGCAAGTGTCATATCATATTGGGTTAGGTTTTGAGCTGATCTAGTTAACGGATCATAAGTTGATATCGGTAATTGCTGTGTGTATGTACCTATAAAACGAATATTATTTATCATAGTCCTATCGGTTCCTCGACAAGTCAATCTTACTATAGTCACTTTTATAGCGTTCCTTTTACAACTAAGGGTTTTTACTTTTAAAACTACATATTTCTCTTATTTACCCAACGAAAGTAAATCTAAGTAGGCCTATATAAAATGCCACAACTGCTGTGATGTTGTTATTTCGATTTGCCAAAACTTTTTGCACTTAGTCTTCATTAATTTTTTGATTGTTTCTTTAAATTGGAAGATAAAAATCGGCCAACACACATCAGCTGTGCTCAAAAAGTACTCCTGTTTAGTCATATTCGGAGCTACAAAGCAAAAAATCTTCTCAATATTGTACAAAATAAACTAGTCATAAACTTAACTTTAGATCCACTGCGACTTTCAGTCGTTCATTCACTAATTTATCCACAGACAATCACTTTATTAGCGAATCTGTCCGCGAGATGAAAATAACAGTTTGTATAAAGAAAAATAAAAAACCGGTGCCATTCTGAATTGAGTATCGTTCGAGTGAGGTAGAAAGTGAACCCAGTCGCCGGCGGCCGGCGCCTTCGTCATCGTTTATCTTGAGGAATTCCGGTGTCATTCAATTATTAAGGGAAGGTGGCGTTATTTTACTAAAGCTAGAGTTTGAAATCACACGCTCTGAATCCTTTGGTAGTACGGAATATAAAATTATAAAGTGCAAAAAAAGTAACAGGTTGCTGGAGCCCATGGACATCTCGCACGCGGAGTATGGACACACAACATCAAGGCAAGGCCCGAGTCTTGTCTGAGGTGGTACGCAGCTGCTACTCTGGTGGCTGATCGTCTCTACTCCTTTTACCGCTTTTTCCACGAGGATAAAGTTTTTTCTAAAACAGCATAATTAGACTTTGAGTAAAATCTACATATTCACAAAGTGTATCATCAGTGTTTAAAAATAAGTTATACCTGACAGAAATAACTTTTTTCTTATACCGGTGCTTTAAAAAGAAAAAAAAAAAATACACGACCTAAAAGGTTCACATTGCTTCTAAGCAACTTTCAATAAGTTAAGCTTCAACCAACATGCACAAAACAATTTTCTTTCATAATCCGATGAACACTGTAATTTACGAGAATTCTTCGCGAGTC
This sequence comes from Pyrgus malvae, assembly GCA_911387765.1. Lineage (NCBI taxonomy): Eukaryota > Metazoa > Arthropoda > Insecta > Lepidoptera > Hesperiidae > Pyrgus > Pyrgus malvae. Next base: position 25,035,090 of record OU426953.1, read on the forward strand.
ATGAATGCGTTTCATTGAGATGATTTGTCATTGAACTACAAAAATGAAAGTCGTGGTTTTATTTGACATTCTGACAACTGAATTTGAGACGTGATGACAGGCATGGTGCAGTATATTATGTACATCATCTTAAATATAAAGAGATCGATCGTGACAACAACGCTCCGAAAGCAATGAACCTACAAAACGCGTCCATACTTTTGTAAGAAAAAGCGTTTGACGTGCAAACCTGAAATATGAAGCCATTTTAGCAGCTATAGAATTTAGAATTATTTAGTTCTAGCTATCTATGACGCAGTTTCGTCCGCGAAAGCTATAGGTTTTTTCCCATGGACATAAGATATTTAACCGGGGTAAAAAGTAAAATCTGATCAAAGCACATTTATAATATTAAGTATGGATCAGCATTAATTTTGTCTATTTACATTTTCAGACTTCACTGATATGAGTCGAACGGTCACTGTATAATAAATCAGAAATTAAATGAAAATATTTTGTTCGCCCAAGTACGACTAGTTTATGTAAGTATGGTCTAATGAAGGTTCTACAAACTTCGGATTGGGTTCAAATTTAAAGTTAGATATTCATATGGTTCTTTGTTATTTAAGGCTGAACATAATGGATTTCAACCCACAGATTATATAAAATTCAAAGTTGTAGACATGAGTCAGGTGTCATTATGTCCAAAAACAAAGCGTTCGCAGGCCAAAAGAGAGTAGATGAGAAAAAGAGTAGGCAGTGAAAGTGTACGTCCTTGTAGAAATGAGTCCACGAATTTGGTCATTAAGACTTTGAAAATAGTGATGTCATTTCCGTAACAGTAATTATTATTAGCATACAGCACAATGATTCGCACGATATTAAGAATTTTCTGTTACGGTGATATATTTAAAGCCTTGTAACAATGCAGTCAGACAAAACAGAGCAGTACACTGTTTTTCTTACACAATCTCAGACGGATGCGATGTTTTTATTTATTTGCACTTTCCATAAATAATAGGAGAATGTATTTGTACCATGTAAGTATTTTAAAGCATGTTGACGACCCGAGTGTTGGTAGGATGGACGCAATAGATACCAGACTGCGAAGCAAGGGCCCTGGCTTCGATTCCAAACAAAGCACAGATTCGAATGATGAGTTTTAATTTATGTTCTCAGTTTGGGTGTTTGTGTTCACGTCTTTGTGTGTCCATGGTACCCACGATACAGGGAGTGCAGTGTGGGCTATGATTATGTAGCGTATTTTATAATATTTATATATATCTATATGTATATATAAACCTCGCTTTAAATTAAATTTTAACAAGAAGTATATCAATAATTACGATTTATTAGGGATAGAAGTGCAGGCAAGGTTAGTGATTTCGAGAAATTTTAAAAACATGAATATTATAATTATCCAAAACTGGAAGTCGGAAACATGGAAGAAGAAATAACATCAATAAAGAGCATTATTAACACGCACGCAATAAGAAAGTGGTGAAACCTGCATTCATGTCCTTGACTGTAATGTTGGTCACCACGTATACACGCCACTCTGTTGCATGTAATTAGCTATATACATTGTGTTTATATTAATTACTTATTTGCATAACGAAAAACACTAATTTTCCTTCTACCGACAATTTAAATGTTCAATTCTACACCAGGGGCCAACAATTTATTTTTAAATGAAAAAGGAACTCCTTTTCCTAAATTCAAACAATTTATAAATATTCAAACAGAAAAATATCTACACAAATACAGTTTGCGTTGATGGTAAGAATAAAATAATGATAGTGTTGCTGCTCGTTTTATTGGGACTAATTAAGTGGTGGTTAGCTGTAAATCATATTTTTCCTAATTTTCTGTGTTAGAATTATTATGAAAAAAATACTAAAATAGGATGTTAGATTCATTTTAAATGTAAAATTAATCAAATTTAAAAAACAGAAATCAAGGAATATACAAAGCACAATTATACAAAATACCAGTTGAATGGAGTTCGCATTGCAAGTAACGCACTACAACGAATCTCTACTAATATATAAAGCTGAAGAGTTTGTTTGTTTGTTTGTTTGAACGCGCTAATCTCAGGAACTACTGGTTCGAATTGAAAAATTCTTTTTGTGTTCGAATTGGATTTATCGGGGAAGGCTTTAGGCTATGTAACATGCTATGACTGATACCAAAGTCTACGCAGACAAAGTCGCGGGCGGCCGCTAGTGTAATATAAAGTCTTTATTATTTTCATTTTACACATATATTTTAATTATTACAAAGTATGTAAAGCCAATACAATGTAAATAAAGGTATTATCGATAATTCCACGGACTCTGCTATTAAACACAATCTATTAAACACAATCTATTAAACACAATCAAGGGCATACCCAGGTTCTAGGTCGGGGGGCCAAATTTTTTTCAAGCTGGGTACCGCTGGTAAATTTGCCTTCCGCGTTACATGAAGACATGCAAACAAAACATTAAATATACAAAGGAAACAGCACGGGGTAGCATATCTAGCTTATTCTTTATAGGTTTCTTTTTTCGTTTGGGAGATCTTTCTGACGATCTCGAAGAATCTGATCGGTGATCCAGAGGGGGGAGGGGGTGGGGGGTCAGATGCCCTTGCCCGCCCTTCGATACCTCGTGAACACATTTGCAGACAACTTTTGCTATGACTAATTAATCATATTAGTTGTGGAGTCTTAACGTTACGGGATATTTGTTTGAAAGGAGTTCCACTTGCTCTAGTAACTGAATAAGATTACGGGGTATTACCGTCTACGGGTATTAAAGATTTAAGATACTTTCACTAGACCTAGTTAAGCACAGACTCCAGTCTTTTAGCTTTTACGTATTGTTCTTTGTGTGTGTTATGTTTAATGCATTGAAGTCGTTTCATTATTAAAAAAATAGCGAGAGTTTTGAATAAGATACTGAGCAGTATTAAAAAACTCGTATTTATAACTTGTCTAAGGTGAATTTAAGGGATCTGAATTTTTCCAACATGTGTAAAGTTTATGCGTTAGGGCTTACATTCTGTAAACCAAGACCATGGACTTTCTCCGTTATTGAGGAGCCCTAAAGCTACGGTTGCCATCTCAAAAATTTGTCAACCAGGAGAAGACGCGTTAAAACCCCGGATTTTAGAGCCCAAAACCCGGACATGTCAACAGCGGGGGGACGGTGAATTTAGCGAGTCGGTTCGTCGGTTGATCGCGACATGGGCACAGTCTACAAATGAAGTCCGGTCCGGACGCTCCCCGGACACCCTCTAAACTAGGACAAATCCGGGGAAAACCGGACGGATGGCAACCCTACCTAAAGCTTACTTCCCTTACTCTATATTGTCACTCCAATGCATGTTGATTGATGGTGAAGATGTTTTCAAACATACATATAAGAATTCTTATTGGGAAATTAAAAGCATAAGTAAAATATCAGTTTTTATTAAACAGCCTTATTAATTATTTATTTATCTTAACCTATATAAATCTATACTAATATAGAAAGCTGAAGAGTTTGTTTGTTTGTTTGAATGCGCTAATCTCAGGAACTACTGGTTCTGATTGGAAAAAAAAATTGTGTTGAATAGTCCATTTATTGGGGAAGGCTATAGACTATATTATTATAACATCATGCTATGACTAATACCAAATTCCACGCGGACAAAGTCGCGGGCGGCCGCTTGTTTGTTATATAAGTAATAATATCTTATCGAACCGTATACTTATTTCATAATGTAGTTACCACATCTACGTATATTGTAATGATACAGTTACCTGATAGCAGTCGTCTGAGCGCGTTGATGTCTTTATTATGAATCCTCGCGTAATATCGCATCGTATGAATAATTCAACACGCGAAAGGATTCCTGTCCAAATCGTTATTTAAATATACTTCCGGTGACAGAGATTGTTAAAATTTTCACGGTTTACTTCAAGTTTTGTTTTAAGAATGAAAGTAAAGTTGTTTGAAAGCGCTTTTCTCGGGACTTACTGGTTCGAATAAGGTCTTGGGCACTATGCATACAAAAATTCAAAATTCATAAATGCACAAAGAAAGCAGGATAATAATTTATTTATTTTTAAACATGATTATTATTACCTTTATTATAAATAAAAAATTATTCAATTGACTATAAATCAGTTGCGACGTCGAAACATTTTATCATATAAAATATAGTAGTCCAATAAAAGATTGTTTTGTATTGTTTTGGACAGTACATTCTATTAAATATTACGCTATCTAGTTAATAATAAGTAGTCAAACTTTACCCGAAAGTTTTAGTATGTAGAGAAGCGAAATTATTAATTTTGAGAAGAGAGAGCGTTTTAACAGCTCTATAAAAATATTAAGTGGAGAGTCCACAACCATAGTATAAGTCGTGGCTTTAGTCGTTATCTTGAAGTTGTAATAAAATAATTTCTACTTTAACCAAACTTAGAACAAAGTTAAAATTGTGAATGGCTGCAACCCTTTTTTTTTGCCCACTGCTGGGCACGGGTCTCTCCCCTTTATTATTGGGGAGGCCTGGAGCTTACTCTACCACGCTGATCCAATGCGTGTTGGTGGAGATGCGGGTTAGTGGCCAACCCGCTGTCGGATATTTTCAAACCACCCATAAGGCCTCCGACAAGGTTTAACGACTGTTATCTATCGACAACAACCAGGACCGACGGCTTAACGTGCCATCCGAAGCACGGAAACGCGCATGAAATTTTGTGCCACTATCGGTCACCCATCTCACACCTGACCGCGCCCGTTTTAGCTTAACTGCGTAGATCATTTGCGTTCTACGCTAGCCGCCGAGCCATACGGTTGTTGTATAAATTGTGAATACATTATCATAAATCATAATTTTTGCGAGCTTAGATAAGACAGATAGTATTTTTAATTTAGATCCTAAACTGGGTCAAGTTTTAACTGCTTTGCAATAGCCATTAGAAAGTAGATTGAGCTAACCTGTTTCAGCCTGGATTTGAGTCACTTTGCCGGTCGTATTGATGTTGTATCTCTAGTGGGCACTATTGTATCCGAAAGATACGTATATGGAAACGAATTGCCTAATGACCTTATCTTATAGTTAAGGAATATAGAATAACTACACACTTATAGTCCTACAGTCGTAGGTCGTGGCTATGAGAGTGTAGCGTTCATTTTTATCACGAGTGTGTGATACCAGGGTGTCGTAAAAGGCGACTAAACCCGACAACTGCTCGGTGTTAAGGTACCTTCGTGGGACCTGGCTGGGTGGCGACTACTCTCGGGTCGGAGTCAACCGCTTAATGCCTCTGGCTTGCCTTGGCTTGCCTTGGTGTGCCTCTGGCGTGTTTCGGTTGTGAGCCTGAGATCCAGTTTCCCTGTCCCACCCTTTCCTATCCCTATATCGCTCCGTTGATGTCTCTTCCAAAGCCGGCAATGCTCGGGCGGCTCCCCTAGGATTACCCGTGTCCATAGGCGACAGTGGTCGCTTAACATCACGCGGTCCGTCTGCCTTATTGTTAGGTTTATTTATAAAAAAAAGAGTAGACATGAGAGTTGTACAAATTTTCTCAATAGCCATGTCCTCCAATCTGTTTTCAAAATCCCTCTCCATTTGAAAGAAAACTTAAATATTCCAGTATGGGAACAATAAAAAAAATGGAACGTTGCAGTAGCACATTACCTATATGTCTCACAACCCCCTAAACACTGCCGCAGTGTCCATGGTACTCACGACACAGGATGTATCTACCCTACTGCGGGGCTATGAGTGTAAAACACCTGTCGGCGGCACCCTTCCGCTAGGGAGGGCTAGGACTACAACCCACCAGTCCCTGTAGCTTCGGGATTAAGAATAGAGCTACGGTATCCCCTGCCTGATCGTAAGAGGCGACTAAAAGGGGGCTTCCGGGGATGCGGACGGTGAGAGTGGGAGCTTGACCCGTCCAGCCAGCAGCCCCGGGAGGGACGGCGGTGTATGCGTGGCCGAATGCCGCCGTGAACACCTGAAGGTGCAGGAGAGCACATATGCTCTCCCGAAGATGGGCCCGTTATGGGGAGCCGCTCGTGGAGGACACCGGTGCGTCCCTATGGAGATCCCGGAGTCCTCACAAACGCAGAGGCAGGCCACCGAGGGGGTTTTAGTGCGGTCAAATCCCACATAACCCGGTATCCTCTCCCAAGGTGTCGGGTACCTTTTGAAGGTTTCCCCCCCGATACCAAAAAAAAGGACTAAAACCCACCATTAAACACCGCTGCAAATAATAGTACAAACTTTTGGGAAAAATTACTACATTTGTAACACAGTAAGTTGGATCGATTAGTAAAACAAACGATGTGCAAATGGAGGCAGAATGAATCGTGATCACGCAATAACGAGCCGTCGACAATAAATTGTTATAATACTTACTACAGTTCAGTTTTGGCTATAAATTTAACGTTTTTAAACTAATCTTTTGAATTGTTTCTTTTAATGCTACTGCTCATTTTTTGGTTACTTTTTTAAAATGTTGGTTCAATTGTAACTATTTATTAAATTTAAAGTAAAAATACTCTGTTAATTTTTTTAAAGCTTTGCTTGGTTTAGAACCTGATAAGCTACTAACCGATTTAATAATGCAGTCAAGCGTTAACCTGGATTAGGTGAATTTAATTTTGTTTTGCTTATTTCTGACGACCTGCGTGACGCAATGGTTACCATGCCGGATTGCCAATCGAAGGGTCCCGGGTTCGATTCCCGGCGAAATAAAAATTTGAATGATGACTTTAAATTTCTGTTCTCGGTCTGGGTGTTTGTGTTTCTGTCTTTGTGTGTGTCAACGGTACCCACTATACAGGGTATAGCTACCCTACTGTGGGGCTATGAGTGTGAGGCGTTATTTATTTATTTCTACAAGGCTATACCAAGTCTAGCCAGCGCCAAGTATAATTTTTGCATCAATTTTTTGACAGTTTCAATGAAACTGGACGAAGTAATAACAAAGTCAGTAAGTAAGTCGTCAGTAATCAGTCAGTCTAGTCAGTCCAGTCCAACGTTCAAGTAAAGCGACGTACTGCACTGTTATTCCATTTCACAAACACTCGTACACTATAATTAACCTATATCAAACAAAATGCCATCAACTTTATCCGATATAACTCAAAAATATACCAAGAAAATGAAAATAAAACAAGAGCACAATATGTCTTTTTCGACTTCCCGCCAAAAACCTTCTACACAGTAGTTTATTTTAGCTATTTTTACAACTGTCAAAACTTAACTAAGACCTAATCTACATAATGATGTAAATGTAAATGATTGCTCACGTATTACGGCTGTCCATTACGTTGCTATTGCAGCGTGAAAGTGTCATTGATATGTTAAAACAGCAGAGCAGCAGACGCTTTACTATGAGAAGTACTTTCTCTCAGAGTGAATTCCTGTAGTCGCCGCAACACAGTCATTTTTTAACTAAAAGCGTGTTATTAGTGGACTGTTACTCTTGTTTCTACTTGTGTGGGAAAGTGGCTTTGAAATTAATATGAATAAGTGAATGAGTATTAATATAAGTAAAGGAGAACCGCACATAGCTTGGCGACTAGTGTAGAACGGTACGGTAATTTGATTTATGGTTTTGAGAAATTTCATGCATATTTACGTGCTTTTTAGGGCACGTTAAGCCGTTGGTCTCTGTTGTTATCATTGTTGTTGGTTGTTATCGATATGTAACAGTTGTTAACAGGGGTGAAGCTAGAGTCGAATTTGAGGTAGGGCAGCATTGGTTACAGTTAGGGCGAAAGTAAAAAAAATATCATAATTGATCTGCTCCGAAGCACGGGCTTCTAAATCAATCACCATGTATACGAGTATCACTGATCTCTAGCCTATGAACAAACCATTTAATTATAATAATTTATCTCAGTTTTTATATTATTTATTTATTTTGGTATTTTTAAGGTAGGGAATTGTGATTTTAAGGTAGGACATTGCCCTACAATGCCTCCCCTAGCAACGGCCGTGGTTGTTAGTCTTAAAAGGTCTTATTGGCAGCTATAAAATATCTGTCTGCGGGATGGCCTTCCCAATGCCGCAAAGTTTGCAGCAAAGTATGTATGCATACACATGTATTGTATGCATTCCCCATTTACTGAGTGCTTTATGAGGTCATAACCTCAGATAAGACATGAGTTTATTAAGGTTACTGATTACTTAGTTGCTTCCTGCTATCCGGAGCATATCGTCACGCTACCGCTTGTGTGCCACTACGGTTGCTTAAACGCGATCTTTAAAAACCGTCTTGTTCAACGAATATTGGCTCTTCCATACATATGCCACAGCTAACTTGCTGGCTCTTAGACTTACGTGATCAACCTTAGAGTTGATCATGATTTAGGTCAAGCAAGATCAAAGATCACCATCGTCCCATATCTCCCTTACCGTTAGCCCAATTTTTACCGACTTCCAAAAGAAGGAGGTACTGTATTCGGCTGTATGTATTATTTTTTTTTATATATGTTCACCGATTACTCCGACGTTTGTGGACCGATTTTCAAAATTCTTTTTTTGTTCGTATGCTTATACTCCCGAGGTGGTCCCATTGTCACCAAATCAGGATCTGATGATGGGATCCCAGGGAAATCGAGGGGAACTCTCAAATTTTATAGGCACACACATTGATTTTCTTATAGTTTCTGAAGCATAACAGATATTTGTGCATTGTAATCATAATCTCATGTTGCTGAGCTGATGATGGAAGGTACTGCGACGGTGAGGAGTTGAGAGCAAATTCTTTCAATAAATGGTCTTTTGTTCGAAATCTTACACTCCTGAGGTGGTCCAACTGTCACCAAGTCAAAGTCTGATGATGGGATCCCAGAGAAATCGAAGGGAACATTCAAATTTTATAGTACAACAAATGATTCTTATATTTTTACTAAAGCAAAACAGGCATTTGTGTATAATTATCATCATATCATGTTGCTGAGCTGATGATGGAAGGTACTACGACGGTTAGGAGTTGAGAGCAAATTCTTTCAATAAATGGTTTTTTGTTCGAAATCTTACATTCCTGAGGTAGTCCAACTGTCACCAAGTCAAAGTCTGATGATGGGATCCCAAAGAAATGGAGGGGAACATTCAAATTTTATAGTACAACAAATGATTCTTATATTTTTACTAAAGCAAAACAGGTATTTGTGTATAATTATCATCATATCATGTTGCTGAGCTGATGATGGAAGGTACTACGACGGTTAGGAGTTGAGAGCAAATTCTTTCAATAAATGGTTTTTTGTTCGAAATCTTACATTCCTGAGGTAGTCCAACTGTCACCAAGTCAAAGTCTGATGATGGGATCCCAAAGAAATGGAAAGGAACGTTAAAATTTTATAGTACAACAAATGATTCTTATATTTTTACTAAAGCAAAACAGGCATTTGTGTATAATTATCATCATATCATGTTGCTGAGCTGATGATGGAAGGTACTACGACGGTTAGGAGTTGAGAGCAAATTCTTTCAATAAATGGTTTTTTGTTCGAAATCTTACATTCCTGAGGTACCTAGTCCAACTGTCACCAAGTCAAAGTCTGATGATGGGATCCCAAAGAAATGGAGGGGAACATTCAAATTTTATAGTACAACAAATGATTCTTGTATTTTTACTAAAGCAAAACAGGGCATTTGTGTAAAATTATCATCATATCATGTTGCTGAGCTGATGATGGAAGGTACTACGATGGTTAGGAGTTGAGAGCAAATTCTTTCAATATATATTTTTTTGTTCTAAAACTTAAACTCCTAAGGTGGTCCAACTGTCACTATGTCATAATCTGATGATGTGATACTGGGCAAATCGAGGGAAACACTGAAACTTAATAAGCACAATATTATACATAATAGAATTATTAAAGTTACTAAAAAGAGTGAAATAAATTAAGTTTTTAACCAAAAAAAAATAGAACCGACTTCAAACGGTAAAAAATAAAATTGTTCAGTACCTACTTCTTCTTGCATGGTAATGACTCTTAAAACTATTTTTGGAGTCGGGCCCTTAGTAAAATGTCCTGTCTTAGTAAATATAGTGTGCCTTTCGTTCGGAATGGGCACCGACTCCAATATAGTTTTAATAGTTATTAACATAAGCAAGAAGAAGTAGGTACTGTCCCACTGTCTGTACTGTCGATGCCCATTTAGAACGAATGGTACCTACGACATTTTACTAAGGGCCCGACTCCAAAAATAGTTTTAAGAGTCATTACCATGCAAGAAGAAGTAGGTACTGAACAATTTTATTTTTTACCGTTTGAAGTCGGTTCTATTTTTTTTGTTAAAAACTTAATTATATTTTACTACCGAACTCGGCAGACTTTATCCTGCCTTAAAGTATCAGAAATAAATTAATATTGCGACTATAAATTGAGATGTAAACTATCCTATCTTTCAAGTTGGATCAAACTGCACACGGTGTGCAAATTTTATTAAAATCGATTAAGTAGTTTAGGAGTATATCGCGGACAAACAACGTGACACGTAATTTATATATATTAAGAAGATTAGTGGACCCCACAGATATTGTCCTGCCTTAAAGATGTTGAAAGAGGAGTTGGAGGAGATTTTTTTATCATTTCAAAGTCAAACTTCTGAGCGATAGCGCGAAGAACCAATGTTTTATAGTTACTAACATTTTATATACTCGTAGGAAAATAATAAGTTGTTTTACTATTAATTTCGCAAGTTTTCCATATTTTATCACCGTTTAAACTTTCCCTGGACTTCTTATATTTCAAGACCAAAGTTAGCCACATCGCGGCATCGGTTTAGCCGTTCTTGAGTTTTAGCGAGACTAACAGCAATTTATTTTTATATATAGATATTTAAATGAATAGCAGAAGAGAATGTGGGTGACTTGGTGGTTTTACACACAGACAGCTCATGGACATTTACATGAAACCTCAACCAAGCCAGAGTCATGCATAAGGTCGCAAGCTGCCCTGCTACTCCGGAGGCTGACTCGCCTTATGTGAGTCTTCTCACTGAAATAAAATAGAATAGCTTTATAGCAGAAATAGGTGCAGCGGCGGTAATTCAATGGTTGAACCATGAAAATTTTCATCTACCGAACTTAAATCAGTCATTGCTCTATGATATCTCGTACTTACATCATCTTACTACACTAATTTCTCGTGTCACGTTTACATCTATAAATCGTGCGATTTGAATACAAATAGCCCTTTTAAACTTTTTACACTAACTAATTGGTACAACATGTCTTTAGCCTTTCTTTTACTGCCACTTACTAGTAACTTTCGCTTCGTATGTATATCGGTTTAGTTAATCTTTTTGTAACATTACTAAAGATAAGCGAACAATTCACACAGTATTAGACATTTCTTAAATGTAATTAAAAAGTCGAATTAAAATGCAAGTGGCCATCTATACATTTATGAGACGAGTAGAAGAAAGTATCAGATTCTTATTTTATGCAAATAAATCGTCTTATTTCTTGCACTGTCTATGTTTATTTTTGTAACATATATTTCGTCGTTTGTAGAGTAAAAACTAGTTTTATTTTACTTTTAATTGATGGTAGACTTATCTATACATTAATGTTACAGACGTGAAAGTGTGTTTGTTTCTTAAGACTTCTTTCTCTCCACGAAAGAGATCGTAGGGATTTTTTTGCATGGAGATAGAGCAAGTTAGAGGCAGGTGAGTGACATAGCTAGGCTACTTTTAACCGCAGAAAAACTTCTCATTTTCATGGAAAAATCAATTACAATGTATTTGATCTTCTTCAACGCGGGTGAAACCGCGTGGCGTAGCTAGTAAAAATAAATAAAACCTTTCTCAATAGAACACGTATAAACAATGTTTAGTATTAATTAATTATCCGTAGTCGTATCCGGCTACACTTACATGAGGCGACCACCAGCCTCCGGAGTAGCAGCGCAACTGTATACGACCTCAGACAAGACTTACCTATGCTTGCTTGAGGTTGTATGTAGATGTCCATGGGCTGCAGCGACCACTTAACACCACGTGGCCTGCATGCGTGGCTCGTCTGCTACTCCATTCAAATAAAAATATAAAGTATTCAGGAAATGACTCTGCAATTTTGGCATTAATTATTTTAATATAACTTTATAATTTTGTCTTATAAACATTACACGTATATTAAACATGTTTTTACTTAATATTGTTTATCTGTTTAAAAAATTCTTCGTAATTTTAAGTGGAAGTGCCTTACGTGATCAAGACCAATCACTATTAGAGTGACCGTTACGTCACTGAATACCTTTCTCACCATATTGGTACTTCCTGACCTTAAACATAGACCCGTTTGTGTTTATTTTGTTGACAAATTCAATGGCTTAGAGCTTTTTCTTTCCTTCGCTTTTTCTGGTTACACTTGTCACGTAACAATAATAAAATCTTAAAAACGTTTTGGCCTCCTTGATTCTCCATAAGAATTACACTTGTAATAAAAAGGTTTCTTAAAATGATTTGATGACTGCTGAATAACCTTTTTTTTGTATCCGGGGGGGGGGGACCTTTAAAAGGTACTTGACACCTCACTCCCTAGGTGGCCTGCCTTTGCGCTTGCGGAGCACTCCGGGATCTCCAGTGGAACGCACCGGTGACTTCCACGCGCGGCGCTCAGAGTTGGCCCATCTTCGGGAAAGCAGATATGTTCTCCTGCACCTTCCGATGCTTACGGCGGCATGCGGCCACGCACACACTGCCGTCCTTCCCGGGGCTGCTGGCTGGGCCGATCAAACTCCCACTTATGCCGTCCACAACCCCGGAAGCCCCCTTTTAGTCGCCTCTTATGATCAGGCAGGGGATACCGTAGGTCTATTCTTAATCCCAAAGCTACAGGGACTTGCTGAATAACCTCCCAGGCTGAATGCTCGAGATTAAATTACGAGCACCGTTCCGCTATATATGCTTGATTTGAGCTTAATTATTATGGAATAGGAAAAGAAGAAAAGAAAAGAAAAGAAAAAAAATGATATACTTGTGCATAGTGCGAAAATGTAGTGATTTTTAATCACGATTACATCTCTGAGAGTTGTACAGTGAAAAAAAAATTACACCAATGCGTACTTGGCCAGCATGGTGCGCTGTTATAGTTTACCACGTTATCCAAGCACGGGTAACTATAGTAGGTATTCTTTCAAGGTTATAAATTGAAAAATTTCAGTCAATGTACCGGTGGTTTCATTAATAAAAAATATTAACATTCTGCGTTTTTTCTCCATAAAAACTTTAGCGGTACGAAATTTCCTACCCCTTCGCGTAATTTTTCTTAAAAAATGGTACGAAGTTTTTGCTTCACGTGTTTAATGATAAATACGACAGTTTACCGGCCGCATTGTCTCGCGACGTGTAACATGAGGTGCACGGTTCACCGAGTGTGCATTCAAATCTTAGAGCATCAAAGTTACTGACTCACCCTTCAGTAGAGATGGCATAGCCTCGCTTCGATTCATAATTTTTGTGCCAAATGTGGTGCGGGGGAAGAACGCACACATTTTAATTTTGTCACACATTCACAAATATTCTTTCATCGCTACAGGCGCATACATTTCTAAATATGTCAATTTCAATTAACAACGTCATTTTCTATGCACCGACAACATCAGTGTTGTCAGCACCGACACACACAAACACGCTAGTTGTATAGATATACCTAGTGCCTTCTAGATAGAAGGCACATTGTGCATGGACGTTGGGACGAGGGGTTTGCCCGTAAAGGCCACTCCTCTGACAGGTGTCATACCTTGATGCTCTAAGATTCAAATATATCACGCATCGCGTTTAGTTGTAATTCGCGCATTGTCGTGTTGGATTACGGACAAGGGGTATTACGGCGCTTCGGCAAGGAAATTGGAGCAGAAAATTGAATTAACACGTTGAGTGTAGACCTGGTTTCAGATCTACAATCTCTGGCCCATGTCTCACTTGCAGTGCGGCTAAGAAAGACATAGACTCCTCTTGTGCAAAGGGCATAATTTCAATTTAGTTAAATGTAAGTTAGTGTTTTTAAATTAAAATCCAATTCTAACATAGTTTAAAAAATCCTGTTACGCCACAATGCTGTTTTTAGAATCAGGTTGTAAATGGAAAAACCCATAAAATCTGAGCAGCGTCGAACGTATTAAATTAAAAGAATTGAGGGATCAGTTTCATTTTGAATAACAATTTTATGCTTCACTTTCGAGCACGGGGTGTTCTGTTACAGTAGATATGTATTAGGCAATTAGGTTAAACTTTTGGATAACTCTTGTGAATGTTATTCTTTATCTTATTTCCGACTTCTTTACTTGTACTTTTAGAATGCGAAGCGTACTTGGTAGCGATATCTATACTTTATGTATAAAGTTGAAGAGTTTGCTTGTTTGTTTGTTTGAACGCGCTAATCTCAAAAACTACTGGTTCGAATTGAAAAATTATTTTTGTGCTGAATAGTCCATTTATTGGGGAAGGCTATATAACATCATACTATGAATAAAGAAGATAATAAGATAGAATAAAGATGAAAATAAAAATAGTAACAAATACTAAAGAACACGATATAGTAATAAGAATCTTGCCATGCCACAGGGATGAACAAAACACCTGATGATGTATGCATGTGGTTATTCTGATTCATATTACAGCCTTATTATTGTCTTGACCCTCCACAACAGATGTAGGAAGGCGCAGGTTAGCGCGCAGGTTTTGACGTAGCCATCATGTAACAATGGCGTCTGACAAACTAACAACGCACCGCTTTGTATGGTAATTCCAAATATTTTGGCACAATACAAGGGAAGTGCATCAATGTTAGACATTAATAGCTCGGTTGAATGTATGTTTCGCTATTGTTGCAATTTGATCAACCTTCAAAATACATAATGTAAATATTTCTCTTAAGTAGTCACTGTTAGATCATTTTTTTACCAGGGACCACAATTGTTACTCTTATCTGATCGTCAGATTAGACATCAATACAGACATGTTACAAGAGCTATTGTTTATCAGAAAAGTAATGAACAGTAAATAACTTTTTCTCCAAGCCCTTGTAACGGTTGCAATGGTGATGCCCGCGTCACCTTTTCACAACTATACAACCCAACGGTTAAAATTCCACCAACACCATCTGAACTTGTGGCGGTACTCCACAGTCCGCTTTGTACGTTGCTTTTTTCCACGGACATGTAAACTGTGCGAAAACCTTCTGCTGAGGCTTTTCCAGTAGACTATGACATGGGGTTTTTCAAGAAAGCTAAAAAAGCTTCCTTCAAATCCAGCAATGCTCAGGTGACTCCTTGGAGTTGCTCTTGTCTATAGGCGACGGTGATCGGTTAACATCACGCGGCCCGTCTGCCTTATTGTTCGGTTAATGAATAAAAGAAGTAAAACGATTTTTGACTAAGGTGTAAAGTTTGTTAAATTAGTTTGTTAGTTTAGTAGTAGGAGTTAGTTGGGGTGTGTACAGTTAGCAAAGACAAAGACAAAGACTTTTATTTGCAAAATATGGGTGTTTACAAAAGGTGTTTTTATACATTTGGTTCGCCATATTTACCTTCATAAGGTATGCAAACATTACAATAATTTGAAACCTAACTTTTAAAATTAGATTTTTTTTTGTCAATGTTAGCTAAATGTCTTGGTCACAAGTCTTGGTCGGTTTAAATGTATGGTCTTGGCAACATTTCACATTCCTGCTCCCGAGCTTTGATGTAAAGATTGCCGGTTAGTTTAATAAATTCGCGATGATTCCCTAAAAAATGGTAATGCATTTGCATATACTATCTAAGGCAGGACTACAATCGTATTTGATACTGGATGGAAATCTACTGCCATTTAAGTTAAAATGTGGAGAACGTCGCAAAATTCTCGTATTTTACCGTAAGACCGTCGTTTTTATATCCTGTGATTACTACTGTAAGCTTTTTCTGTTTTGTCATTGCGAACGTGATCAATTATTTAAAGGATAATTGTATTAGCTATTTAATACGTACCTGTTATTTTATTATTACATTATAGGCGAACGCCTATAACAAATGACCCGCATACCTACATACACTCCATAACAAGTCAAGCGTTATATAATTTTTTCATAATGGAAAAATAACGAAATTTATCTGATACCAGATTCATTATTTATTAATCAATTTTATTTATTTACAGTTTTATTTTATTGAGCATACTAATATTATAAATTCGAAAGTAACTCTGTCTGTCTGTCTGTCTGCTATGCTTTTCCGCTTGAACCACTGAACTGATCTTTATGTTTGGCATAAATATAGACAAAAATGTTTTTTTAGTAGATCTAAAAAAAAGTCAGCGACACCATATATCTATTTTTGGTAGGTAAGCAAAAATAAGGCATTTTATGTAAAAATAATTTAAAAATATGAATAATTATTTTCAAACATTATAATTTAGCAAGGCATATCAACCCCTATGAAATATAGTAGCTTTATCGTCAAGAGCATTGTACGAAGATAAACTTTGCCATTTAAAGTTTGTTGTTTAGATGCATAGTTTATGAAATACGGGAATATAAATATAAACGCGACATCGCGCGCCACGCGCCTCAACGTTGAGCGAAAATTGTAGTCCCCACTAATAATATTCGCCCCTCATAGGAAGCTCCCTGGAGTAGGTAGCCAAGCTTATTGCCTTCTTCTCCTTCAGGATGGAAAATCGAGAACAGGCTGCGACGGAAGCGACCCACAGACAGACAGACAGAGTTACTTTCTAATTTATAATATTAGTATGGATATGGATTAACATGCAACATAGTAGGTATACTAGGTATAGCAACAAAAGGCAACATTATAAAACTAGTATAAGTATGTTTATTTGTAGGCCGTCTACAATTATTGTTAGTTGTTATTAGCTTTTATGATAGGTTGGTATTTAGAGCGTGTACTTTACAAACACATATAAAAATACAGAGTTAATCGATACTTGTAACTTCAAAGATATGGAATTATTGCAGCAGTAAATAAACATGAATGGGTGTAAAGAGGCCGTATATGAAATTTTGCCGATTTTGCTGATTTTGATTTTGCTGAATTTTCTGAAGAAATGATTCTGAGAAAATGAAAATATCCAACTAAAAAATCAAAAATAAATAATGTAGTTTAAAAAACTAAAAAAACACGCTTTTTTGACATCGTTTGAGGGTTGGAAAGTGAAGGTTTTTTTAACTCGTGGAAAATATCTAATTCCTTTGGAAAACGTAAAGCTGGAAAACTAGTACATTATAATTAAGCAGCAGTTCACAGTAGTAAGTTTTTAATATTAATGACTAAAAATTTCCAAAATTTATCGATTAATTAATAAAACGCAGATTAGGTTTGGGTTTTTGGAAGATGAACTACCTCCTTACGTTACGTCTACTTCCCAAAGATTTATAGTTACATTGATTTACACTCTGCAAAAGACGTAGAATTAAGCTTTCTTTATATCATGCTTAGATCAAATAAAAAAGTATAGATAGAACGCTGCGAACAACGAAGTGTGGTCGGATTAAACTGCACCTAGTCGTGTACACACATGACATGCAAACACGTACAACGAAACTGCATCTGGCTTTGCCACTTGATATCGCGGCGCTTTGAGTAAATATAAATAAATAGTTGTCAAAAAATAGAAAATTACAAGGAACTATTTTCAAGATAATGAGGTAATTTAAAATATGATCGCAACATGTGTGCGTAGGTACACATTTTTACAAAACCAGCCTCACATTGTTGTTCGCAGAGTTCCGTCTATACTTTTGTATTTGATCTGAGATATAATGACACTAAACAAATTGTTATTTATTTATTGTTCTCATATTGGAGTTACAGTAACAAGTGCGACGGATAACTGTATGCATTGTAACTTGTAACGAATCACTGAGTGACATTGAAAGTCAGTCCACTGAATAATTCATTTTGCTGCCGAGACGTTCAATATTCATAGCAAATGTGTTCCAATCGCCCACAGATCTAACACTCCCTAACGTATATCTTTCATCTGAGCAATCCGTTAAATAAGCTGTAGTAATATTCTTTTTGTAGTACCTACATTTATTACAAGTTTAAGCTTATCTCAGGTTTTGTAACAATGTTCTAATTTACAGAATTTTCATCAATTTAAAATTAAACTTTTTATTATTTCTTCTGACGTGAAAAAAAGAAGTATGTATATGAAAACATAAATAGCTGATTTGATGAATATCACAGTAGCCTTTTTTTGGGTTTCCATTCTTGGCCGGGTTCAATACTGAGTGGGATGTTGAAAATGAACATTAATATACATCACATTGATTAACATTTAAATATAATGTCTTATCGAGCTGCCATATGGTATGGTAGTGTGAGGCAAGAATGCCGGCTTAAAACTTTGGAAACCTCAATAACGACAAAATGTTTTCCTTTTCCTATTCCTGTTAAAAAAACGGGTTGCACTCCGGTAGTGCCGGCAGAAGTGAAAACATTACCGTTGTGCATTTTTGATATTTTGGAATGGTTAGGGAATAATTTCGCACGAATTGCTTTTATTATCAGTATTATTTTTCATCTAGTATTTTCAGTAGGTTTTCATCTAGTATTTATATAAAGTACTCACTCATTTTCTTTCACTATTTCTTCGTCACTTTTTTCATTAATAGATGCACTTTGTTCAATGTCCATATTTTAAATACTTGATATAAACGAATTTTACAAGTATAGACAGTCGAGTCTTCATCTGCTGTCACCCCTATGTCTTAAGAATATTCAATCAGGCCATGTGTCCTAACGCGAGTTTAACATTTTTACCCATCCCAAAAAAGTGCACAATGCCGCTAAAGAAGTTTTCACTTCAAAATATTTTCATTCTGCACTAGATCAATTGCTATAGGTATTTCGCGCATAACAGGTACAAAATTTCAAGGTTCCAACTCCGCTTCTTATAATAACAGTGTTAGTGGCATATCATTCGGAGTGCAACATTTTATTTATTTATTTAAAAACTTTATTGAACCATAACGATTTGTGGTGAAATAGGCGAGCTTAATGCCTAATGGCATTATCTACCAGCTTACCTAAGGGAGTACAGAAAGATTTGAAGGCGGTAAAACATGAGAAAGAAAACATATATGTAATATTAACAGCAAAATTAAAATAAAACATGTTAATTGTCTCCAACTAACGGGT
This sequence comes from Pyrgus malvae, assembly GCA_911387765.1. NCBI lineage: Eukaryota > Metazoa > Arthropoda > Insecta > Lepidoptera > Hesperiidae > Pyrgus > Pyrgus malvae. Next base: position 25,054,223 of record OU426953.1, read on the forward strand.
GCAAGATAATGAAATAACTAGAGAAGATACTCGTTTGTACGAGTACTTAGCGGCATTTAGCGCTAATTCACAACGATAACGTGTGAGACTTGAGACCGACATGAGAAGTCATCAGCTTGACGTGTTACATCTCAGAAGATAATTGTAGTGTTGTTGATGCACTAATAATTATATATTATATTCAATTTTTTTAACATACGTGCATACTTACTTTACACTTTGACTATATGGTCACCACATGACAAAATTGTTGTTTTAATTTTATATCTCCATTATTTGTCAACCTTCTTTTATGTCCCACTGCTGGGCTCTTCTATCACAAATGAGGGAGATTTAGAGAAATTATGAGTTTCTCTCAGGCATGCACGGCGATAGAAAACATTGTAATTCATTAATAAATCACATTTTTTTGCTCACCGTGGAGCAGCGATAAATACGCACTTAATAAATTTATTAGCCAGAGGTGCGCGCCGTAGATTTGAACTTTGTATCTCCGTGTCTGAGACCACGTGTTTTACCGCTGGGCCATAGCTGTTCTGTATATAATAACGTTTCACACTCATAGGCCCCACAGAAGAATAAATATACCCTGTGTCGTAGGTACCATGGACACATAAAAAGACAGGAACACAAATACCCCTGACCGGGAATAGAAATTTAAACTCATCATTCAAATTTCTGCCTCGCCGGGAATCGAACCCGAGACCCTCCGATCTGCAGTCCGGCATGGAAACCAATGCGTCAAACGGGTCGTCATGTTTCGTTTGAAAGTAATCTGTTTTTACTCTTCCTCTACATGCTGTTTAAGTGATACTGTGGTGATTGAGACATATTTAGGGTTTACGAAAATTTCATTTTTTCAGATTTCATTATTTTTTTTAAATACGCATCTAATAAACGAAAGTCAAAGTTACGCACAATTATTGAATTCGAAACTCCGATGTGTGAGTCCGAATTCTATTTAAACACTCATCTATCACTAATTATAATGAGCATTTTGTACAGCAAAACTAACGAGATATACAAATGTTAATACGTCCGAATTCATACTCATGATGACATTAGGTATCGCTGAGTGAAAGGTATTTGCAAGGTTTAAAAACTTCAATAGTTCTACCGGAAATAGAATCACTGACAAACGATGTAATTCTTTTGTGTTAAGGTGGTAAGACATGGCTGCTGACCACATTATACAACCTCCAACGGGTCTTGATTCCCGCTTCAGGTTAAATATGAAGACAAAGACAAAGACTTTCGGCTTTGGGTACCCATATCACAGGGTGTTTGTACACTGAAAAGGAAAAAAAAAGCCGGCGGAAAAAAAGGTTCCAGGTTTTTTTATGGAATTCCTTTATGCCGTTTTATCGTTCGTTATCTATGGCATTCAGAGCTAAATGCCATAATTAAATGTCAAATTATTATGTGCTTATTAATTGTTCCATTAAAATATTTATTTTAAGATCATTCTGTCACTTAAATAAAATAAATAAATAAACGTTTCACACTTATAGCCCCACAGTAGGGTGTATATACCCTGTGTCCTGGGTAACATGGACACATACAAAGACAGAAACACAAACACCCAGACCGAGAACATAAATTTAAACTCATCATTCAAATTTCTGTTTCGCCGGGAATCGAACCCGGGACCCTTCGATTGACAGTCCGGCATGGTAACCATTGCGCCTCACGGGTCGTCAATGTTCTTACTACATTATTCTTATTCTAAGTTTCTTACCCTTACATAATAAATTACGAACGTTTGTATAACATTTTAGAGCTTATGTCTTGCTAATATGTAATTCAGCCATCACATAATCAAACAATTCTTGATTATGTGAGCACTGTATCAATATAAAGGGTTTAAACTTGGTACCTAAATTCAAATTCAAATTCAAATCATGTTCCACAATAAAAATGATTTGAATTTGTATTTGAATAATATGGAAATAAATCTAAAGTTTGTTTTCGTACATAACTTCGATACATGTATCGAAGTTAAAGTACGTATACATTACACGACACTATAGGATTTAAATTTACTTTACTTAGTTCTTTTTAAATTCGAACTAAATTGGTAAATTTAATTTAAATTTCAATAACTAGTAGGTACACATTGTTTGCCATCAACTCAGAAAAAACGGAAGTAAAGATAAAAAAGCATTACTAGACTATTACAGCCTAAGTTCTCAAAGTTCTTTGTTTATTTAAAAGCTATTTATTAAAATTGCAGATTACATCCAAGGTGGCGGAAACTCATCATCTTCTATATTAATTTTATTGTATTTTGTCTGCTGGTTTGCGAACGATTTCGGCCAAGGATTGTGGTGTTATTAGGGTTGGCGGGAAGTATTTAATAGTAGATCGGAATAAAGAAAGGAAATAGTTAAGTTATATATTATCGATAACAATGCACATAGTTTAGTTAAGCATTCGCCTAGATAATTATGGAGGAAGTGTTGCTAATATGGTTCTTTACCTTCAAAGAATAAAATGTGAGCCCGGGGCGCCTAGAAGTGTGAACAGCACTAAACAAATTATCAAAGGAAAAATATGGATCAATCAAAATAAAATTATCCTAAGTTTTTAAGAATATTAATTGTTTACCTTCTAATTTTTAACATTCTAATTTTAATTATATTTTAACATTCTAATTTTATCTTAAACTTTTAAATTCTCGAAAAATTCTTTTAGACCTTACATTGACTTACCTTCTTAGATGAATGGTTGTGACAGTTTTGTTAAAATGTAATGACGTCAGTGATGACGTTGCAACTCCGATTACAAATTGTGGTCATGTTGTGAAACAGTTGAATGAGCTTTTAAAGCATTGTGACCATCTAATGGAATGCAACCATAGGCTCATATATGTAGCCTTCATGTTTTTACTATTATATAACATGGTTACTTTTACAATAACTGTCGCCGATTATCTCTCTCATGGTTTACTGGTAGGAATTTCAGGCTCCATACAGTCTTCCAGTTCCAGAATCAGCAAATGCTTATGAATAAGCTAATAAGCCCCAACTTGATAGGTTTACTTAAAGTAAATACAGCGTTTATTGCCTTCGAGCTTTAAACTGTATTGTCTGAGATATTCAATCGTTTAAGCAAAGTAAGCCCAGTACACGTGTAAGATCCTTAAATTACCTACATCCTTATGTATAAAAGGAGTTGATAAAATTGAAACACCTAAATCGATCTTTATAAATTACAGCTTAGTCCGATCTCGCCAGTTTTCAAGCAACAAAATCACCTCATAATAATTATATATTTTTCTGTTTAGTTAGGTACTAAATTTCAAGAAACTCACGTCTATTACAACACCGCTTTTTATTATGGGGTAAAGTATTTATAAACAGCCCTACTTTAAACTTTTAAAGATGTCAGCAGCAAAATAAAGGTGTAAATATTTCGACTTGCAATACTAAATTAAGTGTGATTTGTGCAAAATTCGCGTGAATGCCTCAGGCGTGTGCGTATAAAATTGCGCTTATTAGCTTTGTCACACACTATCGTCACGAAAATCGTAATTACTTAATTATGCTTCGTGACGACTGTAGTACGAGAACACGGCAGCAGAGGATGGGTTGTATTTATTGAAGTGAAAACTTCTATAGCGGCGTTGTGCACTTTTTTTTAGGATGGGTAAAAAATGTTAAACTCGCGTCAGGACACGTGGCCTGATCGAATATTCGTAAGACAGAGGGGTGACAGCTTATGACGGCTCGCCTGTCTATACATGTAAAATTCGTTTATATAAAGTATTTAAAATATGGACATTGAGCATAGTGCATCAATTAATGAAAAAAGTGACGAAGAAATAGTGAAAGAAAATGAGTGAGTTTTATAAAAATACTAGATGAAAAATAATACTGATAATAAAAGCAATTCGTGCGAAATTATTCCCTAACCATTCCAAAATATCAAAAATGCACAACGTTAATGTTCAAGTTTTCACTTCTGCCGGCACTAACGGAGTGCAACTCGTTTTTCATGATTGCATTGAAGAACATTGTATGTTCAATACTGAGTTTACTGACAAATCAAACGAAAATGAATTTAATCATGTTTAAGATTAGCTGTGTGGTTTCAGTGGCGTTAGAAAACGTTATTAGCATGAAGTGAATACATATACTCTGGAGATTTCTTGTGTCCAATACCCATAATTTTATTATTTATTATGTTTTCGTACGCAGATTTTTTAAATTTGTAATCAGGAGCCTAAATACCCATTTTCATAAGGCTAAGGCCAGAAATGAGAAAATTTCCATACAAACTTTATCTTTTATATATTTTTTTATGGTTAAAATACATTAAACTAAAATGCGGGTAAAACTGCGAGGCACACCTAGTAGTTATGTAAATATATAGATTATTTATTTAACAACTGTCACCTATACAATACAAGAATGGAGTTTAATCATTACTTCGTGATGTCGGGTGCGATTTACATAATGATTATACTGTTTGTTTATCACACCAAAGTAATAGGCGTATGTAGTTATAGCCGAATGGTAAAGATAGATCTTCGACGTGGAGGTCCCGAATTAGAAACCACAGCGTGCGTCTCTGACTAAAAAATTGTTATCGCTGCTCTACAGTGAGGGAAAAACGTTGGTTTATTTTCATTACGAAGTGTTCGTACGTTCACTATTACATAGTGTCTCACACGATCAGCTGTCACGTGTGACCATTATCAACCCTTAGCCATTCTGTTATCTCAAATATATTATTATGTACTTTTTTTAAAAGAGTGCTGGGAGTTTTTTTCCGCCGCCTTTTTCTCTCAGCTCAACATCTAGCCCAAACGGGCACCTAAAGGCGATGACTGGAAAAAATTACATTCATTAAGCGAATATTTTGTATTCCTAATTTTTTTTTCAACCTTTTTATGTCCCACTGCTGGGCACAGGTCTCCTCTCACAAGTGAGAGGGATTTAGGCCATAGTCCACCACGCTGGCCAAGTGCGAATTGGTGGACGCCAATTCCTAATATGAAATAAATATTTTTTCTTTGTTTCTTTCTTTCTTACAATATTTTCTACCACCGTGTCTGCCTCAGTGTGACACTAAAATAAAAAAAGCATTTAAAATCTTTACAAATAGGGTTTTTGTATATATTTTGTTCAATGCATTGTGTTACCGTTGTTTGCAAAAAGAAATCGAAGCAAATACTGACCTGGTATAACTTAAACAATTGTTTCTATTTCTTAATATATCTTTTAAATACTACAAAACAGTACATAATTTAATTAATACCAAAATACATTGTGTGTTATTTCACAAAAATTGATTTACCGAACGAAACTTTCCTCTCCTATTTATGTGTTAATTATCACGGTACCTAGATATGACGAAATATTTATTATGACGGAAAGTGAGTCGTCTACTGTACCGCGCCCATTCAGATCGAGTTACCGAAGTTCCCTTCAATTTACGCTATCCAGTACAGTTATCATCACCAATTCCTATTCTTTGACGCGTCAAGATTTCGCTAGAAAATCAACATTGAAGGATATTGGAAGAACAGAGTACGCGCGTATCTACCACCTCGACGCGAAAATACGTGAATCAGGTATTACCCCACACTCTTTTAATTACGTAATTATGGATACAATCCGTAATCAGCGTTGGACTTTCCTTGCTTTCTATTATGGGAACTTTTAATTTAATTACTATTTGTTACTTTGTTGAGTAATTCTACTGAATGGCGCATTACGCTTTTAACGGTTCTACCGATCTGCATGAAGCAAATCCGTGAATAATGCTTCAGGTCTCCAAAATTTTGGAGCTTCATGCTCACAAATGGAAAATAAATTGCATACGATGTAAAGTAAATTATAAACATTTTTTGTTGAATAGTTTTGGACATAGATATAGGCGAAATCTGTGGTTTTGGATGGTATGTTCCGTATACGTATAACGTATCTTATTACTAGATTTTTTTTATTTAAGACAGAAGTACAATAAAAAGGCTTTGAGGACATTTAATTTTGTTTATAGCTGGCTGCAACCCTTTTTGCGTCTTAATCCACCACGCTGCTCCAATGCGGGTTGGTGGAAATGCTAGTGGCCAACCCGCTGTCGAATGTTTTCAAACAGCCCATAAGGCTTCAGACAAGGTTTAACGACTGTTATCTATCGACAACAACCGGGACAGACGGCTTAACGTGCCCTTCGAAGAACGGAAACGCGCATGAATTTTTTTGCCACAAGCGGTCACCCATCTCACACCCAACCGCGCCCTTTGCGTTCTATGCTAATCGCCGGTCCATGCGCGCTTCGTTTGTTTATAACCAACTGAAAGTAATTACCTTTCACTATTAATGTTTTTTGTTATTCAGCATTAAGCATTTAATATTTCAATCAAAAGTAATCTCAAGATAGTTTTCAAAAATATCCTCTTAAAAACAGTTTTAAAATTAAAAACATAATTATTTTTAAAATTTGCATAGAAGTATTTTACTAAAAAAAGTTGCAGCAAAACACGTAAGAGACCTTTTATAAAGATGTTTTCCCTGCCATTAACTCACTTGATTCAAAACTTCAAAACAAGCCATTTCACAAGTAGCTTACTTTCGGTTTTTACTATTAAGCAAACAAGCTATGAATGACTGTTTTAGTTATGATAGTAAAAACCGCATCAGTTGACAAGTTCATAATTAGTCACACACAACACAATGAGCGCAAAACAAATACGGCACGTGTTAAGCTTTGGTATTTAAAAAGACCTCTGAAGCCATTTGTAATACTAAACAAAGAAAGGTGTTTGAAGACATGTTGAAAATCTGCTTAGGTTGATGGATGATGAAGAAATGGCTAGCTCTTTACTAATGGTTACTTAGGCAGTTCATAAACGGCTAAGCTTAGAATAATTATGTTATTCTGAGCGGCTAATGGCTAAGTAATTTTTACCCGTGACGACCCGCGTGGCGCAATGGTTACCATGCCGGGCTGCCAATCGAGGGGTCCCGGGTTCGATTCCCGGCGAAACAGAAATTTGAATGATGAGTTTAAATTTCTGTACTCGGTCTGGGTGTTTGTGTTTCTGTCTTTGTTTGTGTGCATGGTACCCACAACACAGGGTATTGATTACCTTACTGTGGGGCTATGAGTGTGTAACGTTTATTTATTTATTTATTATGAGTGTGTAACCAGTCACATACTTAGCCAGTCCAAACCTGTAGATGAGCCAGCGCAATCAAAAGATACATATGCCGCAAATTTCGACACTCGCAAGGGAATCAAAACTTACAGGGTACTTCCCGTGAACTCAGAATCTTGAAATTTAGCACGAAGCAACGTCTTACAGCACAGATAAAGAAAAAATTGCGGAGACAGTAAATTTTTAGTTACATTATATATTTCAAAAAATATTTTACCGAACCCTCGGTCCGGGAGTCCGACTCGCACTTGGCTGGTTTTTTATTAATAGATAAATTTAGTTTCCTAGTCACAGTGTCGATGTGTCGTTCAAATAGTCCTTTCCTTGTCGGCGTATAAGAGTTTTTTTGTTATTTTTTCTACTATCAAGCATTGTAAAGTCCCATGTGGTAGGCATAGGTTCCTACCGGAGATGAAAGGGATTTACGTCATAGTCCGCCACGCTGGCCAAGTGGGGATAGGTGGATACCTTCGAGAAATTATTAGTTACTGTCAGGCATGCACAGTGATGGACAACTTCGTGATTCAATAAAAACCACAAAATTATTTGTTAAGGCGTATTCATCACTTCTCCTCAGAGTTTCGCGCCAGGATGTTCCATCTCGATATCTACGTACGACTATAAATGTTTGCCATTTACATATGAAAAGACATTTCTATTATTTTTAACGTAAACTAGTATATTGTGTGGCAAGGGGTGAAACAAGACGATTTCTGACGAAGGCGAAAGTTGAGTTGAGTCATCGCCCTGGTCTGAAATCGTGTTGCATTCCGAGCCACACACTGTATTTTTCATAACACATGTAATAAAACAACGAGTTTTGATTTCTGTAGCCAGTTGAAGTAAGACTATTTCAGACAAATAACGCAGTAATATCTCATACTATTTTAATCATAGAATAATTCAGAAATCAGATAATAAAAGAACATTAATATCTTTGACAACGATTTGACGACAGCTCTCAGACGATTATGATTTTTCATATCACATTCATAAAAACGCGAGTTTTGATCCCTTTTTGTTTATAACAAATGAATGTGCCGGGTAGAAACAGCGTTATTTCTCCCCTAGGGCAGAAACAACGTTGTTTCTGACTGACAAATTCGCATTTGTTTGAAATTGTCTTATTTCAACTGGCAAAACAGAAATCAAAACTCGTCGTTTCATTACATGTGATATGAAAAAATATATAATTTATTTAGTTAAAAGACAATCAATTAAAAATAACTGTAACTACAAGTAACAGGTAATACAACTGTCGCAGAGCACAGGTATTTGCCATCCAGTTAATAATACATCATATACAAGAACATAGTATATCATGTTTTTAGCTTCGTCATAATTACATCTCGCAAGGAAAACGGAGAAAGTAACTTTTTACTGAGCGCAGTCCAAGGCGATCAAAGGTGTTCAATGACACTCGAATGTACTTTTCAAAATTGTCAAAAATACACGGAACTCAAAAATAAACGATGTTGGTTTTCAGGTTGGTTTTAATTTACGGTTATCAAGCATTTATCAGTAGATAAATGAACGACCTATACAACTAAGCCAAACAGGCTCGGTCGGATGTAAGATGGGTGAACGCTAGTAGAAAAAAAACCGGTGCGTTTCCGTGCTTTGGAGGGTATGTTAAGCCGTCGGTCCCGGTTGTTGTCGATAGATAACAGTCGTTTAACCTTGTCGAAGGCCCTATGGGCGGTTTGAAAACATCCGACGGCGGGTTGACCACTTATCCGCATCTCCACCAACCCGCATTGGAGTAGCGTGGTGGAGTAAGCACCAGGCCTTCCCAATAATAGGAAGAGACCCGTGCCCAGCAGTGGGACGCAAAAAGGGTTGCAAGGCTCCGACAAGGTTAAACGACTGTTATCTATCGACATCAACCGGGACCGACGGCTTATCGTGCCCTCCGAGGCTCGGAAACGCGCATGAAATTTTTTGCCACAAGCGGTCACCCATCTCACACCCGAGCTCGCTCGTTTTTGGCTTAGTTGTAGAGATCGTTTGCGTTCTACGCTAACCGCTGGGCCATGCGCGCTTAAATATTTTTTCTGCTTTTTTACTATACCTACTATTATACTACACTGCCTATTATTTAACCGGAGTATAAGTAATCAAAGGGCCAAACAAGGAAGAAGGTTCAAACTTAAATGGTTATTGCGAACCTTACGAAACGTACAATTATCCAGACTATTAGCCGCCATAATGTTGAGCTGCAATCCAAACACCATCCATCCGTACCGACATAGTTATGGATCGGTAATTGGCAAAGAGTGAGCATAGCCCGGCGACTAGTGTCGAGCGTAAGCAACCCCTTAATTATCTAATAATTGTATTTAACAGTTTATTCTTCAGTTTTAATATTTTTCGGTATTCATTTTTTAATACAGAAGAAGCTTCTATTCACTTTTGTCAAACTTTGGTTGAAATTAGTAACTTTAACAATTATTAAGTTGCATGAGTTATCGGCTCTCCAAGAGGCTATTAAGCTATGCATGCCTGTTCATAAAGTGATTAATTAATTCGTGACAATAGCGTTCTTTTCTAATACTAAGGGCCTCTTTCACCACCTTCAAGTAAAGTGACAAGTACGCTTATTGTCACCCGTAACTTCAATTTCAGTTTCACGATGTTCGAGTCGCACTAATCATAATATATTATGATAAACTGACCCGTACTCATCTCTTTTACTTGCCAATTAATTTTATTTAACTTCGAACGTAACTAATCAACACTTTACTTGGAGATGGTGAACGAGGTCCTAACCCATTTTAAATTTATGGAAACCGGGTGAACAGGGTTCAAATAGAACTTTTCTGATGTAAAGGGTTCGTTTTTGTTTTTAGGTGACGATGACGTTTGTACCATCCCAATAAATATGTATTGCAATTCGAAATCCATGAGTCCGTAGTGACATAGTTAGACTAGTGATTGGCAATCTGTACTATCGTTGCCATCGCTCCACAATATACCGATTAACTGCGAATGTAGATCTATGCCAACGCGTTTAAATACAACTTGTGTAATTGTGTAAGAAATTTGCCAAACAACTTTAATATTTACGGGCCATTTTTTGTACCTTTATACTGCATATTTACATATTTAATTTAATTATCAAATTATTTATTGATTCAAACGCAAAAGCCAATGTTTATTCATAGGAGTAATACCAAAAAGGATTCCGGGGAAAGTTGTGTTCCTCCCTCGCATACATTCGAGATTTTTCAAACAATTCTTGCGGCTGCCAAAAATCCAAAACGGATTTCGGGGACTGTTCGAAAAGTTGTGTTCCTCCCTCGCATACATTCGAGATTTTTCAAACAATTCTTGCGGTTGCCAAAAATCCAAAACGGATTTCGGGGACTGTTCGAAAAGTTGTGTTCCTCCCTCGCATACATTCGAGATTTTTCAAACATTGAAATGAAATGAAACAGTTTATTAACATCCTGGGTAATATACACTTGATGTTTGTCATTGTTGTACGGCCATCGGCTGACCGTCATCCGCATTGAGTGCGCTAAGGCTTATATGGGCTAGGAGAAAAAAGCGGGCGGAAAATTGACATTCCATGCTGTTGCTAAAAATGCATATGTACATTTACAAAATTAGTAAAACATTTTTCTGTGTGTCAACATCATACTACTCCTACAAAGATTGATAATGGTCCTGGTTGTCCGCCATGACTGATAATAATAACGGCTAATCATTGATAGCGTATGTTGGCATCCAACGTTGTTCTATCCGTAATCAAATATACTCTGAATTATTCTATTTGCACGACTTAATCAGCCAGTTATCTTCAGTCTTAAATGACGAACTTGGTAATTACAACTAATATATTTATGATGCTTACAATTTTTAATTTCGTAAAACATGAGAAAAAGAAGAATAATCAAATAAACTCTCAATTATTTTTCTATTTATTCTACGTTCTTCAGCCAGTAATCGTCAATCTTAAATCAACGTTGATATACGTTAGCCACCGGACACGCACTCATAATATGTAGGGCTGCCAACAATACTGCTAAAAACTGTATTATACTGTTTTTTTTTTCAAAGCATATATTATAGTCTACTGTTGAACATAAGTATTGTATACACAACACTGTTTTCAGCATTAAAATACCTAACACCAAATTTCAGACGCTCAATCATAACATAAAAGTGCCTGTGAAGCATTTAAAAATCTAAACAATTTCTAGGGATTAAAGCACTAAAATGTGTACTTTAAACAGAAATATAATTAACCTGTTATTTTTTCGTAAATACAGTTTATTTTCATTCTCAAACCTTAATTTGTACTTTTTCGCTATTGAACCACGGTCATCTCAAAAACATTAAATGATTTTTACTCAAAAATAATATTTTCATAGAAAAGAACCAAAAAACAACGAAAAACTTTTGCAAAGATTTCGGTGGCCTTTTTTCTCTTAGCTCAACACATTTAGGTCAAAGGTATTAAGCGAATATTTTGTTTTACTAATATGAAAAACAACTTCTTTTTATTTTTTGTAAAAACGTTGGCAACCCTACACACGCGACACCACGGTATGCGCTGCAACGCTTTCCCCGGCCACTGGCCAGCCCCGATGCCATGTGGAGCGGTGACGTGTGACGTAACATTCCGATTGTTTTGTCTTTGAGCAACGCTGCCCCACTGTACGCCAACTAGAGCAATGAACATATTAAAACTTGTAGTATGCAGAACTAGTTATAAACCACGTTATCAATCGTGTTCTAAATGTTTACTATTGTCAAATAAATATAATCGTTCTTAAATGTTAATGCCTTATTTTAAAAATCTTATTAGGTTAGCTTAGGTTTGTTTTCCAAAAATACGGTCACACGGAGTCATATCCCTTCTGTAAAATTAACTAATACCAGTTTCTCGTAAATTGGTATAGGTAATATAAAAAGATCTCCCTACTTACATACTTCTCATTTCTATTTAACCCCTTTAGAATCCTAAGGGCCGATTTTTCGATTCCCAGATAAAGTTATCAGTCAGTTAATATTATCGTTAACCTTTTCATATATCATATGAGTAACGTTGACAGGGCTAACATTTATCGAGGAATAGTTTTATCCGGAGAATGATAAATCGGCCCTTATATATTGAAATTAGCATTTTTGCGGGTCTTAGTTATCTTATCAGAACAGGTAATTTTATATTTAAGCTAATATTTGTAACCCAATAAGTACCTAATAATGAATTCAGGACTAAACAATTTAGGTTGCATTGTCTGCAATGTCTTAACAATCAGTATTTAATAGAATGTTAATACCTAGGAAAATTTATAGAATGACAGAGTTTATAGATTTTTGTAAAATAATACTAAGTAATTAAGTAAATCTGTAAAACATACCTTTAAATTTAATACACGAGATAATAGGATTCACCTTATATCTTTCACTTTTACAGTCACTTATAATTTTTCACTTTGATCATTAAAACGTGAAACTTAGCTGTTTTAGAATGCACTATAAAAGATATAAATAAACAAAAATAAAATCTAAAATGGTAAAAAAGCGGTGTCGTCTTTAAGTGGAATCAAAAGTCGTTTATGATACTTTTATCAATGGACTTTTGGCTGCAACCCTTTTTACGTCCCACTGCTGGGCACGGGTATTTCCCCATTCTTGGGGAGGCCTGGAGCTTATTCCACCTCGCTGCTCCAGTGCGGGTTGGTAGAGACTTTTAACAATGGTCTTTACTTACTGTGACTATATACTATAGTAAAATATGTGAGGAGGTAATTTTTTTTTTCAACATTTGCTATAAGATTCCCATTAAAAGATACGGACATCCATTACTATAAACCTAAAGTAAAAATCCATACATCGTGTTTTTTCAATCTTTTTAAATATCCCACAGCTGGGCACCGGTCTCCTTGCATAGTTTAACTATGTTTATAATACCGGTCTATTAAGTATACGATTATTTAATTCACGCGTGAACGCGACAGATGCCATATAATGTTATACATCGGGCAAAAGAAAGTAAGCTCGTTTTGATAGTGAAAGTGGTCCGTATTGATGAGACGCGTGGCTGTGGACTGACTGATTTATTTATATTTACTTTAATATTATAACGCAAGGTCATTGGCCTCTGGAAAGTTTCTTTTGATGCCCACATTTTTCCCACAGATTAAATTATTTTTCGTAGATCCAACAATGAAAAATATTATTTATTTATTTTATTATTAGAATATTCCTAAGCCTAACCTTTGCTTGTCAACTTTAGGACAGGTTGGAGTGTCGATATACATATGTAAATAACCGCTATAAATTAACAATTCCACTCTTCATTGTTTCAGCCGAAGGATGCGAGCCGTGTGGTGGAGCGCAGCGACGCTGACACTGCTGTTCGTGGTCACCAGCGCCTTCCGAACCCCCCAGGTACCATATATTAAATATGAAATTTTGAAAAATTGCCGTAATATTGATTGATTGCATATGTTAGGTAGTGCCAAAAAAAATATTTTGATCAATGAAAGACGATAGATATGATTGTATTTCTTTTTGGTGGAGAATTTTACAGAAACTTTTTTCAATGTGTCAACAAGTGTTGTATTGTTAGCATCTTTTCTTTGGTAATGACTCAACTTTATATTTTAACTTATAGGCAGCAACAAACTGGTACCCTATAGCGGAAGAGGTTCCATTCCCATCCCAATAATATACGAAAGACCCTCTAGGAACTTGGCAAGAATTTGTCTCCTACTGGGGAAGTTACACACTTTGCACCCATTTCTGCCTTGAAGCAATTAATCGTGTTGTAAGGGTCGATTTACAGATCCAATAGCTGGATCTAGTGTCACTGGATCAATGTAAACACATTCCAACCCAGTACAGCGTCTAGTATCCAGAGCTGGATCCGAATAGAATCGTTCCTATTTTTCAATCCAGTAACCTCAACCCGCACGCCGCGCACCCTGCGTCAGTGTCATTGGAACCGTGTAAACGCAACTGGCCAGCCTCCGCCGCGAACTCGTATAGTGACCACACTTCTGTTTGTCTGGTATACAATAAAAGTTTAGCAAAAAAATTTCGCATGAAGCAGTATTATGTACAATGATTTTTAACAGTATTTTAATTGCCTGTTAGTGGTAAGAGTGTCTACTGGATTGAATAGATACTGATATAGTGGCAATGCTGATCCAGCGCTGGATGCAGTCTAAACGTGCGGTTATCGGTCAGATTTCAAACGATAAGTAAACATGAGTCGACCATCTTCCCCAGGATAGCAGCGCAATACATACATGACTTTAGGCAAGACACAGGCTTGCTGAAAGTTAATATATATACATATATTTCATATAGCCCCATATTTTAAAACAGGGCTAAAGTTTTTCTCCGTCTGCTCTTTTCTTCAGCTCAGCATTGCATAAGCGCACCCAGAGCAGACAGAACAAAAAAATAATGTTCACTAAGAGTTTGTAAAGGAACCGTACAGTGAATAAAGAATATTTCATTTCATTATATGTAGATATCCAAATAATAAAAAATAAATAAAATAAAAATAAATAAATATCCATTGTCTATTGTATTCACGAGCCCTGCCTACTCGTCTGTTAGTCAATTTAAATTAAACAAAAAAATATTGTTTATATATGTGCAAGTTTTTAACTACAAGTTCAGGGTGTATTAAGATAAAGATTTAAAAACGAAATCGTTTACTTTTTATTCGATACACAAATTAGTGTTCTATGTAGGTAAATAATAATTATATGTATTGCGTATTGCGTATATAAGTTTTATTAGGGCAGTGAAGTCTGACTTCCTTATGCAGCTAACCGCAATTGGTGAACTACAACAGTGCACCTGAATACACCATAACACGTGATTTATAGCTCATAAATACTAAATTTAATATCAAATCTATTATAAATACCGCTAGGAATAAAATTGGCTCACGCATAACATACATTTTACCTTCTCTTCCCAATACTAAAACTCTTCTCCATTTTTACTATTTAATATTTTTTGTAACGTATTACCTACTTATATGTCTTCGTCTTTATGTTCGGTGTATATTAAAATAATAATTTATTATTAGTTATAACATTTGCGTAAAACTAATTCTTTTAGAAGCGGTACCCGGATGCTCGAGCGTTGCGACCGAGAGTCTCATTGGCTTAGTGTTACTTAATAACGCCATCTACTGAAGTAACTCAAAATAAAATAATATTATTACATGTACTCGCTAACAGATGTCAGGAAAAGTCATATTTTTCAGTTTGTGTTTACAATAAAAAAATCTGTTTGTGTTTCAAATAATAAAAAAAAATGATTATCTTTGTAAACACGAATAAAACGACATTTTCTAACAATGAAATCTAGCTATCTATTGCCCCCGAAAACCCCCGCATACTAAATTTCATGAAAATCGTTGGAGCCGTTTCCGATATTTAGATTATATATATGTGTACATATATATGTATGTATATAATCGGCGACTGATAATTATTACTTTATTACACTATAAACACACCCGTAGACCACTACTTACAGATTAACAAACACTTCTAGCCATTGCTTCCGCTTACTCAAAATAAAATATGATCTTGATCAACATTTTCACTTTACTGTCAAGGCTATGAAGTAGTTGGTGTACTTTGTCACAAGCTACGGAAAACTTGTTTACTAATAATAACCTGACTTTTTATTAATTACTCTTTTAATATAATAATAATACCTTAATTGGATATGTCTTGTTTCAAAATTTTGGGCAATTATTGTCAAAAAATCAATGCGATCTACCTCATTTTTACATTTTGGCTCGTGCCCGTTATCTTTACAACTATACTAACTGTTCCATATAAAGTAATACTCTTCTCGAAGGTTTGAGTACCGATCGATATTCAAAAAGGACATTGCCATTGGTTTTCTGTAGGTAAATTCATTAAATCCCGCTAGATGGCGCGTTAACCAAACATTACGAACACATCTCAAAATTGAGTAAGTAAAAATATCAAACCTTAAAATTGGGCGCATGGTTTGATGACCGTTTTATTTTTATAGTTAAAAAGTGATTTCAGCTAATCACAGGAGATACAGTGATAACATTGGTGAACTAAGTATAAAGTGTTAGCAGCTACACAGTCACGAATTTCAGTGTCGGTCGTTATTGATTGGTTTCCCTTGGACTGAAAAAAAATGATGATATCAATTTTCAAACTCCATTCTAATTTATCGATTCGAGCAAGTACTTACTAAACTTTAATTTAGTTAAACAAATATGTCACATATTACGAATACTGCATAACATATTGAGATGTAAAAGTTGTCTACATTCAATTGCAACTTGCGCAACATTTTGAGAATGCAATTCTGTTGCAATTTATTAAAAGCAAACATACGTTAAATGGTTTTAAGTTATGTTTTATGAGCTATTCGCAAAGTGACAAGAGTTGAACAAAATTAACATAGTGTTTATTTGTTTTATTGTTAAATATTTCGAAGATAGTCTGAAAATTCTACTTTACTTACAGCTCTATCTCTATAGCGTAGAAAACTTCATAACGAAACCTAAATGCTTATAACCCAAATTCTACTCGAAGGCATTAATGTCAGTTTATATAAACTACTAGCAGTGCCCTGCGGTTTCACCCGCGTTAGAGAGGATCATTAGCATAAAGTAAAACCCTTCTGAAGTGCCGCTGGACAGGCTTTTTTGTAGGACTATTTAAGATAAACATTTCCATCCATGGGCGTACCCAGGTTCTTGGCCAGGGGGGGGGCAAAATCTTGGCCAGGGGGGGCAAAGTCTTAGCCAGGTGGGGCAAAGTCTTGGCAAGGAGGGGCAGGGGGGTCAAAATGTTAGTCGGGGGGGGGGGGTGATTTTTAGGGTGTTGGTCGGGGAGGGGAGCAAATTTTTTCAAGCTGGGTACCGCGCGTATACCGCGTATACCGTATACCGCCATTCGCGTTATCACGTTATAGACCAGTGTCGATAATTTTTGAGACCAAAAAAAAATTATACTAGGATGAAACCCATTGAAAAAAATAGAGAATATGTAAAAGGAATTTTTTTTACGCGCGATCTGAGATCGAGAAGGGGGAGTGAAGGGTAAGTTCTTAAGGGTAAATAACAATTTATGTCGATTTCCGGAAAAACTACAAGTTCTATAAAAAAAGTTAAATGGCAAAGTTGTAGGTAATAAAAAGATCTACATGTTTATAACTTTTGTATTTACACTTTTTTCAAATAACTTCAAAATTTTGAAATATCAATAACTAAGTTTTTGATTTTTTATTTTTATCTTTTGCTAAAAAAATATTTTTTCACAAAATTTGGTGATAACCTACCTTTTTATCAACCAAACACATAGTAATTTTTTCGGTTTAAAATATATATTTTTTCACCTAATTTTGAAAAATTACCCTAGTTTTCAATGGAAAATTATCACGTTAAATTATCTGCTTTTTTAACACGCTTTTATTAGCTTGAGCTGTATGTATGTATGTAACAGAATCTTTTAACTTCATTTTCACTTACTTCTAAACATCTGATTAACTTGAAAATTTGCACAGGGTTCAAGGGCCGATGATAATACAATAATCTCATAACTTTATGTTAAAGTCCTAACTAGGATAGGATCATCAGGATAAAAAAATATATGAGGGGCGGCTGATAAGTTCGCGGCCTAAGGTCCTTAATGAAACAAATATAAAGTTTTATATTTTTAACACGCTTATATTAGCTTGACCTGTATGTATGTATGTAACGGAATCTTTTAACTTCATTTTCGCCTACTTCTAAACATCTGATTAACTTGAAAATTTGCACAGGGGTCAAGGGCCGATGACAATGCAATAATATGACAAAATTAAAAAACAAAAAACACGTTTTTGTGAAAACGAACTAAAAAGTAAAAAATAAGAAGAAAATGTATTTTACTGTAAAAAAAAGCGTGGGGTGCGGTGTCAATAGTATCTTTAAAACCACCCCACGCTTTTTTTACAGTAAAATACACGTTCTTCTTATTTTTAACTTTTTAGTTCGTATTTTCAAAAATCGTGTTTTTTAGTTTTTTAATTTAAAAGGTCGGTGTGCTTTATGTTTGATGAAATCTCTTATTTCTGATGGTATAAAAATATACAATACTACAGTAAATGTTCTCAGAAAATACAAATAATGAAAACTCGAATCCAAATTTCTTTTGAATCATTATGTACAATTTTGGCCTATTTATTAAAATTTATACTTAAATTACTCGAAAAACATAATGATTTTATGTTATATTGTATACTTATGTGTTTCGTAAAAATTTTCCTTTCATTTTTGTTATATTCTCTACCTTTTGCAATGGTTTTCATCTTACTATAAATTTTTTTCACTTTTTACCATTTTCAAAATTATCGACCCTGGTCTATTATACGAGGACACGCATACAAAATATTAAATATACAAAGGAAACAACAGGAGGTAGCATATTATCTAGCGTACTCTTTAAAGGTATCTTTTTTCGTTTAGGAGATCTTTTGGGATTTTTGAATCCCTGAATGTGGACCTTGATCCAGGGGGGGCAGCTGCCCCCCCCTGCCCCCCCCTGGGTACGCCCATGTTTCCATCATACATGACACGCCGCCGAAACCGCTAGAGTTACACATATGTAACTCTAGCGGGTTCGGCAGCGCACGCCAGAATAGCTCGCAGATGGTAGATTTTTTCTTACTTACCTGACACTTATCGTCATATTTTGGACAATTCACACAATAACTTTATAAATTGTAGCCTTTGTGTTATTCTGACGTATAAGCTATATTATCGTAAAGTTTCATTAAAATCCATTCAGTAGTATTTACGTGAAAGAGTAACAAACATCCATACTTACAAACTTTCGCGTTTATAATATTAGTAGGAGTAGGAAGTAGGATAGTAGGGTGTTTGGCTGCAACCCTTTTTCCGTCCCACTGCTGGGCATGGGTCTCTCCCCCTTATTGGGGAGGCCTGGAGCTTACTCCACCACGCTGCTCCAATGCGGGTTGGTGGAGATGCGGGTTAGTGGCCAACCCGCTGTCGGATGTTTTCAAACCGCCCATAAGGCCTCCGACAAGGTTTGACGACTGTTATCTATCGACAACAACCGGGACCGACGGCTTAACGTGCCCTCCGAAGCACGGAAACGCGCATAAATTGTTTTGCCACTAGCGGTCACCCATCTCACTTGCGTATAGATCGCTTGCGTTCTACGCTAGCCGCCAGGCCATGCGCGCTTCTAGGATAGTAGGGTGTATATATAGATATAAACTATGTATTTAGTATGAAACATACTAATATTTTGTACTAGACTAACTAAACTGAGTAGGTATAACCATATAAACTGTGTGATAAAAAGTCCATTCTATTAAAAGTCCAAATTGCTTTACACAGTTTAGCGCGCTCAATACCTTACCTGTAGGGTTGCCAGGTTGCCAAACCTAATAGCCGGACAGACCAGCCAGTTTGGCCGGACATTTGGGTAGAAAGGCCGGACATCCTACATCATTGTGATTTTGTATTTATGTATTAATAGGTACCTACGGCAAAAAAACTGCGGCCTGCGGGAGCCACCGACAGCCGACATGCCTGCGCTCGGACATGCTCGGCGCTCACTCGTTTGTGAAAATGTAAAAAAGCCTAACAAAAGCCGGACAAGCCGGACATCGTTTATTTTGGCCGGACACGCAATCAAAAAGCCTACCTATGTCCGGCTTTATCCGGACGCCTGGCAACGCTACTTACCTGAAATAAAACGTAGTCATTTTATCAGCCTTTTGTATCTTTTAAAAGCATTTTATATTAATAAAAACATTATATCACTCGCTCCATTCAACTACACCATATAATAATAAAGTGACCATGATCGTCAATATGTTTGTTTTAAATAATTAGATAGGTAAGAAACTTTTTACCTAACTTATTTAGGCAGTGTTTTGTTTCTTCTGTTCGGGTTCAGAAGATATTTTTATAATGTCTTTTGTTTTATGTAATTAAGTTTTTCGAGTAACCCACAATATTTACGCCGAGGGCGAAGTTAAATCCCTACTAATCCCTACTAATATTATAAATTCGAAAGTAACTCTGTCTGTCCGTCTGTCTGTCTGCTACGCTTTCTCGCTTAAACTACTGAACCAATTTTAATGAAATTTGGAACACAGATAGAGTGGACCTTGGGAAAGGACATAGGATGGTTTTTATCCTACGGGGACCTATAAAACGAATCCACGCCGGCGTAGCCGCTGGCGGAAGGCTAGTATTATAAATTCGAAGGTAACTCTGTCTGTCTGTCTGCTACGCTTTCCCGCTTAAACTACTGAATTAATTTTAATGAAATTTGGAACACAGATAGAGTGGACCTTGGGAAAGGACATAGGATGGTTTTTATCCTACGGGAACCTATAAAAAGGGTCTACACGGGCGAAGCCGCTGACGAAAGGCTAGTATTAAATAACAATAACGTTGCACACTCATAGGTAGGTATATATGAGTAAGTATACCCTGTGTGAAGATGAGAGTGCTACCACCTTTTGAGAGGTGATGAAACGACTATTTAAATGTAGTAATTTCGATTAAGACAAACTGTGTAATGTAGGGTAGTAAATATTACAATTTGTAGTAAATAGTTCCACGCCTTTATTGCACGCGGTCAGCTATCAAGGCTACAGACAAACAATGTGATCGGCAGTGGTTGTACACCAACTCGATCGACACTTATTAGGTCACTATGATATATTTATGATTATTGTCACATGCTTCAAAACTTTTTAGTGTGTTAAAAACAGGGTCGACATGTTTTAGTGTCCTTATTTGTAAATATTTTACCGATAATCTGAAAAAAGTTTCGGTAAAAGCGGCAATGTAGATAGAATAATATATGTACTGGAATTAACATCAAAACATCTTATTCAAGCAACCTAATAAATACGCCTATAGCTGTAACTCCAGCTTAAAGTTAAATGAAACTCAACTCTAAGGAAAAGGGGAAAATATCAAACTGCTAAGTTAACGCTATTAAAATATACGAGGACAATAAAATCATAGGATATTTCCCGTAACCCGTTACTCCTGCTTAGAGTTAGATGTGAGTGTGTGAGAATGAGTAACATGTGGCTAAACCACTTAAGGGATAAATTGAACATTTTATCTTGACGTTTGAAACATATGTATGAGGTAACTAAAGTCCACAGGATAGTTCCCATAGACATAGAATTATACAATTTGATAAAAAAAGATACATGTTTAAAAAAATCGTGAATGTGTAGTTTAATAAACAAACAACGTACACATACGAAAACAAAAACTTCAAATTTTTACCTCGCATGGATTCGAAACCTGGAAGTTAGAACGGCAGTCTAGCACGGTAACAAAAGCGCCATATGGATTGTGAAAATCATGAAAATACCGTTCTCGAGTTCAACGAACGAATCTCAATATAATGTACGGATCCCTGGATTCATGCGTGTATTCACATATTAATTGAAGATAATGAAGAACTAACAACAAAGTGTGACCAGTAGCGTGCGAGCGTATCAACGCAGATGAAAACGAAATTACGTACAATTACAGCTCAAGACGGTCAGTGGCTAGAAAGTGTTCTGAATTAATTCGCGATATCAACGCTAATAAATGCGATTTAAATCGCCTTGCTGTTATGACATTCCAGAGAAAATCTTAGTAATAGCCGTTTTTCTGCAGTGTAACACAGCGTTGATACGCCGTATTTCTTGTATATTTCTGGTCTTTTCGTATTTCTGTTTTTTGTATAATTTGGATGGTACTGTACAGATTTTTTTTCAGCAATGGCATCGCACGATCTGTACATATGTATTGACAGTATCAAGTAAACACATTGACCCAAATATTACGGATTCGTATCGTATAAGATAAACGAAAAAGGAAACCCTGAAACAAGTGTCCCATCATTTTTATTACCCTGCTCGCCAAGTCAAAATAAATCTATATAATGGGATTTAGAAAGCTTCTTCACATAAATTTTCATACGTTACGTTATATTACCCCCTTACCTATCCTATTCGATGGAACATGGATTGACAGCATCCGTGGCGCAGTGGGTGATAAGCCGACTGCGAAGCCTGAGGTCGTGGTTTCGGGTCGTGGCAAACTGCTGTGGGATTATTTTCGACACACCACTATTTTTTAAAGAAATTCTATTCGCTTCATTTAAAATATAATTTCTATTACGCAAACATTCGAGGCAAATGTCCAAAGCTGGTCATTGGAGCATGCAAATGGCGGATAAATATGCTTCTGTCAGATAATTGCCTCGCGTGCCGCTGCCTCACTGTGCGCCACGATGTCATGAAGAACGGCATGCCATTATCGAAAGTGTGATCATGTAACTTTGTTTGATAGGTCAATAACCCATTTTAATTTGAATCAACCTATAATATTATATTTTACCTATCTATTATCTATTATAGTTTACGTGAGTTGAGTATTTTACGTGATAACCTTAAGTTCTTAAACTGATAATTTTGCAGCTGTCTGAAGAAACCTAGTGTTATTTTATATAAATTACAAAGGAAAAGTATATGTGTATCCCCTGCCTGATAGTGAAAGGCATCTAAAAGGGATTTGGCAAAGGGAGATCTCCCGCCGGGCGAGGTGGTCATGCCCGGGGAGCGGCCGCGCTCCTCTTGTCTCAATTCGGAGCTTATACTATATATGCTCGGCGCCATCTCTTGATGAGTAGCGGAAGGTCGATACAGGGAAATTCTGTGGTAGTTGGATGGTTCTAGCCCTGCCTGCCAGCAAGGGCCCCGGAAAGACAAAGGCGTTGTTGGGCGGATTGTGGCTGCACATTGTCGTAAGGACCAGGATGTAGGAGAACTAAACTGTTCTCCCAAGACCTTCCCGTTTGGGGCACTGCGCATAAAGCACACTGGGGCGTTCCACGGAAGATCCCAGAGTCCTCGCCCAAGCGCAGAGGCAGGCCACCGAGGGGTTTTTAATGCGGTACAAATCCATAACCAACCAAATTTTTCCGCGCATTTGTACGCATTGATAACTCTAAATGCGCACTAAGTTATCCTTCTTATTAATTGAACAACCGTAATTGAAGCAACAAGTGAAGTGAAACCGTTGTTGTTTTAGAAGAGAATTGTCACGAAGATACAAAAAGGGTTATAAAAATCAGTAGTACGTTTATTTGATTTGAAATACTTTAAATGTAGTGGCAGCTATAGCAAATATATAAATCGTCACAAGCCTAAAAGCTATTATCTCGTAACTGATCTTGGCAGCAGGGGTCCGACGCCCGCTGTGTACACTGTCTACTAAATACTCATTGCCACTAGTGCGTGCAATTATCGAAATTTTTCGATAAACGATACTCCGATTTTTATCGATTTTTTTGTCGATAAAAACCGATAATTTCAACATTTATATAAGACTCTTAAATTTCCTAAAAATCGACATTATTTCTACAAGGATATTGTTTTACGTTAAACTGTGGTTTTATATGAACTAAAACTACAAATTAAAATAACAAATCAAGTTTTATTTAAAACATTTATTTGAAAACAAAACATAAAATTTTTCCTGTGAAACAAATAAATAATGTAGTTAAAAGAACTAAAAAAACACGCTTTTGTGAAAATACGAACTAAAAAGTTAAAAATAAGAAGAAAATGTATTTTACTGTAAATAAAGCGTGGAGTGGTTTTTAAGATACTATTGACACCATGCACCCCACGCTTTGTTTTTACAGTAAAATACATTTTCTTATTATTTTTATTTTATTTTATTATTTTTTATTTATTTTTATTTTTACTTTTTAGTTCGTATTTTCACAAAAGCGTGTTTTTTAGTTTCTTAAACTACATTATTTATTTTTAAATTTTTTAGTTGGATTTTTATTCTTGACGATGCGGCGCGCTCTCGTTCGGAAGCCAGGGAGCAATGAACTCACACTAGGGTTTTGGTCTCGGGATACTGTTCCCAGGAATATTTTCATTCCCGATCCCGGGAAAAGAGGGTCGGGAATCCCGGGAATTAATAATATTTGTGGCATCGTCCGATTGAATCATTTGGCACGCCAGGGCCAAATTATTTGCAGACGAATTGCACGCGGCAATAATAAATGCTCATAAAAAAGTACGAATACCGACTTCCCCACTAGTGCGGTTAAACAAAGATTTTTTACTTTTTTTTTATATGTAAACCGAACAAAAAGGCTGACGGGCCGCGTGGTATTAAGCGATCACCGTCGCCTATGGACACGGGCAACCCCAGGGGAGCCACCCGAGCATTGCCGGCTTTGGAGGAGAGCTCTTTTTACAGCTTTCTTGAAGAACCCCATGTTATAGTCCACTGGGAATGCCTCAGCTGGAAGGTTGTCCCATAACCTGCACGTCCGTGGTAAAAAGGAGCGTGCAAAGCGGACTGTGGAGGACCGCCACGAGTCCAGATGGTGCCGGTGGAAGTTTAACCTTCGCCTGGTGGTATAATCATGGAATGGTGATGTAGGCATGAGTTTGAAAAGTTCCTCGGAGCACTCACCATAGTAAAGTCGGTAGAACACGCAGAGCGAGCCTATGGTTCTTCGCAAGCTGAGCGGTTCTAGCCTGTCAGTCAATCTTGTACTGCACTTTACTCGTAATGTCAACTCCCAAGATACCAACACTTTCACCGACGGTGAACGCGGTACCCTGGAACTTGGGCGCTATAACAAATGGGTTTTTTAGCGGTAAACGCGCAAACTTGTGTCTTCGTGAGGTTAAACTCGACAAGGTTAAGTCGACCCCATTCCGAGACCCGCTCCAGAGAGTTCTCGACTTCAGACACAAGTTTGATTCTGCTTTCCTCCACTTGTGACCGAGAGGCATTGGCTCGACAGGTGTATAGTGTGTCCACCGTACTATCATCTGCATAGCAATGTATACTGCGTGATTGTTGCAGCATGTCATTGATATGCAGAATGAATAGTGTAGGAGACAGTACTGAGCCTTGGGGAACACCGGCGTTAATGGGCTTCATATCTGAGCAGCATCCGTCAACAACGACCTTAATCTGCCGCTCAGACAGAAACTTTGCCACCCATATACATAGCCTCAGGGGAAGACCGTAAGATGGAAGCTTCGCGAGAAGGGCCCTGTGCCAGACCCGGTCAAAGGCCTTTGCAATATCCAGGCTGACAACCAGAGCCTCCCCGTTGCCCTCGACGGCTTCAGCCCATCGGTGTGTGAGGTATACCAAGAGATCACCGGCCGACCGGCCCTGGCGAAAGCCATACTGACGATCGCTGATCAACCGGTGCTTCTCAAGATACCTAAGGAGCTGCGTGTTTATAACACGCTCCATCACCTTAGAGAGCAGGGAGGTTATCGCAATGGGCCTGTAATTGGACGGGTCACTGCGGTCACCCTTTTTCGGTATTGGGTGTACTAGGGCTACCTTCCACGAAGACGGTACTTTACTAGTGATGTAGGAAAGCGAGAATAGGCGCGTTAAGACGGGAGCCAACTCGGAAGCGCACGTCTTTAATACGATCGCGGGGATATCATCCGGCCCGCTCGACTTCTTGACATCGAGGGTTAGCAGAGCTCGTCTGACGGCCTTTTGAGTGAAACGCACGTCCTTCATCGAGCTCTCACACTGCTTGATGGTCAGCGGTGTGGCACCTCTGTCGTCCAGAATCGAGTTTGAGGCAAACAGGGTACCCAGGAGATCGGCTTTCCCTTTTGCCGTGTGAGCCAGAGTATCGTCCGGTTTGCGTAAAGATGGTAGAGACGACCGACAGAAGTTACCTTCGACAGCCTTGGCAAGCGACCAAAAAGCTCGACTCCCGCAAGGGTAGCTTGATAGACGCTGGCCAATTCTGCCGACGTGTCTAAACTTCGCCTTGGCTATTTGCTTCTTTGTCGAATCTTAATTATAATGATCTCAATGATTGTAAACCAAAAAGAAGTTTTGAAACAAAACTGGTATTAAAAGAAACTGTAATTAAATAAACGTAAATAATTATAATACTGGTTTCTTAAGGCTGTCTTTTTCTTTAAAATATTGAAGCCAGACACCAATTTTAACAAAATGTTTTAATTCCCGATTCCTGGGAATCCCTGGGAAGTTTCCAAAAACAATCTCGATTCCCGGAAACGGAATATACTCGGGAATCCCGAAACACAAACTCACACTCGCGCGAATTTCAAAACATGTCTCGCTCGCGGGAGCGATGATGGGTCATTGGATTTTTTTTTATTAATTTATCGTTTATCGGTATTTTTTATCAAAATTTTCGATAATTATCGCTGTAAAATATGAGAC
The DNA here is from genome assembly GCA_911387765.1 of Pyrgus malvae. Lineage (NCBI taxonomy): Eukaryota > Metazoa > Arthropoda > Insecta > Lepidoptera > Hesperiidae > Pyrgus > Pyrgus malvae. The sequence continues at coordinate 25,080,667 of OU426953.1, forward strand.
GATTATCGATAAATTACCGATTATCGAATACCGGTTTGCATGCGCTAATTGCCACATAATTTGTCAACCTCGAAGTTTACACTTTTGTAGCAATTGAGTATTATTGTTAACATAATATGACCGTAAGAAATACAGTCTTATCAGACTAGTAGGTATAGTTCTCCTATTTTGATTTGAATTAAAGTTTCATAGTGTGTCAGAATTTGAGCAAAAAAGCGTGCAGATATCATAGTAGGTACACAGTTCATTGGGACATCATGGCAATCATGACCTCAAGGTTATTGAGGTTACACGCAATCATTTTTTCTACTTCCAAAGCCAGATAGTAATTTTATTTATTTGGCCCAATAAACTCCAACGTAACTACAAGTTTACAAGAAAATAACGTTTAACGTTCCACACTCATAGCCCTACAGTAGGGTAGTTATACCCTGTGTCGTGGGTACCGTGGACACATACAAAGACAGAAACACAAACACCCAGACCGAGAAGAATAATTTCAACTCATCATTCAAATTTCTGTTTCACCGGAAATCGAACCCGGGAACCTCCGATTGGCAGTCCGGCATGATAACCATTGCGCCACACGGGTCGCCACAGCGGGTTAGCCACTAGCCTGCATGACGATGCATAGGTTCTTGGAGACCAACTCACATTGGAGCAGCGTGGTGGAGTAAGCTCCAGGCCTCCCCAATGATAAGGGGATTCGTAACCAGCTTGGGACGCTAAATTGGTTAAAGACATGATACGGTTACTCAATGTCTGTTTCAAATTGTGAATAGATAATAAGTTACCGATAAAATAAGCAAATCTACTAGCGGCGTGCACATTTCGTGTCGTGGCAGTCGGTTGCGACCGCGAGCTAATTTAGAGTCATTTTCGACTACTTAGTGGCCATTCGTTGCAATTTTGCACTAAAATCGTTTTAATAATTTTTGCCCCCGTTTTCATCTCACGAAGCTGTACTTTGTGTTCGTTTACTTAAGATTTTTATTTTACTTTCGAGAGTAACAAGGATTTATTAAATCTTAGCTAATCAGGGCCAGTCCACTAATCTGCACTTGGCCAGCGTGGTGGACTATGGCCTAAATCCCTCTCACTTGTGATATTTAATAAATATCAATGTCTTCCATGACCTTGCATTAATGAAAAAAAAACCTCATAATTTCTCGAAGGAATGACGCCCTCCAATCCGTGGCCAGCGTGTCCAGCAGTGTGACTTAAAAAAATGGTTGAAATAAAATGGTTCTGGTACCCAGACCAGGGGGCCAATTTTTAATTCTGAAAGAAATTATTTCAATCAAAGTAAATGAAATAATTTCTTTCAGAATTACAAAATCAGCCCCCAGGTATTTAGCTGTTATGTGGTTGTGTAAGAATCTTACCATATCTTTAAAATACCCTACAAGGCTGCAACCCTTTTTGCGGCCCACTGTTGGGCACGGGTCTCACCCCTTTATTGGGGAGGCCTGGAGCTTACTCCACCACGCTGCTCCAATGCGAGTTGGTGGAAAATACCCTATACTGTCCTATTTATGTTTTGGAGTCATTAAAGAACCAAGATAGTAAGACTTAAAACGGTAACTTTCGTTCGCTCTTGTTTAACTTCTTCGCTCCCTTTGTAACCATTTCCTGCATATTCTTAATTTGCTAACACAGCTAAATGAGTGTTTCATTCTATGTTGAATATTGAACACCATTTTTACATCAAGCGGTAGTAGTTATGTAAAAAAATTAAATTGTTTTATTAGTCTATTTCCGATTTTGACGTGATAACGTCTTTAAAATCGTTTTAGTCGGGTGACATGTTCAGAAACTTGTGTCACACCAAAACCTCACGAGCGCGATCGCAGGTATAACGAGAGCGAGACGGACCGATCTCCCGTCTCATCTCGAGCGCTGCCAGTCATTCCGTGAAACTTGTCACGCGGAATCCTCACGAGCGGAGGCTGGCATAGCGTTCGAGTGAGTGGACCGATCTTCCGTCTCTCTCACTCTAGCGGCATACAAACGAATGGAGATTTTCTCGTGCGGACGTTATCACGTAAACATCTCGATCGTAAACCTACTTTACAAACAATTTGCTGTTTTTGTTTTTCATCATAAAAGTTGACAATTTTACGCAGATGAGGTGACAATCTGTGGTGACAATACAAAAATATTATTACACCATCGAGTATACTAATGATAGAGCCAAGGTGAGAGGCGAAACTCATATTACTTTAATATTGCAAGCACAGTACCAAACAAAAGTATTAAAGAAAAATCACGAATCCCATATGTATATCCCATATATATATCACGTAAATAGTAGTTAGTAATTAATTAATACAACATTTATTTTATACGTTTATTAAAGCACAAACATCATGACGTGTCAACTTATAAACAAACATATTGTTGCCTTGACAACCAATATATACCACACCATAGAAGTATACAATACTCATATTGAGATACTCAATCTGTATCAACGAAGCCATAGGCGAACAAATTGTTCATTTCATAGAAAAAAACAAATACCCATATGGTCCACTCCAGTCCATTGAGGAGGACTTCCGCCATAAGATACCGCTTTGTGCCTAGAGTCAGGTTACTACGAGTTAAGTAACGTTGACGTAAAGACCATAACCAGTTTGTCTTGAGCGTTGTCTATAAGGTATCAACATTTCAACATACTTATCAGCTCTGTCCTTATATAGCTTACTTTCCTGTATTGATTTTATAAAAGCTCTTATTAAATTTTAAATGAAATATACGTATAGATGAAGATATCGGGCTGAAATTTGACACACACGTTTGGTTTTCATGACAATGTAGCAAAATGACACCATTTTAATTCCAATATGGCAGACGTTATAAAATTAAGATATTACGCGAAATACAACGTCTAAAGTGACGTCATGTAAAATTCAATATGGAGGATTTGTAATAATAATTATAATGCTTTAGGTAGGTACTTATGAAATCGGCTTTTTATTGTAATTGGAAACAGATTAAGTGTTCGTAAATATTATTTTATTTTGATACAGAATTTAATTGCATGTAAATGTATCATAATAATATGGTGTAAACAGTAAAAGTTGGAGTCTGTACATCTGTACATCTTAAGGTCTGACTAACAGTCGGTCACTGGAGGAGTAAAAATATTTTTTTTCTACTTCCAAAGCTTATCCACCTAGTTATATAGTTGTATAGAATCTTTTATCCAACGATTACACCATATGACACAATTCGGAACACAATTAAATGGATCTTCATTAAAGCGACCGCGTTCTAGTTCTATACCCTATTGTGGCACATTGTATTGTCAAAATCACTTCCTTTTCACCGCGGCGCCTTCGAATGGCCTTGGAGGCTTTGATACGTTAATATCAGATCGAATAAGTAACAATGCAACTTGTTCTAGATATCTGCATATTGCCTTGTCTTGAACATGTTTTTATTTAATGTCAAAATGTGCTGAACAGACTCTCTTAGACTTGAAAAAAAAGGAAAAAAGAAAGAAATAAATAAAGAAGGAAAGAAAAAAAGAAAGAAAGAAAAATAAAGAAAGGAGGAAAAACTTTACAAACTCTTAGTGAACGTTATTTTTATTGTTTTGTCTGCTCTGGGTGCGCTTAGGCAATGCTGAGCTGAATGAGAGCAGCAAGGAGCTGAAAGAGCAGATGGAGAAAAACTTCTGGGAAACGGAATAAAGTATAATTTAAAAAAAATGGTTTTCTGTATAGTAGGTTTACGGACGATAGTTTAACGTGACAACGTCATAACAAAACAATGAAAACCACATTAACTTTTCACTACACTTTATATACAGTCGACGAAAAGCCGAACGCTCAAGCCTCAACGTATCTTAACGTTACAATGAGTCATGCTTTTTCAGACCGGATAGCTGAACTTTAAGCCTTTCAGTTAGGGTTGCCATCTCTAAAATTTGTCAACCCGGACAAGACGCGTTAAAACCCCGGATTTTAGAGCCCAAAACCCGGACATGTCAACAGCGGAGGGACGGTGAATTTAGCGAGTCGGTTCGTCGGTTGACCGCGACGTGTGGGCACAGTGCGTGTGTCGCGGGCGGCCCAAGACTTTATTCTTTTTAAACCCGGACTACCCATGAAGTCCGGCCCGGACGCTCCCCGGACGCCCTCTAAAGTAGGACAAATCCGGGGAAACCCGGACGGATGGCAACCCTACTTTCAGTTGATGTATGTACATCCATCCAATCGGACTGTCTTTTGCTTACTTTTTCTTGAGCCACGACGCAAAAAGATTCGAATATTGTTTGAAGTTTTCTGTAGTTCCATTTCTATTTTTGTTGCTTCGCGAGAGAAAAGGTTTATGTACCAGGTAAAATAAGCGAATATATATATCATCCATAATGTCTTTACAAGGTCCAAACTCCAAAGCATATCTATCTTTACTCGTACATTCTTATTTATATAATACTAGCGGCCGCCCGCGACTTCGTCCGCGTGAACTTTGGTATGAAATTTTTCCTGAAATTTCTTTACTATAAACCTCACGCAGCCCGAGACCTTTCCAACGAATGCAAAACCGTGGAAATCGGTTCGTGCGTTCTGGAGTTATAGCGTCAGGAAGGAAAACCCGACTTATTTTTATATAGTAGATAACTAGTTCGAAGGAATGTCTCAATCAAAAAAAGAGTTCCAAAGTAAACAAACGACTGTATTTCAATATGAAACCCTGAACTATTATGTATTCTGTGGTAAAACTAAAGTTATTTTCAGATATTTTTATTGCGTCCGCTAGCATTCGTTATTACATAACCGGCCGCGGTGGGCCATTAGGAAATTATTCTAATAGTGCACTGACTTAGTTTCTTAGCTATATTGCAAATTAATATTTACGTTTCTAACATAAGGCCTATAATTGCGCATGTAGTATAGTGTTCATGAAAGGTATAACTTTAATTATTTATCGTTATTTCAAACGTTATGGAAGTTTACGTCGTGATATGTATAGTTTACCAACTCGTACTTTTTTTTGTTTTTTATAAATGAAACGAGCAAAAAGGCAGACGGGCCGCGTGATGTTAAGCGATCACTGTCGCCTATGGACGACGACGTACTTGGCCAGCGTGGTGGACTATGGCCTAAATCCCTCTCAACTTTAAAACCTGTGCCCAATAGTGGGACACTAAAAAGCGTTGAAAAATAGATAAATAGACTGCAAGTAATTTACACTTTGGTTTACAACTTATAAAATAGCTTTAGGGCCTCGTTCACCATCTCCAAGTAAAGTGTTTATTAGTTACGTCCCAAGTAAAGTTAGTTGGCAAGTAAAAGCTATGAGTACAGGTCAGAGTATCATATGATTAGTGCTACTCTAACATCGTGAAATTGAAATTAAAGTTACGGGTGACTATAACCGACAATTAGCGCACTTGTCACTTTACTTGTAGGTGGTGAAAGAGGCTCTAAGAGTATTTAAGTTACTTTCACCCTTAGAGCTTTGAAGTTGATACCTGACTAATTATGCAGTCATCCTTCGTTTTTTAATGTTGTTGATCTGTCAATGTCGTAATATTGACAGATTCAATAACCTTATATAATTAAAAATACATAGATATGCCACCAGTATGATACTTTAGTTAGATTATTTTTTGTCCCTCGAATGCATAAATATAGCAGCTACTCTGTCAGTGAGAGCGCTGACAAATTTATGAGGCAAAATTTGTCAGATTGTCAGGCTTTTAGGGGCCATTTACTGAAAGGCTGTAACAAATCTTTCCTTTTTTTAATATCTTCATTGCGAACTAGTAAAATGCAGCATCTACCGTTCCTTACCGTTTATAATGTTGTCAAAATGTCTCGTTATGTCACAGCTCAACGTATTCCGAGGCGAAATTCGTCCGAATCGATTCTGTAACCATCGGAACGAATCGGCTGCAATCGGTAATCTCGATACTTATTACGTTTTTGCCGACCCTATTCGGGTTTCGAATGCGGTGTCAATGTCAAATTTACAATTTTTAATCGGATTCTCTATGGTTTTTGTGAATAGAATCAATAGGTTTTTAATAAATAGGTCACTGATAATGGGACGTAATTAAATGTAAGGTTGGTTATGGTATTTGTGATTAAACTTTTTTTATAATAATTTTTGACGATCCTGTAGTTAATAATTTGAAATATAAAGTAAATTTTAAAATTAATTAGGAAAAATGTTTAGCCAAAGACAAGCTAAGTCGATCTAATTATTATAACACATTTAAAAATAGTAAATATGTAAAATTTAGACTTTAAAAAGGTTAAAAGGTTCATGCACCTTGTACCTGTAATTGTATTTTTTTTCAACCTTTTTTATGTCCCACTGCTGGGCCTAGGTCTCTTCTAACAAGCGAGGTATTTAGGCCATAGTCCGCCACGCTGGCATAGTGCGGATTGATGGACATCATACATTCGAGAAATTATGAGTTTGTCTCAGGCATGCACGGCGATGAAAAACATTGTAATCAATTAAATATCAGAATATTTAACATCACAAAAATAAATAATATTAATTAAGAACAAAATAATGTTGATTAAAAACGTATCAATTTGAATAAATAATATACTGTTCTTAGATATCGAGATATCAGACGAACTGTTACTATTTACGGTTGTCACTCACCCAACTTCCCACCGCACCCATTGTTGCTTAACTTTGTAGACCGGGTACGCTCATGATTTAATAAGGTGCCATACTGTGACCCGAAGATGAAAGCAGGAAACGCACAGTTCAAATTACCATACATGTGAGGCAACTGCTCCGTAATTATTACAAGACGTCCACGCACCGCTGATTTTTGCACATTATGAGCATAATTTATGATTTCATTTTTATGAAATTGTGTTTTTATTATAATAAGTATAAGTAGCACTATAATAAAATAATATTGTTAAAAGGTGGTACTTTTATAAATGTAACACATTATTTCCTTCATTGCCCAATTTTCAATTTACTTACCTAAGAATTGAACGATAAACACTTAAAAATTTCTGATACTGCGGACGGACACAGCTACTTGCACGATGTTCCGAAAGACAAAGATCCGTTATGAGTACAAAAGAATAGAACTTTACGCGAAGAAAATATATTCAAGAACGTTAGGAACATTATTGCCTAAGCTTTCGAATTTAACTAGCTGAACAAAAATTTATGACTAATTACATGCGCAAGACATTCATCACAGTCACATTTTTCACTCATTTCTCCGAAGAAAGTGACAGTGAACATTAATTTTTAAGCTGAGTATTTCCAAGACTAAGAGGCACGTAAACCATAGAAACGTAGCCCTGTTCAAAGTGCAACACATAAAAAGATTCATAAAGGTAAACAGTATCGGGTTACGCATGTGGGAGATGGGTAAACGGCCAAGAATTCTCCCGTTTACAGGGCCCGAAGGGCGAGTTCATATTTCCCCTTCCAGAAAAAATCTGATGTTAGAGACTATCAGCCAGATACAAATCATCTGTTGTTTAAATGAAATGAATAATTGAAATGTATCTATACGTTTATTTAGAAAGTAAATGTAATAATAAGTAAATGCATATAATATGACATAAACTTTATGGTTAAAGCTTACCAATATGCTAATAATATAAATAAAAAAATAACCAGAAAGATTTTAGAACGGGTTAAGGTAAGGCATAGCTCTCTCAATATACATATACGATATATAGTATATTCCACCAACCCGCATTGGAGCGGAGTATGCTCGGCCTCCCCAATAATGGGGAGAGACCTGTGCCCAGCGGTGGGACGTAAAAAGGGTTGCAGCCATATAATATTATACTCGTATGATGATGATGATGAATTAAATTTAGTAGTTTCTCTTTTGTTCGTAACAAACAATGATCAAATGATATTATAATACCTTTGAAACAAGTATATATTTATTTATTTTACGAATTGTTTTCATGATTGAAACAAAATAATAGTATCAAATAACATAAAAGTATATAACTATATAAATATATTTTCACCTCATATTACACATAATTAATATATTATTATTATAAAGTAATTAGACAATTCATTAAAAATCTTATCGCGATCAACTTTTATTCGGTCCGATTCGTGAGATAGTGTGACTAAAAAGAAACAATAAACATACGGACACACGATCTGATAAACTATATACTATATTCACCTCACAAGGCCTTGCGTTATCTTTTCGCTCCACTTCGCTTAAGTTATTGAAGGGATTTGTCTTATTAACTGCGAGAAACGAGTATGCATAAATTTTACAAGGGCAAGGTTTGGCTGCAACCCTTTTTGCGTCCCACTGCTGGGCAAGGGTCTCTCCCCATTATTGAGGAGGCCTGGAGCTTACTCCACCACGCTGCTCCAATGCGGGTTGGTGGAAATGCGGGTTAGTGGCCAACCCGCTGTCGGATGTTTTCAAACCACCCATAAGGCCTCCGACAAGGTTTAACGACTGTTATCTATCGACAACAACCGGGACCGACGGCTTAACGTGCCCTCCAAAGCACGGAAACGCGCATGAAATTTTTGCCACTAGCGGTCACCCATCTCACACTCGACCGCGCCCGTTTGGCTTAGTAGCATAGATCGTTTGCGTTCTACGCTAACCGCCGGGCCATGTGCGCTTTACAAGGGCAAGGTTTAATTCGTATGTACCATAGTTGAAAAACATGATAAGTTTATAAAAGAACATTACGTACTGCATCTAAAAGGGTCCAAAATCCATACAAATATATTATACAAATGTGAAAGTGTGTTTGTTTGTTATTTGTTCGTTTTTTGTTTCTTTGTCCTTTTTGTACGTTGCAAAGGTGTTGACGAAATTAGATAAATTTTAGGATAATGGATTGGGATAATTTTTTAAATAGAGATACAAATACAAATATGCTTTATTGTACACCATACATAACAGTAAAATCAACACATTCCAATTAATATATTTTATTTGTAGTGGACAAAAGGCGGTCTTATCGCATCTAGTGATCTCTTTCAGACTACCTTAGGGTAGAGGAAAAGTCGATAAGGTAGCGTGTGGATGATAAAAATTTAAATATACATAGACATACATAAATATTTATATTGATAAACATACATATACTTACATACATAACTTGGTATGTATATAAGTATGTATGTGAGTATAGTTGAAAGTTGGGGAGCTGGAGAGTAACATTGACTATTTTTAATCCCGATAAAATATCTCATTTCCATATCCTACGCAGACGAAGCCGGGGGCGGAAGCTGGTACAATATATTTTGAACTTACAATAAACGTAAAATAGAATACCAACTAACAAAAACCATCCTGTATTTTTTTTGTCCATTGAATCTTGTTTTATTTGAGTATCTCACCGATTAAACTCCTCGCTTATCTGTGGTGATGAAACATGATGGTAATACAGAGTACCTACTAGCGATATTTCTTCTAACAGATCTAGATTACAGTGCAAGAACTAAGTGAAAACTTGACCTAAATACGATAGATTAATCTAAGACTACTCATTATTTCGCATACATCATTATAATAACAGCAGCGTAACTAATAATGTATGTAACAAACAAAACATTAATTAAATTATGTTTCTATGTATCCGCGCTTACATAATATTAAGTTACCCAAATAAAAAATCTAATTTTAGTTGTTTAATATTTTTTGCAACTTACGTATTGTCCATCTAATCCAATCCCAAGAAACGATTGAGTCTTATACCCGTATTCATAAAGAATACTATGAGGTTTTATCTCAAAGCATCAAAGGTACTGACTCACCCGTCAGTGGAGAGGGCATTGCGCCTCGATTCAATTCATAATTTTTGTGCCAAATCTGGTGCGGGGGGAAGAACGCACACATTTTAATTTTGTCAAACTTTCACAAATATTCTTGCATCGCTACAGATGCATACATTTCGAAATATGTCAATTTAAATTAACAAAGTCATTTTCTATGCACTGAGTACACTGACACCGACACACACACACACACACACACACACACACACACACTAGTAGTATATAACTAGAAGGCACATTGTGCATGCACGAGGGGTTCGCCCGTAAAGGCCACTCCTCTGACGGGTGTCATACCTGTCAGTACCTGTGATGCTCTAAGGGTCATCTAAACGAATTCAAAGACGGTACTTGAGTGATGCTCATGAACTCACGTCAAATAGCGCTATAAACAAACAATACTATGAGGTCTCATAGTGCTCGCCAACGCAATGGGTCATGTAAAAAAATTCATAGACGGAACTTGAGTGAAGCATGCTACTATGCGTTTGTCAAAATCTCCATGAATCGATGGCTTGACATAACGAAAGCACGTCAAATTGCGCTCTTTGCATCCCTATGCGACCCTTTGCCTGCTTACTTGTGAAGCGCCTATATATTTTGCTGACTAATTCTACTCTATTGATTCGCAAAACATGCTTTACAACAGTGATAGATGCTAGTAGTACTTCACTAGTATGCAACACTACATGCAAACAACACAACATGCAAACTATGGAATAAACCCTCTGAGGTATTCACGTTGGGCTACGACATGGGGTTCTTCAAGAAAGGCGTTAAAAAGCCCTTCAATACAAAGCTGGCAACGCATAGGCGACTCCTCTGGTGTTGCAGATGTCCATAGGCGACGGTGACCACCCACCATCAGGTGGCTCGTATGCCTGTTTGCTGGTGTTTTTATATAAAAAATAATAATTTTAGCGTATATTAATGGTGGTATACATACAAGGGTATGGGAGTTATAACTCCCATACCTACCTTATTCTACCTGTTTATATACTAATACATATAGTAACAGTAAATGATGCAAGAGATGTCGCAGCATTAAATTCGTATAATTCTTATAAGGTCTGAATTGTTGAACTTTTCCATTAAGGAAAGTTAAAATTCCTTATAAGATGCAGACGTATAGGTACATAGCGGAGAGACTGCGTAAATGTTGGAAGGTCACCGGTTCAAGTGCTTGTGTGCATAGATTGGTGGTAATAACCGAGTTTTTGTAGTAAAAGTATTAAAACATGCCCTTGTTTACTTTTTTTTAATACTGCTGCGTTTGTGATAGGATTACGTCGCTTGCAACCTCGTCTCGGCAACGACTTTATTTGAGTGCAATTGTGTGAGTGAATACTAAGAAATATTTATATGCACTTCGATTCAAGCCCATTATTTTCTTAACGAGTCCCCATTTTAATCTGCTATTGACAAGTTAGAGATAATGTATAGACGACACGTGTGGCGCAATGGTTACCATGACGGACTGCCGATGGGAGGGTCCCGGGTTTGATTCCCGGCGAGGTAGAAATTTTAATGATGAGTTTAAATTTCTGTTCTAGGTCTAGGTGATTGTGTTTCTGTCTTTGTATGTCTCCATGCCACCCATGAAACAGGGTATATCTACCCTACTGTGGGGTTATGAGTGTGAAACGTTAAAAAAATGTATCCACCAGCCCGCATTGGAGCAGCGTGGTGGGAGTAAGCTCCAGGCCTTCCCTATAATAGGGAGAGACCAGTCTCCAGCTGTGAGGTACAAAAAAGGGCTGCAGCCATATAAAGCTTAGCTGGTTAGATAAGTTAGAATAGGTTAAAAAAAGTTTAAGAAAAGGTACTCCAAGTTCTTATCCGATTATGGCCTTCAGAAAAACGAATTATAAATAACATTTTAATATTTGATTAATTGCCAGTGCAAAGTACGCATAATAATTCTGATGAAATAAAGGAAGTCTGGATGAAAAATAATATATTTAGCTTTAAGATAATGTATTGATTGATTATATTGTTCTGTCATTTACAGTAGACATAATTAATATGGTCGTTTTTAATTTAAAAACTTTTTAATACTGTGTTTTTGTTTGCCGATTAATGACTTAGGGCTGGGCGCAAGCCTCCTCTTGAAATTGAGACGTGTTTAGCCTTTAGTCCATCACCACTACCTTTGAGAAATTTTATGTAGCTGTCGGCCATGGGATGGAAAACATCCTAATAAAATGTTTCAAAACTTTGCACCACTACAGAGGTGCGCTCCGGGGCATGACTCGACGACGTGATTTATCGGAAAACAGAAGGAAAATACTTTAAAAATGTGTTGATCTGAAATTTAACGAAAACTTATTTTTAATTAAAAAATTATGCTTGCATAACCGAGCTTTGCTAGGATAAAACGATTGATTTTCTTGGTCTAATCTCAGCAAGGAACTTAAAAAAGAAATTAAAATAGTCGGATAGGGCTCGAACTCCGGTCTTCTGGCTTTGGGTCCGTCCGATTTTCCAATAACTGATCTACGAGTAGGTAGTAAGTGTAGATATAAATGTAGATAAAGTTAACCTAGGTCAATTTATCGTCTGCGAAACGTCCTGCATACTAAACTTCATAAAAATCGTGGGAGCCGTTTAATATCTCGTTTAAAGGTATTAGATTATAATTTATTTGAACATGTAATAAGAATAATGCTATTTACCATACTAACAAGTGTTAGATTACTATCATGAAGTCATGTCCATAAAGCCATCGTTTGCGTGAGATGAGTTCGGTTGCGCAACTCTAAGGTCGTTCAAACGAGTGTGAGAACGGAACAATGCGCGCTTGACGACTATCTGGTGATCTTGTGCCGTGATCTTCACTTGTTATTACGTTTTTTTATTATTTTTATTTAAAGAGTAGTAGACGAGCATGCATGCCAAGTGGTGTTAGTCCCTGTAGCTTCGAGATTAAGAATACAGCTACGGTATCCCCTGCCGGATCGTAAGAGGCGACTAAAAGTCGATCCGTCCAGCCAGCAGCCTCGGGAAAGATGGTGGTGGTGTGTGTGTGTGGCCGCATACCGCCGTAAGCAGCAGAAGGCGCAGGAGAGCACATCTGCTCTCCCAAAGACGGGCAAGTTCCAGGGCGCGGGCAGGTCTACTGAAACACATACATAAAAATGGGTGTATTGGTAGTATTGTCTTGATGAAACAATGAAAGTTCTACTGAAAACAGGCACACATTTCATACTCGTTTTTAATAAAGCGAAATATTTAAATTCTTCCAGTTGTTGCCTTCTCTCCGTGATTGACCTTTGAACATCAGGTGACCTGAATGTTGGTTTAACAAAAAAAGCTGTTGCACTCTTTTGTACACACATTGGCCGTCGATTGACCTTAATATATGTACATACATACGTACGAGTATGATGGTTGAGATCATTTCACTTGCTTAGTGTCTATTTACAGAGATATACGACTTAATATATATACCTACCTTATTACTTTATCTTTATTATTTAAGGGTAGAAGAAGAAAGATAACGGATTAGAATCGAATAAGAAAGTATCAAAAATAAGTTGTGACTATGAAGAGTTTTGTCATGATTAAGGTTTTGGACACTATGCTCAAAAAAATTCTAAATTAATACCTTAAAAAGGTGGCAATAAACCACGCTTGGAAAGCAGGATAATTGTGAAGATGTCACTTTTTGACAGATCATTAATAGTTTCTCAATTGATTTGGTAGTCCAAGACCGAATTGTTAAACTATTTTTGTGTTATTAATAATACTCCTCCTAATTTCTCATCCACTCCATACTGCTTAGCTCTTAAGATCACTGACGTCCTGTCGCAAGGTCACGCACGCTTGATTTTCACACAGAGATTAAACTTTAGTTTCATAAATGGTGGTATTTTCATGGTACGACCGGGAAAGTATAGCCATTGTACCTATTAATTATCTACCAAGAATCCATTCTTTTGTGGTTCCGTTGAAAAGTGCGATTGCCAGCAGCATAGTCCGTGGGCTGCAGTGATCACTTAACATTTAACACAAATTGACCAACGTGCTCGTCTGTAAATCCATTAAATTAAATAAAAAAATAAGAATAAGGGTATTCTCTCCATACGGTGAGGATTTACATAGCTTCAAAGACAGCATATTGCAGGGATTTTTTACGCTGAGAGGAAAAAAAAACCGGCGGAAAAAGTCTACCTGGTTTGTATGGAATTCATTTGTGCCACTTTATCGTTTTACAAATCAGCGACCGAATAATACGCCTTTTCCAGTAAATACGTTTTAAGTCCTTTTTTAAAATCATTGTATATTTTTGGTCCCATGCAAAAGACACTGTGATATTGTCTTGTTTTCGAAGCTAAGCTTACACTTATACCATAAAATATTTATGTGTTTGATCATTCTTGTCTAACATACATAAAAACCGACCAAGTGCGAGTCGGACTCACGCACGAAGGGTTCTGGGCCATTATCTATAAAAATCACGTTTATTGTATGGGAGCCCCCTTAAATATTTATTTTATTCTATTTTTAGTATTTGTATAACAACAGCGGCAACAGAAATACATCATTGCCTTTGATTATCCATAGAAATCATTGCATTAAGATTGAATGAAAGGTAAATTGTGGTTTACATTATGACGTATTAAAAAAAAAAAACTACGTACTAGATCTCGTTCAAACTAATTTTTGGTGGAAGTTTGCATCATAATGTACATCATATATTTTTTTAGTTTTATCATTCTCTTATTTTAGAAGTTACAGGGGGGGGGGGGTACACACATTTTACCACTTTGGAAGTGTCTCTCGCGCAATCTATTCAGTTTGGAAAAAAATTGTATGGGTTTGATGAAAAAAAGTTCAAAGTATGGGGAACCCTCAAAATTTATTGCTTTTTTCTATTTTTGTGTGAAAATCTTAATGTGGTTCACAGAATACATCTACGTACCGAGTTTCAACAGTATAGTTCTTATAGTTTCGGAAAAAAGTGGCTGTTACATACGGACGGACAGACAGACAGACATCACGAATCCATAAGGGTTCCATTTTTTGCCATTTGACTACGGAACCCTAAAAAGCAGATGCAGCGTTTCGCTCACACATTTGCGATCGGTCGACCTTTACGTTGTGCAACTGAGATCATCTCAATTGAATTGATGGAAGTTTCATGGAGATGCAATTTGTAGTATGTGTAGTGTTTTGAAGTGTTCATGATATTTTGTATTGTTTTGAATCATTACGTTGTCATTTTCTGTTACAATAAAATGTTGATAGAACGATGTTATTTGTTTTGGCTGCAACCCTTTTTGCATCCCACTGCTGGGCACGGGTTTTCCCCTTTTATGGGGAGGCCAGGAGCTTACTTCCATCACGCTGCTCCAATGCGGGTTGGTGGAGATGCGGGTTAGAGCCAACTCGCTGTCGGATGTTTTAAAACCGCCCATAAGGCCCCCGACAAGGTTTAACGACTGTTATCTATAGACAACAACCGGAACCGACGGCTTTAACGTGCCCTCCAAAGCACGGAAACTCGCATGATTTTTTTGCCACTAGCGGTCTCCCATCTCACACCCGACCGCGCCCGTTTGGCTTAGCTGCATGGACCACTTGCGTTCTACGCTAGCCGCCGAGCCATGTTATTTGTTTTGAGAATGATGAAAATTTCTTAAGTTAAGTATTAAGCTTTGAATGTTGTTTTTGTCACAGTAAATTGCCATTTCTTCGTAGAGTGATAAGGGTTAATATTCATTTAGATTATACATGAAAATGTTAAAATTGTAGTATATATTAATAGTTTGTTTTTATTAGTAAAAATATTTATTATGAAACTTAAGTTTATTAATATATGTATCGTATTTGTTAATAGCCATGTTTTAAAGAAAACACAAGTCTTATGAAACATATCTATTTAAAAACACTAGAACATAATAACAGAATAAGAAAACGATTCAGATAAATTGATAACATAATTAAAAATAATCTATTCACACTACCTATTACATTGTTACGTTGACTACGTTTCGCGTCGGCTTATTGCCTTAACTTCAGCATACTGTTCAATATTGTTTTAGAATTTACAAGTGCCATTTACAATGATTAATAGACTACAGAAGGTGTCTTCTATACAATATTTCACGACCCATATGTTGCAATGCTTACCATGCCGACCTGCCAATCGGGGGCCCGGGTTCGATTCCCGGCGAAGCAGAGATTGTAATTACGAGTTTTAGTTTCTGATCTCGGTCTGGGTGTTTGTGTTCATGTCTATGTGTTATCATGGTACCCACGATACAAGGTATCCTAACACAATGTGGTATGAGTGAGCAACGTTATTATAAGACCGGCTGAAGCTCTTGCACGGTGAAGTGGAAAAGTTGTGACGTCAGCGGCTGTCCAATTAACCAGTGAAAGTAACAGTTATCGATTGCATTATAAATAATTAAGAGGTAGGCTTTCCAATGCTTCGTATACATAAACCACTCTAAAACATAAATTTGTTAAATGTGTTGAGTTTGTAGTTTGCGTAAAGATTTTAAATATATTAATATGTACGCTATTATGTCATCATGCGGTAGAAATGTGAAATTAGGTAAGGTTTAACCGATGTTGTTAATTTACATAACAGTAAGTAAAAACTGTAAGAACACATGTCAATAAAACAAAATAAAACGGTTTAATATTCAAGCATCTGCTTACATAGAAGACGGTTTTCTATTGTTAAACAAAGACTTTAAGCATTCAATGCAATATTGGGGTTACCTTAAGAGGAAAAATAAAATAAACAATAATAAACGTTACACACTCATAGCCCCACAGTAAGGTAATTAACACCCTGTGTCGTGGGTACCATGGACACATACAAAGACAGGGACACAAACATCCAGACCGAGAACAGAAATTTAAACTCATCATTCAAATTTCTGCTTCGCCGGGAATCGAACCCGGGACCCCTCGATTGGCAGTCCGGCTTGGTAACCATTGCGCCACGCGGGTCGTCAAAATAATAATATAAATAGGAATATATAATAGACTAGCCTTCCGCCAGAGGCTTCCCGCGTGGACCCGTTTAATGGGTCCCCGTAGGATAAAAATAGCCTATGTGCTATTCCAGGCTTCATTGCTATATTAAAATCATAGGCGTTTAGCCAGTTGCTTCAACCGCGTTGACCCTATTACCCGATTTGACATAGGAATAAAAGCATTTTCCCGCGGTAAAAAGTAGCATATGTTACTCAAGGTGAATGTAGCTTTTTAATGGTAAAAGAATTTTTGAAATCGGAACGGTAGTTTTTGAGTTTATTCATCACAAACATACAAAAAAACAAAAATACAAATCTTTCCTCTTTATAATATTAGAATATATAATAGAAATAATAATATAGGCCATAGGCCACCACGCTGGCCAAGTACGGATTGGAAGACAACATGTCTTCGAAAACTATCACAATTTTTATTTGTTGTTAAAACGGCAACGGAAATACATCAGCTGTGAAAATTTCAACTGTAAGTATAGCTATCACGGTTCATGAGATACAGCCTGTTTACAGACGGACAGACAGACAGACAGATAGACGGACGGACAGCGGTCTTAGTAATAGGGTCCGGAGTACCGGAGTCATTTGGAGTACAAAGCCAAATTGGCATCAAAAAAGCTTGGTGTCCTCAACAGAGCGAGGCAGTACTTCACTGCGGGGCAACTCCTGACGCTGTATAAGGCCCAGGTCAGACCCCACATGGAGTACTGCTCCCATTTCTGGGCAGAACCGAAGTACCAGCTACACCCATTTGACTCCGTTGAAAAGCGCGCAGTCCGAATCGTCAACGACCCAAGATTGACTGACAGGCTAGAACCGCTTAGCTTGCGAAGAGACATAGGCTCGCTCTGCGTGTTCTACCGACTTTACTATGGTGAGTGCTCCGAGGAACTCTTCAAATTGATGCCTACATCACCATTCCATGATTATACCACCAGACGAAGGTTAAAGTTCCACCGGCACCATCTGGACTCGTGGCGGTCCTCCACAGTCCGCTTTGCACGCTCCTTTTTACCACGGACGTGTAGGTTATGGGACAACCTTCCAGCTGAAGCATTCCCAGTGGACTATAACATGGGGTTCTTCAAGAAAGCTGTAAAAAAAGCTCTCCTCCAAAGCCGGCAATGCTCGGGCGGCTCCCCTAGGGTTGCCCGTGTCCATAGGCGACGGTGATCGCTTAACATCACGCGGCCCGTCTGCCTTATTGTTAGGTTTATTTATTAAAAAAAAGGGTCCCGTTTTATCCTTTGGGTACGGAACCCTAAAAAAGGTTCAATCAAAGTGACTATTGCGTTGTTGCATGTTCGTAACAAGGAACGTGTCAAAACACATTTTGTTAATTGATGATCAATAAAATGATACGTAATTACAAGTCATCATTATTTATTGCGTATTTAAGTGTCATTAGGAATTAACACAAAAAATAATCGCGTGAAGATGCAAATATGTCGTTATCGCATCGTTGAATAGTTGATGAAATTAGAGAAAATTTACATCTGACTTCGCTAGATACATTTAGTGAAGGCGGCAATGAAGAATGCTACTTATGATTGTTGATGATGTTATATACAGAAGCTAGCAATTATAGTCAAAAGAAAATCATATGGTTTTAAGTATGTCTAATGGAATTTTATAGTGTTAATTTAAATTAACACCTGAGATGAGTGAGCCTACTAAAACATCCAATTATAATGGCTTAACCAGCAATGGTGAAAGGGTATTAAAATAAAATGATATTTACGGGTCTCTAAAATGTTGTAAGAAAATACAAAGAAGTATTTACAGATTACTTATTTATTTATTTATTTACTTACGGGCTACCAACATAAGATAAGATTATATTAGAAAGAAAATTATATAGCACCAAACTAATCGATATAATGGGAATGAAATGTTAATTCTTATTAATTTTTAGGATAGCTTACTTTGCGTAAAGTCATACATTGAAACTGAGAATAGAATGCCATTATTATAATACTACCTTCCACGAAGTAGCCAATACAAATAATGGTAATATCTTATGCTCATCTCTTTAAAATTTAGATTAATGGCTAAACATCATGCAGAATAAAAAAATATTTATGCACTCTCAAGGTAAAAATACTTGAAAAATGTTAGAGCTTACCTATGATACTACACAATATGACGAATAACATCCGTATCCGTCATTACGGATAACATCCATATTACCTTTCAATGCCTTCGGCAGCGCGTTGATGTCTTTTGTATGCAGCGCAGTAATAGGTCAACGAATCATGTTGATATGAAAGTACAGCGTCGCAATATCGCCCGCTTTGCATTATAATAACACCTGCAGTTGTACATGTGCAATACTTGGCAATCTCTGGTGCATCACTTGTATTTTTTGTTTCAACATGGAAACTTAGATGTGGGCGTGAAGGAATGTTGTCCGATTGCGAATTTAAAGACGAGATTGATATTATTCTTAATTTCGTCTTTATTGTGCAAATTTTATTATTTTAATGTATATTTATTTATTTTACGTTTAACTAAATACTTAAATAATTTAACAAAAAATAAAAATTAAATATATAAAGTTAATTATAATTATTTTAATTATATTTATTATATGCATATAAAATTTTGCTCTAAAGGCAAGTTTAAGTAATATAAGTTACCGTTTATGTGTGATCCGTGAAGCAAATTTTTATTTGGTTTAATTATTATCATAAAACTTTACATTAAAAGGTACGGGCTTATTGTTTTCACGAGGTGAAAATAGTCATCAAATACCGACTTACGTAATCGATGATCATACAAAAGAAACTCTAAAAAACCCTTTATTTCTAATTCCGGGCTGACGAGAAAGCATGCGGCGCATTATAAAGTGATTAGCATTCACACTGTTTCCATATTGTGCGCGAGATGACTCGCTTCCACGTCGGGTCCAGTAATTATATATGTTACTGCTTCTTTATGAATATGACGCAGCATATTCTTACGTTAAAGTTACGTTACAACACCGATGTATTAAAACTTTTTACAGCGTGGCAGAATTTGTCGTCAAACTATCTATCTGAGTTTTTATATTGAAAATATGTATTATTTTATGCTACACTAACGCATTGGTTTCCAAACTGTAATGTTAGTCGTAAGTTCAGTAAATAAATAAATAAATATATAAACGCCATCTAGCTTCTGGTATTAAAGAGAACACGCGTCTAAGGCAGAAAGATAGAATACTTTATACACTTATTTCTTTGATACCGTTTTATCTTTTTTTATTTATTTAAATAGAGTAGCTACGTACTCTTACGTATCCTGCATATGTGTTGAGGGATCTCTGCAGTCTGTGGATATCTTCTTATATGAGGTCTTATACAGTTTTGCTAATACTCCGGTGGCTTATGGTTACCTATAAGTCTAATCATTGTAAACGGTGAAATTATACAAGTCTAATCATTAATAATAACAATAAATTTCTTGAAATGGGTGAAGTCCTATGATGCTTAGGCTATACTTGGTGCAGGCTAAGGCTTATCTTCAAAATTGTTTACAGCTATCAATTTTTTTTATTGTTGTAGATTTCTTGAATGCGAAAGTTGACCTTAAGGAGTCATAAACCAAAATTTATCTCTTCTGAAACCGTGTGAGAAAATCAAGACGTAATAAATGACATTCTCAAAAAGGTAATTACATATAATAAACATAATCTTTATTTTAAAAGCCTGCGCTTATAGTTTCTAAATCGTATTAATAAAGCACCTAGAAGTCTGAAAATAAAATCAAATAGTTTCACGGATCAAAGCGGTTCAGGCACTGCGACTGCAAACGTGAGTAGCGATCCGTTACGGTTCGGACGAGTTTCACAAATTACAGTACTGATGATAGTTTTAGTTCACTGCGCTATTATTATCGATAGATATTTCAGCCGATCGATATCGATATAGCTTCTACTAATTCAGTCGTGATATACTAGTAACAGAAGCGAATTTTGACATACCGTTTTAAAGTTATTAATTAAAGGCGGATTTATTCGAATATTTCTTCTCCTTGCGTTTGTTGCTGTATTATTCGGTTCTGTTATAATAATGTTTAATGGAATAAGCCAATAAGTACAGATCAGAATTGTATTCATAAGAATTAAGGTAAAAAGGTAAAAAACAAAAATTCTAAATCGTTCTTGAAAGAACGGGGTAAATGTATTATCATGTTAAACATCATTAATAATAAGCAATGTCATGACTTAATTAACCTACTTTGTAAGTAGCATCGCGTACGCTCTATTTGCTGTGTTGCTCATGACCCCTGGCCCAGGACATTTGACACCAGAAACGTCCTTTGCTAATATTCGACCTCTATGCATGGGTAAGTTTGAGCTATGTCGATGTGTATTTCATTTATAAACAATAACACAAATTGTAGTTAGGTCAGGTTAGCTAACTATGTTGCCCTGTAGGTTGAAGTTAAAAATATGAGCTACGGTTTCCCCTGCCTGACCGTAAGAGGCGACTAAAAGGGGTCTTCCGTGGTTATGGGCGGCGAGAGTGAGACCTCGACCCGTGCAGCCAGCGGCCTCGGAATAGACGTGCGTGCAACGGCTGGATGCTGTCCTCAACATAATATGGTTTTGAAGAGCTATATCGTTCTTCCAAGTGGGATATACTGTATACATTCTTTTGTCTGTCTCTCTCTCATTATACCTGAGGATCGCGTGGAGATGTCAAGCTATGGGTTCAACAAAGGCCGTCGTGACTTAATCGTTTTGTCAAAAAGCTCGCGGTCATCCAAAAAATCCATTCAACCAAGATATTAAATTGCACAAATATGGGTGTTTACAAAAGCTGTTCATATACTATTGGTGTGCCGTACTTACCTTTATAAAGTATGCAAATATAACAAAAAAGGTACTTAAAAACTTGGGGCATTATTGCATAGCTTCTAATTTTGCAACTGTGGTCAGAGTGGTGACATATGAACAGTCGTTTAGATCCAAATCGAATGTGGTTTGATCTTTAGCAATACGTCGTTAGTCAGACGATTCTTTTCTTTATCTCTACTTCTATGGCGCTGTTACAGAGGCGTGTCTGAATGGTTCGTCCTTATAAGGCGCCATCTTAGACATGATAATTAATTGTGTTGTGGTAGATATGCGAAAAGAAATATTCGTATTCAAAAGAATGGCTTCACATCTTAATTCTTGAATTTAAAAAATATCTAGATTAGTTAAAAAACCTATAAAACCTAGGTATCGTTATCCGTTTTAAATGAAAAAAGAAATGGCGTAATCATCAGTGAGGCCTGGGTTCGGGTCCCCAGCTGACCAGCGGGCGGCCAGCAGCAGACAGCCGTTTCACCGGGTATTCCTGGTCCTCGCACCGACACACCACGGTTACCAGAGCGAAGGCGTCTTGAATCCAACGGAAGCCCAAGAGGCATTAACGGAATGATAGGCAGGGATAAGGACGGAGGGATAAGGCAGGGTGGAACAGGGAGAATGTATATAGGATACTATATACTCTATATCTATATCTCTCCATCCAACCGACGATATCGTCTTCTCAACTAATTCACCACTCTATTAGACTATGTTCTTTTGAATCCATCAGTGAAATTGTCATTCTATTTTGGAGTTCCACAGCTGGACATAGACTTTCGCTGGACATAGACATAGGACCGGATGTTCGCGACATTCTTCACGCTGTTTTATTTCCCTGTACTCCTTTTTTCAAAACCTCATCGCCATTCAAGAGCTTTGTGGGGTTCAAAACGGTTTCGATCTAGTCCTTACAATTTTGATGACACATAATAGCTTGCAAATTATGAAAAATTCTTATTGTATTATATATTTCAATTTTTTAAATCTTTATAATACCAAATTAAAATTAGTCCACTAAATAATTAATATTAGAAATTGTTACCCACTTTATTCTGCTTTCTTCTTTTCAGCCTTTTGTAGTCCATGACTGGACATAGGCCTCCCCTAACATTAGCCCGGTCCTGCGCCTTCTGAATCCAGCGGTTTCCCGCTGTCTTCTTTAGGTCATCAGTCCACCTGGGTGGAGGGCGGCCTGTACTCCTCTTGTTTTTTACCATTAAAGCTTGTAGGTAAATTATAAATAATGATAATGACAGTTATGGTTTTAATTGTAACTTTAGATATAGTAAGGGTTTACAAATTTAGCCATCATCGTTCTAGTTACGTCCAAATCATAAGTAAGTACGATTCGAGTATTTATTATTACGTCACACAAACTTGATGGAGATGTTATGATGATCTGATATAACAGGTCATGCAATATTAATATTTCGAGGCAATCAGTGGCAATTTGTCCATTACATTCGTGACGGACATAGATTGAAGGTTGAGCGCCACTGTGGGTCATAGTTCAAGCACTACATTCTATTGCATTTAAATACTAATATCTGTGCTAAGTGCCCATAAAATATTAATGCGTGATTTTTAATTGCATAACTTCTGCAATTGGATTTAATTCAAGGTGGCAGATTTGTTTCAATTTCGTCTTCAAATATGATGAAACATATTTTAATTTTGACGTTTAATCAATTAATAAAATTTGTTCATTTTCAATTAGCAAATAGGATAATTGCGCGTTTACATACAATTTTTTTATTCAATGTTATTTTAAATAGTATTGGTTGTTTTTAATATGATTACTTATAATTAATTAATTGGTGACTTCTACTATGACCTCAATATATTTTTATTTTAATGTTTACAGAATCATAAATTGATAAAATTTGTTCATATTTAATTAACAAATGGGGTAATTGCTTATCAAGATATTATTTTTCAAAATATTTCAAAATAGTATTATGTAATTGTTAATATTTAATATAATATAGTATTTGTTAATAATACAATTATTTGTTTTTAATTATAAAGATATTAATTAAAATATTTGAGCCTCTGTATTAAAGTATGTCATTCAAGCTGTATATTTTATTGCAATAAAATATTTTAAATGATTTTTAATTAAAGATGTTCAGTAATTTAATTTGAGGTCAGCTATTAGTTTTCATTTCGTCAACAAATATGACCTCAATATACTTTTATAAAGACGGTTATAGAGGCATCAATTTTTGAAATTTCAAATAGATTTAGAAATGAATAGTATAATTGCTTATTTAATACGAGTAAATATTGCATAGGTATATTTTAAAATATACAATTAAAAATAAACATTAATTAATTTAGCAATATGATGCTTACTTAATTTATTAACATTTTACTTATCTGACAATAAAGTTATTGTCACACACATAGTCTCTAATAATTTTAACGACTACGATACCTTGAAAGCTAGATTTTATAAATAATTAGCGGGCAAATTGACTGTAATGTGTTTCTACTTAGCAACAATTCAAAACCAAATTTATTGCCCAACATATCCACATTGAGTGTCCATTAATCAAACTTAGCGTTCAGACATATTTAATTAAACTGATCGATGCAAACATCTTGAGCATTCATCCTCTAACGAGCGTAATCCTAATTATAATCATCTGCCGTCTATTATAATTGAATTTAGTCTATTTTCAACGCTCGGTGCTTTTTGGGGTTCCGTACCTCGAAAGGAAAAAACGGTACCCTTATGGGATCATTTTGTTGTCTGTCTGTCAAGACCCTTTTTCTCAGTTACGCGTGTAGGTAGCTAGCTGGATTTATATCAAACTAGCGACCGCCCGCGACTTCGTCCGCGTGAACTTTGGTATGAAATTTTTCCTGAATTTTCTTTACTATAAACCTCACGCAGCCCGAGACCTTTCCAACGACCGTGGAAATCGGTTCGTGCGTTCTGGAGTTATAGCGTCAGGAAGGAAAACCCGATTTATTTTTATATAGTAGAATACTCAAATCAACTGTCCCTTAGAGCTGTGAAAAAATCAAACTTCTAAGCCAGTGCAATCAAAAGATACAGCCGTAAATGCTTTCCGCAAATTTTTGACACTCGCAAGGGAATCAATACCTACAGGGTACTTCCCGTGAACTTAGAATCTCAAAATTTGGTACAAAGCAATGTCTTATAGCACAGATAAAGAATCCGACTTGCACTTAGTTGGTTTTTTTTTTTCAAATACTTCTCAGCATTGGATTGTATAAGAATTTTTAACAGGTGGTTGAAGCAGGTTGGTTGGTGGTGATTGAACAGGTGGTTGGTTGCCGTGCAATCCTATTGTGTATAGGTAGAAAAGTGCGGTTACCGGTCAGAACTTTTTGATGCCTTCGGAGCTAATCAACAGCAACAGCGTATACGCCCTCTGGCAAGAGTCAGGCTTGTATAAGTCTGCGTGTAGATGTCCATGAGCTGCAGTTACCTTTTTTGTTTCGGGTGGGAAACCTTCATAAGGTACCCGGCACCTTGGGAGAGGATACTGGGTAATGTGGGATTTGTATCGCACTAAAGCCCCCTCGGTGGCCTGCCTCTGCGTTTGGGGAAGACTCCGGGATCTCCAGTGGAATGCACCAGGCCCATCTTCGGGAGAACAAAATGCTCTCCTGCACATTTTGTACACTCTCTAAGTCGCGTAATTCTAAATAGAATCGTCTGCCTTCTCTTAGCCTCCGAGAGATTACGTTTCATAACACAGGAACTAAACACCTTTCATCGTGAGCGTATCGACCTACATCTATAATAGAGTCCACTTTATTTTAACAAGTAATGCTAGATGTCTTCTTTTTCCTCATAGCTTCCTCTTATTATTTACTAATGATGTACTTAAAGCTTCTAAACATTTGATGGTATGACATGAATAAGCAAGTGTGGGTCTCCGCATTTTGAAGGTTCCGTATCAACGCAAAATTTATTGATTCCGTTGCATATTATTCATTCAATTTCAATTTCTTGAATAATTCTAAACGGTTGGTCAGTAAGGGATTTGATGGTTTATGACGCTATTGACTTTTCGCCTTGTTGGTCAATGAAACTATTATATTAGAGCGGTGTCAAACTAGCGTTTTTTTGGCGCATTCTCGCGTCCTTTGTTTGATTTTGTAGCGCGCTTACGCGCAAAACAGTCATATTTGACATATTCCGGTACGAAATTTAGTGCGCGTGTAAGCATGTTTTCCGAAACGACCGTATACGCGCCGAAACATACGCTAGTTTGAAAGCACTCTTAGAGTTTTTTGACGTGATAACGTCTTTAAAATCGTTTTAGTCGGGTGACATGTTCAGAAACTTGTGTCACACCAAAACCTCACGAGCGCGATCGCAGGTATAACGAGAGAGAGACGGACCGATCTCCCGTCTCATCTCGAGCGCTGCCAGTCATTCCGTGAAACTTGTTACGCGGAATCCTCACGAGCGGAGGCTGGCATAGCGTTCGAGTGAGTGGACCGATCTTCCGTCTCTCTCACTCTAGCGGCATACAAACGAATGGAGATTTTCTCGTGCGGACGTTATCACGTAAACATCTCGATCGTAAACCTACTTTACAAACAATTTGCCGTTTTTTTTTTTTCAATATTTTAAATCCCTCTAGACTAGGTACAGACTAGACTAGGTCTAGACTAGGTCCCTCACATTTGCGAGAGGATATCTCGCAAATGTGAGGGACATAGGCCAGAGTCCACAACACTGTCCACGAAAGGGCTGACCCTTTCGTGATTTGATGTTTTAAAACTTTGAATTTTACGTTGTCATTGTTCGTTTACAATAAAATAAATGTAAAGATTACAATAATGGCCTCGCTACTTTTTTGCTAAAGGAACTCTAAAAACCTGTGTATACCTAAACTAATTTTGCTATAATGTGGCACATTTCCGCACTTGCTCGAAATTGACTTTGTGTTCAGATGCTTCCATTATCTTTTTGAGTAGACATAAAATAATATTAGCAATTGCTCTCGATCTACATTAAAGCAAAGATGATAAAAAATGAGTTATTAACTATCTTATTAGGCAACATTGAGTTGAAATACCTTTAAAAGCTTCCGCACGAATTACAATCATTTTGCAATGTTGTCTCAGTGTAAACCATAACATTAACACATCGAGTACCATTGAAACGTTTCTGATTGGATGTTCTCTTTAAATTTTATGTAACTCAAAGGTCAAACGGCGGTAAAAGTACCTATTATGCTATCAGCATACTTCATGTCTTACTAAGCTTAAGATCGACTTATGTGACTTAACCGTGAGTAGCTGTAGTATTTTGACGTGATAACGTCTTTAAAATCGTTTTAGTCGGGTGACATGTTCAGAAACTTGTGTCACACCAAAACCTCACGAGCGCGATCGCAGGTATAACGAGAGAGAGACGGACCGATCTCCCGTCTCATCTCGAGCGCTGCCAGTCATTCCGTGAAACTTGTTACGCGGAATCCTCACGAGCGGAGGCTGGCATAGCGTTCGAGTGAGTGGACCGATCTTCCGTCTCTCTCACTCTAGCGGCATACAAACGAATGGAGATTTTCTCGTACGGACGTTATCACGTAAACATCTCGATCGTAAACCTACTTTACAAACAATTTGGCGTTTTTTTTATAAATGGAATGTCAGTTACATTCTATTTGTAAATTGATCTGTGATAAACGAATGACAGCTATTATTAAAGTGACACCGTTTAAGCACAGTTTAAGCCACCTTTGAACCATCGGACTCTTATAGGTTTAGTTCTGCTATCACTAAGCAACTGGTGTGTCCATTAAATTTTACTTGCGTTATGCTAAAGGAAAACATGGCATAAAAATCGCTTGGGAAAATCAATACTCAGCAGAAGGGTAATTTTGATAACCAGTATAGGGCATTGATGCCATGCCATCATGCATGGCACGCCATGCCAGACAGCCGATTGAGGATCATAACTTCAAAATTAGGTGAAGAGTGTGTAAAGAATGCTTGCTTTTTTATTTTTATAATTACGAAGATTATTTTTATGAAATTGACGCCATTTCAAATTGTGATAACGTTCAATCATGCTTATAGCACAACAGGTAGCTTCACTGCACATCTTTAGTTGAAATGCAAGGATTGCTTTCTGATAAATTTCCGCTTAAATCACAGCGTTTAGCTGGCAACACATTTCAAAGTCCGTCCATTTTAACGAAGTAGCGAACCAATTGCAACCTAAGACGATTATTGGCACTTATGACACTAATAGGGCGTAACGTGTTTTTCGCTGGTAACCGGGCTTAGTCATAAGTAAACGTCTAGATTTAAATCTTTAACAATTATGAATTAAAGGCCTTGAGGACAAGTGACCGAACCCAATAAGACAACACGTATTGCGTTAATTCATACCTTAGCTCTTTGTCTTAAGGTCAGGATTCGAGTGTGGTGATAATGTCCGTTCACAGTGACGTATGGTACAGTTGCAGAGTCGTGGCGCAAGAAGGCCGAAAAGATCCCGGATCGTGGTTTTGTTATAAGTGCTTGACCTTTCAATCGGAGGCTGTGTGTCACCTAATTATTACATGCAATTAATTATAAATAACCTTTTTGATATTTTTAGTTTCATTAGAGAACTTACTTACATACAGAGCCATATAGGTATTGAGCGCCCCAAGCAAAATGGCTACCCTCTCTTCAAATTACAAGTAACTATGATTTTCTCTCCAAAAATAGGGAGATACCAATAACCAGCAGTGGGATGCAAAAGAGTTTGTAGCTAAATATGATATGCCAACTTTGAATAAGGGTTTCAATTAAATATTTTTACTGATTTCCATAAAAAAGCACCTAAAATGGAATTTTCCCTGAGCCGTTATTTTGTGTACTTGTGTATCAGCAATCCGTAAGCTGTAGGGCAGGAGAATCCGCGCCCTTTAGCACCTCTGACGGCTGCCCTTTCTGCCACCCACTAGACATAAACCGGACCTGCTTACACGGTTCCAGGCGCGGTCCCAGGGGGGGGGGGACATGACCCTCCCAAAATCCATCAGTCATGCGTAAATGAAAGGTGAAACAAGCCAATTTGGAGCCCCTCTTTGACTCCCCCCAAAATTGAAAGCTGCGACCACGCTTGCACGGTTCAAACTGGAAAGTACCACTCTTGTACCAATTTAGTTGTGCAGCAACTAATTTGTAATCGATTTGTGAAGACTTGTTTTTATAAAATCTGAACTTTATTTTATATGCATATTATTTGAGTAAATAATTGTAATTTAAATACTCACATCTGCCAGGCGTTTAGCGACGTCCCTTTTTTGTATTAAAAAAAATCCACGCAGGTGGAACCGCGGGCTAAAGCTTGTAACAATAGCACATTTTTTAGAAGGCTGTGTTGGGAAATTCGAGTTCCTCTCAAACCGATCGAAAACTCAATAAACATTACTTTTGTTATTTTACTTCTGACTTCTTCACGAAGTAAAGTATCTAATTATTGTGGATATTTCTCAAATAACTCCAATTATGTTATTAAGTCCATTCTACAAATAGTTCAGTACTTATTGACAGACTCTTCTAATAAGGTTCCATCCATCCATCCATCCATCAGCC
The DNA here is from genome assembly GCA_911387765.1 of Pyrgus malvae. Classification (NCBI taxonomy): domain Eukaryota; kingdom Metazoa; phylum Arthropoda; class Insecta; order Lepidoptera; family Hesperiidae; genus Pyrgus; species Pyrgus malvae. The sequence goes on from OU426953.1 coordinate 25,109,878, forward strand.
TTTTAAAGTCCACTGCTGGACATAGGCCTCCCCTAATGTTCGCCACTCCGTCCGGTCCTGCGCCCTCTGAATCCAGCGGTTTCCCGCTATCTTCTTTAGGTCGTCAGTCCACCTGGTTGGAGGGCGGCCTGTGCTCCTTTTGCCGAGACGTGGTCGCCATTCGAGGACCTTTTTTCCCCATCGGTTGTCAGTCCTCCTAACTATGTGGCCTGCCCATTGCCACTTCAGCTTGCAAATTTTGAGAGCTATGTCGGTAATCTTCGTTCGTCTACGGATTTCATCGTTACGGATTCTGTCGCGTAGAGAAATACCAAGCATAGCCCTCTCCATCGCTCGCTGAGCGACCTTGAGCCTGTGGAAAAGGCTAACTGTAAAAGACCACGTCTCAGCGCCGTAGGTCATCACTGGCAACACACACTGCTCGAAAACTTTCGACTTCAGGCACTGCGGTATTCTGGACGAGAAGACACTTTGTAATTTCCCGAACGCTGCCCAACCGAGTTGGATTCTACGAGTTACCTCTCTCTCGAAGTTGGACTTACCCATACGGATCGCTTGACCCAGGTAAATATACTCGTCGACAACTTCGAGAGTAGCGCCATCAACAACGACCGGTATGGGTGTGACATGGACATTAGACATGATCTTCGTCTTGTCCATGTTCATCTTAAGACCCACCCGTTGGGAGGCGCTATGGAGGTCACCTAGCATTGTGCTGAGTTCTTCCAGGGACTCCGCCAAGATGACTATATCATCGGCAAATCGAAGGTGTGTGAGGTGTTCGCCATTGATGTTAATACCAAGCCCTTTCCACTCCATCAGCTTAAACACGTCTTCCAGTGCAGCGGTAAACAGTTTCGGGGATATAACATCCCCTTGTCGCACTCCGCGCTGCAGTGGAATAGGTTCAGTGCTTCCGTCGTGGACTCGGACTGTCATGGTTGCGGCTTTGTATAAACACTTCAACACCTCGATGTACCGATAGTCTATCTGGCACCGTTGGAGAGACTCTAGCACCGCCCAGGTCTCGATAGAATCGAAGGCTTTCTCATAGTCCACATACGCAACACATAGCGGCAGATTATACTCCTCGGTCTTTTGTATAACCTGTCGCAGCGTATGTATGTGGTCTATGGTACTGTAGCCTTTTCGGAATCCGGCTTGTTCGGGAGGCTGGAAGTCGTCGAGCCTGCGCGCAATACGATTAGTAAGGACCCTTGAGAACAGCTTATAGACGTGGCTCAGAAGCGCGATGGGTCTATAGTTCTTCAAAAGGGCTCTATCACCCTTCTTGAAGAACAGAACCACCACGCTTCTGCTCCACGCCTCCGGGGTAGTTCCGTTTCTGATGACGGTATCGAACAGTCTTTGGAGCGCCACTAGGAGGGGTTTGCCTCCAGCTTTTAGTAGCTCTGATGTGATACCGTCATCTCCCGGTGCTTTGTTGTTTTTTAGCTGACTTAGGGCCCCTCTAATTTCGTACAGGCTGACGTCCGGGATATCTTCGGTATAGTGTCGGGTTAATTTGGCTCTCTTGTCGTTCGCCATATTGGGAACGGGAGCCTGTGAGGAGGTGTACAACCGTCCGTAGAAACTCTCAATTTCTCTCTGAACTTCAGGCTTAGACGTAACCATAGCGCCAGACTCCGTCTTCAATCTCGTCAACTGGCTTCGCCCAATAATCAAATCCCTTGCGAACACTTTGGAGCCTTGGTTCCGCTCAATAGTGTTTTTGACGCGCTGTGTGTTGTGAGCACGCAGATCACGTCGTCTGCAGCAAGAGATCTGTTTATTTAGCTGCCTGTATTTCGACATTGAAGCCGGGGACCGGACACATAGTTCACGCCTTTCCTTCATGAGACCGAGGGTATGTTCAGAGAGCACTTGAGGTTTACTACTGGAGGGGGTCTTAAAGAACTTTGACCCTACCTCGTGGACGGTTTGTACCATCCTGGTGTTAATTTCGTCCACAGATTCGCATTCTTCTAGGCCCGCGAAGCGATTTCGCAACTCCAGCTGAAAGTTTTCGGAGCCCTGGATTTGGACAGGTGTTGGTCGGAGCGTAGACTTCATTAGGCGTGACCTTTCCAGCTTAATGTTGATATTTAATGTGCCTCGTACCATTCGATGATCACTTCCGGTTTTCACCCTGTTGATCACGGAGACATCATTAAATATGTGCCGTTTGTCGGCCAAAATGAAGTCTATCTCGCTTTTTGTGGAACCATTTGGACTTATCCAAGTCCACTTGCGTTGTGGCTTCTTCTTGAAGAAGGAGTTCATCATGAAGAAGTTCTCCTTCTCCAAGAAGTTAGCGAGCAAGCGGCCTCGGTGGTTCCGTTGTCCAAACCCAAAGGGCCCTACTTTCTGCTCGTCGCCGTCTCGCGTGCCCAGTCTAGCGTTGAAGTCCCCCATCACCACCGTGAAATGAGTCTTTGAGGCATGTATGGCTCTACTGACGTCCTCATACATAGCCTCAACCTCTTCGTCTGGGTGTGTTGCGGTCGGTGCGTATACCTGTATGACCTTCAGCGAATACCGTTTAGATATTCTGAGTATAAGGTACGCTACCCTTGCTGACACACTTTCGACTTGCGTCACGTTGTTGACGAGGCACCTGTGTACGAGAAACCCGACACCACCTTGGGACAGATGTTCGCCCTCCCGGTGATAGAACAAGTTGCCGGATTTGAGGATTACCGTGTCCTCGCCCTGTCTTCGGACTTCGGATAATCCTATGATGCTCCAGTTTAACTTGTCTATCTCTTCTTCCAGCTCCTGTATCTTCTCGTCTGTTCGCAGTGTCCTGGTGTTATATGTTGCCAGGTGCAGAGGTCGTCGTTTGCGACAGCCGTATCTCTGCCGGAGATTCCTAGCACCCCCTGCCCCGCCGTGACCGTGGCCGCTGTCATAGCCAGGAATAGCGGGGCCGCCGGGGACTGGGGGCCGGGGTATATGTGTACTCATCATGGGGGTTATTGCCATAGTCACCGCGCTTGGCATTGCGTGTTGGTGACCGCAGTAGATGGTATGTTACTCAGGAAGACGCTGCTGCCCATCTCCTGGTATTTGTCCCTCGGTCGCCTCCTACGACCTCCCGTGGGAAGAGTGGGAGTGGTGCTATTCTAACGCCGGGCACCACACGGCGAATAAGGTTACGTACTAACGTCTAATAAGGTTACGTACTCGTAAATGCCATTTTGTTTCGTAATGACTGTGAAGTAAACATTGTTATGAAGGTATATTTATCGTAAATATGTCTTTGGTTCTTAATTTCTTATGTGACGTATACTTTACATCGAGTAAAGCACCGAACACTTTAACAACTTTTTTAAAATTAAACTGACGCTTACCGGAACTACCCAGCTTAGATATTAGCTTAATAGTAACGATTTTCAATACTTTGGGTCATACCAGCTTCGTTAAGTCAACTAATGTCATCATATCTAAACAAATAAATACAATTGGAGTGTCTGTTTGTAATACTAAAGTAACCGCTATTTACTACATCCATTAGAATGTAAATACGGTACATATAGCAAAATAACATTTTTTACAATTTTTGTCTGTCTGCCTGCCTAATCTCTGAAACTTCACTGGCAGGTACCTGGTGTAATGAGGAGTAACTTAAGCTAATTTTATTTTTGAAAAACTACAATTAAAGTCCACGCGGACAAAATCGCGGGCGGCCGCTTGTTTTGGAATATATTTACCGGATTTTGGTTTATTTCTTTTAAGGCAGAAAGTAAAATATTTCTAGATGGACCCACATGTGACTATGCGCTTGTGTTCTAGTGTTGATTCCGGAGCGCTTTACAAATTTAATTATGAGAATTGGGGAGGCCAGGGGGACGCCGTTTTAATACAGATTTATGAAGATACTAGTTAGTGACCTACGGATGTATTTAAACATGATTTAAACCAACGACGACGATGATCCGTTAAGATTATTCTTATCGGATCTTAAAACAAAATATTTTTTAGTTAATTTTAATTAATAATATTGTATGCCAGAACATGGTAGACTATTTAAAACTCCAATTATAATTTTAAACATCTTATTTTATGTCTGTAAACAGTCAACAATAAAGTATTTTCATTTCATTTCATTTCATTTCATTTCATTTCAACGATAAAGTCCACGACATGGCTTAACGATTATTGACAATCGTTAAGGGTCCACTAAGCAATCGCGACTTTCTTCGCATCGTAATTAATTGAGCAACATGACGAAACACGACAGTGAACATGTGAGACATTGCCTCTTCGCTTCGTTGCGCGTGAGTGCAACATTGCAAGCTGCTCGTCTGTGACGGTATGCTGAATCAATTGTCGGCCGTGTAATGGCATTATTAGCTGAACGACGATAACCTATAATGCCCTTTCGTCCGTACACTTGTTCCTAACCAATGGTCTTTGTCCATGGTTTCGTATAAATTGAATCGGGATAAGAGTCTTCATTGTGATTGATGTGTGGTTGTATAACGTCGTTCTGCTACTACTGAGCACAATTTATAGCGATATACAAAAAATTCGTCTGAGAGATCTTCAGAATATGTAAGATTATGAAAGGTTTTCTTTCTATTTAAATAGCCATAACTCACCTGGTATGCAAATAATTTTATCCGTTAAAGAACGTGGTTTGTAAACTATTAACTATTATCGCCTATGAAGCATCAGCAAACCGATAAAATTCAAAGAAAAATGAAGCATTTAAATCCACCAAATTATCAGCACCGAATAGTTGCGTAGTCATTTTCACGCTTTCCTATAATCTAAATGGTATTCGAGTAGATGACAAAAAGTAAGAGTAATAAATAACATTCTGATGAAAATTATGATTGGCGGCCGGACCTATTCATACTTATTATTTATAGTTAATAAAATAAGCGAGGGTTTACGCGCAAGCTATATTTGAACCAGGACTTTCTAGATATTATAACAAAAATAGCCCAACGCTTTTAAAGTTTACGTTGCAACAAAGATACATAAGAGTGGATGAAGTTTCTCACGTGTTGATGGAATGTTTGCGGCATTGCATTCAGGCAGATGTTTTTTTTATCGGAATTATAATGTTAGCATTTGTAACAGTATTTTGGCTTCCCCATTTTCTGAGGAAGTCAAAATGCTGATCAAAGTGTATTGAATTGATTACTTTATAACGTTTACAATGTAAAAAGCTTTTAAGTTGCTGACATAGTCACTGCGTAACAAAACCCCTTTTGCATAATAAAGATTTTAAAAAAAGGTACATTTACTTACGAAGTCCACGTACATTCATTCATGCTTTCTGTTGACGCTACCGACGCGTGACAATACCGAAATTTGAGATCCGGTACCGATTACGTTTTGTAATCAAAATCATTTAGTTCATGGTTCTTATTGAGAAACGGCTAACATCATCAATGGTCAGGTTATCATTGTAAAGGAACTTAGATAGTAGTTGTGGTAGACCACACGCTTCTAACCACAGGGGTGTCAGCATCGTAGGCATCCTCATGCTTCATGAGGTAGTGGCTCTAACAGTAGGAATAGCAGTGTCAGCTGATTGTTTTTAACATAAACCGGACAATATGGCTGACGAGAAGCGTGATGTTAAGCAATGACCGTCGCCTTTGGACAAGCTACTGACTATTCACAAGCGACTTAGAAACTCCAGAGAAATGAGCATTGTCGGCTTTGAAGGAAAGCTTTTTTACAGCTTTCTAGAAGAACTCCATGTCATAGACCACTGGAAACGCCTCAGCTCGAAGGTCGCCGTAGTTAGAACAGTGCAACGTCAAGGAACTTTACACATTAAGTTGCACAAGTGCAATTCAGTTCACGGCTCACTGGCTAACAAATGACCAAAATAACGCCGTTACCTGAACTTCATGATGTGCATATTAAATTTGATGATGCCAGATTTGGCAGCGCTGCTTGACCCGCAAATGATTATGAAATAAATGGCGATTGTGTTTGCTTAAAAACCTTGGGAAGAATCTAATAACAACTATAATAGGTACCTAATAACAACCTCGTTTTCTTGTTACTTTGATGACTTTTATTTTATAAGGGATATACTAGTTTAGGGTCGTTTGTTATAAAGATCGACAAATGAGAGTTTTTTTCCTCCGGCTTTTTTTCTCTCATTGACCCAGCGGTGGGTAGGCATTAAAGCCGGAGATCCGTTAAAATTTATTTAACGGATTCTTAAAACTTTAAAATAAACTTGAAATTTAAAATTTAAATTAAGTTATAATTGTAATTAATTTAGTAAATAAATAACTGTAGGTTAATTTAGTGATTATTGGATGCCTAAATAAGGTAGACTGTTTAAATACTATTGTTAGATGCAAACACCAAAATTTTTTGTAAACAGTCATCAATAAACGTTTTTCATTTCATTTTTCATTTCATTTCATTTTCATTTCATTTCATTTCATTTCAAATAACAGACTATCTAATTGTGAATTAGGAGCGAAGGCAATTTGTAACGGGTTTCCATAAATAGTTGGGAAAACTCTGGGAAAGAATATTTTTGGAATTAAATTAACCTAGATTAAATTACGCTAAAATAAAGGGGAGGGAGGACAGGCAGTGATTATGGTATATACTCAAGGAGCTCCAAGAATTTATGGATTATTATGCCTGCCATATTTTATTATGCCTGATAACTGAAAGAACTTTCTTCAAAAACTAAAAAAATGTACGTGGTGTCCTCAAGTTTTCTTTCAGTTTCTTTGATTTGCGTTATATTTATTGCTATGCATTTATTATATTTGATTCACTAATAAAAACTAATACGATATATATCTCGTTATTGAGTACAACGTTAATGAATATAATTGCATCGCATGTCACTCCGTCGATAGTTTAGTTTCAAATTCTGCATTTATTTCCATGAATTTATAGTTTAAATGAGATATTACTCAATAACATGATTTAAAGCGCCGATATTTTACCAATCTTATTCATGCAGTGAATAATTTTATAAAAAGTTTTAGCATACTTTTTATAAAAACATTAACACGAGCTATTGAATTGTAGACAATATAATTATGAGTAATTGATTTATTTTCCACTTTAAGCATTATATACAGAGTTTTAATCAATTACCAGGAAGACCGAGCTGCTCGGATAAAAACAATTGTTTTACTTGGTTTGATTTTAAACAAAATACTCATTGGCTTAGTGTTTACAACACGACGCCATCTGAAATAGCTCCTAATTAAAAAAAAAATATTGTCACGAAAAATAAAAAGCGCAAAATGCTTACTTGAGGTTTGGACCCCGGTCTCTAGCTCCGCAGTCAGCCTACGTAACTATTGATATTATCCCATTGACGAATTTTTTATAGAGCTCTTTCAAATCGACATTGTCATTTGTTTGAACGGCGGATTGGCGGATGACGTTTGACGGCGTTCTACGCCACAATATTATTAATATTCTCCAATGGATGTTAGTAAAAGTCATATTTCTCAGTTTATATTTAAGTTGATTATCGCTGAAAATTCGAATAAAACGACAAATTCTAAAAATAGAACCTAGCTGGATAAATCTATCACTCCCGAAACCCTGGGCACTAAATTTCATGAAAATCGTTTCGAAATCGCCGTTTCCAAAATTCAAATTTTATATATTGGTTTACAAGAATTGCTCGTTTAAAGGTATTCGATATAAGTTTACTTGTAATTTATTTGCATTATTTGGCGTGATTTGGCACAACATAATACACTTGTCGTATCTATTTTATATCACCAATGCGGTTTTAACATTGAACGAGTATTCCCCGCTCGTCCAAATTGTCTCTATATCAGTTACCTAAGAGTCTTATTACAGAAGTAGGATGGATGGCCAAGAAAACCACTGTATGAGTGTTGAGTTTTATTATGTATAACACTTTTATATATGTATTTTACATCAATTTTCAACGCAAATAATTTATTTTAACACTTATTGACTCAATCTTTAGTAATCAGAAAAGAATGACAACTTAGACCTCAAGAGCTGGTGAGTATTTCGCCCAAAGACTTAGCCTCGCTGTACAACGGGGAAATGCCGCCAGCGTCTTGGGTGCCATGCCGAACACAGACATTTTAGGAGAAGTTTTATACTTAGACCTCTTATTTAAAAAAAAAGTGAAGTTCACAATGATTCTTCTTTCAGCTTTAGAACCTATTTTGATATCCACAAAATTGACGGGTGAATTATGCTTTATTGAACCTGACCTCGAATGACCTCGATTATGTGGTAATTCATTTAAATTCAAAATATTATGTTATAAATAAATAAATAAAAAACGCTTCACTTTCATAGATTCACATTAGGAATCCCTGTCGTGGTCATAAAGACAGAAACACAAACACCCAGACCACGAATAGAAATTTAAACTTATAACTTAAATTTCTGCCTCTCTGGGAATCGATTCCAAGACCCTTGATTAGCAGTCCGGCATGGCTCAAACATTATTGTTAGTCAAGTTAAGTAAAATAAGACGAGTGACACACAGACACAGTCATGATACTATTTGATAATAGTACAGACATTATAATTACGTACAATTAATAACCGGTTGTCGGTTGCCTTGTCCTTTCAGTAGGAATTACCAGTCGCTGGTTTTTTCATTATGACTAGTATTTAACGCTATTGCTCTACATTTATACGCATTTGTTCATTACTTATTATTAAATCAAACATTATGATCTCCTTACTATATTGCCTTATAAAAACTGAGAAGAGTGTGGGTGAAGTTACACAATATGATTTTCCAATCCTCGTAGGTTCCAATTCGTAGGTAGAACTATTATGGTTCGGCCGGGGAAATACCACCGCTGCACCCACTTCTGCCGTGAACCAATTCTATTGTGTTTCGGTGGAAAGGTGCAGTTACCGGCCACACTTACATGAGGCGACCACCAGCCTCCGGAGTAGCAGCGCAACTGCATACGAAGCAACTGCATCTTTACACCGAAACACAACAGAAGTGGTTCACGGCAGAAGTGGGTACAGTGGTGGTAATTCCCCGGGCGAACGATAATAGTTCTACCACCTACAATAAACAAATGTGTATTAATATAAGCAGTTTAATGTCTATATCTTAAGTTTTATCTTCTTAAAATTATACGGTGGAACGTATTGCAATAAGTTTATTCAAGGTTTATAGGTCTAGTAACTTTATGATCTGACATTGAAATAAATTTAGAACAATCATTATACATCTGATTTATTGTGAGTGAAAATAATCTTTATTTTTTGTTTCAGGTAAATTATTCAGTCTTATAATAATTTTAAAGGGGCATCTAGTAAGTACCAATGACATTTTTTGCGTATTTAGTTATATTCTGAAAGGAGAGTCTTTAAATTAGATCACATACTTATGTGATCGAAACGATCGATCAAAAACCGTAAAAACTTTTCTTACCTTAAAGAACGATACGTTCCTTATAACCACTTGTTTATAACTGACTGTTCACTGTCATATAACAATATTTTAAGTGGTAGTCATTGTAAGCGAAATATGCTTTGCATTTCGCTCACAATCAATGTCGATTCCATGTAATCAGTAATTTACATTGTCAACAGCAATTTTAACGGAACGCTTATTTTTCGAAGCACTATATTAATAAATAATGATAATAAATAACGCTCCACACTCATAGCCCCACAGTAGGGTAGATATACCTTGTGTCGTGGGTGCCATGGACACACACAAAGACAGACACACAAACACCCAGACCGAGAACAGAAATTTTAAACTCATCATTCAAATTTCTGCTTCGCCGGGAATCGAACCCGAGACTCTCCGATCGGCAGTCCGGCATGGTAACCATTACGCCACGCGGGTCGTCATATTGGAATCAGGAAGCACGTAATACACTATTATCATACTATTATACATCTTTTAATCTATGTAAATATAGCAACAGACGCCTACTATATTTTTTTTGTGATTGATATGTCATTTACATTTGTGACATAACGATCACGTTGTCTCGAAATTGTTTTGAATCTTAGAGCATCAAGGTATGACAGGTTTCATACCCGTCACAGAGGAGTGGCCTTTACGGGGGAACCCCTCGTCCCAACGTCCATGCAGAATGTGCCTTCTAGTTATACAACTAATGTGTCTGTGTGTGTCGGTGTAAGTGTTGACGGTGCATAGAAAATGACGTTGTTAATTGAAATTGACATATTTAGAAATGAATATTTGTGAATATGTGACAAAATTAAAATGTGTGCGTTTTTCCCCACACCAGATTTGGCACAAAAAATATGTATCGAAGCGAGGCGCTATGCCGTCTCTACTGAAGGGTGAGTCAGTAATTTTGATGCTCTAAGTTTTGAACGCATGAATTTTTTTTCACTGGTTTATTTTAGAGGATCTGAGTTATAAAAGCGTATATCTTATTTCAAACGACATGTAGCTAGGCACATAATAATTATAATGCTCTATCTCCTAGAAATTGCAAACTTCTCAAAGCACTTGACTAGCTAGAAGTTGACAGTTTTCTAAAGTTTAAACTTTTCTCGTTTCTAAGAAACTTGTGCTCAGCTTCAGACGTTAATTGGTTTATGATTGTGCTGTAATGTTACACGGCGACTATTAAAGTTTCATTACAGTACCATTAGGTAGAACTATTACGGTTCGCTTGGGGAAGTACCACCGCTGCGCCCACTTCTGCCGTGAAGCAATTCTATTGTGTTTCGGTGGTGTGTGCAGTTGCCGGCCATCACCAGCCTCCGGAGTAGCAGCGCAACTGCATACGACCTCAGACAAGACTTACCTATGCTTGCTTGAGGTTGTATGTAGATGTCCATGGGCTGCAGCGACCACTTAACACCACGTGGCTTGCATGCTCGTCTGCTACTCCATTCAAATAAAAAAAATATAAAATTCAGAAATTATTCTCTCTATACATGTGTGTTTATTTTTTACTTTAATAGATGAACAAAAAAATGGACAAACATACATCTAGATACTTAACAAGATGCCTTGTAATTAATGTTTTACTACAGAACCCTAAAATAACAAGGTATTTGAGCTGTACAGAATGTGCCGCCTAATTAAAGCAAAGGTTAACATTTTATTGCACCTTAAACGTTCCTAGTACTTCTTAAATTGTTAGTTAAGCGAGTAATGTTTTTTTAATTATACAATTATAATTTATTAAGCTTATATTAGCTTGATTTGTATGTATTTATGTATGTAACAGAATCTTTTAACTTCATTTTCACCTATTTCTAAGCGTGTCATTAACTTGATTTGCACAGGGGTCAAGGGCCGATGACAATGCAATAATATGAAAAAAAAAACAACTAATAAATGTAAGGCAGTTTAAAAAAGTAAAAAACACGCTTTTGTGAAAATACGAACTAAAAAGTAAAAAGATGTATTTTACTGTAAAAAAAAGCGTGGGGTGCGCATGGTGTCAATAGTATCTTAAAAAGCGTGTTTTTTATTTTTTTAAACTACATTATTTTCGTGTACGTTTTAAGAGGCCGTATACGAAATTTTGCCGATTTCGCTGATTTAGCTGATTTTACATATGAAATTTTGCAGTCAAAATACAGTATTTCTCTATTCTTATACTTATTACAGTAAAATTCACAAAACCATCACCGTCTTCAGGTCTTTTAAGCAAAACAACGTAATAAAAACCGAAACGTGGCTTTAATAGTTTATTACTGAAATGATCAGTTATATTGTGCACTGAAACTTATGGAAATACCGTAATTTAACTGCAAAATCTCATGTGTTAAATCAGGTAAATAAGCGAAATCGACAAAATTTCGTATGCGGCCCCTTAATGAAACTTTTTAATTTTACTTTATTACGTCGGTGGAACATTCACAGACCGGAGTGAAAGATAGAAGAGGTAAAAATAGCAATTTTTATTTTTATTTTATTTAAATGGAGTAGCAGATGAGCATACAGGCCACGTGGTGTTAAGTGGTCTGTGCAGCCCATGAACAGCTACACAAAACCTCAAGCAAGCCTTAAAACCTCAAATAGTTTTGATTGTAAATATGGTTACACTAGAGTTCTGCCAGCGGCTTCGCCCGCGTGGACCCGTTTTAAAGGTTCCCGTAGGATAAAAACTGTCCTATGTCCTTTCCCAAGGTTCACTCTATCTGTGTTCCAAATTTCATTAAAACCAGTTCAGTAGTTTAAGCGGGAAAGCGTAGCAGACATACATACAGACAGACAGACAGAGTTACTTTCGAATTTATAATATTAGTATGGATTTGATGGATTTGCAAAATTAGCATGCGTTTATTCGGCCACTATAGTGGCTTATCAACTACTACCAGCTTAAAATATCCCATCAGTGTGCATCTACCACTATTAGAGTATTTACAGAATGAGGAAGCGAGAAATACGAGAACGCCTTCAATCCAACCTCACTAGTTACTTGTAATTAGCATGTAACCGTGTATTTGAGGCACTTTTGTTACAGATCGGCAATGAGCCGTGAAAATCGAAATGGCACGGTATTTACTTATCATGTGGTATGTAGAGCAGTAGTGTTTATATAGAAATATGAGTAAAACCGGTTGGTTGTCCGGTGTTGTAAATGCAACTATGAAGTTGCATTCTTTAAAATTTAGTGGTTATTGCAGACCGTGCACGTCGTGATCATAAACGATAAAACGGCATAAAGGAATTCCATAAAAACCTGGGAGGTTTTTTTCCGCCGGCTTTTTTTCCTCTCAGTGTACAAACACCCTGTGATATGGGTACCCAATGCTGACGATCGGAACCGATCTGAAATATAAATAAATAAATATTTTAATTTATAAAAGGCACAATATGGGACAAATAAAAATAATAGTAAAATAGATGTTAATGTACATTTCGTAAATGTGTTATAGTTAAGTTTTTTCCTTTTATATTTTTATCATTGTATATTTGCATACCTCACGAAGGTAAATATGGCGAACTAAATATATACGAAGCGCGCATGGCCGAAGCGCGCATGGCCCGACGGTTAGCGTAGAACGCAAACGATCTACGCAACTAAGCGTTTGGCGCGGTCGGGTATGAGATGGGTGACCGCTAGTGGCAAAAAAAATTCATGCGCGTTTCCGTGCTTCGGAGGGCACGTTAAGCCGTTGGTCCCGGTTGTTATCGATAGATAACAGTCGTTAAACCTTGTCGGAGGCCTTATGGGCGGTTTGAAAACATCCGACAGCGGGTTGGCCACTAACCCGCTTCTTTTTTTTTTTTTTTTTTTTGGTTTCGCTGGGGGAAATGCGTTACGCATCCCCTCCCGCGGAGGGGTATGTGGGACTCCCCAGGGGCAATACCCCCTGGTATACCCACTAAAACCCCCAGCGGCACTCCGGCTTCGCCTCCTGGAGGGGGCCTGGGAATCCGGCAGAGCCTTTACATCCAGTCCCCCTCCGGCGAGCCCCGCCTATATGGCGAGCCCTTCGCGCCCCCCCTTTATGATGGGTGGGGCAACGGGGACGGTCGAGAGTGCGCGATCGTCCCCGTATCCACTGATGGTGAGCGGTGCAATGCGGGCGGAGGAGCTTCCGCACCTGTCGCCCGCTGCTCACCATCGGGAAGGTGAAGGCGGTCATACGCCCGCCTCCTCCGTCCCCTTCGCCGCTTCCGGAGCGCGGGCGCAAGAGGGTCACTAACCCGCTTCTCCACCAACCCGCATTGGAGCAGCGTGGTGGAGTAAGCTCCAGGCCTCTCCAATAATGGGGAGAGACCCGTGCCCAGCCCACGCAAAAAGGGTTGCAGCCAAATATATACAAACAACTTTGTAAACACCCATATTAAATTTGTGCAAATAAATATCTTTGTCTTTGTCACATCTACACCCAACCTCAAGCAAGCAAGTCTTGCCTGAGATCGTGTGCAGTTGCTTCTTTGTTCTTCTTCATTCATTCCAGAGGCTGATGTACGCCTTACATAAATAATAAATAAATAACGCTTCACACTCATAGCCCCACAGTAGGGTAGATGTACTCTGTGTCGTGGGTGCCATGGACACACACAAAGAGAAAAACACAAATACCCAGACCGAAAACAGAAATTTAAACTCGTCATTCAAATTCCTGTTTCGCCGAGAATTGAACACGGGACCCCTCGATTGGCAGTCCGGCATGGTAACCATTGGTAACCATGGTAACGCCACGTGGGTCATCATATGAGTGCAAGTCTGGCCGGTAACCTAATATTTCCACTAAAATACAGTAGAAATGCTTCACGGTCTGCTTTCATTCAGACCGAGAACAAAAATCAAATTCATCATCCAAATATCTGCCACACTCCAACCCAGAACTCTTCGAACGGCAGTCCGACAATGTTACTGATATGTCATTTATATTTTGACGACCCGCGTGGCGTAGCGGTTACCATGCCGGACTGCCGATCGGAGGGTCCCGGATTCGATTCCCGGCGAAGCAGAAATTTGAATGATAAGTTTAAATTTCTGTTCTCGGTCTGGGTGTCTGTGCTTCTGTCTTTGTGTGTGTCCATGGTACCCACGACACAGGGTATAACTACCCTACTGTGGGGCTATGAGTGTGAAACGTTATTTATTTATTTATTTATTTTCTACTAATTAAAAGGGTATCAATTTAATTTTAAGATTAATTATTTTTATGACGATGCAATGACTTAAATATTTCATTTTCCTTTTGTCCCTAGTTAATACAGATAGATAGGTATGCACTATTGACATTTAACGTCATTATTTAAAGACTTGTAGATTTGTTTTTTGTGATGAAAATGTTTTTATATGTTGGTAAAGTTTTTATTTCTCGACGATGAAATCAATTTAATATTAAGTTTTGTTTTTTATTCAGAGTTGTTTTTTTAACAGATAAAGTCCACTTATTAATAATAATTAACTAATTATTAACACTGTCGTTTCACAAAAAAGGTGTCGATGTATTAATTTATTCTTATCCATATTTTATATATTAACTGCGTCATTTGCATCATACAATGTGAACAGACCTTTATAAAGTAATCAACTTCACTAAGACTTGATCTAGATAAAATATTAGTATTAATAATTGATGTGAATTATATTGAACGTTAATGCTAGCGCAACATTTGAAGCAGTTTTTGCTAACGGAAGCTGTGTATGCAATAATTGCTAGATAAATAAATAAATAATGCAACTTAATTGGTGGTTCTGAAATGTTAATGGCATCCAGAAAACATAGAAATAAATTAGTAGACATTAAGGATATATTATTGAAATAAATCATAAATACATAACACTTACAAAGTGTCTTGCCAGGATTTCCCGTATACGAATGAATCTGGAATTGCAAAGACGTTAGCGCCAAAATGTAAACAGGAAATTTGAAAGAGTAATTACCTAGATTGCATTTTAACAATAATTGTGATTTGTTTAATCATTAATTTAGTAAACATGTGTGTGGATAAATAGACTAATAGATCAAGGACATAGTAATCAGACAATTGGATTTTTTACTACCGTATTTTAGTAAAATGTTATATTGGCTAAGTCGGCCATAATCATTATATCTAATTGTTTAATAAATCGACAAATAGTTAAAAAGCAAAGGTGTGAAGCAACCGTTGATTTGGAAATTTTATTTTATTTATTAACGTAATAAATGAGTTAAATAATTAAACAAAATAAACGGTTTTAAGTAAAAGTTCAGAAATTTTGTAATAAATGGGTATTCATTAGGTTTTTTTTTGCAATAATGGCATCGCAAAATCTGTACATATTGCCAGCGTCAAGTATAATTTTTGCATCACGTAGTCATAGAAAGAATCAGTAAGCGTCAGTAATCACGTAATCAGTCAGTAATGACAATTCAAGTAATGACGTTCTAAAATTTAATGTATCAGAAAAAAAAATCGATGTCTCATGTAAGTGTGGCCGGCAACTGAACCTTTCCACCGAAACAAAATAGAATTGGTACACGGCAGAAGTGGGTGCAGCGGTGGTACTTCCCCGGGCGAACGATAATAATTCTAGCACCTATAGATTATATATAGCACCTATATAGTAGATATAGCACATATATATTAGTCAACCACAATAATAATAAAATTTAACAATGTCTCCCTCATCGTATAACAGAGATAAATATGCGCATAACATTTTGCTAATCAGACGTATGCGCAGGGATTTGAACTGGGATCTTGGTGTCGTGGACTGGGCAGTAACCATTCGGTTAACGCTACTGTCATTTCAGTTCACAACCCGCCATTCACTATTTTATGCGACTAATAGAGAGTACAAATCTGCGGTCAGTGTTGCCTAGATTTGCGAATTACATCTGTAATAGTTGCATATTATCTCTTTAAAGATTCCCGGAGTCATTACGTAAAATGCAAGTGTTGATGTTTTGAAACTGACGGCCATTGCGCTTCGTTGCGAAAAGTAATATCAATTATTGTGAGTGATGAAGATTTGGATGACTGTAATTAAATGAGCTAAATTAATAAAAAAAGAAAATTAATTTCCGTAAACGAATATAGATTACTAACTCTCAAAATCTGCTGAACTGGCAATGGGCTGGCCATATACTTAGGGGGACTGATAACCGATGGGGAATAAAAGTCCTCAAAAGGCAAACGTCTTGGCAAAAGGAGCAAATGCCGCCCTCCAACCAGGCGGACTGACGGCCTGAAGAAGTCAATAGGAAGCCGCTGGATTCAGAAGGCATAGGACCAGATGGAGTAGCGAATATTAGGGGAAGCCTGTGCCTATATATCAGTGCACTTTTAAATGTTAATGATGGATCCGTGGACCTATGCGCACTTGGCAAAGGATCATACTATGAAGTGAATCAATTTTTCATTCATTGTTTTACAGCCAGGGATTGATTTTTCTAAAATGCTGCAAAATGCTTCTCGTCAAAACATTCTCAACTTGGTTATATAATTAATCGAATATTCGAAATTCGCAATTTTGCAATTTTTGCAGTTACCGCCCACGCTTACATGAGGCGACCACCAGCCTACGGAGTAGCAGCGCAACTGCATACGACCTCAGACAAGACTTACCTATGCTTGCTTGAGGTTGTATGTAGATGTCCATGCTACAGGGCTGCAGTGACTCTACTACTTACTTTTACGTTACTACTGTATAGATTGAGTTATACTTGCTTTTACATGAAAAATATACACCATTATTCGTATTGATTGCGGATTATTGCACAATAGTTTTATTTTACAATTTGTTTATAAACAAGGAAGTTTCTTCATATACATTTTCATTGCCTTTGGAGTAGAGAATTTAAAAATTGTTGGTTATATCTTCATGGGTGTAACTTTAAGAGCCGACCCCGGTCAAAGAACCTGACACTTTACTGGTTGAGGAAATGCAAAGTCCGTCTTTCTAGTAAAACAGTGCTCTAAAATCGAGGCCTTTTTGCACGCATGTAGCGTATGTGACAGTGTAATGTCATGAAGCAAAAAGACGAGTGGTTGTCCTCGCGTAAAGAGCACTTGCTTTAGTTGGAAATTTTTGTCGAGTTATTGGGCAGGAAAAATAATGTCTTTAATCCGTTTAGGGTTTCGATCGTATGACTGAATATCACCAACGATGGCCGGGCGGTAAAACCAGCGGTCTCCAACACGGAAATACCGAGCTTAAACCCTCAGCGCGCGTTCTCATAAATAAATTTGAGAGACCAGCATCCATGTAACTTTTCAATAAACCATTTCATTTCATAAAAATTGTGGGCAATTAAAACAATTCAAATAATGTCCGAATTATACAGTAGTCAGTTTGACTGTTTTTCTGCCAACTTTTTACTCTTAGCTCAACACATCTACCGGGGATAAATGACATTCATCATTCTTCTACAGTAATTTTTACAATCATAAAAACTGATGAGACATATGTGGTTGTTCTTGATAGGTATTTTATAAATGATACATAAAACTTCACACTCATAGTTTTGTATAAAGTGGAATTGTCGTAATATCAAATAACAAGCTTATTCGTTAATTACTCCTACTACGAGTTAAGGAAGAGGAAGCTACAATTCCTTGAATGTGTATTCAATACGAAGGAGCTAAAAATCCTTGAATGTGTATTCAATTTTAGACGTGCCGCAGTACTTATAGTACTAGTTTACTAGCATTATAGTACTAGTTTTATTAATCTTCCATTTAACTGTAATTTGTCTTAACATTAAGAGACGTACAGTCAAATAGACGCACCGTTTAGAAGTTGCCTCCAAGTTTTTAGCCGTATAATAATTTTAAAAGCTTATTGGATTGAATCGTACATTTGGATGCAGGGTTCGTAAAGGCCCATTACATATAAGTAATAAGATCAAACCTAATTACATATTTTTTTTGTCTCATTATTTAGCTTTGTTAAGCTATAAGTCCAGCTTGTCTCAGGTTAACCAAAAATTCACCTTGTTCACCTGCACTCAGTTTCAGCGTGAAAGGCCCATTTCCGTCTTGAATCAAAGATCATTATCACCATTAAGAGGAAACGCTAGCGCCGTATTCCCATACAAATGTATTCTCCTATTTTCTCCCTGGATAATACTTCTAGAGGAATGATTTTTTGTGACAATATCTAAGTCTGCTAAAGCTATGCCACTATGTTTTTTTCATTCAACTAATTAGATCCGAAAATATGACTTTTCAAAAATCGTAGAAAATGCCTCTTTCATACAGCCCTAATCTAACAACTGCAAAACTGTGAATGGTTTTTACGACCAAATAAAAACATAGGGGCATAGACTTATACTATTTCTTGATATTTGTGAAAAAAAAATTTATTAAACTCAATTTTGAAGGAGGGAAGAGGAGAATACGAAACCTCGATTTAGTAAGAAAGTTTGTAGGTATAAAATCGGTCTGAGCTCCATCTGTCCCTATCGCACGCGGCGGATAGCACAGGGCGCAGCGCGATAGCAATAGTAATTCCAAAATACCTATTTTTCAAATTCGGCTGAACCCGCGTTTCCTCTTAATATATTTTGATTAC
Organism: Pyrgus malvae; assembly: GCA_911387765.1. Taxonomy (NCBI): domain Eukaryota; kingdom Metazoa; phylum Arthropoda; class Insecta; order Lepidoptera; family Hesperiidae; genus Pyrgus; species Pyrgus malvae. The sequence continues at coordinate 25,128,822 of OU426953.1, forward strand.
AGGTTTTCTTTACTTAAAGTTGATTGTGATCACGTCTTTTATCGATTTTTCAAACACATTAAACTGTTTGAATACAACTAATCCTTTGGCTAAAAAACCTTGCTTATTGAAAAATTTAGGGCAAACATTAGTTCATACTACGTGAGAACTTTGTAAATATCTTTATGAACTCCAGTCTAACTGTCCAGCAAAGGTTCTGACTTAACCTAGATAACCCACGCAGGTACACTAGACCAGCAAGCTTTCGTTTTAGTCTTAATTGAAACTAAGGCATTACGCTACTGCAACTTGAAGCACGCACTGTAAATACAGCTTTCAAATAAACTTTATAGGAATTGAGAAATATGTAATGTACGGGCATAGTTTTATGTGTTAGTTCAAATAAACTTTATTAGTAATATTTGATTTCATAAACAGTTTACAAATGACAATATTAAATTATTCAGGTTTCGGTCGTACTCGTATGTATAACATTCATATTGAATTAATAACAGAAAATCCAAAATTCCATTCCAAAATACAAAAACGAAAGACAAAAGAGACTTCGAAAATTATCTATTTTACTTCTGCAGTCAGATAAAAGCGCAAAATAGTCAATTATATTTTTTTATTTGAATGGAATAGCAGACGAGCATGCAGGCCACGTGGTGTTAAGTGGTCGCTGCAGCTCATGGACATCTACATACAACCTCAAGCAAGCATAGGTAAGTCTTGTCTGAGGTCGTATGCAATTACACTGCTACTCCGGACGCTGGTGGTCGCCTCATGTAAATGTGGCTGACAACTGCACCTTTCCCCCGAAACACAATAGAATTATTCGAACGATAATAGTTCTACCATCTACACAATCACATCTCATACACATCTCTACACATTTCATAATATGCAGATTTATCAGCGCAGAAATATGACCAATACTTATAGTAGAAGTAGCACCAAAAATGGGAGAATACACTAGTCTCTGAAACACACCTGTCTAACTTTTATTTGTTTTAATAACCTCAGGGACCAGAGACTTAGCAATATGATCTGTACAACTTGTTATGTCAATTAAGATATTAAAGATAGTATCAATCTATTAATAAATGGAGTTTTTAACAAAAAAATAGAACCGACTTCAAAAGGTAAAAAATAAATTTGTTCAGTATCTACTTCTTCTTGCTAGTGGTAATGCCACTTAAAACTATTTTTGGAGTCGGGCCCTTACTAAAATGTCGTACTATTCGTTCTAAATGGGCACCGACAGTACAGACAGTGGGACATTACCTATTTCTTAAACGTTAAAGAGATTTACCTTTTATAATCATGTTTATCTAATAGCCATCTTATAGCCTGAAAGAATACTACTGTCAGTCCTCTTGAACGTATAAATTAATGAAAGAATTTGCTCTCAGCTCCTAACCGTTGAGGAGTTGTACCTTCAATCATCAGCTTAGCAACATGAGGTGATAATTACCGGACATAAATATTTGTATCGTGTTAAAAAATATGACTAAAAGAATGTTTGTGCCTATTAAGTTTCAGTGTTTCCCTCGATTTCCCTAGTACCACATCATCAGATTTTGCCATGGTGACAGTTGGACCACCTCAGGAATGTAAGATTTCCAACAAACCATTTATTGAAAGAATTTGCTCTCAACTCCTAACCTTCGTAGTACCTTCCATCATCAGCTCAGCAACATGATATGATGATAATTATACAAAAATGCCTGTTTTGCTCTACTAAAAATATGAAAATCATTTGTTGTGCTATAAAATTTGAATGTTCCCTTCGATTTCTCTGGGATCCCCTCATCAGACTTTTACTTGGTGACAGTGGGACCACCTCAGGAATGTAAGATTTGGAATAAAAAACTATTTATTGAAAGAATTTGCTTTCAACTCCTCACTGTTGCAGTACCCTCCATCATCAGCTCAGCAACATGAGATGATAATTACTATGCACAAATATCTCTTATGCTTCACAAAGTATAAGAAAATCAATGTGTGTGCCTATAAAATTTGAGAGTTTCCCTCGATTTCCCTGGGATTTCATCATTAGATCCTGATTTGGTGTCAATGGGACCACCTCGGGTAGCATACGAACAAAAAAATAATTTTGAAAATCGGTCCACAAACGGCGGGATATCGGTGAACATATATAAAAAAAAATACATACAGCCGAATACAGTAGGTACCTCCTCCTTTTGGAAGTCGGTAAAAATAGAATATTAATGAAAACAAACATGTCATAATCAAGCATTTAATTAAATGTCATGGTGTATTCTACATACATGTTTTTCCTTTTTTGATGCTCATTTCGGTAGTACACAAATGAATACACTGAACCAATTAACTCCATGAACAAAACATGAAACTATGAGAAATGTTTAACAGCGCAACCTGTTCTTTTCCAAGCTCTTTTTCTGAATAGACTGTACAAACCGTTTTGTAATTTAAAGATACATAAATATGGAATGCCGCAATGCAAAATACATTACATACTCGTATTGTAGAGATTTGTTAGTCGTGTATGGCCGTTTCCGCTCTGACACAAAAACGTGGCATGTATCGCTGATTGCTCTAGAAATGTTTTCTCAAAAGCCGTTAAACCTTCTCCCGGTAGCGCATTAATTCACGTTTTGTCCATGTTTTACGTATTACATACAGTTACATAAAAATGAATCGCTGTTCATTAGTCTCGCTAAAACTCAAGAACGGCTGAACCGATATGGCTAATTTTGGTCTTGAAATATTAGTAGAAGTCCAGGGAAGGTTTGAACGATGAGAAAATATGGATAAATTGCGAAATTAATAGTAAAACAACTTATTTTATTTTCCTAAATAAACTGTTAGTAACTGTCAAACATAGGTTCTTCGCGCCATCGCACGTCCAGATGTTTGACATCGTCTGAATAACAATTCATCTGGAGAGTTTTGGCGGGAAGTCGAAAAAGACATATTGTGCTCTTGTTTTATTTTTACTTTCTTGGTGTATTTTTGAGTTATATCGGATAAATTTGATGGCATTTTGTTCGATATAGGTTAAATATAGTGCACGAGTGTTGCGAATTAAAATATCAGTGCGAAAATATGTTTTTTTGGCCTGTCTCCAAAATTCCATTAAAGAAACCTTTGCTTTACTTGAATGTCTGACTGACTTGACTGACTGCTTACTGACGACTTACTGACATTACCTATTATTACTCTAATCGTCCAGTTTCACCAAAACTGGCAAAAACGTGATGCAAAATTTATACTTGACGCTGGCAATATCCAGAGTTTGCGATGCCATAATTCAAGAAAAAAAAAAAACAATTCATCTGTCACCAATTATTTTATATTTTTTATTTGACAGTAACATAAAAACTCTTTGAGATGATAAAGTAACTAATTCTCTTTCAATACTTTTAAGGTAGAACAACGTTATCATCATCATCATATCTATAAAAGAGAAAGTGTGTATGTATGTTCCTTATAGACTCCGAAACGTCTGGACCGATTTCAATGAAATTCTCGGAGAATCTTCAGATTGGTCCAACGAGTAATCCTGTAAAGTTTGGTTCACTTCTCTTTCTAACGCGGGTGAAACCGCGGGGCACAGCTAGTAGTTATAAAAAATGAATATTGTTTATTAATGCTACGAAGTAAAACATTCTTTTTTACCAGTGAAGGTAAAGTTCGTAAGAACCTTACTGGGATTTTCCACAATGTTACAAATATGACGATATTTTTACGTTAAACAAGAACATTTAATTGTGAAATGAGACGATATCTGGTTAAAAACAGGTCTCGTTTTACCTTCCGAAGATAAGAGTCCTAAATATATCTAAAATATTTCCTAAGTTCGATACATAATACTTGATCTTCACTTCATTTTCATTTTGTTGGATTACTTTGAGTACTTTACTATAAAACGTCTCGTGAGGATAGGTAAATATGTTTATAAAGTCCATTTATTTATGGAAACAAAAATATTACATTGTATATATAAAAGGAAATAACTATATACAACTAAATTACTTATATTAAACTATAAATATAACATTAAGAAAAAAATAAACAATACTAAGTAATAATAATGATGATTACTTTTAAGTCAAATATATTTGTGTGGTTTTATACGTTGGAAAACTTGCATTTTTATATCTTAATAGTACTTAATAGTTAATATTTCCGCCTTGAAGCAACTCCAGTATGTTGAAAATGAAAATGAAAATGAAAAAATGAAAATGAAAATGAAAAATAGTTGCTACAGATGTTAAGGCTTACTTAAGCTACTGTTTTGAAGTTTTTAAAGTTTATTAGACAAAAAGACTAGCTTGCTTGATATAAAGTATATATGCCTCAAATGGCCTACATGCATCTGTAACATACTTTTATTTTAATTAATGATTAAAAAAGCCTCGAACTAAAAACAACAAATAAAGAGCTAGCTTGTTATAAGGTAAACATAGGTCACATAACACATCTACGTAACCTCATTTTATTTAAATTAAGGCTAAAATATCTCACCTTGAAACCTTTCTAAGTCAACCATCAATGCGCATCGCTCTGGAAATAAACTGTACACGAAAATAAACATTACATTTGCGAGATAAATGGCCGATATAACCTTTAAATTAACACTTGTCCGAAGACGTAATGAACTTCTAATTAAAGTCAATACCAATGATATTTAAGCACGAAACGTGAAGTGGTCTGCAAATGTCAAGGGAACGGGTAGGATCTGAAACTGGATCACATTTTGATACAATAAAATGTTTGAGAAGTCGCTAGCTTTAGGATTAAGCTACCGTTTTATTGGGTAGGATATGTGACTTAAAAAAAACATTTCACATTCTTAGCAGGGCAGATACACCCTGTGTCCTGTACCCTGTGGGTACCATGGACCCACACACTGACAGAAACACAAACCGAGACCGAGAACAGAAATTTAAACTCATCATTCAAATTTCTGTTTCGCCGGGAATCGAACCCGGGACCTTTTGATTGGCAGTCCGTCATGGTAACCATTGCGCCACGCAGGTCGTCAGTCAATTTAAAGTATTAGGAATAATAATCACTTAAAACTTTTATTGTTGCTGCATTTAAAACTCTAAACAGTTCAAATCTCCTCTTTGTATGCTACTGTCTGTCTTGTTACAAAGTTAATGGACCCGTTATGTTATTGCAACCAGTAACGAAACCTTTCCACTTAAAGCTAAAAGCTTTTTCTTAAATAAAATAAATATTTCGAATTAAAATAAAATTCAACCTTTTTATGTCCCATTGCTGAGTACAGGTCTCCTCTCAGAAGTGAGAGAGACTTAGGCCAAACTCCACCACGCTGGCCAAGTACAGACTGGATTTATATGAATTAAGAATTAAGGTTTTTCAATGATGCACTTCATATAGAAGTCGCTGCAGCTCACGGACAAGTACACCCAACCTCAAGCAATACTTGAAAACAGAATATAAATAATAAAAAAGTATCACACTCATAGCCCCACAGAATGGTAGTTAATACCCTGTGTCGTGGGTGCCATGGACACACACAAAAACAGAAACACAAACACCAGAACGAGAACAGAAATTTTAAGCTTGACATTCAAATTTCTGCTTCGCCGGGAATGATCCCCGATCGGCAGTCCGGTACCACGCAGGTCGTCATTGCACAATATTTTTATGCAATCTTTCTTGTAAGTTCACCATACTGCACTTGGCCAGCCTGATAGACTAAGGCACGAATCCCACTCAATAGTGATGGAAGACAATGATGAGTACTACTCAGCAAATGGACATTAAGAAAGGTTGAAAAAAAAGTATATGTTATTTGGTAACCAACACAAACATTACCGCTTTCAACACAAAAATCAGCAGTGTTGATTGATATGTAAATTATTTTACTGCATTACCCTACAATTACATTTTGTGTAGTTAAGTGGACACCGATAAAAGCAACTTTAAGGTTGACGTGTAAGGTAGACCAGTCTTCGGCGACAGAATAAAATTCTTATTTCACTAATATGGACTTGTCGTTTACATAATACATCTTACGAATATGTAAGTACAATGTGGAATCGAAAAATTGGATGTTTGTAAAGTTGAAGCGCGCATGGCCTGGCGGCTAGCGTAGAACGCAACCGATCTATGCAGCTAAGCCAAACGGGCGCGGTCGGGTGTGAGATGGGTGACTGCTAGTGGCTAAAAATTTCATGCGTGTTTCCGTGCTTCGGAGGGCACGTTAAGCCGTCGGTTCCGGTTGTTGTCGATGGATAACAGTCGTCAAACCTTGTCGGAGGCCTTATGGGCGGTTTGAAAACATCCGACAGCGGGTTGGCCACTAACCCGCATCTCCACCAACCCGCATTGGAGCAGCGTGGTGGAGTAAGAGAAAAGTTGGTTTACGGACGAAAGTTTAACGTGACAACGTCATATCGAAACAATAAAACCCATATTAACTTTTCACTTCACTTTATAAACAGTCAACGAATGGCCCAAGCCGAACGCTCAAGCCTCAACGTAACGTACAAGCGTAACGTTACAATGAGTCATCTTTTTTCATGCGTGCAGCCGGCGTTTATCGATTTATGAGACGTTGTCACGTAAAAAATAGGAAAGTTTTAAACCAAAGGAAACAAAGAACAATAATTAAATTACTTATCCATCCATCCATCCATCAGCCTTTTACTGTCCTTTGCTGGACATAGGCCTTCCCTAACCTTCGCCACTTCTCCCGGTCCTGGGCCTTCTGAATCCAGCGACTACCCGCTGTCTTCTTCAGGTCGTCAGTCCACCTTGTTGGAGGGCGGCCTGTACTCCTTTTGCCGAGACGTGGTCTCCATTCAAGGACCTTTCTTTCCCATCGGTTGTCGGTCCTCCTAACTATATGGCCTGCCCATTGCCACTTCAGCTTGCAGATTTTGAGAGCTATGTCGGTAACCTTAGTTCTTCTACGGATTTCATCATTACGAATTCTGTCGCGTAGAGAAATACCAAGCATAGCCCTCTCCATCGCTCGCTGGGCGATCCTGAGCTTGTGGAAAAGGCTAACTGTAAAAGACCACTTCTCAGCGCCGAAATTACTTATATTTGATGTTAGTTTTCACGTTCTTCCCCTTAGGAATTAGATATGAGTATTTACCCCGGGTAAAAAGTAGCCTTCCGCTCCTTACATATGTACTTATCTCTTTACAAAATCTGGTCAGTCCGTATTACCGTTGCGACGTGAAAGAAGGACAAACAAAAAAACAAACAAACACATTTATTATATTAGTATGGAGTCAAGGCCATTTAATAACGGCCATTTAACAATAGTGTTTTAATTATACTGTTGGAGCCTTTTCACCAACACTCATTGGAGCAGCGTGCCTTAGAAATTTTTATGCATTTCCAATTATGGGGCTCTCCGTAGAGACCCTTGCCCAGCAGTGAGACTCAAAAAGGGTTGAAGCCCAACATTAGGGCTGGAATTAGAATAAACTCGATTGACGAATTGTTCGATAAGAGGCAACCTTGAATGCACAAGTTAAAACAAACAGTAAATCAAATGTGTCACATTCTTATAAATAGGAAAAGCCACAAGTATTTTAAATTCCTCAAAACACACCCATTTGTCGTAATGACATACTTGGTCAAATTAGCATACAAATATATCTGGGTTTTTTTAATTACACGACGCACTTGACAGCCTTCAGTTTTAAAAGTTTTGTCCCTTTCAGCGTTAGGGATCCGTAGATAATGTATAGCAACTGGACCTTAACAAATAAAAAAAAGATGATTGCCGTCCATTCGTTTAAGCTACTTATTTAAGCCATTATAATTGGTACAGCTTGCTTGGTATGACTGGGGAAGCACCCATTTTCGCTGTAAAGCAATTTTATTGGTTTTTGGTAGAAATGTTTGGTTGCTGGCCAGACTAAGACTAACAATCGTATTCATAAATAATACTAAGAGGTCTCATAGTGCTCGCCAACGCATAGGGTCATCTTAACGAATTTGTATACGTTACTTGAGTGATGCCTGCTACTATGCGTTTGTCAAAATCGACATGAATTGATGGCTTTGGCTTGGCAATGGCTTGACATAAAGAACGCACGTCAAATAGCGCTCTTTGCATAGCGTTGCCTGCTTACTTGGTTAAGTAAGCAGGCAACTGGGTTCAGTACCTATGCTTTTTGAATACGTCTGTAAGGCTTGTTTGAGGTTATAAAGCGACCACTTAAAACTAAGTAGGTCATTTACTCGTCTGCTACTTCATTTCAATAAATGGAAAATGAATGGATCACTTTTCGTTAAGTCTAAATAATATAAAGGTACAGTGTTTTAAGAGGAAACGTTAGCGCCGTATTTCCATACAAACGTATTCTCCTATTTTCTCCCTGGATAATGCTTCTAGAGGAATGATTTGAAGAGGAGAATACGAAACCTCGATTTAGTAAGAAAGTTTGTAGGTATAATCGGTCTAAGCTGCATCTGTCCCTATCGCACGCGGCAGATAGCGCAGGGCGAAGCGCGATAGCAATAGTTATTCCAAAATACCTAATTTTCAAATTCGGCTGAACCCGCGTTTCCTCTTAAGGGGAAAAAGGTAAATTGGTACTAAAATTTAAAGAGAACCACTCGCGTGCGGTTATCACTAACACTTAGCTCGTTTTTTATGTCAGCAGGAAGATATATATCGTCCAAATGCTAACCGTTTCAATCAGATGACATTTTTATATGCTGCCCTGGCATTTGCAGCTTCAATTGAAACCGGGCTTACTGCCGACGAAGGCAAAAAGTTGTAGTAACGTGTTTGACGCGTTGTAAATTGTCGCAAGATCTGTTACATATATCTTAATGATGCTCAGCAAGGTTTCAGACACTCCTAAATATTTATAAGTGTTAAGAAAACTTTAATTAAATCTATATAAAAAAATGTAGAATGATTATAAAATAGTTTCATTCTTAATTCTGATAAAAAGTAATGATTACAGTTTCCGAAAGTTTAATGATAATATCGGATCATTACTAGTATGCCATCTCCATTCATTGCAAATCGCTTACACACCGAGTCAATTAGGCCATGGTTTGGGCCTCATAAGAGTCGCTCCCGTGTTGATCGTTGTCCTCTTATTCCTGAGGTGAACAAATGTGGGACCGCCCCTTCCCCCTCCCCAAGTCTCGGTTGAGTCACTGTGGCTTGCCACCAAAACCATAACTCGCTGCAATGGCCAGAAGCAAACAGTAAGATAATAACATAAAAAAGGTGTTAACATAAAGAGCGATAGAGCGATAGTTGCTTATAGGGTGCAGTTAATAATCAGATGGCACTGTGTCAAGTTCTGTTTGGCAACTGTGAGATCTAGTATGATAATACATATTATGTTACGGTTTTTGTCGTATTCCAGCCAAGTTTTGTGCAACTTGCACGACGCTGGACAACAATAGAATACAAATGGCTAGTTTCTTTCTTTCTTAAAGTATATGTCATGTACTTTGTATAATGTACTTGTAACTTTTGATAACCTATTTCAGGGTCATCTTACACAGCGTGACAAAATAGAATAAACTGCTATCCTACTTGATCTGACGACGTCTAAAGGATACTGGGAAGTCGTTGGATTCAAATAGCGTAAGACTTTACGTGTTAGGAGTGGCGAATATTATTTTTTGGTTGGAAGAATATATGAACTAGTGAAATATTAGAGGCTGGAATACATTGGACCTCCCCGCCCGCAGGGACCCAAGTAAAAAAAATCTCGTGCGTGTTATGCTCTGCTGATTACTTGCTCTTTGGTGAAACTAAATAATATAATTTTTAATTTTGGTGTTTAGTTACAATGTAACATAAAATAATTTCTTAAAGTAAAAAGTAAGATTATAGTGTTGTCATTGTTTTTTTAATTTCATGCGCGTTTCCGTTCTTCGGAGGGCACGTTAAGCCGTCGGTCCCGGTTGTTGTCGACAGATAACAGTCGTTAAACCTTGTCCGAGGCCTTATGGGTGGTTTGAAAACATCCACTACTTAGCCACTAACCCGCGTCTCCACCAACCCGCATTGGAGCAGCGTGGTGGAGTAAGCTCCAGGCCTCCCCAATACTAGGGAGAAACCCTTTCCCAGGAGTGGGACGCAAAAAGGGTTGCAGCTTTTGTTTTTCTTAAGTGTATACACCTTTTTATATACTTGAATATACATACAAAGCAAGGTCACATGTCTTATTGACAGCCCAAAGAAGTAAGGGCGATAGTGCCGATCAAGATGTGCAGTAGAGCCATTAGTTCATTTTGTAACTTGGCATTTCGCAAAGGTCTAAGGACTAGTAGTGCTAATGAAATACGTGACCAAAGCCAATGGAATTTAAATTACATAAGATAATTATTTATTTAAGGATGTGTTATTGCAAACAAAACATATTTCTAATTGCTTTATGTGCAATTGCTAAACTCTTTACTTATTATTTAAAAAAAAATGTTGGCCAATTTACACTGAAATTTAAAAAGTAAAAAAAACTTTACAAACACAATTTAATCTTGTTGTGTTAAGTAATCTGGACTATTCTGGAATAATGACAGCAAATTATTTATTATAAATATTCGTTTATGTACCTGTCAATGTAAAACAATAATAAAATAACAGTATTTAGAAAATAATTGCAATTTTTGGTCGCTTGCCTCTCGGGCCATATTGTTTGTGAATACTTATAAAAATATTTGCCTAATAAAATCTGTAATTGTATAATACATAGTAAATAAAAAAATAAAAAAATATAAGAACTTTCTATATGGTCTTATAAGAGCTCTTATACCTACTATTTTTGATTATGTAGCTAATTACAAAAGGAAGTAGTGAATGAGGGTACTAAATTGCAAAAAGCACAAACGAATAACACAAAAACCAATCTAACAGTAGAGTCTGTAAATTACCAGAACAATAAATCTACTAATTATAATGTTCCCACAGAGGATCGAAAAAACAGAACCATCTACATTTTCGGTGGTGAACAATGCGTCGGCCTTGCAATAGCGCTTAGAAAATCGAGGCTAGCAACAAATTATAATAAGTACAACATCACGTCCTTCATAAAACCACAAGCAACAACCGAAGAAATTATTCAAACTAGTCAACTATACAAGTTCAACGCCGAGGACAAAATTATACTTTCCATTGGAGAACACGATACAAACCCATTTAGGATAGTTGCATCATTAACTAGTTTTCTAAGTTTAAAAATAAAACCTAAAGTTATGATATTAGGGATAAGAAATAATATTCACCTAAATGTCAACAAACTTAATTATTCCTTAAGACATGTATGTGGCAATTTCTCAAACTGTAAATTTGTAAATGTTATGAATATACACCACAATACAGCCTTTCTTAAAAGTACATGTAGAGCGCTTAACTTCAAAATTGATGTATTAGACTATGAAGCACGTTACTTGCCCCTTAAAAAAGCTGAAAAACAGAATATTATTATGAAACATGATAAAAATCCAAAACTTACATTACCTTTAAAAGGTACTATTCCATATTATTTTAAGATGAATACAAAAAAATCTGCCCTAGTTACCACAGAGCACCAACCAACTACTTTACACAAACCAGGTACCATTCCATATTATTTCTGTACTGAAAAATCATTACCTAAGAATCAGTTTTTTCGATAAAAAATTATCATTTAAAATACTTCACCAAAATATTGTTAGTCTGCTTAGTAAATCAGATGCATTAGAGGTGGTGTTCCATCAGTTAAAAAGGCATGATGTTGAAATTGATGTGCTTTGTTTTACTGAAACTTTCTTAAAGTCAGGAGAGGAGTGCAATGTTAAGTTACGAAACTATAAATTTGCGACGTCATTTTCTAGAGCCAATCAAAAGAGAGGTGGATCTTGTATTTTGGTAAAAATAGGTACCACTTTCAAACCTATTCTTTGTCTTAGCAATATAGCAACTGAAAAACATTTCGAGTGTTGCGGTGTTGAAATAATTGATCTCAGTATCGCACTTATTTGCATATATAGAACACCTGATTCAAATATTAATATTTTTATAAAAAAACTTGAAAACACATTGCACACCATATCAAATATTAAACATATAAAAAGAATTGTAATTGCAGGAGATCTAAACATAAATACTTTAATAAAGTCAAAAGAAAGTCAGCTTCTGTTAGATTTATTAGATAACTATAACTTAAAGCTACATGTTAATACGCCAACCAGGAAAAACTCTTGTATCGATCATATTATTAGTAATGTTGACTCGGCCTCTTGCGATTTATTATTTTTAGGTGTATCTGACCATGAAACGGCACAAATGCTATACTTTCCAATAGATACAGTCAAGAAACCTTTATTATCATTGTACAAGTATTATAGAGACTACAGTGAAAACAACATAAAATTATTCAAGAAACACTTGCAAAATATTTCGTTCTCTGATGTATATAATGAAAAAGATTTAAATAGTGCATTTAACATATTTCACGATATATTTACACTAATGTACAGCTTATGTTTTCCTAAATATCGAATCAAAATTAATAATTCTTACAAGGGTCCAAGGTGGATTACTAAAGGTATAAGGAAAAGCTCTATGACTAAAAGAAAATTAAGATTCACTTACTACAAGAATAATTCTAAAGAGAATAAATCTAATTATTTAAAATATGATAGCATATTAAAAAAATGTGTTCTTTGTTCGAAAAAAATTGTACATAGAAAATATGTTTTAAAAACGAACAATAAATGCAAAGCAGTATGGAATATAATTAAGAATAAATGTGACCAAATACCCGAATTTAAATTAATGAAAATAAAAGTAGATAATGAAATTATTGACAACTCCCAAATTATTGCTGACAAATTTAATGACTTTTACATTAACAAGACAAATAGTAAATCATGTTACAATTGTAAGCCAAGTGCTAGTAGTTTAAGAATAAATGATAGCATTTTTCTCCGCCCTTGTGACAAGTACGAAATATTAAAAATAATCAGATCATTAAAAAACACTCGTTCAGAAGGATATGATGAGATCTGCACAAAAGTAATTAAGGCTTGTGCCGAAGAGATTGCTCCTATTCTAGTTGTTTTAATAAATATTTCATTTGAAACGGGACGTTTCCCCTCGAGGCTCAAGCTGTCTACAGTTATACCACTGTACAAAAAGGACGACTCCACACTTATGGATAATTACAGACCCATTACCCTGATACCAGTGATATCCAAAATATTTGAAAAAGCTATGTACAACAGACTCTTAACTTTTTTCGATAGGCATAAAGTGATAGCTAAAGAACAGTATGGCTTTCAAAAGAACAAATCGACAGAACTTGCTATATTCGATCTAATTGATGATGTCACTTTTAACGTAAGTTCTAAAAACTATAACACCGTTTTGTTCTTCGATATGTCTAGCGCTTTCGATTTTGTCTCCCATAAGTTACTGCTAAATACCCTAAATAATTACGGAATACGAGGATTAGCGCTTGAATGGATTCAGGATTACTTAGGAGATCGTCAGCAATGCGTTAGTGTGATATCCTTAAACAGTGATAGAGAAATAGTATCCTCTAAATCAAGCTATCGATCTAATACATGTGGGGTACCACAAGGAAGTATACTTGGGCCCTTACTCTTTTTAGTGTACATCAATGACATACCTAATGCTACGAGACATAAATGTGTACTTTTTGCAGACGATATCTCAGTTAGTGTGGTCACTGAAAGTAAAGACAGTCATAACGGTGAAGTTTGTAAAGCAACTGCATCTATAATAGACTGGTTAAAAAGCTACAATCTTTCAGTAAACCTCAAAAAGACTAAAGCCATTCAATTTACAAATCAAGGAAGTAAGCAATTAACTTTAAACATACAATACAAAGAGGAAGTAATTAACTGTGTAACATCAACAAAATTTTTAGGCATAGTTGTAGACCAAAATTGTAATTGGAAATGCCACACTGAAAGTATATGTGCAAAATTAAATAGGTTTGTATATGCTATTCGGCAATTAAGCAAAACTTCGGATATAAATACAGCTATATTGGCATATCACGGATACGTTGCATCCAATCTACGTTATTGCCTAGTAATTTGGGGTAACTCAACAAATATCAGCAATGTGTTTATTGCTCAAAAAAAGTGTATAAGAGCAATAGCCGGAATACCGCCATGGGAGTCATGCCGCCCTTTATTCAAAAAATTTAGGATTTTACCATTACCATGCATGTACATTTATGAAGTGGCTGTATTTGTTAAAAAACACTATAGTAAATTTGTGGAAAAAGACAGAAGCAGAGGTCCACCAAAGCTAGTAGTCGAAGGCATTGTTAAAACTAAACTGCGCCAAAAAAACAGCTACTATATGTGTGTGCGTATTTATAACGGCCTACCAGAAAATCTAAAATTATGTCCTATGAGAAAATTTAAGGAAAAACTTTTTGACTATTTAATTCAACATTGTTTCTATTCAGTAAGTGACTTCTTTGTACATTGTAAAGATATTTAAATTATTGAACTATTCTTGTAATTTTTACATTTTCAATTTAATTTATGATATTTACGAATTTGACATTGTATAATTAATTTAAATTGGGTTGTAATTAGTCTTCACATTATTTAAATCTATGTTTGACATTGCACGCTGGAAACAGCCAAATATGATTGTACTTATATTTTGACCTTCTATATCTTTGTATTATGTTACCATATTTGAAGCAATAAATAAATAAATAAAATAAATAAATAAATAAGTGATATTTTATTTTATTTGAACTATTAGCCAAATTTTCGATAGTTCCAGTATTCGATCTCGTACGTGTAATTTCACATACGCGATCGAATCTATCAAAACTAATTAACTAATTAGTTTATGAACACTGGAATGTACTTCAATGGAAATAAGCTTCCTGAAGACATGTTGGCCTTTTATAACTAGTAGAATTTATTGATAAGTTTAATCTCATTGACCGGACATGTGTGTAATTTTTATAGGGGTAATATTTTTAATGTCAAGATCAATTCAAAAATATATTATGCTATTTCAGTACCATTAATACAGTAAACTTTTAGCGAAATACATATAGCAGCTTATACAATAGTTTCTGTTATATATATAAATCTGAAGGGGGGGTTATTTGGTACTCTGCGGGATAACTAGTCAATGAAAAAACTTTAATTTTAATAACAAACTAAAATACTCAATGTAAAAAACTTAAACTATTAATAATAAACTAAGTAATGACTGCCTTTTTGATAATTGCAACTGTTACAATTACCAACATATTATTATTATGACGTATATAAATCTACTTTAGCATTGAGTAAAGTTCAGATAATAATCATTATCTTCCGTATAGAAAGTAAAAAGACCATTTTGTTTGCACTATTTCTGTATAATGCACCATTTTAAGTTAAACTTCAAGTTATTTTGGCAAAAGTGAAATATTTAATTTATTGATTATTATGATTACAACTATATCATAATAATCAACAAATTAACTTAAAATCTTTTCAAACAAGAAAAATTTATTTCTTAGCTACTTTTGCTACGAGCGTCTACGATCACGCGTATTTCTTTGTATACGAGTACGTGTGCATCTCGTAGCAACTACGGCATATTATTGAAATTCGTATTAATATTCTTTAAATATTCATATATACATATATGACTCACTTTGTCAGTATCTTGCCACATATTGTATTTGCTTTATTTACGAGTAGTGAGATAACCAAAAAAAAATCTGTATCTTATCACATATATTTTAATGGAAAATTGTAATTGCTTTATTTAGTGAGATAACCAAAAAAATATCCGGCAACTTACTCGTACATATAAGGCTACATATAATGTCGTTATATTCAATTACAATAATAAATGTGCCTTTAATTTTTTTTTATTACGTGTCGTCGCCACAATTCTAAACGTGAATCCTATACCGGTTTGGGATATTTTTCACATCTTAAGGACTGTAATACAGTCTATATTATAAAAAATAGTAGTATGATTGCAAGGTTCGACCATGACAGTACCACCCATTTATGTGTTGAACAATTCTATTGTGTTTCGGAGAAAAAGTGGAGTTGCCTGCCAGATTTACATGAGGCAACCATGCCTTAGGAGTGGCAGCGCAACCGATCACGTCGTCACCAATGTGGAGGAAAAGGGAGCTCTCCCGCCAGGCGATGTCACTGCCAATGCTAACTTCGGACCATTTGTATATATACTGAGAATCTAAGAAACTTCGAAAGCGTGACTTAGGATACGTCTACTGATTGGCCAGTTCAGTATGACGCGTATGACGTAGTACTTTATTGTTTACAATGTTCGCTGCTTGCGTCGTCTTGCATGGTCAGCATTTCATGTGAAGCGCGCGGTCATGTTGCTGTAGGTATTGCGCCGCTACTAGTAGGTACTCGTACATATATTAAAGCAACTACCGTCTACTGCTCTACTTCAATGCATCTGGCAGTATGATAGAACCGTCAAAAATGTCTTTCCACTAAGGAAACGTCGTTTAATAGTTCTTAAAAAAATATTTAATTGAGCTTTTACAAAATAACGTAAATAGAATTACAAAACATTACAGTTTAGGGGTGTCCGGATGGAGGTTGGAACCATACTAAGTGTCTGACACTGAGCAAGGCGAGTTTTGATATTGTTACGAATGAAATATAAAAAAAATGAGTTTTATAGATTACCAAATTTGGGATGGAATTTTATACACCTTTGTTACCTCTTAGCTGCTGAAGCCACCACTACCCAAGTATCATGGGTGGGGATCGTTCTTACCTGTACTAGAGGCACACATATAAGAATTTTCAACTTTTATTATAATCCGAAAGTCTGGCCCTTACGGGCTCTTGGACTATATGGCCTCAGGCAAGACTCTTTCTTGAAGTTGTGTATAGCAACGACCATATAACACAACGTCCTGTATGCTCTTGTGTTACAAAAATAAAAAATAAACTTCATTGTAAGTATTAAAAGTAGCTTGACAATGAAAGGCAAATACACCCTAAGGATATACATAAATGACTTTACACCCATATGCCAACAATTGATATGGACAGCATATTATCAGATTTCTTTAAAGCACTCTGTTAAAGGTGCCTTGATTTACTGGTTCTTATGCGAATACTGCTCTTGACTTTATTTTTGCAAGTCAAGATCTTAATGTACTTCATAGGATATTCCCTTTAAATGTCAAGATATTTTTGCAATTGAGATGCTTCTATTTTTTTCGGTTGGATTTTTTAATATTCTGATCGCCTTAATTATATTTTCAATTAACCAGTGAGTCTTTGAAGTGAGGCTGTATTTATTTCCATTTATAGCCTGAAAATAGTCCTTATTTAAAAAAATCGACATTATGACGGTAGATAATGTCAAGGTAAATTAAACGCACTGATTGTCCATAGGATTTAAACATTCATTGTTATTAAGTAAAAATCAGACGTTCAGTAATCAGTGTAATTAATTTTTGAAGTGAAAACTTCTTTAGCGGCGTTGTGCACTTTTTTTGGGATGGGTAAAAAATGTTAAACGCGTCAGGACACGTGGTCTGATCGAATATTCGTAAGACGGAGGGGTGACAGCTGATGGCTCGACTGTCTATACTTGTAAAATTCGTTTATATAAAGTATTTAAAATATGGACATTGAACAAAGTGCAACTATTAATGAAAAAAGTTACGAAGAAATAGTGAAAGAAAATGAGTGAGTACTTTATAAAAATAGTAGATGAAAACCTATTGAAAATACTAGATGAAAAATAAAACTGCGAAATTATTCCCTAACCATTCAAAAATATCAAAAATGCACAACGTTAATGTTCAAGTTTTCACTTCTGCCGGCACTAGCGGACTACGTTTTTTACGTACTTAGTTGAGTAGACTTCTTTGGTAAATTTTGATCCTTCTGACGATAAATCGATATCACATCGATTTTAAATAATTGTTAAAATTAATCTGGTCAGTTAATGTCCGAGTTCAAATTCGTTGGGTTACATAGTTTTATTGTTAAAATCTGTTGGGCCAGTCAGGTCAAGTGACAGCAGGTCCAATGTGTTACTAAAGATCAAGTTAAATGGCTATTTACCATAGATACATTATCTCACTATAAAATGCTGTGCATTTGGACTCGTCTTCAGAGAATATTATCTACAGAACGATTTTAATCTTTTTATAATGCAGCTTACATTATAGCCGCCGAATATTTTGTGGTCTCTTTCAATTTCATTATCATAACATAAAAATCCATTGTCACTGATATTTTATTCTCCATGTGAAACCATTAACTGATGTTAATTAAATTTCGCCATACTGTAATTTATAATCACTTAGCGCTTGTTTCATATTACCATAGCTTTTATGTTTTAATGGCAGAAAAAGTTCTGTAAACAAAATTAACTGTTTACATTAAGTAACTAAAAACATTGTGAATTTTAATGCGGATATTATTATGTAGATTGGCATAAATCGTCAGTTGGTAAAATTAATGGTAAGTTACAATACGGAAGAAACTTGCCACATTACTTGTTTTTATAATTGTAGGTATTTATTTGCCTTTAGCGGAGTTCCGTTGGAGGCGTGTAATCAAGAAAATGGAAATACCGAAACAGCTAGAATCTGACTATCAAATTGAGTCAGTGGTCACCACGACAATACTATCGTGGTGACCACGTACTCATTTTGTCAGAGCACGATAGGGGTTGGCTTTTTCAGTTGGTGGGGGAGAAATTTAAACGTTTAAATGCCTTATCTTATTAAGTGTCCATGATACCATTCACATGGACTCCATATGTTGGTGTATGAGTGTAAAGCTAGCGGCCTATAACCTTCTAAGATTAGCGCGTATAAACAAACAAACAAAAACAAACTCTTCAGCTTTATATATTAGTATAGATTAGTAACCTCAAAGGGATTCAAGATTGGGTACAATCGAAGGTACATCGGGGGTACATCGAAGAGAATCAGAATGTTAAGAAATTCATAACCTTGTAAAGAAACCGTGTATTGTCATGAAATGAACAGCAAAAACCCGGTCAAGTGTGAGTCGGATTTCCATACGAAGGGTTCCGTGTCTTTATCTATAAAAGGAAAAAAACGTTTGTTGTGCGTGCCTTTTTAATATTTATTTTGTTCTGTTTTTTTTTGTAGTTGTTGTTATATTGGAAACAGAAATACATCATCTCTGAAAATTTTAACTAAGCCTTGTGACATAAAGATTGACTTACAGCGGAGTACTTAGTACTTTGTGTACGGAACCCTAATCAATCATTATCTGTAAAATATACCACGCGTACTTTTTTATTTTTAGGGTTCCGTAACTCGAAAGAAAAAAAACGGAAGCCTTATAGGATTACTTTGTTGTCCGTCCGTCTGACAGTCAGGACCTTTTTTCTCAGGAACGTGTGTAGGTATCAAGCTGGAATTTATATCAAATACTCAAGCTACTGACTCTTGGAGCTATCAAAAAACCAAACTTCTAAGCTAGCACAATCAAAAGATACAGCCGTTTATGCCGCAAATTTTCGACACTCGCAAGGTAATCAAAACATACTCCCTGTACTTCCGGTACTTCCCGTGAACTCAGTATTTTTAAATTTGGTATGAAGCAAAGTCTTATAGCGTAGATAAAGGAAAAATTGCAAAAACTGAAAATTTTTAGATTTTTTAGGTACATCATACATGAAAAATATTCCACAGAACCCTCGGTGCGCGAGTCCAACTCGCACTTGGCCTGTTTTTTTATCTTTGCCAACAGAAATGTAGCCAACCGATACCTTTACAAAATGTCTGTCTATCTTTCTAACCCAACTACCTTTGTAATTTCATTTCTGTCCTTCCTAAATTATTTTAAATAATCGTCGACACATTACGGTTTTGAGATATTTTCTCTTGAGAACGAGACCTTAAAAGTCAATGTTGTTAAAGTTACGCCTTCCTATTCATTGAAATCTATATTTAAGTTGTAGTGCCTGTAATTTTGTGCACTTTTTGCCTTGATATCACGTAATAGTTATCCGAGACTTGCATAGAAACATAGACATAAAAAATATTAACATAGAAATAAAACGGCAAATAATAAAGATTAAGAAGTATTCTTCTTGTGACAATTTTTTTTATTGGCCACTATGATTCGAAGTTTAAAAAGTCAAGATGTTCAGTTACAGTCTTAGAATAAATACGTATAGAATGAGTGTCTTCATACAAGCACGCTATCAAAATTGAAGCACTAAATAGATTCCTACAGCTGTCATATCTGACAAACAAAATATTTCAATTTTGACCAAATTAACTATTAAATACTACAAAATATTGAAAACACTGTGAAAAGTTATTTTATTAGACTTCTTTTGTTTTTAAAAATTGTTGTGATAAAATTTAACCTTAAGTCTTATGGAGCGGCCCGGCGTTTGGTGCCATTAATGGCACCAATCAACATGCTTCAATTTGGGCGCGCGAACTCGGTTTCTAAAATGTAATTGTAATTATTCTAAGGTTGCAATATACTCGCATGATTAACATAAAATTAAAAAAAATAGTTATATTGATATAGATCCGACTTATGTTACGAGCAAGCCACATTAGATAATTTTAGCATCAGCAATTGGAGATTTTGCGTGTGCATTTAGCAACTTGGTTGCAGCATCGAAATAGCGCTATTTTAGCGACTTTAAAGCTGGATTGGAATTGCTACTGGATCAGGCCGTTTACATTCAATCCAGTAGACACTTACTTTGTTAGGTTGACAATAAGTTTGAAGCAAAAATGGGTATTCCGCGTCTTGGAAAGCGCAGGCAATTAAAATACTGTTAAAAAATCTTTGTATCATACTGCTTCACGCGAAAAAAAATCAGTGCCAATGGCGCGTGTTGCGCGGCGTGCGGGAGGAGGTCACTGGATTAAAAATAGGAACGAGTCTGTTCGGATACAGCGCTGGATACTGTAGGTACGCTGTTCTGGATAGAAACATGTTTACTTTGATTTAGTGCCGATCAGGTGCTGGAATCCAGTGACGCTGGATCCAGTTGCTAGATCAATGTAAATAAGCAATTGGCATGATGACACTATTAAAGAATCAGAGAATAAACGGTTTTACAGAAAAAAATATGCTAAAAAATGATCTCGTTTTAATATAAACATTAAGATTAATAAGATTTTCAATAAAATAAAAGTATTAAATACTGCAATCGGCCATGTTATCTGAAACGCCAATCAAAAGGAATGACGTCACGTCTCAGTTAATGTCATCGTGTTGCTTGAAGTTTGACTAGCAAGCCGACGCTATGACACCTACGAGCGTTTTCGCGCTTAATTCAAATTACATAGCAGAAAATACATTAAACGTTAAAAGTTGAGTTTATTGCTGAAATAAACTTTTTTCGAAACTAGGAGACGTGTACCTACAATAAGGAAAGGTATTTGAAAATCTGTCATCATGCCCATTAAGGATGCTGCACCGCGATATTGTGACTCCCTTAACCCGAAAGCGGTAGCGGAATCGCGCGTTTCAGCGTTTTCAAGTGTGCAAGTTGCTGCGTTCGGTCACTGCGTTTTGCGACTAAATCGCCGATCGCCAATGCTAAAAGTAGCTAGTACAACTTGGCTGTAGAAGATAATTTTATTATTACCTTTATTAGTCATTTTTGCACTCGCTAAGCAATGCACGTTCTTGCATAACACCATTCTTTTAGTTATCCAATAACCACTCGTTGGACTTATTTTAAAGGTTATTAGAACAAGTAAGATTTCCGGTCGAGGAAAGAGTCAAATTTGTTTTTAATAAACTGCCAAAATCGATTCGTGCCACTGTTGATGACAATGAATTTAAAAAACAACTTCATAAATTTCTTATTGACAAATGTTATTACACAACTAGAGAATTTTTGACAGACAAATTTTAACTTTTATTCCATTTGTAATAATATGTAAAATAACATTAACTATTATCATAATATCATAGTTTAATTATCTTGCTGAATTTCTATAAATTAAATATTGTATTAATTAAATATCCATATTAATAATATTTGTACACCCTAAGGGGTAAATATGGCGATATAAATACTTTGTTAAACCTTCTTCACCCATATTTGTACAAATAAAATCATTTCATTTCATTTCATTTCATTTCATTTCATTTCATTTGTTTTCCGGACGGCGTGACTTCCTTGTTTTGTTCATGCAGGGAAAACGTGAAATGTCCCTTTGCTTATTTTGAAAATAATTTCATAGTTCTACGATGAATAACATTCATATAAGGACCTAAAACGGTTAATTTAACAGTACCTACCTGGACGACCGAGCTTTCCTCGAATATACACATTTGATTTTCTTGGTTTAATTTTAAGCAAAACACTCCTCGGTTTAGTGTTTCTTAACAATGCCACACGAATAAGCTCCCAATAAAAAAAAATGTCACATAAAATATACAAACGCAATACGCCTGCTTGAGGTTTGAACCCGGGTCTTTGACTCCGCAGTCAGCCTACGTAACAATTGGACCAAGGACGCTATAATTCCATTGACAAATTTTTTATAGAGTTCTTTCAAATCGACATTTTCATTTGTTTGAACGGCGGATTAGTAGATGACGTTTGACGGCGTTCTACGACACAATATTATTAATACTCTCCAATAGATGTCAGGAAGAGTCATATTTTTCAGTTTATATTTAAGTTTACTATCGCTAAAAATTAGAATAAAACGACAAATCTAAAAATAAAACTTAGCTGGATCAATCTATCACTCCCGAAACCCTGGGCACTAAATTTCGAAAATTGTTGGAGCCGTTTCCGAGATTCTAATTTTATATACATACATATAGGTATGTCAAGGTCAAGAATTGCTCGTTTAAAGATATTGTACATGGAATAAAACTGGGCCAAGTGTCAGTCGGTCCAGCTTACGTAGAGTTCTGTGGCAGGATATTGAGTGTTCTGTTTGAATGATGGGGATGTCGGTCGCGCTTACATGAGGAGACCATTGATCTCTGGAGTAACAGTGCAACTACAACCACAGCCATGACACACACACACACTACTTCCTTATTTTGAAAATCTTTAAAAATTTGTCAATAGGTCTAAGACTAAAACCATTCCATATTATGATAACCTTTCGTCAATTTTTACGATTGACTTTTGTTTAGTTGTACTAACGGGAACGATTTTAGTTGGACCACCGAGTAGTTGGTCCAGTGGGAAAAAAAATCCCCGTGGTCCAACTAGTTGGTCTAATGGTTGGTCCACGGGGAACGCGCGCACCTGAAGTAGTACGTGTAGATTCTATTGATTGCAGTAACCACGTATCATGTTGCTGGCATGTAGGCTGGCATGCAACAAAAAAATAACGAATCACTTTCTATACGAATTCTGTAAAGATTTAGTCGAATAAGAATCTCCTATGAAGCTATTAGACCTTAGAGCATCAAGGTATGACAGGTATGACACCCGTCAGAGGAGTGGCCTTTACGGGCGAACCCCTCGTCCCAACGTCCATGCACAATGTGCCTTCTAGTTATACAACTAGTGTGTCTGTGTGTGTCGGTTTCAGTGTTGACGGTGCATAGAAAATGACGTTGTTAAATGAAATTGACATATTTAGAAATGTATGCATCTGTAGCGATGAAAGAATATTTTTGAATGTGTGACAAAATTAAAATGTGCGCGTTATTCTCTCCGCACCAGATTTAGCACAAAAATGATGTATGGAAACGAGGCGCAGTGCCGTCTCTAATGAAGGGTTTAATTAGATATATATATAACTCATTGTTATGTGTAAGACACAGTCATATCAACAAGTAGTCAACTCTGACCATTTAGTGACAAAACATCTCCATTCGTGTCAATATTAAAATAAAGATTACTCATGCCTGACCAAAACTAAATCCACTTTTGATATAAATATTTTACGGCGAGTGCAAATATGGGTGATCGTGGGAGAACCAGTAGACTCAAAAGCATTAGAATGTCATGAGATGAAGGTTGACCATCTTCTAATTATGATGATATAGCCTTGACGGCCAATAAAATGAAATGGCCATAGTTCTTATAGTTATAGCACAGTTATTATACTTGCATTTAGGCAATTTTTAAATTGGTACTTAACACCTCTGTAATTTTATTGAAGAAAAGTTGCTTAAATGTGACGAAACAAAAGAAATCAGTTGTATTATTACGACCCGCGTGACGTAATGGTAACCATGCCGGACTGCCAATCAATGGGCCCCGGGTTCGATTCCCGGCGAAGCAGAAATTTGAATGATGAGTTTAAATTTCTGTTCTCGGTCTGGGTGTTTGTGTTTCTGTCTCTGTGTGTGTCCATGGCACCCACGACACATATACAGTATATCTGCCCTACTGTGGGGCTATGAGTGTGAAACTTTATTTTATTTTTATTATTATTTGTAATATTATAAAGATTCTCGCTAAATGAAATTAAATAGTTGAAAAGAAATAGTTTATTAACGACACTTGATGTTTGTCATTTTTGTACAGCTATTGGCTCACCGTCATCCGCTTTGGGTGCGCTAAGGCTTATATGGGCTAGGAGAAAAAGCGGGCAGAAAAAAACTCCAGCCCTGTTTTCATTCTACGTGCTTTACAATTTTTAGGTGACAGAAAGACGTATTTATAATAAGTATAGTAATAAAGTAAATATTATAATATATAGTATTAAAGTAAGTATTTATAATAAGTATAGTAATAAAGTAAAACATATTTATAATAAGCAACCGAGCAAAGAGGAATCTTGGGTTACGAAGCACTTACTTAGTTTTTACCCGACGTAAAAAAGCTCGTTTTTGGCATCCCACTCCTAGGACGGATCTTTTCACTAAATTGGTGAGAGTTGCCTATCCCGAAACCTCTTTGCATACCTTTGAATATCTTAGTCAACTCTCTCACTTTTTTCAACCTTTTTATGTCCCACTGCTGTGCACAGGTCTCCTCTAACAACTGAAAGCGATTTACGCCATAGTCCACCACGATGTCCCAGTGCGGATTGGTGAACATCTCATACCTTCGAGAAAATTATCAGTTTCTCTCAGGCATGCATGGCGATGGAACATCGTTATCCATTAAATATCTAATAATCACACACTCTAAAGCAAGCTTGATTCTTGCAAGAATTCTAATACGCTGCTATATATTCCGAAGTCTGCCAATCGTATTAAGTACATAAGTCTTTTCTTACGTGATAAGGCCGGCCTTTTCTAGCCTTTTCTTT
The DNA here is from genome assembly GCA_911387765.1 of Pyrgus malvae. Lineage (NCBI taxonomy): Eukaryota > Metazoa > Arthropoda > Insecta > Lepidoptera > Hesperiidae > Pyrgus > Pyrgus malvae. The sequence continues at coordinate 25,154,003 of OU426953.1, forward strand.
TCTTTTCTCGGTGCAGTGTTGGCACATTACCTGACGAACCATAAAAATCCCAGTAAAGTGTAAAGTCTTAGTGCGGGCGTACATTGAGCCACTAGACGCGGCCACTGAACACGCAAGCTACGGACGAGTTTTTTCATATTTTTTGTATAGTATCGGCTCAAACCGAGCGTCCGAGTGGCCGCGTTTGAGCCACAAGCTGGAGCTGCGGGAGTCGTTGTCAGCTCGCTACTTCTGGCCGCGTTTTGTCGCTCGCATCGCGCGTACACTCGGCCACACTAGCCGGATTCTTCCCGGCAACCGTCCTTTTCGCCGACCCCACCATCACACGTCAGTCTTGATGACTCTTGCTGCAAGCACGCAACCGAATGCTCGTCACAATGTCAGCGGATTTCGATGTAGATGTTTTTAGGTATCTCTGATATAGAAGAACGTCCTGCTAGTGTGTGGTGGCGACTAGTGGCCGCCACTAGCGGCTGCGATTAATGGCTGCGTCTAGTGGTTTTACAAAGCCACAAGTGGTCGCGTTTAGTGGCTGCGACTAGTGCCTCAAGTTGCGGGCGCCTTTACTACGGCTATTCGTTTCGCTAACTAGTCTATATCGCTTGCAGTCCGCATTATAGAATATTTGCAGTAAAAGTATCAGAGCAACCTCGCTATTTTATACTGTTTATAAAAATAATATTTATCACTCATCTTCATATATTTTTTATAGCATATCTGGATACTTAATCTAAGCATAACATACCGTAAATGGAATTCTTCAACCATCCGGCCAAATGAGAAATGTCAAGGTGCAATGCAGTCTTCGCAGTAATTAAAACTAGGTAATTAATGCATAAAGTTTTGTAAATTTTGCGTTCTTAGTTATTTATTACAGTTATTTTGGTTTACATTTTGTGTTTTTTATAAGTTTATTATTTTCCAAATTTCCATTTTTTTATTGATTTTGTATCGGCGTACTAAATAATTTCTTTATAAATTTTTTTCTGTTTTATTCTAATTTAACATATTGAATATAAAATATATATATTAGTAAGTAATTGTATAAGATAATATGAAGGATAACACGAAAATAATTGATCAAATATTCGATGTAGCTGTTCAAAATATTGAAAATCATTATCTTTGTTATATACGCGATTAAATAATGAAAGAAAATTATTGTTGAGAACTACGAGTACTTACTCTCTTAAATTATTTATTTAAACACAATTTTATTACGTTTTACGATTATTAAGAAATCATTGATCAACAGTCATTATCAGCACTTTCGCTCATATCTCAAAGTCGTTAGAGTCATAATTGCGTGGGCAAACGTTAATTACGCCGTAATCTTCATACATTATTACATGACCACGCGAAATTCATTGAATTTTACTTTATGTGCTGGCCACAGTCGGTCTGTCATTCTGTTGATATTAGAATTACAAATAGTGCTTATGAAATTTATGTATTGTCTGATCGTCGCCGTCATCATGAACCCATTAAGAGGAAAGGTAGACAGACGGCCTATACTTTTTTTGGGTTTCGTACCAAAAAAAACGGAACTCTCGTGCACCTGTCTGTCTGTCTATCCGTCCGTCGGTCAAATCAAATTTGCTCCGAATCTACTGGACCAAATCAGGTGAAATTTGGTAGGATGATGTAATCCTATGACCCAAACACAGACGTGCAAAGTGAATAAATGTTTTTTTAAACAATAAAAGGACCTCTTAATTATCGGGAGACAAAATAGAAAATTAAAAATAGTTTAGCAAACCTTACTGTGTCATTTATTGTAAAATAAACAGTTTTGATTTTATTATCATCCATAAATTGTTGTCGTAGATACGGCTGGCATCACCCTAGCATGCAATACACCAGAATCCGCCATTGGACTACCAAGTCCCAAGTCCATTGACTTTTAATAAGCTCTCAAAACGCGACATTTCCTGATGATTTTTATACGTGAAAATGATTGGTGACGTCACAAAATTGTATAGTCAATTGACTAAATTTTTATTCATATAAATGGCAATTACATCATGTATATAAATGAATTAAAATAGAAAAGAAGAAAAGAAAATATTATATTATTTGCACAAATATGGGTTTTCCAATTGTTTATTGTTTAAGGTAGGCATTTCGATTTTTTTGTGCATAGTTTCCAACCCTATTTCATCATGGCAAAAATGGGTACAGCGGTGGTATTTTCTCGGTGTTTGACTGGCATGTAAGTTTCAACACATCCCAACTGACTATAGCCCAGATTTTTATGTAACACATTAGATCGACTTACGGCCTAATGTTGAATACGGGTCTCAGGGATCTCGGGTTCGTATTTGAGAAAATTTGACACATTGTATCACGAAGCCCCAATAGGTTATGTTGGATATGGTGCTTCACTATTAACTACTTTGCCTTTGACTGTGATGCCTTCTTACCGGCACTTCGGTTGTTTCTATATATTATAGTTTCCCACGAAGTGTTTTAATGTAAGTTTGTGGCCAACCGCATAATGTATAAGCCATAGAAGAAGCTCTTTGTTAGCAACCTGAGCCCAAAAAAGCTTTGAACCCTCTTTCAAAATTTGAATGTCGCCGAGACTGCGCAAGACTGACTAATCCCAGTAAAATAAGTACTTACTTAAATCAACTCATTACAAAAACCGAAGTGGGCGTATCAAATTTACAGAATAAAATCTCTTGTACATTTCTGAATAGCTTTATAGTTTGGCGACTATCCTACGCATGTGTTTAACCTACTTGGGATATAAAGGATTGGTTTGATAGGAACGTCGATTAACTGTGGTGGTTGGCACAGAATTATCGAGAGGATTGCCTCAGATCTTGTGGGTGGTACAAGGGCTGCATCCCCATTACGGCTGTGGAGTAAGCCATTTGTGTTTCGATTCAAAAAGTAGTCGAGCCCACCAGCATGAGGCGGTTATCTATGCTATAATTGGATACGACGAAAGCACAACAAGCATTGCTAATGCACAACAAGCGTTTTTTTTCATTATTGCAAGCTAGTTTTAATCGAAGCTTAAATTATTTATTTCACAATTTAAGATAGAGTCTTAGAATAATTACGTATAGAATGAGTGTCTTCTCAGAATTGAAGCACTAAATAGATTCACACAGATGTCACATCTGACAAACAAAATATTTTAATTTTCATCAAAAACTATAAAATACTACAAAATATTGAAAAATTCACTGTGAAAAGTATTATACCTCTTTAAAGTATTAGACTTCTTTTGTTTTTCAAAAGTGTTGTGACACAATTTAACAGCGCACACGATGTTTGGAGCCATTAATAGCACCAATTAACATGCTTCAATTTGGGCGCGGGAACTTGGTTTCTATAATGTAGGTAAATATTCTAAGGATAGAGTATTTTTTTATTGTTTTAAAGTGTAAAAAACGTTAATCGTTTTTTCTGTAGAACTCAACCATATAAGTATTTCAAGGACCGCTGCTAGGCGTACGCCACTGCGTTCTCACCTACGACCCTGTCGAATCCAATCCACTATCTTCTTTAGAACGTTAGCTCACTGAGTAAGAAGGCTTCCTCAGCTACCTGAGCCCTTACTACTGCGTCAGAGTTAAAATTGGGCAGGGAGATCTTTACCTGAAAGGAATAAGGTCGAAAATCAAATTCTTAACGAAAACGCGATAGTAACGTTTTCGCGTGTGCACACTTACACTAAGGTCTCTGTACTCTTTTTGCCTGAACATGGTCATAATTCGAAGACCGTAACAAAAATTTCTGTCTGGTATTACTTCAACTTGAATACTGTTTAAACAAGTTAAGGAGTACTTATATTTTATGATAATTACGACTAGTTCCACACAATCTTGATAATGTCTTTATAATCTATGTGCAATTTAAGTGGAGCGAGCTAAATCGCATTGAGGCTAAGGAAAGCTAGGAAAACGAGTTAATTCCGAACCAATCTATATTGTTGATGGAGGAAACGCAATGTCATTTACCTAGTTATAGCGAGAGATTGGTTGTTTTAGAACACTTTCAACTTTTATGGGTCTGGTAAAGCTAAACTTTAATCAGCCCTTAGACACTCGTTAAGTTATTACCTGTCTGTTACCTATTTGTACTTCAGTTTGCTATGAATGTGCTAGAAAATTTAACTCATTTTCATCCAATCCTTTTTAATGATTTGTTTTCGGTTATATGGCTGCAACCCTTTTTGCGTCCCACTGCTGGGCACGGGTCTCTCACCATTATTGAGAGGCCTGGAGCTTACTCCACCACGCTGCTCCAATGCGGGTTGGTGGACCGGTGCCGGTGGTGCCGGTTGGTTTTCGGTTATATAATTAAAAAAGATTTAGGCCATATTTCACCATGATGACCTTGGCTTGACTTTTTGTTGCCAAAATAGAAGGAAAAGAAGAAGAGTTTAAGATTTTTTTTAAAGCAGATATTTTGACGTGATAATTTTCCATTGAAAACTAGGGTGATTTTTAGATATTAAGTCAAAATGAGGTGAAAAAAATAAATATTTTAAACCAAAAAAATTACTGTGGGTTTGGGACAAAAAAGGGAAGTTTTCACCAAATTTTGTGAAAAATATTTTTTTAGCAAAAGGTAAAAATAAAAACCAGATACTTAGTTATTTGAATATTTCACATAAATTTTGAGGTTATGTGAAAAAAGTGTAAATAACAAAGTTGTAGATCTTTTTATTACCTATAATTTGCCATTCATAGGACTTGTAGTTTTGCCGGAAATCGACATAAACCGTTATTTACCCTTAAAACTCACCCCCTCCCCCTTCCCGATCTCAGATCGCCTGTAATTTTTTTTCTTTAAATTTTTGTTATATTCTCTACCTTTTCCAATGGGTTTCATCCTACTTTTTAGAAATGAAAACCAGAAGCAGAATATTTAGATCACCATTTAATTCACAAAGCCTTTGATACAATTTACAGGTAACGATTTAAGGTTTCTAATTAACATTTCCTTATACAACAACAATTAAATAATAAGTAAGCACAGATATAGAATTTCGGTACGCAATCGGACAGAGTAACTGCCGTTATTACGATTACAGCACTAATAATCCCTCCCTTAGAGGAGGCCTCGCTTTTATAGGCGTTTTCTCCTACCTCGTCACATTTTTTATTCAACTACCGACGTTAATTCCTAACATACTATAATTTTATTTGCCATTAAATTACATAACAAGTATTTACTCCTGCAAACATAGCTAAACACGAAATATTACTACCATTTGGAAGCAGTTTTAAATCAATCTTATATCTCGGTTTTGTATCAGTAGGTACTTTATATTTTGCACGCTACTTAGGTACTGAACCATTAATACCTGACAGTAAGTTGTAATAAGCATTTCATTCTATAATATTGTTAACTAATTTCGGTACAATAGGTCCTTTGTTTTTAATACACAATAGAGTTGCAGAAAGTTTCGATTCTGGCTAAGCGCTTCACGAAAATGTCTTACGTCACTAAACAGTGGGCAGTAACAAAGAAAGTTATAATGTAATAAGTACAAAAATTAAAAAAAAAAACGCAGTAGGTTTGAAATATTAAATAATTTTTAATATCAATCTTATTATTTCATATAAATGAAATGCCAATGCTAAACATACTTATTGACAAAACGGGAAAAACTTTTTTTTTTTAAGAATGTAAATTGACGACTCGTGTGGCGCAATGGTTACCATGTCAGACTGCCGATCGGAGGGTCTCGGGTTCGATTCCCGGCGAGGCAGAAATTAAAATGATGAGTTTAATTTCTGTACTTGGTCTGGGTGTTTGTGTTTCTGTCTTTGTGTGTGTCCATGGTACCCACGACACAGGGAATCCTAGTTGGGGCTATGAGTATGTAGCGTTGTTTGTTTGTTTACATATAATGTTTATGACGTTGTGGCATTATAAGCATTATGTTAAATTCCTATGCCTATATCTCTACTAAAATTATAAATTCGAAAGTAACTCTGTCTGATACGCTTTCCCGCTTAAACTACTAAACTAATTTTAATGAAATTTGGAACACACATATATTGGACCTTGGGAAAGGCCATAGGATGGTTTTTATCATACGGGAACCTATAAAACGAGTCAACGTGGGCGAGGCCGCTGGCGGAAGGCTATGTTTTCTATATAAAACATCTTTTTTTAAACCCTTTAACGAACTGCTATCAGTTCCCTTATGCCTATGCATAAGGGCATTGTTTACCATGTTGGACAAGTGGGAATTAGTAGAAGTAAATAAAAATAAATGTCTGGAAAATACGCACAACACCATCTGATTCCAAACTAAGCAGAACTTGTACTATGGTAATCAGAAAGCTGATAAACATACTTATATAATTCTTAATACATACTTAAATAGATAAATTAACACCCAGACACAGAACAAATAGTCATGTTCATCGCACAAATATTTGTCCTGGGTGGGAATCGAACCAACGACCTCACGCTTCGCAGTCGGCTCATCACCCAGTACGCCACGGAGGCTGTCGCGTAGTGTGACATGCCTTTAAGAAACTTTGTGTAACAGTCAGGTATGAGGGATGATATACTCGTACCTACATTGTAATGAAAAATTAAGTTTTCTCTTGACTTGGAAACGCGATCACTTCGTTCATAACCGACCGCTATTCGACCTGTGGCGGATAGCGGTCTCTTCACCACTCTACTATCGCTCCTCGAAAACAATAACAGGTTGCTGTTATGATTCATCAATCCATCCATCAGTCTTTAGAAGTTAACTGCTGGACATAGGCCTCCCTTAACATTTGCACTCCGTCTGCTCTTGCGCCCTCTGCATACTATGGCTTGCCATTGTCTTCTGCAGGTCGTCAGTCTACCTGCTAGTATGACTGAATGGCTGCAACCCTTTTTGCGTCTCACTGCTGGGCACGGGTCTCGTTATTGGGGAGGCCTGGAACTTACTCCACCACGCTGCTCCAATGCGGGTTGGTGGAGATGCGGGTTAGTGGCCAACCCGCTGTCGGATGTTTTCAAACCGTCCATAAGGCCTCCGACAAGGTTTAACGAATGAATCTATCGATAACAACTGGGACCGACGGCTTAACGTGCCCTCCGAAGCACGGAAACACGCATGAAATTTTTTGCCACTAGCGGTCACCCATCTCACACCCGACCGCGCCCGTTTGGCTTAACTGCATAGACCGCTTGCGTTCTACGTAAGCCATGCGCGCTTCATTATGACTGAATACACATAATTATTTTTAAACTTTTGTATTAGGTAATTATGAAATGGTACTATGTTCTCGTTCGGCAAACCTATTGAAATCCAGAACAATTGTTATTAGTGTTATTACATATAGATCGTACCGCAGGCATACTAACGACCCGTCCATGTGTTACCACTAATTGTATTGTGTGGTACAAAAGATTTCGCACATGACCTAAATTCAGTATAACAATATCCGATCTAGGTGGTCTAGACGGTTATGCAACAAATGACCATAAAACATCTCTTATGCGTCCGCTGCATTTCTTAATTTCGTATGCTAATTTTGCCCTGAAAAATATATTTTCGGAAAATATTTGCGTAACAAACTGCCGTGAATCTTTTGTCTAAACTATTTCTTGTAGTTCTGATGATTGCTGAATACTGAAGACAGCTGACTCAAAGACAGCTAGAGCTGACATGTTAACAGACAGTTGGAAAGTTGACAAGTAAATTACAGAGAATCTTCTGATGTTCTATTGTTTGTTTTCATATATATAACGTCACATTGATCGATAATGTGGAGAAATGATGTTGCGATTATTTTAAGTTGCGAGAAAAATTGAATTATTTAAAGATTTATTGCCTATAATTGAATTTATGTGTACTTTCTAACTAATGTATAATATGCCGTAGCTTAGTTACGTGAATAATCAAGCTGTGATTTAGGAACTTTACGTAATTTTAAACGGTTTTATATCATAATAATTACATTATATAGCATCGCATTGTCATAATGGAACTTAATCCTTCTTTTAAGTTGTAAGAAAAAGAGTAACTTTTCTGTTTTACACTGTTTTTGAATTTCATACCAAAAAATTATTATAAAGAGGATAAAAAGAGGTATATACATTTTTGAAGTGAAAGCTTCTTTAGCGGCGTTGTGTACTTTTTTTTGGGATGGGTAAAAAATGTCAAATTCGTGTTAGGACACGTGGCCTGATCGAATATTCGTAAAACAGCTGCCACCCCAGACAGCTGACGGCTCGACTGTCTGTATACCTACTTGTAAAATTCGTTTATATCAAGTATTTAATGTATTCCCTAACCATAACGAAATATCAAAAATGCACAACATTACGTTCAAGTTTTCACTTCTGCCGGCACTCCCGGAGTGCAACCCATTTTTTTGTCCCACTGCTTGGTACAGATCTCCTTTCGAAAATGAGATGGAAGCAGGCCAAGTGTGGATTGGTGAGGATTCTCCGAGAACTACCTACGAGATTCTCCGTCATAGAAAACGTGGTAATTACTCGTAAATATGACAATGTTTTGCCTTATCGTAGAGCAACGATAAATGCGCATATATTTCGGGGTTTGAACTCGCTCGCATGTCCGTGTTGGAAACCGCGGTCTTTAAGGCTCTGCCATCGCTGCTCTACTGATGATTATGTTACTATAATTAAAAATAAAACCACAGCTAGTGAATTGTAGAAGTAATATTTGCACACGCAAATAGAAACGATCATTTATATTAGTCCAAGAACAGAGCATATGTTTGAAGGAGTTATAAAGCTCAATATGTTATGGTCATGCGACCATTGTGGAACCGCTCTCGACAAAGTCGTGCTGAAAGATAGTGAGCGTGCCGTGGTTAGGTAATGTCTTTTCTAACTAGTTCTCGCCGATGGCTAAACATGCGTAGATGTCAATTGTCGCGATAAAATCTTTTCACACAGGCAGAAAAACACGCTTTTCTAAAACCGTCCTTAGTCACTCAAACTAGCGTACAATATTTCTCCGCTTGCTATTTACTTTACTCCATCATTGCCTTACCTCAATCAGGTCAGGCGCGGTCGCAGCCTTCAATTTGGTCGCCAAGAATTTTGGGGGGGGGGGGGGGGAGGTCACTAAGAAATTTGGGGGAAAATGTGCCCCAAATTGACTTGTTCGCCTTCCATCTACGCTTGACTGATGGATTGGCTGGGGGGGGGGAGGCATGTCCCCAATGACCTCCCCCTGGGACCGCGCTTGACTCAGGTCAGATACAAGCATAAAATATGTTCATACGAGTATTATTTTGATGTCATTTTATTTCATTTTAGTCTGTATTACTTATACTATTGTAAACGAGTCCAAAAAGTAGAGTAATTCAAAAAGAGATGGAATATATTAATATATTTATAGAAGTAAATTGTCAATAAAACCTACAGAACCTATTTATACTCTTAAGATAGTTTTAAATAATAATTTTAGAGCTCTAAGAGTTTACTTTGCGCGATGCGTACGTCCATCTTTAAAGTTTGTGAATTTTAATGACACTGATGAAATCTTAGCAATGTTATTAATTCATTAATAATCGATGGGAACGCTAAACTTATAAATTTGTGAAATAAAAATCAATCTGTATAGGTATGCCAAAATGGTTCCGAAAAGGTTCTAACTTACGAACAAAGCGTAGAGTAAGCCCTCTAGATCGTCGGTACGTAATAATTTGACTATCGAAAAAACTGAATGGTATATTAAATTTCTACATTATATTATATCACCGGCAAAAGGAGTACAGGCCGCCCTTCAACCAGGTGGACTGATGACCTGAAGAAGACAGCGGGTAGTCGCTGGATTCAGAAGGCCCAGGACCGGGAGGAGTGGCGAACGTTAGGGGAGGCCTATGTCCAGCAGTGGACTATAAAAGGCTGATGGATGGATGGATTATATCACCAACTACTGAATTTCATCTACCATTCTTTATCACTCGAAAATAGTAATTTTTTTGTCCACATATAATCGTGCGCAAAATTTATCTTATAAGTGCTAGTAGTACCTACGAGTACACTGGGATTTAATATCATATAAGAATTCATATTTATGCGAATATATATTTCTTTGTCTATTTTATCGTGATTTTGAACACATTACAAATTCTATTCTTCACGACACGACACGAAACAGACGAGACTCTTCACGTAAGTTCAAATCGTCGTGTCCTCTTCTGACAAGCGTGACAAACTTTTTACCTTTATCTTGATCCAGCTACAGTTCTCCTTTGCTTCACGCTTAATTAAAACACTTAATTAAGAATCTTATAATACCAGACCACACGTGTTTATGTGAAATATTCATGTGAGTATTTTCTGTTTCATTATGTTTCAAGTTAAAAAATAATCAGTATCTCTCTCCCTTTATAGAAAATTCCCCTTCTTGCTATATGTAATTTATTAATTGCTGCTAATTGGAGCAGCGTGGTGGAATAAGCTCCAGGCCTCCCCAACAAAGGGTTGCAGCCAATTGCTGCGAATAGTGATGATAGTAAAGGTAAGACTTGTTAGATTACCTACCTTGTATCAAATTATTTCGCTTTCGTTTTTTTTATTTGAATGGGGTAGCAGACGAGCATGCAGGCCACGTGGTGTTAAGTGGTCGCTGCAGCCCATGGACGTATGCAGGTCGTATGCAGTTGCGCTGCTACTCCGAAGGCTGGCGGTCACCGAAACACAATAAAGTTGGTTCACGGCAGAAGAGGGTGCAGCGGTAGTACTTCCCCGGTCGAACCATAATAGTTCTACCACCTAAAAATTTCGTATTTCTAGATGCTCTAGATTCATGATAACCTATGCGGATTGTAATGACATACCCCTGTTCTCGTGTCTTGTAATTATCTTAAAGTTATTCTTTAGTTAACCGTTTGTACTGAGTAAAGTTAATGTACAATGAGTATTAAAGTTTTAGGGGTTATTCTGTTTTAAATGAACATGTAACGATCATTAGTCAACAATGACACAAACAATTTATTTTAGTTACATTTGTGGTTGAATTCTGGTACCTAGTTATATATAAAAACTTTTTGCACTACTATGAATGGTTTGCAAATTATAAAAGGCTGCGAAGGCTTATGCGGGACAGTCGTAACACGTTACACGTTATAACGCATTGACATCGACAAGGTTCCACTTTCAGTGCAGGACCTTGAACGCTGTATCGCGCTTGGTGCAAGTGAGAATATTCCCTGATTTAAAGTTACTAATTTTGATGTTTAAAAAAGTTGTAAGGTTGATGTTGATGAAAGTAGTAGCAAAGCCGCCAAATATGCCCTAAAGCGAGAATACTCTAAAGTGTTGTAGTAGTCTAAATACCACTATTATTTTACAAGTTTTTTTTTATTAAATCTATAATCTGTTGCGGTGGAATCTTGCACCGCAATTCAAAGCAGCTTTAGCAGAAGATTCAACGATCTGAGATTAAATTTTGTACGAGTATATAATTACGTTACTTTGGATGACAATAATTGACAATGCAATTATACACACTCAGAAAACCTGTAAATCCTAAAATAACAGTCGCAAAAAATGGCGAATTACATATTTTTGTATATTCAAACTAGGTATTAAGCGTATCAAATGTTCTAATATTAATTATTAATTAAAATAATTCGTAGAATACAATACATCCTAAAAAATTAATCTTAGATAGCTTGCCTTTAAATAATGGTGGAATTGATATTTTTGCACAATATATCCGATATGGGTATCCAGTAAAAGAGCTTAATTTGTAGAATACGATACATTTTAGTTTATTTATATATATTTTTTAAATCTGTATTTTTTAATTAAAAGTAAGTTGGTGAATTAAGTCGTTTAAAATAGTCCTGTATTTCTAGTAGCAGATTTGTTAAAAATAAAATAATCTATTCCTATTATTGCTAATAGTATAAAAATGTCTGCTTTTTAAACATTCAAAGGTTGCCGTGTCTAAAAAGATTTATTTTTCTGTGATTATTCATTATTTCCTTCTTCTTTACAAATTTATTATCATATGAGATAAAAATAAGGATTCACAAAGTCTGGGATTATATCTCTTTGTTTTTGGATATTCGTTATTATGTCCAGATATTCATAAATATATTAGATATTACCTAAGGATATTACTTAAAATTGGTATTTCGGTGTTAATGAATAGATAGATACCGAATCCAAATACCATCATGAACCAAAGATTAGTATGTATATCTGTACCTATCTTTTTCCTTCACCCGCGTTACACCTCTGACTTGTCCCATCCAAAATGCAACCTGCGACGTTGTTACACATTCGCGAGGAAAGCCGGCTTGAAAGCGAGCCCAAACCGGTCGACTTTCGCTTTGCCGGGATGCCAGTTAGTACGAAAAATGTTTTATTGTGATATTAATTGCTTTTTTGATTTTTTTGGTAATTTGTGCTTGATTGTAGGTTATAAAACCGATACCGTTGGCAAATATTAGATATAGAATATTGTTGATTCATTCAAGGAAGTTATAGCTACTAGCTGTACCCCGCGATGTCATCCACGTTACAAATAATCATTAACATGTAAGAAAAATAAGCATAGGGTACCTATTCACAAAACCTAACAAATATGCAGAAAAAAATATCATAAAAACAGTCTGACCGTTTTGGATGAGTTCCCCCACAAATACCGTGACCGATTTTAATATTTTTAGATTAGATGAAGATTTAACAAAAAGTTTAAACTTTAAACAATTTTGTCCCGTTTCACATCCACCCATCCAAAAGCATTTCATAGTCTACCGAGGCCTCCTCTAACCATCGCCACTCCATCCGCTTCTGTGTACTTTGAATCCAGCGGCTTCCCACTGTCATTTTTGGTTGTCACTTGTCAGTCACCTGGTTGAAGGGCGGAAAGAGCACCCTTTTGAAGAGATGTAATCGCCATTCGAAGACCTTATTTCCCCGTCTCTTGTCGGTCCTCAGATTTTGAGAGCTATGCCGGTAACTTTCGTTCGTTGCCGGTTTTCATAATTTCTGGTTCTGTCGCATAAAGAAATAATAATAACCTAATTTCACATACCTAATATAATTGAATTCCTCTCTATAATTTCAAATAATAATATGTAACAAACAGAACTGCAAGAAAAACAAAAGACGGCAGCCACTAATCAGATAAAAAATGTGTAGCAAGAAATGATAAAAGAAAGTGAAACTGCTATTCTAAAACTATAACAGAATGTCGCAACCAAGGCCTTGTTTGGTTTAATAAACAATCCAAATAATCTATTATTGTACTCAATACGATAAAGAACCACTTCGCACTTCAGTTTGAAATATTTTTCTGAGATCCAACTATTCTCTATTTAACCTCTCAAAAACAAGTCCTATGCCGCAAAGCCTATTATGAAACCTAGGACTATTTAAATGATAAAAAGGCTTGGGATTAAACTTAACTCACATAGGTAAGGCTGTTTCTATATACCATGTAATAATTTTAACATTTTTAAAATTTGTGAGCAGATGGCAGTGTGATAGCATTGACACACACATGATAGCTGTCTCGTGTGCTTCTTGTCGCCCACAGTCATGCTGCATAATGAATACCCATTGTACCTGAAAATTTATTTAAAACAGGGCTGGAGTTTTTTCCGCCCGCTTTTTTCTCCTAGCCCATATATGCCTTAGCGCAACCAAAGCGGATGACGGTCAGCTGATGGCCGTACAACAATGACAAACATCAAGTGTATATTATTACCCAGGATGTTAATAAACTATTTCATTTCATTTCATTTCTATTTTTTTCAAAGGTTAGTGTGTGTTCTATAGATTTTGCAAAGACTTTAATTACTACACATTGGTCCATTAGACCAAAATATGAAAATTCAAGAACTTTTACAGCAACCCAACCCAGTTTTTTGTTTGATAGTGCTTTTTTCTCCTAGCCCATATATGCCTTAGCGCAACCAAAGCGGATGACGGTCAGCTGATGGCCGTACAACAATGACAAACATCAAGTGTATATTATTACCCAGGGTGTTAATAAACTATTTCATTTCATATTATTTAATTTCTATTTTTTTCAAAGGTTAGTGTGTGTTCTATAGATTTTGCAAAGACTTTAATTACTACACATTGGTCCATTAGAACAAAATATGACAATTCAAAAACTTTTACAGCAACCCAACCCAGTGTTTTGTTTGATAGTGTTTAATATAATTATCGGCAATATACACGAGGCGTCCAGCTTAGTCATATGCAGTATCTTTAATAAGAGCACGATATCTAAATATTGCAACCTTATAGTACGGTTCACGAAAGATCTACAAATGGCAGCTGTCTGCGCATTTACAATCATGAAGAAAATAAATAAGACAAAATATTATTTTAATGTTAAGATACAATATGTAAAATTGTAAATGCTAATTATGAAAATAATTCAAAATAATTCAACACTTCCAAAGGAACCTAAAAATGCCTTCTGTGCAGTGGTCATCTTTCGTGAATCTATCTCTTAACAGATTGTATGTATAGTGTTCTTATCACATAGTCTGCTATCTGCGTCTGTTTTTGTAATTATTTCTACTGTGTTTTAAGTCATGTTCTCAATATATAGGCATTACACCAATATGATATTTTGACTAAAATATGATATTTTATTTGATCATCAATAAATCGATTTAGAAATGGCCTGTTAACTCAGTAAACAAGATTTAAATTTGTATCGATTTATTCGATCCAATAACTAATGTTATCCAATTCATAACAGCTACTGGTGTACGTGATAAGGCGATCAGAGCGCTCAAGGATTTAGTACCTACCTCCGTCGTTCCAATGGCGGAAGTAGACGCGCTCTTTGCTACTGCTAGCTGGCATATCTAGAGTAAATGTCTACCTTTGTATAAAGGGCAGGTAGCAATATTGATCCCATTGGTAGAATGTCAATAAAACTGCCGTCTGCGTTGTTGTTAAAATGATAAACAATAAAACAACGTTTCAAACTCATAGCCCCACAGTAGGATAGATATATCCTGTCTCTGCAACTTCGGGATTAAGAATAGAGCTACGGTATTCCACCGCGGAAAAATGCTTCATTCCTACGTGAAAACGGGTGTGGCAACCACGGTCGTTCCTTCCGCCCCAAACCCAACTAGTTCTCACATCAACAAATTGAATTGCGATGAGAAACACTAAATAATAATTGAGCTTTTACAACATTTGCAAAGCTTGCGTAAATGATCTGATACGATCGTGTTATTGCATCCAAAAGTAAAAGTTACTAAACAGCTGCATTTTTAATCTACTTGTAGGAAGATTCATGTACCTCCGTGAACGGATTAGATGCAATATTTAGTTGTGCAACGCCAAATGAGTGCTTTAACCTCATAATAGATAAACTTCCGGTAAGTGAATGTTACATGATTTTAAATTGTGTTTTATTGTGCAACGTAAGTGTCGATTTTTTATATTTATAAGAAGCTTTTGTAGATGCTTGATATTTGATGTTTCTTAGTGCACGGCTAATAGTCGAGAGCCAGACGGGAGTAGTAATTTTGTAGATGCAAAATCTTCCATGGTTGTACCCATGGGCGAACCCAGGTTCTTGGTCAGGGTGCAATTTCTTAGTCAGAGTGGGGGGGGGGGGGGGTGATTTATAGGTTCTTAGTCGTTGGGGGCAAATATTTTTCAAGTAGCATATCTAGCTTATTCTTTTTAGGTTTCTTTATTTGTTTGGGAGGTCTTTTGGGATTCTTGAATCCCTGAATCTGGACTTTGATACAGGGGCGCGGAGGGGGGGGGGCTCCATTCAGTACGCCCATGGTTGTACCACCGCTATACCGTTAACTTTCGTGAAGCAATTACGCGAAAAGATGTTGTTGTTGCTCTCACTTATACGTGACGACAATTAGCCTCCGGATGTATAACATACGAAGGGTCCATATTTCCACCCATGTTTAAAAGGACGGTAGAATTTCTAGGTTCGACAGGGAAAGTACCACCGCTGCACCCACTTCTCTCGTGAAATAATTCTATTGCATATCGTTGGTAAGGTGCAGTAGCTGGGCACAGGTCTCCTTCTCACACAATTGAGAGGGATTTAGGCCATAGTCCACCACGCTGGCCAAGTGCGGATTGGTGGACGTCATGCTTTCGAGAAATTATGAATTTCTCTCAGGCATGCACGGCGATGGAGAACATCGTAATTAATGAAATATTACGATATTTTCCATCATCGTGGAGCAGCGATAAATTCGCACATTACAAATTTCTTTGTCAGAGGTGAGAGCCGAGGATTTGAACCTGGGATCGGTCGCGTCGAAGACCGCGGTTTTTTACCACTCGGCCATCGCTGCTCTACTACATATACGTGGTTATATTCAAGGCTTCTATGTGCTGAAGTGACAACTTAACACCTTTTGCTTACTTTATTTCGAACAAAGTAGTGCCTTTTATATATTGTAAGGTGTCTATTTGTCGGCATGACATTTATATGAGTTCAAAATGTATAGTGCTTTTAAAAACTTGTTAAGTAACACTAACCATAATAAGAATTTTCGGGTCACAAAGGCATCCAAAGGTCCTCCTGGCCTTTTGATGACATAATAAAGATCACCTTGGCTTGCCGAATTGATTCAGCAATTATGGAAATTCAGATACGGCGATGTCACGCAAATATCGCTTTTTATGGCAAGAAAATAATTGAGGTAGGTAAAGAAATTTATGTCAACGAAATTGTGCTTTAAAACCAATCATAAGGTACTGTGTCATGAATAGCTAACTATGGCTGCAACCCTTTTTACGTCTCACTGCTGGAGACCCGTTCTCCGCATTATTGGGGAGGCTTGGAGCTTACTCCACCACTTAAGAGTAGCCAACCCGCTGATGGATGTAGTCAAACCGCCAATTGGATGTCCTACAATGCACCTTTTGATAACAACCGGGATAGACGGCTTAACGTTCCCTCCGAAGAATTAAAACACGCATGAAATTTTCTACTGTGCCAGATGCAGGATCTTATTAACAAACTATAATAATTATTTTTTGTGTGTTATTGAAAATTACTAGTCTCAAAATGGCTATCATACCTTGAATTTTAGTTGTCGAAAGAGTTTGTTCTTTTATATGATTAAAGTACATCCACAAGGAAAAAAGATATTGTCTGTGCCTTTTCACTTTATTTAATATTTATTGATTACTGTTAAATAAATAAATAAATAAATAAATAAATAAATAAATATCTTTGGACAATTCACACAACACCATCTGATTCCAAACTAAGCAGAGCTTGTGCTATGGTAATCAGAAAGCTGATAAACATACATATATAATTCTAAATACATACTTAAATAGATAAATTAACACCCAGACACAGAACAAATAGTCTTGTTCATCACACAAATATTTGTCCTGGGTGGGAATCGAACCCACGACCTCACGCTTCGCAGTCGGCTCATCACCCACTACGCCACGGAGGCTGTCACGTTAAGTCACACTGTTAAGTTAAGTTACTGATGTATAAACAAGTACTAAGTCTTAGATTAAGCAGGTACAACGTAGTTTGCTGTAAGGATAATGGCTAATACAATTTGATATAAATTTCACACATTAGGCTGACGCTGATACATGAAGATTACATCGCCGCTCCAAATCGTGACCGAATCCAACTATCTGTACGCACGCCACTTTAAAGGCTCTACATACACATGCAATTTCACCGTATAATATCGTCATAAAGAACTGGCATCTGAGAGAAGTGTTGGCTTCATATCCGTCAGTACTTGGATGACCGAGCGTTGCTCGGATAAAAACAATTGATTTTTTTCAGAGCCTCGTTGGATTAGAAGTAATTAAGTTACTTAAGTTAATTAATAAAAACGCCAACAGATGTCAGGAAGAGTCATATTTTTAAGTTTATGTTTAAGTTGATTATCGCTGATAAAACGATATTTTCTAAAAATGAAACCTAGATTTATTGCCCCCGAATATACAAGTATATACAAGAATTGCTCGTTTAAAGGATTAGATAAGCTTAACTTTTGTTACGTAAATAAGTACCGATAGCCGAGTGCTAACGACACCGGATTCCTATACCGTTCATTTTTATTTGCTCGTTCATGAAGAAACGCATTGTTATAAAAATATTTTTGATGACGTTTTCCTTCCGTGCATGACTTAAAGTTATACAAGTTTTTAAAGGAATAATGTCGATCACCGAGCACTTGGTTGGTGTGATGAATTGTGGCCGTAATTCATTACAATATTCAGAAAACTAAAAGGCCTCTCTTTTGGACATTTTGAAAACATCTGGAAGCGGGCCACTAATTCTCCAATACTGAATTGGAGTAGTGTATTGATGTAACCTTCAGGACTCCCAATTATGGAAAACAAGGACATGTCCAGGTGCGATGCAAAAAATGTTGCAGCCATTTCTAATACATGAGTGTTCACAATAAGACCAGGAAAGCAAACACTATTTTACTCGCAACGTTATGACAGGTATCACAACACTGGCATCGTTAAAATTCAAATACGGTATAGTCACAAAGTGCTCTATAAACCGATACCTATTACCATAACGCATCTATCGCTAATCTTAATATATATATTTCTTGTGTGCGTGTGTATGTCACTGAACTCCTCCTAAACGGCTGAACCGATTTTATTGAATTTTTTTGTGTGTGTTCAAGTGGATTCGAGGATGGTTTAGATTCACAATTTGTTCCCCTGGAAATTTTTTTTTTATTTCTTTTATTTATAATTAGTTTCCCATATAAATTGTTCCTACCTGTCAAACGTTTGTATTTCGTGCCGTGTCGTTCTAAACTTTGACACAGTCAGAATTACAGGAAAGTTCGTATGTCACTATTTGTTTTATATTTTTGTTTGACAGTTACATGAAATCTCTTTAAGATAAATAATAGGAAAACAAATCCTCTTTCATTACTTTTAAGGCAGGACAACGTCTGCGGGGTCCACTAGTCTTATATAAATATCTAATCACATCACACGCGTACTTGACTCGCACTTGTGGCACTTGTGGCTTGGCCATTTCGCTATATTTACGTAGGCGTAAGGAGAAAAATTAATTTACTATTTATAAGTAACATATTTTGGCTAATGTTTATACACACTGTTGTCTCAAATATGTACAAATGTACATTTTTTAAATAGAGTGCTGCTGAGAGTTTTTTTTTCGCCGCCTTATTTCTCTCATCTCAACATCTAGCCCAAGCGGGCACCTAAAGGTGATAACCGGCGAATATTTTGTATTCCTAATATGAAATAATAATATGAAGCGCGCATGGCCCGGCGGTTAGCGTAGAACGCAAACGATCTATGCAACTAAGCCAAACGGGCACGGTCGGGTGTGAGATGGGTGACCGCTAGTGGCAAAAAATTTCATGCGCGTTTCCGTGCTTCGGAGGAAACGTTAAGCCGTCGGTCCCGGTTGTTGTCGATAGATAACAGTCGTTAAACCTTGTCGGAGGCCTTATGGGCGGTTTGAAAACATCCGATAGCGGGTTAGCTACTAACCCGCATCTCCACCAACCCGCAATGGAGCAGTGTGGTGGAATAAGCTCCAGTCCTCCCCAATACTCGGGAGAGATCCACGTGCCCAGCAGTGGGACGCAAAAAGGGTTGCGGCCAATATGAAATAAATATTTTGGACTTTAACTTTGACTTTGAGAGTTTGTGAAGTTAGGCCTTTAAGAGTTAGGGTTAGGGCGTGTAGAGTTGGAATCTTGACTCTAGATGAGGATAATTTTTTGACAGTGCGTGTCTCGCCTTGGTAACATTTTACATAAAAATATTTTTGGTGGGATGAAACAGTTTTAACTGTTTTAGATGCGCCTGTGTGTGAGAAGCTTTATCTTGTACCCATTTCTTGAGTAATCGATCAAGATACGAGTATCTGTATCGGATGTAGTGCCAAATTCTTGCGCATTGCCGTTTGCACAATGTAAGTTTTATTAATCACATTTACTACTCGATTATCCTTGAAGGAATGGAAATAACCAATAAGAGCTTTAATAATAATATAAGGTATTTAAAAATATACATATCGTGTGAAAAAGTTGATTGTAAATGAGTTTAAGCAAGGCCGGGTTTTATCACTACAGCTTGATTTTACAAATTAAAACGTCATCAGCATTGTTTGTTTCGCGTTAAATTTGTAAAGAAAATATTGATAGTAAGTACCGACCAATATTACCTCACTACCTACTTTTTTAGTATCGGGGGAAAACCTTTAAACCTTGGGAGAGGATACCGGGTATGTGGGGTTTGTACCGCATTAAAACCTCCGCGGTGGACTGCGCGCACTCTCTCTTTCTCTCTCTCTGCGCTTGGGGAGGACTCCGGGATCTCTTCTCATTCATTCTCGTTTCAAACTATCGTATTTTTCAGCGCGTAATCGGTCATCTCGGAAAACGCGCATAGACGCGCGCTAACGTGCGAACGTGCCAAAAAATACGAAGGTGTGAAACCGCACTTAGGCTTGCTTGAGTTTGTATTTAGAAGTCCATGGGAGCTGAATGCTCGTCATCTACTGCATTAAAATATAAATTTTATGCAAATAGAAAAAGATGGTCCTTACATTACCAAGTAAAACTAATTTATTTTCTATTCTATTATTTACTTTACTTCGTGTAATCCGATTGCTGCAAACAAAAATGCATATTAAATCAGTGTTTCTTAAAACATAGTGGACGATTTTTTTGCTCTCATCATCCTCATTACACGAAAACAATTAGGTAACAAAACCTATTACTTCACGCACCGCGCTGATCTTTATTCATTCCAAACACATGACATGGTTATTAAAATACTTTGAAAGTGTAAAATCCGAACAAAGACCGAACAATGCGCAAGTTGGTGACAGTCGGCGAAAACAATTTTACGAATTCATCGTACGGATCGGTAGCAAATCGGTATCTGCTGGAACTAAGCACCACAGAACGGACTTACGCAATTCTTCCGCTTCGCAATGAAAAATATTGAGGTTGGCGTTGTGTTGGGCTGGATAAACAAAAAATCATCTATCGAACGATCGAATCATCTATCGAACTTGAAATCGTTACAAAATTATGCGGTTGTGTCGGTTAACTAGTGGGGAAAAATGTCTTTTAGTTCAACGAGAGAAACGGATCGAAGTAGTTTTGGGCTAGGTTCCCCTTTGTAAAATCATTAACCGAATCTTGTTCAGTAAAATGAAATCATTCACCGTAATCATTCATTATGAATGAATCACTACTAATATTATAAATTCGAAAGTAATTCTGTCTGTCTGTCTGCTACGCTTTCCCGCTTAAACTACTGAACCAACTTTAATGAAATTTGGAACACAGATAGAGTGGACCTTGGGAAAGGACATAGGATGGTTTTTATCCTACGGAAACCTATAAAACGTGTCCACGCAGGCGAAGCCACTAGCGGAAGGCTAGTAAGAGAATAAAAACAAATATTTTAATCAATAAGGACGAATGATGTTTAACTCCAGCGCATTTCAAAAGTTTGCAGTTCTAAGTAAGACTCGACTTTTAAATACTTGTGACTTTATATTAATAATTTTGTTCAGCCCTTTACGTAATAAATTGAAGTATGTACGTACACTGCGGAATTGCTAAACGGAAATTTCTTCTAAGGAATTTGTAATGTTTACCGCCTCCTATTTTGCTAATTTCCCTTCTACCAAGGCTAAGATCTTTTCCAGACAGCTTTGAACCAGAGGTTTTATTAGCGATAAGGCCGCCTGTTGTCCACTGAGATTTCTGTTTTTTATAATCTTTGTGTGTTTTTTTAAGGTAAAGCATATTTGTATATTTAGGTCACGGTCAAAACATACCGGTACGGGACTCTCAGGAAATCTAAATAACTTAAAATAAAATCATATTTACTGTTTTAAGAACTTTTGTGATAAAGTCGACTTACACTCGATTAAAACTCACTTGACTTTCAGAAAACCAGCTTTGGGTTTATATGCAATATTGTAATTACAGCTGCATCATTTCACAATCTCTGACATTTCAACAATGATGTCGTCCATTCAAAAGCTTATAAGTCATATTTTTATTACCTTTTATTGTAGCTCATTAGCGGCCCCCTAAACGGTCAATTATATTGCACAATATTGCGAATTGTGCAATATTATTGACCGTTTAGGGTTAATATTGAAGACTACGCAATGATTGACCAAAAGTTTGAGCGAGTTTAATTTTTATTGCACAATATTTTTCCATTGCATCGTGTAGGGTCAGTATTGCGCAATATTTTTCAGTCTGTGGTTCGTCGTCACTAGGAGTACACGTACAAAAGAGAATCCAAAAGAAAACGAAAGTAAATTTATAAGAGACTTTTTTAATTCAAATGTATTTGAATTATTTTGAATTTGAATGTTTAAGTTTAGACACAAGCAACAAAACTAGCTAACAACAAACAGCTGCAGTTTAATCTAGTTCGGACATGTTGTTTATTTTGATTTTTATTTGTTTGTATTACAAAAGCTCCTCTGGAATGACCAGAGTCCTTGATTGCTATGACATAATATCTGTAAATAATTTTAACTAACAATAAATTCCGAACAATATGAATATGTAACAAAATCCCTAATAATAGTAGTGCATAATAATATAACAATAACACTCAAAAATTTTACATCCTACATGTCACAAAATTTCTAAAATCCTTAATCGGACATGCTGCTTCGCGCGGTGCACACGGGTTCAATCCTATTCTCCGACTGAACATGAAAACATTGTCCAGTTCGTATTATTGTGCAATATAATTGATCGTTTGGACTCAGAGCGCCTTTCAATCTTATTGTACAATAAAAATATTGTACAATGTTATTGTAGGTCTAGGGGCCGCCTTACACGTAAATATGGTATTAAAGACAATTAGCGAGCGTCTACTAAGCGGCCCCCTAGACGGTCAATTATATTGCACAATATTGCGAATTGTGCAATATAATTGACCGTTTAGGGTTAATATTGAAGACTACGCAATGATTGACCAAAAGTTTGAGCGAGTTTAATTTTTATTGCACAATATTTTTTCATTGCATCGTGTAGGGTCAGTATTGCGCAATATTTTTCATTCTGTGGTTGGTCGTCACGAGGAGTACACGTACAAAAGAGAATCCAAAAGAAAACGAAAGTGAATTTATAAGAGATTTTTTTAACTTAAATGTATTTGAATTATTTTGAATTTGAATGTTTAAGTTTAGCCACAAACAACAAAACTACAGCTGCAGTTTAATCTTGTTCGGACATGTTTTTTATTTTGATTTTTATTTGTTTGTATTACAAAAGCTCCTCTGGAATGACCAGAGTCCTTGATTGCTATGACATAATATCTGTGAATACTTTTAACTAACAATAAATTCCGAACAATATGAATATGTAACAAAATCCCTAATAATAGTAGTGCATAATAATATAACAATAACATTTAAAAAAATTACATCCTACATGTCACAAAATTTATAAAATCCTTAATCGGACATGTTGCTTCGCACGGTGCACACGGGTTCAATCCTATTCTCCGACTGAACACGAAAACATTGTCCAGTTCGTATTATTGTGCAATATAATTGATCGTTTGGACGCAGAGCGCCTTTCAATCTTATTGTACAATAAAAATATTGTACAATGTTATTGTAGGTCTAGGGGCCGCCTAACTTGTGATCTTTGTCATCGTATTGTATCTTTATAAAGAAAAATATTGCTGAACTTTACACAGCGGTATTAAGGCCCATATTATTTATAATTTCACTTAATACGAAGACAAATAAATTCCAGATTTTGATATATGTTAAGGAGTATTCTGGTAAGAAGGTCCGAGTTCTTAAGTGACCTCCAATAGGACATCAGCGATGTATGTATTAGCCGGCTGTAGCGTGGTGTTTCACCACGTGATCTGCAATGCAATTTTGTTTTATTATTAATTTAATTTCGGATTACGAAGCGCGCATGGCCCGGCGGTTAGCGTAGAACGCAAATGATCTATGCAACTAAGTCAAACGGGTGCGGTCGGGTGTGAGATGGGTGACCGCCAGTGGCAAACATTTCTTGAGCGTTTCCGTGCTTCGGAGGGCACTTTAAGCCGTTAGTCCCGATTGTTGTCGATAGATATCAGTCGCTAAACCTTGTCGGAGGCCTTATGGGCGGTTTGAAAACATCCAACAGCGGGTTGGCCACTAACCCGCATCTCCATCAACCTGCATTGGAGCAGCGTGGTGGAGTAAGCTCCAGGCCTACCAATAATGGGGAGAGACCCGTGCCCAGCAGTGGGACGCAAAAAGGATTGCATTCATTAATTTAATAAAAAAAGTGGATGCATACTTGATGTGAAGTCAAGTCAAGCCATCAGTAAAATTTATTCGCAAGGATAGGGTATGTGGTAGATACAAATCAAATCTAGTTATTAGGCCTCTTAGAAATTGTATCATTGATTTATGAAGTTACATAAATTTATTCACGGTGTCGAGCGCAGACGTAGAGTCTAACTGATTACGTGCTAATTCATAAGCTTAAAGCGTTGTATTTTTTTGCTTTCATGTTAAAATTAAAACTTATAAAATCATAACTAAGCTTATGTACAATTTATAAGTATTGAATATATGTACGTAGGTATTACATAGTTTGGAATAAAATCGAGGCACTTTCACCAAAACAAAAGTACTACTAGGTTGAAGTACATAGTAACATTCTTTTTGTTTATTGTAGATTGTAATAGTTAGTAATGTTGTAGGTGGTAGAACTATTATGGTTCGGCCAGGGAAGTACCACCGCTGCACCCTCTTTTGCCGTGAAGCAATTCTATTGATTTTCGGTGGAAAGGTGCAGTTGTCGGCCACACTTACATGAGGCGACCATCAGCCTCCGGAGTAGCAGCGCAACTGCATACGACCTCAGATAACACTTACCTATGCTAGCCTGAGGTTGTATATAGATGTCCATGGGCTGCAGCGACCACTTAACACCACGTGGCCTGCATGCTCGTCTGCTACTCCATTTAAATAAAAAAATAAAGAATTAACAACTTGTAAAGTTTGTCCCACCAAACAAAATGTTGCCAAGACGAGTGCACATAATACTTTGATAAATATCTCAGATAAATATCTTCAGAATCCTGAATCTACCGAAATAGCTTGGATCTACACGACGCTCTAACTCTACCAGCACTAACTTCACCAACCTTAAATCATATTCAAAATATTAGGGGTATAAATCTATGTAGTACGATGTAGTATAAGTGAATATATTTTATTGTGTTTTCATGATTTGTCCTCTCCTGTGTGCTGTAAAATATAATTCCATAAAAGTTACGGGTGATTTTAGCCGACAATTAGCGTACTTATCACTTTACTTAAAGGTAGTGAAAGAGGCCCTTAGTCAAATAAGTTTGAGTGAAATGTTTATTCCTTGACGCGAACTATTTCAAGACTTTCGAGTCGCGAGTGTCGCGACCTACGGGTGTGTCGCTTCAGTATTAATCTTGTGCCACATAACTTCCTGGTATTAACAAGCTTGTCAAACTAGCTCCGCTCGCTCATACATGTGTACCAGTAATTTTCGAATTAAAACAAACTCTGCCTTCTCTTTTGAAACCGATGATCAATTTCAGAAGTCGACGGTGTGACTCAGCTGAGGAATTTTTTCTTGATGATTCATTCAATGAAAGGAAGGGAGAAAAGTTCTGGTGTACGTACTCGTACATATTCCGGTAAACTCGAAATTTGGTTTAATACTCCAAGTTGACAGACGACCCGCGTGGCGCAATGGTTACCATGCCGGACTGCCAATCGAGGGATCCCGGGTTCGATTCCCGACGAAATAGAAATTTGAATGATGAATTTAAATTTCTGTTCTCGGTCTGGGTATTTGTGTTCTTGTCTTTGTATGTGTCCATGGTACCCACGACACAGGGTATTAATTACCTTACTGTGGGGCTATGAGTGTGTAATGTTTAGTTACGCCACGGAGTAGTGGGTGATGAGCCGACTGCGAAGTGTGAGGTCGTGGGTTTGATTTCGACCCAGGACAAATATTTGTGTGATGAACATGACGATTTGTTCTGTGTCTGGGTGTTAATTTATCTATTTAAGTATGTATTTACAATTATATAAGTATGTTTATCAGCGTTCTGATTACCATAGTACAAGCTCTGCTTAGTTTGGAATCAGATGGTGTCGTGTAAATTGTCCAAAGATATTAAAAATTACATTTTCTTATATATTTGGTTTATTAGCTCAGGTAATGGTTTCGATCTTTTGAAATTCTGGTTAGTTCGATAGATAAATTCTGGTTAGTTCGATACTTATGCAGTAGTTCAAGCGGTAGTAAAAGCCGAGTGATTAGACTCATTAGTACTCTATATAATAAAGCTTAGGGAATAATCAGTCAAAAAAATGTTAGCTTTAGTTCAACTTAAAACAACAAAATTAAAGTTATAGTAAGTTTCGAAATTTTAAATTTTTCAACTATATTTTTAAGCGGAACAGAAGCCGCTCTCTATTTTTGGGTAGGCCTAGAGCTTATTACTCCCGTCCAAAATTGGTTTGCTTCAGTAGGTACTTGAAATCATGATTAGTGATAACGTGTCACACTCACTCATAGTCCCACAGTAAGGTAGATATACCATATATCATGGGTGCCATGAACACACACAAAGAGAAAACAAACAAAAACACCCAGAACAGAACAGAAAAGTCATCATTCAAATTTCTACTTTTCCGGGAATCGAAACAGGAACCCTTTGATCGGCAGTCCGGTATGGTAACCATTGCGCCACATAGGTCGTCAAATGATGATTTATATCCTCAGACAGACATACTACATCACTAGTAAGTGAATAAGTAAGTAGTATTCAAGCTGGTGGTTGACTCGATATCTTTTTATTGGACATTTGAATATTGCTTATGATTCCATGGCATGATATTGGGTGCAACCCTTTTTGCGTCACATAGCTGGGCACCAGTCTTTCCCCATTATTGGAGAGGCCTGGAGCTTACTCCACCACGCTGCTCCAATGCGAGTTGGTGGAGACGGGTTAGTGGCCAACCCTCTGTCGGATGTTTTCAAACCGTCCATAAGTCCTCCGACAAGGTTTAACGACTGTTATCTATCGATAACAACCGGGACCGACGGCTTAGTTAGATTTTTTTGCCACTAGCGGTCACCCATCTCACACTTGACCGCTCCCGTTTGGCTTAGTTGCATAGATCGCATACGTTCTACGCTAACCGCCGGGCCATGCGCGCTTCAAGTCAATGGGCTAATATTATAAGCCTATAACTACACTCATTTCAGAGTAATTGATAGTCTGGGCAGGTTTCGTGGGAAATGGAAATCTATAGAGAACGGATGTTTGGAAAACCGAAGGAACAGCGTTTAGATTATAGATAAGGTGGTGTTGATTACAGGTCTGTGAGGCACCTGGTAAAAAGCTATAAAGTATAGGTTTAAATTTTATTCGGGGATAAACCTAGGCAGTTGTGCTGATATTCCTAAGGCATATCCCCAACCACCCTCTATACCAAGATTTAATTTGATTTAACCGAGGATCTATCAATTTCTACTGCTAAGCTCCTTTTGGTGCGAAGATGTGGTTTCCGGCCAGAATTACATGAGGCGACAATCAGCCTCCAGAGTAGCAGAGTACACTGCATACGGACTCAGAATAGACTTGCTTGCTTAACACATCGTTGTCTGCAATCTTGTCTTCTTCTCAGCGCCGGAATTAGACTTCGGCGGCCCATAGGCAGATCATGTGGTGGAGGCCCTCAAAGCATTTGTGGTTATCTGTTGAATGGGACAAGACAAAGACAAAGACAAAGACTTTTATTTGCACATAATTATATGGATGTTTACAAAAGGTGTTTTTATATATTTAGTTCGCCATATTTACCTTCATGAGGTATGCAAATATTACAATAATTAAAAACTTAACTAATTACAAATTACAAACATAAAAATGTACATTGAAATAGTTTCATTTATTTTATTATATGTATATTACATTTATCTTTGTTTGTACCCATATTGCGCCTTTTAATTAATTTATTTTATTTATTTTTATTTTCGGATCGGATCCGATCGTCGGCTTTGGGTACCCCTATTGCAGGGTTTTTGTACACTGAGAGGAAAAAAAGCCGGCGGAAAAAAAACCTTCCAGGTTTTTATGGAATTCCTTTATGCCGCTTTATCGTTTAGAAAATCAGTGACTGAGTAATATGCCTTTTCCAGTAAATACATTTTAAGTTCCTTTTTAAACTCATTGCCCGCTTTTATTTTGAGGAATTCCGGTAGATTATTGTATATTTTTGGTCCCATGCAAAAGACACTGTTATGATATTGTCTTGTTTTAGAAGCTATTGAACAAAGTTTATTGTTATGTCTTTTCGTTAGTAGTTTGACAGCTGTCAATACACATGGGTAAAGTCCTGCTTTTTTAATAGTAAAAATTATGCGCGCGCCGTGTGACACGGAAGAATGCACGAAAGGCGCCATTTGTGTTTATATTTCGTGCTGCTTGTTCTAGAAGATTCTTAAATATTAACTTTTCCCGCTCAAAGAGAAAAATAAGTTTTTCGTCTAACTATTTGTAACATAACTCACTATTTTTTTGTTTCTACCGAGTCTTTATAGATTTAATTTTTTTTGTGGTGTGTTGGCGGCCCCCTTGTGGTGGCATTATTTTAGGCAGTTGCCTACGTTGCCTACGCTTAAATCCGGCACTGCTGCTACTTCTTAAAAAAACCGCGTTTCTTCTTAATAAATCACTGGGATTTCCCTAGATTACATGTCGATTTGCAATATGAGTTCTAAGCTAAGATCCGCAATTTGTTCGGTTTCGATAGCGACTGGTAATTCCGTTGACACGATTCTGGGCTGCACTCAACTACAATGTTATTTATGTTCCAAGATAAAATACTGAGGGGTTTTATCAATCAATTGGACTTTTGCACATTTAAATTAAATTTGAAATATATTATTTATATATTTCCAGTTTGTGACATATTATTAAGCTATTAATGATTATACCTATACATATTATTATTATGTACTTCGTTTTATATTTATGAGTACTACTTATTATTTTATCGTCTAATAAAAAAAACCGGGCAAGTGCGAGTCGGACTCACGCACGAAAGGTTCCGTACCATTATCTATAAAAAAAACACACGTTTATTATAGTGGAGCCCCCTTAAATATTAATTTTATTCTATTTTTAGGATTTGTTGTTATAGCAGCAACATAAATACATCATCTGTGAAAATTTCTAATGTCTAGCCATCATGGTTCATGATAGACGGACAAACAGACGGACAGACAGCTGAGGCTTAGTAATAGGGTCCCGTTGGCACCCTTCAGGTACGGAATCCTAAAATATAGCTAAGTACTAATTAAAAAAAACTTAATCCATAAGATTTAAGCAACATTTTGAATATCATTTATATGACGTTTTAGAACGAAATTATAAGCTTATTACCTATATTCTAAGGATAAAAAAAAACCTTAATTTAAAACCACTTCTCTGATGTCTACCGATGAAAATGTTTTTTCTAGGAGAATAATGTTTTAGAACCCATCATGATAGTGTTTGTGGAGTTTCAATTTCAAAAGGTATTAATAGGCAGGTATATCATGTTTTAGAAAGGTAAACTATCAATAAAGTACTGTTTCTACGTAGAGATCGGCCCATAAAGGTTTACGATGTAAAATTCAATCTTACTCGATGCAATCATGTTTGAGAACTTAATTTATCTTTTGTGTAATGTAGGATAGATTTCGAAAACGTAACTGTTATTAATATTATATTAGAAAGCTATGTAGGTATATGTAGTATCTAAATTTTATTATTGATGTAAACTTCTCATCTAAACAATTAAATAATTCCATTCAAATAAGCGTATTACTTACCTAGTGGCCACCCGCGACTTCGTCCGCGTGGACTTCGGTATTAGTTATAGCATGATAGCCTAAAGCACTCGGGTGGCTACCCTGGGGTTGCCCGTGTCCATAGGCGACGTTGATTGCTTAACACCACGCGGCCCGTCTGCCTTTTTTAAACTACTTTATTTATTTTTAATTTTTTAGTTGGATTTTTTTTCATATTATTGCATTGTCATCAGCCCTTGACCCCTGTGCAAATTTTCAAGTTAATCCTACGCTTAGAAGTAGGTGAAAATAAAGGTAAAATATTCCATTACATACATACATACATACATACACACATACATACATACACACATACATACATACACACATACATACATACACACATACATACATACATACATACATACATACAGGTCAAGCTAATATAAGCGTGTTAAAAAAAAGCCTTCCCTGATAAATGGACTATCTAACACAAAAAATATTTTTTGTGTTGAAAAGTTATAAACGAAGTAACGAACAAACGTCGACGTGTGTGAACTGTACGAAAAAGCGTGAACCCTATTTCGTACAGTTTACCATATTATTGCCAGCTCATCTTATGTTGGTTTCTTATCCTATGTATTATCTATTTTTCTTTTCATTTATAAGTTTCATGTTATCATTTAAGGGACTGTAAATTATAAAACTTCAATACATTAACTGAAGTTTTCGATAAATAAAAAACGGTACTTCCAAACACTAATCGATAAATTTTTTAAATGGACGTTACTTTTTTATTTGTGAACCGATTTAAATAAAACAAACACTAAATGTTAATCCAAAAAAATACCAATACATCAGTGAAAACCGCATCCTTCTACGTTAAGCCGTTCCTGAGATTAGCGCGCACAAACGAACAGACAATCAGACAAACAGACAATAATTCTAAAAATCATTGTTTTGGGTTCTATTACGCTAATAAATAGCCCTAGTGACAGTTTTTCTCAAATATCTTCAATGAACAGAAACCGAATTGTTACAGATTTATTATAGTATTATTATATAGAGAAGAGAAGAGATAGAGACAGAGAAGATTGGTGAATTCTGTATTGTTTTTTAGTATATTTTTTCATTTAAATTTAAATAAACATAAACTTACTGAAGCAGAAGTAAACATGACTTACAGTATTAACCATTTCTCACTTCAACCCTTATTTCTCTCCCAATAGGGGTGGGAATGTTTGACCACATTTTTTGCTAAAAATCGTATAAATCTTGCAAAAGTACGGAGTTCTGTGGTAACAAAAACAACGGGTTGCACTCCGGTAGTGCCGGCAGAAGTGAAAACTTAAACATTAACGTTGTGCGAAGGAAATAATTTCGCACGAATTGCTTTTATTATCAGTATTATTTTTCATCTAGTATTTTCAGTAGGTTTCCATCTAGTATTTTTATAAAGTACTCACACATTTTCTTTCACTATTTCTTCGTCACTTTTTTCATTAAGAGATGCACTTTGTTCAATGTCCATATTTTAAATACTTGATATAAACGAATTCTACAAGTATAGACAGTCGAGCCGTCATCAGCTGTCACCCCTCCGTCTTACGAATATTCGATCAGGCCACGTGTCCTGACGCGAGTTTAACATTTTTTACCCATCCCAAAAAAAGTGAAAAACGCCGCTAAAGAAGTTTTCACTTCAAAAAGTGAAACAATTTACCTTGTAATATAGGTTAAGTAGTAACAATCAGTCATCATGTACAGTAGCTATAATACTACAATTCAAATCAAAATCCAATTTAAATAGCCAATTTCTGTAAAGTAGTCCATTATCAATTGGCAATATTTATCTTTCTGTGGGCGAGCTACTTAAAACGATTAATAAGCCAGCAAAGGTAAGACAAATGGAACAAAAATCGCTAGTGCAGATAAGTGGCAAGATTAATCACTAGTCGTGGACACGTACAAAGGTTGTGTGGACTGGGTGAAAGGCGCAAGGACTGCTTTACACAGATTGAGTATTGAAATATTTTAAAAAGTGTGCTGTGAGAAAGGAAATGAAATGAAATAGTTTATTTACATTCTGGGTAATAAATGACAAACACATGATGTTTGTCATTGTTATACGGCCATCGGCTGACCGTCATTCGCTTTGGGTGCGCTAAGGCTTATATAGGCTAGAAGAAAAAAGCGGTCGGAAAAAAAATCCAGCTCTGTTTTAAATAAATTTTCAGATACAATGGTATTTAAAATGCTGTATGACTGGGTGACAAGGAGCACATATCGTGTGTACGACTTAGATAATAGTTAATTTTGCGATTTTGTTTTGAAAGTAATGAAAAAATAAATTAAATTACATTGTATGATAATTTTTGCTCAATTTTAGCTTTCGAAACGAATACGATTAGCTACGAGGTAATTGGGTATTACATAGGTATTTTTGGTTCTTTAGACATTTCGTTAGATATTTTAGGGGTATAAGTAAGCAAATTATATTTATTGACCGTGTAGAAAAAAACCGCTGGTCCAATTGACCTGGTGCACTAAAATACAGGCCTCGGCTTAATTTAGGTTCCAGATTTCCCACAATTTACATTATATTGTTAAGAACTATAAAAACTGTAAAATGTTTTATTGTCATCACTGTGTATATGTATAATACCAAGTGTATACTTACTGCTTATGAGAATGTAATTTGTTGGAAATGAAATAAAGATATTTTATTATTATTTATTATTATTATAATTTCAAGGTCCCCAGATAAGAGTTACAACTGAAATGAAATGTAATGAAAAACGTTTATTGATGACTGTTTATAAAAAAATTAGGTGTTTGCGTTTAACAATAGTATTTAAATAGTCTGCCTTATGCAGGCATCTAATAATCACTAAATTAAACTAAAGTTATTTATTTACTAAATATTTACATTTGTAATTAAACTAAAGTTATTTATTTACTAAATTATTTACATTTGTAATTTATTTTAAATTTGGTGTTTATTTTAAAGTTTTAAGAATCCGTTAAAATAAATTTTAATGGATCTTCGGCTTTATTGCCTACCCACCGCTGGGTCAATGAGAGAAAAAAAAGCCGGAGGAAAAAAAACTCTCAGGCATTGTTAAACTTATATTTTATTGCGGAAAAGCTTCCCAAACCTTTGTACTTTTATTCATTAGATGGTTTCATAAGGTTATGTCATCAAAGTACTCATTAATTCTATAAAAAACTCGACGACTATATGCTACCAAAGAATCCTGGGATATTTTGGTCACATTGCCCGTCGACAACCGGACGACCTAGACAAACTGTTATTAACAGTCTGTTAATGGTGGGCAAGGTAGAAGGAAAAATACCCCGCGGTCGATCACCTAACCGTTGCTGTGACCAAGTGACCGCACTAACCGGACTCTTCGTCACAGAAGCCCTAAGAAAAGCTGAACATCGAGAAAAATGGACGCAACTCATAAGAACCGCTAAGGAGTTTCATAAAGGACACGACCCTCAGGAATGAAGAATACGACAAGGAAGAAACTCGACGTAGAAAGGTGTAACTGCTGATCACACTTACTCAAAGCGAACACCAACATTAAGAGTTTTAAGAGAGACTTTAATAAGGTAAACGCCAAAAGTGGCTCTATATATAGATTGGAAAAAAATCCGACCACCAAGGTTTACATAATTTAAATTAAAAGTGTTAAAAATTATTTACCTGTTGCTCAAGTCTTATATAGTTAACTCAACGCGTGGGCTGCATACTTGGCTGTTACGTCATTAAATAAAAAATATTTACTTGTCAATAAAAAAACAACGGGTTGCACTCCGGGAGTGTCGGCAGAAGTGAAAACATTAACGTTGTGTATTTTTGATATTTTCGAATGGTTAGGGAATAATTTCGCACGAATTGCTTTTATTATCAGTATTAGTTTTCATCTAGCATTTTCAGAAGAATTTTCATCTAGTATTTTTATAAAGTACTCACTCATTTTCTTTCACTATTTCTTCGTCATTTTTTTCATTAATAGATGTACTTTGTTCAATGTCCATATTTTAAATACTTGATATAAACGAATTTTACAAGTATACAGACAGTCGAGCCATTAGCTGTCACCCCTCCGTCTTACGAATATTCGATCAGGCCACGTGTCCTGACGCGAGTTTAACATTTTTTACCCATCCCAAAAAAGTGCACAACGCCGCTAAAGAAGTTTTCACTTCAAAAATACATACATATACCAGGAACCCCTGTTGCCGCGTCCCACTGCTGGGCACGTGTCCCTTCCATAATTGGGAAGGCCTGGAGCTTACTCTGCCAAGCTACTCCACGGAGGAGAATGCCCTTTATAAAGTATTCTAACTGAGATTTTTGTGACTGTTCTTTTACATGTATTTTCAAGTTACGGCTTAAAGTTGAATTTCGTTTACTCCCCAAGCAACTAAGAAGTTAGAAGAAGAAGAAGAAACATTTATTCATAAAATTACAGCAGTACATACATATATAGTAAAACAAATATACATAGAGAACATAAGAATTAATAAAGAAAAAAAAATACATAAAAATCTAAATAAATCGAGGCTGCAGTGTAATTTTTATGAATGGGACAACACTCAGCCTTACTATAGCCATTTGCATGACCATAGCTGCTGGTTTTCAGTGTGCCCTGTGAGGATTCCTCGAGTAGTTCGAACCTGCGGTGTGAAGTAAGGGAAAAAAAACAATGTACCTTAATTTGTAATCTTAATTGCTAAACAAACATAATTGCTAAACAAACACTACAAATATAACAACTGGTGTGAGGAGGATATATATATATATATATAGTTACGATTTATCTCTTATCAGCAGCGTATGTACTCGTATAAGGCTTTTCGTGCGAGGGCAGTGACAACGTTGGTAAGCCTGTGGACATAATGAAACATTTCTAACTTGTAGATGCAGACATATATAGATTTGTAAGCAATAGTCATATGATTTTCGTTAATGTCGACCCCAGTATACCGTCTGTATATTGTTATACAACAACTAAAAGAGTGTTCCTGAGAGTTCTCTCTTTATTGTCTCTTTCTTTAGCTCTTTTCTCTCAGCTCTACCCATCGCACAAAATGGCATCGTCAGACGATGACCGTGATGAAGTTGACTTCTATTGAAGTCAATATTTGTATTCCGAAAATGTATAAAATACATATTTTGAGTATGTTCACCTACTAAAACTAATCTCTACTATTCCCTACTTAATATTATAAATTCAAAAGTAAACTCTGTCTGTCTGTCTGTTATGCTTTCCTACCTAAACCAATGAACTAATTTTAATGAAATTTGGAACACAGATAGAGTGGATCCTGGGAAAGGACAAAGGATGGTTTTTATCCTATGCGATACTATAAAACGGGTCCACGCGGGCGAAGCCGCTGGTGGAAGGCCTATATTTTCTATTTTTTATATATTTCTATATTTTCATAAACAAATAATACTTTTCATTCATTAAATAAGAAGGTTATGAAATGTTCTTATTGAATAGCGACTCCATTTTCATGATGACACAGTTCAAACCACTTAACTTCAAGTGGCCTGTATGTTTATGCGAATAATGATATACTGACATTTCAAAACATACTTCGAGTACGTAATGAATTTTCTTTATAAAAACATATTTTGTTGAGCGTATATTTGCCTTACACGAAAACTTACATGAGACATAAGAAGCCCTTTTACGACCATTTTTTACGGGTTTGAACTCGGTATCCCCGTGTGACCACGGCCTTTACTTAAGCTTCTTCTTCTTAGGGCGGATTCGACTAATCTCGAACTTACTCCAGTATAACTATCATGAGAATAACTTTACTCCTTGAAAATACTCGCGGATAACTTCGTTCACGTTTTACCAAATATAGTCCGGCCAACGAGACGAGATAAAGAATGTAAACAAACGGACCGTTACCAAGTTACTATTGCGAGAGCGAGCAATAATTATCTCTGTCCTTATCACACGTATGCAGTAATGGCGTCAGTTAGTCAACGACAGCTTTTGTTGCCTGTTTCGTGGTACAGGAAAGCAGTCAGTACCACAGTTGTCAACATTTGGTCGCGTTTTGACGGGAAGTCGTAAAAGACATTATGTTGTGCTCTTGTTTTATTTTCATGATATTGGTATAATTTTGAGTAATATCTAATAAATTTGATGGCATTTGGTTCGATATTATAATTACAGTGCATGAGTGTTGTGAAATAAAATAACAGTGCGAAAATATGTTTATACAGCTTGCATCCAAAATTCCATTGGTCACGTTCTGGTAAAAAAGCCATCGCTTTACTTGAATTTATGACTGACTTGACTGACTGATTACTGACGACTTACTGACTTTACCTATTATTACTAGTCCAGTTCGAGTAATAATAGGTAAAGTCAGTAAGTCGTCAGTAATCAACAAGAATATGGATGGGCGGGCGCGTAATTATGGCCCAAGCCCACTGTTGGGAAAGTGGAAACACTTCAATTACTGCCCACACCCCCAACATAAAGCATTCATATCGTACTTACGGAATTCTTGAATCGAAGCCACCTCTCCTATATCCAGTCACAGGATCCTGGACGTTCTTCCAGACTGCAGTCTGCCGCTTCAAGGTTCCGCTTGTAGTTTTTGATGGGTTTTAGATTAGTACTTAAGAATATTTTCGAACATAGCCAAAGAACGCTAGTCGACGTAAGTACCGTTCGTATGCAACCGCCGCCATACCCGCAGGCGTAGATAATATTCTATTTTTATTTTTTACTAATCATAGACAAAGATGCCTATGATACTCTTCTCCTTCATCCAATATGAAAGGAGTTCGGTAAACTGCGAATCAGAAACCGATAAGCACTCCTGAAAACATTATGCTGGCAAGCTAGCAATAATTGAGAGTGTTTTATATAGATATTAAACCGAAAAATGAAAGTAACATTATAATAACAAATCGCTTAACCAGAATCAAAAAGCACATTATTGTTGCAATATTTTTTAAGTAATTTATTCATTAGTCGTACGTACAATTCGGGTAACTTTGAAAATTTTTTTACATTATTTGTATGAATACAATCTGATTTCTATTTATGACCTTTATTTTATTGAATGAATTATGTCCTTTTGAGTTGTTTTTTTTTCTAACAAAATAAATTTACGGAAGAAACAACAGAACTACCCATAATTTCCCCTAAAACTCGAACAGAACTGCAAGCAGCGATGGCCGAGTGGTAAAAAACCGCGGTCTTCGACGCGATCGATCCCAGGTTCAAATCCTCGGCTCGCACCTCTGACAAAGAAATTTGTAATGTGCGAATCTATCGCTGCTCCACGGTGATGGAAAATATCGTGATATTTCATTGATTACGATGTTCTCCATCGCCGTGCATGCCTGAGAGAAATTCATAATTTCTCGAAAGCATGACGTCCACCAATCCGCACTTGGCCAGCGTGGTGGACTATGGGCTAAATCCCTCTCACTTGTGAGGAGACCTGTGCCCAGCAGTGGGACATAAAAAAAAGGTTGAAAGAAGAAGAAGACTCGTCCAGTTATAACGAAACTGGCAAAAACGTGATGTAAATATTGTTACGCCCTATGGGTAATAAAATACCGTTTGTACCGTACGTAGAAGTTGTTTATTGTCTCCTTATACAAAAATCCACTCAACAGAATCCAAATCACCAAGCACAATCACTATGGTCAAATATCTTCGCTGTAGTCGTCGAAATAATTCTTCCTTGTTGCTTGGAGTGATCGCTTTGATTTCACTTCCGCAACTAAACTGTGTCCTGTCGCGGCCCGGTGCGTGCCTTACATTCTTACTTACGGCTACCCACGCGGCCACGGTTCTCTAGAATTTTCTCGAACTACCTAATTCATTAGGCCCGTCCCGAACCTTCCTTTATGTTACTAACTCAATTATAGTTATGTACAGTCATAAATAATAGCCGCAGCCCGCGATGTAGACAACCTATACATGTACGCATGTATTAATCCTTATCTAAATAAAAACGTTAATTAGCTTCGTCAATTCAGATTAAAATTGTACAAAATTTAATCAAATAAATACTTTAGAAGATGATATTTTGTTTTACCATAAATCATAACATCACCCGGCGCGCATTCTCATCACGCATCTATTTTTTGCCTTTAGTACTTAAATGGGTTTTTGTAAAATAAATTTTAATGTATATCACTTAATCGCTCGAGCGAAGCTGGGCCGGGTCGCTAGTATATGCTATGTATATAATTTATTCAAATAAAAATGTTTTGAACCCCTGAAACTTTGTTTACATTTTTTATCACGTCTCGTTGGCCGGACTATACTCGAAGAGTAAAATACTCTCGGTATTGTTATTCTATGTTCAGTAGTGATTCATGAACGAATGTATGACCGAATTTATAAGCCGACGAAAATGCGTACTATATTGTTTCCTTAAACTTTACCCGAAATACGACAACAACTTAATTTTGTAGGATTATAAAGTGAAATGCCACTCATTGACAGCTTTTCTATTCTACGTTTTGATTGTTTCTCGTTTTTGTGAGTCCGTGAAAGTTCGTGTTATTTTTAATAGGTAATTTGTGATTTGTATTTGCGATTATAAAAATTCAAATGGAGGGTCTAAAAAGAAAACGCAGCCCAAATTGGCTTGCTTCAGAAAAAATATTGTTAGTGGACCTGGTTTGCCTGATCCACCTTGGATGTCTCGGCACATATTCGTCTTCACTGTCGGACTCTTTGATCATATTTCTTAAACGTTCCATCGTAGCGCGGTGTTAATAAATTTTTAGTCAAAGAAAATATAACCAAAAACGACTGCAAACCAAAGAAGATTTGAAGTGACATTGACTTTACTCTCAGATTAAATCTTTATACCGCCAAAATCGACCGTATAAATATTTACTCGCGTATAGTACCTTATTCTCAGATTATTAGTTGGTAGAATGTAAAATCAGCATACTCGAGAGTAACTCGTAGTTTATTCTTGAGTAAAATCTTACTCTAGCGTGGTAGAATCCGCCCTTAGTCGTTCGCTCTTGTCAGAGCGGTCGTAGTTGTTCTGATGACTGCAAAGAGAGAGCGCTTCTGTCCTTGGCGAAGGTTGCTGCTGTTCGAGCTATTATTCTCCACTTTTGGCGATTGGTGGCATTTCTGTCGGGCATTAAGCTTACTGTCGGTCAATAGGTAATAACCTAGGCACTCATTCACCTACCCTAGAAGTAAAGAATTGTGGTAGAAAACTTGTAGTTTTTTGGACAACTCTCAACTTGCAAAATCGTCTGATTTTGTTTTTGCTACACTTTGATGACTTTTGAACCCGATGAGGCCGTATGGCAATATTCCGCAATATCAAGAGCTTTCTACTAAATTATCATTACTAGCCTTCCGCCAGCAGCTTCACCCGCGCGGATCCGTTTAATGGGTCCCCGTAGGATAAAGAATAGCCTATGTGCTTGTTTTGTTATATAACGTAAATAATAAGTTAGTAATTAATTAATACAACATTTATTTTATACGTTTATTAAAGCACAAACATCATGTATCAACTTATAAACAAACATATTGTTGCCTTGACAACGAGTCTATACCAAACTCTCCCCCGCTTAAAAAAAATTCCAGGCTTCATTGGTAGGTATATTAAAGTCATAGGCGTTTAGCCAGTTGCTTCAACCGCGTTGACCCTATGACCCGTTTTAGCGTAGGAATGAAGCATTTTCCCGCGGTAAAGTAGCCTATGTTACTCAAAGTGAATGAAGCTTTCTAATGGTGAAATAATTTTTGAAATCGGAACAGTAGTTTTTGAGTTTATTCATTACAAAAATACAAAAATACAAATCTTTCCTCTTTATAATAGTATAGATACGTGAACTAGCCCTTACTGTCAACATCCGGTCACATGTGGTTTGAGGTTACGTACGGATTGGGCGCAGGTGTGATATGTTGCAGTATTGCACTTGCAGCACTGAGTGTTATTAAGATTTGCGTACTTAGATAAGGTTATGTGTGAATATGAAAAGGAATATGAAAATTAATAAAATTGGAGTGTCTGTTTGTAATATTAAAATAACCGCTTTTTCCTACATGTATAATAATATTAATTAATATACGGTACATATACCAAAATATCATTTTTTACAATTTTTGTTTGTTCCGGCTAATCTTTGAAACGGCTGGACCGATTTTGACGAGACTTTCACTGACAAGTAGCTGATATAATAAGGAGTAACTTAGGCTACTTTTATTTAACAAAATATTTACAACTAAAGTCCACGCGGACGAAGTTACAAACATAAAGGTGCCTTAAACTTAGTGGCTGCACACCTTTTGCTCCGTTTCGCCGCTCCAATGTGGACAGGTAGAGAAGGGGGTTACTGTCCAATGTCTCCGAAAACATTTGACGACTACTATCTTGATCGGTAACAACTGGGACCGACGGAGTGACGTACCCTTCGAAGCAACTAAACGCGCGTGAAATTTCCCACTAGCGGTCACCCAACTCCTACCCGACCGTGCCCGTTTCGATTACTTACGTAGATTGCTTGCGTTCTACGCCAGCCGCTGGGCCAGGTCGGCTTCCAATACTTACTCAATGTACTTGACTAATATAATAATATCTACCCGTACCCGTGCCTTGACCTGGCCAGACCGGGCCCAGCGGCTGGCGTAGAGCTAGCCGCTGGGCCCGGTCGGCTTCCAATACTTACTCAATGTACTTTACTAATATAATAATATCTACCCGTATGCCTTTATCGTAGCAAGGTTGATAATTACATAGATTGCACTTAACTATTGTGTCTTGTCAGTAATTCAAACCTGTTGTAATATTAACTGGTAATGTAAACAACATACCTAAAATTGATAATAAAGTAATTTCGGTATTAGCGCTAGTAACGTTACAATAAGGCACTTGACCCCTTTTAATATAACGATCTAGATAATCATGTGATTTATATAAACCTTAAAGCTTATTTCAGACGACGCTATACTATTTTACTATTTAATATAGCAAGGAAGGGCCTAATGCTATACTATATAGCATGGCGTTTACATTACGCGATATTATCGCTAGCATTTATTTATACTCGTAGTGTACTCATATACTACTCGTATATGTTATTATATCATAGCGTAGTCTGAAAGCCGCTTCACTCTTTGTTACTTTCAGAAAGTACAGTAGATAATATTATAAGATTACGGGTATAATATATCAAATTATTTAAATCTTCTAAATATATATAAGAGATTTCCACCCATATATTGACTCATCACGATATCTCTGGAACTATAAGACCTACCGACTTCAAATTTGGTAGGAATATTCCTTTCGCCGAGTAGAGGTCAGCTAAGAACGGATTTTACGAAATTCCACCCGGAAGGGGGGGTATTTCCACCCATATATTGACTCATCACGATATCTCTGGAACTAAAAGACCTACCGACTTCAAATTTGGTAGGAATATTCCTTTCGCCGAGCAGAGGTCAGCTAAGAACGGATTTTACGAAATTCCACCCGGAAGGGGGGGTATTTCCACCCATATATTGACTCATCACGATATCTCTGGAACTATAAGACCTACCGACTTCAAATTTGGTAGGAATATTCCTTTCGCCGAGTAGAGGTCAGCTAAGAACGGATTTTACGAAATTCCACCCGGAAGGGGGGGTATTTCCACCCATATATTGACTCATCACGATATCTCTGGAACTATAAGACCTACCGACTTCAAATTTGGTAGGAATATTCCTTTCGCCGAGTAGAGGTCAGCTAAGAACGGATTTTACGAAATTCCACCCGGAAGGGGGGGGTATTTCCACCCATATATTGACTCATCACGATATCTCTGGAACTATAAGACCTACCGACTTCAAATTTGGTAGGAATATTCCTTTCGCCGAGTAGAGGTCAGATAAGAACGGATTTTACGAAATTCCACCCGGAAGGGGGGGTTGCGGGGGTGTTAAGTAATGTTTGTATATATGACATCGCAAAACTCAGAAACTATTCGACCGATTATTATGAAAATTGGTATGTACATGTATTTTTTCACGGAGAAGGTTTATATGCTATCCATTATTATTATTAT
The DNA here is from genome assembly GCA_911387765.1 of Pyrgus malvae. Taxonomy (NCBI): domain Eukaryota; kingdom Metazoa; phylum Arthropoda; class Insecta; order Lepidoptera; family Hesperiidae; genus Pyrgus; species Pyrgus malvae. The sequence goes on from OU426953.1 coordinate 25,195,904, forward strand.
TTAATATTTAAACGCGATACGGAGTTCGCGGGGTCAGCTAGTATATGTATAAAAACTGGATCCGGTGTTCTCTGTCATTAGCTGTTAAAATGACTAGTCATGTAGATAAACAAGAATTCAAGAAAGATATTAAGTAATTCTAAAAGGACAAAGTTCTTTATTGATATATTATATACATATACATATTAACAATTACATTCGGTACAACATCTCATATTATATCCATTTCACACTTATATTTGCCTGGTAGTGCCATTCAATTAGCGGAAAAAGAAGTGTCTAAAATTAATTAAACTTTTTGGTTATTTTAATAGTATGCTCAAAATTTTATGTACATTCAAACAACATTTGGTACAACATCTCGTATTACATCCAATCCACATTTATATTTGCCTGGTATAAATTAGCGGAAGGAGTGTCTATAATTATTAAACATTTTTATTGTTTTTATAAGTACGCTCAATATTTTGTTGACTTATATTTCTGTCTCAGAGCAGTCACTTGACACGTCGATATAAGATGTACATATGCACAGGTATTCCCGGGTCTGAAGCTAACTTTAGATCTGAAGCTAACTTTGCCATGCATTCTTGAATACGAGTTGTCTTGTTAGAGATAACCAACACACTATTGGTTGTTTTCAAGACTCCCTCCCTCCCTTTAAGCCTTCGACAAGTTTTAGTTACTACTGTGTTCACTTATAAAATGGCTAATGGTACTTTAGCATGCTCTTCTAAACAAGGAATCGAGTGTGAAGACATCTGCCACAAGTGGTCATCCATCTTAATTTTACCTTAACTTTGATGAGATGTACTGAGCTAGCAGCAGTTTCTATGGCTCAATTGTAACAAGAGACAAAACTGGTTTGATCGGCACAGTTTTCGACTCGACCGTGTGAGAAATTCGCGAGCATGGACATTAGGTACCTACACGTTCTAGTTGTCTAGCGTATAAAGATATGGTTTATGTCGGAACCAAGGTTAGATACACTTAAATATTTAAAATTAGTTTAGTGATTTATAATATGAACGTTGAATTTTGAATCCCAAGATTTCAGTTCTAATTTAAAAAAGAATAAACGTCAATTACTAGTCGCGCCAAAATGTCGTCTCGTCATTTTGCGAAATATTTTCTAATGATATCATCTTATTATAAACATTAGGCATTTAGAAGTTACACTGGAATAGAGAGAGAGAGTACATATATACAAAGCATTAATTTTAGCAGTCGTGTCAAAAGTTATTTATTTTAACAGATTTCTCGTTTGTAACCGCAATATTAGGACCCATTTACCTTTCTTATACGTCGTCACAAAGTTATGTCACGGTGAAACATTCGATGCGATCCGCTGACCGCCTATGTTCCTTGCATTGTTCTAAGCTAACTTTGTTAACGATAATGCACTTTCATTGTATCTGCTGCGCATCCGCAGATGTAATTCGAGATTGCATTCTGCATTGTTGCACATACGGACTAACCTTCTCCTAATAATACTTTCTACATAAGAGCTGACTATTACCCATTACACGCATCAGATTTATGATAAGCTAGGAATTTAATGATATGTTATTTGCGGTATCGCTCCGAACACAAACAATATTGCTGTTTTCTCTTTTCTATAAGTTTAGCATTTAAAAATTCAAGAAAGTAAACCTTTACTTTATTTTTTCAGGTGGATGGCACATCACGAATCAGTAGGCGGCTACCACCACAAGATGGCAGAGGTGGATCTAGTACAACAAAAGTGGAAGAAATACCACCTACATTCAGACCGAGAAATAGTAGGCGGCGAGAGGAGCCAACGACAGAAAAAAAAGAAATAACACCAAGAGATCTAACCAGAACACGAAGTAGGAGTCGACCACCAGACAGAGAAATAACATCATCTACAAATGAACAGCTTCAATCTCAAACTCCACGAAACGAACGATTTGATTCAAGAAGAACCAGTAGCCGGTTTAGGAGCAGACCAGTAGAAAATGATGCAGTTATCGAAACATCCACAGTGAGGGACAATTTAAGAAGTAGAACTAGGCAAAGTAATCGACGAGCTCCGCTTCCAACAACTCCAACGCCTGTTGAGGTATCTTCTCAGGCAGTCGAAGAGAAGCCGGAAGTTATTAATATTAATTTTGAAGATATAGCTAAAACTGTCCCCAGAGATGAAAACACAGCAAATCCAAATCAATTCAGAAGAAGAAGCTCTACAAGTAGAACTATAGTTGAAGCAGCCACTCCAAAAAAAATCCCGTCACGAGGACGTATTAATACTAGGACAAATTCAAGATCATTAGATTTGGAGGTATCAGGAACAACTAATACTTTAGCTGCTCTTATGGGCAAGGAACCCACAACTGTGAGATCGGGAAATATAAAAAGTGCAAGGAAACTTAGATACAGAACGCGGCCAACGGAAACAGAGACAAATTTAACAGGTGAAGGACTTGCAACCCTTAATGAAGTTATAGAATCTAGTCAAAAGAAAGAAAGCTTAGCTAGTCAATCCGATATATCACCTTCTCCATCAGCTCCAGTAGAGGACATTGTACAGCAAAATATAGAAGAAATACCGCTCAAATCTACAAAATCTACAAAAGTAGTAAGACGGCCGATTACTAGAGGAAAGGTAAATTTTAGACCAACTGTCGCTGTCCCTAAAACTAAGGTTTCAGAGGAAATAAGTGAAGATGATAACTATCCCGAAACTTTTAAAGCTCTGATTCAGGCTAAGAATGCGGTGAGTACGTAAAATTATGCTCTTAAAAATATGGTTTTATATAACAATATTGTATAATGATTTATAAGAGAATATTCCTTTGAAATTAAACTATTATACGCCAAATACAATAATTATAAATTACTCCTGGAATGGTGAAAATACTTCTATGCGAGTTCCATTCGCTTTCTCTTCATTACCGGCATCACTAATAATTTTGACATTTTTATAACTATTAGAATCAGGCTTTACTTTGCGGAACTCCATTGTTATAAAGTTAGGTAAAAACTACTTTGCAACAATCCGCAATCAGAACTTATGACGGTGTACACTTTTTTCATGCAACAGCACCTCTCCAGCTACGTAGCATGCAACGATTGTATTACACTGCTGAATGAACAAATAGATGTTTCCAACTCTCCTCTATTACGTATTTTTACCAATCAAATGGTCAGTTGATTTCATTCAATTCTTTTTAACGTTTCGAGCGACATTAACTTGACATTTGATATATCATACATTTTGACGTATCAGAAACGTCACTTCACCGAGTCTGGTGGAGGGGAGTTGTAAATGTATATAAGAGGGCTGCATCGGCCATTGCCTCACTTTGCAAGTAACCGTCGTAGAGTCAATAACCCTGATGATGCTGTGTTTTGGGCCGAAACACGTGATCGAAATAAAGTCGATGGACATGACTGGAGATGATGGGATGGAGAGACTCCATCGATTTAACTTCGATATTTCAATTATTATGCTTCGTGGTCAGTCATTCTTGGTTCTTCAATGGACATAATAATGCATGCAATGCGTGTTTTTAGTAATACTTTGCCACAAAAATCACCTGTCACTTCACTCGCATGTAAATCATTGAACTATTTCAGACACAAACAAGCTCTTCAAATAGCGAGAGTTTGTCGGTGAGAGCATCACAAAAAGTCTTTAACACTTACCCTCAAAGCTCACAGTCCATTCACAAGGATCCAGAAACAGACAAAAAGTCATTGGTAACGTTCACAAATCTTCACCATTTCTTACAAATCAAATTGAAATAAACTTCATATAGCATGTTACACTTGAGCAATTACTGCATAACACAGTTTTTAGTATTAAAATTCGCATCATATAAAAATATAATAGCATTTCGCTCCTTAAAGTTAGCTACGATATGATATAATGATAACCATTAAACCTTGTAGAAAGAAGATAGAAAACCTTGTAGGTGGTACAACTATTATGGTTCGCCCGGGGAAGTACCACCGCTGCACCCACTTCTGCCGAGAACCAATTCTATTGTGTTTCGGTGGAAAGGTGCAGTTGCCGGCCACACTTACATGAGGCGACCACCAGCCTCCGGAGTACCAGCGCAACTGCATACGACCTCAGAAAAGACTTATCTATGCTTGCTTGAGGTTGTATGTAGATGTCCATGGGCTGCAGCGACCACTTAACACCACGTGGCCTGCATGCTCGTCTGCTACTCCATTCAAATAATAAAAAAATAATATTAGCAATATTTAATTAGCAATTCAGTAAACCTTAATTTTGTAACAATTTTTTTTAATATTTTTAAAAGTGTTTTAATTACTCCTTAATTTTTTAATTTGTAAGATATTAATATATTTAATATTATTTAATCACTAATATTCAATTTTCAGCTTCGGGGTAAATCCAATTTAGAGGAAAATAAGGAAAACGTTGTGGTTACAGAAGATAAAATAGTAGAAACTACTATTGCGACGACACTACCAAAGAGCCGGTCGGTCGAATATCGCCCGCGAGGTTCGTATACACCTCGTAATAGGAAAACAAGCACTTTTACTACATCATCAACAAGTTCACCATCAGCTAATACAGAAAAACCATACAAATTTAGTCGCAAATACACTAAAACAACAACTACATTGGCGCCTGGATCAGAGACAAATATTAAGAGTAAAAGAGCTGAAACAAGTAACTCATTAAAAAAGCCTATTGCCAGAGCTTCATATTTTTCGCGAAAGAGTTCTACAACTCCTAACTTATCAACGCTAACTTCTGTACCTGTAAATTCATCAGAAAATACTTCTGCAGTTACTCAAAAAAGTAGAGGAACGTTACCACGCACGGCCTATTATTCCAGATTACGGAATAAAGTAAGTAAAAAAGAAATAATTTCAACAACAGAACCTCCAAAAGATGTGAATACAGAAGTGCTCGCAGAAAAAAAAGCTGAAAATACCGCAGAAATGCCAATTATACTAACAATGTTGAATGGTAGCCCCAAAACAGTTGGTCTGCCAGAAGAAAAGAAAGATATTTTTTTAATCACTGTTACTAGTACGGAATCTCAAGAAAATAGTAATGACAATGAAGTTTCCAACAAAGTTGAGGAAACTGAAAATAAGCCTGTCGTATCAACAACCCAAAAATATCATGCACACTACAATGATAAAAAATCTGAAATTATTTCTGAAAAGAAAGAAAAAGTTGGCAGTGGATCAACACCACCCATAAGAAATATTCAGACAAGAAAGTATGGACGCAAGCCTTCCAAAGCGAAGGATCAAGAAGAAACGCTTGTTTTTACTACACCTAAATCTCGTGAGAAAAGTTTGAGAAAATATAGTGACACCTTTTCGAAAACGACGGAGCCCTCAACGAATGTCGTAAGTACAGTTTGTTTTTTTAAACTCTCTTCGTAAATTTGTTCAAAAATTATATTGATTTCTCTGGCAATACATTTTACAGATAACACCTGAGCCTGAAAAACCTAAAAACCGATTCAGTTCTAAATATCGAGCTTCATATCTTGATAAACCATTTTACAAACCCACTGTTCCAACAGTCACACCATCCACTGTAAGTTACATAAACCTACTATACATTTTATACGTATTTAATAAAAACCATTATACTATACAGAAATCAAAACTGAATGAATTATTAAACACATCTTTTTCAGTATTTCAAGCAAATTTTGTCTCACAGGATTGGAAATTTTCGACAAAGCCCCTTTATGAAATTGGCAATAAATATTTTATGAAACCATTTTTATTCTCTTAGACATCATCGCACCTAATTATTTGTCACTGTACAATGTTGTTATTAATAATGTTAATATGTTGTTATTAATAATTTTAATAGCACTTTGATATTTATAAAACTTTTTAAACTTGATAATGCTATGCAAACTGAGCATATAAATTATTAATGGCAACAACAATGGCTTAGATCAGCTTATCATTAAAATCATCAAAATTATTTTGTTTTTTAAAATCATATTTACGTGAATGATTATAATAATAAAAAGTTTTTCATTGCTAAAGGCTTGGCTGAAGTTCTTCGTGACTGATCAGCAGTTGACAAAATCTGTTGAAGAGCCTCAGTGGTTCGAGGACGAGAGCTCTTTCGATGTAACGACACAACAAATGTCAAGACAGAACATCACTTTGCCAGCAATCACTCACGAATCATCCATAGAACTGGTTAATGGCATCATTTAGATCTAACAAATCGTACAGCATCCATTACGACCCATTTCATTCAATCATTTTTTGTAAAATAAGATTTTTAAAGGAGTGTTTTAAAGAGACAACCTATTCAATTAAATGCATTTAAATTATAACTATATGATGAAATGAGTTTTAAATTTTTCATTTTGGTCTGTATTTTTTAATGTTAAGGTCTCTTTAAGACTTATTTCTATTATGGCAGTTTCTGCGTTAAGATAATCATAAGTTTGCAACAATATGTTTATACACGAATTTTATTCATCTTAACGCATAAGCTTAACAAACTAATATACAAATGTAGCATAGTATTACACTAACTAATTTAAAAGAGCATTAAACTTGTATACATTTTAAACCTTGTTTTAATAAACATACTTATAGTTATCATAATATTTTTACTTAATTTTTCATACTGCTACTAATGTCTGTAATTCTCCTGTTTAATTATTTCCAAGAGTAATAAAGAGGCTTTGGTCTTTGCACGAGTTCTAATTATACCTATTAGCTCTGTGGGTTTCCTATCAAAACAATCACTTTTGTTCACATTTATACACCAATACTATTTTTCTGTTTTATGGGTGAGACTACTTCTTATTTCAGGTAGTGGGAGAAGAGATTCAATTAGGGCCCGACATGAATGCTATTTCATTTACACAGACAGGAAGTACACTGTCTTCTGCTGACTTACGACTATCTGAGAGTCTGGTGAAACCATCACAAGTAATGAACGTAGAGGCGTCCCATCATTCGCCATCAGTTACAGTATCAATATTTGATGCTTTAGCTGAAATTCTTACGTCTACACCCAGACCTAGAATTTCAACAACAACTGAAGTAATGCAAACACAAAGTACTGTTAACGATGTAAGACAAACACTCAACGGCGTGAGTAACAACATTAATGTAAATAGTGTCGGTGGCCTAACAAGTCAAGACACATCGTCGACGATTAGTATAAACACGAATACTAAATCTGTACAAATCACTGATCAGATTACACCAAATGTGTTTAACAGTATGTTGGGTGGGGAAAGTGTTACACCGTCACTAAACATTGAAGAACGCAAAACTACATTTGTGAATACTCCGTTACCTATTTCCACTTTTCCTCCTACAACTCCTACGACTCCTATATCCGCAAGAAGACCTTTTGCAATAAAAGTACTATATGCAGACACTGAATCGCCAACAGACAAAATAACGACTGCATCCGTACCTTCGTCAATTCAGCCATCGACTGACAGCCCCACAACGGTATTTAACACTGTGTCTGATCTCTTAATATCTAATAATAATTTAGTATCATCAGAACTAACTAGCATGTTGTCGAGTAACATAAAGAATATTATCCAAAACATGGATGAGGACAGCAGATCTAGAATTTCTGTAGATATGGCTAAGTTATTAAAATCGCTAATACCTAGAGCTTTAGACAAACTGTCGACTGATCTCGACAACTCAGATTTCATACCTAATACTACTCCTTACAGTTTGGAGGATATTAACGATACGGCTAATATTAAAATTATCAACGGCCCCGAAAATGAACTTCAAAGCGAGAATCTCCTCCAAAGTGTATCAAATATTAACACTGTAAATACAACATCCGATAATTTTAGTATACCGGTTGTAACAGAATTGCCAAGCGAGGTCACGCAAGCTGTAAATAGACCTAATGTAGTTAGCACAACGTCTTTGTCTGAAAGTCAGACTACGTCAGCAAATATCATACTGACGACTGAGATTTCGACAGAAATGCCTAAATTAACAACGGCAAGTTCAATACCTGATGAAAGTGATACAGCTGCGTCGCCTAGATCTTCAGACATAGACTCAATAAATGGTACAACAGAGACAAACGATAATCAGTCTACAATTAAAACAACCCCGATAAATAATCTTAGCATAACTAACAAGCCTCCACCTGTGCCATTTTTCACAAATTTCCAACCAGAAGATTTCACTTCAAATGAAGCTCAATCCAGCAATTTGTCAAATGATCAAGTCTCTCCGCCTTCTTTCTCATCTTTATTCACCGAAGATTTTCAAGACATTGATAATATTACATATCCGACGCAGCTCTCTCCCTTACAACTTTGGATTTTATCTAAAAAAGCACGCGTTCTAAAAATGATCGAAGATCTTATACGGCAACATAATAATGAAATAGCAAATGCACCTCTTACTGACATAGTGAATCAGCCAAACGTGCAGCTTTCCAGCCGTTTAACTGAAATTATGAACTCAATGAATTTGACTACTGAAACTCCAGACTTAACTAGTACGACTATACCGACTGTTACTACAACAACATTCTCATCCTCTTCATCATCCTCATCCTTACTAAGTTCTACACCACCTACTTTATCTGAGCGCATAGCCAGCGACAACCCACAAACAACACCTTTTGATGAAACCGTAATATTAACTACTACCCAAATACCTTCAGATATAGCTTCATCCACTGCTCCTTCTGATATTGATAAATCAGCTTTGCAATCCACAAGCGAAATAGCTGATGCTTTTCCTAGTACTACATCCATGGCCACTGTTGGAGATCCAACCGATTCAACCACTGTTGGAGGTATATTGAGATCACTAGAACTATCCGAAACAACTGTTTCGAATAGAAATGAAGAACAAACTAGTACGCCTACAACTACTGAAATGGTGACAACTGATGCACCAGCAAACACTGAAACGACAACAACATCAGTGGATTCAAACACATCAACAAGTGAAAGTGCTATTGAAACTACAACTCAAGCAGGTATCGATACTACTACAGTAACTCTAATAAATGAGACTATGTCAAATGACACAATAACAGTTAATACTCTACTCAACGTCGCTACACCGTCATCAATTCCGAAAAAAGATTATGTCATTTTTGGAATTCTGCCTAATAATACAGTGGTACGTAAAGATCCTAACGATAATGTACTGGAATCATTAACAGAAGCGAGCCCGTACATCATTTATGGCGTCCTACCAAATAACACAGTAATACGAAAGTTTCCAAATGGAACTAGAGTGCCACGAATCATGCAAAAAATTGACGTACTACCAATCAGCCCATGGAGTCTAAGAAATCCATACAGCCCCATCCATAACATTCCGGCCATTGTCAGACCGCGGTCTAACCCCATCCGAGTATCCACTAATACTGTGACATCCACAGACACCACAAATAACGGAACGGAAAATCAATTAACCAACGACACTGTAAATAACCTCCAAATGATGGTATTGACTTTAAGTTGTTTAGCTTGAAAGCTGAGCTTGGGGCTTTGTTTTCTATCAGCATAGTTTAGAACATAAGGCTGCGCACATGAGGGAAGGTGATGGTGGGAATCGGTAAGCTGTGCATGCCTGTAGCACTATAACGCTTTGTCATTTAACAATGCAAGTCATAACATTTTATTTCGTAATTGCAGATATCCTCATCGGCACTTAATATAAAAGATAGCAGTTATTTGGGTATAACTACTATCACAAATAGGCCGCCTGCTGAAAAAAGCACTGCCTCGCATGTTCTAAGTTTACGCACAACTACAATGCTACCTTCTGTTGATGAGATTTTGCTTAATAGTATATCTTCAGCTACTAAAGAGGAGATGGTCATATCTTCAATGACAAGTTCTACTACCGAACCACGAATATTAACACTGGATATCGATCCGGAGGTATAATTATTATTTACGTCGTGACATTTATACTGACAATCAAAATATCTAATACTTCTAAAATATAAACTAATTTATTGAAATGTAACAAAATATTACTTATTATTTTCATTTTATTTTGAAACATAAAATTCATGCATGAATTAAACACTACATAAAGGTAAGTGGTGAAGGATCAGCATCAGTAAATGGTAATTTTCAATTCATTTTAATTAATTCACTTGACCTCAGCAATTTATGTACATACATATTTAATATGTAACAAATGAATTGCAGACGAAACAAATACGGACGGAAAAACCGAGTGATGGAAATGGAAACACAGTTTTTAAATTTATACCAATAGACGAAGTAACAGTTACATCTCAAGAATCAAATGTGCTAAAATTAGCTTCCACTAAAATGCCTAATTCAAGGACAACAAATGAAGCACAAGCCACTGTCACAGAAAGTATAACTCAAACGCCTCAAATACAAACTGGATTGGATAACATGAATGACCCTACATCAACGACTCAAATGAATGCTGCAACACCATTTGAATCAAATACAGAGGCCAGCCCATTTACAACAGTGAATTCAATTACTTTAACAACAGAAAGTATGTCCTCAACCACAACTACAAGAGCCACAACGCTTTCTCCTACAACAGAAACAACTACTACGACTCAAGTACCGACTACAACTACAGTAGTTCCATCAACAACGACAACTACTACTACGCCAATTCCCACGACAACGACGATACCCTCCACAACTCCAGTTTTAACAACAACGACTCCTGTTACTACAACAACCACTTCAACTCAAGCCCCACCATCAACTACACTGCAAACAACTTCAACTATGCCAACTTTTACGACAGAAGTACCAACTACAGCATTTTTAACTACTACATTCACTCCTAGTACCACCAATGTTTTAAACACAATTAATAATTACCAAAAGGATGCAGAGCTTCTTCAATCTTTATTGCAAGATGTGGGAAGAAGTCCGAAAAACTTAAAAGTACAAAGCAGTAGCAATCAAATTGGTCAATTAGGTGACGAAATGAAATTACTGCAAGCGCTTTTATCGGGTACTGGTAAAAAATCGAATGGTTTAAAAGTAACAAATTCTATGGCTACAACTACGGTGCGATCTATTGAAGAAGAAATTCGACAATTTGAGGAAGATACGAAACTCTTGAAGGCGTTATTACAAGCTACAGGTCGCAATCCAGCTGAACTGAATTTACCGTCATTAGATAATTTTAGAGTGACTAGTACAGCAGCAACACAAATTCCAACAACTGTTATTACTACTACAACTCAAAGACCTACAACTACCACTATTTCAACAACTAGTACTGCCCGTACTACTACACTGTCAGTAAACGATGATATAAGGAAATTACAAGAAGATACTAAACTTCTACAGTCATTACTACAAGCAACTGGTCAAAACTCTCAAAGTATTAATTTACCTGTTATTTCTGGAATTACTTCAAATGTAAGAATATCATCGAATCCCCTGTCTACATCATTGGGATCAAATCCTACATCTCCAATGAATATCCGGCCCGTATATACGACTAAACCACTACCAGTGTTAACAACTACAACGCCTAGAACTACTACCATGTCTACATTTCAGTCGCAGTCAGTTAATGTGCCTACGGAAGATATCAGAATATCTACTACCTTCCCGCCTATCAATGCAAGATTAATTACAACAACTTCTAGAAATACTATTTCAACACAAAGCGCCGCGACTAAATTTACCACGGAAATTCCTAGTACATCTACTTTTTCCGTTGAAGAAGATCTGGCTTTCCTACAAAATTTGGTAAGCATTATCTATGCTTTAAAATTATTAATATTCACTAATGCTACACTAAGTTACTAATAATGATTAATGATCCTTGAAGGTATCGTGGATGTTATTATTATATATTATTACTATCATTAAAAATATATTTATTGTTTCAGAAATCTGTATTAAATACTAACGCTAAAACTGAAGATCCTGAAGCAGCACTGGCTAATCGCATTATAGCTCTTGCTGTAGAAAGGAGCTTAAATGAGATACAGACTGGAACGGGATCAGTAAGTTCAACAGCACGACCGACAACCAGCACTTCGCCAAGTACCACAACCCGGGCTACAACTACGCGTCCTACTACTACACGACCTACAACTACACTTCCTACTCAAAACACGCCATCTATAGAAGAAGACATAAAACGATTTGAGGAAGATACTAAACTTTTACAAGCACTTTTAAAGGCAACAGGACAAGATCCATCCAAATTTAATATACCAACACTACCAACTACTAATGTGAGTCCCAATATTCACCCTGCTATAAATGACGATTTGAAGCTATTGTCAAATCTGCTTGCCAAACCTTCTCCCCTAAATGAACCTTTCGAATCTTTAACACAGAAACCTAGTAGCGGTCCCAGTGTTGATAGGCAAACAGCGAGCACTATATCAGCACCGACTACTGTAAAACCTTTTGGTGCTAAAATTGCTGTCAAAGATGATTTGCGCAACGTACAAGATGATGCTAAATTATTACAAACGCTTAAACAACTGCAGGATGCACAGGACATCACCACGATGAAAAATAAACTTGCTCTTACAGGTAAGAACCAGATATGCTATACACTCTAATGTAATCTTATCTTTTATCTCTCTTATCTTTTAAAGCAGGTTTTATTCGTAGAACATAATTTCACGTGGTTCAAAAACATATATTTTTGGGGTTTTCAGGGCAGTCATCTGATGAGGCTCTGCAAAAGTTAATCCAGCAGGCAAAACCAACAGGGATGGTTTCTGAAGCAACAAAGTCATCGATTTCATTAAGCACGGAGTACGGCAACAGCAACGATGCACTGCTGGCAGCATTGCTCAAGGAACAGGGTTTCGGTCCAACCACGGCAAGTTCTTTGGATGAGCAGCTTCGACTGTCTGTGAGTGCTAACTATTCTTATTTACTTTTAAATATAGTTCATTAAACATTACATTTGGGAGGTAAATTTAACAAACACATTTCATTTTGCAGACATAACTTTAGTCTTCGCTTAACATCTACTTTTACTGTCATCATTATCTCTTTTAACTTTCTGATCTATAATCTATTATTTTAACTCTGACAGTTATTTATTATTATTTTCATATTAAATAACTTCACCATATAGGACTATTTTAGACGTAACTATAACCTCGTAGGCTTTACTGAACCAAGTGGTAGTGACACCGAAGGCGAGAAGGACGACAACAACAACGCCACCGCCACCACCTCCTGCGCCACGCCGGCCGATCTTGGACGGCCTGGCGTGGTTGTGGCAGCAGTGGAGAGACACAGCACCAGGCCCTGGTGCACCTAGGCCAAACAGAAGGCCTTCATCGTCGGCCAGGCCTTCTCCAGCGCCGTCACCTACGACGAGTTCCAGAGTCAATTGGTTTGGCTCGGGCCCGTTCGTCGGCAATGCTGACGACCGGCCGGCGTCAAATAGAGTGGGTTTCTCATCACTTTTGCTTAAATTGTGTGATTGGGGATAAGGTGACGGATTTAAGCCTTAGATTAAATATCAGGGACCCCAGCTATTTATTGAAAATACTAATTGACTTTATCGAAAGTTGTAAAGGGGACCTATTTAATCTAAGTTTTAAAAATAAGTGTTTATTGTACAGTGTGTGGTGGACTACCATTTGTAAATAAAATTCGTTTAGTAATAGTAACTGTTAAAACTTCAGAGCCTTAATTGATATTTGACTAATGTGGAAGGTACTTAAATGTAAAAAAGAAAGTGGGAAACTGGAAAATGGTTGATTTGAAAAAACATTTTGTATATACCAGTACACCTATTACATTGTTCTAGCTTGGTCTCAATAAGAGGTTGCTGAAAAGCAGGTTCCTTTGCTTTAGTGTAATATTTTTGGTTTAAGAGTAATAAATATTGTTTTTTTAAGAATTTATTTATTAAAAGATTGATTTCAGTGGCTTGTACATATTCCTACTTTGTGGCGTGTATCGTTGCGTTTAATCAAATAAAGAAATTGATTTTAGAGTTTTATTAATTTCTTTATTACTTTGAACACCATCAATTTGAACAAGAAAATTTGTAGTTTAACAATTAAAAAAAAAACAACGAGTTGCACTCCGGTAGTGCTGGCAGAATTGAAAACTTGAACATTAACGTTGTGCATTTTTGATATTTTGGAATGGTTAGGGAATAATTTCGCACGAATTGCTTTTAATATTAGTATTATTTTTCATCAAGTATTTTCAGTAGGTTTTCATCTATTATTTTATAAAGTACTCTCTCATTTTCTTTCACTATTTCTTCGTCACTTTTTTCAATAGATGCACTTTGTTCAATGTCCATATTTTAAATACTTGATATAAACGAGTTTTACAAGTATAGACAGTCGAGCCGTCATCAGCTGTCACCCCTCCGTCTTGGTCTAAGAGCCGGTGAAGATCGACCTTCACCGATCTATTAATACATTGAAACATATTTTTTATCAAATATAATTTATAAACATATATGCCTATGATAACTTGCCTATCGAAAAGTGTTCTTTTAATATAATTAATTTTCTTTCATCACCTCACTCTTGTATATAAATATAATAATAATATTATATATGTTTATAAATTATATTTGATAAAAAATATGTCTCATCGAGTTATCAGATCGGTGAAGGTCGATCTTCCACGTCGCCTCTATTATCTTACGAATTTCGACGATCAGGCTTATGTTGACGCAAACCCATTCCAAAAAAGTGTACAACGCCGCTAAAGAAGTTTTCACTTCAATAACAAAATGCTTTAAAAGTTGTATTCTGTATTGCATTCACTTAATAATGTATTTTTGTAAACAAAGAAAGTGATACCTATTCAATTTCACAAGACGTGTTAAATTATTAATATAAAATTATTTTTATCTATTTTACGATTTTTTGAATGCCTTTGGAACACCCTTATATAGATATTTTACCGTTTTCAAGTATTTCCTTTAAGTTCGTATTTGTTCCTATTTTCATTTAGTTGGCATCTTAATTGTTTTTCACATAGTTCATAATCGTCATCTGCACAGATCATCATTTTTCACAATTAAGTGTAAATAACGAAAATTTTACTGCGTAGAGAAGCGTTGTAAATTTTTTTAAAAGGTTTTCCTAGTGCTAATTGTACATAGGTACTAACAACGTTTATCTTTGTATATACGGTTCCTACAAATTATACACATAGACTTGTGCATGTGCCTTTGAAAAAGGTGAAAAATGTGAAAAATGGAAAAAATTATAGTTGGATGAATTAAACCCATTGGAAAAGGAAAAAAATATAACAACAGATCTGCAACTTGTATTTGCACTTTTTTCACATAACCTCATTTTTTTTTGAAAAATTTAAATAACCAACTTTTGGTTTTTGATTTTTATCTTTTACAAAAAAAAAAAAAATACTAAATTTAGTCGAAACTTGCCTTTTTATGTCTGTTTGAGACATAAAAGGACAAGAAAAGCAAGGAGTTTATTTTTTCACCTTGTTTAGACTTAAATTCGAAAAAAACACTCTAATTTTCAATCGAAAAATCACGTGTCATAGTAACTGCTTTTTTAATAAAGTCGGTAGGCTTTTTGTTTTCCATAGGAATTGTAGTTTTGGTGGAAATCGAGATAAGCAGATTAGCAGCCCCCCCCTCTCCACTTTTCCACTTTAGATGGTTTATTAACTTCCCTTTTTGGTTTTATTCTCTTCCTTTTACAATGGGTTTCATCCTACATTTTTTTTCCAGTTTCAAAAATTATCGACACTGATCTAACAACGGTTAAAGTGTTAAATTGATTTGACTATTTCATATAAGTTTTAAATTACTGCAACGAAATATTTGAAGATCAAAATTTCCTTCCTCAATTTTTTTCATGCATGTCATATATACAGCATAAAGGATGGTTTACACAGGACTCAATTTAAATGTACATATTTTATTTACCATGTAAATAGTAAATATATGAGTGCGCGTTTCTGTTAGCGACTTGGTGAGTAATAATTATTCAAAATATGTAAATTGGCTAAAATTTATTCAAATAACAGCTTTTGCCATGAATTTAACTTTGACAAACTGATCAAAAATAACTATTTATCAACTGTTTGGATACATCTTTTGACAAAATAATATTTAACAACTAACTTCAAAATTAATCGTTTTTTTTAATAATGGAAGCGGTAATGGCAAAGCTTTTGATAAATCGGAACAGACTGACAAAAATTATTAACAGAAATAATTATACTTACCATGCATTTTAATTGATTTTGTGACTTGACTAAATATTTCATAACGATTTTTTAAAATAATTTATTGATAAAATATACACTGTAAATACCTAAGTGTATTACAAAATCTCTCTGAAAAACCTAATCAAATATATCATAATTATGATATTGTAATTTATAACAATCATTCTAACGTGGCGTTTAATATGTTTAATGTTATTTATGTATCTAATTATGCTTCTTGTATTTCCACATAATATTTAGCAATTCAAAAAAACATTTTGTCTCTTTCCTAATAGTTACATATATTTCTTTATGTTGTATTAATATGTTTTCTGCTCACCACTTTCGTACTAAACTTTCATTGCACAATATATTTCAGCCTCTTGCACCATTGACGTTTTGATATCGAAGGGGTTATAAGATATTGAGCAAATCGAAAAGCTTTAAAAATAATAATTAACAGCAAAACAAATTCATTACGGGAAAATTATCCAAATTAAAGGATGCTAATGAACGAGATTGCTTTATTGCAGTTATCGATAGTTCATAAACCTTCTAACTATTTTGCCTTGCGGTAGATACCCCTGGAGCCTCCAAGGGCGGTAGCGGCGGAGTCTGCTCCTGGGCGTGGACAGCTCGTGTCAGCGGCTATTAATGTCACAAGAGCATTTTCACAGTTCTTGGGAGCCGCGATACAGGCAAGTATATAACAAAAAATAAATACATTCTACAGAAAATCTAAACACACTATACGACGTTGCCAAAGAGGTATTGTCGATATACGGTACTGTTTTGCACATGTATTGTAAATACTTATTCTTAATGTAAATTGTAAAAAACATTAAAATAAAAAACAAATAAAGTTTTTGAACATGTATTTGCTAACCTAGCAAAATAGTGCCTACGAGATTTACCAATAATTTCATTAAATAAAACATGTAATATACATGATGTATATTGAAATATCACATATTATTATCCTAGAATGTAGAAATGAGAAGTGCAATTTGATTTCCATATTGTTATGTTATTGGCCTGTGTTAATTTCATATTTTTTCGTGTTTTCAGGACAGTAGGTAAACTAATTTCGTGTTCATGTAATAACTTTAACAAAAGTAACAAGGAACAAGGAATGTTATCGCTTACCGTTTCTTCAAAACTAAGAATACTGATGTTTTACATTCTTCTTCTAATAAATATTTATTTCATTTACAAAGTGTTTTAAATGTTTTAAAAAAGCCGCTGTATTTCTTTGTCAACCTCCGTGGCGTAGTAGGTGTAGAGCCGACTGCGAAGCGTGAGGTTGTGGGTTCAATTCCCACCCAGGACAAATATTTGTGTGATGAACATGACTATTTGTTCTATGTGGTGTAAATTTATCTATTTAAGTATATATTTATAATTATTTAAGTATGTTTATCAGCTTTCTGATTACCATAGTACAAGCTCTGCTTAGTTTGGAATCAGATGGCGTTGTGTGAATTGTCCAGATATTTTTTTATTATTATTTACTATTCTTTATTTCAACTTTAATTGGACGGTTGAACAATACAATGTTTAAATTTTAATGTACCTACCGTAAAGAATAAATGTATACATCCTGAGTATATTTTTTGTTACAAAAATGTAACGCTACCACATGTATCAAAAGCAAGATCATCGGCTTTGAAAACCATCACCATTGGAAGAACCATCGCTGCACCTATTTATGTATAGAAATTCTATAGTGTTTCGGTTGTAAGGTCAGACTCCACAATTTCGGGAACAGCGAAGCAATTCATACCACCTTAGGCAAAATAAGAGCTTTCTTAAGCTTTCTCAAGGCTCTCTAGGAGTTAAAACCTTAGCGCCTCTATTCTCGTCTGTTACTCTAATTAAGTATTATAATTAAAAAGTCATTCCTTTCAACAATTCCAGGGCGCAGCGCAGACAGTCCAGAACGTAATACGAGCTGGTCAAAGGGCAGCAACGGATGTATACTCCGGAGGATCCGGCGCGTCCGGCTAAACCAAATTGCCATGGACTCGAAACTTTTCCGAAAGTGTCATGTACGCACTATGTGTTGCGAGTGCTCAAATGTAAATAGTTGAATAGGAGCCTCATCTGTATAATAGTCACCGTAACGTTGTGTGTGTTGGAGATTTAAGGGAAGAAGGAGCAGCAGATTGTTTCGTATTTATAGGTACAGGAATATTAGTTTATTTTTAATGTTAAAAGAAAAAGTTTATAAGCGCTGACAACGGATTGGGCATTGTGCCTTTTTTTTCTTCGATAGAACTGTGAATAGGGTGTTGTCGAGACTGTTATCTACAGCAGTAGAAATATTGTATATACTCGAATGCGTTGATGCGTTTCGATTTGAAGTAGGTACTTCAGATGCAGCTTTGTTTTTTACATTTCTTTTAGATTCTGTTAGTTCGTGTTGTATCGGAAATAGTTCTGTTGGTGCTTGATTAATCCTTATTATAGTACCGTATAATCACTATTAGCTTTTCGGGTATATAGCGGATTACTTAGTTTTACTAAAATGATAATCTTTCTTATTCTTACTTAATTTGAAGAATCTGTCATTTTCTGCTCTTCCTTCTTCCTTTACGTGTTCGAATTGATCGTAATGTAATAATATGTTATCATGTGTCATAATTTAAAAAATCGTGAAATAATATCAAATATTGCATTACGGTTACAATTCGTTATGAAAAAGTAGGTGTAAATTATTGTCAATACCTAGTTTAAGGTGTAGGATGCCGTTGTGTGCTTACGCGAAATGTTTCCTCGAAATATGTTCCTAGGAGAAGAAATTGAACAGAATAAATTAAGTTTCTTGCTACTGGGAAAGGACTACAGGGAAATAAATAAAGGAACTGAAAGGATTGCAATCTTTATAGAAAGTTGTATAGTAGATATCTAATGAAAGATTGTGATTGTAGGGTTAATTTTAGTGTTTTTATGTAATGGTTATGTACATACTAAATTTATATTTAAGTACGTCTTGAAAAGAAATAGATTTAAAGTGATAGTGTCCCTGTTCTGTACCATTCATTATTACCTTTTGTATCTGCTTCTAGTTTCTTAGTTTAAATGCGGTCCTGCTTTAGAAAGCGTTTGGTTTCCCCTTGACGTAGTTTTACATTTGAATAAACGATTTAGGCAAATTTCGATTTACTTAGTTCTTTTAAAATTCGAACGAAAAATAATCGAATATTGGTATTTTTTTATCTCATGTAGGTACCTATAATCTTTACTGTATTTAGTTATAAGCCACTTGTAATTTAACAATTCCTAACTTTAGTAAAATGACGAACGGTATAATTATAAAGTCAAAATTGTTAATGGAATTGCAATTTCAGTAGTTAACGAATTACAGAAGCGAGTTAGTTTAAGTTGTTACTGTAATAAGTAGCGTACGACCAAAGACCAACTTTCAGCCAAACTCGAAGTTTTAAAAACCTTAAGATTTAGATTAATTGACATAAAAAATAATTCGCGTTGACTGTATGTATGTATATGGTACTCCGTTTTTTCTGAGGAGATGGATGTGATAAACAATATTTTTAATGATTTTGGTTGAAACATAAATAAAATAAAATAATTTATATTAAACGTAAATTGATTTTATTAAGAAGTACATAACAAACCTTGATTCCAATAATAAAAATTCCAATAACTGGGTCTTGGAAAATACGCACAAAATATTCAATATTGTTATTTTATTGTTAATTCAGTTTAAAACATATTTTTATTGACTTTTTATCAATAAATAATTCGTCAATTGACTTAATGATGTCATGTTTTGTCACCTCATTAATAGTATTGATTTGGTAGTCCAAGACCGAATTGGGCATCTACCTAAATTGCTTATCCAAATTATATTCAGATAAAAGCGGAATATTCTAAACGAGCTACTGTGACATACCTCACATCCAACCATATCGCTGATGGTGACATTTTCGGAAAAACTTAATCCGGTTCACATTGCAAATTTCTGCTAATTATGATTTATAGTATCAATCGATCCTATTTGGCATAGTGATCAAGTATTCTTAAAGTACCACATCGATTGGAGCACCACGAAAGACAGAAATGTGAGCCAAAGTAAAACCTCACCGCGTAGCATTAAAAACGGCCCATGGCTGCAACCCTTTTTACGTCCCACTGCTGGACACGGGTCTCTCACCATTATTGGGGAGGCCTGGAGCTTACTCCACCACGCTGCTCCACGGCCCATACTAATGAATTAATCCTAATCAGAAAAGGCAGTACCAAATAGGTACTATGGGAAAAACAAGTGATTTTCAGTTTTAACCGTTAAAAAGTCATTTTTTTTCTTGCTACATTATAAGGATTTCGAAAAAACATTAAAAATAATACTAAAACTATCATATTGCACATTTCCATTTTCGAAAAAAAAACTCTTCCGAAAAAAAAACTTTTTTCCATTTTGACATAATTATTTTCAATTTTTTTAACTTAAATACAGTACAATAAAATTAATTCAACTTCTCTATTACGACCCATTTTGCACAAAACCGAAAAAAACATTCATGGCTGAAGTATCCTTGGTTGAACGCTATAATACATAATTCTAATTCCATGTGCCATGTATGCACGTGCTTGGGTTGCTCGCTTACTTTCATTGCTTTTATTTATTTTAATTATTTTATTAGTATTTATTATAATATATTAACGTTTCCATCAAATACTTTAAAATGTTATATTGTCAATGACGTTTTATGACGTATAACAATGAAAATCGAGCACTACTTGTAATATTATTTTTATTGGAAAATGGCAGTATGTAGTACATTTATAAAAATTTGTGTATTTCTCTAGACGATTAAGATTTTGAGTCATCGTGCTTTTATTTAAATGGGTAATATTTAAACTAATATAGTGAAACTGCAATGTTCTCGAAAACATCACTGCCTTTAGTTAATTTTAGGCGTTAAGGATCGGGTAGTTAAGGGATACTAATACGTAGCAATTGTGTGCTTAAATTCATCTAACTACCATTTTTTAATCTGTCGTAGTATTATATCAGTAACATTTATATTTATGATCGCATATTTATTATATTAGCTCCGAAAAATGCATCTGCTCTACCGGTATCAAACATTTTTTAATTTTGTAATGTGTATAATATTAAAAATAAGAGCCTAAGAAAGGCGAAATAAATTATTATATCAGGAAATCATATTTAGTTTTATTTCGAGGTACTGAACAATTGGCTCGTGCTTTAGACTTTGAAGAAGACAGAAGACTAAATACTAGTGGTGGATGTAGGTACCAGTGGGAAGCCCGCTTTCGTGGAGAACACTGGTACCTTTTTAACACGCTTTTATTAGCTTGAACTGTATGTATGTATTTATTTATGTATGTATGTAACGGAATCTTTTTACTTTATTTTCACTTGCTTCTAGGAGTCTGATTTATTTGAAAATTTGCACAGGGGTCAAGGGCCGATGACAATATAATAATCTCATAACTTTATATTAAAGTCCTAACTAGGATCATCAGGATAAAAAAATATACGAGGGGCGGCTGATAAGTTCGCGGCCTAAGGTACTTAATGGAATAAATATAAAGTTTTATAATATTATTTAGTTTTTTTAAGCGTCTGATTAACTTGAAAATTTGCACAGGGGTCAAGGGCCGATGACAATGCAATAATATGAGAATAAAAATCCAACTAAAAAATTAAAAATAAATAATGTAAGTAGTTTAAAAAACTAAAAAACACGCTTTTGTGAAAATACGAACTAAAAAGTAAAATACTTTTTACACGCTTTACTCGTGTTTTCACAAAAGCGTGTTTTTTAGTTTTTTTTAAACTACGTTATTTTTTACGCTGTAAATCATAACCTACTTTCCTAATAAGGGACGACTGAAAATAAACAGTATTAAAATGCTTTATCAAATCCACCCCACATCTTCACTACATTTGACTGAGAATTTTCATGACACATTACTCGTTAATTCAGAAGATAGTTAAATACTAAAAAATATAACGACATACTCTTTAAACCAAGGACACACAACAGATATTGAGAGTTGTGATTAAGTAATAAACATCTTGAATTTGGGTCATTTAAAGTAATTTGCGTTCCATTACTCCATCCATGCCATTCCATTATTCTATTATTATATTAGCAAAATTAAAAGAATTAATAAATAATAAATAAAAAATACTGCGCACGGGTCCATACTCCATAAAACTAGAGTATTGAAGTACACTTCAATGCAGATTAAGTACTAATAAAGTAATGGAACAATCAGCTGTTGGATGTTTTCCAACCGACAACAAGGTTCAAAGACTATATACCGACAGGAAACATAGCATATTATCATAGTGTTCTCTAAATTAACGAAATCCCTTAAATAAATAATGTAGTTTCAAAAACAAAAAAACACGCTTTTGTGAAAATACTAAAAAAGTAAAAAATAAGAATAAAATGTATTTTACTGTAAAAAGAGCTTGGGGTACATGGTAGGTGTCAATAGTGGGTATCTTAAAAACCACCCCACGCTTTTTTTAAAAGTAAAATACATTTTCATCTTATTTTTAATAATTTTTAATTGGATTTTTTTCATATCATTGCATTGCAAATTGCAAATTTTCAAGTTAATCAGGCGCTTAGAAGTAGGTGAAATTGAAGTTAAAACATTCCGTTACATACATACATACAGGTCAAGCTAATAAAAGCGTGTTAAAATGCTGTTCGTTTATAAATAGTAAAGTAATAGCTACAACCTATTTAAACTAATATTATAAAGAGGAAAGATTTGATTGTTTTATAGTGACGTAGCAGGCTCGGTTATGATAAAAAAGGCGTCTTTACTGTTTGATGTCTGTATTATAATGCTTACAGGCTAACATAGCATAGCATATTTAAAAGAGCCCTAGCTACACACCACACCTCCCGGGGCAATTAATAAAAAAAGAAATTTAATTTTAAGAAATTTCTTTTTTTGTCACGAAACGTATTTACTTTATTTAGTAAAAGTATGAATGCAGTTGGTGTGTTGCTGATGCTAGGACTAAAATATTACACTTAGGTATAGGTATATAAAATTTGAAAAAAAAGAAAATTAGCATTAAATTGTTGGATTTAGGTAGATATTGATATTCTTAAGTAAAGTTAATTTTTTTTTAATTACTATTACAATACAAATGCTTGCTTATTTTAACCTTAAATTCTAGTCTATATTAACCTTATAACTTTATAACCTTATAACTATAGCTATAGGTATAAGCTAATATTTGAAATGCATTTCAAAGTCACATCCGATTAAACAAAATCATGTCCGAGTAAATTTAATAAAATGTTTATTACATTTATTTATAAGTCAAATCCTAGCTATAATTTTAACCTTTTCATAAAATAATGTATTTGCTTTATTTAACCATGTGGCCTATAGTTAAATAAAAACAAAATATCAGTCAATATCCGTAATATTCGTAGTACATAGGTAGGCCTATAAAAGGTCCATTAAACACATAATACATTTTTTTATTTTAGGCTTACAATTTGCCTTTCCTCATAATCATATAATACTCCTTTGTATACATAACACTATTTTATCACATTCATAATATTTCTTTCACTTTATAATTATCTTTATTATTTTAGGGTTTATATTAATATTATGCCATTTCTTTCACGAAGTCGTCTCGCGTGCATCATGATCAACATAACGGACATTCTATCTACCCTTTTACAATATTCCTTTTATAGTCATTTATTTTTGAATACACCATACTTTAAATATTCATTCAATCCATTTCTTTCACGTATACGACTCGCGTAACTACATGATCAAGTTAATGGAGAAAGTAATTCAATATCATACTGTTATTTCATAATAGGTACTAAGACTTATCATCACACATGCTTGTTTGATTAAAAAATCCTTCTTTTTCTTGATCATCTGCGATCAAGAAACTGCCGATCATGCAGCGTAATCAAGACAATCATTAAACCAACTTTAAAACATTATCAACATTCAAAATATTTCGTCAGTATGTTAGATATCTTCTGAACTCTTGGGGGATCAACCCAATCGTTATCAAAAATACTAACTTACAGAAGAAATCCATACAGTAATTTCAAACAACATTCTTCTCTTTTTATCATTCCTCATTATAGTTCATATTAAATACTCGTAATTTCTCAATTCATAACTCATCATCTTTCAGGTTCTTTCAAACTTTAGCTGGTATTATTCATCATCCAAAGAAAAGTAAAACACAAGTACTAACAACAATACATAAAATCAAAATATGTCACTAAGTTATAAACTTTAATATAACGTTAGATTGAGTGAGCTTGTAATTAGAAACGGCATCGGCATTGCATCATTATTGCAATCCGAACCGAAGAACATTCCATTCCAATAAAGGATGGGTAACAAGAATCGTAGCACGTTTTCGATACTCAGCGAAATTAGAACAATGGATTTCTACCTAACTACTGTTGATACAAAGATTTACTTTAATAATTTCAATGATTGAATAAGTTATTACTTCTGACTACATTGTTGAACAAATCGTTTAAATTTAAATGCAATATGATTTTAATGACTTACAATAGAAAAATACAATCATTTCAATTATTATCAGATCATTAATCACTTAATTTATATTTTTAATATGAACAGAAACAAGACATTATTATATCTACATATCTTTAAAAAAAACTCAAATCTTTTTTTTTTACTTTAAGGAAATTAAATTTGAATGACTATTTGCAATTTCACATACAAAGATTTACTTTAGATTGTACAATTTATTTATCGAGAAAAAAAAATACTGTCTGTGCTGAACTGAACTAGACTATCGATCTATTTACCGTGAGTGAACTGAGCTTGTAGTTTTTTTTTCTGCTGTCTGGTAGTGTGATGAATGAGGTACACGAAGCGCAGTGATGATGGCGCAGCGATGATGGGCACAGCGATGATGGACACAGGCGGCTGGCAGCGACACATTAGATGACCGTCTTCCGTATTTTTCTTGACGCAATTTCGGTGGCTTCTCTTCTTATTCAGAGGGCTGAGATTTTATTTGAGATCCGAGATATTTGGATCCATGCTGATCTTTTAACTTCATCCTTTATGTTGTTGTTTTTTTCTTTTATCTAAGTTGATATATTTTTCTTCTTTTCCTTTTTTTGATTCAGGTTTTTCTTATTATTATTTTATGTTTCTTCATTTTCATAAGAAAACAGTTTATAAAGCTGTCTTCTTTGTTCTGATTTTCTTCTTCTTTGATTTTCTTCATTCAGGTTTCTTCTTATTTCCCATTTTCTTCATTTTGGCAAGATCTTTGGTCTTCTTTCTTCTCTTCTAATTCTTGAGTTCTTTACTGATTCTTTTAATAGTTTCCTTTGTTTCGCTGTTCTACTTGAACGCCTCCCGGTGCGCGTGCAACGTGGCAGCGCCACACGCGCACCGGCCTGGCGCGGTCGCCATATAGTGACGTACCAGGCTCGGTTATAATAAAAGGCGTCTTTACTGTTTGATGTCTGTATTATAATGCTTACAGGCTAACATAGCATAGCATATTTAAAAGAGCCCTAGTACACACCACAGTCTGTTTGTTTGTATTGAATCGGCTCCTAAACTACTGGACCGATTTGAAAAACATAGGCTACCTTTTACAGCGGGAAAATGCTTTATTCCTACGAGAAAACAGGTAATACGGTTCACGCGGTTGAAGCAACTGGCTAAACGCCTATGATTTTAATATAGCAATGTATCGTCTCCACCAACCCGCATTGGAGCAGCGTGGTGGAGTAAGCTCCAGGCCTCCCCTATAATGGGGAGAGACCCGTGCCCAGCAGTGGAACGCAAAAAGGGTTGCAGCCAATGTATCGTCTTGCATCGTATTTCAAATGGATGGAAGAAAGTTAGAGATATTGCCTGCAATAGCATATAGGCTATTTTTTTATCCTACGGGCACCCATAAAAGGGATACACGCGGGCAAGCCGCTAGCAGAAGGCTAGTACATAAAGCAATCTTTGTCTGGCTGTCATGAATAAGAAAGCTAGTCTTATCTGCAGGACCGCGCCGACCCCCCACAGCGCCTGTGTGCGAAACCTATGAAGCGCTTCTTTTTTTCACGAATCTTTATGTTTCAACTTATTTTTACATAATACATAGTTTTTTGTTTACGAGGTATTTGTTGCGCCTATTACTACTCTACCTACTTATCGATACTCCACTACAAAGAAATATGTTGTGCGCCCCTATTGTCTTGTCGCCTGTGTGCGCCGCACACTTCGCACATAGGCGCGGCGGCGGCGCGGCCCTGCTTATCTGTTGTCAGTCTGTTTATACTGCCACTCCTGATGCTCGTGTCAACCAGCTAACCAAATCTTCCCACCCAAACATAAGGAAATTTCTTTTTAAAATCGTATTACGGTAAATAGCACACTATGATTAAAAAAAACAACAAAGTAATATTGCTGTTTGTCTGATACAGGCGCTTGCTGGCGCAGGCTATATAATAACTAATACTATAAAGTCTGTCGGCTGCAGTGACCACGTCAAACCAAGGTTCTTGCATGTTGCCTACTTCTTTAATTTATTTTAAAAGTAATTTAAAAAAGTTAAGCTGACCTCAAATGTCTGTCAATTGACAACAAGGAACAAAGGTTTTTGGCGGGGTTTAGGCGGGAAGTCGAAAAAGACATATTGTGCTCTTGTTTTATTTTCATTTTCTTGGTGTATTTTTGAGTTATATCGAATACGTTTGATGGCATTTTGTTCGATATAGGTTAGTTATAGTGCACAAGTGATGTGAATTAAAATAACAGCGCGAAAATTTGTTTTTTCGGCTTGCCTCCAAAATTCCATTGGTCACGTTCTGGTAAAGAAGCCATCGCTTTACTTGAATGTCTGACTGACTTGACTGACTGGTTACTAACGACTTACTGTCTTTACCTATTATTACTCTTTCAGTTTTACTGAAACTGGCAATAACGTGATGCAAAAATTATACTTGACGCTGGCAATATGCAGAGTTTTTTTTTTTCAACCTTTTTTATGTCCCAATGCTGGGCACAGGTCTCCTTCTCACACAATTGAGAGGGATTTAGGCCATAGTCCACCACGCTGGCCAAGTGCGGATTGGTGGAATGCAGAGTTTGCGATGCCATAATTCAAAGAAAAAAATGGAACAAATAATATTTTTTAAACATGCGCCAAAATTTTTGAAGTCGATGTTCTGTATGGGCACTTGTAATTTTTTTGTTGACATGAAATGAAATAAAATATTCTTTATTCACTGTACGGTTCCTTTACAAACTCTTAGTGAACATTATTTTTTTGTTCTGTCTGCTCTGGGTGCGCTTAGGCAATGCTGAGCTGAAGAAAAGAGCAGACGGAGAAAACTTCAGCCCTGTATTAAAATATAGGGTATGCAATAACTAGCTACATACAGGCATAATTATGTAGTCGGTTAAATTTTTTGAAATTAGTTAGAAGAATTAAAAGTACCCGTACACTCTTAATTCTTTTACTTTTAACGGTATGCTTTATTTACTACTAGATACCTAGATTTTATTAACACGCTTTTATTAGCTTGACCTGTATGTATGTATGTATGTAACGGAATCTTTTTACTTCATTTTCACTTACTTCTAGGAGTCTGATTTACTTGAAAATTTGCTCAGGGGTCAAGGGTCGATGACAGTTAAATAATATCATAACTTTATATTAAAGTCCTAACTTGGATCATCAGGATAAAAAAATATATACGAGGGGCGGCTGATAAGTTCGCGGCCTAAGGTACCTAATGAAACAAATATGAAATTTTATATTTTTAACACGCCTAAGCGTCTGATTAACTTAAAAATTTGCAAAAATTTGCAGGCCTTGGTCAAGGGCCGATGACAGTGCAATAATATGAGAATAAAAATCCATCTAAAAATTAAAAATAAGTAATGTAGTTTAAAAAAAACAAAAAAAAAACACGCTTTTGTGAAAATACGAACTAAAAAGTAAAAAATAAGAAGAAAATGTATTTTACTGTAAAAAAGCGTGGTGTGGTTTTTAAGATACTATTGACACCATGCACCCCACGCTTTTTTTTACAATAAAATACATTTTCTTCTTATTTTTTACTTTTTAGTTCGTATTTTCACAAAAGCGTGTTTTTTAGTTTTTTAAACTACATTATTTATTTTATGGGTAGAGATCCGTAGATAGCCATATCTCAAAAATTACTACCTAAATAGACTTTGTTGAAACCTAGATTCTTTCCTAATTTCGAATATACTTGTTATAAATCAAAAGGTGATGAAATAATTCAAAGGCTAGAATAACGTGGTAACAGTTTATTAAAAGATCTAATTTATAATACACACTCTGCACGTAAGATGGACGACGTCTAGAGAGAGAGAGAGAGAGAGAGAGAGAGACAGCTCCTGTCAGAATGTATTAGCATCGGAGTGTTGCCGATTCATTGCTCGGAGGCAGCGTGCAGGCGTTCATCCATTTCA
Source organism: Pyrgus malvae (assembly GCA_911387765.1). Classification (NCBI taxonomy): domain Eukaryota; kingdom Metazoa; phylum Arthropoda; class Insecta; order Lepidoptera; family Hesperiidae; genus Pyrgus; species Pyrgus malvae. The sequence goes on from OU426953.1 coordinate 25,224,574, forward strand.
TCAAAAGGGAATCCCGATATCACTTAAGGATTTTGAGAAATTTGCGGCCAAAAATACAAAGATTTAAAATATAGCATACGCATATTTATAATTTTTATCTACTAAGTGTCTCAGAGTTATTCATAAAGGACTTATAAAGTTTACACTAAAGTCTACACTAGGCCAGCGTAGTGGATTATGGCCTTAAACGTTTTAATGTTTTATGCACGGGCATATTTGGGGCCAAGTGCCCAAACCTACTATAGGAAGCATACAAACCCCACATAAGGCCTCCGACAAGGTTTAACGACTGCAACTACTATCTATAAATTTTCGTGCATTCTAGGCTTAACGTGCCCTCCGAAGAATGTAAATGTGCCTGAAATTCGCAGCTTCAGGCCACCCATCTCACACCCGCCCGACCGCACGCGTTTACTGAGCTGCTTAGATGCATGCATGCGTGCCTGTAAAGCGGCATTCACACTACGCTATAATATAGCATATATTATAGACTTATCCCCACATACGTGACATTCACATAGCTCCTAACACAACAATTATGTGCACCATACATTGTTAGGGATACGTTCACACTGTACTGCACTATATATTATTGGATTACTATACGCTATAAATAGTGCCATATGCTAACTTTATACTTTCTATAAATTCTCTTTAAATATCTCAAATCGAGATTTCAAAGATTTAAAACTCCTCAAAGAACGCGGTCAACTGAGCTTGCTATGTATAAGTGCTAGCGATAATATCGCGTAATGTGAACGCCATGTTATATAGTATAGTATTAGGCCCTTCTTTGCTATACTATATAGCACAACAATATAGCGTAGCCCGAAATCAGCTTAATGATTGCTAAGATAAATTGAAAGGCACCTTTAAAATTCCCTTATCGAAAAATAGCAAGCTTTTTTCTGTAACGACCGTGACCTTTATAAATGACCTGTTCGTCCTGTGCTCAAACTAAAATAGAATGTGCACAAAAACCTTTTGCAGCTGAAATAATTGCCTCTAAGTTTTACAAAGTATTTTAAGTGAGAGATTTTAAATATAGATCTATTAGGCTATATTTAAGATACAGCACTAGCGGATCCAGGGTAGGGGCTACGGGACTTAACTCCCCCCATACATTAAAGTAACTGAACAGAGGAAAGCAATTTATTCATAAAAAAATTGTTTGGTGTCTTACCTAATTTAAGTAGGATCGCCAAATATGGACGTGCCCGTTCAATAAGTAAACATAATAATAAATAAAACGTCACACACTCATAGCCCCACAGTAAGGTAATTAATACCCTATGTCGTGGGTACCATGGACACATACAAAAACAGGAACACAAACACCCAGACCGATAACAGAAATTTAAACTCATCATTCATATTTCTGTTTCGCCGGGAATCGACCCTGGGACCCCTCGATTGGCAGTCCGGCATGATAACCATTGTGCCAAGCGGGTCGTCATGATAAGTACCTCCATGATTACTACAATAGGGCATTTTACTACTAAATCAATTGAGATACTTTTAATGAGCGGTCAACACGTGACATTCTCATACATTTTGAACGAGAAAATAAATGAATAAATAATAATAAATAACGCTTCACACTCATAGACACACAGTTGAGTAGATATCCTCGTAGGTGCCATGGACACACACAAAGACAGAAACACAAACACTTAGACCGAGAAAAGATATTTTAAACTCATCATTCAAATATCTGCTTCGCCGGGAATAGAACCCAGGACCCTCCGATAGGCAGTCCGGCATGGTAACCTTTACGCCACGCGGGTCTTCACGTTTGACGATGATGTAATGATTTGGGACGTCACAAAGTTGCGTCTATTAGTAGTCAATTATTATATTATTGATTTAAAAGACAAAACAATATTTTTATGCATTAAATTGAACTAAAAATAAAATTATCCTACTCTCCAATCGTTTATTACATCCTTTTATCCATTTATCACCTAATAGATGTTCTATGTCACGAAGTCCTCATGGCTATGAATGTTGTGATGCTGCACATGCACGTTGCTAACACCCGTATTCATAAACAATACTATGAGGTCTCGTAGTGCTCCCCAACGCATAGGGTCATCTAAACGTATTCATAGATGATACTTGCTGCTACTTACTATGCGTTTGTCAAAATCGATACGAATCGATGGCTTGACAAACGAACGCACGTCAAATAGCGCTCTTTGCATAGCTTTGCCTGCTTACATAAAGCAAGTATGCTTCTTGAATACGGCTGTTAGTGTGCGAGCCCTCAAGAGCGCTCGTTGGCGAGTAACGTTATCATGACATCCTAACGTATACTTTAAAAAAAATACAAATAGAATACAATACAAATTATCTTTATTGTACACTAATAAAAATTGAAATATACATTTACATACAGATAAAAACATGTACATAAAGCGTCTTATCGCTATAACAGCGATCTCTTCCAGACAACCTTGTATAATTATAAAAGTAAAGAAAAACAGTACAGAACCGGGCAACGGTGCACAATGACCTAGTTAGTTCCTATGTCAGCAGACAATGTTATGACATTATGCATACACTTCAATTTATAAATGAATATAGTTGAAGGATGTTAACATGGTCAGTTAAGAGTTAAGAGAGAAAAGTTTAAGAGAGAGAGATAGAAGAAGTTAGAGTAGGAGTAAAATTATTAATAATTAATAAAAATATTGTTAATGACAGATATGTTCAGATTTCTCTACTAATCTGCATTTCGGTTTATTGTGCTTTGTCCAATACCATGTTTTAGTAAAACTGCAATTGTAAGACCCATCTTTAAACATGGTTCTCATAAAGACTATACAAACTATAGACCAATAGCAATTTTAAGTGTAATAAATAAAATATGTGAAAAAGTAATAGTAAAGCAGATAGGCTATTTTCTAGAAATCAACTCAATCTTAACGCAATCACAACATGGATTTAGACTGAATAAAAGTACAGTGACGGCTTTAACTGCTTTTTCGGATGATGTAAACAGTGAATTAAATAATAAAAATATAATTGTAGCACTATTTATAGATTTTAAAAAGGCATTTGATACACTAGACCATGGGGGCTTGTTGCAGGCCATGGATGAATGTGGAATCCGGGGACCTGTTAAATTCTGGTTCAAAAAATATCTGGAAAACCGAAACATAGTGGTACGAGTAAATGAGGTCGACAGTAATGTAGGAATAATTAAATATGGTGTGCCCACCGGCTCAGTTTTTGGCCCTATTGGCTATATTATGCATGTAAACAGCATGGTGAATGTTATAAAAAACTGTAGGACATATATGTACGCTGACGACACGTGCTTGGTGTACGGTGGTAAGAATAGCAGTGAGATCCAATCAAAATTACAGCATGATTTAAATAATTTAATAAAATGGACGCACGATAACGGCATATTGATAAATCTTAATAAAACTAAATATATGATCATAGCATCGCCCTGCAATCAGAGTGTAAAATGTGTAAATATCAGTCTCAAAGGTCACTCATATGAATGCTTACATGCGGATATGAAGGATTATAATTGTGATTGTGATCAGTTAGAATGTGTGACAAACTTCAAATATCTTGGACTCACAATAGACCGACGTTTTACATGGGATTTGCAAGTTGAGTCAGTGTGCAATAGGCTCCGCTCGGTGTTAGGTAAATTAGTACATATTAAGCATGTAGTTAACAGGGGAATCCTATATATGTTGTACTTCGCGCTTGCAGATGCAATCATAAGCTATGGCTTGGGAATATATGGACTTACCTTCCCAACCTACTTAAATAAAATTAAATCCTTACAGATTAGATTGTTAAAAATGTTGGTGGACGAAAGCACTAAGCTAGGTTTACAAAATAACTATCAAAGATTATTTAATGTTTGTAAAATCCTTCCTTTCGAGCTCAAAGTTAAATCAATTATTATATTAGAACAGTTTAAAAGTACGACGCATAAAAAAGTAAGAACATACAGTCGACCAAAACGCCAAAATACACAAAAAAAAGAAGTTCCAGATACCAAAAGTTAATATACAATGAAATAGCAGAAATATATGATGTAAACCTAATACGCAGCTTAAACATATATTACGTAAACACTATCTGTCCATGTGTCCGTGAAATACCTGACCCAATTTCACTAAAATCTATGTTAATCTGGTATTCTAAATAAAATAAAAATAATTAAGAAATCTTGCTTTTTGCTGAAATTGGGTCTCACTGATTAAATAGTACATTAATGTAATGATAATGTAGCAATAAGTAAAAAACTGATAAGTATATATTAAGTTATTGTTATTATGAACAGCGTTATTCATAACAACTCGTTACTACCTAATTACCCCTTAAACATCTAAAAGCGAAGAATTTTAATTTAACAGCAATTTAAGACACAAAAGAAATAAAAGTATGCTTATGAATAATGCTGCAAATATAAAAAAATAAAATTGTTAAAAGTGCCAATAAACACGAGAACTAAATCGATTTGCCGACAAACTGGTCTCCAGTTTGGCAAAAACTATGTATTGTGCTAAATGTAAAATGCTATTCTTGTTAAATAAAAAAAAAAAAAGTAATGATTACAAATCATATCTATACTCTCAAACTATCTCAAGATATTCCTCGTCAATTTTCAAACTGTCCGGCTTCTTCTCACAGATGAACTTCCACTTATTTTCACAACTCATCGCTTTCAAGAAACCATCACTTGTTAAGCCTCCGCATAGAGTATCGTTATCTTCGGAAGGCTCACCTTCAGCCCATTTTGGAAGTCGTTTCCCTTCTATATCATCACCTGAAACAAATGTAAGAAATTATATCTAAAGATTTTCTATGTCACGAAATCTGTTCGCCTATTAATGTTGTGAGGCGTGTACATGCACTTTGTATTAGTGTGCATAACCTCAAGATCAGTGATGTGGCTAGTAACGTCAGCCTGAAAAATATAAGTAAGAGTTGTGTGCGTAAGGTAATACTTTAAAGGTATTTTTTACTAATAAGTTGTTCAGATTTTTAACACGCTTATATTAGCTTGACCTGTATGTATGTATGTATGTATGTATGTATGTGTGTTTGTATGTATGTATAAAAATAAATAATGTAACCAAAAAACACGCTTTTGAAAAATACATTTTCTTATTTTTTACTTTTTTTTACCGACTTCCAAAAGGAGGAGGTACTGTATTCGGTTGTATGTATTTTTTTTTAAATATGTTCACCGATTACTGCGCCGTTTGTGGACCGATTTTCAAAATTCTTGTTTTGTTCGTATGTTTATACTCCCGAGGTGGTCCCATTGTCACCAAATCAGGATCTGATGATGGGATCCCAGGGAAATCGAGGGGAACTCTCAAATTTTATAGGCACACACATTGATTTTCTTATACTTTCCGAAGCATAAGAGATACTTGTGCATAGTAATCATCCTCTCATGTTGCTGAGCTGATGATGGAAGGTACTGCAACAGTGAGGAGTTGAACGCAAATTCTTTCAATAAATAGTTTTTTATTCCAAATCTTACATTCCTGAGGTGTTCCAACTGTCACCAAGTCAAAGTCTGATGCGGCGACCCCAGATAAATCGAAGGGAACATACAAATTTTATAGCACAACAATTGATTTTCATATTTTTACTAAAGTAAAACAGGCATTTGTGTATAAATATCATCATATCATGTTGCTGAGCTGATGATGGAAGGTACTACAATGGTTAGGAAATGAGAGAAAATTCTTTCAATAAATGTTTTTTTGTTCAAAAACTTATGCTCCCGAGGTGGTCCAACTGTCACCAAGTCAAAGTCTGATGATGGTATCCCAGAGAAATCGAAGGAAACATTCAAATTTTATAGCACAACAAATGATTTTCATATTTTTACTAAAAGCAAAACAGGTATTTGTGTATAATTATCATCACATCACGTTGCTGAGCTGATGATGGAAGGTACTATGACGGTTAGGAGTTGAGAGCAAATTCTTTCATTAATTTTTACATTCAGGTGGACTGATAGTAGTATTCTTTCAGGGTATAAGATGGGTATTAGATAAACATGATTATAAAAGGTATCTCTTTAACGTTTAGAAATTAACTGAAAAAAATTCCAGTTATGCTTATACATATGTGCAGAATTATTAAAATTACTAAAAAGAGTGAAATAAATTAAGTTCTTCACAAAAAAATAGAACCGACTTCAAAGGGTAAAAAATAAAATTGTTCCGTACCTGCTTCTTCTTGATTATGGTAATTACTCTTAAAACTATTTTTTGAGTCGGGCCCTTAGTAAAATGTCTTGTCTTAGTAAATATAGTGTACCTTTCGTTCTGAACGGGCACCGACTCCAATATAGTTTTAACAGTCATTCATTACCATAAGAAGAAGTAGGTACTGTCCCACTGTATGTACTGTCGGTGCCCATTTAGAACGAATGGTACGACATTTTAGTAAGGGCCCGACTCCAAAAATAGTTTTAAGATTCATTACCATAAGTAAGAAGAAGTAGAAGAAATTTATCTGATACTAATCAGATAAATTTGTTGGAATTTTGTTCGTTAGAGGTTAATTACAGTGCACGAGTGTTGTGAAAAAAAATTACAGAGCAAAAATATGTTTTCTCAGCTTGCCTTCGAAATTTCATTGGTCACGTTCTGGTAAGGAAGTCATCGCCTTACTTGAATGTCTGACTGACCTGACTGACTGATTACTGACGACTTACTGACTTTACCTATTATTACTCGTCCAGTTTCACCGAAACTGGCAAAAACGTGATGCAAAAATTATACTTGACGCTGGCATCTGCATGTTGCCAATTTGCGATGCCATAATTGAAGAAAATGAAAAAAAAGATAAAAAGGAGTCACATGGAGACGCGGGTTAGTAGCCAACATTTTGTCGGATGTATTCAAACTGCCTTTAAGAGGCCGTACACGAATTTTTTATCGATTTCGCTGATTTACCTGATTTTACATATGAGATTTTGAAGTTAAAATACAGTATTTTCATAAGTTTTATTGCACAATTATATTATTATTAAAATTATCAGACATATTGTGCAATAAATACTTACGAAAATACTGTATTGTAACTGCAAAATCCCATGTGTAATATTAGGTAAATCAGCGAAATGGACAAAATTTCGTATACGGCCTCTTAGCGCATAGCGACTGTTTTCTACTATAACAACCGGCACCGACAGCTTAACGCGCCCTCCAAGATACAAGTAAGCTTATCACTTGTATGAATATTCTTTTTTATGTAAAAAACTAGCAAACAGGCATACCGGCCACCTGATAGTGAGTGGTCACCATCGCCTATGGACATTTGCAACACCGGAGGAGTCGCCTATGCGTTGCCAGCTTTGTTTTCAAAGGCTCTTTTAACACCTTTGATGAAGAACCCCATGTCGTGCCCAACGTGAATACAGAGGGAAGCTTATTCCACAGTTTGCATGTTCGTGGCAGTCCAGGAGGTTGGGGTGGTACTTTTCTCTTCGGCAGGTGGTGTTATAGTGAAATGGTGACGTAGGCATCAGATCGTGTAATGAATACTCGAAACATAATTAACTAACCATGTATTGTGCTCCATTCGTTCCTTTCCAATTGCGCCACACCGATGTAAACACCATAATTTCTGTCATTGCTCACGCTGGCCGTTTCTGGATCTCTATTAATTAGTTCCTGGACATAGTTTAATTCTTTAAAATTATTTATAATCACTAAGTGACCTCCTTCCGCGGAGCAACTCATATAACTATCTCGCCAAGTTTTTTTTATAGCATTGTATTTGTAACAAGTATTTAACTCTGGGACGAAGGTATAATCTGAAAAATGAAGATGGTGGTATACTTGTATTCTGGAATAATAAAGCCACTCATAGCCTTATTCTAGAGTTCCTTGTGCAGACAGGAGTACCTACAAAGGACCAGATGAAGAACAAACATTTTACATCATCTATCAAAGCTCTGGGTCCGTCCGATTATCAGCGGAGAAGAAATTTAATTAATAGTTCCTATTATTGATCTGAGTGTTAGTCTACACATCTAAGTGTTAACTATAGACAGACAAAGGCAATTAAGTACACAAATATTGAAAACACAGCTAATGCTAGGTAGCTAATAAATAAAAATTAAAAACTTAAGTAAAGTAAGCAGCTATACTGTTATGTTTATGTGTGTACCACCGTACCCCATTTATTTCCCCTTTGTGGCGTCAATCTACAATCTACCACGTCTTGTGGTAGATACTACTATTATTATGAAATCTAAAAGATACTTGTACCTTTGTCAGTAGTTCCACATTCAGTTAAAGAAATATTCTCGTTCTTTTTGTAGCAAATATAAGGATATTTCTCATTGCATCTCACATTTATTATATTAGCCATCTGAAAGAACACAACACATCGTTTTTCTGTATCTGATTCTGGTCCTAGTGGTGGCCATCTTATAGGCATCCTTTCCAAAGGCATTCCTGGGAATAAAGTAAAATTAAATAAGAAAAGCTTTTACAGCTATAAACAATTTTCAATGATGCGGTTTACACTGTGTGCAGTGAATTTGGGTACTACGTGAATCAAACCCTCCGAAGCATGGAAACGCGCATAAAATTTTACCACTAGCAGCTGCTCATCTTTCTCCCAATCGCCTCCGTTTCGCTTAACAGCATAGATCACTTGCTTTCTATGCTGCAGGAACGTGCGCGCAATTCCATATTCATTGTTATAATATATAAATTATACATTCCTTTTTACTTAAAAAAGGAAATCTCTTACCCGAGATAGAATAATAGTCGCCTTGCCTGAAAATTGAGTGAAGTCCGGTGAAAATCTCCCTACTAGCTCTAGCTTGCATTTCTTGATTCATCACTTCCACAATAGACCTAGTAGATGGCGCAACAAGTTCAGCTCCTAATAAATACAATAAACAATCAGTAACTTTCTAAGCTCTATGCCACACTACCTACTATTAACATCGGCGATCGGCGATCGGCCTGTACTCCTTTGACCTGCCATTGCCACTTCAGCTTGTAGATTTTGAGCCTACACACTGTCATACTTACTGCTCGAAAACTTTCGACTTCAGGCACTGAGGCATACTAGAAAAGAATATATGTTTTATTTCTCGATTAGTGGATTGCTGCTGGTTTTTGAGGATCGTGGCGTGATTGAAAGTCTTGGATGAGACACACAAAGATTTATTGTAAAATTATTAAAAATATTAAAATGCTCAACACCGCTAGTTGTTCATAATTCAATAAAGCTCTTTGTACAACACGTTTTAAGTGATGTTTTACACTTTTTACTCCTGCTTCCCATAGCCCTCCAAACACAGGCGAATAACATGGTATAAAATGAAAATTAATGCCTTTTTGGGCGGCATAAGACTGAATCTGTGCTTGGTGAGCGTTGGAGCCATGTATTTTCCAAAAGTTATCTAACTGAGCGTTGGCACACTTAAAGGTGGATGCATTGTCGCAGTATACGTCCGTAGGAAGGCCTCGCCGCGAAATAAAGCGCTTAAAACATGCTAAAAATGTGTCTGTTTTAATGTCGGAAAGAAGTTCCAAGTGCAGTGCCTTCGTAACGAAACAGACAAAGACACATATGTAACCAGACGATACGACAGCTCGACGCAAAGAGGATTGCTTGACAGGAATCGGACCTGCAAAATCTATACCTACTTTCTGAAAGGGGCGGCATGCATTTACTTCCTACCTTCATTTACTTACTACCTTCTTTACCTCTGGCAGATCATCGGGCACGATGGTTTTATATTGAGGTACAGTATACTCACTATTATGTAGAAAATCGGGCGCTTTCCACCAGAGTGGATGAAATTATGAAATTAAATTATGTTGTGATTATAACAGTATACTTGGTAATTTCCCGAGCGCTTTCCTACCGAATTGAGTTTTACGAGTTAACTCTTTCTGTTGTTGGATTTACCCATAAGGATCACTTGTTCCAGGTAGATGTACTCGTCGGCAACTTCGAGAGTAACGCCGTAAACAAATATCAGTATGGGTGTGTCGTGAATATTAGACATAATCTTCATTTCATCCATGTTCATCTCAAGACCCACCCGTTGGAAGACGCTATGGACATCACCTAGCGTAGTGCTGAGCTCTTTCAGGGACTCAGTCAAGATCATCGGCAAATCAAAGGTGTGTGATGTGTTCGTTATTGATGTTAATACCTAGCCCTTTCCACACCATAAGCTTAAACACGTCTTCCAGTGCACCGATAAATAGTTTCTGGGATATCTGGTTAAGTAAGTAACATTAGTTTTTTTTGCGTCACAACGGGCCAAAGCCAAGCCGGGTACAGGTCTCTCTCCATTATTGTTGGGAAGGACTTGCGCTTACTTCACCACGCTGCTCAAATTGGGGTTGGTGGAAATTGGGACCTTATCCTTCCAAAAACCTATCTTCAAAACTTTGTTTGAGACTATCGTGGTTGTTCACTATGTTTTAAATTTACTGGTAAATGTCCTTTGAGGGAAATGTCAAATGTACCTTCCAGTTTACATCTCCTGCGAGCTTCGAACCATGTTACGGGAACTTTGTGCAGCTTGAACCAGCCTTGGGCCTCAGGGTGATAGTTATAGTCGTATCGAAAACTTGGTTTTTCATCGTCGTTACCTGAAAATCAACCATAACTCTATTATTTTCAATTTCAATTTTTACATTTTTAGGGTTCTGTAGGAAAATAACTAAAAAAAAAACAACTTGGCTTGTTTTGAGTTGGGCTCGTGCACGAAGGGTTCCGTAGCCGTATCTATTAAAAATGACAATTAAACACTTTTAATATATGGGAGAGACCTTAAATATATTTTTTTTCAGTATTTGTTGTTTAAGCGGTAACAAAAATACAGTCATCATTTGTGAAAATTTCAACCGTCTAGTTATCACAATTTATAAGATACAGCCTGGTGACAGACAAACGGATGGACGGACAGCGGAGTCTTAGTAGTACTTAGTGAACTACGTATATGTAAGCCCATTTAAGGAGTTTCAACAACACTTAGATTACTTGCCAACAACCAGAACTTAGGGTATTAAAGTAAGTACTTTCCGATGTAATTGAATATGAATTGAACGCACAGGAACACGGAGTTACACATAACGCGCACCCCCCCCCCTACCCCTGAAATCAGTCAAGTCAATTGTTGTTATACGTCACTACTAGTTGTCCGGCCCAGCTCCGCCCGGGTGTAGACGTTGTCCTGATTTGCTGCAAACTCTGCATATTGCCAGCGTCAAGTATAATATTTGAATCACGATTGTGCCAGTTTCGGTGAAATTGGACGAGTAATAATAGGTTGTCAGTAAGTCGTTAGTAGTCAGTCAGTCAGACATTAAAGTAAAGCGATGGCTTCTTTACTAGAACGTGTCCGATGGAATTTTGGAGGCAAGCCGAAAAAACATATTTTCGCACAACACTCGTGCACTATAATAATTAACCTATATCGAACAAAATGCCATCAAATTTATCCGATATAGGCAAAAATACACCAAAAAAGTGAAAATAAAACAAGAGCACATTTTTTTTTAAATTATGGCATCGCAAACTCTGTGTATACTGCCAGCGTCAAGTATAATTTTTGCATCAATTTTTGCCAGTTTCAATGAAACTGGACGAACTATTATTAGTCGTCAGTAATCAGTCAGTCTAGTCAGTCCAACATTCAAGTAAAGCGATGGCTACTTTACTAGAACGTGTCCGATGGAATTTTGGACGCAAGCAGAAAAAACATATTTTAGCACTGTTATTCTATTTCACAAACACTCGTGCACTGTAATTAACCTATATCAAACAAAATGCCATCAACTTTATCCGATATAACTCAAAAATACACCAAGAAAATGAAAATAAAACAAGAGCACAATATGTCTTTTTCAACTTCCCGCCAAAACTCCCAAGAGCACATTATGTGTTTTTTCGACTTCCCGCCAAAACTCCTTTTATTTTGTTTTCTTTTCAATTATGGCATCGCAAATTCTGTGCATACAGCCAGCGTCAAGTATAATTTTTGCATCAATATTTTGCCAGTTTCGATGAAACTGGACGAAGTAATAACAAAGTCAGTAAGTAAGTCATCAGTAATCAGTCAGTCCAACATTCAAGTAAAGCGAAGGCTACTTTACTAGAACGTGATCGATGGAATTTCGGAGGCAAGCTGAGTAAACATATTTTTGCTCTGTTATTTTATTTCACAACACTCGACTCGTGCACTGTAATTAACCTATATCAAACAAAATGCCATCAACTTTATCCGATATAACTCAAAAATACACCAAGAAAATGAAAATAAAACAAGAGCACAATATGTCTTTTTCGACTTCCCGCCGAAACTCCCTCCTTTTATTATCTTAAAGAGATTTCATTTTACTGTCAAACAAAAATATTAAACAAATAATGACATTCGAACTGTCCTGCTATTCTGACTGTGTCTAAGTTTAGAACGGCACCACACGAAATACCTGTACAAACGTTTGACATGTAGGAACAATTTACATGGGAGAACTACTTATAATAAAAAAATAAAATAAAAAAAAAACATTTTCCAATGTACCAAATTGTGAATCTCAACCATTCTCAAATCCCCTTGAACACACACTAAAAATTTCATCATAATCAGCCCCGTCGTATAGGAGTTCAGTGACATACACACGAACACAAGAAATATATATTATATAATATAATTAAGATACATTCTTCGACTTCTTTAAAAATGGCATCTTGGTTATTTGACCATTGTGCCAATGTCAAGTAAAAATTTGTATCTATTTTTTGCCCGTTTCGTTGAAACCCGGCGATAGTACATTAGGCCACGTTAAATCAGTCTGTTAACTCAGTTGGAAATCTAAGTAAAGCGATGGCTACTGTACCTGAACCTGTCCGATGGAGATTTGGTGGCAAACGGAAAAAAACATGTTTTCACACTGTTATTTTGTCACTACACTTGTGCATTAACCTATATCAACTGCGTAAACTTTGTCCGATATAACTCAAAAATAAACTAAGAAAATGAAAATAAAACAAGAGCACAATATCTCTTTTGCAAATTCCCGCCAAAACGCGCTATTATATAGTCAGTGCATTGAAGTTAAAATGTGCGCGTTAGAATTTGAACGTAAAGTCCAATTTGTATATAAAGTCGCTAAATTCGTAATCGATTCGAACATGCTTTAATTACTGCGTCAACTGTGGTTGATCACATCCGATTCTAAATCGCGCCCGAAATTGCTAAGTATAAAACTAAGCTTGGCTTACACTAGCTGAATACATGCTACAATAATAATAATACGAAAATTTTCAACTCACTTTGAAGCGGACTAAAGTTGTAACCGACGAAACATGCAGACAACAATATTGCCCTCAAAATTAGCATCATCTCAGAGTTATTTTCTTAAAACCGGTGTAGATACTGAAATCCTCTTGTCGACTATAGATTTGAAACTTGTGTCTCTGTTTTATACTCCGTTGCTTTTATCCTTATTTGATAAAGTAGGGTCAAGCAGGTTAAATGTAAACAGGGGTAAACGTTGATAATATTAAAGGTTTAAAATATTAGTTATTCAACATTGTGACAAATGTAACATACTTAACTTAAGTTTATTATTCACTAGCCTTCCGCCAGCGGCTTCGCCCGCGTGGACCCGTTTAATGGGTCCCCGTAGGATAAAAATAGGCCCAAGGTGCTATTCCAGGCTTCATTGCTATATTAAAATCATAGGCGTTTAGCCAGTTGCTTCAACCGCGTTGACTCTATTACCCGTTTTCACTTAGGAATGATGCATTTTCTCGCGGTAAAAAGTAGCCTATGTTACTCAGGTTGAATGTAGTAACATCAAAAATCAAAAAAATCAAAAATACAAATCTTTCCTCTTTATAATATTAGTACAGATGACATCAAAATTTCGAAATTTAAAAAATCTAATCACGTTTATGCAGTGAGCAGCGATAGCCGAGTGGTAAATAACTGCGGTCACTGACGCGAACGATCCCAGGTTCAAATCTTCGTCGCGCACCTCTGACAAAGAAATTTGTAATGTGCGCATTTATCACTGCTCCACGGTGATGGAAAATATCGTGATATTTAATTAATTACGATGTTGTCCATCGCCGTGCATCGGGCATCGAGAGAAATTTATAATTTCTCGAAAGCATGACGTCCACCAATCCGCACTTGGCCAGCGTGGTGGACTATGGCCTAAATCCTAATCCCATATACTTATGAGAGGACACCAGCTGTGCCCAGTAATAGGACATAAAAAAAGGTTGAATAAAAAAAATCGCGTTTTTGGTATTACTAAAAATTTGGTATTGCTTCAAGTTTTTGCAAAGGGGAAGGTTGTAAAATTATATTATAATTTGCAAGGTATTTTGTACTTATTTTGTATCAAACTGTAATTATTGAACACTGTTTTATTTTTCTCTATTTTCAAAAGTTTAACACGATTATGGAGAAAAAAAACTTAGGTTAATTGTAAACAAAATTTGGGTTATATGTAAACTACAGCGATATTAAAATCTTGTATTTTAATATTGATATGGGCAGAGGTTAAAGTAAACAAAAAAATTAAGGTATATTTTGCGATGCTATGAGTATTTACTTAATTTATTTCACACTTTTAACGATTTCGACCACCAATCCGCACTTGGCCTGCGTGGTGGATTATGACCTGAATCGCCTCACTTGTAAGAAGGAGACCTGTGCCCAGCAGTGGGACATAAAAAAGGTTGAAAAAAAAGGGGTTAAATTCATACTTTAACCCCTAAAAATACTGTATTTTTAAGCTTAAAATTATTATTTCTTAGCTTCGTTTTAGGCAAATGAGATTTATTGAAGTCCAAGTAATCTATAGCGTTAAATGAAATTCAACTCAACCTGATATTTTCTTTACTCTTTCCATCCGAAACAGTACGATTATCGGTGCATATGTATGTATAATTTTGAAATTTTCTTGTAACGTTAGGCTATCTAATAATTAGTATCAGGACGACCGAGCGTTGCTCGGATAAAAAATTAATTATCTTCAGAGACTCACTGACTTAGCGTTGCTTAACAACGCCATCTACTGAAGTAACTCCCAATTAAAAATAATAATATGACATATATAATACTTAATATTATAAATTCGAAAGTAACTCTGTCTGTCTGCTACGTTTTCCCGCTTGAACTACTGAACCGATTTTAATGAAATTTGGAACACAGATAGAGTGGACATTGGGAAAGGACATAGGATGGTTTTTATCCTACGGGAACCTTTAAAACGGGTCCACACGGGCTAGGCCGCTGGCGGAAGTCTAGTATGACATACTTCGATAACAGATGTAAGGAAGAGTCATATTTACATATCATATTATGTTTACGATGATTATCCCACCAAAAAATTCTGTAAAAAACTAGCCGAGTCTCGATGGAGCTGCTTGTTTATCTCTAAAAAGTAATGAAATCTAGAGAAAGTCGTGCCAAGTCTAAGGTTCCTTACTGCGATTTCTTTATTATTATAACTTCGGAACTAAATGACCAACAGACTTGAAATTTTGGATTTTAAGTATGTGATTATAGCTTACTGGATGATGAAAATTTCAGCGCTCTGGTCTTATCCAGAGGTTCTCAAATAGGGGCCTGAAAATGCGGCGAAATGGTTCCAGTAAAGGATGGTACAATAAAGGATGGTAGTGTCTTCAACAGTATCACGTATAAACATCAAGTTGTACAATCAATGCATTACTGTCATGACACTAAGCTAGTTCCGTGTCACGCGCAATTTTTGATAATAAAATGTAGGTGGTAGAACTATTATCGTTCGCCCGGAGAAGTACCACCACTGCACCCAATTCTGCCGTGAACCAATTCTATTGTGTTTTGGTGGAAAGGTGCAGTTGCCGGCCACACTTACATGAGGCGACCATCAGCCTCCGGAGTAGCAGTGCAACTGCATACGACCTCATGCAAGACTTACCTATGCTTGCTTGAGGTTGTGTGTAGATGTCCATGGTCTGCAGCGACCACTTAACACCACGTGGCCTGCATGCTCGTCTGCTAGTTCATTCAAATTAAAAAAATGGGTTGCACTCCGGGAGTGCCGGCAGAAGTGAAAACATTAACGTTGTGCATTTTTGATGTCTTGGAATCGTTAGGGAATAATTCCGCACGAATTGCTTGAATTATCAGTACCTATTAATTTCTATCTAGTATTTTTACAAAGTACTCTCTCATTTTCTTTCACTATTTCTTCGTCACTTTTTTCATTAATAGATGCACTTTGTTCAATGTCCATATTTTAAATACTTGATATAAACGAATTTTAAGATAAAATTATACTTGACGCCAGTGGCGGCTCATCCTAAAGAGCGCTGGTGCAGTGCACTCCCACTTTAAAATTTAAATATTACATAGGAAAATTACATAGGTAATCTATATTCCTTCATAATACATACTATCCTTACATTACATCTATCATCTATCCTTACTTACATTATATCTACGCGTACATTTATCGTCATATTGTACGAGTGGAGCGCCAGCGATTGCGCTCCTAATGAAATGAAGTTTAGTACGATTCCTAGCGCTGTATTCAATGAGTGCGAAAGAGAAACATCGCAGCACATAGCCGACGCGTGAAACAAAAGATTTAGTATGAGAAATTAACTTAATCTGGAGCGCAGCTCACGCGCGACGTTGCCAAACCGTGGGTTCGGCCGTGACGCGTGCCGTGGGGCGTGGCCTCAACCTGCTTATGCGATGTTGCCGTTCTTATGTATATGTCGGCGTAGGGGATACATCTCCTTGAATAAAACAGCAAACTTCCACAAACACACGGTTTATTCGATAATCACTTAATTTATATCACTTTAAAGCAAACTTCACAGACACATGGTTTATAGTCACTTATTTTTATATTACTTTAAACACAATCGCGATAAAGCGGCATAGCATGTGCATCGGGCAACTGCTCGCAAACGACTGCCTCCGAAACTACTGGCGCGCTGCCTTTTTATATTGCATTGGTGGGGGTATTGCCTGTTGCACGTGTTGCTTACAAAGATGGCGGCGCCGACATATACAAACAAACGTGTCGTGGGCTTTGACAGTTATATCGCAGTTTTTCTTTAAATTAAAATTAAAAAATAGTTTATGCGCGACCTTTTGTTTTAAAAATGGAACAATACAGTGTATCTTTTATTAAAAAGTGTCAAAAACTATAGAAATACGCCTTGAACTAAAAGCTAAAGGGTCCTCAAATTGCACTTACACAAAAATGTAATACAAAAACTAAATCTTTTACGCGTGTTTTTAAGTTTGAACAATATTTTAAAACTCCTTGGTTGTGTGGTTGTAAAGAGACCAATAAATTATTTTGTTTTCCGTGTCTGGTGTTTGGAAACTGACACCGGCAGTGGAGGTGAATCTGCATGGATCACAACGGGTGTTGACGATTTAGCGCATCTTTCAATAAAACTGAAAAAACATTCGCAATCTCGATTTCATATGTTATGTGAAGTGCAATTATTGGCATCGATTGGCCAACAAGATATTCATAAAGCGCTCGATTCTGCGTATCGAAAATCTATTCGAGAGTTCAATGAACGCGTTGATGAAAATCGATATATTTTACGGCGTTTGATAGATTGTGTGGTATTTTGTGGTGCATTTCAAGTTGCTTTACGAGGGCATGATGAATCTACGGAATCCCTGAATCCCGGAATCTATAGAGGTTTGGTTAATTGTGTATTATTTTATTTTTAATTTTATCTATTGTGAAATGTGTATTATTATATTGAATTTATCTGATTATGACATGAAACAACATGATATTCTGACATGACATACATTTAATTAGCTATTTAATAATTTTGACATTTTGACACGAAAAACTATGGCGCAAGAACGTCTCAATGCATTATGTATGATAAGCATTGAAAATGTAATTATTGTAAGATGGAATGCATTGAAATAAAAATTAGATTTTATCTATGTACAGATGCTAGCGCCCTCTGTGGGACTTTCTTTTATATCGTGTGTTCCATATTGATTTGAATAAAACAGTCGTTGACGAAACTCTGCCGTGTTTTAATAGGTTACGATTAATTAATTCTATATCTGATTTTCACAAGAAAGTCATAGATGTCTTCGCTCGTCAAAAAGACCGGCGAATGAATTTTCTGTATAAATAAAATAAATGGTAAGCTCTAAGTTTTTTTTTGTGAACCCCCATCAAAAAATGTCACGAGCCGCCTCTGCTTGACGCTGACAATATGCAGAGTTTGCGATGCCATAATTGAAGAAAAAAAAGTAGTCTATAGACAGTCGAGCCGTCATCAGCTGTCACCCCTCCGTCTTGGTCTAAGAGCCGGTGAAGATATTCACTCGTTCGGTTGTTACAAGAGTGAAGGTGATATGAAAGAAAATTGATTAAAATTAATTAAATTAAAAATAGCTATGAACACTTTTCGATAGTCAAGTTATCATAGGCATATATGTTTATAAATTATATTTGGTAAACAATATGTCTCATCGAATTATCAGATCAGTGAAGGTCGATTTTCCTCGTCTCCTCTACTATCTTACGAAATTTTGCGATCAGCACACGTGACCTCACGCGAGTTTCATAATTTTTACCCACCCACAAAAAGTGCTCAACGCCGCTAAAGAAGTTTTCACTTCAAAAATCTATTATTATATACATGCAAGTAATTTTATCGTGTAAACGCTAAGATAAAATAAATAAATAAAGATGTAACGCTGCGAACAACGTAGCCTGTTTTGTAAACATGTGGTTCGCGGGACGGTGTTGCAATCATGATTATCCCAAAACCAAATTACCCCATTATTACTAAAATAATATTACCAAAATAACATTGTTATCTGTTATTTTTTGTTACATTTTTAAATATTAAAATAAAAAAGCAGAATGACGGGCAACAGCGGGGACTAGCAGAAATTATTACCTAGGTAGTATTCTACAGCACAAGCAGTCATAGTTGCCCAAAGCGCCCGAATGTTTACAAAAATAACGTTAAAAATTAATAACTAATAAATTATAATAAAGTTAGTTTCTATATATACGGGTGCGTTTCTCCTACGAGGTAAAAAGAAGTGGTGATGGTGTAAAGGAAATGGACAAAGGCAAAGACTTTTATCTGCAGTAAAAAAAGGTGCTATATATATGTAGATTGCCAAATTTCTTTTTTTTATTTTATTGAAAATAATAATAATAATAATAATAATAATAATAATTCTTTATTTCAGGCTAATTTTGCCAATATAATATGTTAGTAACAATCAACTTACGACTAAGGGTTAGTAAGATATAAAAAACACAACAACATAAAAATTAAATACTAAAGGGGTGGAGTAGCAGCCCCCGAGAATGACCACTACTCCATTCTGCATGTAGCTTTAGCCAATGCCCCAAGAAAGGCGAGTCCCACCTGTCTACCAGTGTGCGTAGAATGCTGTTGGTGCTGTCGCGTAGGCGGTTCAGTAGTGACGCACACCGCTTTCTAATTATAGCATGAAAGCCATCGATATGAGCCTCAGTGAACATCTCAGATGCACTACAGAACCGCGGCAGCCCCATCAGCATTCTAAACCCGTTGTTATACTGCACACGCAGGGCATTGTACGCCCTCTGCGTATAGCTCACCCACAGGCTGCACGTATAAAAAGACTGGCAGTAAGCCTTAAAAAGTGTCGCCTTAACTTCGTTAGTACAACGTGCAAACCTGCGAGCCAGCATATTACAGCGGACGGACAACGCCCTGCGCTCCCTCTCCATATCTGTAACATCTTTAAGGTCATCGGATACCCAGTGACCCAGGTACTTGAAATGCGAGACGCGCTTCAGAGGAGCTCCATTTAGGCACAGGTTGGGTGCACTTATACAGCGCTTACTCCCCGCACTGAAAAACCATGAACTCACTTTTGCTCTCATTATACCTGAGTCCATGTGCCTCCGCATACCTTTCACAAATTTTTATTAATTTGCGCAAGGCTCCGATCGAGGGGCTCAGCAGTACCATGTCGTCTGCATAACTGATGTTATTAATACAAACTCCATCTATATGACAGCCGACATGAGTTCTGCTAAGCTCCTCCACCAACCCATTCACGTACAGGTTGAAGAGCTTCGGAGAGGTGATTCCACCTTGTCTCACTCCGCACTCCAACCCGTACACGTTTGAGTACGAGCCCGCCCATTTAACTGTGTTGGTCTGATGTTTGTACCAGGAACGAAGTATTGCTATCACATCAAGTGGCAGGGCGGTCTCCTGCTCAAGCTTTCTCCACAGCAAATTATACGACACCAGGTCGAAGGCCTTTGATAAGTCCAAGAAGCAAGCATACACTGGCGTCCTCCTATCAGTGTAGTACCGAACCGTTTGCTTGAGAGAAAATATAGCACTTTCAGTGGATAAGTTTGGCCGGAAACCAAACTGTGCATCATTGATCTCAAGACATTTTTCCAGGTATCCATCAAGCAAACTGTCCAGCACCTTGGCGATTACAGTGGCCAATGATATTGGTCTATAGTTAGACATTTCTGAGGCATCTCCCGTTTTATTCTTTAATATTGGCACAACAATAGTACGCAATAGGTCTTCAGGCAAATGTGAGTGACTCAAGCAAAGGTTAAACAATAATGACAGTACCCTCGGCAGGTGGACGCCGGCATGTTGTAAATGCTCAATGCTGAGATTATCGTGCCCTGGGGATTTACCACGAACCATTTTCTTAATAACATTTGCCACATCTTTGGCAGAAAACTTTGTCGTGGGTTGCACGGGTTCTCCTGCACTCTGCTCAGCATTAAGCATCAGGCCTACCTTCCTAAGCGGCGAGTCAACCTTAAAATGCTCCTGGAAAGCATTTGCTATGTCCGTAGGGTTATGCATGCCAGCAACGCTAACCGGAAGACCCGGTTTAGGGTCTAACTTATTCGTAGATTTCCAGAAGCGCTTGAAGTCCCTGCTTGTGTGGTGTTGAGCAATTATGTCCATTTTAATTTGTTGCTGATTGTTCTGACACCACCTCAACCTAGACCTAAAAACCCTTCTGGAGTCAACCATATCTTTATAAATATGTCCCGCGTTGGGCTTACCAAAAAGCAACCAAGTCTGAAAACAAAACCGAGCCCACCGATGAGCATCACTGACGTGCTTATTCCAACCAATTATACGCTTACCCCCATTACCTAACGAGGCCTTTGGTTCCAATTTTACTTGCGTGTAAAATGTGATTTCATCCTGTTTTTGATTGATGGAACTGTGATTTTTACACCCTTTTACAACACATTTCGACATCGTTCTTGTCAATATGAATATTTTTTGATTACGTATTGCTCGATGCGCCGCGATACCCCGAATGGCAAATCTAGGTCTGTGTCTAGGTGCAGTATCGATGTAAGTGTGTGTGTGTAATGTGCACCTACACGCGCTACACCTCGTTGTTCGCAGCATTCTATCTATACGTTTTTGAAGTGAAAACTTCTTTAGCGGCGTTGAGCACTTTTGTGGGATGGGTAAAAACTGTGAAACTCGCGCGAGGTCACGTGTGCTGATCGAAAAATTTCGTAAGATAGTAGAGGAGACGTGGAATATCGACCTTCACCGATCTGATAATTCGATGAGACATATTTTTTACCAAATATAATTTATAAACATATATGCCTATGATAACTTGACTATGGAAAAGTGTCCATAGCTATTTTTAATTTAATTAATTTTAATCAATTTTCGTTCATATCACCTTCACTCTTGTAATAACCGAACGAGTGAATATCTTCACCGGCTCTTAGACCAAGACGGAGGGGTGACAGCTGATGACGGCTCGTCTGACGGCTGTCTATACTTTTTTTTCTTCAATTATGGAATCGCAAACTTTGCATATTGCCAGCGTCAAGTATAATTTTATCTTAAAATTCGTTTATATCAAGTATTTAAAATATTAAACAAAGTGCATCCATTAATGAAAAAAGTGACGAAGAAATAGTGAAAGAAAATGAGTGAGTACCTACTTTATCAAAATACTAGATGAAAACCTACTGAAAATATTAGATGAAGCAATTCGTGCAAAATTATTTCCCAACCATTCCAAAATATCAAAAATGCACAACGTTAATATTCAAGTTTTCACTTCTGCCGGCACTCCCGAAGTGCAACCCGTCGTTTTATTTTATCTGAGTGTAAACGCAACGCAAAACTCGCGAAAGAACGACAAGCTCGACCGGTGATGATGATGTCTATGGTTTGGGGTTGAAGGATTTGAATTCATCTGAGACAGATGAATAGGAGGATGCCGTGTGAGATGTATGGCTAAAATTTGTATATCTAGAGAGAGAAGGTTTGTTAATTAGTGTGTAAGATATAATGAATGACTGGCTGACGATATGGAAGACGTAGAGAGAGATGACACGGATTTGAAAAGAGAACAGAAGACGATTTCGGTAAATGAAGACGTGAAAATACGTGAAAATATAATAATCATTAAATTCATTTATATCTTAAGTCTATGATTAAATTAAATAGTAAATGGTTGTTTTCCTTACCCACGGCCCACATATCGAATTACTAGCCTTCCGCCAGCGGCTTCGCCCTCGTGAACCCGTTTTAAAGGTTCCCCTGGGATAAAAACCATCCAATGTCCTTTCTCAAGGTGCACTCTATCTGTGTTCCAAATTTCATTAACATTGGTTCAGTAGTTTAAGCGGGAAAGCGTAGCAGACAGACAGAAAGACTGAGTTACTTTCGAATAATTTATAATATTAGTGTGGATAGTTAAATTTGACGAATCCCATATCATGGGAAATATCTCAGTTGAAGTGTAATAAAGAGCACGGCACCTTTATAATAGACCTGGCTTCGGTCACGTCTACATTAATTTAGATATCGATACTCATTTAACTGTGACATTGAGATAAGTGTACATGTCACTACTTTTTGTGGCTATTATTCAATTACAATCTAGACTTGAGTAATTTTGTTAGCGTAGTAAGCTACTGTATGACACAAAATAACTGATTCATTTGTGTTATACCGTAATAAGTACCTATTCTAATTTATTGTTTTACTTTATAATTATGTTCTATTCAAATAATATCATTTTTGCGAGAGAACACGGATCTACACTCCAAGGAGACTTGGAAATTACTTTACGAGGTTGTTGAGACGCCCATAAGACTTCCGACAATGTTTAACGACTGCTAACAATCGATAACAACTACGAGCCACGTCTTAGCGTGCCCTCCAATGGGCATGATGACAGATTTTTAAATACCTTTCCTTATTGTAGGTACACGTCTCCTAGTTTCGAAAAAAAGTTTATTTCAGCAATAAACTCAACTTTTAACGTAAATTAATGTATTTTCTGCTATGTAATTTGAGTTAAGCGCGAAAACGCTCGTAGGTGTCATGGCGTCG
Source organism: Pyrgus malvae (assembly GCA_911387765.1). Taxonomy (NCBI): domain Eukaryota; kingdom Metazoa; phylum Arthropoda; class Insecta; order Lepidoptera; family Hesperiidae; genus Pyrgus; species Pyrgus malvae. The sequence continues at coordinate 25,248,001 of OU426953.1, forward strand.
GCTTGCTCGTCAAACTTCAAGCAACACGATGACATTAACTGAGACGTGACGTCATTCCTTTTGATTGGCGTTTCAGATAACATGGCCGATTGCTGTATTTAATACTTTTATTTTATTGAAAATCTTATTAATCTTAATTTTTATATTAAAACGGGATCATATTTTAGAACTTTTTTAGCATATATTTTTCTGTAAAACCGTTTATTCTCTGATTCTTTAATAGTGTCATCATGCCTATTATGATAAATTAACATTATATAGGATTGAGTAATAAAATGTTATAGGTGTTTGTTGATTATACTAACAATAATTTTGATTTCGATTTTTGCAATGAAAGGACTATATTCATAAATAATTTATTGATAATGACTGAAATCCTTTTTGCATCCAACTGCAGAGCACGCGTCTCTCCCCATTCTTAAAGCCAGGCGTGGTGGAGTAAGCCTCAGCTAACTCCACCATTCCGCTCCAATGCGCGTTGGTAGAGATGCTGGTTAGTGGCCACTCCGCTGTCGGACATTTTCAAACCGTCCATAAACCTTCCGACAAGGTTTGACGGCCGTTATCTATCGATAAACCAGGAACCACGGCTTAACGTGCCTTCCGAAGAAGGAAAATGGGCGTGAAATTTGCCATTAGTGGCCACCGATCTTATACCCGATTGCGCCCGTTTACACAATACCCGGGAAGGACAGCGGTATGTGCGTGGCGTGGCCGCATGCCGCTGCATCTGAAGGTGCAGGAGAGCACATTTGTGCCCGAGGGGGTTTAAGTGCGGTAACAAATCCCACATAACCCGGTATCCCCTCTCCCAAGATGCCGGGTACTTCACTTCATACAATTGAATTAAAACTTTAAGAGGAAAATTAAAAGATGAACTTCTTTATTTATTCCTAATCCTTTTCATCGGAATTGATTTCTTGCTGTTACTTTTTGTCGTTCTTCAAATCGTGACTAACGAATTCTTAGCTTAAAAAGTGTATGATAAGCGTAAAAAAATTACAATGCTTAAAACTTAGTGACCAATGTAACCGGTTATAGGGAAGTCCCTATTTTGTAATTCCTGAGATATTTATAGTATAAAAATCGTTGTACCTACCTACTTCAACCCATGATGTAATTAAGAAAAGCAGAGATTTTGATGCAATACTTATTGGTTACCTTGTTTTCTCTATATTAAAAATGAAATCTGCTCGTTAGTTTCGTTAAAACTCAAAAACGGCTGAACGGATGTGGCTAATTTTGGTCTTGAAATATTAGTAGAAGTCCAGGAAAGGTTTAAACGGTGAGAAAATATGAAAAAAAATGGAAATGAATAGTAAAGCAACTTATTTATTTTCCTATATAAACAGTTAGTAACTGTCAAACATTGGTTCTTTGCGCCATCGACCAGAAGTTTGACATAGTCTGAATCAATTCAACTGTCACTATTTGTTTTATATTTTTTATTTCACTGAAACATAAAAACTCTTTGAGATGATAAAGGAACTAATCCTCTTTCAATAATTTTAAGGCAGGACAACGTGTGCGGGGTCCACTAGTATTCAAATATTTATGTCATTACATTTTTATAAGCATTTAAAAAAATAGTATAAGTATTTTATCAAGGAGGAATGAAAAATAACAGTTTGGTTCTAACATATTCATATTATTATGTAATGAAACTCTTAAAAAATTATACAGATTTAGGTATGTTCCTATAGGAAGGAAAAACCATGTAAGTAAAAGATTTTTATTGAATAACTAGCTGACCCCGCGAACTCCGTACCGCGTTTAATTGTTTGGGGTGGGCCACCCTTATCACTTAGGGGGATGAAAAATAGATGTTGGCCGATTCTCAGACCTACCCGATATGCACACAAAATTTCATGAGAATCGGTCAAGCGGTTTCGGAGGAGTACGGGAACGAACATTGTGACACGAGAATTTTATATATAAGATGTTCAATACATTAGTTTAACCATTCGGAAATAATAATACTTGGAAAATGTTGTTCGGTATCTTGATTCAGTCAAATATGAAGATTATGATAAAATATGCATATTTGAAAGTCAGTACTTAAATCTCATCACCAAACCATATACATAATATACATAGTTGACGCGATGAACAGAACTCAAAAAGAACAGTGCCCAGCAGTGGGGCTTTACAAGCTCTATTTTTTTATTTGAATGGAATAGCAGACCAGCAGCGCAGGCCACGTGGTGTTAAGTGGTCGCTGCAGCTCATGGACATCTACATACTACCTCAAGCAAGCATAGGTAAGTCTTGTCTGAGGTCGTATGCAGTTGCGCTGCTACTCCGGAGGCTGGTGGTCGCCTCATGTAAGTGTGGCCGGCAACTGCACCTTTCCACCGAAACACAACAGAATTGGTTCACGGCAGAAGTGGGTGCAGTGGTGGTACTTCCCTGGGCGAACCATAATAGTTCTACCACCTACATAATACTTTAACCTTCATTAAACTAGGTTTGAAACTAGTTAAGCTCCAAAAATGTACCATTAGTAAAGCCGGTCATAAATAATCAGGATTGTTGATGATGATGGTGATCTGTGAGGACATTTACCACTAGTCTGTAGCTTGCAAGCTCGTTTGCGTTTGATGTAAATGTTTTTTAAAATGCACCGAGATTAGGGGTAATGCAATATCGGAAGTAATGAGTGGCCCGGGGACACGCGGACAACGTATATCTCACTTGTGCATGCATTACCCTTGATGAGGAAGTTAGGGATAAGATGGGCTACTTTATGAACCAACGAAAAAATTGCATCTTAATATTCATGCCTTTGAATTTCTTTGAATTTCACACTCATAGCCCCACAGTAAGGTAATTAATACCCTGTGTCGTGGGTTCCATGGACACATACAAAGACAGGAACACACACACGCAGACCGAGAAATTTCTATAATTTAAACTCATCATTCAAATTTCTACTTCGCCGGGAATTGTACCTAGGACCCTCCGATCGGCAGTCCGGCGTGGTAACCATTACGCCACACGGGTCGTCAAAAGAATAATTTTGAAATTAGCGGTAGTGAGAAACTAATCAATGAAACCAACGAAAAAAACTTTTGTAAAATGTGTTAGCGGAATTCTAGTTTATTAAATAGGAATTTTACAAGTAAAGATGACACTTTTTTGCACCTAAAGCTTCGCAAAGCGGTGGTTTCTAATGTTTTCAGTAGTTCAGTGTGCTTTGCTTAATTTTTTACTAGCTTTTCGCCAGCGGCTTTGCCCGCGTCGACCCGTTTTATAGGTTCCCGTAGGATAAAAACCATCCTATGTCTTTTTCCAAGGTCCACTCTATCTGTGTTCCAAATTTCATTAAAATTGGTTCAGAAGTTTAAGCAGGAAAGCTTAGCAGACAAACAGACAGAGTTACTTTTGAATTTATAACGTTAGCGGGGATTATATTTCATTTATCTAGTTATTTTGTAGCTTTGATTAAGTATTATTTTTATTCAGTAAATATAACTTTTTTAGTTACTGAAATGGTACGGAACTTCTTCTTTAATTATCAGTCACTTCTGGCTACTATTTAACTTGGAAGTTGATCTACAGAATATTATGGTCTACTTGCACCGTAATGTTCTGTAAATCAACTGACATTAACGAATAATAATTAAGAAATATAATTGACTTCAAATTTATAATTGAAAAAACAACTGAACGGCACTGTTTAATAAAATATTTTATTTCTATAAACTAAATTACTCGTCTCTTTTTAGTTATAAAATTGAAAATGGGTTTTAATTTTTTATATTTGCTAAAATAATCCTTTCTGTCATAATTTTCATATCCATTGAGATAATTTTAATTCATTGATATAGCTTGACTTTTTTATTATCTTGTCACTATACCAACGTGAAATCAAGGAAAATGATGACTAATAATTATCAAAATTACAAATCATCACCACCAATCAACATAGATAGAGTTAATTTCAACAATATTTTTTCATTTTAATAACCAGACAAGTGTGAGCTAATCACATGTAGTGAGAGTTCCGTTCGTTGATTTAATTTTTACTTATGTTATATTTCAATATTGTTTTATTCTAAGACCCTACATTTCTAATTGGCATTATTTTGCAAATAATTCTAGCCTCACTAGTTTCGATAATAAGATTTTTTTATAATAACAATATATTTAAAAACCCTACAACAAGCTCTTTCATTAAATAAAGGCACACCATATAAAAAAAATTCTCCATCCAAAAGACACTTCAAAATTCTGTTGCTTACAATAACATTCGTCTTTGGTCCACGAAAAGGTATATGAATACCAAATTTCAACCCATTTGGTAGTTTTGGAACAATTCGGCTGTAACGGACAGTCAGACATTATGAGTTATGATCATTCTGTTTGTCTGTCTGTCTGTTTTTTGTTTCATGGTACGGAATTCTAAAACTAAACGTGAACGTGTTCTTAACACGTGATAAGGTTAAATTAATGTATTTTCTGCCATGTAATTTGAATTAAGCGCGAAAACGTTCGTAGGTGTCATGGCGTCGGCTTGCTCGTCAAACTTCAAGCAACACGATGACATTAACTGAGACGTGATGCCATTCCTTTTGATTGGCGTTTCTGATAACATGGCTGATTGCTGTATTTAATACTTTTATTTTATTGAAAATCTTATTAATCTTAATGTTTATATTAAAACGGGATCATATTTTAGAACTTTTTTAGCATATCTTTTTCTGTAAAACCAACCGTTTATTCTCTGATTCTTTAATAGATTCATCATGCCTATTACGAAATATTTGCGTAATTACACACATTCTCGCTTGCGTATAATCAAATCTTTCCTTATAAGACCGGTTTTGTTGCGATGAAAGTGAAATGGAAAAACCGTTTGTTAATGTAAGGTTGAGTAAGGGTTTATAAATTGAGGATAAATTTGGAATGAATGGTCCACTAAATAAAAAAGGCAAAATAAATATGAGTTTGACGATGTTCTATTTCACGAAGTCCGTTCGGCTTTGAATGTGCACATGCACTTTGTTTTTGTGTGCGTAACCTCGAGAGCACTCAGTGTCGTGTAAAGTCAGCATGTCAACTAAATATAGAAGAGTTGTGTTAGTAAGGTAATTCATTTTAAGTTTTCTTTTTGTTGATGACAGATATTTTCAGATTTCTTTGCTAGCTCTTCTAAAGCTTACACACGCTACAAGCGCCCTTATAAGATCGGTCGGACTTCGTAACGAAATCGTATGGAATTTCATGAATCAATATTCATATTTTTTTAATCTTGAAAACGGCTCCAACAATTTTGATGAATTTTAGTTCCCTGGTTCGGGGAAGATAAATATATCCGGTTTTATTTTTAGAAATTTAAAATTATTATTAAAACTTAAATGTAAACTGAAAAAAAAAACAACTCTTCTTGACATCTATTTCATTTTAATAGCTCTACTGGCTGGCTGGCTGGCTGCATCCCTTTTTGCGTCCCACTGCTGGGCACGGGTCTCTCCCCATTATTGGGGAGGCCTGGAGCTTACTCCACCACGCTGCTCCAATGCGGGTTGGTGGAGATGCGGGTTAGTGGCCAACCCGCTGTCGGATGTTTTCAAACCGCCCATAAGGCCTCCGACTAGGTTTAACGACTGTTATCTATCGACAATAACCGGGACCGACGGCTTAGCGTGCCCTCCGAAGCACGGAAACGCGCATGAATTTTTTTGACACTAGCGGTCACCCATCTCACACCCGACCGAAGCTCGTAACGAGTCTAGCATACTTTTCGAAAAAGACGACAAATGCAAACTTGCTACCATTCCACAATCGAATGTTTATGAAGAGACGATTATTGATCAACTTCAGGCAACATTGACAGTGCCAAAAGTGAACATAATAGCTCTACTAAAATAGTATAAAATCCCATTCATTTCATTTTACAATAATGGCATCGCCAACTTTGTGCATATTGCCAGCGTTAAAAATAATTTTGTAGTCATAGAAAAAATCAGTAAGTCGTCAGTAATCAGTCAGTTTAGTCAGTTCAAGTAAAGCGATGACTGCTTTACCAGAAAGTGTCCGATGGAGTTTTAGAGGCAAACTGAAAAAACATATTTTCGCACTGATATTTTAATTCACAACGCTCATGCATTGCAATTAACCTATATCGAACAAAATGCCATCAACTTTATCTAATATAACTCAAAAATACACTATGAAAATAAAAATAAAACAAGAGCACAATATGACGACTTCCCGCCAAAAACTCCGTGTAAAAACCCGTCGTAAGATTAAATTTCCCTGATCGATTCATGGGTATATTCAAGTTTATTGCTATAACAATAAACACCAAATGTGCTAGTTGTAAATTTAATCTTTTCTCGTTCGCAGATAGCTAAGATGACGGCAGTGTATTCTTAAAAAATTGGCCAAGTGCGAGTTGAAATAGCAAACGGTGGATTTGCAATAATTGCAATCTATTTATTAACTAGTGAACCAGGCAGACGTTGTCCTGCCTTAAATATATTGAAAGAGGATTAGTTTCTTTATCATCTCAAAGAGTTTTTATGTTACTGCCAAATAAAAAATATAAAACAAATAGTGACAGATGTATTGTTATTCAGACAATGTCAAACTTCTGGACGATGGCGCAAAATCAATGTTTGACAGTTACTAACAGAGCGAATCCGGCAGACGTTGTTCTGCCTTAAAATATCAGAAATAAAATAATATTGCGACTATTAATTGAGATGTAAGCTATCCTATCTCTCAAGTTGGATCGAACTGCACATGGTGTGCGAATTTTATTATAATCGGTTAAGTGGTTTAGGAGTCCATTGAGGACAAACATTGTGACACGAGATTTATATATATTATAAGATTATTATTATTAAAGCAAAATTATTTGGCCTTGACATATTGGAAAAGCTGAAGATGGTAAAGATACTTCAACTCAGTTGTGCGCGCGGCGCTATGTGTGGGTAAACCTGTATATACACAGTGACTTTGTGTGCGTGACAAAAGGTACAGTGAAGTTGCTCGGACGATCACGACTGCGTCACTGTCACACAAATTAAAACTGCATAATTAATAGCCAACGCACACATAGCGCCGCGCGCACAACTGAGTTGAAGTATCTGTAAAATGTAGAACTTCACGATTTTCTCTATTAGTTACTTTAGCTATTCAAATTTCATGATTTTCAATCAATTATTGAAAGCTGCAATGCTAATATTACTCACACAGATGCAATTTTATGCTGCCACAGTTGGTGACTTCGTATGCTTTACAGACATGCACATTGAAGTGATCTTATAAGAGTTCCTTTTATACTTTTGAAATACCAAACTCTTAAAATTAATAAAGTTATTTTACCTTATAACGTCAACCAATTAATCAGTTTGAAATGACTTTGTTGCTTCGTTTTTTAATATGATGCTGCTAATTGAGGATTTAAAGCCATTGAAAATGAATTGTTTCAATTTTTATTTTGCTAATCCCAAACATTATATTCTATTCATAATTTAGCTTATTATATAGTGTGGCCATGGGGTATTGATGATTACCTGACCATGGGGCAAGAGACCCCCCCACCTACCTGACCAAGAACCTCGGTACGCCCATGAGAATTTATTTCCAAAGCGTTTAGTTAAGGCACTAAATGGCTAATAACATCATAGGATCCACGTTCTGCGGTTTGATAACATTCAAGTTCAAATGTCAGATGACCTATTCAATATACCTATACACTTCTTGCGTAATACAAAGAGCGCTTCTTTCCCTACAGCTTCTAATTGATTAAATTTTATTCTATTAAATACCACATTTGTTACAAGGAAAACCGTAAACAGATGTGTTGGAAGAGTTTCTTGTCTTTAGCAGGTGCTTTAAATAGTGACTAAAATACAAGCTTTTAGTAGTTTTTATGATATAATTTTTTATTCAAAAAGGAGCTAAAAACAAACGAAATGAAGCGCCCAAGTCATGGCCCGGCGGCGAGCGTAGAACGCAAGCGATCTACACAGTTCAGCAATTAAAAGACGCCTTTTCATTATTTATTCATGTGATATCTGCTGTTTCGAGGAATTATCTACATGCGATATTTCAAATCAAATTTAAGTACGCCGTTTCATTCAAATTCCAAATTAGACATTAAATGTAAATACAAACATATAGGTCGATTCTTCTTTTTTCTTTTCTGCCTTTTGTAATCCACTTCTAGCCTTAGCTAGTGGCGAACGTTAGGCTTAGCCGTTAGCCTCGCCTAACGTTCGCCAATCCACCCGGTCCTGCGCCTTCTAAATCCAGCGGCTTCCCACTGTCTTTTTTAGGTAGAAAGTCACAAAAGGTCGATTACTGAAAAATATTAAAGCACATTTAATTTTGTGAGCATGTATTACTCGTATCTGTGAAACACACATTACACTACAACACACGTATATTAGCGCGACATCGCAACATCAATATATATAATATTTATATTATGTATATATTTATTTTAATATATTAGAGTGTAGCAGAGAATTGCACACAATGCAGTTTTGTGACTGCACGGACGAGGCGTAATTAGGTGGCGCCAGTCGTCACCCGGGCACGGCGGTAGATAGTAGGGTATAGGACGTGTCTAGTATATATATTATTCGTATACATAACCAGTGCACTGTGAAAGTAATTAAACAATTCTTCAGAACTTTGTCGTACTTTATTATAAACGTCCCTTTCCCCAAAGTGGTGACCCCGCGTTGAACATTATTTTTTAGTGAGTGAACTTTAAAACTGAACTTAACTTAGGTGACGACTCACATTTTTTACCGCCGTGCCCCATGCGCTCACGACATATTGTTCGGACTTTATACACTAAATTTTCCGCGTCGCTATCGATCAACATGAACCCGCCGGTCCCTGGTTTGCCGCAACAATCACAAGTACCTGGTCCTGTGAAGGAAGAAGCCAAGACCGACATGGCTGCAATCACGGTTTCATCGAGGGTTCCGGAATTCTGGTTGGACCAGCCCAGGTTATGGTTTTATCAGGTTGAAGCCATACTCGCACCGCAAAAGCTGTCGGATGAGGCCAAATTCAACCTCATCATCACGAAGCTGTCGAAAGAGGCCATCCAACAGGTCACGGACATTTTGATGCAGCCCCAGCACTCACGAAAGTACGCCACGCTGAAGGAGAGATTATTGACGGTTTACGAGGAGTCTGAGACCCGTCAGATCCAGAAGCTTATCAGCGAGATGGAGCTGGGAGATCAGCGACCGTCACAGCTGCTGAGACGGATGAGGGACCTCGCCAGGGCGAAACTTCCTGATGACACGTTGAAGATCCTGTGGCAGAGCCACCTGCCAACAGCGGTACGAGGGATCATATCAGTGACAGAGTCAGCGGAGCTCGACGTGCTCGCAAGGATCGCGGATAAAGTTATGGAGACCACACGAAGCGGTACCATCGCGGAGGTCGGGACAGCAGCACCACCGGCGAGCGACACCTCCATGATAATCGCGGAGATTAAGAAGATTAACGAGCGGATTGGTCGTATGGAGCGGTCCAGGCAGCGCACTCGAGGACGCAGTCAGAGCCAGACCAGAGCACCGCACACCAGTGCCACGCGCAAGGGAAAGAGACCTGACTGGCAGTGTTTCTACCACTACCGCTACAAGGAGAATGCGCACAAGTGTATTCAGCCCTGCAGCTGGAAGAAGGAAAACTGAGCGAAGTACAGCCAGTGTCGGGTGACTGTACTCACGGTGTAAGTAGCAATAGATTATGTGTTACGGACTTTAACTCCGGCCTCAGATTTTTAGTTGATACGGGAGCAAATATTTCTGTGCTTCCCGCGCGTAGTAAAACTATTAGTACTGTTAATAATTTTAAGTATAAATTGTATGCAGCAAATGGTACAGAAATTCAAACTTTTGGTGTAAAGACTTTAGTGTTAGATTTAAAATTACGTAGACCCTATCGTTGGACATTTGTATTAGCTGCAGTAAATCAGCCTATTATAGGCGCAGACTTTTTAGTACATCATAAGTTACTAGTGGATCTTAGCAAACGTAGATTGGTAGATCTAATTACTAATTTGAATATAGTAGGTTCAATAGTTACTTGTACACAGCCTAGTTTAAGCACGGTAGATGAATCACATCCATACTCTGACCTTTTATTGAAGTATCCTGATATAACGAAACCTGTGTCTTTCAAGGAAACCCCTAAGCATACAGTGTTTCACCATATAGAGACGACGGGGCCGCCCGTGCATGCGCGCGCCCGCCCCTTGCCTCCTGATAGATATAAAAAGGTTAGTGAAGAATTTCGTATTATGCAGGAATTGGGAATTTGTCGACCTTCGAGGAGCCCCTGGTCTAGTCCGTTACATGTGGTTCCCAAGAAGAACGGAGAGATTCGACCCTGTGGGGACTATAGGGCGCTTAACGCCGTCACGAAGCCGGACAGATACCCAATACCCAGATTGCATGATTTTACCTACATTTTAACAGGAAAACGTATTTTCAGTAAAATTGACGTAAATAGAGCATATCATTGTATACCTGTTGCCCCTGAAGACGTTGAAAAGACTGCCATCATCACAAGTTTCGGTTTATTTGAGTTTCCTAGGATGAGTTTTGGACTTATCAATGCTGCGCAGACTTACCAACGCTTCATGAACAACACGGTTTTACAAGGTTTAGGTATACGACGAGAGGATGGAACTTTCGAGAGTAGTTCCGATTTTATATTCTGTTACATCGACGATATACTAATTGCCAGCGAAACAAGCGAGAAACATAAACAGCATCTCGAGGCTCTTTTTCAACGATTAAATGACTTTGGTATAACAATTAATTTGTCGAAATGTTCTTTCGGTAAAAATAAACTCGAATTTTTAGGTCACGACATAACTGTAGAAGGTATCAGGCCCTCTAACGATAAAGTTCAGGCAATTTTGGAGTTCCCGAGACCGGAAACGGTATGCGAACTCCGTCGTTTCATTGGCATGGTCAATTTCTACCGCCCACACATGCATAGCGCAATGACGTATCAGGCGGATCTTATTAAATGTTTACCTAAAGCTAAGAAAAATGACAAGTCTAAAATCATATGGACCGATGAAGCTAATAACGCTTTTATTAAGTGTAAGGAAGGCCTCCAGTCTGCAGCCACTTTGGCATATCCTACACCTGACGCACCACTAGGGTTAATGACAGATGCTTCTGACATTGCTGTTGGAGCCGTTTTACAGCAGTTTGTCGATGGTCATTGGCAACCCTTAGGCTATTTTTCACGTAAGCTTTCAGTTACGCAAGTTAAATATAGTACGTATGATCGTGAGCTGCTAGGAATTTATTTAGCTATCATTCACTTTCGTAAATTATTCGAAGGTAGACAATTGACTGTCTATACCGATCATAAGCCATTAACTTTTGCATTTTCCAAATTAGCTAGTGATAAAGAAACGCCGAGAAGAATTCGACAACTTATGTATATTAGCGAGTTCACTACGGACATTCAGTATATTAGCGGACAAAATAATATTGTCGCAGATTCACTTAGTAGAATTGAAACAATAACATGCCCAGGTGCATTAGATTTCGTAGAAATTGCAACCGCGCAGGCCGAGGACGCAGACTTTGCACAATACATTCAAAGTAGTAGTCACAATAACACTGTTATAATAAAAAAGATATTTATACCTAACAGTGATACTCAAATTTATTGCGATGTATCAACCGGAAATGTTAGACCTTATTTACCGGATAAATTTAGAAAATTGGCTTTCAGTTTAATTCATAACTTGAGTCATCCAGGTATTAACACCTCACGTAAATTAGTGAGCCAGCGATATTTCTGGCCAGGTATGAATAAGGATGTAAAAACATGGGCTAAGGCTTGTATTAAATGCCAGAGAGCTAAGGTTCAGCGTCACACCGTTTCATATTTGGGTCAATTCCCGCCGGCCGGACGTTTTGAACACATACATACTGACATTGTAGGCCCATTACCGACCACTTCTGATGGTTATAGATATTTACTAACCGTAGTAGATCGGTGCACTCATTGGCCTGAAGCTTTCCCACTTCGCGATATAACCGCAGAAAACGTAGCTAAAGCGTTATATGACGGATGGTTTACTAGATTTGGCATTTGTCAATATTTAACATCCGATCAGGGACGACAATTTGAAAGCAACCTGTTTTTTGAGTTGATGAAATGTATGGGGATACATAGGATCAGGAGCACACCTTATCACCCGCAAAGTAATGGCGCGGTGGAACGGTTTCATAGATCACTCAAGGCTGCCCTTAAGGCTCGTTTAGACTCTACATCCTGGCAGGATGAATTGTCAACCATTCTATTAGGGCTTAGATGCACGTTACGTAGCGATACCGGAATTTCGGCTGCTGAGTTAACGTATGGATGTACCTTGGTTACCAGGCGAATTTTTTGACTCTAGAAAGTCAGAACCGTCAGACCCTCATACTTTAGTTACTGAAATACGAAGTAATATATGTAAATTGAGATCAGTCCCAGATAGACAGAGAAATTCACGTACGATATTCATCCATCCGGATCTTAAATCGTGTGAATTTGTTTTTATTCGAAATGATGCTGTTCGTAAACCATTACAGCCTCCCTATGACGGACCATTCCGAGTCTTAAGTAGAGGTAATAAGGTTTATAAAGTTCAATTGCCTACGAGACGCATAACTGTTTCAATAGATCGTTTGAAGCCCGCTTATATGCTGAACGAGGAGCATACGGAACGTAACATATCCGATGACACTCCTACGACTCAGTTTAGCGATGTAACCTTTGATAAAAACGTAAACACATCAAGTAATCTTACGAATACTTCTTGTAAAAAGACTAGGAGTGGACGTGTAGTACGCGCTCCTGTACGTTTTAATATATGATTTTCGTTGAACGTCACATTTTCAAACCCTGATGAGAAAATATTTTTCACATGAATTTTTACTTGAATTATTATTTCATTATACTTGCATTACAAATATTAGCAACATTTTGTTAAGGTCCAATAGTACTTATGATAAATTGTATTATACTTGATTATAGCGTAAGATAGTTTCGCTTTTGATATAGCAAATACCTTATGTGTGACAATAACTAATCATCAGTTTTGAGTAACGATGTTTCACAATTGTTTTTCATATGTATTTATTTTGCATAAATTATTTGTTTAATTGCAATTTACGAAAATATAATTTGTAAATTTAAATAACAAATTAGGTTATGACGCAAAAAGGTAGTTAACGTGTAGATAAATACGAAATGTTTTATCATTTATCATTTTTGACATTTTGTTACTCGAATCTTATAACTATTTAAGTATACAATTAAAATGTAGCTAAGTTACTACTAACTAGTCGATAAAGTTAGTTAGTCAGTTAATTAATTTACAAATTTTTGTATAGATTTGTTCATATTCATATGCGTAATTCAGTGTCAATTTTTCAGTTATATAAAATAAAATTAAATGCCTCAAGTTCAATGTAAACGATGTAATTTTATGCATTTATTGTTTTCATAACTAATGTATACAATATTAATTATATTTTATGTCATACATTGCATACCTATACTTGCGATTTATCTATCCTTTGTTTGCATTCGTAGAAAACTGTGCCCATAGTTAGAACAAGATAATAATATTGTTTTGAATGTATCATGTTATAATACCGGTGTAGAGTTGCAGTCTACTGCGCTATCAGCATTTTGCTCGCGCTGCAACTGCGTTTTGTGCACTCTGGAAGCTACTTTATATATTTTTCTATTTTGTTGTAATCGTTTGAACAATTTCATTTTTTTCTCAAAAAAGGAAGGGGTTGTTGTAGCAGAGAATTGCACACAATGCAGTTTTGTAACTGCACGGACGAGGCGTAATTAGGTGGCGCCAGTCGTCACCCGGGCACGGCGGTAGATAGTAGGGTATAGGGCGTGTCTAGTATATATATTATTGGTATACATAACCAGTGCACTGTGAAAGTAATTAAATAATTCTTCAGAACTTTGTCGTACTTTATTATAAACGTCCCATTCCCCAAAGCTTTAAGGTTAATTATCAAAAAAACCCTAAACTGGCATCCCATCATTTCTATGAAGAAATCTTTTAGGAAGAAAAGTTCATGCATACAAACTTTCAACCTTTATTTTATGCCCTTAGCTAATGATTTCGATAGTTGCACTGCCTACAATGCAGTAGGTATTTATTTATTTCATTCAAATGATTTGAGTTACAGTTATCATTGGGATGGGAGTTATTAAGCATCATTCAGCAGGGATGCAGCAGGGAGCAGCGATGGCCGAGTGGTAAATAACCGTGGTCTTCGATGCAACCGACCCCAGGTTCAAATCCTCGGCGCGCACCTCTGACAAAGAAATTTGTAATGGGCGCATTTGTCGCTGCTCCACGGTGATGGAAAATATCGTGATATATAATTAATTACGATGTTCTCCATTGCCGTGCATGCCTGAGAGAAATTCATAATTTCTCGAAAGCATGACGTCCACCAATCCGCACTTGGCCAGCGTGGTGGACTATGGCCTAAATACCTCTCACTTATGAGAGGAGACCTGTGCCCAGTAGTGGGACATAAAAAAAGGTTGAAATTCATTGCAATGTAGCAAATAATGTTAAGGCATAAAATATTAATGGACCAAATACAAAAGTACCGTATCTTTACCGCATCATTTTTTATCAATAACTTTGTGACGCTCCAAAAGTAAATGACGTTTCATGCTAATCTAGAGAAAGTGATAAACAATTCATAAGATCACGATAATTGTGACGTCCTTCAAAGTTATAGATCCTGGTATCAAATGAATAATAAGGTACCGTTAATTTTCGCTGGTTGCCAAGGAACCTTCAACTCAACGCAATGGGAATGCCCAAACAGGAAATAGGCTCGATTTATCTAATCAAATGATCTATTTACGAATCACACAATTTAACATGCATCGGTATGGGCCATTCTGAGAACTCGGTTCGATTTCGAGTTCGTTCGATCGTAAACACCTTTTAATATATTTGATTAGTTTCGTACTATGAGGTACTATAGACTCCCAATAATAACATTGTTGTACTGAAAATGATTGATTCTGAAAATGATTTATAATTGTCACTATGATTAAAGTTGGCTCAGAAAGAAACACCAATACATTAGTATATGCGATATGTTTTTCTTTTCAATGTGGTGGTAGGTAGGTTTGGAGATAATATAGTCATGGTTCATAGTTCATAATTTTTACTTTATTCCGTAATGTCCTGTAGATACGTTATATGATATAACGTATATAACTTATATATGTATGGCGCGATTATCACCATGCCAGTCTTCGTATTGAGGGGTATCGGGTTCGATTCTCGGTCAGGCAGAAATTTGAATTATGAGCTTAAATTGCAGTTGTCAGTCTAGACGTTGTATTTCTGTAGGTTGTTTGCAATTGGTACCTACGACACAGAGAATTCTAGAGTGAGTTAAGTTTTTTTTACAAATAAGCTCTAAAATTATGACCGTTAAAAGATCGATTGAATTGAAAGTAACTGAAATGAATAATAATCGTGTAATTGTTATGTACTCTGTAACCTTAGAGCATCAAAGTTACTGACTCACCCTTCAGGAGAGACGGCATAGCGCTTCGCTTTGATACATATTTTTTTGTGCCAAATCTGGTGCGGGGAAAGAACGCACACATTTTAATTTTGTCACACATTCACAAATATTCTTTCATCGCTACAGACGCATACATTTCTAAATATGTCAATTTCAATTAACAACGTCATTTTCTATGCACCGTCAACACTGACACCGACACACACTGACGCACTAGTTGTATAACTAGAAGGCACATTGTGCATGGACGTTGGGACGAGGGGTTCGCCCGTAAAGGCCACTCCTTTGACGGGTGTCATACCTATCATACCTTGATGCTTTAAGACTGTAACGCACAGATGACATTTAAACAGTTCGTTTTGGCGTTGTGAGGCTAGTATGCTTGACATTTTAAAAGAGAATACAAAATCGAATGCATTAACGTAGCAAGGAAGTCGCAACATTGTATTTTGTTTTATTTATGGCAAAAGGCTTAGCAGCCGAGCTTGAAAAATGAAACAAAGTAATGATTAATCGCTGCAGTCCATGAACATCTATACACAAATGAACCGCGTATCTTGCGAAGAGAGATAAGTTCTTTCTGTATATTCCACTGACTTTACCATGGTGGCTGAAATTGATTTCTACGTCACCGTTTCACCATTGTACAACCAGACGAAGGTTAAAAATCCCTATTTTTTTGTGTGCAATGTCTGTATTTACCTCTTCGAACACCTACCTTCTACAATCTTTCTTGGTGAATTTGACCCCAGACTTTATCACGATGGTCTCCTCAACAATGAAATGGATGATAGATATGCGTATCATATACGCAAATACATGGAGATACCGAGTTCAATCCTCGGCCCCCACCTCTGACCTCTCCTCTGAAGAAATTTTGTTATATACGTATATATCGCTGCTCCACGGTGAGGGAAAACATTGTAATTTAATTACGATATTTTCCGTCACCGTGCATCAGTTATGCACGTATAGTTACTCTTAATTTCTCGAAGGCGTTAAGCAGTGTCCATTAATCCAAACTTGGCTTGTGTGGTGGGTGGACTATGGCCTACATCTCTCTCACTTGCGAGAGAACTGTGCCCAGCAGTGGGATATTATGTGGTATGAAAAAAAACGCAAATTTTCAGAAGTGTTCACCAGGATCCAACCCGGAGAAGATCAAGTTCTGAGCTTCTGGGTTACGTTCAATATGTTAGTGTGTTAATAACAGATTACATCACATGACCACAATATTTAGTAACGACGAATGTGGATCAGGAAATGCAAAACACGACGCAAAAACTAAAGTTGCATAACTTGCTTATTGCGTCATAATTCGATTGCAGGAATAGGTTTTCCCCTTCGTTGTTACTTAGTCTTATGCTTCCTACTAATCTGCACTAGAGGGGCACGGTGTAGTACGCTTTACATTCCCCGATGGAGATATCTCCCGTGTCCAATGGCTATAGCCCTATTTGCGCCCCACTACTGAGCACGAATGTCTCAACGTGTCTCCTCATTATTTTATTTTGTTTTATTTAGGGAGGCTTCACTACGATGCTTCAGTGTGGGTTGGTGGTTGGTGGAGATGCGAGTTAGTGGCCAACCCGCTGTCGGATGTTGTCAAACCGCCCATAAGACCTCTGACAAGGTTTAACGACTTTTATCTACCGATTGTAGGTGGTAGAACTATATCGTTCAGCCGGAGAAGTACCACCGCTGCACCCACTTCTGCCGTGAAGCAATTCTATTGTTTTTCGGTGGAAAGGTGCAGTTGCAGGTGACCACCAGCCTCCGGAGTAGCAGCGTATCTGCATACGACCTCACACAAGACTTACCTATGCTTGCTTGAGGTTGTATGTTGATGTCCATGGGACAGCGACCGCTTAACACCACGTGGCCTGCATGCTCGTCTGCTAGTCAACAGGAACACAAAAACTCAGAACGAGAGCAATTAAAATTAAAACGCATGATTCAAATCTTAACGTTTTACTGGCCTCAGTATTTTTGGCTGAGTCTATTAATTCGGGTACTGTACGAAAAATTTAAAACACATGCTAATTATACGGTTCCGGGTTATATTCCCGGCGAAACAGAAATTTGAATGATGAGTTTCAATTACTGTTCTCGGTTTGGGTGTTTGTGTTTCTATCATTGTGTATGTCTATGGTACCCAAGACACAGTATATCTACCCTACTGTGGGGCTATGAGTGTGAAGCGTTAAATGCTAAAAGTTGTACTGGAGGTCAGGGTTGATGGTCGCCTCATATGGGTGTCGCCCAGCGATCTTATAAAGTAAATAAGTCTAAAAACATTAAAGTTTTTAAATGTCCTCCTAAATAGCCAATGAAATGCAACATAATAAAATTTAGAGCCGCAGGTATTATTTTAATATGCACGCGTTCAAACCAAAATTGCATCGTTATATTGACACACAACTGAATAACTTGGTAATTCCCCGGTGGGGCCATGCAAGCTCTTACACCTAAAGTTACATAACCTTCTCATTAGATCGTAGTTAAACTGCAGCAATTGGATTTACCCATTTGTTATTACTTAATCTTACTGCATGCAGCAGCAGGAGCAGCGATGGCCGAGTGGTAAAAGCCGCGGTCTTCTACGCGACCGATCCTGGGTTCAAATCCTCGGCGCGCACCTCTGACAAAGAACTTTGTAATGTGCGCATTTATCGCTGCTCCACGGTGATGGAAAATATTGTGATATTTAATTGATTACGATGTTCTCCATCGCCGTGCATGCCTGAGAGAAATTCATAATTTCTCAAAAGCATGACGTTCACCAATCCGCACTTGGCCAGCGTGGTGGACTATGGCCTAAATCCCTCTCACTTGTGAGAAGGAGACCTGTGCCCAGCAGTGGGACAAAAAAAAAGGTTGAAAAAAAATAATAATCTTACTACTTAATTTGGTGATGCAACGATTCATTTCCATTCTTGCTCAAAGTCCTTTCTTTTCAACCATTTATGATAATGATGACATGATGACATTGCTGCAATCGCTTTTTTATATTTCACTGATAGGCATGCACGGGTCTCAGTCCCTGGAGCTTACTTCCCCACTCCTGTTCCAATGCGGCTTACCGGGTAATGTGGAAAATGGAATGAAAAAAAAATAGAATTGAAAAAGATGCTACCACTAAGATGCCACCGCGACCGGTGGGAACTCCTGAAGAAGGTCCTCGGTCAGGACCGAAACATGTCAGCATCCCCGACAGACAAATATTAACGTGAGTACAGCCGTATAATACATAACTACAATGTTAGTGTACACTCAAGATTCGTTCAATAATAAGAATGGAAAATGGAGCTAATGGCAATTTGCTGCCTGTTCAAGTTTCAGCAGCCCATGAGTTCCTATACCAAGCAGGTGTGAATGAGTTTTTTTTTTTTAATAATAATAACGTTTATTTTGTAAAAAAACACAGAAAAAACAGATAACAATATTTCACCTGCAAGTTTACAATATAGTTTATAATTATGAACTATTACACAATTTTTGTTACATACATATATCAATGACCAATGATCCAATGTGAGGGATTCTACTCTCTACACTAGGATTCCCTGTGTCGTAGAGACTAGCCTCTTCCAGTTATGACTAAAGTAAGTTTTCTTTTTAAATAATAAAAATGGTAAGTATTTTTTTTTTCGATAAATGCATGTGCGTGTATGGTATGCATGTGTGCTAATGTAAGTTTTGGCGGGAACTTGTAAGAAATATGTCTTAAGTGTTTTTTTTTCAATTTTTTTTTGTTTTTTTTTTTAAATCAGACTGTTGAGGAATAAAATAAAATGCGAAATGATGCTGCCTAGTACCCAGAATACTGAGTTGCAATCAAATCTCTTTCGCATAACTTCTGTAAAGTAAGTATCGTAAGAACGTGTCTGATAAGTTTTGTAGCTAAGCTAGCAAAAATTAACCAATGCTAATCAGAAATGTCTAACTGTTATTCATAAAACTCAGGTAGGATAAAGAAAAACATTTATTTTTTCAACCTTTTTTATATCCTACTGTCCCAAATGAGAGGGATTTAGGCCATCCACCACGCTGGCCAAGTGCGGATTGGTGGCCGTCATGCATTCAAGAAATTATGATTTTTTCTCTGACATGCACGGCGATGGAGAACATCGTAATCAATTAAATGTCACGATATTTTTCATCACCGTGGAGCAGCGATAAATGCGCACATTACAAATTTCTTTGGCAGAGGTGCGCGCTAAGGATTTGAACCGTCGGTATCGGTCGCGTCGGAGACCGTGGTTTCTTACCACTCGGCCATCACTGCTCTATGCTGCTACTGCTGCTCAAAAACATACCTATAGCAAAACTTCATCAACTTTTTTCGATGTTACTCTACAATAAAAACCACAGAACATATTAAAAGAGGTAGAACGGCAATAATGCGCCGTTCGTATGAAAACTGGTGTCGCCGCTCCACTTTTCACCTCCGTAATGGAACTTAAATAAATATGAAGCTTACGCACATATTTGCAATTTCAAATCTATCCAATCTTAGCGCCGCACAATCACGCGATTTCAAATGAACGAATCACACCCAAGCACGCACACAAGCACGCATATCGTAGCACGATCGCGTGTTTCTGTAGAGATACGAGTGTTTGCTCAAAACCTTGGGGCGTCTGCCCCGCCCACATTTCCATTCTAACCTCTTTTAATATGTTCTGTGATAAAAACAACTACGTTATGCTCCTTTCAAGTTCCCTTCAAAACTCCTACTAAACAGTTCTTAGTTTAATTAGTGAAAACTGGAGTAGGAGGCAAGCGCGGTCGCAGCCTTCAATTTTGGGGATGGGGTCGCCAAGAAATTTGGGGGAAGAGGTGTTCGCCTTCCATCTACGCATACTCATGACTGATGGATTTGGGGGGAGACATATCCTTTGTGACCCCTCCCCCCTGGGATCGCGCCTGGTAGGAGGAGACCAAGTGCCACCGCTGCACCAACTTCTAGTGTGAAGCAATTCTATTGTTTTTCAGTGGAAATTGAATAAGGTGACCAACAGCCTTCGAAGTAGCAGTGAAACTCCATACGAACACATAGGCAGGCATAGGCTTGCTTGAGGTTGTATATGTCTATTGGCTGCAGCGACCACTTAACACCACGTGGCCTGCACGCTCGCTGTTAATCTATTCAAATAATAATGATAAAGAAAATTAAACAAAAGAATTGGCTTTAACCCTTTTTGCGTCCCTCTGCTGGGCACGGGTCTCTCCCCATTATTGGGGAGGCCTGGAGCTTATTCCACCACGCAACTCCAATGCGGGTTGTTGGAGATGCGAGTTAGTGGCCAACCCGCTGTCGGTTGTTTTCAAACCGCCTATAAGGCTTAAAGCTTAACGACTGTTACCTATCGACAACAACCGGGACCGACGACTTAACGTGCCCTCCCAAGCAAGGAAACGCGCATGAATTATTTTTGCCACCCATCTCACACCCGACGGTGCCCGTTTAGCTTTGTTGCATAGATGGTTTACGTTCTACGCTAACAGCCGGGCCATGTGCGCTTCAAACAAAACGCTTTCAACAAAAGAATTATGACAAAGAAATATAAGAAAAGTCAAACATATTCTTCATCCTAGGCTGAATCACATAGTCCCTTTAGCTTCGGGATTAAGAATAGAGCTACGGTATCCCCTACCTGATCGTAAGAGGCGACTAAAAGGGGGCTACCGGGACGGTGTGAGTGGGAACTCGATCCGTCCAACCAGCAGCCCTGGGAAGGGCGGCGATGTGTGCGTGGCCGCATGTCGCCGTAAGCATCGGAAGGTGCAGGAGAGCACATCTGCTCTGCCGAAGATGGGCCCTTTCTGGGGCGTCGCGCGTGGAGGACACCGGTGCGTTCCGCTGGAGATCCCGGAGTCTTCCCTGAGCCCCTCGGTGGCTGCCTCCCCAAGCGCAGAGGTAGCCACCGAGGGGGTTTTAGTGCGGTAAAATCCCACATAACCCCGTACCCTCTCCCAAGGTGCCGCTGCCGGGTACCTTTTGAAGGTTCCCCTGATACCAAGAAAAGGCTGAATCACATATACAAGTAGTGGATAGGCACTGTAATTATACTAAAAAATACATATATAAAATATAAATGGTACATACATAACTATATATGTCTTGCTATATTTTTTGCTGTATTGTACTGTGTAATAGTATATTTCATTACAAGTGCGGAAAGGCTGTTATTGCAAGGAGTTCCGACAAATGTATACCCGAGCCGAGGCGCAGCCAAAGGTCGGAACTCCTCCCAATGACGGTTCCGAACGTGTACTGAACAACAATTTTTAATACAGTTGCGAAAAAATAAAGCAATTTAATAAAATAATAAAAACTCGCAAAGAACATTTTTGCAAAATGACGCCAACCGTAAAAGACTACGAGTATATGCTTTTTTTTCTTCACCCATTCTGGGTAGGCAAAGGGAACTATGCCCATACAGCCAAGTCTTCAGTAGATTTTTTTTATTGATATGAAATGAAAATGTTAATAGATGAAATGAAATGAAACCTAACCTAACTCATTGAATCAAATCATTAAATCTAATATTGAAACAAATTAGTAGCTTCTTTTTAGAAATATTTGCATGAATCATAAAGACTTCTAAAACTACATGGTTGGTTTTTTTTAATAGACATTATTTTGACAGTTGGGAAAGAGAACGCACGAGTTCGGAAAAGGTAAAGAAAAAGCACGAGTGTGTAATAGCATAGCCCACTTCCCGAACGCTATACGTCCCTGCAATACGCCACTTTTTGAGCAAATGTATTAAAAAAATATTTTATTTACATTTAGACTAAAAGAATTATGTACGTGTAGACAGGTAGACCCCGTCTACGATAAATGCCCAATTAAGAAATCCTTCTGTACATAAGGTCGCATGGCTTACTTTAAGGCAGTTTATAAATTAAAGCAGACAAAAACTTCCTATTCAATGGTAAAACAAAAAGAATTCATGACATGACTTAAATTAATAATATTGTGTTTGCGGACAAATTTTAATATTCGGTTATAAATAGGAACTCTATTCCATTTTAAAATTTTACTTCTTATCCTGTATTTTTTTTAATAATCTTAATTTATTTTTAATCCTATTTAGTACTATAATTCTATGCAAAATCTATATAAAGTTAGGAATAGATAGAATTTTGCTATTTATTTCTCTCGTATTACTCGATCCGACTGTAGTTTTCGAATGTAGATTATAACACCGTAGGTACATTACTTTAATTTAACACTGAATATCCATATTGAACTCTAGTCATGCGTAATCTTTTCTTTTAGTAGCCAGCCTTACATTCAAAATGAGAAATTTATATTAAAGACCTGCGCACAAAAAAGTATATAGGAAAACAAGTCGTTGGTTTTTGTAGCGCCGCTAAGACAGGTAGCATTTCATCGGAAAATGCAAGAAAAAATCGCTGGCCGGCCACTCGAAGCGTTTCGAAGTAGAACAAAGTAGGTCGGCGCGGTCGGCTGAGTTCGTGCGCACTCGGATACCTTCGTGAGCTCTCGGCGACCAGCGCCCGCGCATACAACGCCGAGACCCAGCCACGGCAGCAGTCGTGTCCGTTCTTCGGGAATAATCCCATTGGATAAATAAAACGGAATGCGCATTTTCTCCGTAAACACGCATCGCGCGGAAATGGTCTGATTGTTTACGTATTGAAACGATCATTGAAACCTGTTGAACATTATTCTGAAAGTGACTCTGAACTGTTCGAGATAAATATGTTGTGGGAGAATAATCTTACAGAGGAATCGGAAGCGGTAAGTTTTTATTATTTTCTTTACTAGATTTATTTATTAGTGGCTTTGGATTATGAAACCAAAAGATCTCGTAGACGCTGCGTTTGTGCGCGCACGAGTGAGTGTGTGAGTAAACTTTCTAGTTTTCGCTTTGAGCTCACTCGTATTTGCATAAAACGTGAACAGTTTTTCATAATACAAACCACATGGGGCCACTTAAAGAGCTTTTTAGTTTGTAAATATTCATTGCGCATCTCCTGCGCTGTGACAAAGTTAGTAATGGCTTTATTAAGTGCAAATAAATGTGGATTTTGACATGGCCGAGTTGATCGTCACGCATGCTACGACGGGCGACTAAAACGACATACTAATTCGCCGAGCAGCACCATTTTAGGTGCCTTCAAATTAGTTGTTAAGTATTTAATTTTGTCTTCGTTATATTTGTGTCTGTTGTCTTGCATATAACTTTTTTTGTATTCATATTTCAATACCTAGATTTATATGTCCACCGTTTTAGTTTAAAATTACTAATGTATTAAATATACATTACATTAATCTTTATAAATTACGAGTATTCACAAATTATAAAGCAAACAAGTTTTTGTGGTAACTTTTCATTACTTCGACACTTAATTATCTTGATTGGATTCGTGACAAGCTTTAATTAGTAAAAGCACTCAATTCACGAAGAAAAAATAATAGACCAACGTAAAGTTAGATGATGTAAGCGTCTATTATCACAAAAACAATTTGTTGGAACAAACAACTACAGATAAGTTATCGAGAGATGATTTAAGAGAGAGATAGACGCATTAGGTTTGATTGAGTGTGACAAAGATAACATTATCGATATTTCTACACATTCTAGTAATATCATATGAAGTCATCATTCAATAATTGAGTAAATGCTGTTTACTACTTTCCAGCTTTCTATTGGTAGAAATAAACCATTTTAAAGCCGTAGCATAATCCCGTGTAACTAGCGGCCATTAAGATAAGATTATGAAAACACACTTGTAACTCGACAAACCTGTACTCACTTCGTCCACCCTTAAAGAAAACTTTTTACTTAATTTCATTCAAGTTTGAATCATTCCACTGGTAAAGCGTGCTTTTCAGAAAAGCGTTAAATTGCACAATCAGAAGCTTAATATCAGTCCTTATAACACATTAGCTTTCTGTCATTCTCCAACCCCAAACATACAAAACATCTTCATATAAAAAATCTGATCGATCCGCAGCACCATTACGACATTTTTTATCTCTTCTTAACCGATTTCGGCCACAGCGACTGCTGGACTGGCTCAGCAGCTGGCGTCTCGATGGTCCGCGCGGTCGTGTGCTCTCATGTGGCTATTGTAGCCTATTTTTTTTACGACTTGAAAAAAGGACAAACAAACAAGCAAACTTAGACAGTCATTTGAACCCTACAGAGATTAAATATCGAAACATCAAACTTCAGCGGACACCTAAATACAAATAAGATGAAAGATATTCAGAAACGCGTTATGTTACATAATGAATACTTATTATGAGACTTTACGAAACAAAGCTTAAAGCGGGTGATTGTTCAAACAAATTTTAACTCATATTTAAACCTTTAAGCGAATAATTTTCAAAAATCCAACCTTTGAAATACATTATAACATAGTCTGAAGTTCATGTTTGGGTCTTCTCTATTTGAAACTTCCCGGTTATGTATGTCAGTCAATCAGTTTATATGTACATATATAGTAGATGTGCGGCTTTACCCGCGTTATAGCATGATATTTAATAGCCTAAAACCTTTGCCGATAATGGACTATCAACTATCCAACACAAACATAATTTTTCAATTCCATTAGTTACCGCTTCCAAACTAACTCTTCAGCTTTACAATATTAGAAAGAAAGAAAAAAGAAAGAAAAAATATTTATTTCATATTAGGAATACATAATATTTTCCCGGTCATCACCTTTAGGTGCCCGTTTGGGCTAGATGTTGAGCTGAGAGAAAAAAGGCGGCGGAAAAAAACTCCCAGCAGCACTCTTTTAAAAAAGTACATTGTATATTTGAGATAACAGAATGGCTATGGATCTATAATGGGCATACGTGACAGCTGATCGTGTGTGTGTTAGTATCAGAAGACTATAGATAGTAAATTATCATCTATACATATAATAAAACTGTAAGCAGGGTCAATTCTGTACATTGCATAAAAATTTAAAAAAATACTTCTAGGGGTCTTTTTATAAGTAACAGAAGCTAAAAATATAAGTTTTGAAATTATTGTCTGTCTGTCTGTCTGTCTGTCTGTCTGTCTGTTGTTAGCTTTTCACGCAAAAACTACTGGACGGATTTTGATGAAACTTTTTTTGTTTTATATATATTGGTCCTCGCTAACATTTAGGCTATAGATAATTTTAAAAATCACCCTTTAAGGGTGTGAAATGAGCGAGGAAAGTTTGTATGGAAAACTTGGATTTTTTCAATAGATTTTCTTGAAATTTGGTATAAATATTTTCTAACCAAAATAAAAGAATACGTATTTCAGCATTTCCCGAAATTCACCCTTTAAACGTCAATTTTCTTTGAAACTCTTTGAAAATTGAATGTCGAAACTTGATGTACAGAATATTTTTGTGCAGAGTAATATACTTATAATTTTGTATTTGTAATCTTTACTAACATAGTAAGAATTCTATTTAAGCTTTTTTCAAAACTACCCCTCAATAGCAAATAAAATGGATTCGAAAGTTGGTATCTCAAGCGTACAATAATTAACCTTAACTTAATATTTCATTCTCAAATTCTTTTCCCTTCTTTGAATGATGTGTTTACTGATATATTGTTGAATGAATTTCCGTAACATTAGTGTGTATTTCATATTAATCGGGTGATAAACAAAAAAGTTATGTTCATTTACACAATACGCGACATAAACTTATATGGCACTTTGGGGAATTTGTATGAAAGTTTCGATAACAGCCCATTCAAAACCATAAATAAAAGTTTAAATTTAAGTAAAATTATTTTGAAGTCTCACTAATATTGTCGACTATATTAAATATACTTAGATTAGCTTAGTGTATTTTCTTTCGTTGGCCGAGAATGGCTAGACTATAGGTACCTAATAAGCGCATCGCGAGCCTTACCGCCGCCGAACCTATCACAGGCTCCATTGAGTTAGTTGCTTAGCTTATTAGTCTTCTTTTGGGATGGAAGATTATGAACAGGCTGCAGCTGAAACGATTATTATCGCTACATTATATCAAGCTGCAACCTTTTTAGCATTCCACTGCTGAGCATGGAGTTCTCCCAATATTGAGGAGGCCTCAAGTTCCGATGAACCGAAATCCAAATCTTACAATCTCAATGCATCCAGCATTAAGGTTGTAAGATACGGAATCTAAACCTTCATACAGAATGTACAAAGCCTTAACAAAACGAGACTACTGCAGACATCTAGGTGACGAATAGTTAAACTTTTAGTGAACCAACTGTTAATCTCATAATTTGACATTCGATTTATCAACCACAAAGTTTACATGCCATACGGTAGATGGCGTTATTGAGCAATATTCATTTCTTCTCCAAAGTGAATCGATGGAGATAATTTCAAATAAGGCTTTTATTTGACAGAAACACAACCACCCAGACCGAGAACAGTTTAAACTCATCATTGAAATTTCTGCCGGATTTGATGCCGGATTCTAACCCGGGACAGTTCGATTAGCAGTCCGCCATGGTAAACATTGCACCACGCGGGTTGTCCCATCGTTGGGAAGGTATACGTATGATGCTGAACATTGTTAATTGGACCAATGATAACTCATTTTTTGCGTCTCTTTATTGCATACGGGCTGAGGGCTCATCCACACACTTTGATTGATGGAGATATTAAGGATTCTTTAAAGATTCTTTATAAAAATATTCTTTATTTCCAAATACAGATAGCACAATGTGTAGAGACCCTGCCTTCTGCTTTAGTTTTCACAATGTTATATGAGTTATGACTTATGTTATGACCAAACTGCTGTCCGCAAGTTTTAAACCTATAGTTTATTAATTGACCTTACAATTATTTTTCTGATTGTTTAATCCTAAGCACGTGTATGTTTAGAAATTTTATCTCCCAAGTACAAGTAGTTGTGTAGTGCACCTCTTTTCTGCAGTAGGTTAAAGCTATGTATATAGAATGAGTCTATACATTCTTTGCAGTATAAATTCACCCAATTTACTAAAGATACTATTTTTAACATAGATGAAGCCACGGGCACAGCAGTATCTCTTATAACTTTAATAAACGAGGTACATATTTGTAAAGAGAATCTGATTGCGCGAGAAAAGCGAAACGTGAGAAAGTGGATAGTAAGATCAGTACAGTAATCATTCCTTACTGTTTTAGGTTTGAAGGATTTAGGAAAAATACATTAGTTTTCTTCTGAACATATGAACATTGTATTATAAGTGATTTCACTATATGTAAGAATAATCTACCTGCTACTTATTCAATGCAAATAAATAATCTTTAATTTTTAATCAATCCATTTTATAAAAGTCTTTATACACGCGGACGACGTCGCGGGCACAGCTAGTTTAAAGATATAACTAAACCAAAAAAATCTTTTAATCTGTTCATAGTCTATTTAGAAAAAGAATAAGCGACACGCGACACGTAAGAATAAGAAACACCATAATAAATCGATTGTAATAGCGGAAAAACACTAATAAATATACCAACTCCCATTTAAGCGGCGCTGTGGAGTAAGGAGCTTACTGGGCCCTAAAATGTTGCGGCCAAGCATAAGCAAATAAAAAAAACTAAAAGCCAAGCAAACCATGGATACGTAAAACATCACCCTCATCTCTATACATATTCTTTTTCTGAACAGGCTTTAATACCCATTATACCGAAATCAAACACGGAAAATTAATCAAATCTTCTTCTTAAATTCCTAAATTAATGTTTGCAAAACATTTTCAATCGATTCTTAAACCGGTCTCTACTTTATAAACTTTTGGATGGTTGCCAACCATTTCTGCATAATTTATTAAAACCTGCTCCTGTATACATAAGGTGATACAGATAATGAAGTCTTTTATTTATATTTTTCAAGCAGTTTGAGATAAAACTGGATGGTCAGGTACTAATAAATCTAATGTTTAAAAAGAATATTCTAGTATAGATCTTAAAGTTACACATGTTTTAAT
Source organism: Pyrgus malvae (assembly GCA_911387765.1). NCBI lineage: Eukaryota > Metazoa > Arthropoda > Insecta > Lepidoptera > Hesperiidae > Pyrgus > Pyrgus malvae. The sequence continues at coordinate 25,276,543 of OU426953.1, forward strand.
GTTTAAGGAGCAAAATAGAGACAGGTATTGGGCAAATAAACCATACATGTACAAAGTACATTCATGTACAATTTACAAATACAGTACATGTACGAAAGGTTTTCTGTAAAGTCGGTTTACGGACGATAGCTTCACGTGACAACGTCATAACAAATCAATGAAAACCACGTTAACTTTTCGCTTCACTTTATAAACAGTCGACCAACGGCGCAAGCCTAACGCTCAAGCCTCAACGAAACGTTACATTGAGCGTAACGTTACAATGAGTCATCCTTTTTCTTGCGTGCATCCTCGTTCATCCTCGTATTAGACGTTGTCACGTAAAAATTAGAGCGTTTATTTATAACGTGTCATAGGAATGAGATATTTTCCTCGGGTTAAAAGTTACCCATGTCACTCTCCAGCTTCCATTTTTTTCCAACCTTTTTTATGCCCCACTGCTGGGCACAGGTCTCCTCTCACTATTGAGAGGGATTTAGGCCATAGTCCACCACGCTGGCCAAGTGCGGATTGGTGGATGTCATGCTTTCGAGAAATTATGAATTCCTCTCAGGCATGCACGGCGATGGAGAACATCGTAAACAATTAAATTACACGATATTTTCCATCACCGTGGAGCAGCGATAAATGCGCACATTAAAAATTTCTTTGTCAGAGGTGCACGCCGAGGATTTGAACCAGGGATCGATCGCGTCGAAGACCGCGGATTTATACCACTCGGCCATAGCTGCTCATCAACGTAACGTTACAATGAGCGTAACGTTACAATGAGTCATCCTTTTTCTTGAGCGCAGCTGGCGTTCATCCTCGTATTAGACGTTGTCACGTTAAAATTAGAGCGTTTATTTATAACGTGTCATAAGAATGAGATATTTTCCTCGGTTAAAAAGTTACCCATGTCACTCTCCAGCTTCCAATTATCTTAAAAAAATCAGGTCAACTTGTAGCTCCGTTCTACGTAATGGCTGCAACCCTTTTTACGTCCCACTGCTGGGCACGGGTCTCTCCCCATTATTGGGGAGGCCTGGAGCTTACTCCACCACGCTGCTCCATTGCGGGTTGGTGGAGATGCGGGTTAGTGGCCAACCCGCTGTCGGATGTTCTCAAACCGCCCATAAGGCCTCCGACAAGGTTTAACGACTGTTATCGATCGATAACAACCGGGACCGACGGCTTAACGTGCCCTCCGAAGCACGGAAACGCGCATGAAATTTTTTGCCACTAGCGGTCACCCATCTCACACCCGACCGCGCCCGTTTCGCTTAGTTGCATAGATCGCTTTCGTTCTATGCTAACCGCCGGGCCATGCGCGCTTCATGTTCTACTGTTCTTCATGCGCGCGCGGCCATGTTCTACGTAATACAGACAGACAAATAAACAAACAAACAGAAAAATCGTTTCATATTTATAATATCATTGAGTATAATTATGTAAAATAATGTAAATAAAGCGCACTGCAAAATATATATTTTTTTCAAATATTGTTTTCAAATATATTTTGATATTTTTTTATTTATTTAACATAACAAACCAATCAATAACAATATATAGTTATTACTTTACGATGTTTGTATGGGTGTTCATGTTTATCATAAACGAGAGAAAGTGGCTCCACCCTTTTCGGTGTGTTGACGTCAAAGATTAAACAATAATCCTTTGTTATCTTTCTTTATTTCAATGAAAAACAATATTAGACCATTTTTGGCTTTTAGAGTCAAGAATTTCGCTTTCTATGCCTTCATTGCTTCTTCTCGACTTAATACTCTCAAAATATTAGGTAAATCTTTACAGAAAGAAGATAGAAGGAACTTTATACGATTATTTACATGATCTTATAAACTATCACTAATTTTATTGTACTTTTCTTTTGTATCGGGGGGAAAACTTCAAAAGGGACCCGGCACCTTCGGAGAGGTAGGCAGGGACACACCGGTGTCCTTCACGCCCGGCGCCTCAGAACGGGCCCATCCTTGGCGGAGCAGATGTGCTCTCCTGCACCTTCCGATGCTTACGGCAGTATGCGGTCCCACACACACCGCCGTCCTTCCCGGGGCTACTGGCTGGACGGATCGAGCTCCCAATCTCACCGCCCGCAACCCTGGAAGCGCCTTAGTCGCCTCTTACGATCGATACGGGGATACCGTAGATATTTTCCCGAAGCTACAGGGACTTCTTCATTGTCCTAGAGAATCAATTTAATAAAGATTGAATCAGCTTTCTTCTTTTTATATTTTTTGGTTAGTTTCAGATTCAAATTTAATAAGATTTCAAATGTAATACAAAAGCGTTATATGACAAAATAGATCAAAAATATACTTTTAATCAGGTAGATCAAAAAGCTACTTAAAATTTACTTCAAATTAAATCTAAGCTCATCCCATCAAGTAAATTTCCGTGTACCAGAAACTCTGCGTAAAATTGCAGGTATAGAATGAAATATCTTCCTAATTAAACTGCAATTAGGGTGCTCAACCACCCCGCCTAGAGAGCGCAAACGTATGTGAACGAACACGCTATCGGCATCAGGTGCGTTAAATATGTAATAATTAGTATGGAACTGGTGAATTCGACACTACTTTTACTGTTTCCTACCACAAAAGAAAAAGACAGAACCCTTATAGGACCCTATGTTGCCCGTCTATGCGTCTGTACGACCGTGCTTCCGTCTTTCTGTCAATAAGTTTCAGGTATATACTCCGGTTTACAGTCCCTTCAAGCTATGAAAAATTAAAATTTCTAAATTGACGTAAAAACAAATACTGATTGTATGCCGCTAATAAACGTTTTTTTCGACACTCTCCAAAGAAACAAAATTGATGGGATACTTTCCGTTGATCTAGAACTATGAAATTTGGCAAGTAACATCGTTTTATAAAGTACATAATAATATTCAAGAAGAAATCGTTTTAACAAAAAAAAATACATAATGTTAATTAATCTTAAAGTTATCTTAATATTAATATAAAGTTATCATAATATCTAAAATTTAATATCAGTGCGGCGATGGCCGGTACGGACCGCGGTCTTCGACGCGAGAGATGCCTGGTTCAAAACCTCGGCGCGCACCTCTGACAAAAGAAATTTGTAATGTGCGCATTTCATCGCTGCTCCATGGTGATAGAAAATATTGTGATATTTAATTGATTACGATGTTTTCCATCACTGTGCATGCCTGAGAGAAACTCATAATTTCTCGAAGGTATAGTGTCCACCAACACTAAGCCCGCGTGGTGGACTATGGCCTAAATCCCTCTCATTTCTTAGAAGAGACCTGTGCCCAGCAGTGGACATAAAAAGGTTCGAAAAAAAATATCACGCAACATTACATACGTATGTATCTGTCCTAAAATAATTATGTAGTTGTATAGAGTTACCTCTACACCGAATATTAAATGATGTATCTGACTAAAATAATACAAAACGTCCAAAAAATACTATTACAAAACTTGTTTTACCATATTCAATCTATTAAGTTTTCGTTGATTTGAATTCTTAATGAGCCAAGTATCAAAATAATATCCTCTGCAATTAAGGTTTCTTCCATTTGAATTATTATCATAAATGTAGACATAATCTGTTGATCCATTTAAAGGCAAAGATATAGATGAAAATTATTAATAGAAAATAACATAACATAATATAAGTTAAACAAATATTATTATTTAAACTGTAGTTTGAAAATTTAATCTTATGTACGTGACAGTGTGTTTGTTTGTATATTTGTTCTTCTATCACGTATGAAGGCAATAGGGGACCATATCTAATTTGTTTGGAAAAAAAGGAATCGTCCACACGAGCGGAACTGTAGTTTAAAAGCTGGTAGTACCTTATAAAAATAGAGTAAGCCTATTTTCATAAAATAAAATATATTAGGTACGCCAAAAGTTGCTTCATTCTGAATGTTATTGAAACCTTTATATTAAAATGCGATTTAAAACATTCAAGACCAAGCAAACGTAATAAAAATGACATACAATAAAACTATATACCATAAAAATAATCTTTAAATTACTGTATAAGTAAACAAAGCATCATACATATAGGTTTATGTTTTCAAACAAGACGTTAAGTATCAAAAAACCGACAGCAAAAATATAACGCAAATATCAAGATCACGAGGGCTCGGTATAAAATAGCGCTTAAGCCAGCTCCAGAACTCGGAAGTAATCCTTGCGAAGGTCGTTTTGTGGCAATTATTATAAAAACAGAGCTTACGACCGACTGTAGAGTCGACTCTATTTTGATCGCAATAAGTTTTTTTCGCGTTTTATTTACACTATCATTACATTTTATGTCTGAGCTTGCAGGCACTTAAATATACTATTTAACCCTTTAGCGAACAAATATTTATACCATTTTCATTGCGTATAATGATTATTTTATCGTTCCATTACCAAGTCGAATGTATTGTTATGGCTGGTAATTCCTGAACTATACATGAATAATTTAATACAAAGAGTGATTACTGTTGATATTTGCATTGCGCATTTTCGATATTGCCACTATAGTAATATAACTTTATGCACATAAATATACAGTTCTGAAAAGAAAAGAGGACAATAAGCCAATAGAATATTATTTTAGCTGAAAATGAATAATAGAAGTAATTTTATTAAGACAGTAATTTCGTTAACTGTTTACACTCAGAAATTTTGTTAGAATAATAATAATAACGCTACACACTCATAGCCCCACAGTAGGGTACATATACCCTGTGTCGTGGGTACCATGGACACATACAAAGTCAGAAACATAAACACCCAGAACGAGAACAGAAATTAAAACTCATTATTCAAATTTCTGCTACGCCGGAAATCGAACCCGGGACCCTTCGATAGGTAGTCCGGCATGGTAACCATTGCGCCACGCAGGTCGTCTAAATGAAGCATTCGGCAAAGATGAAAAAAGGGCGAGGACCTAGAATTTTTGTTGTGACAATCTATACGTAACATGTTTCTGTCTGATTTATGTATAGTACATCTCACGAAACAAGTTATCTTCAACTATTTTTATATGTCATTAGCTGACCCTGGGAACTCCGTATCGCGTTTAAAGGTTTGGGGTGGACCCCCCTTAACATTTAGGGGTATGAAAAAAATAAGGTTGACCGATTCTCAGACTGTTTCGGAGGAGTTTGGCAACAAACACCCAAATGCTACAACACGAAAATGTTATATATTAGACTAAATAGACCTCAATTTATGTCATAATTATTTCTTTTAACCGTAGTCGTACAAAAAAAGGCTCCCACGCCATTATCACAACATCAACACGTGTATTCTGTACACGAGTAATTCGTAGGAGTCAGTTTTAATCGTTTCCCTCGCGCATGGCATTTCTAGACGGTAATGACTGCGACAAGTCCAGTTACAATGATCTTTTAATGCGTTCAGTAATCTTGGGAAAGAGAGAAACCTATTAATTTGTTGCTATCGCTGTCTACCGCGGCTTAATTTGTGTGGTTTTTCTTATATGGAAATACATATTTAGGATCCGTTGCGGGAGATTTACCTCCTTAATGGAATCATTTATGCGGAAGTTCTACCAGTAATTAAGTTTTGTTTGTTTTTAATTAAGACGTCTAATTATACAAATCATTCAATTCTTAATTTAAAATCTAAATATTCAAGAAGATGGAATATTTGAATTTAACCTTTTAAGATCTTTATCAATCTCATTAAATAATCAAATTAATAAGCACAGACGTGACTCCTACAAACTACACCACACAAATAAACTTTCTACGTCGATATCATTATTTTAAAGAGCCTTGCATTGTTTTTTTTTTTTCTTTTTGCGTGTGTATAAAAGTCTGTCGACACGAGATAGCACATAAGTATAAGTCAGTTATAGCAAAGTAGCATTTAGGTGTGTATAAAAAACTGTCGACACGAGATAGCACATATGTAAGTATAAGTCAATGAGAGCAATGTAACATTTGGGGTGTGTATAAAAGACTGTCGACGAAAGATAGCACATAAGTCAGTGATAGCAAAGAAACATTTAGGGTGCGTATAAAAGACTGTCGACACAAGCTAGAACATAAGTATAAGTCAATGATAGCAAAGTAACATTTAGGGTGTGTATAAAAGACTGTCGACTCAAGATAGCACATAAGTCAATGATAGCAAAGTAACATTTAGGGTGTGTATAAAAGACTATCGATACGAGATAGCACATAAGTATACGAGTAAGTCAATGATAGCAAAGTAACATTGACCTGAAATTTAATCAACATTCTAATCTTAGGTACAGAAACTAACCAGGCATAACCAAATTTGAATATTGGTATTGACGTAAACAAGAAGCCATGCTTAGTCGCCAAAAAGACTAAACAAACACCAAGTTAACCAACGAGCCGCAGCCATCCATTTGCTAGTTTCATAACATTTTCTAAGAAGCGGAGAGAATGGGGTGATTGTCTGCAGTCCGATTTTCACTTGTCCATTTGGGTCGAGGACGCCGTTCGGCCATTACGTGATCGGCACGTAGGAAGCTCGAATGTGAATGTGTGAGTGTGACTCACGTCATTATCAAATTTCATTATACATTACACATTACACTACGACAATACGGTGATGGAAACATTTATATTATTTACTAGCCTTCCGCCAGCGGCTTCGCCCGCGTGGACCCGTTTAATGTGTCCCCATAGGAAAAACTAGCCTATGTGCTATTCCAGGCCTCATTGCTATATTAAAATCATAGGCGTTTAGCCAGTTGCTTAAACCGCGTTGACCCTATTACCCATTTTCACGTAGGAATGAAGCATTTTCCCACCGTAAAGTAGGCTATGTTACTCAGGGTGAATGTAGTTTTCTAACGGTGAAAGAATTTTTGAAATCGGAGCAGTAGTTTTTGAGTTTATTCATCACAAACATACAAAAATACAAGCATATAAAAATACAAATCTTTCCTTTTTATAATATTAGTGTAGAATATAGATAACAATTTATTAATGAAATACAATTTTTAAATATTATTATGTACATATTTTTTGAAAGGTTGACGCAAGTATACAATAATAATGATTTGCGGTATGTTTCTTGAGCTTAGCGAAATCTGCTATGGTTTGTATACTCAGATAAAATTTTATCTGAGTTTGTATAGCTGAGAGGAAATTGAAAGTTTTTGCATATACACAAAAAAGTTTTCTTCATTTGATATTTGCAGACCTCGTAGAGCTTAATATGGCGAACTAAATGTAAATGTCTTAAAATGTAATATACCTATTAAACCTTATTTAATTCCGACCCATATTTAAAAGGAGCTTGTGCTTTAATTAATTTAATACTTTTGTCTTTGTCCTTTGCGATGCAAATGTTATTTATTTTTCAGTCACGACAATCACATAAAACTTTGAGATAAATTAATTTAATTAATTAATTTTATTGAATTGACTGTTACATACTTTTAGTTTACTGAAACACTATTTCACTTTTCTTAAAAACCTTGAATGAAAAAAATGGAATGCCCCGCAACGCAACTTACACCTTTTTATTAAACCCAAAACAAGCATAGTAAAGTTATTAACAGCAATGGAGCTTTTGTAACCGGGAATACCTCTCTCACAGATTGGTATGCCGAGACCAATCTCGACTGATTCATAGGGTTGCGAAAGCCTCTCGCGTAAGAGGAAAACGAGAGATCTCGGCTTTTGGTCCGCCCAGTTGGGAAATAATGAGTCAGTTCCATTGACAACTGTGAATAGTTCGGCTACATCACTAATGTTTCTGAGAAATACATTGAATGACTTACGAACTTAGACAGTTTAGTGGTTAGTAAGGCAATTTGTATTTCTTGTTTGTTAAAGATGAGTGACAAGGAGTATAGAAGTCAAATATTATGAATGTGTGTAACCGGCCAGTGTAATACCTTTATAAACTACTACAAACAATATATCTGAGAATATTAGTTTAATAATTTTGATTATTATTCTCCAAAACACATACACAGTTTCTATCCTTGAATTCGCTAAAATATATTGACATTTTAAATTCGATGCAAATAGATTTTAAGAGATTAGAATTGACGTATTTAGAATCATCAGGAATATAGACGACCCACGTGGCGTAATGGTTACCATTCCGGACTGCCAATCGAAGGGTCCCGGGTTCGATCCTCGGAGAAGCAGAAATTTGAATGATGAATTTAAATTTCTGTTCTCGGTCTGGGTGTTTATATCTATCCTACTGTGGGGCTATGAGTGTGAAACGTTATTATTTATTAAATAATAAAAACTATGGGAAAATTTAAATCTAATAAGTAATTAAGTTGTAACAAAAAGAAACACCGATCCAAGAATCGATTTAAAAGTACAAATTTAGACCTGAATTTTCAAAAAATTTTTCTTTGTTAAAATGTCTCTCCATCCATCCATCAGCCTTTTAAAGTTCACTGCTGGACATAGGCCTCCCCTAATGTTCGCCACGAACGAAGGTTACCGACATAGCTCTCAAAATCTGCAAGCTGAAGTGGCAATGGGCAGGCCATATATTTAGGAGGACTGACAACAGATGGGGAAAATGTCTTTAGGTGCCTAAAAATATGTCTCTGTAAAAATTGGCGCTAATAGGTATTTTAAATAAGCTTTGCTTATCTGAAAGTAGGCACTAGTTTCAAAGTCACATTCAGCACGAGTTGTATGTAAATGACACCTTCATGCTAATTCGGAACACAATAGCGGAATTTTACAAATATTCTGTATCAGACTTGTTCGTAGAATATATTATTTAAGACACACTGTTACAATAATACGTATAAAGCAATATTCAAAAATAATTCTGCCTTATTTTTATTACAACTAACAGGAAGAAACAATTCGCCCAAGGAAGCTTTAATTCAATGAACGAAATTTTCATAGAGCTCTTTCAAATCGACATTGTCATTTCTTTGAGCGTCAGATTAAGATATGGGGTACTTTTAATGATTTTTAATTCACGTTTAAAAACAATATCTTTATCAACAATTATTAACAACTATCTGTTTGTTTATCTAATAATACAGATATCAGATAATAATTACTTACTTATCAATCGTATAAGTACTCTAAATCGATAACCATTGCACTTATTACACTATCTTATACATAATATAAAACTCTATTACAAAAGCGTTGTATTTGACAATGCGATTCGATATGGCTCGACTCTCGAGTAATGAGTTCAATAATCGATTACAGAGCATAACTATATTTATAATGGTCGAGAATAAACCAACGGCGCCGACTGTAAATTTGTATCAAAAGTCTGAGTCTTGCTTGAGGCCATATGCAGTTGCGACTTGCGTCGCATCTCCAGTGACTAATGATCGCCCGCGCCGTTCGTAAATCTGGCCAGCTACCACACGTTTACACCGAAACAAACATTCAGAAATGGGTGCATAAGTGGTACTTCAAACCAAGAAATTGTGTTCAAAAAATAGTCATCAGTTCCTTACAAATTCCCTTTTTGAAAAGAATATTTTAATTCAAAGAGGTAATGCTGCCAGCGTTCTGGGGACCATGCCGCAATCGGGTCTTTTGGATGGCATATACATTTTGTAAAATACGTATATTATTTTTTCCTTTTTTTATAAAGAATACACCTTTGAGAAGAAGCTCTGCAGAGCAAGTCACAAAATATATTCATCCAATTTCCTGAAAATTATGTTTCTCAAGGAGACATAACAGAGTGCCCGCTATTTTTTTCAACACCTTTTAATGTGCCTCACAAATCTCTTCACAGAAGTGAGGTTAGGTAGGCTTTAGTCTTCTTAGTCCTTCTGACAAAGTGCCTTTTTATCAACCAATACCGCCCACCTTACATGACGTTTGACAAATTATGCGTATTTAACAAGATAAGTGATAAATACGCACATTACTTTCAGACAAACTTGTGCGCCGAGATTTGATACCAGTTACATCAAACAAAAAGCGATCGATATACATAACCACTCAATATATAGATATTGATATAGTTATGCAGTCCAATGGCGTTGGTGAAAGGGAATCGACTTGCGTCAGTCTTATGTTACTTAGCGTATAACCTTGTTACTCTGTCGCTTAATTATTCTAAAGGGAATGGTTAATATTAATAAGCTTAGTACCTTTACCTTTAAGATTATACTGTTATAAATTACAATAATATACGTGTCAGGATTTCTGAGCTAAATATAGCGCAGCCTACTAGTTCTTATTATACTGTGTCATGTAGTTTCAATAGCGTTAATAGCACTACCGCCTAAGTACCCTTTGTTTGCTTCATAAATTTTATTTAGGCAAATAAATAAACGTTACACACTAACACACATAGCCCCAGTAAGGTAATTAATACCCTGTGTCGTAGGTACCATGGACACAGACAAACACTCGGACCGAGAACAGAAATTTAAACTTATCATTCAAACTTCTGATTCGCCGGGAATCGAACCCGGGACCCTTCGATTGGCAGTCCGGCATGGTAACCATTGCGCCACGCGGGTCGTCATGTGTTTATTAAGTTTATGAAACTCGGAGCAATTTAAAAAGTTTCTGCTAAACAACTTTCGTTTTTTTTGTCCTCTTAGGGGTGAAAGATAAATAAATTCTTACTTAGTTTGCCAACGGTATAAAATCCTGAAGATACCATTGTAAGCAATTGCCTAGTGTAAGTGTAACTGTTAAGTTTAGTGATGCACAAGAATATTTTTTTACGGCAGATGGGTCCGGCGGTGGTACAAACACCGAAATCAACTATTTACCATTTTCAGGGTTCCGTAGCCCAATAGCAAAAAACGGAACCGTTATGGATTCGTCGTGTCTGTCTGTCCGTCCGTATGTCACAGCCACCTTTTTCCGAAACTATAAGAACTATACTGTTGAAACTTGATAAGTAGATGATTGTATTCTGTGAACCACATTAAGATTTTCACACAAAAATAGAACAAAACAATAAATTTTGGGGTTTCCCATACTTAGAACTGAAACTTAAAAAAAAATTCATCAAACTCATACATTTGGGGTATCTATGGATAGCTCTTCAAAAATTATATTGAGGTTTCAATTTTTATTTTTTTCTAAACTGAATAGTTTGCGCGAGAGACACTTTCAAAGTGGTTAATAGTGTATATACTACCCCCTGTAACTTCTGAAATAAGAGAATGATAAAACTAAAAAAATACACGATGTACATTACCATGCAAACTTCCACCGAAAATTGGTTTGAACGAGATCTAGTAAGTAGTTTTTTTAATACCTAAATAAAATAAAAAATAAATCGTAAACCGCAATTTACCTTTCATTCAATCTTTATAGTATGTTACTTGCTGCTACGGAACCCTTCATGGGCGATTCTGACTCGCACTTGGCTGATTTTTAAGTAATAATTAACTAAATACAAAAATAAACATAAATATATAAATACATAAATTACCAAAACCGCTAGTGGCAAAAAATTTCATGTGCGTTTCCGTGCTTCGGAGGGCACGTTAAGCCGTCGGTCCCGGTTGTTGTCGATAGATAACAGTCGTTAAACCTTGTCGGAGGCCTTATGGGCGGTTTGAAAACAGCCGACTGCGGGTTGGCCACTAACCCGCATCTCCACCAACCCGCATTGGAGCAGCGTGGTGGAGTAAGCTCCAGGCCTCTCGATTAATGGGGAGAGACCCGTGCCCAGCAGTGAGACGCAAAAAGGGTTGCAGCCAAATTACCAAAAAGAGATTAGTATATTTTAAAAACCACACAGATAATCTAAGATAAGGAAGAATGAGACTGAACATATAAACAAAAAGATACAAAAATAGATTTGCCGAACTCGCCAGCAGAAAAATACTTAAAGTTTTTTAGTCAAATGCTAAACGATACCTATTAATTTCATATTGATAACTCAACAAGCAAATTTAAGCTTTATGTGGTTGAAGAAACGGGTAGAATTTGCTTGAGTTTCAAAATGCAAATCCCAAAAACCAGCCGCGTGACCAATCAGAACTTTATTTTATTACAACTGTCATGCGATTTTATAATATAAGCCTTGATGTATATTACGTGTCATTAGATTAGGCAATAAAAGTACAACTATAAATAATTAACGAAGACCCGCGTGGCGCAATGGTTATCATGCCGGACTGCCAATGGAGGGGTCCCGGGTTCGATTCCCGGCGAAACAGAAATTTAAAAGATGAGTTTAAATTTCTGTTCTCGGTTTGGGTGTTTGGGTTCTTGTCTTATGTGTCCATGGTACCCACGACACAGGGTAGTAATTACCTTACTGTGGGGCTATGAGTGTGGAACGTTTATTTATTGTTTATTATTTATTATTATACGATTTATGTATATTTTACAGTCCATACTTCAAAAGGTAAAGAAAAATACTTATAAGATCGATTGTCCGTCCAGTTGTTTATTTATGGAAAGTTGTTTTAAGGAAAAATAGAGCGGTCATTTATTCCCCATATTTTTTAAATACTTTTCTTTAATATATCAAAACCTTCACAATACTTCCCGTTATCTATTTTAGTTTTTTTGGCTATCGTTTTCTAATATAAGGTTGGTTCTCTTTCCACGTCTATGTCGTACCTAGTAAGTGAAAGACTTCAACGCGCTACGTATAAAACGCTCGGATAAAAAATAAGTCTCAAAAATATTACTGTACTATCTGTGCCCCGTGGAATATATGGTCAAAGTTTCATGATGATCGGTTGAGTAGTTTTCGCGTGAAAGAGTAAAAAACAAACTTACTTTCGCATTTATAATATTAGTAGGATAATATATACAGAAGAAAACGTGAAAAAATTTCATACGTTTTATCAGCAAATGTATATATTTACAGAATTTATTCTACTACTAGTACTAGAAAAAACTAAACTACACATTAGTAGTAAGTAATTATTAGTTTTTATGGAGCTGTTCAATTTAAATTCAGACGTTTGGCGCCGTTATGCTTTTAAACATATTATTGCCTATAAATAACTCGGCTATTAATTAGTATAAGATTTGTATCTGAGATAGAGGCAACTTATTTTGGCTTAGTGATTCTATGTTTGCATATCATAGTATATAAATAGTTTTAAAGCGAAAACTTAAAATAGAATCTAGATCATTCTTTCTATTTAAATCGTGGGGGCCTGAATACATTATTCTATACCATCTCGGCTTAAATGTATACTAAAAATAGTGGAATATTCCATTCATCTATTCATCGGGTTTTGGATGTAAATAACTGGAAATCCCCTCCCCTAATGTTTGCCACTCCGTCCCTTCCTAAGCTCTCTCTATTTCCTCACATCATAGATAAGAACTTTTCAAAATGATGCCTACGTCACTATTTCGTGAATATACCCCTTAGACGAAGTTTAAAGTTCCACCGACACCATCTGGACTCGTGGCGGTCCTCCTCAATCCGCTTTGCACGCTGCTTTTTACCACGGACGTGTAGGTTATGGGACAACCTTCCAGCTGAGGCATTCCCAGTGGACTATAACATGGGGTTCATTTTCAATTCTTTTCTTTCAAAAACACTTCTGATTTATGCAAATCGATACAAAAACGTCATAATAAAATTAGTTATTCGAATTTGCATTATGTTTATTATGCAGCATTTGAAAATGGAATTTGTTAGAGCTTGGGCGTGTCCTCGTAGCAACGGGTGTGTATGCGATAAACACCTGTATGTCGTTAAGAGAACGCCTACAATTAAGTGCACATGACGAATTGTTATGTTTGCGGATAGGGCTGCCACATGTAATCTGCTACGACCTTGTAAACTGTATCTAACATATTTGTTATCTCCTCAAATCTATCTAATAATGATGGATAATATAGAAATTAATACATTGGTAATCTTAAACAACATTATAACATAATAAAATGTAAAAAAAATATGAAAAGAATATTACAATTTTTTTTCATACTGGATCTTAAGATAATAAAAAATAAAATTGCCTGTTTAATATCTGCTGTTTCAAGGCTGTTATAACAAGTTTATGAGGTAACTACTATTTTTGAATTACCAATGTACGAAATTGCACAATTTATGTTTTGTTTACTCCGTATCAGCGATTTAAAAATTCATAATATGATTTATTCTTTAGTAAATTATAAATATATATTTAAACTATCCGTAACAAGAAGATAAACTCAAAAATATATGTTTAATTAAAATTTTACAGCAATAGAGCTTCAGTCATTATTACATTATTTAATTAAGTAATAACAATAAAATAATCACATTTCATTTCATATTCAATTCGTCTTAAATTACAAAAAAACTTTTTTCCATGCGGGTCGTCAAAATTCCATAATGGTGTAACGTGACTTACGTGACAGACAACCCTACCCGTGTGTGATCTTATTCCATGGCTGCGCTGGTGTGCGTGTCCGCCATTTTGTCAGCCAAGCGGGAAAACCAAAGGCCTTGACAACCGGTTCCGATCGCTCCAAGCTTCTACCAACGTAAGCTGCTCGACTAATTCTGTATGCCCTTTAGAAGCCTTTCCTGGTCGCTTTGTTTTTATTGACGTCTTTCAGGCCGTTTCAATAATGATTGTGCTTTGTAATTAATGGTTTTTGTGGGGGTGAATGTTTGGGTTCGCAAAAACATTTTGTATTTTATTCGAGAAAGGAATGTAAAATGTAAGGGGATGCTCTCAAATAAGGTCATCATTTTGAAGTGGTCTTCCAAAAAAATAGTTACAAAGAATAAAATTTAAATTTTCAAAAGATAGTAGCAGTTATGTGGTGGTATTATTATTATTAAGAACCGGGTTATGTGGGATTTGTACCGCACTAAAATCCTCTCGGTGGCCTTCCTCTGCGCTTGGGGAATCCGGGATCTACATCGGAACGCACTGGTGTCTTCCACGCGCGGCGCTGCAGAATGGAACCATCTTCGGGAGAGCAGATGCGCTCTCCTGCACCCTCAGGCGCTCACAGCGGCATGCAGTCACGTACACACCGCCGTCCTTCCCGGGGCTGCTGGCTGGACGGGTCGAGCTCCTACTTTCACCGTCAGCAATCCCGGAAGCCCCCTTTTAGTCGCCTCTTACGATCAAGCAGGGGACACCGTAGCTCTATTCTTAATCCCGAAGCTACAAAGCCTATGTTTCTCTCTTAGTACTTCTTAAGAACACTTGACTATAAGCGCATTTAATGCGAAATGACGTCAATAAGTACGATTTATATGTAATTCGCACCGATTGCTATGAAAATGTAACTACATATATATCTTATCAAAAACGTGTGCACTTTGTACTTTAAGATAACTTATGATAAACTTTTCTTTTATCAAAATTATCGAAAAAAATGACATCATTCAAAAATGTAGCTAGTGATATGGCGACAGCTAAACCCTTAGCACGTTAAGTTTTTTGAGTACAGTGCAACTTTATAAATTAGTATTCGTTGGTTTGCTCTTATTCATAAGATGTCTTTTGAGTAAACCAGTCAAAAACTTAGTAATTGTAAAGTTACAAATTGTTTAAATACTTTGTTTAAAACTTTCGGAGTTTTATATAGAGAAAAACGCAAGGAAAATGCATCACAAGGAACCTCACTACATATATCACTATTGTCAGGTATTTATCTATATTTAATATTATAACGCTCAATGGTTTATTTGTTTGGTTTGTTTTTTTTTTTAAATCTTTTTGGGTTAGATAGTCCATTTATAGGGGAAGGCTTAAGACTTTAAAACATCACGCTTTAACGTGGGTAACCGCGGGACATATCGCTTATATATATTTATTCATTTATCAACTTAATATTAATTCTATCTCAATAGAAACACATGATCTGTGATCTTTTGTCACCTTTTGTAATTGTAACCTTGTTTGTGTTTACGACTTGTACATATATCATTTTGTGAAATGTCAGTCTTTGATTCATTTATCATTGACTCTACTGTTTATACGTTAAATGATCGTGTATCGTACATGAGATCTTACTTAGATGATTTTTTTTATATCTGTGTACATTTGAGAAATTTCTGTAAGATCTTTGTGAATTGTTTTCATTTTATCAAATGAAGCAAAAAACGATCTCCAGATATCAAGCACAATCAAGTATTGCCTAGGGTCTTATGTAATAGTCCCTGTAGCTTCGGGATTAAGAATAGAGCTACTGTATCCCCTACCTGATCGTAAGATGCGACTAAAAGGGGGTTTCCGGTGTTTAGGCGGTGAGTGTGGGGTCTCGATCCGTCCATCCAGCAGCCCCGGAAGGGCGGCGGTGTGTGCGTCTGCAGATCTGCTCTCCCGAAGATGGGCCCGTTCTGGGGCGTCTTATTTTCTTGTGTAGCTAGCAAAAACGTCTCTTCTTTAAAAGACAATAAAATTTACGATCGAAATTAGTGCGACGTTGGTGATTTCTTGGTCAAAAATTTCTTAAGCAAAATTTATATATTCTTTGGTACCAGCGCAGTACCATCCCTGCACCGAATTCTGCGCTGACTTTCTCTGTTCTAATGTAAATGTGTGGTTGCCAGTCAGACTTACATGAAGCGACCACCAGCCTGTGGATCAGCAGCGCAACTGCATACGACCTCAGTACCTAAATTTATCTCAATAGTTAGTTCATTATACTTTACGAATGTACCTAATATTTTTTCTATTGTGCTCTCTTAAACACGCCCGATAAGTTGGATATTAAAATGTTAAAAGATAACAAGAGGTCAAAGTGCAAGAATTTTATTTACTTTTACTACGCAGTTTATAAAATTATCACTATAAAGAAACGTGTAAAAATATTGACATTACTATATCTACGTAAAGGAGCAAATTTTAAGTGTTCTTCATTTAAATCATATTCAGAATGCATAGTTTCCTTATTTTTATTAGCTTGAGTCTTGAGAGTTAGCAATTAAAATGGGGTTTTTGGTTGCTGTTATGTAGGTATTGAATTTCAAAATGCAATTCTCATTTAATCAGTATTACATTTTCATAATCGTAAAATCGTATCGTAAAATAATAAATCTAATTCTAGATTAAACGTAGGTATTTATGCATATTACTTAAGGGATTACTTTAAGTACATAATAATATTATAATTTCAAGGCAGAATAATGTTTCAAATAGTATCTTGCACAGAAAAAATCAAAATGCATACTTTAAAAAAGGTGACACTAAACCACGCTTTGAAAGCAGGATAGTTATTAATTTATTTTAATACCTGATTTTTATTTTTATTCAATAAAAAATAGTCAAATGACTAAAAATGAGCAGTGACGTCACAAATCATTTTCTCATTTACCACGTTTTGACAGCTCATTAAAAGTATCTCAATTGATTTGGTAGTCCAAGACCAGATTATAAGCAGAGAGAAACTGATAGACAATAAAGTGAACTTCTGTGACCTTTGGTTGTAACCCTTTTGTTGCTTTCCCCAGCTGGGCAGGGGTACCCACAAATCGGTGAGGTCTTGAGCTTATTCCACGCTGCTCCAATGCGGGTTGGCGAAAGCCTTGTCCTTTATTCCTCTATTATTACGGAATGTTTAGAAAGTACAGATGGAGTTACAGTAAACCTATTTAAAAGTTGCTATAATTAAATTTGGTCGCCCATCTAAACTGCAGCAAAAAACTGAGTATCTCGCGATAAAACAAGTTGTCTCTGTACCTATAAGTTTTTGCGACCTACGCCACTCGAGATTTAAGTATTGTCGCGTAGGTGCGATTTATGAATGGAAATAATTCATGACATAATTTACTGCGTTAGTCAACGGCATTCCCGATTACATAATTTATTGTGATCATTATAAAAATAGACGCCATTCTAGTCACGTTGTCAAATGCATCTGTATTCGAGATGCGGAGGTGCGTGTGAGATCGCGCGAGCCCTTCAGTTTCGAGAATCGTGTTTGTTGCTATTGGGAATATCGATTGCAATGTGATTTATTCGTATCGTATCGTATATAATTTGACGACTCACGTGGCGCGATGGTTACCATGCCGGACTGCCAATCGAGGGGTCGCGGGTTCGATTCCCGGCGAAACAGAAATTTAAATGATGAGTTTAAATTTCTATTCTCGGTCTGGGTGTTTGTGTTTCTGTCTTTGTATGTGTCCATGGTACCCACGACACAGGGTATTAATTACTTTACTGTGGGGCTATGAGTCTGTAACGATTATACCGCTTGATGAATTCAATAGTGGCACAAGTCGAAGTGGTGGCATTTTAATTTAGTAATGAATCCATGTTCTAAATTCGTTACTGTTTAACTGGAACATATAGTTTATGAACTATCGAGTTGTTTTTTTAATGCTAAAGTAAAGTACTTAACTTAATTATACCTAACAAGAATTATTTACTAACTCAAAATGACACAGCTTCGACTTGTGCCACTATTGAATTCAGCAGGCGATATGACGGATCTATTTAGGGTTATTTGTTGTATGTACAGTATTGTAAATAGTGCGACCATTTTTGCGTCCCAGTACTGGGTACGAATCTCTCCTCATTATTGGGGAGGGCTTACTCCACCACGTTGCTCCAATGCGGCAAAAAGTGTTTTGGTGTTCTAAATTATTTGTTTTCCTAAAGTAAGCGATCACTGACGGCTACCATCACTAAATACATAGAAATATCTACTGGTGATTTATAGTTTAATTCATGATAAATTAATTCTCTAAAATAATCTAATTATTAGATCTCCAACAACTCGCATTGGAGTAGTTAACATCCCAAATATTGAGGAGAGACCCGAACAACGTAATCAGATAAGAAATTTTTTTTGTTTCATATTTTTATAGTTGGGAAGAGCTGAAGTATCCACACAGTGTCATATCCAGGATTTCATTTTAGGGAGGGGGTGGGGGCTTAGTTAAAAATCAATTAATATTTTTTAACCAACAACAAAAAACCAACCAAATGTTAATTACGTAAAGAAAATTCCCGGTACATCACATATCACATTACAACATCGCAATTACTTTAACATTATGTGTGTTTATATAATCAATAAGGCAATAATATTCAACTGCACGGCAACTACTCGTATGCTGTAACACAAGATGAATCATGCAGTGGTACCTGCCTGGAATTTTTATGTCCATGTCAACTGTAAAATACTGACATAACTTAGAAATAGTATAGGATATAATCAGATTCTGATCTCAGTAACATTGGGGGAAATCTAACCGGTACTGATTTTTAAATGACCAGAATTTATAAACAAAGAACATAAATAACTACATGTTACACTCGTGTCATGCATCAACAAATATTTTAATTATTAGCTTCTATAAAACATCTCAAACTTTTTTTAATTTTCAACAAAAGCGTCGGCATAGTAATGTAATTTAGGTACCTTGTGTAGAGTCAACAGACAAAATATAAGTTTTACATAGATTTCGTCGATGTCTTTCTTATGGGGTATTGTTTTTTTGAATGGAGTAGCAGACGAGCATGCAGGCCACGTGGTGTTAAGTGGTCGCTGCAGCCCATGGACATCTACATACAACCTCAAGCAAGCATAGGTAAGTCTTGTCTGAGGTCGTATACAGTTGCGTTGCTACTCCGGAGGCTGGTGGTCGTCTCATGTAAGTGTGGCCGGTAACTGAACCTTTCCACCGAAACACAATAGAATTGGTTCACGGCACTTTTCCACCGAAACACAATAGAATTGGTTCACGGCAGAAGTGGGTGCAGCGGTGGTACTTCCCCGGGCGAACGATAATAGTTCTACCACCTACAAATTTTTTTCTTCTTTAAGTAAGTAGTTAAGTGTTTAAAGATTTACATTCAATAAGTTGAAGCAAACGTTACCTAGATGACTATAATCTTATTTATTACAACAACAAGCTTGAGATAATATTAGAATAAACGTAATTATTCTTTGAGAAACAAGTCGATAGACGTCGACGCGTGACATGAACCTACGCGAGACATCTTCTAGGAATAGAAGTTGATACATTGGTCAACGATAGTCTGCAAACCCGAAGAAAACATCACACAGAAATATGGCCCTTATTCTTTTACACTAACATCCATTATTCAATTTACATGTCAAGTGTGCACAGTTAATTTTGCAGCCGTGGGTGTATGTAAACAATTAAATCACGAACTAAAGTTTTCCCACGTGTTCACGTCACTAAACTTTGTTTGTGTGCGTGTCGGTATGTCTGTGTGCAGACCGATGCTACGATATAATTAGACTATGAATGAAGTGAAGGCGGCCTCTGACGTCACTGAAAATTGGACAGTCACTGTTTGAGCGTAATAATTTGATTTGAGAACGATTGCATGCTATGACTTAATATGGAGCCCCAATTTGGAGGTCAATCTCAGTATGCTATATCGAATGCTGTGTGTGAATTAGTTTCTTTTTCTGTAAAATCTACTTAGACTAATAAAAATGCTACGTACCTACTAGGGATTTCAAACTAATATCTTTTCTAACTTTCCAGTTAGGCGCGATAACAGGAAAATGGCTAATGGATGAATGGATGGAATAGAGGCAGTTTAATTACGATTATTACCAATATTAAGGACGGTAGAGAGCAGGCGTGCGTGACCATTTAGCAAACCAATGAAAAGCCTATTTAAAAAGAAAACGAAACTATAGGAAATGAAAGAAACTTCACCAACACGCAAAGTAGCAGCGTAATTCAGTGCGCTACTTGCCTCCCCAAACTATGGGGGTGAGAGGGAGGAGATCCGTGTCTAACAATCGGACGCATGTAGAGTTGTAGCAATTAGCAACAGCGCCCCCAGTTTCATGGTTGTGACTGCGGTTATTTCACTGAACTGGAAAATAGAGCCTGAATTTTCTCTTCATACTAGTAAAACCAGATAACGTGTCATAGACATATTAAATAAAAATAAAAAAACACATAGACATGCATAACTAACGCTTCCTATGGTTTAATTAATACACGTTGTGATTCCATATTTAATTACGAGACTTTAAACATTTATTGTTTTTACTATTAACTTTAAAACTAATTTCAATCACTTCACCCGGATGACCAAATGATCCGGGAGTGGCGTACACTCCTGCCCAATCGACCAATTAACCTCGACTTATTGTTGGAAAAGTAGCAAATTACTTATTAATTTCTATCGCGCGTCATCAGGTACATAATTAATTGTGCGGTGACGTACTGTAGTTCCGATGCAGGTTGATATTAGTTTAGTAGCGTACTTCCCGGCATGACGTAAAAACGTAGTCTTAGCCAGCGAGCGCTAGAGTTCGCTCAGTGGCTTTGTGATCTACCCGCGACGCACACGCAACCATGCCCAAAAAACTAACTAACTAGCCACCATGGACGCAACGTCAAAGGTGCATCAACCCTGACAGCTGTTCTGAGTGAGTTGCTTTTTGTGACGTTCAGGAATTGGCGGTAGTGTTAGGTAATTTGTGATTGTGTTTGTGTTGATTACGGAGGTTACTTCAGGTCAGTTGCTATCTTTAAGTTCGCTTCGATTTTATCGTTACTTTTAGGTTATAATTTTTAAGTCAGAACAAGTTTTGTTTGTTACGCTATGTTTGCGGTTATCTATGAGTCTATGACATTTATGGTGGCTATAAATTGTGAGACAGTTCTACTCAAGAAGCTCGTATAAATCGTTACACGTGTAAGTAGTTGTTCTCAGTTTATTCATTATTCGTTGCTCAGCCTCCGTAACATTTCGTTGATAACATTCTGGAATATCCAAAGGTTTTTGGATACATAGAACTTATGTTACTCAGCAACCATATACGGAAACCGTTGGCGGTTCCATGTGGAATGCGACCTTCAAATCGAATCGCTCTCTAAGTGTGCGATATAAGGTTGATATTGGGATGTACGTTTTCGTGGTTCGTTGTAAATCACAACAGTGGTGTTCTCAAAGTAATGGGCAATTTGAGTTAATCTGACTGAGACATCTAGTAACGAGTCTCGTATAGTTATTGTTGGATTATGTAAAATTTACAAATTTGCATGTTATGTTTATTGTTGCTATAAATATATCCAAATTTTTGGGTTATTTGGGAGTACCTAAATATTCGTTACATACTTACATAATTATAAATGGGGATTAAGAATGTTTACTTTATCAGTAGAAAGAAACAGACAGGGCTCCTCTAGGTACTTTTTTTCCAAAAGACCTAATTACCTATCTCGAAACTTCTCTTGCAGTTTCAAAATCAATAGTTTCTTTATAAACCTGCACTAAAATAACATGTCTATTAAAAAGCTATTAGGCTTGACGCCTTCCAACATAGCATCAATGTCTGATTGACCTTTGGTAGTATTTTTGAGCATTACTATCCAGCCATTATATAATATTAACTTAACTAGGGATTATAAACGGGATTTATTATTTTTATAGGATTTCTTTGAGTGTTTGGCTTTGCAGATGTTCTTTTACCCGCAATCGACTGGGTAACAGGGTAACTATACATTCTTTCTTTCATTGTATAACCTATCGCGTAAGACATTCTTCACTTCATTGTAAAAAAAACTCTCCTTTTAACCGATCCCATCCAACTCTTTTTAGGGGGTAGAAGCCTTTACATCTTCATAGATGATAATAACTACCCTATCCTGTACTCTTTATACCTAGGTACTGGTTAAACCATTACAGACAACATTAGAAACCTCATAAAGTTTATACTCAGTTTTCAATTTTTCCTTATGAAGGCTATCGAAACTATCGAAAGATCATTAAGAGAATAAAATATACTTCTTCATAAATTGCATAATTTAAAAATACAATGAATTTCAATTATTATTATTTACTTGTCAATAATCAACCGCGACGCCACTGACGTTAGGCACCTGACTATTTTCGACGAAGCCTCCATTCACTTGCCGCTATTTTGTACCTTATGTTAATTTACATAAGTGCTGTTATTGCTTCATATGTATCAAGTAGAGTCTATTGTAGAAACCCCAAGGTTACACCGAAATTGTATCACTACGATTTGTCTGGTCACGCTGTTCTGTCTGGGTTCCTTACTGGCATTTTTTTATTTTCTAACAAAAGAGCAAATTGTAGTGGACATTGTTAGTAACTGCCATATCATATTCATGACCAATCAGCTGTTTTTGTTAACAAGAGCTAGTCATTGCATCTTTGTTGTAACAATGAAGGATACATAGAAGAATTAGTGTGGTACTTAGCGCTGCAATGGCTTCTCACACGAGTACGTAAGCCGGCATCCGTCGTTGCTCTATGGTCTATGTTCTTTTCCAAGTCGTCACTCTACCGGCCCTATTGGGCACATCCTTAGAGCATCACAGGTACTGACAGCTATGACACCTGTCAGTGGAGTGGCCTTTACGGGCGAACCCCTCGTGCATGCACAATGTCCCAACGTGCATGCACAATGTGCCTTCTAGTTATATACAACTTGTGTGTGTCAGTGTTGTCGGTGCATAGAAAATGTCGTTATTAATGGAAATTGACATATTTAGAAATGTATGCGTCTGTAGTCTGTAGCGATGAATGAATATTTGTGAATGTGTGACAAAATTGAAATGTGTGCGTTCTTCCACCCGCACCAGATTTGGCACAGAAATTATGTATCGAAGCGAGGTGCAATGCCCTCTCCACTGACGGGTGACCTTTGATGCTTTAAGACCACATCTTAGTTTAAAGTCAAATCTACTCACATTGTTTAATCGACTGAAATTTAAACAGTAATCAGGAGTAGGAATACAATTTAGTTCAAAGGTTCAACTAGATAATTAAAGAACATTAATAAGATCCGTCACTACCACAACATTATAATTCTATGGTCAATTAATAGAAGTGTGAAGTATTTTGTATATTGTTTCTAATTTGATTTGTATAGCATAAAATTCCCAATAGAATCACATAATTGTTATCTCCGCTGATAAGACACCTCATTCAATTGACGCCAAGTTTTTGTTGGATCCACGTACGTTTTGAGAACAAGTTTTGCATGAAATATTTGCGGTTTTGCCAAAACCTCTTATAAGGTTGTTTTTAAATCTGTTTGTGGGCGTGGAAAGAAAAAATGTAAAAGGACAGCAACTACAACGGTGCTAGTCATTTAACTTGGCACACTGTAGTGTAGAAATTAATATGCGAGGCCTGGAATATATTATCATACTTCTTATACCCGAGAGTTGCACAAAAATTTCTTGAAGACATAGTATCCAATAACTTGCTCTTGACCAGCGCGTTGAAGTCCCTTTTAATTCCGAGAGGAAACCTATGTTCAGTAGTGGGATATAGTAGGATATAAAAAGGTTAAAAAAAAGAATATCGTGTAACGTTCAATCGTGTCACGATCGAAAACTAGTGTCTATGTTATCAAAAATGTAAGGTATGTAGTATCCGTTTGCACTAAGTCTACCTGGCATACCTTTTGTAGACATTTCCGCATAGTTGGCGCCGTGAGGCACTTTAGATTTATTCATATTATTATATTCATACATACTTGCCTATCTTCGTCAGCCAAATTTTGTACAAAAAATCTTATTGCTTTTGCACGGATATAACTTTTTATATTACTCTCGATACTGTTAGATATGTAAGGAATTCTATTTAGTGTCCTTGTCTATAAGGCTTTTGTAGTCATCGCTAATAAATATTTGCTAATTATATCACTTGAGTCATAGGTGTTTGATAGGTCAGATGTCAATAGTTTGTTCTAATTGATGAGCAATTTTTGTTTTTTGATATCAAGAACTTTTTTTTATTTCTGCTGAAACCTGTCGAATTAATTTATCCAAATTTTAAAAGTCTTGGTAGGTGGTCGATTTTGCATGGTTTGTAAAGGTAAAAACGCGAGAAGCAGTTCTGTTTACCATCGACCATGGTAGCCGACAATAACAAGACTCGAATGTTGCTTTAGTAGTCCCCTAAGCTATGCCGTAATGGTAATTATACCAAACAAAATGATTATCATATTGAGAGTTCTGTGTTGGTAAGCACACGGGCAATCCTATTGTGGGAGTATGAGTGTGCAGTGTTATTATTAAGATTGGTCCCTGTAGCTTCGGGATTAAGAATAGAGCTACGGTATTCCCTGCAGATCGTAAGAGGTGACTAAAAGGGGGCTTTCGGGGCTGTGGGCGGTGTGACTGGGACCTCGATCCGCCCAGCCAGCAGCCCCAGGAAGGACCCGGGAAGCAGCGGAAGATACAGGAGAGCACATCTGCTCTCCCGAAGATGGGCCCATTCTGAGCGCCGTGTGTGGAGGACACTGGTGCGTTCCACTGGAGATCCTGGAGTTCTCCCCAAACACAGAGACAGGTCACTGAGGGAGTTTTAGTGCGGTACAAATCGCGCATAACCCAGTATCCTTTCCCAAGGTGCCGGGTACCTTTTGAAGGTCCCCCTCCCCCCGATACCAAAAAGGTGTCCTGCATGGTCGCCTGGTACGTTATTCTCTTGTCTTGTTACGAAACACCTACATACTCGTATTATCCACGAACCAACTAAAGCAAGCCAACAGAACAGTCGTCACAACTAGCTCACAAACGTGGTTCTCGTATGAAAATTCTCACAAGAAAACAATTAAAACGATTATGTCGAGATATAACGTGAGAATGGCATTGTTCTTGATAAAAAAGTATGCAAAGAGTATGCAAGTCCGAAGTTGATCTGGACCGACCGGTATGAGCATGGTTATCAAGTCGAGAAATGCGTGTTAGTAAGTCTTCAGCGGCCATAAAGATGGGTTTGTCACTGCTTAGAGTAAGTTATTTGATTATTTTCCTTTGTTAGCTTTATGTTACATACATATTTTTAATGCTTCTCGCCTAATATGTTAAACAGTACATAAACAGTCAAGGAAATTGTAAGTGGTCTTTCTTTACGTTTTTTTTTATTGAATGGAGAACTACGAGTATTAAAGTTTAACCACATTGATGGTAGTACCACAGCTGCACCCATTTCTGCTGTGAAGCAATTGTGTTGTTTCGGTGGAAAGATGCAGTTGCTGGCCAGACTTAAAAAAGGCAACAGTCAGCCTTCAGAATAGCAGTGCAATTAACTACATACGACCTTCGGTAAGACTTACTTAAGAGACGTACGAGTAGGCTTGCTTGAGGTTGTATGTTGATGTCCATGGACTACTGAGACCACTTTACACGCGGTCTGACTTCTCGTCTGCTGCTATATTAAAAAAAAAGCTCTTCGCAAAGACGGCCCGCGTGGTGTAATGGTTACCATGCAGGACTGCTGATCGGTGGGTCCCAGGTTCTATTCCCGCGCGAAGCAGAAATTTTGAATGATGAGTTTAAAATTTCTGTTCTCGGTCTGGGTGTTTGTGTTTCTGTCTTTGTGTGTGTCCATGGCACCCACCACACAGGGTTTGCGATAACTTTAAAAAATATTTTCGGTTTTTTTTGAAAACTATTACGTATAATATTCAGACGAATTTGTTTACACTATGGCACTCAGTGGTATGCAACAATTTTAATAATAGCTGAGTTTAAATTTAAACAAGATACTAAAACCTTTCATTTGTTCTGGCTTTAGCGTTAGCCACTATTAGTCAGTACTAAGTTTGGAACTGTTTGACGTTAACATAAATAAACAAACCATGAAACTGGAGTGAATGTTATGTTTGAGACATCTGGCCTCGCGTCAGAAGTTCTATGACGTTAGCGAACGATGACCGGTTGGATCGGATAGGTTCTGATCTTTGATGTTCATCTAATATTTTATTAAAATATAAACAAAGTACGTACGAGAACCTCAGAGTAGACACTGTTTTAAAATATGCTGCCTAAATGGTATGTATACATATGTAGGGACTAATATGCATTCTTCACCGAAACTGAATTATATTGGTGTCATTTTCTTTCAGTCTGATTGACTGAATTTTGTGAATTTTTAATTTTATTTTTGTTGCTCACACGAAAGAGGCATTTTTAGAAGTTTTTTTAGAAAATCTGAGAATTTTTAGAATGTTAATTTATTTTACTTTTTGCAGTCACGAGTTTTTATTTTTAGTTAATAAGTTCAATCAAAGAGTACATCATGTTGTCACTTAGATATTCGAAAAAAATTTAATCAAAACACGTGTAGTAGTATTTTGAGCACAAGCTATATAAGCATAACATTGTAGCTCTTCATGAAACTCATCATTCCAATTTCTGCTTCACCGGGAATCGAACCCGGGACTCTTCATTGGCAGCCGGACTTGATAACAATTGCGCCACACGGCTTATCGCCAATTACATCTGTAGTTACAGTACAGAGGTTGTAGTATTACAGTAGTACATGTTTGGGCCAAATAGCTTTTGTTTTATGACGCAAGTAGGGTTGCCAGATCCAAAAATCAAAATTCCGGAGAATATTCCTGTGACAATTCCGGACTTTTGTCAATTTTCTCTAATATAAATATCGTGCATAAATAATCGAGAATAAACAAAGCAAAATTAAATATAGTTTGGTGTATTTCATAGTTTATTTCACTAGTTACTTATTTTTATTTGTAGAAATTCCGGACGCTTTAATGTTGTTACTTTGATTTGTAATAAAAATAGTTTGGTGTATTTCATTTTTTATTTTACTCGTCACTTAATTTTAGAAATTCCGGACGGTTTAATATTCTGGACAAAGGCAATATTTTCCGGACTTGTCCGGAAAATTCCCGACGTATGGCAAACCTAGACGCAAGTCCAAGTTTGTGTGTCATCAGTCGCGCCTTTCACATTTTATTGGCAATAAAAATTCCTAGTTTTACTCGTAGAATCAATGTAGACAGCCTGTCAAATGAGCATGTTAGTAGCACCTAAAGTACCTAGAAACAAGAAATCAGACAAATCAGTGAGTGTACTTATATTTTTGATTTAACCCCAATATTTGAAAATTTAATCATTTCCACTAAGCTTTGAAAGAAAGAAAGAAAGAAAATGTTTAAGGGTTGTAAAGGGTAATGCCAACAAAAGTGTCCATTTAATAAGTAACGAAGAGCTTTAGCTTTGGATTTCTTGGTCGAAATAAATTTCAACAATAGCTACGTTAAAGATATGTTACTATTACGAGTATCTGTCTTCCATCAAGTTTTAGATGTTTGAAAATAAAATGATCTTGCGCAGCTAGGTCAAATTGTATAAATTCTCAAGAGTAACTAATTCTAATAAATTTTAGTACCGTTATAAATAGCTCAATCAAAGTAATCAATTTACACAAAGCACTAAAATGTTACAATTGCGGACACACGGCATGCTTACTGGCTATCCTTGCTCTTTAAAAGGTCTTAGATTATTCCAATCGTGAGCTTTAAATCCTAATAAAATAATGGAATATTTGATGAGATAATGGCAATTAATTTATATTGTTTACATGTTGATGAACAATGGGTAAGTAGTCCAATCCATGGATATATGGTTGATGTTCCACGAAAGCTTTACGGAACGTCATGATACTCATGATTTACATACTTCTGATTATAGCAATAACATACGTCATTAGAATTATTGTTTTCCCGATGATATACTTATTATTACTAATTTCTTTCTTAACTAGAAGTCCACGAATAGGTAGGTGGTAGAACTATTATGGTTCGCCCGGGGAAGTACCACCGCTGCACCCACTTCTGCCGTGAGCAATTCAATTGTTTCCGTGAAAAGGTGCAGTTGCCGGCCACACTTACATGAGGCGACCACCAGCCTCCGGAGTAGCAGGGCAACTGCATACGACCTCAGACCAGACTTACCTATGCTTGCTTGAGGTTGTATGTAGATGTCCATGGGCTGCAGCGACCACTTAACACCACGTGGCCTGCATGCTCGTCTGCTACTCCATTCAAATGAAAAAAAGGTCGCGTGATAGCAAAAAAACTATTTTGTTGACCTCTCGATTATACTGAGAGAGAAACTATGAAGAAGTTAAGCAGTCCTAAATAAAATACTATAATAATAATAATAATAATATGAAAACACATTGCATGATATTTACATTTAAAAATATTTATGATCTCATGCCGCATAACTTCAATTTAGTTTACATGTACAGCTAAATCTTACTTCAAACACGGCTTCGTATTGATCATCGTGCTAAATAGGCCTTAGCACTATCAGCTTCAATAAATACTACGAGTAAACAACAAACCACTCAGAAAGGAAATAATTGAGTTTTGATCCCATTTCTCAGAAAATCACACGCACATTAATTGAAATTCCAAATATGTTTACACAGACGTTTTGACAGATATCGGCTAAAAACCATTTCGTGACCAAAGCCCTGCCGAGACCAATATTTACAATCTTCCATTTGCGTTCCATTCGTTAGGGTCTATGATCAATTATGTTTATGGTGTGGTGACCGAGTCTTATAGGTACTTTGTTGTTTTTGTCCACAGATGCCACAAACGGTGCCCAGGTCCGGGTGCAGCCCACCATCGGCTTCACAGGGAGAGAGAGCAGTCCCAGCATCCCCCTCAGATATCCACCATCTCCTGCGCCTCCTCGGCGCTGCTTCCCCTCCAGAACAGATGCTTCACTCGCCACCAACGCACACAAAGCCGCCTCCCCCCTATCCAGAGGATAACAACTTCTTAGAACGCCTATACGATTTCGAGGGCTATCCCACGCCATCTCCATCATCAGACGAAGGCTCGATCCCCACAGTGGCGCTGCAACCGTCCTCCCCCTACGACTCCCTTCCTTATAATTCTCCAGTTTTCATCAAGGAAGAGCCAAACAGACTCACTGTACCTGGCTTCGCTTCACCCTATCCTCTGTCGCCGTCCGGCTCCTGCGTCTCATATGGCAGTCAGCACCAATATTCTTCGCCCGTACCACAACACGAAGAGTATCTTGACATTGAGGAACTGCTAAAAGAGAATCAGATCCTGCAAGAAAGTGTTCAACACAGTTACATTACACCTAAACTCGAGATCGAAGAGCCGAGAGATCACATCCTTCTTAGATCGGCATTAGAGGACACGTCATTCCAAAAACGATTAAATCTCAGGCCAATTCCATTAGAATTAGGAAGTGTCAAAATGGAGGAAAGCAGTGGAGGCGCAAGCGGTACCGGCGACGAAGCTTTAGTCGCACCAGATATTGATCGCGTTCTTTCTATGGCAATCGAACAGTCAAAGAGAGATGTAGACTCTACCTGCACTGTATTGGGAATCTCGCCAGGTGAGTCACATATAAGCATTCACTATTAATCATTGGTAACGTGAACCGATGCATACGATACATTCTTGCTCGATGTCTAACATATGAACATAGTATTATCATGTCGACATAATCTGCTGTCAGAATAATGACGTCACTTAGATGGTAGGATTGTAAAAAACGTTTTCCATGAAGATGTAGCGTTAGCTACTCCTTAAGCACACAACTATTAAAAAGTATAAATGGCTTCTGAGAAGTTAACCAGAATGGGTGCTTACGCAACGTTCAAGGCATTTATTTATACTGCTTTTGATGATCAGTGGCGTTAATCGCTTGTTTTATTGTTTTTTTATCGACAAATTCATATAAAGTTATCTGCCGGTATGGTCACATACTGGCGTGTCTGATCACATCATTTTTATGTAAATCTGTTGTAATTAAGCTTCATAAAATTGATTGGGCAAAAACTATGGGGCTCCGTCCAAATCACACGCTGCGCCGGTCAAAAAAAAAACAAAATGAACATGAAATATTTGTGGGCGCTATGATTAAATTTGTTTGTAATGATTTTAGAAGTAGACAAGTTCAAACTCATCAGTAGTATTTATAACAGACACGTTTATATAATGTCTATTATCTATGCATATTAAAAAAGGTCATATATCATCACATGCTCTCTTATGAATAGATCCATAATTTGTCATGTGCCGGTTTATAATTACTTATTCTATTTTTCTTTAATTACACCGATAAGTGTCTGAAAAAAACCGCTTCTTTGCGATAAAACTTTCAAAATTTGACTATCCTTTATTTGAAATTTTCTTTTTCAAGTTTAATAAAGAGTATATTATTGTCATTATGATGCATAATAAGTTAATTTGTTCCAGATCCAATGCTCTGGAGTACGGCCGATGTGAAGTCATGGGTAATGTTCACACTGCAGCACTTTAACTTGCCAATGGTGCCTGCAGAATATTTCGCAATGGACGGAGCCGCGCTGGTCGCTCTAACTGAAGAGGACTTTAATCAGAGGGCGCCACAGGTAAGAATCTTTTTAAATTAGAATAGATTTTTTTTAAATTCTTTTTAGCGATGGCAAGTTATCGTTACGTCACTTACGCATCATGGGTTTAATCTACATTAGAATCAAAGAAATAGTTTTACTTACCTTTCATTTGTTTATGTTAATCAACTGTTTTCTGATGAATTTCTTCTTCATCGTAAATAACCGAGCATATTAGTAGACCTTTATTATCTTCAAATGTATGTAAGTTAACCTTTGTAGACATTCCGATTGTGGAATTTATTGTCCTAATCTCACGACCCTGAGAGCGATTGAGGGCAGCAGATAATTGGCTCTATTCGAAATACTCGTGCATCCCGATAATACTACCATTACAACCTTGCCACTTTAAATTAATGAAAATTAACCTAGTATTGACATATTATCGAAAAGTGGTGCGCTGACACCACTCACACAAATATATTTTGTATGTAATGTGTTTCACAGACTCACAATAAATGTGAATAAGTTTCACGTGCCGTATCAGTAATCAATCGACTCATAGTATTAATCAAAAAATACTTTATTTTATTAGCGCACATAAATTATTTTGTAGGAGGTACCGCAAAGTGAAATTATTTTAGTATGTTCAATAATACAAAACCACAATGTTATATAGGTACCTAGTAATTATTTTTTCTCATATGAATTGAAAAAAAAAGTAATGATACAAGTATAAATTAAAATTTATCGTTTTCAGTTTCGAAATCAAAAGGTCAGTATTACGAGGGAACATTTAAGATAAATGGTTTACATTTTAATAACTAACTAAATTAAATATTTTTGTACAGTGAAAGGTCGTTATGAATATGATTTTTGAAGTGAAAACTTCTTTAGCGGCGTGTGCACTTTTTTTGGGATGGGTAAAAAATGTTAAACTCGGACTCCTGATCGAACATTCGTAAGATAGTAGAGAAGACGTGGAAGATCGACCTTCACCGATCTGATAAATCGATGAGACATAATTTTTTTTCAAATATCATTTATAGACATATAATTATTATTATATTTATTTATTACAAGAGTGAGGTGATGAAAGAAAATTGATTAAAATTAATTATATTAAAAATAGCTATGAACACTTTTCTATATGATAACTTGTATCATAAGCATAAAAAAAAGTAAAAAAGTATTTATTCATTAAATCATATATCAAAATATGTCTCATCAAGTTATCAGATCGGTGAAGGTCGATCTTCACCGGCTCTTAGACCAAGACGGAGGGGTGACAGCTGATGACGGCTCAACTGTCTATGTATACTTGTAAAATTCGTTTTAAATATCGAGTATTTAAAATATGGACATTGAACAAAGTGCATACGTTAATGAAAAAAGTGACGAAGAAATAGTGAAATAAAATAAGTGAGTAACTACTTTATAAAAATACTAGATGAAAACCTACTGAAAAAACTAGATGAAAAATAGTACTGATAATAAAAGCAATTCGTGCGAAATTATTCCCTAACTATTCCAAAATATCAAAAATGCGCAACGTTAATATTCAAGTTTTCACTTCTGCCGGCACTCCCGGAGTGCAACCCGTTATTTTTTTTATAAAATCTGGATTTGGTTGAACTATTTACTTGATTGTTTTATGACCATTCTTCAACATATCGAAATAGACAAAATAATTATGTGAATAAAAATGGAAATGGGTATATAAGAACCTAAACAAAATACGAAATAAAGTTTGATTCAGAGCTTTAGTTCTTTTTTGTGTAAATATATGGACAAAATGTGTGTAGTTAAAAACTTTATAAAATATCTTTATATTTAACATATATTATACGTTATAGAAAAAAGCATAATAAAAGAACTAATATAAGGTGTTCGCTATTGTCTGCTTTACTGAACTGAATATGATATTTCTTAGAAAGAATTTATACCGACTATTATATTCAAATTATTCACACCAGCTATTATGTTCATAGCTTTGAATATAAAGAGCATTGCTACAGCTTTAGTATGGAAGATTATGGTTGTTTGATATTGTTGAAGTGGAATGATAAATGGCGTAGCGACAACAGCAACATTTCTATGACCATTCGCTTTATCTCCAGCACTATCTCTTATTTCTGTTCGTCCTACAATCGAATGTTTAAAGTTCAAGTTATCACCATCCAGTTACAATACTACAATTGTTATATCGGGAGCAGTTTTTTTCAAATATCATTGAACTTTTATCGTTCATATGATAATATAGTAGTTAAAAGTAAAAACATAATCATCATCATAGACCTTTATGGTAAGGTGATATTTTGGCCCTGTAAGTCGTGACATAACTCGGTCACAAACACATCCAAGAAATAAAACTTAAATTGTTATTACATTACCTGTTTCAATCTTTCCATTTCCTAAATCTATCAGTTTGTCATTATATGCATTATGCATGTCGTATTAATAATCCTGCCGCAATTTGATACAAGATCTTTCTTTGCTATTTGCAGAAGAATTCTACTATTGTTTCATTTTCTCTGTGTGGATTGGGTCTTTCCCGAGGAAGAAGAAGATTCCTCAATACATGGTGGATACATCCATTACTAAACACTAATTAGGCGTACCGTGCTTCCGACAGTTCATTGTTTACGCAACTATCGTTGACTTCTGTGTACATAACAATTTAACGGCCGGTAACCGAGGAAATCCGTTTAAGGTGACCGGGTTACGGTTATACAACTAATCGACACGCTACAAGTATTAATCGAAATTTTGCTGATTGCCATATCTTCTAAAATCGAGCCTGTTTACATTTAAAAGGTAGATTTAAAGTTTTAAACTTGCTCTGCTGTATGCAATTTCTTTTTTCTCTTTCCACAAGGTCAATTTATATATTGTTAGATAGTTTAGTATCTCGGTATTTAATGTTTGATTTTATTTTATTATCCACAAACTAATATATGTTACAAAAGGAGACGATGACGATACAATACAAAAATATCATCATTGTTTATTTTATGTTATTTCTTCTCAATAGAATTACTTTTATATGAGATAAGAAACTATGGTGGGGCACTAAGTAGTATCAACTATTGTTTTAGTTACTTTATCAGATTGTAACAATTACTCTATCGATTACAGTTTCAAGAAACAATACTCAATTAGGAGCCAACACGCACAGTTTTGCACTTGAAATAATTATGTAAGGTAGCTAATTCGAGAACGCTAAACAGGTATCTAACGGCAGGCCTACATGGCTGAGAATGTAGCAATGTAAACAGCTTTTAAAATCGAAAAGTTTAATAAAAATTATGTAACGTTAGGATAAAATAATATTTGATAACAATGCTAAGGATGAACGTATACTGCGAAACCTAATTCTAAAGTCATTAAAATAAATAAAAAATTCAACCTTTTTTATGTCCCACTACTGGGCACAGGTCTCCTCTCATAAGTGAGAGGGATTTAGGTCCATAGTCCACCACGCTCGCCAAGTGCGGGTTGCTGGACGTCATGCTTTCGAGAAATTATGAATTTCTCTCAGGCATGCACGGCGATGGAGAACATCGTAATTAATTAAATATCACGATATTTTCCATCACCGTGGAGCAGCGATAAATGAGCACATTACAAATTTCTTTGTCAGAGGTGCGCGCCGAGGATTTGAACCTGGGGTCGGTCACGTTGAAGACCGTGGTTTTTTACCACTCGGCCATCGCTGCTCGTAAAATAACATATACTAAGTTCTAATGTATTTCTCAAGTGTAACTCAAGCAAAGTGTAATATAAAACGTTAATGTGATGAGTCACATGAGTCATATCATTTTAATAAATATGATGTGACATACTAATTTGCGTAAAAAGGTACTTAATAGCCATGAATGAATAATTCATGTTATTGATTATGGGAAGAAGCGTTAATACATATCGTAATTTTAACATCTGTTTTGTTATAAACATGTCAATATAATATTTAGTTTTATGAAGAATTTGAATACTAGGTCATATGGGTACAAATTGTTTAATGAGTTTGAGTTTTATATTTAAAAATAAATTTAAACATCAGTAAATAATAAGCCGTGGATTACGATAAATTCATCGCATTATTTCTCTTCCTTAAATGAGATAAAAGCAACATAAACCAACACATTTCTGAGTAATGAAATGAAATGTTTTAATTTTTTAAAATTATTTGCTTTTAAATTATGTACCTAAGTATATCCTTGCGTTACCATGTAAGCTCGCTCTAACGTTCAAGTGGGTAGGTAATAGCCGTCATCGGTTGTGCTAACTTTCTCCAAGGCCGATGAAAGTCGCGGCCCTGCTGCTATCGGCGTTTGCATACAAAACATCCAATCTGGTTATTTTCAAACCATAAATCTCTGTAAACGAAGATGTAGGGGTAGCTAAAGCATGGAATTTCTCAATGCCGCTTAGAAGAGTAGGTATTAGTAGCTTGGAAAATACAAATATACAATTTTATGTGCATATTTTTACGTTCCACTGCTGGGCGTGGATCTGTCCCCATTATTAAGAGATCTGGAATTTACCACCACGTTGCTCCAATACGGGTTGGTGGAGACGCATGACGGCATTATACATATGTCCCTCGAAGCACAAAAACACGCATCAAATATGGCACTAGCGGTTATCCATCTCACACCCGACCGCGTTTCTCTTAGCTCGGTAGATCGCTAACGGCCTAGCGCTTTACACTAGCCGAAGAACCATGTGCACTTCAAATTTTTTTATTTAAACGCAAATGATCAACATTTTTGTAATAACGATACTTGCTTTTGTTAATACCAAAAGATAACTATCGTTTGTTTGTTACAGGCGGGTAGCACACTTTATGCCCAGTTAGAGATATGGAAGGCAGCACGACATGAAAGTTGGAGGGCCACGCCCTGGTCGGAGCATGAGCAGCCTTCTCCAACTCCTGCACCTGCCGGTCTTCCGTCAGCTGATGACATGAGTGATGGTGAGTTTCTATTTCGTACTGATAACTGAGAAGAAATAGATTTAATTTAATATTTAAATTAAATTTGAAATTACAGACTAGGTTTATTAGTATTGGATACTACGAAAAACATACAGTTTATGATAATGATGTAACTGACGTAAAAGGAAAATAGGAAAAGATAAGAAGTATTTATAAATAAGGACAATTCATTTTAACATCATTAATGTCAAGTTAATGACGAAATCACAGTGATCAGGATAAAATTTAAATATGAATTTGGAATGGGATATCAAAATACAGTTAATTATTAGCTAATACAAGCTATAAAAATGATCATATTTAACAGTAAGGTAATAAAAGTCTTAAGTAACATAATAACCAAATTTATGGTTTAGATAAAAACAAAGACATATTAACGTAAAACGACTTTATTGTATCTGTCACTGGGTGATTATAATAAAAATAACCTTTATTAATATACTCGTAATGTAATCGATTTACATATCAAATACTTATTGTGTAAATGTCTGCATTGTGAAATCAATTATTATCAGCAGCATGTGCTTAATGTGTGATATCATTATGGAAATGATTTATTACCCTTTTGTGTTGTAACTGAGGGCTAGAACATTAATTAATGGTAGGGCCATCATATATTAAGTAAATTTAGTAGTAAATAAATTTAACTAAGTTTATTAAGATTTTATTGTTGTATGTTTAAGAAAGTTTCTAACTCATTAATGTGTAAAGCGATTGTGGCTTGTAAATGTTTAATGAGGATAAGAAGAAACGTAGCGTCCGAGCGATGTGGCACGGTAATGCATCACCTTGCATTGTGATCAACCGTTAGGCGATACTGGACCCACATACAGAAGACGTTAGAGACAAACGAGTCAATGATATATGACCAAGTGTAGTATATGTAGGAGCTGTTACCTTGCTTTACGAGGGAATTGTATACGGACAGAACGGGGACTCTACCTTTATTGAAAATGATGGATGTTCGGCGGCGGCTTTACTCTAAACTCGTAACCAATTCGCAATAGATTGGATGGTTTATGGTATAATGAGTTGTATAAAATTTAGAAAATGCGTCAATCGTGTTTGTTTCTACAAAGGCTTATCAAAAGATTAAAATCAAGTATTATTCATAGTATTGATGTATTTACTAGTACCTAATTGATCATATTATTAGATATGATAATTTATTATGATATTGTGAAGCACATGTTTGATAAGCAATGAAAAATAAAATCATATAATACGGAAAGTTTATTATCAGAAAAGGTCTTTGCTTAATGCTATAATGACTTTGGTTAATTATTATGCAAATTTTTAAACAATGTAAGATATGTTTTTGAATAATATAGGGCTTTAAAACAGCTTTTCAGATAACATCAAAGGAAAGGTTGATAAGGTAGTTATATTTTTTGATATTGAATTGTAAATGATAAAAAAACTGGATAAATTGCCTAGTGAGCATTGAAAGGAGGCAATAAAAAAGTGTTAGATAGTGGCACAGGAAACAGCTATCGGCAATTATCAGCCACAGTGCTGGCAGCATTCTCCACGTTGCGTATGCCACGGAGAGATTTATAACGTCTGGGGATAAACATGTTGATTTTAATTATCAATTCTCTTTAAATGACGATCCGATTTTTAAATAAATCTCCGAGATTGTAATTTTGCAAGCTTATAAAAAACACAAAACAATCAACCAATGTAAATAACATAACGTATCAATTAAAACTAATGATAAGAATACCAATCTCTAAAAACTAATTTCACATTTAATATGTTTAATATTACTGTAATTTCAAAAGTACCATAATAAAACATAAGATCTTGTCTTTAGTCCAGGCAATAAAGACATATTTATAACTGACATTTACATTTAAATGTAAGTAATAAAATTTGCTGATCTACAAAAACTGAACGCAAATCAACTCCTCTGTAGTTCGAATTGGTTTTAAAACCCAGTCAAGTTACAGTTAGTCTATCAATCAGACCATCCCATTCGCATTTAGTCCCTTACGAGCAAGTCTTGGAACCCATATACGTCCAAGCAGCTTTTTCTGTCGTTTCCCGACGACCCAGATCTTGCCTGTGACTGCCATCGGACTCACAAGGTCGCCAATGCCGACCAAGATAGAGCGATCGTTTGGCATTATAAAAATTCATATGAATTCCAGTCGATACTTATCAATGTTTCTGAACTAGAATCTACAGGAAACCATGTTTTATGTTTGTATTCTAGATCATTTATCGATGCAGCTGCCGATGCAGAAGTGGATAATGGATGTAATGAATTTATTGTGGAATGCGTTGAATTAACTGCATCAAATGAGCAGGATTAAAGTGAAATTTTGCGCTTTGATTTAAATAAAATAGCGAAGGTGTCAACATTTCGGACTTAAAGCTTGTATACAGTAACCTTAAATTAAAATATACATTATGATCTATATAATTAGAATCATAATTTTTGAACACTGAAATGTTTTATTCGCATTATATGTATAGTGCATTCACATTTACGATTTCATTTACAGTTTCATGGAAATCTGTGATTTTCTCCTCGGTGCTATCATTACATCCATCCACGTTGCTTCGTGACCGATTCTTCACCACTATTCCATTCAGCCTTCTCATTCAACTTCTTTAAATAGAATGGACGCTATTACTCTGGTAGCCGTGTTGTAAACATTTCAGTCTGTTTACTTACTTTGAAGGTTATGTGTTTTGTTTTAACCGTTTAAATAGTTTTCGAAAGTTGCTAAGAAAAGCTCAAGAATGTTGCTAATGTCTTTGTCGATATTATTTCAAGGAACTCCGTAGGTACTGATATTTTTGTGCCAATATAAGTTAGTACAAAGCAACTTTCAACAAGTTCTACTATTCACCTGTCATGAACTTCTTGAGTATTAATATCACTTTGCTTATTATGTAGGTACGATTTATTTTAAGTTATTAAAATGAAAGCTACCTTATCAGCAGCTTATAATTTTACTACTCGTACATAAAAGTAATGAAAATACCCGTAAATTGCAATTTGCGACTATGGATTATTATTATGTGTCATGATGCAATTATTTTTGTAGTTAACAAGATGTTTAAATTGGTAGTTATCAGAGATCGTTATCTCTTATTAACTTAATGCTGTTTTTATGATAATAAAGTTTAATTCCCGATCTGTAGATTTTTATTAAAATCTGTTTAATAATGTTCTTCTCTCTTTTTACCAGATGAGGACTCAGAATCAGCGGGTACTAGTGTAGCTACAGCGAGTGGAAAGGCAAAGTCGGGAAGCACGCACATACACTTGTGGCAGTTCCTCAAGGAATTATTAGCATCACCCCATGTTCATGGATCTGCTATTCGGTGGTTAGATCGAAGTGAGTATTCTATATTACAGCATTACGTTCATTGATACAGTAAGTAGCGAAGTAATAGTATCTATTGTACCTCTAATTTAAATCAAAAGTATGGAAAACCTTATTTTTACAATCACAGATATTATAGATTGATTTAATATTTAATGGATTATTTTATGCTATTATGATTCCATTATCGTCTTCACGCTTAAAAAGTTAATGCTAAATGACACAGAATGCACAACATACAGATGGCAGATAGCTTTACACTTGGTATTCCGATGGCAGAAAAGATTTCGCCACACAGAAGCCGTGTGTGGAAATGGCCACGTCATGCACTGTATCTCGATAGTTGCTAATAATAGAACATGTAAAGAAAATAGCGGTAATCCAACCGTCAATTAACATTTCGCTTTTTATTTTCGATCAGCTTTGTTTTATAAGGAACATAAACCAATTGATTTTTTTTCCACTACTGACGTAACGAAATATCTAGCTATTTTGTATCCATATATTGAATGTTTACTTGGTTTCTTGAGTTTCAGTTTCGTAAAAATATTGTTTATTATTTCCTAACAAAAGATTAAACAGTGAGCTAAAGATAGCCATAATTAAAAACGACCCATATTTTGTATTTTAAGTAAAGTTTGATAACCTATCTTGTAGGTCACCAACAAAAGTAGGTATTGGAATACATTTAATTATAATAATATTGAGATACATATTTAAATCAGTACAAATTTAAGCAATCTATTAGTATGTAATAAATGTTCATGCCTATTCTATTGCTTAATTTAAAATAATAATATCTAAAATATATTCAACATGCCTATATAAAGCTAACTTCAGGAAATTCTATTTTAGTATTTTCAAATTTCAAGTATACTTAGGGATATGCTAAAATAAATTATTATTCTTATTCATTGTTCTATTTTTATTTACTATATCTTATTACTTTTGCCTCCAAGCTCCTGTTCTGTTTGTGTAAACAGAACAATTATTCTATTTAGGTATGATGAAAAATTGTTCCTTCTTATATTTTTGTAAGTAGCCAGAAAGACAAAGAAACGACTGACGCACGGGAAACCAATAAAAAAAACAGGTTTGACGTGATTTCAAACAATAGCAAATACACGAGATATACGACTAGTTTTCTTTCAAACAATAAAAACCACTCAATCAGTAAGTTATCAATAAACAAAGTGATACTATTTTTTGCGACAGTCAATGTAAGCTTGAGATGTCCCTGTAGTTCGGGACCAGAATATGATCTACGGTACTTGCCGTAAGAGGTGACTAAAAGAGGACTCATGGGATTGCGGGCGGATAGGGTTAGGAGCTCGAACCGTCAAACCAGCGGCCCCGTGAAAGACAGCGGTATATGTGGCCACCACCGTCGTAAGGTCGAGAGACATAAGAGAGCCATGCTTCCCATGATGGGTCCGTATTTGGACGTTGCGCAAGGAGGTAAACGGTGCGTTCCTCAGGAGATCCCGGGGTTCTCCATAAGCGCTGAGGTGGGTCACCGAGGGAGTTTCAGTGAGGTCAATCATTAGGCATAAGTTATGTAACCAGGCATCTCCCAAAATGCTTGGGTACCTTCTGAAGGCTTCCGCTCCGTTAAAAAAATTAAAAAGGTATGCTTATGAAAAAATGGCTCAAAATTTGCATTCGTACATTTGGTTCATTCAGTTTGGTTACAGTGTTTGAAGTAATGTGAGCCCTTTAGGTATACATAAATAATAATTAATTTTAAAAAAGGTGTTACTTAAAAAGGCATTACATAGGTATATCATTTTAAGATGACTACACACAAAGCGTTTTACTAATACAAATTCTAACCTTATAAAAATTTTTTTTCTTTTAAATTTAAATTATTAATTCTTTTAAATTAAAGTCTAGATAGATATTGCTTGTTCTTTAATATTAATCGAATATCATAAACTGGCAATAAATGAATTATTGAAATGTATTATCAGCATGACCTTTGATTATAAAAAGTGTTGATAAATGGGTGATTGATAATTTTGTTTACATTGCACAGTAACATTGTTGCTAGCTTGGAGATAAAAATCATTAATGAAGCATTTATGCCTTTTAGACTTTACATACGTACGACTTTAACAATTCCTTTGGTCAAATCCCACATAACCCTATATTCTCTCCCAAGATGTC
Source organism: Pyrgus malvae (assembly GCA_911387765.1). Taxonomy (NCBI): domain Eukaryota; kingdom Metazoa; phylum Arthropoda; class Insecta; order Lepidoptera; family Hesperiidae; genus Pyrgus; species Pyrgus malvae. The sequence continues at coordinate 25,318,042 of OU426953.1, forward strand.
AAAGTAATATTTGTAACCCCTCAGATACACAAAAAACGGCAATAAAAGTAATAGTTGTAACTACTAATAAAACAATATATTGCATTAACTGCATACAATCTACAACACAATGTAAAAAATACACAACTATTGCTTAGAGATTAATAAGCTAATTATTTTTTTGTAAAAACATTACCATGTCTTCCTTATTGGTTCCGTTATTAAAACAATGGGAGGCACACTACAAATCTGTAATCGATATTAATCTAAGCGTACACAATAAGTAAACCCATAGCCGTTCACAAGCCAAGGTGAACAAGCCGCTTACTCGGCATCTGGTACCTAATACCACTGCAAAGGTTTCTTTTCACATCGTGACTGGCCTAGGACACTATTGTACATTGTTACGATTTATGAGCCAATTAAAAGTTTAGTACCTATTTTGGGCTTTATTGATTTGCATAGGTTCAGATAATGCTGACAAGATAGATGTGCAAAACGTGCCTTGTTTTGTTGAAACACTTAAAGAAATCTATTTGTAGGTGTATTTGATATTTTAGTAATATGAACTGGTAATGTACTCGTAATAGCAGAGTTGTGAAACTTTGTAACTCATAATAAGATGATTCTCTAATGCTTTCAATGCAGTGGATCATGACATTCTGTTAGCAGCTTTAGAGCACTTTAAATTTTCATCCACTGCATTGAATTGGCTGTCTTCGTACCTTCGTGGTCGTCATCAGGCTGTAAGGTTGAACAGAGTGCTCTCCGATTGGTGCAATTTGATGTCTGGTGTCCCACAGGGTGGAATACTCTCACCATTATTATTCTCCGTTTTCATTAACTTTATTACTGATTCCCTTGACTGCCCTTACCACTTGTACGCAGATGATCTGCAGATTTACAGCCAGGTTGATGTTATTGATATTAACGAGGGTGTCAATAAATTAAATAAGAATCTTGTCTACATCAGTTCTTGGTCACGAAGATTTGGCATCAATATCAATCCAGGAAAATGTCAAGCTATCATTATCGGCAGCTCACGTCAGATAGCTAAGTTAGATGTTGCTTCTGTCTCACCTGTCACGCTTGATAATAACATCATCCCATTCTTGCCCACAGTTAAAAACCTTGGGTTGTACATCGATTCCACACTCAGCTGGACTGCTCAAGTAAACGAAATAAGTCGGTCAGTCTTTGCAACATTGCGCACACTTAATAGACTACGCAACTTTTTGCCAACTGCAACCAAAAATACTTAATTCAAGTTCTTGTTTTTCCGCTGCTAGACTATGCAGATGTGTGCTGCTCCGACATAAGCGAGGACCTTTTGAACAAGCTAGAACGTCTCATTAACTATTGCATACGTTTCATCTTCTGTCTGCGTAAATTCGACCATATATCCTCTTTTCGTCGCCAACTTAGTTGGCTTCCCATTCGTCAACGCAGACAGGTTAGATTACTTAACACTCTATACACCATTCTTTTTGATCCTCTTTCTCCAGAGTACTTGAAATGCAAATTTCAGTACCTCTGTGAATCGCACGAGCGTCAGCTTCGATCTACTGAATCTCTTCTCTTATCTATCCCACTTCACCGCTCCGGATTTATATCCAATTCTTTCTCACTTCAATCGGTTCGGCTTTGGAATGCTCTGCCCGCTGATGTCAGGAAATTACACTCCAAGTTCTCCTTCAAAAAAGGTGTAAAGGCTCATTTTCTTAAGGAATTATATCCAATGTAATACTATTATGTACTTCACTTGTAATGTATCCATACTGTTTATTATATTACATTATATCTTTATTTTAATTATTTTCATTTATTAATTGCTTTTATATTTCATTTTGCTGTTAATATTATATGTTTTGCTTCTCACGTTTTACCGCCTTCAAATCTTTCTGTACTCCCTTAGGTAAGCTGGTAGATAATGCCATTAGGCATTAAGCTCGCCTATTCTACCACAAATTGTTATGGTTCAATAAAGTTTAAATAAATAAATAAATAAATAAATAAGATGTCAGTGCATTTTAGAAATTCCATAGAAATAAATATGTAATTAAAATTAAGGTCTTAAAACCTTTGTAAGCCTAAACTGGCCTAAACGTTATGCCAATATAGAGGTACAATAGATAGCACTTCTTTAAAATACTAAGTGTAGTAGGAATGTCTAAGAAGTGAAGAATAGCATAATTAGCATACTTTGTTTACTAAGCAAATGTTTAATTCATACCGTGTTCAACAGGTAACGGGGTGTTCAAAATTGAAGATTCAGTGCGTGTCGCGAGGCTCTGGGGCAAGCGAAAAAACAGGCCTGCCATGAACTATGACAAACTCTCCAGAAGCATCCGACAATACTACAAGAAGGGCATCATGAAGAAGACCGAGAGGAGTCAGAGGCTCGTGTATCAGTTCTGTCACCCGTACTGCTTGTAAATACTCCATTAACACTAGGTTAGGTTACTGTAAATAATTTATTGTAAATAAGGGAGTGAGAGCCGCGGTAATGCGGACAACGAGGGCTGGTCGCTTTTTGCGCGGTAAACGCAAAGCGCGGCGCAGTCGCACAGTTTGTCGACGGCCTGTCTCGCTGTTGGCGATTTACGCCGCGGGACATGTCGACGATCGTCACCCCTCCATAAAGTTCGAGAAAGGTAATTTTCTTTGGAATTTTATCGGACGGGGAATTCGCTGTTTGCGTTAGATTTAAGTTCTTTTTTACCGGCGAATAGACGGCGAGCCAAACGGTCAAAAGCCCGGTTTTGTAAATCGGTCGACCCGGCTACGGTCAGTCGAAAGCTGGTAATGTTTATCCCATATATCTATGATATATTTCTAGTACGTTCTATGAACTTTTAGTTAAGCGATGTATAAAATTGTATTCGAAATTTGTTTAAGGTAAGTTAAACGTGCGAATAACAATAATGTCGCTAAAGTTTATATTTAATTAAGTAAGAAAGAAATTTTAAAATCTGAAAAATATTAGGATACGTTTATTTATAAGTTTGTAGAATCATTATTATGTAATAAATTAAACGCGTGAAATGTAAATGTAATGCGCAATGAGATTTCAACTTTTCAACTTGTTACAAGTTGTCCGATTTGACTTTCGTTCGACACGATCGCATAAAAAACGAACGAAAGGCAAGTTGAATAATTTTATGTACTTACTTATAAATGTATAGATACTCAGCTAATGTATATTTCAGTGTTTAAACGGAGTACCGTAAAACACAAAGGGAAAAATGCAATTTAGGTTTAACTTATGTTAAGAACGGCGATGAGATTAAAATCGGGTTTTGTATAAAATTTTGTGCCAAATAGATGTACAGGCCTCTAAATTTATTAGGGACAAAATTGTTTCGTTTCATCGGTGCCCGCCGAACTCTTTATGCCTATTATAGCGGTGATGGGTTATAGTTTAAGGCTTTTCTATAAGATTAACGCAGTGAGCGTTGTTAATAATTTCATTATTGGACCAAACTAATGTAAGTATATTGTGTGAATGTAAAGTGATGTGATGAATAAACGGTGATCTTACTTAATGGTGGTTTTATTATCATGATTCTCTATTTTCTTTACTCTGCTGCATCTGCCGTATGATACCTATTGATACAAATAAATATCCTGGCATAGGTATGCATAGATCAGGGAAACTGTTTAGTGGATGTTTAGAAGAATCTCAAAAAAATGTTGATGAAAAATCAATTTGTTCACAAGTTCATCATAATTTTAGTCTGAACTCTGACTGAAACAATATTATAATCTAGATTTACCTATTTTGGGACACGTACGTCACACTAGTAAAAACACGTTTTTTTTGTTTAAAATGTGTACAACTAATAGTTATTCATTATTGTCATAAAAATACATTCTTTAATATAAGCAATGCCAGGCATAGCTATTTTTCTCTACATGACAGAATCGGTAATGATGAAATTCGTAAACGAACTGAAATTACTGATAAAGCTCTTAAAATCTGCAAGCTGACATGGTAATAGGCTGGTCATATTGTTAGGAGGACCGACAACCGATGGGGAACAAAGGTCCTCGAAAAGTATTGGCAAAATGACCACCCACAAGCCCTAAACATCGCCCTCCAACCAGGTGGACTGACGACCTAAAGAAGGTCCTGTGTCCAGCAGGCGTCTTTCCAAGGCTGGTAGGTGGATGGGTAGAAGCAAGAGTAATTTTATTGAGCTTTTGCCTGTTCAATGCTGGGAATGCAATTGATACTGTGTACGTACATATTATCAGTTTTAAAATATCTATTTAAAATCTTAGATACTTTATTTTTATTCTCAATCTTTGGATAACATAACCTTTTTTTTGGTATCGGGGGGGAAACCTTCAAAAGGTATCCGGCACCTAGGGAGAGGATACCGGGTTATGTGGGATTTGACCGCACTAAAATCCCCTCGGTGGCCTGCCTCTGCGCTTGGAGAGGACTCCGTGGACTCGGACGGATCTCTTAAGGAACGCACCGGTGTCCTCCACGCGCGCCAGAATGGGCCCATCTTCGGAGAGTAGATGTGCTCTCCTGCACCTTCTGATGTTTACGGCGGCATGCGGCCACGCACACACACCGCCGTCCTTCCCGGGGCTGCTGGCTGGACGGATCGAGCTCCGACTCTCCCCGTCCGCAACCCCGGAAGTCCCCTTTTAGTCGCCTCTTACGATCAGGCAGGGGATACCGTAGCTCTATTCTTAATCCCGAAGCTACAAAGCTACGAACTTAGATAACATAACCTACCTACTTCGAATCTAACAATGGGCATGATGACAGATTTTCAAATACCTTTCCTTATTGTAGGTACACATCTCCTAGTTTCGAAAAAAAGTTTATTTCAGCAATAAACTCAACTTTTAACGTAAATTAATGTATTTTTTGCTATGTAATTTGAATTAAGCGCGAAAACGCTCGTAGGTGTCATGGCGTCGGCTTGCTCTTCAAACTTCAAGCAACACGATGACATTAACTGAGACGTGACGTCATTCCTTTTGATTGGCGTTTCAGATAACATGGCCGATTGCTGTATTTAATACTTTTATTTTATTGCAAATCTTATTGATCTTAATGTTTATATTAAAACGGGATCATATTTTAGAACTTTTTAAGCATATATTTTTCTGTAAACCCGTTTATTCTCTGATTCTTTAATAGTGTCATCATGCCCATTTCACTGAAAATAAGGATTCATTAATTTGACAGACTAATTGATTTAAGTATGTAGGTATAAGTATTTCAAGCTACCCTAATAAAACCTTTGAACTTGTCTACTATTCGTTCTAGTGATAGTGGTCTTACAACAATGTGGAGTAGTCACGACAATGGTGACAATTGGGCAGTCATCTCAACACATTTGTAGGGCATCTATTTTGCGGCAATCTTGCATCGATTTGGATTTAAGTCAACGTCTCTGCAGCGTACCTATAGAAAGACAGGATAAACAAGACTTTTTAAAAATCTCGGTGTTTTTTTTTAATGTTGCGTTTGCAATATACCTAATATGAAAGATTTATTGAAACTGAGACACAAACAAACTTTTCCACCCTACAAAAGTAACGGACAGAAGGCGGACTTAATGCTCAAAGCATTCTCTACCAGTCAACATTAAGGTAGTGGGAGATCGATGAAGGCGGCAACTAAAGAAAACAATTACTACTAACTAGGTGTATTAAGAAAAATAGGAGTGATATAAAAACTATTAGATACGAACTTAAACAGGTGTATACAGAATTATAAAAAATATATATGTAGTACAATAAGTATTTATTTATTTATTTACTTACGGGCTACCAACATAAGAAACAGTTGGCGCAACTATAAGGTATACAATGCATATCATTAATTTCGCTAACTGTTCTTACACTTAAAGGTAACCACAGCATGCTATGTGTTACAAAAATTATGAGTTTTTTGTTCTTATTGTAATTTACAATTATTAGGTTTAGTTGCTTGTCTGGTAGCTACATTCAGTCTTAAGCTATTAGGGTAGAGGTACATCACAATTTACATATTAGTTTTGATATAAAATTGGCGCGTCTGTCGAAATTAATGTCTATGTCCGGGACTAAATTTGCGTAGTTATTACCTAACAGGCGAGAAATGCGTACTACGGGTGAGTATCGAACATACATGATATGATACATAAAATATATGCATAAATTATAATATATACAATACATATATAATAATATGAATACATAGATATACAGTTCACATCAATCAAAGAGCGAATGGTTTCTAGGTTCGCTTAATTGTATTGCTTGTTAGTTAGAGTATAAATCTCGACAATTATCTTTACCACAGTTGAATGCCTATCAAGGCGAGAAATCTTTGCTAAGTGTATTAGTATCATTATATTATGCTTACGTTTTCATACTCGTAGTCCATAAGTGCCTTTTCACTCCATTAAACTTAATAAAATTGATTTACAAATTTTTCATTGCATTGCATTAAAATGGTTTGGGGAGCTTCCGCGTAAAATATTAACTCTAAACAATGCCTGAGAGTTTTTTTTCCGAAGGCTTTTCTTCTCTCATTGACCCAGTGGTGGGTAGGCATCAAAAGCCGATGATCCGTTAAGAATATTCTTAGCGGATCTTAAAATAAAACTATTTGACTACTTAGCTATTTAATTTTAATTAGTAATATAATATTGTATGCCAGAGCATGGTAGACTGTTTAAACTCTTATAATAATTTTAAACATCTAACTGTATGTATATGTAAACAGTCAACAATAAAGTATTTTCATTTCATTTCATTTCATTTCATTTCATTTCATTTCAAACTACTTTGTTCGACCAGAATCTTCGAACAAAACTTCTTAATAATATAAGCTATATAAGTTATAATAATATGAATATTCAGCCAAAGAATGTGTAGCGACCTTCCGCTACTCATCAAGAGATGTGCACCACGGGTATTCCTGAATCACGCTATCGAAGTTTTCGGAATATTCTACCATATATACAAGCTCCAAATTGAGTCAGTTGGAGCGCGGCCGCCACAGAGTACATTTGTATATACTGAAAGCGGCCGCTCCCCGGGTATGACCACCTCGCCCGGCGGGAGATCTCCCTTTGCCAAAAATGTAGACAATGTAGTTAAATAGAATCATATCAGATATGAATGGCTTTGACGGATTACCTACCTACCATTACATGATGCACCGTAAGCATATCAGTTTTTACGGCGACGAATAAGTATTCGACTGAAAGACGCTTCTTTGATCTGATTGACTGAGATACGAGTAAGTAATGGCTGCAACCCTTTTTACGTCCCACTGCTGGGCACGGGTCTCTCCCCATTATTGGGGAGGCCTGGAGCTTACTCCACCACGCTGCTCCAATGCGGGTTGGTGGAGATGCGGGTTAGTGGCCAACCCGCTGTCGGATGTTTTCAAACCGCCCATAAGGCCTCCGACAAGGTTTAACGACTGTTATTTAAGGACAACAACCGGGACCGACGGCTTAACGTGCCCTCCGAAGCACGGAAACGTGCATGCAATTTTTTTCCACTAGCGGTCACCCATCTCACACCTGACCGTGCCCATTTGGCTTAACTGCGTGGATCGCTTGCGTTCTACGCTAGCCGCCGAGCCATACGCGCTTCGAGTAAGTAATATAATAAATAATAAATAAATGTTACACACTCATAGCCCTACAGTAAGGTAATTAATACTGTGTCGTGGGTACCATGGACACATACAAAGACAATAACACAAACACCCAGTCCAAGAACAGAAATTTAAACTCATCATCACCACCATCACCCGCGTGGTGCAATGGTTATCATGCCGGACTGCCAATCCAGGGGTCCCGAGTTCGATTCCCGACGAAACAGAAATTTGAATGATGAGTTTAAATTTCTGTTCTCGGGTCTGGGTGTTTTTGTCTGTCTTTGTAGGGCTATGAGTGTGTAACGTTTTATTATTTATTATAACGATTTCACTCATAGCCCCACAGTAGGGTAGTTATACCCTGTGTCGTTGGTGCCATGGACATACACAAAAACAGAAACACAAACACCCAGATCGTGAACAGAAATTTAAACTCATTATTCAAATTTCTGTTTCGCCAAGAATCGAACCCGGGACCCTCCGATCGGTAGTCCGGCGTGGTAACTATCGCCACGTGGGTCGTCATTCAAGTATGTTATCATTTTTTAAACTTCTCACAAGAATATACCTACATACTTAAGATCGACCTAAAATAATTGAGAGCAGATTTAGGTCACATCTCACATTCCAAATTTAAAACTCAAAATCGCACAATTCATTCTCTATGCAAATTTAAATCTAAAGCATGCATTCGTTTTAGAGTTGCATCATGTTGCGCAAACTTGACGTCACGTTCACCGAAATTCTTCAAGTGAAAGTGCCTAAGTGGTGGGGGTTATAGGTTGAAAAGGGATGGGAAGATGTTCAGACGCTCGTGATGGAATTTGCAATAATCTTTGCAGAAGCGAATTTATGTATTGTTTTGGGATTTCAAACTATTAATGAAGTGCTAATTACCTATAGTATTGAAATTTTCCGTAAATATCAAACATTATTATATTACCATTGAAATAAGTCATTCTCGTAGTGAATTTTTTAAATATCCTATTGGCATGGAGCTTCTTTTAATATTGAGAAAAAGGACATAGGTAGATAGTTCAACTTGTTAGCCAAGTGCGGGTTGATCAACGGGATTATGCTTGATTCAGACTCTGGAGTAACAGCGCAAAGCATAAGGGATTGGGTGTTAATCTCGAAGCGGTCCCTGCATTGAAATGTTTTGTTAAAGTTAAAAGTTCCATTACTTATGTACCTATTTAACTTATGGAAATCTCTTGAATATTTTTTCCTTCAAATACTTACAAATACGTAAAATTTTAAACAGAAAATATACCTAATAACTTTTTATAACTACACATTTTATAATTACACAAATTTATTTTGACACAAATTTTTGAGCACCCTTATTTTTCTAATTTCAATTTTAAATTGAAATTAGTGTTCTATGTATGACTCAGTACATGGAATTTATGTGATGCCTATCCCTTGCATTGTATGAATCATATTATTGTTTCAAAGTTTTGTTAAAAATACGAATGCCCATTCGCGACAAATAGACTTTATAATGAGGATGAATCACTATAATACGATTGGTGCTTCTTGGCTAAACTCGATTTTTATAAACGCTCAAGGCATCAAATGCAGTTGTGGTGTTAATCTTTAGATGACCATCTCAGTCTGGCAGGGACCACACATTATTACCAAAACCTCAAAACCAGAAATGGGTGAAACAGATTTGTGCGATAGGAGCTGGGGGAATGTTTTTGTCGGATGTTTTCAAATCACTCAAGAGGTTTCAGTATGTCTCAGACGGAAGCGTTCGGCGGCGCGTTCCATACATTTAATTAACGTTTCACACTCATAGTCCCACAGTAGGGTAGAACGCAAAGACAGAAGCACAAACAACCCAGACCGAGAACATAAATTTAAATTCATCTTTCAAATTTCTGCCTCGCCGGGAATTGAACCCGAGACCTTCCGATCGGTAGTCCGGCATGGTAACCATTGCGCCACAGGGGTCGTCGAATTGCTTATAAGTATTGTTATTGTATAATAATAAATTATAGTAATGGAATCCAAGAGACCAGTACCTACTCACTCATTTTCAAGAGTTAGTACCAATGCCAAAATGTCTAAAACTCATACAGTTTTGGAACAGCATGGTGGAGTAAGCTCCAGGCCTCCCCAATAATGGGGAGAGACCGTGCCCAGCAGTGGGACGTAAAAAGGGTTGCAGCCATACAGAACGTATACAAAATAAATAATAAGTAATACAAATGCGAGCTAATTTGAATACCATAATAATAATTTCCTTCTCCAGCGCTGCGTTTATTTCGACTTTTAATTTGACGTCCAAGTTATAAAAAATATGCGAATATGTCGTTTGAAACATGTTTAAGTTTTTTGAAATCTTACAAGCTTAATAATAAAATTGGCAAAGTGATTCATTGGTATTGTTATGGCAAAGTAAAAAAAAGGTTACTACTGAGTAGCCAAAACTCATGTATCAATGTAAAGGAGGTAAGGGAGAGGGGACTATTTCTTACATATATGACCTAATATATTTGCAATAATGGTGAAAATACTTAGTTGTATATAAGGTAGGTAGCTATACTTTTTTATCTTTACTGATTGTGAGTCGGCGACTGTCGAAGAATGTCGATTAAAATACGTAGGTATCTGCTTCTCGATACCGCGGACAGTCAACCAAGGGTCTCAGGTTCGATTCCCGGCGAGCCAAAAATCGGAAGGCTGCAACCCTTTTTGCGTCCCACTGCTGGGCACGGGTCTCTCCCCCTCATTGGGGAGGCCTGGAACTTACTCCACCACGCTGCTCCAATGCGGGTTGTTGAAGATGCGTGTTAGTGGCCAACCCGCTGTCGGATGTTTTCAAACCGTCTATAAGGCCTCTGACAAGGTTTAACGACTGTTATCTATCGACAACAACCGGGACCAACGGGTTAAGCCGTGCACTTGCACGTGCACTTCGAAACACGAAAACGCGCATGAAATTTTATGCCACTAGCTGTCACCCACCAGCACGTGTTAGTATTGATTCAGGTCTTTCTGTGTATTCATAGTATCCACCACACATGGAATTCTAGTGTGGGACTCCTACTTCTCTCTACGCTCTTGACAGATTGGTCGTCGTCGTCATGTAGTAGAAGAGTTGGGGGCAAATGAATTTCGCCTCACGACGTTCCGCCATCTCTCTCTTGACAGTCATTCTGGTACAGCCATTTATAGGGCCACCGCGCCGGTGTGAGGCTACGATTCGTTAAGTATAAGGGCCTCTTTCACCACCTTCAAGTAGAGTGACAAGTACGCTAATTGTCGGTTAAAGTTACCCGTAACCAATTTTAATTTCACGATGTTCGAGTAGCACTAATCGTATGATAAACTGACCCGTACTCATAGCTTTTACTTGCCAATTAACTTTACTTGGGACGTAAATAATCAACACTTTACTTGGAGATAGTGAACAAGGCGCTAAGAGTTAAAGTAGTAGTTGAGTAGATGACTCAACGCTACTCAGCTTATATACATTAGAGTCACGTGTAAGTTTGTTTGTAACTGAGTTTGTGAGCATGTTTGTAACTCCTTTGGACTCGATTTTGACCCACTTTCAACGGACAGATTTAATTCAAAATTTTGACACTTAGGTATCGGTGGCAACACATACAATAATTCCATTACTTCATCTAATTCCGAGAACAATTAATCGTACTAAAAATGAAAAATAACTATAGTTTAAGAAACTATTTTGAAATGAAATGAAATATTCTTTATTCACTGTACGGTTCATTTACAAACTAATAGTGAACGTTATTTTTTTTTGTTCTGTCTGCTCTGGGTGCGCTTAGGCAATGCTGAGCTGAAGAAAAGAGCAGACGGAGAAAAACTTCAGCCCTGTTCATTTCATTATTATTTTCTGCTTATATTAAAGTTCGACGGTGAAAGCTAGCAAATAAGGTAAAGCAGACAGTAAGTATAGTTACGCCGACTTACGCCGTATCCACTTCTGCTATACTGAGTATTTTTAGATGTCACATTACCACTTAATATACATACGGACTAACAGAGGGATTATCATAAAGTATAAGAGATAAAAATGAAAAGGGCATAAACTCTAAACGAAATGTCAACCTCCGTGGCGTAGTGGGTGATGAGCCGACTGCGAAGCGTGAGGTCGTGGGTTCGATTCCCACCTGTTATTTCCCACGATGTTAATTTATCTATTTAAGTATGTATTTAGAATTATATAAGTATGCTCTGCTTAGTTTGGAATCAGATGGTGTTGTGTGAATTGTCCAAAGATATTTATTTATTTATATTATTTAATGTTAATCGCGTTTTGCCTAACATTTGAGACAAAACAAGGCGTTGCCCTGCGTTGTCTAAAGGTCGGCTACATTCCAAAATAATAATTGTGAGTCCAGTCCAGTCGCCAACTGGTACGACGCGGCGCCATACCTATCTTAGAGATTAATAGCAAAAGGAACCCACGATGCGAAATATGGATTTACTTGAGCATTGATGACCTTTTTCTGTTCTGTGCCTTTTTCGCAGTTTCGTTGGTAGAACGAATGAAATCGGGATAAATTAGGACAGAATAGGTAAATGATATGCTGTATAATGTGTATTTTACTAATAAAATGAGAATGAAGGAAGGGAGAGAGAAAACTTTAAAAAAATCTGAAATAGCCAGAAGCAAACATAAAATAAACATAATATATTTAGGTTTACACAATTCCAAATGTATAATAATATCCCAAATACTAATTTGTGGCGCTATAGGAAATCCTAAAATCCTCTCTTGGGTTTACCTAGTAATAATTTATAGCTATCATCTTGGCCCAGGTGCTAATTTCATATCGAAATAGGCAGCGATTTGGTAGAGTGATTTAAACAGCTTCAGTGGTTTTATTGTCTGTATTTCTGTTGACTACAAGGTTGACTATTCAATGTAGATATTTTATTTTATCTGTACTTACTAGGTACAACCCCAAACTATCTAAATGACTAATAAGTAATTTTACTCTTACTTAAATTGCTATTTAGAGTCAATATTGTTAAAGTATGCGTCCACTGACACTGCGCTTTTTATTCTAACACTTATAGGTTCAGACCATAGAAATCGAAAATCAAGAAGTGGCATTGGGGCATATAGCATACAGTTACCTGTGTCCGCGGTATATGAATAAAATGCTCATATTGACGACCACGCCCACATGAATTTCAGCTAGCGGTCCCCCGATGCGATGGCTTCGGGGTTGCCGGGGCGGTGAGAGTGGGAGCTCGATCCGTCCAGCCAGGCAGCGGCCCCGGAAAAGACGGCGGTGTGTGCGTGGCTGCATGCCGAGGAGAGTATTTACTCAAAACAATTTTATTAATACATAATGTACTTATAGGTAAGTTATTAATACATAATGTACTTATAGGTAGGTTAGAGGTAAAATGTATTAAATTAAATACCTATTTATCTACCTATTTGAAACAAAATTGCCTAAACCTCTTGCGTTGATTAAAAGGGAGTGAAAGCTAATCTAAAAATACCCGATCGATACTTTCTTTACCTACTATTACCCACGCAAAATCTATTTTTGGCAGCAGCCTTTGGGATCATACCTAAATATAATTTATTTACCCACGCAGACCTACTACAAGATTGTAGCGTTGAAAGGAACGCTGCGGCTCTCGCCTGTGACGTCACAATGACGTCATTGCGAAATGACATTTGACATTTCAATGGTTCCTCTCCTCTCTTTGTTAAAGTTTGTTTTAGTGCAAGCTTTTGCAAATAAATCGCCAAATATGCTAAGATTTTAAGTTTAAGTGAATGAAAACTGCGCACAAACATGAAGCATATATTCTTTTATATAGGTTGCGGCCATTGCTTGCGGTATAGTGTTTGTAATTAGGAGATAGAAAAATACAAAAAAGTGTATTTATTTTGTGGTTTTTTATCAAGCTTAAAGTAATGAAGCCGGGTAAAAGTGTGGATGTTAAGGAGGAGATCGCGGAAGTGCATACATCAGCGAGATCACCATCTCCAAAGCAGAAGAAAAAGGAAAGGTCACGAAGTGGTTCGGGTTCACGAAAACTTTCAAACGGTCATGCATCAGGGACAGAGCCGGTGGAAACTCCGCAATCAGCCGAAGAAACTGACAAAACTAAGTCGCGGGACAATTGGATCAAATCGGAGCAGGAATCCTTAGATGTTGAGCTACCTATACATGATCAAATAAAAATTGGAATACTAGGCTTTGTTGAGAAGGAAATCAAGAAGTCAGATAAGAACCCTTCATTTGTATTTTACTCACATGATCCCAATGGCTTGGACGAGAAGTTTATGAAGACATTGTCTCGGCCGTCAAGTGGTCACAAGGAGAAACGGAGTCCGTCTTACCGAAAGAAGAAGAGACATTCCTCAAAACATAGAGACAGAGACTTGCATGATTTTGAAATACCTGGTTCTAGTCTGAGTGCTTTAGAAAAGGTAAAATTTACATTATTTAAAAAAAAACTTGGATAGGTCAATCACATTTCACATTAAAATTGGCACTTGTTAAACAGAATACCACCCAGTATATATTTTCTGTATTCACTAACTAAATGGTTATAATCCTTTGTAATGTGGGCAAAACCATGCAGCCTTAACATGTTCACAGTGAATGCCCCACATGTAGGTCATTTTAAGAACATTCTGATATGTGCATGCATCTCACATGGGCCATAGTGACATGGCCATGAGCCATGTACAATTTTGAATTGTTTTCATAGATTACATGTATAATTTGTTTTATTTTTCTTTGCATACACATATGAACACTGAAATATAAATAAAATGGTGCAATAACCAGGGAATATTCTCATAGGGTTACCAAGAAATAATTTTTAAAATTACTGAAATAAATGAAGGATTTCTGCTGTTTTACAATGAAAATAAAACAAAGACATTCTGTAATAAAATGTTTTCTTGAGAAAGGTAAAATCAATAACAAAGAAATAAACAAAAATATGTTAAAAATAATTCAAGAATGGATAAAAAAAAACAAAAAGAGTAAGTTTCAATCTTTTTTTTGACGAGCGTTATAGCTGCTTGCATTGGATCATTCAGTATCAGTCTTCTTAGCTTTACTTCAAACCTTAGATGCAGAACTGCCTCCTTCAATCATGACTTTATTATGGCTTTTAACAACCAACACAATGTTATCACATAATTTTATCTGTTTTTATACTTAGTATGTGAGTGCACCACATACAAGTCGTTCATCAAAATCATAGGAGGAGGTTTTATTTAAATGGCTGGCTGCAACCCTTTTTTGCGTCTCACTGCTGGGCACGGGTCTCTCCCCATTGATGGGGAGGCCTGGAGCTTAGTCCACCACTCTGCTCCAATGTGGCTTTATTTAAATATTTGTTATAAATTGTCATAACATATAGCCCTCTCTTATCATATTTTCTCAAAACGCATTTACACGTGAGGAGTTATCATCATATAAGTGTTGTATCTCCACTGTTAATGTGTTAATATTTAAAACATTATAATATGTATATGTTTTTCCAATTGCAGGTTGATGACTATCTTAAAGAGTACAACAAAGAAGAAGTAGTAACTTTGAGTGGAGAATTGGAAATAGAAGCCAATGATGTTGAAAATAACAATGGCAATTCCAAGGAGCTCAGACACAAGCCGAGGAAGACTCGTCGGAAACCAAGAGATGAGAGACATGATGGGACAGTTAATGGACGGGATGTTAGCCCTAAGGTGTTTAAGACTGCTAGGACTAAGAAGGAAGCTAAGCCAGGTAAAATTTGTTGTTTTTTTTTGTAGCTAGATATTTAATTGTAAACAACTACAATAATGCAGTAATATTCTTTTATAATAGTGCTCAGTGAAGTTGTGTCGAAAAATTAAGTAGGACTTTTTCCCAATTAATTTACACAAATATTGTAAAGAGGAAAGATTTGATTGTTTGTTTGTTAGTATTGAATAGGCTCCTAAACTACTGGACCAATTTGAATAATTCTTTTACCATTAGAAGCCTACATTATCCCTGATGAACACAATGAAAATGGGTAATAGGGTCCACGCAGGAAGCAAGCAACTGGCTAAACGCCTGTGATTTTAATATAGCAATATATTATTATTGTCTTACGTCGTTTTATGGAAGAAAGTTAGAGAGCCTGAAATAGCACTTAGGCTATTTTTTATCCTACAGAGACTCATAAAACGGTTCCACGCGAGGGAAGCCGCTGGCGGAAGGCTCGTATTAAATAAAATTGATGGATGGGTAGTGTTTTTTCTGTTAATGCTCAACAAATGTAATTTTTTTTCGAAATCCTATTTCTTAGTGGAAAAGGATGTTGTTAGTATAGCCCCCCTGACCAAGAACTTGGGTACGCCCTTGTACATGTTTGATTTTCAATTGAATTTCAATAATTATTTATAAGGGCAGTCCGTTATTTTAAAAAGTAGCCTTAACTTATATTACTGTTAATTTACAGCGAGACCCACAGATCTATCAGCTATGTTGGAAAGTTTGGAAGCAAATGTGCCCTACCATGACCAGTACATAGACAACCCCTTCTCATCTCCATCGCCTCTCACTTCACCAAATGATGAGAGATTAGATCCATTTGGGTCTCGTAGACCAGAAAAGGTGTATCTACAGGGTGGTGGCACTTTCCGAGCAGTGTCCAGAGATAGAATACTGGAGTCACAACAGTCAAGAGATGGTGATAAGTACCTTAGGTATGTAACTTATTCTATATTATCATATTGAGTTACTGGTAGCTTTCATAGATACAGCTCTCACACGTTTTATTTTGTTGGTTAGACCTTTTAAATAATGGCTGAAATTTTGATTTACATTTATGTGGTGGTTTCTCTAGTAAAGGTGGCATAAATTGTCTTTTCCCAAACAGCATCAATAAAATTTGGTGGCAACAATACATTTTATGCTAAATGTTTTGGTACCAGTTGTCATTAAAAGTTCTAGATTAAATTTTATACCTTTTTATAGCCTTGAGAAGCTTAAGCTATGATAAAAATTATAATTTTATTTGTATTTATCACTTATTCTATATGGGATATATGGGACAGAAAGCTGCTCTTTTATCCCGTATAAATGTACAGAATATCTCAAAGACCACATATCATGTTCTTTCATTTGCATGGCCAACAAATCCCATTTGATTAGCACTTAGAGCATCACAGGTACTGACAGGTTGACATCCGTCAGAGGAGTGGCCTTTACAGGCGAAACCCTCATCTCTACGTGCATGCACAATGTGCCTTCTAGTTATATACAACTAGTGTGTGGGTGTCGGTGTCAGTGTTGTCGGTGCATAGAAAATGACGTTGTTAATTGAAATTGACATATTTAGAAATGTACGTATCTGTAGGGATGAAAGAATATTAGTGAATGTGTGACAAAATTAAAATGTGTGCATTCTTCCCCCGCAACAGATTTGATACAAAAATAATGTATCGAAGTGAGGTGCAATGCCCTTTCCACTAACGGGTGAGTCAGTGCTTTGACCTTTGATGCTTTAAGGATTGGCTTAGCATGACGGATATACCCTTAATAAATCCTTATTCAATTTAGAGTGAAAATTATACAAAAATGAGCCGACAAATGATAATAAAATAATTTAATTCTCAAGACTGATATGAAAACACATTAAATTTTTGATGTCAACTGTTTTTCGTATTCATCTTTCTTTACAGTCATTGACTATGCAATACCAAAAAAAGATCAGTTGTATTACAAAAAAAATATATATAATAATGCTAACTAAACTTACTAACATATATTACAAAACTTCAAATTCCAGGTTAGGAGACCTAACACCATTAGACGTGGCGCTATCTGTCCAAAAGGCCTGGCGGAGTTGTGCGCCGGCCTGCCATGGGGTTCTTGGAGGCCTGTCCCTGATGCACCTGTTGCTCATCAGCTACTCTGACAGCCTGGACGCTGGTCACCTCTCCTTCCATGCCGTAGTCACCATGCCGTATGTGGCGACGTATTACTTCTTCTGTGTGCTGTGTCTAATCTCTGTTTTGGACAGGTGGGGTATAAATTTATTTAATTTATAATCTTAGTAGTTATAGGACCACTTATAATACAAATATGCTTTATTGTACACCATAACAGTAAAACAACACAGCAAATTTTAATGTATACTAAATAGTGAACAAAAGGCGGTTTTATCGCTTCTAGCGATCTCTTCCAGACTACCTTAGGATAAAAGAAGTCAGTGAGGTGCACATAATTAATATAATTTAAATATATACAGACATACATAAATATTTATAAACATACTTCCTATATACCTACACCACATATATACTTGGATAGATATATTGCATAATATTTATTTTAAAAACGTAATAACTCTAAATGATTTCTATTCAATGAATTTGTAGTGTAATAAGCTATTAAGTCCCTGAGGTGATAATTGGTGAAACTATATAATGCTTACAATGTGGGGTAATGTGATGCAGTTCTTTACACTTTTGTAGGACAATTTGATACTAAACTAGGAAAAACTGCATGCTAGTAAATATTAATAATATAATATAATAAATTATAAATCAATCATCAATACAAATAATTGCATCAGGTGTTACAAGTACTTTGCGGAACTTTGTAGTCTTAAAGGTAAAACAACTTTGCAACAGTCTTTACTCAGTGGCATTCACAATGTTAGTGTATACTTTTTAATGCACCTGCCTTGTATGATGATAAGATATGTCTGCTCCAATATATTCTGAAGCTTCATAAAGTTTAAAACCCTAGTTATGCCTTGTTTTGAAGCTAAATATGTTGGTGGTGATATGTATAATGATGTATATTTTATATTGTTGCGTGGCCTGGTAAGAAAGTATAAACACCATCATTATTAATAGCAGAATGCTTTTCCATACTTTTAACCTAAGTTAAAACACTTTTCCACAGGTTAGACATAACAAGCATAGACCTCTCCCGTGGCTTGCAGCCCTGGTTCCAGCCGATTGTCCTTGTTATCCTGTACACCGCGTGTCTCCTCGTCAGCACGGCTGCTAGAATGTACGACGAGCTCATGGTCTTCCAGTACGCTCCACTGGTGGCCAATATCACCAGTAATGTTACCACTGTGAGTACCTGTTTGTATTCTCAACAGTTAGTTAGTATGGTTGCTAGAATGTACGCTCATGGTCTACGAGTACGCTCCACTGGTGGCCAATATCACCAGTAATGTTACCACTGTGAGTACCTGTTTGTATTCTCAACAGTTAGTTAGTATGGTTGCTAGAATGTACGCTCATGGTCTACGAGTACGCTCCACTGGTGGCCAATATCACCAGTAATGTTACCACTGTGAGTACCTGTTTGTATTCTCAACAGTTAGTCAGTACGGTTGCGCGAATGTACGACGAGCTAATGGTCTACCAGTACGCTCCACTGGTGAACTGAAAGTTCTATCATTTATAATAATTAAACGTATTTTGGATACTTTGAAAGTAAGTAATCAATAAAGGGAAACATGTGGAAATAGAAAAAGATTTATTTGTTTAGTTTTAAAAATATTTTTTTAGTGTCGAAAACCGTACAGAAAGCGGACGGGGGCTTTGTATGAAGACCTTCCATTTCCTCTTAATCATTCTAATAAATTACCTTTCGATGAAACTCTTAAATATCAATATTCAAATACACTCTTTTCCTTTTCAGCCAACGATCCCGACATTCTACCACACGTGGACACATTTCTCTATATGGCGCGCTGTTCTCTCAATACTAGGGTTAGTATACTTCGTCATATCGAACCCCCAGGATCTAGTATACTTGAATCTCAGCAAGCTGTTACAGTTCAAACACTCGTTGCAAAGTATTGGATGATTGCTTCTTTATTTTTGCTTCCAGAACGAACAATGTATGCTATGTCGGACAAATGTATCATGTTGTATGTGTGTTGTTTTCTGTCACGGTTGCCGGATTTCCAAGTTTGTGGGAGGATGCGTACGTACATATATTATTGTCTTTGTGTGCGTTATAAGAATCAGTTACTAACTGTAGTTACTAAGAGGTTACTATAGTAACCTTCGTGATACTTCGGATTAGAGTGAACTATCTGACATCGCACAAATAGGCAATGTGCATATGACTCAGATGAAAAGAAAAAGTATAGATGTCGCTCTGCAACCAACAAAAGTGTCGCCGACTTTGTAAATATGTGTGTGTAGGCCGGTGTGGCTATCATAATTAAAATTACTTCATTGTAATTACTATTATATTCGGTCCCGGTTGTTGTCGATAGGTAATAGTCGTTAAACCTTGTCGGGGGACTTATAGGCTGTTTGTAAACATCCGACAGCGGGTTGGCCACTAATCCGCATCTTCACTAACCAGCATTAGAGCAGCGTGGTGGAATAAGCTCCAGGCCCCCAAATAATGGGGAGAGACCTGTGCCCAGCAGTGGGACGCAAAGAGGGTTGCAGCCAATTACTATTCATAATTATCAATTTTATTACACCCTTTCACAACACAATTCAGCGTTTTTGACGTGGTAACGTCTTATAAGTCAAATAAGTCGATGAACAACGTCTGCACGCACGAAAAACGTAAAAATAACGTATTCACGTAAAACTATCGCCCGTAAACCGACTTTGCAGACAAACAATTTTTTCTAGTGAATTTTGATACTTGACAATGTTTTGATCGATGCCACGCGATATTCGAGTGGCAAAGCAAGGTGCAGTTTCGTTGAATGAGTATGTGACGCTCTGTGCATGTAATGCGTTTGTACTTCGTTCTTCGCAGAATACCTTTATTTTTTATTTGATCTGAGGCATATGCATACATTCACACAACCTTGGTAAGTCAGCATTAGTGAGACAAAAGAACTTTGCCATAATGCATTTATTTTGATCTCACATACGAAGTATTAGTTTATTTAAAATATTGTTTGATGTAGGTACAATTTAATACGGCGAACTTTTATTGTCGAGTGGCACAAATATTCTTAACACAAAATATGTATTCTATAAAAACAAATGACAGGTTGCAACAGTTTATGTTGCAATACTAAGTCGAATTTAACCAGTTAGAAAAAAAAATCGATTAATAATTGGAATACAGTAAAGTAAGTTGCAACATATAAAATTTGATTTTCTTCACTGATTATATCTTTCTTTACTTTACATCATAAACTATCATTACACGAACTTTTTTTTAAAATTTCGTTCCATATTTTTTTTCAACAATTATACCTATCTTAGTGCAACGAAGCCATTGACACCGTAAGCTGAATCTATGTTGCATTTCGAAGAAATGATATCTATATTTGTATCTTAATCATATATGATAAGTTCGTAAATAGCTGAGATCTCTTATTTCTAGTCATAACATTTTAAACTTTATAGTGTATAAGTTCTCAACAAATGTATATAACTTGAACAACGTATTTAGTTATAGGTACTTACTTTAATAACTGTAATTTGTTTTTTTTTTCGCTAAGTGTTATATTCTGACATAGTGCAGTAGTAACAGACATTATTTTTAAATTATAATTATTATTATTTGTAATCAGATGATTTATTGCATATTTTTAACATTATTATTTTGTTATATTCTCTTGCAATATTTACACAAAAGTATTAAATCCTAATAATTATAATTGTATTATTATGGCATTTAATTAAAATAGTTATCGTGTTGTCTTAATGTGTGCTCTGTTAAATGTTGTGTCCATGATAATTGTATCTATTAATAAATACATAAAATATTGTAAATAAGATATAATGACAAAATATTTTAAACTTCATGCCTTAATGTCTGTACCTAATTATTTATTTTTAGTATACTGATTTTCTTTGTTTTATAAAAAAATAATAAGTTTTCGTAGATTATATATATTTAGCCATTTAACGAATTTTGGAGAATTGTCGAGAAGTATATGTTTGTAAAGTATTATTTAGCATTGTGACGAATATGGAATAATATTTTATTTTTTAGCCGCAATGCTTCCAAGATTTACCAAATACAGTAGAATCCGTTTATTATGACTCCGCCTATTATGACGGAATTACACAACGAAGTTTGGTTTAAACACAAAATTATAAAGTCGGATATAATGACTTCGCTTACAGCGACATGTCGCTTAGTATGACCCATTTTAATATTTTTTTTCCATTTATAGTGACCGACCGACCGACCTTCGGTCATGTTCATTAATTCCCGACGACTTTTGGCACGTGGCTGGTTTTTGTTTTGAATTTCAGTGAATAATTGACAGTTGAACGTCACGGATTTTTTTAGTGATATCGTAAAAAATGTCATTACAACGTCGTAAAGCATTTACGATAGAGGAGAAAGGTGCAACAATACTAATAATAATGACACTAATATGCCGTTTAGAAAATGGAGAATCAAATTCATCTCTCGCAAAAGAATTTGGCGTGGGTCATTCGTCAATCTCAATGACATAAAAAATGAAAAATATGCATACATACATTATGTGAAATTTTTATTTTGATTTATTATATTCTGCTATGTCTCTCTATTAAAATAAGTATTTAATTAAATAAAATAATGTTGTTTTTTTTTTCACAAAAATGCTTTGTGTGACGTCCGCTTAGTATGACGTGTTTGTCAATTCCCTTCGATGTCATTATAAACGGATTCCACTGTAATCAAAAGTTTAAATTCAGTAGTAATTTTATTTATTTTCTGCTATTTTTAGTTACAAACGTTGGATGGAAAAAATTCAATCATTTTAGTCTACGCTGAAACATACATTGAGCATATTTTTTATATTTCAATATATGTACAATAAATTCTTCTAGTCATAAAACATGTTTGCCAAATATCTAAAATAGTCAAAATTTCTAAAATACTTATAGCAAAAACCGTTGTATTTTTATTACATGTACATATAAATATTATTTTCAGAATACGAAAATGATTTGCTCTGAAAAGACGTGATTATTGTAGTTCACTAAAGGCTTCGTTCACCATCTCCAAGTAAAGTGTTGATTAGTTACGTCCCAAGTAAAGTTAATTGGCAAAAGTAAAAGCTATGAGTACGGATCAGTTTATCATATAATTAGTTCTATTCGAACATCGTGAATTTGAAGTTACGGGTGACTAACCGACAATAAGCGTATTTGTCACTTTACTTGAAGGTGGTGAAAGATGCCCTAAGTCACTTTCATTATTATTTGAGTTTTTATTATAAATTATTTTATCCATTGTATTTATCGTGCATTGTTCTATACTTTATAATATGTACATATTATCAAACTAGTCTCTTTGTGTTCTGTGTTATTGGTCCAAAGTTATTTATTTAAAAAGAAATCAAGATATGAGAATATTCAAATATACTTACTTATTAATAATTACTAGTTATAATGCTATTGCTAAACTTTGTGGCCCAAAGCAAGTGTGATTATAAGTATATATATTTAGTATTTCCAAAAACTGTTAAATTTCTTATTGCACTATCAAGCGTGTATCAAAATATTTTATAAATATTAAAAAAATAATATTTATAGTCAACCTAGGTTATTTAAAGAACTATAGAACTCGCGGTTATAATTATATGCCTTTTTGTAAATGACAAAAAACATTTTTATTTAATATTATTTATTGGGTAGTGGACTGATCAGAGTATGTAGTAGGTATATTATTAAAAATATCCCTTTTTAGAGTTTCTAGCATAACTGAGATTTGTATGATACAGTTTAGTGACGTCACTAAACTGTATAACCCTCTTTGTCTTATGTTAATTTCATTTATTTAAAACCTATCCTTTTACCCATATCATGCATAATTCGTAAATTATGTAAAACCAAATTTTGGTGCGGTAATCTAAAAAAAAAAACTTTGAACCGATAACATTTTATTCAATTATTCAATGGAGCAGTAGCCTTATTAATATTTCAAATTACCAAGGTTGACTAGCGTTATCAATATGCTACATCAAGTGTGGGCAATAAGTTCTACTGTGTAAACAATAATTCTATATCAATGTTGTAATAAGAAAATAAATGATTGTTTTGTGACAATTTTTATTTATTTATATTTCCCATTAAGTCCTTTGTGTGTTCCAAAAAGCATAGACAGGAAAAAATAATGAAAAACCCATAAAAAAAAACTTAAGTGAAATAATTTTGGCGGGAACTTAAAAGAGGCATTATGACACCTGTCAGTCTTATTTATTTTTTCATTTTATAGGTGCATTTTTAAGTTTTTATTATGTTTGAGATGCTTTTTGTTTTTGTGTAGTTTAATAACATTGCCCTAGTGTAGTGGAATAAAAATATTGTGAGAACATTGCTTTAACGTTTTCCTATCCTATCACGTTCTGGTAAAGTGATAAAATATGTAGACGTCGCTTTTACTGGAATACCAAACTGTTATGTATGTGTAGGTAGTCGAATAAATCAGTGTGCAACTTACTCTCGAGTTTGTTTGACGTGCGACCCTCTCAGCTGATCCTTTGAATATACTACAAGTGGCGACGAGGATGGGAATGGAGAACAAGGCACACCGATCAAATTAGGAACAGGCTAAACAGGCGTTTCACCAAGTGAAGATCAGGATTGGGATCCGGACGTGGTGCCTGACGTGGCGCCGCTGGCTGCCACTCATTCTGAATTAGTAGTAGCAGAGCCGGTGGGGGAAGAAGGTCCAGCAATGGGCGCTGTAACTAGCCCTGGAGAAGAAGCGACGACGTCAGGTTCTCCGCAGCGACTCCGCCAGCCTCTACTCGACGGCGAGCGATTAGTCCTGTCTTCTCAACCCCTACAGTGGTAACGTACAGTGATGATGAATGATGATGAACTAATGGTGAAATAGGATAAGTTTTGTTAAGGGTAGATTTAAGATTATGAGGGAGGGATGTTATGTATGTGTAGGTAGTCGAATAAATCAGTGTGCAACTTACTCGAGTTTGTTTGACGTGCGATCCTCTCAGCTGATCCTTTGAATATACTACACAAACTAATATATGTGTGTATATCAGAGTTGTAGAGATTGTGATTCTCATGTGACGTGTAGCGCTTCACTGGTAACTAAATAAAACAAAATGTTACTTTAATTAACACTTTTATTACAAAATTTACTATCAAGACGTAACATAATCGCTTTTGAGTTTTCGAGTTTTGCTTTATATTATTTTATTATTATTTTAATCACACCGGAGCGGCCTGTCAGGTTACTATAGGGTAACTTTACCCTTATAACTATAGTAACTGATGACATAAATTGGTAAGATCCTCGATATGCTTACTTGGATTTTGAAAATGAAATTACAGTAAAGTTTAAATGGTCGGTATATCTGAGTACCTACTGATAAAAAGGAAACCTTCGTGATTGTTGAAATGTTTGACGATCATTTTACTTTTAATATTTGTAAATATATTATCCTATGTCTTCATTTTTTAAATCTAGGCTTTTATAATAGCGCCGAACAATATGTCGTGGGCTTACATATTTCTCAGGTATTGGCTGTTGAGAGTTGATTTAGTGGCTTCCATTTTGTGGTAAATCCGTCACTCGACAAGACAAATGTAACGGTTTACATTTCAATTTTACATGTAAAGCATACATTGGCTTTCACTACCTATGTGAAACATTTCTTTTTTCATATTCAAGATTTTGACGCACCTCTCTACCTGCGAATCAGTTCCCTGGCTTGTCTTCTCTACTATTACTTATTATTACTTCGGACCTGATATCCGTGTAAAATGTTTGACGTGACAACGTCTAATTAATCGATGAACGCCGGTTGCACGCACTAAAAAGGATGACTCATTGCAACGTTACGCACATTGTAGTGTTACGATCGGAGTGAGAGCGCTGCACGAGCAAGCGAAAGGCACAAAGGTAGGTCGTAGAACTTTATTTAATACTAGCCCCACAGTAAGGTAATTAATACCCTGTGTCGTGGATACCATGGACACATACAAAGACAGGAACACAAACGTCCAGAAACTCATCATTCAAATTTCTGTTTCGCCGGGAGCTGAACCCGGGACCCCTCGACTGGCTGTCCGGCATGATAACCATTGCGCCACGCGGGTCGTCTAAATAGTTGGAAACTTAGCTAAACCTCTTCACAATTTCCTTAACCGACGAATAGCATCCAGAGACCAGAACGATTACGTAAAATAGCAGCAGCACGCCGTTCTTCCAGAGGATGTAGGAGTATTTGCCCAGGCCTCGATCCCACCTGTGGACAGTCTGGACTACTAGCGGTATGAAGAGGCCCAGCGTTGAGAAGAATATTGATCCCACGAGTCCAATCATAAGCTCCAGGTCTGGTATCGCGATTGTGAGGGCAACTGAAAGAAACAAAAAAATAAATATTTGTATTGTTCAAGCACGTTGAACTGCGGTTACTGTAACTGTAGAGTGTAATCTATTTATTTATTTTCAACTAGCGACCGCCCACGACTTCGTTTGCGTGTACTTTAGTTTTAGATTTTTTCTGAAATAAAAGTAGCCTAAGTTAATTCTTATTATATCAGATACCTGCCAGTGAAAGTCCCGTCAAAATCTGTCCAGCCGTTTCAAAGATTAGCCTGAACAGACAGACAGACAAAAATTGTAAAAAAAATAATATTATGTAGGCCAGCGCATTCACCAACGCGCTGGCGGTGCGCTTGTTGTCATTATGGCGCTTGTTGCTTGAATGTCATATGGCATTTTACTGTGGGGTAATGCGGCTGATATTGATTCAATCTTTATTTTGCAGAAAATGGCTATTCGCGCAATTTATAACATAGGTGCTAGAGAATCTCTCAGAGAAAAATTTAAAGAGATAGATATTCTAACATTTGCTTCGCAATATACCTATTTACGAAAACATCATATATGTACGTAAAAACAAAGAAAAATTCACTACTATATTGGACTTGTGTTTCAACTAGGAACGGCCACAAGCTGGCATTTCCGTAATGCCGGCTTCATAAAAAAAGTCATTCTTTTATTGGGATGTCCATCAGGATATATAATAAAATCCCAATAAAGATTCAATCCCTGCCTTTAAAACCTTTTAAGAAGGCAGTCAAACAAGTCCTGTGCCGTAAGGCTTACTTATTATAACACTAAGGACTATCTTAATGATAAAGGAGCGTGGGAATGAATTTCGCTCACACAAGGCTATTTCTTCATAGATTGTATTATTTTTAGTAATTACTCGCATCTGTGAGTGAGCAGGTGGAAGTGGGTTGATGGTGTCTCACATGATCAGCTGTCACGTGTGACCATTATCAACCCATAGGTACCTATTCTGTTATCTCAAATATAATATTATGTACCTACTTTTTTAAAAAAAAGAGTGCTGGGAGTTTTTTTCCGCCGCCTTTTTTCTCTCAGCTCAACATCTAGCCCAAACGGGCACTTAAAGGCGATGACCAGGGAAAAATGACATTCATTAAGCGAATATTTTGTATTCCTAATATGAAATAAATATTTTTTCTTTCTTTCTTTTCTTTCTTTCTTGCCAACGCGCTTGTGAGTAATTCACACATTGGAAGGTCATTCAGTATGGTTTGGTTCGGGCCAATGTGTGGACGGATTCAAAATGGATGTTGAGTCGCTAACAGCTGCAGCTGTATATTTATTCACACCTTATAATTACTTTGTAAATGTGTACAAGAAAAGGGTGATAAAAAATAAATAATTTTGGATATGAATGTATTAAATGATGGAACAACTTTTTATAATTTACTAACATATATACTAAGAAAATTGTTACTAACAAAATATGGAAATTTTATCCGAAATAAAAATTTATTATTATTATTATAATTGATCTGACATTTTTCGTTGTATAACTAGGTACCAACAAAAAATTCAAAAAACTCGGTCTTCACCTGTTAGAGTAACGCTTGCTGTCCTCAATAGAATTTGACTCAGGTTGTAGTACTTCTGACTGACACGGCCCTTCAAACGAATCCACAGGATGTCCATGGGGGCGTACATCTGGAGGCAATACGTGAAGAACACCGCTATAGCTACCAGGACTTTTGCAGCTAACGCCAATCTGCGAACAAATGAGTCTTGTAAATATAAAAATTGTATAAATTATTAACTTTTTAATCAGGCCCAAAGTTGATCATGAGCAATGAAAAGAGTTATGCTTAGATTTTCCTACGCAAAGAATCCGAAACGATGTAATCTGTAGACGAAGGAATAATAGTGACATATGTAGATTACCCTCAAACTCTTCAAGCTGAAGTAGCAATAGGCAGGCTATTGGGTGATACCCTAGGAGAACCCGATTAGTGATGAAAAAGGTTCTTTAATGGCAACCACAAAAACGATAACATAACAAAACAAAACGATAACATAACAAAAGAAGCACAGGCTGCTTTTTTGCCAGGTGGTCTGACAGGCTGAAGAAGATAGGGAAAGCTGTTGGATTTAGAGGCCACAAGACCGGAGTGGCGAACGTAAGGGAAGGCCTGTACAGACAGTAATATAAAGAAGAGAAGGTATTCTGTGTAGCAAATATTCTAAAATTGTAACTTTTCATACTGCTTCGATCGTTGAACGATCTACTCACCTCGAAAACGACGTAAATACAAAGGGTATTGCACGGAATCACGAGGGAGTTGTAAACCGTCAGTTGTCTGCTGTATTTGAAATAAATTTGCCATCGTTTGTTTACTTTCCATATTTTTATAGATAGATATGGTTTGAAAATGTATATATGGCAGGTAGGTTTAGAAGTTTTTGAAATAAGAGCGCCATGGTAAGTCTAAGTGTTCCGGGCCTCGGCCAGATCAGACCAGGCCTAGCTGTGCGATGTAAATAAATGCTATGCAGTCAAACCAGAATAATGTGAGGAATTTAGTCCTCATAGCACCGTACTTTCTCTTTCCCTGTTTATATTTATACTCGTGAAATGAGAGCTGAACCCGCGGTTTCATCGGCGTTAGAAAAATCAAATAAATTCTAATGAATCTTTCCATGGGAATAAGATGTTAAACCGCGGTGAAAAGTAGCCTGTTCAATCTCTCTCTGTCCCTCTAACTATTTCTACGCACACAAATAATTTCTTTAGATCATTGGATCGCGATGTGCAGCAAAGATAAATATACAAAATTTCACATTTATAATATTATTGTACAACTGCATACTACGTCAGACAGGACTTTCCTATGCTTAAGGATATGTGTAGATGCCTGTATATAGCCTCAAGCCTTCCCCGATAAATGGTCTATCCAACACAAAAATATTTTTTCAATTCGAACCAGTAGTTCCTGAGATTAGCGCGTTCATACAAACAAACTCTTGAGCTTTATATATTAGTATGGATTTTCCCCGTTTTTACAAAAAAAATCACTGATGCTTCGCTCCTATTAGTCGCAGCGTAATGTTATATAGCCTAAAGTTTTTCCCGATAAATGGACTATCCAACACAAATATAATGTTTCAATTCGAATCAGTAGTTCCTGAGATTAGCGCATTCAAACAAACAAACTCTTCAGCTTTATATATTAAAATAGATATAAGTACCTACGAAAAATGTAAATAATTTTCATTATTTCCCTAAAAATCTGGTTTCTTTACAACGAGTATAACATTTCAAAATAATAGCTTTTCAGTAGGTATGTTTTCGTCCCAGAAGGACCTCCTTCGCTATACGACTGCAATACACTTCGGAAGCACGAGGGGCTCGTAAACTCCACTCTCAATACAAAAGCTGTGTGCTTTTAATGTATGACCTGCGACCCGACTTATATAACAAGTTTTGCTTTGAGAATTTGCTTCACTACTAGCATTGGACATTGATATAAAAATAATATTGTTACGACTTTGAGCACCTATATCTCGAAAACAAAACGTCGTACAGCAAAACCCCAAAAAGCATAAACAGGTATTAGGTCTACAATCGAACAGTGAAAAAAAATTTTTTCTCGAAAAATCAGTCATAAGAAAAACATCGATTTCTACGAGTAAACAAATTCGGGATCCACGGCGAGTACGTACCTATATATAGCGTACATGTATAGGTTGTTTACATCGCGGGCCGCGGCTATTGTTTGACTGTACATAGTGTGTAATAACATAAAGGAAGGTTCGGGACCGGCCTATTGTATTTGGTGGTTCGGGAAATTTCTAGAGAACCATGGGCAGCCGTATATAAGGCACGAGCCGAGCCGCGACTGGCGCAGTTTAGTTCCGGAAGTGAAACCGAAGCGATCTCTTCCAAGCGACAAGGAAGAATTATTTCACGACTACAGCAAAGATATTGGACCATCGTGATTTTGCATAGTGATTTGGACACTGTTAAGTGGATTTTTGGTGGAAGCTGTCAATAAACGCCTTCTACGATACAAACGGCATTTTCATTACCCATAGCGCGTAACAATATTAACAACCTTCCAGCTGAGGCATTTCCAGTGGACTATGACATGGGGTTCTTCAAGAAAGCTGTAAAAAAAGCTCTCCTTCAAAGCCGGCAATGCTCGGGTGACTCGGCGACGGTGATCGCTTAACACCACGCAGCCCGTCTACGTTTTTGTTCGGTTAATTTATTTAAAAAAACATTGGTTGCAATCCTTTTTGCATCTCACTGCTGGGCACGGATCGCTCCCTATAATTGGAAAGGCCTGGAGTTTGCTCCACCACGCTGTTCCAATCCGTGTTGGTGAAGATGCGGGTTAGTGGCACAAGTTGCACCGTACAACACCCATCCATCCAAGGCATCCGACAAGGTTGAACGCAGTTGAACGACGGCTACTCTTATTTATCGGTAACGACTCTGCCACTAGCGGTCACACTTCTCACACCTTCCGTCCAGCTTTCCCCAGATTTGACCTAGATTAGAGGGCGTCCGGGGAGCGTCCGGGCGGAGCTTTATTTGTAGTCCGGGTTTAAAAAAATTAAAGTCTTGGGCCGCCCGCGATACACACACTGTGCCCGCACACCGCGATTTTATGATTTTTCAACTGTTTTTTATTAAACTGACTACGTTTAAAACCTGTTGACGAGTCCGGGTTCTGGGCTCTAAAATCCGGGGTTTTATACGTTGACAAATTTTAGAGATGGCAACCCTACTCACAACCTGACGACCTTTTTACTAGCTGCGTGATCTTGCTAGATGCGTGAAAGTCCGCGTATTTTCCAGAAGAGTTACAAAAACAAATTATTATAAAGTATCAAATCAAATCAAAAATATTTATTTAATATTAGGAATACAAATATTTGCTTAATGAATGTCATTTTTCCCGGTCATCGCCTTTAGGTGCCCGTTTGGGCTAGATGTTGAGCTGAGAGAAAAAAGGCGGCGGAAAAAAAACTTCCAGCAGCACTCTTAAAAAAGTACATATTATTATATAATTGAGATAACAGTATGGCTATGGGTCCATAATGGGCACACGTGACAGCTGATCGTATGAGACACTATAAACCCACTTCCACCTGCTCACAGATGCGAGTAATTACTAAAACTATGAATAACATTTAATTTAGATATAGCCTTGTGTCAGCGAGATTCAGTCTTCTTAATATGCATTATGTAGATATAGTTATTAAACATGTTCCCCTAAAATTTATTTTTGCAAAAATTGTTAATAATAATATGAAGCCTTATTCGAAGTACCTACCTAAGTACTTCTATTAAAGCTGCGTAGTAATTGCATTCGAAATGCTGGCTACTTGTGATTAAGTGGCTATTAAAATCCTAGAAACAGGAAGAAATGCCATCTTTCTTCATTTTATGTATTTGTTAAGCATAAATTGATGTGAACCAAAGCTGACACATCAAAAACTAGAGTTGAGTTGCCTGGCTGCAACTCTTTTTGCGTCCCACTGCTGGGCACGGGTCTTTCCCCATTTTTGGGGGGCCTGGAGCTTACTCCACCATGCTGCTCCAATGCGGATTAGTGGAGATGCGGGTTAGTGGCCAACCCGCTGTCGGATGTTTTCAAACCGCCCGACAAGGTTTAACGAATGTTATCTATCGACAACAACCGAGACCGACGGCTTAACGTGCACTCCGAAGCACGGAAACCCGCATGAAATTTATTTGCAACTAGCGGTCACCCATCTCACACCCGACCGCATCCGTTATGCTTAGTTGCATAGATTTGCGTTCTAGGCTAATCATCGGGCCATGCACGCTTCGTGCGATTTGAGTAGAATATAAACAATCTAAAACATACAATACATACCTAATATCTACCCCTACCTTCAATGGATACGTAGTGTCTAATAATAGGCTCTTGTGAAATATAAGGTTACGACATGAAATAAGGGCAAACAAACATACACACTTTCACAATTATAATATTAGTAGTTATAATCATGGATAGTAAGAAACAGTGCAAAGACATGGTTTTTCAGGTCCATTACATCATTAGACATGTTCTATGGTTAAGTAGTCATCGCTTTATTTGAACATCTGACTGACTTGGCTGACTGAATGAATAGATAAATAAATAAATAAATAAATTACTAATGACTCACTGATTCTGATTATTATTGTACGTTTCACTTGGCAATGGCAATATAAGACTGGCGATTCTATTACTGAAAAATATGTTGATCTTGGCATTTCTATGAGATTTACTGTTCTCATATCGAGGTATCCACCTAAGTACAGAGAGGACGACCAAGATTGTTGAACATTAATGAAGATTGCACTGGCAATCAGCCAGAATACTAACTCTTGTAGTACTCTATAGTAACCAACGTAGCAATTGAAATTATTTATAGCGACTAATACCTACATTTAAATGCATACATTCAAATCTATGCACAAAGAATTAAGTACTATTCTAACTCTATATCAACTTACCCAGTGGGTAAGTTGCTATAGAGTTAGAATAGTCTCGAAAATGTTAACGCCTCTGGGTTGATAAAAGTACCGTATCTTTATTTTAATATTAATACACATGGAGTATTGTAGGATTAGTATTAGTATTGTAGTATAATACATACTCCGGTTATGTACGTACCAATTTTTTTTGAGTTTATTTATACAAGAGAAAAAAGAATTGAAGGCATGGTGTATGTAATAACATTAAAATGGTTGTCAACTATAGAGAAAAAATGAGATGAATGAAAAAAATGTTTCTGTCTGAATAGTTTGAACCAAACAAAGACCTTAAAATAAGTACATTCAGGTCTTTGGAACCACAAACAGAACTCACATTTGCGAAGGTTTAATCATGATAGATAACTTTTTCATAAAATGCTTAATACAAAATTTCTCTATATGATTGACGTAATATGGCGCGTGTATCTAAAGCGAAGAAATAAGAAAAAAAAAGAAACTGTACTTATTTATGTATTTGGCCCGTAAAATTTATCCATTTTTCAAACCTTAACATTATTTGCTACATTGCAATGTTTTTCAACCTTTTTTAATGTCCCACTGCTGGGCACAGGTCTCCTCTCACAAGTGAGAGGGATTTAGGCCATAGTCTACCACGCTGGCCAGCTGCGGATTGGTGGACACTGCAATTACTAGAACATTAATGCATTTTTAATTTTCATTGTATTTTGTTTAGAGGTTTTAAAAACTACAACGAACTCTACAATGGTTTTGCGGTCAATATAAGGTTACGAGTATTTAGTTATACAAGTTTTAAATAGATTTTAGTCTCGCAATGTCGTGTGGTTAATAAACCTTGTCTCAAAAGGACAAAAAATCTATCAACCAGATTACAGACGACAAAGACAATTAGATGTTTGAAAGAAAGGTAGAGACAAGATTTAAAATCAAACTTGTATCTGTATTTACAAAATGGGTTCCGCAAAAATGGCTTCCGCGATGGTACTTTTCCAATGAAACATAATATAATAATAATAATAATAATAATGACACCACGGACCCGATTGCTCCCGGGGAAGTCCCCCTGTTCCTCGTCTCCGGCAGGCGGAGTGATAACCCAGAGGAACAGGTCCCCACCTCTGGCTTGCCTTAATTGGCCGTCCAGAGTGGAGCTGTTAGAGCTATATGCTCGGGGGTGTAAGTGTAACTAAGTAATTGGCGTAATAGCGAGGAAACCCGCTCCGGGTTGGATTTATATGGTGAAATCGGTGCCGCTCTTCTCGACACCCCTAGCTGTTCACGCCAATGTTGCTTCCCAGGCATTTGCGCCATTTTTTGGGGGCCCATTCAGTGAGTGGCGAGTCACCACCTGCCTCACTTTAGATTATTTATTAGTCTGAACGGTGTCCCATAGTTTTCCATAGCCCATCTACCAGTCCCTCGTCCGTTCATCCCCATAGACCCAATAGTAGTCTCCCTTTTTGTAGCAATAGAACCTGTGCACCTAACGGGGACTATCCTTGGGTCATATAACTTTTTATATGATACGGCCGAGGATGGTATCCGTCACGTGTAGCCTCACAACATTAAAGTGTCTCAAAGGGGCCTCTACGTGTTGGACCTGTGTCCCCACACAAGCCTTCCAAATGACCGGGTCAAATAACATCTTCGACCCGTGACTTATAAGGAGAGATACATAATAATAATAATACTTTATTAATGCACAAGTACAATTTCAAATTAGGGAAGTATAGTTTACAATATGCATGGTATAAATTTTATGGTAATTGTAAAACAAAATAGATTATTTCGTCAGTTGTCTAAACTGGGCGGAAAGCCTGTAATATAGACAACAGTAACTGAACTCTCCCGAAAGAGTATCTGAGTTACTATAAACAAACATGTGTTGAAACCTAAGAAACTTATACATTCCACATATGCTTAATTTAATTTGATACATACTTAATATTTTATATAGATTTTAGAATTTAATCAACTAAGACTGAAAAGAGTTTTGGCGGGAAGTCGTGACAATTGTGCTCTTGTTTTATTTTTATTGTCTTTGTGTATTTTTGAGTTATATCGGATAAAGTTGATGGTATTTTGTTTGATATAGGTTAATAACAGTGAACGAGTGTTTGTGAAATAGAATAACAGTGCTAAAATATGTTTTTTCTGCTTGCCTCCAAAATTACATCGGACACGTTCTAGTAAAGTAGCCATCGCATTACTTGAAAGTTGGACTGACTAGACTGACTGATTACTGACGACTTTACTTACTGACTTTGTTATTACTTCGTCCAGTTTCATTGAAACTGGCAAAAAATTGATGCAAAAATTATACTTGACGCTGGCAGTATGCACAGAGTTTGCGATGCCAAGTATGTGTGTGTGTGTATGTGGTGTGACTGTGTGTATGTGTATGTATGTGTATGTATGCGCGTGTGTGTGTATGAGTATGTGTGGTGTATGTGTGTATCGCATAATCAATCAATGGACTTAAAAGTTGTAGTAGTCTTGGCAGAGATTATTGAATCCCAACGAAAATTTCGCTAATAGTTTTAATACAAAAGTGATGTAAAGGGTGATTTATAGAATAAACGTGATAATTTTACTTAAACCTTCACCTACGGAGAGGTGCTCATTGTATTGTGCCTACGGCTCTCCCTACACCTACGGCTCTCGATTGTTATGTTACGTTAAATAAAATGTACCTACCTAATAAATACGTTCGATCGTTTTAACTTTATTGGTATTATTTGTCTGAACAGTCTAATAAAACGTCGAAAATAATCCGCAATTCAGTCGATAGGCTTAACGAAAATATTTGTGAACATTTAGACAATAGATCACGTTGAGCGCGATGAGGGTTTGATACATATTGATTGCTGGGTTCGAAAGGTCTCATTAAACTTTTGAACGCCTACGCCAATCGATACCACACCTAAATACTTTTATTTTATTCATCATTATCTGGTACCTATATAGAAGAAGGTAGGATAGAAGGTACCTTCTTTCATGAAACAACAATATGTTATTAACATGTTTTTCATTCCAAATTATTCTAAAACTGGTCAGACAATATATTACTTGTAAGTATTTTTTTTATAAATTTAAACGGCGCAGCAGATGAGCATGACCCTGAAGCCATGGGTCGAACAGAGCGTGAAAAGACCTGAGTATTGCGTGAGTTGCATTGCTACTCTGCGGTGGCTGATGGTAGCCTCTTGTAAGTCTGGTCAGCACAAACAAGAGGATTCATCAAATATAAATTTATTAATCGTAAATTTACAAGTTAGATATCTTAATATAATATATCTATCTATAATATTATCGTCCGTTTGTTGCTCTTACTCAATAACCAGCATTTAGTCAGTGCCGAGGGTATGATGAAGAAAGTTGGCTATGATTCAACCGATAGAACAATAGGCAAAAAATGCGACGGACTGATTGATCATAATTCTCCTATGTATTAACATAAATTGGGTCCAGGCATCCACGGGTTATATTAAGTGGCACTATGTAATTGCGCTACTCGACAACAGATGGCGCTGTAACAAATACTGTATCACGCTAATGACTTTACGTTAGGAAACTATATAGCAAATAGGAACATAATACTCTTCGTGCCTCAATCTATTGAGTAAGGAAATTATTGGGCCGTGGTAACGCTCGGCAATGTCCGTTAAGGGCGCCCGTATTTTTTAAGGGTACAGGTCGTCCCCTTGAGCCGCTCGCCTACTTTGCGAGTAGTTCGGGTGAAGCGATCTGCCTTTAGAATTCTTTAGCGTTACTTTACCTCGCATTGGAGCAGCGTGGTGGAGTAAGCTCCAGGCCTTCCCAATAATGGGGAGAGACCCGTGCCCAGCAGTGGGACGCAAAAAGGGTTGCGGCCAGCGTTACTTTACATTGAATATAAATTAATTTGATAACTCAAAAACCGTCCAAGATGATAGTACTAACAAGCAAAATTACGTTTTTTGAAGTGAAAACTTCTTTAGCGGCGTTGTACACTTTTTTTGGTATGGGTAAAAAATGTGCACAACGCCATTTTTTACCCATCTATCTCTAACAAAGTGCATCTATTAATGAAAAAGTGACGAAGAAATAGTGAAAGAAAATTAGTGAGTACTTTATAAAAATACTAGATGAAAACCTACTGAAACTGAATATGAATGGTCGAATTCAAAATGTCACTAAGTCTGTTTTCTTATGTTACAGAAATGGCACTGACAAAGTTTTTCGTTGTCTTTGATACATCTCAATAGATTATTACAATGAATCACGATCAATATAATATAAAGTTAGGGTGTCTTCTAAATATGAACGTTCAAAAATTTAAATTTTATCGTTAGTAATAGTGTAAAGCGATGTTTTTGTTTTGGCCTAAGTTCCCCAGCTTATGGACTTAGGGTCTTTTATGTCGGACATAGGGACTTTACACTGTCTTACAGTACTTACGTAACAGGAACGAAAAAAATCTTGATACAGGAAATAAAATAAGTGCTTCATTCGCGATTAGATTTGCTATCAAAAGTACCTTCTAGCAGAAAGTCTTGAAATACTTTTTAAACGGTTTTAATTAGCTGTCTTTATTGTAAAAAACAACGCTACACATTCACAGCCCCACGCTAGGATTCAGTGTGCCATAGGTACCATGGACACACACATAGACATGAATACAAATACCCAGACTGAGAACAGAAATTAAAACTCATCATTTCAATTTTTGCTTCGCCAGGAATCGAACCTGGGACTCTTGATCAGTCCGGCATATTAACCATTGCGCTACAAAGGTCGTCAATAGATGTCATTTAAGTAAGCGCATGTTTTGACCGAAGTAAGTGCTCTTTGTATTGTGCCGAAGTTGTACGCAGTAGCACAGTGCACTGCTACTACAGAGACTTATAGTCGCCTTGTTGAACTTGTTAACCGGCCAATCGTATTTTCCTTCATAAAAATAATTAAAAATAAATAATAAATAACGTTTCACACTCATAGCCCCATAGTAGGATAGATATACCCTGTGTCGTTGATACCATGGACATACACAAACACCCAGATCGAGATCAGAAATTATAAACTCATTATTCCAATTTTTGTTTCGCCGGGAATCGAACCCGGGACCCTTCGATTGGCAGTCCGGCATGGTACCTAACTATTGCGCCACGCAGGTCGTCGACATTTTGGTCCATAAATACTAAAGAATTTCACAGCTCGGTAGAAAGGGGAACAGCGCTGGTAGTTGTTTTCCCCCTGAACCATGCAAGCTCTATCATCACATTTAAAATAATATGAAGTATAATAATTTATTTATTTATTTTATTTAATTAATTAGCCAACTTCCAATTAACCAATTACACTAATTATTATAATAATGCCACAAAATTTGAATTAATAATAAATAATAATTAAAGATAATAAAAATAATAACACAAATATCAAATTATAACGAAAATTAAATAAAACACAATAAGTATCAAATAACATTTAAAAAAAACAAATGTCATAGCAAAATAGTACTCACATACATCACGCATTCATGGCACAAAACTTCAGACACTCCATCAATATTTTCTTCCAGTCATCCGCGAATAGGTCACAATCGGGAGAAGCGTGCAGGAGAGCATTGAGGGCCTTGAGTGAACGCGGATTGGGCGACCTTGCGCGTGCTACTGTACGACACATGGGTACAGCGAAAAGTATGTGTTTCCTCGCGCGGTTGTAATTATTAGGGACAAACAGTCTACATAGCTTTTCGTGGAGTTCTGGGGCATCGACTTCACCTCTAAGAATCTTGCATATTAATAATAATTGATCCCTCCATCTTCTGACCTCAAGGGAGTTATAGCTGAGGCATCCGAGGAGAAACCTAGTTGGGTACAAATATGGGTAGTAACCATACGTGCGCTTATATAGGTAAATGTAATAAACGGTGTGAACGTACGTATGTAGTTAACTACATTTTATTTAGTCTAAATGTTGCCCTTTTTTCTATCTATAAACTCATCTATATAAAATGTTGCCCTTGCTTGGCACTGATAATTACTATACCTTTTTTTGGGATCGGGAGGGAAACCTTCAAAAGGTACGCGGCACCTTGGGAGAGAGGGTACCGGGTAATGTGGGATTTGACCACACTAAAACCCCCTCGGTGGCTGCCTCTGCGCTTGGGGAGGATTCCGGGATCTCCCGGGGAACGCACCGGTGTCCTCCACGCGCGACGCCTCAGAACGGGCCTATCTTCGGGAGAGCTGATGTGCTCTTCTGCACCTTCCGATGCTTACCTGCATTTCGATGCATGCAGCCACGCACACACCGCCGCCCTTCCTAGGGCTGCTGGCTGGACGGATCGAGCTCCCACTCTCACCGCCCACAACCCCGGAAGCCCCCTTTTAGTCGCCTCTTACGATCAGGCAGGGCCCGTAGCTCTATTCTAAATCCCGAAGCTACAGGGACTTACACTTACTATACCTACCATCAAGGTGGTTATAGTAAAACTCGAAACTATAAACAGAACTAGCTGTGCCCGCGAACTCCGTCCCGCGTTTAAGTGTTCGGGGTGGGCCACCTTTATTAGTTGGGGGGGGGGGGATGAAATATAGATATTGGCCGATTCTCAGACCTACTCAATATGCTCACAAAATTTCATGAGAATCGGTCAAGCCGTTTCGGAGGAGTATGGCAACGAAAACTGTGACACGAGAATTTTATATATTAGATAATAATAATAATATTTATATTAATGTTTATTTTTTCTTGTCACGACCTCGTCTTGGACCTGAAAATGGAGTGCAAGGTGCTTAATGGAACCATGGATAGCCTACTAGTAAACTCATCGAGTTTGGCCCTGTTAGATTCGTTTTAAAAATCGGTTTATTTCATGTTCAGTACTCACGGCTCATCCTGCGGCAGATTCAAGGTGACGCTTCCCTTGACGTCATCACCGTACTTGAGGTAGCCGAAAACGCCCACGAGCCCGTACAACATGGCCACGAAAACCATGGTCGAGTTGAGCACTCCAGGGCAGCCGAGGAAGTGCTCAGGGTTTGCCATCTCATTCTCCACTGGCATCACCACGTTGATGCCTTCCATGGCGAAGATGGCTGTACTGAAAAAAAAAGTGTTGTTTATATATTTCATTACTCACCATGAGGGAAATTCACGCTCATTGGAGCTGGCAGAGCTAAGTTTAATAAAAGAAGTGTTTTGTTGATCTGCAAACACTATATAAAAGTACGAGTATTATGCATTCCCAATATATGTATTTGTTTGATTGTTCTACTATAGGTACCATTCTAAGCTACAATATTTGATGCGCAGCTGACACTTTAGTTGCTTTCACTGGTATTCTACGAGGCTGTTGAAATATAATAATTATAATTTTGAACTGAAGTTAGTACTTATGCCTATGTAACCTCCCCGAACAGGGCTATCCGTGCCCCTGACAGGCTGAAGCCGTCCTTTGTTGCGTTTTGATTACACAAAGATATCATTAAACATCAGAAAGATAATTTGTGTTAAATACTGGCAACACTGATCTTAAAGCATAATTCACCCGCCAACTTGCTGGATATCAAAATAGGTTCTAAAGCTGAAAGCAGAATCATTGTGATTTTCACTTTTTAAAAAAATAAGAGTGCTAAGTTGTCATTCTTTCTGATTACTAAAGATTGAGTTAAAAATAAATTATTTGCGTCGAATAATTGATGTAAAATACATATATAAAAGTGTTAAACATAATAAAACTCAACACTCATACAGTGGTTTTCTTGGCCATCCATCCTACTTCTGTAATATTTGTTTAGTTAGGGTATAAATTATTGTGTGCATTGCAATTTTAGAATAAAAAAGCAAAAAACACCCGCCACTGCTGTTGCAATGTTGTTTCTAGAGAATTGCCTCCCTGAGGACCTTTGTATATAAATTACGTTGCCTTACTTTCGCAATTCTTTACGCTTTGTTGGAACAAATGGCTATGAGGCTATGCGTTCCTTAATTCTTTCCTAAACTTTTTTATTAAGATCGCTTGTGTGAATTTATTTTCCGTCGTATTTTTATTTGAAAAATAATGGCATTCCTCTGAGTTTAAGCTCGTGTTACGCCCACGTAGATCAGTAAAACTTATTGTTTAAAGTGATAAAAACGGTGAAATATAGTTGAATGTTTTAGGACGCTATAAAAACGTATTTGATTGACAACGTAAAGTCAACAAAGTAACTAAACTAAAATAAACAAAAATTAAACAAGGTACGTTCCTTAATCCTTCGATTTATTTATTAACCAGCAATCATTTAAATTTCTCTTCAAAATTATAAATTTTAGAGTGGATGGTTTTACCTACTTCTTTTTTCATAGGTACCATTCTTATGACCCACTTCTGGGCACAGGTCTCCTTTTAAAAGTGAGAGGGATTTAGGCCATTGATGGTTGATGGTTTTACTTCATTATTTTATATTTATTCTAAGTATTTTATTAGTCCAAAAATTGCCTATATGGCTATATCCAAAAAGAACATAGTGAACAATTAGTTTCTAATTATAGATAAACATCAAAGCAGTTAATACTAAAACCAATGATATTTTAAACCATTATATAATATCATTGACTGAAAGAAAAAGAACATCTAACTACATGTGACGCATGTCAGTTTTTCACCGCGTTGACGATGCTTCCGAAAGCAGGCTTTTCATCAAGCAGTCAAGTCAGTTCCGTAACAGAATAGCGTGAGTAAAAGAAGCTATTTTATTGACTAGTACATCCATACATCATCCATATTATACGAGAAAAGCGTATTTTTGTTCTTTGTCCACCGTTCACGTCGCAACGGTGCAGATTCACAGCAGAGAAGCCGAATTTACCTTTTTTGGTATCGGGGGGAAACCTTCACAAGGTACCCAGCACCTTGGGAGAGGATACCGGGTTATGTGGGATTTGACCGCACTAAAACCCCCTCGGTGGCCTGCCTCTGCGCTTGGGAGGACTCCGGGATCTCCATTGCAACGCACCGGTGTCCTCCACGAGCGGCGCCCCAGTACGGGCCCATCTTCGGAAGAGCAGATATGCTCTCATACACCTTCAGGTGTTCACAGCGGCATGCGGCCATGCACGCACCGCTATCCTACCCTGAGCTGCTGGCTGGACGGATCGAGCTCTCACTCGCAATACCCCCGCGAGGCGCAATACCCTCTCCACTGACGGGTGAGTCAATACCTTTGATGCTTTAAGCCGCTATAAGAACAAATACTAAAAAAAGGGGTAAAATAAATATTTGAGGGGGCTCCCATACACTAAACGTGATTTTTTTAGTTAACGGTAAGGAACCCTACGTGCGCGAGTCCGACTTACACTTGGCTGGTTTTTTCAGTGTCATTAAACTAATGCATTGATTGTAAAACTTGATGTTTTTGCGCGAAACTGTTGAAGAACACGACACACATTATATGCCACTAGTTTCGTAATGTACTAAATCCGGTTATAATATATCGAGTTGTACAAGTCCAAGAACGAAAACTGAAATGTAACTATTATGGATAAATCCAACATCACAACAACAATGACGTCAAAATATACCAATTATTCAGAAACCCACGCCTTAAAAATATAAAAGCATCAGATTTTTATGTTTTAATAAAGTTTCAACATCGAGCGATAATAATTTTATTCAGTTAACTTAGCAATCATATAAATAATGGAAATAAAATCGCCTGGAAATTGTACATTAAAGTTTTGATTGAATAAAGATTCTATTATATGATAGGTACAAAATAATAAACAGTAATGGCAATTGAATCTTGTTCTTTATTTGGTTTCAAGTTTAAATTGTTAAGTGAATTTATTCATGAGCGTATTTATCAAATACGAATATTACTTATGAATTAAAAAGATTTTCTAGAGGGCATGTAATCTCCAACAACTTGGCCAGCGTGGTGGCCAAATCAGGTGAGCGGAGAGCCTTCTCAGCAGTAAGCCATTAAAAAGTTCGTTGATAATAATGTTTAATTTAGGGTTCCGTACCTCGAAAGGAAAAAACGGAATCCTTATAGGATCACATTGTTGTCCGTCCATCTGTCTGTCAAGACCCTTTTTCTCAGGAACGCGTGGATGTATCAAGCTGAATTTACATCAAATACTCAGGCTCCCTTGGAGCTGTGAAAAAATCAAACTTCTAAGCCATCACAATCAAAAGATACAGCCGTTTATGCTGCAAATTTTCGACTCTCGCAAGGGAATCAAAACCTAAGGGTACTTCCCGTGAACTCAGACAGAATCTTGAAATTTGGTACGAAGCAACTTTTTAAAGCATAGTTAAAGGAAAAATTGCGAAAACTGTAAACTTTTTAGTTTGTAATTATTTTACGGAACCCTCGGTGCGCAACTTCAAGCAAGCCAAGTCTTGCCTGAGGTCGTATGCAGTTGTGCTGCTACTCCAAAGCTTACTGCTCCAAAGGCTGATCGTCGTCTTATGTAAGTCTGGCTGGCCGACCTTGTCACCGAATCACAATTGATTCACGGCAGAAGTGGGTGCGACGGTGGCTCCCCGGGCGAACCATAGAACTACCATAACACCACCAAAATTCACCTTTTTTTCGGTCTCCGGGGAGGGGGGGGGGAAGCTTCAAAAGATACCCGGCACCTTGGGAGAGGTTATGTGGGATTTGTGGCTGGCTGGCTGCAACCCTTTTTACGTCCCACTACTGGGCACGGGTCTCTCCTTATTATTGGGAAGGCCTGTAGCTTACTCCATCGCGCTGCTCCAATGCGGGTTGGTGGAGATGCGGGTTAGTGGCCAACCCGCTGTCGGATGTTTTAAAACTACCCATAAGGCCTCTGACAAGGTTTATGGGCTGTTATCTATTGACAACAACCGGGACCGATGTAACATGCCCTCCGAAGCACGGAACGCGCATGAAATTTTTTGCCACTAGTGGTCACCCATCTTACCTTGCCTTACACCCGACCGCACCCGTTTGGCTTAGTCGCATCGCTTGCGTTTAACGCTAACCGCCGGGCCATGCGCGCTTCATTTGCGCGGAATTAGTACTGCACTAACCCCCCACCCCCCGTGTGGCCTAGGTGCCTCTGCGCTTGAGGAGGACTCCGGGATCTCCAGTGAAATGCACCAGTATCCTCCAAGCGCGGCGCCCCAGAACGGGCCCATCTTCGGGATAGTAGATGTGCTCTCCTGCACCTTTCGAAGCTTACGACGTCATGGGGCACAGACGTCCTTCCCGAGGCTGCAGGCTGGACGGATAGAAATCCCACTCTTACCGCCCACAATCCCGGAAGCTCCCTTTTAGTCGCTTCTTACGATCAGGCAGGGATACCGTAGCTCTATTCTTAATCCCGAAGCTACAGGGACTACCAAGTACAAAAATCATATAGGTATAAGAGTACCACCTACAAAACTATTAAGTATTAATTATTATAGTTTTTATATTCGTTCAATTTTATTATTAGGTACTGTACTTACACAACGTAGTAACCAAATGCTTTAGTAACAATTTTAGGAAAACACAAATGAAATATATCTGACACATTTTCAAACATTTTAATTAAATTCAAAACTTATAATTAAAACATTCAAATAACCAATTCGTTGGCTTTGCATACTAATTATAACATTTTACTAATTACTAGTAGTTATTTATGGAGTCAGT
The DNA here is from genome assembly GCA_911387765.1 of Pyrgus malvae. NCBI lineage: Eukaryota > Metazoa > Arthropoda > Insecta > Lepidoptera > Hesperiidae > Pyrgus > Pyrgus malvae. The sequence goes on from OU426953.1 coordinate 25,362,031, forward strand.
CTAAATTGGCATTCTAAAACTCAACCTCACCTCTATGGCCTTCGTTAAAAAGCAAACATTTCAACGGATAGTATAATTTTAACATATCTTCCATTTTTAAATTTTATTATTAAAAACCACATTTACCTTATGTTCATGATTGAAATTAATTTATTTCGGACTAGCCTTCCGCCAGCGGCTTTGCCCGCGTGGACACGTTTTATAGGTTCCCGTAGGATAAAAACCATCCTATGTCCTTTCCCAAGGTCCACTCTATCTGTGCTCCAAACATTGCAATTGGTTCAGTAGTTTAAGCGGGAAAGCGTAGCAGACAGAAAGACAGACAGACCGAGTTACTTTCGAATTTATAATATTAGTAGGGATCAATCTTTGTGTCTAAGTAGGAAAAACTTCTTATTTCTATCTTATCTTTGTACATTTATTTATATCTATAATGACATTAGAAATACCTAAATAAAAAATACTATGACGGCTTTTACGTATGAAATTTTCCTTCGCCAACACTGACCGTCTATCTGCCTGAACCTTAAAGCATCAAGGTATGACAGGTATGATACCCGTCAGAGGAGTGGCCTTTACGGTTGAACCCCTCGTCCCAACGTCCATGCACAATGTGCCTTCTAGTTATACAACTAGTGTGTCAGTGTGTGTCGGTGTCAGTGTTGACGGTGCATAGAAAATGACGTTGTTAATTGAAACTGACATATTTAGAAATGTATGCATCTGTAGCGATGTAAGAATATTTGTGAATGTGTGACAAAATTAAAATGTGTGCGTTCTTTCCCCGTACCAGATTTGGCACAAAAATTATGTATCGAAGCGAGGCGCTATGCCGTCTCTCCTGAAGGGTGAGTCAGTAACTTTGATGCTCTAAGGCCTGAACGAATACGAATAGTAGTACTCGTATTTAAATTTTTAAGTAAGTTACGATCATAAATTTGTAAGGAGCGAAATGAGAAAAGTTAAATTAAGTAGTCATTGTCTAGATTTTATAGAGCCATTTCATATCATTACTGTAAAAAAATATTTAAAAAAAACTTTTTATTATCTTTGAGAGCGGTGCATTCACACGACATTAGGTCTGAGAGGTTACCTGAACCTCAAAGAAGGTCATATGGTGAACAAAAAACCTTTGAATGAAACCAACAGGCTTTATAGCTTTTACAAGTAAACTGCCTGAGAGAAAAAAAATGTCAAGCATCTAAAGTCGCGCTGATTGCCGCGTGGCGACGTTTCTTGTCCAGGCATACGACGTACAAACGTACAACCTACAAAGTAAAACACAGAATACTATCTAGGTATATGTATCTGAGTCCCTGTAGCTTCGGGATTAAGAATAGAGCTACGGTATCCCCTGCCTGATCGTAAGAGGCGACTAAAAGGGGGCTTCCGGAGATGCGGACGGTGAGAGTGGGAGCTTGACCCGTCCAGCTAGCAGCCCCGGGAGGGACGGCGGTGTATGCGTGGCCCCCGATACCAAAAAAAAATGTATATGTATCTGATAATTGCGATTCTGTATAGTAATTAGAAGTGTATATTAACGGGATTTTTATTACCATTTTGGTTTTCGAGCGTAGTTTTTTAACCCTTTTATGTCCCACTGCTGGGCACAAGCACAATGTAAAGAGCGCCTTTCTTAGACAAGTCTTTTCTCGGCAGTAAGAGGGATTTAGGCGATATTCCACCACACTGGCTAATTGTAAATTGATGGACGTCATACAATGTGACTGAAAACATCCAAATTAATTACCTAAATGTCACAATATTTTCCCTCATCACGAAACTGCGATAAATAAGCACATAATAGGTGAGCGCCGAGGGTTTGTTATCGGTGTCTCCTACTTGCCCATCGCTGCTCTTGCGTAGCAGAATTGGCTAAGACAAGTTGCAAAAGAGTTTATTGCGTAAAGTAATCGAAAAAGTGGTCTTCGAAAAACAATGCAGAGTGCCTTTCAATAAACAACAATATGTAGCGGGGCCATAGACCAAGTGAGACTTGCACTATCACACAGTAGGTTTCGTGCCGAAATCAGGTCTATGTGTATACTCAAAATAGTTTGAGAAATTTGTACCGATATAAAAAATCTAAGGTGATGTCTGATATTTATATGAAAAAGAAGCTGTCTCCCGCGGTTCCACCGGCATCATAAAATGGAAATTAAGTATTTGAAATGAATATAGGAAAAAAAAGTATAGTGACATCACAGAGAAAACTATTGATAACGAGTGGTGTTATTTTAACATACATGAGTGGCACCCTTATCGTGTGGTGGTATGAAATATACTTAATTTATGACATATTCTCATACTAACAAAATATACACAAAACAGATCATAAGAATCGGTCGAGCTGTAGCAACCGCCACATCGATGCCGCAAAAATCGTTTCATGAGCTAAATTCAGTTGGTGACTTTGTACAGTTACTGTTAGTAAGGTTTTGATGGTACCCTATAAGCACGGAACCCTGTTAATGATACTCCCATTTAATGATGTCTTTGCGTGATTCTCTACCATAATAAGTGTGCAGGGTCATTACGCTCCATCAGTCCGCACTAACGCATTATTTTATCAAATCATGTCCCACTTCTTGGTTTTATACGAAGTTTGGCCGAAATTTACCCAAAACTTTATATGGATTTTTGTATGAGGCATTATGAATCAGGTCCATCGATATAATGATCAGGTCAATGAATAGTGTTTGTTTTGTATTGTTTTGTTTAGTTTGCTTAGTAACAGAACCTCTTTTTCGTGTACTACTGTGTTAGATGTTTAAAAACCGCCCATAAGACCTTAGATGACGACGAAGGTTTAACGACTCCCTTTTACCACCCATGAAAGTAAACCCACCTACTTAAGCTGTTTTTGGCGAAAACTAGTATTATGCTGAAGGCAACTCAAAAAAGTAATTTACGTATTTATCGCTGTTCCAAGGGGATGAAAAACATCGCAGTGATTTATTACATTGTTTTCATCATTACACAAAACTGCTTCAAAAGGTACCCGACATCTTGGGAGAGGATACTGGGTTATGTGGGATTTGTACCGCACCAATACTCCCTCGGTGGCCTACCTCTGCGCTTGGGGAGGACTCCGGGATCTCCAGTGGAACGCACCGGTGTCCTCCACGCGCAGCACCCCAGAACGGGCCCATCCTCCGGAGAGCAGATGTACTCTCCTGCACCCTCCGATGCTTACGGCGGCGTGCGGCCACGCACACACCGCCGTCCTTCCCGGGGCCGCTGGCTGAACGGATCGAGCTCCCACTCTCACAACCCCGGAAGCCCCCTTTTAGTCGCTTAGTCGATCAGGCAGGGAATACCGTAGCTCTATTCTTAATCCCAAAGCTACAGGGACTCAAAGCCTACAAAGGACTACAAAGCTCTAGGGCTGAACATGTTAGGCATGTTCCAACATGAAAAAAATGTTAAAAAAAACTTACCTTATAAACAACGGCCATTCCATGACATTGCCAACTAGTTTGCCATTGCTAAACTGAACATCAGCGAAGGTGTAGTAGCAAGTGATGGCAAAAGTCACCATCAGGCACAGGTTGGCTATTACTGAGAATGGCACCAAGAACTTGAGGTATCTGATCTGAGTTATCAGGATCAGTGGCACTAAAAGCATTGTGCTGTATACTTCCACTGGATACTGGTGGTCTGGTGCGAAGTAGTCAGCTATCTGAAACGAAGAATGTAATTAAATTTTTCTGAAATGAAATGAAATGAAAAAACTTTATTGTTGACTGTTCACATACATACAGTTAGATGTTTAAAATTATTATAAGAGTTTAAACAGTCTACCATGTTCTGGCATACAATATCATATTACTAATTAAAATTAAAGTAGCTAAGTAGTTACGTAGTAAAATAGTTTTATTTTAAGATCCGCTAAGAATATTCTTAACGGATTATCAGCTTTTGATGCCTACCCACCACTGGGTCAATGAGAGAAAAAAAGCCGGCGGAAAAAAAAACTCTCAGGCATTGTTTAGAGTTAATATTTTATGCGGAAGCTCCCCAAACCATTTTAATGCACGTCATCAAAAAATTCGTTTATACTATAGTATACTTTTTTTATAAGCCATTGCTTTAGTTCACTTTTCAATTTATTACCTGATAATTGTTTGAAATATATGGGTAATTTATTTTCTATAGAACTTATTACGAAATGAGTAGTCAAGCAAATGGTGTTTATTATCTTTTAGTGGTATTTATTCTTCATTCAACCTCCAGCATGCTAGTGCTTTCTAATTTTGTTACATTACTATTCAACTCTTGGCGCAGAACTCGACATGTAAATGTGGTGGGCAACCTGTTTTCAGTGTTAAGTGGAAGCAACTGGTCACAAAAAATGTTTAAAGCGCGAAAACGCTCGAGGTGTCATGGCGTCGGCTTGCTCGTCAAAGTTCAAGCAAAACGATGACATTAACTGAGACGTGACGTCATTCCTTTTGATTGGCGTTTTAGGTAACATGGCCGATTGCTGTATTTAATACTTTTATTTCATTGAAAATCTTATTAATCTTAATGTTTATATTAAAACGGGATCATATTTTAGAACCTTTTTAGCATATATTTTTCTGTAAAACCGTTTATTCTCTGATTCTTTAATAGTGTCATCATGCCTATTGCGCCACGGTCAAAATGTAGCGGTAGTATCTGGTCGAACAGTAAGAGTTTATACAGTGGACACCGGTGCGTTCCTATGGAAATCCCGGAATCCTCACAAGCGCAGAGGCAGGTCACCGAGGGGGTTTTAGTGCGGTCAAATCCCACATAACCCGGTATCCTCTCCCAAGGTGTCGGGTACCTTTTGAAGGTTTCCCCCCGATACCAAAAAAAAGGTACATTCAAATATTACTTTGTAGAATTTTGTTATTCCGTTGCCGAAATCGACCGCAAAAATATTACCAAAACATGGGGCAATAAAATAAAAAAATAAAAACACTTTTTTCAAACAAGTCACATCTTGTAACAGGTACCTACTTGTCTTGGAATACAAGTTTTGGAATATATTACGTTTTTTAGCCCTAACTGTACACCTGCCTTCAACATCTTTTGAAGAAATCGCTGTTTAGCGATAAGGCCCCCATTTATACTCTATTTGTTTGTTTCATGTAAATATTTAATTATGGTGTATAATATAGAGTTTAATAAACAATCAGTAATTTTTTTATTTGAATGGAGTAGCAGATGAGCAGGCAGGCCACGTGGTGTTAAGTGGTTGCTGCAGCCCATGGACATCTACATACAATCTCAAGCAAGCATAGGTAAGTCTTGTCTGAGGTTGTATGCAGTTGCGCTGCTGCTCCGGAGGCTGGTGGTCGCCTCATGTAAGTGTGGCCGGCAACTGCACCTTTCTACCGAAACACAATAGAATTGGTTCACGGCAGAAGTGTGTGCAGCGGTGGTACTTCCCCGGGAGAGTCATAATAGTTCTACCACCTACAAAACCCTATAAGTATGTTGGAAGCCTATATACGTATTTTAATGTTTAGACTTGGGTGAGAGATTGTATCTAAAATCTTATTACAGTCGTAAATCGTGATTACTGTCTGGGTCATCAAAACCAGTATCGTAAAGTAGGTACTCAAAGTACTCTTAGAAATGAAGATGACGTGACCATCAAAGTCGTGGCAATAGTAGGTCAAAAGGTCAAAAATACGAAAACAAAAGTTGATTCTACTTAGCAAAAATTAGGTACGACGATGTGAAAGTTTTTTACGAAGTATTGAAATTTTAAGCTAGAATTCAGATTTGTGATACTTATGCTAGTGTGGCAAAGTAGGATACTTATCTTATCTTAAGTAAAAAAGGAAGTGAAGTGCGCTTGGCCCGGCGGTAAGCGTAGAACGCAAACGATCTATACAACTAAGCCAAACTGGCGCGGTCGGGTGTGAGATGGGCGACAGCTAGTAGCAAAAAAATAAATTCATGCGCGTTGCCGTGCTTCGGTGGGCACGTTAAGCCGTCGGTCCCGGTTGTTGTCGATAGATAACAGTCGTTAAACCTTGTTGGAGGCCTTATGGGTGGTTTGAAAACATCCGACAGAGGGTTGGCCACTAACCCGCATCTCTACGAACCCGCATTGCAGCAGCGTGGTGGAGTAAGCTCCAGGCCTCCTCAATAACGGGAGAGACCCGTGCCCAGCAGTGGGACGCTAAAAGGTTGCAGCCAATTAAAAAAAGAGTCCACTTGCAATTTTGGCGGGAAGTAACTTTCGTTACTGTTCATTATATAGGATTGAAATTAGGTATAGGTACAAACTTTTTTTACAAACATAAAAATTATGTTTTGTAAGCAACTTGCAAAAACAAAATGGAATCTCACCAAAATATTTACCAATAAAATGTTGCCAAAACCAGTGCATTGGTTTACATAATAATAAATATATGAAAAAATATATCAGATTTCATGTACCTATTGAGAGCCAAGCAACTGAATCTACAAGGACTAACTCTATGAAACAAAAATCCATATGATTTTTATTACCTATTTATTTATTTGAATGGAGTAGCAGACGAGCATGCAGGTCACGTGGTATTAAGTGATCGCTGCAGCCCATGGACATCTACATACAACCTCAAGCAAGCATAGGTAAGTCTTGTGTGAGGTCGTATGCAGTTGCGCTGCTACTCCGGAGGCTGGTGGTCGCCTCATGTAAGTGTGGCCGGCAACTGCACCTTTCCACCGAAACACAATAGAATTGGTTCACGGCAGAAGTGGGTGCAGCGGTGGTACTTCCCCGGGCGAATAATAGTTCTACCACCTACAAAAACGATGTAACAATCCATCCGAACATTAATAAATACTTAGAATACTATTATATTTATAATATTTGTTAGTATAGATTTCAGGTTTGGATTGTAGGTTGTTGTTTTTACTTAAACAAAATGGAGTTCCACAAAATAATGCTTGATATTTGATACAATTAATTATTCTCTTCAGGTATTTAAAATAATATTGTGCTATGAAAATGGTTCCGCTAAAATAAAATTGTATACGAATGTATACCAATATTACCAATATTCAAACCTGGCCAAAAGCTCGTAAATCCCGAAAGGAAACAATAACATTTTCTCGAAATGTACACGAGTGGTCCTTACATAAATGTAAGGCGGTTATATTTTAGGGCCCTATTCTTTATAACCTGTTCGATAAGGAGAACAGAACCGGCAAAAACAGATTGTTGCTATACAAATTCTGTGTAAGGTTTCTTTAAACGCTTAACATAAAATAAAGTTTGGCTGCAACCCTTTTTTGCGTCCCACTGCTGGGCACGGGTCTCTCCCCATTATTGGGGAGGCCTGGAGCTTACTCCACCACGCTGCTCCAATGCGGGTTGGTGGAGATGCGGGTTAGTGGCCAACCCGCCGTCGGATGTTTTCAAACCGCCCATAAGGCCTCCGACTAAGTTTAACGACTGTTATCTATCGACAACAACCGGGACCGACGGCTTAACGTGCCCTCCGAAGCACGGAAACGCGCATGAATTTTTTTTGCCACTAGCGGTCACCCATCTCATACCCGACCGCGCCCGTTTGGCTCAGCTGCATAGATCGCTTGCGTTCTACGCTAGCCGCCAGGCCATGCACGCTTCTATAAAGTTTATTGAAAGTTATATGGTTGGTACTCTGGTCTTTGGTAGCTGGCTGGTAATAAAATTAAATGTAATTAACAATAATTAAAATCTTATTTAATTTTTTGCCTTAGTTAGTGCTAATTCTATAAAATATTGTACACCCACTGGGTTATAACAGAGAACGAATAATTGTTATAAATACCAATATTTGTAACCTGTTATTTATATGACAATAAAAATTATTGAATTACTGAACCTGAACATTATTTTTAGTTCATATTTTATTCAAATTTTAATGGTGCCATTAAGGCCTGATTTTCTTTTTCTCTTTCACCAACCTGGAGTAAGCTCCAGTAATGGGGAGAGACCTGTGCCCAGCCACAGCCCAGGGTTGCAGCCACTGGTCTAAAATAATAATTCGTTTTGCTAGAAAGGTACAGATAAAAAAGTATAAAAGCTTATTAATATTTTTTTTGTATCCCATTGCTAGTATTGGTATTTCCTCTTATTACCTAATACGGGGTCGAAATTGGACACACTCATGTGTTCATACTTGAACCATAGCCATTAATAAAAATTGGCATTTAAAATGGTGCTGCTGGGAGTTTTCTCCATTACTTTCTCTCAGCATAACCCATCGCTCATAAAGGCACCTAGAGCCGACGATCGTGGAAAGATTGACGTTCACTAAGCTAATTGTATTCCATAAACAAATAAAATATATTTATTTTGAGTTTAATAACAGGCCTAGGACCTACTCTACAATCTAAAAAAGCGAAGTTATTGTACAATTAATCAAATATAATAACAGAAATGTTGATTGCTACGTGGGACTTATTTGCAAACAGCTGTGATTTCCGCCCACCCCTGGCGAGAGGGTGCAAGGGAGAGTGATACCACATAATGAGGCACGTATAGTTGTTTAATTTTAGTAAGGTGCAGATGTGCTGTAGCATTTTAAAATAATTATAATGGGCTTAAAATATTATTTGTTAGTTTTTAGAGTATTTTTTTGGATAGAGGGGTTTTTAAAATTTTTAATTTTACTTTTATTTTGTCCTATTAAAAGTAGGTATAAATATTAGATAGGTGTTTATATTGATTAACTGATTAGTTAATTGAGTTAGTAACTACTGAGTTTTTCCTCTCAGTGTACAAACACACTGTGATATGGGTACCCAAAGCAGACTATCGCAACCGATCCGAAATATAAATAAATAAATATTTTAAACTTTAATAAATGTTTTAAACTGATATTTTATTATATTGCCAGAAATTAGCACATAAAATATAATGAATAGATATATACCAAACATATTTAACAAATTCAAAGGAAAAATAAATCTATATAATAAATTTATACCAGGAAGCAGGTGAGTGATACCAAATATTCATTAAAATTATTATCAGATGAATTTATCGGAATGGATTCCGAGATGCAATTTATTTCGGCACGTCATGGGTTGGTGGTCATTAACTCGAATTGGTACAGTAATTCTATAGATTATTCATTACTAGACGAGGAAAGAATAAACAGTCCTAAGACAAAGTAAATATGGGAAGATATTTCTTGTACCGGCGGGAAATGGTTTAAAAGGCACATCTGGTTAAATAAGCAGGATCCCGACGTCATTAAAAGTCCATTGGTTGCATTTCTTAGTGCTTATTGATGAATTCCAGATCAGGTACTAAAATGCTTTGGTGTTCTTTACAGCAGCGGTATTATAAATATATGCATATTACATTTCCATCTAAAGCAAGCCAATAGTTCTCTTATACTTACTAGGCTATGTTGTAGCATCACATTCATACCATATGACATTCTCGGAACTGAAATGGATGAAATGAGCTCCCACTCGAGCCTCCCACATTCCCGGAAGCTCCCTTTTATCGGCAGAAGCAATCAACCTACACAAGCTAAAGGAAATAAGGCAGCAAAACCAAACAGCCGTGATCACTTTGATCGATTCTGAGAGAAAATTTATGCCGGCACGTGCAGTGAGCACAGGTCAGAATATGGGTTGACATCCATATGGCTCAGTTGTCACTATGCCAGTGTATTTCGCAAGGAATTCTGAGTTCGATTCCAGCAGGGAAGATATCAAAATGCGAATAAAGAGGCCTTTTCTTTTTTCTGGGTGTTTGTATCCGTGTCTTTCGTATGTGTCCATGGCACCCCAACACCCCTGTACTACTCTACAGTGAGGCTATGAGTATGAAGCATGATTCATTTATTTATTTAATTGGTGCGGATTATCTATGACGTATTTTAAGTAGAGAAGTTTTCGGCCATGGTTTTCAAGTCCCTCCACAGCGATATTAAAGGTTATTATTAAACCTTCACACAGCTGACCTTCCCATCATCAAAACGATGCTCTAAACTTCAATATTACTTTAATACGAGTAGGTACTAAAGTTTAGTCCCTGTAGCTTCGGGATTAAGAATAGAGCTACGGTATCCCCTGCCTGAGAGGGCGACTAAAAGGGGGCTTCCAGGGCTGCGGGCAGTGAGAGTGGGAGCTCGACCCGTCCAGCCAGCAGCCCCGGGAAGGATGGCGGTGTGTGCGTGGACGTATGCCGCCGTATGCATCGGAAGGTGCAGGAGAGTACATCTGCTCTCCCAAAGATGGGCCCGTTCCAGAGCGTCGCGTATGGAGGACACCGGTGCGTTCCACGGGAGATCCCGGAGTCCTCCCCAAACTCAGAGGAAGGCCACCGAGGGGGTTTTAGTGAGGTTCAAATCCCACATAACCCGGTGTTTTCATTTCAAGTTTGGGGAGGGTCACCAAGAAATTTCACCATAAAATTTGGGAGGGGGGAGTCACTAAGAAAATTTGGGGGAAGCGGTGTCCCAAATTGGTTTGTTTCGCCTTTCAACTACGCATTACTGATGGATTGGGGGGGGGGGTCATGTCCCCTGTGACCCCCCCCCCCCTGGGACCGCGCCTGGTTACATGCACCACGATCACTTATGAAGTAAGTTCATAAGTAACATTTCAAATGTAGTGAACAACTGCGATAGTGTCAAACATATATCATATTAACCTTTATACCCCAAGTAACAACACTAGCTAACAAACGCACTACCTACACGTATTTTAAGTTACCGCAATATCACAGTTTTCCATTAAACTGATCGCTTCAACACGGTTGAACTAGCTCGGCGTAAAACAAATTTGAAGTTAAAAGCATTATCTACATAAATCAATATACTCGTAACTGTAGCGTGGAAACCTAAGCTCTATAGAACGGATACAATCTTTTAAGGGTTTCGTAGCTCAAAAAGTATCATTTTGTCAAATCCGGCTCGAAGGACCAATGTAAGGACGTCCCGTGATATAAGAGGAGGTCCCCGAGTGTGATGAGTGGACTGTATAAAAGAAAGGCCGGTTCTCTCGTCGACAACTTTATTGGAGCAACGGTATAAAAAAAAAATAAAGGATGCGCGCGTCGCCGGTGGCCCACAGATCGCGAGTGTGTCGCCCCGCTACGCCGGTGTCCTCGCCGAATGGGACGACTCACCCCCCTCGTCGCGCGCCCCGCAGCTCCGTAGTCCGGCTCTCAACACTGTCTCTCTCGAAATTTGCAGACGTTTTTCAAAGCAACGCCATTTTATGGAACGTAGGAAGATATCAAGATGATATAAATATCAAATATCCAATCTACATATCAATTCAAGAATCTGTGGAAAAAAGAATCTTTACGCAAATATAATTAGCGCGGTCTGTTAGATATTTTTTTTAACATTGATTAAATATTTTTGACATATTTACGGTGTGGTGCGTGTTGAGTACTCTCCGTTTCCCAGAATCAGTAAGTTGGGCTTAATCCATCCATCCATCCATCCATCAGCCTTTTACTGTCCACTGCTGGACATAGGCCTCCCCAAACGTTCGCCACTCCTCCCGGTCCTGGGCCTTCTGAATCCAGCGACTACCCGCTGTCTTCTTCAGGTCATCAGTCCACCTGGTTGGAGGGCGGCCTGTACTCCTTGCCGAGACGTGGTCTCCATTCAAGGACCTTTCTTCCCCATCGGTTGTCGGTACTCCTAACTATATGGCCTGCCCATTGCCACTTCAGCTTGCCAATTTTGAGAGCTATGTCGGTAACCTTCGTTCTTCTACGGATTTCATCATTACGAATTCTGTCGCGTAGAGACAGAGAGAATATTTTAAAGCATCAGTGCGGTTGCCGGCTTCCACTACCTGCCACTGCCCACTACCATCCGCTTCTGGAGTAACAACGCAACTGCTTTCGACCTCTCGTGAGACTGAAGCTTGCTTGAAGTTATGTGTAGATGTCCATGGGTTGTTTAACTTATTCGTAACATGGTCTGCAGGCTTTTCTGCTACCTGGCTGCAACCCTTTTGCGTCCCACTGCTGGGCACGGATCTCTCCCCCTTATTGGGGAGGCCTGGAGCTTACTCCACCACGCTGCTCCAATGCGGGTTGGTGGAGATGCGGGTTAGTAGCCAACCCGCTGTCGGATGTTTTCAAACCGCCCATAAGGCCTCCGACAAGGTTTGACGACTGTTATCTATCGACAACAACCGGGACCAACGGCTTAACGTGCCCTCCGAAGCACGGAAACATGCATGAAATTTATTGCCACTAGCGGTCACCCATCTCACAACCGACCGCGCCCGTTTGGCTTAGCTGCGTAGAACATTTGCGTTCTACGCTAGCCGCCGAGCCATGCGTGCATTTTCTGCTACCTACTCTATTTCAATTGCACGTTTTTCATTGCACGGTTTCACTGCACGTTTAATTAAAGATTGTAAAAAGTGTGATATTTGATTGAACACGATTTTCAAAAGGAAGCAATAAAAACGTGATTGGATGTACGAGTAAGTAGGATTAACGTCAAACCAGGTTTTTCTGAGCGTTAGTAAGAACGTAAAGTGCCGGTTGTCATTCACTTGTCGGAAGCCTGACGGGAACGGGTCGGTAACATCCGACGATGGGCCCTACTCCATACTCAGTTTTAACAACCCGCATTCGAGTTACGTATACGTTTGTTCGAGTCTACTCCAACACTATGCTCTAATGCGGATTTATGTTGATGTGGGTTACTAGCCAACCCACTGTTATACGATTTTAAATTGTCCATAAGGCCACCGACAAGGTTTAACGACTGGTACCTATCGATAAAATCGGGAGTGATAACTTAACGCGTCCTTTCAAATAAGAAAAAGCTCATAAAAGTCACTAGTAGTCACCCATCTTACATACGACAGCTCCTGTTTCGCGTAGCTGCGTAGATCGCTTGCATTTGCGTCATGCGCGCTTCATGCAATGATACAAATATTATTTTAGTATTCACATCACACATATTCATGGATAGACTGATGAAACTGTTCTGCTTGTTTCTTCCTAGATTTTTAGAACCCGAAAGCGTGGACATATTTTAATTAATTTGTCTTTGTCAATTTGTCATATTCTTGTGAGTAGCGATATGAATGACGATAACTAAAAGTCTTAAACGGCTTCAATAAAATCTTTAAAAAAATAATAATGTCGTAGCAGATGAGCAGGTTCCTCATGACGATCCCGTGGTGCTTAGTCACTGCAGCCCGTGGAAACCAACACATAGCTGTGGTGTTACCATCGATATAAAGTACGGTCGTACATATATAAATCAATGGTTGTTACTCTATTATACCTACTGAAGTCTGATGGTGACTTCATAAAAGTCTGGCCGGCAATAGGGAATACTTATGCATGATTTTTTTCAATTGTATCAATCGATCCAATTTGCCATAGGGATCAAGTGTTCTCAAAGGACCACATCGATTGCAGCACCCCGAAAGACAGAAATACGAGCCAAAGTTAAACCTCACCGCGCGGCCGCGTAGCGTTGAAAACGACCCATACTAACGAAGCGACAGATAAGTATGACGTCACCGTTTAAGAACGCACAAAAAGTGGGAAGAACAAATTATTTTCAATTTTAACCGTTAAAAACTTCGTTTAAGTATATAGTTGTCATTTATTGTTTTTCTTGTTAAATTATAAGGATTAAAAAAACATTATTGGATAAATAAAAAAATAACTGAAAATTTCATATTTCATATTTTCATATTTCCTAGAGTTTTCAAAGGAAATTTTGTCATTATTATTTGCAATTTTCCAATTGAAATACATATATCCATTTTACGTAAAAATAAAATTTATGCATTTTCCCTATTTTTCACCCACACAAAAGAAACAAACAATATAGAAGTGCTGCACGACAGAAATGTGTGCAGTAGTAGTTCTACGATTTTTACAATCGCGTATAACTAATAAGACAATAATTAAAACCTCAAATTAGTAGCTCTACGATGAAAAATTACCTTCAAAGTCTGTATGCTAGAGATCAATAACCGATGGGAACTGATGGATGGGATTCTAACATGTTTCGCAATATATTTACGAAAACATTATGTATGTACGTAAAAACGAAGAAAAATTCACTACGATATTGGACTTAGTCTTAATTGTGTGTCAAGTAGGAACGGCCACAAGCTGGCATTGGAGTGAAGAGTGCTGCTTGGAGTTTTTTTTTCGCCGCCCTTTTTTCTCTCAGCTCAACATCTAGCCCAAATGGGCACCTAAAGGCGATGACCGGAAAAAATGACATTCTTTAAGCGAATATTTTGTATTCCTCATATGAAATAAATATTTTTTTTCTTTTTTCTTTTATCACTTTTTGCTTTTGGATAACTTACTTAACATGCTTCAATTTGGGCACGCGAACTTGGTTTCTATAATGTAATTGTTTTGACTTTTTTAATACTGAATGGCAATTTTATATGTAAGAACCTAATATTACATTAAATTATGTCAATAGAATTCAATAGCCAGAAATTTATTTGATTTAAATTCTATATTTTGCATGTGCGCTGCGATATGCGTAGTTGATACGAGTATGTTATCAATATAAATCAATGAGTTATCCGCCATTTTATTGCGGCTGCCATTTCAGATTAACAGAAATACTGGTTATATAATTACATTGTTAGAACGGAAGGTGTATTCAAAATTTCAGCTCAATCGGTCTCCAGTGACCCAATTTTATTATAGTGGGCCAAATTTAGTTAGCACGACTGAGTCAGTTAGTTCGTGTGAGTCTTTTACTAACATGGCAAGTTAAATAAAAGCTTGTAACAAGTGCACTTCCGACGAGGCATGGAACTGAGGGCCTCGTTTGAGGTATAGCATAGTTTCGTCTTTTGTTTCATATGCGCTTTCGTTAGTTCACAAAATTTTCACGTTCTGAACCACTTTCTGAATTGCAATTGTAATTTGACTTTAATTGTAGTGTTTGCTTTTAGATTGTTAACTAGTAACAGAAGATATTGAACCTGCCTGATTTTGAGATGTTATGTTAGGTATGTATACGCTATTAATTTAATTTATTATATTATTATTATTATCTTCTATATCTATACATATCTATCTATTATCTATATCTATATCTATCTATCTATCTATACATATAATAAATCTGTAACAAGTCGGTTTCTGTACATTGAAGATATTTGAGAAAAACTGTCACTAGGGCTATTTATTTGCGTAATATAACCCAAAACAATGATTTTTAGAATTATTGTCTGTTTGTCTGTTTATCTGTTTGTCTGGTCGTTTGTGCGCGCTAATCTCAGGAACGGCTTAACGTAGAAGGATGCGGTTTTCACTGATGTATTGGTATTTTTTTGGATTAACATTTAGTGTTTGTTATATTTAAATCGGTTCACAATTAAAGAAGTTACGTCCATTTCAAGAATTTATCGATCAGTGTTTGGAAGTATCGTTGTTGATTTATCGTAAACTTCAGTTAATGTATTGAAGTTTTATAATTTACAGTCCCTTAAATGATAACATGAAACTATAAATGAAAAGAAAAAAAGATAAAACATACAAAAAAAAACCAACATAAGGTAAGCTGGCGATAATATGATAAACTGTACGAAATAGGGTTCACGCTTTTTCGTACAGTTCCCACACGTCGACAATAATAAATTAATATTTTAATTTTAATCTATACATAAAGCTGAAGAGTTTGTTCGTTCGTTCATTTATGTTTGTTCGTTCATTTATGTTGTTCGTTCATTTATTTTATGTTTGTTTGAACGCACGAATCTCAGGAACTACTGGTTCCAATTGAAAAAAATCTTTTTGTGTTGGATAGTCCATTTATCGGGGAAGGCTTAAATAAAGATAAATAAGCAGAACAAAAAGGCAGACGGGTCGCGTGGTGTTAAGCGATCACCGTCGCCCATGGACACGGGTAACCCCAGGGGAGCCACCCGCTTTAGGCTATATAACATCATGCTGTGACTAATACCGAAGTCCACGCGGACGAAGTCGCGGGCGGCCACTAGTATTATATATGTTATTAAATGATCAAGTGCGGGTGCGAGCGGATCAAGTTAATAACACTGACTACTACTACGTATAGAAGACAACGCGTTGTATAATTTTGTGCCACACTTTTCGGTACGCTGCGCGCGCTGTACCGCAACTCTCCAGTGACTATCCAAGAAAGAAGCCTTGTTTGGTTCACATAAATGCATACTTCCATACTTCCGTACTTCCATAATAATCCATACTAATATTATAAATGTGAAAGCGTGTTTGTTTGTCCGTCTTTCACGTCGCAACGAAGCTGATAATGGTATGGTTTTTGTGTGTGGAGATAGTGAGGAGGGTGGAGAGTAACGTAGGCTACTTTTTACCCATCCTCCATGGGAAGATCGATGTTTTGTTATTTGCTAGATATATAGTTCCGGATGTTGTTAATAGATGGCGTTAGTAAAATTCATTTGGAACTTCTGAATCACGGTAACAAATGATACATGTAAATTAAGCTTAGAGCATCAAGGTATGCCACAGTAACTTTGATGGTCTTAGAAATTAAGTCATAGGCAACACCCATTTGGAAAACAAATCACACTTATATGTGCTCTCCCAATTAGTATGATATGTGCTCTCCCAATTAGTATTGCCTGTACACGTAAGCAGGATCGGTGGATCTTGCTTACTGACTGACCAGCACACTTCTATTGAAGTTTTTAAGCTAACTTCAATAGAATCTATAGCTCCAGTATGTCAGTTAACGTTCACTTTATCTGCGGTCAGCATTACCTCTGGTTCCGCTAAGTATCTTTTAATCGTGAAACTGTCACTATTTATCCACCACAAATGTCTCATGTGTGATAAACAATTCATTGTTAATTCCCTTTGACCACGCGGGCGAAGCCGCGGGTAAAAGCTAGTAACTACATGAAAATGCCTGGTTGTGTTCTTAAAGACTGCCGTAAACATTCCAGAACGTCAAAAAAGTGATGGTTTAACATTTTATCGGTAAATAGACATTAAAACGTTTAAAACACAGATTGAAAAATTTTCACGATGTAATAATGCTCAGAAAATCAGGCTCCCGAGCGCCGCCGTTTTCAACGTTCTCTGAATCTGATGTCTGTTCTGTACTCTAGTAATAGTTCAATGGGTAATCATTCCTTTCTCCATTAGTAAAATATAATATCTTTTCCCTAGCTAGAAGGGCGTGAGTGAAACAGTGTGACAGTTCCCTATGAATTTATGTATGAAATGTATTTTGTACTTATGTATGAAACTCGCATTGAACCAATCATTTATATTTCGGCAATATATATTTAATTTGGTCAAAATAAAAATATTTTGTTTGTCAGATGTGACAGCTGTAGGAATCTATTTAGTGCTTCAATTTTGACAGCGCGCTTGTATGAAGACTGACGTTCTTAACGTTATTATTCTAAGTTCGCATAGTATTTTAGTATAATAATTACACCGGGTTTATGTCAAAAGATATTAAGCTTTCCGGAGAAACCTAATTTGCTTTGTGATGCAAAGTAATGAAGCTTCTTCATAGTCCATAATACTGGCACGTAATAAACTGTGATAGTAATAATAGCTGTAACATAAAAGATGAATCGTTTTAGATAGCAAATCTTATGTGTTATAACAAACAAGCTGACCCGACAAACGTTGCACTATCTTTACTATGAATATGGAAATCCATTTGGTATACCGAAGCATCTTCTTAAAAGATTGTACAGTTTCGTTACATCCTCTTTGACGATATTTGCAGCACGTATTCTGTCAATGTTATGTCAAACTTACTAAGAAGCGTCATAAAATACAATCTATAAGTTCGGCCGTTCAGAGAATGCGTTCCTGACACCTATCAGTTAGTCACGACTAGTGATGGGCACAAAATAACACTGAGTTTGTTACCGTTCCTCCAAAATGAACCGCCGCGTTATTTTTAAGATTATTTTCGTTTTAAATTGGCGGAATCATTTAAAATGTATATTTTAGTAATTTAAGTGGAATCCAAAAAAAAGGTAATATTAATATAATAAAATTGTTTTATTTATTCTTTGTTACAAAGTTACAATCTGCATTTCTATGCAATAAAGTACATTGAATTGAATTGAATGTGCGTACAGAATATTAATCAGACTCCGATTCGCTTGAGGAGGTGGTGTCTTCATCATCATCTTCGCCTACATGTATAATTATATTATTATCAATAACAGAATCAATCCTGATATTTAATAAAAGTTATATTTTAGTCCATTATTTTCAAATTCTTAAAAAGAAAAACAAAAGGTATTATTTTATAAAGTATAACTGTATAAGAACAGATTACGATACTGTTATTGCCTGTTATTGTTAGCACAGCACTACAAATATAAAGCGCTGACATAACCTTGTAATAGCGCAGTATAGATTTAGAAAAATATTGTTTACCAAGTTATTTGACACTCAGCTTGGCACAAAATTATAACATTCATTGATTTTTTTTCAACCTTTTTTTTATGTCCCACTGCTGGGCACAGGTCTCCTCTCACAAGTGAAAGGGATTTAGGCCATAGACCACCACGCTGGCCAAGTGCGGATTGGTGGACGTCAGGCTTTCGAGAAATTATGAATTTCCCTCAGGCATGCACGGCGATAGAGAACATCGCAATCAATCAAATATTACGATATTTTCCATTACCGTGGAGCAGCGATAAATGCGCACATTACAAATTTCTTTGTCAGAGGTGCGCGCCGAGGATTTGAACCCGGGATCGGTCGCGTGAAAGACCGCGGCTTTTACCACTCGGCCATCGCTGCTCTATTCATTGATTATTGATATAATAATGTTGTTTTAATGCTCATCAATTGGTAAAACGGTAAACAACCAGCAAAAATATTTTTATCGTAACTGCAACGCCATTACAAAGTTACGTCGTCAGTTCAATCGCGACGTGTCAGGAACGCATTCTCTGAACGGCCGAACTTTAGTTATTACGAATAGGTATACAGCCGGTCCTAAAATAGACGATTTTGCTCTCAATCGTGATCTTTGCATTTTGATGGATAGTAAACTTAGTTTTATAGTTGTTATATATATATATTTATAATTGTATATTAAAAATATTTATAGTATTATAAAACATGCAATTAAAATTATGGGTTTTATAATAAGGTGTTGTTTGGGAGAAATGAAACTCTGGCTTGGAGACGTTTTGATTTAATCTTCGTGCGTGACAATTTTGCAATGTGACGTTTCCACCAGTGATGTGCGAGGATGCGTAGCGAGGAATGCGTTTGCTACGAACCAATAGAATCTCTTCATTTACCAAGCCTCGCTCAGTGTAGGGATTCTATTGGTTCTTAAATAACACATTCCTCGCTACGCATCCTCGCACATCACTGGTGGAAACGCAGCCATGGGCCGCTTCAGCGATATCGCTAAAGCAGCACAGGTGAGGCACGAAAGTGGTATGTGTATCGTAAAGACTTTGAATGCAGAGTGGAAACGGTTGACAAAATCGTAAAAGCCACATGTGTAATGCATAATTTTTTAATTGAAAGACAAACTAATTATTTGGATTGCATTGATAACACAAATACAAGTACTCTTGTATCCGTTCCTAGCATTTCCGTCGTCGTGTCAAGTGATGGTTATGAAGTAAGAGAGAAATACTGCTCTTATTTCAATAATCAAGGAAAAGTGTCATGGCAAGATACTCGTATTTCGTCACTAATTCATCGCACACAACCCAAATATTGTAACTTGTATTTTAATATACCTGATTTTAATACATGATTATTACTTACCATAGGCGTTTGGCAGGAATGCGTTTGCTACGAACCAATAGAATCTCTTCATTTACCAAGCCTCGCTCAGTGCAGGGATTCTATTGGTTCTTAAATAACACATTCCTCGCTACGCATCCTCGCACATCACTGGTGGAAACGCAGCCTATTTTATTTCTTTGACTATTTCCTCCCACGCAGCGTCCTTAGTTTCATTACATTTGTAAAATGACAAAGAAGTGTTCCACAAACACGGAAACTTTTTAACGGCATCAATTAATTTTTCGTCCATTATGCCACGCAACCGTACGACATGCGTACGACTACAAGCGCTTACGACAGCAAAGTGAGACGTGAGCGCAGCGCGGTGAGCGGCAGGCAGGCGCCGCTCCCACTACACCGCACCCCCGTCGACACATTTCACAGCTTCGCAATTCATCCTCGCGCCACACATAAATGCGCATTTTCACAGCTCCGCTACACATCCTCGTAGGCACATTATCATCGCACAGCTTTGGTGGAAACACCCACACATTTTCACTACACTGACACTAAGTTATTTCGTATATTTGCATACATACTAAGATATTTGCACAATTGTAAAAACAAAAATAACAAAATTACAGGTGCAATTTCATGTCAGGAACAAAGGCAAGCTGCTAATAAATTGATAAAATTTACACAAATAGAATCATTTCCTAGTGAATACAAACTACTTAAAAATAATTCACAATTGCCTAAAACCTCAAAACTTTTGAGTCTTAAACCATTTATGGACAATGAGCTTATAAGGGTGGGTGGTCGTCTTAGTCAATCACACTACGAATTTGACAAAAAACACCCCATCATACTACACAGCAATCACACATTAACTAAGCTAATTATGAGGAACGAGCACGTCCGCCTCATGCATGCAGGACCCCAGCTGCTGCTGTCTAGCATGAAGGAGCAGTACTGGCCTATCAAGGGTAAGCTTTTAGCAAATAACATTTATAGAGAATGCGTAACTTGCTTCAGAGCCAAGCCACAGGCAACAACGCCTATTATGGGCGACCTACCAGGTCACAGAGTGCAACCAGCACCACCATTTTACACTGTGGCGCTAGATTATGCGGGTCCATTTCTACTTAAAGATAGGCAGGGGCGTGGTTACAAAACTTACAAGTCTTATATAGCTATTTTTATATGTTCTTCAACGAAGGCCGTACATATTGAGCTTGTTACAGGTCTAGAAACTCAGAGCTTCCTGTCGGCGTTTAGAAGGTTCATAGCCAGACGCGGGAAGCCACGAGTGGTGGTGAGCGACAACGGCACCACCTTTCGGGGTGCAGATAGGGAGTTAAGGGAGTTATACGATTTTCTTAACACGAGCTCTAACGAATTGACAACCTCGTGTACCGAGCAAGGTATCGTATGGAAGTTTGTACCTAGTTACTCACCTCACATGAATGGTTTGGCAGAGGGTGCTGTTAAAAGTTGCAAATATCATTTAAAGCGTGTCCTGAAACAAAGTCTACTTACCTATGAAGGTTTTTCAACAGTATTAATTCAGATAGAGGGAATCCTTAACAGCAGACCTTTATGTCCTATTCCCTTTTCCGATTCCGAAATATTCCAAGTCCTTACACCAGCTCACTTCCTGATAGGAAGAACTCCAGTGGCACTACCAGATTATCAATATGACGAAGTCCCTACCAACAGACTTAAATACTTTCAACAACCCCAACAGATCTATCAATCCTTCTGGAGGGGCTTCTCAAGAGACTACGTGGGGCTACTCCAACAACGAGGCAAGTGGCGGAGCTCCAAGGGACCCACTCTGGCAGCGGGCTCCGTAGTTCTCATAAAGGACAAGCACGCTCCACCATGCCAGTGGAGACTGGCGAGGATCATCGAGACACACCCCGGGGGCGACGGAGTGACTCGCGTGGCCACACTCAAGACATCCCAGGGCTCCAGCATCAAGCTTTCGTTCCCGAAGATTTGTCCTCTACCAATAGAAGATAATCATTAACTTACTTATTTAACTTAGCACACTATTATATTATATTATTTTTGCCTGTAACTTAGATTCATATTTCTTAATACGTAATACTTATTTCAAACAAATGTATCTTAAATTCATACGTTATAATTTGGTAGTACTCAATTATGTAGTATTTATTATGTAGCATTAAGTTAGTACATTCCAATCTTTATTTGTGAAACTACAATAAATGTTTATGTTGTGTGTGTTTCATTGAAATATCATCAGAGTAGGTGGACAGGTGGATAGCTTATTTGAAACAAATTAATAATACACAAGTTATTTTAGATTTAATTTACTGTAACCTAATTAAACTTATTAGAAATATTTAAATATTTCAAGGGGGGAGCATGTTGTAAACCAAATGTATTTTGGCGCCATCTAGCCTTGCCGATTGTAAAGCGCCATCTATGGTTCTCTTTCCTTTCATGAACTACATACTAACTGGAGCAAACAGTTCACACAGAGAATCATAGATGGCGCTACACCTGTGCCGCTTCAGCGATATCGCTAAAGCAGCACAGGCTGCGTTTCCACCAGAGATGTGCGAGGATGCGTAGCGAGGAACGTGTTATTTAAGAACCAATTGAATCTCTGCACTGAGCGAGGCTTGGTAAATGAAGGGATTCTATTGGTTCTTAGCAAACACATTCCTCGCTACGCATCCTCGCACATCTCTGGTGGAAACGCAGCCTTAGGCTGCGTTTCCACCAGAGATGTGCGAGGATGCGTAGCGAGGAATGTGTTATTTAAGAACCAATAGAATCCCTGCACTGAGCGAGGCTTGGTAAATGAAGGGATTCTATTGGTTCTTAGCAAACACATTCCTCGCTACGCATCCTCGCACATCTCTGGTGGAAACGCAGCCTTAGGCTGCGTTTCCACCAGAGATGTGCGAGGATGCGTAGCGAGGAATGTGTTATTTAAGAACCAATAGAATCCCTGCACTGAACGAAGCTTGGTAAATGAAGGGATTCTATTGGTTCCTAGCCACCACATTCCTCGCTAAGGCTGCGTTTCCACCAGAGATGTGCGATGGAAATGTGTCGTGCGAGGATGTCTAGCTGTGCTGTGAAAATGTGTGGGTGTTTCCACCAAAGCTGTGCGATGATAATGTGCCTACGAGGATGTGTAGCGGAGCTGTGAAAATGCGCATTTATGTGTGGCGCGAGGATGAATTGCGAAGCTGTGAAATGTGTCGACGGGGGTGCGGTGTAGTGGGAGCGGCGCCTGCCTGCCGCTCACCGCGCTGCGCTCACGTCTCACTTTGCTGTCGTAAGCGCTTGTAGTCGTACGCATGTCGTACGGTTGCGTGGCATAATGGACGAAAAATTAATTGATGCCGTTAAAAAGTTTCCGTGTTTGTGGAACACTTCTTTGTCATTTTACAAATGTAATGAAACTAAGGACGCTGCGTGGGAGGAAATAGTCAAAGAAATAAAATAGGCTGCGTTTCCACCAGTGATGTGCGAGGATGCGTAGCGAGGAATGTGTTAAGAACCAATAGAATCCCTGCACTGAGCGAGGCTTGGTAAATGAAGGGATTCTATTGGTTCTTAGCAAACACATTCCTCGCTATGCATCCTCGCACATCTCTGGTGGAAACGCAGCCTAAACAGCTAGACATCCTCGCACGACACATTTCCATCGCACATCTCTGGTGGAAACGCAGCCTTAGCGAGGAATGTGGTGGCTAGGAACCAATAGAATCCCTTCATTTACCAAGCTTCGTTCAGTGCAGGGATTCTATTGGTTCTTAAATAACACATTCCTCGCTACGCATCCTCGCACATCTCTGGTGGAAACGCAGCCTAAGGCTGCGTTTCCACCAGAGATGTGCGAGGATGCGTAGCGAGGAATGTGTTTGCTAAGAACCAATAGAATCCCTTCATTTACCAAGCCTCGCTCAGTGCAGAGATTCTATTGGTTCTTAAATAACACATTCCTCGCTACGCATCCTCGCACATCTCTGGTGGAAACGCAGCCTAAGGCTGCGTTTCCACCAGAGATGTGCGAGGATGCGTAGCGAGGAATGTGTTTGCTAAGAACCAATAGAATCCCTTCATTTACCAAGCCTCGCTCAGTGCAGAGATTCAATTGGTTCTTAAATAACACGTTCCTCGCTACGCATCCTCGCACATCTCTGGTGGAAACGCAGCCTGTGCTGCTTTAGCGATATCGCTGAAGCGGCACAGGTGTAGCGCCATCTATGATTCTCTGTGTGAACTGTTTGCTCCAGTTAGTATGTAGTTCATGAAAGGAAAGAGAACCATAGATGGCGCTTTACAATCGGCAAGGCTAGATGGCGCCAAAATACATTTGGTTTACAACATGCTCCCCCCTTGAAATATTTAAATATTTCTAATAAGTTTAATTAGGTTACAGTAAATTAAATCTAAAATAACTTGTGTATTATTAATTTGTTTCAAATAAGCTATCCACCTGTCCACCTACTCTGATGATATTTCAATGAAACACACACAACATAAACATTTATTGTAGTTTCACAAATAAAGATTGGAATGTACTAACTTAATGCTACATAATAAATACTACATAATTGAGTACTACCAAATTATAACGTATGAATTTAAGATACATTTGTTTGAAATAAGTATTACGTATTAAGAAATATGAATCTAAGTTACAGGCAAAAATAATATAATATAATAGTGTGCTAAGTTAAATAAGTAAGTTAATGATTATCTTCTATTGGTAGAGGACAAATCTTCGGGAACGAAAGCTTGATGCTGGAGCCCTGGGATGTCTTGAGTGTGGCCACGCGAGTCACTCCGTCGCCCCCGGGGTGTGTCTCGATGATCCTCGCCAGTCTCCACTGGCATGGTGGAGCGTGCTTGTCCTTTATGAGAACTACGGAGCCCGCTGCCAGAGTGGGTCCCTTGGAGCTCCGCCACTTGCCTCGTTGTTGGAGTAGCCCCACGTAGTCTCTTGAGAAGCCCCTCCAGAAGGATTGATAGATCTGTTGGGGTTGTTGAAAGTATTTAAGTCTGTTGGTAGGGACTTCGTCATATTGATAATCTGGTAGTGCCACTGGAGTTCTTCCTATCAGGAAGTGAGCTGGTGTAAGGACTTGGAATATTTCGGAATCGGAAAAGGGAATAGGACATAAAGGTCTGCTGTTAAGGATTCCCTCTATCTGAATTAATACTGTTGAAAAACCTTCATAGGTAAGTAGACTTTGTTTCAGGACACGCTTTAAATGATATTTGCAACTTTTAACAGCACCCTCTGCCAAACCATTCATGTGAGGTGAGTAACTAGGTACAAACTTCCATACGATACCTTGCTCGGTACACGAGGTTGTCAATTCGTTAGAGCTCGTGTTAAGAAAATCGTATAACTCCCTTAACTCCCTATCTGCACCCCGAAAGGTGGTGCCGTTGTCGCTCACCACCACTCGTGGCTTCCCGCGTCTGGCTATGAACCTTCTAAACGCCGACAGGAAGCTCTGAGTTTCTAGACCTGTAACAAGCTCAATATGTACGGCCTTCGTTGAAGAACATATAAAAATAGCTATATAAGACTTGTAAGTTTTGTAACCACGCCCCTGCCTATCTTTAAGTAGAAATGGACCCGCATAATCTAGCGCCACAGTGTAAAATGGTGGTGCTGGTTGCACTCTGTGACCTGGTAGGTCGCCCATAATAGGCGTTGTTGCCTGTGGCTTGGCTCTGAAGCAAGTTACGCATTCTCTATAAATGTTATTTGCTAAAAGCTTACCCTTGATAGGCCAGTACTGCTCCTTCATGCTAGACAGCAGCAGCTGGGGTCCTGCATGCATGAGGCGGACGTGCTCGTTCCTCATAATTAGCTTAGTTAATGTGTGATTGCTGTGTAGTATGATGGGGTGTTTTTTGTCAAATTCGTAGTGTGATTGACTAAGACGACCACCCACCCTTATAAGCTCATTGTCCATAAATGGTTTAAGACTCAAAAGTTTTGAGGTTTTAGGCAATTGTGAATTATTTTTAAGTAGTTTGTATTCACTAGGAAATGATTCTATTTGTGTAAATTTTATCAATTTATTAGCAGCTTGCCTTTGTTCCTGACATGAAATTGCACCTGTAATTTTGTTATTTTTGTTTTTACAATTGTGCAAATATCTTAGTATGTATGCAAATATACGAAATAACTTAGTGTCACTGGACCACTTTGAAATTAAATCATTTATCAACGAGCTGTTGTTAGCCCCATTTTGTGTTGTGTTGCATAATATTTTGTGTGGGGATTGTTTTGCCTTAAGCTCAATTAATTCTTGGGTTTGTTGTTTATTTAGAGGCCACTCACTTTGTGGTTTACTCAGAAATGTTGGGCCTTCAAACCAAAATTTAGAGGTAGATGTGCAGTTAACCAATTTATCTGGTAAAACTCCCCTTGAGAGCAAATCTGCAGGGTTTTCGTTACTAGGAACCCAGCGCCATTTAGACGGGTCTGTTAGAGCTTGAATCTTGGTAACTCTGTTGGCTACAAATGTATTGAGCTTATGAGGTTCTGTGTTTATCCACGCTAACGTGATGGTAGAGTCGGACCAGTACTGAATGTCGTCTATAGGTACTTTGAGTGCTGACTGCACATCCTTCATATTGATTGCCAACAATAACGCCGCACTCAATTCGAGGCGGGGTATAGTTTGAGTTTTTAAAGGTGCTATTCGTGTTTTTGCAAATAATAATCGAACTAGAGTTTGGCCTTGTGCATTAGTTGTAAGCACATATATGGCTGCCCCATATGCTTGTGTGGAGCTGTCTGCAAACCCATGTAATTTGAAAGTTATATAATTGCTTATTGTAACTACTCTGGGGATCTGTAACAATCTTAGGTATTGAAGTGAATTGTAAAATGTTAACCAATCCTTTAAGAGAGTTTGTGAAATAGGTTGGTCCCAGTCCGACCCGTCCACCCATAGTCGTTGGATGAAGCATTTGGCAAGAATTAAGCTTGGGCCTAATAGGCCTAAAGGATCAAAGATACTTGAAACTCGAGATAAAATAACTCGTTTTGTTACGTTATTTGGTATAGGTTGTAAGTTAATTGAATAATTCAAATTGTCATTTTGGTTGGACCATTCAAGTCCTAATATTTTGTGTGAGCTATCCCCCGTTTGTCCAAGTTGGACGCCTCGTGTTGTTGTTGTACTTTCTGTTTGTGTAGGTAGTACTTGTTGAATATATGTTGAATTGGTTTTCCACTTACGTAGATGAAAGTTAGCTGTGCGCAGGACTCTGTCTACCTCCAGGGCGACCTGCGCGACCCTGTGCTCATCGTCACCTGAGAGAAGTAAGTCATCAGCGTAGAACTGCTCCTCGATCGCTGCGGCCGCTGCGGCTGCCACCGACAACTCGGCTGACGACCGTGCTGCATCTGGAAGTGGTTGCAAAGCAGTGCGAGTTTCTTGTGCCAAGTGCAGTAAGCAGCGCGTTGCAATGTGCGGCGCAGGTTTCAGTCCGAAGCTGAGTGTTGTTAGTTTGAAAGTTTGAAGCTCATGGTGAGGCTCCTCTCTCCACAGAATGCATTGTAGAGGTTGCTGTTCAGCATTTATGTGTATGCAACAAAACATTTTTTGTATGTCGGCGTTAATTACATATTTGTGCAATCGAAATAGTAATAAAATGTGGATAAGTGTATCCTGTTTGATTGTGCCCTTGTGCAAAATATCATTTAGAGAATACCCGGACGAGGTTGGACAAGAGGCATCGAAAACTACCCTCAGGGGTGTTGTAGACTTCTCTAGGTTGACAACAGCATGGTGTGGTAAAAAATTAAGAGGGACGTCAGAGGCAGTACATTTCTCCATGTGCCCTGCTTGTTCAAATTCTCGCATAAATTGAGTATACATTTGTTTAAACTCTTTGTTTTTAGAAAATTTTCTCTCCAATGACAGAAAACGTTGTTTAGAAATGTGCTTGGATTCGCCTAAAGAGGTAATAGGTAGTTTAAATGGTAAATTTACAACAAAGTTGCCCTCAGAGTTGCGGGTGTGCGTCATAAACGCTTCCTCGCATTGTTTGTCATCATGGGACAACACTTGGTCGTCTGTGGAGGTGAATGGATTATCACCACATTCCTCCATTTCCCAGAAGTGTTTCAATTGAGTTTTTAATGATAAATTGCATCGTACCTGTGTGGGACTTGCTAAAGACCCTGATACTATCCATCCCAGCTTTGTCTTTTGTAATATAGGATAGCCTTGTCCCAGACTATACCTTCCAATGCACAATAACTTGTAAAATAGTTCGGCCCCAATGAGTAAGTCAACCTCACCCGCAGAGGAAAAGTTTTCATCTGCCAACTTGATGTGAGCTGGAATGTTCAAGAGTTTAGTTTTAATTATTGATGAATTATAATTTGGTAGGTTACAAATTTGTGGCACAATTAAACAAGTAAGTTTTGTTTGAAATTGGCTATCATTTGACTCAATATTGATGTTACAATAATCTTTGATTTTAGTTGACTTATCATTAAAACCTATCACTTCCATGTTGATATTTCCTTTGGATAGATTCAACAATTGAAAGGCCCTTTCTGAAATAAAATTGGATTGTGAGCCACTATCTAGTAAGACTCTCAATTGATGGGTTTGATGTCGCGAGTCATATGCTCGGACCACTGCTGTGGACAAAAATACAATTTTTTCATTTTTGGTGGGGGCGGTTACCGCCTTATTATGTGTATGAATATTGATTGAACCTGCATTTGTAGCTGGCTGTACGAGTTCCCTTACTGGCACTTGGTTACTTGATTGGTTGGTTTGGTGAGAGTGCAGCGAGGTACTTGAGGTTGATTGCGCAACATGCATCGTAGAAGGAGTCACATTATCAATGTGTAAAAGTGTATTATGCCTACCTTTGCAGTACTTGCAGTGCGAAGAGCGACAATTGGTCACATTGTGATTGTTACCTAAGCAGTTTGTACACAACTTAAATGATTTTACAGCCCTATAGCGTTCCCTTGCGTTCAGAGCCAAGAAATTGTTGCATTGGTTAAGATAGTGCCTACCTTTACACTGTGGACACGAAGGATTTATAGTTGACTTTGAGGATGTGGTTACCAAACTTTTCCGTGCCTCCGAGCCTCCAGGTTTAGTAGCATTCATGTTGTCGAGAATGTCAGCTCGCTTCCGTACAAAGTTTTTAAAGTCCTGCAACGAAGGTAGCACATTTGAGTTTTGACTTTCTTCCCATGACCGTTGCATCAAGGGAGGTAATTTGCTTGACATAAAATAAATGATAATTAAGTCCCAATCATTGACAGGTATCTTAAGAGTGTGAAGTGATCGCAAATGCTTGTTTATATTATCAATTAATGCTCTAAGTGACTTGGCGTTTTCAGTGGAAATGGATGGAATTTCGAAGAGAGATCGCAGGTGGTTTGAAACTAGTAAGCGTGGGTTGTTGTAACGCTCACATAATAGCCTCCATGCCATTTGATAGCCATCAGACGAGTATTCCACTGAATTGACAACCTCGAGAGCTCCGTCCTTCAGGCAACTGCGAAGATATTTGAACTTCTGTATTGATTTTAATGAACTTTGGTTTATTAAGGCCTCAAAGGTCTCTCTAAATTCAAGCCACTCCCTAAAGTCACCACTAAAACTGGGTAATGCAATTTCGGGAAATTTTATTGAGTCAATGCATTCATTATGAGATGGGTTGGCTTCAGGTTTAATATGTTCGTCAGTAAACGCCTTAACCAGACCTTTGGCTCTGGCTAGGCTCACGAAGTAAGGTTCCTCGACTTTGGCACGTTCGAGGATTTGAGTATCGGTGTCCTCGGACAGGCTTTCTATTTTGGTTTGAATTGAATCAAACTTATCAAAAGTTGCTATTACATTTTCGATACGTAGTTCGAGGTTTATTATACCATCTGCATTGAGTGGTGTTGACAAGTTGTCGATAAATTTGGTAAATTGGGTAAGTTTACCCTTGTGGGCTGCCCTACTGCGTGAAAGTAATGGCAGATCGTCCATAATTGGTTAAAAAAATTGGTTAAAATTGTAATTGAAAGAAAGATAGAGGGATTGGAATAGAAAATAATAAAAAGGAACCAGCTCACTCTCCTTTAGAAGCACGTCGAGACGTGGTCGTGGTTGCACGTGGTCATCGGTTGAGGTTATGTATGTCTCCAAGTAGTTTTTGCGGCGTGGCACTCGGTTCCCACGTCGCTCCTTCTTGATAATTTGCTGCAGTCCGCGCAATTGGGATCAGTCAGCGTTTTGTTGTCGTGTTCTTCCTTGTGGTTAGCGTGCACGTGTTCCGAAATCCAGTCCGGCCCTCGCGCCGGTTTTCGGGTTTTCGGCGGCGTCGCCTGTATAGGTATTTCTCCAATTTACGGCGGCGTCGGCAGTCGTCACACGCAGATTCCACGTTTCACAGGGGTCACCAACTTGTTTGGGAGAAATGAAACTCTGGCTTGGAGACGTTTTGATTTAATCTTCGTGCGTGTCAATTTTGCAATGTAATGGGCCGCTTCAGCGATATCGCTAAAGCAGCACAGGTGTAGCGCCATCTATGATTCTCTGTGTGAACTGTTTGCTCCAGTTAGTATGTAGTTCATGAAAGGAAAGAGAACCATAGATGGCGCTTTACAATCGGCAAGGCTAGATGGCGCCAAAATACATTTGGTTTACAACAGGTGTACAAAAGCTTTATATATTCGCGAAGTAGCCTTAATGGTAAGAAAAAATATTGAAAGTTATAAGACATTTTCATTAAATCGCCACAAGAAAAAACTTCAAAATGTATATTCGAGATCAAAATTGTATCACAATAGTATATTTAGTATGGGACCTACGATTTATAACTCTTTGCCTAGTGATATTAAATGTTCGAATTCAGAATTTAAACCCATGTTAAAACGCTATCTAATTAAAAAAGCTTACTATTCTGTTAACGAATTTTTAAACGATAAATCACGATTGATATAAATAAATTTGATTATTATTATTTTAAACCTGACATTTAAAATATTACAACAATGTTTAAATTAAATATAATTTATTTATTAATAATTTGACATGAAAAATTTGGGAATTGTAATTTTATTGACCTAGTATTATATAATGACTCGAAATTAATTATAGACTATTTAATAAATTTTTATTGTATATTTTGCATGCCTCAACAGGCAGAACTTGGCAGATCAATATGTACCAATTTTGTAACCATTTAGTACCCATGTTCGTGCAAATAAAGAATTTGACTTTGACTTTTAAAAAGCCAGCAGCAGTTATTCAATTTTACAACAGCTATGTTAGATGCAAGCTTGAATACTGTAGCATTGTGCTGTCTCCTAACTAAAAGATAAAAAAATAAAATAACGCTTCACGCTCCTAGCCCCACAGTAGGGTAGATATACCCTGTGTCGTGGATATCATGGACACACATTTCGCCGGGAATCGAACCCGGGACCCTTCGATTGGCAGCCGGCATGGTAACCATTGCGCCATACAGGTATACAGTACCTGGAAGACCGAGCGTTGCTCGAATAAAAACAATTTATTTTCTTGGTTTTATTTCAAACGAAACACTCATTTGATTGTTACTAAGTAAGTTGAGTGTTACTTAACAACGCCGTCTGATATAGCTTCCAATAAAAAAATCACAAAAAATAAACGCATGTGGTTTTGATTTGAACCCGGGTCTCTAGTTCCGCAGGCCCACCCACGTAACCATTCGGTCAAGGAAGCTTTAATTCAATGAACGAAATTTTTATAGAGCTATTTCAAAGCGACATTGCCGTCTCTTTATCCGTCAACGTCGGATTGACGGATGGAGTTTGATGGCGTTCTACGCCACAATAATATTAATATTCTACAATAGATGTCAGGAAGAGTCGTATTTTTCAGTTTATATTTAAGTTGATTATCACTGAAAATATTTTTTTATAATTTAAAACTTCTAAAAATAAAACCTAGGTGGATCGATTTATCACCCCCGAATCCAGGGTACTAAATTTCATCAATATCGTTGGAGCCGTTTCCGAGATTCAAAAAATATATTTAGGTATATACAAGAATTGCTCGCTTAAAGGTATTAAGTAAAGAACGTATAGAAAGCGTTCAGAAAAATATCGTTCCCAGTCGCGCACATGATTATAAAGCACCCAAAACTGTCAAATCTGCGCAGACAAGATAAAACAATTTAATCTTGTGAATTTATATGAATGCCGTGTCTACTTAGATTTTAAGTTTCTTCACAAATTGACAAATGCCAACATCGACTGTCCGTCACTAGTAACTAGATTGATGTTCAAAGTTCCTACAAGAATTCCACGAAACCCTAGCAAATTATTTGAAATTAGTGCCTGCAGAACGAACTTGGGTCGCTTTTCTCCACTAATCAGCTTTAATATCTCTGCCTACTACACCGTATCATACCATGACCGTGCTAGGAACGTGTCAGGCAAATAAATATTAAGGTCTCTGCCCACTACACCGTATCATACCATGACCGTGCTAGGAACGTGTCAGGCAAATAAATATTAAGGTCTCTGCCCACTACACCGTATCAAACCATGACCGTGCTAGTAACGTGTCAGGCAAATAAATATTAAGATCTCCGCCCACTACACCGTATCATACCATGACCGTGCTAGAAACGTATCAGGCAAATAAATACTCGCCTGTACAATGAATATGCTAAAAATAAAACCTAGAATGAAAATAAAACCTAAAATGAATATGCTAAAAAATCCAGAGGCAGACATCTATTTTGATAATATTTTCAACTTTATTGGTAAAACGAAAACGTTTGACGTACCTTTATTTTAATTCTTGTTCTATATTCTATATAATGTTCTATATTTTTTTCATATTGTAATTAATTATACTAAGATTGATCAGTTACTTACTTTAGTTTTCTGAATGTTTGATCCTAGTCATGCCATCCACCTGTATGCTGATGGTTAGGTAGGTGCATTTTATCACAATTTACATGTGAATTCTATTAGACCACAGATGTAGACTCAATTTATTTATTTATTTATTTATTTAAACAAAATCCACAGCTTACAGATTCAATTAAAGCATTACTTACATCTAAATCGTAGAGCCAATAACGGATTTACATTATACTGGAAAAACCTATAATTACGGTCGCTAAGTATACATTCATGTATGTGTATTCGCGTGTGCGTATGTGTGCATGTGCGTGTGCGTGCGTGCGTGTGTGTGCGTGCGTTTTGCGTGTGTGTGATATATATGAAATATATATAATTAATAATATACATACTTAATATACATAATTGTATTAATGACACCACAAATTTTATGTTATTTTTTGTTTAATATATTAATGATATTAATGACTCAAGCCGATCATTTGGTTTGAGATCAGACCCGTGCCCAAAAATTGTAGGTATATGAAATTGCTTATACATGTATAGATGTAGTTTCAGGTCAGCACAAGCACATTACGACAGAAAATATTTTTCAGTAATTTCTCGATACGAACACCGTCAAGCGTAATTTCATCGAAAATTTGCATACAAATTAAAATGGCGCAAACTGCAGTACTTACCCGTTTTTCTTTCTACTGCAACAAGATTGGAATCAATCAACATAGTTAACTTCTGTGCTTTTTTTGGTCGGTGACTTCGTTTTCAGGTATATTTAGGTGGTTGGACAGTAATTAAATTTGCCGCAGTGACAGCTGGTTAATGGGGTTAACTTAGCTTAAAATGTGGGTGGGATACGTTGATATTATTCCATTTTATTTGGTATTTAATTGGCTGAAATTATTGTGATCTAACTTTACATTTATCAGGTGTTTTTGGTTATGTAAATGTTATTAATAATTATTTTAATGACAAATTATATTTCCTAATGATTGATTCATATGTGCGTAGTCAACCTACATACATCAGGTATGTAGTGTAGTTCACACAATTTTTGCACAAGCTTGTGAATTCTACCACAATATGATTACCACATAGGTAGATTGTCAAACATCATAATATATAGTATACTTAGAGATGAGTCTCTTGTCCAGCTGTGGGATATGAAAAGGGTACATAGATCATTTGAAAATATAA
This sequence comes from Pyrgus malvae, assembly GCA_911387765.1. NCBI lineage: Eukaryota > Metazoa > Arthropoda > Insecta > Lepidoptera > Hesperiidae > Pyrgus > Pyrgus malvae. The sequence goes on from OU426953.1 coordinate 25,395,810, forward strand.
TAGTTACGGTAGTAGAATTTATAATATAATAGTCGCATGTTTGAGGCTAAGATAAGCGTATTGTAGTATATGTCAGAAATTGTTCATTTTGTTTCAATGCACTTTGTATAACAATGTATGTACGTATTAGCTACAAAGTCTACACATAAATAAAAATACCAGAATATATTTTACTAAAATGTACCACAACTTCAAACATAACATGGTGCATAGGACAGGACCCGTCATCTTTTTATGATATTAAAATTGGAATAAATCAGGACGGATCACTACTGTGCACTTAGAGAATGTAAGTGGGCGTCGACTTGATTTTATGATATATTTAGTAGATTGGATAGTAATTAAATTTACTGGAGTAACAACTGGATAATAGGATCGATTCAGCTTGAGTAAGCTATCGATGAAACTTAAATCAATCAAGATCAAATCCGTAGGTAGTTGAGCACGTGCAAAAACAAATCTATTATTAGTAGGAGCTCTATATGTATAGTCTTGAACAGATAATATATCATGAGAACATACACAGAAGAAATAAAAGATTCCTAAAAGCCACTACTCATTAAATATTCTTTCTATGTTAAAGGTAATAAACGTTGGATTATTCACGAAAGTAAAGAAATATAAAACTTCTTCTTTTCAGTTTTTCTCGTCGTTTGAACTTGGATTGTTTTATTGTAAGAGGCGTAATGAAGTCTGCTTTGAAAGCAAAAGAAGGTTTTAAAATATTTGTTCCTTAAGCTGTAGAAGAATAAACCAATTTTTTATTTGAAAGTTTATTGTTACTTGTTGTACTACTTCTCCGTATTAGATATTAATTTGATCGAAGAAGTAGATGAGGTGTCGCTCTTGACGCCCATAATGGCCATTGCATTCGAGGTCGTTCTTTATGATTTGAGAGAAGTATATTATTTATGTATTGTCTGTCACAATATTTTGAGTCCAGCCATACAGGTGATTTCTAATTTGTAAACAATGTTGTGACGCTGAGATTCGTCGCGTCACAACGAGTATATTATGAACAGCAATATTGAAATTATAGTTTTAAAAAAATTAAAATTAGAATGCTTTGAGAGCAAGTCGAACAAACATAAGAAAATATATTTCAATAAAGGAGAAGCAAAGAAAGTCCATCAATCGTCTTAAATTGTTTTGGGTGGTTTCGATATCAAAATTAAAATATTGAATGACAAAAAATCAATTACAGCAAAAGAACAGTCGCACAAAATTAGAAAATGGTTGTAAATTTAGGTCGCTCCACTCTCGGAACATAGATAAACGCTCGTGATGATAATAATATGGTGTCATTATTGTAAGTAACATTGTCGTGCATGCATAGCACCCTTAGAGCATCAAAGTTACTGACTCAGTAGTGACGGCATAGCGCCTCGCTTCGATAGATAAATTTTTGTGCCAAATCTGGTGCGGGGAGAAGAACGCACACATTTTAATTTTGTCACACATTCACAAATATTCTTTCATCGCTACAGACGCATACATTTTTAAATATGTCAATTCAATTAACAACGTCATTATCTATGCACCGACAACACTGACACCTACACACACAGACACACTAGTTGTATAACTAGAAGACACATTGTGCATGGACGTTGGGACGAGGGGTTCGCCCGTAAATGCCACTCCTCTGACGGGTGTCATACCTGTCATACCTTGATGCTCTAAGATAGCACCTACGTTATAATAATGGTGTTTTCTTACGTCTTTCAAGGAAGAAGCGATAAATATCACGTAGACGCTGGTACCGCCGAGGCATACCCCCGCCATCGCGTAGTCCGCGAAATGTCTGCAAAATGTACATGGCATATTTTATTGTGGTAGCGTCGACGCGTCTGTGTGTTATTTTATCCTCTGTGAAGATTTATGAGCTGCTTTTAAAATAAATTTTGTTACCATGTTGACATAACAGGATTTATGTCGTCAACTGTTCATTATCTTATCTGTTAATCAAAATGAAAATCTAATTTAATTTATCCTTTTAATAGGGTGAAGCGCGTTTGGCTCGGCGGCTAGCATAGAACGCAAGCGATCTACTCAGTTAAGCTAAACGGGCGCGGTCAGGTTTGAAATGGGTGACCGCTAGTGGCAAAAATTACATGCGCGTTTCCGCGTTGCGATAGTTGAGGGATTGGACAGTGACTTAGGCTGTCTAACGGGAATCCTTTTCTGGGAAAGACTTGATTTCAACGAGAAAAAAACTAAAAAAACTTTTTGTGAAAGACGAACTAAAACGTACAATAAAAATATAAGAAGAAAATGTACCATCTATTTTATTGTAATAAAAAGGGTGCCGTGTATGGAGTCAATAGTTATACGAGTATATTAGAAGAAGGATTATCACTTAGACATCTCAAAAAGCATCTACGCCTTTCTTTACAATATAATGTAACTTACACGTTACGTTACGTTACGTACATTTTCTCCTTATTTTTTACTTTTAAATTCCTTTTCCTACAAAAGCGTGTATGTATATGTAGTTTTTTATACTAAATCATTTATTTTTAATTTTTAGTTGGATTTTTTTTATATCATTGCATTGTCATCGGTCTATGAGCAGTATGTAAAGATTCAAATTCATAGTCGGTCAAAATCACTTTAAAAGATTCCGTTACATACATACATAAATACATACACACATACATATATACATACACACATACATATATACATACACACATGACATACATACATATACACATGACATTGCTAAAAACGTGTACCCCACGTGGACGTAAAGCTAATTTTCATAAAAACATATACCTATGTACTTAGATACAATCTGCGAAGTACCACCACTGCACTCATTTGTATCATGAATCAATTCTATTGTGTTTCGGTGAAAGAAAGAAAGAAAGAAAGAAAGAAAGAAACAATATTTATTTCATATTAGAAATGACATTTTTTCCCGGTCATCGCCTTTAGGTGCCCGTTTGGGCTAGATGTTGAGCTGAAAGAAAAAAGGCAGCGGAAAAAGACTCTCAGCAGCACTCTTTTAAAAAAAGGACATTTATATATTTGAGATAACAGAATGGCTATGGGGCGATAATGGGCACACAAAGTTAAAGTTTTGGTTGCAGGTTAGATTTATACGAGGTGATCCTTTGGAGAGGTGGCGCAACTACTTGCTTACTTGCTCGAACTTCTGTGGAGATGTCGATGGGCTGAAACCACTTTGGCTGCAACCCTTTTTGCGTCCCACTGCTGGGCACGGGTCTCTCCCATTATTGGGGAGGCCTGGAGCTTACTCCACCACGCTGCTCCAATGCGGGTTGGTGGAGATGCGGGTTAGTGGCCAACCCGCTGTCGGATGTTTTCAAACCGCCCATAAGGCCTCCGACAAGGTTTAACGACTGTTATCTATCGACAACAACCTAGACCGACGGCTTTACGTGTCCTCCGAAGCATAGAAACGCGCATTAATTTTTTTGCCACTAGCGGTCACCCATCTCACACCCGACCGCGCCCGTTTGGCTTAGTTGCATAGATCGTTTGCGTTCTACGCTAACCGCCAGGCCATGCGCGCTTTAAGACCTTTGAGACCACTTTACCTGGCATAAAACCAGCACCTGCCCGGTGAACAAATATGGTCTACCACAAAAACTTATTAAATGGCTCGATCGGGAAAGTGTTTTTATTTATTTATTTAATGCTTTGCAAATGTTACACAATAAATTTGAATAACAAGTGCGCCTTGGTAAGGCATTGCATTTTGGAGAGAGGCAGACATTTAGCGATTTTTATATAAGCGATTTTTATATAGCGATTAGTATATAATTTATTTAGCGATTTTAATTAGCGATTTAAGCGCAACGAAAAATTTATAGTCAATGTTTATTACGTACGTAGGATAATTAAAATTTTATTAAATAAATAGATATGTCAAAACGAATAATTTATAATAGTCAATGTTTATTACATACGTAGGATAATTAAAATTATATTAAATAAATAGTTAAGTCAAAACGAATAATTTATAATAGTCAATGTTTATTATATACGTAGGTTAATTATAATTTTATTAAATAAATAGATATGTCACAACGAATAATGTATAACTGTCAATGTTTATTAAATAAGTTCCATAAAAAAATTATTGAATAAATAGATATGTCATAACGATAAAATAACTGTCATTATTTATTATATAACTAAAATTTTATTGATTATTTAGAGGTATGTCATATATAAATATAATTTATTGCGTGGTGTGTCATGTTACACATATGGTATATGTTATGTTGTCTGTATTATTTATGACATGTTTGTTTATTCGTCATATCTGTGAAATATTCATTTACTACTTTTAAGTACTACCATTGTAACCATTTCTGAATAGGAATCTACTATTTCAGTTAAAAAACTAACCTAACGAAGCTTTCGTAAGGCCGCAGAGGTCGTGGGCCATGCTTGAAGACTCTGGAACATGTGTCAGTGTAGTTGAGAGAAGGCTCGCGGCACTCCCGGGATATATCTCTTGAAGTGCTGACCTGCACACAGAATGAAAGTAAAAATACAATACAAATAAAACTAACCGACTTCCAATATATACATGTGTCCCTCATTACACAGTTACAGAAGCTTGTAGCGCATTTAAAAAACAAAAAAAATCTTGCGCGATTCATAATCTTAATATACTCGTACATAATATAAATAACGTGTCACGTTGTTTGTCCGCGATGGACTCCTAACCTACTGAACCGATTTTAATAAAATTTGCACACCGTGTGCAGTTTGATCCAACTTGAAAGATATGATAGCTATATCTTTATTTATTTCTTATACTTTAAGGCAGCACAACGACTGTCGGGTTCACTGGTTCAGTAATATAATTAAATTGTAGGTATATAATTAAGTACGGCTATTAATATTTTCGTTTTAGTGCAACTGACTTTTCGAATTAAAGCTTGATTTTAAAAACCTTTTTAATTAGGTCTATGTATACCTGAAGACGGTTTAAATTTTTATTTGAACAATTTAATTTTATTATTGGCTCTGTTGGCATTCGTGTGAAAAATTCCAATTTTTACTTGCTTAAAATTGGATCAATTCGGAGCTCTAATAAATACGGAGCGAGAAGAAATATTTGTGTTTCGATAAAAAAATGGCTTCACGATGATATTCAAAGTTTTCTGTAACTGACCTACCCATATTTTATAAGAAGAAAGGAAGGTTGATCAATATAACACCATTATATTCAAGTCAAGAATACCATAGATATTTTTATATATTCAACGTACAAAGTCATAATAAATCTATGAAGAATACTTTGAATACGATTGTCATATTGCAGCTTAAAGCATGATGCAAATATCTTAAATAAGCCTTTGGCCTTTTGCCTTTCGACACAAATTTTTCCACTCAATAATTAGAGTCGTCGTGAGAGAAAATGTATTAAATTCGTGAAATGGTTTCGTTAAACTTTTGAATTGCGAACATTTCGCTGACAAAGTTTGTTCTCTTTAACATCAGATGAAGTTTTGCTAAAATAAGTAGTCACATCAGCAGTCGTCGAGCAATGCCGAAAAGTTTCATAGTATAGTTTTAAACCCTAAAGTGGATATCTGGGTATTGTAAAACTTTGTATTACACTTTTCTTTGTTTTTCGGTCGTTTACGAAACGATTTTATTTTGCGCAGTACCTACATCTTTTAGTGGCGAGTTTACGTGAACGCCTGCATAGCAAATATTTTTGGAAATGGGAAGATTTCGAGAGAAAAAGGTCGGGTAATTAACTGGGGATGGATTTAGGGAAAAAAGTGAATGGAATGGAATCAACGGGGATGGTGAAATGGAGTCGATAGAAGGCCGAATAGGTACCATTCATGCTGTAATTTTCAATGTAAAGTAAAGTGGATTGCCTCAATCGTGGTTGTATATTTAATTTTGACCATAATAGCTATAGGTGAACAGAATCGGCAAGGGTTGCTCTATCGCAGGAGGATAAGTCCAAACTGTTACTTTTCAAAATATCGCGGGATTTTCGACCATGCTATGACGAAATCTTTTAATTGCAATGTAATTTCCTACATGTTCAAAACTTGAAGAACACGAGCACTTCTTTGAGGATGAATACACCCTCAGAATACAAAACCACTTAAAGTCTCGCTTGCTGTTCCGCTTTATAATGTTTTAGGAGCTTCTTATATTTTTAACCGACTTCAAAAAGAAAAGAAGATTTCAGTGCAACAATAGCAAAACCTTTAATAATTAAACATATTTTTTTATGAAGATACTGATATTTTATTTATTTATTAAAATGGCATACCAACTACTTCGTTGCCACTAGTTTTTGTCGGTATGTACTAACATAACAAAAATCTTAATCTGGACTACTAAAAACAAATCTTAATGTCTTAAATTATAAGTGTGCACAACTTTTAAATTTTGAATTTGAAATGAACAATTTCACTGTTGGTAAATCAAAGTTTGAGAAACTTAGCCGTCGGCGCTGTAAAGCCCGAAAATTATAGCTTGAATAGTTGGACAAATTATGCCAATAAACGCTGGTTTTGTTGAGACATGAGTAAATATCTGTTGCTGGCATAAAATTTTCAAATTAGCAATTGAGTTTTCAGCTTGCGTAAAAACTAAGCCCCTGAAGTACCATACTTTTGTCAGTTGGTGAATTTGCCTTTCCGTTATTAGTCATTCTCTTTGTGATGTGTTAAGGTCAAAGATTAAATGGCTGGGCACGGGTCTCTCCCCATTATTGGGGAGGCCTTGAGCTTACTCCGCCACGCTGCTACAATGTGGGTTGGTGGAGATGCGGGTTAGTGGCCAACCCGCTGTCGGATGTTTTTAAACCGCTCATAAGGCCTCCCACAAGGTTTAACGACTGTTATCTATCTTTTTTGCCACTAGCGGTCACCCATCTCACACCCGACCGCGCCCGTTTGGCTTAGTTGCATAGATCGTTTTGCGTTCTACGCTAACCGCCGGATCATGCGCGCTTCTTAATCAAATTTAAAATATATAATAATAATATATAAGTAATCATCATATTTCATTTTTTTTTTCAAAATAATAATGCTTTACACTCATAATAGTAGGATGACTACACACAAAACAAGGACAGAAGTACCCACACAAGGGAAAATCCTCTAAATTTATGATTTAGCCTTTTATTTAGAGAATCGAACCCAGGACCTCTTGCCCGGCATAACTACTAGCACCGTTGTGACTAAGTACTGCGTCTTAAGGGGCCGTATACGAAATTTTGTCGATTTCGCTAATTTACCTGATTTAACACATGAGATTTTGCAGTTCAATTAAGGTATTTCCATAAGTTTCATTGCACAATATAACTGATCATTTCATTAATAATAATCTATTACATTAGCCACTTTTTTAGCTTGCGTCAAGAATTATAATGACAAGTTTAGGTTACTTTAAAATATTTTAAATGCCAAATTTACATTAATTAATTTGATTTTTTTTTCAGGAAACGGATTGATTGAACTGAACTGTATTTAAATCAAATATTTTTTATGAAAGATTATTGAAATTTGCTGAAATCAAATGCAAAGTCTGGCCCATTTTCTCTCAAAATTGGCTAATTTCAATGTTTGTTTACTAATATTTTTTGTATGATACTGGCAAAAAGTGGCTCATTTACTATGTATGTGATTTTTACAGCATTACATGGTATTTTTTCAATCTGTTTAGATTTTAAAATAATCCGGAAATATGTAATATCCTATACCTATTACAGTAAAATTCACAAAACTATCACCGTCTTCAGGTCTATTAAGCAAAACAACGCAATAAAAATCAAAAAGTGGCCAATTTAATAGTTTATTATTGAAAAGATCAATGATATTGTGATTTAAAACTTATGGAAATACTGTATTTTGACTACAAAATTTCATGTGTAAAATCAGCTAAATCAGTAATTATTTTGATGAGCTCATTCACAATCTAAAAAGTAGCACCTCGCTGTTTAGTTATAGTGACTATCAAGTAAAAGAACTCAAAATAATGTGACTAAATCGTAATGTCTGTGAGTTATTCTAAGCCGCATTGACAATCGTAGTAGATTATGACAAAAGGTACCCGGCACCTTGGGAGCGGATACCGGGTTATGTGAGATTTGACCGTACTAAAACCCCCTCGGTGGCCTGCCTCTGCACTGGGGAGGACTCCGGGATCTCCAGTGGAACACACCGGTGCCCAACACGCGCGGCGCCCTGGAACCGGCCCATCTTCGGGAGAGCTCTCCTGCATCCTCAGGCGCTCACAGCGACATGCGGCCACGCACACACCGCCGTCCTTCCCAGGGCTGCAGGCTGGACGGGCCGAGCTCCCACTCTCACCGGCCGCAACCCCGGAAGCCCCCTTTAAGTCGCCTCTCAGGCAGAGGATACAGTAGCTCTATTCTTAATCCCGAATCTACAGGGACTGGGCATAACCACCTACGACCCTAACTCGTTTAGATATTTTAATGTTTAGATATTTTTTTAATAAATCATGTATACAGGAACGGTGTTTCTTTAAAACCCCGTAATCATTAAATATTACGATATTTATCATCACTGTGGAATAATAATAATAAAAGCGCACATTACAAATTTCTTTGTCAGAGGTGCGCGCCGAGGATTTCAACCCGGGATCGGTCGCATCGATGACTGCGGTTTTTTACTTTCAGGCCATCGCTGCTCAAGTGTGACTGACATATTACAACATTTTCAACACGTCAAAATACATTTATTAGGGCAAATATACCATGTGTGTAAATTTAGGAGAATATTTTTGACTGCATTTTAGTGTAGTGACGTTTTGTTCTTTATTAGTCACTAGTAATGTTGAATAATAACTAAATGTGAAAACTAATTACAAACTTAAATTAAGAAACGAATGATGGTTGAAAAGCTTAAATTCACTTATTCTCATGCAAGCCGAGCAGCTTGGTGTTTGAATTCGCATTTCTTGCACTTGCTGTGATTTGGAAAAAGTTTATTAAAGAAGATTAAACTTTTCTAGCTTGCTGGGAAAGATTTATCTTTACTATGCAAAGATGAAGTTTGCTAATGAAACTTGTATCTTAGCTTATCATGGATAAAAGGTAATTTATCACCCTTTATCCATGACAAGTTATAAAGTTTTATAAAAGATTTAAGAGCTAAATTTGACTTGCCTTCTTTAAGCTCGAAAGATACGCTATTGGACAGAACGAGACAAAAAATATTATAGTTTCTTATAGTTACGGTTGTGCGCCAGAACTACCATAGCTACTCTGTAAGAAAGTTAGCTATTGTATACCCCATATTTGAAAACAGGGCTTAAGTTTTTCTCCGTCTGCTCTTTTCTTCAGCTCAGCATTCCCTAAGCGCACCCAGAGCAGACAGAACAAAAAAAATAACGTTCACTAAGAGTTTGTAAAGGAACCGTACAGTGAATAAAGAATATTTCATTTTTTTTTAAATAAATAAACCTAACAATAAGGCAGACGGGCCGCGTGATGTTAAGCGATCACCGTCGCCTATGGACACGGGCAACCCTAGGGGAGCCGCCCGAGCATTGCCGGCTTTGGAGGAGAGCTTTTTTTACAGCTTTCTTGAAGAACCCCATGTTATAGTCCACTGGGAATTTGTATTTTGGCACCCGGTTAGAGTTCAATCTCTTGTCCACGCAGCTATAAGTGCAAATATCCTATTCCTATTTCTAACTAAACAATCCTATGTTACAAACAGTAAAATTAGACACAGAACATGAAAAACATAAGGGAACAACCGACAACTTCAAACGTAACCTTCCGGAAACCTTTTATATTGGAATCTCAGTCATATTCATGCGGTACCCCTGACGTGATGGATGGCACATCCGCGTCGGTCCGCGTTATCTCTATACCTTCGTCATGATGTCACTCCGCTACCTCGATTTAACTTCAGCTTACGGTAATGACACAAGACAAGCCACAAAGCAATGGGACGCTACCCAGTTTTTTTGACGAAATTGGTCCACTCTGTAAAAAGTCACGAGGTAAATACAAATATAGTCGATTTATTGGCACGGTCCTTAATTAGAAGCAAACACCACCCCGCTCGTCCTTTGCGGGTTGAGGGAGATGCGACTATGCGACTCGAGGAGGCACAGCATAGGTAGGTACATCTATTCTACTAATATTATAAGGCTGATTTTTTTTTGTCTATGCAGATGAGTGTTTGTGTGTGATAGGAACTACTGTTTAGAATTGAAAGATTCTTTTTGTGTGTGATTGGCAATTTATCAAGGAAGGTTTTAGGCAAATTATATAAAATTACGCTATATTGCGGCTGCTGCTACAAGCGCGCATGGCCCGGCGGTTAGCGCAGAACGCAAGCGATCTATGGAAGTAAGCCAAACGGGCGCGGTCGGGTGAGAGATGGGTGACCGCTAGTGGCAAAAAAAAATCATGTGCGTTTCCAATCTGCGAAGGGCATGATAAGCCGTCGGTCTTGGTTGTTGTCGATAGATAACAATCGTTAAAACTTGTCGGAGGCCATATGGGTGACAGCGAGTTGGCCACTAACCCGCATCTCCACCAACCCTCATTGGAACAGCATGGTGGAATAAGCTCCAGGCCTCCCCAATAAAGGGGAGAGACCCGTACCCAGCAGTGAGACACAAAAAAGGGTTTATTTATTTATTTAAACTTTACACCATAAAAAAGTTTTGGACAGAAGGCGGACTTAATGCTAAAAGCATTCTCTACCAGTCAACCTTAAGGTAGTGGGAGATCGATGAAGGCGGTAACAAAAGGGAAAAAAATAATAATAATAAAGCAGCTGTAACGAGAGAAAGAAGAATATGTATATAATATTAATACATATATAAGTACAATAATTAAATGATACGAGGGTTGCAGCCATACTGCGGGTAAAACCGCGTAGCCCATCTAGTTTTGTATTACACAGCGTCGCATCGCGCCGTTACTCAGCATTTTTTGCTCATGTAGGACAATTCCCTATTCAAGCGTTGTTCCTCGTCTAAGCACTTATTTTATTGCCCTGAGTGGGTTTTTACGAGAGACGTTAAAAGGAACCATCAGTAACTCTAGAGTCCTTGTCCTTATATCTCACGTGCCTTATTACATACTGACTATATAAAATTAGGTTGTAGATGGAAGAAAGGTCTTTCTACAACCGGTTCGACCGGGGAAGTACCGCAGATGTACTTACCGTGATTTACTTCTGTGTTTCGGTGGAAAGGTCCATACCAGGCGCGGTCCAAGGGGGAGGGGGGGAGTCACAGGGGACATGACCCCCCCCAATCAATCAGTCATGAAAGGCGAAACAAGCCAATTTGGGACACGTCTTCCCCAAAATTTTTTGGCGGCCCCCCCAAAATTGAAAGCTGCGACCGCGCCTGGTCCATACCACCTTGTTGTATGTAGATGTTCACGGGCTGCAGCGAAATAAGTACCGCATGTTTATGACCGTGATTTTAATATAAAAGGTTTCCCATATGTTACGTTTTGTCTAAAGTTGGTTGTTTCCTTATGTTTTTCATTTCTGTATCTTATTTTAATGTGTGTAACATGTACAGACAGACAGAGCTACTTTCAAATTTATATATAGTTCTTTAATATTGTAGAACATTATTTTGTTCTATCATCAATAGTTTCCGCAGCGTATGCGAAAAATATGTTTTATGGCTTTTTTTACACCTTGGGTTAGGTTACAAAAGTTTTTGTAAGGATCCCTAATCTTTTCTAGCAATAAATATAGCCTATGTTACTGAGGGTGAATGAAGATTTCTAATGGTGAAAGAATTTTTGAAATCGGAACAGTAGTTTTTGAGTATCTTCATTACAAACATACACACAAAAATACAAATATTTCCTCTTAATAATATTAGTGTAGATTAAATAAATTATTTTAATATTGCATTGCATGGCTGGCTGCAACCCTTTTTGCGTCCCACTGCTGGGCACGGGTCTCTCCCTATTAATGGGGACCACGCTGCTCCAATGCGGGTTGGTGGAGATGCGGGTAAGTAGCCAACCCGCTGTCGGATGTTTTCAAACCGCCCATAAGGCCTCCGACAAGGTTTAACGACTGTTATCTATCGACAACAACCGGGACCGACGGCTTAACGTGCCCTCCGAAGCACGGAAATGCGCATAAATTTTTTTTGCCACTAGCGGTCACCCATCTCACACCCGACCGCCCCCGTTTGGCTTAGTTGCATAGATCGTTTGCGTTCTACGCTAACCGCCGGGCCATGCGCGCTTCACCGTGTACCTTTAGGAAGCCAAGGACATAATAAAATAAAAAAACTTAGACGTCAACAAAAACTGAGAAGAAGTTGGCAAATTATTTTATGCATGGAATGTACGATAACTACCAAAATTTCTACAGTAGGCAATATATCACTTTGTGTTCTAAAAATGTCGCAACAAATAAGTTTAGACCTTCCTGTCTACGCAATAAGGGTGGTTTTAGAGAAAATTATATGAATGTTCTTATTGGCAACACCTTGTAGGATTTGAGCCAAATGGCTGTACGTGTATTTTTCCTTAATGTTTGCTGTAATCTTGTTTACCGTTTGAAGAAATTGATGTAACATGGGAAATGAAATTTTCACTAAGATACCTACCTATTTAGGTTATATAATATAAGCTCCAATATAGATTCAATCCCTGTCTTTAAAACCTTTTAAGAAGGCGGTCAAGCAAGTCCTCTGCCGCAAGGCTTACTATAACACTAAGGACTATCTTAATGATAAAGGAGCGTGGGAATGAATCTCGCTCACACAAGGCTATTTCTTCACATGATGTATTAGTTTTAGTAATTACTCGCATCTTTGTGGACGTGGGTTGATAGTGACACGATCAGCCATCAATGTGCCCATTATCGACCCATAGCCATTCTGTTATCTCAAATATATAAATGTACCTGGTCTACTTAAAAAGAGTGCTGCTGGGAGGTTCTTACCGCCGCCTTTTTTCTCTCAGCTCAACATCTACCCCAAACGGGTACCGTGTAAGTGTACCGTGTAGGCGATGACTCGGAAAAAATGACATTCATTAAGCGAATATTTTGTATTCCTACTATAAAATAAATATTTTTTTATTTTCTTTCTTATTAATAAAGTATTCACTGGCAGTTGGCATACATAAAAAGCATTTCAGTAGTAACAGGGTATCCGTATTTTTACTTTTATTTTATCGGTATAATACTCGTTATTTAATTAAAGACAATACTCAGAAAGGAAGTATAAAAACATAGAGACCTGATATTGATGACCTGAGGTACAAATGAGTAACATCGGTGCGTTCCAATAGAGACCCCGGAGTCCTCCCCAAGAGCAGAGGCAGGCCACCGAGGGGGTTTTAGTGCGGTACAAATTTCACATAACCTATAAACCTATAACCAGATATGTGACCGAGTCATAACGTATCTACACTTTTTTTATTTCGTAACATCTTTGACCTATTGTATTTTATTATTTAAAATGACAAGTCAACCCAAGAGAAAAAGTATAGAACCCTGCTTTCATACAATGATATGAAGTTCATATTAGTTTGCCGCTATAAAATAAGTCTGCTTATGACAGGATATGTTGTAAGTTGTTTGAACTATGTTTGAACTAGATAACCCTTTCTGATGAATCCGCTTTTGTAGTATAACGCCGGATGCTTCCGGTTCACTTGAGTTGAAAAAACAAATATACTTTGAGACCTTTTTTTTTTTTGTTGTCGGGGGGACCTTCAAAAGGTACCCGGCACCTTGGGAGACAGTACCGGGTTATGTGGGATTTGACCGCACTAAAATCCCCTCGGTGGCTGCCACTGCGCTTGGGGAGGACTCCGGGATCTCCGGCGGAACGCACAATAAATAAACATGGTAGTATGAATTTTTCGTTTTATTGGACCAATCGATTAGGTAATAAATATGGAAATTTAATACAATAAACATAAAAAATAAACATACAAATTGACCTTCGACAAACCTTTCCTTTTTGATGTTGTTTTAAAAACGAAATGTGGAGTCGCGGGCAAAAAGTCTTAGGGCCTCGTTAACCATCTCCAAGAAAAGTGTTGATTAGTTACGTCCCAAGTAAAATTAATTGGCAAGTAAAAGCTATGAGTACGGGTCAGTTTATCATATGATTAGTGCTACTCGAACGTCGTGAAATTGAAATTGAAGTTACGGGTGACGTTAACCGACAATTAGCGTACTTGTCACTTTACCTGAAGGGCGAGTAAGAGGCCCTTAATAAACGAGGCATAATTACTTTGAGCGAAACCATGAAATTTAATAATGGGCAAAATGGATGTAATAAATTTACCAAAAGCTGGGTAATGATGAGCTGTCACACAAGCGCATATTGGGGTTAGGTAATGGTAAAATCATTTCCACTATTACGAAAAATAAATCATATCAGTATTTATTATATTTCCTTAGTCATTTACTCATAAACAATCCTTTTTTTGCTGCCGGATTTTATAGATTTGTCATTAATTTTTTTAAATAGACGTTTATAAATTAAATTTTCCTGTAAAAGTAAATTAAAAATATGGCTTATTGAAAAATCGTTTTACAGTGTCGAGGAGTACATGCAGCACAATTGATCAAATGCAAATTGAATTTTAATTATTATTATTGTTTTAAACTATTGAATTTGTCAATTTGAAGTTGACATAAAGTTTAAATATGAATGTAATTTTAATTGTAAAATATTTGACTTGTTACCTAATGCATGATTTGTTTGAATTCAATAATTATTTCGTAATCGAAATTTAAATTTAATGTAAAAAATGTATCTGCCGGTGTATTTATAAATGTTGACGTGTAATATTTTTTTACCAATAAATGAACTATGAACTATAAATTTCTTTACACACGATTTGTTTTGATAATTTTTATGTCGTCCTATGCAAGCAAAGTTTAACGCAAACGTGATGGGATGCAAAATATTAAACGCATTTTCTCGTATTATAATCTACACGTGTTCGTAGCTATAACACAACAATTCGAAACAATAAAATGAATGAACCATTTTTGAGATATAATCTAATATATAAAATCGTGACTATGATGAATTCAAGCTTCTTAGAGAGACACAACGCCGAGTACAAAGTCAGTGCTTTGAAAATTTTACCCGTTATACTGAAAATAATATAAACAAAACCACAAAACATTACTGGAAATATGTAAAGTCTAAAAAAGGTGGTTCTAATTATCCTCGCAGTTTTACGCTAGATAATAATTATTACACAGAGGGCACAGAAATTTGTGGTGCCTTTAATAACTTTTTTGAGAGTGTGTTTGCGCCTTCATCTCACAATAACAGTCACTGTCATCAGATAGACTACTCCACAAATGAATGTATCTCGCAAGTAGTTATTTCTCAAGACATTATATTGAAGACTCTAAAAAGCTTAAATATCTCAAAAGGGGCAGGTTGTGATCGAGTGCCTCCCATTTTCTTATCATCCTGTGCAAAAACTCTTAGTTATCCAATAATGCTATTATTTAAACTCTCCCTCACACAATGTGTGTTCCCTAAAATATGGAAAACGACACATCTAATACCTATACATAAGAAAGGTTCCAAGACAAAAATTGAGAATTATCGTCCCATATCCATTCTTAACTGCATTGCCAAAATTTTCGAAAAAATTGTTTACAATAGTATTTACCCCGTTATTTCTAAAGCTATTCCTCCTACACAACATGGTTTTCTCAAAAAGCGTTCCACTATCTCAAATCTAGCCTGTTTTACTGAATATGTCCTAAAGCACATGGAGGGTAGTGGACAGGTTGATGTTATCTATACAGATTTTGAAAAAGCTTTCGACCGGGTAGATCATATCATCCTGCTCCACAAGCTGCAGACGCTCGGAATACATGGTGATCTCCTGAGATGGCTTCGGTCATATCTGACAAATCGATCTCAGGCAGTAGTTCTTGGCGGGTTCAGGTCCGACTTTATTACTGTTCTATCTGGGGTACCACAGGGGTCCCATCTTGGCCCTCTGCTTTACAACGCATACATTTTTGACATTTATATGTGTATAAAAATGCCAAACATCTTCTATATGCAGACGACAAGAAAATATTTATGAGCGTACAAACTATTAATGACTGCAATATTATTCAAAGTGATTTAAATGAGCTATTTAATTACTATTCCACAAATAATATAACTGTAAGTATACATAAGTGTCAGTGTATTTCTTTCACTCGCAAAAATAAACCAATAATATTTCCTTATAATTTAAACGGCGTAGTAATAGCTCGAGTTGAGACTGTCCGTGACCTTGGTGTAATATTTGACTCCAAACTTACTATGCGTGAACATATAAATGTTATTTGTAATAAGTCTTTCCGTAATCTGGGATTTGTAATGAGAACTTGTCTCCCCTTTAGAAATCTGTTAGCTATGAAAATAGTATATTTTGCCTATGTTAGAGCGGTGTTAGAATATGCTTCTCAGATTTGGTCTCCATATTATGCTATTTACATCAATAGTATAGAGCGGATACAAAGGAAATTCATATCTCACATTAATTTTAAATACAAGCGTTCTGGCACATCCTACCGAGACGATTACCGATATTACAACCTTTTAACGCTAGAGGAAAGGCGTAGTGTTTTAGACATGGGATTTCTATTTGATATACTTAGGGGTAACATAGACTGTCCTGATATTCTTGACCGTATAACGTTTAATGTTCCAAAGTATCGCACTAGGCATACCAGTAATCTGATGTTTCAAGTTCCATTCCATCGAACAAAATATGGTAAAAATAATATAATAAGTCGCTTACTTAAAACTTACAACATAAAATTCAACAGTATTGATCCATTTCATGGGTCTAAAGATCATTTTCTTAAAAGTATTTTGACCACTATAAAATTAGATTGATAATTAACTGATTGGATGGTGAACGTGCATTAACTGAAAATATATTTGTATATATATTCTGCACATATTATTTTTATTTATTTTTAATGTATAACATATTTTTCATTTGACCCAAACAAATATTATTCATTGTATTAAAAAAATGTCTTTTTCATATATATGACTCATATTATTATATAAATTGTATGTATGTATATAAATTTATTTATATAATGATAATGTCTGTAGTTTATGTGTATGGATTATTAATAATCTTATTGAGTAACAATGTTTATATGCTATCACATTTTGTTAAGTTGTGGATAACTATAATTGGCTTTACGTGTAATTTAGTCTTAAGAATAATATGTTAAATTTAAGCTGTTGTTATCCCGAATAAAATAAAAATAAAATAAAATAAAAAAGTCTCGTGTCACGGTGTTTGTAATTAAACTCCTTAGAATTGGCTCGACCGATTTTCGTAAAATTTTGTGCGCATATCGGTTAGGTCTGCGAATCGGACAAAGTCTATTTTTAATCCCGCTAAGTGATAAGGGTGGCCCACCCCAAACATTTAAACACGGCACGGAGTTCGCGGGGTCAGCTAGTGCAAGTATAAAAGTAAAAGAGGTTAATGATATGAGCATTGAGGGATTTTATACATTGTACCCATATTATTTATATTATTATCACTAACCTTTGTTTAAACCTACAACAGTGCAGTAAAATGTATTTGTTCTATTTCATTCTTACCCATCAAACATAATCTGATTCATTAAAATTATACGTAACCTTCAGATGGACCGTAATTATATATTAAATGATCGGTTTAACTAATGATTTTCACTAGTGGCTTGATGGAAGGCAGTCACGTTTCTACCCTTTCATTTACAACTTTTCGCTATACAAACTTTGGCCGGATGTAAGCAGATTGTAGTGAAACGAAAATTCTCGGCGCGACTAGTGAATTTCATAGTAGGTTTGATATTGTTAAGGTTTTGTAGCGGAGCCAGAGTTAGATTTAGGGTGCGTTTACACTGACGCGGAGCTAGGCGGAGCGGTGATTAGCAGTGCATGAATTGACCAATCACTAAGCTCGAAATCTTCGCTCCGCTTCAATGGCAACAGCCATTCTCCATATCTCCTCCTTCTTTCGCCTCCTCTTCTCCTTCTACGTCCAGCTCACCCAAACGCACCCTTAATAGGGTCTTGGACACCATGTAAAGAAAAATTCCAAATGCATTCCTTAAAAAGGTAACACTAAACCACGTATGAAAAAACCAGGCAAGTGCGAGTTGGACTCACGCACGAAGGGTTCCGTACCATTATAAATCTATAGAAAATCATGTTTTTTGTATGAGTGCCCCCTTAAATATTTATTTTATTCTATTTTTAGTATAGCAATAGCGGCAACAAAAATACATCCTTGCCTTTGATTATCCATAGAAATCATAGCATTAAGATTGAATGAAAGGTAATTGTAGTTTACGATTTATGGCGTATTAAAAAAAACTACTTACTAGATGTCGTTAACCAATTTTCGGTGGAAGTTTGCATCGTAATGTACATCATATATTTTTTAAGTTTTATCATATTCTTATTTTAAAAGTTACAGGGAGGGGGGGGGGGCACACATTTTACCACTTTAGAAGAGTCTCTTCCGCAAACTATTCAGTTTAGAAAAAAATGATATTAGAAACCTCAATATCATTTTTGAAGACCTATCCATAAATACACCACACGGGTTTGATGAAAAAAAATTTTGAGTTTCAGTTCTAATTATGGTGAACCCTCAAAATTTATTGCTTTTTTCTATTTTTGTGTGAAAATCTTAATGTGTGAACCACAGAATACATCTACGTACCGAGATTCAACAGTATAGTTCTTATAGTTTCGGAAAAAAGTGGATGTGGTATACGGACGGACAGACAGACAGACAGACATCCCAAATCCATAAGGGTTCCATTTTTGCTATTTGGCTACGGAACCCTAAAAACGCGAAAATTATTAATTTTTTTTATACATGATTTTTATTACCTATATAATCAATAAAATTTTTGTCAATTGACTATAAATGAGTTGTGATCTCTCACCTTTTTATTCTTAACAACTATTATTAGAAGCTATACAAGTAATTTCTATGCATTAGTTAGATGAATAAAAGGCTGAAATCCTTTTTTGCATCCCACTGCTGGGCACGGGTCTCTCTCCATTATTGGGGAAGCCTCTTGGGGAAGCCGAAAGAGCTCTATGAGAAATCTTTGCAGATTTTTATTTAATTATTCAAATTTATATTATTTTTATAATTGTTGAACAGATGAAATTTTTATTCAGGAAACTTAAGAAGCTGATTTTGTATCGGATCTCTGACTTAACCTTGATAGAAACCTTGTATAGATTTATGTTAGGGGCGTTAGATCCTCGCTACACGTGGATAAAAGCAATAAGATTAAATCGTCATTTCAAGGAGCCTCCTCTAGAGATTTGTAATAGAAGTCTGAGAATTACACAAGATTTAAAAAGCTATTAAAGTTAAACATTTTTTTCTAAAAATGATAATGAGTGAATGACTGAAATGAAGAAATTAAAACAATACTACAAGAAATTGTACTGAAGGAATAGTTGATTAAATCTGTAAATGAATTGTAAATATATTTACAATTCATTTACAGATTTTATAATAGAGGCACCTATGCAGGAAATAATAAACTCCAGTAACAATGATTTACTGTCCCTAACAAAAAATGATTATGTTGTTGTGATCGGGGGAACAAATGATACCAACCCCTTTAAATTTAATCTAAGCGTCAATAAATGGCTCCAAGATAAACAAAATACCAACATCATGCTCTGCGAAGTTCCGTACAACAAATATCTCAATGAGAATAAGCTAAATTACGACCTCAAATTTGCCTGCACTAATTTAGAACATGCATATTACTTAGATCTGGAGTACAAACGGTTTAATAATATGCGAAACAGAAACCAATTACTTGTTAATGTATGTAGACTTATTCTCAGGCAAATACTCCACATAAATTATAAAACAAGATTTTTAACGTTTAACCACAAAAATAAGATAAATATTAAAACTATCCCCGAAACAAAAGACAATAGTACTCAGACAAGCTGTCCTTATGTCCATATAAAGTCTGAGAAACAAACACAAACAGAAGACTTGACACAATCAGAAAATTTTTTTCGTGTATAAAAACATTAATATATTGCATCAGAATATTAATGGCTTGATAAATAAATCGGATGAATTAACTGTTTGCCTGAATGATCTATGCCTTCAAAAAAAAGGTGTCGATGTTCTTTGCGTCACGGAACACAACATGATCGTAACTGACATTAACTTCTTGAACATACCAAATTTTAATCTCGCTTCGTACTGCGTAAGAAATAATAGAAATGGTGGATCGTGTATATTAATTCGCAAAGGTCATAAATATCGTAATATACATGAAATTACTCAATTTAACGTAATAAATATAATAGAATGTAGTGCGGTGGAGTTAACTGAACACAGAATTGTAGTTATTTGTATATATAGATCGCCAAGAAATAATTCGACTTCCATTGATCTTTTCTTTGAGAAATTAAATAGCCTTCTAAATAATATTTGTTTTAAAAATAAAAAGATAATAGTGTGCGGGGATTTTAACATAGATATTCTAAAACGAAACAAAATAACATCCGAATTTGAAGAAATATTTGACTCATATAATCTTAAGCTGTCCATTAAAACACCAACGCGACTTTGCAGTAAAACTTGTATTGATAATTTTGCTCATAACATTCGAAACTGTAAATCTGGCGTAATTGAACTTGCATTATCGGACCATACCGCTCAGATATTGCAATGTCCGGTAAAAAGAAATTGCCTCATTACGCACTGGTACATCTATCGACGCGATTATTGTATTGAAAATATTAAAAAATTTATCGACAGTCTTAAAAATTTAACATTTCAAGACGTTTATTTAAGTACTGATCCAAACGATGCTTTTAATGTATTTCACGAGTTATTCCAACTATTATATAATCTTTGTTTCCCTATTTTAAAAGTTAAAATACTTACGAAAAAACGACCAAAGTGGATTTCAAAAGGTATAAAAAGGTGTTCCAAAATTAAAAGGGGTTTACTTTGGAGGTACAGGATCTCTCGCAGCATGGAGGCAAAAAATAAATTTAAAAATTATTCAAAAACATTTAAAAGAATAATAAAACTAACACAAAAATCTCAAAATGACTATTTTATTAAGAACTCTAATAATAAATCGAAAGCTGTCTGGAAAGTAATTAACAATAACACTATAAATATACCTAAACAAGATATTAATGAAATCAAAGTGGGGAACCACATTGAAACAGACCCACAAATTATCGCCAAAGAGTTTAATGACTTCTTCTTAAATCAAATTGAAGATAACTGTAATATAAAGATTAATAGTGATATACATAAAATTAGTTTTAACAGTCAACACTCATTTTTCTTAAAACCAACCTCACCCGACGAAGTTATAAAAATAATAAATAATCTAAATAATACAAATAGTACGGGGTATGACGGTATATGTACGAATATCGTTAAACGGGTATCAAATATAATTGCACCAATACTAGCTTATAATATAAATTTAAGTATTGAAACTGGCATATTTCCAGAGAAACTTAAAGTCACAATTATCAAACCAATATTTAAGAAACAGGACAGACAGAACATGGGATGTTACAGACCTATAGCATTAATACCTATTTTTTCTAAAATATTTGAAAAAGTACTCCATGACAGATTATATTTTTACTTCGAAAAGTTTTCTATCTTTGCTGATGAGCAGGTAGGGTTTAGGAAAAACAAATCAATAAACGTAGCAATTTATAATTTTTTACAAAAAGTAATGACAGGTTTAAATGATAAGAAACAGGTAATCGGGCTCTATATGGACATGACAAGGGCATTCGAGTATGTAGATCATAAATTGCTGATTAATAAGTTAGAGAAATATGGAGTCAGAGGCAATGCGTTGAACTTAATCAACTCTTACCTAACTGACAGAGAACACATAACAGAAATAACAAAAATTAATGAAATCACAAAAACTGAAGAGAAACATCATTCTCTCTCTAGGAAAGTACTGTATGGAGTGCCTCAAGGAAGTATTTTAGGCCCTTTACTTTTTTTAATTTATATTAACGATTTTCCTCAAGCAGTAAAAGAACCGATGATACTATTTGCTGATGATAGTACAGTAATATTTACAAATGAAAACACAGGTTCCTTTGAAAGTAATATAAATAATTGTCTTGAATCACTGATAGAGTGGCTAAATGGTAATAATCTTAAAATTAATCTTGATAAAACAAACATAATGACATTTAAAAATAGAGTATCATACGGACAACCAGTAAATATTAACTATAAAGGAAAGTTGATATCTGAAATAGAAACAACAAAATTTTTAGGACTATACATAGATAGCAGATTAACGTGGCAGTCACACAAAGAACACGTTTGTAAACAATTAAATAAGTTTTCTTTTGCTTTATATAAATTGGCCAAAGTTGTAAGCAAAACGGCGGTTCTAAATGCCTACCATGCGTACGTAGGTGCAACATTAAGATACGGTATAATATTCTGGGGAAACGCGACTGGAATTCAAACTGTGTTTAAGGCTCAAAAAAAATGCATTCGAGCAATATGTCAATTACAACAAACGGATACTTGTAGGCCACATTTTCAAAATTTAAAAATAATGACGCTCCCTTCCTTATACATTTACGAGATCTCTTTAATGGTCAAAACAGAAATCACAAAATATGAAACCCTTAAATCAAAAAGACATAACAGTCAATTATGTTCAATCGCTTCTAAAACAAAACAATATCATAACAGTGTCTTTTGCATGGGACCAAAAATATATAACGGTGTACCGGAATTCCTCAAAATTAAAACAGGCAACGAATTTAAAAAAGGACTTAAAACGTATTTACTGAAAAAGGCGTATTACTCAGTCACTGATTTCATAAACGATAAAACGGCATAAAGGAATTCCACAAAAACCTGGGAGGTTTTTTTTCCGCCGGCTTTTTTTCCTCTCAGTGTACAAACACCCTGTGATATGGGTACCCAAAGCTGACGATCGGAACCGATCCGAAATATAAATAAATAAATATTTTTATTTATAAAAGGCGCAATATGGGACAAATAAAAATAATATTAAAATAGATGTAAATGTACATTTCGTAATTGTATTATAGTTTAGTTTTTTTCCTTTTATATTTTTATCATTGTATATTTGCATACCTCATGAAGGTAAATATGGCGAACTAAATATATATAAACAACTTTGTAAACACCCATATTTGTGCAAATAAATGTCTTTGTCTTTGTCTTTGTCTTTGTCTTTGTCTATAATGTTAGTGTCATGTATTGCTGGTACATTGATCAAATTTAATTATTATTTAAATATATTTACAGATTTTATAATGTTAGTGTCATGTATTGCTGGTAAATTGATCAAATTCGTATGAAACAGGAACGGAACAATTCAATTATTCAAAATGAATGGAGTACTTTATTTTATAATATAATATCTTTGCACCACTGTAACCCGTGTTAGAAAGGATGAAATCCATTGTAATTTAAGGACGACCCGTATGGTGCAAGCAGATGTGCTCTCCTGTACCTACCTTCCCATGCTTACGGCGGCATGCGGCCACGCACACACCGCCGTCCTTCCTAAGGCTGCTGGCTGGACGGATCGAGCTCCCACTCTCACCGCCCGCAACCCTCGTTTAGTCGCTTCTTACGATCAGGCAAGGGATACCGTAGCTCTATTCTTAATCCCGAAGCTACAGAAGCTACCTACGATACAGGAAATCCTACTGTGTGGTTATGAGTGTGTAGCGAATAGCGTTATAATGAATCTTTCCATGGGAATAAAATGATTTACCGCGTTAAGCTTGTCACTCTCCAGCGTGTTAACTATAACTATACTTAACATAATTAGGTATCTCCATGTTTGAACGAAGGACAAACAAACAAACACATTTTCGAATTTCATGATATTATTGTGGATGGATTATAAACGAGAATTCACCAACCGTTATTTGTCTACCGTAAGTAAAACCAAAAATAACTGTTGTATGAACGAGTCCTTACCGTGTTAAATAATAAATTCAAGATGGCGACAAAAAATTCTAGAAAGTATCGGGTGCGGTGGGTTGAATCATAAACTTGCGAATTATCCAATATCGTTTTACCCTTGTAACATTTGGGGAGTTTGTATCAGCGAGAATCAAACATTGCTCTCATTATTTTCTAAAGGTTGATTTAAAAAAATACTTTCAAGTTGGTGGAGTACATAAAGATTCCTTGGCGTTAATTCTCGGCGCGCCGCCGCCGGTACGTAATTTGTGTTAATGCCTTTCATTTTTAAGTTTTTCTTTACGTTTGTAGTTGGTAGAACTTTAGTCCCTGTAGCTTCGGAATTAAGAAAGAGCTATGGTATCCTCTGCCTGATCGTATGAGGCGACTTAAAAGGGGTTTCCAGGGTTGTGGGCGGTGAAATTGGGAGCTCGATCCGTCCAACTAGCGGCCCTGGGAAGGATGGAGCGTGAAGGTGGCCGCATTTGATCTCTCGAAGATGGGCCCGTACGGGGCTCCGCGAGCGGAGGACACCGGTGCGTTCTACTGGAAATCCCGAAGTCCTCCCCAAGCGCAGAGGCAGGCCACCGAGGGAGTTTAACTACATACAACCTGAGATAAACTTTGAGCCTTGCCTGAGATTATATGTAGATATCCTTGAGCTGCAGCGACCACTTAACACAACATGGCGTACAAGTCCAATTGTTCTTATATAAAAGTGAGGCTAGTTGAGTGTGAGTTCATTGAACTCTATCAACTAGGTACACATCTACAATCCATTAGCAAAGCAATGTAAATTCAAGAACGTAGGTATAAGTTTTCTTACATTTAATTTTAGGCTTTCTTACCCAAAGGACTAGAAACTGTAGAAAATATAGTTTATTACTAAGACTTCGCTCTTCATCCTTCCGGAGGGGATACCTATATATTCTCATGAACCGTGAAAGCTAGACAATTTTTGAAGTGAAAACTTCTTTAAAAATACTAGATGAAAACCTACTGAAAATACTAGATGAAAAATAATAGTGATACCTAATAAAAGAAATTCTGCCGGCACTACCGGAGTGCAACCCGATGTTTTTTTTACAATGATAATAATATATTATTTCTATTGCCGCTATAACAAAAAATACTAAAAAAAGAATTATATAGTATAAATATTTAAGAGGGGTTCGCATACAACAAAAGTA
Source organism: Pyrgus malvae (assembly GCA_911387765.1). Classification (NCBI taxonomy): domain Eukaryota; kingdom Metazoa; phylum Arthropoda; class Insecta; order Lepidoptera; family Hesperiidae; genus Pyrgus; species Pyrgus malvae. The sequence continues at coordinate 25,421,004 of OU426953.1, forward strand.
TTTTTTTTTACATTTTTTTTATCGATTTTTTGAACGTTACGTCTCAACAGCGACACAAGGTCAAAAGTACCTAATGTAGTACTTTTGACGTACTTAAAAATTGAATTATGCCTATTTACAACATATGACTGAATTATCTATTTACAATGATCGACAATTTTATCAAAATTACACATATCATAATAATTCGCCTGCTGAATTTAATAGTGGCACAAGTCGAAGCTGTGTCATTTTGAGTCAGTAAATCATTCTTGTAAGGTATAATTTAGTTAAGTTAAGTTACTTTAGCATTAAAAAAAACGACAAACGAAAAACTCGATAGTTCATAAACTACATGTTCCAGTTAAACAGTAACTGATTTAGAACATGGATTCATTACTAATTTAAAATGTCACAACTTCGACTTGTGCCACTATTGAATTCATCAAGCGAATTATTGGAAACGCTCACCTCCTCGCGTAATACACAGCACGTTTTTGCACACATAGGATTCTTCTATTGGATTACAAACGATACCTATAGCATCTCGGATACTGTCATTCGTACAAGTATCCACGAACCATCTCCCAATATTCGTCATTAGAAAATGACATTGTTGCTAATGAAATGACACCGGAAAATCGAATGCATAAACGCGTAAAAAAGAATTTAATATTTACTAGCTGTGCCCGCGACGTCGTCCGCGTAGATAAAGACTTGTACAAAAGGCTTGATTAGACTTGGATTATTTGTTCCTCCTCCTCCTTAGTCTTTCACTCTTGTCAGAGTGGTCGTTGCTGATGAGGTTGCAATTTCGTTCGTGACCGCTTGCCCTCCACTGTCCCTTGGATTATTGTTACCTTTTATGAAATTACTTATGATACAAAAGTTCATATTATTATTTTGAGTAGATACATTCTTCCTGAGTCCTTACAATTCTTACTGTACTCCTCTTATAATATCGACTTTTTAGTCGTTATCATCAGTTTCTCTTTACAAATTAAACGTATTATAATAGCCTGTTTTTAAAGTGTTTAGATAGTACTGCTGTGCCCGCGGAAAGGATAATTATAATTAAATAATTTGTGCTGCAAATAATGCATAGATTCATTATCATTATGTAACTTAAATATATTGCAGAAAGGTGGTGAAATGTCTACGCTATGTCAGGCGTGGTTAGTAGCATTATGTAACTTAAATATATTGCAGAAAGGTGGTGAAATGTCTACGCTATGTCAGGCGTGGTTAGTAGTTGGGAGTCAAATTATTGGTTGCTTACACGTTGGTTGCAATTGTCGTTAACATACTGTCGTTCATACTTAATGGAGGTATTTTGAGCGATTTAAAACTTGCGACAGCAGTTAGGCCACTAACAATGAAGACATCATCAACCTGAATTGGAGCAGCGTGAGAGGATCAGGCCCTACGCGATTAAAAGTCTATTGGTCCTATTAACAACCCTTCACACAGCATCAGAAATAAATATATCGATTACTAATATTATTCTGGGCGTGACCACCATGCCGTGCTGCTGCCGTGACGCTTTAGCATATTAGTATAACACCAGTGCCAGTACTGCGTATGTATGTAATAGCTCTTATTAAATTAACCACTGAAAACGTCTGCTCATTTCTATAACATTTTTTATTAGACCCTCGGCAATTGCTTATTCGTTTAACCGAAATCACTTTTTTTATAAATAAACCGAACAAAGAGGCAGAAAGGCCGCGTGGTTAAGCGATCACTGTCGCCTATGAAAACGGGAAACCTCAAACCGGCAACTCTTTACAGCTTTCTTGAAGAACCCTATGTCAAAGTCCACTGGAAATGCCTCAGCTGGAAGGTTGTCCCATAACTTACACATCCGTTCAAACATCAAAAAGAGCGTGCAAAGCGGCCTGAGGAACTTTAACCTTTGACTGGTTGTGTAATCATGATATGGAGACGTAGCTATCATTTTGAAAAGAACACTCAGCATAGTAAAGTCGGTAGAACACTTTGATTTTTTTTACGTTTCACACTGATAGCGCCAGAGTAGGGGAAAATATACACTGTGTAATGGGTACCATCAAACCATGCGACACACAGAGACAGAAATACAAACACTTAAACCGAGAACAGAAAATTAAACTCATCATTCAAATTTCTGCATCGCCGGGAATCAAACTCGAGACCCTTCGATTGGCAGTCCGGCATGGTAACCATTGCGCCACGCGAGTCCAGGCGCGGTCGCAGCCTTCAATTTTGGGGGGGGGGGGGGTCGCCAAGAAATTTTAGTGGGGGGTCACTAAGAAATTTGGGGGAAGAGGTGTCTCAAATTGGCTTGATTCGCCTTCCATTTACGCATGAGTGAGGGATTTTGGGGGGGGTCATGTCCCCTGTGACCCCCCCCCTGGGACCGCGCCTGCGCGAGTCGATAATTATTAAATAAGGTCGATACCAATAATATGTGTATGTAACCACCGCGCCGCGCCTCCATAATGCTCTACCACAATGAGTACAATATCAGCGCCAGTTCCAAAGCTCTCTGTTGTTAATTTTTTATTAGATACTTTATTAAGTAAATATACTCGTAATTAATTATTTGAAATAATCTCCACCAATCCACTTTGTAATAGCGTTATTGGGTAAAATAATGATTATGTAACACCACCTGTAAATCTACCTGTAAAAAGCAATTAAATATGAATAAATGAATAACAACGACATCTATCGTATAGCGTGTAAACTAAATTGTCGATATACCGAATTTGCAACAGATCACTAAATAGTTCTGAATGTGAACATAGATGTCGGCAGTAGCCTCGTTATGTTAAGGTTTTGTACATTTTGTATTGAGGATTTCTTTGAATATGTGGTGATATGATATGTATGGTTTTTTTAAATATTTAGGGATGAAATCTAGCATAAGTGTTTGAAAACTTGCTATCAGAATATTAAGAGATGTTAGTAGTTATCGAAACTTGGACCGCTCGCATTAACTTTATTATAGCGTGCAGGTGTTCATCCATTTCATCATTCTTGAAATTGACGTAACTTTTTTGTTTGTGAACAGATTTAAATAAAACAAACCCTAAATGTTAATCCAAAAAAATACCAATACTTCAGTGAAAACCGCATCCTTCTACGTTAAGCCGTTCCTGAGATTAGCGCGCACAAACGAACAGATAAACAGACAAACAGACAAACAGACAAACAGACAATAATTCTAAAAATCATTGTTTTGGGTTCTATTACGCTAATAAATAGCCCTAGTGACAGTTTTTTTTAAATATCTTCAATGTACAGAAACGGACTTGTTACAGATTTATTATATGTATATAATATAATATAGATGTCAAATTTTAAGTACCAATTTTTTACATAATTAGAACGAGCAGGACGAGCATCGACTACCGAGTGACTCAATATGTCAACATTGGTTGAACAACCAGTCAACGTGTATTCACTTTAAAATAAGTAATTAAATTAAAATAAAATAAATATTTAAGGGAAACTCCTATAAAGCAAACGTGATTTTTTTTCCTTTTTAGTTTAAATATGTATGAAACCGTGAGATTAAAAAACCGGCTAAGTACTCGCGCACGAAGGTTCAGTACCATTCTGTTCCGTCTGATAATTTTTTAAACTCACGGTCTCATACATATTTGAACTAGAACAGCTTCTTACCAATATATGCACACAGTGTGTAGCAATGAGTCCCACGAGGGCTGTCCCAAGGCAGCCGGGTAAGAGGCCTGTGTGCTTGAAGGCCGCCGGCATTGCCAACAGGCCGGACCCCAGGGAGGACTTTAGCAGGTGCACGAAAGACCCTATCGTTCTGAAAGTTAAGTGATGAGTAATCAGCAAATAGATTCACTTTTAATAGTATTTAATGAAATGAAAGTATTTTCTTAAATGTATCGGTCAATAAGGCACATGGGTCGCGTAATGTTAAGCGATCACTACTGCAAGCGAGCATTGCTGTCTTTGAATGAGAGTTTTTTTTACAGCTTTGAACCCCATGTTATAGTCCAACGGAAATCCCTTAAGTTAATTCCTTACCCTTACCCTTACGTAATGGAATACTAATTATGCCCAATTCAAATAATTTTCCCTTTGACATAACAACTACAGTTACGTCACGTTAGGTAGACACGTTCAATAACCATCACCGCAGTGAACACACTACACTCTCATAATGATTTTTGTACCCTCAGGTTTCCTTGAAGATTTAATCTTGTGTAGGTCGAATACGTAACATAAACATGTGATGTAAATTTAAGACATGAAAATAAAATAGTGATTCCATACAAATTTGATTGTGGGTGGTAGTTTATAATGTAAGAAGCACTCTCAGGCACCCTCAGGCGTAATGAACAAGCAATTTCCAAACATCAAAGAAGCAATCGAAAAAAAAAACTATTAATTTGAACCTAATGTGGGTTATCGTAGTTGAAATCGGAAAAGAAAAAAAAAGAGTGTGGGTGGTATTATTTGGCGTATGAAAAAAGTTTAAAATAACTCAAACGCAATAGTAATCGGCGATAAATATCACAATCAATCAAAAACATTTTTTAAGTAAAAAACGTTTTAGTAACGTAATAATTATTTTAAATTAATATTCAAAATTAATTATTCATATGAATATCATATTTTACAGCACTGGCTTGACTGCCTTATGAACACAGCTTATGAATATCTACCTATCTACTCTATAGTATGGACACTAAGTACTGTAACCATACTCAGTGTTGAAAATATATTGTTTTTAATATTTCTATTCTGTGGCTAACTTCATCATGTCGTTCCTGCGCTCGGAGCTCACAAATTCACTCTCATCCAAACGCGCCAAAAGAATATAACTTCAAAAATAAGGACTCTCATGTTTTATGGTTCCTTTTCCTATGTGTACAATTAAAGGGACGAGTTCTGATATTTAAACTTCTAGCAAACTTGTCCCGCTTCAAGTAAACAAAACTGTCATAACTAATAGTAAAACATAGACCAGTAATCATAGATAATCAGTAGGTACTGTTGATTACAGTAACCGTTAATAAAGAGGACTTCAAAATAAAGTACTCTAAATAGGGAAATGTCAAAATTATAATTATAAACAGATACTAAATATCCAGATACTAAAAATTAAGATACAAGAAGGACTGTTCAATACTACTGAAGATATAAATAAGGTAAATTGTATTTCTGCAGCCAAATCATAGCATGTAGTCAATTTTATTTTTATGGTAAAAATAATACTTACGATGTTGGATGAGGAACATTTCTGTGTTCAAAGGGGTTATATTGGCTGAGATCATCCAGGCTTCTCTTATTCAGCGTCACGGTAGACTCCATTCGAAAGGAGATATCATCTTTCTCCTCCTTACCACTGGAAAAATATTAAAGTTTTATTCACGACTTTATATCCTTAACTTCAACTATGGGGCAAAATTTGAACCCAGATGGAACTTGTCTGCTTTCGTGTTATCTTAGTGCCTTCAGTGCTTACATTATGGCGTCTAGCAGTCCAGTATTTTAGCAGATACGTGTCCTTGGGGTCGAATTTATCCCCACGAATGTGAACGCGTGACATTTTTTAAATTACTAATTCAAAATTAAAGTTAAATTATTAGACAATGATAATTCAGATTCAGCAGATGTACCTGATCCTTTTGACAGTTGCGACGAGTTTATTGATAAACCACTAGATTATTAGACAACTAGAGGTTCTCCGCGGTTTCACCCGCGTTAGACAGTAAATTATCAGTTTTTAGTGTAGTTATGGTTCACTATTTTGGCTATAATGAGATATAGATATATACTGTGGTGGGCTTTTTTGTAGGAATATTTAAGATAAACATTTCCATCATACGTTACATATGTGTAACTCTGCGGTTTTGGCAGCGCACGCCAGAATAGCTCGCAGATGGTAGATTTTTTCCTACTCACTTGACACTTATCGTCATATTTTGGACAATTCACACAATATGTTTATAAATTGTAGCCTATGTGTTATTCTGATGTATAAGCTATATTATTGTAAAGTTTCATTAAAATACATTCAGTAGTTTTTACTTTCGCGTTTATAATATTAGTATAGTATGAATGATGATAATTCAGATTCAGCAGATGTACCTGATCCTTTTGACAGTTGCCAAGAGTTTATTGATAAACTACCAGATTATTAGGACGCGATAATTGCAGTAAAATACGATAACGATGACGAAAAAGAAATTAAGACCTTAATAATAGAAAAGTGAACTTGCGACTTACAATATACACAAAACTGTTATGATTCTAATTGCTCTTATGTATGATTGCCATTCTTTGCAGCTAAGTTTTTTATGATGTAATGTAGTGTATTAGTATGTAACCTTATGATCCAAAGTTCTCAATCTTCCTCTGTGTAATTATATCTCACTATGTATTTTTATACCGCTGTGTGAAAACTAACCTGCAAGTACAGGACGAAACTTAATATACTTTGTAACGACATCAGTTAGATTATAATATAAGTTACGTATTTTAATAATCATATCTTTTAAATTTGGCAGTTGGCACGCTAAACCAAATATCGCTAATTACATTCTTTTGTTTTAATAATAATAATAATAATAATCTTTATTTGCAAGAGTAAGGTATACAAGGAGGTCTTATTCTAATTTCAAAGTTGAGGAATCTCTCACTCTGCCTATAAGGCATGCAAACATATTACAATAAAACATTTTAAACTCATGCACTAACATATGAATTAAATGAAGGTATTACAATTCTAAGGTCATAAGCTACAACACATAATTAATTAACATCAAAATAATACTTAATTGATATCAAGCTATGTCAGAATACATTTATGTCAATTTAAATGTCCATATTTCTTAAATCTAATAGTCTTAAATCTAATAGTCTTTAATACTATAAAAACATTTATTTATAAGCCAATTGTTGTCAATTTTGTTTTTAATTTTGTTGATGTCAGTGTTTTTAAAGAATTGGGTAATTTATTATAAACATTAACAGCCATATGGTATACATTCTTGTGACAAAGTTGCAACGAACTGTTTGGTATAAAATTTGTTTGGATAGTGTGTGGGTCTATTAGAATACTCTGACATTTTCGTGAAATATTCTGGATGTTTGTGTACAAACAGACAAATATCTCGAATATATTATGAAGGCAGTGTCTTCAGTTATTTATTTGGAATTGTTAATATAAAATGAGTCCGGATATCAACAATTTTTCCTCGTTTTGTATCTATTTCTATGTAAGTAGGTATCCATTTCTTTAAAAGAACGACAAATTAATAACATATATATAATTCATAATTGACGAAGCAATTTTTTGCTCTGTATATATACTCGTATATATCCCTACTAATATTATAAATGCGAAAGTAACTCTGTCTGTCTGCTACGCCTTTCCGCTTAAACTACTGAACCAATTTTAATGAAATTTGGAACACAGGTAAAGTGGACCTTGGAAAGGACATAGGATGGTTTTTATCCTACGGGAACCTATTAAACGGGTCAAACGGGAATGCTAGTATATATGTAGTTACTAGCTAACCCGGCAGACGTTGTCCTGCCTTAAAGTATCAGTAATAAAATACCTAATATTGCGACTATAAATTGAGATGTAAGCTATCCTATCTTTCAAGTTGGATCAAACTACACACGGTGTGCAAATTTTATTGGCTGCAACCCTTTTTGCGTCCCACTGCTGGGCACGGGTCTCTCCCAATTATTGGGGAGGCCTGGAGCTTACTCCACCACGCTGCTCCAATGCGGGTTGGTGGAGATGCGGGTTAGTGGCCAACCCGCTGTCGGATGTTTTAAAACCGCCCATAAGGCCTCCGACAAGTTTTAACGACTGTTATCTATTGACAACAACCGGGACCGACGGCTTAACGTGCCCTCCGAAGCACGGAAACGCGCATGAAATTTTTTGCCACTAGCGGTCACCCATCTCACACCCGACCGCGCCCGTTTCGCTTAGTTGCATAGATCGTTTGCGTTCTACGCTAACCGCCGGGCCATGCGCGCTTCATTATTTTATTAAATTAAAATTTTATTAAAATCGGTTAAGTAGTTTAGGAGTCCATAGCGGACAAACACGTGACACGTAATTTATATATATTAAAGATATATTCTAAAGAATTGTTAGAAATTTCGAACCGATAAGCAGATGTTCAAAAGTAATAGTGACATAGCTTTCTCTAAGGTAAAATAATGTAATTTGATAAATAAAATCAAAAAGCAAAAAGATATACTTAACAGCTTACTAATATACTTAGCATATGATGCTATTTTTTCGAGGGCAAATAACTCCTAAAATCATTTTGGGATTAGCCCTTAGTAAAATGGTGTACCTACCTATCATCCTATTTGTATGTGAGAACCGTTCAGAAATTGTTTTAAGAGCTGTTATCATAAAATATACAGTGTCCATATTCGCAAGCCGTAAAAAAGAGATTTTTCCAGTTTTGCGTAAAAATGTACTGAGATTGAATATTGGTACGTAGACGATTGGGTCAGAGCCAACTTCATTTACGATTGTTTGCGATCCTTCCACGAGGCCTTTGCTTTTCGTGAGGCGTGTTGGCACAACGGGTTGCGCAGAAAGCAATATATTTTAAAAACGTGTTTAAAATAATTAAATAAAAACAGTGAGAAATGTTAATTCCGTTTAAAAATTACGTAACCATTTTTTTTAAATATTTTTTTGGTATAAAACGCGTCTGGAATGTTGGTATATACACCAAATACGTTTTATACCAAAAACATATTATATAGCTCAAATATAAGCGTTCATTGGCTCGCGATTAGCAATTCTTCGCTCGTGATCTTTTGAAAGTGACTGCTAGCGGATACTTACGAGTATTTGCGCGTGAATGTATGTACTTTGGAGGGCATGATAAGACGGCGCACTTAGGTATTATCAATAGACAACCGATAGTAGAAACTAAAGTCATGATTTCAATCTCTGGTTCGCTAGGAACTAATCCCCGGCAGGATCGGCAGTCTGGCATGGTAACTGGTTGCCATGATTGAATTAAAAGTTTTCTTTGTACTCGTTGAAAATATCCTTTATATTGGCAGAATTAATATCCGCTTTATAAAGTTTATTTTATTTTATTTGAATGGAGTAGCAGACGAGCATGCAGGCCACGTGGTGTTAAGTAGTCGCTGCAGCCCATGGAAATCTACACAGAACTTCAAGCAAGTATAGGTAATTCTTGTCTGAGGTCGTATGCAGTTGCACTGCTACTCCGGAGGCTGGCAACTGCACCTTTCCACCGAAACACAATATAATTGGTTCACGGCAGAAGTGGGTGCAGCGGTGGTACTTCCCCGGGCGAACCATAATAGTTCTACCACCTACGGGTTCTGCAATTCGTGTAAAATATAGGCGTTATATGTAAAACTAAACCGGAGCAGAATACTTGATCGCGCATGCGAACTTTCACGGTAAATCCTACCTTCAATTTACTATGCTATCGATCCAATTTGGATTACATAGATGAAATTCAACCTGCGTTCACAGCTCAAGTTTTCCTTTTGAATAAATTTCCGGCTCTTTGATTTTTTTTCATTAAAATAGCATTTTTAAAACGAATGGTACAGTAAAATCTATTAGATATATTATATTATCTATATAAAAATGAAACCCTACTTTCCTTGGTCACGGCATCACGCGTGAGTGGCTATCGGCCGCTAATTCTTTTTTAATTGTGTTTGCTATTGTCAGGAGAAGGTTCTTATAAAAGAAAAAATCAGAAAATGGCGCGAAAAATTAGGTTATTAAAAATACTTTACCACCATTTTTTATTATTTTTTTCATTTAAAATTCGAATTTAATATTCATAGTTACGACAGGACGTCTGTCGGGTCAGCTAGTAATAATATAACTATAGTATAGTCTTGTACTCTTAATGATCTGGAGAGTGAAAGTTAAATTATTTTTACGAATTGGTTCCTTTTATGTAAAATGAATGTGGCGGACAACCGCAATGTGCTACCGAAACACAGCAGAAATGTTCACTGCGGACTTTTACGATTCGAGTATTTTAGTGCCAGCTTTTGCTAAAATTATTTTTTAGGAAGGTTTAAATAGTCAAACGATCAAAGATGTCTTTGATCAAGGATTTTTTTGAATCAATATTTTTATTATTTGGTTGGAATTAATACAAAATAAAGTTTAGATTGATTTAACGTAAATATCGGCGTTACAGATACAACCAAATCGGAGCTAAGTACTTAAAGCGTATCCTGTCCTATCAGGTCTCGAACTCCAAACGTTCAAACGTGCAAAGTGTTCACTAGGAACATGGATATTGACAGGTAAAGATAAACTATAATTGGATCGCCTAGCGCCGTAAATCAAAGCCCGAAGTTACTGGGAACGGCTGAACTCTGCCTTTATTTTACCTGGCTTTATACAGCCCTCTTTATGTCCCATACTGGCTGGCATGGCTAACAAGGTGGACTATGCCTTCTGGCTATGAGGGGGGGAGGAGGGGAATCTTCAAAAGGTACCCGGCACCTTGAGAGAGAATACCGCATTATGTGGGATTTGTATAGCACTAAAACCCCCTCGGTGGCCTACCTCTGCGCTTGGGGAGGACTCCGAGATCTGCACGGGGAGGACTGCGGGAACGCACGAGTGTCCTCCACGCGCGACGCCCCAGAACTCCCAAACTCCCACTGTTACCGCCCATAACCCCGGAGGCCCCCTTTTAGTCGCCTATTACGATCAGGCAGGAGATACCGCTGCTCTATTCTTAATCCCAAAGCTACAGAAACTAAGGTGGACTATGCCTAGATCCCTCTCAATCCTTAGGGGAGACCTGTACCCAGCAGTGGGACATAAAAAGGGTTGTAAAAGCCAGGTAAAACAAAGCTACAGTGAAACTTAACCGGTAACTATAGACTTTAATTTACAGTTTCATCTGTACCCGTTAATAGCCATGTCCCTAGTGAACACACGTTTGCACTTCAAGACCTGATAAAAGTTTCTGGTAGTAAAAGTTAATTTTTACGACCTTACAGGTCTCTCTAATAGGGTTTTCAAACCACAGAATTTTTCTGCGCGTGCTTCCTTTTGCTCTTTAAAAAACGATCCACGTACAATTTAAGCGGGGGACGACCCCTGTGGCGCAATGGTTACCATGCCGGATAGCCAATCAGAAGGTCCCGGTTTCGATTCCCGGCGAAACAGAAATTTGTATGATGAGATTTAATTTATGTTCTCTTTCTGGGTGTTGTGTTTCTGTTTTGTATGTGTCCATGGTACCCACGACACAGGGTATATCAACCCTACTGTGGGGCTATGAGTGTGAAACCTCAAAGAAGCAAATTCTTTTATTTGTTGTATCATTTTTTTTATAAGGAGCTATTTTAAATGGAATTGTTAAGGTACACTAAGCCAATGAGTGTTTTGATGGCCATGAGCCCGCACACAGTTTAAAGTTAGGTAGGTACAGGATAGCTGCAGGGATCACGACCTCTATGTCCTCCGGAACGTTACTATAGCAAGGTACGTTTTTTTATATAAACAAACCGAACCAAAAGGCAGACGGGCCGCGTGGTGTTAAGCGATCACTGCCGGCGCACACGGGCAACCTCAGGGGAGCCACCCGAGGAAGGCTTTCGAGGAGAGATTTTTTTTACAGCTTTCTTGCAGAATACCATATTGTAGTCCAGTGGAAATGCCTCAGCTGGAAGGTTGTCCCATAACTTACACGTCCGTGGTAAATAGCAGCGTGCAAATCGGACTATAGAGGACCGCCACGAGACCAGATGGTATCGGTGGAACTTTAATCTTTGTCTGGTGGTTAAACATGAAGTGGTGACGTAAGCATCATTTTGAAAAGTTTCTCGGAGCACTCCCCTTAGTACAGTCGGTAGAACACGCAGACCGAGCCTGTCTCTTCGGAAGCTAAGCGGTTCTAGCTTGTCAGTCAATTTTGTTCAACGTTTCAATAAGGAACCTCCTCGAAGTTTTCGCCATCCCCTTGGGATCGCGTCTGCTTGTACGACAGATTAAGATCATTTGGTTCGTGAACGTGTACGTGACGTGAAAGAAAAGCGATAATATTCCCAGCACAAATCAAATGATTTGTCTAGGACTCAGTCACATTGGTATGCAGCATGGATTTTCCGAGCATATTTCAGAACGATGGCTTTCTATCCAGTTTCTTTCCAAAGTCTCTTCGATCATGAAAATATCGGTTTCATCGAAAAATCGTTGTAAAGTTACAAGATTTTTGCGTTTAATTATAAATTATTACAAATTTGCACCTGGGTACCAACACCTGGTTTGTTAGTAATAATTTTTTGCATATTTTGGCCTCAGTAGTTTAGGAGATAACGATCCAGTTTCGTGTTATCTCTTGAATGAATTAAAAACACATCGTAAAACTTCCCTCTGAAACTAACGACGATCCGCGTAGCGTAATGCCTACCATGCCGGATTGCCGATCGGAGGGTCTCGGGTTCGATTCACACTTGAACATAATCTAACAGGTTTTCCGTTCTGTTTAAATCAGAGTAAGTGATTAAATGCGCACGTAATAAATTCTGTTTATAGCGACGCAATTTGAGACCACTAATGGCGTGATTAGCCACGGTAAGCACAAAGCTAGTACCAGGTTTATACATTTGCACTTTATACACACGCATCGAGAAATTGACTACCTCGATAAATTGTTGTTGGTGAACAAGGCTGAAGGAAAGAGACCCCGCGGCACTCACCCAGCCGTTGGTGTGACCAAATAAAATCTTTTACTAGTCTCAACTGCCTTGAAAGAATCGGATAATCCACCAAAGCATGAAGGACTTTCATGGACACGACATTCAGAAATAAGGAAACGATCAAGAAGAACACACGCACACTTACACATATATTTTAGAAGGTGGTAGCAGGCGCGGTCCCAGGGGACCAGGGGTAACGGGGACATGACCCCCCCACCCAAAATCCATCAGTCATGCATAGACGGAAGGCGAAACGAGCCAATTTTGAACACGTCTTCCCCTAAATTTCTTAGTGACCCTCCCCCCCTCCCCAAATTTCTTGGCAGAAACATTGAAGGCTGCGACCGCTCCTGGGTGGGAAAAATTCTTGTGCGGACTTGCGCGGTTCTTGGGCGGACAATTTGTCGTCCCTAATTTAAAAATTATTTAGACATATTATAAAGAAGCAACGATAATTTTTATCGTTGCATTTTTACTCAAAATACAAGTCATTTCTTAGACAGAGGTGACCGCCGAGATTTAAATATGAACCCCCGGGGTAAAGATCCGTCGGTATCTTGACTACTTGGCTATTAATTTTTATTTATTACTAGCTGACCCCGCGAACTCCGTACCGCGTATAAATGTTTGGGGTGGGCCACCTTTATTAATTGAAAAATACATAGTGGCCGATTCTCAGACATACTGAATATGCATATAAAATTTCATTAAAATTGTTCGAGCTGTTTCGGAGGAGTGTGGCAACTAACATTGTGACACGAGAATTTTATAAATGATTTTATTTATTTCTTCTCTTTAATTATTATCACATAGTGGTCTCATTTATAATTTTTACGTAACTTATAACTCATAACGAGGTTTCCATGTGCCAGATGTATATAGAAATGTGAACGAAGCTATTGATCCATGTCAATTAAAGAATTTTCCATCATCCGCCGAGTCACGCAAACGTCGAATTCTCTTGAATGAAATACGCGTGTTCGGTTTTCTACTCATATTTTCTTTCTATAAGTGTATCTCTATTTATCATAGCTAGCCTTCTGCCAGCGGCTTCACCCGCGTGGACCCGTTTAATGGGTCCCCGTAGGATAAAAGTAGCTTATGTCCTATTCCAGGCTTCATTGCTATAATAACGATTCACACTCATAGCCCCACAGTAGGGTAGTTATACCCTGTGTCGTGGGTGCCATGGACACACAAAGACAGAAACACAAACACCCAGACCGAGAACAGAAATTTAAAGTGATCATTCAAATCTCTGTTTCGCCGGGAATCGAACCCGGGACCCTCCGATCGGCAGTCCGGCATGGTAACCATTACGCCACGCGGGTCGTCGCTATTATTATTAAAATCATAGGCGTTTAGCCAGTTGCTTCAACCGCGTTGACCCTATTACCCGTTTTCACGTAGGAATGAAGAATTTTCCCGAGGTAAAAAGTAACCTATGCTTAGAATAATTACAATTACATTAAAGAAACCAAGTTCGCGCGCCCAAATTGAAGCACGTTGATTGGTGCCATTAATGGCACCAAACGCCAGGCCGCTCAGTAAGACTTAAGGTTAAATTTTATCACAACACTTTTTAAAAACAAAAGAAATCTAATAAAATAACTTTTCACAGTGTTTTCAATATTTTGTAGTATTTTATAGTTAATCCGGTCTTGGGCTACCAAGTCAATTGAGATACATACTTTTAATGAGCTGTCAAAACGTGACATCCCCATACATTTTGTATGAGAAAATGATAAGTGACGTCACTTATCATATATAGTCAATTGACTTCATTATTATTGATTTAATCGGTAATAAAAATCATGTATAAAAAGAATTAACAATTATATTGCTTTCTAAACGTGATTTAGTGCAACCTTTTTAAGGTAAGGTTTTTGAATTTTTTTGTGCATAGTGTCCAAGACCCTATTTAGTAAAAATATTTTGTTTGTCAGATGTGACAGCTGTAGGAATCTATTTAGTGCTTCAATTTTGACAGCGCGCTTGTATGAAGCCTGACGTTCTTAACGTTATTATTCTAAGAGCCTATGTTACTCAGGGTGAATGTAGCTTTCTAATGGTGAAAGAATTTATGAAATCGGAATAGAAGTTTTTCAGTTTATTCATTACAAACATACAAAAATACAAATCTTTCCTCTTTATAATATTAGTATACGTATAGAAATTCCGTGTCTATGCTATTTACTTAAACGTAAAGGTGAAGAAATCAGTTACAGAAGAAAGGAAAATTATTTGACCTATAATAATGTAAGAATGATGTTACTATTTTCGTCGCTTTGTTCGAAAAAAGGAAGAAAATATTGATATGAGCAAATAATTGACTCGTTCAACTTGTGTATTTTTAATTACTTATTGAAACCTTGAAAACCGGTAGCTTGGGAGAGACAACGAGTTGTTATTTGAACCACATTGGAACCCCCCTCAGTGACCTGCCTCTGCTGCCTCAGTGCTTGGGGAGGACTCCGGGATCTCCTGTGGCACGCAGCGGTGTCCTCCATGCGAGGTGACCGAAACTAGCTTGTCTTGGGTGAGCAATGTAGCTCTCCTACACATTCCTACACTACCTTCTCCTACATTGGCTGGCTGCAACCCTTTTTGCGTTTCACTGCTGACCACGGGTCTCTCCCCATTAATTGGAAGGCCTGGAGTTCTGGGAGCGCTTAGACGGAGAAAATCTTCAGGTAGTATACTCCACCAAATCGGATCGCATTTTGATCATTGCATCGGAGTAGCTAGACCTTACTAATAAACGAGGAAAAGCATGTTCCCAGCAGTGGGACACAAAAAGGGGTTCAGCCAATAGCCTCCACTTCCTTTTGAGGAAAGGATCTTGATGAGCAGGCAAACGATTAGCGATGAAATCCTAAACGTGGCCCTTTATTCTTTTTTATAAACCAAAACTTTAAAACTGCTGAAAATTAACTATTCGAAAGCTAAATGATCTGATGAAACAGCAGAAATGTTTTTTTTTTTTTTATCTCCCGTAACCTAGCGATCTGCCTCTTCTAGGCATTTAGCTGGTGGTTATGTATTTGGTGCTGATTGGCATGCATGGTATATGTCCAGTGACATATCCATATATTTATTGTGTGTGATCTTATTTCGACAATGGGAGAAGGTCCTGAGGCGATCTCCTTTTTATGCGTTTAAATGTGCGATTTGGGTTCATAAGATTGCAAGCAAGTTCGTTTGGGTGACCCTCCAGGCGACGAGAATAAGACTTTATTTTATTTGTGATTTCCTCTTTCACCAGGGTAATTTTTAAATCTCGGTGCAGCTGTGAGTTAGTAATGTACCATGGAGCGCCTGTTATTATTCGTAGCATTTTAGATTGGAAGCGTTGGATAATTTCAAGGTTTGAGTTTGCTGCCGTTCCCCAGAGTTCCGCTCCGTAAGCCCAAACTGGTTTGAGGATAGTTTTGTATAATAGGAGTTTATTATTTAACGACAGGTGTGATTTACTTGCTAAGAGCCAGTATAGTTTGCGAAGCTGTTCACTTAAAGCTTTTCGTTTTGTGATGATGTGTTTTTTTCATGTTAGGCGTCTATCCAAGTAAATACCCAAGTATCGCACATTCTCGGCTTGAGGGATTTGTGTTTCGTTTAGTACGACGGTTGGACATGTGTCATGTCTTAGAGTGAACGTTACATGCACAGACTTTGTTTCATTAGCTTTGATTCTCCAGTCTTTTAGCCAGGTTGAAATTGCATTTAGGCTTTCCTGTAGCATTTCTGATGCGGTAACTGGGTTTTCATGGGTTGCAATAAGTGCGGTATCATCGGCAAAAGTTCCCACGAGGACATCCTCGGATGTTGGCAAGTCGGAGGTGTAAATTAAATAGAGGACTGGGCCCATTACGCTGCCTTGAGGGACACCTGCTTTAATTTTATAAAGGTTTGTTCTGTCTTCTCCGTGTTTTACATAAAAATGTCTATCTTCAAGGTATGATTTAATTATGTGGTAGTAATTTATGGGTAAGGCTTGCAGAATCTTAAATAATAGACCCTCGTGCCACACGCGATCAAATGCTTGTGATATATCTGTTCGCGCCAATTAAGTCATTTCACCTCCCTCCCCTTCACCCTCCCTCTCTTCCCCGCAAGCGCACTATTACATAATATGGATCAGGAAGATCTATCAACTCAGTCTGCCTTCGTCCCGCCGCCGACGCGCACGCCGCCGACGCGTATGCAAGTCCTCTAGTGACAACCGCACCGCAAGCCACCTAACACGTGGTCATCAGACTCGCCGCATCGCCGCCATCACCGCTGTCAATAGTTTTGTGATTTAACTGAATAGTGCATAGTGAGAGTGAAGGACAACACCAGTTCCCGGGCAAGAAAAGATTGATGAAGACTTCAGCAGCACACGAGCATACCATCTGCTCCAGCCCCTGGGATACACCAAGTAAGTGCGCTCCCTTTATCAATCCTTCTCGTTTTCCACCTTTAATTCAAACCGCAACTTACAGTCCACAATTCCATCAACCGCAACGGGGGACCACCCTCCTTTCCACCCTTTATTCCACCACCATTTTTGGTCATATCGAACCGGAGGTCCCCCCTTTTTCCCAACAATTCTGGTCCTTGTCGAGCCGGATTCCCTCCAATTTTTGGTCCTTCGAGCCGGATTTCGAATCAATAGTTTAGTAACTTCACCCGGGTTAATTAGGTGTTTAATCTCATAAATACGCATACATATGTATTTCATGTAATATATTATAAGTGCCTATTCATATTTATTTTCGCAAATAAGTATTATATCTACGATTATTTTATATCCCGCATATTAATAACGCACCGCTCACGTAGGTTTAATATTCTTTTTGCAAAACACACCGCACCATCCGCTATTTATTTTTGCAAATAAGTATTATATCTACGATTATTTTATATCCCGCATATTAATAACGCACCGCTCACGTAGGTATATTATTATTTTTGCAAAGCGCATTCGCACCATTCGCACCATTATTTACCTATATTTGTAATCGAAATTACACCTCATAGGTACGCATTCTATTTTTCATTAATTGAAGTCCGCCATATTTGTGGTTGCCGGAGCCGACGCGACCGGCGATCGTTGTTTCGCTAGTAACTACCTACGTATTCATTCATTACGCCATACATAATTTTTATAATCTTAACTGTTTTAACTGATTTATCTTGTTCACGACAAAATGTCTACTAAAGGCAAAATTGAATCTGAAACGCTTTCAAATGACGAAATTAGATTGAAAATATTAATTGCAAAACGAAATTCTATTTACGAACGTTTACAACAAATTTATGATTTATCTATAAGTGCATTAAGTTCGTCAGACGAACAGGACACATTTCTTGACACGGCATCTGACCTTGAATACTTGCGTACTGAGTTCAAGGACACGTTAGAATCTTATAATGTTACAAATTTAAAATTAAATCCAAACGCGCAAGTCGATTTCGGATCGTGGAAATCTTTTCATGATCTATATAGTCGTATTAAAAGTCAAGTGTCCAAATTAAACGCTCGATCTTCATCTTCAAGTAAATTACAGAATAGTTTACCGACAAAAATTATACCATCGCTTCCGCCCATAGAATTACTTTCTTTTAATGGTGACATACGACACTGGTCTATGTTCTACCAACAATTTAAAACATTAGTTCATGATAATCAGCAATTAACAGATGCTGAACGCGTTTATTATCTTGTTAGTAAACTTAGTGATAAGGCATTATCAATCTGCTCAGGCTTAATGCCTACAGCTGAAAACTATTCTGTGATATGGAACGCGCTCATACGTAGATATAACGACGAGCGTGCGCTCGCGACTACCTACGTCAGTCAGCTGTTAGAACTGAAGAACGTAAACACTAACACATCCGCTGGTTATCAAATATTTATGGATAAATTTGATGCTTCTATTAACGCTCTTAAGCAACTTAATATTGATGACATATCTGATTTTCTATTTCTAAATATCGCGCTTAGAAAATTAGATAACGATACCGTAAAGTCGTTTGAAATGTCATGTCGCAACGTAAATATACCTAAATATTCCGCTTTGGTTCAGTTTTTACATGACCAGAATAGGGCTTTATGCCATACAATAAATACTTCGAATATGTCTAACAATAATAAAATTAAAGGTAATTTGGTTCCCGCTCCCGCTAAAAATATAAGTAAAACTTTTATTAATACAGATTCGTCTCGGTCATGTATTTTCTGTAAATCGGGTGATCACGAACACCTATTTGTCTGTCCGCATTTTTTAAAAATAAATGCACAGGACAGGTACAATTTTGTAAAACGAAATAAATGTTGTATTAATTGTTTAAGTAATAAACACGCCACTCCTATTTGTAAGTCACAGCGTAGATGTAGGTATTGCTCCCGCTCGCACCATACGCTACTTCATTTTGTTAGTAGTAGGAATAAGGTCGATCAGCCTTCGGTAGAACAAGGTCCAGGAGAAAAAAATGCATCCACGTCATGTAACGTTTCGCGCGATTGTGGTAATGCGCCGCACCGCACTACATTATTGGGAACTGCGAAGATTAAAGTTTGTACTAAATACGGACACCAATATTTGTTGCGTTGTTTAGTGGACCCTGGCTCGCAATGCGATTACATCACGAAACAGTGTTGCAAACGTTTATACCTACCGATCTCAAATAAAACACCAGTTAAAGAGGCGCAAGGAATCGGTGGAGTATCGCAGAAGGTTTTAGGTGTTACTTCTTTGCAGTTTAGCTCCCGCTTTAATGAAAATAAATTTTATCATATTGAACCGTTAGTCGTTCCCACTATAACTGGACAATTACCCGAGTCGCTAATAGACGTTTCGAAAATTAATTATATAAATAATTTACGTTTAGCTGACGATCAATTCCATACACCAGGTGACATTGACGTTTTATTAGGGATTAACACTTATCTACAAATTTTGTTAACTGATAAAATAATTAATTCGCAATCGCCGAGTGCCATAGAAACGTCACTAGGATATATAATAATGGGAGACGCAGAGAGCGACTTTCCTACTTGCATGCCGCGTTCTTTAGTTTCTTATCCTACTCGTATTGATAATAGTCAAACGTCGCTCACGCATTTGCTCGAAAAATTTTGGAAGTTAGAGGAGCTGCCGCAAAAAACTTATTTGAGTCCTGATGAACAGGAATGTGAGAATATTTATACTTCCACTACTCGTCGCAATTTGAACGGACGATATGTTGTCGCCCTGCCCTTCAAGGACACGCCTGATAAGTTAGGTGATTCTTTTATAACCGCTAAAAAACGCTTCTCGCTCCTAGAGAGACGTTTTAATAAATGTCCCGATCTTCGCTCCCGCTACAATGAAGTTATTCAAGAATACATCAACAAGGGTTATTTATCATTGGTTGCTTCAAATAATTCTACGGAACCTTGCTTTTATCTCCCGCACCACCCTGTCATACGTAATGATAAAAGTACAACTAAATTGCGAATAGTACTCGACGCAAGCGCTAAGTCAGATAATGACATTTCATTAAATGATATTTTACATAGTGGGCAAAATTTACAGTCTGATATTTTTAATATTTTAATAAACGTACGAGTTTATCGCATCGCCTTTTTTGCCGACGTTAGGCAAATGTATTTATGCATTGAAGTACAAAAATCGCACCGCGCGTTTCAACGCATTCTTTATCGCTTTTCTAATGAGGAAGACATACAAACATACGAATTTAATCGTGTGACTTTTGGTTTACGCTCTTCTCCTTTTCTTGCGCTACGCACACTACGTCAGTTGGCTTCCGAGGAGAAGGAGTCCTATCCTCTGGCTGCTTCGGTGGTCGAACGAGATATTTATATGGACGATATCGCGTCCTGCGCGCCCTGCGTCAACAGCGCCGTTGACGTAGCTACTGAACTAATTCAAATGTTTCAGCGTGGAGGATTTGAATTGGTTAAGTGGACTAGTAACAGTTCAGAGCTTTTACAGCACATCCCCGCAACGCACCGTCAGCTTGACGAGGTCTCATTCGACGACCAAAGTATTTTTAAGGTATTGGGTCTTCGTTGGCACCCCGCAACTGATTGTTTTTCTTTTCTAGTTTCGCCGCCGCCGCTCGCTTGTACCAAGCGTTCTATTTTATCCGCAACCGCTCGCTTGTATGATGTTCTGGGGCTCGTGGGTCCAGTAATTCTTTTCTCTAAGCTTCTCATTAAAACCTTATGGGTTCTCAAACTTGACTGGGACCAGGCTCCGCCCGCTCACGTTGTCACTGCATGGCAACAATATATTTCAGAGTTACCTTTGATATCGAAATTAAGGTTTCCTCGCCATATGGGTATAAATAAAAATTCCCAAGTCTCGCTAGTCGCGTTCGCCGACGCCAGTGAAAAGGCGTATGGCTGCGTGATTTATTCGCACATCGTTAATGATGATGACTCACCAGTGGTAACGCTGATTTGTTCTAAGTCAAGAGTATCTCCGCTAAAAACTATTTCGTTAGCTCGGCTCGAGTTATGCGCCTTAGTATTACTCGCTAATTTACTGCGTACCGTACATGACACGCTATCCGCTAGGCATCCTGTTAGTAACATTTATGCATTTTCGGATTCTGAAGTCGCCCTTTGTTGGGCCCGCTCCTCACCCCACAGGTTTAACACATTTGTGGCTAACCGCATTTCGCAAATACAGTCTTCTTTATCTCCTGATAATTTATTTCACGTGGCTGGTTTTGAAAATCCCGCCGATTATATTTCTCGCGGTTTATTGCCGTCACAAATAATAAATTGTGATCTGTGGCTACACGGTCCCGCTTGGTTGTCCTCACCGAGGAGTGAGTGGCCAATACAATCATCTTCACTATCTACCACCGATCTACCGGAACAAAAAACTGTAACATGTACCGTTAGTAATAGTCCGGAGCATCCATTTATCACTCTTAGTTTAAAATTTTCAAAATGGAATAAATATCTCAGATCCGTAGCTTATGTACTAAAATTTATAAAAAAATTACCGCGTAATAAAACTATAACCGCTTCTGACTTAGAATACGCAGAAAAAACTATTATTAAAGTGGTACAATCTAACGCTTTCGCGGAGGATTTGACTAAAATTCAAAAGGGGCGTCCTTGCTCTTCTGCCTTACGCAAGTTAACTCCGTTTATCGCAGACGATCTGCTTCATGTGGGTGGACGTCTTCAATATTCGTCTTTACCAGAGTCGCAAAAACATCCAATATTATTACCAAAAGGTGGACATATAATAGATCTTTTAATAGATTATTATCACTATAAAAACTTTCACGCTGGCCCGCAATATTTACTCGCCGCGTTGCGTGAGAAGTATTGGATATTATCTGCACGACGCATAGTACGCTATCGCGTCCATAAATGCAATGTTTGTTTTAGACATAAACCTAAAGCAGCGCACCCGATGATGTCCGCGCTGCCTGCTTGCCGACTCGAGCAGTGCAACGCATTCACTCACACGGGGGTAGACTACGCTGGCCCTCTTAACATCACGTTGACACGTAGGCGCGGCGTTCGCAGTCAAAAAGCATACTTATGCTTATTTATATGTCTCGTCACTAAAGCAGTTCATTTAGAGCTGGCCTCGGATCTAAGTTCTGCCAGCTTCTTAGACGCATTCAAGTGGTTTATATCTCGTAGAGGTCCATGCAAGTTTATCTATAGTGATAACGCTACTAATTTTATTGCTTCGCGTTCATACTTGAAGGAACTTCATTCCTTTTTACGTTCAGACGAATATTATAAAGTATTTAATCAGGTCCTTTCTGATAACCGCATCACATGGAAACTTAACCCTCCAAACGCTCCACATTTTGGTGGGCTTTGGGAGTCAAATATAAAGATAGTAAAGTATCATTTATTCCGCGTCATAGGTAAGCAAATCCTCACGTATGAGGAATTGCTTACTGTCCTCACTCAGGTCGAACGCATATTAAATTCACGACCGCTTTACGTGTTAAGTAGCGATCCGGCGGAACCTACTGCACTTACGCCCGCGCATTTCCTCGCTGTTAATCCACTTGGATGCTTACCCGCCGCGGATCTTAGTAAAGAACGCATTAATCTTTTATCACGTTTTTCATTGCTTGATTCGATAGTTCAGTCATTCTGGAAACGCTTCAGATCAGAATACTTACATACACTACAAGCAAGAGAAAAGTGGAATAAACATTCTATTAATTCCATTTCTGTAGGAACCGTTGTTCTTATCGATATGGATAACGCTCCGCCTCTTCAGTGGCCGCTAGGCGTCGTCACTGAACTGTTTCCTGGTAGGGATGGTGTGGTGCGCGTTGCACAAGTGAAGACTAAGAGCTCCACTTTGCAGCGGCCCATTGTTAGACTTTGCCCTCTACCAACACAATAATATTGTAGTTTATATTTTATAAGTTATAGTTTAAGTATAAATTCTCATCCCGCTATTATAATATTTTTATTAATTTACTAATTATATTCATCGCATCGCCTCTGTTCACCGCATATATAGTTTTTTCTACATGATATTAACTCCGCTGTATATATTTATGTTTATTTTTTATTTTTTTTAATTCGCTATTTGAGGAGACCTCAAAGCCGGGGGGATGTTCGCGCCAATTAAGTCATTTCACCTCCCTCCCCTTCACCCTCCCTCTCTTCCCCGCAAGCGCACTATTACATAATATGGATCAGGAAGATCTATCAACTCAGTCTGCCTTCGTCCCGCCGCCGACGCGCACGCCGCCGACGCGTATGCAAGTCCTCTAGTGACAACCGCACCGCAAGCCACCTAACACGTGGTCATCAGACTCGCCGCATCGCCGCCATCACCGCTGTCAATAGTTTTGTGATTTAACTGAATAGTGCATAGTGAGAGTGAAGGACAACACCAGTTCCCGGGCAAGAAAAGATTGATGAAGACTTCAGCAGCACACGAGCATACCATCTGCTCCAGCCCCTGGGATACACCAAGTAAGTGCGCTCCCTTTATCAATCCTTCTCGTTTTCCACCTTTAATTCAAACCGCAACTTACAGTCCACAATTCCATCAACCGCAACGGGGGACCACCCTCCTTTCCACCCATTATTCCACCACCATTTTTGGTCATATCGAACCGGAGGTCCCCCCTTTTTCCCAACAATTCTGGTCCTTGTCGAGCCGGATTCCCTCCAATATCTAAAAATGTTGCGCTGCAATATTTTTTGTGTTCAAATGCATCGTTTATCCTCTCAACCAATCGGTGGACCTGTTCAATGGTTCCATGTGCTTCTCGGAAGCCAAACTGGTGACTTGGAATGAGTTTGGTTTTGGACAGTTCTGGTGCATAACGTTTTAAGATAAGTATTTCCATTATCTTTGATGGTACGGGCAATAAGCTTATAGGACGGTAAGATGAGACATATTCTGGGTTCTTACCAGGTTTTGGGATGAGAATAATTTCAGCTACTTTCCATTGAGCAGGCACGAATTGTCTCTGCAGAATAGAGTTGTAAATTGCTGTTAAGAGTGCAATAGCCTTATGAGGGAGTTCTTTCATGACTTTTGTTGTTATCAGGTCATAGCCAGGAGCTTTGTTCAAGCTAAGTTTCCTTATTGCTGAGTAGACTTCCTTAGTGGTGAATTTTTTAATCTGAGGCCCATTTTGATATGTAGTAGAAAGTGTTCTCATAACCTCATCCACCTTGGTAGAGCCAGTGGCTAAGTTTGGTGTAAATACCCTTGACAGGTGCTCAGCAAACAATGTTGATTTATCAGCATCACTTTTTGCCCAGGAGCCATCGTCCCGACGTAATGGCGATTGGAATAAAATTGATCTCTTGAGGGATTTGGTTATTTTCCATAGAGAGTAATCTGTTGCAGAAGTTGCATCCACTTTAGACATGCGATTTTCAAACTGTTGGTTTTTTATGTCATCGAGGGTTCTCTTTACTTGCTTAATTAGCTTATTGAAGTTTTTTTTATCTTTGGGATGTTGAGTAGCTTGCCACTGCTTTCTGGCTTGTCTCTTTCTTTGTATCAAGTCGATTACTATCTGAGGGTACATGGGAATTACTTCGGTGATTGTGGGGGGAGGTGTTGCCTCCCAGGCAGCAGACTGGACGCACTTGTTGAAGGTCTCAACGGCAGAATTGATATCGTCATCAGATTTAAGAGTAGTATGTTGATCCGGTGTATTTTCCAAGACCTCCCTAAAATGATCCCAGTTCGTTCTTTTTGAGTGGATTTTACAAGGTTTTGCCACTTCAACGAAATCGTTGTGCAGTTTAGCCACTACAGCTGAGTGATCTGAGGATAGGTCATGTGTAGACTGACAGTGTAGAGCTGAAGTTGGAAGTCCTTTGGTGATGAAAAAGTCCACCAGATCTGGTTTCTTTTTTGGATCCGTTGGCCAGTATGTTGGTTCCCCAGTGGAGTAGATACTGAGATTTAACAGCTGAACAGTTTTCAACAGTTCGCGTCCTTTAGTAGATGTAATTCTGGCACCCCAGTCCGTGTGTTTAGCATTGTAGTCTCCACCAGCAATGAATTTGTTGCTAAGTTGATTAAAGAATGATGTATATTGTTTACTTTTTAAGTTATGCTTTGGGGGTATGTAGAGGGCTGAAATCAAAATTGGGCCGTTTGTGCTTTCGATTGAGATATTGGTGGCTTGAATCTCATTGCTACAGAGTGGATTATTGGCGTAATGTTTAATGTTATTTTTTACAAGAATCGCGGATCCTCCATGTGCTGTACCATCGGGGTGGTTTGTGTAATAAAGTTTGTATTTTGGCACTACAAGGTGACTTTTGGCAGTGAAGTGTGTTTCAGATATTAACATTATATCAATTTTATATGCGTCTAAGAATAGTATTAATTCCTGTGTATGGTTCAACAGCCCATTTGCATTCCAAATGGCGAGGATAATGGGTTTCAGTGGAACTAATCGCGGGGAGGCAGGTTGGGCTGCCTGCTTTCCGCCCGAATAAAATCCTGGTTGTTCCCACGGTGCATAGTCTGTGTGCGTAGTTCAGTCATTATACTTAATAAAAGATTTGTCATAGTGGTCATCTGCTGCATCATTTGTTTGAACATGTCCATTAGTTCTTTGAATTCGTTGGTTGGTGGTCCACTTCTGGGTAGTTCTTCACTTTTTTGCGTCTGAGTGTTTGATTTATAGTCTTGATGCGGAGGGGGGTTTTCCTGTGTTTCCTTGGTAATTTGTTGTTTAGGGGGCATTTCATATGTTTGGTGTTGCTTTTGGGCATTTCGAGTAGCGTTAGCATAGGATGCACTTTTCTCAGTATGTGACTTCGTTCTATTTTTGGTTGGGCTTTCTGCCAGTGCAATGTCCTGGGTTAATTTCATTGGTCTGTTTCGCAGCGGAGGGTATTTGTGTTTCTGTAGCTCCTTGTATACAGTGCAGCCTTTGTAATTTGCGGGATGGTTTCCATCGCAAAGAGCGCATTTGACTTCATCAGATCTTTCTTTACGCTGACAGGCAGAGGATGCATGGTTTCCAGCACATTTTATGCACCTTGGACTTCTACGGCAGTAGGATTTGGTGTGTCCGTATGCTAGGCAGTTTGAGCACTGAGGGATCGTGCGTTTTGGTCTTGGGGGTTCGAACTTTACCCGGCAATGTAGAAGAGTTTTGATCTCATATATTTCTTTGTTATTTGATTTAGGTTGGAGTTCTACTACGAACATATGAAGTGGTGTTTTCGTAGAAGCTTGCTTCATGTTCCATATGTTGTTTGCAGCATGGCCAAGCTTGGCCAGAGCGTCTCTTATTTCTTCTATGTCAGTCGATGGATGCAAATGTTTTAGGATGGCTTTAAAGTTTCTTTCTTGTTTTGGTTTGTAGGTAAAGTATTCTGTACCTTTAACGTCCAGTTCCTTGACAATGGTTTTATAGGCTTCGCATGTTGTGGGTTGGATTTTGATCTGGTCTTTGGGAAGAACTTTTATCTCGAAAAGATCTTGTACGGTTTCATCAAGCAATTTGATAAGGGGACGAATATTTTTCACTTTGTCTATGAATATAGGTGGTGGTTTGGGGGTCCTTTCAGTAGGTTGGAGCTGAGAGTCCTTGCTATTCTCTTCCGACTCAAGCTCAGAAAACGAGTTTGAGGTTGGTACAGGATGGCTGAGCCAATATGTGCTGAGCTTGGATTGCTTTTGACTTCTGTCAGCCTCTGGGCTGTTTCGTTGCCTTTAACGGCTTTGGGCTTCGGTCCATTTTTCTGTGTTTGGGTTCTCACGAGTTCCTGCTGGAGCATCTGTGTTGTTAATATCATCAGTGATGATGTTTTGGCTACAGTCTGTTGAAGATTGTGTTTTCGGCCTATTAAAAAGGCCAGGGTGGAATACTTGCTGAGTTAAAGTTTTGTTACATTTGTTTTGGGTAAAAGAAAGTTCCATTTTTGTTCCCACGAGTAGGGCAGATATAAAGGTCACACAGCCGGGTGACTCCCATTCCGACTGTGAAGGCTATATACTTCAACGTGCGCCAGGTGCGTTGAAGTTGGCGCTAGAGACTGTACTTCCCAACAGCCATGCATCCTATTGACGCGTCTCCCATCGTACGATTAGGGGTGATTTATTAAAGAGGATTTCTTCCTCGCGGCCCAGGCGGTGAAGCCAAGGCCACCGTTCTCGCGAGACATGACCACAAGGTTACGGGTTGTGAAGGTCATTTCCTACCCTCACAGATCGACAGACTGGTTAGGTCTGGATTGGTCTGGTTTATTACCGCCGCCAGAGACTCGGCGTTAGTCACTCGTTTGGCACCACCCGGGGGACACGTGTAGGGTGAGCCTAGGAATAGGTGGTAAATCCTACGGACGCGAGTGACAGCCATCCCCCTAAACTATTCGAAAGCTAAATGATCTGATGAAACAGCAGAAATGTGAAACGGCTTTTTTCGTTTCAGGGGAAACATTTAAAAAGTAACTTGCGAGTGAAAATACAAAGAGTTATGTGGATTTTTCCTTTACCTACCGCGGTGACCATACTTACACAAACAGAAAGTCTCTGAATTTCCAGGCAAAAACATTCAGGTAGAGGGGTAGTAGGTATTTTATTTGACATTTAATTAACTTATTTAAATCATGACACCGATTTTTTCGTATAGTAAAGTCTCATTATGAGAAGGCCTGGGGCTTACTCTATCATGCAGCTCCAATGCGGAATGTAGGAGATACCTAGTAAGTACAGTGAATTGGCAATATTTCAAAGGCAGCATAAAACTTCAAGTCTACAGATAGCCTCAAGGTAAGATACAGAGGTGCGTACCGAGTTTTGAACTAGAGAGCTGAACGTCGGAGACAGCTGTTTTAAGCACTTGGTTTTCGCTGCAGTAAAAATCACAAAGTCAAAATATACGCGAACAAAGACATTTACAAAAATACTAGCTGACCCCGCGAACTCCGTACCGCGTTTAAAAGTTCGGGGTGGGCCACCTTTATGGGGGGCATGAAAAATAGATGTTTGCCGATTCTCAGACCTACTCAATATGCTCACAAAATTTCATGAGAATCGGTCAAGCCGTTTCGGAGGAGTACGGGAACGAACATTGTGACACGAGAATTTTATATATAAGATATATTATAGGTGGTTGTACTTATCACCACGTGGCCTGCACGCTTATCTGTTACTTATTTAAATACCTAAATAAAATCTACCTTAATATATATTCTAAAGTCGCAATCCGTTGACGTTTGCCTTGATTAAAGTAGGTAGGTAGGTTATCGTTTTTGTATCTCTATGTAATGAGAATAACAAGTTATAAAAGTGGGTAATATTTTATTTATAAGCTGTTTTTCCTTGTGCTTATTTAGGACGAGAATGTACTGATATTTGCGAAAAGATTGTTTGTTTGTACTCTTATGATGTTGACTATTATAGTCACCTTTAGCCCGTGAGTTTGGCTAAATAAGAGGCCAAGTGCGAGTCGGACTCGCTCTTGTAGTGTTCTGTAGAATAATTGACTAACAATTGATAGTGTCGCCAGCAAAGATAACTTTGTTTTTTTGCCTAACAAGTATCACCGTTGTATCTATTTCTTTCGATTTCTATGGATGATTTGGTCTAGAAAGTACTGACGCTGGTGTGCTGCTGTTAAATACCTTTATGGCCCCATGTTTACCATGCCACTGTTGATGGAGGATCTCGGCTTCAATTCCTATGAGTCCCTTGAATGTGAGTTTAAAGTCGTGTGAGTTAAAAGTGGTGTGCTACGACCCTACGAGTAAGGTACAAAGAATTCGCGTAATTCGTGCAATTTTAAATTTGTTTACCTTTTCTCTCTGAAAGCATTGCATCACTAGTCATAGTCACAGGACCGCGCCGACCCCCCACAGCGCCTGTGTGCGAAACCTATGAAGCGCCTCTTTTTTTCACGAATCTGTATGTTTCAACTTATTTTTACATACATAGCTTTTTGTTTACGAGACATTTGTTGCGCCTATTACTAATCTACTTACTTATCGATATCCAGATGTGTAAGTGTAACAAACTTACACAACAACATATATCGTCCCGTATTTGGAAAATTAAATAAGTCCGATTTTGCCGATATTGACTTTTCCCTATTTTCAAAACACCTAAAACATGCCGCATATTTGAGCCTTACAGGCGTTTTCGTATCTTATTCCGTTCCAAAAGTATAGCCATTTTTGTCGGACAGATGGAATAATTAATATCTTCAGACAAACACTATTTTTTTAAAGGAAAAATTAATAACTCAGTAAATAAATCAATAACTGTGGTCAATGATAAGTTGAATGTCAAATAAATTAAATAACATGAGTTGTTGAATTTTTCCTCAACTTCAAAATTCTTTCACAAAACTAACTAAGTTCTAGGAAAACTAAATAACTCTATTTATTTAATTCTGCTATTCAGAATTCTGATATAACGTACTTTATTTCGAGTTTGATAAATTCAATAACTGCATTTATTTCACCAAATTTTACTCTACCAAATGTATTTAGTTTGTAGGAAAACTAAATAAATAGCCGAAATAAGTAGATAATTGTAGTACGTTATAAATAACAGCTGTGGCAAAATTAAACCTACCTTTTTTTTGGTATCGGGGGAAACCTTTAAAAGGTACCCGGCACCTTAGGAGAGGACGCTTTTGAAGCCTTAGCAGATGACTTAGTGTAAGTCTGCATACGCGAAAACGTTACTACCGCGTTTGCGTTAAGAATTTAATTTTCGACCTTATTCCTTTCAGGTTAAGATCTATCTGTCCAATTTTAACTCGGAATAGTAGATAAGATAAGTAGATAGATAGATAGGCATTAATAACGTTTACGCGTTTACAAACTTACACTTAGGGCATGAGTGTTGTGAAGAAAATACCAACGCGAAAGCATGATTTTTCAGCTTGCCTCCAAATTCACTTCAATTCGACTTACTACTGGCTGTTTAATGAAGAGTGATTGTAGTGTAGTGAGGCATAAAGTTCACTATATTTAGATCGTTTGCTTACTCAAAATCATTCACGTAAGATTGTGGAACTCACTACCGCGTAACATCAGAAATTGCAAGACCATAACTACTTTCAAGAAACATGTGAAAGAACACTATCTTTCCTTAGTAACATAAGAACAATATTTCAGAAATTATATTTCCATAATTTTATTGGGTATGTAGTATGTATGTATAGTATATTATATAGTTTATGTATATTTGTATGTTTGTATGTATGTATTTATTTATGTGTGTAGGTATATATTTGTGTCTACCTTTAAGTTGTTACTTTTTATGTGTACACGCTCTAAGCTTTAGCTTAACCAATTTCCAATCTCAGGGCTACTGGAAGAGATTTCCAATGGAAATAAGTAATACCTTTGTACAAAATTTCTTGTGCATTATTTTTCTTTTGTATTTCTTCCCTGTCACCTGTATTTACATGAATAAATAAACATAAATTGGATACAAACGGTCATTTGATATTGGCAGTAGGTATAGATGGATAAGAAGGGCGGTTCAAACAAGCGTATTTAGTTTTTGCGCGTGAACCCACAAAACGTCAAGATTAAATATTTTCAGGAGCAAAAAATAAACGCGTGTACAGATACTTCAACTCAGTTGTGCGCGCGGCGCTATGTGTGGGTAAACCTGTATATACACAGTGACTTTGTGTGCGTGACAAGAGGTACAGTGAAGTTGCTCGGACGATCACAGCCACGTCACTGTCACACAAATTAAAGCTGCATAATTACTAGCCCACGCACACATAGCGCCGCGCGCACAACAGAGTTGAAGTATCTTTAAGCGCGTTTGCCGAAAAGTTACGGTCGATTCTTAATCTTAAAAATAATTACATGTCAGAGTAATATACCTTTATAATCAGACTAGCCTTTCGCCAGTGACTTCACCCGCGTGGACCTGTTTTAAAGGTTCCCGTAGGATAAAAACCATCCTATGGCCTTTCCCAAGGTCGAATCTGTGTTCCGATTTTCATTAAAATTGGTTCAGTAGTTTAAGCGGGAAAGCGTAGCAGACAGACAGATAGAGTTACTCCCCAATTTATAATATTAGTAGGGAGTTTACGTTACCATCAAATAAAATATTAAATAATGACAGATGAACTTTTCACCTTTCGTGTGTGTTTATTATTTACGGCAATCCGGCCTTGGACTACCAAGTCAATTGAGATACTTTTAATGAGCTGTCCAAACGTGACATCCCCATATATTTTGTATGAGAAAATGATAAGTGACGTCACTTATCATATATAGTCAATTGACTTCATTATTATTGATTTAAGCGGTAATAAAAATCATGTATAAAAAATAATTAACAATTATATTGCTTTCCAATTTCATTTCATTTCATTTCATTTCATTTCATTTCATTTCATTTGATTTAGTGCAACCTTTTTAAGGTAAGGATTGTGAATTTTTTTGTGCATAGTGTCCAAGACCCTATTGATTTCAGAGTGACGATCGTATTTGTATCGTACAACAAAAATGTAACGGGTGGGAACCGTTTATATATAAAAAAATGATGTTTAAGCCTTAGCTGGACACATATTTAAAAAAAAAATTAACACCATCGATTTAGCCGTTTCAGAGTTTTAGCAAAAATTTTTTAGCAGCAGATTTTTAGAGCAGCGATGGCCGAGTGGTAAAAGCCGCGGTCTTCTACGCGACCGATCCCGGGTTCAAATCCTCGGCGCGCACCTCTGACAAAGAAATTTGTAATGTGTGCATTTATCGCTGCTCCACGGTGATGGAAAATATCGTGATATTTAATTGATTACGATGTTCTCCATCGCCGTGCATGCCTGAGAGAAATTCATAATTTCTCGAAAGCATGACGTCCACCAATCCGCACTTGGCCAGCGTGCTGGACTATGGCCTAAATCCCTCTCACTTGTGAGAAGGAGACCTGTGCCCAGCAGTGGGACATAAAAAAAAGGTAACAGAAAACTACACGCAACCTCGTAGGACATCAAATTTAGTTGGCTTTAATACCTTGTTCACTATTATTTTTACGCCCAAAGGTATAACAATTGTGAAGTCTATTGGTACATTATAGTTATGAATGAATAAACTAATAATATCGCAGTAGAAGCCTAAAGAATAGATTAATGAATGTTTTATGATGCCAGTCTTAACTTTCTCATGATTTTTAATTTCCCTTTTTGAAATCCTGGTAATTTAATTACTGGTTCAAACTGTAGAAGTACTAGACTTATATGAGTTTTTAATATTTATTTATTTATCATGTATTTATTTATTGAAAACCAGTTTAAAGGCCCTAACATACAGATCAACGTTCAAAAGCGTGGACGACCCGCGTGGCGCAATGGTTACCATGCCGGACTGCCAATCGAAGGGTCCCGGGTTCGATTCCCAGCGAAACAGAAATTTCAATGATGAATTTAAAGTTCTGTTCTCGGTCCGGGTGTTTGTGTTCCTGTCTTTTTATGAAAGAAAAGAAAGAAAAAATATTTATTTCATATTAGGAATACAAAATATTCGCTTAATGAATGTCATTTTTTCCCGGTCATCGCCTTTAGGTGCCCGTTTGGGCCTAGATGTTGAGCTGAGAGAAAAAAGGCGGCGGAAAAAAACTCCCAGCAGGTCCATGGTACCCACGACACAGGGTGTTTACCTTACTGTGGGGCTATGAGTGAGTAATGTTTATTATTATTATAAAAATAAAATAATAAATTAACACGTTCTGTTTTTTTTAATACGTTAACCATATTCAAGAGTTATACAAGCTACATACCACGCTTCCTTCATTGTGAAATCCAAATCACTAATGCACTTAAAACCATTCACAATATGCACTATTCAAACTCGCGTGTTAGCGTTTGTTTGTTGTGTTGAGTGAGTACATATCGACACAGCCGCCTGTTACAACTTGACGCAGATATTGCTATCTCGTTGCATGTTCTTGAAATCAAGAATCTCATTACGTGCTGACGGTGATCATGCTTTGTTATTTTTGTGGACAAGTTGCTCGGATCGAAATACATATAGGTAGGTAATAATTATGTTTATTAAAAATAGCTCAACTGTGGCACGTTCAAGTTCTAAAAAGTAAAAAAATGCTATGCATTCTTAGAATAAATACGTATAGAATGATTGTCTTCATACAAGCGCGCTGTCAAAATTGAAGCACTAAATAGATTCCAATTCCAACAGATGTCACACCTGACAAACAAAATACTTTTATTTTGACCAAATTAACTAAAATATACCACAAAATATTGAAAACACTGTGAAAAGTGTTGTTATAAAATGTAACCTTAAGTCTTACGAAGCGACCCGGCGTTTTGTGCCATTAACCAACATGCGTCAATTTTGGCGCGCGAACTTGGTTTCTATAATGTAATTGTAATTATTTTAAGTATGCATTATTGATATGCAACTAAGAAACTTAAAATATAAATAAAATAAATAAGTAGAATTAAAATGATACGACTTGTAATTCATCAATCTGGTTCAAAATTGCTATTGTAGAATACGCTACTATCTTACTATCCAGTTTGAACATGTTTAATATAATATAGATTCCAGTGTAGTGAACTTCCGCTACTCATCAAGAGATGGCGCCACGAGTATTTCTGAATCACGCTATCGAAGTTTTCTTAATATCCGACGATATATACAAGCTCCGAACTGAGTCAGTAGGTGCGCGGCCGCTCCTCCACATCGCCAAAGTCAAGATATTTTATATCTAACATGATCCCCTATCAAAACAATACATAGTCTTCAATTATGTTTGTACAAAGTTATATTTCATGACATTTTACTTCACGATAATTCAACATTGGAGAATACTTACTCGTAAATAGGTGTTTAATTTAGAGGATAGTATGTGATAGTTTAGGCTGCTAGGCTAGAAAAGAGAGAAAGAAGAATAAATATTTATTTTATACAAGTGGGCCACGCAAACGTTGTCCTGCCTTAAAATTATTGAAAGAGGGTTTTTGGTTTTCATTCCAAAGAATTTTCATATTACTGACAGATAGACAATATAAAACAAATACTGACAGATGAACTGTCCTGTTATTCTAAATGTGCCAAATTTTTAGAAGAAGATTCCAAGAACAAATGTTTGACAGTTACTAACAGTTTATTTGGGAAAATTGAATGGGTTGTTTCACTATTTATTTCGAAATTTTTCATATTTCTACTAATACGAGTATTTCAATACTAAATTTGCCGCATCAGCCTAACCGTTCTCGAGTTTTATCCAGACAAGCGAACAGCAATTCATTTTTATATATAGAGATTAGGTACTCGGCGAAATATTAAATATGGTGATTCAATATTTGTGAATTTTATGTATGTATGTAGAAATGTGCCGTTTTGGTACAAAAAATATTCATGACGCATCGTGGCAATTACAAAAACATAACAAAGTTACATACATGACACGACTTTCTTAGCATTTAAAGACTTGATCCAAATGTTACTGCCCAAATCTACAACTGTAGGTGGTAAAACTATTTTGATTCGCCCGGGGAAGTACCACCGCTGCACCCACTTCTGCCGTGAACCAATTCTATAGTGTTTCGGTGGAAAGATGCAGTTGTCGGCCACACTTACATGAAGCGACCAACAGCCTCAGGAGTAGCAGTGCAACTGCATATGACCTCAGAAAAGACTTACCTATGCTTGCTTGAGGTTGTTTGTAGATGTCCATGGGCTGCAGCGACCACTCACCCAATCAAATAAAAAAAAATGTTGACTATACAATTTTTACTGATAAAATACTTAAATTAAAGAAATTGGATTAACACTAAACAGGTATATGCCCTCAGTTAGTAGCAGTTACAGTTAATCTTCAAGGTCTTTAGAATCAGTATTTATCAATAAAATCATTGAAAGTGATATCATGCATACTTGACTTTTATCTTAGTTTCTAACAAGCAGATTATATTATGTAACAAAAGATTAAAGTTAAAATATATATTTTATTTGAAATTTGATGTATATATTTCTTACGGAATTAAAAAAAAGTTCATTGTTCTTTTTAGGTTCATAGTAAAATTATGTTACTATTTAAAATAAATTTTCTAAAACGTACCACGAAAACTATACCTTTGATGGATATCATGTACTTACCACGAAACCTATGATGAAGCGATTATTACCTTTGATGAGAATTCAAAGTCATTGAGTCAGTCAATTCCTGTGTTTATTGTGTAGGATACAGGCGCGGTCGCAGCCTTAAAATATGGGGGGGGGGGGGGTCGCCAAGAAATTTGGGGGGGGGGGGGTGTTTGTTGCGCCTTTGCTTGTTTCGCCTTCCTTCTACGCATGACTGAGGGGGGGGGGTCATGTCCCCTGTGACCCCCCCTGGGACCGCGCATGGTAGGATAATGCAGAATCATGGTCGCCCTAAAGATTGTTGATCATTTGTTATTTTCTTAATTGTATTTCATTACAAGTCATCTACTTAATATTCATATACATACGACATTTTTGTTGGTTTCAGCAATTTTTGGAACGTTACTAAAAAGTGATAACAATTGAATACTGTGAATTAATAACCTTCTCAATTAAAAAAGAGGTTTTTATTTCTATAACTGCAGAACACTCAATTCTTTTAAGTGTGGTGTAAAGCAATCTTTACTTATGATTAAATATTATATTAGGAGTTGTTGAGGTAACTTAATCGCTGTACTAAGCAATAAAAACTAAAATAAAAACTTCAACCTCGCAGGTACAGATGCGCACTAAAAGAAGGCCAAAGTAATCTGAGACTGAAGTCACTCAACCGGTTTAAAGTTTTTACTAACAAAGTAACATACTTAGTAGTTTTTCCATGGCATAGTATTAAACCGTAAACAATTTAGTTTTGAGAACAGGGGCCTTAGTATAAGTCTGCACATGCGAAAACGTTACTAACGCGTTTGCGTTAAGAATTTAATTATCGACCTTATTCCTTTCAGGTTAAGATCTATCTGTCCAATTTTAACTCAGAGGCAGTAGGAACGTTAGCGTGTTTACAAACTTACACTAGGGGCTCAGCTTGTTTAATCAGGTTGCCGGAATATCTATAGGTAGATCGAATGATGGTAATTGTGGGCCCTCTTTTGCCGAGAAGTTATTCTGGTGTATTTTAAATTTGACGACCCGCGTGGCGCAATGATTACCATGCCGTACTGCCAATCGAAGGGTCCCCGGTTCGATTCCTGGCGAAACATAAAATTTAATATGAATAGTCTCATAAAAAGTCCCAGCAGTGGGACGCCAAAAGGGGTTGTAGCTAGCCAACATCGAGTTACGGACAATTTCAGGACCTCTGACTGACAAATATCATATTGGTACCTACCATATAAGTATTTAAACATCTTATTTTTCTTGCTCTACGGAAACACAACTCATCACAATGTTTCATACAGCATTTATTCTAAAATTAAAATTAAATGAATTTCAATTTTATGACACCTACACATGGCCATAAAAACTAATTGAAACATACCGACAAAGCAACAGATTATTATAGTGTGAAGATCTGAATAAATGTATAAAGATCAGTCATTAGCTACTTTCTGAATGCGATTATCGTATTCGAGCGTGTAAAATAATATTTAGAAAGGATCTTCCGCACGCGATGTCGTAAGACGAAACATGTTAATCAGGCATCGATAAAATTCGCAAGTGATCGTGAGTGAAAGACCGCTTTGAAACTGAAAAAATGTTGGCTGCAACTCTCTTTGCGTCCCACAGCTGAGCACGGGTCTTTCCCCCTTATTGGGGAGGCCTGGAGCTTGCTCCACCACTCTGCTCCAATGCGGGTTGGTGGAGATGCGGGTTAGTGACCAACCCGCTGTCAGATGTTTTCAAACCGCTCATAAGGCCTCCGACAAGGTTTAACGACAACAACCGGGACCAACGGCTTAACGAAGCACGAAAACGCGCATGAAATTTTTTGCCACTAGCGGTCACCCATCTCACAACCGACCGCGCCCGTGTGGCTTAGCTGCATAGACCGCTTGCATTCTACTCTAGCCGCCGAGTCATGCGCGCTTCAAGCAACTCGATGTACTATGTGATTATAGGTCAATTACCTAAATCTAACACGTGCAACACTTTATTTGCCATTGTTTCTTGGTTGATAATAAAGCACATATTACACAACACACGTGCATTGCGTCGTCGCAACATGAAAATGTATTTGTGTGAGTAGGATCAGCACGCCACCTCTCGATAATCGGCGTATTCTACATACTTTCTACTATCCCCACCACATCTAACTGAAACATCCCCAAGGCTCCGTAGACACAAAAAACTGTCATAACTTTTAAGAGGGACCTAATTTTGCATACAGTATATCGATATGCGGAAACAAATAACTGGTGAAAAGATTCAAAATTGTAATAACACTGTATTTTTTTCAAATAAAGTAAGTAAAATAAAATAAAAAATACAAAATTCGAGTAAGAGCAATGACAGCCAGCGGTACAGACCACGGTCTCCAAAAAGGAAATTACAAACATCCGGCGCGCACCTCTGTCAAAGAAATTCGTTAAGTGCCTATTACCCAGCTACTCCACGGTGAGGGAAAATATTGGAATATTTATTAATTGCGATGTTTTCCATCAGCGTGCATGGCTGAGAGTAATTCATAAATGCGTAATATCAACCAAACCGCAAGTAGCCAGCGTGGTGACCTATGCCCTAAATTTCAACACTCGAGACCTGTACTGTATCCAGCAGTGAGATGAATGTACGCATAAAAAAGGTTGGAAAAAAACAATAACGGGTTGCATTCTGGTTGTGCCGGCAGAAGTGAAAACTTGAACATTAACGTTGTGCATTTTTGATATTTTGGAATGGTAGGGAATAATTTCGCACAAATTACTTAAATTATCAGTATTCATCACATTTTTCATTAATAGATGCACTTTGTTCAATGTCCATATTTTAAATACTTGATATAAACGAATTTTACAAGACAAGTATAGACAGTCGAGCCGTCATCAGCTGTCACCCTCCGTCGAATATTCGATCAGGCCACGTGTCCTGACGCGATTTAACATTTTTTACCCATCCTAAAAAAGTGCAAAACGCCGCTAAAGAAGTTTTCACTTCAAAAAATACACAAATTCTACTCAATTCAAAAGTGGCCTAGGATTCCTTTCCGGATAAATAGAGCAACACACAATTTTTTGTATGTGGGTATAAAGATACAAGTACGTACTATGAAATTGTGACACGTGAAAACGAGAATTTTTGCAAAGGATCATATTCGTAAATCCTCTAGTAGTATTGAACATTTCAGGCGACCGTAAAATTCCACTTACATCACCATATTTCCTTTACAGCTCTCAAAATATTTAGATGGCTTTAACGGCAATGCGAGCGGAGTTATGTTTGTGAAATGTATGTATTTAAGAATCACATTTTCTTTCGCCGCGGGCCACCGTCTTGTGAAATATTGGAATTGGAAAAACAAAATAATGGTTTTCGTAAAGAAATAATTAGGAAGGGCTCAATCAAAAATAAAAGCGGTAAATTAATGAGTGGATGCTTTCCATTTTTCAATCTGTTGTACGCGTGTCCGTTGTTATAATAATAAGTATTTTATTTCCCAACTCTCGTGCACTGTACGTCCAAAAAATTGGCTTCAAAAATCTTTAACAAGCAACCGAACAGTGTAACACAAATAGATGATCTATTGAGCATATAAGTGAAATTAAAATATCTCTTAGTAAAAAGCATTTTACACGATCCAGGCCTTTTTGGATTGTAATTTTCAATCTTGACTGCGTAAATAAGTTGTCAATTAATAAATTACTTAGATTTGTACTATCATAGTATTGTATGCCATATATGGCAGAAAAGGAATGTATGACTTCGTTGTAGTAAGCTTGAATATAAAAAATATGTGTTTGAAGCTAAGTAAGGATATTAGGAATTTTATTCGAAATAAAATTTGTACAAAAAATTATATTCCCTAAAATGAGAGATTTAACTATTTATGTACGGATAAATATGTAAAATTAAAATTTAATTTAATAGAAGTATATTTTTATATTATGAAGAGAATAAAAATTTTAAAGACGAAAATTGCAAAATTTTTTTTTAAATATTTAGATATTTTATTAAAGCCGTAAAATTGTAAAAAGCCGTCCTTTTAATGGAATTATAAGGAAAACATAGCACTTTTAAGTTTGAAAAAAAATCACCTTTTCCTATTATGTGAAGAAAGGCATTATTAATCAATTTGCGTTGAATAATTAAGGCAATGCGAAATTAAATGAAGTAGGGTGGAAAATTGAGGGAGTAATTTTTATTCCCACTTTTAAATTCCGAATATTTTGAATCAGTCGTACCGTTGATTTTTATTTTAATATCGCCGGGAACGTCAAGTAATGCATGCCGGCACTCAAAATTTAAAATTGAATTATGCGCACTACTCTAAAAATATTTTTGGTAAATTTTGCTATAAATGGCTTGATTACAAGTATTACAACTATACTTTTGTCGTCATTCTGACAGTCATACGTAACTACATATTTTTTTTTAGTTCTATTCTCAGTTACATCACTAACCTATAAAGCTGCTCCTATGCGGATTGGTGGAAATACTGGTTAGACATCTCGCTACTGTTGGATGAATTTGATGGTTTATACGGTCTTTGGAGATTTTTCAACAACTGGTACCTAGTACTTAGTGTAGTTATGTATACATAGTAAAATAGTTTAGCATACACTACGAATAAATTATTTGGTTTGGACTTATATTACAGTTACAGTTTACGTATGTATAACAATGTGTGCATCTTCTCTCTTGCGCTTACTCATACCTGGAGCGAGAATCGTCCATTGAAATCATGGCAACCTCTGCTTGCGTCCATTTTCCAACTGGCAACCATGGATTTTCGTAATTAGTATAGATAAAACTTTAATTTTGTACTAAGACTTAAAAAAAAGGTAAGTGTAAATAATTAACACTAATACAACTGTTTACACCTGGCAACCCTAACGTTGCGGCTGACTGAGAGCTGGCAACCATATCTTTTTGAATTCGTGATATTATTTTCTTTCAAATTTCGTAAAATTCACCAAAAAACATATAGCTGCAATTTACATTAGCGTGTTAATTATACTTAAATTAATTGCATGTAATTACGGCTAATTATTGATAGGCAAGCCTTCCCTAATCCATTGTGTACTTTATAAACATTCATTTAAAATTAGTTGTATCGAAAAAAACGTATAGCTGCAGAATCGAGCAGTGGGATCTTGTACAATTTTTTTTAAATAAATTAACCGAACAAAAAGGCAGACGGGTCGCGTGGTGTTAAGCGATCACCGTCGCCTATGGACACGGGCAACCCCAGGGGAGCCAAGAGCTTTTTTTACAGCTTTCTTGAAGAACCCCATGTCATAGTCCACAGGAAATGCCTCAGCTAGAAGGTTGTCCCATAACCTACACGTCCGTGGTAAAAAGAAGCGTACAAAGCGGATAGTGGAGGACCGCCACGAGTCCAGATAGTGTCGGTGGAACTTTAACCGTAATCATAAAATGGTGACGTAGGCATCATATTATACAACATCTGTAATTGTACCCCTTTTCACATTCACATTTGATTTGATTTCTAATTAATCTATAGCAAACAAAATGCCTTCAACTTTATCTGATATAACTCAAAAGTATAACAATAAAATTTAAAGAAAACAGGAGCATAATATAAAATAATTATGTTTTTTTTTTCAATCAACTTCAAAAAACCTCACAGTTGAATAATTATTATTGAGCAATTGACTTTTGTATTCCGATATCATTTTTATGCTTTTATGATTTTTTTAATTACTCATCTCAGTTATAAGGACTGTTTAAAGTTTTTTTTCTATACATCTATACAAATACATAAAATTGGAGTGTCTGTTTGTAATGTTAAAATAACTGCTTTTTACTACATTCAAATGAATGTACATGTACCAAAATGTTATTTTTTACAATTTTTGTCTGTCTGTCGGTCTGTCTGTCTTTTTGTTCCGGCTAAGCTCTGAAACGGCTGGACCGAACTTGACGGAACTTTCACTGGCAGATAACTGATGTAATAAGGAGTAACTTAGGCTACTTCTATTTTAGAAAAATTAAAACTCAAGTTCACGCGGACGAAGTCTGCTAGAAGGTGGTCGCTAGTACAAAATAAACTCATGTTTTTGTGTTAATGGCACGCAGTTTCAGGGAATCATAGTGTGAGGCTATAAGTGAGGTTATAAGTAAAACCTTATTTTGTCGTTATATAACAGTTTATTCAGAATACAATATAATTGTTACTGGTTACATGGTTACATTACAACATAGCGGTATTTTTATTTATTTACTCTTTCGTAAACCTACAGTTTACAAGACGAACCTATATGGTGGTGGCCAATGATATTATATATATACATTGGTGGCGGCAATATATGGTGCAATCGGGTCACATATACAATCAGCTTAATAAAGAACTTGGCATTCAAAACATGAATATATTTGAATGCAAAAAACAATTGTTGATTGGCTTCAATCACTTTGTTACACAGACACGGAAAAAATATTAATGCACATAAATCTTTAACTTCTAACACACACACACACACACATACGTTTTATTTTCATATATGTATGTATCTAAGCTGGCGCTTTGATATTTATATTTATATTATATTATATGTTTGCTAAACATTTTGTAAGCTGTAGTTTATTGTAGTACACATTATCTTAAATGGAAGAGCGGGACTGCCTGTCACAAGTATAAAACTATTTACTGCTCTTTCTTCAGCTCAGCATTGCCTAAGCGCACCCAGAGCAGACAGAACAAAAAAAAAATAACGTTCACTAAGAGTTTGTAAATGAACCGTACAGTGAATAAAGAATATTTCATTTCATTTCATTTCATTTCATCTCATTCATTTCATCTCATCTCATCTCATCTCATCTCATCTCATCTCATCTCATCTCATCTCATCTCATCGATTCGTTTTTTCGTTAGTAATGTCAAATATAACGTTATTTATATCGTTATTTTCTAAATAGCGTTTACTGATATAGCGTTATTTTGACGAGTAAATAACGTTTAGTTGTAAAACGTTATGTTTTTATAACGATTTGGGCACAAGTAGATAATAACGTTATGATTTTATAGCGGTATTTGAAGCTCTGGTTGTAAGTAGGTGTTACCGTATAATATGTCGATTATTGAACGTTGGCACGTGCAACGCTTTTGCAATTACAATAAAATTAACCCTGTTATCTGTGAAACACACTTTACAAAGTATAAGTTCGTTAAGTGGGTCAATACAAATTAATTGTCAGGAATCTATACCTAACTCTATGATTATTATACTATCTAAGACGATAAATGTAAAAGTGGTGGTTTGTTTGTCTATCATTATTTCAATAATGGTGCTACGAATTGATT
Organism: Pyrgus malvae; assembly: GCA_911387765.1. Taxonomy (NCBI): domain Eukaryota; kingdom Metazoa; phylum Arthropoda; class Insecta; order Lepidoptera; family Hesperiidae; genus Pyrgus; species Pyrgus malvae. The sequence continues at coordinate 25,463,600 of OU426953.1, forward strand.
TGATGTTTTATATGGAGATAATTAAGGGGCCTGAGAGTTGAAAAAGCTACTTTTTACCCGAGTAGAATTTCTCATTCCTGTGAGAAAAATACATGAAGCCCACGCTGGCTACCGCGAGAATTAAGGTATTTAATATTTTGTTTCCTGCTCGAATTTTTTCTTTGTATCATGGCTATTTGGTAGAAAAGTTTGCTGCTATATTTCTTTGCATTTGGGACCAGATATCATGTATAATTGTCTTAGAAAAAATGGCCAAAATGCAGGCTTATTTCACGTGCCTTAAGGTTACGTTTTAGTGTACGTAATAAATGTTAATATAGCTGCGATAGGCGAGTGGTCAAGACGACAGTCTTCGACATTAAAGTCCTAAGTTCAAACGGCGCAGCGTAAATCTATGACTTGTTATATGCGTATTTATATTGTACATGATCGGAACAGGGGAATCAAACTAGGTTGCGATGTTTTTCATCACGACTTAACGTGCCCTCCGCGAAGCACGGAAACGCACATGAAATTTTTGCCAATAGCGCTCCCTCATCCCACACTCGACCGCTCCATGTGAGATTTACACTAAAAACAAAAAAAAACCCGTCCTGTGATACGCTAGGCTATGTTATTTTATGTTAGGCTATGCACGACAATCCTTCTCAGTTGCGAGAGGAAATTTGTAGTAAGACAAACGACAATTTTTAAGTCGTACGCGCTTGCGTACGTTGGATCGTACCTAAACTACCATAGAGAAATTAAACACTACGTTATATAAACTACCTCGTAACTGCCTTGAACCAAATAATGTAAACTTACCGTCTCATTTAAATATCATTTTAAATGTATGTATGCGAGTATGCGAGCCACTCATAGCCATTCTGTTATCTCAAAATATAAATGTACGTTTTTAAAAATAATTCTGCTGTAAGTTTTTTTTCGCCCCCTTTTTTCTCTCAGCTTAACATCTAGCCCAAACGGGCACCTAAAGGCGATGATCGGAAAAAATGACATTCATTAAGCGAAAATTTTGTATTCCTAATCCCTAGTAATATTATAAATTCGAAAGTAACTCTGTAAATCTGTCTGTCTGCCTGCTACGCTTGCCCGCTCAAACTACTGAACCAATTTTAATGATATTTGGAACACAGATAGAGTGGACCTTGGGAAAGGACATAGGATAGTTTTTATCCTACGGGAACCTATAAAATGGATCCGAAGCCGCTGGCGGAAGGCTAGTATGAATTTTATAATGATATTTTTTTCTTTCTATTCCTATTATTGTAGGTCACATGATCTGCTTCAAGGCAAAAATGGACTTCCGCGGTCCGTCTATGCGTTTACATTTGAAGTACTGTACCGGCCTGAAAATTTACTGATATCGTACACTAAGCAAACGTCTTGCAAGATAATCATAATTGCCCTAATAACTAAAAGTAAATGAACAAAACTCAGCGCATTGTGGACTGGTTCCTTATCAGACCTCCTTCTTGTGAAGGTTAATTATACTAATTATTCGAGGCAAATTTTAATTTAAACGTAATTTTATTTTTTTATTTGAATGAAGTAGTCGACGAGCACGCAGGCCACGTGGTCCGCCCGCAGTCTTCGCCGAGGCCATCTAGCGACCGCACGCGATGGCTCATGATGAAGGACCTCGGTACGGTCCGAAACATGTCGGGCGCCCCCGCAGTAATCCGCGAGGTAAGCCGGTACTTTATAAACAGGCCACGTGGTGTTAAGTGATCGCTGCAGCCCATGGATATCTACATACAACCTCAAGCAAGCATAGGTACCTAAGTCTTGTTTGAGGTCGTATGCAGTTGCGCTGCTACTCCGGAGGCTGGTGGTCGCTACATGTAAGTGTGGCCGGCAACTGCACCTTTCCACTGAAACACAATAGAATTGGTTCACGGCAGAAGTGGGTGCAGCGGTGGTACTTGTCCGGGCGAACCATCATAGTTCTACCACCTACATTTTGAGTTTAATTATAAATAAATAAATAATGGTCCTGTAAATCCGGTAAATCCTGGCCCTATATCTATGGTCTCCCTCGGAAGTGAGAGAAATTTAGGCCATAGTCCACCGCGCTGGATAAGTGGAGATTAGTGGACATAATGCATTTGAGAAATTCTAGGACATCATACAATTTTACCTCACCTTTAATCAGCGAATAAATACGTACATTGTATAACAAATTTCTTAATTTGAACCCGGTATCTCCGTGTCTTAGACCACTGTCTTTATACTTTGGCCATCGCTGCTCACTCGTCGCTGACTCTGGTTCACTTGAGGTTGGGTGTAGATCTGACTTACGGTATATAAGGCTCCAGTGACCCCTTCACTCCGCATAATCGGCTAGTCCATTGAAATTAAAGAAACATAGACGTAATTGGGAGTATTAAATTGGCTACTAGCAATTTTCATACGTATTTCCGTGTTTTGGAGGTTAAAATATCAGTCACAGCTTAATACATAGGACCTTAGCTGTCGTTAAAGCTTGCTGAAGTTAAGTTAAGAATATCTAACAGTGGTTAGGCTTGCTTATTTATTCTGTTTATTTATTTATTTATTTATTAAAGGTTTGTAAGATTACAGTAATAAAATAATACCTTACAAACACATTTAAGAAAAGAAAAGAAAAAGAAATCCGTATTCACTAAACTGCATTGGAACAGCGTTGTGGAGTAAGCCATTATTGGACCTATGAGCAAGCGCTGCAGTCAAGGTAAAGATTTAATTTGCGTCACTATACAATCAGGCACTTTTACTGTCTAGACCAGTTTCTTCAATATTTGTAATTGTACATTAATGAAATGCGCACGGCCCAGCGGTTAGCGTAGTACAGAAACGATTTATGCAACTACGCCAAATGGGCGCGGTCGGGTGTGAGATTGGTGACCGCTAGTGGCAAAATATTTCATGCGCGATTCCGTGCTTCGGAGGGCACGATAAGCCGTCGGTCCCGGTTTTAGTCGATATATAATAGTCGTTAAACCTTGCCGGAGGCCTTATAGGCGGTTTGAAAACATCCGACAGCGGGTTGGCCACTAACCCGCATCTCCACCAACCCGCATTGGAGCAGCGTGGTGGAGTAAGCTCCAGGCCTCCACAATAATGGAGAGAGACCCGTGTCAGCAGCAGGACGCATTAAGGATTGCAGCCAATTGTACATGTAACGAACAAAACTTTGTTTAATAAATAACAATGAGTCGACATGAAGCAACATGACTTAGGGTAGCTAAAGCTATCCTATTCACCCCGAAAACCCCAAGTCATACCTAAATAACAAAATAGCTTAAACGTTTTCAGTTTCGTATTTTGCAGGCTTTTAGTTTGTTAATATTAGTTTTAACCTTTAATAACAAAGAGCCTGGATACAGAGTGAAAGTTTTGTTCCAACCTTTTTTTATGCTCCAGTGCTGAGCACAGGTCTTCTCTCACAGGTGAGAGGGAATTAGACTATATTCCACCACGCTGGCCAAGTGCGGATTTGTGGACTTCACTTATGTCTTTAATTATTTTTTTAGTACAACTTTCAAGCAAATTCCGTGATGGAAAACGTCGTAATTCCTCAGAGCGCCGGGCTTGGAACCGGGGACCTCGCGACGGACGGGATTTTCGGCCTTAACTTAATCGCTGGAATTCTCGAGCAGGGTTAGCCAAGAAGTAAACACGCGGTTTCCAAAACGCTTGTCGCTACTCCACGCTGAGGGAAAATATTATTGGTAGTAGAAAGTATTATTGTAATTAAAGGCAAGATATATTATCTGTATTTCCTTGTCATCGACAGAAACCGTAGTTTCGGCAACCTGTTCAAAACACACATAAAAGGAAGGTTCAATTACTGAAGATATATCCGACAATCCGATATTCAGGATAAGCCTCAAGAGCTGTAGACAGTATCAGGAAAATTTCAGATTTCCTCGCTAATTGTGGCGCCAGAAATCGTGTTTTGTTTTATTTGTAGCTATAACAGTATGTAACTTATCGAAAATTTTCTAATTTATATGTTACTAGCCTTCTGCCAGCGGCTTCGCCTGCGTGGATCCGTTTTATAGGTTCCCGTAGGATAAAAACCATCCTATGTCCTTTCCCAAGGTCCACTCTATCTGTGCCAAATTTCATTAAAATTGTTTAAGTAGTTTAAGCGGGAAAGCATAGCAGACAGACAGAGTTACTTTCTTATTTATAATATTAATATTAATAAGTAGCTCTGTCACATAGTTTTGTTCGCGATTAAATTGTTCTTTACCATGAAGTGAACATACAATAAGGAATTATTTTATAGTTTACAGCTATTAATCGCGTGAGATATACATACAATGACATGTGTTAGTATGATTTTTTGGAGTTTACAAACGGCGAACTCATCGTCCCTAAATGTTTTAAAATATTTTTTACTAGCCTTCCGCCAGCGGCTTCGCCCGCGTGGACCCGTTTTATAGGTTCCCGTAGGATAAAAATCTTCCTATGTCCTTTCCCAAGGTCCACTCTAAATGTGTTTTAAGTTTTATTAAAATTGGTTCAGTAGTTTAAGCGGGATAGCGTAGCAGACAGACAGAGAGACAGAATTACTTTCGAATTTATAATATTATAGTAGGGATGGTAATTTAAAATATTTTATAAATATGGCATTCAGTTCATTTTGTACGAAAATCGCTGACAAGACTTACGTACCTATGCTTGCTTGAGGTTGTATGTAGATGTCTATGGGCTGCAGCGACCACTTAACACCACATGGCCTGCATGCTCGTCTGCTACTCCATTCAAATAAAAATAACTAAAACCTAGCGGATCCATCAGTGTCAAATCATGACACCTGATATGCCTGATACAATTTTATTGATGTGTCAGTGGCTATATCTTAGAAATTGTCTGTGTGCCCTCCAGTGGGTTACAAAAAACCACATCGTATTTGCTCTTATGATATATCGTTTGCAGTCCCAATGTTTTTATGTACAAAAAATGGGTCTGTGATAAAAACGCAAATATTTGAAGGTTGTATGAAAGTATCTGTATATCTAATGGTATATTTTTCTTATCAGGTTTAAATTATAATTAGCTTTTAGAGCTTTTTATTAATAATGCTTGTTTTTAAATTTTTTCTTTTATTGAAGTGAAAACTTCTTCAGCGGCGTTGTGCACTTGTTTGGGATGGGTAAAAAATGTTAAACTCGCGTCAGGACACGTGGCCTGATCGAATATTCGTAAGACGAAGGGGTGACAGATGAAGACGTCTATACTTGTAAAACTCGTTTATATTAAGTATTTAAAATATGGACATAGAACAAAGTGAATCTATTAATGAAAAAAGTGACGAAGAAGTAGTGAAAGAAAATGATTGAGTACTTTATAAAAATACTAGATGAAAACCTACTGAAAATACTAGATGAAATATAATACTGATAATAAAAGCAATTCGTGCGAAATTATTCCCTAACCATTACAAAATATCAAAAATGCACAACGTTAATGTTCAAGTTTTCACTAGTTCCGGCACTACCGGAGTGCAACCCTTGTTTTTTCTTTCTTTTATAAGATGATATAAGAACCTTTATCTTTTATTGTGGTAAAACACTGCATACGATAATTGATTTATTATATTCTTGGATCCTCTATCCCTGAAACATAATAACATAACCTTTGATATTCCCATTAAGTCATAAGTATGTCCTTGTCTAGCAATAACTGTAATAGGAAATCGGTGTATAAAAGAGAAATATCGCCAAAGCTCTGATAAAGCTCGGTTTTGATGCGATTTCGTGCGAGAGACGCATACCAAATGATATTATTCAATATGGCGCATTTCCCGTCTCTCATTCATCGACGGCGATGAAGGTTGAAGCAAATAAGGAAGAAAAACAGGGAAAACTCTGACTTAGGAACCTGTTTAGCCGTGGGCTGTAAGCGAGAGATAAGTTAAAACAAAGATTAGTTGAAATTGAGTTGAGTTGAATTACTTAAAAAAATAGTGCTCTGGTTTTTTCTACATTTTATGTGTATATTTTTTTGTTATATCAAACAAAGACGATGGTATTTTGTTCGATATATGTTAATTACAGTGCATGGTTCAGTTGCAGTTAGGACTGTTGATATTTTTTAAAATATCGGATTTTCGATATATCGATATTTTTAAATATATCAATATCGGAGTTCGATATATCGAAAAAAAATATCGATATTTCGATATAACGGCTTTATTAAAAAAAATCGTAAGTCAGCTCAAAAATGATATCACAATTTATAGTCCAGTATATTTATTAAACAAATTAAATTAGAGTAGAAAATTTTAAAAATTAGACCCGGAATTTTTGAAAAATAGTTTTTTAGTTCTAAATTTTAATTAATAAAAAAAGATCAAAAATTATTGAATGTCGGCTAGCTTAATTTTCATAATTATAATACGGTATATTAAGTTTACAATGATTTTGTAGATTAAATAAATTACGAAAAAAAGTTAAAAATAAAAATTTATTTAAAAAAATATCGACCATCGATATTGACTTTTCAATATCGAACTATCGATATGTCGTCCAGAAAAATATTAGTAATAAATATCGATATTTCGAAATAATAATATCGATATTTTATCAACAGTCCTAGTTGCAGTGACATAATCAAAGTCAGTTAAGTCATTAAGGGCATGGTCCCATAATACTTTTATAGATACTTCAACTCAGTTGTGCGCGCGGCGCTATGTGTGGGTAAACCTGTATATACACAGTGACTTTGTGTGCGTGACAAGAGGTACAGTGAAGTTGCTCGGACGATCACGGCCGCGTCACTGTCACACAAATTAAAGCTGCATAATTACTAGCCCACGCACACATAGCGCCGCGCGCACAACTGAGTTGAAGTATCTTTACACCAGTATTTATAAACAATACTATGAGGTCTCGTAGTACTCGCCAACGCCGGTCATCTAAACGAATTCATAGACGATACTTGAGTGAAGCCCGCTAAAATCGACATGAATCGATGGCTTGACATAACGAACGCACGTCAAATGGCACTCTTTGCATAGCGTTGGCTATTATGTTATAATAGCCAACTCTATGCAAAGAATGCATTACATTTAATTATCATTCGCAGGAAAAAGTATCACTACTTAATTAAAATTATTTAATTTTGAAGTCGGTTTTAACCTTTTGTATAAAGTTACTTACATTCGTATCAGCAAATCTCAAAACATGTGGATGACTCACAGAATATACATATTGTTATATGAAGTAGTTTTAGGTATAATATTATTATTTGGTCAAGTGTGTTGTCACTAAATTATTAAAAAAAATCGCATCAATCTACTAACTCGGAAGGGAAAAGTATTTTCAAAGCAGATGGATTTACAATATTCTATTTTTTTATAATACTCTTAAAGCCCCAGTAAAAGAAAACACTCGATATAGTTTACCAGCTTACGGTCCAACTCCCTTGGGATTTCCTATGAGGGATTGAGTTCCGGTTAGTCAAATATATGAGCTTGTCAAAATCAAATTGCTTTACTTGAGAAGAATATTTAATTTTGAGAAAGTATCAATTCAAATAGACCAGGGTAAAAAGTAGCCTAAGTAGTGAAATAATTTTTGAAATCGGAACAGTAGTTTTTGAGTTTATTCATTACAAACACACAAAAATACAAATCGTTCTTCTCTTCCTCTTTATAATATTAGTATAGAAAATATAGATGAAACCCATTGGAAAAGGTAGAGAATATAAAAAAATGAAAGGAAAAAAATTACAAGCGATATGTGACCGGAAAGGGGGAGGGGGTGAGTTTTAAGGGTAAATAACGGTTTATGTTGATTTCCGGTAAAACTACAAGTCCTATGAAAAAAAGTTGAATGCAAAGTTGTAGATACTAAAATCGATCTACAACTTTTTTTGTATTTACACTTTTTTCACATAACCTCAAAATTTATGTGAAAAATTCAAATAACCAAGGTTTAGTAGGTGGTAGAACTATTATGGTTCGCCCGGGGAAGTACCACCGCTGCACCCACTTCTGCCGTGAGTCAATTCTGTTGTGTTTCGATGGAAAAGTGCAGTTGCCGGCCACACTTACATGAGGCGACCACCAGACTCCGGAGTAGCAGCGCAACTGCATACAACCTCAGACAAGACTTGTCTATGTTCCTTGAGGTTGTATGTAGATGTCCATGGGCTGCAGAGACCACTTAACACCTCGTGGCCGGCATGCTCGTCTGCTACTCCATTAAAAAAAAAAACAAATTATATGGCATTTTTTTGGGTCTCGAAAAATTATCGACACTGGTCTAAAAGTAGCAAAGATTTTAATTTTATTTTATGTTTATATGTTATTATTAAATTTACAGCAGTTTTACGCCATGACTTGGGTATGTAGGTAGAAAGTACAAATAATAATGTTTCACACTCATAGCCCCACAGTAGGATATATATACCCTGTGTCGTAGGTACCATGGACACATACAAAGACAGAAACACAAAAAACCAGACCGAGAACAGAAATTTAAACTCATCATTCAAATTTCTGTTTCGTCGGGAATCGAACCCGGAACCCTCCTCTTGACAGTCTGGCATGGTAACCATTGTGCCACACGGGTCATCATAATGTAAAGAATAAGTGTCAGGTATTTTTAAACATAGCAGTATCTCATTTTTGTACATTTGCACACCACATTAACGAAATAAGGGGATTCAATTTTTTTTTGTTGGCAATCACTGTTGGTTTAAAAAAATTACACATGGAGCGAAAAATGACTGCAAAATCGGATACACCGGATCCATCGTAAATTAACGTTTAAAACTTATAGTTAACGTTAGATTGCATATTCCATTGTATACACTTTATTTGTACAATAAATTGTTTTGATTTACCCCTTGTAGTTTGATTCATTAAATTTTACCATTTTTCTATTCAGAATATTATTTTATTGGTTGACATTACACATACAATGACATAACATTTTCAACATTATTACATTATATTGACATGAAATTTAATTAATTTTTATTAAGTATTAATCGGACATTTAAGAATAAACTATTTGACATTGTAATTTAAAAATAAAATTCAATTCCTTTTAATTATTTATTTTATTTATATGACATTTAAGACATTTAAAATAAATTGTGATCGATTTTATTTCTACATAAATTTGAAATGTATTTTATTTATTTTTATAAATTTTCATGATAATTTTATATTTAACGTATATTTTATATAAACTGCATAAATTCTGTATGTTAAATTAGTAATTGTTTATCTATTTATTGGCTTAAGGATAAATTTTCTATTATTTGACATTTATATCAGAAAGACGAAACACAGCTATCTCATTTGAAAATATAAAAATAAAATCATAGTAAGAATACCTACCCGGCTCTCCTCGCTTCATTCCAAATTGTTGTGCCCAACAGGGTCCATGTATACTATTGTATACTCAGGGAAACATAATATGTATCATCTATTCCCAATAACATGGATTGCAATAAATGAATATGAATATGAATATTGGCAACCCTTAGGCAGCCGAAAGGTAAGCTACGGCAAACTTCTGCACAAACAAGTACTAGTAGCAGAGTTCTCGAACTTCATGTCTCCGCTACAAACAAGCTTTAAATTATTCCACGTTCAAACAAATCGAAGAGAGAATATCGTAGTCATTTTTTGGGTGTTACGTCTAACTTTTTATATTTTTCTTAACAAAAATAGCTCTGATTGTATGGGAAAAGGACGCCAATGTTTCCTCTGTAAATTTTTTTCCCATCTGTTTGAAAAATTCGAATCTGTAAAAGGTTCGCGCATTACCTGGCTGTTGACGCAGAACGCAACCGATCTACTCAGCTAAGCCAAACGGGCGTAGCCCGGTGTGAGATGGGTGACTCTAGTAGATAGTGGCAAGCATTTCATAAAAGTTTCCGAGCTTTGGAGGGTACGTTAAGCCGTTATCACTGGTTGTTATCGATAGATAATAGTCGTTAAACCGGTTAAAGTCGGAGGCCTAATGGGCCTTTTGAAAACATCTGCGATCCGACAGCGGGTTGGTCACTAATTCGCATTTTTACCACCCGCATTGGGGCAGGGTAATGGAATAAGCCCAGGCCTCCCAAACAGACCCGCGTCCAGCAGTGGGATGCAAAAAAAGTGTTGCAGCCAAAAGCTTCGCTGTCTCTCTATGAAAATTTGAGTGAGATAACGACGACAGTTCGTTAACCGCGTGGCGTTAATAAGCGTTATTGGCAATTGTTACCACGCCGGACTGCCAATTGAGGGGTCCTAGGTTAGATTCCCGGCGAAACAGAAATTTGAATGATAAGTTTAAATTTCTGTTCTCCGTCTAAGTGTTTGTGTTCCTGTCGTTGTATGTGTCCATGGTATCCACGACACAGGGTATTAATTATCTTACTGTGGGGCTATGAGTGTGTAACGATTATTTGTAAATACCATAAGTCGTGGTCTTAATTGGAGGTCTCTTTTGTACCGTTCTGCAAAACGGAAGTAAAAGGCATTATACAAATTGAATGAGAAGGACTCGTATAGATAGGTCGATTATTACTGAAATTTGGCACGTGGAACCCAGTCACATTTGCGAGGGTTATTAAGCGTTAGAGTTCCAGAACACCGTATTTTTCTGCGCGTTTCGAGCTTATTTATTAATACGAGCTTTTATATTATTACGAGCATAAAGTGTGTTTCTGGAAGCGCGAAGGCGCAATACAGCGGGATTTGACATTTTGAAGCGACCGTACACGTGCAGAAAAATATTCTAGTTTGAAACCCCTCTGAGGCTACTCGTTTCTGCACAATTTATAGTCAAAAAGTTGTCGACACAAGCCTCAGTAAATATTCCTAATGCGCTGTAGAAGCGGGGACAGAAAGAAATATTTCATTCACTGTACGGTTCTTTTACCAACTCTTAGTGAACGCAATTTTTTTTCTTTTGTCTGCTCTGGGTGCGCTCAGGCAATGCTGAGCTGGAGAAAAGAGCAAAGAGAAAAAATTCAACCCCGGAAATATGAGGTATACAAAGTAGCTTTCTTACAGAGTAGCTATAGGCTGATGAGGAACATACGTGACAGCTACCGCATGTGTCAATGTCGTCCCACAGCCATCTGGTAACATTGGCAATTTGATTAATTTAAGTCTATTACATCAGTTATAGAAACAGCCTCATTGGACTACATCTGTATCCCAAGCTTTTTTATCAATTAAATAGTCTTTAAGATCATTTCAGATCAGAATTTAAGATCATAATAAGCCTTGTGGCACAGGAATTGATTGCCTTTTTTTAAATCTGTGCATAGGAAGGGATTGAACATTTTCCGTGATTTTATTACAAATTCAAACTAAGAGTGGCTCTTTTTGTGGAGCCTACACTTGAAAATGCAATCTTGTGCCCATCTTTACGTTTGAAGACTTTGTCTCGTACAGTAAGCCTTTGAAGAGAGCGATCTAAAAGTAATATTTAACATATTTTTGAAGGCTTTATCTTTTCATTTTAGTTTAATAAGCGACAAATTCAAAAGCCTCCACTAACCCGGATTGGAGCAGCATGGTGGCCCTTTCCAAGCCGGTGTGAGACTCGTGCCCAGTTTTAGGCCGCAAAAATGGTTCAGTTAAGCGTCCATTTCTTACAGCCAGCCTCTTCAAGATAGCTTATTTTGATAAAAACGGGACATAAAACTAACTCATATGACACCTATTTTAATGGGCACTGGAATAATCGTTCTAGTGTCATAAAATAAAGAAAAAACAGACGATTGCTTTTGTAATAAAAAAAAACTTTCCTCATTTATTATATGAAGCAGCCGTCACCTAACAATAGGTACGAATATAATACTTACAATACACAGAGAACCTGATTTGCGTTTTATTTGTTATTGGAATTTTCCAATACAATTCTCTCCGTACTACCGAAGTACTTTTCTTTGGTATTTTATCCAATAAACCCACATAGAATGTATTTTTTTCTTTCAATAATGACATCGCAAAGAACATTTTGTCTTTTCCGACTTTTCACCAAACCCATGACGTGTTCTTTGTAATAGAAATTTGAACGTCAACACTAATCCCCCTTACGTTATCACACGTCGTACATTTCTGAAAACAACATATTTTCATAGATTTTATGACCGGCTTAGCCGTGATACAATCAATCAAGCGTGGAACGCGCATTAGAGAATATTTAGAGACAGTGTATTATCGAGTAATATAATAAAAAACGCCTAAGGCTGCCAATGTTCTCCTGCGTTCTACGCTATGCAAAACGGGTTTGATGCAAAACCTAAACTTTACTGGTTGAACAAAATATTAAGAAGGCTTATTTCAAAGGTCAGTACTTGATAAAAAATTAAAGGACCAATTTCTTGTTCGTCTGTCCGTTTAAATTTAATCAAATCTCAGGAAGCGAAAAAATTAAGCCCCTAAGTCAACAACATTAAAAGATACGGTCTTTTGCGTAATTTTGTCACATTTTATAAGGAAATTGAAATCTATAGGAAACTTCCAATTGACTTGATGACCGACCCATACGACGAAATGGTAGGTATGGCCGAGGCAGAAATTCGGACGGTGATTTTTTAGGGTTCCGTAGCCAAATGGCAAAAAACGGAACCCTTATGGATTCGTGATGTCTGTCTGTCTGTCCGTCCGTATGTCACAGCCACTTTTTTCCGAAACTATAAGAACTATACTGTTGAAATTCGGTACGTAGATGTTTTCTGTGAACCACATTAAGATTTTCATAGAAAAATAGAAAAAAGCAATAAAATTTGAGGGTTCCCCATACTTAGAACTGAAACTCAAAAATTTTTTTTTCATCAAACCCACACGTGTGGGGTAGATAGGTCTTCAAAAATGATATTAAGGTTTCTAATATCATTTTTTCTAAACTAAATAGTTTGCGCGAGAGACACTTCCAAAGTGGTAAAATGTGTGTGTCCACTGTAACTTCTAAAATAAGAGAATGATAAAACTAAAAAAAATATATGATGTACATTACGATGCAAATTTCCACCGAAAATTGGTTTGAATGAGATCTAGTAAGTAGTTTTTTTCAATAAGTCATACATCGTAAACCACAATTTACCTTTCATTCAATCTTAATGCAATGATTTCTATGGATAATCAAAGGCAATGATATATTTCTGTTGCCACTATTGTTATACAAATACTAAAAATAGAATAAAATAAATATTTAAGGGGGCTCCCATACAATAAACGCGATTTTTTATAGAAAATGTTACGGAACCCTTCGTGCGTGAGTCCGACTCGCACTTGGCCGGTTTTATTTGATTGCACCGTAGCGCATAGGCCTGGTTGTAGTTTCGGTCAAATCTAACTCTAACGGTAACGTTGACGACGAAATATAATTTAACAATTGTGTGTTTCACCATTACGTTTTCTTGATTGTTAAACTTGTAGCCTACTCACTAGTACTTACCTATCTTACATACTATTTACTATATCTATAAAACTATTAAATAAAACGAAATTAAATCAAAATATAATATTTACAATATTTATCAAATATATAATTATTTATCATATTACTATTTATATATACACTACATACGTACATAAATAAACATTTACATTATAAACATATAGTTACAAACTATTAGTTAATTTTAATCATAACATTACTACACTGGCATCATCTGTATTAAATATTGCGCATTGGAAACGCGCCGGTCACCGGCCGGCGCGAACCTATCTATTGTTCATCGTATGATGCGCATGCGCAGGCTGCGTGCCGGCCGACCGGGCCCGCAACCAGTCGTTTTTCGATCTCTGCCGCGAAGCCCGTGTCACCTACGCTAACCGTATCGCTTGAGCTTTCTTACTCGCGAACGCGCTTGCATTGTAGTTAATGTTAAGTTTATGTTGTTCGTTATTCTTTCGCTATCGGTATCTCGCTTCTACTATCTTTTCTATTCTAATTCTATGGTTTCTGACTATTCTACTGTGTGTGAACTGTTTCTTCCTGTGTTCTGTGCGTAATAAACTTTTCTTCTCTTTGTGCTACTGTCTAAGACTTTATTTATTTCACTCAACCTTCACACCGTACACCGAGACCACCTATAAGTGGTGACCCCGACGTGAGGTGGCGTGGGGAGCGGCCGCGCTCCGGGCATGACTACCTCGCCCGGCGGGAGATCTCCCTTTGCCAAACTGGTGACACCCGACGTGATAAAGAAAATTCAGATAAGTACCAAAATGAGCGACAGCAGTGATTCCGTAAAAACTGTCGGTTCGCAACTGAATGTTACTACGCGGCGGGCACGTCGAGTGCGCGTTTCCACTGAACGCGAAGACGACGTACGAAAATTAAAAATTAAAATTCCACCATTTTCACCCGTCGACCCCGAACTTTGGTTTGCTTTGTTGGAAGGTCAGTTTGACAGCAATGACGTCACTGATGACGCAATTAAATTTATTAATGTCACCAATAACCTTGACATTCAATATGCGAAGGCCGTCAAGGATATTATTATTAATCCTCCGGAAAAGAACCGCTACGATAAAATTAAGACGGAGTTGATTAAGCGACTTTCTGCATCACATGAAAAAAAGGTCAAGCAATTACTAACCCATGAAGAACTTGGTGATAGGAAGCCCTCCCAGTTCTTACGCCATTTGCAAGACCTAGCTGGACCATCGGTGCCTGACGATTTTTTGAGATCGATATGGAGTAATCGCCTTCCCCACAATATCCAGACGGTGCTAGCATCACAGCCTTCACATTCGCTAGAGCAGCTGGCGGACCTGGCAGACCGCATACAGGAGCTGACTTCGCCGTATAATGTCGCCGCTGCCGCTACGAGTAAGGCACATACAACACACCAGTCTGAGGAAATTGCAGAGCTGAAGAGGATGGTGCAACACCTCACCTTAAAGCTGGAAGAGCATACGCGTGCTGGCTGCTTCTCTGCCGAACGTTCCAGATCTCGGAATCGTCAGCGTTCATCTTCGCGACGCAGGAGCCGTTCTCGATCCAGCTATAAGAAGTACCCTCTATGCTGGTACCATGCTAAGTTTGGGGCACGAGCAAATAGGTGCATAAAACCATGCAACTATGGGAAGTCGGGAAACTCCGCGGGCGATCAGTAGCGGCGACAAGTGATTGCCCACCTCATGCGAGTCGCCTCTTCGTGACAGATCGCAGCTCTAACATCCAATTCTTGGTGGATACGGGCAGCGACCTGTGCGTCTACCCTCGCTCTGCTGTTCGAGATCGTCGTGTCAAAACGGACTTTGAACTTAGTGCGGCTAACGGGTCTATTATTGAAACCTTTGGATTTATCGAGCTAAATTTAAATTTAGGCTTAAGGCGTAATTTTTCATGGCGCTTCGTTGTTGCTAATGTTACAAAGCCAATAATAGGTGTTGATTTTTTAAGCTTTTACAACCTTATTGTAGATTGTCGCAATCAGCGCTTAATTGATAACACTACTACCTTAACTTCTAATGCCTCTATTGCTGATACAAATGTATGTTCTATTAAGGTTTCTACAGGTGACACGCGTTTCCATAAAATTTTATTAAATTACCCGGAAATTACCCACCCTTCAGGTATGCCGGTGTTTCCAAAGCACGGTACGGTACATCACATCAGGACCACCCCCGGCCCTCCTATATCGTGTACCCCCCGTAGATTGGCACCGGACAAACTTAAAATCGCCAAACACGAATTTGAGCTCATGCTCAAAAACGGTACTGCGCGTCCTTCTGAAAGTCCCTGGGCATCGCCTTTGCACTTAGCGCCTAAAAAGGATAGCGGCTGGCGACCCTGTGGCGATTATCGCATGCTCAATGCACGGACGGTCCCAGACCATTATCCCATTAGGCATATTCACGATTTCGCCCACGCCATTTCCGGTTGTACTGTCTTCAGACCTGTCTGCAATAGACCTGACGAAGGCATATAATCAGATCCCTGTCTTTGAGGAGGACATTCAGAAGACCGCGATTACTACTCCCTTTGGCCTGTATGAATTTCCGTTTATGACTTTTGGTCTTAGGAATGCTGGCCAAACATTCCAAAGGTTTGTTGACGAAATGACTAGAGGACTTGACTTCGTTTATTGCTTCCTGGACGATTTTTTAGTTTTCAGCAGGACGGAAGCTGACCACGAAGCTCACCTGAATCAGCTCTTCAGTCGCATGAAGCAATATGGTGTCCTGGTAAACACTTCTAAATGCGTTTTCGGCGCATCGGAAGTTAAGTTTTTAGGTTACCAAATCTCCGCATCCGGCACCAAACCTTTGGAATCTAAGGTCCAAGCTATACAGGATTTCCCCGTACCCAAAACCGTAAGACAGCTAAGACGTTTCTTGGGGATGATTAATTTTTATAGGAGATTTCTACCTCACTTCGCCTCTATTTAAGCCCCATTAAACGCTTTACTTTCTGGCAACTTGAAAGCTTCCCACCCAGTAGATCTTTCGGGTGATACTCTGCTGGCTTTCAACGAATGCAAGAAGAGCCTTGCTAATGCTGCATTACTAGCACACCCAGATTGTCATGCCGAACTCGCTCTGGTAACAGACGCTTCCGACCAGGCTATGGGTGCAGTTCTGCAGCAACGAAAGCACGGCGTGTGGGAGCCTTTAGCTTTCTTCTCGCGGAAGTTGAGTCCCTCCCAACGAAAGTATTCGCCATATGACCGCGAACTCTTAGCCGTGTATGAGGCTATAAAATACTTTCGTCATATGGTTGAGGCAAGGCATTTCGTGGTATTCACCGACCACAAGCCACTCACTTATGCCTTCAGCGAAAGGAAATCCACGTGTTCGCCGCGGCAGTTCCGCTATCTCGACTACATATCGCAGTTTACATCTGACATCAGGCACGTCTCGGGCAAGGATAACGTCGTTGCTGATCCTCTGTCACGTGTCGATGAGCTGCAGATACCAGCCGATTTAGACGTGCTTGCTTCATCTCAGACTGCGGACACAGAGTTGGCTCAACTTCTGGGAGGAGAATCTTCGCTGCGCTTAGTCAAGTTGAAAATACCTGACTCTTCAACAGAACTTTATTGTGACGTCAGCACCTCATCCCCCAGACCTTTTGTCACAAAACCATTGAGGAGACAACTCTTTGACAGTCTCCACAGTCTAAGTCACCCAGGCATCAATACAACGGCTAAACTTGTTGCCGAAAGATTTGTTTGGCCAGGAGTGCGAAGAGACTGCAGAGAGTGGTCTCGTCAATGTTTGGCATGCCAACGTGCCAAAGTTAATCGTCACGTGTCATCTCCTTTGGGCAATTTTAGTCTTCCACGTGCTCGATTTAACTTTGTCCATGTGGATGCGATTTAATTGGTCCTTTACCAGTTTCGCAGGGCTACCGTTATTGCCTTACTGCGGTGGATCGTTATCTCTTTGTGCTACTGTCTAAGACTTTATTTATTTCACTCAACCTTCACACTGTACACCGAGACCACCTATAAACTTATTAGGCGGTGAAGTTAATACTCAGTTGATTAGATATTTGACCATAACAATAGCTTTAACCGGCCAAAATCGAGCAGTTGACGTTACCGTTAAGTTATGACGTCCTTACAACCATAGTTTAAATGGTGCAACGCAAATGTGGCTTAACCGAGGATTCGATGGGTAGTTTGGGTTTAGTTATCGGAATGTATATACATATATATGTATATATCCTTGTATTTATTTTATATATTGAGTTAAGGATGTATTCTGTTACACGAATATAAGAGTACTAGTGGATCCCGCAGACGTTGTCCTGCCTTAAAAGTTTTGTAAGAGGATTAGTTTCTTTATCATCTCAAACGGTTTTTATTACTGTCAAATAAAAAATTAAAAACGAATAGTGACAAATTAACTGTTATTCAGACTATGTCAAACTTTTGGACGATGGCGCGAGGAACCAATGTTTGACAGACAGACAGAGTTACTTTCGAATTTATAATATTAGTATGGATTACTCAAATAATTTAGATTGTCAATACGTATTTGACACTTCTACTTTATAAAGTATTGGTTCAGCTCATATTTACCCACAGTTTAATTTGATTTCATGTAAAACGAAATTAAATCAAAACGGGAGCCGTCGGATATTAGACGGGTGACCGCTAAATTCCATGCGCGATCCCTATTGATACATTAAGCAGTCAATAAATCTTGTCGGAGACTTTATACAGTTTGAAAACATCCGATAGATAGTTAGCCTCCAACCCGCATCTCCAACAACCTTAGCCCCAGCTTAGTGGAGTATGCTCCAGGCCTCCCCATCAATGGGGAGAGACTCGTGTCCAGCAGCGGGACGCAGCCACGGAGTTCCAAATAACGCGCTGTGGTTGCAGCCATCCAACCACTCACCTGTCCAGACCACCGAGGCATATCACAAAACAAAAAGTGACTCTAATCATAGTAATCACATATGTATAAAAACGTGTACCTAAGTAAATACTTTATAGTAGGCGCTATAGAATAGACATTTATGACTAAAAATAGATGAAAGTTTGTGAAGAGAAAAATATCAGTTTCAACTGATAGCCTAAACCCCTAAGAGCGTCTTTCACCACCTTCAAGTAGTGACAAGTAGGTACGCTAATCGTCGGTCAAAGTTACCCGTTACCCAATTTCAATTATTTCACGATGTTCGAGTAGCACTAATCATATGATAAACTGACCCATACTCATAGCTTTTATTTGCTGATTAACTTTACTTGGGATGTCACTAATCAACACTTTACTTGGAGATGATGAACGAAGCCCTTACTATATTTATATACCTTATGAGAAATGATCGAACATCGATTCAAAAGACCAATGATTTAAAAAACAAACTCGTATTCAACCATTATTTAGTACCTATTTTCTTACTCACTCATAGTTATAACTTGAGTTACTTACTTCGAGTTCTTGAACAATGTATTTTTATGATAATCCAGTTCTTCAAGAAACTTTTATTAGAACATACACAAACATTGAAACTTCGACTTTTCGGCATAGCGTTGCTCAGCCAAATAGATAGAACATTTAAAAGTAATTGGCCGTAAAAATAGAGTGAATGCCTTGGAGTGTTTACTTTGTCCTGTTAGGAGTTCTGAAAGTATAATTTGTTATCCGTTATTTTTTGATTGAACTTGTTCACTTCACGAAAAGATTTTTTTGGTATTTGATATAAAGTCTATATAGTCTTATTACATGGTCATGGTCGCCCGTTGTTGCCAACCACAACTACATAATAGTTCTTTGTTTATGGACGATTGGAACTACTTTGTAACCTACCAAGGACATACAACACAATCACTCAGCTTCACCGGGGATCGGACCCGGGACCCTCGATCGGTGGTTCGACATGGTGACTATTTCATCATACGGTCTTCAAATAGAGGTAGCACCTGTAAGTAATCTTGTAACTTGCCTAGATATACGAATAGGCGGTAGTGAGCGTCCCGCCGCGCCGGATAGATAGTCTCCAACATAATACCTTTAGACCAGTGTCGATAATTTTTGAGACCAAAAAAATTATAGTAGAATGAAACCTATTGGAAAAGGTAGGGAGTATAACAAAAAAAAAGGAAAAATAAATTAGGGGCGATCTGAGGTCTGGAAGGGGGAGGGCGGGAGCTTTAAAGGGTAAAAAACGGTTTATCTCGATTTCCGGCAAAACTACAGGTCCTATGAAAAAAAGTTAAATGGCAAAGATGTAGTTAATAAAAAGATCTACTTTTATATTGACACTTTTTTCACATAACCTCAAAATTTAAGTGAAATATTCAAATAAAGTCGTTCGTAAAGTTAATTGGCAAGTAAAAGCTATGAGTACGGGTCAGTTTATCATATGATTAGTGCTACTCGAACATCGTGAAATTGAAATTGAAGTTACTTGTGACGTTAACCGACAATTAGCTTACTTGTAACTTTACTTGAAGGTGGTGAAAGAAGCCCTTAAAGTTGTATATTTACGAAACTATTATGATTTCTCTAAAAAAGTACATAAGAAAGAACATTAAAATTCCTTAACGCGAAAATATAAATGGCGATGATTTGCATTTAGATGGTGAGAAAGCGTTGATATGCGCACTGCGTGATAGACGGATCCGGATTTAGATGGATGACAATCTATGAATCCGGCGAAATCCGCATATGCCTTCTCACGCACGCATGATGTAGTGCTTATTGAGTTAGATGTCGTGGATGTGTTCGAGAGTACATAAACTGGGACTGCTCAAATTCAATTTTAATCGTAGGTGAATGCGAAACTGTGTTGTACGTGTTCGTATTATTTAGTTATGAGGGTCGCATCAAATATTTCTTTAAACAGCGAGCTTTAAGTGGTGAACTCTTCTAAAACTTTCAAAACATTGTACTGTAACTCGCGTATACACTTGTTTCGGTATATGCGTTTACACGCCTTTCACTTCAGCAAATCAAACTGCGCTTTAGGATCGAGACACATTGATCGTCGGCTTTTCACATTTTACAGATTGAAAAGGAACACACCATTACGCACCTGTACGGAGGCGTTCGTGTCCGTACGCAGCTGTACGGTGGCTTTCGCATCCGTACGCAGCCATAAGATGCCATACAGCTCCGTATGCAAGCAAATCTTCACAAACAGCATGGATACGTTTCAAACTGTTGTTGCCTTTTGACCACGAATGGACAGTCAAGTGTCGAAGCCGTAATTTTTACTTATATTTTGCAAAAAATTAAAGGAAAACGAAAAAAGGCGGGCAAAAATCAATGACCGTGTTTCCGCATTCGTCGCGTCGATGCGTAAGGATGCGTACGTCATTCGTTTTGTACGAACAACCCGTCGAACGCCCTCGATCAATTTGTCTCGACCCTATAAGTACGAATTCGGCGTTTTCACACTCAAACTGATGTATAGGTGGCATCTACCGCGGCACTTGCGGCTGACTATATGCGCGTACAATATTCTGATCTGAAACTGCTCTAAGTTGAATTTTAAAAATAACTGATGTACACGATGAAATGAAACGAAGAATTGATTAGGTACAACATTTTATTACCGTTTCCAACCATGAATAAACAAACATTTTTTATATAAAACATTCCAATAAATTTACATTTATACTTAAAACATATTTTTATAGTAACTTTACAAATAGTTATTCATTTTCAAATGTTGAAGAACGTTTTTTTTTCCTAATAATAATTCCTTTTAATCATAAAAATGAGTTCAAAGTTAACTATATCTAGCAAAAAGGCAGAAAAATTGGCCTTTCCACACATAAAAACATATCTCACAATAATAATACAATAATACTTACATATATACAAACATTAAATATTACAATTTCATTGATAAAATTAAATTTAAGTCCTTACTTTTTGAGCGTAACTTTTGAGATAATTAACAATGTTATTTAGTAAAATCAATATTGTACGTCAATTTTGACTATTATTTTTAAACGAATAAGTCGATAGGACAAAACAAATAGTATAAATTAATAAAAAAAATATTGAAATTATTACGTTGCTTCCTATTCTATTTTTATTCATTTCTTTAACTTATATATGTAAAGCAGTTCAAAATGACTTCATTGACATTAAGTGTAATATTTCAATAATATTGATTTAAGAATCTTATATTATTGATATATATTTTTTAACTTTATGTACGAAAAATGCTATAAATATTTTTTACAATATACAGACATGACATGATGTAAGTTAAAATTTGATAGATTTGTAATAGGTATTTAATACAAATAGTAAAAAAATAATGAAACATGTGACTATTATTACTTACACTTTTTACAGGTACCTACTTTTTTATACAGAATTATTGCAATATAACATAAATTCTTACGCATAATAAATAAATGTAAACCTACGTATTACATATATTTTGAAACATACATAACAACTAAAACTGAGAAAGAAAATGAAAGAGAAAAAAATACTTCAGTACATTTTTTAAGTTCGTATACTTAATGAATTCGGTAACGTTGCATTAATAATAATAATAATAATAATAATAACCCCGCAGGGCGGCTTGTGGCGAGCTGTTGGTGAGTAACGACACCACGGACCCGATTGCTCCCGGGGAAGTCCCCCTGTTCCTCGTCTCCGGCAGGCGGAGTGATAACCCAGAGGAACAGGTCCCCACCTCTGGCTTGCCTTAATTGGCCGTCTAGAGTGGAGCTGTTAGAGCTATATGCTCGGGGGTGGAAGTGTAACTAAGTAATTGGCGTAATAGCGAGGAAACCCGCTCCGGGTTGGATTTATCCCCCCGCGATGGTGAAATCGGTGCCGCTCCTCTCGACACCCCTAGCTGCTCGCGCCAATGTTGCTTCCCAGGCATTTACGCCATTTTTGGGGGCCCATTCAGTGAGTGGCGAGTCACCACCTGCCTCACTTTAGATTATTTATTAGTCTGAACGACAGGTGTCCCATAGTTCTCCATAGCCCATATACCAGTCCCTCGTTCGTTCATCCCCATAGACCCAATATTAGTCTCCCCTTTTGTAGCAATAGATTCTGTGCACCTGGCGGGGATTATCCTTGGGTCATATAACTTTTTATATGATACGGCTGAGGATGGTATCCGCCACGTGCTACCCCATAACAACATTAAAAGTCTCAAAGGGCGTGTTGGACCTATGTCCCCACGCAAGCCTTCCAAATGACCGGGTCATATACCAACATCTTCGACCCGTGACCAACAAGGAGAGATACATAATAATAATAATAACGTTTCACACATAGCCCCACAGTAGGGTAGATGTACCCTGTGTCGTGCGTACCATGAATACACACAGAGAAAGAAACACAAACCTCTGACCGAGAACAGAAATTTAAACTTATTCAAATTTCTGCTTCGCCGGGAATCGAACCCGGGAGCCTTCGATTGGTAGTCCAGCATGGTAACCATTGCGCCACGCGGGTCGTCTTAATATTATATTTACAACATTAAATTGTCACATAAATACAAAAGTAATAGTAGGAGTACAAGTTACGTCTTACACGTAAAAAAGTATAAACAATATTTATCTACCTACACTAAAATTGTTATTTGTTTTTTTTTTGCTGAAAGCAAAATAATATCTAATAAAATTTCAATAGTGGCCAGTAGAGATTCGTTGTTAGAGTAATATTTTTTCCTTGTTAGAGTAAGTAATATTTTTTTTATCAAAGTGATGCATGATTTAAAAAAAATCCTACAAGTCGTAGCGAAGCAATTTGACAAAATTGTTTTTTTGCTTTTTTTAATTCTGTATTTTGAAGCTTTAATATATTTTGATAATTTAATTATTTCATTTGAGAAGATAGTAACTTTCTTTTATTTAATTACTTTATTTTTGAAAAAAAAAGAGTAAAGGGATACGTCGTGAAATTCTACTTTAAATAAGGAAGTAGATGATGACCGTAAAGTTCTTTAATGTTTAAAAAAAGAAAAGATCAATTTAACATTTTTACAAAACATCTATTAGCTATAAGATTAAAATAATATACTTGTTATAATATTCGATAACAATTTGTATAAATACATAGATAAAATACAGTAAGCTCAAAACTTGCAATAAAAAGTCAAGTCAATAAAAATATTACGAATAAGTATTACATAAGATTAAAGCTTAAATGTTTAGTTGTATGTTATATGATTATATCATATTAAATAAAAAATATGCTTTAATTCTTTTACAAAAAAGCCTAAAGAAATTCTTTTGGCCATTTGACGAAAAATTAATAATTAATTAGCAAATTCACAATTAATTTTTCTGCGAGTACTATTCTTACAAAATAATTGATACAGTACAACATTAATTACTTTCTTTGAGATCATTAAATTTGTTTAGCAATAGATGAATATGTATAAAGTGAACAAATTCGTTTATTAGCAATAAGAAACACCTCACAATAATTTCCCACAATATTTACAAACGAAAACTTCACTTGCCCATAATATTTACAAACGATCAATTTTCACATCACATTATTTCTGTATCTATGATCTTTGAGACTTATTTCAACGTTTTCGTACACAAAACTGCTTTTTACTTCAAACATCTATGTCAGTTTTACAAACAACACTTTTTTCTCTCCATATCATTCGTAACACTTTCCAATTGCCTACTACGAGATTGAAGTTTTTTTTAAATCTGAACGCACCTGTCACTTGAGAACGTCTAGTCACTAGCGGCGCTTTCCTCCATATTATTCATAAAGTGGCTGTACGGGTGTATTGCCTTTGCCCTGTGCCGTTCTTGGCCACGTAATGCGATAGAGGAATTGGCTTCCCTCCTCCCCGGTCTCGATGACCTACGAAAACAAATATAGAATAAAGAAAAGTTCGTGTCATTAACTTGTATGTATGTTTTTGTATGAAGTTAGGTAACCTAAAAGAAATGAAAAATTAAGGTATTGGAGCGCACATGGCCCAGTGACTGGCTTACATTACAAACGGTCTAACCACAGGGTCTAACCATCGCGCGTCCGGTGGCAAATGCCATGCGCGTTTCCATGCTTCAGAGCATGGTTATTTATAGATAGCAGTAGTCTTATGGGCGGTTTGAAAACATTCGACAGCGGGTTGGCTACTAAATGTCATCTTCACGAACCTGAATTCAGCACTTAAGTTTACAGCTACCAAACCGGCGTATTCCCATACATGTATTCTCCTATTTTCTCCCGGGATACTGATTTTTTTGTAAAAATATCTACAGAAGTCTGCTAAAGTTATGCTTCCATGGTTTGTTTTTTTCATTCAACTAATTAGGTCAGAAAATATGACTTTTCAAAAATCGTAGAAAATGCCTCTTTCATACAGCCCTAATCCAACAACAGCAAAACAAATTTGAAAGGTTTTTACAACTAAATAAAATGTAGGGGCGTAGACTTATTCTATTTCTTGATATTTGTGAAAAAATAATAATAAACTCAATTTTGAAGGAGGAAACAGGAGAATTCCCCAAGGCTCAGTGTTGTGTCCTACAGTATTCATTCTTCATATCAATGAGATGCTGCAACAATCCCGCGGTATACATTGCTATGCAGATGATAGTACGGTGGACGCACTATACACCTGTCGAGCCAATGCCTCTCGGTCACAAGTGGAGGAAAGCAAAATCAAACTTGTGTCTGAAGTCGAGAACTCTCTGGAGCGGGTCTCGCAATGGGGTAGACTTAACCTTGTTGAGTTTAACCTTACAAAGACATAAGTTTGCGCGTTTACCGCTAAAAAAAACCCATTTGTTATAGCGCCCAAGTTCCAGGGCACCACACTTACTGTTGGTGAAAGTGTCAAAGTAAAAGTGTCAAAGTGTCAAAGGTGAAAATAACAAAATATAAAATCTAAAAAATCTATGTCAATGGAATTCATAATTTCTGATTTTGTCGCGTAGAAAAATACCAAGCGTAGCTCAAAAATGTGTCGTATCCATTCCTGCAGGAATAACGACTTTCATTTTCCGGTACCAAGCAGAGGGAAATCGTTGCGAAGAATAATGATTGCTCTGTGCAGAATATTGGTTTCGGCCGTTAAACAAAATAGCTTCGTTCAACTGTGATCCAAAAATACGGCTTCAAATTTTGAACACTGAAAGTCATTAACATAAAACAAATACAATAGGTATTAGGTATTCATACAGCTTTAATTTTGTGAAAGTTCATCATACTGTGCTTAATGATTTTATGATGTTTAAACAGGGCATTTAAAATGATTAGGTATACTATTGGGTACACTAATATTGTTAAACTATATATAGTTATTGATTAAGTACTTTGTGGTTTGGTCTTTGATTTATCTTTGAAATGCATTCAATTAAATTACTACGATTTATAGAGCCAAAAATAAAAACAAGTTGGGATTTGTAAGCTTTTATCAAATCCGATTTGCCGATCTCTAGGTACGCAACGCTGTAGAGAAGGTCATTACACTCACCTAAGACATTCAAATACGGCGCTAGGTGGACGTTAGCTTCTCTAGAGTAGATAAGAAACAAACACCTCTTTAGCGTAGGCAAAGAAACAAACAAACAGTAAGTTGAGCCCACCTGAGTAGTAGGGCAGGTGACGACGGAAGCGCGGTGCGCGCCGCTTCCAAACACGGTACTTCGCGAAACAAACAAACAATAAGTTTAAACCCACCTTAGTAATAGGGCGGGTGACGACGGAAGCGCGGTGCTCGCCGCTCCCAACACGGTGCTTCGCGAAACAAACAAACAATAAGATGAACCCACCTGAGTGATGGGGCGGGTGACGACGGAAGCGGGGTGCGCGCCGCTTCCCAACACGGTGCTTTGTGAGCCACTGCTAAACACAATCCTCCCCTTCCAGCCCGTCCAGATCTACACAAACAAATGAACAAATTAAGTTGTAATAGGAGTAGGTATAATGAAGCGCGCATGGCCTGGCGGCTGGCGTAGAACGCAAACGATCATGTGTGACTGCTAGTCGAAAAAAAATACGCGCATTTACCTATTTCGAAGGGCACTTTAAGCCATCGATCCCGGTTGTAATCGATAGGTCTTTAAACTTTGTGGGAGGCCTTAGGTCACACACAAAATTACAGGAAGATTTTTATTCAAATACTTTATTAATTTCATCCATACCTACAATTTATTTTTATTCCTACTAATATTATAAATTCGAAAGCAACTCTGTCTGTCTGTCTGTCTGCTACGCTTTCCCGCATAAACTACTGAACCAGTTAAATGAAATTTGTAATACAGATAGAGTGGACCTTGGGAATGGACATAGGACAGTTTTTATCCTACGGCAAACTATAAAACGGGTGCACGCGATTGAAGCCGCTGGCTAAACGCCTATATTATTATTATGGCCATATCGTTTACGTCGTATTTCAAATGGATGGAGGAAAGTTAGAGATATAGCACACAGGCTATTTTTATCCTACGGGGACCCATTAAACGTATCCACGCAGGCGAAGCCGCTGGCTGAAGGCTAGTTATCAATAAATGCTCCGAACAAGTGATGTAACTTAATATAAATTGGACGCAAACAAACTTGGTAATTGGACTGAGAACGACTCACTCGTTTTTAATATTCCTATCAATTTGTAAAACATAATTGCTGATAATTAATTTAAACAATTTCCTAAAGGATATTTCGGAGATTGGATTTATTTAAGAAGGTAGGTAGGTACGATATTTATGTTATATTATTAAAGTAATTAATGTTTACTTCATAAAGTTATGAACGAAACGAAATAATAGTTATTTTCATTTAAATTAATAGAAGGTAACAAACTTAGTTTGTTAATTAATTTTAATAATTTGTATAGGTAATTGGAAATACAAAAGTAGTTGAAAAATATACATGTAAGTTCAAAGTTTGTGTATCGTAAATTATTTCGATATTTTAGAAACTTTTTGAAGTTTGCAATAAGTAAGCTTGTTAATATAATTTTACGAACTAAGCTAATTTGCTATTTCACGCTAAACGCTCATGTTCCCACGCTAAGGTTTTATGTGTCGTGGGTGTTATAGACACGTTATATAAAGAAAAGGACACAAACACCCCGAAAACAACAGAAATTTAAATTTGCCTCGCTAGGAATAAAATCCAGTACTATTCGAGAAGATAATCCGGCATAGAAACCATCGCCCCATTGGGTCGTCAGGCGTCAAAAACTTCATGACTTCTATTTATATAAATAAACAGAGAATTAAAGAGATAAAGTTAGGTTAAATCAACTTTGCAAGTATCCGTAATTAAAACGTATGATAGTGTATATACTTTTTCTTACAGTAGAACCTACACAATGATAAAATATCTTAAGTATTTCTATTCAAATCCACTTGAGTTTTAACCAAACTTTATAACAATGGAGCTTCGCAAAGTAACTACTGATTCAATTAATTGTATAAAAGTGATTTCTAAATTGATTTTATTTATCATTATGGAAATATTAACATTAATATTAAACATTTCGGTTCAGATTTCCTAAATAATCGTGAACAAATAAAATTCAGAAGTCAACGCAATCAAACATTTAATCATAAATCGAATACATATTGGCAATAAAGAAATGTCGAGTAAAGTAAAAGAAAACATCTGAAATCCGAGATTTGTAATTAGATCACAGAACAGAAAGACTGAAATTGCTCCCAGGCGATTCAGGAATTTCAATACAATTTATTAAGGTAGATTTTTGATGTGAAACATCTTTAGGCGCGGGTAAACCGGATTGTTGGTGTGGCGACGTGGCGACGCTTGCCGTGGCGACGGGTCACCACACTCAGTTGAAGCAACTTGAAATTAATATCGAATTTTAAATGAAAATAAAATGTTTATTAAATAAATAGTCGTCATCTGCACCGAATGTAGCTGAATGGCCACACGTTTTATCACACGTTTTGTCACGATATAAGCTACGTCGTATTAAAATAGTCCCAGGAGGGGGGGGGGGGGGGTCACACGGGACATGACCAAAAGGCAAAAGCAAAACAAGTCAATTTGTAACACCTCTTCCCCCAAATTTCTTAGTGACCCCCCCAAAATTTCTTGGCAACCCCCCCCCCACATTCAAGGCTGCGACCGCGCCTGTTTCGTCTGCCTTCCTGTTTGCAAACAATTTTAGGCCACGCTAGACTTTTAGACCAATTGTTAGGTAGCGTTCAAAGTTAAATACTTTGTATTGTATTTTTATCCCGCATAGCCTCTGTGGATATTAGTAACTTTATTAACTAACGTTGCATGGCAATCTTTTTAGTTTCATTTGTTTGTTTGATGATTAATTATGCACGGCAGAAATGGATGCAGTGGTGGTACTTGCCCGGTCGAACCCTATCATGCCTACTTACAAGAACTGGTAAAACTCCATACTATAGGTACCTACTAATATTATAAATTCGAAAGTATCTCTGTCTGTCTGTCTGTAACGCTTTCCCGCGTAAACCACTGAACCAACTTTAATGAAATTTGTCTTACTGTCTTTTTCATACAGATGAATTATTATCTGTACTTAACTGTACATTAACTACGTAGAGGGAGTTTTGGCGGGAAGTAAGAAAAGTGAATTTTGAGTGATATCGGATAAAGTTGATGGCATTTTGTTAGTGCACGAATGTTATTGTTTGACATGTTTGACATGTCTCCAAAACTCCATCAGTACGTTCTGGTCAAGTAGCCATCGCTTTGCTTAAACTGACTGACTTTACAGACTGACTGACTGATGACATACTAATTTTTCCTATTACAACTTCGTCCAGTATCATTAAAATTGGCAAACAAGTGATGCAAAAATTATACTTGACGCTGGCAATATGTAAATTTTGCGATTCCATTATTGAAAGAAGAAAAAAATTACGAACAGTTAAATGTAAAATTTTGCAACCAGAGTTACACGCTTTTAATAATAATGGTAATAATAATCTTTCAATTCAGACCGTGGTCCATATCAGTGTTAGTAATTACATGTCATAAAAACGGTGTTAGTAATAATTAATATTATGTATGTATTTATATATTAATAAGACTCCTATAACGATTTTTAATGAATTTCACATCTGCAGAATTTCGGACCTTTTTAAGGCTTAATCAAAAACAGTTTCAGTAGTTATTCCATATCCAACAAATTTCATTACTAAACGGAATTCGATTAAAATGTGTCCCTACAACAGGAACAGAAAAAGACTCACGATAATATTGTTACAAAGAAGGAAACAGGATTTCCTTTCAAGAAACTTGACAGTTCAATCAAACATTCAATCCCGAAAAAGGAAACTTGAAGAAAGTGATTTAGCGTCACATCCTTAGAGCATCAAGGTATTGACAGGTATTACACCCATCAGAGGAGAGGCCTTTACGGGCGAACCCCTCGTCCCAACGTCCATGCACAATGTGCCTTCTAGTTATACAACTAGTGCGTCTATGTGTGTCGGTGTCAGTGTTGACGGTGCATAGAAAATGACGTTGTTAATTGAAATTGACATATTTAGAAATGTATGCGTCTGTAGCGATGAAAGAATATGTGTAAATGTGTGACAAAATTAAAATGTGTGCGTACTTCCCCCGCAAAAGATTTGGCACAAATGGCGTATCGAGGCGAGGCGCTATGCCGTCTCTACTCAAGGGTGAGTCAGTAACGTTGATGCTCTAAGGGCACATCACAAGGAAATTTGCCTTTATTTGAATATAACGCGGAAAAATAATTTTTTTGCTTATGATTACGATATTTTTGAAGATTTTGTTTGTTTTATGCAATAGTAAGCATAAATAAGCCACCATAAATATAAAATATTTTATCAACTGCTTCTGGAATACGCACAAAAAATCGTTTAATTTATTTTTACTGACACTGGCAGTACAGCTGGCTAGCTGCAACCATTTTTGCGTCCCACTGCTGGGCACGGGTCTCTCCTCATTATTGGGGAGGCCTGGAGCTGACTCCACCACGCTGCTCCAATGCGGGTTGATGAAGATGCGGGTTAGTGGCCAACCCGCTGTCGGATGTTTTCAAACCGCCCATAAGGCCTCCGACAAAATTTAACGACTGTTATCTATCGATTACAACCGGGACCGACGGCTTAACGTGCCCTCCCCTTTTGGTTTTTCTACGCTATTATTAGAATTAAGAAAAATAATATAAATAAATATAAATATCTTTTTGGACAATTCACACAACACCATCTGATTCCAAACTAAGCAGAGCTTGTACTATGGTAATCAGAAAGCTGATAAACATACTTATATAATTCTAAATACATACTTAAGGGGCATGCAGTGCCCAACGACCTTGGACATTTCACCTTTGTTCAAATTTAGAGCCATCTAGTGGTAAATTATTGTACTGCAGTAAATGGTTGAAAGATTAATAAGAACACAGATGTTTTAAATCAATTTAACTTATTTTACTTACTTTTAAATTGCCTCTGAGAGACAGTTTTGTAAAGGAGTATAAGTCCGCTATATGTAGATACGATATAATTGGAAGAAATAATAACATATATATATTATAAATAGTTAGAAAGACGTAGTTTTGAAAGAAGATTCATTTTAGGTCGGGTGCTGCAACGTGACACGTTCTGAAGATCTGAAGATGACCAGGTAAGTACCAACTAGTTCACAGGAAGGATTATAGTCAGAAAGACGTAGTTTTGAAAGTAGATTCATTTTAGGTCGGGTGCTGCAATGTGACACTTTCTGAAGGTCTGAAGATGATCAGGTAAGTACCAACTAGTTCATAGGAAGGGTTTTAGTCAGAAAGACGTAGTTTTGAAAGTAGATTCATTTTAGGTCGGGTGCTGCAACGTGACACGTTCTGAAGGTCTGAAGATGACCAGGTAAGTACCAACTAGTTCTCAGGAAGGATTATAGTCAGAAAGAGGTAGTTTTAAAAGTAGATTCATTTTAGGTCGGGTACTGCAACGTGACACGTTCTGAAGGTCTGAAGATGACCAGGTAAGTACCAACTAGTTCTCAGGAAGGGTTAAAGTCAGAAAGACGTAGTTTTGAAAGTAGATTCATTTTAGGTCGGGTGCTGCAACGTGATACGTTCTGAAGGTCTGAAGATGACCAGGTAAGTACCAACTAGTTCACAGGAAGGGTTATAGTCAGAAAGACGTAGTATTGAAAGTAGATTCATTTTAGGTCGGGTGCTGCAATGTGACACTTTCTGAAGGTCTGAAGATGATCAGGTAAGTACCAACTAGTTCATAGGAAGGGTTTTAGTCAGAAAGACGTAGTTTTGAAAGAAGATTCATTTTAGGTCGGGTGCTGCAACGTGACACGTTCTGAAGGTCTGAAGATGATCAGGTAAGTACCAACTAGTTCTCAGGAAGGATTATAGTCAGAAAGACGTAGTTTTGAAAGTAGATTCATTTTAGGTCGGGTGCTGCAACGGGACACGTTCTGAAGGTCTGAAGATGACCAGGTAAGTACCAACTAGTTCTTAGGAAGGGTTATAGTCAGAAAGACGTAGTTTTGAAAGTAGATTCATTTTAGGTCGGGTGCTGCAACGAGACACGTTCTGATGGTCTGAAGATGACTAGGTAAGTACCAACTAGTTCTCAGGAAGAGTTTAAGTCAGAAAGACGTAGTTTTGAAAGTAGATTCATTTTAGGTCCCCATTTTAGGTTCCCGGCGAAACAGAAATTTGAATGATGAGTTCAAAATTATGTTCTCGGTCTGGGTGTTTCTGTTCCTGTCTTTGTAAGTATCAATGATACCCATGACACAGGGTATTAATTACCTTACTGTGGGGCTATGAGTGTGTAACATTTATTAATTTATTTGTGTGTAAATGAAACAAAATATAAATCAAAATATCTGCATTATTTTTATTCGGGTTAAAATAAGTCATATTGTTAAAAATCATCGAAATTTAAATATCGGCAACAGGTTGGTTGATCTGCTAATTGATGTGGTTTAATTTCTATTTGTGCCCTCTCAGGTTGACCTTGGTTCTTTTCTTTATGGGACTTTTTACTATTCAAGGCCTCTACTATGTATGACGGATTCCTTATTTGCATGTTTCGGTTGTGCCGTGGATCCAATAACTCAGGTAAAATACAATTCAATTGACGCACTAGATAAATCATATAGTTATGCTTCTCCTGTACTCGCATGTAACTGTGATGCATGAGTTTCATGTAACGACTTTATATTCTGGTTTAGAGATTGGAACATCTTCTGTTTTTTTTTTGCCTAAAATGAAAAAAAATATATATTACAGTCCATTATCAGGTAGGTAAAATCATCATAGCCACGAAGGTCTCCATGAGCCCTTTGAAATGAGTACAAACATGGTAGTTCTACATAGCGCCATCACTAAGATGCCATACCCACCTTCGGAGTCCATCATCAGGTAGGTGAAATCATCATAGCCACAAAGGTCTCAAGGAGCCCTTTGAAATGAGTACAAACACGGTAGTTCTACATAGCGCCATCACTAAGATGCCATACCCACCTTCGGAGTCCATCATCAGGTAGATGAAATCATCATAGCCACAAAGGTATCAAGGAGCCCTTTGAAATGAGTACAAACACGGTAGTTCTACATAACGCCATCACTAAGATGCCATACCCACCTTCGGAGTCCATCATCAGGTAGGTGAAATCATCATAGCCACAATGGTCTCAAGGAGCCCTTTGAAATGAGTACAAACACGGTAGTTCTACATAGCGCCATCACTAAGATGCCATACCCACCTTCGGAGTCCATCATCAGGTAGATGAAATCATCATAGCCACAAAGGTATCAAGGAGCCCTTTGAAATGAGTACAAACACGGTAGTTCTACATAGCGCCATCACTAAGATGCCATACCCACCTTCGGAGTTCATCATCAGGTAGGTGAAATCATCATAGCCACAAAGGTCTCAAGGAGCCCTTTGAAATGAGTACAAACACGGTAGTTCTACATAGCGCCATCACTAAGATGCCATACCCACCTTCGGAGTTCAATGTAAGGGAGTGATGAAAAATAAAAATAAAAACATCTTAACAAAAATTTTGAAGGGCTCGGCCACGCTTCACTTTAGATTTATTTTTATATTTTGGCATCGTCATTTCGTTTGGCATTTTGTTTTACATCTATGACATGAATGTAAAACAAAACTCAAAATATCATACGATATTAACGAGATATTCATCTTTAGCTCCGCAAATTCTAATGTTGACTATGTCTAAAATAAGTTTTCATTTATAAATGTCTGAAATTAATCACTTTTTGATATTATTTTGTGAAAATAACGCAAACGCAGTCCTCTCGTCGTAAAAGCCGAAGAGGCACTAAGGATAAGCAACTAGCTTTGTTCCGCCTATGAAAAACGGGCATTGCGGGGGTGCTTCTTGCGGGGAGATAGTGTATAACTGCGTTTTTCTTAATTTTCTCAAAATATGCGATGAAAAAAAAATTGTAATCAATACGACTTTGTAATTACAATATAACAATTATTTCGATGAAATTTGTGATAATCTATTGAGCCATTACAGAGAGAAAATGCAATTTAGATTCGAAAAGAACAATTTTATTTATTTATTTACAAAAAATCCATCAAGTCTACAGAAAAATGAATCAATACAAAATGATGTTGATGAATTGAAATATAACTCGTATTTTTTTTACGTGAAGTGAACGAAAGGGTTCTCCAACAATCTTCTTTGAATGTAGGTGTTTTTTAGGATTTGAGCATTGCAATGGCCTTAAATAGATAAATTAACACCCAGACACAGAACAAATAGTCATGTTCATCACACAAATATTTGTTCTGGGTGGGAATCGAACCCACGACCTCACGCTTCGCAGTCGGCTCATCACCGACTTCTGCCTCTGCCTCACTCTTCGAAAAATGATTCTTAATTTGAAAATGCAGACTGGTTTGTGGCTTGAAACTAGAACTAACAGTTCAAAAATCGACGGATGAACCTCAAAAGTTCAAAAGTTCATTTAAATTGCGCCGGTTTCAGACTTCCTGATAATATATCTTCATTTCCTTGCGAATCATTCATCCAATTAAATTACATACTATTTAGAAAGAAAAGTGGGAATATAAAGAGATTCTTTATCTACACTCCCTGCTCGTAATTAAAAGCATTCAATTGGAAAAATGTCTAATGCTAATAGAAAGTAATGAGGTTTTCATCATGCACTATATCATTATACCATCCATCCATCCATCAGCATTTAATAGTCCACTGCTGGACATAGGCCTCTCCTAACGTTCGCCACAACTCCCGGTCCTGGGCTTTCTGAATCCAGTGACTACCCGCTGTTCTTCAGGTCATCAGTCCACCTGATTGGAAGTCGGCCTGTACTCCTTTTGCCGAGATGTGGTCGCCATTCAAGGACCTTTTCTCCCCATCGGTTGTCGGTCTTCCTAACTATGTGGCCTGCCCATTGCCACTTCAGTTTGCAGTTTTTGACAACTATGTCGATAACCTTAGTTCTTCTACAGATTTCATCGTTACGGATTCTGTCGCGCAGAGAAATACCAAGCATAGCCCTCTCCATCACTTATCATTATACTAGACTATACAGTTAACCGTTATACAGTAACAGTTCTATAATAATCACATGTTTAAATTTTATAAGAGACACAGAATACTCTACGTCATGAGTGCCAGGTAATCACCCGGTATCCTCTCCCAAGGTGTCGGGTACCTTTGGAAGGTTTCCCCCCGATTCCAAAAAAAGAGCTTTAAAATTACTATTCAGCACTTTGATTATTTTCTTTTAATAGAAAACTAATATTTTTACGCGATATGAAAGTTTAGTAAGCTGGTATATACGAGTACAAACACAATCACAAAACAAGAAAAGTTCGCAATCAATTTGTACAAACAGAAGAAATGAAATGAAGGATGAAAATTTAATTTATAACGATAAACGTACCAAAATGTGTGACTAAATTAGGCTCTCAAATCTTAGAGCATCAAGGTATTGACACCCGTCAGATGAGTGGCCTTTACGGGCGAACTCCTCGTGCCAACGTCCATGCACAATGTGCCTTCTAGTTATACAACTAGTGTGTGTCGGTGTCAGTATTGTTGGTGCATAGAAAATGACGTTGTTAATTAAAATTGACATATTTAGAAATGTATGCGTCAGTAGCGATGAAAGAATATTTGTGAATGTATGACAAAATTGTGCGTTCTTCCCCCCGCACCAGATTTGACACAAAAATAATGTATCGAGGCGAGGCGCAATGCGCCCTCCCTGAAGGGTGAGTCAGTACCTTTGATGCTCTAAGTCTCAAATAGACGGTTCTGATGAGTTGTCTTCAGTTTTTTTCCAAGTAAAACCATTTCATTCAAATACATTGTGTCGTCAGATAGTGAAGTCACTCTATTTGAGTGAGTTGCAACGTCAAGTTAAGCGTTGGCTACTTTACTAGAACGTATTTAATGGAGTTTTCAAGACCACGTGGCTTGAATAGGAAGCATGCCAGCTCATTTGCTTAAAAAGGCCATCAATTAAAAACTCGTACTCATTCTTTATCCTTATCTTATCCTTACTTATTATAAAATGAAGTCCCCCGGCCTCGTCTGTCTTTCTGTGTGAACGCGATATACTCAAAATCTACTGAATGGATTTTTAAACGGTTTTGATAAGTAGATAGTGAAATTTTTTAGGAAGATAAAGACGGATAATTTCAATACGGTTTTTTTGTAAATTGACTGAAATATAATGATTCTATTATTCTATAGAAGCGCGCATGGCTCGGCGGCTAGCGTAGAACGCAAACGGTCTACGCAGCTAAGCCAAACGGGCCGCGGTCGGTTGTGAGATGGGTGACCGCTAGTGGCAAAAAATTTCATGCGCGTTTCCGTGCTTCGGAGGGCACGTTAAGCCGTCGGTCCCGGTTGTTGTCGATAGATAACAGTCGTTAAACCTTGTCGGAGGCCTTATGGGCGGTTTGAAAACATCCGACAGCGGGTTGGCCACTAACCCGCATCTCCACCAACCCGCAATGGAGCAGCGTGGTGGAAGTAAGCTTCAGGCCTCCCCAATAAGGGGGAGAGACCCGTGCCCAGCAGTGGGACGCAAAAAGGGTTGCAGCCAGCCATAATGATTCTATTGCTGAAAATCTTGCTTACTGGGAGCTTTACTCGCGTGCGCTGCGTAAGCCTGCAAAGAATCATTGTGGACCTACAGTAATGTTACAATAAAAACCACGCTAGTGTAATTCTATCTCCTATGGTTGACTTACAATTTCAAAATTGTAATTAAAAATTATGTGTTAATTTCGTAGCTGTTTTTATATATTCAGTATTTATCCTTAACTAAATAAATATGTTTGTGTGCTTTGGCATTTATTGCAGATTAAAATTGTCATTGTCATTCAAATAAATTTAATTTAATACATATACAATAAATACTACATAAACACAATGTTAATCAAATAAATATTAATAAATGATACATATTTTTATCCTCGAGCGACCGTTCTGTTCCCGACATCGACATGGCGGCGACCCATGATGCTGCCATTTGTATGTATCTATAGATGAAGTATTAACAATTACACTACTTTTAAGCTTACTTTTCTAAACATGATGCTTAGAAAATTCTGCTTAATATGATATTCATAAATTGGCAACGTAAGAATGTTTGCATCAAATACTCAAGTGCATTTTCTACATAAGGCTCTGTCTACACAGGCACGCATGACATTTAGTTATTTTTAACTGAAAGAGATGATCATAGTATACCGCTATGCATTGGAGGGCGTTACATGCCTTGAAGTTTTGTTGAAAATACAAATAAGATTTACATACCTGTAAAAATAAAGATAAAGAACTGATAAAGAACAAACCCCGGCTCGTACTTCTGATAAAGAAATTTGTTAAATGCATACTTATCGCTGCTCCACGGTGAGGAAAAACATTGTGATATTTAATTACTTATGTTTTCCATCACCGTACATGCTTACATACATGCACACCGTACAATTTATTGAAGGCATGTCGCCAAATCTTTTCTTGGCCAGCGTGGTGGGACTTAAAAGGGGTTGAAAAAGAAATTGTGAATCAAATACATGTACTATTTTCCCTCAGTGTGTGTGATCGCGGTCATTGACCGCTAAGTTGCACACGACATTGAGAGTTCGTTACTTTGCAGAGAAGTCACGATCCATTTTCACTTTATATTTTACCTGGATTGCATAAAAATCACACCACGAACACTCATTAAGACCAGCTTCCAATATTTTTCATTTAAAAATTACATTTTTAAAGACTAGCGCATATGAATACGTCGCGTAAATGCACAGAACATATTAAAAGAGGTTAGAATGGAAATATGGGTGGGGCAAACGCGCCAAGGATATGAGCAAACGCTCGTATCTCTACAGAAACACTGATCGTTCTACGATATTGTGCTTGTGCGTGCTTGGGTGCGATTCGTTCATTTGAAATCGCGTGATTGTGCGGCGCTAAGATTGGTTAGATTTGAAATTGCAAATATGTGCGTAAGCTTCGTATTTATATAACGGAGGTGAAAGGTGGGGCTTGATCGGCAACACCAGTTTTCATACGAACAGCGCATTATTGCCGTTCTTCCTCTTTTAATATGTTTTGTGCGTAAATTTGAAGAATTATGTCTAGCCAAGATAGACCCGTCGCGAAAAAGTTGCCTACATTTTTCTTAATTAAAAGTGCATTATGAGTGTAGGCATCATAACGCCCGTGATATTATCGAAAATTGAAATCTCATTTTTGTGCTGTGTGGACGGCGCTTTATTTCTAGTTAACTAACGACCGAACACTATGAAAGCTAAAACTGCGGCCATAAACGTTGTGTAGTGAAAGTTTACGACACAAGTGAATATTTAATGCCTGTACAGTACACATTATCTGGGCGAAGGAATTTTTGTGGGTTTTAAAAATTGTTTTGGGGCTGTAAATTTACAGGCGTCGTCGTTTAAATTCGTACTGACAGGTAAGTGGTTTCATACAAGTAAATAATTTCAATATTATGTTTGTGGGTCTAACAAAAATGTATATTTTGAATAGCCTTTTTATATAACTTTGGCCCTCTTTATTTTATGCTTTTCCTTATTCGCTCCATAATTCTTGTACTTAAAATGTCGTGGTCGTGTATGCCGCAATGGTTATTGTGTACAGTCCATGGTTCGATTTTTGGCAAGGCATAAATTCGATTGATGACTTGACGAAATTTCTGTTCTCTTTCTGAGGGTAATTGGTTCCCATGACACTACACTATTCTCTACCCTGTGTGAACACTAAAGTAAGGCTATTAGTGTAATAGAAGTAATAGAAATATGAAAAAAAAAATTGCCCGAATTCTGAATTTCAAATTAAATTCCCGCTCCTAAATGTTAATTCCGTTTGTTCATGGCTGGTTATATATACCTTATTCAAATTAAAATATTTTATTCATTTTTGGAATACACGTATTCGTTTTATTAAAATCAATCGTTTTACAGACGGAGAATCCAATACCTAGTGAATATTATTATATTTCTTACTTCCCGGTTATTAGCTCTTGGTGGCATTACTCTATTAAGCTGAGAGAATAGAATCTAAGGAGCTAGCTGCTGCTAGCTCATCACTTCTTTTCCTGACTATGCTATTGTCATTATTATTTCCTTTTTTCCTAAAAACGTATGTTTGCTCTGTTTGTCTACTAAATTGAATTGTAGTAAATTTGTGCACCTGAACCCGATGGTATGTACTTTTATTAAAATTCTTACAATACGTTTTTTTGGTTGTCTGGAATAGATCACTTTTAGTGATAAGACCGCCAATGTACATTAATACTGCGTACAACCTCTATGTATGT
The DNA here is from genome assembly GCA_911387765.1 of Pyrgus malvae. Classification (NCBI taxonomy): domain Eukaryota; kingdom Metazoa; phylum Arthropoda; class Insecta; order Lepidoptera; family Hesperiidae; genus Pyrgus; species Pyrgus malvae. The sequence goes on from OU426953.1 coordinate 25,502,791, forward strand.
ATTTTTTTATTTGTTAGTGTACAATAAAGAGTATTATCTATCTATCTATCTGCTGCTTTTAGCTGCTTTTAAATGTCAGTAGTAGTTATACAATCGATCTAGAGTTTGACAGAGTGGCTGTGCATAGACATTGAACACAATACACAACACATAAAATGGTGCTAATTTTTTTTGAAATAGTACACCATCTTGACTTTTAGCTTCATTTTCTCCACGTTCTACATAGATAACTAAAAAAAACGGTTCGTGAACTAACGGCCGAACAAAAATAGAAAACTACGGCAGAATGGATGAGCTCGATAGAGTAGTTTATCTTGATAGTGGACTTTTACAGTAGTTGTGCAAACTTCAAAACATCTCTACAACTAAAGTTTTAACGTGAAAATGTCACTTCAAAGTTACATAATGATGGCAACTTACAAACTGTATTTTACACATTTCAGAGTGATCTAAGATGGATATAGGCTCTGTTGAATGTTTTGCATCCCACGTGACCATCGTGACACTTTTCATGGCGCCTTGGTATTTATTCTTTTCTTTCAATGGTGTAAAGTAAGAACAAATGGTTAAGGGCCTCTTTCACCACCTTCTAGTAAAGTTACAAGTACGCTAAATACGGTTAAAGTCACCCGTAACTTCATTTTCACGATGTTCGAGTAGCACTAATCATATGATAAACTGACCCGTACTCATAGCTGTTACTAACTTTACTTGGGACGTAGATAATCAACACTTTACTTGGAGATGGTGAACGAGGCCATAAGAACTATACATATTTGCGATGCTTCATAAGAGTTGTTCGTCTTATGTAGATTGTTTATTTGTGATATTATCCCTACTATAGGATTATTTCTACCAGTATGTATCTATACGCTGTCGGATGCCAGACGTTTATTTGATTTAAGTAAGATGCTAAGTCACATGCTAATCCTCGTCTTAAAAAATATGGTTGCCGGTCGTATTTGCGACATACTATCCTGTTTTATAAAAACGATATAATTATTGCTTCATGGAATAAGTAGCATTACTTATATTAGTCGAATCGTAGAAGTTCTTCCAATTTAAGTTTCGTGATTACTCGTGTACTTAATTTGTCCTTAAAATGTGCGACTAAAAAGAAACATAACGTTTCAAAAATCTTACACAAAGATCGTAATAATACAAAGGACTACAAAGGACAGCACAAACTATAGTTTTCTTTGTGTCTCACTTAAGGGAAAAAATATAGGTCAAAGAAAAATCAAAGGACAAATTATTTCTTTTTTAAGAACCTATTTTTCTAATTTATTGGTGCTTGTCTAGAAAAATAATAGAACTGTTGAGTTCCAAAAACACACATTATGAGAAACAATATTGTATTAGCTATTTTTATAAACGCGATCAGAAAACATTCATTTAACGTCTACCTACTTAAAAAGATTGGAAAAAACTAAAGACAAAGGCAAAGACGAAATACTTTCATTTGCACAAATATGGGTGTTTACTAGAGGAAAAAAAGGCGGCGGGCAAAAACTTTCTATGCCGTTTTTCCGTTTATGAAATAATCAGTGACTGAGAGTCATTTTACTGTAAAAAAAAAAGCGTGGGGTGGTTTTTAAGATACTATTGACACCATGCACCCCACGCTTTTTTTTTTACAGTAAAATACATTTTCTTCTTATTTTTTTACTTTTTAATTCGTATTTTCACAAAAGCGTGTTTTTTTAGTTTTTTAAACTACATAATTTATTTCCTCCTCCCATGGAATATTATTTGTTCTTATGCTGAGGACAGATTCATGGAAAAAAATTGATGATTTTTGAGAAAAGCCCCACTTCTGTATATTTGCCATGAAACCTAGCTAGATCGATTTATTGCCCCCGAAAACTCCTGCATACTAAATATGAAAATACGGATGAATGGAGCCGTTTCCGAGATACGAGATACATATAAATATATACTCGCACGTATATACAAGAATTACTCTTTTAAGGGAATTCCAATATATATGTGTTACTGCAATACTTTAATGTGTTAAGATTTCTGATCCTACCATATAGGGAATTTTACATACACATTATTTTTTGAAGTTGGTTATAAAAATAGGTACTATGATGAGAAATTATAATTACCAGTGCGTCCAGTGTGGCTACCACGGATCACGCAGGCGGTAACTTCTTGGCTTGAAGGCGGTGGCGTGACCTGCTTGCCCGCGTCCAACTTCTCGGCGAAGAAGCATCTGGGAACATGGTGTTTCTTAACTGTTTGCAAAGTAAAAGTTTATTGGACGTTTACAGATTTTTTAGTTACTAAATGTGTTAAGTTTGTATCTTTGTACCACTATCAACCCGCACTGGAGCAGCATGGAGTAAGCTCCAGGCCTCCATAATAATGAGGAGAGATCTGAGACTAACATACTAAATCGTATCGTATACTAATCAATAATTAACTTTACCTTTTTTGTGAAGTCAATTTTAATTTTAGTTGAAAATTAATTATTTTAAGTGTATTACTGACGTCTTTTTGATATAATTTCGAAGTTAAAATGTACTCTAAATGTTGTATCAGATGAAGGTAGTTATTTTGTCCTAGAATAACCAAAATGAAGCGCTTTATCACTTTTTATTAAACGGAGCTTAGATAAATGAGATCCGTTGTGGAAAATATAACTTCAAAGGTTGTACGTCAAATGTTGTTTAATTAAAAAAAGAGAGAGATAGAATGCTTGCAGTCTGAATACTTGCAGTATAGAATAATTTAAGCCGTCGGTCTCGGTTGTTTTCAATAGATAACAGTCGTTAAACCTTGTTGGAGGCCTTATGGGCGGTTTGAAAACATCCGACAGCGGGTTGGCCACTAACCCGCATCTCCAACAACCCACATTAGAATGGCATGGTGGCGTAAGCTCCTGGTCTCTAATAGTGGGACTGGGACGCCAAAATGGGTTGCAGCCAGTGATAATTAAAATGTTTGAATCAAATATTTCACTATTTCTGTGCATTAAGGTTTATGTTAAGGTCGAATTTCAGCACTAGGTGAACCATACTTTTTTTCTTAAAAGTTATCAGCGTTGCATTTTCATCATAATTTGGCGTTATAGCTGCAGTTTTAGCGTAAATGTAATATAAAATAGTGTCATTTTTGACGTGACAACGTCTTATAATTCGATGGAGCCAGCTGCACGCACGAAAAAACATGACTCATGCGGCGTTACCTCGCTCTGAGTCGTTCCATTTAAGGCTTGAAGTGCAAGCGAGAGCGCGGAGCCATCTGTCTCTCTCCTACTTGAGTGAGCGATGCGTCCGTGTGGACAGCTGCTATATAATAATACATTTACATGTTTTAGTCAAGTATGAAGTGCAGTGAAAAGTGAATGTGGTGTCAATTAATTGTTTATAGCAACAAGTATTTTCTTATGACGTTGTCACGTTCAACTATCGTCAGTAAACCGACTTAACAGACAACCGTTTTTTTATTAATTTTTTTTATTATCATGCTTTCTTTTTTATCAATAAATGCCAACAGCAAATCTGAAAAATCTCTAAGACTCCGATTTAATATCGGAGCAGTAGAAAAACATACAATTTACACTTCCACGAAAAAGAAAAAGAGTGGACCGCATTCATTACCAATAAAGATAGAATGGACTCGTTCTTTCTTGTGCTAATTTTGCATTCACATTGAATTGCTAACGACAAGTATTGTGACCAGCCAAAGTTGAAATAAATTAAGTCAGTTCTTTGTCAGAACTCAAGTATGAACGAAGTTTAGGTACTAAAAATCTTTCATGACCTAATAAAACTTTCAAATAGGCAATTCCACGGAGCAAGAAGCCTCGGCTTTCTACTAGAGACAACACTCGTAATACGAGTATCAAGCGTTGGACAAGTCAAACTGACTCGTTTGCTATAGTCTTGTGATTAGTGACTCAGTGATCGAATTGACACATTTAATTTTTTTTACTCTCCACCAACCCGCATTGGAGCAGCGTGGTGGAGTAAGCTCCAGGCCTCCCCAATAATGGGTAGAGACCCATGCCCAGCAGTGGAACGCAAAAAGGGTTGCAGCCAATTGTTTTACTACTTTCAACTATTAACTATTTTCGTATCATTCTTTCAAGCGCTTCTTGTAATTAACTTGGCCTGTTTTAGCGTAGATTGCGCAGGTAACCAATTTTTTTTTTCTTTTTTAAGTAGCGGCAAATTTCACGCATTTTTTACGCGGAAATTATTGGAATTGAAGTTTTTTATTAGTTCCGAGTTTCTAATGATCAGGTTGCAGTCGGGAAGTTTTTAAGCATAGCTATAATATAACCATAATCCGAATTTCTTCTAGCCGGTGAGACAGCCCATTTAAAAAAATATCTTCCCTTTGTGATTTCTGCAACAGAAATCGACGGAAATTCTCCTAATCTTAATCCTCCTAATCTCCAAATCTCTTAATACAGACAGTTATAGTCATTATTATTAACACTTTATTATTAACAATTTTAATTTATGTAGGAATTGTTGAATATTCTAACACCAGAAGAAGAGATATGTTGCTCTGTGGTTCTTTTAGTCATAAATTATTTACGAGGGAAACATCCAAAAAAGTTAAAAAGACTTGAAGGCGCCATCACGTCACCCCAGTCTTAAAGTTCTATATGAGAGTAAACGTAAAAGTTTCTGAGTGTTTAAGTTTACAAAAATGCATGATTATATTACACTGTATATCGTACACTTAAATTACACTACATATATGTTTTAGAAGACTTAAAGGGCTGACTATTAAAATATTAAACTACCAATTTCGCTGATAAGATTAATTACTACAAGTTCGTTGTAAGTGCGGTTTCACACCAGCGTATTATTCGGCGCGTTCGCGCGTCTTTTGTTTGCTTTTCGCGTGTAGCCGCAAACGTCAAGATTTAAAATTTTCCGCTACAAATCGTAGCGCGCGTGTAAGCGCGTTTTCCGAAACGACCGCACTTAAAGTTAAGTCTCTATTTAAAGTTAAGTTCTTTTAAAATTAAGGGTCGGAAAATATATAAGGTATCGCAATATTTCAGTAACAATACACATAATTATTCTTTCCTTAGTCTTAAACAGTAAGTAAGTACACGTCATGTCTATATTTATACCCTTTTTTGGTATCGGGGGAAATCTTCAAAAGGTACCCGTCACCTTGGGAGAGGGTACCGGGTTATGTGGGATTTGTACCGCGCTAAAACCCTCTCGATGGCCTGCCTCTGCACTTGGGGAGGACTCCGGAATCTCCAGTAGAACACCGGTGTCCTCCACGCGCGGTGCGCCAGAACGGGCCCATCTTCGTGAGAACAGATGTGCTCTCCTGCACCCTCAGGTGTTTACAGCGACATGCGGCCACGCACACACCTCCGTCCTTCTCGGGGTTGCTGGCTGGGCGGATCGAGCTCACACTCACACCGTCCACAACCCCGAAAGTCCCAGAGATACCGTAGCTCTATTCTTTATCCTGAAGCTACAGGGACTGTCTATATTTATACCTAATGGATTAAATATACTTTTAGCATTAACTTGCGAGTACCTATATGGTATGACCGAATACGACAGGCTGTTTTAAATTAACTAAAACATCTGATCGTTGTTACGGTGATACTGAATAAAAACTATTTTTGTATGATTCCTTCATTCATTTAGTTGCTACCCTTCTTATATCTGAATATCATTCTATTTCAGTTAATTCTGAGGATCGTTAACAAAATAGGTATGGAAAAAATAAGTTATAATGATTTCCTCATGTTTCCATGTAAACACAACAAATATTGACAAAATAATGATATAACTTTAAACACTTCGCGAGTTGGGTTCGTTACAACAAACATACTGTTGGTATCTATGAATCTAACGAGGGGCTGAGTTTTGACTCACGAAAAGTAACTTTCGTCACGGTAACTTTGAATCAGGTTAAAGCAGCGACGGCTACTAGTAATATTGTGATATTTAATTAATTATGATGTTATCCACTGCCGTGCATGCCTTCGAGAAACTCATTATTCCTCACAGGAATGATGTCCACCAATTTCCTCTTGGCCAGCGTCGTGGATGATGATCTACACTCTCTCTCTTTCGAGGGGAAAAGGGCTGAAAAAATGTACTAATTACAAAGTTTCTCATCACGTAACGGAACCTTTTATGTAAGGTATTTTACTCTATGAGAAAAAAATCTAATAATATGTAACTGAGATAGCTTTTACAATAAGCAGTAGGACAATATTGGTATATGAAGTAAAGATACAATAGATAATATATTACAGTATATTAAAAACACATTAAATGATTTCGATAAAACAAGTTCAGCTCGTTTCATATTATTATTTATATTTTCGCATTAAGGATTTGTTATTTTTTTTTAATTTATCAGTGTAACATGGAATCTTATGTTTTTCGAGTAATTAAAGTGTAAAAATAGCTCGAAATTGTACATCGTATAATAATAAAAAAAACTGGCCAAGTGCGAGTCGGACTCACGCACGAAGGGTTCCGTACCATTATGTATAAAAAAATCACGTTTATTGTATGGGAGTCCCCTTAAATATTTATTTTATTCTATTTTTAGTATTTGTATAACAATAACGGCAACAGAAATACATCATTGCCTTTGATTATCCATAGAAATCACTGCATTAAGATTGAATGAAAGGTAAATTGTGGTATACGATTTATGACGTATTAGAAAAAAACTACTTACTAGACCTCATTCAAACCCATCTAATACTCGACCGCGCCCGTGTGGCTTAGTTGCATAGATCGTTTGCATTCTACGCTAACCGCCGAGCCATGCGCGCTTCGATGGAGGAATACATTGTAAGGAGCAATACAGTATAATAATAATACAGGCGTAACTTTTTATATTTGTCAGGCGCGAAAAAATCAATTGATTAGATCAGGTAGAATTTAGCTTGCTCGATTTGACCCAAACTAACACGAAAGGTAAAATATAAGATTGTAAAAAATAGCTGCGGTAGATCATTTAGCCTTAGAAATCCTTAAAAATAAATTGAATAGAGTATGAAGAAAAAACAACCGAGGTCCTCAAGTTGGGTACGGCTCGACCGATTTGTCTGCTTTATTTGTTTTGTTCGTTATTGCGTGGCTTGAATAAAGGAAAAATATAACAAGAGAATAACGAAAGAAATTATTTGGCCTCTAATATCTTGCGATTTATTATTATTATTCGATTATCTAATATATATTTTTCTTAATGTGTTATATTAACTTATATTTATAATTTAATATAAGTAATTTAGTTGTATATAGTTATTTCCTTTTATATATACAATGTAAAAAAAAATCCCTTCAATAAATAATATCTTGCGTTGCTATAATTTTTAATATTTATAGCGTTGATATAATTATTTAAACATGAATAGTTTGAACGATTTATTTTATGTGACGATGTTTTTTTTGGTGGCAATATGCACAGAGTTTGCGAAGCCATAATAGAAGAAAAAAAAAACAAAAGACGCGCGAACGCGCCGAAAAATACGAATGTGAAACATCACTAACTGTGCTCAGCGTTTTTCCAGGGAACTTGTAATAATGAATCTTATTGGCGAAATTGGTACCTAGTTTGGGTTACATTATGTGTAATGGTTTTTTAAGGGTGTTTAATTTTTTTATTTTTTATTTATTTAATTTATTTTTTAATGTATCCTATTTTACTTGTTATAATTCCAAGAATCTATGTACAAAGTTTCATAATGATCAGTTGAGTAGTTTTCGCGTGAAAGAGTAACAAACAAACTTACTTTCGCATTTATAATATTATTAGGATGTTATTTTCTGCAAACATAGCGTCTATTTTAAACAAAGAAATAATCAAACAAATAAGAAAAAAAACGTCTTACTAATATTAGCACAAAAAAATCTCACCTGCACAATCGGCAATTCTTGAAGAGACCGATGAAGGCCTGCCTGAACTTCCTGTTCATGAAGCAATATGTGATGGGATTACAGCAGGACGAGCAGTACGCCAGCAGCTGAAGCGACACCACGCCCTTGGGTCCGATGTACTTGTACAGCTCCTCTGGGTAGAACAGGTAGATCTGGAACAAGTTGTTAACTTAAAACGTTAACTTAAATAATTTAGGCCTTCCTATCTATCTGAGCAGTGAAATCTGCACACGTGTGCGTAATCATTTTTTTAGCGCCTGACAAATAAGAAAAGTTACGCCTGTATTATTATTATACTGTATCCTCCATCGAAGCGCGCATGGCCCGGCGGTTAGCGTAGAATGCAAACAATCTATGCAACTAAGCCACACGGGCGCGGTCGAGTTTTAGATGGGTGACCGCTAGTGGCAAAAAAATCTCATGCGCGTTTCCGTGCTGCGGAGGGCACGTTAAGCCGTCGGTCCCGATTATTGTTGATAGATAACAGTCGTTTAACCTTGTTGGAGGCCTTATGGGCGGTTTGAAAACATCCGACAGCGGGTTGGCCACTAACCCGCATCTCCAGCAACCCGCATTGGAGCAGCGTGGTGGAGTAAGCTCCAGGTCTCCCCAATAAGGACCAGTGCCCAGAAGTGAAACGCAAAAAGGATTGCAGCCATTCCTTCATCAGTCATGCCTACGCTTTTCTGCCTAAATTACTTGAATAATCATGGCACATTACTATCAAAGGTATATATTTCCATCAAATGCAAACCAAACACAAGTTATAAAAAAATCTTAACAATTATTACAGAAATACAGAATTTCGTGTATTTGTCATTGAATCTTAATTATAGGCAACGAAGCCGCAGGCAAAGTTCATAAATTTTGACTCCGAAACAACTCACTGAACCCTCCAGGTTTGAATTATGCTTTCTTCAGAAATAAAACCTTGTTTAAATAAAACATATTATTATAGATAAATAGTGGTACCATTATTTAATTTCGGTGTTTATATCCTATACCTACACAGTGTCATGGGTGCTAGGGACACATACAAGGACAATGACACCAAAATGTAAATAAAATGCAAAATTATTTAGATTTTTCATCCACTGGGAATCGAACCTAGGAGTCTTGCTCAGCACACCAGCGTGGTCACTACAGCAACATATGAATGATCAAATAATATACGAATTTTAGTTATGACGTAAATGTAGGTAAAAATTTCAACAGTGAATTACAGCCGCCCAATATTAAGGACGTATTCAAAAATATTTGTAGAATTCACCGACTCGAACAAGAAGCGTTAAACCGTGTCGAAATACGTAGAAATTTTATTTGTGTTAAATTTGCATAGTATTTTGCTACGCAATAGCCCGTATATTCAGAAAGTGAACAGAGTTTGAAATTGTCGTGGAAATTGTTTCCAAATTACCATAGTATCTCTGCATGTAGCGTAACCCTGCGGCATACATTATTGGATTACAACCTTGGGTTGTAATGTACACAGCCGCAATGCCGGTTATTGCTGATAAATAAAATATCATACTTCGATCAAAGTAGTTAATAATATATCTTTTTGTTCATCAAGCCGTATCACTGCCCACCCGTTTTAGCAGCTTGGTAAAGAAAAATCCAGGCAGTAAAATTCGAATTATTGAAGCAAGCGGATCAATCATTGGAAATATTTACTACAATTGGAAAAACAACTGAGATTGCTTATAAGATTTGTAAGTGAGCATTTAAATACTTCTATAAATATTATACCACGTAAATAATAAGTACAAGTTGTATCTGTGTAGTTAGTAATTAATTAATACAAAACATTTACGTATTTTATACTTTTTATTTTGCACAAAACATGATGCGTCAAAAACCATAACTAAGACATTATTCCATTGACAACCACAGATTACCACAAAAGGGTATTCAATAAGCCATCTCTACGTAGTATTTGAATGGTAATTCTGTCCCTGGATCTGTCTGTCCATAAGTCGGCTAGCTTATTCAATACCATGCAATGATTTTGTATAACAAGTTTCCACATCTAGTCAATCTTTTTCCCGTTTATTACATTTAAGGTTTTTTGCATTAATATTATTTGGGAGTCAAGTAATGGCGTTAAAACTTTATCTTTAAAACTTTCTCGAACGTATCGTAGTTTAAAACCAGCTCGTCATTAAAAGGATTAGGAGGGAATATTGTTGGTCATACCTACAAGTATACTTAACACATAGCCCTAATTTCGTATTCGCTCTAGTCGAATAAATATTGAATGTTAAACATAATATAAAGCGAACCAAAACCTTCAAAAATATGCTAATATGCTTTAAACTGTAACTTTTATTTAAAAAAGCTTACTTGTGTGAAAGATTGAGTAGAAAAACTTCTAGAAGCTCTGGTTGAAAAACTTGCGATTTGAAAAAGTAATCAATTATGAACGCTACTATTTCCAGAATTGCCAAGATTTTATCAGAGACTAACTTTTGGCGAATTTATTTTACTGAATTCGAAACAGAAACTCTTGATAAGATTGTTTTATTGATTTCTTAGATCAAAACAATTCCAGGTTGAAAATTTGAACAGAGGTAGATATAATATTCAAACGCAAAGGTCATTCATAGAAACCTATAAAATTTCGCTGTCGGTCCGATTGAGACAAGTCAAATAACCTCTATTTTTTATTATATTAAAGTGGATATAAAACTCATCACTTTGGTAAAATACATGTTGTCCACGCTAGCAAAGCCGCGGGCAGAAAGCTAGTTAAAACAAAAAACATCCCGTAACCAGCGCTTCTATAACAGCTCATCTCAACCGTAAATATATTTTGATAAATTAATTTTAACGGAAGCCCGTGTTTAAATTATTTTAAAACGAACTAAATTAGCTGAAATAATTATTGCGTAATTTTAAAATTCATTTTCATGGCTGCTGGAATAATGTAGTGTTTTGCAGGTTTTTAGATTTGCAGAAATTAATAAGTATTATGTACTACATTTTCAACTACACTGCCGCTGTGTAGGCTTGTAGGGATGGGGCGATAAAAATGTTTTACCTTTCTCAGAGCTCACGAGTAAATGTCCTAAAACTTTTGTTCATTGAAACATGTTACACTAAGATAGGCCAAGCGATGAAAATAGTTTTTTAGAATCTGTTTAAAAAGAGAAGAGCCTTGGAGCTAGAGGCATGGAACTCGTAGCTTCATCCTTTATATTATAAAACTAGCTGTGCCCGCGACGTCGTCCGCGTAGATAGACTTGTACAAAAGGCTTGATTAGGCTTGGATTATTTGTTCCTCCTCCTCCTTAGTCGTTCACTCTTGACAGAGTGGTCGTGGCTGATGAGGTTGCAATTTCGTTCGTGACCGCTTGCCCTCCACTGTCCCTTGGATTATTGTTACCTTTTATGAAATTACTTATGATACAAAAGTTCATATTATTATGTTGAGTAGATACATTCTTCCTGAGTCCTTACAATTCTTACTGTACTCCTCTTATAATACAGACTTTTCAGTCGTTATCATCTGTTTCTCTTTACAAATTAAACGTATTATAATAGCATGTTTTTAAAGTGTTTAGATAGTACTGCTGTGCCCGCGGAAAGTATCATTATAATTAAATAATTTGTGCTGCAAATAATGCATAGATTCATTATCATTATGTAACTTAAATATATTGCAGAAAGGTGGTGAAATGTCTACGCTATGTCAGGCGTGGTTAGTAGTTGGGAGTCAAATTCTTGGTTGCTTACACGTTGGTTGCAATTGTCGTTAACATACTGTCGTTCATACTTAATGTAGGTCTTTTGAGCGATTTAAAACTTGCGACAGCAGTTAGGCCACTAACAATGAAGACGTCATCAACCTGAATTGGAGCGTGAGAGGATCAGGCCCTACGCGATTAAGAGTCAATTAGTTCTATTAACAACCCTTCACACAGCATCAGAAATAAATATATCGATTACTAATATTATTCTAGGCGTGACCACCATGCCGTGCTGCTGCCGTGACGCCGTGCCGTGCGTATGTATGTAATAGCTCTTATTAAATTAACTACTGAAAACGTCTGCTCATTTCAATATTTTTTTTTATTAGTGCCTCGGCAATTGGTTAATCGTTTATTCGAAATCACTTTTTCATAAGTAAACCGAACAAAGAGGCAGAAAGGCCGCGTGGTTAAGCGATCACTGTCGCCTATGGAAACGGGCAACCCCAGCGGAGCCACCCGAGCACTGCCGGCTTTCAAGAAGAGCTTTCTTTACAGCTTTCTTGAAGAACCCTATGTCAAAGTCCACTGAAAATGCCTTAGCTGGAAGGTTGTCCCATAACTTAAACATCCGTTCAAACATCAAAAGGAGCGTGCAAAGCGGCCTGTGGAACTTTAACCTTCGACTGGTGGTGTAATCATGATATGGTGACATAGCTATCATTTTGAAAAGATCACTCAGCATAGTAAAGTCGGTAGAACACTTTGATTTTTTTTACGTTTCACACTGATAGCCCCAGAGTACGGTAAATATACACTGTGTAATGGGTACCATGAGACACACAGAGACAGAAATACAAACACTTAAACCGAGAACAGAAAATTAAACTCATCATTCAAATTTCTCGAGACCCTTCGATTGGCAGTCCGGCATGGTAACCATTGCGCCACGCGAGTCCAGGCGCGGTCGCAGCCTTCAATTGGGGGGGGGGGGGTCGCCAAGAAATTTTGGTGGGGGGTCACTAAGAAATTTGGGGGAAGAGGTGTCTCAAATTGGCTTGTTTCGCCTTTCATCTACGCATGAGTGAGGGATTTTGGGGGAGGGGGGGTCATGTCCCCTGTGACCCCCCCCCACTGGGACCGCGCCTGCGCGAGTCGATAATTATTATTGTCTATTAAATAAGTTCGATACCAATAATATGTGGATGTAACCACCACGCCGCGCCTCCATAATGCTCTACCACAATGAATTGTACTCATTGTCAGTCAGCGCCAGTTCCAAAGGTCTCTAAGTTGTTAATTTTTTTATTAGAAATTTTATTAAGTAAATATACTCGTAATTAATTATTTGAAATAATCTCACTTTGTAATAGCGTTATTGCGTAACAATGCCATCTATCGTATAGCGTGTAAACTAAATTGTCGATATACCGAATTTGCAACAGATCACTAAATAGTTCTGAATATGAACATAGATGTCGGCAGTAGCCTCGTTCTGTTAAGGTTTTGTACATTAATTTTGTATTGAGGATTTCTTTGAATATGTGGTGATATGTATGGTTTTTTTTAATATTTAGAGATGAAATCTAGCATAAGTGATTGAAAACTTGCTATCAGAATAATAAGAGATGTTAGTAATTATCGAAACTTGTGGTGTGACCGCTCGCATTAAATTTATTCTCTTACAAAAGTTACACACTTAAATTTAAAAACCCGCATTGGAGCAGCGTGGTTAACTAATCTCCAGGCCTCCCCAATAATGGGAAGCCCAGGAGAGGAGCGAGACGTTAAAAGGATGCAGCTATTTAGTTTGTATCGGTAATGGTCGCTTCAGTCTTTAATTCAATTCTTGAAATTGACGTAACTTTTTTGTTTGTTAACCGGTTTAAATAAAACAAACCCTAAATGTTAATCCAAAAAAATACCAATACATCAGTGAAAACCGTATCCTTCTACGTTAAGCCGTTCCTGAGATTAGCGCGCACAAACGAACAGATAAACAGACAAACAGATAAACAGACAAACAGACAAACAGACAAACAGACAATAATTCTAAAAATCATTGTTTTGGGTTCTATTACGCTAATAAATAGCCCTAGTGACAATTTTTTTCAAATATCTTCAATGTACAGAAACCGACTTGTTACAGATTTATTATATGTATAGAAGAAGTAAAAAAGGAAAAATATTTACTTCATATTAGGAATACAAAATATTCGCTTAATGAATGTCATTTTTTCCCGGCCTTTAGGTGCACGTTTGGGCTAGATTTTGAGCTGAGAGAAAAAAGGCGGCGGAATAAATCTCCCAGCGGCACTCTTTTAAAAAAGTACATTTATAATATTTGAGATAACAGAATGGCTATGGGTCGATAATGGGCACACATGATAGTGACATACTTTCGATGCTCTAAGTACTACATAGATTTTCATTTGATCATAAAATTGTAATTCTCAATACGCCTATACAAAGGTAATGAGTGTCGAGTGGTTAAGACAACGGTCTCCTAGAAATTAAAATTAGCGCACATTCATAGATTTATACATTTTTTACAGTTCTTTCTTCTCTTATGATTATAATCTGATCTTCATCTCTTGAGCTATATTTTATATATTAAGTTGTCATAATGAGAAAAAGCAGGTGCTATTCTATGAAAATGGTGATGGTGTATAGCCAGCATAGGTATTATTTGCTGATTGTTGAGAAGTAGTTTAGATTACAACTACTTGGAGTTGCAATGGAGCTCCACAAAGTACCGCCTCATATAATAATTTAATTATACCCATTGGCATAAAGGAATTTACCCCAAGTGGCATTACTCCAAGTGGCATAAAGGAATTCCATAAACACCTAGGAGTTTTTTTCGGCGGGATTTTATTCCTCTCAGTGTACAAAAGCCCTGCAATATGGATACCCAAAGCCGATGATCGGATCCGATCCGAAAAATAAAAATATATAAGTCAATAAAATTAATCAATTAAAAGGCGCAATATGGGTACAAATAATGACAAAAATAATATAAATATCATAAAAGAAATAAAACTATCTCAATGTACATTTTTATATTTGTAATTAGTTAACTTTTAAATTTTTATTGTAACTTGCATACCTCATGAAGGTAAATATGGCGAACCAAATGTATAATAACACCTTTTGTAAACACCAATATTTGTGCAAATAAACGTCTTTGTCTTTGAAAGTTTTATATAGCTCTTCGTAAACGGTCAAACAAGATAATTTCAATAAGAACCAAATTTTCTGAGAGCTTAAGAGCCTTCAAGTGTTCTTAATGTATCAGAAAATTGCCAAGCGATAATGTATGACGTGGCTATTATTTTTATGGGCCATGATTTTTGTTAAGGAAGTGAAATTGGTCTCAGGTGAGAAAATTGTGTATTCAAAAGCCCGTGAGAGAAAATTTACGTTATGTTACAAAAGATTTGATTAAATCAAACAATGTTTTGCTATAGAGATAGAGAGGGTTTTTTAGTCATTCATAGATGTATAATAATATATAGGCGGTACGTATTTTTTTCATTGAATGAGATCTTTTTCTTCTAAAAATAAATGTCTTGTATTCTCAATTACAAATGTTATAAATGGCGCGATTTATACAAAAGAATGCAATTTTGCCTTTTAATTATTATGAAAAATATTTAGGTATCCTTTATGCGTCTATTAATACTTGTTAGTGAACAACAAAAATATATTTTGTTGGTTGGTATGACCACAGAACACTGTGGGTATGACATTGGAGTAGGCGTTTTAAGGTGTCATTCATCTCGATATTTTCTTCTACTTTACTTTTCATTTTAATAAAGGAGCAGACAAGCATGTAGGCTACATAGTAGGGTTACTGAAACCAATGGACATCTGCACACATTAGCACGCTTTATTTGACGACTCATGTGACGCCATGGTTACTATGGCGGACTGCCAATTGGGGGCCCCGGGTTCGACTCCCGGCAAAACAGAGATTGAATTGAGGAGTTTCCGATTCTGTTTCTGGTACTGGGTGTTTGTGTTCATGTCTATGTGTGTGTCAATGGTAGCCACGGCGAGAGTATACCTACCCTACTGTGGCTAAGTGTGTGAGTAAGAACTTACATTGGTAGGTAAAAAAATAGGTAGGTATACTATAAAGCTTGAGTCATAATTCTTTATTGCATTATGTTTACATTTACATACAAGTTGTTACATTTCATAGGATAGGTCACAGCATGAAACCCTGTAAGGTTGTAGCAATATTATTCATTGCCCATATGTAGCATATACTATAATAAATAATAATAAAGGTATTCGACCACGTCCGGTGGCCTGAAAACTATAAGCAATCTAGCTAATGATTCCTACCTGAGCGACAAATGCGGCAAATCGTCGCGACGTGACACATTGCATAAATACCTACGTGTTTGAATGGATGCCACGCCAACAGTGCAGTCACATACTACAAAACATAAATAATAACGTCCATTAGGCACCTTGATAACGAGACGTTTTCTACCCGGGTCGGATTTGAGCCGGTAAGTTAATTCACAAGTTTCACGACACGATTTGTACAGCTGTCATTAACAACCTACCTAACCTACCTACAAGGCCTACCTAAACCTACAAGGTATGCCATACCATACGGTTTTAAAATCGTGCCTAGGGCCGGCAAAAATCGTCTCGCTAACACACGCCGTTACTCAGTCTTTTTCAGTCGGGTCAGAGATTTTCCGCCGCCTTTTGACCCTCGCCTTACTTAACACATTTACCCAAACGGATACATAAAATACGTAAAGGCGATGAACGCGAAAAAATGTCATTCATTATGGAAATGTTTTGTATTTCTAATATTAATTTCTTTCAAAGACAAAGACAAAGACATTTATTTGCACAAATATGGGTGTTTACAAAGTTGTTTATATATATTTAGTTCGCCATATTTACCTTCATGAGGTATGCAAATATACAATGATAAATCTGTATCTCTATTTGACCTTATCGATTATATCATATATAGACCTTATATCTCAAAAACGCAAAATACAAATACTTAGTACTAGTAAAATAACTACTGAAGATTAGACTTTAAACGCATTTAAACTTTGTGGCTGACAAAAAGCTTTTCACGTCCTCATTTGCTGAATTGCGTATGTTTGAGTCAACGTCGTTAAAGAGAACACCGTCGGTGAAATGCGGAGAACAACAAACGTCATCGGAACAAATAAAATTGAAAGTGTATCTGTATCTCTATTTGACCTTATCGATTATATCCTATATATACCTTATATCTCAAAAACGCAAAATACAAATACTTAGTACTAGTAAAATAACTACTGAAGATTAGACTTTAAACGCATTTAAACTTTGTGGCTGACAAAAAGCTTTTCACGTCTTCATTTCCTGAATTGCGTATGTTTGAGTCAACGTCGTTAAAGAGAACACCGTCGGTGAAATGCGGAGAACACCAAACGTCATCGGAACAAATAAAATTGAAAGTGTATCTGTATCTCTATTTGACCTTATCGATTATATCCTATATAGACCTTATATCTCAAAAACGTAAAATACAAATACTTTGTACTAGTAAAATAACTACTGAAGATTAGAGCTGTTAAAGAGAACTTAAAAAATTCTGCCAAAAAAAAAATGACAAAAACCTAAACTGAGAACAGAAATTTTAATTCATCATTGTTTATCCCACCAGGAATCGTGAACCCTGGATGTCTCTATCAGCAGTATGTCATAGAAACAATAGTGTATTGTGATAAACAGATCGTCAAGGAAATCAAATCTTAATCCGTCCTGAAAAGTCCCGTCGACCTAGAGTCATCAAATTGGGAAAGAAGCCTATAAGTATATAGAATGTCTAAAGGACAAATTTAATAAGACAGAGAATTCGGAGAGCTATGAATTGATTGAGATGAATTGATTTAAAATAATTAAGTAAATACTTTTTGCATTTGGATTTTCTACTTTTATATTCGTACTTTTATATTAGCAGCGTGGTGGAGTAAGCTCCAAGCCTCCCCAATAATGGCGAGAGACCCGTGCCCAGCAGTGGGACGCAAAAAGGGTGCAGTCATAGATATGATATGGATTTGAAAATGGTTGTTGTTTTTGGTTGCTCGTCTTTAAAATGTAAATGTAAATTTAAATGGTCCATGAAAATTACATTCGGGATTTCATACAAAAATCGGGCACCTACAGTGAATCCAATTATAAATTTTCGTAGTAGCAATCTGTAGTTACTGTGAATAATAATTAAAACTGAAGCCGATATTGAAACGGAGTTTTATTGATAAGTTCAAAAAACGTAATGCTTCCGCACTTATTAATTTTCTCGGAAAAAATACAAAACAATTTCACTGTCCAAATAAAATAAAACATTTTTGTGAAACAGAACGTTGAATATTCGCCGAGAATTTTTTAATTAATTTATTTCAAACAATGTCAAAGTTTGTAACTGAACAGTATTCAGTAATTGATATTTTAAGAGTTATCTTTTAAAAGTTCATTCTCAATTTCAGATTCACGTTATTTGCAGAGTTAAGATTTTCTAACAACTTTTATTGTTAATTTTCTTTCGACAAGTATCTTAACAAAATACGCTTGTTCAAATTGCCTTTCAATAACTTGATACTTTTTAATTAAATAACAGTCTTTCGGTAGTGACCTGTGAAGTTTAAGTACCTAACATTAATATAAAAGGCTAAAGCTCAACACTTAATTGCTAAGAACTTAATGGAACAACTGTTCCTATAAATAAAAAGTTTTTTAGAGGAATAATTTTCATATCTTTCAACCGTCTCCTTCACAAATAGATTAAGGTTTTTCGACGGTATGTATCGTATGTCCGTATATAGATTTTCTAAAATGTTACAAATTATACATATTATTAACCGTTACACATTTAACTATACGGTGCATTGTGTACTATTTTTTCTTTCACAAAGCTTGATCATTTCGTTTTGGTGTTAATTTTTTTTCGCTGTGAAGTTTTTTGTTTCTCATAATTTTTTTCTAATATACTGCTGAAAGATCCATTATATAAAGAAGAAAACACCGTCCTTTGTTTAACGAAGAAAAATACAGAGATATGTCATTACTAGGTATACGAAGACATCATAAAATGTGTACAATATTTCTCATAAGTATATTTCATGTAGATAGCAATGATTCATTATGATAACAATGATTTGAAGTAAACAAACGTACCTACTCAACATAAAACGTAATGGCACAGTGGTCACCACACCGGTGTCCCATAAAAGTGGTCCTGGCTTTGACCTCTAGCGGGGCAGCGACCTAATTTATGAATTTACATGTCCTTTCCGGGTCTGAACGTTTGTGATCTTTACTTTGTATGTGTGTGTTCTCACGATACAGAGTAACCTACTGAGAGGCTGATTGTTTGAAGCATTATTATTATTTATTGAACAAAGTGTACAGTATTGTACAAATTATACTTACCGTGTTAATGACATGAAGAGGCGTCCAGCACACGAAGAATTCCAGAATTATGACGAAGAGCATTCGTATCACCTGCAACAAAATTAAATATCAATTTGGGTAAGTGGAAACCATAGAAAAGCTGCAAACGTTTTTTTTTTTTCATTAAAATGGAATAGCTAGCTGGTCTCCTCATGTAGGTCTAGTATGCAATCGCACCCATCCAACAAAACGTTATAGAATTGCTTCCAGGCAGAAGAAGGTGTAATGGTGTTTCTGTAGATTGAAGATGTGGATAAAATACATTGTTTTTCTATGGGTTTCATAAAGTTAAAATTTTAAAACGGAATTCAGTGTAAAATAAGTCAACAGCATTACTTTCTTTCCTGTACGCAATATCAAAACGAGATTTTGAAATAGATTTATATATTTAATGAAGAAGATGCTATAGGGATGCGGTCATGCATACACCGCCGTCCTTCCCTGGGCTGCTGGTTGGACGGATCGAGCTCCCACTCTCACCGCCCGCAGCCCCAGAAGCCCCCTTTTAGTCGCTTCTTACGATCAGGCAGGGGGTACCGTAGCTCTATTCTCCCGAAGCTACAAAGACTAGACTTACATCAGCTTATATGTAGCAACTGCATTGGATTTCAGACAAGACTCTGACTGAGTTTAGTTTGACTTGAGTGTAGATGTCCATGGCCTGCAGCGACCACTTAAAACCATGCGACCTGCAAGCTCATTAACTTCTCCATTTAAAAAAAATCTGTAGGTAGTGACCGACAGGTGTTACTCATCCAATTCTAAAAGTTACCAATTTGAAGTTCAAATCATTTGTATTCATTACTCTTTAAAACTTCCCTATATCCATTTGAAAATTTGACAGTTAGATACTTCAGTTTACTCCATTTGATTAATGATTCGAAGTTGTCAGTGATGTGCGAAAAATGATCGGTAATAACGCTGAGTTCATGTTTTTCGTTAAAAGCAATTACTTCATATAGAATATTAATTGCTCATAGCCGTGTGTTTGGTTTAAAAAATGTCATTAGAAGTAAAAAAAATCGTTTGACTAAATTTATGAATTTAATTTCGACATTGGACATTTTTCAGTATGGGCAAAATTATCTAATTATATTTTAGTTTTATTTTATTTTCAAACAAATTAAATGCTTGTTACGATTTACTAATGGCTATTTTAAAACATAAGAAAAACAATAGTCCTTACTTTTATTATGTTACATTTACTTTTCGTAGTTCGAATTGAGTTCTTCATAGACTTCATAGTTCGAGATGTAATGTATTTGTACAAAATACATGCTTGTCAAGCCGAGCAGTACGAGCAATGTACAATAATTTGTTTATGTCTCTACCTATATTGACACATTTCCTTTCATTGATTCTCAATTCAAAGTTAACTCATGAAAAAAGTCCAAGGAAATATGAACCTTATTCAATAGACGTGAACGTATTTAATAGAACACACGTGTTGTTAGCGGCATCTAGCGTCGAGAAGTGGTGTAGCTAAACATAAAATAATCTTACGCCTATAACTTTAAGATCGCATGTGGAATATTAATCGCAGTGTTATACTATACGTGTATGGCTCGGCGGCGAGCGTAGAACGCAAGCGATCTATGCAGCTAAGCCAAACGGGCGCGGTCAGTTGTGACATAGGTGACCGCTAGTGGCAAAAATTTCATGCGCGTTTCCGTGCTTCGGAGGGCACGTTAAGCCGTCGGTCCCGGTTGTTGTCGATAGATAACAGTCGTTAAACCTTGTCGGAGGCCTTATGGGCGGTTTGAAAACATCCGACAGCGGGTTGGCCACTAACCTGCATCTCCACCAACCCGCATTGGAGCAGCGTGGTAGAGTAAGCTCCAGGCCTCCCCAATATTGGGGAGAGACCCGTGCCCAGCAGTGGGACGCAAAAAGGGTTGCAGCCAATAAAATATTTTATCATTATGTGATTTATTAAAAGAGACCGGTTAGTGATTAAGCATAATCTATCATCATTCCTCTTAATCTATATTGTGCCTCCGCAAAGGGTTATTTGTTATCAGGATAGATTTAGGCTGATATATTATAATAATATGAAAGTCATAGCAGTAAATACAATATTCAAGCTGGAGAGTAACATAGGCCACTTTTTACCAGATGATCTTTCCAAATAGGTGCATTATGTATCTGACTCTTTCTATTATGAAATATATAATCCCAAACTAAGAACATGGAATCACTTATTTTGGGCCAAATCTAGAGACGGAAGTTATTAAAATTATGCAATGGGCCACCCCTTCATTACATTAGTTTCAGCTTAAACTTTGATGAAAAGTCACTTTAAAACGAAAACCTTGCCTTTTGGGTGGTACATTTATGCAAATTATACATGGTGTTAAATTTACACACAGACAAGAAAATTTATGAGAAGGTAAAATCTTTTTTTTTAAACCATTTCCACATCCCACTAGGCACAGGTCTCCTCTTGGAAGTAGGAGGGATATAGGCCATAAGCCACTACGGCGGCCAAGTGTGGATTGGTGCACATTGTGTCTTCGAGAAATTATGAGTAACTGTCAGGCATGAACGGTGATGGAAAATATCGTATTTAAATATCGCAATGTTTTTCCTCACCGTGGGGCAGCGATATTCTGTGTCAGAGAGTGCCAGGGTTTGAACTCGGTTTATCTTCTTGTTGGAGACCGCAGTCTTTACTCCAATATCTCGGCATACTTTTACTAGGTACCATTAGTACCTCATCCTACCCTTGGGGGCAGATGTGCTTCACCTCGATGCGATACGACAGGGTATGATGTGTTTTATTCCCAACTCTGTAGTATCCATTGGCGAGTGAAACAAACCCCGGCTTACTGAGTTTTGCGCTAAGGCCTAAGGCTTTAAGCAAGCGGCTTTCAAAACCAGGGCTGATGTGCACACGCCTAAGGACCCCGAAATGTCTAAGCTCCGGAAAAAATTCAACGCTGCCTCCCGTTCAGCAAAGAAGCACACAGCCAAGGCGAAATTTAGGCACATCGGCAGAATTGGCCAGCGTCTATCAAGCTACCCTTGCGGGAGTCAATCTTTTTGGTCGCTGGCCAAGGCTGTCGAAGGTAACTTCTGTCGGTCATCTCTGCCATCTCTACGAAAACCGGACGATATTCTGGCTCACACGGCAAAAAGGAATGCCGAGCCTTTTTGCCTTGAACTCGAATACTGTGGTCAGTATGGCTTTCGCCAGGACCGGCCGGCCGGTGATCTCTTGGTGTACCTCACACACCGCTGGGCTGAAACCGTCGAGGGCAACGGGGAGGCTCTGGCAGTCAGCCTGGATATCGCAAAGTCCTTTAACCGGGTCTGACACAGGGCCCTTCTAGCACAGCTTCAATCTTACGGTCTTCTCATGAGTACGATGTTTCCGAGGCTCACTGCTCTCTCCTACTCTATTCATTCTGAATATCAATGACATGCTGCAACAATCACGCGGTATACATTGCTATGCAGATGATAGCACGGTAGATGCAATATACACCTGTCGAGCCAATGCCTCTCGGTCACAAGTGAAAGAAAGCAGAATTAAACTTGTGTTTGAAGTCGAGAACTCTTTGGAGCGGGTTTCGGAATGGTGTCGACTTAACCTTGTTGGGTTTAACCTTACAAAGACACAAGTTTGCGCGTTTACCTCTAAAAACCATTTATTTCGGCCAAGTTCCAGGGCATAGCGCTAGTCAACGCTGAAAGTGTCGGTATAATACCAGCTACGCCCATTTGACTCCGTTCAGGCTTGACTGACAGGCTTGAACCTCTTAGCTTGCGAAGAGACACAGGCTCGCTCTGCGTGTTCTACTTTTCAAAATGATGCCTACGTCACAATTTCATGATTTTACCACTGGGCGAAGAATAAAGCTCCACTGACACCATCTGGACTGGTGGCGGTTTTCCACAGTCCGCTTTGAACCCTCCTTTTTACCACGGACGTGTGAATTATGGAACAACCTTTCAGTTGAGGCATTTCCAGTGGCCTATAACATAGGGGTTCTTCAAGAAAGCAGTAAAAAAGCTCTTCTCCAAAGCCGACAATGCTCGGGTTGCTCCTCTGGGGTTACACATATAGGTACATTAGTATGTTTTTGCGGTTTTGGTAGGTTTATTTATAAAAAAAGTACCGCAAAAGTAAGAATATAGAAAAACTTTTGAGAAATTTTAACTGCTGAAGTCAAGTACATTTTAGTATTATGTATATAGACAGATTTCTATAAACATATTGTTCGCGCCAATTAAGTCATTTCACCTCCCTCCCCTTCATCCTCCCTCTCTTTCCCGCAAGCGCACTATTGTATTATATCGGAATCGTTCGCACTTGGGCGCACGCATATGGATCAGGAAGATCTATCAATCATCAGTCTGCCTTCGTCCCGCCGCCGACGCGCACGCCGCCGACGCGCATGCAAGTCCTCTCGTGACAAGCACCGCACCGCAAGCCACCTCACACGTGGTCAGACTCTCCGCATCGCCACCATCACCGCTGTCAATAGTTTTGTGATTTAACTGAATAGTGCAGTGTATTGTGAAGGACAACACCAGTTCCCGGGCAAGAGAAGATTCATCGAGGCTTCATCAGAGCACGAGCATACCATCTGCTCCAGCCCCTGTGATAAGGTTAGTGCACTTGTTCCCTTTATCAATCCTTCTCGTTTTCCACCATTAATTCAAACCGCAACTTACAGTCCACAATTCCTACACCCGCAGAGGGGGACCATCCTCCTTTCCACCCTTTATTCCACCACCATTTTTGGTCATATCGAACCGGAGGTCCCACCCTTTTCTCCAACAAATCTGGTCCTTGTCGAGCCGGATACCCTACAATTTTGGTCCAGTCGAGCCTGATTTCGAATCAATAGTTTAGTAACTTCACCCGGGTTAATTATTTAATCTCATAAATACGCATACATATGTATTTCATGTAATATATTATAAGTGCCTATTCATATTTATTTTTGCAAATAAGTATTATATCTACGATTATTTTATATCCCGCATATTAATAACGCACCGCTCACGTAGGTATATTATTCTTTTTGCAAAACGCACTGCGGTGCGTTTTGCAAATGTAAATAATATGTAAATAATGGTGCGAATGGTGCGCCATTCGCACCATTATTTACCTATATTTGTAATCGAAATTACACCTCATAGGTACGCATTCTATTTTTCATTAATTGAAGTCCGCCATATTTGTGTTTGCCGGAGCCGACGCGACCGGCGATCGTTGTTTCGCTAGTAACTACCTACGTAATCATTCATTCATTACGCCATACATAATTTTTATAATCTTAACTGTTTTAACTGATTTATCTTGTTCACGTCAAAATGTCTATTAAAGGTAAAATTGTATCTGAAACGATTTCAAATGACGAAATTAGTTTGAAAATATTAATTGCAAAACGAAATTCTATTTACGAACGTTTACAACAAATTTATGATTTATCTATAAGTGCATTAAGTTCGTCAGACGCACAGGACACGTTTCTTGACACGGCATCTGACCTTGAATACTTGCGTACTGAGTTCAAGGACACGTTAGAATCTTATAATGTTACAAATTTAAAATTAAATCCAAACGCGCAAGTCGATTTCGGATCGTGGAAATCTTTTCATGATCTATATAGTCGTATTAAAAGTCAAGTGTCCAAATTAAACGCTCCATATTCATCTTCAAGTAAATTACAGAATAGTTTACCTACAAAAATTATACCATCGCTTCCGCCCATAGAATTACTTTCTTTTAATGGTGACATACGACACTGGTCTATGTTCTACCAACAATTTAAAACATTAGTTCATGATAATCAGCAATTAACAGATGCTGAACGCGTTTATTATCTTGTTAGTAAACTTAGTGATAAGGCATTATCAATCTGCTCAGGCTTAATGCCTACAGCTGAAAACTATTCTGTGATATGGAACGCGCTCATACGTAGATATAACGACGAGCGTGCGCTCGCGACTACCTACGTCAGTCAGCTCGTCAGCTGTTAGAACTGAAGAACGTTAACGCTAACACATCCGCTGGTTATCAAATATTTATGGATAAATTTGACGCTTCTATTAACGCCCTTAAGCAACTTAATATTGATGACATATCTGATTTTCTGTTTCTAAATATCGCGCTTAGAAAATTAGATAACGATACCGTAAAGTCGTTTGAAATGTCATGTCGCAACGTAAATATACCTAAATATTCCGCTTTGGTTCAGTTTTTACATGACCAGAATAGGGCTTTATGCCATACAATAAATACTTCGCATAATATGTCTAACAATAATAAAATTAAAGGTAATTTGGTTCCCGCTCCCGCTAAAAATATACGCAAAACTTTTATTAATACAGATTCGTCTCGGTCATGTATTTTCTGTAAATCGGGTGATCACGAACACCTATTTGTCTGTCCGCATTTTTTAAAAATAAATGCACAGGACAGGTACAATTTTGTAAAACGAAATAAATGTTGTATTAATTGTTTAAGTAATAAACACGCCACTCCTTTTTGTAAGTCACAGCGTAGATGTAGGTATTGCTCCCGCTCGCACCATACGCTACTTCATTTTGTTAGTAGTAGGAATAAGGTCGATCAGCCTTCGGAACAAGGTCCAGGAGAACAAAATACATCCACGTCATGTAACGTATCGCGCGATTGCGGTAATGCGCCGCAATGCACTACATTATTGGGGACAGCGAAGATTAAAGTTTGTACTAAATACGGACACCAATATTTGTTGCGTTGTTTAGTGGACCCTGGCTCGCAATGTGATTACATCACGAAACAGTGTTGCAAACGTTTATACCTACCGATCTCAAATAAAACACCAGTTAAAGAGGCGCAAGGAATCGGTGGAATATCGCAGAGGGTTTTAGGTGTTACTTCTTTGCAATTTAGCTCCCGCTTTGATGAAAATAAACTTTATCATATTGAACCGCTAGTTGTTCCCGCTATAACTGGACAATTACCCGAGTCGTTAATAGACGTTTCGAAAATTAATTATATAAATAATTTACGTTTAGCTGACGATCAATTCCATACACCAGGTGACATTGACGTTTTATTAGGGGTTAATACTTATTTACAAATTTTGTTAACTGATAAAATAATTAATTCGCAATCGCCGAGTGCCATAGAAACGTCACTAGGATACATAATAATGGGAGACGCAGATATCGACTTTCCTACATGCATGCCGCGTTCTTTAGTTTCTTATCCTACTCGTATTGATAATAGTCAAAGGTCACTCACGCATTTGCTCGAAAAATTTTGGAAGTTAGAGGAGCTGCCGCAAAAAACTTATTTGAGTCCTGATGAACAGGAATGTGAGAATATTTATACTACTCGTCGCAATTTGAACGGACGATATGTTGTCGCCCTGCCCTTCAAGGACACGCCTGATAAATTAGGTGATTCTTTTATAACCGCTAAAAAACGCTTCTCGCTCCTAGAGAGACGTTTTAATAAATGTCCCGATCTTCGCTCCCGCTACAATGAAGTTATTCAAGAATACATCAACAAGGGTTTTTTATCATTGGTTGCTTCAAATAATTCTACGGAACCTTGCTTTTATCTCCCGCACCACCCTGTCATACGTAATGATAAAAGTACAACTAAATTGCGAATAGTACTCGACGCAAGCGCTAAGTCAGACAATGACATTTCATTAAATGATATTTTACATAGTGGGCAAAATTTACAGTCTGATATTTTTAATATTTTAATAAACGTACGAGTTTATCGCATCGCCTTTTTTGCCGACGTTAGACAAATGTATTTATGCATTGAAGTACAAAAATCGCACCGCGCGTTTCAACGCATTCTTTATCGCTTTTCTAATGAGGAAGACATACAAACATACGAATTTAATCGTGTGACTTTTGGTTTACGCTCTTCGCCTTTTCTTGCGCTACGCACATTACGTCAGTTGGCTTCCGAGGAGAGGGAGTCCTATCCTCTGGCTGCTTCGGTGGTCGAGCGAGATATTTATATGGACGATATCGCGTCCTGCGCGCCCTGCGTCAACAGCGCCGTTGACGTAGCCACTGAACTAATTCAAATGTTTCAGCGTGGAGGATTTGAATTGGTTAAGTGGACTAGTAACAGTTCAGAGCTTTTACAGCACATCCCCGCAACGCACCGTCAGCTTGACGAGGTCTCATTCGACGACCAAAGTATTTTTAAGGTATTGGGTCTTCGTTGGCACCCCGCAACTGATTGTTTTTCTTTTCTAGTTTCGCCGCCGCCGCTCGCTTGTACCAAGCGTTCTATTTTATCCGCAACCGCTCGCTTGTATGATGTTCTGGGGCTCGTGGGTCCAGTAATTCTTTTCTCTAAGCTTCTCATTAAAACCTTATGGGTTCTCAAACTTGACTGGGACCAGGCTCCGCCCGCTCACGTTGTCACTGCATGGCAACAATATATTTCAGAGTTACCTTTGATATCGAAATTAAAGTTTCCTCGCCATATGGGTATAAATAAAAATTCGCAAGTCTCGCTAGTCGCGTTCGCCGACGCCAGTGAAAAGGCGTATGGCTGCGTGATTTATTCGCACATCGTTAATGATGATGACTCACCAGTGGTAACGCTGATTTGTTCTAAGTCAAGAGTATCTCCGCTAAAAACTATTTCGTTAGCTCGGCTCGAGTTATGCGCCTTAGTATTACTCGCTAATTTACTGCGTACCGTACATGACACGCTATCCGCTAGGCATCCTGTTAGTAACATTTATGCATTTTCGGACTCTGAAGTCGCCCTTTGTTGGGCCCGCTCCTCACCCCACAGGTTTAACACATTTGTGGCTAACCGCATTTCGCAAATACAGTCTTCTTTATCTCCTGATAATTTATTTCACGTGGCTGGTTTTGAAAATCCCGCCGATTATATTTCTCGCGGTTTATTGCCGTCACAAATAATAAATTGTGATCTGTGGCTACACGGTCCCGCTTGGTTGTCCTCACCGAGGAGTGAGTTGCCATACAATCATCTTCACTATCTACCACCGATCTACCGGAACAAAAAACTGTAACATGTACCGTTAGTAATAGTCCGGAGCATCCATTTATCACTCTTAGTTTAAAATTTTCAAAATGGAATAAATATCTCCGATCCGTAGCTTATGTGCTAAAATTTATAAAAAAATTACCGCGTAATAAAACTATAACCGCTTCTGACTTAGAATACGCAGAGAAAACTATTATTAAAGTGGTACAATCTAACGCTTTCGCGGAGGATTTGACTAAAATTCAAAAGGGGCGTCCTTGCTCTTCTGCCTTACGCAAGTTAACTCCGTTTATCGCAGACGATCTGCTTCATGTGGGTGGACGTCTTCAATATTCGTCTTTACCAGAGTCGCAAAAACATCCAATATTATTACCAAAAGGTGGACATATAATAGATCTTTTAATAGATTATTATCACTATAAAAACTTTCACGCTGGCCCGCAATATTTACTCGCCGCGTTGCGTGAGAAGTATTGGATATTATCTGCACGACGCATTGTACGCTATCGCGTCCATAAATGCAATGTTTGTTTTAGACATAAACCTAAAGCAGCGCACCCGATGATGTCCGCGCTGCCTGCTTGCCGACTCGAGCAGTGCAACGCTTTCACACACACGGGGGTAGACTACGCTGGTCCTCTTAACATCACGTTGACACGTAGGCGCGGCGTTCGCAGTCAAAAAGCATACTTATGCTTATTTATATGTCTCGTCACTAAAGCAGTTCATTTAGAGCTGGCCTCGGATGTAAGTTCGGCCAGCTTCTTAGACGCATTCAAGAGGTTTATATCTCGTAGAGGTCCATGCAAGTTTATCTATAGTGATAACGCTACTAATTTTATTGCTTCGCGTTCATACTTGAAGGAACTTCATTACTTTTTACGTTCAGACGAATATTATAAAGTATTTAATCAGGTCCTTTCTGATAACCGCATCACATGGAAACTTAACCCTCCAAACGCTCCACATTTTGGTGGGCTTTGGGAGTCAAATATAAAGATAGTAAAGTATCATTTATTTCGCGTCATAGGTAAGCAAATCCTCACGTATGAGGAGTTGCTTACTGTCCTCACTCAGGTCGAACGCATATTAAATTCACGACCGCTTTACGTGTTAAGTAGCGATCCGGCGGAACCTACTGCACTTACGCCCGCGCATTTCCTCGCTGTTAATCCACTTGGATGTTTACCCGCCGCGGATCTTAGTAAAGAACGCATTAATCTTTTATCACGTTTTTCATTGCTTGATTCGATAGTTCAGTCATTCTGGAAGCGCTTCAGATCAGAATACTTACATACACTACAAGCAAGAGAAAAGTGGAATAAACATTCTATTAATTCCATTTCTGTAGGAACCGTTGTTCTTATCGATATGGATAACGCTCCGCCTCTTCAGTGGCCGCTAGGCGTCGTCACTGATCTGTTTCCTGGTAGGGATGGTGTGGTGCGCGTTGCACAAGTGAAGACTAAGAGCTCCACTTTGCAGCGGCCCATTGTTAGACTTTGCCCTCTACCAACACAATAATATTTCTATATGCCTATGTAGTTTATTTTTTATAAGTTATAGTTTAAGTATAAACTCTTATTCCGCTATTATAATATTTTTATTAATTTACTAATTATATTCATCGCATCGCCTCTGTTCACCGCATATATAGTTTTTTCTATATGATATTAACTCCGCTGTATATATTTATGTTTTTTTTTTTTTTTTAATTCGCTATTTGAGGAGACCTCAAGGCCGGGGGGATGTTCGCGCCAATTAAGTCATTTCACCTCCCTCCCCTTCATCCTCCCTCTCTTTCCCGCAAGCGCACTATTGTATTATATCGGCATCGTTCGCACTTGGGCGCACGCATATGGATCAGGAAGATCTATCAATCATCAGTCTGCCTTCGTCCCGCCGCCGACGCGCACGCCGCCGACGCGCATGCAAGTCCTCTCGTGACAAGCACCGCACCGCAAGCCACCTCACACGTGGTCAGACTCTCCGCATCGCCACCATCACCGCTGTCAATAGTTTTGTGATTTAACTGAATAGTGCAGTGTATTGTGAAGGACAACACCAGTTCCCGGGCAAGAGAAGATTCATCGAGGCTTCATCAGAGCACGAGCATACCATCTGCTCCAGCCCCTGTGATAAGGTTAGTGCACTTGCTCCCTTTATCAATCCTTCTCGTTTTCCACCATTAATTCAAACCGCAACTTACAGTCCACAATTCCTACACCCGCAGAGGGGGACCATCCTCCTTTCCACCCTTTATTCCACCACCATTTTTGGTCATATCGAACCGGAGGTCCCACCCTTTTCTCCAACAAATCTGGTCCTTGTCGAGCCGGATACCCTACACATATTATAAATATGTACTATCTATGGAAAGCGTTAATTTTGGCATATCTATTAAAGACGGGGTGATGGCGGTTTTGTGGTCTATGCAAACTCTCAAGAAACAATTAACGCCACTATTCATAGATCGAACGCTTCCATGTTAAAATATGGATGTGCGTAATATTCAAAGCCATCAGCAAATTGCTTCCTTGCGTTAATCGCTTTTAATGTAATCACTTTCATGTTATTGCCTCAATATCGGTAATAATGTATTAATATTGATAACAATTTAAGCATCATAAGGCGCTGCGCAAATATAGACACTTTTATTGCCTACAGAGCACACCATCATAGGAAACCGTAGTCGCGGTGTCCAGCGGTGTCCTGTAGCGGCGAACGGACAGAGTCGAAGGTTGCTACTACTGGTCACGAGCAACCCGTTATCCCCGGTGTAAGTTGTTAACGTTACTTTTTGAGGTTAACCTTATTAGGAGTATAAAAATCGACAACCGTCCTCGTCATTATTCTCTTTCAGATATAAAATAAAGAAGATCCGGAAATTTAAATTAAATTACAAAACAAACATTCTTTGATACGTGACTCTGATCCTTGTTATGGCAAAATAAGGGCTAGCAAACATCTTGCAATAATATCATCCCAAATGATTAATTTGATATAAGGTTGATCTTTAAATAAAAATATGTACGCTTACTTCAAAAAGTTGAAATTTGACCTTTCATCGACTGATTTATACACCATTATTTTTAATGACGTTCTGATTTTACATGGGTTACAAATAGGAGAATAAAAATGAGTAAGACCGATGTAAGTACTTGTAAAGACTGTCACGTGATACACAGCTAGCACACACACAAGATGGTCAACCTATCAGTACAGAAATAACCAACGGAGTACTCAGTAAATAACCCGATGACCGAATGACTAATAATAATAATAGATTGTTATCTATTAACCCGGTTGGACCGGATGGAGTGGCGAACGATAGAGGCCTATGTCCAGCTGTTGACTGTGAAGGCTAATAGATATAATATGTATGTATGTAGAGCTAATAAACAGGATGAAAATTTAGAATTTAATGTATTTTGTAGAGTATGTTGTCGTACGTGTCATTTTTTTGGTATCGTGGGGGGAAAATTCAAAAGGTACCCAGTACCTTGGGAGAGGAAACCGGGTTATGTGGGATTTGTACCGCACTAAAACCCCCTCGGTGGCTTGCCTCTGCGCTTGGGGAGGGATTTCTATTGGAACGAGCCCATATTTGGGAGAGCAGATGTGCTCTCCTGCTCCTTCAGGCGCTCATAGCAGCATGCAGCCACGCCCACACCCACGTCCTTCCCGGGGCTGTTAGCTGGACGGGTCGAGCTCCCACTCTCACCGTCCGTAATCCCAGAAGCCCCCTTTTAGTCGCCTATTACGATCAGGCAGGGGATACCGTAGCTCTATTCTTAATCCCGAAGCTTCAGGGACGAATCAGGTCACCTGTGAATAGAGAGTATCTTACTAAACTTATGCAATGATTTCGTGAAGCTTACCTTTCGTTTCGCCTCGATGCTCTTGTCAATGTGGGTAGAGCGGACCACGTGTCTGAACTCGAGGTCCGTATGCATGCAGTATGTGTGAGCTTTCTTCTCGGCTTCTAGCTTTTCCTCGTTTTCCTGCAAATGAAGAGAATTGTAAGACAAGTGCCGTGCATGTTAACTTCTACATCTACATCACTATATAACTTATATTTACAAAATTCATGTGTCACAGTGTTAGTGGCCATACTCCAAGTCTTGATTATTTAATGTTTTATATGTATATTCAGCAGTTCTGAGGATACGATGTTAAATATTTTTCATACTCTTAGAGTAATATTTGGAAAAAATAGTAGTTTCCTAAGGAAAAGCGAATGGGATCGCGGGCGGTCAGCTAGATTATATTAATACTAGCCTTCCGCCAGCGGCTTCGCCCGCGTGGATTCGTTTAATCGGTCCCCGTAGGATAAAAAATAGCCTATGTGATATTCCAGCCTTCATTGCTATATTAAAATCATAGGCGTTTAGCCAGTTGCTTCAACCACGCTGGCCTTATTACCCGTTTTCACGTAGGAATGAAGCATTTTCACGCGGTAAAAAGTAGTCTATATTACTCAAAATGAATGTAGCTTTCTAAAGGTGAAAGAATTTTTGAAATCGGAACAGTAGTTTTTGAGTTTGTTCATTACAAACATACAGACCTCTTTATAATATTAGTATAGATAATGAATATACATGACAGATATTCATTTATTTATATGCAACATTATATACAAAATTACCATATATATACAAAAACCTAGAACTAAACTTAATAATACATACAAAATTTAAAGTAAAAATAAAAAAAGCATACACAATATTAAAGGCTTATAAATTAAATACATCCTCTAAAAGTCCGTATGAATATACATAAATAAAGAGACTAAATTATGAACAGCAGATAATATTAATTTAAAAAAATACATGATAAGTTTATATTATATTAAACGCGTAGGTTCTAAAGCAATTTCCTAAGCCGTCTAAATTATGTTGGATTTAATTCTATATTATCGGACTCACGCACGAAGGGTTCCGTACCATTATCTATAAAAAATCACGTTTCTTGTATGGGAGCTTAAATATTTATTTTATTATATTTTTAGTATTTGTATAATAATAGCGGCAACAGAATTACATCAATGCCTTTGATTATCCGTAGAAATCATTGCATTAAGATTGAATGAAAGGTAAATTGTGGTTTACGATTTATGACGTATTAAAAAAATACTACTTGCTAGATCTCGTTAAAACCAATTTTCGGTGGAAGTTTGCATCATAATGTACACCATATATTTTTTTAGTTATTATCATTCTCTTATTTTAGAATTTACAGGGGGGGAGGGGGACATACATTTTACCACTTTGGAAGTGTCTCTCGCGCAAACTATCAATTTAGAAAAAAAAAAGATATTAGAAACCTCAATACCTATCATTTTTGAAGACCTATCTATAGATATCCCACACGTATGGGTTTGATGAAAAAAATTTTGAGTTTCAGTTCTAAGTATGGCTGGCTGGCTGCAACCCTTTTTTCGTCCCACTGCTGGGCACGGGTCTCTCCCCAATATTGGGGAGGCCTGGAGCTTACTCCACCACGCTGCTCCAATGCGGGTTGGTGGAGATGCGGGTTAGTGGGCAACCCGCTGTCGGATGTTTTCAAACCGCCCATAAGGCCTCCGACAAGGTTTAACGACTGTTATCTATCGACAACAACCGGGACCGACGGCTTAACGTGCCCTCCGAAGCACGGAAACGCGTATGAAATTTTTGCCACTAGCGGTCACCCATCTCACACCTGACCGCACCCGTTTGACTTAGCTGCATAGATCGCTTGCGTTCTACGCTCGCCGCCGAGCCATGCGCGCTTTCTAAGTATGGGGAACCCTCAAAATTTATTGTTTTTTTCTATTTTTGTGTGAAAATCTTAATGTGGTTCACAGAATACATCTACGTACCGAGTTTCAACAGTATAGTTCTTATAGTTTCGGAAAAAGTGGCTGTGACATACGGACGGACAGACAGACAGACATCACGAATCCATAAGGGTTCCGTTTTTTGCCATTAAAAAGGGAATGTGTCAGTATCAAGTACCTAGATTTTTTCAAGAAACACAATTAAATAGATGTGCTAAACTGACCCTAAAAATAAAAATAAGTATAAATAATTTATGAAGAAAGACCTGACCTAGATATCCCGTTCGGATACATGTGTTTAAAGATTTTAGAAGGAATATTAAACAGAAGTCTCATTAATTACCTGAAAAAACGTAAATTAATTTCGGACAATCAATACGGATTTCGGAAGGGTAAATCTACATCTGATGCTGTAAGAGAACTGACAAATTATGTAGTGAGCGCTCTAGATGGTGGCAAAAAGTGTATAGCAATCCTTTTAGATCTTGAAAAGGCATTTGATAGTTTATCAAATTCACTTCTTCTTCACAAGCTAGAAACGTTAGGGGTTCGTGGCCTACAACTATTAATGTTTAAAGATTAGCTAGCAAATCGTATAAAGTGGGAAACGTCACAAGTGACCCTGAAACTGTCAATTATGGTGTACCTCAGGGAAGTATACTGGGCCCTACACTTTTCTCATATACATAAATGAATTATGTAACATAAAACTACAAAATGGCAAAATTGTTACTTTTGCGGATGACACGACATTGATATTCCATGGAGAAAGTTGGGATGAAGTCTACGATTTTGCTCAAAAAGGATTCAACACAGTCACACAGTGGTTGAAAAATAACCTATTACTTAAGCTTAAACTGTACTAAAACTAAAGTGTTACCATTTTCAATCTTACATAATCTCCAGCCACCTAATCGTGAATCCTACAATATTATAGCGCACGATAAAGAAAATGATATTCCATATTATGTTAAGAATACTTGTGACTGTTATAGACTAGAACGTGTACATACAGCTAAATACCTGGGAATTATATTAGACTCACAACTTAAGGACGCGTTTCCAAATCACACGAAAACTTTCAAAAATAAGCAGTTTGTCTGTATATTTTCCGGCAAAATGAAAGTAAACCAAATGTAACTAATAATTACCACAGATAGATTACTTCTTCATCTACAAATGGTCTTAACTTTTATTCGCAAATATTGGTCAATTAAATTGTAAAAAATAATTTCCGGTGCCTCTCAACGCAAAATTAACGATATCGTGTTGAGTTTAGAAACATTTCTCTTCTATTTAATAACATAAATTTATGTATTAAAAAATATTTTATGTAAATAGACATGTTAAACTCAAAAAGGTGTTAAAAAAAACTACCAAAATGGTACAAAAAGTCTCAGAAAAAAAATAAAATCACGTCTAGTTTTTCCACAAATTTTGCTATAACGCATGAATCATAATGGCTTGAATATAAGGGTTATTTTACTTGTCACTGTCTTGATTTATAGCACAAAATATTTGCAATGAAATATTAGTCTGCGCTCGGCCGCCGTCGTGAGTGGACACTGTGTCGCTTGTAAGCAGGAGCTCGTGTTGAAAAAGATCGCTGTACGAATACAACATATTTGACATACCAAACTTGATACTTGATACTAAAACAAAACAATATCAATGTTTTGTTTTCCCAGTTTATTTTTGCTTTTATTTTCCCAGTTTATTTTTGCTAAAATTGGATTATTTACATTTCGTTTCGGACTTGATGGAGTGACCTGAAGGTATACTTCGATGACTGCTACTGGAACTAATAAACGAGTAGAGCTAGGTGCGCCGAGTTTGGGCTCATTTTGTTAGTAACGTTGAGATCTTACCTCCGGACTTGATGGAGTGACCTGAAGGTATACTTCGATGACTTCTACTGGACCTAATAAACGAGAAGAGCTAGGTGTGCCGAGTTTGGGCTCATTTTATTAGTTACATTGAGATCTTACCTCCGGACTTGATGGAGTGACCTGAAGGTATACTTCGATGACTTCTACTGGAACTAATAAACGAGCAGAGCTAGGTGTGCCGAGTTTGGGCTCGTTTTGTTAGTTACGTTGAGATCTTACCTCCGGACTTGATGGAGTGACCTGAAGGTATACTTCGATGACTTCTACTGGACCTAATAAACGAGAAGAGCTAGGTGTGCCGAGTTTGGGCTCATTTTATTAGTTACATTGAGATCTTACCTCCGGACTTGATGGAGTGACCTGAAGGTATACTTCGATGACTTCTACTGGACCTAATAAACGAGAAGAGCTAGGTGTGCCGAGTTTGGGCTCATTTTATTAGTTACATTGAGATCTTACCTCCGGACTAGATAGAGTGACCTGAAGGTATACCTCGATGACTGCTACTGGTACTAATAAACGAGTAGAGCTAGGTGTGCCGAGTTTGGGCTCGTTTTGTTAGTTACGTTGAGATCTTACCTCCGGACTTGATGAAGTGACCTGAAGGTATACTTTTGATGACTTCTACTGGAACTAATAAACGAGCAGAGCTAGGTGTGCCGAGTTTGGGCTCGTTTTGTTAGTTACGTTGAGATCTTACCTCCGGACTTGATGGAGTGACCTGAAGGTATACCTCGATGACTGCTACTGGAACTAATAAACGAGTAGAGCTAGGTGTGCCGAGTTTGGACTCATTTTGTTAGTTACGTTGAGATCTTACCTCCGGACTTGATGGAGTGACCTGAAGGTATACTTCGATGACTTCTACTTCGTATACTTCGACTTCGTCTTTGCAATAAAAAAAATAAGATCACTTACAAATGTCGATACAGCCAGACTGGTCTATTTTAGTTATTTCCATAGTATAATGTCATATGGTATTTTACTGTAGGGAAATGCTGCTAATATCGACACAATATTTATTTTGCAGAAGAGGGCTATTCGCGCAATTTATAAATTAAATTCTAGAGAGTCTCTGAGAGAAAAATTTAAGGAAACTAATATACTAACATTTGCATCGCAATATATTTATGAAAATATAATGTATGTTCGTAAAAATAAACACGAATTTATGACCTTTTTGGATTTACATAGTTCGAACTGTGTTTCGACAAGGAATGGCCACAAACTTACATTCCCCAAGTGTAGGCTCCGCAAAAAGAGCCACTCTTTTATCGGGATGTCGATCAGAATATATAATAAAATCCCGGAAAGTGTTCAATCCCTTCCTTTGCACAGATTTAAAAAGAAAGTCAAACAAGTCCTGTGCCGCAAGGCTTATTACGATCTTAAGGACTATTTCATTGATAATAAAGCTTGGGATTGAGCTGTAGTCCCACAAGGCTGTTTCTATAACTGATGTAATAGATTTAAATCAATCAAACTGCCAATGTTAACAGATAGCTGTGGGACGACATTGACACATGCGGTAGCTGTCACGTATGTTCCTTATCTGCCCATAGCTACTCTGTAAGAAAGCTTATTATTGTATACCTCATATTTTAAAACAGGGCTGAAGTTTTTCTCCGTCTGATCTTTTCTTCAGCTCAGCATTGCCTAAGCGCACCCAGAGCAGACAGAACAAAAAAATAACGTGCACTAAGAGTTTGTAAATGAACCGTACAGTGAATAAAGAATATTTCATTTCATTTCATTTCTACTGGAACTAATAAACGAGCAGAGCTAGGTGTGCCGAGTTTGGGCTCGTTTTGTTAGTTACGTTGAGATCTTACATCCGGACTTGATGGAGTGACCTGAAGGTATACTTCGATGACTTCTACTGGAACTAATAAACGAGTAGAGCTAGGTGTGCCGAGTTTGGACTAATTTTGTTAGTTACGTTGAGATCTTACCTCCGGACTTGATGGAGTGACCTGAAGGTATACTTCGATGACTTCTACTGGAACTAATAAACGAGAAGAGCTAGGTGTGCCGAGTTCGGGGTCGTTTTGTTAGTTACGTTGAGATCTTACCTCCGGACTAGATAGAGTGACCTGAAGGTATACCTCGATGACTGCTACTGGTACTAATAAACGAGTAGAGCTAGGTGTGCCGAGTTTGGGCTCGTTTTGTTAGTTACGTTGAGATCTTACCTCCGGACTTGATGAAGTGACCTGAAGGTATACCTCGATGACTGCTTCTGGAACTAATAAAAGAGTAGAGCTAGCTAATAAAAATGTATTTAGTTTATATCTCTTATAATTGTTGTTTTAGATGCCAAGGCTTATGACGTTTGGGAAAAGCTCCGGTAAGAAACTTCATGCCACTAGACATAATGTAGAAAAGGCAAGACGGTTAGTAGGTTCCTATATGAATAATTAAAAATACATATATTTTAGTGACCATTGATTACCATACCATCCTTTTTTCGCAGGCAAAAGGACAAAGACATTTATTTGCACAAATATGGGTGTTTACAAAGTTGTTTATATATATTTAGTTCAAAGTTTAGTTTAGTAAAAGGACGGAGGTAGTCGTGATACGAGTATCCTATTCGGGGTCAGCTAAGAATTACAGGGGAAAACACGTTTGTTTTTGCTATTTGGATGGGCCCAGGAAAAATTAAATATGAATTTATAGCCAAAGACGATCAATTCTGGAAGGAGAATATGAAAACACAATACAAGAACTTCCTCCTTCCAGAATTGATCGATCCAAGATTCAAAAGAAATATGGAAGTACGAGAACATTCTTCACATAGTCATAGTAATATAATGACAACTAAGAATGATTAATTATTTTTTGTTAGTTTTATTCAACTTTGGAAAAAAAAGTGTCTCCGTCCTTTTGCCTGCGAAAAAAGGATGGTATGGTAATCAATGTTCACTAAAATATATATATTTTTAATTATTCGTATAGGAACCTACTAACCGTCTTACCTTTTCTACATTATGTCTAGTGGCATGAAGTTTCTTACGGGAGCTTTTCCCAAACGTCATAAGCCTTGGCATCTAAAACAACAATTATAAGAGATATAAACTAAATACATTTTTATTAGCTAGCTCTACTCGTTTGTCCAGCGATGGCCGAGTGGTAAAAGCCGCGGTCTTCTACGCGACCGAACCCGGGTTCAAATCCTCGGCGCGCACCTCTGACAAAGAAACTTGTAATGTGCGCATTAATCGCTGCTCCACGGTGATGGAAAATATCGTGATTTGATTACGATGTTCTCCATCGCCGTGCATGCCTGAGAGAAATTCATTATTTCTCGAAAGCATGACGTCCACCAATCCGCACTTGGCCAGCGTGGTGGACTATAGCCTAAATCCCTCTCACTTGTGAGAAGGAGACCTGTGCCCAGCAGTGGGACATAAAAAAAGGTTGAAAAAAAAATTCAACATTAGCATAGTTTACTAGCTCCTGGACTGACTTGGTACGGCATCCTAATTGCGTAGTAACACACTAGAAATGACAATCCGTTCCAATTCGACAGTTCAACAGTTTTTGCTGTCGTAAAAATGAATTTTTAAACAATTATGAAGCAATGAATATTGTTTAGATATATCTCTCAGTATTATTTCTCCCTCTTCCTCTAATCCATCCATAGGTTGTCTTGTAAATATTGCTTTTAGCGATAAGACCATCTATTGTGTCACGCACGCTATGTGAAATGTTTTTCTTTGACGTTTGTATGGTGTACATAATAAAGAGTTTTTCTTTGACATTTGTATGGTGTCTAATTGTGTTTTCAAACAATCCAGAAACCCATTGAAATATACTCACAAAATATCATCCAAATCGGCCCAGCCGTTTTAGGAGAAGTCAGTGACATACCAACAACAGCGCCACCTACCGAGTCCAATTGTATTTTCAAACCTTCCAGGAACCTATTGAAATATACACACAAAATTTCATCCAAATCATCAAATCAAAAATACACAGCAAAAAAGAAATAATAAAACTTGGCTCAAGTATCCAGCCGTGTCAGTTCACTCATAATTTCGCCGCTTCGCACAAGTCGCTGTGTGTGTGAGCCGTGCACGTGTAGTAGTAAGTCTCAATACCTAGAATAGAAGCGCGACAATTCGGAAATGCGTCCTTAACTTCAAGGAACATATTGGTACAATTAGGTACCAACAGATGTCGAAAACTAATTGCCATATTTAGGAATATTAGACAAGTAGTTGGCAAAGGAAGCACGCATGGCTCGGCGGCTAGCATAGAACGCAAGCGGTCTATGCAGTTAAGCCAAACGGGCGCGGTCGGGTGTGAGATGGGTGAACGCTAGTGGCAAAAAAGTTCATGCGCGTTTCCGTGCTTCGGAGGGCACGTTAAGCCGTCGGTCCCGTTTGTTGTCGATAGATAACAGTCGTTAAACCATGTCGGAGGCCTTATGGGCGGTTTTAAAACATCCGACAGCGGGTTGGCCACTAACCCGCATCTCCACCAACCCGCATTGGAGCAGCGTGGTGGAGTAAGCTCCAGGCCTCCCCAATAAGGGGGAGAGACCCGTGCCCAGCAGTGGGACGCAAAAAGGGTTGCAGCCAGTTGGCAAAAAGGTACTCAAATCTATTTACTTTGCACTATGTCAGTCAGTAATTTCATACTGCATAGAAACATGGGGTGGAGCAGCAAAAACGCACTTGTTGCCATTAGAACGAGCCCAACGAGCTATACTTAAAGTTATAAATTTCTTACCATTCAGGTATCCAACAACATCTTTATATAAAGAATATGGAGTGCTCTCCGTACGCAAACTTTTTTATCCTAAAACTAATACTACAACAACATAGACATCTTCCCATTGAAACAGCTCTCAGCCAAAATAAACGCAGGGTAGATAGAGTATTTACGACTTATAGAGTAAGGACAAGCTACGCTAAAAGATTTTCCTATTTTTAACCCCCGACGCAAAAACGACGGGATGTTATAAGTTTGACGTGTCTGTGTGTGTATGTAAATGTGTATGTGTCCGTGTTTGTTTGTGGCATCGTAGCTCCCATACGGATGATCCGATTTTAATGCGGTTTTTTTATTGAAAGGTATATCAGTTGAGAGTGTTCTTAGCTATGTTTGGTGGAAATCGGTTCAGGTCTTCAAGGTCATCAGGTCGTTTGTTAGGTGTAATAGGAATGCCAGTTTGTCATGAGTATTGTTAAACAGCTTCCTTTGGTCGAGATCGCATATAGCGACCCCATCTTAACTTTTTACGCGGCTTAAAGTCACGTAGGCTTGGCCTTTTGCAAAAATTGTTTTGCCCAAATATACTACAGCCTTTTCAACTGTGGTTCCTTGTAACTTATGTACAGTAGCTCAGTTCCGTTTAAAAAGCTTGATTAAAAATTAAATATAAAAATTTAAAAACCCCCCGACCAAAAAACTAACAAATAATATTATAAACCTATTATAATTATCATCGTCACATATATTATGTGAGTTCAAGTATTTTTATTTTCCAAGCTTCGTCGCGTTGGGGGACCGCTAATTAAACGTGAGGGCAGACGACGTTAACGGTTAAGTCGATTTTGCGAATTTTTTGGAGTAAATTCTTTTGTTGCAATCTCTGACTACACTTTTCTCACTTAGCGGTCCCCGACGCGACGCCGCTTGGAAAATAAAAATACTTGAACTCACATAATATATGTGACGATGATAATTATAATAGGTTTAAAATATTATTTGTTAGTTTTTAGAGTTTATTTTTTCTAGGGTGTTTTGTCTATATAATAAGATATCTAAAATCAGCAAAATAAAAACCTAAATTCATTTAACATAAAAAAAGTATTGACCCAAATATTAAACGATCTCAATTATTATGAAACTGAAAACCTATTTTCCATTCTAAGATAAAATTTTATATCCCATTATGCGACACACACATACACCACACATACTCATACACACACATGCGCATACATACACATACACACACACACACCCTCATAAAGTTGCAGTCTTAGTTGATTAAATTCTAAAATCTATATAAAATATTATGTATGTATCAAATTAAGTTAAGTATATGTGGAATGTATAAGTTTCTTTTCTTCGGTTATAACACATGTTTGTTTATAGTAACTCAGATACTCTATATTACAGGCTTTCCGCCCAATTTAGACAATGTGAATAAAACTTTTTACAATTATTAAAAAAAATTAGATTTCTTATGACCCACTTCATTCCTTTTTTAACCTTTTTATGTCCCACTGCTGGGCACAAGTCTCCTCTCAGAGGGATAAGAAAGATATTGACGCCATAGCCCACCACGCTGGCCAAGTGCTGATTGGTGGAGATCATACCTTCGAGAATATCAGTTTTTCTCAGGCATGCACGGCGATGGAACATATCGTAATCAATTAAATACCACAATATTTTCCATCACCGTGGAGCAGGGATAAAATGCGCACATTGCAAACTTTCGTCAGAGGTGCGCCCCGGGGCTTTGAACCCGGTATGTCCATGTCTTTACCACGCGGCCTTCGGTGCTCGTTTCATGCCTTATATCTTAGCAACCTCCAATTTGATCATATTTGAATTTCCAAATTATGTTTGCCTTAACTACTACGAAATTTCAACATCGGATAAACGATATATTGAAGTGATCATGGAACAAACTAACGTTTTGTTTGCCTGCTTATGCCAACAAAAGCTGTTTATTTATTTATTTGCATTGAACACGGTTTACATTTAAGGTCTTAAAATATTGGTACATGTTGTTTCGTGTTCAGCTAACTTATAATTTAGCATGTAAATAATAATAATTCATTGAATTAAATTATATAAAATCTATTAATTAACATAATTTTATGGACAGACTGATTATATATCTATCTAATACTTTTAATCGAGAAATTCTTATATATACATATATATACATATTTTGAATCTCGGAAACGACTCCAATGATTTTCATGAAATTTAGTACCCGGGGGGTTTCGAGGATGATATGTAGATCAATACAGCTAGGTTTTATTTTTAGAAATTGTCGTTTTATCCATTCAGTGAAAATCAACTTAAATATAGACTGAAAAATATGACTCTTCCTGATATGTATTGGAGAGTATTAATAATATTGCGGCGTAGAACGCCGTCAAACCTCATCCACCAATCCGCCATTCAATCAAATGACAATGTCGATTTGAAACAGTTCTATAAAAAATTCATCAATCGAATTATAGCTTGCCTGATGACTGCAAAGTTAG
The DNA here is from genome assembly GCA_911387765.1 of Pyrgus malvae. Lineage (NCBI taxonomy): Eukaryota > Metazoa > Arthropoda > Insecta > Lepidoptera > Hesperiidae > Pyrgus > Pyrgus malvae. Next base: position 25,545,800 of record OU426953.1, read on the forward strand.
AGACCCGGATTCAATCTTCAATCAAAAGTATATAGCGTTTTTTATTTTATTTTTTGGACCATTTTTTTTAATTGGGAGCTATTTCAGATTGCGTTGTTAAGTAATACTAAGCCAATGAGTGTTTTGTTTGCAATTAAACCAAGAAAATCAACTGTTTTTAGCTGAGCAACGCTCGGTCGTCCCGGTACTTTATATAGATACACAAACAACTGTAACCGCCCCATGTACATAGTGTGAAACTAATGTATATCCTCATGAATACGGTATATAGAAGAAAAACTGACATTTCCTTATTAATGCAATAGGAGTGAAAATATAGCTTTTACACTGTCTGTATGTTAGCCCATTCATTACGATTTTTATATTAAATCATACAAAAAGATAGACGAACCACGTGATGTTAAGTGATCACCATCGTTCATTGACATCCATTGAAGGATAACTTTTTACAGCTTTCGTGTAGATCACAATGTCAGCGTCTACTGGAAATGCCTTAGCTAGGAAACGTGTAAATAATGGGATTTTCATTATTAAAACGCTATTGGAAGGAAGGAAAATTACAAAGTGTCTTCTCGTCCAAAATACCTCAGCGCCTGAAGTCGAAAGTTTTCGAGCAGTGTGTGTTGCCAGTGATGACCTACGGCGCTGAGACTGGTCTTTTACAGTTAGACTTTTCCATAAATTCAAGGTCGCTCAGTGAGCGATGGAGAGCTATGCTTGCTATTTCTCTTCGCGACAGAATCCGAAACGATGAAATCCGTAGACGAACGAAAGTTACCGACATAGCTCTCAAAATTTGCAAGTTGAAGTGGCAATGGGCAGGCTATCTAGTTAGGAGAACCGACAACCGATGGGGAAGAAAGGTTCTCGAATGGCGACCACATCTCGGCAAAACATGTCACCCTCCAACCAGGTTGACTGATGAATTAAAGAAGACAGCGGGATACCGCTGGATTCAGAATTCGCAGGAGGAGTGACGAACATTAGGGGAAGCCTAGGTCCAGCAGTGGACTACGAAAGGCTGAGAAGAAGAAGATTGCAAAAAAGAGTTTGCGGTCCCCGACGCGACGCCGCTTGGAAAATAAAAATACTTGAACTCACATAATATATGTGACGATGATAATTATAATAGGTTTAAAATATTATTTGTTAGTTTTTAGAGTTTATTTTTTCTAGGGTGTTTTGTCTATATAATAAGATATCTAAAATCAGCAAAATAAAAACCTAAATTCATTTAACATAAAAAAAGTCAATACTTTTTAAAAAAAAATTAGATTTCTTATGACCCACTTCATTCCTTTTTTAACCTTTTTATGTCCCACTGCTGGGCACAAGTCTCCTCTCAGAGGGATAAGAAAGATATTGACGCCATAGCCCACCACGCTGGCCAAGTGCTGATTGGTGGAGATCATACCTTCGAGAATATCAGTTTTTCTCAGGCATGCACGGCGATGGAACATATCGTAATCAATTAAATACCACAATATTTTCCATCACCGTGGAGCAGGGATAAAATGCGCACATTGCAAACTTTCGTCAGAGGTGCGCCCCGGGGCTTTGAACCCGGTATGTCCATGTCTTTACCACGCGGCCTTCGGTGCTCGTTTCATGCCTTATATCTTAGCAACCTCCAATTTGATCATATTTGAATTTCCAAATTATGTTTGCCTTAACTACTACGAAATTTCAACATCGGATAAACGATATATTGAAGTGATCATGGAACAAACTAACGTTTTGTTTGCCTGCTTATGCCAACAAAAGCTGTTTATTTATTTATTTGCATTGAACACGGTTTACATTTAAGGTCTTAAAATATTGGTACATGTTGTTTCGTGTTCAGCTAACTTATAATTTAGCATGTAAATAATAATAATTCACTGAATTAAATTATATAAAATCTATTAATTAACATAATTTTATGGACAGACTGATTATATATCTATCTAATACTTTTAATCGAGCAATTCTTATATATATATACATATTTTGAATCTCGGAAACGACTCCAATGATTTTCATGAAATTTAGTACCCGGGGGGTTACGGGGATGATAGATCAATACAGCTCGGTTTTATTTTTAGAAATTGTCGTTTTATCCATTCTGTGATAATCAACTTAAATATAAACTGAAAAATATGACTCTTCCTGATATGTATTGGAGACTTAGACTAAGAATAATATACTTACGTACTATTGGAGAGTATTAATAATATTGCGGGGTAGAACGCTGTCAAACCTCATCCGCCAATCCGCAATTCAAACAAATGACAATGTCGATTTGAAACAGTTCTATAAAAAATTCATCAATCAGATAATAGCTTGCCTGATGACTGCAAAGTTAGAGACCCGGGTTCGATCCTCAATCAAAAGTATGTAGCGTTTTTTATTTTATTTTTGTGACATTTTTTTTAATTGGGAGCTATTTCAGATTTTGTTGTTAAGTAACACTAAGCCAATGAGTGTTTTGTTTGCTATTAAACCACAAACAACTGTAACCGCCCCATGTATATAGTGTGAAACTAATATATTTTTTGAATCTTTGAAACGGCACCAAAGATTTTTATGAAATTTAGTATCCTGGTTTCGGGGATGATAAATCGATCCAGCAATTTTTTATTTATAGAAATTGTCGTTTTATTTAATGTTTATGCCGTTAAATACAAAATTACCCTTACTGACATCTATTGGAGAATATTAATAATATTGTGGCGTAGAAAGCCGTCCAATGTCGACCGTCAATTCGCCCTTCAAACAAATGACAATATCGAGATGAAAGACCTCTATAAAAAATTCGTTAATGGAATTAAAGCTTTCTTGGTCGAATGGTTACGAAAGTTGACTACGGAGCTAGAGACCCGTGTTCAAACCTCAAGTAGGCAAGTTGCGTTTTTTATTTTTTGTGACATTTTTTTTAAATTGGGAGCTAGGTATTTCAAAAGGCTTTGAGTAACACTAAGCCAATGAATGTTTTGCTTAAACATAAACCAAGAAAATCAACTGTTTTTACCCGAGCAACTTATACATATTAGAGCAAATTATACAAGAAAATATAGCTTTTACACTGTCTATCTATATGTTAGCCCGTTCATTACGATTTTTATATTGAATCATTGAAAAAAAGACGAACCACGTGATGTTAAGTGATCACCATCGTTCATGACATCCATTGAAGGATTACTTTTTACAGCTTTCCTGTAGATCACAACGTCAGCGTCTACTGGAAATGCCTCAAGTAGGAAACATGTAAATAGTGGGACTTTCATTATTTAAACGCTATTGCAAGGAAGGAAAATTACAAAGTGTCTTGTCCAAAATACCTCAGTGCCTGAAGTCGAAAGTTTTCGAGCAGTGTGTGTTGCCAGTGATGACCTACGGCGCTGAGACATGGTCTTTTACAGTTAGCCTTTTGCATAAATTCGAGGTCGCTCAGTGAGCAATGGAGAGAGCTATGCTTGCTATTTCTGTACGCGACAGAATCCGTAACGATGAAATCCGTAGACGAACGAAAGTTACCGACATAGCTCTCAAAATTTGCAAGTTGAAGTGGCAATGGGCAGGCTATATAGTTAGGAGAACCGACAACCGATGGGGAAGAAAGGTTCTCGAATGGCGACCACATCTCGGCAAAAGGAGTACATGTCACCCTCCAACCAGGTTGACTGATGACCTAAAGAAGACAGCGGGAAACCGCTGGATTCAGAATTCGCAGGACCGGGAAGAGTGGCGAACATAAGGGGAGGCCTACTACGAAAGGCTGAAAAGAAGAAGAAGATTGCAAGAACTGTAGAGGATCACTTTGAGTCCAGATAGTACCGAAGGAATTAAAACATTCATCGGATGGTATAATGGTAAAATGGTGAGCTCAACATATAGTTGTACCTCGGAACACTTAGTACATATGGCGGGCAAAGCATATTTCATTTGGACGGATAAGTATCATAAGTTGTTTACTTTTATGACAATTTAAAAAATGAGCTGCGATAGCTATTCAATTAATTGTAACATTCTAAAGTCAATCAAGTAAATACTGTAAAGCTGCGTATTTCATTGAAGAAAATCTGAACATTTCATGGCAGTAAATTTCTTGTCTTTTAAACTAACGTGAGTCAGCATCAATGTTATGCTGTGTAACCCTTTGATATTCAATTTTGATCGCTGTATAGCAAAATAATCAAATATTTTATAATTTAAGCCCATCTGAATTTCAACAGACTTGACGTCTCAAATTCTAATAGGTATCACTTTTGAAATCACATTCTAGTCGAGGCGAATATAAATATTTTTACCTTTTCTAAATGCAGCGTCTTGGTAAAATTTACAGGGTTCAAAACGCTGAGTACAGTTGTGTAGCTCGCGAATGAGTGATAGAAAAGAGACATATCTTTACTAAAGAGCTAATCACTCTTCGGCTCTGGCAATTTTTAATTATATCAATATATCTTATATATCTGCGTTACATGGTTCAATTTTCAACGATTACAGTGGTTACTGGTTACGCTTTTCTTCAATAAGTCACGCGTCAGTAGCTATATATCAGCTTTGTAGCTCAGCAATCGCCAATCACTCACTTTTGACGTGATAACGTCTTTAAAATCGTTTTAGTCGGGTGACATGTTCAGAAACTTGTGTCACACCAAAACCTCACGAGCGCGATCGCAGGTATAACGAGAGAGAGACGGACCGATCTCCCGTCTCATCTCGAGCGCTGCCAGTCATTCCGTGAAACTTGTCACGCGGAATCCTCACGAGCGGAGGCTGGCATAGCGTTCGAGTGAGTGGACCGATCTTCCGTCTCTCTCACTCTAGCGGCATACAAACGAATGGAGATTTTCTTGTGCGGACGTTATCACGTAAACATCTCGATCGTAAACCTACTTTACAAACAATTTGCCATTTTTGACGTGATAACGTCTTTAAAATCGTTTTAGTCGGGTGACATGTTCAGAAACTTGTGTCACACCAAAACCTCACGAGCGCGATCGCAGGTATAACGAGAGAGAGACGGACCGATCTCCCGTCTCATCTCGAGCGCTGCCAGTCATTCCGTGAAACTTGTCACGCGGAATCCTCACGAGCGGAGGCTGGCATAGCGTTCGAGTGAGTGGACCGATCTTCCGTCTCTCTCACTCTAGCGGCATACAAACGAATGGAGATTTTCTCGTGCGGACGTTATCACGTAAACATCTCGATCGTAAACCTACTTTACAAACAATTTGCCGTTTTTTTTCAATTAATCACGCGTCTGTAGCTTTTAGGTAGCTCTGAAGCTCAACAGTTGCCACTCGCTCACTGAATCACTGAAATGACTCGCTCATGTATGAGTTGGGATTGGAAAAGAGTCGAATGAGCTAATTGAGTTACTGATACAAAAGAGTGATATATAATGCGCATCTCTAGCTGAGAGCTTTCCTTATAATCGACCTCTAAAACGTGACTAGAACCTAAATCATATCATTTCAATACCAATTTAAATCAGCGGTATGTCAAAATTTATTACTTTCATGAAAAAGAAAATGCGATCCAAATTTTATTATGACGGCAAAAGAAATACATCAGAAAATTGGGCTTACGTGTGATAAAATACAAACATTATTTGAATTGATATTTGATAGAAATAGGTACTCAGATATTTCACGCATGCATTATAATAGTTTAGTTGTAACAAAAAACACGTAAAACATTAAGATTACCTTATCACATGGTTTGTGAGGCCACCAAATTAAAAAGAAGATGGAAATACATAAAATGACACTCAAGTACGCTTTAATTTTTAACCGACTTCAAAAAGGAGGAGGTTACTCAATTCGACCGTATATATGTTTTTTTATGCTTGTTCGCGGATTACTTCGTCGTTTATGAACCGATTTTGATGATTCTTTTCGTTCGAAGGCCCAGGGAAATCGAGGGGAACTCTCAAATTTTACAGGTACACATATTGATTTTTTTATACTTTCTGAAACAAAATTGATATTTGTGCATAGTAACTATCAGTTTATGTTGCAGAGCTGATGATGAAAGGTACTACGATGGTTAGGAGTTGATAGAAAATTCTTTCGATAAATGTTTCTTTGGTCAAAAACTTATGCTCCTGAGGTGGTCCAACTGTCACCAAGTCAAGATCTGATGATGGGAGTCGAGGGAAATCGAGAAGTCTTAAATTTTATAAGCTTTAATTATGCTTAAACAATACAGAATTATTAAATTAAAGGTACTAAAAAGAGTGATATTATATAACTTTTTAACAAAAAAATTACCGACTTCAAACGGTTTCACCCCTTGCCACACAATATACTGTTTAACAAAAAATAACCGCCTTCAAACGGTAAAAAATAATATTATTCAGTACTTCGTATTTGATAATTTTCCTTGCTAATGGTAGTGACTCTTAAAACTATTTTGGAGTCGGGTCCATATTAAAATGGAGTACCTACCTTTCACTCTGAATGGGCACCGACTCCAAAACTGTTTTAAAAGTCACTACCATTAGCAAGTAAAAGTATAAAATGCGAAGTACTGAATAATATTACTTTTTACCGTTTGACCGGTTATTTTTTGTTAAATAGTATATCGTGTGGCAAGGGGTGAAACAAGACGATTTCTGACGAGGGCGAGTCATCGCCCTGGTCTGAAATCGTGTTTCATCTCGTGCCACACATTGTATTTTTCATATCACATATAATGAAACAACGAGGTTTGATTTCTGTAGCCAGTTGAAGTAAGACTATTTCAGGCAAATAGCGCAGTAATATCTTTTGACAACGATTTGACGACAGTTGTCAATGCGATTCTGACAAACTTGAAATAAAGACGTAAATAATAAATAAATGAAGGTGCCGGGTAGAAACAACGTTGTTTCTCCCCTGGGGCAGGCTAAGCTAAAAAACACGCTTTTGTGAAAATACGAACTAAAAAGTAAAAAAATAAGAAGAAAATGTATTTTACTGTAAAAAGCGTAGAGTGCTTTTTGAGATACTATTGAGACCATGCACCCCACGCTTTTTTTACAGTAAAATGCATTTTCTTCTTATTTTTTTAATTTTTACTACGTATTTTCACAAAAGCGTGTTTTTTAGTTTTTAAAACTACATTTTTTTATTAAAATGTTGTACGGTGAAGGTAAGAATTTATGGTGTGAAAGCTGAAAGGAATAGAAAAGCTTAACTAAACTGTCTGGCTACATAATCTAGTAGACATAACAAGTTTCGTCCTCACCCGACTGTTTAAATTTACTGTGCAAGGAAACAATGCACTGTACGTACCACCTGAATAATGCAAGCAGTTCCAGCTTTACTCACAATTCGAATTTATATGCAGATTAAAATGTCCAATGGAACAGCTAGAATAATTAGTAGAGGATATAAAGGGACCGTGAACGTCAGTTAGAGCCATATAGTACGAGCGATTTTTGTATGTAGACCTACAATGTTGTCTATTAATAAATGAAAATACCTACTGATAGATCTCATTACTCATTCATGGTTTCTGGATTATTATTTTTTTCAACCTTTTTTTTAAGTCCCACTGCTGGGCACAGGTATCCTCTCAGGAGTGAGAGGGATTTAGGCCATTGTCCACCACGCTGGCCAAGTGCGTATTGGTGGACGTCATGCTTACGAGAAATTATAAACTTCTCTCAGGCATGCACGGCGATGGAGAACATCGTAATCAATTAAATATCACGATATTTTCCATCACCGCGGAGCAACAATAAATGCGCACATTACAAATTTCTTTGTCAGATGTGCGCGCCGAGGATTTGAACCCGGGATTGGTCGCGTCGAAGACCGCGGCTTTTTACCACTCGGCCATCGCTGCTCATGCATTAGCGTTTTTTTTATTTTAAGTTTTGCTAATAAATTGATTGTCTTAAAATTCCATGATCAGCATAATTATGGAATCAGCAAGTTTCTACGCAAGTTTTACAACTTCTCATTAAGATCAATTTTGTTCAATGAAACAATTACAGGCGCAATTTGTCCATAAAATAACAACTATGGTACGCTATACAGTTTAACCCGGCAATTTATAAAAGCATGTTACTCGTAGATAAGACGAACAACGCAGGCGAGGTCTAAATATACCATCTTAATATCCAGAAGTGATCCCATTGAGAGATGAAAGTTTATTTACGAGTACCTACAAATTTACCAATTTGCTGTCATTGCTATCAAAGACCTCCCTAAGGCAAAAAGCTATTAACGCATTAGATAAGCTTCACATAGCATAAACGAAGTAGTTTCCTGCCGTCTTTGCGCTTAGATCTTTCAACGTATGTAACGGATTTTAATGGGATTTTCATAATTAACTATAGGTGTTCTATTTTACGAAGTTCGGTCGGCTATGAATGTTGTGAGGCGTGCACACGTTCATAGTAATAGTGTGCGTAACCTCAAGAACGTTCAGTGTCCAGTAACATTAGCATATCAACTAAAAGTTGAGTAAATAAGGAACATTTTCTATTAATAAGATTTTTTTATTCATGACAGAGATCTCAGAGAGTTTCAGATTTCTTTGCAAATGCTTCAAAAGCTTCCGCATAAAATATGCACGTCTGTACATATCACAACCAGAGCCGATCGGACGTCGAAGAATAGAATATCTATACGCATATTGTACCTATATACTGACACACTATAGCTGTCAAGTGTACTCTTTGTCGCCCTCATACTGTATATTATTACATAGGTTGTTAATAAACGTAAACGTTTTTATAAACTTTTCACACTCACTCACACGTTTCACACTCATAGCCTCACAGTAGGATAAATATACCCTGTGTCGTGGGTACCATGGACACGTACAAAGACAGAAACACAAACGCCCAGACCGAGAACAGAAATTTCAACTCACCATTCAAATTTCTGTTCGCCGGGAATCGAACCCGGGATCCTCCTATTGGCTGTCCGGCATGGTAACCATTGCGCCACACATGAAATAGTTTATTTCATTTCATGTGGACGACCCGACCCGACAAATGAAATAAACTATTTAACTAATCCACACTAGGACAGCGTAGTGGATTGGGTCTCAGTCTTAGTTAAGAGAGATCAGAGGCCTTAGTGTAAGTCTAAGTGTTGAAGCGCGCATGGCTCGGCGGCGAGCGTAGAACGCAAGCGATCTATGCAGCTAAGCCAAACGGGCGCGGTCAGGTGTGAGATGGGTGACCGCTAGTGGCAAAAAATTTCATGCGCGTTTCCGTGCTTCGGAGGGCACGTTAAGCCGTCGGTCCCGGTTGTTGTCGATAGATAACAGTCGTTAAACCTTGTCGGAGGCCTTATGGGCGGTTTGAAAACATCCGACAGCGGGTTGGCCACTAACCCGCATCTCCACCAACCCGCATTGGAGCAGCGTGGTGGAGTAAGCTCCAGGCCTCCCCAATATTGGGGAGAGACCCGTGCCCAGCAGTGGGACGCAAAAAGGGTTGCAGCCAGCCAGCCAGCCAGTGTAAGTCTATACACGCGAAACAGTTACTAACGCGTTTGCGTTAAGGATTTAATTATCGACCTTATTCCTTTCAGGTTAAGATCTATCTGTCTTATTTTAACTCGGACGTAGTAGAAACGTTCGCGTTTACAAACTTACACTAAGGGCTCTGTACCCAGCAGTTGGACAGTAAAATGCACGGGTAAAATGGATTAAAAAATGTGCAGTAGACACTAAGCCAGTATACTGTGTAAGAGATCCTGGTTTAGATTCCCGCTGAAGAAGAAATTTGAACGACTGGGTGTGTGTTTTGGTCTCTGTGTACATGGTATCAATGACATAAGAAATACTAGTATAGAGCTATGAGTAAGCGCTATTAATTTTAATAAAAAGTAGTGCTAAATAACTTTAATGCGATTTCTTTTCACACTGAAAGGAAATGAGATACATTTCCGGGTATCAGTTGCCTGTTTGTAAATTCTATTATATTAAAGTGGGTAACAAAACACAAACGCTTTACTGCAAACGTGAAGCGAGAAACGAGTTGAGATAGTCGTTCATAAAGCGATATGGTTTAAGATTCATCTATTTTGATGATGAATGTTTTTTTTATACCGCAATTTTTAGAATTGTTACTTACCCCGAATGGCACGGGCCAAAATTTAAACATGGCGACTGTGTGACGCTATTATCAAATTTTAATAATGTAAGTTAAAAACCTAAAGCTAGGCTACTGAAAATCATGTTGTAAAAACAACTTTATCTGAAAATTTATCTAGAAGCAATTCAGTACTTATTTCTTATTTATTTAATACACATACATGTATAAAGGCTTATCCTAAAAGAAGCGAAAGTGCTTAAAAAGTGTCGACATATATTTACAACTTTGGTTAGCCTATCAAAAAAGTAATCAGTGTCAGGTCTCTGCGCAAGCAACCTATTGATCGGTACGGGAGCAGCACAGTGGTCTTGCTTGTGTCCATTAAATAAGCTACGAACACATAAATATGATATAGTGATGTTCAGTTCAAAGCCATGCTCATTATAATATGCCACTTTGCCTTAAGCTTAAGTACCACGGTTGTGCTATGATATTCATTGCTCACAGAAGAATAGCGTCGGTCCGGCGGTAATGTAGTTTAAAACATACAGCAATGGTTTTATTGAATACACGTTTAACTCAAATTCTATCGTTTGTATTTTAAGATCAAACAAGAGCACACGGTAACGAAGCGGATAACCAACTGAATAACAATTGTTTGAAATAAATGTGTCTTCTACAGTTTTCTCATTAACCGAGAGATTTGATATTTCAGTGGTGTTCTTGCTGTAACAAATAGTCCACGCGTAAATAGTTTTTAGAGGTTAAGTTCTGACTTTGTATTGAGACTAGGAATCGTACTGTAAAGTGACTGATACGATTGATACATATCGGCAGCAAGCCTTTTTACGTTCCACTTCTTTGCACTGGTCCCTCTCCATAAATCCCAAGGACTGGCGCATACGCTTATAACGCTGTTCCAATGGGGTTTGGTGGAGTTGCGGGATTATGTCGCTGTATGAAATTTTCTAATTGCCCATTTAGCTTAGCTGCTTAGATTGTTTTATGCCAGATACTGAAAAATACGTGCTTATACAAATACATATTGGACAAGTATAGATACGATAAAAGTCTTAAACCCATGAGTAGTACGTCAGCAGTACACAATCTGGATAGATACAAGGTTGAGCCAGTATAATTAAATTATTCTTCATAAGATAAATTACCGTTGGTACCTAAAAATACTTGTCGTATTTTATATATATTTCCATGATAATGTATTTTGTAATAGTTGCCATATTCAACCGCGTGGTGTGTGTGATTTAAAAACGTCTGGTTGGTCTCTCATCCTCATCAGTGGGTTAACCGACATTGGGATATACGAGTAGCAAGCTAGTAAACCTTCTCAACTCAATGATAGGGAGAGACTCGTGCTAAGTGCCCTTGTCCGAGTATATCTAATTAAACTCATCTATATTAATATTATAAAAAGGAAAGATTTGTATTTTTGTATGTGTGTAATGAATAAACTCAAAAACTACTGTTCCGATTTCAAAAGTTCTTTCACCATTAGAAAGCTACATCCACCCTGAGTAATAAAGGCTACTTTTTACCGCGGGAAAATGCTTCATTTCTACGTGAAAAAGGGTAATAGGGTCAACGCGGTTGAAGCAACTAGCTGAACGCCTATAATTTTAATATAGCAATGAAGCATATAGGCTATTTTTTTAACCTACAGGGACCCATTAAACGGGTCCAAGCGGGCGAAGCCGCTGGAAGAAGGCTGGTCTTAACTATAGTAATCAACTGTATCTATAATCGATTTAAACAGTTTGAAATTGACTTTAGATTGGCGTGAGCAAAGCACACTCCAACATTAGATTGAACAGCAAATTAATTGCGCTAATTGCATTTCACTAATAATAATAACATTCAATGAAGTATCGTAATGGAAACAATAATTCAATTTCTCTTCGCTTCAGTAATTTAAATAGCACCAAAATCATTCAAGTTCAATTATTTTTAGTGATAAAAAGGTATCGGAACTTATTACGAATCAAGCTATTAATAATATCCTTCGCTTTTTTTGGAGTATTTATGTATGCTCATTACCGTGCCCTCAGTTCTTGATAACTTTTAGTTCAGGATGAGACTACCACCAAATCCAAATGTTGTGGATTATAATTGTCTGGTGGAAAGATGTTGTTGCCGCGCAACTACCCACACTTATATGAGGCAGTTCTTTACCTTAGAAATAGTAACAAAACTACATGCGACTTCAAATCTTCTTAGAAATCCCACACTACATTGTTAATCATAACCTTGGGTTGAAGTAGCGGGTGTCTGCTTGTAATACGACATAATACTACTAATAATCATTCCACTAATGGCGATCCACAGCAACCAAATTATCGTGTGCTAGACAAACATTTGAACAATTCGATCGTTCAGTTGAATTTGAATGCAAAATGAACAGACGAGTAGAGTGTGCTTATTATGCTGATCTTGAATAATAATTGATATATTCGGTTGCGGTTTACGGTCTTCCTTTCATCTTGGGTCTCTCATATCTCTAATTATTTCCATGAAACCAATAATGCTGTTCACTGGTCACGAGTCCCTATCATGAAGTACAAAGGTAAATGATAATAATGTAGAGTTATTTAAGTCTACTGTATTTTAGTATGTACGTGCGTATTTAGTGTTTATTGTAAATAATTAGTTTATAATTTAAATTTGAACATATCTTTTAATATATAACTTTTTAAAAAATGTACAGGGTAAAAATGGCGATCTAAATATTTATGTAAAACCTTTTTGCTACTCATATTTATTCAAATAAAATATTTTCTATTCTTTCTTCTTTTCTTTCCTAATGTGCCCTGTAAAGTCAAATATGAACTTCTCTATACCTCTCTTTCTTTAACAGATGCAGAACTTGCATGTTTTATTTGTTGTATCAATCAATTCTATTTGGCATATGAATCAAGTGTTATTAAAGGACCACATCGATTGGAGCACCCCGAAAGAGATAAATATGAGCCAAAGTCTAAACGGCCCATACTAATGAAGAGAAAAATATGACGTCACCTTCCGCGAACGCAGTACCAAATAATATTTATTTTATTCTATTTTTAGTATTTGTATAACAATAGCAGCAACAGAAATACCTACATCATTGCCTTTGATTATCCATAGAAATCATTGCATTAAGATTGAATGAAAGGTAAATTGTGGTTTACGATTTATGACGTTTTAAAAAAAACTACTTACTAGGTCTCGTTCAAACCAATTTCCGGTGGAAGTTTGCATCGTAATGTACATCATAATATTTTTTTAGTTGTATCATTCTCTTATTTTAGAAATTACGGGGGCGGGGGGGAACACACCTTTTACCACTTTGGAAGTGTCTCTCGCGCAAACTATTCAGTTTAGAAAAAAATGATATTAGAAACCTCAATATCATTTTTGAAGACCTATCCATTGATATCCCACACGTATGGGTTTGATGAAAAATTTTTGAGTTTCAGTTCTAAGCATGGGGAACCCTCAAAATTTATTGTTATTTCTATTTTTGTGTGAAAATCTTAATGTGGTTCACAGAATACATCTACGTACCGAGTTTCAACAGTATAGTTCTTATAGTTTCGGAAAAAAGTGGCTGTGACATACGGACGGACAGACAGACAGACAGACAGACATCACGAATACATAAGGGCTCCGTTTTTTGCCATTTGGCTATGGAACCCTAAAAACTGCGTTTAAGTATATAGTTGACTTATTTTTTTCTTGGTGAATTATAAGGATTCTGAAAAAAATATAAAATCTTTCGAACATCATTGGATGAAATAAAAAAATGACTTAAATTTTCATATTTCACATTTCCATATTTCTTATAGTTTTCGAAAAAGAACTTTTTTTCATTTTTTCATTGTTATTTGCAATTTTCTAATTAAAATAAATACATTTTACGTTAAAATAAAATTTATGCATATACTTCCACCTTCCGCACCTTGCAATCAAAACATAATACAATAGGGATATTATATTTTGGTTGCAAGATGCGGAAAGGTTGTCTCCGCGTTAGACTCCTTAGAAGCAACGCAAATGTATAAGAACCAAAGTAAGACACGCGTTGATGGTTTGCAAGTTTATCTACTATAGATTTTTATACAAAAAACATTGTTTACTGGAGAGTGTGTATCCTTAAAGGCTATGAACAACGTACATTATTTTCAGATCCTAAGACAGCAAATACTCAATCTATTGATTTAATGATAAGTTCCAAATATTATTTTCGTGCACTATAATTCGTGGTGCTATGTAGGACAAATAAGATCAGCTTCTAATTTAAAGGCTGCAGTAAACTGCAGACAATATTGCTATCACGCAAACAAATTAAACTATTTTTAGTGAAAGTCTAACAATTTACGAGTGTTCCTAATGGAATCCATTATTTGTCAAAGGCTTGGCCCTATGTTATTACTGAAACTTCTTGAAGCTACAGAGTTTGCAGACCGGGGTCTTTATTGATACTTGATTCCAATGCATTAATGTTTTAGACCTGCTGAATCATTGAAGTTATATGAAATTATGTTGGATTTGGATTTGAATTTCATACTTCCGACGACGACCGATAAATTGAAACGAATCGGAACGATTTACCATCCACACGTGCGAGAAATCTGAAGAAACAGGTTTGTTCAGAGAAATCTGAAGTAATCTGAACGATTTCTCGCAACGTGTAGGGCAAGCATTAGGGTGAACGTCACAGTATCGTTTTAGGTACCGAGTCCTTTAAAGATCTTAGTTGTTTTGCAACTCCGGAGGCTAATGATCACTTTACGGCCAAGCCACACTAGCAACTTTAAGCATTGGCGATCGGCGACTTTGCGTATGAATCGATGCTGCATGGAAAAAATAATGTAGTTTAAAAAACTAAAAAACACGCTTTTGAGAAAATACGAACTAAAAACTAAAAAAATAAGAAGAAAATGTATATTACTGTAAATAAAGCGTGGGGTGCATGGTGTCAATAGTATCTTAAAAACCACCCCACGCTTTATTTACAGTAATATACATTTTCTTATTATTTTTTTAGTTTTTAGTTCGTATTTTCTCAAAAGCGTGTTTTTTAGTTTTTTAAACTACATTATTTATTTTTAATTTTTTAGTTGGATTTTTATTCTCATATTATTGCATTGTCATCGGCCCTTGACCCCTATGCAAATTTTCAAGTTAACCAGAAAATTATATAAATTAACAAAAATCATATTTTGCAAATTGAAAAATGGAATAATTTTATCAAATTAGTGTATTGTCATCGGTCCTCAATAAATCTACAAAGTTTGAACGAAATCTGGCCGTTTAAAGTGGGTCAAAATCGCGCCCAAAGAAGTCGGTTACAAACAAACATACAAACATACAGGTGAAGCTAATAAAAAGCGTGTAAAAATCGCGCATTATAGGGACTTTATGGATGCTGTATTGCGATTTCGTGACTACTGAAATTCGAACGCGGCAGCGCATTTTAGAGATTTCATGCTTTGATTTTAAGTGTGCACGGTGCAGCGTTCGACCGCTACGTTTAGCTTCTAAAAAGCGACTAAATCGCTTATCGACAACAATAAAGTACTTAGTATGGCTCGACTTTTGAGCAAGGAAGTTTGGTTAGCAACTGCATCTTTTTACCGAAACTCAAAATAATTAAATACGGACCCAGCGTTGTTACTTCCTCAGTCGGAACAATTAGCATAATTTACGTAACACTTGCATTAGTTTTTCTTACTTTTTAAGTACCAAGGAAAAAATAATTTTTGACAGTCACGTTCGAGGGTCAATCCTTTAAGAACTCTCTTAATTACGACCCTACTGACTACTTAATTTGTTTGAGGGACCAGAAAGGTTTTTGAAAAAAAGGTAAAACTTCTTATTTTGACGGATCCTGTAATTTTTACAGCTCGGACAGAGTTCCAAATGAATTATTTGGAGAATAATGGTTCAACCGGAAAAGTGTCACGACTGCACGAATTTCTGTCATGAAGCAATAAAGTTACAGTTTTGATGGAAAGGTGTAGTTGCCGGCCAGACTAAGATAAGACGATCAAAGCCTTCGGAGTAACATAGCTACTACAAGACTTACAACGATTTTCATAAACCATAGGATACGCCTAAATCAGATACCTAAATATTTAGGAGTTGCTTAGAGGAAAACACGTTTCGCTAGACCTTAAAAGGCCGTATACGAAATTTTGTTCATTTCGCTGATTTAGCTGATTTTACACATGAAATTTTGCAGTCAAAATGCAGTATTCCCATAAGTTTTATTGCTCAATATAACTGATCATTTCAATAATGAACTATTAAATGAGCCACTTTTCGATTTTTATTACATTGTTTTGCTTAATAGACCTGAAGACGGTAATGGTTTTGTGAATTTTACTGTAATAGGTATAGAATGTTACATATTTCCGGATCATTTTAAAATCTAAATAGATCGAAAAAAATGCCGTGTATTGCTGTAAAAAGCACATACATAGTAAATGAACCACTTTTTGTCAGTTTAGTACAAAAAATATTAGTAAAAAAACATTGAACTTAGTCAATTTTGAGAGAAAATGGGCCAGAAATTGCATTTGATTTTGGCAAACTGGAGTATTCGTTCATAAAATTTATTTGACATAAATACACTTCAGTTCATAATCAATCCGTTTCCTGAAAAAAAATCAAATTAACAATGGAAATTTGGCATTAAAAATCTTTTAAAGTTACCTAAATCTCGATTATAATTCTTGACGCAAGCTAAAAAAGTGGCTAATGTTTTAGATTATTACTGAAATGATCAGTTATATTGTGCAATGAAACTTACGGAAATACCGTAATTTAACAATCAGGTAAATAAGCGAAATCGACAAAATTTCGTATACGGCCCCTTAAGTCACGCGACTAACGAAGCTAGGCATAACCTAAAGTTACGACACCGATTTTTACCGACTTCCAAAAGGAGGAGGTACTGTATTCGGCTGTATGTATTTTTTTTTTTTTTTATATATGTTCACCGATTACTCCGCCGTTTGTGGACCGATTTTCAAAATTCTTTTTTTAGTCGTATGCTTATACTCCCGAGGTGGTCCCATTGTCACCAAATCAGGATCTGATGATGGGATCCCAGGGAAATCGAGGGGAACTCTCAAATTTTATAGGCACACACATTGATTTTCTTATAGTTTTTGAAGCATAAGAGATATTTACGCATAGAAATCGTCATCTCATGTTGCTGAGCTGATGATGGAAGGTACTGCGACAGTGAGGAGTTGAGAGCAAATTCTTTCAATAAATAGTTTTTTATTCGAAATCTTACATTCCCGAGGTGGTCCAACTGTCACCAAGTCAAAGTCTGATGAGGGGATCCCAGAGAAATCGAAGGGAACATTCAAATTTTATAGCACAACAAATGATTTTCATATTTTTACAAAAGCAAAACAGACATTTGTGTATATTTATCGTCATATCATGTTGCTGAACTGATGATGGAAGGTACTACGACGGTTAGGAGTTGAGAGCAAATTCTTTCAATAAATGGTTTTTTCTTCGAAATCTTACATTCCTGAGGTGGTCCAACTGTCACCATGTCAAAATCTGATGATGTGATATTAGGGAAATCGAGGGAAACACTGAACCTTAATAGGCACACACATTCTTTTAGTCATATTTTTAACATAATATTTATGTCTGGTAATTATCACCTGCTGTTGCTTAGCTGATGATTGAAGGTACAACTCCTCAACGGTTAGGAGCTGAGAGCAAATTCTTTCTTTAATTTATACGTTCAGGTGTACTGATAGTAGTATTCTTTCAGGCTATTAGATAAACATGATTATAAAAGGCAAATCTGTTTAAAGTTTAGAAGTTAAGTGAAAATTTTTCCAATTATGCTAATACATACAGAATTATTAAAATTACTAAAAAGAGTGAAATAAATTAAGTTTTTAATAAAAAAATAGAACCGACTTCAAACGGTAAAAAATAAATTTGTTCAGTACCTACTTCATCTTGCTTATGGTAATGACTCTTAAAACTATTTTTGGAGTCGGGCCCTTAGTGAAATGTCCTATCTTAGTAAATATAGTGTACCTTTCGTTCTGAATGGGCACCGATTCCAATATAGTTTTAACAGTCATTACCATAAGCAAGAAGAAGTAGGTACTGTCCCACTGTTTGTACTGTCGGTGCCAATTTAGAACGAATGGTACGACATTTACTAAGGGCTCGACTCCAGAAATAGTTTTAAGAGTCATTACCATAAGCAAGATGAAGTAGGTACTGAACAAATTTATTTTTTACCGTTTGAAGTCGGTTCTATTTTTTTATTAAAAACTTAATTTATTGATCAAGTAGTGTTTAGGTAAACTGACACATGTGACAGTCACTCAAACTGATAATAGATTGACCTTAGACTTAGAATAATGTACTTACGAGATTGACGAACGACACCATGGACAACTGTCAAAAAAACTAGGCTACTCATAAGGAAGGACCAACATGATTATTCATCTATTGGTAACACAGAAAGTTAAGCATTGCCCTTAATTAGAAGTTACTTAGTAAGGCGTTCCCCTGTTCGTTGTTAGTGAAAACGGGCATTAGGCTTCTTTGAGGTTATGTGTAGAAAGTAAGTCCATGGGCTTAACACCTGGTCGGCTTGCTCATCTGCTACTCCATATTAATAAAAAAAGTACATGCAAGCCAAGGATAAGCTTCCTTCTGAGGTTCGTTCACAATGAGCTCTTAAAAATAAAGCTGGTAACCCATAAGCGACTTCTCTGATGTTGCAAATGAATGTCAATAGGTGACAGATGATGAGCGGTGATCACCATTAAATTCAATATAGTTATGCAAGTATTGTACTTATCTTTGATAAATAACATAAGTAAAAACTTCGCAGTTTCTGCAGTCAATATAACAAGATAAGCTAGAACTAGAACAGTAATAAAACAATTCTGGACTGCATCCAAGCGTGGCAATTCATTTTGAAATTTATCTTACTCTAAGAATATTATAGGTCTCCTCTCGATATTCTCAAACTATTCTTAACTAGCCTTCTGCCAGCGGCTACGTCCCATTGCCACTTCAGCTTGCAGATTTTAAGAGCTATGTCGGTAACCTTAGTTCTTCTACGGATTTCATCATTACGAATTCTGTCGCGTAGAGAAATACCAAGCATAGCCCTCTCCATCGCTCGCTGGGCCACTCTGAGCGTATGGAAAAGGCTAACTGTAAAATACCACGTCTCAGCGCCGTAGGTCATCACTGGCAACACACACTGCTCGAAAACTTTCGACTTCAGGCACTGAGGTATTCTGGACGAGAAGACACTTTGTAATTTCCCGATTACGTATATTAAATTCTTTCATAGTTTCATAGTCTGTTGGACACATTTAAATCTACTTATTTAGTTTGTCTAATCGGAAGGCTAATTGGTCTGGCTAATACCGCACCATTCTACCAAAATAAGAGAGAGAGTAGCAATTTCTCGTACGAAAGATGCAAGTTCTACGAACTACTAAGTTCACGTCTTCTGTATTATAAAACTTGTTATATTGATATATGGTGTACATGTACAATGAAGTGTAATAAATAAATAAAATAAATAAAGTTTTATTCACGCTCATAGCCTCACACTAAAATATACCCTGTGTGGGTACCATGGACAGACACAAAGACACAAACACAAATACCCAGACCGAGATAGAAATTTAAACTCATCGTTTAAATATTGTTTCACCGGGAATCGAACCCGGGACCCTTCGATTGGCAGTCCGGCATGATAACCATTGCGCCACATGGCACGGGTCGGGTCGTCTGAAGTTAAATGAATTTTTTTGGAAACATTAAAATTGCTATGAAAGATATCAGTCCCTACTTCCCTACCAATATTATAAATTTGAAAGTAACTCTGTCTGTCTGTCTGTTTGCTACGCTTTCCCGCTTAAACTACTGTACCAATTTTAATAAAATTTGGAACACAGATAGAGTGGACCTTGGGAAAGGACATAGGATGGTTTATATTCTACAGGAACCTATAAAACGGCTCCACGCGCGCGAAGCTGCTGGCGGAAGGCTAGTAAGAAAAAAATGTGTATGTGGACATCGCATTTGTGAAACCCACTTAACGTGATTGACATATTCACAGCACGCACTGAAAACATAGATCTCACATGTTTTTTTTCTTCTTCAATTATGGCATCGCAAACTCTGCATATTGCCAGCGTCAAGTATAATTTTTGCATTACGTTTTTGCCAGTTTCGGTGAAACTGGACGAGTAATAATAGGTAAAGTCAGTAAGTCGTCAGTAATCAGTCAGTCAAGTCAGTCAGACATTCAAGTAAAGCGATGGCTAACGTGACCAATGGAATTTTGGAGGCAAGCCGAAAAAACATATTTTCGCCCTGATATTTTAATTCACAACACTCGTGCACTATAATTAATCTATAACGAACAAAATGCCATCAAATTTATCCGATATAACTCAAAAATACACCGAGTACGTAAAAATAAAACAAGAGTACAATATGTCTTTTTCGACTTCACATGTTTAAATCAAAGCTGAACAATAGGATATCCCTCGGTCGTTCAATATGCATGTCAGTTAGTAAATGTAGTATAACTATTACAGTAAATCCAAGCAGCATTGGCAAGCAGCCAAACCTTTGTGAATGTAAGGTATATATTGGTCTGATAACCGAAAATATATGATCAAACGAACTTACCCGAAGTGAAGTTCGATCATTATTATATGAGTCGCTTTATTCGAAGATATGATAATATTACAAAGGTAGTTTCCCTATCCTACAAGGCAAGTTCGCACTATTTTAAAGAAACTTTTTTGTCTTTACAAAAAAGAAAAAACTTCCGGTGACATAATGACAGTACATCATGTTGACATTAGCTCATTTTTTTTAGAGAAAGTAAAACGCGTCTACAAAACTTTTCCACCTGGGTAGTCCTGGGTGGGAGGGAGATCATATCTTCGAATAAAGCGACTCATATAATAATGATCGAACTTCACTTCGGGTAAGTTCGTTTGATCATATATTATATTTCTTCGCTTTATTCTCGATATGATAATATTACAAAGGTAGATGTTAAGAGAGAAAAGTTTTGTATTAACAGAATAAAACAAGTATGTTTAAGTATTGTTTTCTTTTCACTATTTTTATGACGTTTTTAAGTTGTTAAACTTTAAGCCTAATAATAATAAGTGTTAATTGAAATCATATTAAGTTTAAACAATAAATAATCAACAAAATAAACTATGTTTTATAATTTATTTGGTAAACAAACAGATCGCCAAAACGGTTCTGTTATATTATTTGGTATACACAAAAGTATGTAAAGAGTTTGTCCAACCTGCGGCCCTGTGTATGGTCTCAGCAGCTTGCAGCAGAAGTAGATGCGTGACGCGTACTGTGTGCAATAAATTTACTAATATCTGCTCTGCTATCCAATAAAACTTAGATTAACATCTAATTATGGGTTGGGTGGCTCTAGACAAGTCTTATATTTTTAGTTATAAAAATATAATCTGAAAAACCTGTATCAGGACATATATTGTTATTTTCATTAAAAGTATCCGGCAGACCAATCGTTGCTCGGATAAAATCAATTTTCGAGTGAGTTTCTGAAGAAACTCTTTGGCTTAGTGTTGCTCAACAACGCCATCTACTTATATAGCTCGCAATTAAAATATATGTATTATATAATAGTATTACAATTAGCAAGCAAATGTCAGGAAAAAACATATTTTTCAGTTTATGTTTAAGTTAATTGTCCCTAAAAACACAGGTAAAATGATATGGCAAAAATAGAATTGGTTGCTCCCTACCGGGAGCGTTAGTTTTAACACATATAATATTAATCTTGATTCTTCTCTTGTGACAACTGAATATTTTCAATTTCTATAAGAGAAAACTTCAGCAATCTGCGTGCTGTGCAAATAGCTAAGAGAACAACTATTTTTCTCGTAATGTTTTCTAAATAGAACCATGTTCCAACAAGATTCAAAACTATAAAGGTTACAAGTACTAGAGTAATTTGGTCTTGGGATTTTTAATGCATATGTGGGGTACATAGACAGTACATAGTTAGGAAATGTTTCATATATCCACTTGAGCCAATAGCAATGCGAGTTTATAGTGCCACATTAACAGCTGTTATTAAGCTGTTGCGATAAAAAAAACTTTATATTAAGCTTTTACGTGGACAGAAAACTATTGAAGTGGTCTATTACTTCAAACTTACAAAAAAGTCCACCAAGTTTTTGGAGTATTATATTATAGCTCTATTAGAGAATGATGATAGCATCAGAGAAACTGAGTCAGTGGGGTCGCCGCGTCGGATAATAGACTGCCGGAGAGCCCCGCAACACACAACGTAACTTCTTGAGAAGAGAGTGTATCCTGAAGTTATATCGAAGTCAATCTTTACTGGGTTTCAGAAACAGAACATCCAATACTTGTGAGGTTTGTAAGACTGGAATCCAGGGCTATGAATTCTGGAAGCGGAATCAGTACTGTATATTTACATACGACGTAAATATCCAAAGAGAGCAATGTTCACAATTCCAGAGTTCTCGGTTAAATTATTAAGATGGGGTATTGAACACCTGCCATCGTAATATAACTTATGATAGTTGTATTATCGACACCAAGTTATATTGCACAATTAGTTAACTCGTTAACGAATGATTTTAGACTCTAAAAATAAGCTAGTAACTCTAAATAATTAATGTGGCTCAAACTTTCATATTTTTACCGATCATTTTTACATACATTGCCCCATCCGGTTTGAGATGCGTTGGTGTAAATTTCCATAATAAATTTCAGATAAAGCTAAAATAATGTAATGGATGCTTGTTAACTAGCAGTTTAATTCTTTAAGGACTCCATACTTGCTGCTGGACAGGCAGCTACTAAAACGGCTATAAGCTATGCAAACTCTCAAATCGTGCACGTCGGTAGTTTAGCAAATTTCTTAACTTACATTGCAATTTTTCTATACGTTTTTCGATACATATGAACATGCTTTACTTAAAGTGTTAATCGAATCCTTGCATAAATGTATGTTGTGGCAAAACATTACTTTTGCTCAAATTGACTACAAAACCTAAGTATTGAATTAATCTGTTCCTTACATATATTTTTTTTAATAAAAATAACAGACTGTTCACACACAAAGACAGAAACACAAAACTCATCATTCAAATTTCTACTTCGCTCGGAATCGAATCCGGGACTCCACGATCGGCAGTCTGGAAGTATTGTATCTCTCTTCAATAAAAAGTATATTATATCATCATGACAGAAGAAGTAAGCTTCGATCTCGGAGATGAGATGTAGAGTATCGGAGACGATTTGTAAACACGCGAGGCGCTAAACGGAGAAAATAAGCCAAAGGACACTGAATTTAACTGATAGTTGTTATTAATTTCGTTGCCTCATTAGATTCAAATTGAAATCTTTGTACTTGTGTTCTGATATCCGTATAGTCATAAGAAAAAATACATTTTTCAAATGTATAGTGGCTAGATGATAGCCTGCTGGAGTAAACTATAATCTTGCATTTTAAAGTGTTTTATGAACCTATTAAAGGGCTTCAAAGTTAAAACAAAGCGCTTACTGCCGTCGTCAGGCTTGTTAATGAGAAAAAAATTGATATAAATTGTTTTCCTGTTTCATTATATTATTCAGAAATAGCACTTATACTGTTAAGTATTTTGTATACTTAACATAATCATAAATCATATTGTAATATTTTTTTTATGAGCAAAAATGTTTGCGGATACATATGATTGTAAAGCTGGAGTATGGAAGGTTAACACACTCGAACCACAATATTGTTGATAGTTCGCTATCAATAATTTTTAATAAATTAGACAATCGTAAAGTCGACCGGCATGTACCTGCTCTAGTGGTGTGCTGAAGCACGTGGTTTGCAGCTTGCGACTGCGACGTTGTGAAACACTGCGACGCGTTGTTTTTGCTGTCGTCGTCGTTA
Organism: Pyrgus malvae; assembly: GCA_911387765.1. Classification (NCBI taxonomy): domain Eukaryota; kingdom Metazoa; phylum Arthropoda; class Insecta; order Lepidoptera; family Hesperiidae; genus Pyrgus; species Pyrgus malvae. The sequence continues at coordinate 25,569,823 of OU426953.1, forward strand.
CTGTTGGCCTCCTGTACACTCCGCGCCCCGCCCTGTTCACCGAGAACCGAGGAGGCGCCGACTAAAAAGTGTATGTATATATTACATAATATATAACCTGAAAATAACCAGGACGAATGCGCCTCTAGGCTTTTTGTTGTTAAATTCTTTATTTGAAAGCCTCATTTTTCGATGGCTTCATCAGCTTTCGTGTTTCATCCCTGTCGGATTCTTGTTTGACATTTAAAATAGATTTGACCAAACTTGTGTGGCTACAACCCTTTTTGCGTCCTACTGCTGGGCACGGGTCTCTCCCTATTATTGGGGAGGCTTGGAACTTACTCCACCTCGCTGCTCCAATGCGGATGGTGGAGAATAGAAGATAGAATAGAGAGAATCTTAAAGTAAGCGATAGCCAGTACTGAACTGCTTCATTGCATGTATTTTATCATTGCCTTTTAACAAGAGATCCATCCCTTTGTTATCAGCTGTAATAGCTATGACGATGTTACTGTGAAACAGCGCATATTTCATATCTGTTTTGTCACATATCTGGTACTGCAGCAAATATTTGTGCATTAAGCTTTGAGCTTTGTAATAAGCGGCTATTATTAGGTATAAGATATTACCTTCTTAAGTAATGGAAGCCATAACCGTGACATGAATATCACCGTAATTCGGAGTATCGGATGTGGACTCCCCGAGAACCAACAACAATTCCAGATTTACATGATCATCCGTATAAGTCGTGTCTTGATGCCGGGACTCTGGCAATGCTTCACATCATACGGGTTCCATCATGTCAGAAACGAAATTATTCCTCTCCATTTGAGTATCATCAATAGAATCGGTGGTTGGTATGATACAATATATTATTCCTAAAAATATTTGAGTATTATAGGACGTGAATATTTTTGTGGATACTTTTGAAGTAAAAATTAGGAAAACTATTTTTAGTTTTACGGTTAATAACCAGCAGCATTATGTGTAATCTGTTTTAGAATACATATTTTATTCTGCTAAATGTCATTGTTGAAGACTCGCAGTCAACTCCAATGCATATACGTTTAAGTTTAATAACCAGCAGCGGCAGCAGCATTATGTGTAATCTGTTTTAGAAAACATATTTTATTCTGCTAAATGTCATTGTTGAAGACCCGCAGTCAACCCCAATGCATATACGTTTACGTTTAATAAACAGCAGCATTATGTGTAATTTGTTTTAAAAAACAAATTTTATTCTGTCAAATGTCATTGTTGAAGACCCGCAGTCAACCCCAATGCATATACGACAGTCATAGTTCTGGTAAATGTCTAAGTTAGAAGCCCGCAGCTAATCCCAAAGCATTCCAGAACTATATTCCAAATAAAAATAGTAACACCTTGTTACTAAATCCATCCACGGTCTTCGTACCTTCATCTTCAGATAGCAAAAGTGGAGAAATAATTATCCGGCGGTATTATTCTCCTTCCAGTCCTTTTCATTTTGTCTGTAATAGATTTGAACTTCTCCTTTTCGCTTCTTTTTAGCATAATACGGCGTTAGAGGGTGCGTTCTTTGCCTCGCACGAAAAAGGAATGAGCTAATGTCAACATGATGTACTGTCATTATGTCACCGGAAGTTTTTTCTTTTTTGTAAAGACAAAAAAGTTTCTTTAAAATAGTGCGAACTTGCCTTGTAGGATAGGGAAACTACCTTTGTAATATTATCATATCGAGAATAAAGCGAAGAAATATAATACTCCTGTATTCTTAAAATCAGTGTAATCTTAGATGAAATTTTGAGAACTGATTATAAAGTTCATTAAAATAAGACAGCAGTGAAAGTTTTGTAGTTCAGACCAAGGACTCTGGAAATTCGATCTTTTCTGATAAGAATCCTGACCAAGGAATAACTGTATTAAAACCGAGCCTGTCAATCGTAATATTCTATCGAAACACAATTTGTAATTAATGCGATGAAGCCTTTAAATTTTTGAACTAATTTTCGCAAGTTAAAGTATTCTACATCTATATCTATACAAATATTATAAAGAGGAAAGATTTGTATTTTTGTATGTTTGTAATGAATAAACTCAAAAACTACTGTTCCGATTTCAAAAATTCTTTCACCATTAGAAAGTTACATTCACCCTGAGTAACATAGGCTATTTTTTATTTCGGGAAAATGCTTCATTCCTACGTGAAAACGGGTAATAGGGTCAACACGGTTGAAGCAACTGGCTAAACGCTTATGATTTTAAGATAACAATGAAGCCTGGAATAGCACATAGGCTATTTTTTATCCTACGGGGACCCATTAAACGTGTCCACGCGGGCGAAGCCACTGGCGGAAGGCTAGTAATAAATAAAATAACGTTTTAAAATAACGTCTCGCTAAATAACGTATAAATGAAGCATGGCCCGGCGGTTAGCGTAGAACGCAAGCGATCTATGAAACTAAGCCAAACGGGCGCGGTCGGGTGTGCATCTCACACACATGACCGCTAGTGACAAAAAAATATATTCGCATTTCCGTGCTTCGGAGGGCACGTTAAGCCGTCGGTCCCGGTTGTTGTCGATAGATAACAGTCGTTAAACCTTGTCGGAGGCCTTATGGGCGGTTTGAAAAGATCTGATAGCGGGTTGGCCACTAACCCGCATCTCCACCAACCAAACACCCAGACCGAAAACAGAAATTTAAAAAAAAATCGTACAGTGAATAAAATATATTTCTTTTCATTTCATTTCTTTTCCTCGCGTCATTTTGGAGTTGTCGTTTCGTGAAATTCATTTACATATTTTATAATTAAAATTTACCTTGATTATTTTCTTCCCGTTCCATCCACTCCTACAACAGAGCTCTGCTGAATCTCCCTGCAGTATCGGAGTGGTTGGAAGCAAGTGATTTGTTTTGCAGGATTCCTCTCTGCCCACTGCAACAAACAACAATGTTTACCTTTTTGTACGTAAGCTTGGCGAGGTGTGGAGTGAGAGTGATTCAGTGATAATGAAACTAAATTTGACTAGAAAAAAAATCGGTTGTCTGTAAAGTCGGTTTACTGACGATAGTTGAACGTGACAACGTCATAAGAAAATACTGATAGAATGGTTGCATACTTGACGAAAACATGTAAATGTATTATTGTATAGCAGCTGTCCACGCGGACGCATCGCTCACTCCAGTAGGAGAGAGACAGATGTCGAACGCTGTCGACGCGGAGGCCGATTGTGCCTCTTTGTCGCTCGTTCCGCGCTCTAGCTTGCACTTCAAGCCTTAAATGGAACGCCTCAGAGAGAGGTAACGCCGCATGAGTCATGTTTTTTCGTGCGTGCAGCCGGCTCCATCGAATTATAAGACGTTGTCACGTCAAAAACGTCTTAATTGGTAAATTATAAATGGAATGGAAATTAATTACATATGGTATGTCAAAAATATATATAATTTGTCAAGTCAATTATAAAATAAAATTACTACATCATGATATATTAAAAAATACTATAAAATTACAGTTAAAATACAGACGAGTGTAAATACAGACGAGCTGTTTAATTTATAAAAGGCGCAATATGGGACAAAATAAAAATAATAGTAAAATAGACGTACATTCCGTAATTGTGTTATGGTTAAGTTTTTTCATTTATATTTTTATCATTGTATACTTGCATACCTCGTGAAGGTAAATATGGCAAACCAAATATATATAAACAACTTTGTAAACACCCATATTTATGCAAATAAAAGTCTTTGTCTTTCTTACATACAAGTAATCATATTTAATTTTATACAAAAAAGTTTGTCGAGCAGGGAGAACTAAATAAATATCAACTTTTTATTTGATTCCAAGTTAAATATAATGTTTTTCCGGATCTTACAAAAAGGGTCATGTTCCCTTTTTTCTGCGCATACAGAAGCCCCAGGCAACGCGATATGAGCTAACAAGCTACGAAATAATATATTTCAGATTCTACAAATTCACTTAAGAAATAAAAAAGTTATATGAGTCCATTTCCCTTTTGTATTTTATGGCAGTTAACTTATTTTTTAACACGCTTTTATTAGCTTGACCTGTATGTATGTAGGATCATCAGGATAAAAAAAATATACGAGGGCGGCTGATAAGTTCGCGGCCCAAGGTACTTAATGAAACAAATATAAAGTTTTATATTTTTGACACGCTTAAATTTTATAAGCTTGACCTGTATGTATGTATGTATGTATGTATGTAACGGAATCTTTTAACTTCGTTTTCACCTAAGTCTAAGCGCCTGATTAACTTGAAAATTTGAAGGACCGACGACAATGCAATAATATGAAAAAAATCCAACAAAAAAATTAAAAATAAATAATGTAGTTTAAAAAACTAAAAAATACGGTGTAAATAGTATCTTAAAAACCACCCCACGATTTTTTTACAGTAAAATACATTTTCTTCTTATTTTTTACTTTTTAGTTCGCATTTACACAAAAGAGTGTTTTTTAGTTTTTTAATTATAGCGATGTGTTAAATGGATATTGAAATAAAAGGTGGATTGCAAGTTAATTTCATAGCTTACTAAAATTGTTAAGGAGTCAGATAAACGTTGTTTTCGCTTTGTGTCTTGTTTAAGTTTATATTTTTATTTTGATTTTGATGATATGAATTATTTATTTATATTATATATCAATGAATATTTGATTTCTATGTAACCACTATGAAAACAGTCACTTCTGATACCGAGATATTTTTAGCTGCAGCACTAAGGCTTACTGCTAAGTACATTATAGAGTTTGCTACTAGTAGATATTCTTCTATATTCAGGACCGGGAGGAGTGGCGAACGTTAGGGGAGGCCTACGTCCAGCAGTGGACTACAAAAGGCTGAAAAGAAGAAGAAGAAGATATTCTTCTAAAATAAGGGACAACGGCAAACCAGATTTAAGCTTTTAGGTTTAGACCTTTAACTTTTGGTTAAAATTTCAAGACATTATTTCTAATTTCACACCACAGTAAATGAAGAATTATGTACAGTAACTTCACGTCAAAAGTGCATTTGCTTTCAGCGTGTATTTCGAAATTCTTTCAGCTCGTCTTTCTTTTCCGTTACACTGAACAAAAATCAGTTAAGATGCATTGTAAGCACGGACATACTCCTGAAATAGGTATCCTTAATTTTTTCTTCAACGTAGAGTGATTGATAACAAATTTTCTTAGGTCGACTTGCATGTCACGCGGTTACAGTAAGGTTAAAGGAACATAAAAGTTAAATATAATCGTCAAAAACAAAACTTGGTTGGATCAACTAACCCTCGTTGATTTGACGGAACACGTCACACGCAACATTCGGTAAGAGATTGGTGAGAGTTGCGGAACGGTAAAAATTTGCGCCGGTGATAGGCTAGCTAAAATGTACGAAAAACCGATCCTACATAAAATACGTGTCTAACATATTTTATTTAGATTACTGAAAACTTACTTATGCAACACATTTTTACCTTGATATGCCCTCGACATTATGTAGCGCAATAGTTACCATGCCGGAGGATCCCGGGTTCGATTCCCCGCGATATTTCAATGATAAGTTTTAATTTGTGTCTGTCTTTGTGTGTATCTATAAGTATTTATCGGATTATTATTTTTCGGATTTTTACAGATTTTGTACCCGGAAACCCGTGTCTTATTAACTCAGATCCGGATTATGCGGGAACAATTTTTTCATAAAGCTATTTATTCATAGAAAAATTAATCGAATGCCTGTGTTTATAATACATTTTAAGATCCTCATTAAATGTCTTGGCAGGTTTCTCCTCAATATTAGATTAATTTACGCTCGAATATTCTGTGTGAGTCAGAAGAAGGATTATATTTCGACGCCGCATTTCTGATGTTGCCGTAATGAGTTCAAGAAAATGTCGTTACAATTTTCCTCGTAAGCGTGACATAGGTTAATTGTTTTCGTTAAAGATAATTTGATAGAGACTGTCGTGATTACGCTTTTTCATTTTCAATTTTATCGTCATTCGTTCGGTACTTACGGTATCGTACATACCATACCGTAATTGTGTACTTTAATGTAATACGAAAACAACTAAATGTTACTTATTTTTACTTTGATGTATAAGCTGCAGAAACCTATTCCATTGTAGGTATCATAACAAACTAAAGGAAATTAAATATTATTGTATTAGATCGTGTTTACCAGAGCAAATCTACCGAAAACTTTATACAGCCAGGGTACAATTTGTTTACGAAATAGGCCCTTTTCAGGTATATAATATTTGGTACCAACGGTTGCCCGCGACTTCATCCGCGTGGAATTTTGGTTTTAGAATTTTTTATTACTATTACGTAAGCTACCAGCCAGTGAAAGTCCCTTCAAAATCGGTCCAGCTGTTTGAGAGATTAGCCGGAACAAACAGACAGACTGACAGACAGACAGAGTACAAATTTCTGTTAATAATATTTAAAAGAAATTTTGTTAAAGTTGAATAAAGTTCTGCTGACAATTATACTGTAAGGTTACAAATATAATCTTAAATATACATACGATGCTTCTGCCAGTTGAAGTTATGCTGGATCTCATGTCTCATTCCACGCCACAGCTTGGTCACGATGAGGGAGTACGCGAACGACATGATGAAGAACGGAATGAGGAGTAGCGCCGCGTCCAGCCCCAGGTTGAATGACCTCTCCAGCTCTGGACTTGTCCACACTTCTCTGCATTTGAACGCTGTTGGGACAAAAATAACTTATTTTAGTTTAATGTGTGTCAAAAAAAAAACAATCTACTATGCTAGGTTAGACTCAACACAAGCGGCAACTCAGACGTCAATAGTCCAGTGTACAAGGGATACCACAAATAGCCAAAAATAGAGAAATATTGCCCAATCAGCAGCAACGCTCACCAAGGACTTCAACGCTCTCTGTTTGCCATCAACTTACCAACACGCTTTGAGAAGAACAAACGAATAAGACGAAGAATAGTTTATACGAGTACGTTACAAATAATGATCAGAAATGAATTCAGCAGCGTCATCACTGGATACACACTTGTTGTTAGTATTTGAAAACTGTTAGCATAAACAAAAGTTATAAGAGTTTTATAAGACTAGATGTACATGTACAGTAGGTACAAGGTTACGGTAAAAAAACCGGCCAAGTGCGTGTCGGACTTATGCACGAAGGGTTCCGTACCAACTATAAAAAATCATGTTTATTGTATGGAAGCCACCTTAAATATTTATTTTGTTCAATTTTTTAGTATCTGTTGTTATAGCGGCAACAGAAATACATTATCTGTGAAAATTTCTAATGTCTAGCCATCACGGTTCTTGAGATACAGTCTGATGACAGACAGACGGAAGGACAGCTGAGGCTTAGTAAGAGTCCCGTTGGCACCTTTCGGGAACGGAACCTTAAAAACGGTGATTAAGGGTTAGTAAAATGCTATATGCTATAAAGCGCGCATGGCCTGGCGGCTAGCGTAGAACGCAAGCGATCGATGCAGCTGAGCCAAACGGGCGCGGTCGGGTGTGAGATGGGTGACCGCTAGTGGCAATAAATTTCATGCGCGTTTCCGTGCTTCGGAGGGCACGTTAAGCCGTCGGTCCCGGTTGTTGTCGATAGATAACAGTCGTCAAACCTTGTCGGAGGCCTTATGGGCGGTTTGAAAACATCCGACAGCGGGTTGGCCACTAACCCGCATCTCCACCAACCCGCATTGGAGCAGCGTGGTGGAGTAAGCTCCAGGCTTCCCCAATAAGTGGGAGAGACCCGTGCCCAGCAGTGGGACGCAAAAAGGGTTGCAGCCAAAATGCTACAATTTGATTGATAGGAGATGTATTACCAACACAAAGGATTTCTTTTATAAAGACAGATTTTTTTGGGATTCCAAACAAATAGGGTAAAGGGATATGATATAATTATCCTTCCGTGCGTCCTTTTATCTGTCCGTCTGACAAGACCCTTTTTCTCAGGAATTCGTACAGGTATCATGTAGAAATTATTCAAACGTTCAGATCTGCTGCCCAAAGAGCCGGGATAAATTCAAAGTTTTAATGGAAACTGGACTGAATATACTTTTTGTTTGAGATGGACATTCTTAGATTCAAAATAATATGTGAAATTATTTTAATTAAAATCAACATTTTTTGTTTTGTTTTGATATTTGTATGAGTTTGTATTTTAACTACGTTACAGTGGTGGTAGATGTTACTTTAAAATGTCTTTGATAATTTTTCTTTTATTCTTTCTTTTCTTTATTCTTTATTCACTGTACGGTTCATTTACAAACTCTTAGTGAACGTTTTTTTTTTGTTCTGTCTGCTCTGGGTGCGCTTAGGCAATGCTGAGCTGAAGAAAAGAGCAGACGGAGAAAAACTTCAGCCCTGTTTTAAAAATATGAGGTATACAATAATAAGCTTTCTTACAGAGTAGCTATGGGCAGATAAGGAACATACGTGACAGCTACCGCATGTGTCAATGTCGTCCCACAGCTATCTGTTAACATTGGCAGTTTGATTGATTTCTTTATAATATTAGTATAGATGACACAGTAAGTTTTGCAAAACTTTTTTTATTTCCCCGGAATATGACCCTCAAAAATCATTTACTTTGTACGTCTGTGTTCTGGTCATAGGATTAGACCATATTACCAAATTTCACCTGATTTTGTCCTGTAGATTAGGAGCAAATTGACTGTGACAGTTGGACGGAAAGACAAACAGACGCACGAGTGATGCTATAATCGATCGACAGACAATTTTCATACAATTGTTGTGCTCTCATATGGCTGCAACCCTTTTCGTCCCACTGTTGGGCACGGGTCTCTCCCCTTATTGGGGAGGCCTGGAGCTTACTCCACCACGCTACTCCAATGCGGGTTGGTGGAGATGCGGGTTAATGGCCAACCCGCTGTCGGATGTTTTCAAACCACCCATAAGGCCTCCGACAAGGTTTAACGACTGTTATTTATCAACAATAATCGGGACCGACGGCTTAAGGTGCCCTCCGAAGCACGGAAACGCGCATGAATTTTTTTGCCACTAGCGGTCACCCATCTCACAACCGACCGCGCCCGTTTGGCTTAGCTGCGTAGACCGTTTGCGTTCTACGCTAGCCGCTGAGCCATGCGCGCTTCATATGCATGCGTGCTCTCATATAGCTGGCACTATTCAATATTTGAGTGGGTAGTGAAATAAAGACTTTACCCACACCTCAAATGGAAAGAAAATATATGTATATATATTTTATCTCTATTCCTCTGGGAGTCTATTCAGGCTTCCCAAATGGCTCTACGGTTCGCCGGCGACCTCGGCGTTTCAGGTGTTCATAAAATCGCCCTCATTATATCTTCACTTATCACTTATAAGATAACTAGTTTTTTTTAGTTTTGTTTTTTTAGATTGTATCATGTAAACTCCATAATAATATTTATCCTTCGCCCATAATTTTCTCGAAGGCATGATGTCCACTTATAAAGACTGTCCAGCGTGGTGTACTATAACCTAGATCCCCCACACTTGTGAAGACCCGTGCCCAGCAGTGGGGCATTAAACGGTTGAAAAAAATCCGTTACATGCGGATTGCCTACATTATAGGTATATACATTATTCGTCTAATACAAATTCAAAAGTTACTTAACTACGGGTAATGGTAATGTTAAAATAAAGAAAAACATCGCTATGTTAGCATAAAGAACAGCCTTTGTTAACAGGATTAAACAATTAAAGTCCATGAAATCTCCAGAGTATATTTATTCATGATAATAATCCCTTTTTGCTGGTGAAACCTCTAGGTTCTATAATACAGTATAAGAGTACTTTTAACCACATAATATAAAATATCTGTGCTTTTACCTTTCAAAAGGAATACCTTTATGGTAATGGAATCTTAAGAAGTAGACCAGGTTTACGGAGAGTTCACCTTAAGGCAAAAAATATTGGTATTTTATTTGACTAGTGAAGTCTTTTTAAAAGGTCTCTGATTTACATTAAACTAGTGGGCCCTGCAGACGTTATCCTGCCATAAAAGTATTGAAAGAGGATTTGTTTTCTTATTATCTTAAAGAGATTTCATGTTACTGTCAAACATATAAAAAATATAAAACAAATAATGACATACGAACTGTCCTGTTATTCTGACTGTGTCAAAGTTTAGAACGAGACGACCCGAAATACAAACGTTTGACAGGTAGGAACAAATTCATATGGGAAAAGTAAATAAATAAAAAAATAATTATAAAAATATTTTCCAGTGGACCGAACTGTGAATCTAAACCATCCTCGAATCCACTTGAACAAACAAAATCATTAAAATCGGACCTGCCGTTTAGGAGGAGTTCACTGTCAACATACGTACAGAAGAATTATATACATATATAAAGAGAAGTAGAAACCCAATTAAGATCCCATGAAATGTAATCAGAGAATTTGAAGTAAATCGATGGTGTAATAAAGTCTTTGCAATTCCGGTTATGTAAATGGATTGAACAACATTTATGATCTTAATCGTTGGATTTGTATTCGCCCTGAAATACATTTTTGATGACCCTTACATTGCACTAATCACCACACCAATGTGCCGTCCAAGAGTTTTCGGGTTCAATTCCCAACTATGAAAATATTTCGATAAGAAATCTCCCCTGCTATTTTTATAATATAGCAAATATAATATACCCATATAATTTGATTTAAGAACTGTGGTAAATTTGTGCAATTTTATAAAACTTTCACAAACGTGCACAAAAACTAAGGTATTTGACGTATCAAATTCGTAAAAAAAAAGGAAGAATTAAGCGAATAAAATTCGGACACTGAAAACCAAAACCCAATTGTACCACCACAGCCCCCTTCTACACCTTGTGTTAATGATGTAAAATGAAATGAAAAATAAAAGTATTTTATTCACTGTGGGTTTCTTACACACAGTGAACGCTTTTTATGGTCTGCTTCGTGTGCGCTAATCTGAAGAGCTGATATAGAGAGCTGATAAAACTGATGACCTGAAAAACTTTAATTCTGTTTTAAAATATTGGTAGTGTATACCATAATAAGCGTATTTACAGAGAAACTACAGAGAAGCTACCGTATGCGTCGATCTTTAAATGTATTGTGTCGATGTCGTCCCACAGTCTGTTACAGAAATAGCCAGCTTAATTATCAATTAAATAGTCATAAAGATCAAAACGATAACACGATCAAACGATCAAACGATTCATTGCGGCACAAGACTTGTTTGTTTGAATAGTTTGTCACTATCGAAAAAACAATTAATGAATACATATTATATTTAATTTTCTGTTTAGTCTTAAGGTTCATAATTCAAAATTATTACATGTTTCGACTTGATTTCGGAATTTATCTAATAGTAACTGATAGATAAGACGTTTTAAGGTATATTAACGTTTTTTATTGTAATATTTATATTTAATTTTGTGCACTGATGTCCTTTTCTTTCTTTCTCTTGTCTATTTTCTACCTTAAGGCAGCCTAGAAGAGATCGCATTCATCGATAAGGCCGGTTTCTTTTTGACGTACAATGCTTCTTTTATTATTTTTGACGTAAAATAAAGCATAATAATATTATATGTGTTTGTATTTCTATTATTGCTTATTGCTTTTTTGAATGGTATTATCGATTATTGGATCTTTTTAGGTGGTGTTCTTGCTACTCTGATAATGCGTACTGACCAAATGCATTGAAATTTAAAAGTTGCTTGTGTTTGTGTGAATAGTTCACGTTATCTTGATAATTTTATTAACATTAAATAAATACGTGAGAAAATTATACTAATCCTTCAACATTATTAAATACGGTATGTTGATTTTTTTTTACGGTTTCTTCATTTAATTTTATATTTAATTTCTCATGGTGGTAACGCATCCTCAATTCGACGCCAGTTAAATGCATAATTTGGCAGAAGTTAATTAAGAACATTAGAAGTAATGTAAGTACCCATTAAATACTCGTACATACTACTTATTCAGGACGTCAAGGGAGCAGTTTATGGTCTCCAAATAATTAGTCCTCCAAATGCCTCTCAGGAATAAAGGGGATGTTAAATGACGATATAAAATATTGCAGTTAGTATATATTATACTAGAATTACTAGTATTATAAAGATAAATAAAAAAATAACGTTACACACTCATAGCCCCACAGTAGGCCTGTGTCGTGGGTACCATGGACACATATAGAGACAGAAACACAAACACCCAGACCGAGAACAGAAATTTAAGCTAATCAACTTTCTGCTTCGCCGGGAATGGAACCCTTCGATTGGCAGTCCGGCATGGTAACCATTGCGCCGCGCGGGACATCAAGATGATAGATTTGATTGTTTATTTCCATGGAATAGGCTCCAAAACTACTGGCCCGATTTGAAAAAATATTTTACCATTAGAATCTTACTTTATCCCTGATGAACATAGCGATGCTAAAATTAGGAAATGCTAAAATATTGCTGTTCGTGGTGCAACCCTATTTTAAGACTATAAGTCTGATTTAAGAAATGATATTGCTGTGTTATTGAGCCTGTTCATTAAGTGTTGATGTCCCCTGCTTAAAAAATATGACAGGTGGATACGGAATAAAGGATTGCAATTGAATTCCGTGAAATTTATATGGCTGCAACCCTTTTTTCGTGCCACTGCTGGGCACGGGTCTCTCCCCATTATTGGGGAGGCCTGGAGCTAACTCCACCACACTGCTCCAATGCGGGTTAGTGGCCAACCGGCTGTCGGATGTATTCAAACCGCCCATTAGGCCTCCGACAAGGTTTAACGAATGTTATCTATCGACAACAACCGGGACCGACAGCTTGACGTGCCCTCCGAAGCACGGAAACGCGCATGATTTTTTGACACTAGCAGTCACCCATCTCACACCCGACGGCGCCCATTTGGCTAAGTTGCATAGATCGTTTGAATTCTACGCTAACCGACGAGCCATGCGCGCTTTCTTGAAAATCGAAATTGGATTGAAATCTATATAAAATTTTCATTTTATTTTTAAAATCCTTTCAAGGCGGGTGACATCGCGGACGCAGCTAGTCTCTGAATTTAATTTCTATCAAAGTGGCTCCAGTTCTTAGTCTGAAGTATTTCAATTTAAAGGGTTTGTTATTCAGTGCTTATTTAGGAGCTTCGCAGCTATTGGGATGTTAAATTCTTTGACTAAGATGTCTGAAAATCTGGTTATGTTAGCGTCGCATCTTAGGCGAGCTTGATAAATTGAAATTGAGATTGGACCGGTTTATATTTAGTACCCGGATGACCGACCGTTGCTCGGATGAAAACAACTTTTTACCGACTTCCAAAAGGAGGAGGTACTATATTCGGCTGTATGTTTTTGTATATATTATTATGTTCACCGATTACTCCGCCGTTTGTGGACCGATTTCGAATTCTTTTTTTGTTCCTATGCTTATACTTCCGAGGTGGTCCCATTGTCACCAAATCAGGATATGATAATGGGATCCCAGGGAAATCGAGGGTATTCTCTCAAATTTTATAGGCACACATATTGATTTTCTTATACTTTCTGAACCTTAAAAGATATTTGTGCATAGTAATCATCATCTCATGTTGTTGAGCTGATGATGGAAGGTACTGCGACGGTGGTAGTTGAGAGCAAATTCTTTCAATAAATGGTTTTTTATTCGAAATCTTTCATTCCTGAGGTGGTCCAACTGTCACCAAGTCAAAGTCTGATGATGGGATCCCAGAGAAATCGAAAGGAACATTCAAATTTTATAGTACAACTAATGACTTTTAAATTTTTACTAAAGCAAAACAGGCATTAATTGTGTATAATTATCATCATATCATGTTGCTGAGATGATGATGGAATGTACTACGACAGTTAGGAGTTGAGAGCAAATTCTTTCAATAAATGGTTTTTTGATCGAAATCTTACATTCCTGAGGTGGTCGAACTGTCACCAAGTCAAAGTCTGATGATGGGATCCCAGAGAAATCGAGGGAAATATTCGAATTTTATAACACAACAATTGATTTTCATATTCTTATTAAAGCAAAGCAGGAATTTGTGTATAATTATCATCATATTAAGTTGCTGAGCTGATGATGGAAGGTACTACGACGGTTAGGAGTTGAGAGCAAATTCTTTCAATATATATTATTTTGTTCTAAAACTTAAACTCCTAAGGTGGTCCAACTGTCACCATGTCATAATCTGATGATGTGATACTAGGGAAATTGAGTTAAACAGTGAAACTTAATAGGCACACATATTTTTTAGTCATATTTTTTAACATAATACAAATATTTATGCCCGGTAATTATCACCTGATGTTGCTAAGCTCATGATTGAAGGTACACCTCCTCAACGGTTAGGAGCTGAGAGCAAATTCTTTCAATAATTTATACGTTCAGGTGGACAGATAGTAGTATTCTTTCAGGCTATTAGATGGCTATTAGATTAACATGAACGGTAAATCTTTTTAACGTTTAGAAGTTAAGTGAAAAAACTTCCAATTATGCTTATACATAATATATACAGAATTATTAAAATTGCTAAAAAGAGTGAAATAAATTAAGTTTTTAACAAAATAAATAGAACCGACTTCAAATGGTAAAAAATAAATTATTCAGTACCTACTTCTTCTTGCTTATGGTAATGACTCTTAAAACTATTTTTGGAGTCGGGCCCAAAAATGTCCTGTCTTAGTAAATATAGTGTACCTTTCGTTCTGAATGGGCACCGACTCCAAAAAAGTTTTAACAGTCATTACCATCAGCAAGAAGAAGTAGGTACTGAATAATTCATTTTTTACCGTTTGAAGTCGGTTCCATTTTTTTGTTAAAAACTTAATTTATATTGATTGATTAGAGACTTATTGGATTGCATAACAACGCCATCTACTTCATCTCCTAATTTAAAAAAAAGAATTTAACAACGCAATCTACTTCAGCTCTCAAATTAAAAAAAAAAATTTAAATACACTCCCCGATAGATGGCAGGAAGAGATATATTTTTTTAGTTTATGTTTAAGTTGAAAACATGAATGAATTAAACTTTATTTTCCAAAAATGAAACCTAGCTAGATTGATTTATTGCCCCCGAAAACCATTGCATACTAAATTTCATGAAAATCATAGGAGCCGTTTCCAAGATTCAAATTATATATATATTTAAGTATATATAAGAACAACGTATGACGGGGTCTCTAATATATTACATTCAGGCATCAATCTTCGTTTAACGCGGAGGAAATTGTCACGAATTCACTTCACGGCAATATGGGCCGTCGGGCAATTGCATTATAAAACTACTTTGCCAAAGTTGCGCGCCGGGGTTCGAACTTGGTAATTCTGCGTCTCCGGTCTTTACCACTAGGCCATGGCTGCTCACATTTTAGTACATTATATTTTAGATTAGATTCTACATCAGAATTCAGCCTTGGTTTGTGTTCATATTATGCTTCACCAGCTTGTTTCAATGCTGAGTGCATATTTCAGTATATTCTGGATTTTGTTTACTATCATAACAATCGGGAATTGTGTTATTGTTTGCTTGCAGTCCTGATAGAAATAAATATTTTACTGGATTAACAACAATTTACCGTAAGGCTGCCGATCGTCGCGAAAGTGAACTGTTTATATTATTTATATTTTGTTTACTACCACAACAATCGGAAATTGTGTTTTTGTTTGCTTATTGTCCTGACAGAAATAAATATTTTGCAGGATTAACATAAATTTACCGTATGGCTTCCGATCGTAGCGAAAGTGAACTGTTTATAATATTTATATTACTGAGATCCTCAGTTCGTCTAGGAAAGCAATACTAATTTTTGAATGAGACTATATAGGTTGAAAACTGTCACGAAGAGTTACGAGTAAATCTATTATCTATTATCTATTACATATAATAAATCTGTAACAAGTCCGTTTCTGTACATTGAAGATATTTGAAAAAAACTGTCACTAGGGCTATTTATTAGCGTAATAGAACCCAAAACAATGATTTTTAGAATTATTGTCTGTTTGTCTGTTTATCTGTTTGTCTGTTTATCTGTTCGTTTGTGCGCGCTAATCTCAGGAACGGCTTAACGTAGAAGGATGCGGTTTTCACTGAAGTATTGGTATTTTTTTGGATTAACATTTAGGGTTTGTTTTATTTAAATCGGTTCACAAACAAAAACGTTACGTCAATTTCAAGAATGATGAAATGGTTGAACACCTGCACGCTATAATAAAGTTAATGCGAGCGGTCACACCACAAGTTTCGATAACTACTAACATCTCTTAATATTCTGATAGCAAGTTTTCAAACACTTATGTTAGATTTCATCTCTAAATATTTAAAAAAAACCATACATATCATATCACCACATATTCAAAGAAATCCTCAATACAAAATGTACAAAACCTTAACAAAACGAGGCTACTGCCGACATCTATGTTCACATTCAGAACTATTTAGTGATCTGTTGCAAATTCGGTATATCGACAATTTAGTTTACATGCTATACGATAGATGTCGTTGTTATTCATTTATTCATATTTAATTGCTTTTTACAGGTAGATTTACAGGTGGTGTTACATAATAATTATTTTACCCAATAACGCTATTACAAAGTGGATAGGTGGAGATTATTTCAAATAATTAATTACGAGTATATTTACTTAACAAAGTATCTAATAAAAAATTAACAACACAGAGCTTTGGAACTGGCGCTGATATTGTACTCATTGTGGTAGAGCATTATGGAGGCGCGGCGCGGTGGTTACATCCACATATTATTGGTATCGACCTTATTTAATAGACAATAATAATTATCGACTCGCGCAGGTGCGGTCCCAGGGACAGGGGACATGAACCCCCCCCCCCCGAAATCCCTCACTCATGCGTAGATGGAAGGCGAATCAAGCCAATTTGAGACACCTCAACCCCCAAATTTCTTAGTGACCCCCCACCAAAATTTCTTGGCGACCCCCCCCCCCAAATTGAAGGCTGCGACCGCGCCTGGACTCGCGTGGCGCAATGGTTACCATGCCGGACTGCCAATCGAAGGGTCTCGAGTTTGATTCCCGGCGAAGCAGAAATTTGAATGATGAGTTTAATTTTCTGTTCTCGGTTTAAGTGTTTGTATTTCTGTCTCTGTGTGTCGCATGGTACCCATTACACAGTGTATATTTTCCCCTACTCTGGCGTTATCAGTGTGAAACGTAAAAAAATCAAAGTGTTCTACCGACTTTACTATGCTGAGTGTTCTTTTCAAAATGATAGCTACGTCTCCATATCATGATTACACCACCAGTCGAAGGTTAAAGTTCCACAGGCCGCTTTGCACGCTCCTTTTGATATTTGAACGGATGTGTAAGTTATGGGACAACCTTCCAGCTGAGGCATTTCCAGTGGACTTTGACATAGGGTTCTTCAAGAAAGCTGTAAAGAAAGCTCTTCTTGAAAGCCGGCAGTGCTCGGGTGGCTCCGTTGGGGTTGCCCGTTTCCATAGGCGACAGTGATCGCTTAACCACGCGGCCTTTCTGCCTCTTTGTTCGGTTTATTTATAAAAAAAGTGATTTCGAATAAACGAATAAGCAATTGCCGAGGGTCTAATAAAAAAATGTTATAGAAATGAGCAGACGTTTTCAGTGGTTAATTTAATAAGAGCTATTACATACATACGCAGTACCGGCACTGGTGTTATACTAATATGCTAAAGCGTCACGGCAGCAGCACGGCATGGTGGTCACGCCCAGAATAATATTAGTAATCGATATATTTATTTCTGATGATGTGTGAAGGGTTGTTAATAGGACCAATTGACTCTTAATCGCGTAGGGCCTGATCCTCTCACGCTGCTCCAATTCAGGTTGATGACGTCTTCATTGTTAGTGGCCTAACTGCTGTTGCAAGTTTTAAATCGCTCAAAAGACCTCCATTAAGTATGAACGACAGTATGTTAACGACAATTGCAACCAACGTGTAAGCAACCAAGAATTTGACTAACCAACTACTAACCACGCCTGACATAGCGTAGACATTTCACCACCTTTCTGCAATATATTTAAGTTACATGATGATAATGAATCTATGCATTATTTGCAGCACAAATTATTTAATTATAATGATCCTTTCCGCGGGCACAGCAGTACTATCTAAACACTTCATAAACAGGCTATTATAGTACCTACGTTTAATTTGTAAAGAGAAACTGATGATAACGACTGAAAAGTCGATTATAAGAGGAGTACAGTAAGATTGTAAGGACTCAGGAAGAATGTATCTACTCAACATAATAATATGAACTTTTGTATCATAAGTAATTTCATAAAAGGTAACAATAATCCAAGGGACAGTGGAGGGCAAGCGGTCACGAACGAAATTGCAACCTCATCAGCAACGACCACTCTGACAAGAGTGAACGACTAAGGAGGAGGAGGAACAAATAATCCAACTCTAATCAAGCCTTTTGTACAAGTCTTTATCTACGCGGACGACGTCGCGGGCACAGCTAGTTGATAATAAAGCACTTCCGTTGCTAGATATTGATTCGTTGTTTGGATTCGTCTAACACTATAATATGTCTTTTTCTAAATACCCCAGCACCAGGCATTATTTTCTTGTTGAGAAAAATGTAAATTAACCATTTTATTATTTTTTAATATCCTTGTAAAACTTACAAAACATATGCAGCTGTCGCCATTTTAGTGCGATAGACAGACGCCGCGTTTTCAGAACTTTACAAGACCCTGTTTATGTATAAAGCATTGAGTATTATTGAGATCAATTTTATTTCAACAAATAACAATGTAATCTTATACGGGTTCCATTTTTCTTTTTATGAAACGGTAGCCAAAACCAAATACAAAAAATAGTGATAAAGCAACTAAAGCAAATTTGCCGAAACCGAAACACGATTTCGACCGTGACCGCGATTGCTAAAGATTTTTGTCATTACTTCAGGAGGAGGTATTTCATGATTTTGGAGGAAGGGTATACTATTTACCAGTAAATTTGATTATTGTATTGTTGAATCACGATCCCTGTGATAGGCATGCCTCCCTCACCAGAAATGAGTCGAGCCTTACCTGACGTTGTTTACTTATGTTACTGACTACCTACTTCGTTTTGTAAAAAAAACCTAACCGAGGAATGGCGTCAGATGTTGTGGCTACCACTCTTGAAAACAAGAGAGTCCGAGAATCTCTCTAGATTTTCAAAAATATTGCCGGAATTAACCGACAACCGACAGTGTATTGGAAAGATGAGGTATTTTTGCGGTTTCAATATTTTCGAATATTTGAAACGTGAATTTGAATTAGCTTGTTAGTAACGCTTTGAGTACTCAATTTATCTAGTCTTCCGCCAGCGGCTTAGCACGCGTGGACCCGTTTTACAGGTTCTCGTAGGATAAAAACCTTCTTTAGTCCTTTTCCAAGGTCCACTCTATCTGTGCTTCAAATTTCATTAAAATCGGTTCAGTAGTTTAAGCGGGATAGCGTAGCACACAGACAGAGAGACAGAGTTACTTTCGAATTTATAATATTAAGTATGGATAAAAACAAATATTTTATAACAGGGAAATACCAGTTGGTAGTGAATTTTAAACGTTAACGTAAATCGCCGTAGCCAACCCTACAGTTCGAATACTATTGCGAAGAGCTAGCTGTCCCTTTTCCAAAAGATTTAATACCGTCGTAAAGTTGCAATATAAGAAATACTCTTCCTGCGGATATTTATGGGAAGAGTATGTCCTATTTTATGGACTTCTACGGTATGGACTATGGATAAATCAATAGATCCAGGCCACAAGTGACCAGAGGGCTGGCACTTACCTCGTTCGAAGAACAGCTTTGGCTATTCAACGAAGTAATGTTGCCAAAATTCTGGGCACACAACTTCAAGGCAGTAATTTGGATGACGTTTTTTTACATTAATTTGTGTTTACTTTTATTTTTAGTTGTAATTTATTATTATTAAGTGTTAGTTTATTTATCATTTTTAAATGTTCACCTTTTTATATTTAATATTTTTTTGAAATTAAATAAATATAATAATCAAAAGCAGACGATTGTCATTCGATGTACTCCTATATGGTCCGTATAATGACCATCATCAAGTGTAGTAGTATTATCATAGTATTACAGAGGATATTAACACTAGAGTGCACGCGCGCTCTACTATGGTAGATCGCACATGCATTTTTGCGTGCCCCTCACTCATTTCTTGACCTTTCCTCCGGTGTCCCTAGATAAGCCTAAAAAACAAAATTACGCAACGGATTAGTGTGGCGCCAAGCAACAGCGTGGGCTCATATTACAGCATTTTCTCGCCAAAGTCTCCATTCTACTATAGTAGTACGTGCGAGTATCGGCGTAATGGAAATTAATGAAGGTAAATAATTATTTATTTTAAAATATTTACTAATAATGATAATAATATTGTTCTTTTTTATAATATTTCGAAAGTTTTGTGTGCAAGTTGTTATTATCTTTATATTTTATTATTTATTTAATAATGTTTATTTTGCTTTTTAGTGATTCCTGGAGAAAATATGAATCCACTCATGGAAAGTCAAGTCTTGAGGTGGCTAGAAGAAGAGAATGAAGTTAGTTCTATCAGTGAATTAGAAGACGGAGAGGACAGCTGAACAAAGATAGATCTGACTTCGTACGCGAAGAGATGATGGAAGATTTTTCATCGGAACTGTCATCAACTAATGCGAGTGGAGAAGTTGTGTATGTGTCTAAGAATGGAACACGATGGAGTAAAGCATCTCCTCCAGAAGCGCGGGTGAGATCTCAAAATATTAGATTTCGACCTACGAGTCCAAAGGGAGACGCAAGAAATGCAGAAACACCATCGTGTTGCTTAGAGTTATTTTTTGATTTTTCTACTTGATCTCTCATTTGAACTCGCAAAACCCCTCATGGCAAGGCGATTGACATTGGAAAACCCTCTCGGGAACTAAAAAGTAAAACAAAATGGCTTTCAGGCTACACTGATGAGATGCCACCTAATGAACCCAGCAGGCTGGGAAGAGTGGGAAAATGTTGTATGTGCTCTCGAGCCCATAATCGCTCCACTAAAAAGTGGTCTAAACGTTTTGCCAGATGGATCTGTCCTAATCACCAGGCTGTCCTATGCCTCGAATGTGAGGAAGAAGATAAATAAAAGTCTGAACATTAAATATATTTTTTTTTATTTGAGCTGATCTCAAACTTGTCAAAAATTTTGATTTTTTCGTATAAGTTACTAATATGTTCCTAAAATAGTTCGCAAGTGTTAAGAACTTCACATTTTTATAGAATTGTATTTTATAATAAACAAACTTTTAAACTAAACTTACGTTTTTTATATCAATACCTTTTTAGTCGTAAAGTAATGCTCTTAACTTTTTCTACCATAGTAGAGCACGCGAGCAAACTTGTAACAAAAATGGGCGCGTGCACTGTAGTGTTAATAATAAACTATTTAATTTAATATCAGAGATTAGCATAACCTCTAACCTAACGATGACTAAAACAATGTTCCACCGGAAGATTCAATTCAAGTAAATCCATACTTAATATATTATTATAAATTTGAAAGTAACTCTGTCTGTCTGTTTGTCTGCTACGCTTTCCCGCTTGAACCACTTGAGGTTGTATGTATATGTCCATGGGCTGCAGCGACCACTTAACACCACGTGGCCTGCATGCTCGTCTGTTCCTTAAAAATAAAAAAATACGTGTTATATGTTTAGCTCGAGATTAGAATTAGAAAGATGACATCAGTCACTAAAATTATACTAAGCTTGGAGTAATCCCTAAGTAATTACTGAATCTGTATTTCAGAACATAGCTGATATACTGGGAAGTAATTGTGTTACAATCTGCGATTGATTGTACCCGCAGATTGTAACACAGTTATCGTAACAGTCTACTTGGCTAGAGGAAAGAAAATGTCAGAACGAATAAAACTGCTATTGTTCATAGCATAGGTTTCAGGCCACTGGCAGATATCAAAAGCTCTCTTAATTGCGCTGATATTTGTAAAGAATTCATCGTTGTATATAGGATTTATTATCACCTTTACAATCACCATGTAAAATGTATTTTTTTAAAGAATGCAGATTTAAAAATTTATGTCCACTTGACGACCCGCGTGGTGTAATGGTTACTATGCCGTACTGCCGATCGGAGGGTCCCGGGTTCCATTCCCGGCGAAACAGAAATTTGAATGATGAGTTTAAAATTTTTGTTCTCGGTATGTATTTGTGTGTGTCCATGGTACCCACGACACAGGGTACATCTACCCTACTGTGGGTGTGAAACGTTTATTTATTCATTTTTATATTTATTTATGATGGTAGCAATCTTTTTTGCTTCATACTGCTGGTCAAGGGGTCTCTCCCCATTAGTGTGGAAGCCTGAAGTCTAATCCACCATGCTGCTCCATGCGGGTACTCTTAGATATTTTGGTTACTAGTAAACCGGCTATACGATGTTTTTAAACCACCCATATAGCCTATAAAAAGTTTTAACGACAATTGCCTGCAACACTTTTTACGTCCCACTGCTGGGCACGGGTCTCTCCCCTGGAGAGGCCTGGAGCTTACTCCACCACGCTGCTCCAATGCGGGTTGGCGGAGATGCGGGTTAATGGCCAGCCCGCTGTCGGATATTTTCAAACCGCCCATAAGGCCTCCGACTAGGTTTAACGACAGTTATCTATCGACAACAACCGGGACCGACGGCTTAACGTGCCCTCCGAAGCACGGAAATGCGCATGAATTTTTTTGCCACTAGCGATCACCCATCTCACACCCAACCGCGCCCGTTTGGCTTGTATAGACCGCTTGCATTCTACGCTAGCCGCCGAGCCTTACGCACTTCAAATGACCATTATCTATCGATAAAAGCTGGGTACGAAATCCCAAGTACAGAAACGTATGAAATTTGCCACTATTGGTCACCAATCCCACACCAGACCGCGTCCGTTTCGCTAAGCTGCCTTAGCTGCTATCGATCACTTGCATTGCAGGTGCGCTTTCTTTGACAATTACAGATTAAAAATTGTGATTAAAAATAATTTTATAAAATATCAGAAAGCAGAAAATGCGAATATAACTCGCTCACTGAAGTTCCAAACACTCTACCTAAAAAAACTTTCAAAATAAAGTATGATAGTGTACTTTTTAGTTCGGCAAGGTTAACTTTATTTAACGCTGGAGAAAGTTGCTGTCAATTACTTTTGTAAGCACTATGAAGGTGTTTTGTTAAAAAAATTGTATTCTTTGCTTAAAAAACTAAGAGCTATTAGTTTAAATAATCGAGGAATGAAGTCGAAGCGATAAAATTATTGACTATTAGGTCTTTTAGGTATGTTCAAGAAATGTTTGTAGATAAGTTATCTGTATAATGTTTTATTAATCATCTGTTTGGTAGCTGGCAGCACTGGCCTGTCAGTGTCATCTTGTCTTTTCCTATAAATATGGTTGAACTAAGGTGTAGTATTCTTAGCTGTAAGAAAGTAAATTATAAAGTTGCAAGTAAATAAAGTCTTTCGTTAACAAAATATAGTGTTGGTGAATTTCTTAAAAAACCTTACAATGTTGACTTATTTTATGTTGTAAGGTTCCATTTTAAGAGTATTTATAATAATTTTTCATTTTATTTTAAGATTTTGTTGAATATAACTGCTACTATAAAACTATTTTATTGGTTGTTAATTTGTAATCCACTGCTATAGTAAAAACCTGTGTTGAAGCAAATATTCCGTCCGTCCCATAAAATTTAATTCGTATATCGCTTATTTAGTACGTAATTATCTTAAACGTAATTTGGGACTAAGATGTATATATACAGTATTTACGAGTGTATGTGTGTCAATGTGCGCGCGCGTGTTTTTGCGTGTGTTACTACGTGCAGAGTTTGGGCGCGATAGTTTTATGCGTCCCACTACTGGGCACGTGTCTCTACCCATTATTAGGGAGGTCTGGAGCTTACTCCACTACTCTGCTCCAATGTGGGTTGATGGAGAGTAGGTTGGTGGAATTTTATAATATCCTGTTATAATTTGATGCCGCCCCAGGAACAGCGTTTGGTAAAATGGATCTTAATTTCCTATTGTCTAGTGGGACAAGCTAATAAAATTACTTATCCTAAGTGAGTGACAGCAGAGTGACAGAGTCGTTCGTCATCGTAACGCGTACTATTGAAGCTAGCAACATGAAATTTGTCAAAAGGTTGCTATTATGACGTAGGCTCATTTGAACTATTATTGCTATCTTTTTTAATTCAGATTGGTATGGTGACAAGAATGCAGGCTACGTGGCGTCAAGGCTTCGGGATTAAGAATAGAGCTACGGTATCCCTTGCCTGATCGTACGAGGCGACAAAAATGGGGCTTCCGGGGTTGCGGAAGGTGAGAGTGGGAGCTCGACCCGATCCTTTTTTTGTACCCCACTACTGGGTACGGGTCTCTCACTGGTTATGAGGTCTGGAACTCAGTGCACCTCGCTACTCTAATGCTGATTGGTGGAGATGGTTAGTGACCAACCCACTATCGGATGTTTTCAAATAGCCCATAAGGTCGAAACGGTATAACGACTGTTGTCTATATAACGATAGCAACTAGGATGACGACCCGCGTGGCGCAATGGTTACCATGCCAGACTGCCAATCGAAGGGTTCCGGGTTCGATTCCCGGCGAAGCAGAAATTTGAATGATGAGTTTAAATTTCTGTTCTCGGTCTGAGTGTTTGTGTTTCTGTCTCTGTGTGTGTCCATGGTACCCACGACTCAGGGTATATCTACCCTACTGTGGGACTGTGAGTGTGAAGCGTTATTTATTTATTTATTTAGGATCGAGGGCTCAAGGTGCCCTTTTGCAATTTGTCACCATGTGAAATCCGACCACGCCCGTTTAGGTTAGCTGCAAAGATCGCTTGCAATTTACGCCAGAAGCTGGGACATGTACGCTTCAGTTTAAGCGTAGATAGTTTAAATTAACGTTTTTTGATACGCGGTCAGGCACGATGTTCATTTACATTAAAATCTTAATCGAAAACAGAAAAGCACTCAACATTTCGCAGTGGCAAAATATTTATTTGGAATAATTGGATGCGAACGGGCATCCGCATTTTACAGATTTCGTTCAGTCGAGTAATGGTGATTACACACGATAAAATTGTCACCCAATTTATTGAGTCAAGACTTGATTCTGTTTTATTATTTAGTGTTCTAAATAATATAACTACACTGTTACTGTGACAGACTGCCAATTTCGGTTCGATTTCCGGCGAAACAGACTGTTAAAGTTTAGGGTCACCTATAAATATTTTACTAAACGCTTTGTTCTAAATTTAAAATTGTTTCTATAATTTTGAACTAGATTTCGTTAATAAATCAATGTCTAAATCACGTTGCTGAGATTTTGTGTGGACTGTATATAAGATGCCTAGACAAAACCGAATAAATTGTACTAGATGTACGAAGACAGTGATGTTTTTAGTAGTGTAGTGACGATCAATTAATATTACATTTAGGTTAAAGTCACCCATACCATAACTATGGACTTTAACTAACAATAAGCGTACGTGTCGCTTTACTAGAAGGTGGTGAATAAGGCCCTAAATATAATAATAAAAGATCGTCACTACACTACCAAAAACACAGTTATAGTATAACTTCAATTTTAATTTTACGATGTTCGAGCGAGTAGCACTAATCATATGATAAACAGACCCGTACTCATAGCTTTACCAACTTTACTTGGGACGAAACTAATCAGCACTTTACATGGAGGTAGCGAACGAGGCCCTTATTTTTATTTTTTATTATAATTTCATTGTTCATTTACTGAAAACGTTCCGTCACGTTCATGGAAAGTATTGTGATGTCTCCATCGCCGTGCATGCCTGAGAGAAATCCATAATTTCTCGAAAGCATGACGTCCACCAATCCCAACCAGCGTGGTGGACTATGGCCTAAATCCCTCTCACTTGTGGAGGAGACTTGTGCCCAGCAGTGGGACATAAAAAAGGTTGAAAAAAATATAGACAAAAGAATGACCGTGTGTGTTCCCCTTTATTTTTTCGAAAGAGCAATGAATGATTTCGGTGATCGCATACGATACAACATGCAAAAAAGACGAAGAATATGTAAATAAAAATTGTTCCATTTCAGCAGCATACGCTGAATGTTATTTAAACTTTATTGTACCAGAAAAAATGATAAAAATTCGTAATGCCATGAAATTAACATTCTCTTTTGCTCATAAATCCATATTGACCGGGACTAACGGCTTAAAGTGCCCTCCGAAGCACGGAAACGGGCATGAAATTTTTGCCACTAGCGGTCACCCATCTTATACCTGACCGCGCCCGTTTGACTTAACTGCGTAGATTGCTTGTGTTCTACACTAGCTGCCAAGCCATACGCGCTTCACTGTAACGACTGTTATCTTACAAATACTAAAATCAATAAATAAATATATAACAAAACCTGTGAAATATTTCATGTCATAGTGTATTGCTTGTGCGACAAAGATTACCGACCACCATTTATCCACAACAATAACTATTGGCTACACACGGACCTATTGTCCTAGTTGAGCGACAGATAGCCTGATGCGGCGACACGATGCCATTGAATAAAACGCAATGTTATCGTATAAATTCATATTTTAGTCCCTTATTTTTACTCTCAGTCCTTCCTAAGCAACTGAAAGTAATACACCAGGAATCGAGAGAGCTTATAATAAGCATAGGCTTTCAAAGTTACATTTATTTTACACTAGCTGTGCCCCGCGGTTTCACTCGCGTTAATTTTTTTAAAGTATCCTATTTTATTTCTGATGACTCCAAGAATATATGTACAAAGTTTCATGATGATCGGTTGAGTAGTTTTCGCGTGAAAGAGTAACAAACTTCTCTGGCTACTTGTATGTATGCTACAACTACACCTTTGTAATGATACTTGTAGAATGTAAAATTCTTTTTAGTACCTAAGCGTTGGCAGAGTTTATTTCTTGCAATTTCTACAAAGTCACGAATAACATGTTCAGAATTGTTGGTACCAAGCTAGGTACTTGAAAATATTTTAGAAGTATTTGGCACTCGGAAGTTTCAAGCACATCTTTTCAACGTGACCCGATTTTAGTTACCAAACAAATTTACAGAGTAAATTTTTCATAAATAAGTAGGTACTTACTTTTGGAGATAAATTGTAATAAAATGGAGTGATTTGTTAACAGGTCTTTAAATTTTATTAGTTAGTCTTTTGGACGTCTTTATTTTTTACACGTTCCTTTGATGCATAAACATTTTACAACTTTTGAAGTCTCTCTCGCGCAAACTATTCAGTTTAGATAAAAAAATTATTAGAAACTTCAATATCATTTTTGAAGACCTATCCATAAATAGATATCCCACATGTATGGGTTTTATTAAAAAAAAAAACAGGTTCAGTTTTTTAGTATAAGGACATCCATACAGACATACATCTACTAACTAAGTTTCAACAGTATACCTAATTCTTATAATTTCGGTAAAAAGTGGCTGTGACATACGGACGGACAGACAGACAGATATGACGAATCTATAAGGGTTCCGTTTTTTGCCATTTGGCTACGGAACCCTAATAAAACGTCAAAATTACCTAAAGCCGCTATAAATCTGAGCTCTTAAAATTTGAAACAGGGTAGTTTTTGCCTCATACGCGTGTCAGCACACTACCTCAAAACTATCTTTTTCGCTTCTACAAATTCAAAAATATTTCTTAACCGACTTCTTAAAATAGGATGTAACTTCGACTGTATGTATTTTTATGTATATTCACCGATTACTCCGCCAATTGTGGACCGATTTTGTAAGTAAATCCAAACTTTTTTTAGACAGGTATATACTCCTGAGGGGACGATAGGACCACCAGTGTCACCAAGTAAAAATCAGATGATGGAATCCCAGGGAAAACGAGGGCCACTTTCAAATTTTATAAGCACACACATTGATTTATGTATGACTATTTGGCTGCAACCCTTTTTGCGTCCCACTGCTGGGCACGGGTCTCTCCCCATTAATGGGGAGGCCTGGAGCTTACTCCACCACGCTGCTCCAATGCGGGTTGGTGGAGATGCGGGTTAGTGGCCAACCCGCTGTCGGATGTTTTCAAACCGCCCATAAGGCCTCCGACAACGGTTTAACGACTGTTATCTATCGACAACAACCGGGACCGACGGCTTAACGTGCCCTCCGAAGCACGGAAACGCGCATGAAATTTTTTTTTTTGCCACTAGCGGTCACCCATCTCACACCCGACGCGCGCTTCACGGATGACTATTTACTCCCGGCAATATACACGTTGTATAATTAATGATGCTCCTTATGAACCGTCGCGGGCGGTCGCTAGGAGGCTCCGCGCGCGCGTTCTAGCAAGGAGGAAGGACTTCGTTCAGGTCCGAAACTAGTTGAACACTTAGAGCATCAAAGTTACTGACTCACCCTTCAGTAGAGACGGCATAGCGTCTCGCTTCGATACATAATTTTTGTGCCAAATCTGGTGCAGCGGAAGAACGCACACATTTTAATTATGTCACACATTCACAAATATTCTTTCATCGCTATAGACGCATACATTTCTAAATATGTCAATTTCAATTGACTACGTCATTTTCTATGCACTGTCAACACTGACACCGACACACATAGACACAATAGTTATATAACTAGAAGGCACATTGTGCATGGACGTTGGGACAAGGGGTTCGCCCGTAAAGGCCACTCCTCTCTGACGGGTGTCATACCTGTCATACCTTGATGCTCTAAGGTTGAACATTATCAATTACGCAACGTGAGTATTGCCGGAAGTAAATAATCATGATAAGTTACGATTCGTTATATACCTAATAAAATTGTTTTATGTACCTTGTACCTACGTCCCTACCATTACTTATATTAAATAACATCTCTGGTTAAAATTACCCTAAGCTTCGAGAACGATCATTGAGCTGTCATATTGATTTAGAGGACCTCGTCAGTATCCTCCTAAAATTAATGGCTAGACTAACGATCGGTTTAGCTAGGGTATTTTACTTGTAAAGTCCCTGAGGGTTTACGGATAAATCTGTTTATTACTGGAAGATTATTAGGCCTGGAATGTTATTAGAAATTGGTAACCCACTTCAATTAGTAGTACTTATTTACCAAATAGTATAACCCGGCGCGGCGTCATTGTGGATACTAAGCGGAACTTAGCCATTGTGGCCGGGTATATTTAACCCACGTACATTACTGTACACTGAATCAATCTTAAGTCAGTACTAGTTAACTACATTTAAGAAAAAAAGTAATTATAGACAGGAACAGCATTGCCCGAGTGGTAAACCCGACGGTCTCCAACACGAAGATACCGAGTTCTAACCCTCTCTACGCACCACTGACAAATAAATTTTATCGCTGCTCCACGGTAAGGGAAAATATTTTGATATTAAATTCCTTTCATGCATGGCATATCTGAGAGAAACTCATAATTTCTCAAAGGCACGATGTCTACAGCGTGTGAACTATGGCCTAAATCCCTCAAAAAACAAGGGTTGCAACCAATTCCAAAAATTATATTTATTTTTTTTTACTGTAAAGCAATTCTATTGTGTCTCCGTGGAAAGGTGCGGTGGCCGGCCTGACTTAATTGACGCGACCATCGCAGCCTCGGAAGTAACAGTGCAGCTTCATACGACGTCAGGTTTGTTAAGCTTTGTTTGTTGATGTCCATTAGCTGCAGTGACCTCTTAACATCACATAGCCTGCTCATTCGCTACTAAATCCAAATAAAATTTAAAGTATAATGTAAAAAAACACAAAATGTAAAATAAACCACCAAAAACATTCAGTAAAAACTAGCTAAGTCTCGATGGAGCTGCTGTTTCTCTATAGAAGTAACGAAATCTCTAAGCAAAGACAAGCCAAGTCTAAGGTTTTCTACTACGATTTCTTTACTAATAAAGACATATTTATGAACATTACTTGCTGACACATCTAAGTCAACGGCCAAGGCAAGGGTCTCTCCCCATTATTGGGGAGGCCTAGAGCTTACACTACTTACACTACTCCGTACAGTACTAAAATATATTATGTTAGATTGTTTGAACGTTTTCATATCACAGTGAGTTCTCAAAGGCTTAAATTCTTACCATCTCCTTTCATTGGCTGCAGGGAGGACACGAGGAGAATCGGCGAGTTGAACGCGAATGACAGTATCCAGACCGTGGCAATCATCTTGTACGCATGGCACTGGGTCTGCCACTTTCTGGACTTCAGCGGCCGGCATATCGCGAAGTACCTCTCCAGGGATATTGCGACCAGGGTCCACACGTCCACGGATACTGAGACAGCTAGAAAGAAAATATAGCATAAGTTTTGCATAAAGTACACAGTCTTGACGGTCTGCAAGCCTTTTTGTGCCCTATTGAGAGGCTTAGGTCTCTTCCCATAATTGGGGAGGCCCGGAGCTTACTCCAACCCGCTGTTAGATGTTTCCAATCCACCCATAAGGGATCCGACAAAGTTTAACCACTGTTATCTATAACAACCGACACCGACGTGCCCTGCGAAGCACGGAAACGCGCATGAAATTTTGCTACCAGCGGTCACCAATCTCACACCCAACCGTTTCGCATGGCTGCGTAAACGCAAACTGTGTTTAACGCCATCCACCGGCCTATGCGGTTCATGCAGCACAGTATAAAACGAGAGAACCCAGAGATATTTTGGTATAGAGACATACCGACCAATGTGCAACTTGTACCGCACTTAAACCCAGTTGATGGCCTGCCTCAGCACTTGGGGAGGACTCTGAAATCTCCAGAGGGACTTGTGTCTGTAATGTGTGGGGCTCTGACCGGTCTCATCTTGGGCGAGCAATGTGTACGTTGTGAACTAGTAGCTCTCCTACACTCTTAGGTGTTTACGACCACTGGTTGGTTATTATATAGAGAGCTTATTCTTCAATTGATCTATTAATAAATATCTCGAAAGGTCATTCATACAACAGAAACGATTCTTGCCTCGTATATACTGCAAGTACAGTGTAAATGCATTGAAAACTGAACCCTATTTTCAAGTAATTTTTATGTCCCACTACTGGATACAGGTTTCTCCACAGAACAGAACGGAGATGGATTAAGCCCACGATGGTTAAATACGTATATATTTCATGCCTTTTTTATTTTGTGTGCACTCTTAGGCGTGCACGGTTATGGAAAATATCTTGGCTGCAACCCTTTTTGCGTCCCACTGCTGGGCACGGGTCTCTCCCCCATATTGGGGAGGCCTGGAGCTTACTCCACCACGCTGCTCCAATGCGGGTTGGTGGAGATGTGGATTAGTAGCAAACCCGCTGTCGGATGTTTTTCAAACCGCCCATAAGGCCTCCGACAAGGTTTAACGACTGTTATCCATCGACAACAACCGGGACCGACGGCTTAACGTGCCCTCCGAAGCACGGAAACGCGCATGAAATTTTTTTGCCACTAGCGGTCACCCATCTCACTACCGACCGCGCCCGTTTGGCTTAGCTGCGTAGACCGTTTGCGTTCTACGCTAGCCGCCGAGCCATGCGCGCTTCATAAACAAACGATTAAGTCAGTTTGTTCAGAAATCTGTTCATTGCGTAATAACACTACGAAAATCCGATACTTATTCCTGTAGGAGGCAATGACAGTCGTATTACTTCCAAACAATTGCTCACTAATAGGGTAAAGGAAAGATCTTATTCGGATAAGGTAGGTATATAAGATTGAGCAAAAAGCTATTTTAGTACTTATTGCCTTATTATATGACTTCTAAGAAAGGGTTATGTTTTTCGTTTCGTATTTGTGTTTATTATTTAATATCTACGGTCTTCCCAAATACTAAAATGTCAAATTTATATAATTTAATTTATTTAATCGTGTGATTCGTCGTGTTAACAGGCTAAGTATGAGATGTCATTAATAACGTGACAAAAAACTTTTTTCTTTAAACGCTATAATATAGTCATAGATTTATTATAGTGAGTAGCCATATATTAAATCTTTGAAATTAGCTATCAAATTTAATTTTAGTATGAGGACTTAAAATTGTATATTACATAATATAAAACTTGTACTATATATTATTACCTTTACAAATAAAAACCCAATAGCTGAAAACAGAATTAAAAATATATAAGCAAGACGAATAATGTGAAACGAAATAAAATGAGGTGAAGTAAAGTGAAATGAACTGTAACGAAACGAAACGAAACGAAACGAAACGAAACGAAACGAAACGAAGCGGAACGAAACGAAACGAAACGAAATGAAACGAAACAAAACGAAACGAAACGAAGCG
Organism: Pyrgus malvae; assembly: GCA_911387765.1. Lineage (NCBI taxonomy): Eukaryota > Metazoa > Arthropoda > Insecta > Lepidoptera > Hesperiidae > Pyrgus > Pyrgus malvae. The sequence continues at coordinate 25,602,090 of OU426953.1, forward strand.
AAGCGGAACGAAACGAAACGAAATGAAATGAAACGAAACAAAACGAAACGAAACGAAATGAAACGAAACGAAACGAAGCGAAGCGAAGCGGAACGAAACGAAACGAAATGAAACGAAACAAAACGTAATAAAATGAAATATTCTTTATTCACTGTACGGTTCCTTTACAAACTCTTAGTGAACGATTTTTTTATTCTGTCTGCTCTGGGTGCGCTTAGGCAATGCTGAACTGAAGAAAAGCACAGAGAAAAGCTTCAGTCCTGTTTTAAAATATAGGATATAAAATAATTAGCTTTCTGTAGTATCTAGTATGTAAATAATACCGTTCAGTCGGAGCCTCTGAATTGTACGAAGAACCACTGCTGCACCAATTTCTGCTATGATGTAAAAAATTATTTTATGCCTAAAAAGTGCGGTAGATGTGTATCAGACCTCTGGAAGTAAAACAATTACGGAGATAACAGTATAATTCTGTAACACCTAACATGAGATCTACGACCCGTGTGGCGCAATCGGACTGCTGTGGGGCGTGAAACGAATGAGTGTGAAACGCTATTAAATTGTTGAAAAAAATATATACATAAATTAATTGAAACTGCAGCAATTGCCTACAACATACTTAGTATAATATACATACTTAGTATAAATAAGATAAATATTAAAACTATTCCCGAAACAAAAGACAATAGTACTCAGACAAGCTGTTCTTATGTCCATATAAAGTCTGAGAAACAAACACAAACAGAAGACTTGACACAATCAGAAAATTTTTTTCGTGTATAAAAACATTAATATATTGCATCAGAATATTAATGGCTTGATAAATAAATCGGATGAATTAACTGTTTGCCTGAATGATCTATGCCTTCAAAAAAAAGGTGTCGATGTTCTTTGCGTCACGGAACACAACATGATCGTAACTGACATTAACTTCTTGAACATACCAAATTTTAATCTCGCTTCGTACTGCGTAAGAAATAATAGAAATGGTGGATCGTGTATATTAATTCGCAAAGGTCATAAATATCGTAATATACATGAAATTACTCAATTTAACGTAATAAATATAATAGAATGTAGTGCTGTAGAGTTAACTGAACACAGAATTGTAGTTATTTGTATATATAGATCGCCAAGAAATAATTCGACTTCCATTGATCTTTTCTTTGAGAAATTAAATAGCCTTCTAAATTATATTTGTTTTAAAAATAAAAAGATAATAGTGTGCGGGGATTTTAACATAGATATTCTAAAACGAAACAAAATAACATCCGAATTTGAAGAAATATTTGACTCATATAATCTTAAGCTGTCCATTAAAACACCAACGCGACTTTGCAGTAAAACTTGTATTGATAATTTTGCTCATAACATTCGAAACTGTAAATCTGGCGTAATTGAACTTGCATTATCGGACCATACCGCTCAGATATTGCAATGTCCGGTAAAAAGAAATTGCCTCATTGCGCACTGGTACATCTATCGACGCGATTATTGTATTGAAAATATTAAAAAATTTATCGACAGTCTTAAAAATTTTACATTTCAAGACGTTTATTTAAGTACTGATCCAAACGATGCTTTTAATGTATTTCACGAGTTATTCCAACTATTATATAATCTTTGTTTCCCTATTTTAAAAGTTAAAATACTTACGAAAAAACGACCAAAGTGGATTTCAAAAGGTATAAAAAGGTGTTTCAAAATTAAAAGGGGTTTACTTTGGAGGTACAGGATCTCTCGCAGCATGGAGGCAAAAAATAAATTTAAAAATTATTCAAAAACATTTAAAAGAATAATAAAACTAACACAAAAATCTCAAAATGACTATTTTATTAAGAACTCTAATAATAAATCGAAAGCTGTCTGGAAAGTAATTAACAATAACACTATAAATATACCTAAACAAGATATTAATGAAATCAAAGTGGGGAACCACATTGAAATAGACCCACAAATTATCGCCAAAGAGTTTAATGACTTCTTCTTAAATCAAATTGAAGATAACTGTAATATAAAGATTAATAGTGATATACATAAAATTAGTTTTAACTGTCAACACTCATTTTTCTTAAAACCAACCTCACCCGACGAAGTTATAAAAATAATAAATAATCTAAATAATACAAATAGTACGGGGTATGACGGTATATGTACGAATATCGTTAAACGCGTATCAAATATAATTGCACCAATACTAGCTTATAATATAAATTTAAGTATTGAAACTGGCATATTTCCAGAGAAACTTAAAGTCACAATTATCAAACCAATATTTAAGAAACAGGACAGACAGAACATGGGATGTTACAGACCTATAGCATTAATACCTATTTTATCTAAAATATTTGAAAAAGTACTCCATGACAGATTATATTTTTACTTCGAAAAGTTTTCTATCTTTGCTGATGAGCAGGTAGGGTTTAGGAAAAACAAATCAATAAACGTAGCAATTTATATTTTTTTACAAAAAGTAATGACAGGTTTAAATGATAAGAAACAGGTAATCGGGCTCTATATGGACATGACAAATACCAAAAATTAATGAAATCACAAAAACTGAAGAGAAACACCATTCTCTCTCTAGGAAAGTACTGTATGGAGTGCCTCAAGGAAGTATTTTAGGCCCTTTACTTTTTTTAATTTATATTAACGATTTTCCTCAAGCAGTAAAAGAACCGATGATACTATTTGCTGATGATAGTACAGTAATATTTACAAATGAAAACACAGGTTCCTTTGAAAGTAATATAAATAATTGTCTTGAATCACTGATAGAGTGGCTAAATAGTAATAATCTTAAAATTAATCTTGATAAAACAAACATAATGACATTTAAAAATAGAGTATCATACGGACAACCAGTAAATATTAACTATAAAGGAAAGTTGATATCTGAAATAGAAACAACAAAATTTTTAGGACTATACATAGATAGCAGATTAACGTGGCAGTCACACAAAGAACACGTTTGTAAACAATTAAATAAGTTTTCTTTTGCTTTATATAAATTGGCCAAAGTTGTAAGCAAAACGGCGGTTCTAAATGCCTACCATGCGTACGTAGGTGCAACATTAAGATACGGTATAATATTCTGGGGAAATGCGACTGGAATTCAAACTGTGTTTAAGGCTCAAAAAAAATGCATTCGAGCAATATGTCAATTACAACAAACGGATACTTGTAGGCCACATTTTCAAAATTTAAAAATAATGACGCTCCCTTCCTTATACATTTACGAGATCTCTTTAATGGTCAAAACAGAAATCACAAAATATGAAACCCTTAAATCAAAAAGACATAACAGTAAATTATCTTCAATCGCTTCCAAAACAAAACAATATCATAACAGTGTCTTTTGCATGGGACCAAAAATATATAACGGTCTACCGGAATTCCTCAAAATTAAAACGGGCAACGAATTTAAAAAAGGACTTAAAACGTATTTACTGAAAAAGGCGTATTACTCTGTCACTGATTTCATAAACGATAAAACGGCATAAAGGAATTCCATAAAAACCTGGGAGGTTTTTTTTCCGCCGGCTTTTTTTCCTCTCAGTGTACAAACACCCTGTGATATGGGTACCCAAAGCTGACGCTCGGAACCGATCCGAAATATAAATAAATAAATATTTTTATTTTTATTTATAAAAGGCGCAATATGGGACAAATAAAAATAATATTAAAATAGATGTAAATGTACATTTCGTAATTGTATTATAGTTTAGTTTTTTTCCTTATAAATTTTTATCATTGTATATTTGCATACCTCATGGAAGGTAAATATGGCGAACTAAATATATATAAACAACTTTGTAAACACCCATATTTGTGCAAATAAATGTCTTTGTCTTTGTCTTTGTCATACTTCCATGTTCGTTAGAAATTTCATTTATGAAAAATAAATACGATTTCTGATTACAATTCCGTCAAGAGTATCAGCACGGCCGCCATTTTGCCGTGATATGATGCTACCTACGCCTTCAGAGTAGCAACGCAACTGTGTACGCGCAAGACAAGGGCTGTTCCGATCACTTTTGTTTTTTTGCCCAAAGTTGTAATTTTGTGATTTCGGACAAAGGAAAAACTAAGCTAATGTTATACGGCTCACGTATCTATTGGATCAATCACGAAGTTAGTTGAGCATTTTCGGAAATCTCCCGACATTGGACGGATTATTCCCTTAAGATCTTTTATATTAAAGGGTCGCTTTCAATTACTTTTGTGTATTCCCAGAGGCAGACCGCTAAAAATTAAAATATTTTACTAGATGCTGGAATACTTTTTGCGTCTTTCTGCTGGACACAGGTCTCTTGAGTCTCTTCCGGTAGATATATCTGGGGAGACTTCGAGCTTACTTAACCATGCTATTCTAATTTGGTTAGTCAACCTGCCATTTGATGTTGCTGTTAGATTTAAAACCTTTGTCAGGTGCTAGAATGGTCAAAATGATGAAGTTGGCAATTATTTATACAGTTCCTCAGAACATTGAAAACTCAATTTACTCTTAATGGAGTCGATAAAACATGCAGAGATAATCTACGTTTATTTGCAAGCTGCACGTATTGTTAGTCAATATTGAGCCCTTGTCAATTTAAATTGCTCTCTTATCAACTAAGTCAAATGGGCCAAAGTACTTTCTTACTTTGGCGATCAGGCACACGGGAACAGTACTTTACATTAAGCAGGCCACTGACGAGCCTTCCAAACGGATGCCGTTACAATAAATTCATCCAATGAATGGCATCCGATTATTTAGTACACTGACGATCAATCCATTTCATACGTCCATAGGTAAATGTTAATATTGAGATTGGGAATGGATTTGTTACTTCTAGGAACGGTGGTAGCTATTTATTAAAAAGGATATGGACGACGAAGTGATTAAGAGAAAGGCAATCCTACACTCTTACCAACTTAATGAAATAATTGTTGTTAGAACATAAATATTAGGAATTAGGACTCGTTGTCGGTCGTTACTTGATGGCAGCGACATGCAGAGTGTAGATTGAATAAAAATCATGGTTTTGCACATTTACGACGCGTTTAGAGTGCGTCCAGATGGCATGGCACACGTTTGGTGCACGTTTCTAGCATTGACAGTCACTGCAGAGTTGCCACACCGATACGTCTAAATGGAGTGGCATGCTGGATTTCAATCCATTGGATCCACGATCATGTTGCCGTTTAAAAATATTATACGTTTTTGATATTCATTGGAAGGCTCGTTAGTGGCCACCTTTACATTACTTAAGATTTTATTATTGGCAGTACAAAACAGAAGGTAATTTGGAGTGAAAAGCATACTTTGTCACTAAGGCGTAAGCTTAGAGCATCACAGGTACTGACAGTTATGACACCCGTCAGAAGGGAGGCCTTTACGGGCGAACCCCTCGTCCCAACGTGTATGCACAATGTGCCTTCTAGTTATATACAATTAATATATGTGTGTGTCGGTGTCAGTGTTGTCGGTGCATAGAAAATGACTAACAGCGTCATTTTCTATGCCTATTTAAATTGACATGTTTAGAAATGTATGTTTCTGTAGCGATGACGGAATATTTGTGAATGTGTGACAAAATTAAAATGTGTGCGTTCCTGCTCCTTGCACCAGATTTGGCACAAAAATTATGTATCGAAGCGAGGCGCAATGCCCTCTCCACTGACGGGTGAGTCAGTACCTTTGATGCTTTAAAGTATTGTAAGAGATTGCGATTAATCAAAGTAATAAGCGGTTTGTTGCCAAGAGTATCAAGTTGTTTGAGGAAAATCAATCCTGAAGGTATGTCATCTAAGTGACAGTTTCGAGAGAAGGAAATAACGTGATCAAGTAATATATAGGGATATAGGGGATATATAGGGATAACCGACTAAGATATATTGGTGTAGAGAGCGTTTCGTTCGATTAATAAATTTAAGACAATCTCCCCTAATTAAAAATACCAAAAAAATCTGTCTGTCTGTAATCTTTTCACGAAACAACTGAACTGATTCTAGTCCTTTTTTAAAAAACAGAAAGGTAAGTTTTCAAAAAACAAAATTGGCTATCAGGCCTCTAAAAATATTTCAAGCACATAACTTAAAATACCAAAATTATACCCACTGATGTGCGCTGAGAAAACTTTTGTAAAAATGATTTACTACATTATCTACCTATTTTTAACTCTTTATTTATTTATTTAACTCTTTATTGTACACCATGATGACAAAATTGAATTTTGAGACAAATCATAACAGAAACTGAGTACAAATGGTGGCCTTATCGCTAATCAGCGGTTTCTTCCAGGCAACCACAGGCAAGTAGTTAAAGACAGAAAAGTTGATGAAGAGGTAGGGTGTACAGCTTAGGCTACAAATAGTATATAATTATGATGTCAAGTATGTACAATGATAGATAATGTACAGACTAGTATTAGGAGTACAAGAGATACCAAGTCAGGATTGCAAATAATGCTCTTTGACTTGGCACTTAAAGGAGTGAAGTGAAGGAGCAAGACGGATAGTTTTACTTATAAAATAATTTTTACTTATAAAGAAAGCCCGCGAGTCCATCTCAATGAGTATTACTTTGACTTTATTACGTGACTAGCTTTCCGCCAGCGGCTTCGCCCGCGTGGACCTGTTTAATGGGTCCCCGTAGGATAAAAAATAGCCTATGTGCTATTTCAGGCTTCATTGCTATATTAAATCATAGGCGTGTAGCCAGTTGCTTCAACCGCGTTGACCCTATTACCCGTTTTCACGTAGGAATGAAGCGTTTTTCCGCGGTAAAAATAGACTATGTTACTCAGGGTGAATGTAGCTTTCTAATGGTGAAAGAATTTTTGAAATCGGAACAGTAGTTTTTTGAGTTTATTCATTACAAACATACAAAAATTTCCTCTTTATAATATTAGTATAGATTACTTTACCGTTCTAATAAATCAGGTTTATACGTAACGTGGTATGTAAATTACCTAGTTCAAATTTTTAGACTGATTCGCGATCTTTTTCGTATGTAAATCGTATGTACATATTTTGATGACTTCTGTTTATCCAAAGGTACAACAAAAGATCATTTCAATTTTGTTTTAATAATGGCATTGCAAACTCTGTGCATATTACTAGAGTCAAGCATAATTTTTACATCACTTAGTAGTCATAGAACAAAATCAGTAAGTTGTCAGTAATCAGTCAGTCTAGTCAGTCAGATGTTTAAGTAAAGCGATGGCTTCTTTACCAGAACGTGTCCGATAAAGTTTTAGAGGCATGCTGAAAAACATGTTTTCGCACTATTATTTTATTGCACTATTATTTTTGTGCACTGTCATTAGCCTATATCGAACAAAATGCCATGTTATCCGTTATAAGTATAATAAATAAATAAAATAAATATCTTTGGACAATTCACACAACACCGTCTGATTCCAAACTAAGCAGAGCTTTTACTATGGTAACCAGAAAACTGAAACTTATGTAATTCTAAATACACACTTAAATAGGTATATTAACACCCAGACACAGAACAAATAGTCATATTCATCACACAAATATTTGGGTGGGAATCGAACCCACGATCTCACGCTTCGCAGTCGGCTCATCACCCACTACGCCATGGAGGCTGTCATGTCATTGTAACTCAAAAATACACCAAGAAAATGAAAATAAAATAAGGGCACAACACTCCCACCAGTTCAATTTATTTTTAGAACATTAAATTGTTGCTAGCAAACAGATGACAAACGTCGGTCTCATAAAAGTGAAGTGACGAGGAATCCTCCTTTGTCACTCACCTGTCATAGTAACAAAGGCGAAGGTGAAGTAAATCATTTCCAGTGAAATATAGGACATCTTTAAAGATAAAAGAAAAATATTTTTTAATACAGTTGCTCAAAAAGTGGAGTATTGCAGGGACGTATAGCGTTCGGGAAGTGGGTTTATATTACACACTCGTGCTTTTTTTTTACCTTTCCGAACTCGTGCGTTCTCTTTCCCAACTGTCAAAATAATGTCTATTAAAAAAACAAACACGAAGTTTTAGAAGTTTTTATGATTCATGCAAATATTTCTAAAAAAAGCTACTAATTTGTTTCAATGTCAGATTTAATGATTTGATTCAATGAGTTAGGTTAGGTTTCATTTCATTTCATATCAATAAAAAAATTCTACTGAATATTTGGCTGTATGGGCATTCCCTTTGCCTACTCAGAATGGGCGAAGAAAACAAAAAAAAAACTCTGCATACAGGTATTCTTTTACGGTTGGTGTTATTTTCAAAAATGTTCTTTGCGAGTTTTTATTATTTTATTAAATTGCTTCATTTTTTTGCAACTGTATTACGTACTTCGGCTGCGCCTCGGCTCGGGTAGACATTTGTCGGAACTCCTTGCAATGACAGCCTTTCCGCACTTGTAATGAAATATACTATTACACAATATCCTGATGAAGTGACCGAAGTGAGGTAAGCCTCGATCTACGGTCTCCAACATTTCACGAATCGCTAGCGCGTTGAATTTTTTTTTCAAAAATACTGGATTTTGAAGTGTATCACTTCACGGTGCGAGGAAACGTTTCATTTCATGTTTCTCTTATCGTGAGTGCTTGAGGCCGCTATCCCACTGGCGTTTTACGAGCGTTGACGACTCTCCAACCAAGGGAATCTACTGCTGTCGCGCAGTGCCTGACCAAGCGGGCAGAGCGCGATAGAGACAACTGCGGCTTGAACAGAAAATACCAATTAAAAGAACATAAAATCAACGATTCGTAGTCCTCTGATTTCTTTAAATTTAATAATTAAGAGGCGTGAAGTGTGTTCCTATGTTTTTTTATATAATCTAGTCACCTCTTTGTTGTGTTTCGCCCGCCAAGCGTTGCGCATTCTTTGAACCCGCTTACGCTAATATAGCCGGAGTGAGATACCTTGATTGTATCAGATTGCTAATAAACGTAACATCAACACGTCACGTTGAGGCGACGTCGACGTTGCGAAGTCGCTGAAAGAAACGCCAACGCTCGTTAAACGCCAGTGGGAGACTTACACAAAATAAGTCAAAGGCATGTAATATCCACTGACCTATGTTTGGCGTATTGGAATATGACTTGAATCCTTCTAAATTCTCGGAAATGATGTTATATAACCAACAGTGGGACATTAAGTAGGGTTGAAAACAAAAGAGACCCCACATTCCTGAGATGGATCACACATCACAATTGGTAAAGTACCTAAAATAAAATTCAATATTATTCTCGTGCTTGAGAGAGTAAGTCTTCTCAGTTGTGATTGTTAAAGGCAGTCTTCAAACTTTATTATAGTTAGGCATTTATGAGCTTTCGAAACATTTGACTGCGGGTTGGGTACTAATCCGTAATTTCACCAAGTCAAATTAGACCTTTAAGCCACCTAAGCTTATTATGACTCGGTGAAAAGTGCTGAAGTGACAAGTTTGTCAACAGAAATGGATTGTTAATTGTAAATATTGTGCACATTATCAAGTAAAATTTTCAAAAACGAATAAATAAGAAGATATAATACCGAAACATAAATACAAACACATTCGTAACAAACCGACGAAATAATAGAAATATCTACATACTTACGAGTAAGTATTTGGGAATGCAGACACCGCTTTAAGAAAACGCCAGTGTTGTATTTAATTTGTAAATGTTTTACCTGTATAATAAGTATTAATAAGATATTATTTTTCTCTTGCTTATGTAAATATGTATTTTAGTTACAATAGTTTTATTATTATTTTTAATTTTATAGTTGTATGTTTTTGTATGTGTTTATACGTAGTATTACATGTCTTTTACGGACAATAGCAGTGTTTCATTGTTACGATGCCCCATCTGTGCTAACAGTAGGTTATTTAAGGGAGAGAGAGGTTTAAGGATCCACTGCAGTCGAATCCACGTCCCTCGGATCGGTGCAGTGGATCAGTCGGAACTCTCCACCTTCGATGCCCGTGCAGATGGTGTTCGTAACGATGAACCTATACACGAAAGGCTCGCATTCCTCAAAAACAATGTTAGGCTGGTGAAGCGGGTACCAAAAGGAGCTCGTTTGACTGTCGCCCGCTCCCTTACAGAGTGCGTTGCCAGAGTAGTCTCGGAAAATACTTGTAGTGCTTGGCACGAGCTCTTGCTCTTCGCCTACAAAACCTTGCACATTGAAAAAAGATCTCAAAAAATTTCCCTAGTTAATTTAATAAAAGACAATACAACTTCACATCAAATCCCTTTACCATCTGTCCGTATACAACATACTTCTAATAAGATAAATCTAATTGAAAATAAAATTTCAGACGGCGACATAAAAGGAGCAGCTAAAATTTTGTTTTCTGAAGACTCCATAGCTACGCACTCACCCGACACACTAGAGGCTCTGCGCGAAAAACATCCCACGTCACCTGCAACCTCGTATACATCAAGTCAGTGTACTGACCCGGGACTTCTTCCTCTCAGAGTAAGCGAGGAGGCCACCCGATACGCCATTCATTCATTTCCGAATGGATCTGCGGGTGGCTTAGACGGCATCAGTCCACAGCTTCTGAAAGATCTTACCGATCCATTTTTAGGAGATGTAGGTAAGGACCTACTGAGGGAGCTCACCAGCCTCATTAATCTAATGTTGGCTGGGCAAGTTCCCTCAGATATAACATCAATCCTTTATGGAGCCAACCTCGTCGCTCTGAGGAAGAAGGATGGCGGTGTTCGTCCCATTGCCGTGGGCTGTACATTGAGACGTTTGGCTTCAAAGTTATGCTGTCGTGAATACCGTGAGCGGATAACGCAAACACTTAAACCACGGCAGCTTGGCTTTGGAGTCAGAGGTGGATGTGAGGCTGCAGTTCATTCGGCTAGATCATTTCTGATGAAACAAAATTTTGACATCTTTGTTAAAATTGACGTAAAAAATGCTTTCAATTCGCTAGATAGGGGTGCTATTCTATCTGTAATTCAAAAAGAAATACCAGAAATTTTAGAATATATTCGGCAATGTTATGGCACCCCCTCTAAATTAATGTTTGGTAATAATATAATAGAGTCTTGCGTGGGATGTCAGCAAGGCGACCCTCTTGGCCCCGTTATTTTCAGTTTGGTGATTCAGCCAATAATAAATCAACTAAATTCTGAATTTAATGTGTGGTACCTTGATGATGGTTCCTTGGGAGGAACTGCATCAACTGTATTGGAGGACTTAGAAACTATTATTCGACGCTTTAATGAAATTGGGCTCTGTATAAATTTTAGTAAATGTGAACTGTTTTTTTCAGATAATTTAACAGATGAACAAATTGATACACTATTGCAGAAAATCAAAATTATAACTCCAGATATAAATATTTCAAAAAAAAAATAATTTGTCTTTGCTAGGTGCTCCAATATTTGATGATGCTTTTGTTCCCATCATAAATTCTAAATTAGAAAAATTTAATACAATTTCAGATCGCTTATTTGATTTAAAACCACACATGGCTACCTACATATTACGCCTTTGCTTATTCGCGCCAAAATTTTTGTATTTACTTAGATGCTGTCCTTTTTGGAAGTTTCCTTTAATAACAAAGATTTTAGATTCAACATTACAAAATTGTGTATCCAAAATTCTAAATTTAAACCTCGATGATTGCGCATGGATGCAGGCAACCCTACCAATTAAGTTTGGTGGCTTGGGTATTCGCACGACGGAAAGTTTGGCTCTTCCTGCTTACCTGGCCTCCTGTCATAGTACGCTGACCCTCATCACAGAAATATTAAGCACTAATCTTGATGATGTTTGGGTAGCGTACTTGACAGAGGCTATGGGGGTCTGGAGTGCCACCTTTCCGTCTGAGGACATCCCAGGTGTATCAAAAGATAGACAGTCCACTTGGGATGTACCAGCCTTAAAAGTTATCTATGCTAGACTCCTCGAGCGTTGTCCTAACAGCACCGATAGGGCCCGATTATTGGCAGTAGCTCAAAATGAGTCGGGACATTGGTTACACGCTCTGCCATCTAAAAACATTGGCACCGTGTTGGATCCTGTAGCTCTGCGTATTGCAGTAGGTCTCCGGCTCGGTGTAAAGGTGTGCGAGCCCCATGTTTGTCCGTGTGGACAAAAGGTGGACAGCTTTGGTCGACATGGCTTGTCCTGTATCAGGAGTGCCGGTAGACTTTTCCGCCACGGTACCTTAAACGACTTGGTTCGTCGTGCTCTTGCCACCGCTTCTATTCCAGCATCACTAGAACCATCTGGACTATCCAGAAGCGATGGCAAGAGGCCTGACGGAGTTACATTGGTGCCGTGGAGTCTAGGACGGCCACTGGTTTGGGACGTTACATGTGCGGATACCTTAGCCCCGTCGCATATAAGCGATACTGCAGATAGGGCGGGGTCCGCTGCCGACCATGCACAGTCTCTCAAGCGCCGCAAATATAGTAATTTGTCGGTTAATTATATATTTGCGGCGCTAGCAGTAGAGACTATGGGACCATGGTCTTCTGACATGAAGAAATTCATGTCAGAAATGTCGAACAGACTTGTCCTTGCCTGTGGTGACCTGAGGGCTGGCGGCTATTTTGCCCAACGACTCAGTCTAGTCGTACAAAGGGGCAATGCCGCCAGTGTCTTGGGTACCATGCCTCACACGGACTTTTTAGATGAAGTATTTTATTTATAAGCCTTTTTATTTTATATGTTTTTTTTATTTTTACTATAAGTTTTGTATATATTGTTATTGTTTGTTTATTGTTATATTTTATTTGTTATTAAGATTAGTTCTAGGTTTTTGTACATATGGTAATTTAATCTTGTACTTGTATATATATAAATAAATATTAAAGCTTAAGTAACAATATAAAATTTAATATTGATACCCATGTCTAAAAATGGTATCATAAAATACGGCGTAGATATTTTAATACCGCTTTAAAAATGTTCCCTTCAAATATAGACACTTGGTACACATTTTGCTGTTTTTTTCCTTCCTGAAGTCATAACATGGTGCCTTATTTTAAGAACAAAACGAATTATTTCAAAAAAATTGTGATTCATATTCAAATAATTCAGCGTTTTATTTCTTCTGATCCCTCTATCAGAGGAAGGGGAATAAATGACTAGACCAAAACTCATGTCACACTATTATTCCATTCTTCAAGTTTATTATCATAATGAAATAAAATGATTTATTAACATCTTGGGTCATAATATACATTTTTTTGTTTGTCATTGTTGTACAGCCATCGGCTGACCGTCATCCGCTTTGAGTGCGCTAAGGCATACATGGGCTAGGAGAAAAAAGCGGGCGGAAAAAAACTCCAGCTCTGTTTAAATTAATTTTCAGGTACAATGGTATTTATTATGAAGCATGACTGTGGGGTGACAAGGAGCACACGAGACAGCTATCATATTTACCAAGATTAAAACATGAATGTACCATGAAAACAAATTTATTTATATTCATGTTTTTATCTTATTAAAGAATCAGATAATTTATACACATTTAATTTAATTTGAATTTCAAATATTTTTTCGATTGAATTTGATTTCAGTTGCCTCTGAATCTTGTCTAGTAGGACTTCATCAATGTTTGCTACACAAACACATTGTTTTTTTATCGATAGAGCAAAAAAATAAGGTATATAATTTATATGTAAAAAAAGTTGAAGACTTGCAGTTAGCGCAATCGTTTGCAGTAAGGAAGATTTTAATTTTGACACTTCTATTTCCTTGTGAAAATGTGCGCGTCATAAAAAGGAAAGGGCTGACAGATGATGCTGGTTTTTACGGGCAACTTAATTTCCTGGTAGCTTTTTGGCGGGAAGTTAAAAGAGGTGTGATGTTTTTTAATTTAATTTAACTGTTACTATTACTTTTTAGCTACGTAGAATAAAATTTTTGGCATCTTATTCGAAACAGGCTAATTATTGAACTCGTGCGTTGTTGATTGGAATTTTAGTGCGAAAGAGAGAACATAATATCAAGCTACCTCTAAATATATATCGGAAACGACCTACTAAATTAGACATTGTTTTGCTTGAATAACTAACAGACTTGGCGGAGTACTGACTACTGACTTTTCACTTTTACTACTTTGACATCTATCGGATACGACCTACTAAATTAGACATTGTTTTGCTCGAATAACTGACAGACTTGACGGAGTACTGACTACTGACTTTTCACTTTTACTTCTTTGCAAATATCTATCGGACACGACTTACTAAATTAGACATTATTTTACTTGAATAACTGACAGACTTGGCGGAGTACTGACTACTGACTTTTCACTTTTACTACTTTTCAAATATCTATCGGACACGATCTACTAAATTAGACATTATTTTACTTGAATAACTGACAGACTTGGCGGAGTATTGACTACTGACTTTTTACTTTTACTACTTTTCAAATATCTATCGGACACGATCTACTAAATTAGACATTATTTTACTTGAATAACTGACAGACTTGGCGGAGTACTGACTACTGACTTTTCACTTTTACTACTTTTCAAATATCTATCGGACACGATCTACTAAATTAGACATTATTTTACTTGAATAACTGACAGACTTGGCGGAGTATTGACTACTGACTTTTTACTTTTACTACTTTTCAAATATCTATCGGACACGATCTACTAAATTAGACATTATTTTACTTGAATAACTGACAGACTTGGCAGAGTACTGACTACTGACTTTTTACTTTTACTTCTTTGCAAATACCTATCGGACACTACCTACTAAGTTAGACATATTTTTGCTTGAATAACTGACAGACTTGGCAGAGTACTGACTACTGGCTTTTCACTTTTATTACTTTGCAAATATCTATCGGACCCGACCTACTAAATTAGACATTATTTTGCTTGAATAACTGACAGACTTGGCGGTGTACTGACTACTGACTTTTCACTTTTACTACTTTTCAAATATCTATCGGACACGATCTACTAAATTAGACATTATTTTACTTGAATAACTGACAGACTTGGCGGAGTATTGACTACTGACTTTTTACTTTTACTACTTTTCTTTGTTTGTAAAACACCTAAACAGTCAAATCGGATTCAATTTTTACTTGACACAGGCAATATGTAGGTTGGGATCGTGCGATGGCATTATTGAAAGAAAACAAATATCACTAACAAAAGTAATATTGTAATTTAGAAATATCATAGTCTAGCCAATATGCTGTAGTACCAACTTAAAGATGAAAGGTCGACAGTATACGAGTAGTTTCTAGTGTCCTAAATGGAAAGAAAACTACGAACACAAAATTGAAATAGTATCTTCAAACATATATGTACCTTTTTGTAGATAGATACAAGTATTCATAAGGCCAAGAAATTCAATAATTTAATATTGTAGGTAACCTAAGGCTCTATTTGTATGACAGATATTTAGTGGAATAGATATTGCTGTTTACTTTAATCTAGAATCTCGTATCTCTCGTATCTCGTATCTTTATTCTAAATCTGAATCTCGTGATTGCACTGATGAAATCACAAAATTTTAATTAAGATGTTCCTATCAAAGCTTAAACCATCCGGGAATACGTCGGTATCGTGGTAAAATTCTCTTCAAAATTACGTCGTTCAGAAGACGTTAGACTCTGCTCTAAAAGGCTGAAGGACCACAACTGTCATTGCTGCCCATGAATATGAAAATCTAGGCATATTCAACCCCAAGCAAACAGAAAAAGACACGTTAAGCAGACCTGCTAAATATGTGTTTATTTTTAAGAATTATTATTTTAAGATTAAGATTTATACACAACAGGTTAATTCCATTCAAAATTACTATTCTAAATCCTTTATAGTATACTGATAGTGATCCCTTTTATATGATATTCATATCGATGGAAGCTAGTGTTTGTTTGATTTATCTTAATACACTGACACACTTAAAACGTTTGAGCACACTGAGTTATATTTAACACATAAAAATATTCTATAAAACTTATGTATATTGGATATAGCGAATTGGTCCCAATTAGCTGCACTGAATAAATAGTTTAGACGGATTCTATTTTTAAAAGTTCATCAAAGAATGAACCTAATAGAGTTGTCAGACAAATCACCAATCTGTTAACTGTCAGTTTCATAAAAGGGCAATGATCTATGAAAAATACACAGCATCAGGCCATGACAGCAATAATAAATCTTGCGATTAACTGGTTCAACGGTTTTTTGCTCAATATTAGAATATTAGTCGATTATTGGAGTTTAAAATTAATTCCAATTGATAGAATATATTAGTGGACCTTTTATAGTTTTAGACAATTTCTCAAATAAAGAGTGTACTATTTTTGGAGTTCAACGATGTGTCCAACGTTATTAATCTTAATTATAATTATTAATATCTTAATCAAGAATAAACTTGATTTTTTTCTATTTTATAAGCATAGACTCTGTTTTTCCTTTGCCGGAAAAAAATAAACATCAATTTATGCATCAGGCCTAAATGACAAAATTAATTGTTGCCATTTGTATATTCGTTAGCAATTTATTATAAATGTTAATTATTTTCTATCTATTCTATCGACGAACGTGAATTAAACAATCCACGAACAATAATTTCATAATTATATATTATAATTTAATTCTGATAATGATTTTCAATTTTAGTGTTACAATCAACATAATAATAATTATTATAATTTGTTCTGGCTCCTGGCTCGAAGTACCGTTTGAAATGATCAGTTTCAGTTTCAGTGTGTCCTTGGTACCCACGACACAGGTTCTATCTACCTTTCTGTCTGACTCTATGAGTGTGAAATGTTATAGAGTGTACCTAGTTGTTAAAGCATTAGAGCGGTTTCGGACGTAGGTCTATACGTATACGTATAATACGCTGATATTAAATACTCGTAAATAAATAAATAAATAAATAAATATCGTTACACACTCATAACTCCACAGTAAGTTAGATATACCCTGTGTCGTGGGTGCCCTGTACTCATACAAAGACAGAAACACAAACACCCAGAGACCGAGAACAGAAATTTTAAACTCATCATTCCAATTTCTGCATCGCCGGGTATCGAACCCGGGAATCTCCGATCGGCAGTCTGGCATGGTAAACATTACGCCTCACGGGTCGTAAAATCTTGTGTGTTTTTTTTTATATTTATTTTGTGGCGGAGTTTTGTCACGCAGTGACCATATCTCTGCCGTAATTATAATTTATAAATTAACTTATTAAGAATTTACATAAAGTGCTACCCGCTTCAGATTCGGGGGAGGCTAACATGCAATTATAAAACCCCACATTAACTGAATTATTAAATACCATTTTTGGACGTTTATCAGCGTCCGGATACATTCCGCTAACACAGTCATTTTGTACGTCCTCAATGATTACATAAGTTGAGCAGTAAGGCGAGTCAGATTTACTCATTAAGTATGAGATTAATTAAAGAGCAGGCCGAGTGGTAAAAAACCGCGATCTTCGACGCGACCGATACCAGGTTTAAATCCTCAGCGCGCACCTCTGACAAAGAAATTTGTAATGTGCGCATTTATCTCTGCTCCACGGTGATGAAAATATCGTTATATTTAATTGATTACGATGTTCTCCATCGCCGTGCATGCCGGAGAGAAATTCAAAATTTCTCGAAAGCATGACGTCCGCCAATCCGCACTTGGCCAGCGTGGTGGACTATGGCCTAAATCCCTCTCACTTGAGAGAAGGAAACCAGTGCCCAGCAGTGGGACATAAAAAAGGTTGAAAAAAAGGAGATTAATTAATTTTTAGAGGGAATATGACCGGATCGTAATCTCGTAAAATTTATGCTCTTTCTAACTTAACCCTATCAAACCAAGAATTACGAAGAGGCTCACATTGCACGGAAGCAGGCGTAAACGCGTATCATCCTAGCTGTCTTTTGCCACACTGTAGTAGTGTTAACACGCTTGTCAACCCTAAGAGATGCCATACCTACACCAATTTGAGTACGTAGTTTTTGGAAATGCATAAAGTATCGTGCTTGTATGCGCGTATCCCGAAAAGTCCGTACATACATTGAAAATTCAGCAAATTCAATCAGACACGTTCTGGTTACACTGGACACTGGCAGTAAGATTATGTGACTTGACAGAATATTGGATGAGCGTGGTGGAGTAAGCTTCAGGTCTCCCCAACAATTGGAGAGACCCGTGCCCAGCAGTGGGACAGAAACAGGATTTCAGCCAATCAGCCTGGCAACTAGATTTAGGTAAATAGGTTAGTTAGAGTTAGGTAAGTGACCTTTTTATCAGTAGAGGCAAAAATTACTACATTACTAGAACGTGCCTTTGAACGTTTCTCAATATTATTTTATTCCAAACGAAAATTAATCTTCATCGAATAAAACACCATAAGCTTTATTTGATACATCTCAAAAATACACTAAGAAAATGAAATTAAAACAAGAACACGACATGAATCTTTCAACTTCCCGCCTCATATCACCACAGCAGCTTTACAGTATTTCAAGTAGGTATCAGTACTAATTAGCACAAAAGGCAATGCCCGAAAATCTTCACTCATCTCACAAACCCACGCAAATTGGAATGAACTTAAGCGGTTTAATTTATAAGCATAAAAGGAAAACGTACCTATTACAATCGAAATGCTCAACTAAGGAGTTAAATTAATTTAATCTTTGCTTACGACAGCAATGCTACTTGTCGAGAAATATTGTCAAAAGATCTTCAATTTACAAAAATTTAATATGGCAATATTGCAATTTATCCCTCAATCTCGAGTCAAATACGTACCAAAATTTATTTAACTAATCTCTTTAATATAATTTAGATTTCGATATTAAAGTCTTGTGTCGTGCGTCTCTAAATTAATGCAAAATATCAAGTAAGCAAAATGACGTACTTTAATACAAAGTAAGTACTTTAATAAAGCAAAATTGCAGTTTTGTCTTTCGTATCGACACAAAAATATTTATTTAATGGCTCCTCCCGAAACATGGTATTCTTTGTCTTAGCTATGAATCTTACTAATATTTGTTTGTCTGATAAGAATCGAGAGGAAATCACAAAATTTATCAAAGAGTTTAAGTTTCGTAACAATTACAATTAGGTATACAAATGTTTTTTTTTTCTGTTGTTTTTTTGCAAGTTTTCCGTTTTGTTTTTCTTTAAGAACATTTTTTTTGGTATCGGGGGGAAAACCTTCAAAAGGTACCCAGCACCTTGGGAGAGGACACCGGGTTATGTGGGATTTGAACCTCACTAAAACCCCCTCGGTGGCCTCCTCTGCGTTTGGGGAGGACTCCGGGATCTCCCATGGAACGCACCGGTGTCCTCCATACGCGACGCCCTGGAACGGGGCCATCTTTGGGAGAGCAGATGTGATCTCCTGCACCTTCCGATGCTTACGGCGGCATGCGGCCACGCACACACCACCGTCCTTCCCGAGGCTGCTGGCTGGACGGGTCGAGCTTTCACTCTCACTGCCCGCAGCCCCGGAAGCCCCCTTTTAGTCGCCTCTTACGATCAGGCAGGGGATACCGTAGCTCTATTCTTAATCCCGAAGCTACAGGGAACCTGACCTACCTAGCCTTCACGAATATAAAAAAAATACCAATTGATCCAGATGTTCCCGAATTTTGCACTTAGCGACAAATTACTTAATTTGTTGTTAGTGATTCATTTTAAATGTAAATAACATATGTATGTACATACATAGGCCTTACATTCGATAGCTGGTAGGCTGCCATCATTGCTTAACATAAATGCATATGTACATTTACAAATTCGATTACCTATAAACAAATTGAGTTTCATACGACGACCCGTGTGGCACAATGGTTACCATGCCGGACTGCCAATCGGAGGGTCCCGGGTTTGATTCCCGGCGAAGCAGAAATTTGAATGATGAGTTTTTTCTGTTCTCGGTCTGGGTGTTTGTGTTTCTATCTTTGTATGGGTCCGTGGCACCCACGACACAGGGTATATCTACCCTAATGTGGGGCTATGAGTATGAAGCGTTATTTTTAACGTCGTCATTTATAAAATTATTTTTTTGTTCGAAAGCTTATACTCCCGAGGCGGTTCCATTGTCACCAAGTCAAGATCTGATGATGGGATTCTAAGAAAATCTAGGGGAACTTTCAACATAGATTTTCTTATACTTTCTATAGCAAAATAGATATTTGTGCATAGTATCCATTATCTCATGTTACTGAGCTGATGATGGAAGGTACTACGACGGTCAGGAGTTGAGAGAAAATTCTTTCAATAAATGTTTCTTTGTTCGAAAAGTTTCACTCTCGAGGTAGCCCAATCGTCACTTTCTCAAAAAAGATGATGGGATGCCAAGCAAAGTGAGGGATAAAAATATTATGGATACCTACACACATTGATTTTCATATAGGTACTTACAAATGCAAAACATATTTGTGTTTAGTTATCATTACCCCACATTGCTGAGCTGATGATTAAAGACACACTCCTCAACAGAGGAGTTATAGTCATACTGAAAAAAAATATTTTGAAGTTGGTTTTATTTTTTTGTTAAAAACTTGAATAATTTACTCTTATTTGTCGTCTCATTAAAATGTACACAGCTTTAAATGAGACGAATGCATCCAATTAACGAATGTAAACCACTTTGCTCAAAAGAGGTTTTGTTTAACATAAGTACAAAGAGTAAATAAAACACTCTAGTCTAGCCCATTTCGGGTCGCGGGTCGCCGCAGCATAAGTTATTAGGGTCAGTTAATGTTAACATAACATCATACTAAGGAGGTAAGTGGTAGCGGTAGTGGGAGGTAAGTGAGCAGCGATGGCCGAGTGGTAAAAAGCCGCGGTCTTCGACGCGACCGATCCCGGGTTCAAATCCTCGGCGCGCACCTCTGACAAAGAAATTTGTAATGTGCGCATTTATCGTTGCTCCATGGTGATGGAAAATATCGTGATATTTAATTGATTACGATGTTCCCCCTCGGCATGCATGCCTGAGAGAAATTCATAATTTCTCGAAAGCATGACGTCTACAAATCCGCACTTGGCCAGCGTGGTGGACTATGGCCTATATCCCTCTCACTTGTGAAAGGAGACCCGTGCCCAGCAGTGGGACATAACAAAAAAGGTTGAAAAAAAGGAGGTAAGTAAGTACCTATAAAAAAATTTGTATGACCTTTTTTAATGTCGCGTGTCGAGTTATCTTATAAAATGATTTTTGCGCTTAGAGATAGTTAGTAGGGTGGAGAGTGACAAAGGCTACTTATGTGAGGTGATGCATGTCTCGGAGCCCCAGGAACTAGAGCAGGAGATCAATATCCAGCAGTGAAACATTAAAAAAATAGCTTACCTTGCAAATATGGTATTAGCTTGCACATCGCGGCACCAAAGAGGAACCTTCGGTATATCTGCCCCACCAGTGTAAAGGGAAGGCAGAATACTCCCAGTAGAAAGTCTGATATGGCCTGAAAAAAGAATTCAAATCAGTACTATTCGTAAAAATCAGTTTTCTTGGGGAAACGAGACAAAGACAAAGATAAATGATTTATTTGCACAAATATGGGTATTACAAAAGTTGTTTTATACATTTAATAGTCCGCCATATTTACCTCAGTAAGGTATGCAAATATTATATTATTAATAAATGAAAGTACTGACTAAAATCTAACTTAGAAATTTTAATTTATTTAAGTATTAAATTAACTAATCATATTATTGATTTATATTTATCCCATATTTGCGTTTTTTTTTAAATTGTTTTTGGTAATTATTTATACGGTATTTAATCAGCGTCTTCGGCTTTGGGCACCCAATTACCTGGGTTGAAAAAAAAAGCCGGCGGGAAAAAAACCTCCCAGGTTTTTAATACCGTATTCCCTCACGAAGTTAAAGTTCATCGTTTAGAAATTCAGAAACCGAGTAGTACGCTTTTGTAAATAAGAACGTTTTAAGTGCTCGTTTAAAAGCACACTTTATTTTAGACAAAGACCTTTATTTGCACAAATATGGGTGTTTAAAAAATTGTTTATGTATTAATTTAGTTCGCCCTCTTGAAGTATGCAAATATTACAAAGATAAATATGTATTAGAACAAATGTACGAATGATAGATTGTCAAGGACACAGGGACTAGCCGTCTAAACCATCTAGACTTATGACTCGCCTGGGTTCAAAGTGTATTTATAAAACTAAAATACACGTTATCCATCCAATTAGTCTTTTGTAAAAATGCACGTGAGTTAAACTTCAGACGTCTATCTTAAGCGGCAGATGCAAAGAACTATAAAATATCCTTTTAAAGGTCTTTGGGTAGACGTGAGTACAATTTAGGATCTATGAGTTTCCAATATAATGTTTGGCAAAGGGAGATCTCCCGTCGGGTGAGGTGGTCATGCCCGGGGAGCGGCCGCGCTCCAACCCAACTGACTCATTTCGGAGCTTGTATATATGGTAGGATATTCCGAAAACTTCGATAGCGTGATTCAGGAATACCCGTGGTGCCATCTCTTGATGAGTAGCGGAAGGTCGCTACATATGTAAAAAATAAAGTTCATTTAATAAATCTTTGGATCTTGCGGCGGTTAAGGGGGGTAGGGTCCCCAGCCCTCCCTAGCGGAAGGGGGTCGCCAACAGGTAGATAGGTCGTGGGTCGACAAATAAACGCGAAAATAGTTAGGGAAACGTTTATTGCCCAATGGCTTTACCCTCCGCCTCACGTCACAATCCGTTTGAGCTATTAAGGATGGAACACTGGCCTGAACCGGGACCGACGATCCGTGGGTGAGGTTTGCCCTCCAGCAGGACTCCGACTCCTCGGCCTCTGGATGCCTTCCGAGACCGCTCCAAGCCAGGCTCTGTCGTCCCTTGAATTGGTGGTGCACGGTGGACGTGTGACGTGGTTGTAGACCCGTCGCTTCGGTAGGCCGAGAGTCAATTTGAAGATTATAGTCAAAAATCCTGGAAGCCCAGAGTAAAGTCAGGCGTTAGAGGCGGTAGAAAACCACGTGGTCGCGCGGCCGCGATAGGTCAGTGTCCGAGAGGAAAATAGATCGAAGACAACATTTACAATAGAATAGAAATCACTAAGAACACCGTACATATGGTAGTAATGCATGGAAACTTACCCTAGAGGGATTTTCACGAACTAATTAAACCAGCAAATAAATCGAACTGCGTTATCTCCACCGCGAGCGACACAGCCGTCACCTGCGATGCACTTATTAGCACTGATCCACAGAATAGAATGATGCTCTGAACAATGCGTCTACGCATCGACCACCGGCCGTCGCCGATTTACCTACGAGTAAGTAAATCTGCGAACGAAATAATCATCGAACGCGTATTTTTTTAAATATTAATAAAGATGTTCTTATTTAGTTTCATTATTTAGTTGGTTAAGTTTATTTTTGTTTTATTTTGATTATTTAGTTTTTTAGTAAGTAATTTTTTTAATATTTATTTAGTTCTTTTTTATAAACTTAGGAATTTAGGTAATGTGCTACCGCAACGTTACAATCTAATAATTCTAACCATTGATTTATAATTTTCTTACTTTGAATTAAAAGAAATTTACGCAAGCGTGCTGATAATGACGGTTCCACAATCTGCATCGAAAGCTCTCCGCCCGTGCTGAAGAGTTGCTACCTACCAGCCGATTGAGTTCTTTTTCCTTTTTTTTCTTTTTTTTTTTGATTTTCTTCAAATAAGGCATCGCAAACTTTGTGCATATTGCTAGCGTCAAATATAATTTTTGCATCAAGTTTTTGCCAGTTTCGTTGAAATGGGATGAGTAATAATAGATAAAGTCAGTAAGTCGTCAGTAATTACTCAGTAAAAAAGACCGGCCAAGTGCGAGTCGGACTCACGCACGAAGGGTTCCGTACCATCATCTATAAAAAATCACGTTTATTGTATGGGAGAAAATATTTATTTTTTCTATTTTTAGTATTTGTATAACAAAAGCGGCAACAGAAATACATCAATGCCTTTGATTATCCATAGAAATCATTGCATAAATATTGAATGAAAGGTAAATTGTGGTTTACGATTTTGACGTATTAAAAAAACTACTTACTAGATTTCGTTCAAACCAATTTTCGGTGGAAGTTTGCATCGTAATGTAGTAGGTACATCACTATTTTTTTAGTTTTATCATTCTCTTATTTTAGAAGTTACACGGGGGAAGTTACAGGACACACATTTTACCACTTTGGAAGTGTCTCTCGCGCAAACTATTCAGTTTAGAAAAAAATGATATTAAAAACCTCAATATAATAATTTTGAAGACCTATCCATAGAAACCCCACATGTTTTTGATGAAAAAAATTTTTTTTGAGTTTCAGTTCTAAGTATGGGGAAGCCTCAAAATTGATTGCTTTTTTCTATTTTTGTGTGAAAATCTTAATGTGGTTCACAGAATACATCTACGTACCGAGTTTCAACAGTATAGTTCTTATAGTTTCGGATTTGGAAGTGTCTCTCGCGCAAACTATTCAGTTTGGAAAAAAATGATATTAAAAACCTCAATATAATAATTTTTAAGACCTATCCATAGAAACCCCACATGTTTTTGATGAAAAAAAAATTTTTTGAGTTTCAGTTCTAAGTATGGGGAAGCCTCAAAATTGATTGCTTTTTTCTATTTTTGTGTGAAAATCTTAATGTGGTTCACGGAATACATCTACGTACCGAGTTTCAACAGTATAGTTCTTATAGTTTCGGAAAAAAGTGATACGGACGGACAGATAGACAGACAGACATCACGAATCCATAAGGTTTCCTTTTTTGCCATTTGGCTACGGAACCCTAAAAAGAGTGACGTAGATGAAATCGCAGTTGGAGTACTTGTACCGGCTGCAAATCTTTTTGCGTTCCACTGCAATAATGCTTAGACAATAATATCTACGCTAGACTCCCTGTGTTGTTAAGATTAGTACCTTCATTCTGACACTGATAGAACTAATCGTTATTTTAGGTTTAAAATAAATTTATCAGTGCTATAATAATGCTTAGATACTAATCTCTACGCTAGGATTCCATGTGTGCCATCCGGGCACCGATAGAACTGATCATAATTGTAGGTAATAGTATATTTCATTACAAGTGCGGAAAGGCTGTCATTGCAAGGAGTTCCGACAAATGTCTACCCGAGCCGAGGCGCAGCCGAAGGTGAGGGTTGACAGTCTGAACTCCTTCCAATGACGGTTCTGCACGTGTACTGAACGACTATTTTTAATACAGTTGCGAAAAAATGAAGCAATTTAATAAAATAATAAAATCACAATACACTCAACTAACTAATCATCTAAACTCGCAAAGAACATTTTTGAAAAATGGCGCCAACCGTAAAATAATATAAGCAGAGAATTTTTTTGTTTTCTTTACCCATTCTGGGTAGGCAAAGGGAACTATGCCCATACAGCCAAGTCTTCAGTAGATTTTTTTTATTGATATGAAATGAAAATGTTAATGAGATGAAATGAAAGCTAACCTAACTCATTGAATCAAATCATTAAATCTGATATTGAAACAAATTAGTAGCTTCTTTTTAGAAATATTTTCATGGATCATAAAAACTTCTAAAACTTCGTGGTTGTTTTTTTTTTCTTTTTAATAGACATTATTTTGACAGTTCGGAAAGAAAATGCACGAGTTCGGAAAAGGTAAAGAAAAAACACGAGTGTGTAATAGCCCACTTCCCGAACGCTATACGTCCCTGCAATATGCCACTTTTTGAGCAACTGTATTAAAAAATAAATTTATGGGTTCAAAAGCATTATCAATAATTTAGTTAGATAATGAAGAGTCAAACTTATTTCATACTTAATAAATCAAGTTATGCAGACAGATTACTATCAACTTGTAAATTCTATCATAAATATCTCCAGAGCACTGGCGAGCTCTCAATAAATTGTACGGGTTGTCAATTCGAACAAATGGATAGAGGATGCCTTTCAAAAATTGGTTATGTCATAGCTACCTGCATCGCTTTGAATTATGGTTTTGCCTGCCTCGAACGAAATAGCATATTGTGTGGCAAGGGGTGAAACAAAAAGATTTTTGACGAGGGCGAGACGTGACTGCCCGAGCGAAGCGAGGGCTGTCATCGCCCTGGTCTGAAATCGTGTTTCATCCCGTGCCACACACTGTATTTTTCATATCACACGTAATGAAACAACGAGTTTTGATTTCTGTAGCCAGTCGAAGTAAGACTATTTCAGACAAATAGCGCAGTAATATTTTTTTATAACGATTTGACGACAGTTGTCAATGCAATTCTGACAGACTTGAAATAATGACGTAAATAATAAATAAATAAAGGGTAGCCAGGTAGAAACAACGTTGTTTCTGACTGACACATTCGCATTGGTTTGAAATTGTCTTATTTCGACTGGCAAAACAGAGATCAAAACTCGCTGTTTCAATGCATGTGATATGAAAAGCATTTTTCGAGCTCCCAGATAGGATATTTTGCTTTATAATATTGCTAATATTGAACAATTTACGGAGACAGCCAGAGTCATCGATTTTATTTTAGTTTTTGGCTGATTTCACAGAATTCGCTACGTTTCCCGACCTTTTCCAACGTTGTAAGTCAACATGGAAAAATATTTTTATTCTTTTTCGGCAACGAAACATAAATAAACAATACAATAGATTCAATAGATCTGATACTAAATGATACATGCGTGTGTACAACGGCAACGATGTTGATAATGGCAGTTCTAAATACATTTAAAAAAATCTAAAATATTTAAAAAATAAATAAAAAATGTATTTTTGGCCATTTTGCCGTGAAACTTGCACATAAATGAGGGCGTATATTTAGTTTGTGGTTTGAGTCTATGAACCCTAGTTCAAATAAAAGCTACCTTAATTAGGCATTCTTATTTACATAGCTCTACAATGCTTCATAATTAAGAGCTCCTAATTTAAGTAGACTTAATTCAAAGTGAGTCCCTAGAGGTGAACCAAAAACGAAATATACCTACATATTTCGGGCACGGGTTAAAAACATAGGGTTGGCCTCAGATCAAATAAAAAGTATAGATAGAACGCTGCGGAAACTGAAATGTCGCCGGTTCAAACTGCACCTAGCCGTGCACACAAACACGAACAACAAAACTGCACCTGGTTTTGCCAGTCGAATATCGCGGCGCATTGAGTAAAACTTAGTCAAAAATATAAAAATTCACAAGAAAAAAAACACATGAAATGTTTTTTTAAGAGTTGTAATGAATAGTATTAATAAATAATAATTATAATATTGAAGTAATTTTAATTATGATCGTAACATTTGTGCGTAGGTCGGTCACGCACACATTATGTTAATTAAGGTATTAGATATATGTACTTTTGCGCAGTACTTCTATCTAGAGCTTCTTCTAGTAAATAAGTTTACTTAAGTGTAAATAGAAGTTAACGAACTTGAACATGTCACGTAAATACTGCGTACCTGTTTACTCTTCTTAGCAAATTGTTAATTGTACAAAGTACTCCCTAATTAATTCGTCCAATCCAAACGCAGCATTTACTTCACAACTTTAAGTTTGCTTACACCATAATAGTAATTTACTTTTTATTAGGAAAAGTATATAATTATAGCTTAGGCAATCAGCAGTTGTAGAGTGATAGGTGTAGTTCTTAAAACAACAAAATTAATTTTACGTTTGAAAATATATCAAGTTGGTAATTTAATAGATTATTATTGAAACGAACAGTTATATTGTGCAAACAAACTAATAGAAATACTATATTTTAACTGCAAAATCTCATGTGTAAAATTACTTAAATTAGCGAAATCGGCAAAATTTCGAAGGCCACTTAAGTCACTTACCTAATGAAAAATTTTTTTTAAGTTTTTATTAGCACCTTATGAACAAACTGAAAAACTTTCCAAAGGTGGATGTAATGCGATATTAAGTCATATAGCAACTGGCCGGCAACTACACCATCCCATCCCACCGAAATATAATGGAATAGGGAACTTTGTTTTTTTTGTATCAATCGATCATATTTGGCATAGGGATCAAGTGTTATTAAAGGACCACTTCGATTGGAGCACCCCGAAAGACAGAAATACGTGCCTCACCGCGTAGCGTTGAAAACGGCCCATACTGACGAGGCGACAGATGTATGTATATTTTTTTCTTCTGAAGTTATTGAGATTGAGATTGTGGAAAAAATATTAAACACATGGATGAAACAAATAATAAAAATACCTGTAATTAAAGGATGAAACAAAAAAAAAATAACAAAAATTTTCATATTTTACATTTCCGTATTTCTTAGTTTTCGAAAAATTTTTTTTTCCATTTTGTCATTATTATTTATAATTTAAAAATAAAATGTATGTATATTCCCTATTGTTTAAGGGAAAATTGTTGCTATTTCTCCGGGTGAATTATAAAAGTTCTGTCACTTTGCATTTTTAAACTCTTGGCATTATTATGACTACGAAGAAAAGCATAGTTCTGGGCACTGTTGACCAATAACGGTAGGTACTTGTTTTTCTTCAATTTTACCTAGAGGTCGATGAAGAAAAACTTCTTTTGCTTACCACGTAGATTGTGTTGAGATAGTCTGCGCCGTTGTTCAATATTACTAAGTAGTTTATGAGTTTGGAAGGAAAATTAAATGATGATCTTCAATCCGGTATTGGACCACCAAGTCAATTGAGATACTTTTAATCAGCTGTCAAAACGTGACATCCCCATACATTTTGTATGAGAAAATGATTAGTGACATCACTTATCATATAGTCAATTGACTTAATTATTATTGATTTAAACGGTAATATATATCATGTACAAAAAAGAATTAACAATAATTATATTGCTTTCTAAGCGTGATTTAGTGCAACCTTTTTAAGATAAGGATTTTGATTTTTTTTGTGCATAGTGTCCAAGACACTATTGATTAAAAATTGAATTAGATGTTTGTTATACTTTTCCCGTGTGAAGATGTATCAACCGGTACAGAAATCCAAGGGCGGGTGCTAACAGATAACAGGTCAGGCGGTGTTAAATACTCGCTGCAGCCCATGGACTCAAAACTCAAACGAGCATGAATCTTGCCTGTCTTTTGACACCTGATGTACTCGTAAGTAATTATGTATCCGTATACATAACAATGCGAAGCGCGCATGGTCCAGCGGTTAGCAAAGAACGCAAACAATCTATGCAACTAAGCCAAACGGGCGCGGTCGGGTGTGAGATGGGTGACCGCTAGTGGCAAAAAAATTTATGCGCGTTTCCGTGCTTCGGAGGGCACGTTAAGCTTTCGGTCCCGGTTGTTGTAGATAGATAACAGTCGTTAAACCTTGTCGGAGGCCTTATGGGCGGTATGAAACATCCGACAGCGGGTTGGCCACTAACCCGCATCTCCACCAACCCGCATTGGAGCAGCGTGGTGGAGTAAGCTCCAGGCCTCCCCAATAATGGGGAGAGACCCGTGACAGCAGTGGGACGCAAAAAGGATTGCGTCCATACATAACAAAATAGAATGTTAAGGGCAGAAAATTAAATGGACGACCAGAGAAGTACCACTGCGGTAATTCTCTGGGCGAACTATGAAAGGTCAACCACCTGTAAGATGTTGCATAAGGTTATCATCTTAAATAAGGTTTTCAATCATGGTTGAAACGATAAAATGACAATTTTTGAATTCTTTAAATTTGTTTAAAAAAATTACGTTCACTTAGAGTTTGTAAAGGAACCGTACAGTGAATAAATAATATTTCATTTCATTTGCATTGCTGTTGAAAGTTCAAAAACGTTTGCAGGTTTTTGCAAAAACTATGAACAATTTAAGCTGAAGCTTTCAAGAAACTTTTTCAACTGTTGATTACAGAAACACTTTGAGGTCATATAAGTTTTCATTGTTCATCTTTTCGTTAACTTTTTAGCTGATTCGAATTCAGAAGAACCTTTTATATCTTAACTCACAGCCGCTCGCGACTTCGTCCGCATGGACGAGTTTTAGAATTTTTCTAGAATAAAAGTAGCCTAAGTTACTTCTTATTACATCAGCTACCTGCCAGTGAAAGTCCCGTCCAAATCGGTCCAGCCGTTTCAGAGATTAGCCGGAACAAACAGACAGACAGACAGACAAAAATTGTAAAAAATGTTATTTTGATATATTATTATGTAAAGTAAGTATATAAATTCATATTCATGAAGTTAAAAGTAGTTATTTTAATATTACAAACAGACATTCCAATTTTATTTATTTGTATAGATGTATAGATATGTACCGTATAAACATGCATATACGAGTACAGGTAGAAAAATGCGGTTTTTAAATATGTATTACAGACAGACACTCCAATATTTATTTATACCTTATTTATTTGTATAGATTATAGATAGTACCTGGACGCCCGAGCGTTGCTCGGATAAAAACAATTTATTTACTTGGTTTATTTTTAAGCACAACATTCATTGACTTAGTGTTACTTTACAAATCCTTTTGAAATACCTAGCTCCCAATAAAAAAAAAATTGTCACAAAAAATAAAAAACGCAGCCTGCCTACTTGAGATTTGAACCCGAGTCTCTAGCTCCGTAGTCGGCTTTCGTAACCATTCGACCAAGAAAGCTTTAATTTCGTTGACGAAATTTTTATAGAGGTTTGAATAATTATCGACATTGTCATTTGTTTGAAGGGCGGATTGTCAAATGTTGACCATTTGAGGGCTTTCTACGCCACAATATATTATTAATATTTTCCAATAGATGTCAGTAAGAGTAATTTTATATTTAACTGCATAAACATTAAAAAAAAACGACAATTTCTATCAACAAAAATTTGTGGATCGATTTATCATCCCCGCAACCAGTGTACTAGATTTCATCAAAATCTTTGGAGCCGTTTCCGACTTCAAAAAAAATATATTGATATATACAAGAATTGCTCGTTTAAAGGTATTAGATATAGATATTATGAGTGAAAGTAGTGTTAGTGTAGTGCGCGAAGTTATAGCTCGTTTATGGGAGCCAATTTACCATGTGTCAGATTTTAAGATGACATTTCTGGAGTGGCCATAACGTCTACCTTTTACTTAGAGCATCAAGGTATGACACCCGTCAGAGAGAAATGGTCTTTACGGGCTTTACGGGCGAACCCCTCGTCCCAACGTCCATGCACAATGTGCCTTCTAGTTATACTACTAGTGTGTCTGTGTGTGTCGCTGTCAGTGTTGACGGTGCATAGAAAATGACGTTGTTAATTGAAAGTTACATTTTTGAAATGTATCCGTCTGTAGCGATGAAATAATATTTGTGAATGTGTGACAATATTAAAATGTGCGTTCTTCCCTCGCACCAGAATTGGCACAAAAATTATCTAAAAATATTGTGTATCGAAGTGAGGCGCTATGCCGTCTCTACTGAAGGGTGAGTCAGTAACATTGATGCTCTAAGACCTTTTACTACAGAATACTAACTATTATATTACCAATATACAAAACTCTCCGTTCTTCTATTATTATTTTACTATAAAATGTAATACGTGAATAATATTTAGTTCAAGTTAATAATCCATTTTCTTAGGTCTTAAATCTCTAGAGGCTGTGAAAAAGTCAATCTTTGTACTCTTCGGGAATCTTAAGATATTGCCGTTAATTATGTAACAAATTTCTCAAGGGAATTAAAGTGAATCTTTAAGAATAATGAGTTTAATTATATTAAGCAACTTTTTCAACCCCCACTGGGCACAGGTCTCCTCTCACAAGTGACAGAAATGTAGAGGCCGTAGTCCACCACGCTGGCCAAGTGCGGATGAGTTACACACTTATAGCCAAACAGTAAGTTAATTAATACCCTATGTCGTGGGTACCATGGACACATACAAAGACAGGAACACAAACACGCAGACCGAGAACAGAAATTTAAACTCATCATTCAAAGTTCAGTTTCGCCGGGAATCGAACCCGGGACCCCTCGTTTAGCAGTACGGTATGGTAACCATTGCGCCATGTGAGTCGTCAGGATTAGTGGACATCATGCCTCGGGAAATTTTAAGTAATTCTCAGGCATTCACAGTGGTGGAAAACATCATTAATAAATATCACAATGTTTTCCCTCATTGTGGCAGCGATAAATACGTACATAACAAATTTCTTTGTGAGAGATGCGCGCTGGGGTTTGAACTTGGTATCTCCGTATTGGAGAACACCGTCTTTACTCGGTCGCTCAGTCTTATCTGGTCATATATTAATTACTAGCTGTGCCCCGCTGTTTCACCCGCGTTAGAGAGGATCCTCTCATCATATGTGTAACTCTAGCGGTTTTGGCAGCGCACGCCAGAATAGCTCACAGATGGTAGAATTTTTCCAACTTACTTGACACTTATAAGCTATGGCTGCAACCCTTTTTGCGTCCCACTGCTGGGCACGGGTCTCTCCCCATTATTGGGGAGGCCTGGAGCTTACTCCACCACGCTGCTCCAATGCGGGTTGGTGGAGATGCGGGTTAGTGGCCAACCCGCTGTCGGATGTTTTCAAACCGCCCATAAGGCCTCCGACTAGGTTTAACGACTGTTATCTATCGACAACAACCGGGACCGACGGCTTAACGTGCCCTCCGAAGCACGGAAACGCGCATGATTTTTTTTGCCACTAGCGGTCACCCATCTCACACCCGACCGCGCCCGTTTGGCTCAGCTGCATAGATCGCTTGCGTTCTACGCTAGCCGCCAGGCCATGTGCGCTTCATAAGCGCATCATATGCGCTTATAAGCTATATTATTGTAAAGTTTCATTAAAAGCCATTCAGTAGTTTTTACGTGAAAGAGTAACAAATATTATATCATTCATCTAAAGCTTACCATGTTATTGGCAAGAAGACAAAGTTTGTGATTTATTTGAAAGTCTCGGGTTACCTAATTCACTCGCTCGAGTTTCAAAAGTTTTAAACTAAGGCTTATTACTCTTAGTTTTCAATAAATATTAGAAACTTAGAAACTTGTTTAAACTGTATTTTTACTAACTTACTTTGTTTCTGTAAATGAATTTTAAAAATCAACAATTTTTTAAAATAGGCGTGTTAATTCACTCGCTCGAGTTTGAAAAGATTTAAACTAAGGCTTATTACTCTTAGTTTTCAATAAATGTTAGAAACTCAGAAACTCTGTATTTTTACTTAATTTGTTTCTGTAAATAAATTTAAAAAATCGACATTTAGATTTTTTTTACAATAGGCGTGTTATGAATATGAAATTTCAGTTAGAAATTAATGCGCTTCATTACTTCACGACAGAAGTGAGTGCAGTGGTTGTACTTCCCCGGTCAGATTATTAAAGTTCTACCACTATGAATAATTTAAAAAAAATAAAATTACAAAAAAAGATCATAACACCACGCGGCCCGTCTGCCTTTTTGTACGGTTTATTTATGTAAAAAAAAAACAATATACTTACCAAATTCAAGAGATATACGTTCGTGACAGTCCTCATTCGCCTGTTACTGGCCAGCGTTGCGATGACGAGGCAGTTCCCCGATATTGACAGCAGGAAGATGGCAAAGTACGGTGGCAGTACGAATCGCCACTCGTAAGCGCTAACGGCACTGGCGTTCCTGACAGCGACGGTCGCTTCGCTGGACGTCGCGTCTCTCATGAGGAGGGAGCTGACGTTGTATGTCAGCGTCAGATTCATACTCTCCATTTTGGGTCTGGAAACCAAGAAGACTTTGTTAGGTCGTGTTCTATAGGCAGTAGTAAAGTTAAAAAAAATTACAAAGTAAAACCAAATCTATAAATAACCTTTTGATTTGATTATTATGTTTCGTATTGTTAGTTTACCCTTAAATCGCTCTTAATATTTGGCCTATTACCATACGTTAAGTAAAGACCAATTACATTATATACTTTAAAAAAAATAGGTAGCAATGATAGGTGAAAATATAGATAATGGTCCCTCCTATGGTATGGATATGGCAGCTACTACTAACGAGAACGCTGACAAGTGTATTAGGCATAATTTTACTTGCCATTTGTCAGACTTTTAGGGGTCAATTTCTGAGCGACTATAACATATTTTCCCTTCATAGAAATATCATTGGTTAAGACTCAAAATCAAAATACCTACCTTCAAAGAAAAAGTTATAATATTTGAAGAAAAGGCAAGCTATTTGCCAAGGTCTTAATTCGAGAAGTATTGAAAGACGCCTATGAAACAGTAACCGAAAACAAAGAAAATGTCAAACAGGGCAAGTCATGCCTATTATGTTTCTCAGTTTCAGGTTTTATAAAGCCTTGGAAGGATTTTTAGTTCTTAAGTCTGCTTAGGGTGCTAAGATTGTGTCTTTATATGGATGTTAAGCTAAAGAGATAAGTATTTGAATATTGAGAGACGCCCCATTGTTTTTTAGGGTTTCGTATCCGAAGTGTGCTAACGGGACCCTATTACTAAGCCTCCGCTGTCCGTCCGTCTGTCCATCTATCTGTCTGTCGTCATCAGGCTGTATCTCATGAACCGTGATGGCTAGATGTTAGAAATTTTCACAGATGATGTATTCCTATTGCCGCTTTAACAACAAATACTATAAATTTGCATGCAATAAATATTAAAGAGGATATTTAATAAACGAGTTGTTTTTTAGATAATGGTACGGAGCCATACGTGCGCGAGTCCGACTTGCAATTGGCCGGTTTTTCTTATTCTGTCAGCTCAGCGGGCTCCTTCTGTGTGATATTAATAGAGCATGTAAAATGCGGCATACGAACCTAATATATTTAGGTAACATACAATAGGGATTCCAATAATTGTTTTAAATGCAAAAATTCAAATGTTTGTTTATCTACCGGTCTGTATTTTCGCTCTCACCGCTTTTAATTTTTACTATCTAAGTACCTTAAGATGTTGGGCAGAAATATTTACAATTAGAATGAAGACAGAAGAATAAATCTTGGAGAAAATCACTTTAAGCTATCTAAACTTTCTTCTATGAAATCTTATTATCCCTTCTAATGCGGGCGAAATCGCGGGGCACTGCTTGTATTTTTTATAAGTATACACAAAAAAGATACGTTCGTTTTATCCCTCCTTTGACGCAGAACAAAAATGAGTCCTTTATTATAATATTATAAATATAATAGAAAATTTGTAAGTTCAAGAAATGTATCGTAAATGTAATAAAGGTTTATAAGTCTTGTTATTTACTACAAGGTCGTTTGCTTTATCTTTTGTAGTAAAATATGTATAATAATAACAACAACGATATTATTAAAATATTATTTGAGAATAAAATAAGATAGCTAGCAGGGAATAGATAAAAGATAATATTATGTTTAGTAACCTTATTCGAAGATTTTTCGTGGGCTGCAAATCAAATGTTTATTCAGACATCACTTTTATGATTCTAGAGAATTAGGATTAATATTCTATTGTTGTTATCTCTATATATAAAAATGAATTGATGTTCGTTACTCTCGCTAAAACTTAAGAACGGCTCAACCAATATGGCTAATATTGGTCTTGAAATATTAGTAGAAATTCAGGAAAGGTTTAAACGGTGAGAAAAAATAGAAAAATTGCGAAATTAATAGTAAAACAACTAATTTTATTTTCCTATATAAACTGTTAGTAACTCTCAAACATTGGTTGTTCGCGCCATCGTCCAGAAGTTTGACATAGTCTGAATAACTATTTATCTGTCACTATTTGTTTCATGTTTTTTATGTGACAGTTAAATACCCTTGAGATTATAAAGAAACTAATCCTCTTTCAGTATTTTTAAGGCATCTGCTGGGTCCACTAGTCTAATATATAAAAATGAATTGATATTCGTTAGTATGGCTAAAACTCGAGTAGAACTGAAGCAATGTGGCTAATTTCTGTTTTGAAATATTTCTAGAGGTTAAGGGAAGGTTTAAACGGTGAGAAAATATGTTAAAAATTGAGAGATAAATGGTAAACAACCTATTTCATTTTCCCCTAAAAACTGTTTATAACTGTGAAACATTTGTTGTTCTTGTCATCGTCAAAACTTTGCAGTGCAAAACTTTGCCACGCCCACTATAGTCCGTACAACATAGCTCTAGGATTTTGGCAGATGTCTTTTCGGAAGACGTGACTTTGACGCTACGATTAAGTAATGTTAATATCACAAATTTTAAAAATGCACTAAAGCATAAAAGATTATACTTTTATTTGATTATATTTTTACCGACTTCCAAAAGAAGGAGGTACTGTATTCGGCTGTATGTATTTTTTTTTTATATATGTTCACCGATTACTCCGCCGTTTGTGGACCGATTTTCAAAATTCTTTTTTTGTTCGTATGCTTATACTCCCGAGGTGGTCCCATTGTCAGCAAATCAGGATCTGATGATGGGATCCCAGGGAAATCGAGGGGAACTCTCAAATTTTATAGGCACACACATTGATTTTTTTATACTTTCTGAAGCATAAGAGATATTTGTGCATAGTAATCATCATTTCATGTTGCTGAGCTGATGATGGAAGGTACTGCGACGGTTAGGAGTTGAGAGCAAATTCTTTCAATAAATGGGTTTTTGTTCGAAATTTTACATTCCTGAGGTGGTCCAGCTGTCACCAAGTCAAAGTCTGATGATGGGATCCCAGAGAAATCGAAGGGAACGTACAAATTTATAGCACAACAATTGATTTTCATATTTTTACTAAAGCAAAACAGGAATTTGTGTATAAATATCATCATATCATGTTGCTGAGCTGATGATGGAAGGTACTACAACGGTTAGGAGTTTAAAGAAAATTCTTTCAATAAATGTTTTTTTGTTCAAAAACTTATGCTACCGAGGTGGTCCAACTGTCACCAAGTCAAAGCCTGATGATGGAATCCCAGAGAAATCGAGGGAAACATTTAAATTTTATAGCACATCAATTGATTTTTATATTCTTACTAAAGCAAAAAGACATTTGTGTTTAATTACCATCATGTGATGTTCCTGAGCTGATGATGGAAGGTACTAAGACGGTTAGGAGTTGAGAGCAAATTCTTTCAATAAATGGTTTTTTGTTCGAAATCTTACATTCCTGAGGTGATCCAACTGTCACCATGTCAAAATCTGATGATGTGATACTAGAGAAATCGAGGGAAACACTGAAACTTAATACGCACACACATTCTTTTAGTCATATTTTTTATCATAATACAAATATTTAGGTATGTCCGGTAGTTATCGCCTAATGTTGCTAAGCTGATGATTGAAGGTACAA
This sequence comes from Pyrgus malvae, assembly GCA_911387765.1. Lineage (NCBI taxonomy): Eukaryota > Metazoa > Arthropoda > Insecta > Lepidoptera > Hesperiidae > Pyrgus > Pyrgus malvae. Next base: position 25,639,221 of record OU426953.1, read on the forward strand.
CTCCTCAACGGTTAGGAGCTGAGAGCAAATTCTTTCATTATACGTTTAGGTGGACTGATAGTAGTATTCTTTCAGGCTATAAGATGGCTATTAGATAAACATGATTATAAAAGGTATCTCTTTAACGTTTAGAAGTTAAGTGAAAAAATTCCATATATGCTTATGTATGCAGAATTATTAAAATTACTAAAAAGAGTGAAATAAATTAAGTTTTTAACAAAAAAATAGAACCGACTTCAAACGGTAAAAAATAAAATTGTTCAGTACCTACTTCTTCTTGATTATGGTAATGACTCTTAAAACTATTTTTGAAGTCGGGCCCTTAGTAAAATATCCTGTCTTAGTATATATAGTGTACCTTTCGTTCTGAATGGGTACCGACTCCAATATAGTTTTAACAGTCATTAGTCATTATCATAAGCAAGAAGAAGTAGGTACTGTCCCACTGTCTGTACTGTCGGTGCCCATTTAGTACGAATGGTACGACATTTTAGTAAGGGCCCGACTCACCGACTTACCGTTTGAAGTCGGTTCTATTTTTTTGTTAAAAACTTAATTTATCATTAATTATAATATCAACCCCGGTTCTAAAGGCCTTCTGCACATAGTTGAAGTAATTCTTCGTAAATACTTTTTACGTTTATTACTAACAAATGGATTACCTATTTTTTATCTCAAATAAATGGAGTCGAAATTGTCAGGCTGTTGCACCCGCTTGTTATCGATAGATAACAGTCGTTAAACCTAATCGAAGTCCTAATGGACGGTTTAAAAATTGGCCACTAAACCTCGCATTGGAGCAGCGTGGAAGAGTCCCCAATAATGGGGAGAGACCCATGCCCAACAATGGGACGCAAAAAGGGTTACAGCCCTAAATGTAAAACTTTAAGCTACATAAAATCCACAAACCAAAAGAGTATACACATATTCTTCGTAACAATGCGAATACCTAAGTCAATTAAATTTTCAAGTCCAGGCCTATATAGGGCTGCCATCCGTCCGGATTTCCCCGGATTTGTCTTCCGGATTTGTATTTTGAGGCCGTCCGGCAGGGGTTTTTGAAAAGTGTCACACAAGGACACTTTTGTTGTCCCCTGACAACAAATCCAATTTTTTAATAGATAAGCGATAAATTGAAATAAATCTTAATTAAAAATTCATCCACAATAACCCGCATTCAAGAAGGCTCGGCAAAATAGTCAACGATATAATGGAATGAAAAAATTATAACGATGTTTTATATTTTTGTTGCAAAAAATAATTTTCCTGAGATGTCCGGGGAAAAAACCATATTTCGTCAAAATGTCCGGGTTTTTTGCCGTGTTTATCCGGCGTCGGCAATTTAGGTGATGGCAGCCCTAGGCTGGTATAACCTAAATCTGTAAGCGATAATCCCTTGCCGTGAATTCGCTTAATTACTTATGAAGCTAAATTTACATTTCGTTTTTATAAAGTTCAAATTCAAACAGTAATCCTCTTACACCAGATAAACAATTTAATTGGATACACGATATTACGGATCTTTTGCACATAATACATTTAAATGAGTATATAATCTGACTCTCTCAAACGGCTCCAGCTTTATGAAATTTAATATGCAGGGAGTTTTGGGGGCGAAAAGCGAACTAGTATTTTATTTTTAGATTAAATCGTTTTATGCATGTTTTCAATGATAATTTATTTAAACATTAATAGTTTTTTATTTATAAATATTTATATTTTTTATTACAGTTATTATGTACAGCTTTTTTTAAATGTAATTATATAGTTAGAATAATTTTATTATAAACTAGCTGTGCCCGCGACGTTTTCCGCGTGAATAAAGACTTGTATAAAAGGGATTTGAACTTAAACTGACTAATATGACTCTTCCTGACATCTGTATTACTTTTTTTTAATTGGAAGTTACTTTAGAAGATGGCGTGGTTAAGTAAAACTAAGCCTATTAGTCTCTGAAGAAAATCTATCGTTTTTATCCGAGAAACGCTCGGTTATCGAGGGGAGGGGGGCAGAGGGGCAGCTACCTGGATCAAGGTCCACATTCAGGGATTCAATAATCCCAAAAGATCTCCTAAACGAATAAAAAAACCTATAAAGAATAAGCTAGATATGCTACCGCCTGCTGTTTCCTTTTTATATTTAATATTTTGTGTGCGTCTCTTCGTGTAACGTGGAAGGCATTTACGCACGGCACTCATCTTGAAAAATTCCCCCCCCCCCCTGACCAAGGACCTAAAAATTTCGGTCGGGTGTGATATGGGTGACCGCTAGTGGCAAAAATTTAACAGTCGTTAAACCTTATCGGTGGCCTTATAGGTGAAAACATCCGACAGCGGGTTTGCCACTAACCCGCATCTCCACAAACTCGCATTGGAGCAGCGTGGTGGAATAAACTCCAGGCCTCCCCAATAAAGGGGAGAGACCCATGCCCAGCAGTAGGACGCAAAATGGATTGCAGCCATTTTTACCTTGCAGATGAAATCTATTTGGGAGACATGGATTACATTCACTGAAGATCTATAAATGCCTGAAGTCGAAAGTTTTCGAGCAGTATGTGTTAATAATAATGATCAACGGTGCTGAAACGTCCTTTACCGTCAGCCTCTTGAAGAAAGAAGAAAGACAATAGACACTCAAAGTCACTCAGCGAGCAATGGAGAAGGCTATGGTTGGTTCTCTGCGAAACAGAATAAAAAACGATGAAATCCGTAGGCGAGCGAAGGTTACCGACAAAGCTTTCAAATATTATGCAAGCTGAAGGGGCAAAGGGTATGTCATATAGTTAGGAGGACCGTTAATCGATGACCGACCTCGAATGGTGACAGCGCCTCAGCAAAAGGAGCAAGGCCGACCTCCAGGTCCTCCAGGATTGATGACCAAAAGAAGATAGCGCGAAGCCGCTGGATTAAGATTCAGATTCAGATTCATGGGCGCAAAAACGAATGGAGTGGCGAACATTAGGGGAAGCCTATGTCCAGCTGTGGACTATAAAATGCTGATGAATAGATTTAAGATCTGTTACGGTCATAGGTAGATACCTTTTTCCGTCGAAACGTTCCTCTGACAGAACCTTACCGTAATTGTAATATATTATTTAATGTTCAAAATCCCGAAACCGGCGTGGGAGGAAAATTCTATATAAATTTCTTTTCAAATACGTTTCTGAATTTATATTTTAAACGTCATTTACCCCAATTTCATTAAAGCGGCTTTACAAATTGAATAAATCCTTTATCGGTTAACGCGATGTGATAGATCCATCTAAATAATTGTAAGCTAATGAAATTCAACACTTATTATCTTATTAATACAAGTTGTATATGGTAAGGACAAAGACTTTATTTGCACACTAGCTGTGCTCGCGACGTCGTCCGCGTGAATAAAGACTTGTATCAAAGGGATTGATTAAATTACCTAATTTATTTTTTCTAAATCCTTCAAAACTAAAACAGTAAGGACTGCTTACTGTACTCAGATCTTATTAGCCACTTTTCGCACGCTTCGCTTTTCTCGCGCGATTCTCTTTACAAAATTAAATTATGTAGCTCGTTCATTAAAGTTAAGAGATACGTAGTACTGATGTGCCAATGGCTTCATCTATGTTAAAAATAGTATCTTTAGTAAATTGGGTGAATTTATACAGCAAAGAATGCATAGATTCAGTCTATATACATAGCTTTAACCTACTGCAGAAAAGAGGTGCACTATACAACTACTTGTAGTCGGAGATAAAATTTTTAAACAAACACGTGCTTAGGATTAAACAATCGGAGATATTGTAAGGCCAATTAATAGATTATATGTATAGATAAATACGGGCGTTTACAAAAGCTGAGTACATCAGTTATGCAAATATCCATTCTAATATTCATACTAATATTATAAATGTGAAAGTGTATTTGTTTGTTTGTCCGCCTTTCACGTCGCAACGAACCTATTATATGGTATAGTTTTTGTGTTTGGAGATAGTGAGGAGGGTGGAGAGTAACGTAGGCTACTTTTTATCGCGGTAAAACATCCCCATGGATCCCCAAGATCGATGTTTTGTTATTTGCTAGATATTTAGTTCCGGATGTTGTTAATAGATGGCGTTAGTAAAATTCATTTGCAAGTTCTGAATCACGCTAACAAATGATGCAACTAATAATAAAATTTGAATTGAATTTTAAATTCGCGCTGGATAAATTGTTTTGGTTTAAAAGTGATATGGTAAAGGAATAAGACATACTTTTATTTTGGTTTTTGTTCGCTTCTTGAATAGGTTTTGTCGACTGTTGTTGTTTTGGCTTAAAATAATAATTATTTTTAAGGGATTGTTAGTATTTTAAATATTTTATGAGTTTTATAAACATTTTGTATTTTAGTTTTGTTTAATTTTTTGTGTAATTAGAATTTGCTTTTTTTTACTTTAATTAAATGTAGCACGTTTGCGTGTGTCAAATGCCCAGAATCTATTCTATCCCCAAATGGAAAGACATAATATAATATCGTCTACAGTAGGGTATCAAAATACTGCTCTGTTCTGTGTCCCGAGCCGTGTATGGCTGGAAACACTTCAAAAGAAAAAAACACACCCATTTGGAAAACAAATCAGACTTATATGTGCTCTCCACGTTAGTGTTACCTGTAAAGATTGATTGGTCGATTGGTTGGATTCATTGATCGGTGGATCCTGCATCAATCTTCACCAAAACACTTCTATTGAAGTTAGCTTAAAGCTCCAGTATGTCAGTGTACGTACACTTTATCTGCAGTCAGCATTACCTCTGGTTCCTCTAAGTATCTTTTAATCATGGAACTGTTACTATTTATCCACCACAAATGTGTCATGTATGATAAACAACTCATTGTTAATTCCCTTTGACCACGCGGGCGAAGCCGCGGGCAAAAGCTAGTTACAAAATATTATAAAAAACTTCACTGTTTATCAGGATTTTTTTATATTTTTTATCGTGTATGAATTCAGTGTCTGAGTGTTGAACAATATGGCGAAATTACCAAAAGATCTCATAAGTATATTATAAAGAAGGGTGATTTTTTAAATATTTAATATGTCCATTACTATACTATATACTATACTATATATTATATGTACTTATAATTAAATTATTTTTGTTGTAATTAACAGCTTTTTTGCGTACTTTTTGTTTAATATTTTCGATGAATACAAGTGTAGTATATTCTAAGTGTAAACAATAAAAATATTTTTTTATTTATTAATTATTTATTTATTAATAGAATACTTACGTCTAACATTACAGGTATACCTAATGCGTTAGAGTAATTAGTCATACATTACATAATGAGTTCCTTTATAGTTATTAAATCAGATTAAATTTATAATGGAATAAAATTGCGTAGTAATTAAGTCCTGTCAAATTAATAAAATTCAAATAGATGTACATGTCAAATTATAAAATACATTAATTAATTATTTATACAATTATTAAAATAAAATTATTAAAATAAAATCACAATCGTCAAATCAATGTCAATTTGTTAACTTATACCTATATATATATATATATATATATATATATATATACACATATATATATATATATATATATATATATATATATTTATTTATTTATTTATTTGCATTTCCACTACTACATAAACATTACAGATTCTCCAATGCGTTTACATAGACATACGAGATTGTACAAATCTTTCTGCAACTCTGCGAAATACAGCAGGTGTGGAAGAAAACAAGTCTAGGCCCGGATCCCAAGCCAGCACACCATTGAGTAAGGTTAAGGCGCGCACAAATGGTGACTCACGAATCGAAACCGACTTGCACACTGGTATGATGAACAATTTTCGTTGCCGAGGTCTGATGCTTGTCTTTGTGACATTGAGCGATATTAACTCTAGCACTGAAGGGTTGCTTATATCTCCCCTAACCAAATGATAAAAATATTTCATTAGGGCTACTTCTCTTCTGACTTCCAAAGAGTCATAGCCCAGCATTCCTTGCAGGAACAAGGATGGATATACATATGGATACCCCGCAAAATATCCATACTGCTTAAAATAAAGCCACCGTAAGAATTTCTTTTGGAGCTTCTCCACCATGAGTTTATATTTTACCTCATGAGGACTCCAGATAACTGAATTGCTTTCTAATATACTTCTTACGAAGCTATTATATAATAGTTTAATTGCAGCGACACTTTCGAGGTCTCGGGCTTGCCGTAATACAAATCCAAGTGATTTGTAAGCCTTTGTAGTTACAGCATAGATATGATCAGTATAGGTTAAGTTTGACCGCACTATGACTCCTAAATCTGTCACGGTATCTTGTCTAGTCAATGCGACTGTGCTTAACCTGTACTGATAGGCAATAGGCTTATGAGCTCGCGTAAAGGATACTACAGAACACTTTGTCTCATTGAACATCAGTCTATTCCGTTCAGTCCATTTAGCAACTTTATCAATATCATACTGTAATCGATCGCAGTCTGATGTACATCCAATCTTAAAGAACAATTTCAAATCATCTGCAAACAACAGACAATTAGCTGTGCTAACTGTGTCAGGCAAATCGTTGATGAAAATTAAAAATAGCAATGGACCGAGGTTCGAACCTTGACTTATGCCGGAAAACGTATAATACGGCTTAGAGACGCATCCATTGTACTGCACATACTGCCTCCGATTGCGGAGGTAGCAGGAGAAAAACTGTAGTAAGGCGGGAGTAAATCCGGCAGCTGCAAATTTACGGAGAAGTAGATCATTATCCACCGTATCAAACGCTTTCCGGAAATCAAAATACGCAGTGTCCACCTGAGAACCACTGTCAACCGCTGCACCCGTATATGCGTGAAAAGATAGTAAATTGCTCGCAGTAGAACGGCCAACTCTGAAACCATGTTGTGAGTCTGATAATTGGCTCTCCAGCTGAACACTTAGCGATTGATGTAATATATGCTCAAATAATTTGCCGAACACCGACAGGACAGCTATCGGTCTAAAGTTACTTGCCTCTGAGCCGAACTTGCTCTTTGGGATCGGGACCACCCGTGATGCTTTCCATACCTCAGGATATGTGCCACTATTGAGACACCGATTGTAAATATGTAACAAGGGTTGATACAGTATCATACGGCAATCCTTTACAACGAAAGGTGGAACACCATCTGGACCGGTTGATCGTTTAGGTTTCAACTGGTTTAGGGCGTGCTCAATGACTTCCAGGCTTATAGAGTCAATATGAATACGCCTGTGTGAAACGCTTGAGGTATTTACTGCAGTTTGCACGTCCAGGATTGGTGGCCGGGTTGAATATACAGAGCTAAAATAATCAGCCAGCAATTGGGCACCTTTATCTTCAGAAACTAGTGTACCATTATGTAACAACGTATTCTGTCGTTTTTTCTTTCTTTTGCTACCTATATAGTTCCAAAAACTTGAAGGATTGCGATGTAGGTCGCTCTCCATCCGCTTTTTGAAAATCCGATAGTCGGCCGTGATATTCAATTTAACAAGTGCTCTGTAGTATGAGAACTTTACGCGGTATTTACTTAGTGTCGTTTTTTTATGCAGACGATGATAATGCGCTTTTAATTTTATGTAGCGTCTTGTTAAAGGCGAGTACCAAACAGGGTAAGAAAACCGAGATCGTACTGCCGCACGCTCTTTTCTGGGCACACAGTTATCTATTCAATTATACAATAAACAATAAAATTCTGCTACAAGGGCATTCACATCCGTAATAGAGTATAGCGAATGCCAATCAATATTTCTAATGCCTTCATAAAGTTTATAAAAGTCGGCCTTTCGAAAATTCCATTCAGTGCTAGTGTTAATATTAAAAAGCGCAGTAAAATTTTCCTCTCCAATTGGCCCACGTTGAATAAAAATGTCAAGTGGCGGGTGGTAAACGTCCGGTAAGATAAGCGCGTCTACCGATTGCCGCACCTCAACCCCACACAATGCCGGGCCGACCAGGACCAGGTCTAGCATGCCATTGTGGGAGTTAAGAATTGTATTTACCTGCTGTAATTCGCAGAACTCCAGGAGATATTCGAAACTGGCAACAGTGTTGACAGAAGCAGAATTTAAATTAAAATCTCCGCCAACAATCAAATTCTCGTACTTATATATATATATATATATATATATATATATATATATATATTGAACATCCAAATAAAAATATAATAATAAATTTGTACAATCATGTCAAACTTATCTAAATAATCAATTAAATTAAATAGTCGAAACAACAGTATAAGTGACCTTCGTAAACTCGTTCAGTGAGCAACTAAAAATATCGATCCGCTCCGTGCGGCAGAGCCAGCAAAGGCGCTCGGCGCCGCCGCTCAACGCTTCGATTCGGCGCACACAGCTCTGTCACAGCTTCAGCTCTTGCAGTGTAGCTGAGTCGTCTATGTCACCGCGCATTACCTTGAAGAGGTACTTGGCAAGGGCTACTTCCCTCCTTGTTTCTAGCTTGCTGTACCCCACCATGCCAAGAACGAACAGGGTCGGATACAGCAAGGGGTATCCAGGATATACACCATACAGTTTTAAGTATAGGAATCGCGTAAATTTGTTCTGTATGCGCTCTATCATTACTTTATACTTGATTTCAATCGGAGCCCATATAACCGAATTACACTCCAAATGACTCTTAACCAAGGCTTCATACAGGGCCCGCAACGCTCCGACGTTAGTGAAAGAGTTCGCTTGCCGCATCATGAAACCAAGGTTCTTGTACGCTTTCTTGCATACTTCGGTTATATGCCTCCTAAAATTGAGATCGGTAGTAAATTGAACGCCCAGATCCTTCACTTCAGTTACTCGTCGCAATTAATACGTAGGTCTTTAAGGTACCTAATACAGATGTTGAAATATTCCAATAATTATATATTTCAGATATTAGAACCGTAGAGTCTATACTGATACTGTTATGCTTAGAATTCCGATTGTACCATTATTAACATAATATTATTATGGAAATATCAGATATTACTCGCCCTTTTGTTTGCGTTACTACACAATATCATTGAGATCATGTTTCTTGAAAACATAACGGTTTTACCTATATCTTAATGTATGTACAAAAACAATATACACCATTGTTATGCACTTTGTTGATTAGAAATGTAATTTAAATATGGCTGCAACTTTAATAACCCATACCCTGGGGATGGGTTTCTCTTGACTAGAAGGAAGGCTTCACCACGCTGCTCCAATGCGGATTGGTTACACAAGTTAGTGACCAAATCGCTGTTGGATATTTCAAACTGCCCATACTCGTTATGTATGTATGTAACGGAATCTTGTAACTTCATTTTCACTTAATTCTAGGAGTCTGATTAACTTGAAAATTTGCACACGGGTCTAGGGCCGATAACAATACAATAATCTCATAACTTTATATTAAAGTCCTAACTAGGATCATCAGGATAAAAAAAAAAATATACGAGGGGCGGTTGATAAGTTCGCGGCCTAAGGAACTTAATGAAACAAATATAAAGTTTTATATTTTTAACACGTCTAAGCGTCTGATGAACTTGAAAATTTGCACAGGGGTCAAGGGCCGATGACAATGCAATAATATGAGAATAAAAATCCAACTAAAAAATAAAAAATAAAAAATGTTGTTTAAAAAACTAAAAAACACGCTTTTGTGAAAATATGAACTAAAAAGTAAAAAAATAAGAAAATGTATTTTACTGTAAAAAAAGCGTGGGGTGGTTTTTAAGATACTATTGACACTATGCACCCCATGTTTTTTTTTACAGTAAAATACATTTTCTTCTTATTTTTTTACTTTTTAGTTCATATTTTCACAAAAGCGTGTTTTTTAGTTTTTTAAACTACATTATTTATTATCTAAAACAACCGAGGCCTAACCGAGGTGTTTTGTGCCTTCCGACAGAAAAATCAATCCCACCAAAAACAATTTAATGTAAAATGTTTTCAAGAAGAGTATATATGGGTAACCCTGTGAATGAAATAATCAATCAAATACCGTTAAGCGAGCAATTCTTGTATATACCTAAATATATAATTTGAATCTCGGAAACAGCTCCTACGATTTTTTCAATTACGAGATTGTAAATTAATTCCTGCTGGCTGCAACTTTTTTTGCGTCCCACTGGTGGGCATTGTATTGTTAACGGTTTCCAACTTCAATAATGTTGTTTAATTTAAGAAAATGAGGATTCTAAATTCAGAGAACAGCGAGTTATATCCTAGTAGATAAAAATCTTGTCAAATATAAATCATTATAATTATTGACAGCAAAGTCTTGGTGAATTAAATATAGTAATTATATAATAGCATAATGCACTGCAAAACACCCATTTTGAATCGCTGGCACGGCCTTTTCCTTTGTTTACTTTACCACCCTCCGGTCACCACAGACAGCTTAACGTACCCGAAAACAGGACCAAGTATCATTATCTGCCGTACTACTACTGACCGCACGCATTTTACTTAGCTTAGCAATTGAATTCTATACCGGTGGTTTCCTCAAAATTTTCCTTACGGGAAACTGGGCTTAAAAAAACCATTAAATAGAATGAAAAACCGTTCATTTTCATCAATTTATGATGTAATTATGAAAGTCGATTGGCGAAACAACTTCGTAGCGAAGAATTGACTTGGAATTGGAATTCCGACGTTTAATTGGATGCCAATCTCAAAAAATAATGACTTACAAAGGGGTAAATGCAGCGATTGTCTCGAAGCTCCTTGGTTCTTTGAAAATGGGAACTGATTTTGCTTTACTATGGAGAAGAAAGACAATTATACGAGGTGCTTATTGAAATAATACGAGCTATAATAATAATATCTTCTGTCATCTGGGTTGCAGGCGTCTAGATCGGTAGTTCGAACCGACCAGTCAGCCACACTCCATAGCCACGGAAAGAACGGCGGTGAGTGGCCGCATGTCATCGTCATACATTTAATAAGCAATCTTATGATACTGCTATTCTGGGATAAGATAATCCGTCTACGTGTTCTTAAAAATATAATTTGTTCCTTTTCAGTTGACGGGCATTTGAAGTCTGACAGATTTTTTTTAATTATCTTGGTTTATCTTATTTTTAGCGATGTAATTTATTTCTTTAATGTCCCCCCTAGAAAGGTGTAGATACTCATATCTCAAAAACTACTGAACCAATTTTGATATAACTTAGACTGTTACATAAGTTAGAATATACCTGGCTTAAATCAAATACAATCACCTGGATATCACCTAAGGTTTCTGAGAATTTTGTCGACAAACATAAAAACGTACACTTTCAAATCTAGATACGTGTTTGGAAGCCTGAATATGATCTATTCAAGAAATACGTATACCTATTTTAACTAATTCCTACAGTATTACAATACAGGTCAAACTGATAACCTCCCTTTTTGAAGTCGGTTTAAAATACACTTATTACTTTCGATGAGACCTAAAAGATTAAAAACTTGTTCAATAACAGTAAAAGACAATAGAGCACTGACCTCTATAGTGCCTTAACCTAATTACTTCACTTAGTTTACCCCAATAGAGTTCCTATCACTCGAACTAGGACGGACGTACACGCGAATTGAAATAATTGTACTATAATAATATGTATATTAGATCGTTCTTGTATTTTACTCGTATAAGTTTTTCGATCTGAAATTCAATACTTTTTTATATATTTATTTATAATATGTATTTTTATTTATAATTATATCCGGAATGCATGAAATAATATCCAAGCAAGTAAGTACGAGTACCTACCTATACTACTCGGTCAAGTTAACATGACACCTGGGAAGCTACTCTATACGCCCGTATCCGAAACTTCGTGAATTTTCGGGTCTCATTTTTGAGTAAGACTGATGAAATTCTAGCAATATTATTCATTCAGTGGCTTCATATTATCAATAACAACGTTAATCTTTTAAATTCATGAAAAAGAAAGTGTCTAAATATGCCAAAAATGATTCCGAAAATGTTAGAACTTATGGACGGATGCATACAGAATAGCCTCCCAGGTGTCATGTTAACTCGACCGAGTAGTACTTTTGCCCTGTAATTGTAAGGAAACTAATAGCCAAGCAAAAGTGAAGAACATAATGCCATCTTTTGGCTGGATCAAGAAGTAAGCGCGTCGTACTCTTAGTGCGGTTTCACATCAGCGTATTTTTTCGCGTTCGCGCGCCTTTGTTTGTTTTTGAAGCGCGTGTAGCCGTGAAACGGCAAGTTTAGACATTTTCTGTTATAAAAAGTAGCGCGCGTGTAAGCGGGTTTTCCGAAACGACCGTATACGCGCCGACAAATATGCTCGTTTGAATCCTCACTAAGGCACAAAAGTTATCTTAGGGCCCGGCGCCCATTATTACCAGCATAGGCGCGGCTGAGACTTTCAGAAATAGAAAAACACATCATCATTATGGCAATGAAGTAGAGATTTCTATGATAGTGGTCGTAGATCGGGATATGTGGGACAGCTTTAAAGCAGTTTCGTAGTCTAGCGTATTTTGCGGCACGTTCGCGCGTCTTTTGTTTGTTTTTTGTAGCGCAGTTACGCGCAAAACAGCGAAATCAGACATTTCCCGGTACAAAAATAACTACGTGTGTAAGCGCGTTTTCCAAAACGACCGTATACGCGCCAAACGCTAGTAGAAGCCGCATTTAAGAGGCCGTATACGAAATTTTGCCGATTTCGCTGATTTAACTGATTCTACACAATGACATGAGATTTTTCAGTTAAAATACAGTATTTCCATAAATTTTATTGCACAATATGAGTGATAATTTCAATAATAAACTATTGAGCCACTTTTTAGCTTGCGTCAAGTATTATAATGCAAGATTAAGGTAACTTTGCTATTTATTATTTACTAAAGGATCTTTAATTTCACTTGGAAGCTCAATAGATCTATTTGTGTCATATTGTTCTGTATTTTGTTATAGATTTTTGGAGCCATACTTAGAACATTTTCCCCAAACAATGCGGATTTTGAAGGGACCTACTTATTTTATCAGGCAGCTGATCTGTTCTTACTTTTACTGTAGCTCATAACTTCCACCTACAGAGACTAATCCCGAGCTACCCAGCTTAGTTTCTTGGAGAAATTACCGACACGGTACAGAGTAACTACAACAAATTTATGAAAATTATTAAAAAAGTTTTTACGTTGCCTGAGGTTACTGCCCCATAAACTGCAATGGAAGAAAATAAAATGAAGACAGAATATCGTTTTAACGTTTTATTCCGTGAACTATTCCGAGAGGTAAGTTACAAAAAAATACAAAAAAATTCAAAAGGCCATTTTTTATATTCGGTCAAATTGGTGGAGAATAGGATTTTTTTTCTGCAGGATTCCTAAACTATGTTACAAAACTTATAACTCAATGTATCACGTGTAAAAATCATAATAAATAGTACTATAATCTTGCAAGTTTTAAAATTATCATAAAAAAAAAAAAATTTACATCTGTGGTCATTCCTTAAATATTATCATAACTAACAGTCAAAACACTTTTTTTAACCGCACAGTAGTTCATTATAGATTTCAAACAATAAATAATCTTACTGATATGACGTAATTAAAGCAAAACTCTTAGGAAATGTTTGCAAATTTTGGTCGCTTATCTCTCTGAATATTTAATATGTGTCAAATTTTTAAACGACACAGCTAGATGCACCAACGTTTGACGAATAAGAAAATTTATTTTATACTAGTCTTCCGCCAGCGGCTTCGTTCGCGTGGATCCGTTTTAAAGGTTCCCGTAGGATAAAAACCATCCTATGTCCTTTCCCAAGGTCCACTCTATCTGTGTTCCAAATTTCATTAAAGTCAGTTTAGTAGTTTAAGCGGGAAAGCGTAGCAGACAGACAGAGAGACAGACAGACAGACAGAGTCACTTTTGAATTTATTATATTAGTATGGATGGAATCAAAAGGAGTATTGATGCAAATCACCTCCAACATAACTTTCTACCCATTTTTAACCCCGTAAGAAGATGAGTTTCCATAAAACATGAAATACGTCTTCCATCAATTGTGTTAATGAATATTTATGCAAAATTTGGAGTAGATTGGACCAATAAATCACGTTGTCCCATACAAACGTTGCCACCGTTTTTCATCACCTTAGGGGAGGAATTTTGAAAAATCCTCTCTTATCTGATGCCTACGTCATACAAAAAACACACCCTCCAAGTTTCAAGTCACTACAATCAGCGGTTTGGGCTGTGGCAAGTCTAAATGACTGACTGATGGATTTTGATCCAGATACGTATTATGTTCAACTAACACATAAAAGATAAAAGAAACATTAAATTAGGAAATAGAATAATAGAGTATGTAGGAAAATAAAATAGTTGTAATCAAGTTAAAGACAAACGCATTTATTTGAAGAGATAATTATTTTGTGCACGGCTAGCGGAGGACAAATATGTAGCTTTATAAAAAATATGTACCAAATAATAAAACAATAAAACCGTTTTGATGCGCGCATCATCACGACTGGCGTGAAACGCAAACTCTACGCAGGTAAGCAAAACTGATGCGGTCGGGTGTGAGATGGGTGACCGCTAACGGCAAAATTTGCATGCGTTTCCATGTTTCTCAGGGCATGCTAAGTCTTTGCCCGCGGTAGTAATCAATAGGTAGATAGTAGTCGTTTAACCTCCGATAAAGGAGGCCTTGTGGTCGGTTTGAAAACATTCTGCTTCCGCTGTCTACAGCGGGTTGGCCAATAATCCGCAGCTCCACCAATCCACATTGAAGCAGCGTAGTAGAGTAAGCTCTTGCCTTCCGAATAATGGGTAGAGACCCGTGCTCAACAATGGGACGCAAAAAGGGTTGCAGCCATAAATGTAAACATTTAAGCTACGTCATAATGTCCACAGAAACGCTTGCTTCAATAAATAAGGCAGTAAATTCAAATCGAACCGATGCTTAAAATCAGACTGACTGATGGATCAAAATCCATCAGTCAGTCATTTAGGACAAAGCATTTTATATGTATAGATAACATTAACCTTACAGACCAATGTTGTTTTTCACTTCTCTTTGTACACATTTGGACTCGTATGACACATAGATTTTACATATTTCGTTACGGTCTAACAAGTGCTCGTTATTATATGTATTAAAAATAAAATTCATGAGACAAATTTCATGCGCATTTCCATGCGTCATTATCATGAATATTATTCGATCATAACAGTACAAGGTCTTAAGGGGCCGTATACGAAATTTTGCCGATTTTGCTTATTTACCCGATTTAACACATGAGATTTTGCAGATAAATTACAGTACTTCTACAAGTATCATTGCACAATGTAACTTTTCATTTCATTCATAATCTAATACATTAGACACTTTTATAGCTTGTGTCAAGAATTAAAATGCGAGATTTAGGTTACTTTAAAAGACGAAGCGCGCATGGCCCGGCGGTTAGCATAGAACGCAAACGATCTATGCAACTAAGCCAAACGGGCGCGGTCGGGTGTGAGATGGGTGACCGCTAGTGGCAAAAAAAATATTCATGCGCGTTTCCGTGCTTCGGAGGGCACGTTAAGAGACCCGTGCCCAGCAGTGGGACGCAAAAAGGTTTTTAATGAAGGCCAAAAGATGTTTAATGCCGAATCATAATTAATATTAATAAGATTTTTTTTTTCAGGAAACGGATTGATTATAAACTAAAGAGTATTTATGTTAAATAAATTTTACGAAAGATTATTCCATTTTGCCGAAATCAAATGCAATTTTGGCCCATTGTTTCTCAAAATTGACTAAGTTTAATGTTTTTTTACTAATATTTTTAGTATGAGAGTGCCAAAAAGTAGCTCATACACTATGCATGTGATTTTTACAGCAATACATGGCATTTTTTTTCGATCTGTTTAGAATTTAAAATGATCCAGATATATGTGATATTCTATACCTATTACAGTAATATTTACAAAACTATCAAACCGGCTTCAGGTCTATTAAGCAAAATAACGAAATAAAAATTAAAAAGTGGCTCATTTAATAGTTTATTATTGAAATGATCAGTCATATTGTGCAATAAAACTTATGAAAGTACTGTATTTTAACTGCAAAATCTTCTGTATAAAATGAGCTAAATCAGCGAAATCGGCAAAATTTCGTATACGGCCTCTTAAGGCCGATGGTAATCATCCGACAGCGGGTTGTCCACTAACCCGCATCTCTCCGCAATGGAGCAGCGTGGTGGAGTAAGTTCCAGGTCTCCTCAATAATGATTAGATGTCGATGCCCAGCAGGGGAATGCGTAGGTATATGGCAGGTACCTCATAAAAACAAGAAGATCTGTTGATGGTAATTGCACTTTACGTCTTCTTTTAAAAAATAACTTTCTTATCCATAATTTGTGGGCGTGCCATTTGTACGTGTGACCAATTTAATTATACGTCTAACCATTCTATTACACCCACTCAAATAATCAGTCAGCTGTTCAATTGAACACATTTAATTTTATTGTTCGTTCGTCGAAAGGCTCACGGATAAAATTGGATATATACCTACACTGGTTTTTACGCGTCCGCTTACAAGTTTTGAACATGATAAATTACGTAACATTTAACTGGACATAAAAAAATTAAGTTCCGCACTGAGATTAATCAAGAAACGTTAGAAATTACTTTTGACGTGATAACGTCTTTAAAATTTAGTCGGGTGACATGTTCAGAAACTTGTGTCACACCAAAACCTCACGAGCGCGATCGCAGGTATAACGAGAGAGAGACGGACCGATCGCCCGTCTCATCTCGAGCGCTGCCAGTCACTCCGTGAAACTTGTCACGCGGAATCCTCACGAGCGGAGGCTAGCATAGCGTTTGAGTGAGTGGACCGATCTTCCGTCTCTCTCACTCTAGCGGCATACAAACGAATGGAGATTTTCTCGTGCGGACGTTATCACGTAAACATCTCGATCGTAAACCTACTTTACAAACAATTTGCCGTTTTTTTATAGTATGTGTATTCACAATTTATTACTAGTCTTCCGCCAGCGGCTTCGCCCGCGTCGACCCGTTTTAAAGGTTCCCGTAGAATAAAAACCATCCTACGTCCTTTCCCAAGGACCACTCTATCTGTGTTATAGATTTCATTAAAATCGGTTCAGTAGTTAAGCGGGAAAGCGTAGCAGACAGACAGACAGACAGAGTTACTTTAGAATTTATAATATTAGTATGGATATGGATTGTGTTCATTTTAAATGTGTATACTTTTATTTTATTTTTTTGTTGCATACTTTTTCGCGTCTCACTGCTAGGCCTTGTACCCAAATTCACACCAAACGGTTTTTTAATAAGGGTCATTTTCGGCGGATAAATTAGGAAAAAAAAGTTTTGCATACCTCCCTGTGTCATATTATATGAAATGAAAGCGCTACTTTCTTCGTTTAAAATTTAAAAAAAATGTTTGAATCGCTTTATGTTCAGTACAACGAGGATTTTCAGTTTGAATAATATTCACATTCTAAAGGTTCTCCAAATATCTTTGAGATTCATTTTAAACATCGCCGGTTCGATTTGAATTTACAGCCTTATTTATTGAAGCAAGCGTTTTTGTGGAATTTATGACGTAGCTTAAATGTTTACATTTATGGCTGCAACCCTTTTTGCGTCCCGTTGTTGAGCACGGGTCTCTACCCATTATAGGGAGGCCTGAAGCTTACTCCACTACGCTGCTTCAATACGGATTGGTGGAGGTGCGGATTACTGGCCAACCCGTCTTTCAAAAAATGGTTTATATTTTAGAGTCCTTGGTAATGCTCTAGGTACACAAATATTTATTCGAGCCAGAAGATCAGAGGCGTCGATATTATCATTTATAAGTTTAAACAGAAACAAGTGGTCAAGTATTTTTCTACGATCGAATAGAGATTTAATATTGAAATATTGCAAACGGTCATCATAATTAGGTAACGATTTTACTAATTTATAACGTTATACGTTAAGTGCCACAAAAACCTTTTTTGTACACTCTCTATTCTTTTATTGTAAATGTCATAATGTGGGTTCCACACAACACTACAATACTCTAAGCCACTACGAACAAGAGCTGAGTACAATGCAATGACAGTACTGGGCTTTTTAAAATCCTTGCACGTTCTTAGTATAAAACCTAATGTTTTAAATCCCTTCTTAACAATGTTATCAACATGATGACTAAATCGAAGATTGCTGTCCAGAGTAACACCTAAATCTCGAATATTATCCACTACTTCAACCTGTTCGCCATTTATGTGATAACATATAGGAATTGATGCTTTTCGTCTAGTGAAGGGAATTACACTACATTTAGTGGGATTCAAATTCATTCCGTTGGATTCGCACCATAAGACTAGATTATTTAAGTCATTTTGAAGCAGAATGGCCTCTTCAGGTGAGTTGACTATCCTGAATTTTTTTTAAATCATCTGCAAACATGTAAAATTTAGAATTACTGAAACATTCGCCAATGTCATTTATAAATATGTTGAAAAACAAGGGACCCAAATGAGATCCCTGAGGAACGCCAGATAGAGCAATAAAAGGCTTAGACTTATAACCTCCCGCTACCACTATTGATTTCCTATCGGTAACATAAGACTTGCACCAGTCGAGGAGAAATCCACCAATGCCACACAGAGAAAGTTTATTCAGTAAGACGTAATGATTAACTTTATCAAACGCCTTACTGAAATCAGTGTATATTTCATGAATAGATTTCCCACAGTCCAACACCTCAGTAACGTCCTCAATAAAGGCTGTTAAGTTAGTGACCGTAGAAAGACCTCTAACGAACCCGTGTTGTACGGATGAAATCAGTGGTTTAAAGTGCCACGATATTATTGGACAAATCAAACATTCAAAAACCTTTCCAAATACGATGATTTTTGATATAGGTCTATAATTAGATACAGAGCTGGAATCACCACTTTTGAATAATGGCATCACAAGTGCTTCTTTCCATAGGGACGGAAAAATGCCAGAGCCGAGTGATTTGTTAAATATGATTGTTAATGGAATTGCTATTGCGTGCGCGCACTTTACCACAAAAAAAGGAGGAATTCCATCCGGCCCCGCCCCTTTCCTAGTATCAAGTCTTTTTAAAACTCTATAGATCTGACATTCCGTGACAGATACAGACAACAGCGTGTTAGAAGAGGTAGGTACATACGGTTTATCTATATCTGGTAAGGGAATGCTAGTTGCTTTGTACACTGAAGAGAATTGCTCAGCAAAAAGATCACATATATCAGTCCCAGTAGATGCAACCTTGACTCCATTAGACATTTGGGCGGGATAAAAGTTACTGTTGCCTCTTTTTTGCTTAACAAAAGTCCAGAGTAGCTTAGGATTTGATACCAGCGACGATTCTAACCGTTCTAAGTATTTTTTGAAAGTTGCATCATATAAATAGGAGCTTCTTTTCCTGAGCAATTCAAAAGACAACAAGTCCCGTGGATTACCATATTTTCGATATTTAACTCTATGTCTATGTTTCTCTTTAAGCATTCTGATCAAAGCAGACGAAGACCATATAGGGTAATCATTGGTTTTACGAGGTCTAGATTTTGGTACATGTTTGCTAATTATATTTTTTAGGTTTTTATAAAAAATTGTAACCATATCATCGACGGATTTGTCGCTTGTCAATATTTTAATCCCAGGAATATTATTCAATTCATTTATTATTTTTTCATAATCAGCCTTATAGAATAGAAATTTGGAATCACATTTGTAAGGAAGACTCATATCGCAAGTAAAATCGATAGAAAAAGTTAAAGGTGGATGTGAAGAATCAATCACCGAGAGTGGATCCGTACATTCTTCTAATTTTGAAACCGAAATGGTACTTAATATTAAATCTAAAATATTTCCTTTATTATTCTGAAATGAATTGTATTGCAATAAATTAAATAAGGACATAAATTCTATTAACATATTATTTAATTGACTGTTCGAGTTGGTAGCGGTAGGAATAGATCGCTTGCCTTATGCCAATGTAAGCTGCTTAAGTTGAAATCTCCTATAATAATTATGTCACCACGGTGCTTATCTATGATACGATTTGAGTTGGTAATAAAATGCTCTAAAATATGCTTTTGCACTGGTGGGGGTATATAGACACTGCAAAGGTATAGAGACTCGTACGAGCAATACGAGCATGCACGAACCATCTTCTACTATTCGTCATTAGAAAAATTATGAAAATGACATTGTTGTTATTGAAATAACACCGCACAATCTAGTGCCTAAGCACGTATAAAAAAATGACCGGCGCTTGCGCTTTGCAAAATAAAACTGTGTAAGGATAGCAAGGACAAACGAGGCGTGCGTGGGACGCGCCAGGAGAAAGTGCGTCGGCCGGCCGCGTCTATTGTTTTCGCTCGGGCCCGGCCGCCGGCTAAAGCGCGGCGTTATTTACCTACCAATAAACGTGGGAACTGCTCAAACCGCATGCGTATACAATTAAAGAATTTAGGGGGAGATGGGGTACATTGATACATGGGGCACATAGATACAGTCAATATTCATCGAAAACAAAACGCGTTAGACGAGCTTGACTCTAGCTTGATCCACAGGTCTTCACAATCGGATTCATATTCAAACATACGGCAAGAATTCACGCATTTTGATACCGCGATCAAAACGCCACCGCCTTCTTTGTAGCTGTGGAACCCACTAGTATAACGATCTCGCCTGTAAACCACATACCGCTCATCAAAAATTTCACTATCACAAACGCTTTTGTTTAACCATGTTTCCGTTAAAACTATGACATCAAAGTAATTACATACAATTTTTTTAATATCTCTGCTGTTTTAGTCCTCAATCCTCTTACATTTTGATAATAAAAAGTTAGATTGGCGGTTATGCCGTCGGCCCTGGTTGTTGTCGATAGATAACAGTCGTTTAACCTTGTCGGAGGCCTTATGGGTGGTTTGAAAACATCTGACAGCGGGTTGGCCACTAACCCGCATCTCCACCAATCCGCATTGGAGCAGCGTGGTGGAGTAAGCTCCAGGCCTTCCCAATAATAGGGAGAGACCCGTGCCCAACAGTGGGCCGTAAAAAGGGTTGCAGCCATTATTCCTTCGCTAGCCGAGCACAAAATAATTATCTGTTCAAATAAATGCGTTTGTGTTTAACTTGATTACAACTATTTTATTTTCCTACATGCTCTATTACTCTTTTTCCTAATTTAATGTTTCTTTTATCACTAACACTATAGATATGCGGTTAAGTGTGTTAGTAAAACATCATACTTATAGATAAGTAAAACATGTTCGTTCTAATTATTTATCCCACCAAAACATTTTCAAGTAAATTGCCAAGACTAGACAAGATTACCATGAAAAAGATATCAGATCTATGTTGAGCCAAGCTCTTAAATATACACGCCCTAACTCTGGTAACTAACTTCACCAACTCTATCTTAGGGTCCGCAACCGCTGGAGCATATAATCTGAACACACTGGGCTTTGCCTGAGCTCCTATACATATGTGCAGTAGAGGCATGCCCAGCATAGCATTCAAAGCCGCTCCTGGGCACGACTGGGCACAGTTGTCGTTATTAAGATTGAGAAAAAAATAGCAAAATAGTATATTTCATTACAAGTGCGGAAAGGCTGTCATTGCAAGACAAATGTCTACCCGAGCCGAGGCGCAGCCGAAGGTGAGGGTTGACAGTCGGAACTCCTTCCAATAACGGTTCCACACGTGTACTGAACAATTATTTTTAATACAGTTGCGAAAAAATGAAGCAATTTAATAAAATAAAAAAACTCGCTAGGACATTTTTGAAAAATGGTGCCAACCGTAAAAGAATACCTGTTTATTTTATTTTGTTTTCTTCACCCATTCTGAGTAGGCAATTAGAATTTTTTATTGATATGAAATGAAAATGTTAATGAGATGAAATCAATCAAATCATCAAATCTGATATTGAAACAAATTAGTAGCTTCTTTTTAGAAATATTTGCATGAATCATAAAAACTTCTAAAACTTCGTGGTTGTTTTTTTAAAATACATTATTTTGACAGTTGGAAAAGAGAACGCAAGAGTTCGGAAAGAAAAAGCACGAGTGTGCAATAGCCCACTTCCCGCACGGTATACGTCCCTGCAATACGCCACTTTTTGAGCAACTGTATTAAAAAATACGTAGGATTAATTTTTATATTTATGTCATTCTGCTTTTAGTATTTGTTGTTATAGCGGCAACAGAAATACATCAACTGTGAAAATTTCAATTGTCTAGCTATCACGGTTCATTAGATACAGCCTAGTCACAGACAAACAGACCGACAGACGACGACCTGCGGAATAAGCAATAGGGTCCCGTTTTATTTACCCTTTGGGTATGCAACCCTAAAAAGTATACAGTCGAAAAAATAAATTTTTGGGGTTTTTATACGTATATACTTTGATGTCTAATTTAAAAAAAAACAGGCAAATGCGAGTCGGACTCGTGGACCGAGGGTTCCGTAATAGTATATTTCATTACAAGTGAGGAAAGGCTGTCATTGCAAGGAGTTCCGACAAATGTCTACCCGAGCCGAGGCGCAGCCGAAGGTGAAGGTTGACAGTCGGAACTCCTTCCAATGACGGTTCCGCACGTGTACTGAACAACTATTTTTAATACAGTTGCGAAAATATGAAGCAATTTAATAAAATAATAAAAACTCGCAAATAACATTTTTGAAAAATGGCGCCAACTGTAAAATAATACCTATATGCAGATTTTTTTTTGTTTTCTTCACCCATAGTATGGTAGGCAAAGGGAACTATGCCCATACAGGCAAGTCTTCAGTAGAATTTTTTTATTGATATGAAATGAAAATGTTAATGAGATGAAATGAAATGAAACCTAACCTAACTCCTTAAATCAAATCATTAAATCTGATATTGAAAAAAAAGGTAGCTTCTTTTTAGAAATATTTGCATGAATCATAAAAACTTCTAAAACTTTGTGGTTGGTTTTTCTTTTCTTTTTAATAGACATTATTTTGACAGTTAGGAAACAGAAAAAATATTTTTTTAATATATGATGTAACTAAAATTTAACGGTTTTCGCAATTTTTCCTTTATCTCTGCTATAAGACTGCTTCGTACCAAATTTCAAAATTTTGAGTTCACGGGAAGTAACCCTTTAGGTTATGATTCCCTTGCGAGTGTCGAAAATTTGTGGAAACTTGTGGCATAAACGGATTTGATTTAGCATTTGATTTTTTCACAGCTCCAAGGGTTACTTCCCGTGAACTCAAAATTTTGAAATTTGGTACGAGACCTATGTATGAGGCGACTAAAAGGGGGCTTCCGGGGCTGCGGGCGGTGAGAGTGGGAGCTCGACCCGTCCAGCCAGCAGCCCCGGGAAGGACGGCGGTGCGTGCGTGGCCGCATGCCGCCGTAAGCGTCGGAAGGTGCAGGAGATGAGATCTGCTCTCCCAAAGATGGACCCGTTCCAGGGCGTCGCGTATGGAGGACACCGGTGCGTTCCATGGGAGATCCCGGAGTCCTCCCCAAACGCAGAGGAAGGCCACCGAGGGGGTTTTAGTGAGATTCAAATCCCACATAACCTGGTGTCCTCTCCCAAAGTGCTGGGTACCTTTTGAAGGTTTCCCCCCGATACCCAAAAAAAGGTATTTGAGTATTTGATATAAATTCCAGCTTGATACCTCCACAGGTTCCTGAGAAAAAGGGTCTTGACGGACAGACAGACGTACAAAAAAGAGATCCTATAAGGATTTTCCTTTAGAGGTACGGAACCCCAAAAATTTTGACATCTTACCTTATCTTAGTAATTTGTTTTATTCAATGTTTATTATTTTCAAATGATAATTTTTGATAATGGAGTACTATAGTTACCTACAATAATTGTAATACATACCTAACTTGTAATAGTTCCTTAAACGATTGTTATTAGCACTTCTATATGACAAACACACACAGAAAGTTTTGCACACATAACTTTTACACAGCACACTTTAACACTAAAACGCACATTTGTCATTTTATTAAATTAAATTTATATTAATTAATTAAGTTAAATTTAAATAAATAATTTACTAATTAAAATAAGAGACAGTTTTAATTTTGCAGTTTTTTGAACTTTAGATAGTCTGGAACTTTTCGCAAAACACTTACAATAATTTGCGATTAAACTTTAAACTTACATTTTCCAAGCGTTTAAAAGTTTGGAAGACTGCGAAAGTTCCAAGAAAAGTTTTTGTTTTTATTTATTTTTTGTTTTCTTTGATTTTCGCTACCTACTTGGTATTGAAAGTATCGTAAGTAAGTTACGATCATAGGAGCTTTAGGGAAGCGCGTTTCTCGAAAGCCCTCTACCGACTGGGTCTCACAGTTACGGGACCTCACTGATTGTGCGCATGCGTGACAATGACAGTTTGTTATGGAGCTAAGTGCACCTTACTCTGAGGCTCTGATAAAAAAGTAACGATAGAATTCTGCAAATAAAGACGTGAGGCCAGCTAAAAATGCATCTCGCCGTGTATATACACACTATACTCACACACTTACAACGAAACGGCACCTTGTGTTGCCAAAAATATCAAATTTTTCAAGAAAAAAATGGCGATTCGTGTTATGAAAGTGTGTAATGAACAGTTTTAGTGAATAATAATAATGGAGTAGAGCAGCGACGGCCAAGCGGTAAACATCGCCGTCTCCAACACGGAAAAACTGGGTTCGAATCCTCGGCGCGCATCTCTGACAAAGAAATTGTAGGTGGTAGAACTATCATCGTTCGCTCGGGGAATTACCACCGCTGCACCCACTTCTGCCGTGAACCAATTCTATTGTGTTTCGGTGGAAAGGTGCAATTGCCGGCAACACTTACACGAGGCGACCACCAGCCTCCGAAGTAGCAACTGCATACGAACTCAGAAACGACTTACCTATGCTTGCTTGAGGTTATATGTAGATGTCCATGGGCTGCAGCGACTTAACACCACGTGGCCTGTATGCTCGCCTGCTACTTCATTAAAAAAAATTGTAAGGTGCGTATTTATCGCTGCTCCACGGTGATGGAAAATATTGTGGTATTAAATTAATTACAATGTTTTCCATTCCCGTGAATATCTGGGAGACACTCATTATATCTCGAAGACATGATGTCCATCAACCTGCTTTAAGTTAGGATTACCTGTACAGGTGTGTTTTTTGTGGTATTACAGTAATTATGGGCACTTTATCATTTAGTAAGTTCGAGTTTTCCGTTAGAATTTCTAATTACGTAACACAATGTAAGTATACTATACCTACGTATATTTTTTCTTAATATTTTTCAAATACCTAAAGAAAAAAATACTGTAAGTTCGGTTTCTGACTAAGATAAATAAATTTATTATAGGTAGATATTATAGATAGGTATTTACTTCGTATAGAAATGCTAATTTCGTAAAACTATTTAAATGTGGACCGTTATAAGGTAAATTTTATCTAATTAATTAAAATTGTAAATTAGGTAATTTCGTTCTTAAAACAAAATTCACCTTCATGATTCATCATTATTTTATACTATTGACAATTATTTTATATAATAATAATAACGTTTAACAGTAACAGCCTCACAGTAGAGTAGATATACCCTGTGTCGTGGGTGCCATGGACCCACACAAAGACAGAAACACAAACACCCAGACCAAGAACAGAAATTTTGAACTCATCAGGGAATCGAACCCGGGACCCTCCGATCGGCAATCCAGCATGGTAACCATTACGCCACACGGGTCGTCAATATATATAATAATATGGCCTGCTCATTGCCACTTTAGCGTGCAGGTTTTGAGAGCTATGTAGGTAACCTTTGTTCGTCTATAGATTTCATCGTTACGGATAGTGTAGTGTAGAGAAATACCAAGCAAAGTCCTGTTCATCGCTCGCTTAGCGGCCTTGAAAATATGAAAAAAACTAACCGTAAAAGATCCCGTTTCAGCGTTGTAGGAAAGTCGAAAGCTTTCGACACTGACGTATACTGGATGAGAAAGCACTTTGTAATTTCCCGAATCCTGCCCAACCGAGTGGATTCTACGAGTTACCCTCTTTCTTGTTGGAAGTTGGACTCATCCATACGGATCTTGTCCCAGGTAATAAAGTACATATTAACGGTGGTCTCATAAAACAAACGTGATTTTTTGTCGTTTTCTATAGATGATGGAACGGAACCCTTCAAGCGCGAGTCCCACTCGCACTTGTCCGGTTACTTTATCTTTATTATAGTAAAATGGTAACAAGGCCATTTTAGCTCTACCTAAGATATATTAAGAAGTCTATGAACCTACTTACTATTATGTACGTTATAAAACCTGTAAGGGAGACATTTGAATCTTCTTTGTTGTAACTAAAGTGTAATTCTTTATATTTATTCTTATTCTCAATTGTTTTAATATTAATTTGATTTGACATCATTGATCAGTGACTGGCTGAAAATATAATAATATGCACATAAATTATACTTTGCTTCTTTTGTTAATTGTTTACTATTCCACCGGTAGCAAGAATTGGAGTTCAGGCTCATTATATCGGTAAGTATTCTGCAACAAACATACAATACTATTTAATTCTATAGAGCGTTACAAATTGTAGACAAAAGTGAGTCTTAAATAATTTCCTTGCACGCTGTTTGCAAATGATATCCATCACGACTAAACCCATATAAAATAACGTTCCATCGTAGAATCGAATTAATGTAAAATCTTGCGCATATAGAAAATGTCAAAGTTGTACCAAATATTTTTAGTTGCCGTTTCTTGTTTCAGATGGGGTTCGGGTATAGAAAATAACCGTTACTATCCCCATTACCACTTGGCTCCACCGAAGGGGTGGATGAACGACCCAAATGGATTCTGCTTTTTTAAAGGAGAGTACCACCTTTTCTACCAATATAATCCAGAATCCAGCTTAGAACCAGGAATTGCTCACTGGGGCCATGCAAAAAGCAAGGATTTGTTCCACTGGGTTGATCTAGGTGTTGCACTGAAACCTAACAATGATTATGACGCCCAAGGAGTTTTCTCTGGAAGTGCAGAGGTCGATAAAGGTATTATGTATCTTTTTTACACTGGTAACGTAAATCACGAGGGTCAATATCCTAATCATACACAAGTTCAAGCATTAGCCACAAGCTCTGATGGACAAAATTTTAAGAAGTACGCGGATAACCCAATAATAGAAGGAAAGAACCTTCAACCCGATTTTCGAGACCCAAAGGTATGGAAGCATGGCAAGGATTGGTATATGGTATTAGGAAATTCTTTCAACAAAACATTGAATTCGGGCAATATAACTTTGGGTCGTGCTCTGCTGTTTAAATCTCCAGATGCATATAATTGGAAACAAGTTTCGGTTCTGGATGAATCTGATGGGTTTTTGGGTTACATGTGGGAGTGTCCAGATTTCTTTGAGATTGATGGTCGCTTTGTTCTCCTATTTTCTCCGCAAGGTGTCGAACCACAAGGTGATAGATTCAAAAACTTGTATCAAACTGGATACATAGTTGGGCATTTTGATTACGAATATAATGTTTTCACACCTGAAACCGAATTCAGAGAGTTAGATTTTGGTCACGATTTTTATGCTACTCAGACAATTTTGGATCAAAATGGGCGCCGACTTTTAGTAGCTTGGATGGACATGTGGGAGACGGAATATCCTGAAAGAGACGATGGTTTTACCGGACAAATGACAATGGTGAGAACACTGTCACTCACTCCCGATAACCGATTGATTCAGAAACCAGTACGCGAAATAGAAAAATTGAAAAGCAAAGCATTATTTGTTGGCAATTCTTGGGGTAAAACAACTGTGTCCCTTCCAAACAAAACAGGGGAAGTGTATATTATAGCTCCGAGAACGAAGGATCTCACTTTATATATTGAATCGGATAATGATGTAGTAGTAACTATAAAATATGAGTTCTTGAGCGGTCGGGTATCTCTGGACCGGGGTGGCAACGACGGTCTTCGCCGCACAAAGTATCGTCCGTTGGGAAAATTGAAGTTAAGAGCGTTTATCGACGCAAGTTCTATTGAGTTGTTCTGGGGAGAAGGAGATGTTACCTTTAGTAGCAGGTTCTTCCCACCAGGACCAATAAAAGTTCGCTTAGGTGACGATAGTGTTGCGGAATTCTTATCGGTTCAATCAATAAAAAGTACTTTATACTTGTAATTAAAAATTCTTAAAATAAGTTCAAGTAACTGTACTTCAGCAAATAAAGTAACATTATTATTTAACGTTGTTTTTTTGGGCAATTAAATTAAAATATTGAAAATGAAGTAATTCAGTTAAATACTGAGTATTTAAGTGTTTGTGCAAAGTAGGTGCTTCACAAAACATTGTTTTAATAAAATGTTGCCATTGTCTTGACCATATGAAACTCTATTTTATTCACTTTACTTTATTGTTGTGCAGTAGTTTCCAAATCATGTTGATGTCTCTACTTATCTGCCGGTAGCAAAAGCCTCGAAGTGTTCCCTAAAAATGGTGATGAACTGTTAATGACCTTTAGAGTTTTGTTTGCTTGCCTAGTCTTTGTTTAATACAATTTGTTGTTTACCATATTTCACATAATAAACAACATTAAATAATTAATTAAATAAATAAATTTGTAATGTGCGCATTTATCGCTGCTCCACGGCGATGGAAAATATCGTGATATTTCATTGATTACGATGTTCTCCATCGCCGTGCATGCCTGAGAGAAATTCATTATTTCTCGAAAGCATGACGTCCACCAATCCGCACTTGGCCAGCGTAGTGGACTATGGCCTAAATCCCTCTCACTTGTGAGAAGGAGACCTGTGCCCAGCAGTGGGACATAAAAAAGGTTGAAAAAAAACAACATTATTCATTAATTAATGAAAACAAACATGGCTACAACCTTTTTGCGTCCCACTGCTGGGCACGGGTCTCTCCCCCTTATTAGGGAGGCCTGGAGCTTACTCCACCACGCTACTCCAATGCAGGTTGGTAGAGAATTAATACAACATAATTACTTTCAATTTTTGATTTTGTCAGTATGCAAACTGTAAACAAAACAGTCATGTTGGTTCTTATTATGTCTGCCTATAAGCACAGTAGGTATGTATATTATTACGAGTACTGACGTACTGACGTACTTTTAGCCGCGCTCGGTACAACGGTACGATAAAGTTCGGGTTTTGAATATTTCTGATAATTTCTCTGATTCTCTGGATCAGTCGCCCGCGAGCCTTCGACAACGCCGGAGGTTTCGCGCTTTCGCATGTCGCTCGATCCGCTTGCTTGCATCCGCAAAAATAAGACCTCTCAAACGATTATTACTTTATTAACTTTCCTACACCGTACCTATAAGTGTTTTGAGTGCATAACTTTGTTTTTTTGTGTCTTGCACGTTTAAATAATCCTTATGTGCTGTCCAATAAACTTTATTAATGTATGGATTACTTTTATTGCGCATACATAGTGTCTCTACATACTATAAGGCAATAATTTATGACCGGTATGCAGATGGCAGACCGTTGATCTTATATATTTTCATTCACATTCATGCACTAAAATAATGGTGGTAAAAAGGGTGTGTTTTATACTATTAATTAACCATTAGATAGAGCAGAGGCTGCGCCAGCACATCAGAGGCCTTAGTGTAAGTCTGCACACCCGAAAACGTTACTATCGCGTTTGCGTTAAGAATTTATTTATCGACCTTATTCCTTTCAGGTTAAGATCTATCTGTCCAATTTTAACTCGGACGCAGTAGTATCGTTTGCGCATTTACAAACTTACACTAAGGGCTCTGTACACTCATCACCAAAAGCCAGCTTTCACAACTTTCTACCGAAATAAAATAGGATTGTGTCATGACAGAAATGAGTAAAGTAAGCGTCCATAATGTCAACAGTGTACCAGTACTCACCATACTATAGAAAAACGGCCAAATGTTACACTTTTTGTATGAATGACGAATACCGGGACACTGACAAAAACTGACGATAGTACGTACGACCTTACCTACTGCGGTGGCGCTTCCCAGAAGATAACTTAGGAATTTACATGTGAAATAAAACGACAATTTAAACAAATAATTTATTTATTATCAATTAAACCTTAATAGTTAAAGTAGGCACAGCGTATAATTAATATAAAATACGCAGTAGGTACATTGTTTCGCAATACTGTTCTTATAATCAGGCAATTATTTGTGACTTAATCTTATGTATCAATTATTTTATGTACTATGATTAACATATAAAATAAAAACATACAAGATAATCCATACTAATTATAAATTCGAAAGTAACTCTGTCGGTCTGTAACGCTTTCCTGCTTAATGTACTGAAGCAATTCGAATGAAATTGGTACACAGATAGAGTGGACCTTGGGAAAGGACATAGGATGGTTTTAATTCTACGGGAACCTATAAAACGGTCGAAGCCGCTGGCTGAACGCCTATGATTTTAATATGGCAATATCGTCTTACGTCGCATTTCAAATGGATGAAAAAAAGTGAGAGATATAGCCTGGAATAGGTAATTTTTTTTACGGGACCCAATAAATGGGTCAGCACGGGCGAAGCCGCTGGCGAAAAGCTAGTTAATCATAGATCAATTTGTACTTTATAAATGACAATTAAATATCTGGGAGTTCCAAAATGGATTTAATATTTTTTAAATTAAATGTGAAATTACTTCAACTGTAAGTCCAAAAGATTTTACCTTTTGGTAAACATAAATTTAAATAAATAATTATACTTAGGGCCTCTTTCACCAACTCTAAGTAAAGTGTTGATTAATGTTAAAGTTAAACATGTAAAGTTAATTGACAAGTAAAAGCTATGAGTACGGGTTAGTTCATCATATAATTATAAGAGGGATGTAGGCCATAGTCCACCACGCTGGCCAAGTGCGGATTGGTGGACGTCATGCTGTCGAGAAATTATGAATTTCTCTCAGGCATGCACGGCGATAAAGAACATCGTAATCAATTAAATATCACGATATTTTCCATCACCGTGGAGCAGCGATAAATAAATGCGCACATTACAAATTTCTTTGTCAGAGGTGCGCGCCGAGGATTTGAACCCGGGATCGGTCGCGTAGAAGACCGCGGCTTTTATCACTCGGCCATGCTCGGTGGTAATCTAAATATATAAAAATTACGTGTCACGTTGTTTGTCCGCGATGGACTCCTAAACTACTTAACCGATTTTAATAAAATTTGCACACCGTATGCAGTTTGATCCAACTTGAAAGATAGGATAGCTTACATCTCAATTTATAGTCGCAATATTAGTTTATTTCTGATACTTTAAGGCAGGACACCGTCTGCGCGGGTAAGCTAGTAAAATAATAAAAATGCCTAATAAAAGGCAGACTAGCTTTATGTGTACACAGTGAAAAAAGAAACAAGATAAAATGCACATAACAAAAATAATAATAATAAACTTTATACACTCATAGCCCCACAGTAAGATAATTAATACTGTGTCGTGGGTACCATGGACACATACAAAGACAGGAACACAAATATCCAGACCGAGAACAGAAGTTTAAACTCATCATTCAAATTTCTGTTTCGCCGGGAATCGAACCCGGGAACCCTCGATTGGCAGTCCGCTTGATAACCATTGCGCCACGTGGGTCGTCAAACTATAAGTTATAGAACTCCTAACCATTAACTCATTTTTTACACTTACATTTTAAACACTGACGAATGGATGTTCTATGTCACGAAGTTTGTTCGGTTATGAGTGTTGTGAGACCTACATGCACATTGTTTCACATTATTTTAGTGTGCGTAACCTCGAGTCCGAAGTCCTCCCGAAGCGCAGAGGCAGCCACCGAGGGGGTTTTAGTGCGGTCAAATCCCACATAACCCGGTACCCTCTCCCAAGTTGCCGGGTACTTTTTGATACCCCCTCCCTCCCCCCCGATACCAAAAAATTAGTTGATTTCTATTCTACAAAGATTTTTAAACTTTATAGATTTATTTGCTAACATAATAAATAGTCTACGCACATAAGCGCTTTCAATACACGTCACTACTACAACTAGAGCCGATCGAACTTCGTGAGATAGAATATCTGTACTTTACGGCGTTTATTTTACAACCTCAATCTTACAGAAGACATTTTATCGTCTACAGCCTATAGATCACAGACTTAATTAATGCAACATAAATAAATAGATTGTTTATATGAATAAAACAGACGTAAGTACAAAGTAAAATTAACATATTTGGGAGAAGTTATAAATACACTTCAAAAGACAACCCCATAATTTGCGACTGAAATGAAGAAGTTACTATAGTAATTGTTAAAAGTAAGTGACTCCGTTCATATGCCTTAACAGAATAAATTGCAAAACAAACAAATAATTACATACATAGAGGAATAGGGTCTTGGACACTATCCACAAAAATAATCAAAATCCTTATGTTAAAAAGGTTGCACTAAATCACGCTTGGAAAGCAATATAATTGTTAATTCTTTTTTGTATATGATTTATATTACCGTTTAAATCAATAATAATTTAGTCAATTGACTATATATGATAAGTGACGTCACTAATTATTTTCTCATACAAAATGTATGGGGATGTCACGTTTTGACAGCTCATTAAAAGTATCTCAATTGACTTGGTAGTCCAAGACCGGATTGACATCTTTACTTATATTTAAAATCTCAGAAACTTCTTTTATATCTTCTGTACTCAATTTATACACTGGTGTATAGTAATTAAGAAAGTAACATTTTACACTCATATGTCCACACTAGGATTCCCTGTGTCGTGGGTACCATATACACACAAAGACAACAACACAAACACCCAAACCAAGAGAAGGAAATTCAATTCAAATTTCCACCTCGCAGGGAATCGAATCGCCCTGGGGCCATTTGATTTTAAGTTAGTGTTGCGTTTTGGTGGCCTTGGCCGCCTGATGAATCTTCGATCATACCAAGTATAGACGCGTAGGTACCGGATACCAAGGCAACGATAGCAACAATACCGATGATTAAATTCTTGATCAGAACGTAGTTGAACCTTCCAAGATCTCTGTCCCAGAGGTATACTGTCTCAATGATGCTAGGAAGAAGTAGACCCAGCGTCGAGAAAAAAACTGCACCGACGAGGCTGATTACCAACTCCAAATTTGGGAATGCTATGGCTAACCCAACTGGAAAAGAAATTGGAATAAGATATTGCGTGTTTTTTTTTTGTATTCCACTTATTTATATTATTGATCGAATCGTGAGTGTATACTAACATTATGTGTCTTTCTAAAACACAGTGTTGGGTGAAGAAGCTGTCTATGATCTTTGCTGAAATGTTAACCATATAAGAGCATAAACTCACCAAATCGTCCGTAGAGGAAGAATCTTGATTTGTTTACCTTTTCTTGACACAGAGGGCGCCTCACTACATGCATTCTCGGCGCGCTGTTAGGCTTCATAGCGTTTGTGATCTTGCCGCGGCAACATCAAAGTTTTTTCGATCATGTATCGAAAAGTGAAATTATGTGATAAAACCATATACTTATTCTACTCTTTGGATAAAACACAGTTTTTAACATATTTAGTGTTATGAAGACGGCGTTTTATAATGATAGCGATAAAAGTTAGTCCTGTCGCTTCGAATGGTAGACAGACTCGATCGTTTTTCTTCAAAATCGAATTTTGGAGTTTTGTTCTTTATCCCCGGAGGATCAAAGATTTAAGTGTTTCGCCGCCTTCATCCAAGAAAGTGAGTAAGTAGGTGTAAACACCTCAAAAACTCATATTTACAATCCACGAATCAACATTTTGGTGAGTTCCTTGAATATATATTTCAAATAACTTAGCGCAGACCTTACCGGCTGAGCTTACCGGTAGGTGTAATAAATTCTTCGCAGTATGGTCAGAATTTACGCAGTACATTAATTTATTCTCAGTCTGATTGCGTAGAGCAAAAACAGCTTTTTAGAAATTCCTAGCCCTTAAATACTAAGACATTGTATTAAGGCTACATTGACATCAAGCATGATGAAATTAAAATTGTACTGGGCGCAAGCGCATTCGAATAAATTTAATTAGGAACTGACTAGATTCACTAGATTGCATCAACTTTATTATCAAACATGAAAGTATTCGATAGCTACAAAAAATAAATGCTTACAGGCTGAAACATGAATGAAAGTAGCCATTTTGATAAAATTAAAAGATACTCTAATAAGTACCTACTCTAAACCAAAACGGTTCACTTAGATTTTTTTTTTCTGATTAGATCAGATACAAATCTGCCTTCAAACATACTATACAGTACTTATTCCAGAGAATTGGAAATTTTGCTTACCTAGGTACTGTTTTATTTGGTCTAGGTTCACCTAACCAGGAACAACCATGAACATTAAAGCATATAATATGCAGTGTTCAACAAACTGAAGTGTTTAGTGTTACTATATTCTCAAAGAAATAGATAATACTAATTATAGGACATCTTAAGTATTCCTTCAATTTATGAATATTTGAAACTTCAGATTGTTTGCCAAATATTAAGGGGGAGGGAGAGCCCAGACATGGTAGGGTATTCCTACACATTTTACCAAAAGAATACCTACAATATCTTCCTTCTCCCTCTGTTCATTGCAATATTACAATATCTTAATACTACTATGCATGTCAGTATTATTGGCAACAACAAGTGTGGTAAGAAAACTAATATTTGAGAACTAATGACTTGACAATAACCAAGCTTCTATTCCAGCAAGTCTGTTTAAGTGAATAACTAGACAAGCAGGTAAGGCCAATTTTGGTCTGTTGATGACTCAACAAACATGCAGTAATATTATTACTAAATCTCTCAGTCTGATGTAGAACATTTTCTACAGGAGTGTTTAAAATTAAACACATTGATTTATAAGATATTTACTTACACTTAACATTGGTAAAAGCATACAGATGTTTTCTGCAAATAGTGTTCAAGTGAACCTCATAATACTAGTAAATAACAGATGTATCTGTTGCCTGATCTTCAACACTTCAGGATTTTTCCACAGTGTTCTGTTGGGTTGCGGAAACCCTCAGTTAAATACTACAGGGTGTTCGTCTACTTGGACAACTACCTACTAATAAAATAAAGGCATATAATACTAGTAAATAACAGTTGTGTCATTTGGCCTATCTTAGGCACTGCAGGATTCTATTTCCTTGGCAGTGTCAAGTTGGGTTGCGGAAACCCTCTGAGCTATATACAATTGGGTGTTAGTCTAATTAGACAACTACCTATGAATCAATAAGAGGCATATAGTACTAGTAAATAACAGTCTTATCTGTTGGTTTATCTTCAGCACTGCAGGATTTCTTTTCCTCTGCAGTGCTAAGTTGGGTTGTGGAAACCTAAGGTGTGTATTTTAAGTTGTGAGTCCACTTGGGCAGTAGGGCAACCACTTGCTTTACAATCAAAACCACATAATACATTGTAGTCAATTACAGCTCTGAGATTTGGCCTGCCTTCGGCACTGCAGGATTCTAATTCCTCGGCAGTGTCAAGTTGGGTTGCGGAAACCCTTTGTACTAAATGCATAATGATGTGTTGTACTTAGGCAACTATCTATTAGCCAATCAGAGCCACACATTCATATTTGTGAATACCAGCTCAGTCTGACATCCTATCTTCTGCACTGCAGGATTCTATTTCCTCAGCAGTGTCAAGTTGGGTTGCGGAAACCCTTTGAACTAAATAAGGATGTTGTTGTACTTAGGCAACTATCGGCTAGCTAACAATACATGTGTATACCAGCCTGGTCTGTTTTTCTATCTTCGGTACTGCAGGATTTCTTTTCCTCAGCAGTGTCAAGTTGGGTTGCGGAAATCCTGTAAGCTAAACAACATTTGAATGTTTTTCAA
The DNA here is from genome assembly GCA_911387765.1 of Pyrgus malvae. Taxonomy (NCBI): domain Eukaryota; kingdom Metazoa; phylum Arthropoda; class Insecta; order Lepidoptera; family Hesperiidae; genus Pyrgus; species Pyrgus malvae. The sequence continues at coordinate 25,675,071 of OU426953.1, forward strand.
CTAGTGAATCAAAGCCATATAATACTAGTAAGCAACTATGACCCCGGGCAGTGGCCCAACTACCCAAACTTAATTATAGAGCCTCATCTGTTCTAACCTAAAATATCTAGACATGGCTACAAAAACAGGCAAAAGCAGAAACAGAATGACTTAAACCCTACGGGGGGGTATAAAAAATAAGTCATCAATTTCTCTAATAAAAGGAACATATTATCTGAAGAGCAATAGTTAATGCTTGAATACATACATATATGTTCATTGTTGCAGAATCCAATCTTTTATAGATTGACAAGGCACACCTCTGTATAAAAATACTGTCCTTGTTCTGTTCAATGAGATCTTTTAGATCATAAATAAGACAATTTTGCCTTAGTTTGATGCCAATAAGCCATAAGACAGTTTTACTTCTGAACCACCAACACAGCGGATGTGGGGTGTGGCACTTTGGACTGACTTATATCAGAAAATAAAGGGGAAGTTGCTCTAGGTCTCCTGAATTTGACTTCCAAGGACCTAGATTGATCGAACAGCTCGAGATCACATCTCAGCGTGTTACTGATCAGGAAGGCTTAATAGAATATCAGACCATCTATCCGAGGGAATAGAATGACTTCCTCAATGGCACATTGTCGCAGGCCACATAGCCATATATAAAGTCTGGGATGTTCCCAACATATCTGTTCAGTATCAAAGCACGAAAATCAAGAAAATCATGCACGTACGCAACTTTTTGCTACGTTGGAGCCATCTGTACACCTGTCTGTTTGGATGGGTCTCATCCCCCACCTTGTACTCACAAGGTCTGACACACATGCTTACAAGAGAATGTTTCATTCTAATATTTCCTCATTTTATTAATAAGAGGTTTTTTGGGTTCCTAAATTATAGCTTAAAGTACCCATTACCAAATAATGGTCTGCGGAAGACCAAATGTCAGACCAGTTGCCCCTTTCAAGTATACAAAGTAGCTTCCTTGAAAAGGGGGGGGGGAGTGAAATGGAACTGTATGTCCCATTGAGCCAGAATAAAAGGATTATCACTAAAGATGGATTACTGTAATGACTAATGTACCATCATAGCACCTTGACTACTGAATAGTATAGTGAAGATGTAGCAAGGTGTCTGGCTAGACTATCTTTTTAGAAGATGTAGTTTCCTACATTTTCTTTGCATAAGGCATCTAAACATCAATGAATGATGCTAAAAACTTATTTTATATTTATAGTGACCAAACTGCCACTTATTATACAACCAAGTTATGGTACATACATTATTTCAGGTAAATAATTAGATTTTCATAAAAGGACTGAACATATCTCAAACTATAAGTTGGTTCACTTTGTTAATCACTGCCCAAATGTTTTCAGTTTTTTTACACATATGTAGATACTTTTCAAGTGAAGGTAAGTCTCAGAATGTTACTACAAAATTCCTCAATTCTGTGACTAGTGTGGTGATACCTTCATATATAAAAATTAATTGCTGTTCTTTTCTCTGGATAAAACTTGAGAACAGCTGGGCCGATGTGGCTAATTAGAAGTCCAGGGAAGGTTAAAACTATGATAGAGAAACAAATCCTCTTTCAACACCTAAAAACAAGACAATGTCTGCGGGCCCGTATTATTAATTTAACAAGACAAGTATTGTGAAAACTTCAAAGATATTGCAAATTAATATTAATGCCTTTTTTTTGCAAGCATTAGGGCTACAGTAGCATCCAGGATTCTAGGATCTAGGAAATTGCAAAAGTGTGTGGACCTTTTAAATATATTACATAAGAAAATTACAAAGGAATAAGCAAAGTGACAACAGACAACATTGTTGGATTACTTATTATTTTATATTTTTGAAAATTCCTATAGCTTAATTCAATTATTATGCTATTGAATTGAAATTAAAAATGTACTAAATACTGTGACTTAATAGAAGATAATAATATCTATTTTGTCCCTAACAAATTTCATAAATGTCCAGAACCAGTAACCAAATGTATGAGCAAATAAAATACATACATTAGGTTTGATTTTATTGTTTTTATTAATATATCAAATAGCGTTTGTGCTTGACAGGCTTGAGGATTGAAATGTTCTTGACACCAGCAGATAACAAACAGGTCTTCACCCAACACTGTGTTTTAGAAAGACACATAATGTAACTGTTTTGCATTACAACAAAACAATTATTATGTGTCGGATAAAACACAGTGTTGCAGCAAGGCCTTGCTGGTGTGGTGAAAGACACTATGAAGCCTAACAGCGCGCCGAGAATGCAAGTAGTGAGGCGCCCTCTGTGTCAAGAAAAGGTAAACAAATCAAGATTCTTCCTCTACGGACGATTTGGTGAGTTTATGCTCTTATATGGTTAACATTTCAGCAAAGATCATAGACAGCTTCTTCACCCAACACTGTGTTTTATCCGACACATAATAATTGTTTTGTTGTAATGCAAAACAGTTACATTGTAGTTATGTATTATACGACTGTACTTACGTTAATGTTTGTCGGGGTGCCGACATGTTTCGGTCCTGACCGAGGCCATTTTTATTTACAAAATTCGACTTATTTCTTATTACTTTTAGACTATTTTCAGTTTTACAGAATATTAGAAAGTGTAGTACGTAGTGTAGTAGTGTAATGTACTTTGTAATAAAGATCTTACAAGTAAACAAATAATGTAGTTTATAAACTAAAAAAACACGTTTTTGTGAAAAAACGAACTAAAAAGTAAAAAAATAAGAAGAAAATGTATTTTACTGTAAAAAAAAGCGTGGGGTGCATGTTGTCAATAGTATCTTAAAAACCACGAAAGCTGGTGGTCACCTCATAAGTCTAGCCGGCAACTACACAATTCCACCGAAACACAATAGAACTCATTTACGGCAGTACTGATTGTACTTCCCCGGTCCAACCAAGCAACATACAAATTCGACCATTTTTAGTTCGGACTACAAATAGAGTGTGTGTCTGTAGAGTTCCGTACCCGAAGGGTGACAACGGAACCCTTTTACTAAGCCTCCGCTGTCCGTCCGCTGTCTGTCCGTCTGTTTATCATCAGGCTGTATCTCATGAACCGTGATGGCTAGACATTAAAAAAGTTCACAAATGATATATAGCTGTTGCCGCTGTAACAACAAATACTAAAAATATAATAAAATAAATATTAAAGGGGACTCCCATACAATACACGTGTTTTTAGGGTTCCGTAGCCAAATGGCAAAAAACGGAACCTTTATGGATTCCTGTTGTCTGTCTGTCTGTCCGTCCGTATGTCACAGCCACTTTTTTACGAAATTATAATAACTATTCTGTTGAAACTCGGTACGTAGATGTATTCTGTGAACCACATTAAGATTTTCACACAAAAATAGAAAAAAGCAATAAATTTTGAGGGTTCCCCATACTTAGAACTGAAACTCAAATTTTTTTTTTCATCAAACCCATACGTGTCGGGTATCTATAGATAGGTCTTCAAAAATTATATTGAGGTTTCAAATATATATTTTTTCTAAACTGAATAGTTTGCGCGAGAGACACTTCCAAAGTGGTAAAATGTGTGTCCCCCCCCCCCTGTAACTTCTAAAATAAGAGAATGATAAAACTAAAAAAACTATAAGATGTATATTACGATGCAAACTTCCACCAAAAATTGGTTTGAACGAGATCTAGTAAGTATTTTTTTTAATAAGTCATAAATCGTAAACCACAATTTACCTTTCATTCAATATTAATGCAATGATTTCTATGGATAATCAAAGGCAATGGTGTATTTTTCTTGCCGCTATTGTTATACAAATACTAATAATAGAATAAAATAAATATTTACGGGGGCTCCCATACAATTAACGTGATTTTTTATAGATAATGGTACGGAACCCTTCGTGCGTGAGTCCGACTCGCACTTGACCGGTTTTTTTATAGATAATGGTACGGAACACTTCGTGCGTGAGCTCGACTTGCACTTGGCCTGTTTTAAAGTTTTGTGTATCTTTGTTCTTCAGCATTGCCCTTTACTCGTACTTACCAGTAAACGTGACCAAAGTAGTTCTTATGCTGATTTGGATAAGGTTGTCATATTTTTCAGACGCCCGTTTCAACAGCAGCCTTCTAACAAAGTCCATGGGCACGTAGAATTGGAGAGCATATGAGAAGAATATCACTAACGCCATTATGAGTTTAGCGCTTTGAGCGATTCTGAAATTTAGAGTTTCATAACTTAAAAATGTTTGAGAAGACTCAACAGGGCAAAAATATTTGAATTAGTTATATTATTTAGTGTAGTGATAGTGAAAAGTGACTAGTTAGTGACAAATATTACACAAGAACAATGTGTATAAGCCCTTATGTGTAAAAACAAAGTAGGTACTATGTCAGTGGACGCGTTCTTCAATAATATGTTTATTAGCAAATTAAGTTAGGGTAAAATTACTCATTTTTTTAAACCTTTTTTTGTCCCACTGCTGGGCACAGGTCTCCTTCTCACAAGTGAGAGGGATTTAGGCCATAGTCCACCACGCTGGCCAAGTGCGGATTGGTGGACGTCATGCTTTCGAGAAATTATGAATTTCTCTCAGGCATGCCCGGCGATGGAGAACATCATAATCAATTAAATATCACGATATTTTCCATCACCGTGGAGCAGCGATAAATGCGCACATTACAAAGTTCTTTGTCAGAGGTGCGCGCCGAGGATTTGAACCCACGATCGGTCGCGTAGAAGACCGCGGCTTTTACCACTCGGCCATCGCTGCTCAATTACTCATTACTCAGATTATTAGGCTAGATCGTAACTTTTTTATAGTGTTTCGTGTACTTTATACACAAAAACAAAATATGGGTGTTATGAATAATATTAATAAATAATAATAACAATAATGGGGTAATTTTCATTATGCTCGTAACATCTGTTCTCTCACACATGTTTACAAAACGGTCTCCACTTTGTTGTTCGCGGAGTTATTTGATCTGAGCTTACTTACATATCTTCTTGAGGTAAGTTCAAAGTGATGCTGCCCATAACAGCGTCACCATACTGGACGTAGCCGAAGAAGCCAAATATTCCGTACATGGTAATAATGATCACCATGGAGGCGTTGAGCACTCCAGGGCATCCAAGGAACTTCTGGGGGTGTTTCATTTCGTTCTCAACTGGCATAACCACACCGATTCCTTCCATGGCGAATATCACAGTGCTGGAAGATAAAGCGGAACTTATTGATCTTGATAGTAGATAGGTACTAATTGGGATGCAACCCTTTTTGCGTTGCACTGCAGGGCACGGATCTATATCCACATTTGGAGCCTTACTAATTTAATCACAGTGCTAAGTGCGAGTTGGTGGTATGATATTATTTTAGTTGGAATTAATGTTGACATTATTATTCAAAAAAAATATACGATGAAAGAAGTAAAAAAGGCATTTAATTTTATTCTTTCCAATGTACGTACTGCTGGGTAAGGGATTCCCCTCAGATTTGTGATAGATATATAGACCGTCCACCAAGTCTTGTTTAGGACGAGTCAAAGATTCACACCAGAATTATCTGGGTGTACCCATTGCGCCATACGGCACGTCAAATGTACGCTTTTTTTTGTTAATCCACAAATCAAATGTCATCCATACAGACTAATGCAAAACATGAATTTAATCTGCAAATTAATTAATATTAATATATAACGCTACACCCTCACAGCCCCACACTAGGATTCCCTGTGTCATGGGTACCATGGACACACACAAAGACAGAAACGCAAACACCCAGACCAAGTACAGACATTAAAACTCCTCATTTCAATTTCTGCTTCGCCGGGAATCGAACCCGGTACCCTCCGATCGGCAGTCCGGCATGGTAACCATTGCACCACACGTGTTGTCATGGCATTGGTATGGGTTTTCTTTGCTATGAAGTCTGTTCGGCTTTGTATGATGTGCGGCGTGCACATGCACATTTTTTTCAGTGTGCGTAATCTCGAGGGCGCTCAGTGCCGAGTAACGCTGGCAGGACAAATATATGTACGTAGTGAGCAGTATTATTCAATTTTTGAAGTGAAAACTTCTTTTAGCACGGTACGCATATCTTTAGATGAGATAAAATTTCTGGACTCGCGACACCGTTACGAGACGCAGTGCGGTATACACGAAATATTTTAATAACTTCGAATCAAAATTGTTTATTTCATATTTTAGTTACCATGAACCTATAGTTTCTATTTTAGATTGTAATAAATTTAATGATAATGATGATGATACAAAGTTGTCGGAATTGTTCACGATGATTCATAAAATAGTATTAAATGTATTTTAAAGTTTCTAATAATTAATAAAATATAATCTATACTAATATTATAAAGAGGAAAGATTTGTATTTTTGTGTGTTTGTCATGAATAAACTCAAAAACTACTGTTCCGATTTCATAAATTCTTTCACCATTAGAAAGCTACATTCATCCTGAGTAACATAGCTTTTTAGCGCGGGAAATGCTTCATTCCTACGTGAAAACGGGTAGGAGGATCAACGTGGTTGAAGCAACTGGCTAAACCCCTAATATCTTAAGGCGGAAAGCTAGTTCATAAATAAAATGCAATTCATAACCCAACAACCCTAGTACCCATCCAAAAATGTCTTACGCGCCAAAATAAGTTTTCACTTCTGTCGGCACTCTCAGAGTGCAACCCGTAATTTTTTTTAATTACGTCCTTAATATTATAATTTATAACGATTCATATTTCTTTGCTAACGCTTCAAAAGTTTACGCACCACCACTACAACCAGAGCTGACCGGATTCCGTGAAATAGAACATGGCTGGCTGCAACCCTTTTTTGCGTCCCACTGCTGGGCACGGGTCTCACCCCATTATAGGGAGGCCTGAAGCTTACTCCACCACGCTGCTCCAATGCGAATTGGTGGAGATGAAGGTTAGTGGCCAATCCGCTGTCGGATGTTTTCGTACCGCCCATAAGTCCTCCGACTAGGGTTAACGAATGTTATCTACCGATAACAACCGGGACCGACGGCTTAACGTGCTCTCCGAAGCACGGAAATGCGCATGAAATTTTTGCCACTAGCGGTCACCGATGTCACACCCGACCGCGCCTGTTTGGCTTAGCTGCATAGGTCGCTTGGATTTTATGCTCGCCGCCGGGCCATGCGCGGTGCGCATAATAGCGGCGCGGCGGCGAAATAGAACATACAAAGTATAAAATCTTTCTCTTACCTTAAAAATAGTGGCCAGCTTGTAATACTGGTTACCATTTCCCGTTCAGTGACAGGAGGTAGATCCGTGAAGATGTAGTACATGGTGATGGCAAAGACGACCACCACCAGCACGTTGGCGACTGTTGAAAATGGCACCAGATACTTAAGGTTCCTTATCTGGCAGATGATCACCAGAGGGACCAGCGTGAGTGCACAGTACGCTTGGATCGACAAGTTGTTCTCTGGGAAATACATGTCCAGAGCCTGCAAGATGTAATGTTAATTTTTTTATTGCATAGCCGAAAAAAGGCTTTCGTATACTAAAGTCCTAAATATGCATGTTGATCTACGATGTAAAGACCAACAGTTGTTTTTTGAAATCTTTCTTCTTTTCTAGAAGAATTCTTTCTATAAAGAAAGATTTCGAAAAACAGTCGATACGACAACGGTGATTTCTAGAGTCAAAATCTAAAAATACATACTGCGAAGATAGTGTTTGTCGGTGTGTGTATATAATAGAACCTCTGAGTAAGGTTTATTTTCATGTATGCTCGGAGTTGTTTACATAGTGACTTTTGTTTGGCTGGCTGTACACCTTTTTTACTGGACATGGGTCTTTTCCCGTTACTGGGTAGGCTTAAAGCTTACTCCACTTCGCTTCTATGCGCGCCACCGCAATGTGGATTGGTGGACATGCTATTTAGATAAGTAATTATATACTCATCAGGTATATAACTTCACTTCAGGTATACTCTTCATTAGCAGCCCGGCATAACCATTGCGATGCTACTGTCTAGCTTTTTGTACTTAAACGTTGAAAAAATTAGAGTCCAAATAACGTACCGCCTTGAAAGATGATCCAATAAACACGACGTATACGCACAGAAGACTCACATAGGTGACCGCTAGGGAATAATCGACAAGTTGCCTAAAAAAAGGAATATTTGATTAAAAATAGTTTATTCAGATAACTTGATTAATTATTAATCATCACTGCAGTCCAAGAATACCTATGTACATTTTGATTATATACATGTTTATCGAATACCTTGAAAAGAGCAATTATTGTACCTATACCTTTATGTACTTAAATATATACATATTTTGAATCTCGGAAACGGCTCCAACGATTTTCATGAAATTTAGTAGGTACCGAGGGGGTTTCAGGGGTGATAAATCGATCCAACTAGGTTTTATTTTTTGGAATTGCCGTTATACTCGTATTTTCAGCGATAATCAACATTAATATAAACTGCAAAGTATGACTGTTCCTGACATCAAAGTGTTAATAATATTGTAGCGTAGAACGCCGTGAATCGTCATCCACCATTGCGCCGTTCACACAAATGACAATGTCGATTCGAAAGACCTCTGTAAAAGTTTCTTCGATTGGATTAAAGCTTCCTTGGCTGAATGTTTACGTAGGATGACTGCGGAGCTAGAGACCCGGGTTGAAGCCTCAGTCAAAAGCATATTGCGTTTTTTTATTTTTTTGTGAAAAAATATTCTTTGAATAAGAAGGTATTTCAGAAGGCGTTGTTAAAATAACACTTAGCAAATGAGTGTTTTGTTTGTATTTAAACCAAGTAAATCAGTTGTTTTTATCCGAGTCCTGTACGCTGTCCGGATACTATACATTATGATAGGTATAGTTGCAAGTCAGATTTTCATGACCCAGACTTGCTTGAAGTAGTGAGTTATGATGTAAACATGTCACACTATTTGGAATGCATTTTTTTAATTTAATTGAAGTATTGTAATAGAATGACGTGGTCGCTGCAACCTACGGACATCTACACACAACCTCAAGCAATGATTGAGTCTAGTGTGAGGTCGTAGGATACAGTTACGCTGCTATTTTGGAGACAGATGGTCGCATTTGCACCAAAACATAATAAAAATGCTTAACGCCAGAGATGGGTGCGGCGGTGGTACTGTGCTGTGGTCGACTGTTACTGCTTACAGTTTGCTTTCGCATCTACTACTTCCTTTAATACTAAAATTAGAATTCCTCTGTACTCCCTTAGGTAAGCTGGTAGATAATCCCATTTGGCATTAAGCTCGCCTATTGCACCACATATTATGGGGTCAATAAAGTTTTTACATAAATAAAATAAATAAAAATAATCTTTTGTGTAAGGAGGCTTTTATGATGTTCAAAATGTATCGAATGCTTTACTTACTTCACAAAACCTCCCCACGGCTGGAGTGCTTTAGGCCCATGTGTAAACGCTGCCCCAGCGGTTTCAGCAAATCCCATTGAAGGCTTTTTTGCATCTACACATACTGATTGCGATGTTCTTACCTGAAAATAAATAAAATTGTAAAATATGGACAGAATTCGTTAAAAAACTATGAAGTTTGGGCTTAGCTCCTCGGGTGTTTAAAAATGCAAAATTCCCATTAACTCTCGATTCAATCCAAACTCTACAAATTAAAATAAAGATGTATACGAATCTATAAATATTTAAATAAAAATTATTTAAGTACATGTTACATAGCAAAAACAATTATATCTTCCAAACATCAAAATTTTAATTTTATAAGACTTTTTGCTAACATATTGTACTCAAATAATTTTTACTTAAATATTTATAGATGCAGACAAAAACAAAACTTAAGTTTCACTAACATCAAGAAAAACTTCATCTTAACTACGTTAAGTCGTATTTTTTACATTAATTATCAAATGCATACAGTTTAGTTAAAGTTTTTAATTAATTATCTTATTTATTTTGCAAACCATTATAGCGAAGCTAGGTAGAAGCTATTTATTATTTTAGATAATCTCCAATAAGCTATTAATATAGTCGGAGAAATTTCCACAGCGATCCGAAAATCCGAAATCTGTCATTAACATTCTCATTATGGATTGTATTTGAGTATTACAGAGGGCGGTGTATTTAAGTATTACTGAGGGCTGTGTATTTGAGTGTTACTGAGGTCGTTGACTTCAACTATTCGAGTAATTTACAGGAGTTATGACTTTGGAGGTATATTTCGTGAAAGTTTCACAATTTGGAATAACTTGGCTTGGTTATATTTATAGGAAGAGAGGCAGGAAGATTAATTGGAACATTCCTCGTACTTATAAAGTGGTTTTGCTTTTGTTACTATAGTAACCAACACTTCCATGACTTTAAAATTCAGTTGTTTCCGTTATACCTTCGTCTTTGGATCAGTCAGTCTCAGGGTATGTCCGTCCAAAGAAATGACTCTGAAAGGGATCCTTTATTTGGTTTTTTATGTTGTATAATTTTTTAAAGTATGTTCAACAAATTAAACACCGTTTAAAAACTGATTTTTTAAATTATTTCTTTGTTTGAAATAAATAATTCATGAAGGGATCCGAGAGAAGTCGACGAAAAAATTTAAAATTTATTGACGCTTATTACGATATTTAAATCTCTTCTTCACATATATTGACGAGTAGTACGTAAAAGTATTATTTTTTTATTGAGAGGTGATGGGATTGTTAAGTAATACAAAGCTAATGAAGATTTCATTTGAGGAAAGACTAAGTAAATCGCAAATTGTTCGAGCAACGCTCGGTTATACGGGGACTATTGTGATATTGACGCAATCCGTAGCTTCTTACGGGTTATCAAACCAAAAATTACTTGGAAACAGAAAATAAATAACTGGAGTTTTGGCGGGAATTCGAAAAAGACATATTTTGCTCTTACATATTTTCATTTCTTTTTATTTCTTTTCATCTTGGTGTATTTTTGAGTTATATTGGATAAAGCTGATTGAATTTTGTTTGATATAGGCTAATTATAGTGCACGAGTGTTTGTGAAATAGAATAACAGTGCTAAAATATGTTTTTTCTGCTTACCTCCAAAATTCCATCGGACACGTTCCAGTAAAGTAGCCATCGCTTTACTTGAATGTTGGACTGACTAGACTGACTGATTACTGACGACTTACTTACTGACTTTGATATTACTTCGTCCAGTTTCATTGAAACTGGCAAAAAATTGATTCAAAAATTATACTTGACGCTGGCAGTATGCACAGAGTTTGCGATGCCATAAAAAAATAACTTACCACCATCGCCACTGTATGCGTGCACACAATACCAGCTAACAGTGTGCCAATCACGCCCACGATCAGCCCCGAATTCTTGAAGGCTGCTGGCATAGCGAGAATGCCAGAGCCCAAGCATGCTTTCAATAAATGCGCCATCGAACCTAGGGTGCTGAAACAAAATTTATTCAATTTACAGGTGGTAGCTTGAAATACGGAATATGAACTACGGTTTCCTCCTTTTTTACTCTGGGAAATGCTTTACGAACACCTCCGGGACTCTTGCACTAGAGGCGTGTGGAATTAAGTGGCCACGATGCTACAATACACACTAAAATCCAGCGGATCCATCAGCGACAATTTGAAATGTCGCAAGATCGCTTGCGCATTCTACTGCGGCACTTCGTTGAAAGACCAGCGCATTGTGCTAGGCTAGAAGGTGCGCATATCGCCGCTTTATTACCCCAGTACGTCGTCACCGGAGCGGGTTATCGATGGTATTACTTCCCGCTCACGCTCCGCAGCCTTCTTTACTGCGATCATCGATTCGCAAAAAGCGGCTACTGCTGATCAGCATTTGTTACTTTCCAGCATTTTACATACTATGTTGGAAAGAGGGAGATCGCTGCCTACTATTGCAATTAGCTCGCTGAGTTGAGGTGCACAGGCAGTACATTCCACTAATGTCTGGCGTGGCCTAATACCGTGTCTTCCACTGCGTCACATTCATGACATTAGTGATGCCTCCCGTCCCACGATTTGATGCTTACCTACCGAAACAGCCATGGCCGGTAAGCACCTTCGTCAATCTGAACCTGCATGATCATAAGATGCGACTAAAAGCGGACGTCTGGGGTTGCGGGTGGCGAGAGTGAGAGCTCGAGCTAGTTTCTACTGGCTTCGCAAGGACAGTGGTGTATAAGTGGCGTCGTAAGCACGTGAAGTTATCGAAGAGCTAGGTACACTGAGACTAAGAGAGACTGTTGTGAAGCAATTCTATTTGTTTCGGAGAAATGTGTATTTGCCGACAACTTTCAGGCGCTGGAGTAGCACCGTACTATAACTATGTGAATATGTCCACTGATTACTACGAATTGCTTAAAATTAAAATAAAATGCTCTTAGACAAAAAATCTACGATTGGATCACGTCACGAAACGTTATATGTATGAAGTCTCCTACAAATATTACAGAGCAATGCCTCCTGCTTACAGGAGAGCTTGTACACCCGAGCGGTGAAACTTACCCACGAACAAATTAATAAAAATATTTTTGAAATACTATAACTCAGACGACTTAACATGACGACCCGCGTGGCGTAATGGTCAGCATGCTGGACTGCTGGAGGGATCCGAGTTCGATTCCCGGCGAAGCAGAAAATTTGAATGATGAGTTTGAAATTCCTGTTCTTTTTATATTTTTTTTGTCTTTTATGTATGTCTATGGCACCAACGACACAGTACATCTACCCTACCCTAACCTAGACTGGGTCCCGACTACTATAATTTGTCTTGTATTTAAAAATATTGTTAAATATACAATGAACTCCTGTTCTATAATTTACTTACCCCTATTACATAAACGCAGTCGGATTATTTAGTTTTTTAAATTACCGTTTTTTATTATTTCTATTCTGTGGCTATTAACTTCATCATGTCGTTCCTGCGCGCACAGCTCACAAATTCACTCACATCCAATCGCGCCAAAAGAAGTATAACTTCAATAAGAAATAAAGTATAACGCAGTGAAATATTACGATATTTAAATAATAATTTTGTAGGTGATAGCTAGAATAAAAGTGCTTTTCAAAAATCTTAAATAAGACAGCCTCCGTGGCGTAGTGGGTGATGAGCCGACTACGACTGTGAGGTCGTGGGTTCGATTCCCACCCAGGATAAATATTTGTGTGAATAACATGACTATTTTTTCTGTGTCTGGGTGTTAATTTATCTATTTAAGTATAAATTTAGAATTATATAAGTATGTATATCAGCTGTCTGATTACCATAGTACAAGCTCTGCTTAGTTTGGAATCAGATGGTGTTGTGTGAATTGTCCAAAGATATTTAATTACTTTTAATTAATTTAAGTAAATTTCGCCAAAAATGTCACAAAGGACTTCTAAGAAGATTTCAGATTTGCAACGACTAAATATACATAATACCTATCTGTACTCTTCCACGTGGAAGTGATCTGGATGCAGTATTTTATATTACCTACTGTTTTTAAATGTTATATTTATAATTTAATATTAATATAAGAAGGTTATTAAGTTGTATAAAGATATTTTTTATATCTACAATGTAAATAATTTTGTTTCAGATTCATATTAATAAAATTTTGCTAGCAAGAAGATGTATCATATTATCTGTTTGTTCGTGGGTGCGTGCTGATAAGACAACATATAAAATGTGATACATATAAATATAATTTTGTATGTTTAGAATTATTTAAAGTTTATCGTAAATTAAAGTATTTTCATTAATATTAATATACGAGTCGATTTGATGAGGTCTTTTTAGAAGTTGGTTAAAAATAAAGATAAGAATACATCAGCTGAAATCGCGTCTTAAACTGAGACACCTGAGACACAGAAAAATAGATTCATTAGATACATACTAATAATCCAGTAAAAATTAAACGTTACTGAAACAAAAATGCCTTTTGATTACGCCTTAATAACACCGTGGGAATAAAACACAATAAACTTGTACCTATTTGATATGTAATTATTCAAAACGATTATTTTCCAGTACTTACTTTATATTGAAGAAAAAACAATAGTAGGCTGGTAGGCGGGAGCCCCAGAGGGGATTTTGGATTTTCTCGAGCGCGTCTAATTAAGATATGGGGTTATTGAGTTTACAGAAGAGAGATTAAAAGCGCTCTACATAGGAACGCTACAGTATTTGTATATATTTTCTCACTCCCAGTTGTCAGAATTGTCACTTTAAAATATCGCATTATTGTTCGGTGATTAATTTTAAAATAAAATAATAATAAACATTGATCCTCGCCCGAGAGTGCCGAAATATATTTTTTATTTTTATTTTGCGGGCTTGTGTCCAACTCCCTCTTATTCACACTAAAATTATCATTTCACTGAAATGTTTCTTACCATGCATTTAATCTATTTGACCTTAATTTGCCACTCGCGATAGTTTTACCGTTACCCATACTTAACATCCCCTACATTTTTTCATTTTTGACGCGCGTAAGACGCTTTATGCGCAATTTCATCGCACGTACGTAAATCGTTGCAATTAATCGTTCATCGGCGGCAGTAGCAAATGTCATTAGATAAATCGATCTCGATTGCGTTTGTAAAGTTTATCGTTACGTGTGGTCGGTTGTCGTGATCGCTCAGTTCGGCAGTTCGCCTCGGACCACAGAACACCTATAATACTGGCGGACCTTATTTATTTATTACGACATTGATAAAAAACTTATCTTATTTTTATATTTCACCTCTCATAATTACCTACCAAATTAGAAATTCAGTTATTGACGTTATAACTTAGTTTTTGGGTCAATCATAATTTGGTCATTTGGTCGTTCTTTGTTTTCACTACAAGCTGTAAACACGTCTAAACAAATGAAATAATAAGCTTAGTAACTTTCGCTAACAATCGTGGACAAATATGACTTATTTTGAGTGTGAAAAAGAAAGAAGATGTAAAAAAATGTGATTTTTCGATGACACATTCCAGCTTAAACACTTGTCGAAGATTCTTGAACGATCTTCGTGCAACTTACGGAACCTACAGCGAGCAAGCTCAACTCGTACTTATCGAATACCTCTTATTTTGTATAAACCATCTAAGAAGTTTTTGTTAGAAGACAAAGAGCTTTAGTTAAGAACTGGATTATTTATAAAAGCTTTTACTGTCCACAAAGGGCATATTAACTATTACTGTTTTAATATAATGTTTAAGCTTTGTATGTATGTCCGCTAAGACGTCGTTCTTGCTAAATATAGCATTGTTTTTATTCACTTAATTAGTCCTTAATCCCTACTATTAGGTATTAAGAATTAAAAATTCGTTGTTAAGAAGATAAACGTATCCATATAATTAAGGGTGAATCAGTGTAATATCGAATGTTTTTTTTTTGTGAGAATATACATTTTATTCCTTTTTATCTTTCTTGTTATATTATAATTCTTTTTTATCTTTTGGTTCTACTGCTATACAACATGTATTAATATTTTTGATACACAAAAGTTGCTGTTGTTTACTATTAACTAGTTCGTGAATAGTTCTCTTGTTTATTTTTTGTTATGTAACCAGTAATAAACCACCATAACTTAAAAAAAATACGGGGTAACATCATTCTATAGAGTGGCATTCTTACCTAAGTTTAATGTTATGTATAATGAGTAAAAAAAGGAAATCTCGAAATAATGTCGAAAAAAATCACTTTTGTAAAATCGTCTTTTACACGCAACCACTCGAACAAAATCAGTATAATGGGCTGATGTTATTATTCTGAAAGAAATTATTTCAATTAAAATAAATGAAATTATTTCTTTCAGAATTACAAAATCAGCCCTCGGGACTGAAGAGGGATGCGGGAGGCGTTACCCATTTCTAGCATGGTGCGATCAGTAAAAAAATGGCTTCAACGCGTTTGAAAATAATTTAACCATATTTCCCTTTCTATGATGTTACCCTAACATATAAATCATCCTGTATCGTAAATCAAAGAAATAACAAAGGAAGAAAGAAAAAATTGTGAATTCATATTAGGAATACTAAATATTCACTTTGCACTACACCGCACATACTAAGTGCGGGTTGGTGGACATCATGCCTACGAGAAATTATGTGTTTCTTTCAGGCATGCACGGTGGTGGAAAACATCGTAAGTAACTAAATATCACAAGAATTTCCATCACCATGGAGCAGCGATAAAAACGCACATCATCAAATTGCTTCGTCCGAGGTACGCGCCGAGGATTCCAATCCGGTAACTCCATGCCGGAGACCACAGTCTTTACCGTTCGAACAACCGCTGCTCATGCTTGGCATGTGAATCACATTGGAATTTTCAATTGTTGCACAATTCGCTACTTACGAGTTAGGATGTTCAACTTGTCGATGTTCAAATGGGTTGTAAGGTTTTTCATCTACGACGCCATCTTTTGATCCAATGCTGAGTGAGGATTGAAAACCGGTATTGCTTGTGAGGTTTGCTCTGAAACAAAACAAAGGAAATATGTGAGTATTGAAAGCCGTAACAGTAGATTTCTTTAGTAGATACGATTGCTACCTTCCATATATTCATTATACATAATAGTGTAGTTAATATAATTAATAGAATCAGGCGTTACTTTGGAATGGATTTCCACATTGTTATAAAGTTACGTAACCTCTACTTTGCAACAATCCGTATTTGCTAGTAACCTTTGCGAAAAGTCAGACTTTGCGTGTAACCGTCGTAGAGTCAATAACCCTGATGATGCTCTGTTTTGGGGCGAAACACGTGTTGGTTGTACGTATCTTGGTGTATATTTTTTATTGTTACATGTGCATGTATGCTATGTGGGAGGGACGCCTCCGTCCATGCTATGCATGAAAAAGTATACACCATCATACGCCCTGATTGCAGATTGTTGCAAAGTAGTTTTTACCTAACTTTATAAGTACTAACGTAACGTTAGGGTATAGCTAAGTTTGCATCATTTTTAAATGTTCCTTCCATTCCTTCTATTAATCCTAGGATAATGTCGTCGTTGTCGACCTGCGTGGCGGAATGGTTACCATACCGGACTGCCAATCGAGGGGTCCCGGGTTCGATTCCCGGCGAAATAGAAATTTGAATGATGAGTTTAAATTTCTGTTCTCGGTCTGGTTGTTGTGTTCCTGTCTTTGTATATGTCCATGGTACCCACGACACAGGGTATTAATTACCTTACTATGAGTGTGTAACGTTTATTATTATTATTTATTATTAATGTTACTCAGAGAGAATATAGCATTTTAACAGTGAATTATTTATTTTAAATCGACCAGTAATTTTTAGTTCAGACGCGTCCAAAAATACAAAACCTTCTTTTTATAATATTAGTACGGACTTAGATTTTATTTATAAAAATCCTTTATAAAAAGAGACCATCGACTATAACATAATCTAAAAATTGTAGACAAGTTAATTACCTCTACTTAGATATTTCGGTTATTTTCTAAATTTCGAAATCTAACAACGAGTATTGAATAATGTATTCATTACTAATGAAAAATAATTAAAGCAACTTGAATTTAATTGACTAAGGTAATAGCATTATTATACGTCACAGATAAGATTTCTTTTGTTTTGCTA
This sequence comes from Pyrgus malvae, assembly GCA_911387765.1. Classification (NCBI taxonomy): domain Eukaryota; kingdom Metazoa; phylum Arthropoda; class Insecta; order Lepidoptera; family Hesperiidae; genus Pyrgus; species Pyrgus malvae. The sequence continues at coordinate 25,692,614 of OU426953.1, forward strand.
TTGTTATTATACCTGGTTTTATTTGATGATACAAACGATAAATCTTCAAAATATCTCCTCCAATCACATTTTTATCAGTCAGTCGTTAGACTATTTCTCTCAAATCACCAAAATTTTATAGTTATGGACAGCATGGCTTTAATTTTATTTTGTGTATGGAATCGAATGAAATTTATTTTTCATATCACATGTAATGAAACAACGAGTTTTGATTTCTGTTTTGCCAGTCGAAACAAGACAATTTCAAACCAATGCGAATGTGTCAGTCAGTAACAACGTTGTTTCTGCCCTAGGGGAGAAACACCCGTTGCTACCCGGCACCTTCATTTGTTTATTATATACGTCTTTATTTCAAGTCTGTCAGAATCGCATTGACAACTGTCGTCAAATCGTTGTCAAAAGATATTACTGCGCTATTTGTCTGAAATAGTCTTACTTCGACTGGCTACAGAAATCAAAACTCGTTGTTTCATTACATGTGATATGAAAAATACAGTGTGTGGCTCGGGATGAAACAAAGACGATTTCAGACCAGGGCGATGACAACTCTCCCCCTCTTCAGAAATAGTCTTGTTTCACCCCTTGCTACACAATATACTATTACCTCATTTTGAATTAATTAAAAATCACGCTTTCTTACTAGGTACGATACATTATTTTGAGGTACCTTTGATACAAGGTTTAACCTTACATCTTAAAGGTTAAACCTTAACCATCCTTATTCTTAGAATTTGAATGAACCTAAATTTTGGAGACTCGTTTACAAACTAAATTGCTAGTAATCAAAATTTTTGGAATTTTTTTTTAATAAAATAAAAAATTAAACAAAGATCATTATTTATTTATACTTTATTGTTATAACAAAAAAGTTGTACAAAGGGCGGAACTAATGCCTGGAGGCATTCTCTACCAGTCAACCCTGGCTGATGGAGAGAATGTTTAGTAGGTGGCAGCAAAATAAGCATTTAATTTCGATAAATACGATTATTACGCATTTCTATTTCTGTCACAATTGTGCTAGGAGGAAAATTAAATAATATCATTATTATTTATTTAAATATTATCATTAAAATTAAGCAATATTAAATTTTATAACTAAAAAAGAATAAATATTTTTTGTGACGAACACTCCGTGGAACCGATTTATAGGTTCCCGTAGGATAAAAAGCATACTATGTCTTTTCTCAAGGTCCAGTCTATCTGTTTTCCAAATTTCATTAAGATTGGTTCAGTAGTTTAAGCGGGAAAGCGTAACAGACAGACAGAGTTACTTTCGAATTTGTAATATTATAAATAAATAATTAATTAAGTATGAATGACTTATGATACATGACGATGTAAATGAGTACATATATTGATTATACATGGCGATAACCCTCATTATGAATATTGCCTGCACTTTTGATGCAGCAAATTGGTGAAAAGAAATTATACCTTGGTAATAAATAATCTTATCTAGTAGTAACCAAGTCGCTCCCTGTTCCAAACCCTTTTTATTTCCCACTACTCCAAAAGCCAAAAGTCTCCTCACGGGATTTAGAGGGATCCTATGTTTTCATACCAAGCAAAGTATGTATTACAATACCTATATAGTTTAATGGTCACTAGGCACTCCTCCGAATTGAGTCAACCGATTTTTACGAATATTTTTGGATATATTTAGTAAAAAGAAGTATGAATCCTATCTAAACTTTTTTTAACCCCCGACGGGGTGTTATAAGTTTGACGAGTCTGTGTGTGTGTTTGGCTGTGGCTGTTCGTGGCATCGTAGCTCCCGAACGGATAAACCGATGTTTTTTTTTTATTTGAAAGTTGAATTATTAGTCTGTTGAGTGTTCTTTCCTATGTTTGATTAAAATCAGTCCAAGATGGTCGCCGCCACGAAATTGCGGTATTTTTTAACAACTCCCTCAATATGGATATCAAATGAAAGGTCTTGAATAGTAGAATTAATATACACTGTACTGAAAGGTAAGTGAGAAAAACAGGTGTAGTCTTATTGCGACATAATAATTTACTCCGAAAATTTTGCAAAATCAAAAACAAGCGTTAAAGTCGTCTGCCCTCACGTTTAGCGATACCCTAACGCGACGACGCGTAGAAAATAAAAATATTTGAACTTACATCGTATTCTAATGACGATAATAAATATTATAATAGGTTTAAAATATGATTTGTTAGTTTTTAGAGTTTATTTTTGGGTCGGGGTTTTTTTATTTATTTCATAGTAATACTCGGGTGAGACTTTTGCTGTAATATCAAAAATTAACCTTACTTTCCAAACCTCAACTCAAATTTTCACTTTTCTGACCCCGCATAATATTGCTAAGACTTAGTAAATAAAATGTTTGCGAGCACTATAGCTAAGGAAACATTATTGTAATACATGCCGCATCCACGAACAATTCTGACTAATTCGCTTTTACGTTAAATATTATTCTTTATAAAACATTGTATTCAACTATTTCGAATTGCATTGTCACGGTATTGTTTGAATGTTTATCTATTTTGAAAACGTGATTATCAGGTTACTACGGCGATTTATACCTACATTTCTACAAGAACTGTATTATTTTTGTACTTGGCATATAAAACGGTCTGAGCTAGATTAGGTAGAAAACTAAGTAACATAATTATGTTATGTTAGAATGTTATTGTATGGTTTCTCCGGAAGATTCCTTTTTCTATCCTTTTTAGGTACCTACCAAGGTACAATTTTAGACAGGATTATAATAATAATAACGTTACACACTCATAGCCCCACCCTGTTTCGTGGGTACCAGGGACACACACATAGACAGAAACATAAACACCCAGATCGAAAAAAGAAATTTTTAACTCATCATTCAAATTTCTGCTTCGCCGGGAATCGAACCCGGGGCCCTCCGATTGGCAGTCCGGCATGGTAACCATAGCGCCACACGGGTCGTCGCTTAGATTTCTGATTTGATTGAAAAATATTAAGCCCATAGTCAACACCGATAGCTTAATCTGTGATGCTGATGGCAGACGTGACCTGCTATCGAGAAAATTAATCTTTCTTTCAGGCATTAATGTTGAAAGCAAACAAGTAAATAAGACTGATCTGATACTGTTTCATTAAAAAAAACTGTGCCCGCCTTAGAGCATCAAGGTATGACAGGTATGACACCCGTCAGAGAGGAGTGGCCGTTACGGGCGAACCCCTAGTCCCAACGTCCATGCACAATGTGCCTTTTAGTTATACAACTAGTGTGTCTGTGTGAGTTGGTATATAGAAAATGACGTTGTTAATTGAAATTGACATATTTAGAAATGTATTCGTCTGTAGCGATGAAAGAATATTTGTGAATGTGTGACAAAATAAAAATGTGTGCGCGAGGCGCTATGCCGTCTCTACTGAAGGGTGAGTCACTTTGATGCTCTTAGGTGCCCGCATAACTTCAAGTATTGAAGAAGCTAATAGTCGATAATCAATTCATATTGTTCTGTCAGGTTTTGAAATAGCTCTGTACGTAGTATTTATTGCCTTTTCACAATCATCCTAGTTTTTATTCCCAAAGGGATATCATTAGTTGCATTAGTTTGACTAGGATGAACCCCGTGCTCTAGCGGTCCCTCGACGTGACAACGCACCAATTATTATAAACATGATTATGGTCTTCAAATTTCTGATGTTAGGCGATAGTGAGTTTCACAATCTTATTTCATGAACGGTGAATGATTTGGAGTAAGCAAAGGATCTAGGGATATTCAGTGAACCTTTATGGAGTAACCTGCATGGTACATCAGAGGAATGAGAAAAGGAAAAGCGTTCGCGTAAGTATGACGGCTACTTATTATTTCGTAGTATGTTAAAGAGCAGAAAATCGACTGAGACAGAAAATCAAACGAATTGGAAGCCATTTGAGACCTGCGAAGATGGGTTATCAACACGTAACAATCATATTTCTCCCATTCTTTCTTTCTGCCTTTTACGTCTCTATTAACTTCGTAGGTCGTTGTGAATCCTCAATCAGTTAAAACGTTATTATTTGTCCATAGAGCCCACTCATCCGTGACAACAATATCAGCATTTAATTCAATGAGATGACCAGCAAAAACGCGTTCTGACCGAATGATCACAATTAAATTGCGCTATAGAGTCTCTCAAGGGCAATAGATTGGATTTTGTTTACAAATAATTCTATTTCATCAAATCTTTTTTATAGTACAGGGCGCTAATGCGTTTATAATCTTATATTAAGCAGGTATTTTAGTCATTTTTGGGTGAGTACCAAAGTGAGTTTTTTTTTTCAAACTTTTATCATATATTCCACTGCTGGACACAGGTCTCACCTTACATGTGATTGGGGTTAAGGCTACTGTCCACCTCACTAGCCAAGTGCGGATTGGTGGACATCATACTTTCGTGAAATTATAAGTTTCTCTAAGGTACGCACGGTGGTGGAAAACATCGTAATTAAATAAATAGCACATCAATAATATAATATTATGTTCTATCACCGTGGAGCAGCGATAAATAGATACGCACATTTTATTACAAATTTATTCGTAGGAGGTACGCGCCGAGGATTTGAATTCTTTATCTCCGTATCGGAAACCGCGGTCTTTAACACTCGGCCATAGCTGTTTTGAATGAATTGAGACGGATATATATTTTATGTTTCAACTTGCTGATCGAGCTGCACGTAATATGTACATAATACGGAGTTTAAAAAAAACTTTTATTTAACTCCCGGGCATGTACCATCGTAGTCCCTGTAGTTTCAGGATTAAGAATAGAGCTACGATATCCCTGCCTGATCGTAAGAGGCGACTAAAAAGGGGCTTCCGGGGTTGTGGGCGGTGAGGAGCTCGATCTGTCCCGCCCGGCCAGCAGCCGCGGAAAGGACGGTGGTCTGTGCGTGGCCGCATACCGGCGTAAGCATCTGAAGGCGCAGGAGAGCACATCTGCTCTCCTGTTTTGGGGCGCCGTGCGTGGAGGACATCGGTGCGTTCCACTGGAGATCCCGGATTCCTCCACAAGTGCAGAGGCAGGCCATTGTGAAGGTAGATACAAAAAAAGGCACGCACTATCGTGGAGCAGCGATAAACATGCACAGGATCATTTTTAGGTGCCGAAGCTGAATGGCAATAAGCAAACAGTATTCTTAAATATTGATCATGTCTGTCTTCATCTGATCTGTCTGATCAAAGCTGTCCATTCATATGTCACAGCATCTTTATAAAATTTCTGGCTAGCCCCGTTAACTCATTTTTAGATTTATTTGCAAAAAAATGGGTTACAAGAAAAAAAAATAGATACATTGTGATAATATTTGCATTTTGCATAAACAAGTTACTGTTTGTGAAAGTTAATCAAAATTGAAAACTTACGTAGAGTTAAAATTTTGTCCCGGTTCGCCTTGCTTCTCTGTAGTCGCCATTTTGCCAAAATATCTGAAACAAAGAGAAACTCTCTTTAAATAAACACATAAAGGTATATAGACTAACACTTATCTTGTCACTTAGTAAGATATGTGCGTGTTTTTGTAAATATGCAGTTTTGGTTTGTGTGACAGTGACGTGACAGTTCTAATCCTAGCAGCGGACATAACGTCCGACTAGTAGATTAAAATCGCTCGATTTATTTTGTAAACAACAATAGGCCAAAGACTCTGTTAACACGCTTTTAGCTTGACCTGTATGTATTTATATATGTAACGGAATCTTTAAACTTTATTTTTACTTACTTTTAGGAGTCTGATTAACTTGAAAATTTGCACGGGGGTCAAGGACCGATGACAATACAATAATCTCATAACTTTATATTAAAGTCATAACTAGGATCATCAGGATAAAATAAAATATACGAGGGACGGCTGATAAGTTCGCGGCCTAAGGTTCTTAATAAAACAATATAAAGTTTTATATTTTTAACACGTCTAAGCGTCTGATTAACTTGAAAATTTGGACAGGGGTCAAGGGCCGATGACAATGAAATAATATGAGAATTAAAGTCCAACAAAAAAAATTAAAAATAAATAATGTAGTTTAGGTGCATGTTGTCAATAGTATCTTAAAAACCACCCCACGCTTTTTTTTAACAGTAAATACATTTTCTTCTTAATTTTTACTTTTTAGTACGTATTTTCACAAAAGCGTGTTTTTTTAGTTTTATAAACTACATTATTTATTAGTTCGTATTTTCACAAAAGCGTGTTCTTTAGTTTTTTAAACTACAATATTTATTTTTGTTATAAAATAAAAATAAAGCTAAAAAATACACTATTGTGAAAAAACAAAGTATAAAGTAAAAAAAAATATTTTGTTGTAATTAAAGTTACGTATAAAATGTATATTAGGTATATGTAATTTTATTTTTAACAGTTTTTTTATGTTTGTCATTTCTGAAGTCCAGATATAGTCCGAAAAGTCCAAAATTAATAATTACTATAATAATTAAAGATTAAAGATTCTTTATTTTCCAAATACAGATAGCACACTGTGTAGAGACCCTGCCTTCTGCTTTAGTTTTCACTGTGTTGCAGAAAGTTCCTTTCCAGATGACATCAAGATTATTGAGCTAATATTAAACTTATTAATGGTTAACATAAAATAAAATAACTTAAAACTATTCCTTAAAAAAACGAGAAAATAATCTTAAATATTTAAACACTTCTCCAGCGAGCGTGCGCGTGTGCGTGTGTGAGAGAGTGAGAGTGCGTGCATGCGTGTATGAATATGTGTGATGGTGCGACTTTTTTTGTGTTATTCTCATTCTATTTTAACAAATAGATTTTCTATTCCATCATAATCTAGATCAGTAAGGCATTTAATAGCCATCTATCTCAATTTCTTAAGGGTTAATTTTTTTATTTCATGGGTTTTACTAATCACATTGTATAATTTAGGATATAAATAATTATAGTGTCTACGTGCCATAGCACTATTACATCTTGGGACCGGGACATTTTTCACCCTTTTGTTAGTATCAAATTGTAGAGAAACGGTATTGTTTCTTTGTGATACCGTTCGATACACTTTAGGATGAAAAGTTTCCTGAGAGACAGAACTTGACACTGCTCATAGAGGTTCGTAGTAGAGTTTCAATAAGTTAAATTTAAATTTCATTAATACTTTAAGGTGTGCTCGTTGAGCCCGCTTACAAAAATTAAAATTCCAGATTACAAATCAATTAAAAAAAATTACCTGCGTTGATATTTTCTACCGCGTGTGAAACCGCGGGTCACAGCTAGTAAAAATCAATCGCCTCGAAATTTATTTTCATGTTTATATTTTTAATCAAATTTCTAATTTATTTTCTAATTACCTACTTAAAATTACCATACTTTTTTAGGAAATTTAAAATGATTTGTTCCAAAAAATATATTTTTAATAATTTTTTGTGACGTTGATCAATTTACAAGTTATTACCTACGCAACGCGACGCTTATAACTGCCTAAAACCATAACAAAAGAGAGGCATTTATGCGTTCCTTGGAGACCCCAGGTCTCTATTGTTGTGGTGAGGGGACTCCGACAGGGATTAGGAGTCCCAAAATTCAGCTCTGAATTTATTGTAATAATATCACGGCAACCTTCGCATGCTTCGAAGAGGCCTGGAATGCGGAAGGTTTTAAAAAGGGTCACACCAAAAATAGTTAATGGGCATGATGACATATTTTTAAATACCTTTCCTTATTGTAGCTACACGTCTCCTAGTTTCGAAAAAAAGTTTATTTCAGCAATAAACTCATCTTTTAATGTAAATTAATGTATTTTCTGCTATGTAATTTGAATTAAGCGCGAAAACGCTCGTAGGTGTCATGGCGTCGGCTTGCTCGTCAAACTTCAAGCAACACGATGACATTAACTGAGACGTGACGTCATTCCTTTTGATTGGCGTTTCAGATAACATGACCGATTGCTGTATTTAATATTTTTATTTTATTGAAAATCTTATTAATCTTAATGTTTATATTAAAACAGGATCATATTTTAGAACTTTCTTTGCATATATTTTTCTGTAAAAGCGTTTATTCTCTGATTCTTTAGTAGTGTCATCATGCCTATTGGTGAGTTAACAACTTTTATAGGCAAATGGTGGTTAAGGGCTATTTTTACTAAAACTCTGTTAGTCAGCCTTTGTCAGCGAGTAGAGTGAGTAGGTTCATAAGTCGCCGCAGCCCATTACTTCTCAGCTATCATAGTCAAATTTTAATCTTATCTGAGGACGCAAAAAAATTAATTTCTAATCCAGAGGCCAACTTTTGAATCTCATACATGTGATTGCGTATTACACACAGATACATAATTTATGTGTATTCAGCATCCCCGTTCCCAATTCAATATTTGTGGCTTTATTTCCGCCCGCGGGTTCGTTTTTCCCATACGAATAAGATATTTTCCCCAGGTAAAAAAAAGGCCAACGTTACTCTCCAGCGCCTTAACTATACAAACACCACAACAAAACTAAAATCAATCCATAGCACCGTTGTCACGGGAAAGAAAAGCAAACAAACACATTTTCACATTTATAATATTAGTATGGATTTATGATTTATACCTATATTATAAGTCAGACAATATTAAACAGACAACAATTCCATATTACATGCGTACAAACTACTATATTTTTAGCAATATTACTTGAAATTTTCCTGAAGCACACCTGAGCTAGGCCTTTTTTTTGGTATCGAGGGGGAACCTTCAAAAGGTATCCGGCACCTTGGGAGAGGGTACCGGGTTATGTGGGATTTGACCGCACCAAACACAGCAAAAGCCCTCTGGCTGCCCCTGCGCTTGGGGAGGACTCAGGCGGAACGCAGCAGTGTCCTCCACGCGCAACGCCCCAGAACGGGCCCATCTTCGGGAGAGCAGATGTGCTCTCCTGCACCTTCCGACGCTTACGGCGACATGCGACCACGCACACACCGCCGCCCTTCCCAGGGCTACCGGCTGAACGGATCGAGCTCCCACTCACACCGTCCACAACCTTTGAAGCTCCCTTTTAGTCGCCTCTTACGATCAGGCAGGGGATACCGTAGCTCTATTATTAATCCCGAAGCTACAGGGACTACCTGAGCTAGGCCTGCAGCACGTGATAAAAAACTGATTTAATATATATAGAGATAGATAAAAAAAAATAAAGAATAATATGCACACAACTGGACAGAAAACCGTTAACTGGATATATTTATAATATACGAAAAAAAATCTATCAAAACGATTCCTATGGAGTTAACTTGATCTTTTCAATAAATTGGGCTTCAACGAAAAACGGCAGTAGAAATTCAGTAAGACATATTGATCCTATTAGCCGTGAAGCCGTCTATGTTAGGTATAGGAAATGGCAAGCTTCGCAATTTGATGAGAGAAATTCTAGTCTTAATGTCGTAAGTTATGTTTGATTGAGGTTTAAGCGGCTTTACGTTAAAACCACTCGTTCGATAATTTTCTATTAAATTTCAATTATTTCTTACTTCATGAAGATTATGGCAAATTAAATGTATAAATATGAACAACTAGTTTTCTGCTCATGGCTCCGCTCGTGTGGTCTAGACGTTTTTCTAATTAATTAGTTATTTGTAGTTTTTGTTACTGCAGTTCCCAAACTGTCTCTATACAAATAATCAGGTCAATAGCATTATTGTGACGACAAAGGACAAACAAACAATCACACGGTACTTGCACATTTTTACATTATAAAGATCTATATTTTTTGACTTATTTAAATAGTATAATTTATTTAAACTCATCATTTAAATTTCTATTTCGCCGGGAATCGAACCCGGGACACTCCGATTTGTAGTCCGGCATGGTAACCATTGCGCCGCACGGGTCGGCAAAATCCAATTTGATTCAAATGGCATAAATTTAATTATTTATCATGTCTTTATGCATAACTTGTGGGTTATCTTTTATTCCGAGAAAAAATTGTCGATTCCCTTGGGATAAATTTCGTTCGTCGAAAATAAAAAATACGGAAGAAATTTCTGAAGAAAAATTACAAAAGATGCCGCGTGACCAGCATTTCTTTTGTTCCATTTTGGGGGACCGTAACTCAAGAGGGAAATATAACATACCCAGTTTACAGTACCTATTCGTTTGTTGTTCAAGAGACTCTCTTATGGGGTCACTTCTCATGACAATTTGTGTTGGGTGTTGCGTATTGTGTATAAATAAAATATTAATCTTCTTATGCGTATTTAATAATATATTTAAAGCGAAAATGTTACATTATATTTGTATTGCGTTGCGTGAAAAATTTTGACATGTAAAAAGAACGAACGAAAACAAAAGACTGTAAAAAATTTAAATATAAAGGAAAATAACTGAAGAACACGTCGTTGATGACTGCCAAAGGAGGCGGAGGTGCAATGCAGCTCGAACATACTCCCGGCCTTGGAAGCGCTTAGCCTTCCAATCTTTCTTCTATTCGACTGGCAGAGGGCATATCTTGGAAAAAGCACGCCGGACTATGCCAGTTGCTGTCCTGATGTCAGCTACTCTTGAAATGCCGTCGCGGCCTGGAAACGTCTTGATAATGCGCCCAAGACTCCATTTTAATGGTGGTAGATTTTCGTCTTTGATGAGGACGAGCGTATGTTGCGCTAAGTCGTCAGTATGCTGCTTCCATTTTGTCCTCGTTTGGAGTTCAGATATGTATTCTTTTGACCATCTGGACCAGAAGTGCTGACGCATTTGTTCCACTCGTTGAAATCGCGTGAGAAGATGAATAGGTTTGTCAATAACGTCTTCACTAATTGGAGCTGTCAGGGTGCGGCCAACGAGGAAGTGTGCTGGGCTGAGTGGTTGCAGGTCGTTTGGGTCCGTTGACAATGGACTGAGCGGACGGGAATTCAATACAGCCTCAATTTGAATTAAAACCGTATTAAATTCCTCGTAAGTTAAATTAGCGTTGCCTACGACGCGTCGCAAATGATGCTTGCAACTTTTGACCCCAGCCTCCCAATAACCTCCAAAATGACTAGCGTAGGGAGGTATCAGATGGAATTTAATGCTTTCAGAGGCTACGTAATCTTTAATTTGTTCTGAACAAGAGTCAAGAAATTTTGAAAAATCGCTCATTAAACCCACAAAGTTTCTCCCGTTGTCTGAGAATATCTCGCTTGGTTTACCGCGCCGCGATATAAATCTTTTGAGTGCAAGTAAGTAAGCCCCGGATGACAAGTCGCTAACCAATTCAAGATGAATAGCACGAGTGACAAAGCATATAAATAGACAAATGTAGGATTTGACCAACCTTGAACCCCTACCCTTACGGTTGAGTATAAATACGGGTCCCGCGTAATCAACTCCGCATTTCATGAAAGGAAAACCCGGTTCCAAACGTTCGACTGGTAAGTTGCCCATAAGTGGAGTTAAAGTCTTTGCGCGCATACGAGAGCAGGTGACGCACTTGTGTACTACTATGCGAGCCAAGTTTCTGCCACCTACTGGCCACCAAGATTCTCTAATTGAATACAAAAGTAATTGAGGACCTGCATGAAATAATCTTTTGTGTTCATTCCTAAATAACAATAGAGTAAAATGGTGCTTTGTGGATAGTAAAATTGGGTGTTTCTTGTTAAAAGTAAAATGTGTTGAATTATGAATACGACCGCCAACGCGTAATATGTTTTTATGATCCAGAAAAATATTCAAGTTTTTTAAGTGATGAGTACTGCGTAAACGTTTCTTTGTCATAAAAACATCATATACGTCAGCGTAAGCCTCACGCTGTGAAAGACGCGCGAGCACTAGCAGGGAATCGCTCAGCTCGTCCGCAGTAAGCGCACCGTACCGCCGCTGTTTTCGGTTCTTATTGTGAGCGTTGTATATAAATCGAAGCATGTATGCTGCGGCGCGCTGCATGCGGTCGAACTGAGAGAATCTGGAAAATGTAAATAGTGAATCGTTAGTGATTTGATTAGAAGTTAATACTTTTACCGCGTGTGATTTAGTTTCAGGCAAATCATCAGAGTTTGTCGCTACGTTAACGCAGGAATAATCGTAGTTAACGTCATGAAGGAATGATGGCCCATTCCACCATAAAGATGAATTGGCCAATGCGTCTAAATGTACCCCACGTGAAATAAGGTCGGCAGGGTTGTCACGGCCCTTAACGTGACGCCATAGATTATCCTTTGTAAGGTCATGTATTTCTGCAACTCTGTTTTGTACGTATGTTTTTAATAAATTTGGTGACATGCCTAACCAACCCAAAACGATAGTGGAGTCAGTCCAGAAAATCACTTTATCAAAATTAACGCTAAGTGACTCTTTTAGTTTGGTATATAGGCGAGCACCCAAGCGCGCCCCACACAACTCTAATCTGGGTATAGTTGTGGGAGTGAGCGGTGCGACTTTGCCTTTGGAGCTCAACAAACGAACTGTCACAGTAAGTCCCTTGCTGACACTACGAACGTAAGCACACGCGTCATATGCTACCTGTGACGCATCGGTAAACACATGTAATTCATTACAGATAGCTTCCTCGCAAAAAACGTAACGTGGCACTCTTATGTCGTGGAGAGTCAAAAGGTCATTGACAAAAGTAAGCCATGCTTGTGCGATATCCTTAGGTACATCTTCATCCCAAGTTAATTTAAGAACCCACAATTTTTGTATTAAAATTTTAGGTACTATTATTGCTGGGCTCAATAATCCAAGAGGATCAAAAATCTGAGATGTAACGGATAAAATTATGCGTTTAGTTGGATTAATAATATTTTTATGATCAAACTGCGTGTTGAAATAAAAATAATCAGATTTACTATGCCAACCTAAACCTAACGTTTTACTGTGCGCATGTTCACCCAAAGATAATTCCTTAAAAGTATTGTTGGTAATATAATTTCCGTGATCAAAATTAAAGATCCATTTGCGAAGGGAAAAGCACCCTTTATTTAAAGTTTTTGCCGTTTCTTCGCATAGTGATAACAATTTCTCAATGCTTTCCTCCCCACAAATCAAATCATCTACGTAAAAATCGTTGTTTATTACTCGTGCTACCTCTGTATTCTCACATTCGCGTGCTAATTGTTTTAAACATCTACAGCTTAAATACGGTGCGGAAGCTGTTCCGTACGTTACGGTGGCTAGCTGGTATACGCTGATTTCTTCGGACGGGCTGTCGCGCCATAAAATCAGCTGTAAGTTCCGTTGTTCGGGTTCGATAAGCACCTGTCTGTACATCTTTTCGACGTCAGCACAGGCGACGTATCTGTGTGCGCGAAATCTCAGTAAAATTGAAATTAAATCCCCTTGTATCGGCTCCCCAATAAGCTGCAAATCATTAAGAGATATCCCGTTTGACGTCTTTGCGCTGGCGTCGAAAACTACTCTCAAACGTGTAGTAGTGCTGTGCTCACGGAACACACCATGGTGCGGCATGAAATAATGAGGGTTCCCATAAGTTGTGATGCGACTCATGTGCCCCAATCGTATATACTCGTGTATAAAATCACAGTACAACTGTTTATAAGCTGAATTGCTTTGCAATCGTTTTTCCAATGCTATAAAACGACGCTCCGCTTGGGAATATGACTCACCTAGTATGTCAGGCGGTTGCGAAAATGGTATACGAACGCAGAACCTTCCATCGGCGTTGCGCTTTGTAGTCCGTAAGAAGAGGTCCTCACACAGACGTTCGTCCTCGCTGCGCGTATCCGCTGACTTGTTATTACTAGGCAACTCTTCGAGCTCCCAAAACAAACGAACTTGCTTGTCTATAGCTTGCGTGTCTATTGTGCTATAATTACAAGAAAACGTTTGTAATAATTGTTTGCTTTGATAGATAGGACCGGATACGACCCAGCCCAATTTTGTGTTTTGAAGGAAGGGACCATTCGATAGTCGCAACCTTCCCTCTTGTAAAAGATCCCAAAAATGATCCGCCCCGATTAACATATCGATAGGCTTACTGTCATAGAAAGTAGGATCTGCAAGTTGAATATGCGTAGGTATATTAAATTTATGATTATGAATTGGAAAATTTGGCAAGTTAGAGGTTATATGCGGTAAAACTAAACATGAAATGCGCATGCTAAACGTACCGCAAATCGCCCTAACATGTACGTCACAATTTTGCGTACTCTGAGTGACGACATTACCAACCCCATTAATTTGTGCAGTGGACTGTATCAATTTGAGCTTTAGTTTATTGCATAATCGTTGTGAAATAAAACTTCGTTCGCTGCCGTTGTCTAAAATTACACGAATTTTATAATAAGTACCCCTCCCGTCGGCTATCTCAACAATTGCAGTAGATAACAATACAGGTTGTGAATGTGAGTGCGCGTGGAACGTATGGGCTGCTGCAGGTGTGTTGTTTACCTGAACTGGCGCTGGCTGCTGAGGTCGCACGTGGTCTCCCGCTTCAGAGGCCGAGGCCAGTAACCCCGGCCGCACCGCCGTGTCAATCCCGTGGACCTCGCGATGAACCAAAGAATTATGTTTTTTATCACATTTCCTGCATGGCCCGTATCTACATTCACTTACTGTATGACCGGGATGCAAGCAGTTTTCGCATAAATGTTTATTTTGAATGAATGTTAGTTTATCGTGCAAGTTTAAATTAAGAAATTGTTCGCAAGAATATAATGGATGAGACGAATTACACATTATGCATGGTTTTGTTCGTGAATGAATAAGATTAGACTGTCGCTTTGATTTGTTAGTAACTAAATTACACTGTAAATTTGAATGTGTATGTGTATTGATGGAGTGACGCTTGAAATTCGATGGTGATGTTCCGGGTTTTGAGTGTGTCACAGCTAAAGTTTCTAAAATGTCGGCCTTGTTTCTCAAAAATGTTATCAAATCATCCAACTTAATACCTGTGACGATGTTATTATTGGCAGAAGGCATCAACGTAGATTTATAACGCTCCCACTCATGTTCTGTGGCGGAATCTAACTTCGTTACAACTAAATAAATCACCAGCGTGTCCCAGTGTTCCGTAGGCTCCCCTAGTAATTTCAGAGCCCGAATATTTAGTACTGTGTCAATTAGCTTTCTTATCATAGACGGTGACTCTTTATTTACGTTGGGAATAGCGAACAGGGACTTAACATGATTATGAACTACTAGTAATTTATTGTTATTGTACCGGCTTAATAATAATTCCCAAGCAATAGAATAATTGCGCGCTGAAAACTCAACCGAGTCTATTACTAGCCGTGCACTGCCATGAAGAGATGATTTGAGATAATGAAATTTTTGAATGTCTGAAATTTCAAGTGAATTATGAATAAGAGCCAAGAATGTATCACGAAACTCTAACCACTGGTCAAAATTTCCGGAAAAACTAGGAAGCGAAATAATAGGTAATTTGACTGATTGGAATGAATTATTTAATGGTAAGGACTTGTATGTACTCGTGTCACAAGCTGCTTCCTCATCATTAATTATGCACTCCGTCTTTGCTATGATGCTATAATATACGTTTTCAAATTCCTCTCGAGCCAATAATTGCGTTTCGAACTCAGACACCGGGAGTAAACTTTCAATTTTATTTTGTATGTCGCAAAATTCAACATACAAGTTTTTAGCGCCCTGTAAACGTAATTTTATCTCTGCCCGTTGCGTGTGTGTTATTTCTACGGACTCAAAGGAATTCACATAATTTTTAAACAAAGTTAATCTACCCTTAATAGAGCCTCGTAATCTATTTAATTTTTTCAAGGCACTCTCATCAACAACATCATCTGATTGTCCCTTAGACATTATGGAAAATTAGGAAAGCTGGAAGTACTTACAGTATGCAAACACCAAAATGAAACACGCCACAGACCTCGACAGCGCTCGTCTTCTGTATAGGATCCGTGAAACAATTGTTACATGAAGGCCTCCAAAGTATTGAACTCAGTCTCCCAGCGGCTCCAATTGTTTCGTATTTTCTTGCGTATTGACTGGTTTCCTTATGATATCCGACTCGTGGGTCCAAAAATATGTTGCGTATTGTGTATAAATAAAATATTATTAATCTTCTTATGCGTATTTAATAATATATTTAAAGCGAAAATGTTACATTATATTTGTATTGCGTTGCGTGAAAAATTTTGACATGTAAAAAGAACGAACGAAAACAAAAGACTGTAAAAAATTTAAATATAAAGGAAAATAACTGAAGAACACGTCGTTGATGACTGCCAAAGGAGGCGGAGGTGCAATGCAGCTCGAACATTGGGTATTGGGCGTTTGTTGCATTTGGCAAAATATTTTGACGTACTGGCCAATAAGACCACCCACACAAAACAGTCAAATAATTGTTTGACACACAGAACAAGGCATCGCCCGCGTCCGTTTGACTTAGTTGCATAGATCGCTTGCGTTCTACGCTAACCGCTGGGCCATGCGCACTTTTTGTGTCAATCTTACTAAAATTTGTGTGCTCTAATTTAACCAAAGAAGCGCGCATGGCTCGGTGGCTAGCGTAGAACGCAAGCGGTCTATGCAGTTAAGCCAAACGGGCGCGGTCGGGTGTGAGATGGATGACCGCTAGTGGCAAAAAAATTCATGCGCGTTTCCGTACTTCGAAGGGCACGCTAAGCCGTTAGTCCCGGTTGTTGTCGATAGGTAACAGTCATTAAACCTTGTCGGAGGCCTTATGGCCGGTTTGAAAACATCCGACAGCGGGTTGGCTACAAACCCATATCTCCACCAACCCGTATTGGAGCAGCGTGGTGGAGTAAGCTCCAGGCCTCCCCAATAATGGGGAGAGACCCGTGCCCAGCAGTGGGACACAAAAAGGGTTGCAGCCAATCTAACCAAAACAAGAGGAATAACGTCGCAACATGTTGCAAGGAAACGATTACACCGATGCACGTGTCAGTGTTTACAAAACGTTTACAATACAAAGAATTACAATTTAATAACCCATCATTATCACGTTTGCTTAAACATTGTTTTATCTCGTGCATGCACTCGTTAATGTTAACTTAAGAATTTACATGTTATTTTTTATGTTTTTTAAAGTGTTCTAGCTGTGACGGTGTTTCACTCACGTAAGATATGATCATTAATTATTGGCTGCAACTCTTTTTGCATTCCACTGCTGGGCACGGGTCTCTCCCCGTTATTGGGGAGGCCTGGAGCTCCACCACGCTGCTCCAATGTGGGTTGACATTAATTATTAACACGCTTTTATTCTCTTCACCTGTTTGTTTGTGAGTTTGTAAGCTTGTTTGTCACTTTCCTTTGGACTCGATTTTGATCCACTTTCAACGGACAAATTTAATTCAAACTTTGGACACTTATCAAGAATACAATACAATAATTTCATGAGTTTACCTAATTCCTATAACTTGAAAAAAATTTTTTTTTACAATAAATCGGACTAAAAAATAAACAATAAAATAGTTTAAGCAAAAAAAAGTGAAAAATAATCCATAATATGAGCAGAAAATAATAATGAACGAAAAACTAGTATAACTGTGAAAAAAGTGTGGGTTGCTTAAATACGAAAAATATGGCACAGAGCGCCCCACGTTTTTTCACAATAATACCAATATTTTTTGTTCATTATTATTTGCTGCTTATAATCTTTAATATAGATTATTTTTCACTTTTTTAGTTTGATGTTCTTCAAAATTGTGTTTTATAGTTTTTTATACTATATTTTTATAGACAATAGATAAAGCATCACTTCAGTGTACAATGGCAAGAAGTTCAAATTAAATATCATGGAAGTTATTAGATATTTTATTCCCAAAAAAATCCTTCTTTCAGAGAACATTTATATTCCTGCTTTAGGTATTTGTGTCATTGAAGTTTTTCTCCATCTGCTCTTTCCTTCAGTTCAGCATTGCCTAAGAGCACCAAGAGCAGACAGACCAAAAAAAATAACTTTCACGAAGTGTTTGTAAAGTAACCGTTCAGTGAATAAAGAATATTTTATTTCATTGTATTTTTTTTTGTATGTTCATGGCAGCTACGACACAGGATGAACACCCTGTAATATAAGTAGAATTAGGTACTTTTGGGATATGAGTATGTTTAATTCATAATCTTTATTTGCCAGAATAAGGGTTACAATAAAGGTCTTAAAAGTAGTAGGTATGTTTACTTTCCACTTATTCTACCTTAAGCGTGACTATAACAAGTTGTAGTATGTAAACAAAGTTTTAAATAATTTCAGATTGTAAAGTATAAAATTATAATTATCTTCCTATTTTCATTCAATATATAAACCAGAATGGCGTTAGGATGTTTCCTAATTGTTAACTTTTATGATTTAGAGTATTTGATGTTGTAGTATGATAGCAAAATTTCACCGTTTATATGTTTTCATCGGATAAAAAAGGGTTTCAGTGAAATCCCCCTTACTCACCTATCACCATGACTCAATCCTACTACATCGCAAGTACCAAATAAAAGTAATAAATTTAATTATTGGTCGTCATATCCATTGACTGGTTCAGGATTAACAATGGCCAATTTGGTTCATATAGGATCGTAGTCAATTAGACTCTATGAATGGCACTCGATGACGGACATCACGTCGTTAATTTTAGGTTCGAGTTTCGTTCAAGGATACTAGTTTGGTGAAATAGATAACACCCTCGTTAGCTAGACCTTTTAATGTCCTACTGCTAGAGATGGATCATCCTCTCTATTTCAAATAATCCTCTCAAATAAAAATAAATAAATAAGAAGAATGTAGGTCATCGTTTGTAGGAAGTTTGGGCTTCCTTGGTTGCCGACGACGAGAATGCGATCTCCGACAAGTTAGCGGCCCTGGGAAGGACGGCGGTGTCTTACTGGCCACATGTTATCCCAAGCACTGGAAAGTGCAGGAGAGCACCGCTGCTCTCTGGTTGATCGGCCCACCTGTGCGGTCCTCAGAAGATCGGGTTCGTTCCAAGTGCTGAGGCAGACCACTGAAGGGGTTTTAGTGCGTTCAAATCCCACATAACCCGATATCTCTCCTAAAGTGACGGTTACTTTTCGAAGATTCTCCTTCCCCCAACGATACAAAATACGTTTATTTTGGAGGAACAAAATATAAACAAGGTATCTCTTTTTCATAAATTTATAGAAAGGCTATTTCGTACTTAACATTATCACAATATTGTCGTATAGCCAACTAAGTATCAGTTTCTTATCAGACCGATCGAAGATGTGACAAAATTATCAAATATTTAAGAATTATTCTGTAGATAGACACGCAGATAGTTCATGTTTGAGTAGGTACGTAAAGTGATGACAAATTTTTTCAGGGATACCAACAGATACTCGTTCAAGCAGAATTGACAGATAGCATGTAAGACAGCGCATCTCTTGATAATAACGTCGTCGTGTTGATCTTAAATTTGAGTTGCGATAGCAATCGACGTTCGATAATCTCATGTGATCCACTTTCTGCACCTAAAACTATAGTCTTTGAATAAGAATACGAAACCTGCAATATAGAGTGATCGTTTATGATTTTTTTAAATCTACAGCACGTCAAATTTGCATAATATCAAAGTTTTATGTGTTAGTTAATAGTTATTTTAAGCTATTGCATAATTCCTATCGCGGGCTTTGAGCGCAGCGACTGAATCAAGAAATTCCGTAACGAAAATAACCTGACAATCGTCTAAGTTCGGCAGACTTCGGCACGGTGTATGAGGACGTCGCTGTTCGCTGGTTTCGCTGTAATGATTAATGTCAAATAATTAATAGAATTGTGATTTTTAGAAGGTGAATAAATTTGTGTTCTGAGGAAATTTAACGTACAATTGGTGTTTTCTTTAATAAATGGAGAGACGTACACCGATATTAGAAGTGGCGGATCCACCCCAGGATCAATCATTGGGCGGTTCAATGGTGGAACAGATGTCATTATTTTCCGCTGGTATGGAAGCAATTTTTAAAAAGATCGCTGCAAATATAACCACCTGTCGCCCGTTCAGAACACAACAACTAAATTTGTGAATTTTGATCCGGATGAGCCCGAATCTGACATAGAAAACTGGTGTACGTTAATCGAAATGATCATCGAGAAGAAGAAGATAGAAGGTATTGATCTGATACTTGCACTTACACACTCACTGAAAGGCCGCGCTGCTACATGCTTAACTAAGTTACAGCCTCAACAATTATCATGGACAAATATCAAAGAAATACTAATGTCGACGTTTTCTAAGCCGATGACAATGCAAAACTACTTCGACCAGATAATTAAGTTTCAAATAAACACCAATAAAAAATAAATAAATAATTATAATTACATGAGTTGATAAAAAATGCTATGCAATAGCTTTACCGCGGTAGTCCCCGAGTGCCACCTATATTTTTTTTTTATTTAATTGGAATTGTGTTTCCAGATGTACTTACATAGGAGTGATCCTATAAGGTTCAATTTTCGAGACACAGAACCCTAGAAACAGCGCAGTGTGATAATAATTCAAATTGTAGATAATAATATAAATCACCACGAGCCGTCTATAGCTACCGAGATGGAAAAATAAGATACTCGAGCACTATCTGTACATCAATGTTGAATAAGATAATTCATCGGAAGATTTTATTACAAATACGTACGGTATTTTAAAATGATAATTTTTATGTTCTAAGCACGGACGAGTAAAAAAAGTATACTCGTCCGTGGTTCTAAGCTTCGAAGCGGTTCAATATTATCCCCATATTATTAGTTCAATATTATTAAATTTCTGTCCTCGGTCTGGGTGTTTGTGTTTCTGTCTTTGTATGTGTCAATGGCACCCACGACACAGGGTATATATATATCCTACTGTGGGGCTATGAGTGTGAAGCGTTATTATTACTTGTTAACCTTGGCTGATCAAACCTAGAATAATTGTTCTGATTTCATGATCATCATCAACAATCAACAAATTCTAATACCCTACTCTTGTAACATAATAGCGTCTCTAAACTAAAGTGGGTGGGAATGTTTTCAAGTTGACGACCCGTGTGACGCAATGGTTACCATGCCGGACTGCTAATCGAAGGGTCCCGGGTCCGATTCGCGGTGAAACAGAAATTTGAATGATGAGTTTAAATTTCTGTTCTCAGTCTGGGTGTTTGAGTTTCTGTCTTTGTATATAACCATGGTACCTACGACACAGGTATATTTACCTTACTATTTATTGTTTTGAGAGGTTACATTTTAAAAATGAATATATTTTATAAAATTTGCACATTTTATAAGTACAACAAGGTATAAAAAAAATTTAGACCGCCATTATAACCCCGCAAAATATAAAATTTCTCTCTGCGGTTTTAGTTGCGCTTCCTTATCCAAATAATATAGGTCGTTTATAAATTTACTGATATAATAATTATAATTCCAAAGCTGGCAACGCATAGGCAACTCCTGGTGTTGCAAATGTTCATAGTAAATAATAAAATCTTTTGCGCATATACGAGATTATTCATTTTGTTTTATTTTCATATTCGTTTGAATATTTTTGAGTAAGTTAAAACATATAATATTTCGTGGTTTCATTTTCGATACAAATCAACATGTAGTACTTTTAACCTACAAGGTAACACTCGCACGCTTTTTGAGTAATATTTTCATTTAAAAAAAAAAAATATCGATTTTTAAGTCGATATTAAAATTTATCGATATCCCCTCTTCCCTACGACTCGCTCGTTGCTAGCTCATTCTTTTTTCGTGCGAGGTAACGAGTGCACGCGCTCCTCAGTTAGTTACGAAAACAAGGGTTTTTTGTTAGCAACTATGCCTAAAAGGTCAATTGAAGAAAAAATGGAATATTACTTACAAAAGATGCAAAAATTGAGAGATAAACAACGCCGCAAACGACGGCGATTGGATTCATTTTCATCTGAAAATGAAGGAGAAATTGCTGACGATTATTATAACATTCAAGGTAAGTTTGTTATTATTTAAAGTTTCACCTCGATATCGTGTGAGTACTGTTCAAGTTGAAGGTCTTGCCACGATATTTTGCCATAGATTCTAATTAGAACGCGGCAAAAACTTAACATACCCGCCATAGATTCCTAAGCGAACGAGGCGATTGTTTTAATGGATTCTAATTATGAACCATTTATGATTAACGTATGTTTACCCTTAGTTTACCAAAATGTTTTGTCCTTGTCCACTAGAAGACGAGACTATGCGGCCAAGACGAACGGATGTAAACGAGTCGGAGCCATTACCGGATCTCGAAGAGACTGGTACCACCGTTATGCCAATTCCCGATGTACCCTTAAACGAAACACAAATGGAATCGGCTAGTACAAACTCACAAAATGATCTCTCGGTACCGTCGACGTCCTTGGATGCCGAGGTTCCTCCACAATTAGATCCAGAAGTTTTATCAGCTCTAGGGGAAGCGACTGATTCGGGTCCGGTATGGGGTCAAGAAATACACAATAACCTTAGCCAGCTGTGGCTACCTTTACTCAAAAAAGGAATGGAGAAAGAAGCTAAAGATAGGTTGTTAAAACAATATCTCATTCCGAGTAATTGTACTCTACTTCAAGCACCAAAACTGAACATTGAGATATCGGCGGCAGTCGGGGAGATGGTTAGGTTACGTGATAAAAAAGTTGAGAGCACCCAACAACAACTTGGCATCGGCGTCACAGCTATCAGCAGGGCAATGTCGTCATTACTAACAAGCGACAATAAAATTGACGCTATTAGAATGCTTAGTGACGGTTGCCGCATACTCTGTGATCTACATCACTCCGAAACTCAGGCTAGGATAAAGATGATCACTCCGGGGCTGGCCAGGCCCTTTTTGAACGTGATTCAAGAAAGTGAACGCGATGAAACGTTGTTTGGTGTCAGTCTACCTGAGAAAATTAAGGCCTCGAAGACTATCGAGAAGCAAGGTTTGCAGATCAAAAAATCTGTACCTCCGGCCAGGTCTAATCCAGCTCCTAGTACTAGTACAGCCCGTCAACAGTTTCAGGGAAACTGGAACGGGCCTCCTCGATACCCATCGAACAGAGGGGGGCGAGGAGGCCAGAGGAGGTTACCAACATCATCGCGTCGACCAGCGGCAACAACGACCACGTCAACGCAACCCCGACCGAATCAGGGCAAGGCACGTGCCCCACTGCGTCCATAATACAGGTACATTCAGGTCGCGTTAAATTTTTCTTCAACTGTTGGTTACACATTACTGGTAACGAAATTGTCCTTGATTGGATTCAAAATGGCATATCCATCCCGTTTCTAAAGAAACCTTATCAATGTAATGTACCACGGATTACGTGTTCACCTAAGGAACAAAAAGAAATGTTGCAGGCTATAGAAAATTTATATGAGTTAGGTGCTGTATCGGAAGTCGACCCATGTATAGACCAGTTTGTTTCTAGTACATTTTTAGCCTCTAAACCTAATGGTAGTAAAAGGTTTATTCTAAATCTAAAATTATTAAATAAATTTATTCCAAAGATGCATTTTAAAATGGAAGATTACCGGACAACTTGCAAATTATTACAATCAAACTGGTTTATGGCAACGATCGACTTAAAGGAGTCGTACCTACTTATACCTATTAACATACAATCTCGGAAATACCTACGATTCCAATACATCGCGCCAAACTCGACCGAGGTAATTACTTACCAGTTTAACGCTATGCCATACGGTCTTTCTCTGGCACCCAGGTATTTTACTAAAATCATTAAAGAAGTTGTTGCATATTTACGTAATCAAGGGTATAAATCGGTATCTTACTTAGATGACCTCTGTTGCCTGGGAGGGACTTATGAGGAATGCCTTCGTAATGTAAGAGAAACGATTACGTTATTTGAGTGCCTAGGATTCGTAATAAATTACGAAAAAAGTCAGTTACAACCACAGAAAAATTGTAAGTTCTTAGGATTTATTTATGACTCCACTCAAATGACCCTTTCGTTACCGATAGATAAACAAAATAATATCGCTCGTATGGTTCAAAAATTTTCCACACTACCCACTGTTTCAATTCGACAGTATTCACAGCTCATAGGCACCCTTGTAGCAGCTTGCCCAGCGGTACGTTACGGGTGGTTGTACACGAAAATATTAGAAAGGCAGAAATATATTTTCTTAAAACAACATGATTCTTTTGAAGCAAAGGTCGAACTTCCTACTATAATTTTAGACGACTTACACTGGTGGAATAAAAATATTCATAAATTGAGTAGTCCTATAAAAAATCCAAGCTATGCCATGGAAATTTATACTGACGCGTCACGTACCGGCTGGGGTGCCTATTGTAATGGTTCTCGCGTTAACGGGTCATGGAAAGAAAATGAACTTCAATTCCACATTAATTATTTAGAATTGCTATCAATCTTTTTGGCCCTCAAATGCTTTGCTCGTGATTGTTCGAACTGTGCTATCCTACTTCGTGTAGACAACACCACGGCCATAAGTTACATTAACCGCATGGGCGGCATCCAATTCCCACACCTAAGCTCACTTTCTCGTGATATTTGGCAATGGTGCGAGTCGAGACAACTTTGGTTGTTCGCTTCGTATATCAATACAAAAGATAATGTAGAAGCTGATGAAGAATCACGCAAAATTAATCCAGATGCGGAATGGAAATTGTCGGAAACTGCATTTAATTACATAGTAAAAAAGTTAGGTGTGCCTCAAATCGATTTGTTCGCTACCCGAACCAATGCCAAATGCCACGAGTATGTTTCCTGGAAACAGGATCCGGATGCCGTTAGTGTGGATGCATTCACAATATGCTGGAAAGAAAAATTCTTTTATGCTTTTCCGCCATTTTCTTTACTTTTGAATTGCATACAAAAGATTATTCAGGATAAAGCTACGGGTATCTTAGTATTTCCCATGTGGCCCGCACAAGCTTGGTACCCACAGTTAAAAGATTTGTTAGTTACAGACATAGTTATTTTACAACCACGTCCAAATTTGGTTTTGTCCCATTTCAGACAGCAACATCCACTGCACCGGACACTTACCCTGGGAGCAGCGGTGCTCTCCGGCGCGCGTTTTCCCGCCGCGGCATACCACACAGCGCCTTAAACTTAATGGTCGCATCTTTGTCTAGTAACACGTTAGAACAATACGGCGTTTGTTACAAATTGTGGTGGTCCTATTGTAACGATAATAATTATGATGTTTTCGATGCTTCCGTTTCTCACGTAGTATCTTTTTTGTCAGATTTATATGAAAAAGGTGCATCCTACGGTACGCTCAGTAGTCACCGATCTGCCCTATCCTTGCTGCTCGGAAATGATCTGAGTTCAAATGACTGTATCAAAAGACTGCTGAAAGGTGTGTTTAGATTGAGGCCGTCCTTACCAAAGTACTCCAGTACTTGGGATCCACAAAAAGTATTGACACACATTTCACAATGGACCCCTAATAGCGAATTAAGTTTAGATAAATTAGCTAAAAAAGTAGTTGTTTTATTAGCATTATGTACTGCGCACAGGGTGCAAACTTTTTCTTTAATTAAATTATGTAACATTAAAATCAATGATAACGGTGTCGAAATTGTTATATCAGACATTATTAAAACGTCAGGGATAGGACGAGACCAGCCCATACTGTTATTGCCCTATTTCCGCGAAAAAATTACTATCTGCCCGGCTACAGCGCTTATAGATTACATGTCTATGACTCGAGACTTGAGACCTTCGAGCTGTGATCATCTCTTAATAACTGTGAAGCGTCCACATAAGAACGCGACAGCACAGTCCATAAGTAGATGGATCAAACAAGCGCTGGGCGAGAGCGGCATCGATGTGTCGGTGTTCGGCGCTCACAGCACGCGGCACGCCGCCACATCGGCCGCACGCGCAGCCGGCATCAGCGTAGATCAAATCCGAAAAACAGCCGGCTGGACTGCGTCCTCCCAGACCTTTGCCAAATTCTATCAAAGGCCTATTGTAAAGGATAATAATTTCGCTAAATCAGTTTGTTTACCCTCAAACTCGAATGATTCTGAGCCCAATTAATTTTGATTTATTGGATTATAAGGGTTAATGATGCTTTATCATATTAATTATATACTATAGTTGATACAGGTTAATAATATAGTTTGTTTATATTTCAATCAAATGTCGTGTTTCATTTGTTGGATTAAATACTCAACAAACGACAAAACTATCCTCTCTAAACATCTACATGTTGATTTGTATCGAAAATG
This sequence comes from Pyrgus malvae, assembly GCA_911387765.1. Classification (NCBI taxonomy): domain Eukaryota; kingdom Metazoa; phylum Arthropoda; class Insecta; order Lepidoptera; family Hesperiidae; genus Pyrgus; species Pyrgus malvae. The sequence goes on from OU426953.1 coordinate 25,718,686, forward strand.
AAACCACGAAATATTATATATGATCAAACGAACTTACCAAGTGAAGTTCGATCAATATAATATGAGTGGTTTCATTTGAAGATACAAATCACCCACCCACCCAAATCCCAATTTTGTCAAACACGAATAATTGAAATAAATTCTTTACTTACTTTAAACAGAATGAGCTAGCAACGAGCGAGTCGTAGGGAAGAGGGGATATCGATAAATTTTAATATCGACTTAAAAATCGATATTTTTTTTTTTAAATGAAAATATTACTCAAAAAGCGTGCGAGTGTTACCTTGTAGGTTAAAAGTACTACATGTTGATTTGTATCTTCAAATGAAACCACTCATATTATATTGATCGAACTTCACTTGGTAAGTTCGTTTGATCATATATAAGTTTTATTTTACTGTACGCTTAAATCTTATTCTTGCAGTTTAGTTATATAAACAACTCGGCTATTAGGGTAAACGTCAATATTGCTGTCAGCATTCCAATGTTCGTCATTTAGTAGAAAAGTTACAGCTTTTAGACGAAACGTAAGTAAGTATAAAATTTTCTGTTAAATGACGAGAACAGGGATGCTGATTTTAATACGTATAATAATACTTACCTATACAAAATAAATAGAAATAGTTATACTTTTCGACCAAAATTTATACTAAATAAGGAATACAGGGATGATGACGGTAATACGGACGTTAACATGGTATTGTTTCTCAACATCCTAACGATTAACAGACGGCCATTTTCCTTCACAGATTGCCGTCAAGATGATTATAGTACGATAACTACCGACCTCGCGAAAACAGAAAGGATTTTGTAAGTTGTCAAGTTGTTGATGAGAAATTTAGTTTTTACGTCTTTTTAATACACTTTCACTGGTCAAGGTTGTTCAATCAATGACTAAGCATATAAATAATTAAAGTTATTTTGTGCACTTTTTATACTAGACTTTCAGTTGACTTGTGTAGAAACAGTAAAGATTCCTGAAATTGGTTGTTTTTGAAGTTTTGTCGACATTTCAAATCCATACTAATATTATAAATTTGAAAGTAACTCTGTCTGTCTGCTACGCTTTCCCGCTTAAAATACTGAACCGATTTTAACGAAATTTTAAACACAGATAGAGTGGACATTGTTAAAGGACATAGAATGGTTTTTGCCCTAGGGGAACCTTTAAGACGGGTCGACGCGGGCGAAGCCGCTGGCGAAGGACTAGTTGTATATATTTTTTAACCTTTTATGTCCCACTGCTACGCACAGGTCTCTTCTCACAAGTGAGAGGGATTACGGCCATAGTCTACCACGTTGGCCAATTTCACAATATTTTTCAACACTGTGTGTGTGAGAATGACATTCTCACCCTATTACGCTGCTAAAGATACTTCAACTCAGTTGTGCGCGCGGCGCTATGTGTGCGTGGGCTAGTAATTATGCAGCTTTAATTTGTGTGACAGTGACGCGGCCGTGATCGTCCGAGCAACTTCACTGTACCTCTTGTCACGCACACAAAGTCACTGTGTATATACAGGTTTACCCACACATAGCGCCGCGCGCACAACTGAGTTGAAGTATCTTTACATGGATTCGAAACCAGTGCGCAAGACTAAGCGTTTAATGCACGTGTGTTGTATAATGTGAGCTCACAGGATGTGTACCTACACTCGCAAATGTAAATGTGTTGCAAGAACTAGCTTTTAGTATTTCTTCATCATATGGCTGCAACCCTTTTTGCGTCCCATTGTTGGGCACGGGTCTCTCCCCATTATTGGGGAAGCCTGGAGCTTACTCCACCACGCTGCTCCAATGCGGGTTGGTGGAGATGCGGGTTAGTGGCCAACCCGCTGTCGGATGTTTTCAAACCGCCCATAAGGCCTCCGACAAGGTTTAACGACTGATATCTATCGACAACAACCGGGACCGACGGCTTAACGTGCCCTCCGAAGCACGGAAACGCGCATGAAATTTTTTTGCCACTAGCGGTCACCCATCTCACACCCGACCGCGCCCGTTTGGCTTAGCTGCGTAGATCGCTTGCGTTCTACGCTCGCCGCCGGGCCATGCGCGCTTCTATAATCATCATATAATGTTCAGTAATGGATATCCAATGAATATCTTTGGATGGATAAATGATACGAGAAACTCTATTAATAAACGTCAACTTTCAAACATTCTTTGCGATTTAATTATTTTTCTAATCGCGTTTAATTAGAACACTTAATTAAGGCTAACTAAACTTAGGTCACGGTGGTTTTAATTAACCTTTAGCATGTTATCTAGATACGTACTTTGATCTTTAAGAGGAAACGCTAGCGCCGTATTTCCATACAAACGTATTCTCCTATTTTCTCCCTGGATAATGCTTCTAGAGGAATGATTTTTTTGTGACAATATCTAAGTCTGCTAAAGCTATGCTCCTATGTTTTTTTCAATCAACTAATTAGATCAGAAAATATGACTCTTCAAAAATCGTAGAAAATGCCTCTTTCATACAGCCCTAATCCAACAACTGCAAAACAAATTTGAAAGGTTTTTACGACCAAATAGGAGCATAGACATATTTCATTTCTTGATAATTGTGAAAAAAAAATATTTAATGAACTCAATTTTGAAGGAGGAAAAAGGAGAATACGAAACCTCGATTTAGTAAGAAAGTTTGTAGGTATAATCGATCTGAGCTGCATCTGTCCCTATCGCACGCTGCGGATAGCGCAGGGCGCAGCGCGACAGCAATAGTTATTCCAAAATACCTATTTTTCAAATTCGGCGGAACCCGCGTTTTCTCGATCGACTTTGTATTTTATCAAGTTTGATCAACACAACTACTTATGATTGGCGTTAAAAAATGTAAATTAAATTTACTAGGTATTCCGCTACGCGACAGAATCCGTAACGATAAAATCCGTGACGGTCTGAGTTACATAGCCCCAAAAAGTCACTGGATTCAAAGGGTACGGAGGATACTCTGTACACCCGTATCCGAAATTTAGCGAATTTTCGGGTATAATTTTTGGATAAGACTGAAGAAATTCTAGCAATATTATTCATTCAGTAGTTTAATGTCATCAATGATAACGCTAATCTCATTAATTCGTTAAAAAAACCGGTCTGAGTACGCCAAAAAAGGATTCCGAAAATGTTAGAACTTACGGACGGATGCGTACATAGTGGGCCCTCAGAACCGGATAACACGACGACCTACGTGACACAATGGTTACCATACCGGGCTGCCAATCGAAGGGTCCCGGGTTCGATTCCCGGCGAAATAGAAATTTGAATGATGAATTTAAATTTCTGTTCTCCGTCTGGGTGTTTGTGTTCCTATCTTTGTATGTGTCCATGGTACCCACGACACAGAGTATTAATTACCTTACAGTGGGGCTATAAGTGTGTTTTATTAAAAAAAAACACATGATAGATGGCTTGGATAGAAATTACGTGGGTAAATAAATTATATGAACAACGATGGCCAAGTGGTAAAAATCATGGGGTCTGACATGGAGATGACGAAACCTCACTTTAACTTGTAATGTATGCGGCTCTACAGTGATTAAAAATCATTGTGATTTTTAATTGATTACGGCGTCTTCCATCGCCGTGCATCCTGAGAAAAACTCATAGCTTCCCGAAGATATGTTGTCCATCAATCCGCACTTAGCCAGCGTGGTGTACTATAGCCTCAACCCTTTCAACTGCGAGGGGACACATGTGTCCAGCAATGGGACATAAATAAAGTTAAAAAATGAATTACTCATCACACTCTAGCAAACGTATGATGACTGCGCTAGAATTTTCCTGTGTCGTGGGGTACCAGGGACATAAGCACCTAAATCCCGGTGTGAACAATTAAAAGTTGCGGCTTACTGGGAATCAAACCTAGGACTCTAAATTTGCAATTCATAGTTGTTAGTTACCGGTATTAAAAGCTTTTCTATCCTACTGACTTTTTTTCGAAAAGTTACTTCGTGTATGTTATTAAGCAATTAATACATGGTATTATAGCAGCTAGCACTCCACCAACCCGCATTGGAGCAGCGTGGTGGAGTAAGTTCCAGGCCTCCCCAATAAAATAGGGAGAGAACATCTGTGCCCAGTAGTGGGACGCAAAAAGGGTTACAGCCAGAGCAGCTATAGCCAAATTGCTAAGACTGCGGTACTCTACAAAGGGGTCCCCATTCGGACTCCAGCGCACAAGTCTGATAAAAAAATATGTTTGTATTTATCATTGCTCCACATTGAGCGAAAAATTTGAAATATTTTTTTTTGTTACGATGTTTTCCATTCACGTGGATGCTTGATATTTACACAAAATTTCGATTTTCTCTCTTCAAAACTTGAGTGAGTTTTTCTTCTTCTTCACGCCAAGATAAGGATTAAAGTTTTGTATTCGAGATTTGTATAATAAATTAAAAAAGGAATAACGAGACTGTACAGGGTTAGTATCTACTACCAGTATTAAATAAAAATATTTAACTTTAATCGACTCACCTAGGATTTTGAAAAAAATATAATAACCCTAAATTTTCACTTTTTCATCTTCACTCTTATTTTCACTGTAAGTGCGACTGTAGCGGCATTTAAACACAAACTGACCTATCAAATATTGTAACGCTAAACCCTGCGCCTGCGGCGACTCTACGAGCGTTTACGTCATTTAAAAATATACCTTATGTACCCTAGAATAGATATCAGTTTGCCCTGATTGGAAAGACGAAGGTCGCAAGTATGCCCTAGTTCGTAATGACAGATTTCCAGTCAGACCACTTGCACTGAAGACTAGTGATTTATCCTATTGTGTGCGATAATGACTAAGAGCGGTTTCAAACCAGTGTATTCAGCGTAAACGGTCGTTTCGGCATACGAGCTTATGCGTGTATACGTGCGGTACTTTTTTTGTACACGGGTTTTCGGCCAGGCCACACTTGCTACTTTTGGTAGTGTCACTTGCGATTTTGTGAGTGCACCGATGCTACATAGCCCTTTGGCAACTTGGACACGGAATTGGAATTACGCGTTTAATTACACATAAACGGTCTTTTAGGCATACGCGCTTATACGTGTATACGTGAAGAACTTATTACATTACGAGAAGAAATACGGGTTTTCGGCCAGGCCAAACTTGCTACTTTTGGTAGTGTCACTTGCGATTTTGTGAGTGCACCGATGCTACACTACATCGCCCTTTTGCAACTTGGACACGATTGCGCGTTTAAGCGACTTTAAGGATGCTGAATCGCAATTTCATGACTACCAAAATTCAAAGGCGGTAGAAGAATCGAAAATTTAACGTCATCAAATGTCCAGAGTGTAGCGTTCGGTCGTTGCGGTTAATAAATAGCTAGTGTGGCCTGGCCTTTATTCGGACATTTTTGAGCTCGAATCAGTGCAGGGGTGGCAAATGTCGAGCTGGTGTGTCGGGTGGCATATTCGAACTTATGAGCGGGTCAGTACTCAAATTGCTCTTAGAAGTTAGGGCAGCATGGATTGCCATTTTTAACCGACTCAACAAAAAGGAGGGGGTTCCTATTTACTATACTATTTATTTATGTAAAAGAGGGGTTCTTAATTCGACTGTATTAAAGTATACATAATAGATTATGTATATTAGAGATTTCTTAGGGTGAACCGATTTAGATGATTATTTTTATTTTAAAGCTACTGGTAATGATGCTAAACGCTAGATTCTAAGACAATAATTGAGTATTTTTAAACTTAAACTTAAAACATAGCCTAAAAGTTATATAATAGCTCAAACATCATTCGTAAAGAAAATAAGTGCTGGTTTAAAGTATCTAGTGTTCAGATTTTTTAGGTCTTGAGAGATTTCACTCTAAGAACTATATCATGGACCGCGTAATTAAGTTTAATATAAACATATTAAACGCGGAAGCATATCTTAACACCTTAAAGGAAATAAAGCTACTGCAGTTTATTTTCATTGGCCATTACAAAACATTCATTAAAATAAGAAACAATTAACTCGTCATTAGCAAAAACCGGACAATGTATGAAAAATGCTCCAAGCGTTCTGTGTTGACTTGTAATGACAATTTAAATGACCGTATAAAATTTATAATGAGTGGATATTATTATTATAATAAATTATTCTTTTTTTTGCTATATATATATATATATATATATAAATAAAAAGTGACAATTGTCGGTCAAAGTCACCCGTAACTTCAATTTCAATTTCACGATGTTCGGTAGCACTAATCATATGATAAACTGACCCGTACTCATAGCTTTTACTTGCCAGTTAACTTAACTTGGGACGTAACTAATCAACACTTTACTTAGAGATGATGAACGAGGCCCTAAGCCGATCAGTGACTTAATCCGTACGAAGCATGAAAGTGATATGAAAATTTGCAATAATTATTGTGTGTGTAGTGAAATTCATTTAAAAATTTAGGCATGAGTATTATCTTATTATATATAATTCTTATGTGAGTGTGTATGTCACTGAACTCCTCCTTAACGACTGGACAGATTTTAATGATTTTTTTTGTGTGTATTCAAATGGATTCGAGGATGGTTTAGATTCACAATTTGGGCCACTGGAAATGTTTTTTAATTGTTTTTTTTTTATTTATAAGTAGTTTTCCCATATAAATTGTTCCTATCTGTCAAACGTTTGTATTTCGTGCCGTGCCGTTCTAAACTTTGACACATTCAGAATAACAGGACAGTTCGTATGTCATTATTTGTTTTATATTTTCGTTTGATAGTATCGTAACATGAAGTCTCTTTAAGATATTAAGAAAACAAATCCTCTTTTATTACTTTTAAGGCAGGACAACGTCTGCGGGGTCCACTAGTTTTCATATATTTACAAATGGACCTGAGTATTTTATATTATCTCAATAAGACAAAATGTCAAATATGGGATATTTGACATATTGGCTTATGAGCCAGATAAGATTTTTTAAAGATTCTGTACTCCTTTTAAATTCATAGGGTTCCGTACCTCGAAAGAAAACGGAACCCTTATAGGATCACTTTGATGTCCGTCCGTCTGTCTGTCTGTCAAGACCCTTTTCTCAGGAACGCATAGAGGTATCAAGCTGAAACTTATATCAAATACTCAAGTCTACTTTTCCTTGGAGTTGTGAAAAAATCAAAATTAATAAGCCAGCGCAATCAAAAGATACAGTCGTTTATGCCGCAAGTTTCCGCAAATCGACACTCGCAAGGGAATCAAAACAGAGGGGTACTTCACGTGAACTGCAGTATCTTGAAATTAGGTACGAAGCGACGTCTTATATATTTTTTCTATTTGAATGGAATAGCAAACGAGCATGCAGGCCACGTGGTGTTTAGTGGTCGCTGCAGCCCATGGACATCTACATAAAACCTCAAGCAAGCATAGGTAAGTCTTGTTTGAGGTCGTATGCAGTTGCGCTGCTACTCCGGAGGCTGGTGGTCGCCTCATATAAGTATGGCCGGCAACTGCTCCTTTCCACCGAAACACAATAGAATTGGTTCACGGCAGAAGTGGGTGCAGCGGTGGTACTTCCCTGGACGAACGTTGATAATTCTACCACCTTCAAAATCTGTGCCTTCTTATAGCACAGATAAAGGAAAAATTGTGAAAATCATAAATTTTTAGTTTAATCGTATTTAATTATACTAGTAGTCATTCTCTAATGTCTTATACAATGCAATAGAGTATCTACTCTAATGATACACTGATATTAGGAGTTGCCATAAACTAGCTACCTGTTTCGAAAGAGTAATAACAGCTGAATAGTTACGACACCTGTTATCGACTCGGAGCATTCGATTTTCAATCCCTGCCATAACATTTGTTTTAATTTAAATGTAGTAGCAGATGTATGCAGGCCACGTGATGTTTAATGGTAGCTGTAGATCATGGATTCGTAACAGCAGAAATGGGTGTAGCCACTAGCAGATCATCAGGATAAGGGGGAGGATGGGGGGGCTAGTCCAAAACTATTCGGGTTAAATAATAAACCTTACACACTCATAGCCCCACAGTAGCCATGGACACATACAAAGACAGGAACACAAACACCCAGACCGAGAGCAGAAATTGAAACTCATCATTCAAATTTCTGTTTCGCCGGGAATCGAACCCGGGACCCCTCGATTGGCAGTCCAGCATGTTAACCATTGCGCCACGCGGGACGTTACCGTTAACAAACCACTATCTCCTCCAAAATAAAATCAAGCCCCAAGACCAGAAACGGTTCGCGTACACACGTCATGCATCAGCCAACCCCCCAATAACAAATTTGTTTAAGCTCCTCCAAAATTTCAGACCGCATCTGTCCCAAATTAAAATTCTATGATCCGCCATTGGGTGTTGCGGTGATACGTCTCTTGGCCGGCGTGGATAGACTCAATAAATATGTCAAAAGAAATTATTACTTGGAAATTACAGTAAAAAACGTATCATTCTACTACGGACTACGGCACAGATTACTAAATAGTAACTACCTACGCAACGGTGCAACGCATTCAATTGCTTCCGCCTGCGGTGCATTCGCCGCTCACCTTATAGGAGGGAAGGGCCCCTAAACGAAATTTCTCATATTATCTATCTATCGGTTTATAAAGACAGCTAGGATGAAAAGTTGCGATTTTTTAAGGCAAACTGTACTAGAAAAACACATTTTTAACCGTCCGTGAACCTGCACCCCATCATCAAATCCATCTTTTAATGGGTGTACCTTTTTAATTTATATTGTATGTATTATTATTATATCTGGGGTAGTAGATTATAAAAAGAAAATTTTTGATAAATATTATAAACAATTTTAATACCTTTGGACATTGTTACAAAAATCATACTTTTTTACTAACTAAGAGGAGACAATCTTCTTTAGCTTAGCGTTGCTTTTACTTTTTCTTTTACTTTTTACTTTACTTTACAGACGATCGTCCTCTGTGACTATGACATTACTACTAAATAATTGTTACTTTGTGGCTTGGCACATCTCCAACTATACGAAGCTTCAAGGAATTCGCGCGGTTGTTAAAAAAGATATGAAGATTTTTGTTTCGCTGGGGTTTACTAAGCCCCACGTGGTGCGCGGAGGGTTAAGACGCTTTTATTAGCTTGACCTGTAAGTTTGTAGTATGTAACGGAACTTGCGTATGTATGTAACTTCAGCTACATACATACGTAAGTTCAACAAAAAAGTTTCAACTTTTAACTTCATTTTCACCTAATTCTAGGAGAAGAGTGATTAATTTAATATTTGCACAGGGGTCAAGGGCCAATGCCAATACAATAGCATGAAACAAAATCCAACTAAAAAAAATGTACTTACTTTAAAAAACTATAAACAGGCTTTCGTGAAAAAAACAACAAAAAGTAAAAAATAAGAAGAAAATGTCTTACCTATTTCATTGTACAAAAAGCGCGGGGTGCTTTTTGAGATATCAATATGATAATCCTTCTACTAATATTACCTCTTATAATAATACTACTATTGACACCATGCACTCCACGCTTTTTTTACAATAAAATAGACCAGGTACATTTTTTTCTTTTTTTTTTTACTTTTTGGTTCGTTTTTTCACGAAAGCGTGTTTTTTAGTTTTTTAATTTTCGAATCATCTACAGTAAGCCACAAGTAAGCTTGAGTTTTTTTGCCTATATCGTATGCAGTTGGGCTATTTAGGAGGACGCTTCAAGTATGACAAACGGGCAAACGTACCTATCCATAAAGTTAGGTAAAAACTACTTTGCAACAATCCGCAGTCAGAACGTATGATGGTGTACACTTTTCCGTGCAATAGCACCTCCTTCCCACATAGGATACATGCACATGCAGCAATAAAAAATATACACCAACATACGTACCACCACCAACACGTGTTTCGCCCCAAAACAGAGCAGCATCAGGGTTATTGATTCTACTCGTACGACAGTTACTCGCAAAGTCACCTTTCCACCAAAACATTTGCTTCAGAGGAAAAGGTGGGTACAGTGGTTGTATATAATAATATATCCCCGGTTAAATCACAAGGGTTCTCTCTCTCTAACCACTTATTTTGAAAATTATTTTGTGAACACTGTTGTTGTAATGACTGCAAACATTCTGGCGTCCCACTGCTGGGCACGGGTCTCTTCCCATTATTAGGTCTGAAGCTTATTCCACTACGCTGCTTCAACGCTGGTTGGTGGAGATGCGAGTTAGTGGCCAACTCACTGTCGGATGTTTTCAAACCGCCCATAAGGCCTCCGACAAGGTTTAACGACTGTTATCTATCGATAAAAACCGGGACTGACGGCTTAACGTGCCCTCCAATAAATAAATAAATAAATAAATAAATAGATCGTTTGCGTTCTACGCTAACTGCCGGGCCATGCGCGCTTCATGTTGTTGTAACCTTAAAAAAATCATGCAATATAGACCCGGTCAAATCAAAAACTACCCCTTGACATAAATTTTGTATACAATGATTCAAAAATAGAATTTGTTGACGTGTTCACATTGCTCGGACTAGAAATAAATCACAATATATAATGAAAAAGCCATAACCAAAATTAGAAATAAGCTTTCAAATTTTATATATTCTCTGAAAGAGCTTAGGAAAGTTACGGATCTCAAGAGTGCGTTGTCTGTATATTACGCCTACGCTTACTCGTGGCTAACAAGTGGAATCCTACAAAAAATGTATACATTATCATTCTCCCTACAACTGCCGAAAAGTTTTCCGTTTTGAATACTCATGAGCTATTTCAAAAACTTAACATTTTTTCATGAAATAACAAGATTTATACAAAGACAAAGACTTTTTTTGCACAAATATGGTTGTTTATCAAGTTGTTTATGTGTGTGTGTGTGTGTGTGTGTGTGTGTGTGTGTGTGTGTGTGTGTGTGCGTGTGTGTGTGTGTGTGTGTGTGTGCGTGTGTGTAGGTGAGTGTGTGCTCGCCATAATATTTACCTTCTTAATCTTAATTTTAACACAATTAATGTACATTTACATCTATTTTATTATTATTTTTATTTATCCCATATTGCGTCTTTTATAAATTAAAATATTTATTTATTTATATTTCGGATCGGTTCTAATCGTCACTTTTGGGTCGGTTTTTATTGTTTTATACAGATTTGTATTGTTATACAGTAACGCTTTATCGTTTCGAGATTGCAGCATTCCTTACGCTTATAAATTAAATAATATATCATGTACTAAGAAACCGTTATTTTCTGACCAAGATACAGCGTTTGTAGTGTTAGGGATTTGGCTTGCTTGCAAAACTTGGCCACATTTATGTTATACATGTAGTCTTTATTGAAGGAATTTCATTTTATGTTTATTTTTCTTTTCTAGGAGTAGTACTTTTTAAAATCACAGCATGTTCGCATGCAACATAATAATTTAACAAATACCTATTGCAATTAAAATAACATCGCCTTCCAATTTAGTGTCGACTGGCTGTGCCCCTCGATTTACGCTCGCTTATAAGGTATCATTATCATGAAGTGAACACCATGCAAATGTTATAGATTTACAGAGTTTTAAGTCAAAGTAAAATATTTATTTCATATCACATGTAATGAAACAACGAGTTTTGATTTCTGTTTTTCCAGTCAAAATAAGACAATTTCAAACCAATGCGAATGTGTCAGTCAGAAACAACGTTGTTTCTGCCCTAGGGGAGAAACAATGTTGTTTCTACCCGGCACATTCATTTGTTATAAATAAAAGGAGATCATAACTCGCTGTTTCAATGCATGTGATATGAAAAATCATAATCGTCTGACAGCTGTCGTCAAATCGTTGTCAAAGATTTTAATGTTCTTTTATTATCTAATTTCTGAATTATTCTATGATTAAAATAGTATACGATATTACTGCGCTATTTGTTTGAAATAGTCTTACTTCAACTGGCTACAGAAATCAACACTCGTTGTTTCATTACATGTGATATGAAAAATACAGTGTGTGTTTGGCACGGGATGAAACAAAAACGATTTCAGACCAGTAATCATATTGTTTCACCCCTTGCCACACAATATACTAAAATCATGTTAGGAATAAAAAATATTCGATTAATTAATGCTATTATTTCCCGGCCATCGCTTTTAGGTGCCAGTATGGGCTAGATGTTGAGCTGAGAGAAAAAATGCGCCGGGGTTAAAATTCCCAGCAGCAATATTTAAAAAAATCCATGTTATAACATGTATTTCATACCAGCTCACACATTTAAAGCCCATCAGGGGGTAAATTCACAACACATTATAACAACAACAACAAGAAACATACTGCCAAAATTCAGGGTTTCAAGTTATATTCACAAATCATTAAAAAACAAAGTGATTGATCTACTCTTACAACCCTGGCTGAAAAAAATACTATTTTATATGTTTATAAAATTCGTAGTTTTAATAAATTTAGTATTTATAGTCAAATGTCATAATAACGTATTCTGAAAAACTTTCTCTTATTCATTATCTGTTGGTAACAATAATTTACGCGTAGAAAAATCCTTGCCTAGCAACGCAAGTTCTTATCTTTATTCTTATGTACCAACAATATCGACATAAAACATAATCGAAAACGAGTATCAAATCTCCGCTCATATCTGTTAGGGTCCCGTGCTTGAAAACCTATTTATTTCGTTTCTGTAAAAAAAAATCCAATAACAATAACACTTATTATTGCTTTCAAAGACGCTCTCTTTGTACTGTGTCTTATCTGTATAATATTATAATTCGATTTTTAATGATGATGTTAGATAAATGCTTAGAGCATCACAGGTATTGACAGGTATGACACCCGTCAGAAGAGTGGCCTTTACGGGCGAACCCCTCGTTCTAACGTGCATGCACAATGTGCCTTCTAGTTATATACAACTAGTTTGTGTGTGTGTGTGTGTCGGTGTCAGTGTTGTCGGTGCATAGAAAATGACGTTGTTAATTAAAATTGACATATTTAGAAATGTATGCGTCTGTAGCGATGAAAGAATATTTGTGAATGGGTGACAAAATTAAAACGTGTGCGTTCTTCCTCCAGCTCCAGATTTGCACTAAAACAATGTATCGAAGCGAGGCGCAATGTCCTCTCCACTGACGGGTGACCTTTGATGATTTAAGGATAAATGTTACTAAAACACAATCTGTATCCTCCGATTGTGTTAAATGATTTTTTAAATGTTCCCTAATTAGGTGTCAAGAAAGTAATAAAGAAAAAGAAAAGAAAAAGAAAAGTCATATTAACGTCACATCAGATAAACAATTTTATTTACATGCAACAAGGAGGTTGGCCATTTCGACCCCTTTAGCACAACAACTTCTAAATTTAATAAATTAAGTTTTTAACAAAAAAATAGAACCGACTTCAAACGGTAAAAAATAAAATTTTTCAGTACCTACTTCTTCTTGCTTATGGTAATGACTCTTAAAACAATTTCTGGAGTCGGGCCCTTAGTAAATGTCGTACCATTCGTTCTAAATTGGCACCGACAGTACAGACAGTGGGACAGTACCTACTTCTTCTTGCTTATGGTAATGACTGTTAAAACTATATTGGAGTCGGTGCCCATATTTACTAAGACAGGACATTTCACTAAGGGCCCGACTTCAAAAATAGTTTTAAGAGTCATTACCATAAGCAAGAAGAAGTAGGTACTGAAAATTTTTATTTTTTACCGTTTGAAGTCGGTTCTATTTTTTTGTTAAAAACTTAATTTATTTCACTCTTTTTAGTAATTTTAATAATTCTGTATGTATTAGCATAATTGGAAAATTTTTCACTTAACTTCTAAACTTTAAACAGATTTACCTTTTATAATCATGTTTATCTAATAGCCATCTAAAAGTCTGAAAGACATACTATCAGTCCACCTGAACGTATAAATTAAAGAAAGAATTTGCTCTCAGCTCCTAAACGTTGAGGAGTTGTACCTTCAATCATCAGTTAAGCAACAGCAGGTGATAATTACCAGACATAAATATTTGTATTATGTTAAAAATATGACTAAAATCATGTGTGTGCCAATTAAGTTTCAGTGTTTCCCTCGATTTCCCTAATATCACATCATCAGATTTTGACATGGTGACAGTTGGACCACCTCAGGAATGTAAGATTTCGAACAAAAAACCATTTATTGAAAGAATTTGCTCTCAACTCCTAACCGTCGTAGTACCTTCCATCATCAGTTCAGCAACATGATATGACGATAATTATACACAAATGACTGTTTCGCTTTGTAAAAATATGAAAATCATTTGTTGTGCTATAAAATTTGAATGTTCCCTTCGATTTCTCTGGGATCCCCTCATCAGACTTTGACTTGGTGACAGTTGGACCATCTCGGGAATGTAAGATTTCGAATAAAAAACTATTTATTGAAAGAATTTGCTCTCAACTCCTCACTGTCGCAGTACCTTCCATCATCAGCTCAGCAACATGAGATGATGATTTCTATGCGTAAATATCTCTTATGCTTCAGAAACTATAAGAAAATCAATGTGTGTGCCTATAAAATTTGAGAGTTCCCCTCGATTTCCCCGGGATCCCATCATCAGATCCTGATTTGGTGACAATGGGACCACCTCGGGAGTATAAGCATACGAACAAAAAAATTATTTTGAAAATCGGTCCACAAACGGCGGAGTAATCGGTGAACATATATATAAAAAAAAAAATACATACAGCCGAATACAGTACCTCCTTCTTTTGGAAGTCGGTAAAAAGCAAATATCCAAAATATTATTTAAAACAATCTGACATACTATAACATTATGATAGCTTTAGCTCTTTCTTTCTCTTCACATTGTTTCAACGCACTTTGTATTACGTACCTACATATTAGCTAAGCAGCTGTCCTTCTGTAGATGTATTTTTGTACATGCATAAGTATTTTACTGGCACTCAAAGTCTACAGCACACATATATATAAGTTATCATAGATTTAATTGTAATATATGACTGTCTGTGTCCAGAATAAAATAAAATAAACAAAATATTTCTTTCACTATTGTACAAAACCCTGCGCTTGATTCGAACTCACTTTTATCTAAGTTTTTACGTATCCGATTCTTTCCTCTTGCGTACGTACCGAGTAGCAACAACTAAGAGTGTTATCAAGAAATCTTGCTTAATATCCACAAATAATGATTGATTGATGGCGTCATTTATTTATCTAGAACAAGACACGAGATCTGTATTGAGTGCCTATTGAGTGCCTTGTTTATTGAGATTGAGTACAAAATAAAATGGGATATTCCCACCACCAGTTAAAATAATCAGAGGTGAAATGGTTCTTATTAAAGCTGATTTTTATCTTTGATTTCGGAAAGATTGAATGAAAAAAGTTTGCAATATTCAGTCATACATATATAATTTTACAAAAATCCTGTCAGCCATGCGTTGGTATTATATAAATAATTACGTTACCTAAATCACACATCAAGAGAATAATACGTACCTATTTCTATCGGCCCATATGTACTATTATGAGTATCAACTATAGGCTCTGTAACATAAGATGATGATAACTGGGTGAAAATATCAGATTTTTTAGAAAGTATAAATAAGAGTATGATAAATATGGTATGCGCGAAAGTATAATTAAATATGAGTATTTCCCTCGATTTCCCTGGGATCGCATATTTATATATTAAGTACCTGGACGACCGAGCGTTGCTCGGATGAAAACAATAAAATTTATTTTCTTGGTTTAATTTCAAACGAAAAACTCATTTGCTTAGTGTTACTTGAAAACGCCATTTGAAATAGCTCCCAATAAAAAAATTTCACAAAAATGGTCGTATGGTTTAAATTGAGGTTCGAGCCCGGGTCTCTAGTTCCGCAGTTAGCCCACGTAACCATTAGGCCAAGGAAGCTTTAATTCAAGAAACAAAATTTTATAGAGGTCTTTCAAATCGACATTGTCATTTCTTTGAAGGTCGGATTAGCGGGTGGCGTTTGACGGCGTTCTAAGCCACAATATTATTAATACTCTCCAATAGATGTCAGGAAGGGTCGTATTTTTCAGTTTATATTTTAGTTGATTATCGCAATTTTTTTTATAATTTAAAATTTCTAAAAATAAAACGTACCTGGATCGATTTACCCCCAGTACAAAATTTCATTAAAATCGTTGGAGTCGTTTCTGATATTCAAAAAATATATATTTTGGTATATATACAAGAATTGTTCGTTTAAAGGTATTAGATTTGATTTGTTTGCTACAAAATAGCTAATTGTAAAAAAAAATCAATTTAAAAAATTTCTAACAAAATATTTTAAGTCTACCATTCTGTTTTGTTGAATAAGAAATTATTTACCAAAAAACTGTTTTAATCTTGCAACTTCTTAGATATTGTTTTAACGTACGTATTTTTATAATGCTTACTTTTTATGATTATTTTTTAATTTCTGTACTTGGTCTGGGTGTGTATGTTTCTGTCTTTGTGTGTGTACATGGTACCCACGACACAAGGAATCCTAGTGTAGAGCTATGAGTGTGTAGCGTTATTTATTTATATTTATATAACATATTAATATAAATTAAAATTTACTGTACTCAGATAACCAGCAGTGTACCTATGCCAGATCGGGCCCGATAATTAGGGCCATCTAAACGATCCTTTATTAGTAAGAACAAACTTTTTACTTTTCATTCCGTCATACATTTAATTGCTTTTAATTTAACCAATAAGGTTATGGATAAAAAATTGCTTGTTCTACAACTAGCTACTAATTCAAAGTCCTAGTCAGATCACAAAATAAAAATGCCTATTAAAAACGCTGTTATATTACAGAGCGAGGCAGTACTTCACTGTGGGGCAACTCCTGACACTGTATAAGGCCCAGGTCAGACCCCACATGGAGTACTGCTCCCATCTCTGGGCAGGGGCACCGAAGTACCAGCTACACCCATTTGACTCCGTTGAAAAGCGCGCAGTCCGAATCGTCAACGACCCAAGATTGACTGACAGGCTAGAACCGTTTAGCTTGCGAAGAGACATAGGCTCGCTCTGCGTGCTCTACCGACTTTACTATGGTGAGTGCTCCGAGGAAATCTTCAAATTGATGCCTACATCACCATTCCATGATTATACCACCAGACGAAGGTTAAAGTTCCACCGGCACCATCTGGACTCGTGGCGGTCCTCCACAGTCCGCTTTGCACGCTCCTTTTTACCACGTACGTGTAGGTTATGGGACAACCTTCCAGCTGAGGCATTCCCAGTGGACTATAACATGGGGTTCTTCAAGAAAGATGTAAAAAAACTCTCCTCCAAAGCCGGCAATGCTCGGGCGGCTCCCCTAGGGTTGCCCATGTCCATAGGCGACGGTCACGCGGCCCGTCTGTCTTATTGTTAGGTTTATTTATAAAAAAACGCGGGAAAAGAATCAAATGACATGGAGTATTACTTGCTTGAACGTGAAAGGTGGAAAAATTCCATTTAAAAAAAGTATTTTTTGTATCTACTATGATTTGTGTCTACCTATCTAATCATTATCTTTTAACACTTCACGCGATCTTAAGATCTACATAATAATATGCCCCTTGTGGCCACTGATATCGAAGATTTGAATCTATTACGCAAATGTTCATGTTCGAGTTTAAAAAACCATAAGTAGAAGCACGCATCGTATTAAAAGCAAGCGATCTATGCAGACAAGCGGATGGGACGTGTGTGTGGTAATAATAATAATAATCATTATTATCTTCCTAAATACGCATGTCCCAGCGGCTAGCTTAGAATGCAAGCGATCTATGCAGCTAAGCCAAGCGGGCGCGGTCGGGTGAGAAATGGGTGACCGTTAGTGCCAAAAAAATTCATGCGCGTTTCGTACTGCGGAGCGAACGTTAAGCCATCGGTACCGGTTGTTGTAGATTGATAAAAGTCGTTTAACCTTATCGAAGGCCTTATGGGCGGGTTGAAAACATCCGACAGCGGGTTGGCCACTAACCTGCATGGAGATGCAGGATTGTGGAGACCAACCCGCATTGGAGCAGCGTGGCGGAGTAAACTCCTGGCCACCGCAATAATGGGCAGAGATCTGTGCCCAGCAGTGGAACGCAAAAAAGGTTGCAGCCATGATGTTTACACGTTTTGAAAATTGCAAGCTCGACTTGTACATGTACAGGTATGGCCTGCGGTGGTTAAAATAACACCACATCCCCGTTTGACTAGTAACCATACCTTTTTGAAACAACACAGAATTGCATAGGTTTATCCTATGTATATCGAGTTTACTCAAAGTTATACAAAACTAAAAGAAATAGTCATCACTCGTATTAATCGACGACGACTCGCGTGGCGCAATGGTTACCATGCCGGACTGCCAATCGAGGGGTCCCGGGTTCGATTCCCGGCGAAGCAGAAATTTGAATGATGAGTATAAATTTCTGTTCTCGGTATGGGTGTTTGTGTTCCTGTCTTTGTATGTGTCCATGGTACCTACGACACAGGGTATTAATTACCCTACTGTGGGGCTATGAGTGTGTAATGTTTATTTTTATTATTATTAATCATAGTTTCATACAAAAACACAGTTAGGAAAATTGAACGAGGCAGATGATGAAACGAAATTCTAATTTTTTGTCTCTTACAGTTTGAGAATTGGATGACATTTCTTGTGACGGCACTTGATAATATTTTATACTTATGTCCATAAAACTTATATTTTCGTAATATTCCATCGAAATTATTTTCGTAATATTCCATCGAAAATAATGATAAACTGTCTCGGTAGAAAAACTCAATTTTTTTGTTCGTTTTTTATTAATTTAAGTAGATTATCAGACAAGCATGCAGGCCACGTGGTCTACATACAACTTCAAGCAAGCATAGGTAAGTCTTGTCTGAGGTCGTATGCAGTTGCTACTCCGGAGGCTGATGGTCGCGTCATGTAAGTGTGGCCGGCAACTGCACCTTTCCACCGAAAAACAGAATTGGTTCACGGCAGAAGTGAGTGCAGCGGTGGTTCTTCCCCGGGTGAACCATAATAGTTCTACCACCTTTTGATTGATTGCGATTCTTCGAACCTCAGCGCTTAGAATAGAGCCCCAGCACCCGAATTTTGAGCAAAGGCGAGAATCTTTCGTCTTTATGTATATAGGTACACGGGCTTGCTACTACTTTACGGCAGGCGTTTACACAAATATTTACGTCGCGGCGTCTTTGAAGTTTAAACCAACTTAAATATTTAATGTTTTCACTGAGCACAAAACCTTTTCACGAGAGGTCGTTGGCTCAGAATGGTTTTATTATAATGTTGTTCGCGAGCATCGCTATTTTCATTAAAGTTCGTAAAACGGTAGGAGGATTTTATTATAAACCGAGAATCCAATTTAAATTGCAATACAGATTTTTTTGTTTTACCTACATGTTATAAATAGGTCTATTTATAATATTACCCACTTTTGCCGCGAGCAATTCTATTATGTTTCGGTGGAAAAGTGCAGTTGCCGGCCACACTTACATGAGGCGACCACCAGCCTCCGGAGTAGCAGCGCAACTGCATACGACCTCAGACAAGACTTATCTATGCATGCTTGAGGTTGTATGTAGATGTCCATGGGCTGCACCGACCACTTAACATCACGTGGCCTGCATGCTCGTCTGCTACTCCATTCAAATAAAAAAAATAGGTTAAAACTAAACCGAAACCTCAATAAATACAATAAATAAATAAATGTTTCACACACATAGCTCCATAGTAGGGTAGATATACCCTGTGTCGTGGGTACTATGGACACAAACAGAGACAGTAACACAAACAATCAGACCGAGTTCACCAGAACTCATCATTAAAATGCTTCGCCGGGAATCGAACCCGGGACCCTTCGATTGGCAGTCCGGCATGGTAACCATTGCGCCACGCGGGTCGTTAATGGGCTACAATGACCACTTAACACCACGTGGCCTGCATGCTCGTCTGCTACTCCATTCAAATAAAAAAATCGCATATTTTTCAGTTTTGACCTTTTTCTGACCTCCCTATTTGTGGATACATGACTCTACTCTATAGTTAAGTAAATGAAAATATGAAGTTCTTTATGATTATACCTAATACATTTTATAATCCTTCAAAATGAGTCGGGATGACATCGAATGTTTTTATTTTTTAATAAGTTGTGCATATTTTATTTAGGCCATCTTTTGGTTCTACTGCTGTGCTTACAACATGTTTCAATATTTGGACTGTAGTTTCTAGAAATAACGTCTTAAAATTCGCTTTTGTAAAATCATCTTTGACCTACATGCTGACGCTAGACCTGGACCGAACTCCCTGTAGCTTCGGGATTAAGAATAGAGCTACGGTATCCCCTGCCTGATCGTAAGAGGCGACTGATACAAATCCCACATAACCCGGTATCCCCTCTCCCAAGGTGCCTTTTAAAGGCTTACTCCCCGATACCAAAAAAAAAAGAAAAGACCTGTAGCACAATACAAAGAGCTTATTTATACTTATGTCGAATCTCTATTTTGCCTGTAGTGAAGAGGAAAGCGGGAGCAGTTAACCATTTCTATTCTAGCATGGTGCAACATGTAAAAAATAATGCCTACAACGCGGTTGAAAACTATTTTACGATCTTTCCCTTTCTACGATGATACCCCGTCGCTCCGGCTCACCCTACTTATCAAATTTTATCTAAAATTCATTTTATCAAAATTCTGACGACGCCGATACTCTGTGTTCAAAATTAAAAATATCAAAGAACAGATATTGAAAGAGTAAGTAGGTTGAATGATTCACATAATGCAAAAATTCTTGAAAATCAAATGAATCTTTCTTTAGTAAACTGTATCATGAATGAACAATATTATAATTGAATAGGGCAACGAACTTAGATGTTTTCATGGTTGAATTATTAGTATTACAGTTGATTGTACATGAAGGTATTTGTCGAACCAAAATAGGTGTTTTTTTTTTGTAACGATGTACCTACTGTAGCGGAAATTCTTTAAAAAGATTCTGACAAATCTACTCATCAGAAATGTAGACAGATAATAATAATATATATTGCCAGCAGATTTATTTTGTATCGAAAAAATGTTTTGTCGGATGAGATTTGTTTTCTCTTCTTACTTTTTTATTGAATGGGTACACACCATGTTTTCCTTCAAAACAGGTGTAAAGGCTCATTTTCTTAAGGAATTATATCCAATATAATACTATTATTTACCTTACTTGTAATGTATCCGTGCTATTTATTACATTACATTATATATTTCTTTATTTTAATTATTTTAATTTATTAAATTGTATTTTTATTTTAATTTTGCTGTTAATATTATATGTTTTCTTTCTCATGTTTTACCACCTTCAAATAGATAATGCCATTAGGCATTAAGCTCGCCTGTTGTACCACAAATTGTTATGGTTCAATATATTTTTTAAATAAAATAAAATACATAATAATATTAATTTGTCGCCGCAGCCCATGGACTACTATCTACTTAGTATCTACACATAACCTCAAGTAAGACTCGAATCTTGCCTGAGATCGAAGGGACTTGCGTTGATACTCTCTTACTCTTCTACTTGGTTATAGTAGGTGACAGTGGTATAAATCCATTTCGATTCTGACCAAAGACTAAAGACCAACCTGATCAAAGACCTGTCGCTCACGGTGAGACATTGAAAATGGTTGGGTAAAAATACGAGTAGGTAGTTGTTGTTGGCAAAACATAGTAATGAAATTATTCCTTGTTAGGTTTTCTTTTTTACCGACTTCCAAAAGGAGGAGGTACTGTATTCGGCTGTATGTATTTTTTTTATATATGTTCACCGATTACTCCGCCGTTTGTGGACCGATTTTCAAAATTTTTTTTTGTTCGTATGCTTATACTCCCGAAGTGGTCCCATTGTCACCAAATCAGGATCTGATGATGGGATCCAAGGGAAATCGAGGGGAACTCTCAAATTTTATAGGCACACACATTGATTTTCTTATACATTCTAAAGCATAAGAGATATGTGTGCATAGTAATCATCATCTCATGTTGCTGAGCTGATGATGGAAGGTACTGCGACGGTTAGTAGTTGAGAGCAAATTCTTTTAATAAATGGGTTTTGTTCGAAATCTTACATTCCTGAGGTGGTCCAGCTGTCACCAAGTCAATGTCTGATGATGGGATCCCAGAGGAATCGAAGGGAACATACAATTTTTATAGCACAACAATTGATTTTCATACTTTTACTAAAGTAAAACAGGCAGTTGTGTAAGTAAGTAAGGCAGGCAGTAAAATGTCCTGTTAGTAAATATAGTGTACCTTTCGTTCTAAATGGGCACCGACTCCAATATAGTTTTAAGAGTCATTAGCATAAGCAAGAAGAAGTATGTACTGTCCCACTGTCTGTACTGTCGGTGCCCATTTAGAACGAATGGTACAACATTTTAGTAAGGGCCCGACTCCAAAAATAGTTTTAAGAGTCATTACCATAAGCAAGAAGAAGTAGGTACTGAATAATTTTATTTTTTACCGTTTGAAGTCGGTTCTATTTTTTTGTTAAAAACTTAATTTATTATTTGAGTGAATTAGCAAACGAGCATGCACGCCACGTGTTTTTAAGAGGTAACTGCAGTCTATGCTCAAGAAACCATCCATACTATATAGAATAATTTATATAATTTATTTTATTTTAATATTTTAAATTCGAAAGTAACTCTGTCTGTCTGTTACGCTTTCCCGCTTAAATTACTAAACCAATTTTAATAAAATTTGGTTAACAGATGGAGTAAGCCTTGGGAAAGGACAAAGAATGGTTATTATCCTACGGAAACCTATAAAACGGGTGGACCCGTTTATACCCGGACAGTCGATGCCGCTGGCTAAACGCCTATGATTTTAATATGGCAATATCGTGTAACGTCGTATTTAAAATGGATGAAAAAAGTTAGACATATATCTATATCTCTTTAGCCTGGAATAGTACATAGGCTATTTTTTTAATCCTACGGGGACCCAAAAACGGGTCCACGCGGGCGAAGCCGCTAGCGAACGGCTAGTAGGTACATAAATGTTGTCTGAGATCATATTCAGCTGCGCTGCTATACCGGAGACTGATGGTCGCCTCATATAAGTCTGGCCGGTAACTGAACCTTTCCACTGGAACACAACAGAATTGATTCACGGCAGAAGTGGGTGCAGCGGTGGTACTTCCCCGGTGAACCTTATAAATTCTACCACTTAAATCTGTTAGATACATTTGCTATGGTCCTATTGTCAGGCGTCGGTAAGATTTCTAAAATTATCCATACTAATATTATAAATGCGAAAGTAACTCTGTCTGTATATGTATGTTACGTTTTCATACCTAAACTTTTTAACCAATTTTAATGAAAAAGAAAAGAAAAGAAAAGTAAAATGATTTGTTTGCGCAAATATGGGTATTACAGAAGTTGTTTGATATATTTAAAGTCCGCCATATTTATCTTAGTAAGGTATGCAAATATTATTAAAGAAATAAAAAAATGGCACATAGATAGAAACAGCATAGGATAGTCTCTATCCCGGTCAAATGTACTTTTCTCGCGGGTTAGATTAGTTTAGGTATTCATATAAACTTCCGAGCGAAGCCGGGCAGAAATACTAGTTTATTATAAAGCATTCTATAAGGTACATCACACCACCACCATAAGGTACATTAAAAATAAAACAATAATTAATGTTACAGTGGTAACCAAAAGGCAGTCTTATCCCTGGAGCGGTTTCTTCTAAACAACTTGATAAAGAGCATGGCAGTCAGAAGAAAGGTTGTCAGTAAAATACTCCCATATGTTTCTATGACAGCGGCCGAGTAACCTTTCTACCCCACTATATTGTTTTAACTGTCGAGCTAACATATTGCTCTCATTTTTTGACGTGATAACGTCTTTAAAATCGTTTTAGTCGGGTGACATGTTCAGAAACTTGTGTCACACCAAAACCTCACGAGCGCGATCGCAGGTATAACGAGAGAGAGACGGACCGATCTCCCGTCTCATCTCGAGCGCTGCAAGTCATTCCGTGAAACTTGTCACGCGGAATCCTCACGAGCGGAGGCTGGCATAGCGTTCGAATGAGTGGACCGATCTTCCGTCTCTCTCACTCTAGCGGCATACAAACGAATGGAGATTTTCTCGTGCGGACGTTATCACGTAAACATCTCGATCGTAAACCTACTTTACAAACAATTTGCCGTTTTTTTTAAGAGATTATTAATTACGCTGTAACTTTGGTAACAATACGCCTAAAGCTCTAAAGCTTTTCTTCCATTCCCACATAAGTTAATGGCTTCACGGAGTGGTTTTTATGGAAGATGTATTAAACGGTAAATAAGAGAACTTTATTACACCCATAAGGTAGTGGATGTGTTCACTGGTCCTTTTTTTGTATCGTGGGGGAAACCTTCAAAAGGTACCCGGCGCCTTGGGACTGGATACCGGTTTATGTGGGATTTGACCGCATTAAAACCCACTTGGTAGCTGTTTCTTAGCTTGGGGAGGATTCCGGGATCTCCAGTGGAACCCACCGGTGTCCTCTACCACCGCAAGGCCCCAGAACGGGCCCATCTTCGGAAGAGCAGATGTGCTCTCCTGCACCTTCCGATGCTTACGGTGGCATGCGGCTACGCACCCATCGCCGTCCTTCCCGGGGATGCTGGCTGGACAGATCGAGCTTCCAATATCACCTCCGACAACCCCGAAAGCCCTGTTTTAGTCGCCTCTTATACGGAATGATTAAAATGGGATGCTGGCCATTGCTCAAATCGCAGTTAAAAACGAGAAAAAAAGCTCAATTTTAGGGTGTTTTTAGAAGCATGGGCAAACTTTGAAAAGTACACATTGATAGAGATGTCAAAGAGATGTCATGAGATTTTCACTGCATTGAACCACTTTCGGAGGCCTGCCGCAGCACTTTGGGAGAACTCTTGGATCTCCAAAGGAACCCACTGGTGTTCACCGTGCGCGGCGCCATAAAATTTTATATTATTATTTTAATTAATTTATTAATAATTAAGCTATTTTAAGTAATTCTCGAAGTAAAAATTCTTAAAGGTGGTAGAAATTTTATAGTTCGACCACTTCTGCCGTGAAGCATTTCTGTTGTGTTACGGTAGAAAGGTGCAGATGCCAGCCACACTTACACGAGGCGACCACCAACTTTTCGAACAGCAGCGCAACTGCATATTAATATGAACACATGCAAGTCTTAGGCTTGCTTCAGGTTGTTTGTAGAGGTGCATGAGCTGCAGCGACCACTAAACACCACGTGGCCTGCATGCTTGTCTGTCCATTCAAATAAAAAAAACCTGAAACCGCTATGACATTACATTGACATTTAATAAAATTTAAACATAAAGCGGCCTTCAGACTACGCTATAATAACGTTTCACACTCATAGCCCCACAGTAGGATAGATATACCCTGAGTTGTGGGTACCATGGACACATACAAAGACAGGAACACAAACACCCAGACCGAGAAGGAAATTTAAACTCATCATTCAAATTTCTGCCTCGCCGGGAATCGAACCCGGTACCCTCCGATCGGCAGTCTGACATGATCACCATTGCGCCACCGGGTCGTCGATCGGGTAATATACCTAATAGCATATAGTATATAGCTATAGCATATAGAATATATGTGCTATGGCACAACAATATCGCACACCATCGGCACCATACATTATTATGGACAGGTTCACACTGTACTGTACTTTATGGACTAAACGATATAAATTTGTGCGATGCGCTAAGTTCATGCTGTGCTATAAATTATCTTCAAAAAACTCAAATCTCGATCTTCAAAGATATATGATTAAGAGAGATTCAAAGATCGCGGTCAACTGATCTTGCTATGTACTATAAATGCTAGCGATAATATCGCGTAATGTGAACGCCATGCTATATAGTATAGCATTAGGCCCTTCTTTGTTTATGTAGTCAGGTGTCACGTGACATGTCAGTCGTGACTAGTCTGAAATCATCTTTGTCACGCCTTCCGGCAGCGAAGGTTTTATAGGTTCCCTTAGGATAAAAACCATCCTATGTCCTTTCCCAAGGTGCACTCTATCTATATTCCAAATTTCATTTAAATTGGTTCAAGAGTTTGAGCGGGAAAGCGTAGCAGACAGACAGATAGACAGCTAGACAGAGTTACTTTCGAATTTATTAGTAGGGATAGTAGGGATTGAATCGATGTCAAGTCTGCTTACATTATAATTGGCTGTCCAAAGGAAAATTTCACTTCTTTATATCATTGCATCCAATGTGTCATTAAAGGTCGAGTTATATAACCAACGTGAAATTCAACGTAATAACAACATAACTGGTAGTGACCGAAGACGACATCAAACTGGTTTTTAGTTTCAGGTTCTGACTGTAAAGCCTTGGGTCGTAATGTATGCCAATGCTCTTTTATCTTAAAAATGCCGATTTAACGTTGTTGTAGATTGTGCATGTCCACATTGTCTGTGTTTGCGTTACGTATTTATTTATTTATACTTTTTTATCACGCTTTTATTAGCTTGACCTGTATGTATGTATGTAACGGAATCTTAACTTCATTTTCTCTTACTTCTAGGAGTCTGATAAACTTGAAAGCACGGGGGTCAAGGGCCGACGACAATACAATAATCTCATAACTTTATATTAAAGTCCTTAATAGGATCATCAGGATAAAAAAATATAATAAATAAGTTCGCGGCCTAAGGTACTTAATGAAACAAATATTTTTAATACGTCTAAGCGTCTGATTAACTTGATTTGCACAGGGGTCAAGGGCCGATGACAATGCAATAATATGAGAATAAAATCCAACTAAAAATTAAAAATAAATAATGTAGTTTAAAAAACTTAAGAACACGCTTTTGTGAAAATACGAACTAAAAAGTTAAAAATAAAAAGAAAATGTATTTTACTGTAAAAAAAGCGTGGGGTGATTTTTAAGATACTATTGACACCGTGCACCCCACGTATATATACTAAAAATATATACTTACGAATACAAACAAAGATAATATCGAAATCGGATAACGTGTACCACTTCATGTCGGTGAACATACATTTAAAAAAGGTAGATCCCGACGAATCGATAACCCCCTCTTTTTTGTAGAAGTCGGTTTAAAATGTAAAGGAATTACTATTTCGTTTATCGTTTGTTGTACCATGCATACACGTACCGAGCTCTAGACATTCCAGCATTGTGCATATATTTATTATGATAAACACACAAATACGAATTACTGTTTACCTTCACATTATCTTGACCACAAACCTCGTTTAATGGCATCTGAATGCAGTGAAAGGTAAGTGTTGTTTTTCATAGTAATAGTTACGTTGGTTATATAATGGAATTACATCACTGAACTATTTGGGGTGTACCACCATTTATGATGCGTTAATCGGTGATATTTTTTTTCTTTTGAATAATTCGAGAAACGGTCAGCCGAAATAGATGGAAGAGGGATAGAAGTGACCTTTTTTCCGTGAGGAAATCCATCATGGATATCCCTCTGTTACGAGGGCAATAGAGGTTATACCGGACTCGAACCGGCTAAAACCCTACGGTGATCATCAGCACACTTTTTGTGAGGCTCACGGGTACGATCTCGCATTCTTCTGCGACCTTTCAGCGTAAATCTCTTTTGACCCCTCGATCTTGTGTAATTGAGACATCCGTCAACTTTTCAGGTGCGCACGAAAGCGCGCGCATCACCTCGAGGTCTTCATATAAGACGATGGACGCCCTGGCATCCACCGCTTTGACCTCAATCATGGGGGTTACAGGAGGGAGTGGTAGATTCTCCTCCGACGCCGTGGGATAGAAGTGACCTAAGGTCCTGCTGATAAACCTGTTTTAAGAAGAAGAAGGAAATACCCTATGGCGTTATATGTAAGGATTGCTCGCCCTCGGTTTGCACTTTGTTTAACTAAAGTAGCAGTCGAGTATAGGTACAGGTTACATGGTATTAAGTTGTCGCAGCAGATCATGGATACACCTATATAGCCTCAAGTAAATCTTAGCCGTGCCGGGATACCTTTTCGACAATATACAACCATAAAAAAAATTCCAACCTTTTTCATGTCCCACTGCTGGGCACAGGTCGCCTCTCACAAGTGAGAGGGATTTAGGTCATAGTCCACCACGCTGGCCTAGAGCGGATTGGTGGACTTAACGTGGAAATTATGAGTTTCTCTCAGGCATGCACGGCGATGGAGAACATCGTTATTTTTTTATAAAGTTTCATAAATTTGTAACAAATAAGCGGCAAGGGCCCCTGTACTAGTTTGGTAATGCTGATGATGAGCTGATTACTGGGTACCTCGCTCTTCCAAAACAAACAATTATTAAAATTTGAAACCTTTTTTATTAGGTACATATTTTATTATTAACTTTATAATCCTTAGTATATAAATGGAATTATCCTTCTGTGTATGTCTGTGAAAGTGTGTGTGTGTTCGTTGGTTGGTAAAGATTATACATAAATAAATCAACTACGAAATAAAAAATCATAAATAAGTAAAACAAAATGAATAAACAACTAAATTATACTCGTATATATACATATTTACAAATTAAATATGCCATCTAATAGGCCCGCATAATTTTAATCTTAAGTATAAGTGAGCGGAGTCCCCATGTTATCTCTACTACTGTATAATTTTCACGATTCTTCCGTGAGCCGCCACTGTAGATCAATTATTATCGCTGTGCTTGTACTGTGAAGGTCGTTATTTACGTACGTACAAAAATTGTGTTTCTAAACGGTTCTTTTTTTTTTTAAATAACGCTACACACTCATAGCCCCACACTAGGATTCCCTGTGTCGTGGGTACCATGGACACACACAAAGACAGAAACACAAACACCCAGACCAAGTACAGAAATTAAAACTCATCATTTCAATTTCTGCCTCGCCGGGAATCGAACCCGGGACCCTCCGATCGGCAGTCCGGCATGGTAACCATTGCGCCAAACGGTCGTCTATGTTATTGCAATGAAAACAATGTAACGAGGGAGCTACCCTGACTAAATCCTACATTCTGCTGTCGGAAAACATTTCCTTGACATAACCTATTCCAAAAAAAAAACAATTAATTACTTAGCTTTATAGGTTTTAATGAAGAAGATAGGTACTATACGACAGAAAACTCGGTTAGCAATTACATTTTCAAGACAGTCTCAGAGTTATGAAAAGAATAAATATGATTTTTCTGGTTTATATGTTAAGGTGCCCTTATTCTGTGTTGGACTATTTCTTAAACTGAAACTGTAGTAGTAGTTACTGTACCACTGAAATTGTAGGACAATTACATATTTCAAAAAATTAGCAAATAAATACGCCAACGGCTTCTTTCGCCGTACATTATCCTTGTTTTTATTTTGATACATTTCCTTCATAATACTATCAACATATTATAACTTATAAACATTTTACTAGTATACAAACTTGCTTACTTAAGAAGTACGATAATGTATCAGGTAAAAGGTAGAGTCAACTTAAAAGAGATTACAAAATAGGTACTCATTTTTACGCTGAACTCTTATGTGTTAGGAGAGCCTCATTCAGACTAGAAAAGATTTACTTAAAATCCAAGAAGATAAAGTTATAAAACATACCTTATATAATGATTTACCTGTAAACACAATAAATGCCTTTATTTTTTTACTATCCGCAGCAAATGCAACCGCACCTATCTAATATACTATCCAATTTCTGTCTATCTATAACCATTCTTGAAGTCATCAAAAGCTCAATAGCTAACTTTAATTACGTTACTACACAGCATCAACTGTATCCGGAATGAGTTGCTAAATACAAGTACCGATTCGGTAATCAGTCGAAAGCCAGTACCGTTTGCCTTTCACTGCGATTGTCCAAATGTAGCCAAGATGACCGGTGTATTGTTGGTTCGATGATGGGATCTCCGCTCTTATGTGATCATAATAAGGGCGTATATAGAGTAAATTTGGCAACAGCTACATACACCCTTTAGTTTTGAGGAGATGTTACGTGATGCTCAAATGTAAGCTCAGTTTAAGCACAGCCTAAACAAATATTTCGTGATGTTTAGTAAGCCTACAACGACGTGTAATGGATTTGTTGATGGTTTAGGTCTCAATATATTTCAGGGTCTTAAAAGTATGCAAATCTCTTGTGAATGGGTTTCAGTTCGTGTAATGTATTTAGTTTTTGACAGGCTACAGAAGTTCGAACATAATTGTTTGAAGGCTTTGTAGAACAAGTTATTTTAGTGCGATATTTTTTTAATATACAAATCCATACTTTTATTATAAATGCAAAAGAGTTTTTGTTTGTTTATTCTTCTTTTGTCTGATGACGATGTGACCTCATGGAATGATTTTTGTGCGTGGAGATATTTAGGAGGCTGGAGAGTTACATAGGCTTTTTTAAACCGCGGTAAAACATATCATTCTAATGGGAAGATACATTATAATGTATCGGGTAAAACCAAGGAACAAGCTTTTGAACAAACAAAATAATTTCGAAAATCAGTCTACCATTGGTGAAGTAATCAGTGATAAATGATAATACATAAAAAATATCTTACATACATACTCGCATAACCGATCACAGCAACTAGTTGTACCTCGAGGATTTTTTTTCCGATGTACTGACTACTCGGTAGTTCAACTAAAATCGTTCCTGGCGGTACAACTTGTCAATATAAGATCAAATCTACACTAATATATAAAGCTGACGAGTTTGTTTGTTTGTTGATATACCCTGTGTCGTGGGTACCATGGACACACACAGAGATAGAAACACAAACACTCAAATTTCTGTTTCGCCGGGAACCCAACCCGGGACCCTTCGATTGACAGTCCGGTACGGTAACCATTGCGCCACGCAGGTCGTCTATGACTAATACCAAAGTCCACAAGGGCGGCCGCTAGTCATAACATAATGTTAGGCCTATAGCCTTCCCCAATAAATCGACTATTCAACACGTAAATATTTTTTTTAATTCGAAGCAGTAGTTCCTGAGATTAGCGCATTCGAACAAACTCTTCAGTTTTACCTATATATTTACTAATATATAGGATCAGATTTGCAACTTATAGCTAACAGTGAAATAAACGCTACAGTCAAAGTAATTAAACAAGCGCTTATTTGCTTTACGAACACGTCTCCAATCCTTATTCAGTGTAAGCATGAAGACAGGAAAAACAATATTAGTTGACGATGCTCTTACGAGAAGACTTCAAGGTTTCGGCGACGTAAGCTTCAACACGACACGTGTAAGCTTAAAGTAGGTTTCGATTTGTCGAAGGCGTCGTAGCTTTCTAAAGATGAAGATGAGTACTGACATTTAAAATGAAAAGTATAGAGTTGCGAATTTTGATCTTTAATTTTTTTCTGATAACATCTGATTAGAAAGAGATAAAAGTAAATGCAAAAAACATGAGGCGAAACTATGAGAAACGACAATAGGCGTTCTTCCATACCTAATCTCATTCTATAGAGAGTTCACTTTGCCAACAAATTTATCGATGTACCGATAACTTAGAATAATAACGTTGAGAACGTCAGTCTTCATATAAGCGCGCTGTCAAAATTGAAGCACAAAATTGAAGCGCTCCTACAGCTGTCACATCTGACAAGCAAAATATTTTTATTTTGACCAAATTAACTATAAAATACTACAAAATATTGAAAACACTGTAAAAAGTTATTTTATTAGATTTTTTTGTTAATTAAAAGTGTTGTGAAAAAATTTAACCTTAAGTCTTACGGAGCGACCCGGCGTTTGGTGCCATTAATGGTACCAATCAACATGCTTCAATTTGGGCGCGCGAACTTGGTTTCTATAATGTAATTGTAATTATTCTAAGACCGATAACGATTATGTAAGTATGTATGTGTTTGTGCCAATTATTCTTCATATGCTACAAAATCAGTCAGGTCAGTGAAAATTGCATTTTCGGTTGTTATCTGCAACCCTTTTTTACGCCTCACTGGTAGGCATGGATCCTTCACCATTATTGTGAAGGCCTAGAGCCTACTTCACCACAGTGCTCTAATGCGAGTTGTTGGAGATGCAGGTTAGTTGCCAACCTGATGTCTGGATATTTTCAAATCGCCCATTAGGCCTCCGGCAGGGTTTAACGACTAGATATTATCTGTCGTTTAACAATCGGGACCGACGGCTTGACAAGCACTCCGAAGCACGGAAACGCGCATTATATTTGCCATAATACTGACCGCGCCTGTTTTGCTATGCGACCTTCGATTGTTTACCAACTTTGAAATTTGATCTATTGGGCCTACACAATATAAACATTTTTTATAAACCTCTCCATATAATATCCATAGAATACATACATTACACTGAACTAAACCTGACAGCGTGACTGCGTGGAAGCCCCCGCCGTAGTGTAAGAATTCTCCACCTCATAGTTTAAACTAATTTAACGCAACTAAACGCAAATGAACCGTACGCCAATACTGTTTCCGCGCAGACAATATTTATTATTTCTTGTTACTCATTATGTGACAACAACCGAAAGTGTACGTAGGTAAGTGCAAAGGGAAAAGACAGCGGATGTTTAATATTGGTCGACAACCATACCTTGAGAGAAATTAGCAGGAAATAACTGTGCAACGTAAACACGGAGATAAAAAAATTAACAAATCGGTAAAAACAATAAAATGCCTTTATGTGAGCAATTTTTGTATGTACCTATATATATAAATTGAAACTCGGTAACAGCTCCTACGATTTTCATGAAATTTAGTGTGCAGGGGTTTCCGAGGGCAATAAATCGATCTGGATAGATCGATTAATTTTTAGAAAATCCTGACATTTATCGGCAATTAAATGTATGTAGGTAATTATATATTTTTTTTTAAATTGGGAGCTGAAGTAGATGGTGTTGTTAAGTAAGGCAATGAGTCTCTGAATAATCGATTGTTTTTATCCGAGCAACGCTTGGCCATCCGGGTACTGGTTTATTATATCGATAGCTTTCCGCCTCCGGCACGACCCGCCTAGACTACACATATTTTCTTTATGGACTGAGGTAATATTTCCCCGGCAATCCACACCGCGATTTCAGTAAGTACCTTCAGTAACTTTTCCTGTGTCTACCTATCCTAGAAAACCACCTTTATAACAAAAAGCACCTTTATTAGTATGGCCAACAGTATTAGTATGGATTTTGGGCGATACCTCCAAAAGGTATTTTAAGCCTCCTTAGAACATAATCCTCTACACGTTCTAAGGAGGGATATCCTGACAAATGCGCAATTTGTTGTCTTAATATTAGCATTTTGTGTTATTTACAGATAATCTCCTGAATTATTGGATTAAAATTATTTAGGTAATTAATATTTTTTAGAGTCTGATCACAAAAAAGAGGCATAGATCGATGGATTACTTCATAAAATTACCTCACTTATTTTTAAATTCAAAATACATAGAAAATTTAAATAAAAGAATGCAGTTACTACCACTTTTAAAATTAAATGTCTTAACAAAGTCACAATAACGCGTAATGTTCCTCGTAAAAGCCTATTACATTTTGGCCGCTTCTGTTAAAATGCGTGAAATTGACACTTCACAGCGCAAATAAACGTTTTAACGTTTTGTTTTCGAAGTAGCAATGAGTATTGTATCTCAGAACAATCTCCAATAAAAATTACCTACTTTATGCCCATTGATCGTTTTTTGGTAGCAGGAAATACCAAAATGCATAATTAACTTACCACACTTTCAAAAATAGCTAAGACAAAGACTTTTCCTTGCACAAATATGCAAAAAGTGTTTTTATACATTTCGTTCACCATATTTACCTTCGTGAGGTATGCAAATATTACAATTTTTATAAAGTCCCGACTTATTCAGAGCAAAATATACGCCATTTTACTAAGGGCCCGGCTCCAAAATAGTTTAAAGAGTCACTACCATTAGCAAGGAAAAGTATCAAATGCCATGTACTGAACAATTTTATTTTTTACCGTTTGAAGTCTTTTTTTTTAAATCTTATATAAATTCACTCTTTTCAGTACTTTAAATTGAATAATTCTGCATTTTTTAAGCATAATTGGCGATATTTCTAACTTACCCCTGAAAGTTAATGAGATTTACCTTTTATAATCATGTTAATCTCATAGCCTGATATAATAGATACTTGGACCAATAGTGGTCCACCTGAACGTTATATGAATTATTGAAAGAATTTGCTCTCAACTCCTAACTGTTGAGGAGTTATAATTTCAATCATCAGCTCAGCAACATGAGATGATAATTACCGGGCACGAATATCTGTATTATAAATGGACCTATTTACGCAAACCGGAACCAATCCACACTCATGCCGAAATTGAGTTAAGTACACTGAAAAGCTTAAAATTGCACCTTCTATCGACCTTGTAAAGAACAAAATGATGTGACAGTTTTCATGACATGTTCACCAATCCACAAAACATCAGTTGTCTAATATATTAAACAGCTTTTTCTCAAAAGTATTATCATCATCATCATGTGTGGGTTGGTTCCTGTTTGCATAAATAGGTATCTGTGTTACTTCGTATTACAAAAACAATGTATGTGCCTATAAAGTTTGAGTATTTCCCTCGATTTCAATAGTATTCCATCATCAGATTTTGACATGGTGGCAATGAGACCACCTCGGGAGTGTAACTTTTTGAACATAATTTTCTTTTGAAAAATAATTTCCTCTCAACTCCTAAACGTCGTAGTATCTTCAATCATCAGCTCAGTAACATGAGATGATGATAAGAGCTATACACAAATATGTATTTTGCTGTACTAAGCAAGCACAGTATGCAATTTGAGAGACTCCCTGATTTCTTAGGGATCCCTTCATCAGATTTTGACATGGTGACAGTTGGACCACCTCGAGAGTATAAGTTTTCGAACAAAAAAACATTTATTGAAAGAATTTGCTCTTAACTCCTAACAATAGTAGTAGGTACCTTCCATCAACAGCTCAGCAACATGATGTTACTATGGACAAATTGGTATTTTAGTTTAGAAAGTATAAGAAAATCAAAGTATGTGCCTATAAAATTTGTGAGTTCCCCTTGATTTCCCTAGTATCCCATCATTAGATCTTGACTTCGTGGCAATGGGACCACCTCGAAAGTATAAGCTTTCGAACAAAAAAATAATTTTGAAAATCGGTCCACTAACGGCGCAGTAATCGGTGAACATATGTAAAAATACATACAGCCAAATACTTCCAAGCCAAAGAATTCCTCCTCCTTTAAGAAGTCGGAAAAAATGACATTCATTAAGCGAATATTTTGTATTCCTAATAAATAAATATTTATTCTTTTCTTTCCTTTTTTACCGACTTCCAAAAGAAGGAGGTACTGTATTCGGCTGTATGTATATTTTTTTTATATATGTTCACCGATTACTCCGCCGTTTGTGGACCGATTTTCGAAATTCTTTTTTTGTTCGTATGCTTATACTCCCGAGGTGGTCCCATTGTCACCAAATCAGGATCTGATGATGGGATCCCAGGGAAATCGAGGGGAACTCTCAAATTTTATAGGCACACACATTGATTTTCTTATACTTTCTGAAGCATAAGAGATATTTGTGCATAGTAATCATCATCTCATGTTGCCGAGCTGATGATGGAAGGTACTGCAACAGTGAGGAGTTGAAAGCAAATTCTTTCAATAAATAGTTTTTTATTCCAATTCTTACATTCCTGAGGTGGTCCAACTGTCTCCAAGTCAAAGTCTGATGAGGGGATCCCAGAGAAATCGAAGGGAACATTCAAATTTTATAGCACAACAAATGATTTTCATATTTTTACTAAAGCAAAACAGGCATTTTTGTATAATTATCATCATATCATGTTGCTGAGCTCATGATGGAAGGTACTACGAAGGTTAGGAGTTGAGAGCAAATTCTTTCAATTAAAGGTTTTTTGTTCGATATCTTACATTCCTGAGGTGGTCCAACTGTCACCAAGTCAAAGTCTGATAATGGTATCCCAGAGAAATCGAAGAGAACATTCAAATTTTATAGCACAACAAATGATTTTCATATTTTTACTAAAGCAAAACAGGCAGTTTTATATAATTGTCATCATATCATGTTGCAGAGCTGATGATGGAAGGTACTATGACGGTTAGGAGTTGAGAGTAAATTCTTTCAATAAATGGTTTTTTGTTGGAAATCTTACATTTCTGAGGTGGTCCAACTGTCACCATGGCAAAATCTGATGATGTGATACTAGGGAAATCGAGGGAAACACTGAAACTTAATAGGCACACACATTCTTTTAGTCATATTTTTTAACATAATACAAATATTTGTGTCCGGTAATTATCACCTCATGTTCCTAAGCTGATGATTGAAGGTACAACTCCTCAACGGTTAGGAGCTGAGAGCAAATTCTTTCATTAATTTATACGATTAGATAAACATGATTATAAAAGGTTTCTCTTTAACATTTAGAAATTAACTGAAAAAAATTCCAATTATGCTTATACAAATGTGCAGAATTATTAAAATTACTAAAAAGAGTGAAATAAATTAAGTTTTTAACAAAAAAATAGAACCGACTTCAAACGGTAAAAAATAAAATTGTTCAGTACCTACTTCTTCTTGCTTATGGTAATGACTCTTATTTTTGAAGTCGGGCCCTTAGTAAAATGTCCTGTATTAGTAAATATAGTGTACCTTTCGTTCTGAATGGGCACCGACTCCAATATAGTTATAACAGTCATTACCATAATCAAGAAGAAGTAGGTACTGTCCCACTGTCTGTACTGTCGGTGCCCATTTAGAACGAATGGTACGACATTTTAGTAAGGGCCCGACTCCAAAAATAGTTTTAAGAGTCATTACCATAAGCAAGAAGAAGTAGGTACTGAACAATTTTATTTTTTACCGTTTGAAGTCGGTTCTATTTTTTTGTTAAAAACTTAATTTTTTCTTTACTATTCTTCATAGCTATGAGGGTTATCCACCCGCTATTAGTACCTATTATTGTCTCCGAAGCCTTTCATCATAAATGAAAAGCACTTAAAATCAAGTACAGTTCACGGAAGATAAATAATTCCTTATTTCAAGATAAATCTGGTACGCAATAAATTAAATTAAGCTTGAGTTGATGTATTCAAGCATCAGAACGATTACAATAGGAGCGCTGGGCATTCCGTATAAATTAAATTAAATTATTATTGCGACTTTTAACCAATTTTGTTTGATAGATTGGTAGTAAGGGACATTATATTTATGGAATAAGAAAGTTATATTTCTGATTTTAATTCTATAATGTTCTAAACGGTATAAAATGTTTCTTATTGAACGAATCGTGAGTGTACACTAACATTAAACGGTATAAAATTATTTACATGTGTTTATTTTCTCTTTATTTTTCGAAGGTTTTAAAGAATATTTCGTACTTTACATTAATGCCCAACTGTGACCTATAATACCACAGAATACTATTTCCCTTTACCGGCTAGTAGGGTCATGTTCACTATGCTGATCAAACTATTTTATTTTTAGTTTTATTTTATTATTACATTTTTGGGAAAATTACGGCAAATTATTGTACCTACATACATTTAAAATTATAAGTTGATAACGCCAATTATGAGTTTCCACACATAGTCTTTAAATTAACAAAAGAAACATGCACACAGATAAACAATATTGTAGGTAGCTTCGGGATTACGAATAGAGCTACCTGCCTGATCGTATGGGTCTTCCGGGGTTGTGGACGGTGTGAGTGGGAGCTTGATCCGCCCAGCCAGCAGCCCCGGGAATGTGTTATGTGCGTGGCCGCATGCCGCCGTAGGCATCGGAAGGTGCAGGAGAGCATATTTGCTCTCCCGAAGATGGGCCCATTCTGGGCGCCGCGCGTGGAGGTCACCGGTGCGTTCCACTGGAGATCCCGGAGTCCTTTCCAAGCACAGAGGCAGGCCACCGGAGGTTTTAGTGCGGTCAAATCCCACATAACCCGATATTCTCTCCCTAGGTGCCGGATAACTTTTGAAGGTTTCCCCCCCCCCGATACAAAAAGGTACATACTCGTATATAATGACAATTATTACAGCATGTACAACTGCATTTGTTATCAGTTGGTTGCAAAGAACTGAGTAGACAAAAGTCGTTTTAATTGACCTGCCATGGTATTAAGAAGTAGCATACATATTATATATGATTTAAGGTGGACTTTCTGGTTTGACCGGGGACGCACCACCAATAGAATTTGCTTTCCTGCATCCAAGTCTGCTTTAAAGCAATTCTATTGTTTTTGGTGGAAAGGTGTGGTCACATTATCGGCATTCATAATTTCAAACTTCAAACAACAAGTGTCTCACACGATCAGCTGTCACGTGTGCCCATTAAAGACCCATAACCATTCTGTTATCTCAAATATATAATGTATTTTTTTAAAAGAGTGATGCTGGGCGTTTTTTTCCGCCGCCTTTTTTCTCTCAGCTCAACATCTAGCCCAAACGGGCACCTAAAGGCGATGACCGGGAAGAAATGACATTCATTAAGCGAATATTTTGTATTCCTAATAATTATGAAATAAATATTTTTTTTCTTTCTTTTCTTTTGTTTCAACCCTCGACCGCGCTAAATTCAGCAATAACAATTATAATGAATATTAAAATAAGACGGACATAATAATTATATTATTATGCTCTCCAAGTCAGGCAACATATTATGCCGTTATCTCTAATCTGGAATCAAACAATCACAACTTTTTATTCTTCTTCCGTATGATGTAAGTGATGTAAGATAAATGCCTTTATTTAATGAGTACTGCATACATAATAACATGTGGTTGTATACGAGAAAGTGCGCTGGCACATATAATTGATCAAAACGCGATAGTCGCACCTTCACACGTGGTTTTGATGAACATATTCGTACACATTAACAATAAATAAAAGAATTCAACCGTCGAAAAATCTGAAAAAGAAAAAAATATCAAACCTAAATAAAAAAAAAAACATTTAAACAGAAAACTTTATTAGGTAATAAAAAACGGTTATTTAAAAAACTAAAAAACCCGACTGCGTTTATGTGTAATTCGGAAATGTAAAAACCCTAAAACATGAAAGTCATCTTACGTTACGCGATTGCACTTAACTTAAAAATAGACTAATAGAGGTACGTAAATTATAAAACAGGAGCCCACTGTATATTTAACAATATTTTTAAATACAAGATAAACTGCACCTGGGAGGTTTTTTTTCCGCCGGCTTTTTTTCCTCTCGGTGTACAAACACCCTGTGATATGGGTACCCAAAGCTGACGCTCGGAACCGATCCGAAATATAAATAAATAAATATTTTTATTTTTATTTATAAAAGGCGCAATATGGGACAAATAAAAATAATATTAAAATAGATGTAAATGTACATTTCGTAATTGTATTATAGTTTAGTTTTTTTCCTTATAAATTTTTATCATTGTATATTTGCATACCTCATGGAAGGTAAATATGGCGAACTAAATATATATAAACAACTTTGTAAACACCCATATTTGTGCAAATAAATGTCTTTGTCTTTGTCTTTGTCTGCAGTATACGGGACCCAGTCTACTCATAATAATCTGAATGAAATCCTTTTTGTGTCCCACTGGTCGGCACGGGGCTCTCCCTGTTATAGGGGCTTACTCGAGCCCGCAGCTCTAATACGAGTTTGTATAGATGAAGATTAGTGGTCAACCCACTGACAATTGTTTCAAATAGAAGGCCTATAGCCGATAGCCTCTTTCACGTAAAGTTCAAGTAAAATAACAAGTACGCTAATTGTCCGTTAAAGTCACCCGTAACTTCAATTTCACGATTTTCGACTAGCACTAATCATATGATAAACTGACCCGTACTCATAGCTTTTACTTGCCAATTAACTTTACTTGAGACGTAACTAATCAACACTTCACTTGGACATGATGCACGAGACCCTTAAACGAACAATTCTTGTGTACCTACGAGTATGAATCTCGGGAACGGCTCCTACGATTTTTATTTATTTATGCTTCATTGCACTTACATAAAAAAAAGTACAAAGGGCATTTCTGCCATCAACCAATGGCAATGGTGTGAAGCTGTGGCAGGTACAACAGAACAGAACTTTTAATATGAAAGATGAAGAAAAAAAAAATAAACAAAATAAAGTACATAGAGTAAATTATAATAATGTATATAGCAAAAAAAAATCATACGTACCTACTTAGTTTTCATGAAATCGAGTATGCAGGCGGTTTCGGGGGCGATGAATCCATCTAACTAGGTATCATTTTTAGGAAATGTCGTTTTATCCGTGTTTTCATCGATAATCAATTTAAACATAACTGAACAGTATGACTCTTCCTGACGTTTACATTAACGAGTAGTCTTTTTTTAATTCGGAGCTACTTCAATAGATGGCGTTGTCAAACAACAGTTTAGTTTGAGAATAGAACAAGAGAAAATCAATTATTTTTATCCGAGCAAATTTGGTCATCCGGCTACTGAGGCATAACGACTGCTACCTCCCATGATGGCTTAACATGCTTCCGCAAGCACGCAAACCTACAAGACATGTGGCACTGGTTGCTTACATTATACCCCGCACCATTTTTTTAAATTTAATACGCTTTATTGTGCACTAGCTTCGCCCGCGAGTACCCGTTTAATGGGTCCCCGAAGGATAAAAAATAGCCTATGTGCTATTCCAAGCTTCATTGCTATATTAAAATCATAGTCGTTTAGCCAGTTGCTTCAAGCGAGTTTACCTTATTACCCGTATTCACGTAGGAATGAAGCATTTTCCCGCGGTAAAAAGTAGCCTATGTTACTCAGAGTCATTCATTACAAACATACAAAAATACATTTTTTTCCCCTTTATAATATTAGTATAGATGTACGTACACCATTTATCAATATTACAAGTTTTATTTATACATTAGTACAATTGGCGGTGTTATACGCAAGCCGCAGAGCCATTTGCACTTCAAAAAATACTATCCACCTACATTGTTTATCTACAATTCTCAGCCAGACTTTATTTAATTGTAAAATAATCATCATGGCAGTCCTCTTGACTTAGTCTTCGTATTAATGTGTTTCAAACTCAGCAAAATCCTGCTGCGCCTTTGTTTTTCATTGGAAAACAATTAGATGTTTCCCGAAGAGAATACCCGATCACAACTCTATTCAGATGAATTAATAATAAAATAAATTCACAAGGGAGCCCTTACGAGTTCGTCTCTGTACGGAATCAATAAACCTTTAAAACATATTTTTGTTGAAAAGGATATTTTTTAACTGACTCAAAATTGAGGTTATTAATTTTTCCTATATGTATGTGACCTATCTAGGTGACCTATTAAAACTTCCAAGCACTGTTTTTAAATTTCCTAAGTGTATATTACTCATGTTTGTTGGTATATTTGCCCACAAACGTTTTGTTATATCGTGATGATTCTTATTGATTTAAAGCACGTATTGTCAAACATAGCGAATACACTAAGTATTATGAAAATCGGTTCAGTAGTTTTTGGGTACCCACGAATTTTTATGGTCCATGCCTAGTTACCTAGCAGTAAATTAAATTCTTATTCTTTTCAGTTGATAGGCCAAGTTGTTTTTTTTTCTTCTTTTCTTTTAATAACTTAGAGTGCCCTCTGGACCTTTGGACTTAACACAAACTAAAAACCACTTCAATATTGCTTGAAACAACTAACTCTATTTTCAATTACAAACTTATTTATAAATGAAACTTTGTTCCTTTAAAAGACTTTCTTTGAAAGTTTGGAAACAATGGTATGCTCTCTGTTACAATGTACAGTTTTTCTAAACATGTCTAAAGAAAATCATCTTATAAAAATCAATAAATTATTCAAAGTACTTTTCGCAGGCGTGTAGTTTTTTTAGTTAAATCAATATTTACCTCACACTTGACTTTATACACTTGTTCCACTGCGTACGATATAGCGACTAGCTACTGCCTTCTAAAACTGATAATTTGCATTGGCACTCCGCTAATTTGTCCCAGCCAGAACATGGTAACAAGGGATTGTAACGAATAGCACTTGGTTCTTCGAAAGAAAACGTGAGTTTGTATGGTAGAACTTTATTACGGATAAAACTAGAATCGAAAAACAGAAAAACATGGACAAGCTACGAACGACTAAAAAAGACATAGACAACGTCACCAAAGAAAAAACTTAAAACATAGAAAAGTTATGTATAAACTTTTCTATGTTTTAAGTTTTGAATTTGTCGCCTACAGGGACATTTACACAAAACAATTCTATTCCGATATTCAGTCAAATTCTCGCACAAAGAATTCATGTATGGTACTGCCTCCCAACGTGAGATATGCTGGTTACCTTTTCAGTCATAGAATTATTATGACTGTATAATATATAAAAAATCTATGTTTTCAATAGCGGAAGTAGTTAGACTGGTAGGGTTAGCAGCGCAATTTTACACGGCCACAGCCAACACTCAGGCTTGCATGACAATTGCGCTACTGTGATGTGATAATAGGCTACTGTGACCACTTTAACAGTGCCGCGTGCATACTATAAAAGTGTCTTATGTTATTAGAGCGTAAAAGCTATGGTAACGAAGTACACAATCCATAACTACATTTAGGTATTGATATTGACAAGCCACACGTGCTAACACCTATGTAGTAGTAGCTCTATTCGCTTCTCACTCATCATCAGTTGTAGTACAGTGCCCTAACTCTATTTGTCCCCAATAAGGTATGTATTTCTACTAGAAATGGAAAGCGTGATCAAAACCCGTGCAGTGTAGGTATAGGTCCGGTTGTCGTTCGGAAACGCTTCGTTTTGATCATCAGCTGCCGGATAGTGCTATAACTCCAGTTATTCCCAATAAGTTATATCCTCTAGAAATGGAAGGCACGATCCAAACCCCTGCCGTTTTAAGATACGTCGTACTTTTGTTCGGGAATTCATTTCATTCGCTTCTTGTTGATCGACAGCTGTGAGACAGTGCCACAACTACGCTTGTCCCCAATAAGGTATTTCCTCTAGAAATGGAAAGCGCGATCCAAAACCCTGCAGTGTATAGGTCAGTCGTGCTTTCGTTCGGGCGGTGAGTGTGCGCAGGCGCAGTCTACGGCGGCCGCGCGTTGCCCGCTAGTGCAGTGTAGTGTAGTTTCGTGATATTTGTGAGAATTGGTGAGACTTCTTTTTTTATTTGGTAAAAAAAAAGAATATTATAGCATGCTGATAATTTTAGGGAATAATTAATTTAAACTGATTTTGTTTCTATTTTGGGTACGTAGAAAAGTTTGCGCATCATGAAAAAAAAATCACTGCAGTATAATGATAATGACCCCATAAACTGCTTTGCTCTGAAAGTGCATAATAAATAAATATAAATAACTTTTCACACTCATAGTCCCACAATGGGGTAGTTATACCCTGTCTCGTGGGTGTCACGAACATACACAAAGACAGAAACACAAACACCCAGACCGAAAACAGAAATTTTAAACGCATCATTCAAACTTCTGCTTCGCCGGGAATCGAGCCCGGGACCCTCCGATCGACGTAACCATTACGTCACGCGGGTCTAGTAAATGAACTGAGATTTGGCACCAACACATATTATGTTTTTTCGTGACCCAATAATAAATAAATACCTTCAGGAATAAAATTTTGTATAGTAGGTAACTTTTGGAACTTTAAAATCTGTTGCAATTCTTAAATATACAGGTATGTTGATGATTATTTTCTCTAAGTGTGGTCGGCATACCGCAACAAACTTCTATCTCACACGATACAGTACCTTTATGGTAAAGTACAGTCGTTTTACAAAATACATAACTAGCGAACAGTACAAGTATCAATTAATAAACCAAACATTAAAGCTGGAGGTACTAACTTCCGACTCTTAGCACCTTATCTACGGCCTTAGTCCATTAACTTTACCGCGATGTTCCGTAAAAGCGCTGTAATTCTTTATTGAAATGGCCATTCGTTATCTGTTTACTGACGATACTTGAAACTGTTATTACTAGGAGTTAACTCAGTATTTGATAAATACTACATTTTATAGTTCAGAAAACTAAAACCTTTTAAGGCGAGGGTTTCAAAAAATTAGCATTTTTGGAAACGAAATGAAATGCTGGAGTTGCCCGTGTCCATAGGCGACGGTGATCGCTTAACACCACGCGGCCCGTCTGCCTTTTTCTTCAGTTGATATATTTTAAAACATTGTTTGTTTTTTATCCATAAGTGTTAATATTCTATTGAACTAAAATTCTGAAAATAGAGTTTATTTTCTTTCAGTCTCTTTAATCTTTATTTTGCCACAGTAAAAAAAATGTTCTGCAAACTGTAAAAATCTGTTTGATTCCAAATCGGCTTTGAAAATTGACAAAAAATGCCAGAGTGAGCGTCACAAATACAGGGAATTGAGTATCGATAATGTTGTTTTTCCGAAAATTTACCCTTTTATCGCTAATTTTATATAAATAAATAAATAAACGTTTCACACTCATTGCCCCATAGTAGGGTGAACATACCCTGTGTCGTGGGTACCATGGACACATACAAAGACAGAATCACAGACACCCAGACCGAGAACAGAAATTTAAACTCATCATCCAAATTTCTGTTTCGCCGGGAATCGAACCCGGGACCCTCCGATTGGCAGTCCGGCATGGTAACCATTGCGCCACGCGGGTCGTCGTATACA
This sequence comes from Pyrgus malvae, assembly GCA_911387765.1. NCBI lineage: Eukaryota > Metazoa > Arthropoda > Insecta > Lepidoptera > Hesperiidae > Pyrgus > Pyrgus malvae. Next base: position 25,763,322 of record OU426953.1, read on the forward strand.
TATAATACATATGTATTATATCTTCGAAACGCTCATTAGTGAGTCGCGCTTGTTGCGTTTCGTATATAGAATAGTAGGCGCTTTGCGGCTCACGGAAACCCTTGTCTTAACAGTTGTGTCTGTCCATCCATCTGTGATAGCCAATTTAATCCGAAACTACTAGAATAACTCCTCAATGATTATTTATTACTATGTAATGTTAATAGATACTTGAATAACGCTGAGTCTTCGTTAGGCAAAGGCAATGCAATTTGAATTTAAAAGCTCAGCTAAATCGGAAACTTTATAAAAATTGCTAGACCAAATAAAATGTTATTTATTTCTCATATGCTTTCCCGTGACCTAAGAACAAAAGTATTAAAAATAAAATAGTGTTTCTCTGGTGGCCTATACTTTTTTTTCGCCATTTTAACTCGTAAGTTCACTTACTAAATGTAAGCTCTGGCTAAAGCTGTTCATATTTCAGCCGTTAAATTTGTCTGAAAATCCTTATATAACAAAATTATTGTCGTTTAACTGCAGACAGAATATTCTGGAATATTCAAAGTTTCAGGCTTTGGAGCTCTAGTATAATTTAATATAGAGCTCTTTCCAGCTCATATATATGCAAAGTAGTCTTCCGTGATATCCAAAACTTGCATGACTACTGAATGCGGTGTTTTATCAAACATGAGACATTGCGACTTATGCGATCTTCTCTATATACGACATTTTTACATATAACATTCACAAGATTTCAATATTTTATTTAAAAATACTCAAGCATTGGAGCAGCATGGTGGGTTAATCTCTAGGCCTATGATGGGGAGTGCCCCGTATCCAGCAGTGGGACGCATAAAGGGTTGCAGCCATTTAAAAAATTAATTATAGTTACAAATAATTAATTTCTTATGTCAAAGTTTGTGAGTGAGAAGAGATCGAAATCGTAAAACCTTATATTAATTTAATAGTGTTAAAAAAACTAATGATGTATTCCATTATATTATTATTTTAAAGGTGTTATTGATTACATTGCCTAACAACAACTGATTTGAAAAACCCCACTAGTTTTTGAGATTTTATGCTACCCTCATGGTAATTCAGTTTGGTAATTCAGTAAGTGTAATTGCTAATTCAGTTTTGTAAATGATTTTTATTGCCATTTAAATCAATACTAAAAGTTACTTAGTAATTTGTGAGATCACACGTGTTTTTTCTTACAAAATGTATGAAGAGGCTTTTTGACAGCTCAATAATTATAAAAGTATCTCAATTGATTACGCAGTCGACTGCAATGCCTTATTATCACATCTTATACAACGTTTATTAGTAAGAGGGATAGTTTTTATTCCTATAACAATTTTTCGTTGCTTGGTTGTATATCCTTGTTATTTAATTTAATTAGTAAATTATATCACTATTTAAATAATTATTTCCCATTCCCTATTTCTCTACAGTCTTACGAACCCAGTCGGGTTCGTAAGGTGGCAAGAGCCACCGCTTCTATTTCAGCAACACTGGAACCATCTGGACTATCCAGAAGCGATGGCAAGGGACGGAGTTACATTGGTGCCGTGAACTCTAGGACGGCCACTGGTATGGGAAGTGACGTGTGTCACACATAAGCGATACTGCGGAGAGGGTGGGGTCCGCTGCCGAACATGCACAGTACGTCAAGCACCGCAAATATAGTAATTTTAGACTATGGGACCATGGTCTTCTGGCATGAAGAAATTCATGTCTATCATGGCAGCTATTTTGCCCAACTGCTCAGTCTAGCTGTACAAAGGGGCAATGCCGCCAGCGTCTTGGGTACCATGCCTCACACGGACTTTTTATATTTACGAGCCTTTTATAATTTTGTATGTTTTTATTTTTAATTTAAGTTTTGTACATACATATCTAGCTTATTAGTTTAGTTCTAGTTTTTGTATATATGATAATCACATATTTTGTTGTATATAATTAAACATAAGAAATCCCTACTAATATTATAAATTCGAAAGTAACTATGTCTGTCTGTCTGTCTGCTACGCTTTGCCGCTTAAACTATTGAACCAATTTTAATGAAATTTGGAACACAGATAGAGTGGACCTTGGGAAAGGACACAGGATGGTTTTTCTCCTATGGGCACCTATAAAACGGGTCCACGCAGGCGAAGCCGCTGGCGGAATGCTAGTACATATATATATATATATATATATATATATATATACGTAATACAAACATCGGCTTCCAATAGGCTTCAAACTAATTGCACGCTGTAAGAGGCGCAAAGCCTTTCACTTCAAACAAATTGTTCAACGCTTGTACATCATTATTGACTACAACGCGGCTGTGACTAAAGTTATTAGTCATGTTTCGTCGCGGTACTCCAGTAACTTAGAGACCGGTATAAAATATCTTTTTTTTTCAAATATGGCATCGCAAACTCTGTGCATACTGCCAGCGTCAAGTATTATTTTTGCATCAATTTTTTGCCAGTTTCAATGTAAAAATCGAACAGTAATAACAAAGTCAGTAAGTATGTCGTCAGTAATCAGTCAGTCTAGTCAGTCAAACATTCAAGTAAAGCGATGGCTACTTTACTAGAACGTGTCCGATGGAATTTTGGAGGCAAGCAGAACAACCATATTTTAGCACTGTTCTTCTATTTCACAAACACTCGTGCACTGTAATTAACCTTTATCAAACAAAATGCCATCAACTTTATCCGATATAACTCAAAAATACACCAAGAAAATGAAAATAAAACAAAAGCACAATATGTCTTTTTCGACTTCCCGTCAAAACTCCAAAATATCTTTTATTTAAGTATTTATTTATTGTAGCACCTTAATCTAAGTGTTACAGGGTTAAAACTTAATGCCTAATGGCATTATCTGCCAGTCAACCCTGGGTGACGGTGAGAAACTTAAGGTAGGCAGGTAATCTACGAGAAAGATTTTTTTATGTTGTGAGTGATTAATAATAACAATAAAAATAACGCTTCATACCTAAATACCCTATCATCTCTCATGGGTCTAATGGACACAAAAATTCAAATTTATATTTTAATGAACGTATATTTTTCACGGTCATCGTCTCTAGTCCATGAGAGCGACGGGTAAAAATTTGTTCGAATTTCTCTCATCATTCAAATTTCTGCTTCGCGCTTCGCCACGAATCAAACTTGATACTTTTGATCGGTAGTCCAGAACGGTAAATACTTCGCTATATTATACTTTCATAGTATAGTTCTGTTCATATTTTTTATTGTTTACAAATCGCTTTGAGACTTTATAACATTTATAAACCTCAAAAAAAATCCATATTACAAACTCCTAACTTTTTCTTTTTATAGATTTTAGAATTTTATGAGACACCTATAATTCGCATATTATTCGAGATTCGCTCATCAATGGTCAGTGTAGTTCGCTGCGGCCTTATTAAATATTCTGTTGCTGATATTCGAATTTAGTCCGACGATATTTCTTAACTTTCGTCATTAGTACTGCTCTGCTGTTGAAATTATTTATATTTTTCAGAGGTTTAAATAAAACATTGTATTTACAATACCGACATCTTTTCTTTATTTTTTGCTTATTATTTTCACTCGAAATATACTGAATCTCAATCTGCTTCTTTAGTACCAAATCTTTAATAAAATGATTCTTGATTTCAATATGTTTCGCTCTTTTATAGTTCGAAATACAATTCATATTTGTTTCGAACTGCAACAGACACAATTTTGTTGAAACTATCTATCTTTATGCCTCGAGAAAATTGCCGTACCTATATTTAACTTACACTCTCACAACTTAAAATGACAGAAATGTTGTTGCTATCTACACGCAATTACTTACTACTTACATAAAAGCTATACTTATTATGAAACTTCCAAACCTTCAGGATTGTGAAAACGCTCATGCATATAAGCTTAAAAATTAAAACTAATCAGAAATTATATAGGTGGAAGGACTGCCATAGATCGGTCGCTGCGTCCATTTCTGCCTCCAACCTCCAGAGTACATTATTACAACTACAAGTTGTTTAGGTCCATTATTGTCAATCGACTGCAGTTGTCACTTAACACCTCGTGGTCTTCATAACTGTATCCAGTTCCAATTAAAGAAAAAAGGACTAAAAAAAACAAACTTCTAGAACTAATACATTCAAAAGATACTGCCGTTTAGGTGGCATATATCATAAAGTTCAAACTCTAAATCGTATATAATTTGACAAAAAATGAAAATTTTATATAATTTGAGAATAAGATGCCTTATATTAATAGCAAAAAAGCAATTAAAAATGTTGATCTTAATAACAAAAGTTTAAAATCGTATTCCGATATTTGCACGCCAAAATTGTAAAAAAACTGGACACTGTAATAATAAATTAAGTTTTTAACAAAAAAATAGAACCGACTTCAAACGGTAAAAAATAAAATTGTTCAGTACCTACTTCTTTTTGCTTATGGTAATGACTCTTAAAACTATTTCTGGAGTCGGGCCCTTAGTAAATGTCGTACCATTCATTCTAAATTGGCACCGACAGTACAGACAGTGGGACAGTACCTACTTCTTCTTGCAGGTAATGACTGTTAAAGCTATATTGGAGTCGGTGCCCATTCAGAACGAAAGGTACACTAAATTTACTAAGACAGGACATTTCACTAAGGGCCCGACTTCAAAAATAGTTTTAAGAGTCATTACCATAAGCAAAAAGAAGTAGGTACTGAACAATTTTATTTTTTACCGTTTGAAGTCGGTTCTATTTTTTTGTTAAAAACTTAATTTATTTCACTCTTTTTAGTAATTTTAATAATTCTGTATGTATTAGCATAATTGGAAAAAATTTCACTTAACTTCTAAACTTTAAACAGATTTACCTTTTATAATCATGTTTATCCAATAGCCATCTAAAAGTCTGAAAGAATACTACTATCAGTCCACCTGAACGTATAAATTAAAGAAAGAATTTGCTCTCAGCTCCTAACCGCTGAGGAGTTGTACCTTCAATCATCAGTTAAGCAACAGCAGGTGATAATTACCAGACATAAATATTTGTATTATGTTAAAAATATGACTAAAAGAATGTGTGTGCCTATTAAGTTTCAGTGTTTCCCTCGATTTCCCTAATATCACATCATCAGATTTTGACATGGTGACAGTTGGACCACCTCAGGAATATAAGATTTCGAACAAAAAACCATTTATTGAAAGAATTTGCTCTCAACTCCTAACCGTCGTAGTATCTTCCATCATCAGCTCAGCAACATGATATGACGATAATTATACACAAATGTCTGTTTTGCTTTGTAAAAATATGAAAATCATTTGTTGTGCTATAAAATTTGAATGTTCCCTTCGATTTCTCTGGAATCCCCTCATCAGAATTTGACTTGGTGACAGTTGGACCACCTCGGGAATGAAAGATTTCGAATAAAAAACTATTTATAGAAAGAATTTGCTCTCAACTCCTCACTGTCGCAGTACCTTCCATCATCAGCTCAGTAACATGAGATGATGATTTCTATGCGTAAATATCTCTTATGCTTCAGAAACTATAAGAAAATCAATGTGTGTGCCTGTAAAATTTGAGAGTTCCCCTCGATTTCCCTGGGATCCCATCATCAGATCATGATTTGGTGACAATGGGACCACCTCGGGAGTATAAGCATACGAACAAAAAAAGAATTTTGAAAATCGGTCCACAAACGGCGGAGTAATCGGTGAACATATATAAAAAAAAAAAAATACATACAGCCGAATACAGTACCTCCTCCTTTTGGAAGTCGGTAAAAATGACCTATCAACATAGATGTGCAAATTATTAAGGCAAAAGCTGGCAAAATATATCGATCAATAGAAATCTATTTATAATCTAATTTATTTATATATTTTTAATCTAATCTATCGTACCTATTGGCACCCAAATTTGAAATGTACTTGTCAATAATTAAGTCGTTGATGCTTTTGATGCAGTATTAGCTTATAGGCATTCTAATTTGATACTAACTTATATAAAACGAACACATTAGATGTATTCTAACAAAGCGTTTTTCGGTACAGGCTTTCTCTCCTTTACTATGCAAGCCCATTTTTCAGCCACTTTCACTGGGGTCGAGTGTCAATCACGCAAGAACACAAAAGGTGGACGCCATTGTTTGGACAAAGCAGCCAAAACAACTAAGAGAAATGTCTGTTGAAATTGCTGGACTCAGAAATGTTTATAATATACAAGACCCGTTCACGACTTCAAATAAAAAATAGATAAAATGTAGCTTATACTATGCTATTCCAGGCTAATGTCTCTCTCTGTGTGAAAATTCGTCCCGATCCGTCCTGCCCTGCGTGATTGCATTGTTACTACGTTGTTATGTGAGTTAAGTAATATGCAATTGTTATCAATCTATAGAGAACACCGCTATTTTACCGTATGGCTTGAAAATGCAACAATGGGTTACTTATTGTAAATATAAATATCACGGCTGTACTCACGTGAGTACAGCCGTGATATTTATATTTACAATGTTAGTTCACACTCACGACTCGTTCTATAAGAAAATGGGTTACTTATGTTTCAAAACCGCGTTTTTTTATCCTAAAAGCTACCTCACTTTTAAGGCACGTTTTAGGCGATCCCAGCAGTGGGATGCAAAACAAGATGATGGTTGCTAAACTGTCTTTATTTTAAACTAGTATAAAACCTTCGAAATGTTTTAAAAACACACTTTTGTGTCTATTATCCTGAACGCAACATGATATAAAGCTTGAAATGAATATCAGAAAGCACAGCAGAAAGTTTTCACTCGTAGTTAGTTGTTCTGTGAATTCTACCATTTATTCCGCTTATTCCAGAAGCACGTGTAAATAACTTTACTCCGAATTGATGTAGAAATTTAAAAAGCGTTTTAACTGAATATAGAGCAACCGGTAGTTGTTTAATGACTTTGTTTATTTTATGAAAGAGTGTATGAATATTAGAACGTATGTTTGATTTTATGAGTGTTATTTTTTTTAAACTAAGGGCCTCGTTCACCATCTCCAAGTAAAGTGTTGATTAGTTACATCCCAAGTAAAGTTAATTGGCAAGTAAAAGCTCCAGCTACGGGTCAATTTATCATATGATCAGTGCTACTCGAACATCGTGAAATTGAAGTTACTAAGACAATTAACGTACTTGTCACTTTACTTGAAGGTGGTGAAAGACGCCCTAAAAGTAACTAAAAATATAACCTCAATATTAATAGTTTGTATACTGTGCAAAGTAATTAACGAAAAGACAATAGTGTTCTATTCGCTAGAGAACTCATTTATTTATTTGCATTAGAATTCAATAACAACATTATATAAGTCCTATGTATGTCCATTAATTCTGATCACTATTTGATGTGTATAAATTTACGATATGTATAGAATACATTCTTAACTCTTCTAACTAATTCTTCTGTGTATTTATAAAGTATGGAATAAAAGTATCGACTGTAAACAAAAAACAAGTAAGTATGAAAATACTAATAAAATGTAAATAATTATAAAATAATAAATACTTAAATATATTTAGACACAAGCGATGAAACGACCATTTAGATTTTTTTTTCACACACGCCAAACTTCTATTTTTATCGTAGTCTCATTTTTTATTTTTTATAATTTTGAAAAATTTGCGATGTTATTCATTATAATCTTATTTAAATCTTAGTTGCAACCCATTTTTGCATCCCACTGCTGGGCACGGGTCTCTCCTCTATGCGGGTTGGTGGAGATGCGGGTTAGTGGCCAATCCGCTGTCGGACGTTTTCAAATCGCTCATAAGGCCTCCAAATAGATTTATCGACTGTTATATATCGATAACAACTGGGGCCAACGGCTTAACGTGCCCTGCGAAGCACGGAATCGCGTATGAAATTTTTTGCCACTAGCGGTCACCCATCTAACACCCGACCGTGCCCGTTTGGCTTAGCTGCATAAAAAATATTTAAATCTTAGGATTAACTTTCTTATTCTTCATATTTTGTAGTTTACCTACCAGAGAAGCAGCGCTTTAAATGAATGCTAATTGAGTGTAGATATACGCTCTTTTGTTTCATCTTACTACAAGTATAAGAAAAACTTGACATATATACTCGACAACGCTATAAAAATATGATAGTATATTAAGTATATCCCTGGAACTTAGGTCACTTATGCTTAGATCTCTCCCTTAACGAGGTCGCAGGTATCAGTAAGATTTCCCTCACAACAAAAAAGGGACCTTTAGGCCGCTAGGCACATAATTTGCTCTCTAGTAGTGATGTGCAGATTTTCAAATATTCACAATATTGATCATATTTTTTATGTAGCAAAAAAAATATATAAATGAAATTCCGGCTTCAAAAAGTAGAAGTAAAAAATATTTTTTTTTCAACCTTTTTATGTCCCACTGCTGGGCACAGGTCTCCTCTCACAAGTGAGAGGGATTTAGGCCATAGTCCACCACGCTGGCCAAGTGCGGATTGGTGGACGTCATGATTTCGAGAAATTGTGAATTTCTTTCATGCATGCACGATGATGGAGAACATCGTAATCAATTAAATATCACGATATTTTCAATCACCGTGGGGCAGAGATAAATGCGCACATTACAAATTTCTTTGTCAGAGGTGCGCGCTGAGGATTTGAACCCGGGATCGGTCGCGTTGAAGACCGCGGTTTTGACCACTCGGCCATCGCTTGCTCTATTAAAAAATATTAAGAAAGCTAATTATAAAACTAATAGCAAATACTCGGCTACTATTTCCTGTTTGTACACAAATTACCTAACTTCAACATTGTAACTAAGAGTTTATCTTAATATATTTTTTTAAATATCTTAAGTAATTGATTTTCTGAAGCATTCGGGTAAAAATCAATTTGATGAAAGTTAAATTAGATGTCTACAAAGAAATTATTTTTCAGATTTGTGAATCTTTAATTAAAAAGTCTTATATTTGCGTCTACGATAACTAATTTTAAAAAGTTTTTTCTTTATTTTGTATTAATATAGCTTTATTTATGATCCACCACCCTGCTCCAATGCTGATTGGTGGAGATGTGGGTTAGTGACTAATCAACTTTTGGATATTTTCAAACCTCCCATAAGACCTCCGACAAGATAAACGACTATTATCTATCGATAACAACCGGGACCGATGGCTGAATGTGCCCTTTGAAGCACGGAAATTTCGTCACTAGCGGTCTCACACCTGGTCGCGCCCTGGCTCTGCGTAGATCGCTAGACACCTCAGATCAAATCAAAATGTAAAGACAGAACGCTGTGAATAAAGAAGTATGGCCGATTTAAACTGCACCATGTACACATACATACATGACACGCTAACACGTACGTACAATGAAACTGCACCTGGCTTTGCTAGCCGAATATCGCGGCGCATTGGGTAAAATTTTGTCAAAAATTTAAAAAACCACAAGAAAAAAATTCGAAAGGTGTTGTGAATTGAATTGAATTGAATTGAATTGAAGTAAATATTAATATATACTCGTAATAATTATAATAATGAGGTGATTTGAATTATGATCGCAACATGTGTGCTTAGGTCGGACACGTTTACAAAATTAGCCTCACATTGTTATTCGCCGAGTTCCATCTATACTTTTTTATTTGATCTGAGGCCACGCACATAACCATAGGCTCGCATACATATTATTATATCTATACCGCTTTGCATGAAAAATCAAAGTAAAAGAAATTCATAATGTATCCGATATATCACTACCCTACATTATCTAGGCAACATTATGATTATAGTCACACAGGTGGTAATATTACAGTAGGGAGATAAACGGGTAGGTACCCTCATTTTAAAAGTGATTTATATTCTTACAAAGAGCACCAACCGTCAGAGGTTTACCTGCCTACCTTTCAGTACTCGCATTATTAATAACATTAAATTATTGTGATACAATAATGCATCGAAATTGTGAGAAATAAAAAATAATTTCAAAATAAAAAATAACATTTCACACTCATAGCCCCACAGTATGGTAGATATACCCTGTGTCGTGGGTACCAAGGACACACCCAAAGACAGAAACACAAACACCCAGACCGAGAACAGGAATTTAAACTCACCATTCAAATTTCTGCCTCACTGGGAATCGAACCCGGGACCCTTCGAATGGCAGTTCGGCATGGTAACCATTACGCCACGCGGGTCGTCAAATTCTACGTACTTTAATACCTAAATATGTAGGTACACAAAACTTGTTAATAAAATATATAGTTATATGTGACAAAGTTCCAATCCAACCTAAAATTTTGCTTCTTATTTTACAACAAGGACAATAAGTTTAAAAAATCTTTTATTAATTTATGAATGATGTCTGACACGTCTGATGGTCTGGTGTACTCTGATACCTGATACCCATGTTGCACCAAAATAAAATAAAAAACTGCATAATAGATCGTCATCAATATGATGCCCGGAAACGTTTTACAACCTATTGGCTACAACCCTTTTTGCGTTCCACTGCTGGGCACGGGTGTCTCTCCATTATTGGGGAATCCTGGAGCTTACTCCACCTCGCTGCTCCAATGCGGGTTAGTGGAGATGCGGGTTATTGGCTAACAGGCCGTCGGATGTTTTCAAACCGCCCATAAGCCCTCCGACAAGGTTTAACGACTGTTATCTGTCGACAACAACCGGGACAGACGGCTTAACGTGGCCTCCGAAGCACAGAAACGCGCAGAATTTTTTCGCCACTAGTGGTCACCCATCTTACACCCGACCACACCCGTTTCGCTTAGTTGCATAGATCGCTTGCGTTCTACGCTAACTGCCGGGCCATTCGCGCTTCAACGCGCGTTACAACGTATATCAACTGTTAACAACGGCTTAGCGCGCCCTTTAAAGCGTCTGCTTTAATAATGTCAGTACCTGGACGCCCGAGCGTTGCTCGGATATAAACAATTGATTTTCTTTGTTTATTTTTAAACAAAACTTTCATTGGCTTAGTATTACTTAACAAAGCCTTTTGAAATACCTAGCTCATAATTAAAAAAATTGTCACAAAAAATAAAAAACGCAACTTGCCTACTTGAGGTTTGATCCCGGGTCTCTAGCTCCATAGTCAGCTTTCGTAACCATTCGACCAAGAAAACTTTAATTCCAATGACAAATTTTTTATAGAGGTATTTCATATCGACATTGTCATTTGTTTGAAGGACGGATTGACAATCGTCATTTGACGGCTTTCTACGCCACAATATTATTAATATTCTCCAGTAGATGTCAGTAAGAGTAATTTTATAATTAAGGGCATAAACATTAAATAAAGCGACAATTTCTATCAATAAAAATTGTCAGGATAGATTTATCACCCCCGAAACCAGGGTACTAAATTTCATCAAAATCTTTGGAGCCGTTTCCGAGATTCAAAAAATATATTTAGATATATACAAGAATTGCTTGTTTAAAGGTATTAGATATTATTAACGCAGTCAAAATATTGTGCCGTAGAACATCGTCAAACGCTATCCGCCAATCCGACGCTCCATAGATATTTTATTTTGACTACGTGTTCAAAGAAATGACAATGTCGATTTGAAAGAGCTCTATAAAAATTTTGTTCATTGAATGAAAGGTTCATTGACCTAATGGTTACATGGGCTGACTGCGGAATTGGAAACTCGGGTTCAAACCCTCAATCAAAATCATTGCGGTTTTTTTTAATATTTTTTATTGGGAGCTATTTTAGATGGCGTTGTTATGTAACACTAAGGGCCTCTTTCACCACCTTCAAGTAAAGTGACAAGTACGCTATTTGTCGGTTAAAGCCACTCGTCAATTTAATTTCACGCTGTTCGAGTAGCACTATTCATATGATAAACTGACCCCTACTCATAGCTTTTACTTGCCAATTAACTTTACTTTGGACGTAACTAATCAACACTTTACTTGGAGATGGTGAACGAGGCCCTAAGCAAATGAGTGTGTCGTTTGAAACTAAACCAAGAAAATAAATGATTTTTATCCGAGCAACGCTCAGTCGTCCAGGTACTATTTTTTAACCGTACGCCAAGACAAAGTTTTGACAAGGTTAATTGCTACGGAAATAGATATGAGAATAATGTGCCAATTACGACTAACTTCACGATACACTGGCATACAAAGGGCTCCAACACCCAATTTAACAGAATCTTGAGGTCGTTGACTTTAACCAATTAATCAAAATATCAACGTCTATTACGTTATCAAACTTTCGCCGTGACTTGGCAAGTTGGCCGCATATTTCATAGTCAGCCCATCGCCTAAGGACTTTGGAAACACTTATAACTTTCTATTTTGAGTGCTTATTCTAAGAACTGCGCTTTCCATTTCGCTGTATATTTGAATTTTATTCGTATAGATTCGAAAACCGGCCAAGTGCGAGGACTCACGCACGAATGGTTCCGTACCATTATCTTTATCTATTCTCTATAAAAAATCACGTTTCTTGTTCCCATACAAGAAACGTGATTTTTTATATCTTAAATATATATTTTTTTTCTATTTTTAGTATTCGTTGTTATAGCGGCAACAGAAATACATCATCTGTGTAAATTTCAAATTTCTAGCCATAACGGTTTATGAGGTACAGCCTGATGACAGACAGACGGACAAACAGACGGACGGACAGCGGAGGCTTAGTAATAGGGTACCGTTGGCACCCTTCAGGTACGGAACCCTAAAAATAGCGATACTACGTTACTTTACAATAAATTTGGTACGATTTTATTGAAGCAATTTATCAGATGGGTGTGAAAATTAAGATATTATGCACTAAAGCTTAAAGACTCTACTTGTTTAACCATTACCAACAAGTGGTTGGTCATGATGATCTGCCGATCGAGTGCCACGGGTTCGATTCGCGACGAATCAAAAATTGGAAGGATGTTTAATTTACTTTTTGTTATCGGTCTGGGTGTTGATGTACTTATGTTTGTGTGTGTACGTCGATAGTACTCACGACACAGCGAATCCTAGTATAGGTAGGTAGTAGTGTGTTAAGCGCTATTCTTTATATTGTTGTATTGTTGATGTACTTATCATATGAATATTGACTTTATTTTATTACGCCTTTATTATTATTAGAATAATTTTAAAAAATCTGATATAGTTGAAAATAATAAGGAGTGTACTTATACAGTTTTCTTATTTATTGGTATACTTTTTATGGATTTCTTGAAGACATAAAAAGTGATGGAGTCACCAAGAATTTGTGCGCAAAATGAGTTCCTTTTATGACCAGTTTATAGTTTCTCGGGGACTCGTGACACCAAAGTTACTAAAGTTTTATGTAGTTTCTACATAAGTAACAAAGATAAACATAGATAATATATTATCTGATAAAGTCGCGTTATATACTTAAAATCAGCCACATTTTTATGATTAAACGGTGCTTAACGGGGAAACTTCAAAAGGAACTCGGACACCTTGGAGAGATTTAAATTTATAATGGATTTTTATCGTGCATACTCTAGTGTAAATTAAGGATTACTTTGTATTTTGATTCGCCCGGGTTCGATTTCCGGCGAAACAGAAATTTGAATGAAAAATCTGTTCTTGGTCTGGATGTTTCTGTTTCTGTCTTTGTATGTGTCCATGGTACTGACGACAGTGTATATATACCCTACTGTGGGTCTTTGAGTCTGAAACGTTTCGGTAACAACTGAAATAATTTAGAGCAGCGATGACCGAGCTGTCAAGACCACAGACATGGAGATGCCGAGTTGAAATACTGGCGCGCACAACTGGCTGAATAAATTAGTTACGAGCGTATTGATTGCTCTACGGTGAGATAATAAATTTTGATATTTAACTATGATGATTTGCACATGGGCATAGACTGGAGCTACCACTTAACTCCACGTGGCACATTAGGCCACGGTGGCGTGGTAGGTTAAATCTACTCGACAGCCTTTTCAACTCAACACGGTAGAGTTGATTTACGATAGAAATAAATATATGAATTTCAAATAAATGACAAATTTACAAGCCTGTACTTTATTAATTTTGTGATGATTTTATTATATTGAATAGGGCGCAACCACACATTTTGATCAAACCTAAAATAATTGATTAACAAATTTATGAAACTTATTCGATTTACTCCTAAAAGTATTTAGATTAAGCTTATACTAAGTATAATATGTTTGCAACTCAGCATCATACAGCTTCTAAATAAAGAAAGGAAGAAAAAATATTTATTTCATAGTAGGAATACAAAATATTCGCTTAATGAATGTCATTTTTTCCCGGTCATCGCCTTTAGGTGCCCGTTTGGGTTAGATGTTGAGCTGAGAGAAAAAAGTTGGCGAAAAAAAAAAACGCCCAGCAGAACCCTTTTAAAAAAGTACATTTATATTTGAGATAACAAAATGGCTATGGATTGATAATGGGCACACGTCGATCGTGTAAGGCACGATCAGCTTCTCTTCTTAAACCTTTGTGTTGTAATGTATGTAGTCAATCATTATAACAACAGTGCTGTATTATCATATTTATGAATACGAAACTTTCTCCTTTTATTGTAATATTTATAGGCGGCCTGTCTTATCCCAATAACTATCGCACGTATGCCTGCATTAATTTAAAGGGAAAACCTTCATAATGAAGATTAGTCACCCAGTTCTTGTGGATAAGGAATAAGGGTCAAGTTAGAGATCTGTTATGGTATCGAAGGGTTCGTGTTTATTTGTGCTTTCGCTTATAAAAATATCGTAACGTTCTGAACTGTACCTTTAGAAAATCACTAACACTTCTACAAGAGGGGATTTTTTTTATTACTTTACTATCTTTATATCTTAATATATATAATTCTTGTGTGAGTGTGTATGTCACTGAACTCCTCCTTAATGGCTGGACAGATTTTAATGATTTTTTTTTTGTGTGTATTCAAATGGATTCGAGGATGGTTTAGATTCACAATTTGGGCCACTGGAAATGTTTTTTAATTACTTTTTTACTTATTTAGTTTTCCCATATAAATTGTTCCTGTCAAACGTTTTGTATTTCGTGCCGTGTCGTTCTAAACTTTGACACAGTCAGAATAACTGGACAGTTCGTATGTCATTATTTGTTTTATATTTTTGTTTGATAGTAACATGAAGTCTCTTTAAGATAATAAGAAAACAAATCCTCTTTTATTACTTTTAAGGCAGGACAACGTCTGCGGGGTCCACTAGTATTTTATATTTGTTGTATGCGTGTGTATGACATAGAACTCCCCCTAAACGACTAGACCGATTATGATGAAATTTTTGTGTATGTTCAAGGGAATTTAAGAAATTTTCATCAATTTGGTCCACTGGAAAATGTTGATCTAATATTTTTTTATTCAGATGAATAGTTTTTCCATATAAATTGTTCCTACCTGTAAAGCGTTTCAATTTCGTGCTATGTCGTTCTAAAGTTTGACACAATCATAATAACTGGACAGTTCGTACGTCATTAGTTGTTTTAAAAAAAAATACAGTAACATAAAATCTCTTTAAGATAATAAAAACAAATTCTCTTTCAATACTTTTAAGGGAGACAACGTCTGCAGGGCCCACTAGTATTTATATAAAATTAGATATATCGTGACATTTTTAAGATTATGAGTTGTGTATCTCCAAAAATGGCTTTTAGGTAGAGAATCTTAAAATGACGTAAATGTTGAAATATTCTATCCGCTGTCTAGTCCTAGGTCTATCTTGTAGGACGTAGAGATTTGTATATTTTCAGGAACACACCATGAACAATAATAATAAGAACGCTTTGCAAGCTCCTTTTCACCACGGACATGTAATTTATGGGACAACCTTCCAGCTGAAACTTAATTATACTCGTCTTCTACGTAAAACTTTTTTTTTTAATAGAGCAAGTTATCATTACTTTCAAACAATGAAGACTCAATTTTATCGGAAAGCGTCATCATGAAAATAGTCAAAACTACAAAAGCTTAAGACATACAACAGATTTGTAGCAGTGTGCTAGCACTGATCAATTATCAAGGTGATTGTTTTACGCCGTAGTACTTTTTAACATACCGTGACGCAATTAATCACGAATGAACAATACTTAGCGATGGTCATCTATGACCTACATGACATGACTTAGATGTTTTATCAATGTGTCCGCTGTCACATAAATCTTCCTACACAAACGCGGGTCAGAAAGAGCTCGCAGCTGATTAATACATAAAGAGATTTAGCGGAAATGATTATGTTACGACAAGCCTATTGTTGACAAAATAAGTCGTAGGTATTTATTCATACAATTGTTGAATAAATTAATGAGTTGTTGCAAAATTAGTTTTTTCATTAGTTTTACTAACGTATGCTCAGATAATCACGACATAATAAGATCATCTTAAATTGCAGTGGCTGGCTGGCTGCAACCCTTTTGCGTCCCACTGCTGGGTCTCTCCCCCTTATTGGGGAGGCCTGGAGCTTACTCCACCACGCTGCTCCAATGCGGGTTGGTGGAGATGCGGGTTAGTGGCCAATCCGCTGTCGGATGTTTTTAAACCGCCCATAAGGCCTCCGACAAGGTTTAACGACTGTTATCTATCGACAACAACCGGGACCGACGCCTTAACGTGCCCTCCGAAGCACGGAAACGCGCATAAAATTTTTGCCACTAGCGGTCACCCATCTCACAGCCGACCGCGCCCGTTTGGCTTAGCTGTGAAGACCGTTTGCGTTCTACGCTAGCCGCCGAGCCATGCGCGCTGCCGCTAGCCGCCGAGCCATGCGCGCTTCTTGCTTTAAATTGCAGTACGAAACATAATATGACACGTGTAGGCCGTGTGACTACCACAATACGAATTAGTTCATCAGCTCAGATTTGGGTATTTTTAACTCTTTTAAACTAGGAAAACGTTCGCGTGACCGGGTAGTTAAAAGGTAGTTTAGGTAGGCTTGTCATAGCCCCACAGTAAGGTAGAGAAGATATATCCAATAAAACTTTATTATTTTTCATTTTTTAGTTCGATATATTGTTAAAATATTTTTTTCCAGTTTCGAAATTAGATAAACTGATGAAATTATGGTATTGCCACCGATTCTGGAAAAGTTGTCAAAGTTTGAATTAAATCTGTCCATTGAAAGTGGGTCAAAGAATAGTTACAAACAAGCTCACAGTTGCAAACAAACATACAGGTGAAGCTAATATAAGCGTGTAAAAAATCTTCAGGAGTTTTAAATGATAGTTTAAGTTCTCGTTCAAAAATAACAAAAGCCGCGTCTGCTGCAAGAAATTTCATTTTGAAGTTTTGCACAAAAGTTCACCGTAAGTACATAAAATATAATTCCCTTCACAGAAAATTAAAATTAATTTTCCCAAAGGTAATAACTAAACTTGTAAAAATATTGTTCAACTTATTTCACTTTTATACGAAATTACCTGTGCCCCACGGTTTCATACGCTTTAGAAAAGATCAAACACATTATGAATAATGGATCTCCACATGGGAATGAGATATTTTACTCCGGTAAAAAGTAGCCTATTCTAACCCCAGCCCTTCAATTTGTTACATTCAAAAAATCAGGTCAATCCGGATGTGACAATCTTGAGTGTGTCACACGCAATATTGGATCAAAAGGTTTTCCTTATACGAGTATAATGTGTTTGGAATTTAAATTCCAAAGCCTTAAACCCAATGGTTTAAGGCTATGTCAATACTATATAGGCTATAGGTAGTCAATACATATACCTAACCTACATAACCATGAATGATGTTAATAGAATCAGGACAACATACTGGTATAAAAGCAAATTGAAAATATTAAAAGATATACCTACTTCCTGCAAGAACAAAACAATTCAGCTCGAGCGATACAGCGTGCGGAAACTGGTCTTAACTAAATTAAACTTGCTCGGCTAAACATAAGTAATCCTTTAAACGAGCAATTCTTGTATATAGGTACATAAATTATATTTTTTGAATTTTGGAATCGGCTCCAAGGATTATGATGAAATTTAGTACCCTGGTTTCGGATGTGAGAAAACGATCCAGCTAGGTTTTATTTTTAGAAATTTTAAATTATGAAAAAATATTGTCATCGATAATCGACTTAAATATAAACTAAAAAATACGACTCTTCCTGACATCTATTGGCGACACACCCCGGTCCGGGGTGGTTGGTCTGTGATTGGCGAGTAATATTACTGTGGCGTAGAACGCCGTCAAACGCCATCCGTCAATCCGACATTCAAATTCAAATTCAAATTCAAATTCAAATTATTTATTGCATGAATACAGTATACAGGATGGTCATATGAGTAAAACAAAAAGATCTTGTATCCTACCATAATCATGGTGTGCAACAATATTATCAATTTTTCAATTTAGTAATAATCATTTAAGCCAAACATATTGATACAAATAATTTATTAATTTACTAACAAAGTCAATATTTCATTAAGATCATAATTATTATTTAACATATGTCAATATCTTATTAATGCTTAGAATTACTTAAAATGTCAATTTTTAATAACATCGTCAATATTAGATTAATAATAATTCTTTAACAATTTTCTTTGTAACTCATAAATTCGGCCAAGTCATAGAAAGTCATATCTATTAGCCAACTAGAAATCTTATTTTTAAAAGACCGAGGAGGTAACTCCTTAAATTTGTTAGGTAAGTGATTAAAAACTCTTATAGCAGTTGCATACGAATTTCTCTTACATATTTTTAATCTGTTTTTTGGTACATACAATTTATACTTATTTCTAGTTGGAGCACTTCTGTTTACAACTTGTGAGTGGATTTCAAAATATTCAGGATGTTGCTTGACAAAAATACAGAGTTCTCTTATGTACATACAAGCCAATGGTAGTATCCGATACTCTTTAAATATAGGTCTGCAGCTGTCCATGGGACCAGCACCGCAAATGGCTCTGACACATTTTTTTTGGACACGAAATACCTTATTAATGTCCACAGAATTGCCCCATAATAAAAGACCATAAGAAAGTACTGAGGAGACGTAGCCGTAATAAGCAGTGAGTGCTGCCTCAGTTGAGACCGTGACTCGTAATTTACTTAAAGCAAACACGAACTTGTTGAGTTTGTCACAAACGTATTCAATATGTGCTTTCCAACTACAATCTTTGTCTACCATGAGGCCAAGGAATTTGGTTTTATCCACGTCTTCTATTTGAGCAGCATTATAGTTTATATTTAGGTTAATTTTCTTACAGAATTGGATCATTTTAGTTTTAGTTATATTAATTTTTAAATTATTACAATCAAGCCATCTAATGATTTTGTCTAAAGTTGTATTAATTTCGTTTTCATATTCATTGAAATCATTACATTTAATTATAATTGTTGTGTCATCAGCAAATAAAATAGTATTATGTTGGGTAACATTTGGTAGATCATTAATGTACAGGAGAAAAAGGAATGGCCCCAATACACTTCCTTGCGGGACACCGAAATTATTTAATAAAAGCTCAGATCTGAACTTTAACTTATTTCCCTCACTAATTCTTGATATTTCAACACACTGCTTACGATCTGAAAGGTAACTTTTTAGCCAATCGTTAGCTTTTCCCCTTATTCCGTATTTATTTAATTTGAAAAGAAGTAAGTCTCTATCTACAAAATCAAAGGCTTTACTCATATCGAGAAATATAGCTGTAACTGGCTTATTTTCATTAATAGCTTCAGTTATTTTCTTAATTAAGTTAAAACATGCCAATGATGTGCTGCTATTTTTTCGAAATCCAAACTGTTCATTTTTAAGTATATTTTGGCTAGCAACGAACTTATACAACCTATTTAACATTATTTTTTCAAAGATCTTTGAGAATATCGGTATAAGAGTTACTGGACGATAGTTATTCATGTCACTTTTGTCTCCTTTCTTTAACAATGGAATTACTATTGATTCTTTCAACATTTCAGGGAACTGACCATGCTCGATTGACAAATTGATAATATGAGCTAATGGTTTACATATGTGTTTTGCACAGAGTTTGATGCACTTTGTGCTTATTTCATCTAATCCTACCGAGTTTGTATTGTTCAGGCTATTAATTACACGATAAACTTCAATGTGATCTGTCGGTTGTAAGAATATGGTATTTGAATTAGGGCCAGTCATAGTTTCATTTATTTTGTCGAAGTTAAATTTAAAGTCAGTGTTATTAGTCATATTTATATAGAATTCATTAAAATATTTACAAATGTCAACGGGATCAGAGTAATTTTTGTCACTTACTGTAATTTTATCAATTTCTGTATTAATTTTTATGTCACCAATATTTTTATTAATTATATCCCATACAGCTTTACATTTATTTTTTTTATTATTTATATATTTAGCGTTTTGTAGCTGTCGCGATGTATTTATACATTTTTTAAGAATATTACAGTACCTTTTATAACTAGCCTTCAGCACTTTTTTACCTTTATTTTTAATTTTATACGTCAAATATAGCTGCCTTTTTTTGCCGCATGACATTTTTATACCTTTGGTTAGCCAAATATTCTTATCCTTTTTATAACTTTTTTTTATTATTAGTTGAGGAAAGCATAAGTTAAAAAAATAATTTAAATAAGTCATGAAACTTTTGAAATGCCCCGTTTACATGACTTTCTTCATATACTTCCGTGAAAGTTAATGCAGCAATATACTTTTGAAATTTAATAATATTTTGTTTACTACAATCTCTCACACATTCATACCAAAATACATACTCGTGTTTCCTATTTATTTTGAATGTTAGTGTTTGGCCAGTTTCATGGTCTGAAAGACCCAAGTAATGCACTTCCGCTTGAACTTGTTTCATATTTGTTGTAAAGAGATCGAGACATGCTGTTTGGCGAGTAGGTAATTTAATATGCAATTGAAGATTGAAATTATTGAGTAGATTTACAAGTTCTGTCGAGCATTTAGTTGTCTTTAAGGTATCTATATTCCAGTCACCACACAGTATTAATTTACATGCAGTTTTTGAGATTTTCATTAGAAGCTGTTCAAGTTTATCAAGGAACTCATAGGGATTACTACTTGGCGTTCTATATACACAGACGATTATAATTTTTTGTGAAGTCATTTTTATACCTGAACATTCAAAAACGAATTTACAAGCAAAATCTTGAACAGTGTTTAGAGGCTTGCATTCCAGATGATTTTTTACAAGAATGCAACTGCCCCCTCTTTTTTTTGTTGTCCTTGAGTATGATGCAGCCAATTTGTAGCCTGGTATTTTTAGCAATTGTTCTTCTCCTTTCTTTATAAAGGTCTCAGTAAGACATATAACATCTATTTCCTTTTGATTGAGTTCTTGCAATGAAAAAATAAGCTGTTCACTTTTGTTTAGAGCACCGGCTATATTTTGATGAAAAATGGTAAATTGATGTTTTATTTTAGGTACGAAAAAATTTTGTATTGTCTAAATTATCATTATTAATACCCCTTGACCCATAAATACAAGGCTCTTGCATAGAAGCTATCTGTGTATGTGTGCGTTCAGTAGGACATTTTTTAATTAATTTATTATAATTTAGAAATTCGATTTCCACGTGTAGTTTGTGATTTAATATTCTAGTAAATTTTTTAGGGTCAGAGTGAATAATATTTGAACCTTTTATGTCTATAAATTTACATTTTTTATACTTTTTACTTATCAACTTTATGTTATTATTTATCATCCGTTCACTTAAATACGGATTGTATTGTACACCAATTATAAATACATAATAATGTCGTAGGAGATATAACGAATTACTAATGTTTGTCAATAAATTAAGCGGATTTTTATCATTCGAGCCGATGGATAAGATAATTACATCATTGTCATTTAATGATTTCTTAAACTGTTCACATGTATTCAAAATTTCGCCACTATTTGCCCAAGGTTTAATGCACCCGAAGAAGTTATAGCTATAGTCGTTTTTTCTAGAGTAGCTCTCCCGTAGACTACACGCTAACTGCCGTGCTTGTTGGTCACCAAATACATAAATGTTCTTTGTTGTCGTACAAGGGGTGGATTCTAGTGTTGGAAGACGTGTATTATGCGGAGGCCCAATGTCGATGACTTCATTTTGAGAAATAGTCAACGATACTGATTTTTGCTGCTTGTTTAATCTTTTTTCTGGGTAGGTTGTGGGAGTTTCGTTCGGAGACAACGATTGCCCAGCGTTGTTCACTGGCGAAAATCGGCATATCCGCCTTCGGATATTCGTGAGTTTTTTTAATGTTGGGGTTACAGATCTCCGCGTAGGTTGTATCGGTGAGCAATCTGTTTGGGTACATGGGCTTGCAGACACACAAACTTTTTTCAAAAACTCTATTTGCTTATTTTTTTCAGTAAGCTCATTTCTTAATTGACTGCACTCGAAGTTAAGATTCATTATTTCTTCGTGAGCACTTAAATTTTCTGTTTGTAAAACTTCAATTTGATGTTTTAGTTCTTGAATTAATAATAAATTTTGGTCTGAGCTCTCAGGAACGCTTTTTGATGATATATTCAGTCCTTCAGACAGTATAGAACTATTTAACGTGTCATCAATTTGTAAATTCGATAATTCGCTGTCAGAGATTCTTCTCCTAAGCGGTTTTCTGATAGTAACATTATTAAATTCCATTTTGTAGGTTTAGATTTGATTTTATTGCATTCAACGCCCTCTATCGAGGTAAGTTTGTAATTGTTCCTTCGCTAAGTGCGTTTAAATGGTTCACCAGCGCATACGCACTTCTTGGTTTAAGATAGATTTAGATATTTGTTTCGCCCGTCCTCCACTAGATGGGGACATGCACCAATAAATGAGTAAACAGCTGTTACTTTTATGTTTATTGTATTTATTTGAAATAAACAGCTGGATACAAGGTATCTTTGAGTTATTTAACTTACTTTGGTTGTTCTTCTTCTTTAAATTGTTTAATCTTTTAATTCTTATGTATTATTGAGAAGTCCTCACCAAAAATATGTCCTTGTACGGGTTTGAATTTTACACTCGTTTTATTTAAAAGTCTTGTCACAAATCGTTGAGATAACATTCTCACTTCAGATTTAGGTCTTAATCACTGTATCACTTAACAATTCAGTACAGAATTTACACTTTTTTACGTTTTTTCAATTATTAATTAAGAAGAGCAATAATCAGTTGTTTACTTTAAGAGCGCCACCTAGCGAGTAAGAGATGATAATGTCGATTACTAAGAGCTCTATAAAAATTTTGTTCATTGAATTAAAGCTTTCTTGGCCAAATGGTTACGTGGGCTGACTGCGGAACTAGAGGCCCGGGTTCAAACCTCAATCAAAACCATATTGTGTTTATTTTTTTGTGATTTATTTTTTATTGGGAGCTACTCGTACTCGTATTTCAGATGGCAAATAAATTGTCTCTATCCTAGCAACGCTTGGTCGCCCAGGTACTCTGCTTAAGTTCGATACATGATACAATACAGTACTTATCTAGACTAATTAATGTTCCAACAAATACGCAAGTGGGATCAATGGTTCATCCACCCCATTGTTTGATATTTTCATTTGCAGGTCTCAATAGGATTTAGAGAGCTTATAGCAACAACCTTCAGGAGAGACGGCATAGCGCCTCGCTTCGATACATAATTTTTGCGCCAAATAAATAATAAAGAATAAGTGAATACTGTCGATACTTTTTTTTTGTATCGATACTATAAATTGTCATAGACTATCGATAGTTTTCCGTTTACACATCTACAATACAATTAGAAAGTTATGTTGTAACAGTAACGGAATTAAATGGAAACGTTTAGTTACATCACCTTATTATTATGTATTTTTAAATGACTACCGACCTATATACTGCCGATGTTTTAGAAGTTTTTTTTAAATCATTTAGGAAATGCATGATTCGCAAAATGAATCTACATTCGAAAACTATTGCAAATCAGCAATATTACCGATAGTCGAGTATACGATCGGCAACACTATTATTAGCCGACCCTATACTGCATCAGATAAAACGCTAAAATGCGCGAGTTTTGGCGGGAAGTCGGAAAACAATCGCTTTACTTGAACTAGACTGACTGATTACTGAAGATTTATTAATTTTTTCTATGACTACTGACTGAGTGATTCAAAAATTATACTTGACGCTGGCATTATGTACATAGTTTGCGATGCCAATATTGAAAAAATATGCGTTTCAGCATTCAAAACGCTCGATTCTGATGCCGCATCCAAGTCAAAACGCGATGCAGCATCAATAGGCACGCAACTCGCTGATTGTGCTCTTGTTTTATTTTTACTTTCTTGGTGTATTTTTTAGTTATATTGGATAAAAATGGCATTTTTTTCGATATAGGTTAACTATAGCGCAGTTGCAGTGCAGTGTTGTGAATTAAAATAACAGTGCGAAAACGTGTTTTTTCGGTATGCCTCCAAAATTCCATTGGTCACGTTCTAGTAAAGAAGCCATCGCTTTGCTTGAATGTCTGACTGACTTGACTGACTGTTTACTGACGACTTACTGACTTTACCTATTATTATTCGTCCAGTTTCACCGAAACTGGCAAAAACGTGATGCAAAAATTATACTTAACGCTGGCAATACGCAGAGTTTGCAATGTCATAATTTAAGAAAAAAAAAAGATTAACGTAGTCGTTGTTAACATGAAGCCACTGAATGAACAATGTTGCTAGAATTTCGTCAGTCTTACTCTTAGAGCATCAAGATATTGACAGGTATGTCACCCGGGTGAGTCAGCAAATTTGATGCTCTTGGGTCTTACTCAACAATGAGGCCCGAAAATTCACGAAGTTTCGGATAGGGGCGTACGGAGTAGGCTCTAAGAGGTATTGACGTATCAATACGTTAGGGTAGTGACCCGAGTAATAAATTAAGTACTCGAACCATCTTTATTGTATTTAACTTTGCTTCACATAGAACAAAGTTAGTGGCTAGAATGAACTTGTTTATTTAGGTACCAGTGATCTGCTTTATCATCTTATGTTTCTTATTTTCAGAACCATTATTTCATTACTTGAAAAATATAAATGTACGAAATACCACTAAAATTTGGTTTTTGGTATTTTGGAGGTGAATATAAAACAATCTTTTTTGTAATATATTTTTTCATCCGTTTTTTATGTCCCGCCGGAGCACAGCACGGGCACAGAGTGAGAGAGATTTAGGCCATAATCCACCATGCTGGCCAAGTGCTGATTGGTGGACTTTATAATACTAATAAGAGGATACGAGAGAGAGAAAGAGTATATCGTATATCACGTAGTTGGAAGGGTGTCTAACCAGCAAGCTATGTCTAAAAACTGATAGATGTATACTTAAATGATTACGTTTTCGTTCATTTTCGTTCAGTTTCGTTCATTTTCGGTAGGTGGTAGAACTATTATGGTTCTCCCAAGGAAGTACCACAACTGCACCCACTTCTGCTGTGAACAAATTCCATTGTTTTTCGCTGGAAAGGTGCAGTTGCCGGCCACACTTACATCACTTAACACCATGTAGCCTGCATGCTCGTCTGCTGCCACCTACAAAACGCACAACTACAAAAGTACTTTAATGGTTTGACCGTATCTACCACCGCTGCACCTACTTCTGCGTTACCGGACAGACTTATATGAGGCGACCATCGATCAGCTCTCGGAGGAGCAGCGCAACTGCATCCGACAAGACTTGCTTGCTCGAGCTTGTGTGTATGTCCATGGGCTGCAGCGACCACTTAACACCACGTGACGAGAATGCTCGTCTGCTACATTTTTTGTAGGGTATATATACCTTGTGTCGTGGATATCATGGACACATACAAAGAGGGAAACACAAACACCCAGACCGAGAACAGTTCAAATTTCTGTTTCTCCGGGAATCTAATCCTGGACCCCTCGGCTGTCCGACATGGTAACCATTGCGCCATGCAGGTCGTCATATACATTATGTATATATGTGATGGAAAATATCGTAATATTTAATTGATTACGATGTTCTCCGTCGCCGTGCATGCCTGAGAGAAATTCATAATTTATCGAATTTTCAGCGTGGTGGACTATGGCCTAAATTCCCTCACTTGTGAGAAGGAGACCTGTGCCCAGCAGTGGGATATAAAAAAGGTTGAAAAAATATGTATATCACAGCGGTTGCGGGTCTAACTTTGATAACGTGGCTTACGTGCTTCTCTGCTACTTTCATTAAAAAAAGAAAAAAAAAACTTTTTGTTTTTTCAAATTACGAGGATGCTAAAGAAGCTATTACTTCAAAACCAACATATCAACATCATGTCTACTTCTTAATACAAATTCTTACAACAATATTGTCTACTATGTAGTACTGACCCCAGAAATGACGTCGTAAAACTTCGACAAAGGAACATTACTTAAGATCTAATAAACGTATTTCATTGTTTCAGATGATAAAATGGCGACGACAATTGTGAACTCAACTCAAAGCGTTCTGAAGGACACTTATGACTATTATCTGTGGACTTTATCACTCTCTGGTAAGTTTAAATATGTGTTTAATCAGATTAGTGATGAATTTGTAGTGAAGTAATTTCAACATTAAGATGCATGCCTGACTAAACTAAGTGAACTGATTTCAGACTACGCTATACTATTGCGCAATATAGTATAGCAAAAAGGGTCTTATGCTAGACCCGTTTTATAGGTTCCCGTAGGATAAAAACCATCCTATTTCCTATCACAAGGTCCACTCTATCTGTGTTCCAATAAATTATTACATTTCATTAAAATTGGTTCAGTAGTTTAAGCGGGAAAGCGTAGCAGATAGACAGACAGACAGAGTTACTTTATATTAAATGAGATCTTTGAAGAGAATTTATAGCACAACATGAACGTAGCGCATCGCACTAATTTGTAGCGTATAGTAAGCCAATCATTTATCGTATAATACAGTACAGAGTGAACGTATCCATAACAATGCATGGTACGCGATATTGTTGTGCTATGAGGTATATACTATATTATTATGCTACTATATTATAGCGTAGTCTGAAAGCTACTTTATTCAATAGCAAGAAAGTTCCCTTACGTGGCCATTTTGGTAAATAATGTCCTGAATTTTTCTACCAACAGCTGCAAGTCAATTTAATTTAATTTTCGACGCACAGTTATACTAAGATTAGCTTTGTCTATTACTCATGTTTTCCTTATGACACCTATTTTTATACAGAGGCGTCATACAGTTGTTCGTATGCCTATTAATTTATAAATCCCTATCCTTTGTAGTAGATATAGACCTACGACCCACGTGGTGCAATGGTTACCATGCCGGACTGACAATCAAGGTGACCCGGTTTACATTCACGGCGAAACAGAAATTTTAATGATGATGTTCTCGGTCTTGGTGTTTGTGCCCATGGTACCCACGACACAGGGTATTAATTACCTTACTGTGGGGCTATGAGTGTGTTACGTTTATAGATAGCAAACAATATTACGAGCTCGTAGCATACTCGTATATACGCGCAACGCTGCCCATGTGTGTTCACAAACTACGAGAATATTATGCCTTTCAAAATTCTTTGGTAAGCTCAGGTATTCGCAGCGATGGAAAAAATCTGCAATGATTTGAATGATAAAGTGATCTCGGGCCTGACACGTCAAAGGTCTGCTCTATTGACATCCGTCCGAAATTTAGTGAAATTGAGTTTCATTTTTGCACAAATTTAAGCCACTTGCTTTATATCACGTATGACTAATCTTATCTCTTAAAATCAGGGAGAATAAACGATCTGAAAAGGCTAAAAGACCCTGTAAATGTTCGAATTACGGACGGCTGCGTACGAAGTACGTCCTCGGAAATCGACGTCTTTTCCACTCGACGTACGTAAGTGTCTCTCAGTATATGTGTACATCACATACAGCTTGAAACGTGGAAACTGTAATTTATAAGACGTATCTGGGCGGATTAGCAGGAGTGACGAATGCTCAAGGATTTTCCTAATGCATAGAGATAAACCAACACGTTGGGATTAACGTCAAGTACTGTCTCTTTGTTATATATTTTGCACTTAGTTATTAATTTTGGTATGTAAATTTTATTTGTTAAGAAGCGTGCCAGGCCCTGTGAATACAAACCGAAAGAGCCTATTACACCACTCGATATTCAGATATTCTTAGTCTAAGTAGCGTAGTGTAATAAGAGCAAGACTGTCTGAGTCTGAATTCAGACAGAAAGATCGGGCTCGGCCGCGCTTACTGTCTTAGAGTCTGAATAACGTGTGCTGTAATAAGAGTTAGACCGTATATTCTGGCGCACGCATCCGATGGGAGCAGACCTATGCGCGCGTTTCGAATATTGTTGCCTTCGTAACCTTCGTCACAATGGCGTGTAATAAAGAAAGGGAAGTGTTATTAAACGTCCTGGAACTGTATAGGGAGATGCCATGCTTATGGCAAAACAATCATAAAGATTATCTAAACAAAGAAATGAGGCTACAAAGATTAGTCAAAAATTTGTCAAAGATTAGTCAGGCTGATTGCCGTGAGCCCAACGGAAATTTTCTGGGGCTTCGATAGTGCAGGTGCCATGACGACCGCCAACGTCAACGTCTTATTGCGCCCGAATGAGTTAAGCGAAAAGTCGCGGTCGGTTGAGTGACCGTTAGTGGCAAATTTCATGCGCGTTTCAAAGACGTATGCCATAGTTGCTAACGACAGCTATAGTCGTTAATTTTTAACGGAGGCTATGTGCGGTGGATATGAGTGGTGCTTCTGACTTATGGGGAGAGACGTTTGCCCAGCAGTAGCACGCAAAAAGTGTTGCAGCCTGAAGATTTGTTAGGGAAATGTTAATAGCGTAACCATCCAGACTATTAAAATAGACCTCTAACCCCAAAGATCCACGGTTAAATCCTAAGGACCTCTTTCACCACCTTCAAGTAAAGTGACAAGTACGCTAATTGTCGGTTAAAGTCACACGTAACTTCAATTTCAATTTCACGATGTTCGAGTAGCACTAATCATATGATACTCATAGCTTTTACTTGCCAATTAACTTTACTTGGGACGTAACTAATCAACACTTTACTTGGAGATGGTGAACGAGGCCCTAAGTCAGATGTAAGCCAATTAAGAAAAAAAAATTTTTCTACAGTGAAGAAAAATATCTTATTTAAATGTGCGTGTCTTATTGTTGATACCTACATGTTCGTTGCCATTAAATAGCCTTACTATCTCAAAGTTCACTATCACTACTATCTAAACTAACTAACAAGGTAATGATTAGATCAGTACAATCTGATATACACTTAACAAATAAAATTCCCATAAAGTAGAGTGCTAGGAAGCTTGTTATTTTCTCTGAGAGAGAGAGTAATATTCTGTTTCGTGGAACAGGCTGTTACTTCACGCGGAAGATATTTAAGTGACATAAAGATCACAGCATAAAATAGGAATTTAATAAGAAAATCTGTCGGCTCGTAAAAATAATGTGTATACCTGCTCGTTCGCTCTTACGCAAACTATTTGTATATTATATAGGCTTACGGCAAGTTAACGACTGGATAGAAGTATTTATTTATGTTCGCGATTATATCGCAATTTTGACGATCCGCGTGGCGCAATGGTTTTCACGCTGTCATTGTTGATCGGAGGGTTCCAGATTCGAATCCCGGCAAAGCAGAAATTTGTATGATGATGTTGGGTTTCTGTTCTTGGTTAAGGAGTTTGTGTTTCTATCTTTGCGTGTGTCCATGGTACGCAACGAGCAACACTTAAGCGCAACTACATACGGCCATAGGCAAGGATTAGGCTTGCTTGAAGTTGTGTGTCTATAGTGTCTCATACGGTCAGCTGTCATGTATGCCCATTATGGACCCATAGCCATACTGCTATCGCAAATATATATTTATATTTTTTTTAAAGAGTGCTGCTAGGTTTTTTTTCCGCCGCCATTTTCTCACATCTCAACATGTAGCCCAAGCGGGCACGTAAAGGCAATGACCCGGAGAATATGACATTCATTAAGCGAATATTTTTTATTCCTAATATGAAATAAATATTTTTGACTTTGACTTTGTAGTCTACCAGATGTCCAAGGTCAATCACTTAACACCACGTGGCCTGTAGGTATGCTTGTTTAGTACTTCATTCAAATAAAAAATGCTCCATTTTCGCTATTCTGTACTTAATATTATTATATAAAGCTGAAGAGTTTGTTTGAACGCGCTAACCTCAGGAACTACTGGTTCGAATTGAAAAATTATATTTGTGTTGGCCAGTCCATTTTTCGAGGAAGGCTTTAGGCTAGTATATAACATTACGCTATAGGAGCGAAAAGGAATATTAAATTAATAAACATTTAAAGACTTAAAGAGGCCATTTTAGAGTAGCTGAAACGTATTTACGTTACACAAGTTAGAAAAAAGCTGTAAATAAATAAGTAAGAATAAATACCCGCTTAAAGATTACTAAGTCACTTTATCATTTGTGTTTGTTAAAAATTCAGTTACATATTGATATTTTTTACGAATCAAAATAAAATATTATAATTAAAATATTGATTTTTACAATATAGGACACAATATTAGGGTAATATTAGGAGACATAGACGTTCGACAGCAATACCACAATAGACATAGGTAAAGGAGCCCTTTGTATTCGTATTGCGGCGGAGGAGCCCCTTGTATTCGTATTGCGGCAATACGGTGCTTTTTAGCTATTTGGCTGCAACCCTTTTGCGTCCCACTGCTGGGCACGGGTCTCTCCCCCTTATTGGGGAGGCCTGGAGCTTACTCCACCACGCTGCTCCAATGCGGGTTGATGGAGATGCGGGTTAGTGGCCAACCCGCTGTCGGATGTTTTATGCGTTACGCGATAGGAGCGAAGCATCAGTGAAAAATGTTGCAAAAATCGGGGGAAATCTATACTAAAATATACATAAAGCTGAAGAGTTTGTTTGTTTGAACGCGCTTACCTCAAGAACTACTTTCGAATTGAAAAAAATATTTTTTGTTGGATAGTCCATTTATCAGTAAAGACTTTAAGCTATATAACATCATGCAATGACTAGTACCGAAGTTCACGCGGATGAAGTCGCAGGCGGCCGCAATTGTATTATAAGCCTTACGGCATAAAAAGATAATACCGTCTACTGGTAACTACTCCAGAAAAGATATTTTATTAGGCGTTAAATCAAAACTTTCCTTATTACCCTGTAGACCAAGTTTCTAACGTGTAGGTAGAGATAATTTTGAACACGTTTTTTGTTTGTTTTACTTTGTCAGGAATTAATTATCGAAACAATTAATTTTAAATCATTATATGTTGAGAGATAACAGCGTTCAAAATCAGTTTAAGGAAAAAATTATTTATATAAAGGTTAGCAATGTACAATATTAAATGGAAATGAAATGAAATGAAATGAAATATTCT
The DNA here is from genome assembly GCA_911387765.1 of Pyrgus malvae. Lineage (NCBI taxonomy): Eukaryota > Metazoa > Arthropoda > Insecta > Lepidoptera > Hesperiidae > Pyrgus > Pyrgus malvae. The sequence goes on from OU426953.1 coordinate 25,794,647, forward strand.
TTATTCACTGTACGGTTCCTTTACAAACTCTTAGTGAACGTTATTTTTTGTTCTGTCTGCTCTGGGTGCGCTTAGGCAATGCTGAGCTGAAGAAAAGAGCAGACGGAGAAACACTTCAGCCCTGTTTTAAAATATGGGGTATACAATAACTAGCTTTCTTATATTCTCATCTTCTTATTGACACCCATCCTGCTTATGACCGCACTAGATGTTGTGAATGGCCACCCATCCAACGTTTGACCGCACGCGTCATTGCTTAATTTTATTGACACCCATCCTTATTTTGACCGCACCAGATGGTGCTTAACTTTATTGACACCCATCCTGCTTATGACCGCACTAGATGTTGCTGAATGTCCAAACATCCTACTTTTGACCGCACTCGACATTGCTTAGCTTTATTGAAATTAAATGAAATGAAATTCTTTATTCACTGTACAGTTCCTTTACAAACTCTTAGTGGACGTTATTTTTTTGTTCTGTCTGCTCTGGGTGCGCTTAGGCAATGCTGAGCTGAAGAAAAGCAGACGGAGAAAAACTTCAGCCCTGTTTTAAAATATGGGGTATACAATGGATGTCTCCTACTAGAAACTAACTATATATTTGACATGAATCTCTTTTAGAATTCAGTTATTAAATTACTTATGTTATAAAATAACAATATAATAATTAGAAAATGCACTCTGAATTTATAGATGATCTTTTTATTTTAATTTCTTTATGTGCTTTGTTTGTATTTGTGAATAACGTATTAATTAATTTAAATTAAAATAAAACATTAATTGGCTTAGTGTTACTTCACCACGGTATCTGAAATAGCTCCCAATAAAAAATATTGTCACAAAAAAATAAAAACGCAATATGCTTGATTGAGATTTGAACCTGGGTCTCTACCTCCACAGTTAGCCTACGTTAACATTCGGCCAAGGAAACTTTCTTCTTTGAAGAAATTATTATAGAGCTCTTTCAGATCGACATGATCATTTGTTTGAACTGTGGATGACGTTTGAAGGCGTTCTACGCCACAATAGGCATGATGACACTATTAAAGAATCAGAGAATAAACGGTTTTACAGAAAAATATATGCTAAAAAAGTTCTAAAATATGATCCCGTTTTAATATAAACATTAAGATTAATAAGATTTTCAATAAAATAAAAGTATTAAATACAGCAATCGGCCATGTTACCTGAAACGCCAATCATAAGGAATGACGTCACGTCTCAGTACATGTCATCGTTTTGCTTGAAGTTTGACGTGCAAGCCGACGCCATGACACCTACGAGCGTTTTCGCGCTTAATTCAAATTACATAGCAGAAAATACATTAATTTACGTTAAAAGTTGAGTTTATTGCTGAAATAAACTTTTTTTCGAAACTAGGAGACGTGTACCTACAATAAGGAAAGGTATTTAAAAATCTGTCATCATGCCCATTATTAATACTCTACGATAGATGTCAGGAAGAGACATATTTTTCAGTACCTATATATTTAAGTTAATTATCGCTGAAAATACGAATAAAACGACAATTTTTAAAAATGAAACCTAGCTGGATTGATTTATCACCCCCGAAACGCTCTGGCTACTAAATTTCATGAAAATCGTTAGAGCCGTTACCAAGATTAAAATTATATATACGTATATACAAGAATGTTAATGTTAATGTTTAAAGATGTTAGATTTTGTCAAGTCTTCCCACTTTTAAAATAAGTCTACCTAAGCAATAAAACTTAAAGAGAATTTTCATGACAAACATTTCTTTTACAGATAAAAGAACGGAAGGATGGCCTCTTGTAGATTCCCCGGCACCTACCGTCTTCTACACGCTGCTATACCTGTTCATCGTGTGGATTGGCCCCAAGCTGATGAAGAACCGGCAACCCTTCAAGCTGACCTGGTTGCTAGTGCCCTATAACTTGGCCATGGCAGCCCTAAACGCGTACATAGCGATAAGGCTCCTCACAGCTTCGTTTAGACTACGGTATAGCTACATATGTGAGCCTTGTCGACAGAAATATGATCCGGATGAATTACAGGTAAGATAATTACGCTCTGCACCCTGTAGCTTGGGTTTAATAATATAAACGGTATCCACTGCCTGATCTGACCGCTGAGGCAAGTCACTGAATGGTATTAGTGCGATTCATATCCCACAAAACCGATATCTCTCCCAAACTGACGGATACCTTTTGAAGGTTTCCTTCCGATAACAAAAGAAAGATAGTTATGGTCTACCGTAGATGGTAGGTATATAAGCAACCTTTAGTGGAGATGTTTTAGACACTTCCACATAAAAAACTCGGCCACTCTAGAACAAATACTTGTTGATTAAAACGGTGAAGCCTTTGACTTTTACTTCGTGGCGAAATTATCTAAGTAGATTACATACGTCGTAAAAATACTCTAACTGGAGTAAAATCATTATCTCTTTATTCCGTTCTTTCTTAGGATATTGGTATGTTAAACAATCTTGGCACTAGGACTGATTATAGAGATATGAGTTTTAGCATTAAATTTATTTACTTAAAGTTCACGTACTTACTGACGCGATAATACTCAAATAGGCAATAAACACATTACCATTACCATCTACCACCTGTTACCGCAATAATTATGGCATTAAACTACCGACTAAATATCCGCGTCAAGTAATGTGGTTACACTGGAGCTTACCCAGATACGAATAGAGTTATTGCCTACCGCAAAAGCCATATTATTATTGATTGAGGTTTTAATTGGTATTGCTTAAATTTTGGGCATAACTGACATAGGTATTACAGTTTATTTATAAATGACAATGCTCCTAACGATAAATGCAAAGCCAAAGTATCAAATTGAATCAATACAATACCCATTATGAATATAATGAACTCACTTGTCTTGATATTAAAATAGATTTTACGCATCTTCAAGGTGTTTGACATCGAGGATTGCGATGTAATTGACATCATCTGTCGGTCCTCTCTCCCCTGTCTCTCCTGAAAGCTCCATACTGTTGACAGATTGTTATATTGCTAGAATAAACAGACCTTTAATACTTGTACACTTTTTGCTTGTGAAAAACTGATATCGATAAAAGATTTTTGGTTCGTAACTCTAACGGAAAAAATACTTAGATATACGTGTACTAGGCGTCTACCGATGACTCAATTTTAGGGACGCGCTGATATTTCAACACACACAAGAAGCACAAACGCAAGAATTATGTTATATAGATCAGCTTAAAAGAAGGAAAGAAAGAAAAAAGAGGGATATAAAACTTTATTTATTTAATGTAATTTTTTTCCGATCATTAGATGCCCGTTTGCAATGTTGAGCTGAGCGAAAAAAAGGCGGCGGAAAAAGCTCCCAGCAGTACTCTTGAAATCATATTTAATACTTTGGAACTGTTGAAAACTTTCAAGGGATAAACTTTCGAATAATTTTTCTTTTAAAATTCTAGAAAATTATAATATTCCCATCTATAACTATTACTTACGTTTGTTGTATGGCCAAAAAGATCTGTTAACAATTACTTAATTAAGATAAATTTAATCTGAAAGGCAGATTTTTATGGTAAATCTAATACCTACGCGGAGATTTCCTTAAATTATTTATTATATTGTCATCGACCCGAAATGGTTACATTACGGAACTGTCAATCAAACCCGGGACTGGTTCTATTTCCGGTGAGAAAGCAATTAGAATGATAAGTTTCCATTTCTGTTCTTGGTCTGGGTGTTTATCTTTATGTCTTTGTGTGTGTCCATGGAACCCGCGACACGTGGAATCCTAGTGTGCGGGCTATGAGATTACGGCGTGGTGTTATTATCATCGATTCTTACGTTTTCCTTTCCAGATAGCAGACGCCGTATGGTGGTACTACTTCTCGAAGCTGCTAGAGTTCTGCGACACATTCTTCTTCATCCTGAGGAAAAAAGAGGAGCAGCTGACCTTTCTACATGTGTATCACCACTCCACAATGTTTAGTTTCTGGTGGATCGGGATCAAATGGGTGCCTAGTGGATCAAGTGAGTATTGAAAATTAAAATTTACTTAAATTAATTGGCCGCATTTTTTGCGTCCCAGGGCTTAGTACGGGTCTATGCTTAATATAGGCGAGGCCTAAAGCTTATTTATTATATCTTACCTAATTTATATTCTATTTCATATTAATTGTGGATCTATCAAACTATTACATCACTTTATCATATTATTATGTCTTCGTATATACGGGGTGTTATAAGTTTGACGTGTGTCTCTCTCTCTCCCTCTCTCTTTCTGTGTGTGTGTGAGTGAGTGTGTGTCTGTGACTGTGACTGTTTGTGGTCCCCTAACGCGACGACGCTTGGAAAATAAAAATATTTGAACTTACATAGGTACTGTGACAAAAAAAACATAACAGGTTTAAAATATTATTTGTTAGTTTTTAGAGTTTATTTTTTTGGGTCGGAGGGTTTTTATAATTTTAAATTTTACTTTTTAATTTAGCTTCATACACAAATAACATAAAAAGTTTTGTGTGTTATTCTGCTTGCGAAATCTTTTTGCGTTTTAATTCTAATCATACTAAGTATTATGTGTATTCTCTCAGAATTAAGAATAAATCAGCTAGTGTCCACTGCGCTTAGCATGGGTTAGTGAAAATGTTTCATAAAATTAAGTAGTTTAACATTCTCGCTAATAATACTAATAATATACAAATGTTAGTCATTGTACGATCATCGGGATTATGGGATAGGAGAAAAAAGACCTTTGAGTATTTTGTATATTTGCAAGACATGTTCGGTGAACAAAAACTCGGTCTGAAAACTTGTCGTAAAGCAAATGATAAATACGAACAAAACAAACTTTCTTAATCAGAAGTTTGTATCAGTAAATAAAGTGTGCTTTTGGCCGGATGTCTTCACCATTAGCTGATCTCTTACAGGTAAATAAACTTTTGTTTTATTTGAATAGAGTAGCAGACAAGCATTCAGGTGGTGTTAAGTGGTCGCTGCAGCCCATGGACATCTACATACAACCTCAAGCAAGCATAGTTAAGTCTTGTCTAAGGTCGTATGCAGTTGCGCTGCTACTCCGGAGGCTGGTGGTCGCCGGTCGCTGGTCGATGTAAGTGTGGCCGGCAACTTTCCAACGAAACACAATAGAATTGGTTCATGCCAGAAGTGGGTGCAGCGGTAGTCCTTCCCCGGGCGAACCACTAATAGTTGTACCACCTACCAAAAATTACACATTAAACTTATCAACTTTTTAGATACCTTATAGAGAGGTAAGTCTGAAATAAATTTCATCTAGCAAAAATTTACACCATTTTGGGTTTATCTGCTGTAGTAGTTATGAAGATGATGAAATATTTTGTATTTATTTTGGCATCGTTATAAGTACTCACAACACACACCCTTTAATACTATTATGCTTGTGTGGTAATAATTTTGGCCCGGGCTTAAACCTACCTACCTATGAGACTTTCGTTTTCGCCGAACGTTGATTTCGAAAATTTTCACGAGTGATATTCGAGACGTTTCATGGGCTTTATTATTTTTTTAACGGAACGCCGCCTTAAAAAATATTTTCAAATTTAACCTTGATTTTAAATCACACCTCTAGCGTTGAAATCTATGTAATTGTATTATACTATACAGACATACATACATCTGATAGCCAGACAGAATAAAAATTCAATAAAAATCTCCTTCTGTTGTTTTATTTTAGAATCCTCACTTTTTTTTCATTGATATCTATGCTGTTCAAACATTGGCCTGTCATTATTTTATTATAGGAATAAATAATGTATTACTACAAAATAATGTATATTCTCTTGGTGAATTTGGCTAAACACAACCTTCATTATCTTTAAACTTCTGACAAATTCGTAGCCTTTGCTAGCTTTACAGAACAGGATTTGTATCAGAATAATTCTGTGAAGCTACAGTACTTAGTATGTAAGCCTCTTAAAAATGAGCTCCGAGGAAATTTTATTCTTATTTTATATAAATTTGTGAAAATTTAAATTAACTTTATATTTCTTCAGAAAACAGGTTTCTTGCTAAATCCTACTTTATAAACTTGTGTTAAATATTATTTTTGTACTAAGTTCTCTTATTGGGATAATCTGACGTAGGCTAGATTAGTAGAGTGGGGGCGTCTGGAATTATAATTAATTATATAAGACATGACATGACATGACATGATAAGGGAGCAGCGATGGCCGAGTGGTAAAAAACAGCGGTCTTCAACACGACCGATCCCAGGTTCAAATCCTCGGCTCGCACCTCTGACAAAAAAAAAATTGTAATGTGCAAATTTATCGCTGCTCCACGGTGATGGAAAATATCGTGATATTTCATTGATTACGATGTTCTCCATCGCCTTGCATGCCTGAGAGAAATTCACAATTTCTCGAATGCATGACGTCCACCAATCCGCACTTGGCCAGCGTGGTGGACTATGGCCTAAATCCCTCACAATTGTGTGAGAAGGAGACCTGTGCCCAGCAGTGGGACATAAAGAAGGTTGAAAAAATATATATATAAGACATTAAGTGGCCGTATTAGGTAATTATTTTACATATGAGATTTTGCAAATAAAATACTGTATATTTCCATAAGTTTTAGCACGATAAGACTGATCATTTCAATAATAATCTGATACATTCACTTTTTTTATTACTTTGTTTTACTTAATAGACCTGAACACGGTGACAGTTTTGTAATTTTTAGAGTTCTGTACCTTGAACGGACGAAACGGAACCCTTATAGGATCACTTTGTTGTCCGTCCGTCTGACTGTCAAGACCCTTTTTCTCAGAAACTTATATCAAATACTCAGGTCTACTGTCCCTTAGAGCTGTGACAAAATCAAACTTCTAAGCCAGCGCAATCAAAAGATACACCCGTTTATGCCCCAAATTTTCGACACTCGCAAGAGAATCAAAACCTACAGGGTATTTTCCGTGAACTCAGAATCTTGAAATTTGATACGAAGCAACGTCTTATAGCATAAATAAAGGAAAAATTGCTAAAACCGTAAATTTTTAGTTACGAGTACATCATATTAAAAATATTTTACGGAACCCACAGTGCGCGAGGACGACTCGCACTTGGCCGGTTTTTTGCTGTTTTTACTGTAGGTATAGATTATTACATATTTCGGGATGATTTTTACTCACTTAATCATTCGATAATGACATGAATGATGAAATCTGTCCTAAAAATAAAATTGAAAATGAGTGAAGCCAAAATGCTTTGTATGCATATCTGAATATATTAAAGCGAAAGGTGACTCACTTACTCATTGAATATTGAAATCTAAAAAAAAAACTCACACATACTCATAGCCTCTCAGTAGGATAGATATACCCTGTGTCGTGGGTACCATGGACACACACAAATACAGAAACACAAACACCCAGACCGAGAACAGAAATTTAAACTCATCATTCAAGGATAGATATACCCTGTGTCGTGGGTACCATGGACACACACAAAGACAGAAACACAAACACCCAGACCGAGAACAGAAATTTATACTCATCATTCAAATTTCAGTTGCGCCGGGAATAGAACCCTTTGATTGCCAGTCCAGCATGGTAACCATTGCGCGACGCAGGTCATCTATATTATTACCCAAGATGATAATAAACTTTTTCATTTTTAACTATTTCATTTCATTTAAATAGTAGTATTATAATGAAATTAGTCTTCATATAATATTGGTTTTATTGGACTGTAGTTGCTTACTTGATTCCCTTTTTACAGCATTCCTGCCGGCGATGGTGAACAGTGGGATTCATGTCCTCATGTACACTTACTACGGACTCTCTGTTTTCGGGCCCGCTGTCAGCCAATACCTCTGGTGGAAGAAATACCTCACTATTCTGCAACTGGTAAGTTACAGGTCATATTTTCTTACTCATCTACATATACTTATATAATAGCTGAAGATTTGGTTTGTTTGTTTGTTTGTTTGAACGCGCTAATCTCAGGAACTACTGTTTCTTGGTTGAAAAATTCTTTTTGTGTTAAATAATCCATTTATTGGAAAAAGCTATAGGCTATATCACGTCAAGCTATGACTAATACCACGTGGACAAAGTCGCGGGCGGCAGCTAGAGCTCAATAAAAAGGGTTTAGTATAAGTGTGTGTAGCGACTTTCCGCTACTCATCAAGAAGAATTTAATGTCTGACAACCTTTATGGTGTTGTAGTTACATCCCTGAAATATCGATCGATTCCAGGTTCGATTTTCGGTGAGGAAGATTTCTTTTCAACCCTTCTATTTCGTGAGGGATGTAGGCCATTGTCCACCACGTTAGACAAGTGAGGAATGTAGGACTTTAAATAATGAGTTTTAATTTCTATTGTCAGTCTAAGTGATCGTGTTTCTGTCTTTATATTTTATATTATTCATGGTACATAAATATAATTCAAGTGGGGGTTCATGGACTTCTGCTACAACCCTTTTTTGTATCCTACTGTGGACGGGTGTGTACTATGGCGAAAACTGAAATAAAAAAAACAATCAAATTGAATCGAAAAATCGAAGTGTAAAATACGCAGGTGGATTTTAAGTGATATGAAATTTTCAGTTAGCATCGGACCTTCGAACGGCCCAAAAGCATGCCTATAAAAGCTTTAGGCTTTTAAAGTAAGGCAGAAATGATTTAATATATAATATATGGAGCGAAAAATGGCAAATTTACCATGTAGACATATTTTGTGGATCCATTTTTGAGCTATAATGTATCTACAACTTTTTTAAAATCACTAGTAATTCGATCTGGCTTCGCTTGGGTGATTTGATTTCATACATTATCTATCCCACTGAAACAGTACATTTATCGGGCATAAAATGAAGCCTTTGTACAATTCCAGACTATAATATATCTGTGTCCAAATTTCATCCCGATCTGCTCAGCCGCTCTTGAGCAATACACGTTAGTCCAATAACCAATCATAGATACAAATTATCGCATAGAAGATTAAAAAAACCTGAATAAACGCTTTTAATTCCAAAAATCTAGATCAAATGCCTGATTCGAAATGATAATCACTTTAGCACTGACCTAGACACTCTTAATGTTATTAAGACTTTCATTTATACTTTGTTGACCCAAAACTGGTTAAACTTGTAGCGATTAATTTGTATTTCTTAAAATTGTGTATAAAGTTGTTCTTTCAAGTTCAAGACTGTTTATGTTGTTTAATAGCATGAGAATTTTGTGATTATTGAGTCATATTATTTTAATACGACATTCATTCGAACACGTTCCTAAAGCTTTAAAATTAAATTTCTTATTTTTTATTCCAGTCGGCCAGTCCTTTTGCTCTCTAAATTTAATGTCTTCATTCCTAAATTCCGAACGTATTGTAATCATATTCATGATTTTCCGATGAGTTTCGAATATATTTGATTCCCTGGACATCTGCACACAACTTGAAGTAATCCTGCAGTATTGACTAAGGTAGGATGCAGTTGCGCAACTATTCTGGAACCAGATATTTGTGTCCGATTGGTCCATCCGGTAATTGCATTTTTATACAGAAACACTATAGAATAGCTTCACGGCAGAAATTGGGTGTAGCTATGATACTTCCTCGGTCAAATAATACGGCTAATAGGTGGTAGAATTATTATGGTTCGGTTGGGGAAGGACCGCCGCACCCACTTCTGCCTTTAATCAATTCTATTATGTTCCAATGGAAAGGTGAAGTTGCCGTTCAAACATACATGAGGTGACCGTCAGCCTCTGGAGTAGCAGCGCAACTGCAAACGACCTCAAACAAGATTTATTCTTGCTTGTGGATGCATGTAGTTATGTTAGGCCTATGGGCTGCAGCGACTACTTAATACCATGCATGCATGCTTGTTGGCTACTCCATTAAAAAACTGTAAAAAATCAACCACTTGTCTTTGATAAAATTATTTGATTTTGTGTTCCAGATCCAGTTCACCTGCGCGCTGATCCTAGGCATCAACGGCATTAGGACCGGTTGCGAGTTCCCCCTCTGGATGCACTACGTGCTCATCATCTACATGATCTCCTTCATTGTTCTCTTCGGCAACTTCTACATGAAGGCTTACATTGCGAAGGTGGGTTTTTATAGAACCTTATTTTATAGATAGATTATGGTGATACAAATATGATGCTTTGGATAGTCGCCTATTTAAGCCTCCAGCTCTCGTCTCGTAATATTATCTTCTGGCTTTAAGTGACCAGTTAATTACTAGGTGTTTTTTTTTATATTTTGCCCGTATGTCACAGAAAAAAAAAGTAGTTAAATCATAGAGTGATATAAACTGATTACCCTAACATAAGACAAAGATCTGTGCCAAGATTCAATGCGTTCATGTATGCTTTGGACTGCATGTGGCTGTGGCGTCGCCTCATACGAGTATAAGGTTGGAGCAAGCGAACCTTAGCACTGAAACTCAATAGAAGCTTCAGCAGAAATGGGTTGAGCGGTGGTACTCCCCGGTCGAATCATGATGGTTCTACTAATCCTCCGAAGTAATAGGTAGCATAATTGCGTGCGACCACGTGTGACTTATGACTCGTATCTTGTGAGGTTGAGTCAATATGTCCATTTTATTATCCATGGATAACATTGAACACGTTTTTTGCCACTTTTCTTGTGAACTTATTTGCTTTTCCAAGTCATGAAAAGTTCTATTACCCAAGTATATATTTAATGATTTAAATTTTTTGTCAGAAACGGCAAATAGAATCACTGAATGGCCTAAATCCCTCTTTTGTCTGATTGTCAAACGTATTTTAAACGATCAACAAACAAAATTAAATAGAAGTCAACAAACAAATGGAATTATATTAGAGATTCAGATGAAATGTTTACTATACTTTGGACCCAAGCTTCCGCCTTGATAAAAACAAATCAGATTTTTATTGAAGGGGCGAAAAGAGCGATGTTTTCTCTTTTCATTTCATTCTAACAGCAACCATTAGGCAGCGCAAAATTAGGTTACACAAACTGGGTACAAATTGGTTGATTTGAGTGAACAACTTAGGTCTCAGGGGCTTAAAAGTTAACTAATTAAGGGCCCATTTCCCCACAATTCTATTTGTAGCATAACCCTAATAATCCCGGTATAATAACTTTGCATTATATGTATTAGATAACTTAAGGTACCTTAAGTTACGTGTTTATCCTCGGAAGAAGACATACATATCTGACTTTAGTGAACTGCTAGAAGTATAGATAACTTCTATGGCTACTATAATCATCGCACCCATTTCTGCCTTCAAGCAATTACTTTGTGTTTCGATGGAATGTATAGTTTTCAACATTTAGGTGAGAAAAGAATCTGCCTGAGGAATGTGCAAAATAGCATACTATAAAGCAGGGTTCTAACTGGCTACTGAAATAAAATATAATATTTTATTAACATCTTGGTTATCATCACTTAATTTTTGTCATTGTGCGATCATCAGCTGACCGTCATCCGCTTTATGTGCGCTAAGACCTGTATGTGCTGGTATAAAAACGCAGGCAGAAAAAGACCTAAGTTTATGTGAAGATGTCTAATCCATGGGCTACAGAAACCATTTAAAAATAAGTGAACTTCAAGCTTGTTTGCCACCATTCTATGCAAACCCAAATTATCATACGCCTACAATTACGTAACTAAAAACGGAACATGTCACAATTTGTTTACACTACTACCAACTACCAATAACTTACACTTGTTAATAATAGCGTAATGGAATCTATTACGCGCCGTTACGTCACCCGTTACGCAAGTTCCGAGTGAAAGTGAGTTACGTATTTGACTTTCTTGCAACAAATGCAATAAGAGGAATCGGGCGAGCACAATCTATGGGTCAGATTTCGTTCTAAATACCTAGATAGTTGTAACATGTTATGATCGTAATGAGATCTTTACGCCTCGCTTGGTTCCGTAGTTATGTAGGTGAGCTAAATCGATTTTAGACTGAGGTTTTTGAAACGGAAGTGTAATAAAATAGCGTTTTTTTATTTGAATGGAGTAGCAAATGAGCATGCAGGCCACGTGGTGTTAAGTGGTCGCTGCAGCCCATGGACATCTACATAAAACCACAAGCAAGCATAGGCAAGTCTTGTCTGAGGTTGTATGCAGTTGCGCTGCTACTCCGGAGGCTGGTGGTCGCCTCATGTAAGTGTGGCCGGTTACAGCACCTTTCCACCGAAACGCAATAGAGTTGGTTCACGGCAGAAGTGGGTGCAGCGGTGGTACTTCCCCGTGCGAACCATAATAGTTCTACCACCTACTAAAGCGTAATATTAATACTTAATTAACACTTACTTGTAATTATGAAGTGCATACAGTTTATATAGAATACCTTAAACGAGATAGTATACAGTATCTTTAATCGATAACAAAAAAAAAAACATGTTTCTCGAATGTTTTGAACCCTTATTAATGTTCTTCTGCTGTCAAATTGAGTGGGATTTAAGACTAAGTCCTCTTGGTGGACAATGGCCAAAATACCTCTTACTTTTAAGCAGCCCAGCAGTGGGACAAAAAATGTAAAATATTATCACGAAAATGTATAGAAAACGGTGCAAATTCCGACTCACAGGATTTACTCGTAATAATAGTCATACCAAAAGATTGATTGACACTCAAAATGTGTTTATTGAAAATGTTCGTGTAGGATTCTACACCTTATAAAAAACAAAACATTATAGGTCCGCACCCTTTTCCTTTCTCTTACTGCCTTTCTATTTTGTTATTTTCTAAGCGCTTTACTTACTACATTTTGATAACAATTCAAATCCTACTTTTCCTAGTATTCTTAAATTTGGTACGGAGTCCAATTTCGACTTTATTGAATCGTTATTATTACACGCACCTGCTCCCATTTCAAGCACAAAATTACCTGTTATTCTAAAAACTATTTTTAGAATATTAAACGATTCCTAGAACGTCCTCAGTAAAAAAATAAAGATCTAAGGAGCTTTGAAAGAGCCATTATTCTATTTAGCGCAACTATTAAGTTTCTTAAGAGCCATTTTACTTACCGTTGGCCCATTTACCTTCGTTTACATTAAGTCATTAATTCAAAAGTTTCTTAAAGTTTTTTTTTGTTCCAGGGAAGCAAATGTATGGAAGTAAGATACGGCCAATGTTTAGACGACGAAGCAACGATACAGAAGAGGAAACTAAAAGACAACTAATATGTAATATAGATTTGTTGTTATTATTTATTCAAAGTGTACTCTTAAGTAGGTAGTATTAAATACTAGGGGTAGGGTAGGACAAATTTTGTCACAAACAATTTTTCGCCCAAAAATATCTCTCAATTTCTATTAGGCTTGTGGGAGGTTACGAGTATTCATACAAAAGAACACACGATAGAACAAATAAATGCCGAAATTAAGAATATTGTGACAAAAATGTTTTAATCAGTTAGTTCTACTGAAACCTAATGTTTTATTCTTTGGGCAAACATTATACAACAAATAGAACCATGAATTTATCCTTAGAATAAAACATATTTGATTTTGGTAAAATTGACTCTCAATGTTTTGTAAAATAATAATATGTTAGGTTAGTATTAGGCAATTGTAAAATGTACTTACTAATAAATTGTTGTAATATAATAATATTTTGTTATTTTATTGCGGCGCACTATCGCGCTATAATCATGTTTGGACAACCTGAACGTCACTCCACCACACTGCTCCAAAGAGGTTAAGTGGACATTTTTGAAGTGAAAACTTCTTTAGCGGCGTTGTGCACTTTTATGGGATGGATAAAAAATGTTATACTCGCGTCAGGATACGTGGCCCGATCGAATATTCGTAAGACGGAAGGGTGACAGCTGATGGCTCGACTGTCTATACTTGTAATCAAGTATTTAAAATATGGACATTGAACAAAGTTCATCTATTAATGAAAAAAGTGACGAAACAATAGTAAAAGAAAATAAGTCAGTACTTTATAAAAATACTAGATGAAAACCTACTGAAAATACTAGATGAAAAATTAAGTTTTTAACAAAAAAATAGAACCGACTTCAAACGGTAAAAAATAAAATTGTTCAGTACCTACTTCTTCTTGCTTATGGTAATGACTCTTAAAACTATTTTTGGAGTCGGGCCCTTACTAAAATGTCGTACCATTCGTTCTAAATGGGCACCGACAGTACAGACAGTGGGACAGTACCTACTTCTTCTTGCTTATGGTAATGACTGTTAAAACTATATTGGAGTCGGTGCCCATTCAGAACGAAAGGTACACTATATTTACTAAGACAGGACATTTTACTAAGGGCCCGACTTCAAAAATAGTTTTAAGAGTCATTACCATAAGCAAGAAGAAGTAGGTACTGAACAATTTTATTTTTTACCGTTTGAAGTCGGTTCTATTTTTTTGTTAAAAACTTAATTTATTTCACACTTTTTAGTAATTTTAATAATTCTGCACATATGTATAAGCATAATTGGAATTTTTTTCAGTTAATTTCTAAACGTTAAAGAGATACCTTTTATAATCATGTTTATCTAATAGCCATCTTATACCCTGAAAGAGTACTACTATAAGTCCACCTGAACGTATAAATTAATGAAAGAATTTGCTCTCAGCTCCTAACCGTTGAGGAGTTGTACCTTCAATCATCAGCTTAGCAACATGAGGTGATAATTACCGGACACAAATATTTGAATTATGTTAAAAAATATGACTAAAAGTATGTGTGTACCTATTAAGTTTCAGTGTTTCCTTCGATTTTCCTAGTATCACATCATCAGATTTTGCCATGGTGACAGTTGGACTAACTCAGAAATGTACGATTTCCAACAAAAAACCATTTATTGAAAGAATTTTCTCTCAACTCCTAACCGTCATAGTACCTTCCATCATCAGCTCAGCAACATGATATGATGACAATTATACACAAATACCTGTTTTGCTTTAGTAAAAATATGAAAATCATTTGTTGTGCTATGAAATTTGAATGTTCTCTTCGATTTCTCTGGGATACCATCATCAGACTTTGACTTGGTGATAGTTGGACTACCTCAGAAATGTAAGATTTCGAACAAAATACCATTTATTGAAAGAATTTGCTCTCAACTCCTAACCTTCGTAGTACCTTCCATCATCAGCTCAGCAACATGCTATGATGATAATTATACAAAAATGCCTGTTTTGATTTAGTAAAAATATGAAAATCATTTGTTGTGCTATAAAATTTGAATGTTCCCTTCGATTTCTCTGGGATCCCCTCATCAGACTTTGACTTGTTGACAGTTGGAACACCTCAGGAATGTAAGATTTGGAATAAAAAACTATTTATTGAAAGAATTTGCTTTCAACTCCTCACTGTTGCAGTACCTTCCATCATCAGCTCAGCAACATGAGATGATGATTACTATGCACAAATATCTCTTATGCTTCAGAAAGTATAAGAAAATCAATGTGTGTGCCTATAAAATTTGAGAGTTTCCCTCGATTTCCCTGGGATCCCATCATCAGATCCTGATTTGGTGACAATGGGACCACCTCGGGAGTATAAGTATACGAACAAAAAAAGAATTTTGAAAATCGGTCCACAAACGGCGGAGTAATCGGTGAACATATATAAAAAAAAAATACATACAGCCGAATACAGTACCTCCTCCTTTTAGAAGTCGGTAAAAAATATGCAAAATATCAAAAATGCACAACGTTAATGTTCAAGTTTTCACTTCTGCCGGCACTAACGGAGTGCAACCCGTTGATTTTTAATTAATAGGATTAGCAGCCGAGCATTCTGACCAATTCGCTGCAACACATAGACATGTAAAGAATGGTGCGGGAGTGTAATTAAAACCTGTTGATGATTTTCAAACCGTCCGTTAGGTTTTTGACAAAATCCCTGTAGCTTCGGGATTAAGAATAAAGCTACGGTATCACTAAGTCCCTAGGCAACTAAAAGGGGACTTCCGGGTTGTGGACGGTGTGAGTGGGAGCTTGATCCGCCCAGCCAGCAGCCCCGGGACTTGGTGTATGCGTGGTCGAATGCCGCCGTAAGCATCGGAAGGTATGGGAGAGCATACCTGCTCTCCCGAAGATGGGCCCATTCTGGACGCCACGCGTGGAGGTCACCGGTGCGTTCCACTGGAGCTCCCGGAGTCCTCCCCAAGCGCAGAGGCAGGTCACCGAGGGGCTTTTAGTGCGGTCAAATCCCACATAACCCGGTATCCTCTGCCAAAGTGCCGAATACATTTTGAAAATTCACATACCAAAAAAATAAATGGTTTCTGACAAAGTATAAACTTGCTATATTCATGATCAAGACAGTATCTTGACAAGAACGGCTTGACGTGTTCTCGAAAGCACGGAAGACTCAAGTGGTTGTATACTCATCTAACTCTCGAACGCACTTGTGTAGCTTAACATGATTATTTACTAACGGCAATACTCACGTTGCATAATTGATGGTGCTCAACTAGCTTCGGACCTGAACGAGGTCCTTCCTCATGAGCCGTCGCGGGCGGTCGCTAGGGATGCGTCGCGTAGCTCAGTAAATAATAATGTTAAGTTACACTCACGATTCGTATATGTAGGTCCTTACTCATGAACCGTCACGGGCGGTCGCTAGGAGGCGCGTCGCGTAGCTCAGTAAATAATAATGTTAAGTTACACTCACGATTCGTATATGTAGATCCTTACTCATGGACCGTCACGGGCGGTCGCTAAAAGGCGCGTCGCGTAGCTCAGTAAATAATAATGTTAATTTACACTCACGATTAGTATATGTAGGTCCTTACTCATGAACCGCCACGGGCGGTCGCTAGGAGGCGCGTCGCGTAGCTCAGCAAATAATAATGTTAAGTTACACTCACGATTCGTATATGTAGGTCCTTACTCATGAACCGTCACGGGCGGTCGCTAGGAGGCGCGTCGCGTAGCTCAGTAAATAATAATATTAAGTTACAGTCACGATTCTTATATGTAGGTCCTTACTCATGTACCGTCACGGGCGGTCGCTAGGAGGCGCGTCGCGTAGCTCAGTAAACAATAATGTTAAGTTACACTCACGATTCGTATATGTAGGTCCTTACTCATGAACCGTCACGGGCGGTCGCTAGGAGGCGCGTCGCGTAGCTCAGTAAATAATAATGTTAAGTTACACTCACGATTCGTTATAAATATAATATATGTATAGCTTAATTTATTTTTTTTATGATTCATATACACATTTAAATTATTAGACATTAACAATGGTAGTTATTGTTGTTGTGTAGTTGACAGTCTCCGTGGCGTAATGGGTGATGAGCCGACTGCGAAGCGTGAGGTCGGGGGTTCGATTCTCAACCAGGAAAAATATTTGTGTGATGAACATGACTATTTGTTCTGTGTCTGGGTGTTAATTTATCTATTTAATTATGTATTTTGAATTGTATAAGTATGTTTATCAGCTTTCTGATTACCATAGGACAAGCTCTGCTTAGTTTGGGATCAGATGGTGCTGTGTGAATTGTCCAAAGATATTTATTTTATTTATTTATTATTTATTATACAAAGGAACAGCTTATTGTTAAATTTGTAGAGTAGACATTTCACGTAAATAAATGACTCTTCGTATCAATATCCATTTTATTTTGTTTTTGTCTCAATTTTTTAATTGAAAATTCAATACGCAGAATTTCTTCAACTCTATTTAAAAAGAAAAAAATAAATATATGTGCTCTTCAAAGTATCAGAATTAAGTAGGATTAGGTACACAGGATTATCATTCATGAATTCGCCAAAAGGTAAAATAATTTTAGCGGGAAAATTACTTCCTTATGACGGACATTTTGGACATTTAAACATCATATTAGGCGTAATTCTAGGAAATATGTATACCGAAAATGATTTAGAGGGTTCCTTAGCCGCAATGATAAAAGAACCGTTATACGAGTAGATAGCTGATAACCTGGGCCTATTTCACTTTCTGTCTGTTAAAACTATTACCCACCTAATTAAAATTAAGTTAAGAGCATTGAAATCTTCCGTAAAACTGAAAAATCATATACCTAACTAATAAAATGCAATTAACATATTATTCTTTTAAGGCAGGTATAATAAATTTGTTTCTCAGCTATATATTATGCTCTGCAACTATGCAGAGGAAACCTAAATTTCATATTTGTTTATAAAAGGTTAAATATATAAATATATCACTGTGTTAATAACAATACTCAAAGACTCAATCGATTTTTTTGCAATTTTTCTGTACATTTGGTAAGTATGAGAATAGGTTATAATAGTCATAAGAAAAGTAATTTTAGAAATCGTTAGGTTATAAGGGTGCCCTATTATTTTTTTATATATGGCATTGATCTTTTCTATACGCATGGCATTCTTCTTTTCGCTAGTGAAATCGGCACTTCATGGCTTTATAATTTTGTCATTTTACGGTTTATTCTTGTGAAATATTTTGAGGAAATACGGATCACTTTATAATTATACGATAGCGACTAAGCCGGATTTTTGGAGGGTGTAGGCTTGTAGATTACTAATTAACTTTAAAAATACGCCCCCGAAAAAACGTTTCCTTAACTTAATATTAAACTTTTCCTTAACCTTGCTATTTCAACATGTATCTAAAATGTTATATATCTACTAATATTATAAATTCGAAAGTAACTCTGTCTGTCTGTCTATCTGCTACGCTTTCCCCCTTAAACTATTGTACCAATTTTAATGAAATTTGGAACACAGATAGAGAGGACCTTGGGAAAGAACATAAGATGGTTTTTATCCTACGGGAACCTATAAAACGGGTACACGCGGGTGAAGCCACTGGCGGAAGGCTAGTTATGAAATTTTTACAACCCCCAAATCTAATTCAAAAGCTTCGTAACAATTATTGTAAGTATTGTATTTAGAATGGCAATAATTCATAATATGTAGCTAGCTATCGATTCCAATATAGAGCTACGGTATCCCCTGTATGATCGTAAGAGGCGACTAGAAATGAAATGAAATGAAATGAAATGAAATGAAATGAAATGAAATGAAATGAAATGAAATGAAATGAAATGAAATGAAATGAAATGAAATGAAATGAAATGAAATGAAATGAAATGAAATGAAATGAAATGAAATGAAATGAAATGAAATGAAATGAAATGAAATGAAATGAAACGAAATGAAACGAAATGAAACGAAATGAAACGAAATGAAACGAAATGAAACGAAATGAAACGAAATGAAACGAAATGAAACGAAATGAAACGAAATGAAATGAAATGAAATGAAATGAAATGAAATGAAATGAAATGAAATGAAATGAAATGAAATGAAATGAAATGAAATGAAATGAAATGAAATGAAATGAAATGAAAATGAAATGAAAATATTTTATTTGCACAAATATGGGTAACAAAAAAGGTTTACAAAAATATTAAGATCGCCATATTTACCCTTTAGGGTGTACAAATTTTATTTTAAAAGTCATATAATAAAAGTTATATGTTTAAATTTAAATTATAAACTAATTATTTATTTACAATAAACACTTAAACACGCACGCACGTACTTAAATAGGGTAGACTTAAATTTTACATTATATATCATTTTAGTTAATTAAATTAAATTAAACCCAATTTTGTGCTTTTTGTACAAATTTATTTTATTTTTATTTGAACCCTACGTGGTTCACCGTCATCAGCTTTAGGTACCCACCATGATGGGTTTTTGTACGCTGAGAGGAAAAAAAGCTGGCGGAAAAAAAACCTCCCAGGTTTTTATCCCGCGAAATATCTTATTTATGTTATTTATTTTAATTTTTTATTTTAGTTATTTATTTTATTTATATATTTTTATTTATCGTTTAGAAACTCAGTGACCGAATAGTACGCTTTTTTAAGTAAATACATTTTAAGTTCTTTTTTAAATTCATTAATAGTTTTAGTTTTTAGGGAGTCTGGTAGATTATTGTATATTTTTGGTCCCATGCAAAATACACTATTATGATAAGTATAGTTTAGTTTTGGAAGGTATTGTGCACAGCTTATTATTGTGTCTTTTAGAGTTTAAGGTATCATACTTAGAGATGTCGCATTTGACCATTACAGAAATTTCATAGATATATAGCGAAGGGAGTGTCATTATATTAAGATTTTGAAAGTGTGGTTTACATGTATCCATCTGCCGTAGTTGACAGATTGACCGTATGCATTTCTTTTGCGCTTTAAAAACTGTTTGTATTTCCGTTGAATTACCCCAAAATATGAGTCCGTATCTTAAGGTTGCGCCAACATACGCATGATAGGCGCTTAATACCGCCGATATATTTATTACTTTTGATAATTTGTAGAGAGCGAAAGAAAATTTACTCAGTTTTTTACATACGTGCTCAATATGTGCTCTCCATGTTAATTTGTGATCTATGTATAAACCTAAAAATTTTGTTGTTTCAGTTTCACTTATGGTTTTGCCTCTATAGTTTATATTTATCGATTTTCCGTAAGATACTCGATTTTTAAAAGTCATTATATTTGTCTTATCAAGGTTAATTTTAAGATTGTTTTTATCTAGCCAGTCTACTAATGATTCAATAGAATTATTTATATCAGCTTCATAAGTATCAGGATTATCATTTCTAAATATGACCGTGCTATCATCGGCAAAAAGAACCATGGGATGTTCAATAACTTTGGGAAAGTCATTTATATAAATTAAAAATAGCAACGGACCAAGAATACTTCCTTGAGGTACTCCGTAATTGACGTGTTTCTCCTCTATTTTTGTTTTTTCATTAACTTTTGTTATTTCAGTTACCTGTTTTCTATTACTTAAATAAGACGTGATCCACTTTAAAGCATTGTCTCTAACACCATATTTCTCTAATTTATTTATCAATAATGCGTGGTCTACAAAGTCAAAGGCCCTAGTCATATCCATATAAAGAGCTGTAATTTGTTTTTTATTATCTAAACTAATCATTACATTTTGTAAAAAATTGTACACAGCTAAATTAATGGACTTATTCTTTCGAAAACCTACTTGCTCTTCCGCTAAAATTGAAAATTTTTCAAAATAAATGTATAGGTTGTTGTAAAGGACTTTCTCAAATATTTTAGAAAAGATTGGTATGAGTGCTACAGGTCTATAACAGGTTATATCTTCTTTGTCTTGTTTTTTGAAAATAGGCTTAATGACAGTTAGTTTTAATTTATCTGGAAATGTGCCAGTTTCTATACTTAAATTAACAGTAAAGGCTAAAACAGGCGCTATTATATTTGATACCTGCTTTATTATTTTTGTGCATATCCCATCATATCCTGTACTATTTGTGTTTTTCAAGCCGTTGATTACTTTTATTATTTCTTCGCTTGAGGTAGGCCGTAAGAAGATAGAGTTAGGATGACAAGAATTGATATTGTACCTATTAGTATGTACATTATTAGAGCTAATTTCTTCAATTTGATTTAAAAAATAATTGTTAAATTCAGTAGCAATTTTTTTAGGGTCTGTTTCAATGTGGTTCCCTAATTTAATTTTACTTATTCCTTGCTTAGGGATATTACAAATGTTGTTGTTTATGATTTTCCATGTAGCCTTTGTTTTATTTTCTGCATTTTTTATAAAATAGTCATTTTGAGATTTTTGAGTAAGCTTAATTATTGTCCTTAATTTTTTTGAGTACGATTTAAACTTATTTTTTGTTAATTTACTACGCGATATCCTATACTTCCATAATAAACTTCTCTTAATTTTAGAACACTTTTTTATACCTCTAGAGAGCCATCGAGGGTTTTTTTAATAAATATTTTTACTTTCAAAATAGGAAAACATAAATTATAAAATAATTCAAATAGTTCGTGAAATATATTAAAAGCATCATTGATGTTACTGCACGTATATAACATCATGGAATGTTAAACTTCGTATGCAGTCTACAAATTTGTTTACATTGACAGTGCTAAAATCACGCCTATAAGTATACCAGTGTGATATGAGATAACTTTTTTTTACCGGGCATTGTAGAATTTGAGCTGTATGATCCGAAAGAGCGAGTTCAATAACTTGAGACTTACTGCCTCGTATATTATGGGCAAAATTATCTATACATGTCTTGCTACTTAAACGAGTTGGTGAGTTTATGCTAAGTTTGAGATAATAAGTATCGAATATACTTTTAAATTCTGATGTAATTCTATTTTCTTTAAGTATATCTATATTGAAATCACCATAAACTACAATTTTTTTGGTTTTATAACACAGTTTGTTCAAAAGACAATCGATTTTATTTAAGAAAATATCTATTGCTGCTAAGTTATTTTTTGGTGGCCTATATATGCAAATAATAATCAGGTTATGTTCTGTTAGTTCTATCGCACTACATTCTAATATGTTTATTACATTAAATTTATTAATTTCTTGTACGTTTCGGTATTTATGACCGCTCCGAACTAATACACAAGATCCTCCATTTCTATTATTTCTTAGACTATATGAGACGAGAGTGTAATTCGGTATATTCAGAAATTCAATGTCAGATAAAATGATATTGTGTTCTGTAATACAAAGAACGTCGATCGCGGTTTTTTTAAGATACAAATTACTTAACGATACTACAAAATTCATCTGATTTTGTAATTAAGCCGTTAATATTTTGATGCAGAATGTTTATATTATAGTACACGAAAAAATGGCTCACAACTTTCTAACTCCTCTGTTTGAATTTGTTTATCTAATTTATTATTATAATTATTAACAGCCCATTCTGTCTGTGTGCTGCTCTCTTTTTTATTAATTAATAAATTTTGATTTCTTTTATTCTTTTGATTAAATGTTAAAAACCTGGTCCTATAGTCAATGTGTAATATTTGTCTGAGTAAGAGTCTACACATGTTTATTGTGTATGAGACTCCCTTCGGTATGTATCGTCTATAATCTAAATCTAAATAATATGTGTAATCTAATTTGGAGCATGCAAATCGGAGGTTATAATTTAGTTTTTGCTCGTTTAGATATTTATTGTACGGGACTTCGCAAAATATAACATTTGTGTTATTTTTATCCTGAAGCCAGTTATTTACATTAATATTAAATTTGTATGGGTTTTTATCATTAATTGTCCCTCCTATTATAATAACATAGTCATTTTTCGTTAGCGTGCTTAATTCATTATTTGAACTACTCATTACTTGCTGCATGTTAGCCCCCGGTTTCCAAAAGCACGTGACTGTATATTTTTCACCGATTAATTTTTGTAGCGTATTTTGTATGTTGCGGCCCTGATGGTCAGCAAGAATTATTATCCGATTTTTTATTTCATTTATATTATTTAATGTCGCTTGATTTTGAAGCAAAGAGTTTGTTTTTATTTTAACCGAAAGTTTAGTTTGTTCTTTTGGGATTAAAGACACTGTAGCCTTTTTTATATCCCCGATTGATTGGCTGGCTTCGCCAGTTTTTAAAATTGTAGGTTTCTTTGGGCTACTTCGTCCTGTATTTTTATCTGTCGAGGCAGATTGATTAGAAGTATCTTTTTCAATTTTCCTTTTATTTTTTATATTATTTGGCTGACACACTTGTTCGACATTTTTTAGCTGAGGCGCTTGTTTGTTACTTTTTGGCGTCTTTAAGATTGTAGTTTGTTTCGGATTTGGGGTTCCGTTAAGTGGGGTGGTTAAAGCCGAACTAAATACTTCATGGTATTCTTTTTGCATGGGACTATTTGTAGCGCTTGACGTTTTTTGCTTCTTACGTTTTCTTAAAGAGAAAGGGGTACCGCAGTTTCCCACTTGGGGACTAACTTTTTTATAAATTTCAATGATTTTTTTTTGAATTTTCGACCTCATTTTTTAGTGCTGTATTTTGGAGATTAAGGTCCTCAATTTCCTTGTGAGCACTTTGCAACTCTAAATTTAATTGGTTTATTTTATCAGTCAGCTCCTGTACGCGACTATTTTCATCCAATGACGTGTTTGGTAAACTTACGATAGTTTGCTCAAAGAGATCAGAGTCTGACAGAGACATATCATACAAGGAACTAGTTCGCTGTAATTTCCTAACGGTAATATTTTCCGAATCCATGTTTTGATAAATTATTTATTTATACTTTATTTTTATCGCTTTGTTAATATTTTTACAACGATTATTTATATGTTATAGTAATGAGTTTTATAGTATTAGTTTGTGGTTATTTTAAACACGATATCAGCTGATCGTTTTGATAACAATTAGTATAACCTTGACATTAACTAAGCAACAATATGCTAAGACGTCTATAGAATTTACGTATGTCAATTATAATTTTACGCACACCCTCGCTTTGCTAGAAAATTAAACGATTGTTGAAATGATCACAATAATCATTAATATTTCACTTAATTTTTGTTATAAAGTAGCTAGAGAACGTAATACAGCACTATAATTTTTTAATTAATCCGTAAATAGCCTTGCACTATGTTTAGGTCCGTTTTATTTAACTTTTGACGCACTATACAGTCACTGGTTTTACGTACAGTTTTCTTATGTTTTACGCGATATTCACACTGGATAACACTTTCACGTTTAGAACTCTAACTAAATATAGATATTTTAACGTTTTACATATAAATTATTAGGTTTTTATAATAAAAATTAAAATTTACTCGAGAGCTTAAAGTTAGCTATTTGACCCTAGAAGGGGAATTCTGGGGCTGTGGGCGGTGAGAGTGTACTGTATTTTATACCGAATTTATTATGTTGACTACTCCGCGGAACTGTATAATTTGATTCCCAAGTCATCTTTTCATCATTTTACCATTTGACGTTGGTTCAAATTCCGCTGACGCCGCCTGGACACACTGCAGTCTTTCATAGTCGCATGCATGCAATATTTGCCCCACTTCACATTGCCGGAATGATGTGAATGGTGACTCCCCTGGAGTTTCTCGTGACGTTCATCGCTTTTTATAATTTATTTGAATTGAGTAGCAGACAAGCATGCAGGCCACGTGGTGTTAAGTGGTCGCTGCAGCCCATGAACATCTACATACAATCTCAAACAAGCATAAGTAAGTCTTGTCGAGGTCGTATGCAGTTGCGCTGCTACTCCGGAGGCTGGTGGTCGCCTCATGTAAGTGTAGCCGACAACTGCACCTTTTCATCGAAAAACAATAGAATTGGTTCACGGCAGAAGTGGGTGCAGCGGTGGTATTTCCCCGAGCGAATACTTAGTTCTACCACGTTCAAAACGCTTAACATTTGTCTGATATCTACAATCATTTCTAACTGATACAATTAATGATTTAATAAGTGTATGATGTGTAATCCTGGGAAACTTCCAAAATTTAGTCAGATGTTTCCTATGTTACGAGTACAATAAGGTTTCAGATAGTACGGAGGCTTAAGCGAAATTCCGAACACTTATTATAATATCAGTAAACAAAGCTCATCTAAGTTCAAATACTATTAAACAAGCTTATTCACCAAATATTCTAGAAGGCTACAGTAATTTTAGTAACATTATGTACTGAGAGGAAGCAACCAAAACTTGAAACCAACAACGGTTTTTTTATTAATGTCATTTGTCAGTTTAATTCTGTAATATTTCGTTTCGTGTTTATTTTTATATCAAAATAAATATTATGAAATTAATATTTATTTTTTAATATTTATTTTTTCAAAATTTATTCATGTAGTTCCTCAAACCTTAAAATTTAATAGATATTCACAAACGTAACCACCAAAACTTCATCATTCAAATTTCGGTCTTGTCGGGAATCATACTCGGGAATCGGGACCTGAGTTCGTCAGTACGCCATGGTAACCATTGTGCCATTCAGGTCAAGAAAATAAACCAAAAATAAGTTTGCAATCATCAAACATATTTTACTTTTATTTTTAGGATTTGCCACATCAGTCACGAGTGAAACTTGTAAAGAAACGGTACCTTGTAGTTACATTGTTATATTTTACAAAAGCTCCATTTAAATTTCAGATGTCATAAAAACTTAAACGAGTTTATTAGTATTTTTTTACAACTTAACCATAATAATGCCGCATCGGGTTACAAGTTATGCATAACGGAAAGGCCTCTCCTAAGGCATGCCACTGAGCCCGATCTTCATTTTTTTCATTTATAAGCAAGCAATTCAGCTCTACGAATCCAGTTACTTCCCGCCACCTGGAGCAGATTGTCGCGCCACCTCGCAGGGGGGGCGTTCTACACTACGTTTTCCCGAACGCGGTCTCCACTCCAAAAGCCGTCTCGTCCAACGATTGTCGGCTCTTCGACAGATGTGACCAATCCACATTGCAGCCACTTCAGCTTGCTGGTTTTTAGAGCTATATCGGTGACTTTAGTCCTCCTTCGGATCTTATCTCGAAGGGACACACCGAGCATAGCTCTCTCCATTGCTCGCTGCGCGACTTTGAGCTTGTGGACCAGTTCCATCGTCAGTGTCCACGTTTCGGCTCCGTAGGTCATAACGGGTAGGACGCACTGGTCCGGATAACGGAAAGCTTATTGTTAATTAATAAACTTGCCTATCAATTCATCTTTACATTATTATACGTAGGTACAATGATATGTCATAAAATAAATCAGCCTTTAGATAATGCTTGCACCTTTTGGTAGGATGACTTTCGGAAAATTAGGTCCAACATCTAGCACTTAGGTTATTTGCTGTTAAGATAACTCGGATTCAAGTTCGGACTAAAGGATAACAAATTTACTGTTGAAGGTCATATTGCGGGTCAAGAACTGATAAAGAGCCTTACTGACCGGATAAGTCAGGAAAAGGGTAAAACGATCAAAATGGATCCATCCGACTCGGGTTAATGCCCTCGAGATATGTCATCCTAATGAATATTATTATGAACATGTCGTACGCAAAAGTTTTAATAATATTTAGCGAGTTAATGTGTTGTTTCTAGTTTGATATAAATTACTTTTGGACACGTCGAGATTAAAATGAGTACGATAAAACATGAAATTCGTACATGCAAATTTTAATGAAGCTACATTGGATTCTCGTCACGTTTTAATGCATATCACACTAAATAAAAATGTATACGTTTATTGCTTCAATCTCGGAGATTTACGGCAGGGGTCTTTAAGTGTGGTTTTCGTGATTAGTGAGTGACTAACCTTTAGCTTTAATATTTTTAGAAAATCAAGAATTCATAGTCGTTAATTTAAATAAAAAATATCCATCACAAAAAATCCATGTGATGTATGATGCATGTGTGTGTTTTTTTTTTATTAATGTCAAATAAAATATTAAAAAGTATGTTATGACACCCCAACTTACAGCTATTCCAATAGCTTGAGAACATCATGTTAATTTATACTTTAACAAGCCTATTCTTTCGTAGTATTCATTAAATACTCGTATCATATTAAACTTCTTTCTCTTCGATTGATAATCTAATGTTATTTGGGACTTTTTTTAAATTTTTTTTATGTCCCACTGCTGGGTACAGGTCTCTTTTTACAAGTGAGAGGGGTAGAAAACGAAGGCAACTTAGGATACTTTCCACTCTCTTCACTATTTTGTATGACGATTTCTCTCCCGCTTATCTGAAGCAGTTGTTTCAATTTCTACGTGACACACATGAACGGCAGTTACGTTCTTCCGAGACATTGGCTCTCTCCATCCCTCTTCACCATTCGGGTTTTCTGTCTAATTCGTTTGCCGTTCAACGCCGATAAAATACTGTATAAATAATTACCAAAAACAATTTAAAAAAAACGCAAATATGGGATAAATATAAATCAATATGATTAGTTAATTAAATACTTAAATAAATTAAAATTTCTAAGTTAGATTTTAGTCAGTACTTTTATTTATTAATAATATACCTATAATATAATATTTGCATACCTTACTGAGGTAAATATGGCGGATTATTAAATGTATAAAACAACTTTTGTAATACCCATATTTGTGCAAATAAATCATTTGTCTTTGTCTTTGTCTTGTCAAGCCGCACGACTCTGGAATGCGCTCCCTGAAAATCTCCGTAAACCCTCTAGTAAATTTACTTTCAAGAAGAATCTTCTCTCATTTCTTCATTAAAAGTCTGCTTAGTGTTTCTAGTCAGTATCTCTATCACGGACATTTTGTTACACTGTTGATAGGTATTTATTTTTGTATTTATATTTACTTTATGTGTATGTATTTATTTATATATGTATATATATATATAAATCCAGGAACACTTATATATATATATATTATATAATTATATATATATATATATGTAGTATGAGAGTTTTCTTTCTTCATATTTGTGATTGTAAGTTTCACTTTTCTTCATTAGGTACCACCATTCGTTGTTTCTCAAACTACCCCAGGTTGACTGGTAGAGAATGCTTATAGCATTAAGTCCGCCTTGTACATAATTTGTATTATGGTACATGAAGTATAAATAAATAAATAAATAGAGGCCATAGGCCACCACGCTGGCCAAGTCATGTGTTCGAGAAATTATGAATTTCTCTCAGGCATGCACGGCGAATCAAATATAATATTTTCCACCACCGTGGAGCAATGATAAATGCGCACATTGCAAATTTCTTTGTCAGAGATGCAAAAAATACCAAATGTCAAATTATCATAGCCATAATCTAATATAATAACTAATTTCTATTTGTCAGTTAGATAAACGTTTAGACTACAGGTAGTAAGATTTGTTAATTTAAGTAAATTTGACTTTAAACACTGATATGGCGACTTTCTTTTGGTATTTTGTCGTAAATGATTTGAGCAATACCGAAGAAACTTTAACGAAATTTGTCAGTTTTAGCGGTGCTGACAGTATGTCCTGCAAGCCAGCTCTTAATTACTTTTGATAAAGATGGCACATTCCAGTATGAAGAAACATAGGAATGTTGGTATTTTCAGTTTTACGAAGTTTACGAATAAATTATATAAGCCTCAATGCATCTTTTTTGCGTTTTTAATATAGTGTCTTTACATGTGGAAGTATCCCAAAAAATTACATTTAAAAATTCATTGCCGTGATGCGGAAAACGCGGGTTGAGTAAAGTTCATAAAGTGTAAAGTGTTCAACTACACTTTCAACTTCACTTTATGTAACATAAAAAAGTTCCATTGACATTGGTGAAATTAACGCTCTGAGTGCTGCCCGAAAAATAAATATACATAGGTCACTCTTTTTATCATTTGGCTTTATATAACTTCGCCGTATAAATTCGCATGCACAAAAATTTACTGGTATTCAGAATAAATTTCAGGCTGAAATATTTGCTGACCATAAGGACCAAATAGGTATTTCTGCTAAGCGATTACATTGTTATGTTTTCAAAGAT
This sequence comes from Pyrgus malvae, assembly GCA_911387765.1. Classification (NCBI taxonomy): domain Eukaryota; kingdom Metazoa; phylum Arthropoda; class Insecta; order Lepidoptera; family Hesperiidae; genus Pyrgus; species Pyrgus malvae. Next base: position 25,823,881 of record OU426953.1, read on the forward strand.
ACGAATTCTAAAGATTAAATATTATTTACTTGCTTTGAACAGTACATAATTGGTGTTACATTTAGGTTATAACGTGTTCAGCAACTTGAAATTAGCATGCAAATAACATTACAGTGTTGTTCAACATATTACATTTTCATACTTTAGAATTATATTTATTATTTCAAGTAGTATTATTTATGTTATTAGGTACAATAAAATTAAAATTTAATTTGCATTAATTAAAACTCATAAATTAATTATTTAAATATTCATTCATATTATTGGAACGAAGTTCCTTATCGCGCGTTGTGAAAGGGGGCTAGACGGAAAAAATTCTTACGAAAAGTTGTCACGACATTATCTTATACTAGCTGTGCCCGCGACGTCGTCCGCGTGAATAAAGACTTGCATAAAAGGGATTGATTAAATATAAAAGATTATTTATTTGAATTGAATAAGTAGTAGGTAGATTATTCTTACATATAGAGAAATCACTTATAATACAATGTTCATATGTTCAGAAGACACCTAATTTATTGTTTCTAAATCCTTCAAACCAAAAACAGTAAGGACTGCTAACGACGGGACAACACGCGTGGCGCAATGTTTACAATACCGAACTGCAAATCGAAGGGTCCCGGGATCGAACCCCGGCGAAACAGAAATTTCAATGATGAGTTTAAATTTCTGTTCTCGGTCTGAGTGGTTGTGTTTCTGTCTCTGTGTGTGTTCATGGCACCCACGATACAGGGTATATCTACCCTACTGTGAGGCTTGTGTGAAACGTTATTTTTTTACACTATGTACTTAATACTTTAGGCTTTTATTTGAAATTATCTCCATCGATTCACTTTGTAGAAGAAATGAATATTTCTCAATAACGCCATCTACCATATTGCATGTAAACTTTGTGGTTGATAAATCGAATGTCAAATTACCAAATAGGTAGAGATATTGAGATTAACAGTTGGTTCACTAAAAGTTTAACTATTCGTCACCTAGATGTCTGCAGTAGTCTCGTTTTGTTAAGGCTTTGTACATTCTGTATGAAGGTTTAGATTCCGTATCTTACCACCTTAATGCTGGATGTATTGAGGTTGTAAGATTTGGATTTCGGTTCGTTGGAGCTTGAGGTCTCCTCAATATTGGGAGAGCTCCATGCCCAGCAGTGCAACGCTGAAAAGGTTGTAGCCTGATATAATGTAGCGATAACAGTCGTTTCATCTGCAGCCTGTTCATAATCTTTCACCCCAAAAGAAGACTAATAAGCTGAGCAACCAACTCAATGGAGCCCTGTGATGTAAAGTTCGGCGGCGGTGAGGCTCGCGATGCGCTTTTTAGGTACAGAAAATGCAGTAAACTGATCAAAGTATATTTAATATGGTCGATCATATGATTAATCACTAATATTAGTGAGAGTTCAAAATAATTTTACTTAAATTTAATCTTTTATTTATGGTTTTGAAAGGGCTGTTAACGAAACTTTCATCTAAATTCCTTTTAGTGCCTTTTAAGTTCATGTTGCGTATACTTTTTTTGTTTATGACCCGATTGATATGAAATACACACTAATGTTACGGAAATTCATTCAATAATATATCTGTAAACACATCATTCAAAGAAGGGAAACGAATTTGAAAATGAAATATTAAGTTAAGGTTAATTATTGTACGCTTGAGATAAAAACTTTCGAATCCATTTTATTTGCTATTGAGGGGAATTTTTGAAAAAAGCTTAAATATGTTTCTCCCTATGTTAGTAAAGATTACAAATATAAAATTATAAGTAAAATACTCTGCACAAAAATATTCTGTACATCAATTCTCGACACGCAATTTTCAAAGAGTTTCCAAGAAAATTTACATTTAAAGGATGAATTTCGGAAAATACTGAAACACGTATTCTTTTATTTTGGTTACAAAATATTTATACCAAATTTCAAGAAAATCTATTGAAAAAAAAACAAGTTTTCCATACAAATTTTCATCCCTCATTTCACACCCTTTAAGGGTGATTTTTAAAATTTTCTATAGCCTAAATGTTAGCGAGGCCCAATATATATAATACAAAAAAGTTTCATCAAAATCCGTCCAGTAGTTTTTGCGTGAAAAGCTAACAACAGACAGACAGACAAAAATTTCAAAACTTATATTTTTAGCTTCTGTTACTTATAAAAAGACCCCTAGAAGTATTTTTTTTAATTTATATGCAATGTACAGAATTGACCCTGCTTACAGTTTTATTATATGTATAGATATGTATAGTCTATGTATGATGGCTATACAGTGCCTAATGTATAGTCGACGTGACGACTGTTATTGGAACGAAGAAAAGTTGTCACGACACTTTTTGCTATAGTAAGCTATTGTAAGCTGTGCGGCGTCGCATGTTTCTCTGTCTGTCTCTCTCTCTGTCTCACTCTCTCTCTTATAGAAAGCAAGCCAGATATTTTCATTTCTATTTCGCATTGAACAGTGTGGTGTCGCGACGATTACTTTTGTTGAGTGTATACAGGTTTTTTGTAAATAATAAATAATAAAAAATAATAAATTACAATTCCTTCACTAATTAATCGAAAGGAACTTCGTTCCATCCGGGTGTCCCTTGACACCTCTCAAGTTTTATATTAAATTTGAGCAACATATTTTAATTTTAATTAAATTTATTAAATTGCATTTTTTGTACGTATTCGGGCAAATTATTATAATTTTTATGCTCTTTCCATAAGCATGGCGATGGAGGAGGGTAGTTCGTGGTGCCTTATCTAAAATTAGTCTGTGGGTGTTTCTCGTGTTTCTTAAATAACACTTGATTTAAATCAGATCCTTTTGTTATTTAACAAAATGTGCAAATCTAGGAGGTTTCATATACAGAGACGGTAGCGTCAGTAGTTTTAACTTCTTAGATAAAAGTTAGCACAACTAAAATGGTGCTACTCCACATAATGATCTTATACATTTTTTTGGGCTAAGAATACATTTTTGACATGATTCAATGAGCCCCGTAGAATGATGTCATATCTTAACGCGGACCCTACATAGCCATAATACTTTGCTGGCTGCCTAAATATTACCCAAAGTACCGCTACCGTGTACCAAGGTTTTTGAAGTGAAAACTTCTTTAGCGGCGTTGAACACTTTTTGTGGGATGGGTAAAAACTATGAAACTCGCGCGAGGTCACGTGTGCTGATCGCAAAATTTCGTAAGATAGTAGAGGAGACGAGGAAGATCGACCTTCACCGATCTGATAATTCGATGAGACATATTGTTTACCAAATATAATTTATAAACATATATGCCTATGATAACTTGACTATCGAAAAGTGTTGATAGCTATTTTTAATTTAATTAATTTTAATCAATTTTCTTTCATATCACCTTCACTCTTGTAACAACCGAACGAGTGAATATCTTCACCGGCTCTTAGACCAAGACGGAGGGGTGACAGCTGATGACGGCTCATCTGACGGCTGTCTATACTTTTTTTCTTCAATTATGGCATCGCAAACTCTGCATATTGCCAGCGTCAAGTATAATTTTATCTTAAAATTCGTTTATATCAAGTATTTAAAATATGGACATTGAACAAAGTGCATCTATTAATGAAAAAAGTGACGAAGAAATAGTGAAAGAAAATGAGAGAGTACTTTGTAAAAATACTAGATAGAAATTAATAGGTACTGATAATTCAAGCAATTCGTGCGGAATTATTCCCTAACGATTCCAAGACATCAAAAATGCACAACGTTAATGTTTTCACTTCTGCCGGCACTCCCGGAGTGCAACCCATTGTTTTTTGTTCTATAGTTTTGAATAAGGTCAGCTGATGAAGATCAATATAGCACAATACTGGTTTCTGAATTATGTGAATTCACGCTAACTAACGCAACGCGTAGGTTGTATAGCTTCTTTAAACATTTGTTATTAGATTCAGATAAACTTTGTACAATATCTCGTTTACTACAACCTACTTATTTTATCCCACGCATTAGTAAACAATTCATAATAAATATGTTTGGGTATCAGAAATAACTTTATCATAAAGACGACCCACGTGGCGTAATGGTTACCATGCTGGACTGTCGATTGGAGGGTCCCGGGTTCGATTCCCGGCGAACCAGAAATTTGAATGAGATGTTTAAAATTTCTGTTCTCGGTCTGAGTGTGTGTGTTTCTGACTTTGTGTTTGTCCATGGGATCCACGACACAGGGTTTATCTATCCTACTGTGGGACTGTGAGTGTGAAGTGTCATTTATTTATTATTAATGTATAATATTTTATTTGTCTGTGATGATGGACGTAGAAAATGCCACCCAAATATTTTCGTGTAAAAATTTGCCAAGACTAAAGCACCTTGGCTTGGTTGCAACCCATTTTACGTCCCACTACTGGGCAGGGGTCTCTCCAAATTATTGGCTTGGAATTTAGGTGGAGATGCGGGTTAGTGGCCAACCCGCTGTCGGATGTTTTCAAACCGCCCATAAGGCCTCCAACAAGGTTTAACGAATGTTATCTTTCGACAACAACCGGGACCGACGACTTAACGAGCCCTCCGAAGCACAGAAACTCGCATCAAATTTTTTGCTACTAGCGGTCACCCATCTCACACCCGACCGCGCCTGTTTGGCTTAGTTGCATAGATCGCTTTCATTTTACATTAACCGCTGGGCCATGCGCGCTTCTGGCTTACCCTGTGGAAAAGATACAGATCTCAAGTATACCAACTGCTGCATTTATACGCCCTAACCGTTACCTACAGGCGTAACTTTACCAGCTGAGGCATTCCCAGTGGTAGGTAGGTAGGTAGTAGTAGGTAGTAGGTAGGTAGGCTCCCCAACCGTCCTATGGCCCGTGTCCATAGGCGACGGTGATCGCTTAACACCACGCGGACCGTCTGCCTTATTGTTAGGTTTATTTATAAAAAAAAAAAAACTAATTCTACATGTCTAATAAAATTTATGTCTATAGTAGTACGTCCTGAGTATCGCTGTTCTAGACTGCTCAGATTTTTGAGTAACAGCGTAATTAGTAGTCACACGACTTTAGTTACGCTGTTAGGTACTCTAAAACTCGCTTATGGAATAAATAAATCAATAAATAAATGTTACACACTCATAGCCCCACAATAAGGTAATTAATACCCTGTGTTGTGGGTACCATGGACACATACAAAGACAAGGACACAAAAACCCAGACCGAGAAAAGAAATTTAAACTCATCATTCAAATTTCTGTTTCGCCGGGAATCGAACCCGGTACCCATCGATTGGCAGTTCGGCATGGTAACAATTGCGCCACGCGGGTCGGAATAGATGTCCCTGAGCTGTAGCGACCAATAGCTGACTTGAATGATAAAATTTATATCTCCATTTATTAAAAAAAGTAAGTAAAGAGTGAAAAGTAAATTTACTAAATTTACGTTGCATGTTATGTAAATTTCTACATCTTCTGGCATTGCGCTCTTGCCATATAGGCAACTTTCTGGGCCCTTTGGGTAACTTCTGGGCACCGCTTGCGTCGGATCATCCTGCAGTCCTGGAAGTAGCCCTCGTTCCTTGGGAAGCCGTTGCTCCCGTCGCTAAAGGTAACCAACCCTGAAGACCAGAACAGAATATAAATTATAATTTATAATATGAGGAGCAACTTTAGTATATACTTCAGTATAAGGGTCCCATTCACCATCTCCAAGTAAAGTGTTGAGTAGTTACGTCCCAATTAAAGTTAATTGGTAAGTAAAATCTATGAGTACGGGTCAGTTTGCCATATGATTAGTGCTACTCGAACTCATGAAATTGAAGTTACGGGTCACTTTAACCGACAATTAGCGTACTTGTCACTTTACTTGAAGGTGGTGAAAGAGGCCCTATGTAAAATACTTTATAGACAGCAGAATTTTCATTTTACGACCAGAAACTATCTACGTTACGAAAGGGCCTTAAATTTTTTTTATTTGATTGGACTCGTCAGCTTACGAGGGTGCAGGCCACTTAAGTGTTAAGTGGTCGCTGCAGCCTACACACAACTATAAGCTTGCCTAAGTTGCCTCATGTAGGTCTGGCCGACAACTACACCTTTTGACCGATACACAATAGAGTAGGTAGGTACACGATAGATTTGCTATACGGCAGCAGTGGGTGCAGCAGCGGTGGACTTTCCCGGTCCAGCCATTATGTTTTACCACATTTTAACTGACATTTAACGGAAGAATTACCTTTTGTAGGTATTTTTTTTTATTTGAATGGAGTAGCAGACGAACATGCAGGCCACGTGGTATTAAGTAGTCGCTACAGCCCATGGACATCTACAAACAACCTCACGCATAGGTAAGTCTTGTCTGAGGTCGTATGAAGTTGCGCTGCTACTCCGGAAGCTGATGGTCGCCTCATGTAAGTGTGGCCGACAACTGCACCTTTCCACCGAAACACAATAGATTTGGTTCACGGCAGAAGTGGGTGCAGCGGAGATACTTCCCTGGGCGAACCATAATAGTTCTACCACCTACAAAATTCTTCAGTTAAAAGTCATGCTGTGCCTAGCAACACCATTATTTTTACACAAATGTTTATGATTTTGATGGGAGTTGAGTTGTCATAGGAGTCGTAAATACCATTATGTTATAACGAGCCGTTATAAGTGTGTAATTCTGACGCTATAGCTATGTTTTCGATTCAGGCGTCACATTTGTATTAAACTTTATGACATATAAAGATTGAAGACTCTATTAATAAGTTTATTTATGCCATTAAAAGCGAAGCTAAGATTCATGCCTACTTCAAGTCGAGTTAGATTAATAAAATTGTGGATAAAAATAGAAGTATATTAAATCCGACGTGAACAATTAGGCTATTTAGGGCGAACTACATATTAAAGATTATAACGCCGTGTATATCCTACTATGTTCTAAGATTGGCTGCAATCCCATTTTACGTCCCACTGCTAGGCACGGGCCTCTCGCCATTATTGGGGAGGCCTGGAGCTTACTCCACCACGTTGCTGCAATGCGGCTTGGTGGAGATGCGGGTTAGTGGCCAACCCAGTGCCGGATGTTTCAAACTGCCCATAAGGCCTCCGACAAGGTTTAATGACTGTTATCCATCGACAATAACTGGGTCCGATGGCTTATTGTGCCCTCCGAAACACGGAAACACGCATGAATTTTATTTTGCCACTAGTGGTCACCCATCTCACACTCGACCGCGCCCGTTTGGCTTAGTCGCAAAGATCACTTGACTTTTACGCTAACCGCTTAGCCATTCTGTGATTAAATGATTATTATTATTGTAGGAATAACTATATAGCATGAAAAATAAGGTAATGATATTCAAATAATGCAATTGTTGGATCTTTGTGTTCTGGATCGATTTACAACAGTCGTATCAACAAAGTTATTAATTAATAGAATAAGTATACCACCTACCGGTTCATTTATGCAGTATTCTGTTTTATGTAGAAAGCACCACGATTTCATACTTATAAGCGCAGTCTTACCCTCCATTTGTTTGAAAATATATAAGAGTTCACGCACCCCGATTAAAAATTCATATTGGCAGTTAATTCTAGTCTTCATAAAAGAAAACTTTACGCCAATTGAATGCCAAAATGGAAACAATTCGAAACCTACTTTTGTCACCATCTCTGAGTAAAGTGTTGATTAGTTACGTCCCAAGTAAAGTTAATTGGCAAGTAAAAGCTATGAGTATGGGTCAGTTTATCATATGATTAGTGCTACTTGAACATCGTGATATTTAAATTGAAGTTACGGGTGACTTTAGCCGACAATTAACGTACTTGTCACTTTACTTGAAAGTGCTGAAAGAGGCCCTTACACTCAGTAACTATCAAAAACCGAAGTCTAAAATTACTTTATAAAATAAAATTTTAATCTCTCCGACTTCTTTTCACCGAAATGCAAACTGTATTTATTGCTAAAATAAAATAAAAAAACCAACCTAAGCCCCAAACTCTCCCACCACGGAACTCTCCTTCAAACTTCATGCCGTCGGCTCTCCAAAACACCCCATACCCGTGAAACCAGCCTTGCATGAACTCTCCTTCGTATCTGTAAAAAATCGATATTAAAATTTATTAGTAAACCCGCCAATTCGATATGACACATAGTTTAATAATCGACACTTCCGATTATTAAATTTTAACCCGTAAGTACAGAAAAATTATTGTGATGATATTAAATTAAATTTAAGGTTTTCACTTTGGGGACTATACCATGGGAGATTGTGAACATTTTGATTACAGATCAACGGAATGTATCTTACAAAGGTTTTCTTATCTACGCAACAGTTTAAGCAGTAGGTAATTTTGAATAATTTAAAAAAGCTCTCAATCATTAGTGATTATTTGATTTCATTTTTTTTTTAAATCAATTTAACTCGAGACTGTACGAGATTTTGTGCGCCATTCATGTGGAAAATAGGACTCAATGAATGCTTTCATGAATACAAAGTTTTGAACAGAAATGTAAGTTAAATGGAACGCTGGCAGACTATATTAGTTGGCCGCAACCCTTTATGCGTCCCACTGCTGGGCACGGGTTTCTCCCCATTATTGGGGAGGCCTGGAGCTTACTCCACCACGCTGCTCCAATGCGGGTTGGTGGAGATGTGGGTTAGTGGCCAACCCGCTGTCGGATGTTTTCAAACCGCCCATAAGGCCTCCGACAAGGTTTAACGACTGTTATCTATCGACAACAACCGGGACCGACGGTTTAACGTGCCCTCCGAAGCACGGATACGCGCATGATTTTTTTTTTGCCACTAGCGGTCACCCATCTCACATCCGACCTCGCCCGTTTGGCTTAGTTGCATAGATCGTTTGCGTTCTACGCTAACCGCCGGGCCATGCGCGTGTTAAATAAAATGTAAACTAGAGTGGGTGTACTGACTGTTAGCTAATGACCTACCAAATATAATGTACCTATTGAATTTTAACTATTGTATAAATTATTACTGAAATATTAATTGTCAATGTAATTGTAAGATAATTCAGAACTAATGTCCTAAAATATAGCTAATATGAAATGGAAAGGTAAAATAAAAGGGTCACATGATGTTTTAAACTCATTTATTTGTAATTTAATGATTTTAGTTGTTTTTAATGATTACCTAATGATCGTTTGCTCTGCGAGGCGTAATAACTTAACATGTAAAGTATAAAGTAATACGTTTTAAAATATATGACCCATCAATATCAGCATAATATTCAAACCACACAATAGTACAATAATAGGTTATACTTAGTACAAATAATAAGGATATGATCGTACCTTAATTATCAACGGCTTTCCTTCTCAGATTATTCACATTCTAGGTTCTTTCTTTAGTAGTTTCGTCTCAGACTAACAGAGTAACACTTTAATTACATTACAAATCTTTCTTGAATCTTCCCAGACGAAAATGAGAGAGAGACTGGCTCCTACCGCCTTTTTATATCCTATCCTCAGGCAAAGACAATGAGACAAGTGACAATGTGCCGACATTTTGAAATAATCATGTATAATAATATGAATTATAAGAAACATAAAATATAATCTAAACTAGCTTAACGCTTACTGAAATCATGTGCATTTTAATTAATTATATTAACAGAATATTACACATCTCACTTGTCCATTGACTACACTATTTTATCTGTATTTTGTTATCTGTGTTTACTCTGTATATTTCATCTGTTAATATTGGTTTTGAAAACTTATTTAATATAAACTGATATTTACAAGTTTTATTACATGTAGAAGACAAATAAAATATCAATATATTTTATTTATCTATCACGGCCATACTGACAAGTACTGCGTTCTCGAAGTACATAAAACAATTTATTTATTATTTTATCTAAAAAAAGACAAAATTTACTATATTATAAATAAGCTATAACTTGTAAATATTTCGTTTTACATCATGTATTTTATTTACCAAGTGCTAGTCATGCTAGGCCTGGTCCACCCGCTGCCGGTGACATAGACCTGCACCTAGGAAATGGTCACGCAGCGGCACTTATAACAATAACTATACTTTATTTTTCACACAATATTGTTACGATGAGAATAAATTGGCTATATATTACATGAACAAAAAGAGATAATCAACAACAATTCGACTTCACTGGCCATCCAAAATAATGTTTAAATTATTTAAAAACAATTAATTAAAATTATTTTCATTTAATATTTTTATTTTATTATTTTATTGACATGACATTCGTTATTTTTTGACATACAAATTTAATTAATAGTAAAATAAAATGTGTTTTCGTTTTGACCTATGAGGACGACCCGCGTGGCGTAATGGTTACCACGCCGGACCGCTAATCGAAGGGTTCGATTCCCGGCGAAGCAGAAATTGGAATGAAGAGTTTAAATTTCTGTTCTCGGTCTGGGTTTTTGTGTTTGTCTATGAGTGTGTCCGTGGTACCCACGACACATACCTATAACTACCCTACTTGTGGGGCTATCAGTATGATACGTTATAATTTAACAATTTTGAAATTATTTTCATGTTCCTTTCTCATTGTATTTAAATTTATATTTGACATGAATCAATATTTTTAATTTATCTAACGAAGTAAGGTATGTGCCAATTAGCAAATGTGATCAAAACCCCTAGTTTTTTTTCTAGACCGAAATTATTTTGACGCGCTAACGCAAACTGTAATGTTAGCTGTAAGTTTTATTAAATAAAGGAATAAATCTTTGAAAATGGGTAGTAAAGGCAAAATAAAAGAATATAACAAAAGAGGATATCAAGATATAAAATTGACGAGAGAATCAAAGAATAATAGAAAGGTTGTGATAAGTATGTAAGAAATACATATATAAGTTGGCATGGATAGTCAAGCATTTAGGATGATGTGGTGTTTATTTCTGTAAATGTCGAGTCTAACAGTGTTAAACAATTATAACTAAAGCATTTAAGAGACTTCATAATATACAGTGTACATTATTTATGCCAATTATCTATTATTATATTTCTCCTTTTCACACGATTTTTTTTTTGGTGTCAAGTTCGATCCACCCGCTGGCGTGGCTTAAACCTGCACCGTTCACTCAAAGAACAAAGGCAGAATTTTGACTGGGTTTATGTTAGCCGTAGATAAGAGTATCACAAAAACTAAACAAGTTGAATTATTTTGTACGATTTTGAAATTTTCAACTTCTTTCTTAAAAGCCGGAGTTTATTTATGATGTAAAAAGCATATCAACCAATTTAGAATTAGTACAATAAACTAGAATTGTTAACAGTGATGTGACAGGACAAACTCTGTATGAATGTCATTTATTTGTATCGATTATGAAATTATATGAAATGAATGATCGATACAATTAGGCATTGGTTGTGTTGAATTTAAAATGCGGTTGTTTGTAGTAAATTATTATACTGATATCAATTAGCTTTATCTGTAAAGTGATACAAAATTTACATTCAATAAAATGGAATAAATTCAATTCAATAAAATAAAATGCTATGATAAGCATCGTTTCAATGTTGTATCGATTTTAAAATTAAACTATTCTACTTTTATCGACCGCAGTGACAGATTGACTTGAAACTTGACAGTAATTTATGCAAAATGCCGAATACAAAACCTTTCGGTTATGTTTTGGGCATGTATTCGGTTTTCTATTTATTTTTACTCGATCTGAACTTTTTATGGACTGATTAATAAATACTGCCCCGTGTGAAACTGCAACATATGCGTAATATTTAATGAGTCAAACGATAATATTCATAACATTGTAAACTGCGAGATCTTTTTTTCGGCCTTTCCCGAATAAAAATAAACTAGCCTGTAGCCTTATGCATATTTTTTATGACGCGATGCTTCAATTTAATTACAGACAATTTTAGGTTTGACGATCTGCCATTGTTCCTTAATGACCAGCGGACACAACTGAATTTTGTTTTCATACCATCGTAATATATTTTCTAAGCCAACTTTTCTGTAATTTCTCATTTCACACAATGTTTTTCTTAAATATTAACTTTACTTAATTTTCTTTATTTTATTATTTTTTTTAATTCTTATTTCACACGATCATACGTCAATTATTTGACATAAGTTACTTTACTTTTGTTTTTCTTTATTTTTTTATTTCACACGATCATAAGTCAATCATTTGACATAAGTAAATATTTTATATTATAATTATTATTTATTTCATTAGCAAATTCAATAATATATTATAATCATCAAAGCTTGTCAAGGACAAATTAGTGTATAAATATAATTCAACATCACAATATCAGTAATTTTCATCGAATAATTCACTGAGTCAACACCTCAACTTTCATTCTCTCTTAATACGCCATAACTACCCTAAGCCAAGCAGAGCAGAACGAAACCATCATTATAAAACCAATCGATCGATGAATAATTTTATACTTTTATATTTTTTTTAGTGTTGTTTATTTATTTTATGCAATAATTTTAATTTTAATATTTAAATATTTTAAGTTTTTAAAATCCGATAAGAGCGGTCTTAAAGGATCTTCGGCTTTTGATGCCTACCCACCGCTGGGTCAATGAGAGAAAAAAAAGCCGGGGAAAAAAAACTCTCAGGCACTGTTTAATTTAATACTAATCGCGATTATTTTAGCAAAACAATTCTGACTGAAGTTTAATTATCGTATAATACGAACTAACACTGTTCTTGTTTTGAATTTCACCTCTTTTTATTTACTATAAACAATTTAATTGCTTTTATTTCTTATTATTTTTTAATTACAAAGCCTACCACACATTTTCATCGTCACCCAGAGTTGACAGCAAGACAATGCCTCTAAGCATGAGGTTTGACCCTTTGTAACTTTTAATATAAAAAGAAATATTAATATATATTACTCGATATGATAATTTAGAAAACTAGGTTATCACCGTTTCAAATTATCAAAATAATAATTTATTAAATACACATGTATACTACACATGACATCTACCATTTCATTAACGTTCGGCCAATCTGACAATAGAATTTTCAGCAAATACAACACAAATATGTCTTAGTATTAGTCAAATAATTGTATAAATATGCAATAGGTTCAAGCAGGGTAACTGAACAGGGGCCATTGGAAAAGTCGATAAATAAATTAATGGTTTGAAATCGTAGATATGCAACCTTAAAAATATAACATAATTAGGTTTTATGTCATCAAGTAATAAATTTGAATTTTGGAATTTCAAATAAATACTAACCGAAAAAGCAGAAGTTTTTAAGATTATAAGATGTAATAAACGAGCAATTCTTGTATAATAGATATATACGATATATAGAATTTGAATCTCGAAAACGCCTCCGACGATCCCTATAAAATTTAGTAAGTATGATTTCGGAAGCCATAAATCGATCTAGCTAGGTTTTCTTTTTAGAAAACGCCGTTTTATCCCTGTTTAAAATAAAATATAAATTAAGAAAATATCACGTACATCTATTAGCGAAGTGTGTATTGATGTTTATAAAGTCGTAATATTGGACACAATTTTGTATTTTACTATTAATATGGATAGGGATAAAAGTAAATGAATATTCGAGAAAAAAAATAGAAAGAAAAAACAAACAAGATATTTGGACACTATGCCCAAAAAAAACTTTAATTTATAGCTTAAAAAAGGTTGCACAAAACTACGCTTGGGAATTAGGATAACTTAATTATCGCCTTTAATTAAATCCATAGACCCTTTGCGATGTCACGAATCATTTTATCACACAAAATTTATGAGTATGTTACGTTTTGACAGTTCATTAAAGTATCTCAATTGATTTAAGTTTCAGTCCAAGACCGTATTCATTACAATATTCACGATTACGTTTTAGTTCGCATTTTCTTTTTACTTAAAATTGTCAACTTACCCTTGATCATATGCATAAAAAAATTATAATTAGTTGAAACGAGGGTAGATTCTTTTTTTACTTTTCAGGTATTTGTGAATTGTGTTACTGGTACCCAATTTTCACCTTGAGCATATTCCATATGGATATCTCTTCAAACTATAATTATATAGGTACTTAAAACTATTGAAATTAGTAAAATCGTAAAATTTCAACAATAAAGTGTCAGTCCAACTAAAAAGAATAGCCTCTTAGGGCCTCACCGACTTTTTCAAATATAACCACGTAACGGTTGCTGGCTCGTATAATGTCAGTGTCCCAACGTCCTCCGTAAATTATTTTTTTCAGCTGTTCCAGCAGCAATCCGCAAGGTTGTTGCATACTCGCAGATTGCGACCAGACCTTCTAAAGTGGCAGGATCCATTCTGAAACTCGAAACAATTGGTATTAGTATTTCCGTCGTCAGGGCCGATCCCACTTCTGATATTAAATAAAATGTAAACTAGAGTGGGTGTACTGACTGTTAGCTAATGACCTACCAAATATAATGTACCTATTGAATTTTAACTATTGTATAAATTATTACTGAAATATTAATTGTCAATGTAATTGTAAGATAATTCAGAACTAATGTCCTAAAATATAGCTAATATGAAATGGAAAGGTAAAATAAAAGGGTCACATGATGTTTTAAACTCATTTATTTGTAATTTAATGATTTTAGTTGTTTTTAATGATTACCTAATGATCGTTTGCTCTGCGAGGCGTAATAACTTAACATGTTAAGTATAAAGTAATACGTTTTAAAATATATGACCCATCAATATCAGCATAATATTCAAACCACACAATAGTACAATAATAGGTTATACTTAGTACAAATAATAAGGATATGATCGTACCTTAATTATCAACGGCTTTCCTTCTCAGATTATTCACATTCTAGGTTCTTTCTTTAGTAGTTTCGTCTCAGACTAACAGAGTAACACTTTAATTACATTACAAATCTTTCTTGAATCTTCCCAGACGAAAATGAGAGAGAGACTGGCTCCTACCGCCTTTTTATATCCTATCCTCAGGCAAAGACAATGAGACAAGTGACAATGTGCCGACATTTTGAAATAATCATGTATAATAATATGAATTATAAGAAACATAAAATATAATCTAAACTAGCTTAACGCTTACTGAAATCATGTGCATTTTAATTAATTATATTAACAGAATATTACACATCTCACTTGTCCATTGACTACACTATTTTATCTGTATTTTGTTATCTGTGTTTACTCTGTATATTTCATCTGTTAATATTGGTTTTGAAAACTTATTTAATATAAACTGATATTTACAAGTTTTATTACATGTAGAAGACAAATAAAATATCAATATATTTTATTTATCTATCACGCGCTTCAAAAATATATTAGTTACAAATTTAATTTCTCTTTAATTTTAATTAGTATTAAAAACAAGAAAAAAGATTTTATAGTCGTATCAGAGAAGATAATTATTTCTAATAGAACCTACGAGTATTTCATTTCAATTAATATCTCGCCGTCTTCCAATGAAAAAGGAACAGAAAAACGGAAATACGAGTCCTTGTAAAGGTTCGATTCTCGTTTTGAGATATGGAACTCTTAAACAACTAGAACACAGATAATAAATATTTTAATAGTAAAATTTGATTAAATAAATATTACGGTTTTTCATTATGATTGGATAGAGCTAAAAAAGTCTTAAATAACTATAGGTTACTAGCGAACCCAGCCCGCTTCGCCGGGCTAGTATGGAGATAGCATATAAACCTTCTCCGTGAAAAAATACATATACATACCAATTTTCATAATAATCGGTCGAATAGTTTCTGAGTTTTGCGATGCCATATACAAACATCCTCTTTTATATGTATAGATTTAAGGTTCTTAACTATATAGTTTTGTAGGTGGTAGAACTATTATGGTTCTCCCGGGGAAATACCACCGCTGCACCCACTTCTGCCGTGAACCAATTCTATTGTGTTTCGGTGGAAAGATGCAGTTGCTGGCCACACTTATACGAGACAACCACCAGCCTCTGCAGTGGCAGTGCAACTGCATACGACCTCAGACAAGACTTACCTATGCTTGCTTGAGGTTGTATGTAAATTTCCATGGGTTGCAGCGACCACTTAACACCACGTGGTTGAAATGAAGTTGCAGACAAGCATGCTGGCGACGTGGCCGATGCAACCCATGGACTACACTCAACTTCAAGCAAGCCTAGGTGCCTGTGGTCGTATGCAGTTATGCTGCTACTTCAAAGGTTGATGGTCATCTCACGTAAGTCTGGCTGGCAACCACTCCTTTCCACCAAAACAATAAAATTGCTTCGCAGCAGAAATGGATGCAGCACTGGTACTTTCCCGGTTGAACTAAAAAAGGTCTACCAATTATGATATCTTGAGATGTTATGTTGAGATGTGTGGTCATAATAGTTTATTATGATCTTTTAAGTTAGACCGAATTCGGTACTACTCGGTCAACTTAACATGACACCTGGGAGGCTTCTTTGTACGCCCGTATCCAAAATTTCGTAACTTTTCGGGCCTCAAATTTGAGTAGGATTGACGAAATTCTACAAATACATTATTCATTCCGTCGCTTAATATTATCAATGACAACGCTTATTTTATAAATTGCCAAAAATTATACCGAAAATGTTAGAACTTATGGACGGATGCATACAGAATAGCCTCCCAGGTGTCATGTTAACTTGACCGAGTAGTACTGTTGAAGGTTTCACGTTCTTCGTTGTAGCGCAGGTCCTACAGAACTTATTTTTCTAGTATTATTTACTCTATGTCAGTTTGTAAATATTATTGTATTGTCATGAATAAACTCTTATAAGCTTTACTACCAATGTCGTATTTAATTTATTTTCCGCACAACACAACAACCTTTAAAAGGTACAAATAATATTATGCGACATTTTTCTCTACCGGGTTTACAATAGTAACTAAATTAACAAGTAGATTTTATTCTATACACAAATAAGCAGTAATGTAAACAACATTACACGTTATTAAGTTTAATTACTACTATTCAGTTCAAATGAAAGCTTTCATTCAATGAAATATTTGTTTTGAAAACCTTGTTTTGGGTAATAATTTTCTATTGAAGTCTTTATTATAGTACTCTCAGCAGGAACTTTTCCCATGAAATTTTCCCAGGAACTTTTCCCAGGAAATCCAGACCCGAATTAACTTGTTTGTTAATTTTGTTGTTTACTCGAACAGAATATAGGTAAATTTAGGTTTTCTTCGTCGTGTCAAATCATATTATAATTAAATTCATGATATGATTTTGTAAGTCTAATTTGGTAGATACGGATTATTACCTTAGTTTTCAAGCTTGTCAGTTTTTTAAGCATGTTACATAATTATGCGAAAATGCCTAAATGGTTTTATTTAAGTATCTAATACATATGGCTTAGGACCTAGATTAAAAGTTTTATGGATACTTTTTATCCTGCCTAATGACAAGGTTTAGAAAGTTAATGTTAATGAGTAGAAGAAAAATATAGCTGATTTTTTTATTATTAACGTACTTAAAACTTGACTGCGTTTATACAGCCTATAGATAACTGAGGAGATTAACAATGGATGGATTGATTTCTCTAAAAATTGTTTGTGTGAAATGTTTTAAAACAATTTACAATTTACCAGCAGGCAGAGTGGTTCATTGCCCGTGGCACTACTGCCGGCGATTTGTAAGAAGGGTGACAAATTGTAGAAGGAGTAACAAATTTTTGGTATCAAGTTCTTTTAGAATTGAATAAAGTTTTATCTTCCTCCAACGTGATATTCGAAGTAACCACCTACCAATCCATATAAAATTAATGATAGAAAAGCAACAGTAGGTATATACTCACACCTCACAAATGAGTAAATACGCTCCTGACATGATCGATACAACAAAAAACTGTACACACTCATGATTCGAAGAAGGTACCGCTAATAACGTATAGTCCGGCCAACGAGACGTGATAAAAAATGTAAACAAAGTTTCAGGGGTCCAAAACATTTTTATTTGAATAAATTATATACATAGCATATACTAGCAACCCGGCCCAGCTTCGCTCGATCGATTAAGTGATATACATTAAAATTTATTTTACAAAAACCCATTTAAGTACTAAAGGCAAAAAATAGATGCGCGATGAGAATGCGCGCCGGGGGATGTTATGATTTATGGTAAAACAAAATATCATCTTCTAAAGTATTTATTTGATTACATTTTGGACAATTTTAATCTGAATTGACGAAGCTAATTAACGTTTTTATTTAGATAAGGATTAATACTGAACAGAATAAACAGATTCGAGATAACGTGATATTTTTATTAACATTTTAAACATAAAAGTAGTTATTGTAAGTCAACCGTAAGAGATAGAGTACATTAATGCGGACTTTTATTTAGCAAAGTTAATCTAAGCATACATAGGGACGCGGGAAAACGGCGGGAAGCGAATTTGTTTTATAATATGTAGTGATTTATTACATACTTCTTCCAAGTACCTACTTGAGAAAGTGACACTGCAATTCTAGAAATTATATTTTTGGAGCAGCGAAAAGAAGCCTTTTTGGTACAGAACCTTAAAAATTGAATTATGATAGTGCGGGCGGCCCCTAGTGAATTAATAAGTTAACTTAACTTTTGACGATTTTTGCGTGGTGAATTTATTTATTTATTTATAAAATCACACACAGTTAACAGGCTTGAAGGAAATTGATTTCTTTCAAACGTTGTCTAGAGCTCCCAAACTGTGATTCCATAGTTAAAATCAACAACTCCTCACAATAACAGCAAAAATCAACAACAAACACTATTATATTAATATTATCAAAAAATCGAACGCAATCATAATAGGAATGAACTTTCACAAAATGGCGGAACTAAAGTTTAATTATTTTTTTCAATTATGGCATCGCAAACTATGTGCATATTGCCTGCGCCAAGTATAATATTGTTACGACTTTCGAGTACCTATATCTCGAAAACAAAGCGTCGTACAGCAAAACCCCAAAAACGCATAAACAGTTATTAGGTCTACTATCGTTCGATAGTAGACCTAATAATTCGATAGTAAACCGTGGGTAGCCGTATGTAAGAATGTAAGGCACGCACCGGGCCGCGACAGGACATAGTTTAGTTCCGGAAGTGAAATCAAAGCGATCACTCCAAGCAACAAGGAAGAATTATTTCGACGACTACAGCGAAGATATTTGACAATAGTGATTGTGCTTGGTGATTTGAATTCTGTTGAGTGGATTTTTGTATAAGGAGACAATAAACAACTTCTACGTTGCAAACGGTATTTTATTACCCATAGGGCGTAGCAATATTTACATCATGTTTTTGCCAGTTTCGTTATAACTGGACGAGTAATAATAGGTAAAGTCAGTAAGTCGTCAGTAATCAGTCAGTCAAGTCATTCATACATTCAAGTTAAGCGATGGCTTTTTTACCAGAACGTGACCAATGGAATTTTGGAGGCAAGCTGTATAAACATATTTTCGCACTGTTATTTTATTTAACAACACTCATGCACTGTAATTAACCTATATCGAACCAAATGCCATCAAATTTATCCGATATTACTCAAAATTATACCAATAACATTAAAATAAAACAAGAGCACAACATAATGTCTTTTTCGACTTCCCGTCAAAACACGACCAAATGTTGACAACTGTGGTACTGACTGCTTTCCTGTACCACGAAACAGGCAACAAAAGCTGTCGTTGACTAACTGACGCTATTACTGCATATGTGTGATAAGGACAGAGATGATAATTGCTCGCTCTCGCAATAGTAACTTGGTAACGGTCCGTTTGTTTACATTCTTTATCTCGTCTCGTTGGCCGGACTATAGTCGTTATTTATGGGAATTCTACCTAATAATTCGTAGAAGACAAAGTAGAGTAACAACTAAAGGCAATTGGGCTATAAATGGGCCACATCCAAAAATTTGCTTTTTGTTTGAGTAATTATACCGCTCATTTGCACACATTACCGCCATCAAGTACATAATAAAACATATGAATTTATTTTTGTTGCTGCTATTTTAATTTTACTCGCCACTCGACCTCCCGCAACTCGTCAAGAGATGGCGTTACGGGTATTCTTTTTTATTTTTTATTTGAATGGAGAAGCAGACGAGCACGCAGGCACGTGGTGTTAAGTAGTCGCTGCAGCCCATGGACATCTACATACAACCTCAAACAAGCATAGGTAAGTCTTGTCTGAGGTCGTATGCAGTTGCGCTGCTACTCCGGAGGCTGGTGGTCGCCTCATGTAAGTGTGGCCGGCAACTGCACCTTTCCATCGAAACACAATAGAATTGGTTCACGGCAAAAGTGGGTGCAGCGGTGGTATTTCCCCGGGCGAACCATAATAGTTGTACCACCTACAAAATTCTGAATGACGCTACCGAAATCCTTTCACATATTCCCTGATTGATTTGTGTCAGCTGCAGACTAATAAAACACAGTTGTTAAATCAAGGCACTTCACATTCGATTCTCGGATTTGTAGAAACCATTATGTATTAACCATTGCAGATTTGGGGAGCTGTCAAGTCATCCTGTTTTAGTCACCTCTCATTAGGCAGGCGATACTACAGGGTCAACTAGGTGTCTGTGTATATTCTGCTTGTCGCAAGAAACAAATAAACCATAATATACATAAATAAGAAACGTAGACACCGGACAGGACCTTTACCAATCATTACAAAGTGAGTTCTACTTGAACTCACCTGATAGAATCCCATGTTAGGCGTTACACCAGTAACCCGGGGTTTTCTCCAAGATCCCGAAGAAGACGACTGTTTGTGCGGTAATCTACATATTTTTTATCATTCTTAGTGTACATTCGTACCTATCCCACGAGAAGAAAGTACAATGAACTCAACTTTACATTACGGTATTGCACATGAGGCTGTCTACAACGTATCAACAGACTTTAAGGGTCATAGCATCTATACAAAATACATTTCCAATTACAAAGAACAAAAAAGGCTCACGGGTGAATGAAGCTGTGAGAGATTTATTACTTCCATATTACGATTCTTCTAACGAGCACTAAAGGCTTCTTGCGCCAATTAGAACTATCTAGATCCCAGTGGGTAGACGGCTTTAATTGACTGACCCTCCCTACATTAACTTTTATGCGAGCAATCTCTTCCAAACTTTATCTACTGTTCAGATGTTCACCGGATACAGCGATCACGTAAAATACATCTCTGGTCTACGTACTACTTTACTACTAATAGTTTGAGAATTTAATAGTGTTTATTTTGTACTAGCTGATCCCGCGAACTCCGTATCGCGTTTAAATATTAAATAATAATAATAATGGATAGCATATAAACCTTCGCCGTGAAAAAATATATGTACATACCAATTTTCATAATAATCGGTCGAATAGTTTCTGAGTTTTGCGATGTCATATATACAAACATTACTTAACACCCCCGCAACCCCCCCTTCCGGGTGGAATTTCGTAAAATCCGTTCTTAGCTGACCTCTACTCGGCGAAAGGAATATTCCTACCAAATTTGAAGTCGGTAGGTCTTATAGTTCCAGAGATATCGTGATGAGTCAATATATGGGTGGAAATACCCCCCTTCCGGGTGGAATTTCGTAAAATCCGTTCTTAGCTGACCTCTACTCGGCGAAAGGAATATTCCTACCAAATTTGAAGTCGGTAGGTCTTATAGTTCCAGAGATATCGTGATGAGTCAATATATGGGTGGAAATACCCCCCCTTCCGGGTGGAATTTCGTAAAATCCGTTCTTAGCTGACCTCTACTCGGCGAAAGGAATATTCCTACCAAATTTGAAGTCTGTAGGTCTTATAGTTCCAGAGATATCGTGATGAGTCAATATATGGGTGGAAATACCCCCCCTTCCGGGTGGAATTTCGTAAAATCCGTTCTTAGCTGACCTCTACTCGGCGAAAGGAATATTCCTACCAAATTTGAAGTCGGTAGGTCTTATAGTTCCAGAGATATCGTGATGAGTCAATATATGGGTGGAAATCTCTTATATATAATAATATATATATATATATATATATATAGATTAAATTGACAGTCAGCGTATCAACCAAAAACCGCTACTAACGAATTAATGCTCATAAAATTTCATTGCTATGCCTGAGTCACCATTCAAACTAAGAAGAGCGCGACTTAGTAATCAACTTAATTATTCCCGCTGGTACAGTAAACTTAATCAACTTCTTCTTTCTCTTTATATTATACAGTTTTGGCTTAATCGATCCGGCAAAATGGCTCAAAGAAAAGCTTGAAGAGCATTGAAAACATAATTAAATTTCAATCATTTTTAGCGTCCCATACCTAAATATCCGTGATTCTGTCCCTATAGATAGCTTTACAGATCTGTTCCACCACGCTGCTCGAATGAGGGTTGTTGGCTATTGTACATTTTTGAATAACCTGTAAGATGACGATTTTACTACTACTTTGTATCGACAACAAATAGGTGGCAGGTACTAATCCATGTTGTTTCGGGACTAAGAATAGGGCTATGGTATCCTATACCTGATAATAAGAGGCGTTTAAAGGAGGATACCAGGATTGCGGGTGGCAAGAGTAAGAGATTCCAACGTCTAGTTAGCGATGCCGACAAGCACTAAAAGTTGCACGTGGAGCTCATCATCACTCTCCTGATTATGAGTCCATTTGGTGACGCTGCGCGTGAAGGAAACTGGCGCGTTCATATACGGAAGATTTTAGAGTTCTCCCCAAACTCTGAAAAAGGCCACTAAGGGGGTTTTAGTGCAATAAAAATCTCACATAACCCGGTCAGGTACTTTTTGAAGGTTTCCCCCTCGAAAAAAAAACTGGGCAAGATTTTTCTGGCACCCATCATATTCCAATTCGTCGGTCACCAATGTACAATTTACCTTTTTTTTGGTATGGGGGGGAGAAACCTTCAAAAGGTACCCAACACTCTGGGAGAGGATACCGGGTTATGTGGGATTTGACCGCACTAAAACCCCCTCGGTGGCCTGCCTCTGCGTTTGTGAGGACTCCATTGGAACGGCACCGGTGTCCTCCACGCGCGGCGCCCCAGAACGGGCCCATCTTCGGGAGAGCAGATGTGCTCTCCTGCACATTCAGGTGTTCACGGCGGCATGCAGCCATGCATATACCGCCGTCCCTCCCGGGGCTGCTGGCTGGACGGGTCAAGGTCCCACTCTCACCGCCCGCATCCCCGGAAGCACCCTTTTAGTCGCCTCTTACGATCAGGCAGGGGATACCTTAGCTCTATTCTTAATCCCGAAGCTACAGGGACTATGTAGAGAGTACAGAGGTACTAAGCCAATGCGAAATAGAGCATTACTAAATTGTATTATTGTTACCCTTCGGAAACCAAATCTTTACTTACTTGGCACCATCAGGAAAAGACATGACTCCTAGTCCAGAGCAGAGGCCAGACAATATTGACCCGTCGTACCGCGTCCCATCTGGCAATACCAAGTGCCCCATGCCATGCTTCTGCCCTTTGGAATTCCAGTCGCCTACGTAACGGGTCCCATCTTCGTACTTGTAGGCTCCTGTCTTCGCAACTGTTGGGTCTGCAGCTGGAAAGTCGAGGTTGAGATGTTTTAAAGCGTGTTGCAATTTTCAGAGAGCAATGAAAACAAAGGTAAACGTTTCCTTATTAAATTAAATACTTTTACAGTAGAAAAAAATTGGTGAGTGAACTTAAACATGTTCAAATTTAAAACAACCTTTCTCACGTTACGGGTAGGATAAGGATGATGGTTTTTAATTGCTACAAAACTCTTCCAAGACAGGGTAAGCCCCCTTTGGGGTACAGCGTATGAAAGACACATTTCGATACGCTGAAAATCTTGGATTTCCCAAGCGCTAATCCAGATCGCCGAGGGAAGCATTCTCGAGAATGCCAATGGAAATTTTGGAGCCCTTTACGTCTATAAGCTGTTCTCAAGGGTCCTTACTAATTGTATTGCGCGCAGGCTCGACGACTTCCAGCCTCCCGAACAAGCCGGATTCCGAAAAGGCTACAGTACCATAGACCACATACATACATACATACACGTGTTTAAGCTGATGGAGTGGAAAGGGCTTGGTATTAACATCAATGGCGAACACCTCACACACCTTCGATTTGCCGATGATACAGTCATCTTGGCGGAGTCCCTGGAAGAACTCAGCACAATGCTAGGTGTCCTCCATAGTGCCTCCCAACGGGTGGGTCTTAAGATGAACATGGACAAGAGGAAGATCATGTCTAATGTCCATGTCACACCCATACCGGTCGTTGTTGATGGCGCTACTCTCGAAGTTGTCGACGAGTATATTTACCTGGGTCAAGCGATCCGTATGGGTAAGTCCAACTTCGAGAGAGAGGTAACTCGTAGAATCCAACTCGATTGGGCAGCGTTCGGGAAATTACAAAGTGTCTTCTCGTCCAGAATACCGCAGTGCCTGAAGTCGAAAGTTTTCGAGCAGTGTGTGTTGCCAGTGATGACCTACGGCGCTGAGACGTGGTCTTTTACAGTTAGCCTTTTCCACAGGCTCAAGGTCGCTCAGCGAGCGATGGAGAGGGCTATGCTTGGTATTTCTCTACGCGACAGAATCCGTAACGATGAAATCCGTAGACGAACGAAGATTACCGACATAGCTCTCAAAATTTGCAAGCTGAAGTGGCAATGGGCAGGCCACATAGTTAGGAGGACTGACAACCGATGGGGAAGAAAGGTCCTCGAATGGCGACCACGTCTCGGCAAAAGGAGCACAGGCCGCCCTCCAACCAGGTGGACTGACGACCTGAAGAAGATAGCGGGAAACCGCTGGATTCAGAGGGTGCAGGACCGGACGGAGTGGCGAACATTAGGGGAGGCCTATGTCCAGCAGTGGACTTTAAAAGGCTGATGGATGGATGGATGGATGGAATCCAGATCGCCGAGGGAAGCATTCTCGAGAATGCCAATGGAAATTTTGGAGCCCTTTACAGGATTTGAAAATCGCCAAAAGAGAAAAAAATCCTTTTAATTCAAAGCACCTGGACGACCAGGCGTTGCTCGGATAAAGACAATTGATTTTCTTGATTTAATTTTAAGCAAAACACTCATTAGCTTAGTGTCGCAATCTGAAATAGCTCCCAATTAGAAAAATGTTATCACAAAAAATTATAAAAACGCAACATGCTTGCTTCAGGTTTGAACCCGGGTCTCTAGCTCCGCAGTCAGCCTACGTCTTAGTTAGAGCATCAAAGCTACTGACTCACTCTCTGACGGGTGTCATATCGTACCTTGATGCTCTAAGGCCTACGTAAACATTTGTCCAAGGAAGCTTTAATTCAATAAACAGTACGTAAGTACATTATTCTTAGTCTAAGAATAAACAAAATTTTATAGAGCTCTTTTAAATCGACACTGTCACAATACAAAGATGTCTCTATTTTGACATTGTCGTCATTTCAATTATTATTAATACTCTCCAAATTCTCCAATACATGTTGGTAAGAGTCATATTTTTCTTTTAGTTTATATTTAAGTTACTCTCGCTGAAAATTCGAATAAAACGACAAATTCTAAAAATAAAACTTAGCCGGATCAATTTGTCACCCTTGAACCCTGGGTACTAAATTTCATGAAAATCGTTGGAGACGTTTCCGAGATTCAAATCTATACAAATAAATAAAATTGGAGTGTCTGTTTGTAATATTAAAATAACTGCTTTTTACTACATGCATATGAACAATATGAACATTTTTTACAATTATTGTCTGTCTGTTTGTACCGGCTAATCTCTGAAACGGCTAGACCGATTTTGACGGGACTTTCACTGGCAAGTAGCGGATTAATAAAGAGTAACTTAGGCTACTTTTTAAAAAAAAAGATCTAAAACTAGCGGGTGAAATCGCGGGCGGCCGCTATTTTAAATAAAATAAGGAACAAATTTTCGGAGTATATTCACTTCATTCTAAATTCTAATGATCCTTTCTAACGCGGGTGAAACCGCAGGGCACAGCTATTACAAATAAAAATGATCTGCGTAGGCAAAGATAATAAAAAATAAAAGTTTGGTTTTCGATTAGGAGTTATGAAATCTGCGGAGTATATTCACTTTATGCTAATGATCCTTTCTAACGCGGGTGAAACCGCAGGGCACAGCTAGTTATATATATATAGGTATTACAAGAACTGCTCGTTTAAAGGTATTAGGTGAATTCACTGAGACTGGAATATTATATCATAATTTGAAGCGTCGAATGTAATATGTCATTCACAGTCATAAATCACAGTACAGAAAGTACGTTAACCTGTCAATACCGCAAACTTGAGCAACGCTGACTTAAAGTAATAAAGTCAAAGTTCGAAAGTTAATTAAATTAAAGTTCGACAGCCTCCGTGGCGTAGTGGGTGATGAGCCGACTGCGAAGCGTGAGGTCGTGGGTTCGATTCCCACCCAGGACAAATATTTGTGTGATGAACATGACTATTTGTTCTGTGTCTGGGTGTTAATTTATCTATTTAAGTATGTATTTAGAATTATATAAGTATGTTTATCAGCTTTCTGATTACCATAGTACAAGCTCTGCTTAGTTTGGAATCAGATGGTGTTGTGTAAATTGTTCAAAAATATATTTATTTATTATTATTTATTTAATGAGGGTTGATACCCTTTTAAACGTAAAACGTGTTTTTAAACTTGTACAATATTTTCTGTGGGTTATACGTATTAAAAAGAATCTATTCTAATGCTTCAATCTTTATGGTGAAGGCATATTATGAAACCTTGTTATAATACTTCAGGTAGGGCCTTAATTTCCGTGACTATATTCAGGATAGATTAAAAGAAGAAAAATTGATGCCTCAAAGACTTCATAAGACAATTCATACAGCAATGTTTTATTTATTTCCTATGTTATTATAAGAACTTACTCTTAAAGATAATACTTAGTTATTTTTAATGGTATCTTAATTAACGGAATATTGATTACTATTTGCCAAACTACGATACGAATTCCACAAATTATAACGGCAATTGCGGTAGACAAAACTATTTATCTATCTAGCCCAAAGGCGCCATGTAACCTGGTAAACGGATAAGTATTCGCAAGTTAGTAACTTAGACAGTTATATAGTATTTAGAAATTGTGGTAATTTGGTTATCTTACCATCCATCACGGGGCAGTTTGACGCTCGCCGTCACTCACTAACACTGAAAGGTTTCTACAATATACGGGTAATTAGATTATGGCCTGGCCTGTTCCATGTCCTCGGACGCACAACGAAACTACTCTGTAGTTAAGAATGAATTATTTTGTTTCGCTACCTGAACACTATACTTGAATAGTATCACTGTATTTTCCGAAAAAAGTATTAGGTTTTTATGTAGATGATCGAATTTTTAAAAATAGTCCTAGGCATAAACTTATTTAGAAAGAAAAATTAGCCAAATATTACATTACTGTGACTGAACCTTTTAAGCATGGCAGTCACACTGATTACCTGTAAATGTTACAGCATTTTCAAAAAAAAACTAGCTCGTGTGTCTGTAAGACGAAAATCAAAGAAAATCTATACCATAATAATAATATGCTAAAATTAAAACTGAAATAGCATTTCAAGTTCATAAATATTTGGTAGGTATTGCAGTATAACTATGAAATATTTGCTAGTTTCTAAGTCTTGAGCCTTAAATTCCTAATTTATTGAATCCTTGGTGTCTCGTAAGAGACAAATAACTTATTTTAAATTGCAGCACACTCACTTTTGTGTGATAATGAACTTAAACAATAACAAAAAATATGACTCTTCCTGACATCTATTAGCGAGTAGTATGTAATACTATTTTTTTAATTAGGAGCTACTTCAGACTTCAGTAGATGACTCTGTTTAGAAACACTACGCCAAGGAGTCTTTGATGAAAATCTATTGTTTTTATCCGAGCAACGCTCGGTTATCCGGGTACTATATTATTATTATAATAAAACTAGTGGTCCGTCCCAGCTCCACCCAGATGTAGACGTTGTCCTGCCTTAAAAGTATTGAAAGACATTTTTTTATTATCTAAAAGAGATTTCATGTTACTGAGAAACATATAAAACAAATAATGACATCCGAACTGTCTTTTATTCTGACTGTGTCAAAGTTTAGAACGACACGGCACGAAATTCAAACATTTGACAGGTAGGAACAATTTATATTGAAAAGAAAAACTACTTACAAAAAAAATATTAAAAAAACGTTTTCCAGTGGCCCGAATTGTGAATCTAAACCATTCGCAAATCCCCTTGAACACACACAAAAAATCATAATAATAATAATAATATAATAATAATAATAATAATAATAAAATTAATTAATTAATCATCTTAACAGACAAAACCATCCATAATAATAGACCAGACATTACATTGATCGATAAACAAGATAAAGTAGTATTTTTAATTGACATTGCAGTACCAAATACACACAATCTCCATCGAACTATAACAGAGAAAATAAATAAATACACAGAACTAAAGGAAGAAATTCGAAGAATATGGAAGATGAATAAAGTATACATTGTACCACTGGTGCTATCTAACACAGGAGTAATTCCTAAACATTTATTACATTCCTTAAAATTATTAAATATCCATGTAACTACTTATTTCACACTGCAGAAAGCAGCTATCTTAAATACCTGCCGCATAGTTAGAAAATTTCTACAAGAAGACCTAAATATGCAACCTGTAATTGAAAATGAAATTCACTTGGCCTAGGCCCGTGATTTCATTTTATACCGAAATGTATTATACACTTCGAGAGAAATATAAAAATTTCAAAAATAATAATAATAATAATATAATAATAATAATAAGAAGTATTAAGAATCTGGAAACAGCAAAAAGTATTCGTAGTTCCTATAGTTGTTTCTACTACAGGCGTTATTCCGAAACATCTCCGACATAGCCTTAGGCAACTAGACCTAAATCACAACACCTACATAGCATTACAAAAAACTGCTATTCTAAATACTTGCAGAATAGTAAGAAAGTTCTTACAAATCGAAGAAAACGATATAACCCCCCAATATTTTTCACAATCTACTTAAATTCTCAACATCTTTACTACATTTACTTGGTAACCACCCGTAAATGTAGTTCAAACCGGCCTTAGAGCTGAGAAGAAATAGTTTTCCGAAAAATAATAATAATAATATAATAATAATAATAATAATCCGTCCAGTCGTTTAGGAGGAGTTCAGTGACATACAACACAATAAAGAAGAAGAAGGGGTCGTAATCACAAAGTAATCGCATGAAAAATTTTACATTTTAAAGTCAAACCTACAAACTTCTATCCTGATTTATTAGTAACTTATATCATCAACGGCTTTGGGCCATAATTCAAATCAAAGCCTACTCAGTAGATCACGTAACAGCCATTGATAGAGGTATAAATTCATTATTATGAATTATGGACTCGATTTGCAATTAAAATACTCTTTCAGACTGTATTAGTATTTAGAGACACAATAATGTAATGGTCTCAAATAAATTTAGTTTTTCATTTCTGAGAAGATAGTTTTGTATCTGGAGGGGAGGAGGCGGAGTCCCCACCCATGGTGTTATTTTAACCTCCGTGGTGAGTCTGTTTCGCTTGGATAGTATGGGATTGTCTCTTTATCAACACTGGAAGTTTTGTTTTGCTTGTTGGGTCTGTCGAGATACTGTCTAAAAAACGATAAATTGGTAAAAAGATAAAAAATACTTTTCTTTTTTTATGTAAAGCGCCCATGGCCCGGCCTACATAGCTAAACCAAACGAGCGCGGTCGGGAGTGAGATGACTGACCGTTGGTAGCAAATGTTACATGCGCGTTACTGTACTTCGGAGATAATGTTAAGCAAACGTTCCCGGTTTTTAACGTTAGGGCCGGTTTGAAAACATCCGACAGTGGGTTAACCAATAATTGGCATCTCCACCAACTCGCATTGGAGCAGGGTGGTGGAGTAAGCTCCAGGTCTCTCCAATAATGGGAGCCTCTTCCTAGCCCAGCAGTGGGATGCAAAAAGGGTTGCAACCATTTAATTTATGTACATCCTTGGTACGTCAGAACTGTTCCAGACATCATCCTCGCAGAGAGCCATGAACGCAGGCTTCTCCATAACGCAATGTCGAGGCTATTCAGCTCCTTGACATCACAGACCACATAAGAAGACTAAAAAGAACAAAACCATATGAATTAGTGTAGTGAAGTTTAGTGCAGTGAAAATAACTAAGTGCTAGTGCAAAACTATTTGCTTATTATAAGTCACATCATACTAGTGTATTCGTCTTAACAGAGACTAAGAAACGTTAATGGACGCATTCTTAGATATAAGTAGTTTATTTAGCAGTTTAAGATAGAAATAAATTACTCATTGGTCTAAAGACTAGATTGTAATTAAAATACAAGACCTTAAAATATAAAAATAATGTACACACAAAAAGTTACATTTTTTAAACTACAAACTTAGTTTAATTTTACAGGAGCACTACGTATTCTACACAAATATCGTCCATCTTCTTCTTTATAAAACTTAAAAGGATTGAATTACTTTCATTAAATAGCAGGGTCATTCCTCTGAAATTATGTAACAAGTTTGTATACAGCCGCAATCTGTCACACCGCATTCATTCACACCAGTCTTGGTTGTTTCAGATACAAGTTCATCTTGAAGTTTTGTGCTTCTAACGTGCATTCACACGAAAGGATTTGTCACAAATGTAAGACATTATTTTTCTATTGGCTGCAACCCCTTTTGCGTCCCACTGCTGGGCACGGGTTTCTCCCCATTATTGGGGAGGCCGGAGGCTGGAGCTTACTCCACCACGCTACTCCAATGCGAGTTGGTGGAGATGCGGGTTAGTGGCCAACCCGCTGTCGGATGTAATCAAACCACCCGAAAGACAAGACAAGGTTTAACGAATATTATCTATCGACAACAACCGGGACCGACGGCTTAACGTGCCCTCCGAAGCACGCATGAAATTCTAGCGGTCACCCATTTCACACCCGACCACGCCCGCTTGGCTTAGTCGCATAGATCGCTTGCGTCCTACGCTACCGCCATGTGATTTTTTCTGTTACAAGATTTTATTTAGTTTTACCTACCCCGATGTTTGTCTGTAATCAAATATTGCAAGTTAAATTTGATCCACTTTCCAGTTACTAATTGAGCTGATTTTGCATATCGGATGACAATGCCGACGACCCGTGTGGCGTAATGGTTACCATGCCGGACTGCCAATCGGAGGGTCCTGGGTTCGATTCCCGGCGAAGCAAAAATTTTACACTGTATACACGTCGGCATTGTCGCCTTACTGTGGGGTTATGAGTGTGAAACTAAAAAAATGCTAAATGTTTTCCATCAAAATAACGAACTTTTACTTAGAATTACACCATCATTATTTTTTCTTTTTCTTCTATTTCTTTTTGCATATGCAATCACATTGTATCACACATTATTATTTAACTGTAGGTATCTGTCACAAAACTCATACAACGAGATTTAACACAAGGTGTACAGTTTTAGGATTTAATAAAAGTTTGTCATCAGGTATGTACAATATGAGATTAATGTGACGTAGACAAAGAAGGTTAATTATAATAAAAGTAACCAATATAATGGTATTTATGCTTGACAGTTTTAAACGATTTTTCAATATTTTCCTTCTTTTATGAATGAGTAATAAAAGCTTTTTTTAAATATATTTTATATTGATTTTAGATGTTTTACTTTGTCTTTTTTACTTCACCTTATTTATCTTCTAAATGCCTAATAATTCAATTCAACGCCGTCTAATACGAGCGCCGTCTTGTGAATAACGAGCGAGTAATCTAACGCTTCCGTCCACTGCACACAATATGAGCCAAGTTCAGGGACGACCCGGACGTTTTAGATCTTACGAGTTGATAGCATTGGTCAGTGAACTAAAAAAATGGAATAAACACTTTTAATAAATTGGAATCTTGTTATATAAAACGGTTTTTACTCACTTGATTTATCGGGACTGCCCGACTAGTCTCCATCGTCACTTCGCGGCGAGCGGCGGGAGCTCATGATTAAGAACCACGGATTGGTCCGAAACTAGTCGGGCAATCCCGATAAATCAAGTGAGTAAAAACCGTTTTATATAACAATGAATAAAGACACTCACAATACATTTAAGGACAAAATTGGAATCTTTTTTAAATAAAAAAAACGGGTTGCACTCCGGTAGTGCCGGCAGAAGTGAAAACTTGAACATTAACGTTGTGCATTTTTGATATTTTGGAATGGTTAGGGAATAATTTCGCACGAATTGCTTTTATGATCAGTATTATTTTTCATCTAGTATTTTCAGTAGGTTTTCATTTAGTATTTTTATAAAATACTCACTAATTATCTTTCACAATTTCTTCGTCACTTTTTCATTAATAGATGCACTTTGTTTAATGTCCATATTTTAAATACTTGATATAAACAGTAAACAACATGCTAAAACTGTTATTTTATACAGGAAATTGAAATAAATATGCTTGTATGCATCTAACTTGGCTGGTAGTTTCTATGCGCAGATTTTTCCTTTCTTAAGGTTATTTTATAGCTAAGAAAAAAGTATTTATTTATAGAACTACTTTGCTACCTATGTTTATAGTGATCTGTTTGTGTTTTAATCTCATACCCTTGTTTAAATACTTACAAAAACAGAGATAAATTTGTACTGTTGGTATAATAACACTGAACAAATCAATAGTAAGTAACTATACGAACGATCATCGTCTTTTAAGTAACGAGCGAGTAATATAACGCTTCCGTCCACTGCACACAATAAATGAGCCAAGTTCAGGGACGACACGGACGCTTTAGATCTTACGAGGTAGCATTGGTCAGTGAGCTACGAAATTACCTTGGCAACTATGACTGCTGCTACATTGTACAAAGTTTATCAAGAGATATTGGAACATAATTCATTCAACATAAAACAATAATAATATTAGAAATGGCTTTATAATAAAATATAAAATATCAAGTAGGTACCGAAATTCACAGATAGTAATTCAAATAAATAATGAAACGGCATTTTTCTACGGTTTATATATCAGATTTTTCTAGTTTAAAAATATGACAGTCGTTAAAGCATAGAAAATCAACAATAACATCACAATCATGTTCATTGTACCAGTAAATGTGGTACTTACGTAGTTTTGGAAGACATTGGTTCTTTATCTCGCTTATTGCCTTAAAGCATCAAGGTATGCCAGGTATGACACCCGTCAGAGGAGTGGCCATTACGGGCGAACCCCTCGTCCCAACGTCCATGCATAATGTGCCTTCTAGTTATACAAATAGTGTGTCTGTGTGTGTCGGTGTCAGTATTGACAGTGTACAGAAAATGACGTTGTTAATTGAAATTGACATATTTAGAAATGTATGCGTCTGTAGCGATGAAAGAATATTTAATTTTGTGAATGTGTGACAAAATTAAAATGTGTGCGTTCTTTCCCCGCACCAGATTTGGCACAAAAATTTTATGTATCGAAGCGAGGTGCTATGCCGTCTCTCCTGAAGGGTGAGTCAATAACTTTGATGCTCTAAGCTTATTGCAAGCACCGTATCAAAATGAATGAATGTCGTCCTTTGAATAACGAGCGAGTAATCGTCGTCGATAACCCTCACCAATGAGCTATTGGAAATTGAAATTAATGAGTAAATAAAAGGAAATTAGTTTAATTACAAGGAATTTCTTTCTTCACAGCTTTCCGTTTCACTATATCTTTGTTGTACCTAATAGGAATAAAAAAAACCCTTAAGCAAATGGTTCAGTCAGTATTTTTGTCTTTCTCTCCATCTATCAATAACTTTTTTAACAACTGACAAAAAGAGGTGTTAAACTAACATAGTGTTTTTTGTAAGAAAAAGCTATTCGTCTTAATAAACGCTATCTATGCGTCTTTTCAAAAACAGAACTGAGAAGAATGTAAAATAAATAAATAAATAACGTTTCACACTCATAGCCCCACAGTGGGATATATATATCTTGTGTCGTGGGTACCATGGACACATACAAACACAGAAACACAAACACCCACCAGAGCGAGAACAGTACTTTTAAACTCATCATTCAAATTTCTGCTTCGCCGGGAATTGAACCCGGAACCCTCGTCAGGTCGTCGACACACCACATTAAGAAGTTCTGTTTGACCTTTCCCATTATTTTGTCAGTGTTTATATGCCTTTTTTTACTATGAAACATTCTCTTCTTCTCTTTCGCCTTATTCTCTTTCTCAACAGATTATAGATGATAATATGAACGTCTTCTTTTAAAAACTAGCGAGTAATCTAACGCTTCCTTCCACTGCACACAAGTAAGTATCTAAGCAAAGTTCTGGGACGTACGTGGACGTAATCGTACGAAACCTAACTGGTTGATAACAATCGCCTATGAGCTACAGGAAATTGGAATTAATAAGGGAAAGGAAATTAGAACCTTTCACGAGGACTTAGTGCGAAGTTTTTGTTCTGTTTCTTAGGGTTTTGTACCACGAAATTACGAAAGGAGCATTTTCTCTGTTAAAAGGTCGTTTCAATACCTATTCTAGATTTTATTTCCTAGTTTAGTTATGAATTTATAAAAGGATTTATTTTTCGCTCGAATGAGCTAAGGTGCTACCGGGGTTTGCTACTGTACTCATGTTTCCCGTGACGCGATTATTTTTTGTTTCACTAGCAAGGTGTGGTCACCGGTAAATAATTTATCTATACTCTATATAGTAATTTACGAATATAAAGCCGAAGAGATTGTTTGTTTGAACGCGCTAATCACAGGAATTGAAAAAATATTTTTGTGTTGGATAGTCCATTTATCGAGGAAGGCTTTAGGCTATATATAACATTACGCTGCAACGGGGAGCGAATCCATACTAATGTTTGAACGCGCTAATGTCAGGAACTACTCGTTCGAATTGAGATTTTTTTTTGTGTTAGATAGTCCATTTATCGAGAAATCCACACTAATATTATAAATTCGAAAGTAACTCTGTCTGTCTGTCTGTCTGTCTGCAACACTTTCACGCTTAAACCACTGAACCGATTTTGATGAAATTTGGCATAAACATAGAAAGGACGTTGAGAAAGAACATAGGCTACTTTTTGTCGCGAGAAAATATCTCATTCCCACGGGAAGCAAATGGAATGAATGAAATGCGCCGTGTACTGTTATAAATACACTACATGTTATTACTTACTTCATTCACGTCCATTATCATATTTTATAACTTATATACTTTTGTTTTATTCTTATACTTTACTTTTCCTTTATTATTTCTTTACAAAATTATTTAATTTCATTTTGATATTTAATTTAATTTTGATGCAGCTATCAAAAGTGTCATGTCTGTCTTTTATGTTTCTTATTTTTGAAGTGAAAACTTCTGTAGCGGCGTTGAGCACTTTTGTGGGATGGGTAAAAACTGTGAAACTCGCGCGAGGTCACGTGTGCTGATCGAAAATTTTGTAAGATAGTAGAGGAGACGTGGAAGATCGACCTTCACCGATCTGATAATTCGATGAGACATATTTTTTACCAAATATAATTTATAAACATATATGCCTATGGTAACTTGACTATCGAAAAATGTACATAGCTATTTTTAATTTAATTAATTTTAATCAATTTTCTTTCATATCACCTTCACTCTTGTAATAACCGAACGAGTGAATGTCTTCACCGGCTCTTAGACCAAGACGGAGGGGTGACAGCTGATGTCGGCTCGTCTGACGGCTGTCTATACTTTTTTTTCTTCAATTATGGCATCGCAAACTCTGCATATTGCCAGCGTCAAGTATAATTTTATGTTAAAATTTGTTTAAATCAAGTATTTAAAATATTGAACAAAGTGCATAAGAAAATGAGTTAGTACCTACTCTATGAAAATACTAGATGAAAGCCTACTGAAAATATTAGATGAAAAATAATACTGATAATAAAAGCAATTCGTGCGAAATTATTCCCTAACCATTCCAAAATATCAAACATGCACAACGTTAATGTTCAAGTTTTTATTAAGATTAGGTTTCTATCGAGTCTACGGTGCCTACTGCTTGACGAAATTATTAATATAGATACATATTATGTACTTACACATTATAGATGTATTATTTGTAATATGTTTATACTTTATAGCCCCAGTTTATAGCATTAACCTATATTTTCATAACATCATTATTGTGATGTTGTGTAGGCACGCACATGTGCGGTGTAGGTGTAACACTTTAAATTGTCCTACTTAGTAAAGAGAGGAAAGTAAAGCCAAAAAAAGGTTAGCAAAAATTTAATTAAGAAATAGAAAAATTATATTTATGAATCAAGAAAAACAAAGAAAATAGAGCTAGTAAATTTAGAACGAACGGGGTTACATGAAATGTAAAGGATGAAATGAAAGGAATAAAGAAGGGTTCAGGCGATCCCTTCTTTATACACTTTATATATTTATATTTCTTTATATATAGATCAAAAGAAATAACTTAGTAAGTATTATATTTTCCTCAGAATATAAGTAATAGGATAAACAAATTAATAATGACGTCTTGTCATTCGATGGAAGAGTAATTTGAACAAATAGAAAAAGAAAACATAATGAAACCTATATAGGTTTAAATAAAAAGTATCGAACTCTCGTATAAAAATAAAAGAAGCATAGTTAGTAAATTAGATAAATTAAAATAAAATAAAAACGAACCGTTACATAGGTTTACCAAACAAATAATTTCGAATGAAAATAAATGAAATAAGATATAAATAATCTCCGTTTTTCAGAGAAAGAAAAGAAAAAAGGGCATGGCGTCAGCGTAAAAAAGATTGAAGAAAAAAGAGAAAAAAGAAGAAGTAAGAAAAAGACATCGTGAGAATCAAAGGGCATATTATCAACGTACAAAAGGTTTAAAGGAAAATGACAAAAAGTAGAAGAATTGTTCCAAAAGAAGTTGGATGATTTGCAAATGTAATTTAATTTAAATGGGTTCGAATAAAAACTGCTCGTTTCTTACTTCAGCTATAATAAACCTATCGTATCAGTTTTAGAGATTAGCGATAATGGTTCTAGTAATAATGATGGTGAAAAAGTCGTCGAAATTATGAATGGAATATGTATTAGATATTGAATTCTACCACATAAATGATAGTACGTTTATACTGATAATTAAAGCAATTCGTGCAAAATTATTTTCCAACCATTCCAAAATATCAGAAATGCACAACGTTAATATTCAAGTTTTCACTTCTGCCGGCACTCCCGGAGTGCAACCCGTCGTTTTTTTGAAGTGAAAACTTCTTTAGCGGCGTTGAGCACTTTTTTTATTCATTTTACGGCATACTATAAAAATCCTTTTAACCATTCAATATTAAATGAAAAGAAAATTTTTATGTTTCTTATTTCATTTCATAGATTAATAAAGTATAGTATTGTGAATATAATGTTCTTCGAATTTCTATATATAAAAATGAATTGCTGTTCGTTAGTCTCGCTAAAACTCAAGAACGTCTGAAACGATGTGCATAATTTTGGTCTTGAAATATTAGTAGAAGTCCAGGGAAGGTTTAAACGGTGAGAATATTTGGGAGCATTGCGAAATTAATAGTAAAATAACTTATTTTATTTTCCTATATAAACAGTTAGTAACAGTAATTGTCAAACATTGGTTCTTCGCGCCATCGTCCAAAAGTTTGACATAGACTGAATAACAGGTCATCTGTCACTATTCGTTTTTAATTTTTTATTTGACAGTAACATAAAAACCCTTTGAGATGATAAAGAAACGAATCCTCTTACAAAACTTTTAAGGCAGGACAACGTCTGCGGGATCCACTAGTGCTATATAATATCATGTTAAGACTAATACCAAAGTCCACGCGGACGAAGTCGCGGGCGACCGCTAGTACTTAAGGATTTCTGCCTTCAGATTAGTAGAAAGCAAAGATATTGGGTTCAAATCACCAATCACCATGACATGTAATATCAATTTAGTGTATAGTAGTAGCTATATCACACTTTGCGTATTCGTTAGTTGCTCTACTGAACAAAAAAGACACTATAATAAATCTATACTAATAAACATATAAAACTGAAAAGCTTGTTTGTTTGTTTGAACGCGCTAATCTCAGGAACTACTGGTTCAAATTGAAAAAATATTTTTGTGTTGATTAGTCCATTATTGGGGAAGGTTATAGGCTATATAACATCATGATCTGTATGACTAATACCGAAGTCCACGTGGACGATGTCACGGGCGGCCGCTGTTATAGATAAGTAGGTATACCATCCAGAATTCCGAACTCGTGTTCTTTTCTCTTTCTGTTAATTTTAATCCCGAAAACGTAATTAATTTTTTATTGATAAAGCTTAGACAAACATTATGATCTATTGAATAGAGCTATCTTCAACGGTAAATAAATTACAAAAGATGGTGAACGGTAAATCAATTGTAGCAATAAACCCACACATTGTGGTGGAATTCGAGACAAAGTGTTACTCGTCGGAGAGAATTTATTGAACCGTAATAAATCTACTCGGTTAACGTAGGTCTTAACGAAATTCAGGATTATTATCCTCAATTGGAATTAAAATTTTAGTATAGAATTTCATATTTTAATTGAATTTAAATAGCACATGTATAAAATTACTTAAAAGGGTGTCCCGACCCGAAAAACAATGTAACAATAATTATTGTTGTTAAATATAAACATTTTTTTTTTCATTTTCATTTGAAAACCTATTGAAGCAGTAATAGCACAGAAATGATAAAAGCGTAAGATTCTCATTAAATATTAATGTGGACAAGCACCGCACTAATAAGGTATCGAATACGTCGTTTTCACGCCTCGGTAATCGCTACAATTATAAAAGGAAAATTGGACCAATTTTTGTGTGTATTTCTAAGAAGGAGTCGTAGCTTGTCTGTAGAGACGACCATACACATGGACGCGGACCACGCTTATTAAATACTTTACTAACACGTGCCGAAACTGATGACGGCGAACCTTGTATGGTTCAAATAAAATAAATTATTATAACAAACACAAAATTGGGTTTAAGCCTACTTAAGTAATTAAATCTATAAAAATGTAAAACTATGATACCTTATTGATTTTTATGTACCCTTCTTTAATAGTCATTTTAAGAATTTAAATTAAGTCATTAAAATTAATTAAAATTATTTACTTTATTAAATTTATTTAAAATTTGTACACCCTAAGGGGTAAATATGGAGTTCTAAATATTTTGTAAAACCTTTTTTCATCCATAGCAAATAACATATTGTCATTTCATTTCACGCTATTATTGGATAAAGTATTAACTTACGTAATAAATTTAAGAAGCTGAATTTCAGCCACTTCCTTTTATTTTATTACCAAGAATGCTACGTCAAATATGCGTAGATAAGATGATTTTACAACAAAGTAGTACCATCGAGCTGTTCTGATGATAAAACTCGAAAGTGGGAGATGTAACCCTGGGATACCTTGAATAGATAATAATATATTCTAATAATTTCTTCATATTATAGGGATCTGACGTTGAAAATGTTGCTGATGGTACCCGTCAACGCCTACTAATAAAACAATTGACGACCTGCGTGGTGCAATGGTTACCATGCCGGACTGCCATTCGAAGGGCACCCCGGGTTCGATTTCCGGCGAAACAGAAATTTGAATGATGAGTTTAAATTTATGTTCTTGGTCCCAGACTTGTTTGTGTTTCTGTCTTTGTGTGTGTCCATGGTACCCACGACACAGGGTATATTTTCCCTACTGTGGGACTATGAGTGTCAAACGTTATTTTTTTTAAATTGAGTCTTGGCTCGTCAGATTCGGGTTGTTAAGGTCTGCTCTATACTAGAGGATTTTATATATTCTAAAGGTTTTGTTAATAACAAAGATGTTCAGATTTCTTTGAAACGCTCACACCCACAAGCGTACTTGTCAGTACACATCACTCCTACAACCAGAACCGATTAGGCTTCGTGGATTAGAATATTAGTAACAATTTATTTCAAAAAAATCTTAAGAATGTGCACTCACTGTCAACGTGAGAGGAACTACGTCGCGTAATAGCTGCTAGCGTTACACTAATAAGGATACGCCGTTGCCTCAATCGCTACAATTATGAATGAGAAATTGCCTCGAGCGAGACTCATTGCTAAGCCAAGGTTCCTTTTGAGATCAAGATCTACAGCTCAGCATACGTTTTTTTAATGTCATGGACTCAGCAGACGTACTCCTTACATTAAAAGTATCAGAAATAATCAAGTTTGATCCCAGCGCAGCTTCACGTACTTAAAATCATAAAATAAACAAAAAACTTAAACATATTTATTAGAAATAAAGATTTTGTGTTATTAATAAACTTGGCATTTTTATCACTTTCTAAAACCTACAAATTAATTATTCAAAAACCGGCCAAGTGCGAGTCGAACTCACGTACCATTATCTATAAAAAAAACACGTTTATTGTATGGGAGCCCCCTTAAATATTTATTTTATTCTATCTTTAGTATTTGCATAACAATAGCGGCAACAGAAATACATCATTGCCTTTGATTATCCATAGAAATCATTAAATTAAGATTGAATGAAAGGTAAATTGTGGTTTACGATTTATGACGTATTAAAAAAAACTACTTACTAGATCCGTTCAAACCAATTTTTGGTGGAAGTTTGCATCCTAATGGACATCATATATTTTTTTTAACTTTTATCATTCTCCTATTAAGGTACGGGGGGGGGGGGGGACCAACATTTTACCACTTTGGAAGTGTCTCTCGCGCAAACTATTCAGTTTAGAAAAAAATGATATTACAAACCTCAATATCATTTTTGAAGACCTATCCATAGACACCCCACACGGGTTTGATGAAAAAAAAATTCAGTTTCAGTTCCAAGTATGGGAACCCTCAAAATTTATTGCTTTTTTCTATTTTTGTGTGAAAACCTTAATGCGGTTACCAGTTACCATGCGGTAGTACCATCTTTACGCAACCTCAAGTCTTGCCTTCGGTTGCCTCATGTACCTTAGATGGCCAGCAATAGCACCTACTCTTAGTATAATTTTATAGGATAGAAATAGGTGCAGCAGGATGGTACATTTCTGGTCGAACCAGGAAAGTTCTATAAAATACCTCACTGTTTACTATTTCATCTAAAAGAATTAAGGTTACACGCTACTTTACGAAGAAAGTGAGAATTGGTTGACTTCGTGAAATTTCAGAATTTTGGGTAACTCTCAAGCATTCTGATATCTTTCAGATGTTTTACTTTTATAAAGCTATTATGCTAAAAGCTTCGACGCTTTAACGCTTTGAACCCGGAGAATCAAGACCTTGACGACGACGTTCATATTCAGACTTATGCAAGAGTAGAAATTGAATTTTAATAAAACATACGAGTATCTACCTACTTTCTAAAGTAATCAACTAATCACTTAGCCAAATATGTCCCTGACCCAGCCAAAATACTGATTTCAAATTTTATAGATGACAAGTATAATACATAGATTTCAAATATATAGGTTTTGACGTACCTACCACGTGGCATAATGGTTACCATGCCAGACTGCCAATCGAGCGGTCCCGGGTTCGATTGAAATGAAATGAAATGAAATATTCTTTATTCACTGTACGGTTCCTTTACTAACTCTTAGTGAACGTTTTTTTTTTTTTTTTGTTCTGTCTGCTCTGGGTGCGCTTAGGCAATGCTGAGCTGAAGAAAAGAGCAGACGGAGAAAAACTTCAGCCCTGTTTTAAAATATGGGGTATACAATAGCTAAGATTCCCGGCGAAACAGAAATTTGAATGATGAGTTTAAATTTCTGTTCTCGGTCTGGGTGTTTGTGTTCCTGTCTTTGTATGTGGCCATGGTACCCAAGACATAGGGTGTAAATTATATTACTGCGGGGCTATGAGTGTGTAACGTTTATTTAAATATGATATAAACGACTCAAACGTCTTGACAACAGCTCAAGTAAATACTTTGCTTGTTAACTATTATTTTTATTATAACTCCGTAATATTTTTTTAGTCTTAACTATATCAAATTTAATTATGTTAGCCTAACTTTACCGAAGTATGTAAATATTAGTTGGAAACAAATAATTCTTTGAATTGTACCCAAAATAACTGAAAACATTGGTTGTTACGGTACTGCGAGAAATAAATTCTAAATACGTTTGTAATCCATACAAACGTTTAATTTTTCGCTAATTTAATTAATTATAATATGCGTACTGTCTTTTTCTAATG
Organism: Pyrgus malvae; assembly: GCA_911387765.1. Lineage (NCBI taxonomy): Eukaryota > Metazoa > Arthropoda > Insecta > Lepidoptera > Hesperiidae > Pyrgus > Pyrgus malvae. The sequence continues at coordinate 25,866,054 of OU426953.1, forward strand.
TACAGATTTGATTCACTATTTTAGTTAAGACTTTGAACTTTCGACTCCAAACTCGATGAAATTACTCTACTGTATACTTATGTCTATTGTGCTAAGAGCGGTTTCAGACCAGCAGTATCAGTCTTAAAGCATACAGGTATGACAGGTATGACACCCGTCAGAGGAATGGCCTTTACGGGCGAACACCTCGTCCCAACGTCCATGCACAATGTGCCTTCTAGTTATACAGCTATTGTGTCTGTGTGTGTCGGTGTCAGTGTTGACGGTGCATAGAAAATGACGTTGTTAATTGAAATTGACATATTTAGAAATGTATGCGTCTGTAGCGATGAAAGAATATTTGTTCTTTCCCCGCACCAGATTACAAAAATTTGTACACAAATTAAAGTTGCACAAAAATTATGTATCGAAGCAAGGCGCTATGCCGTCTCTCCTGAAGGGTGAGTCAGTTACTTTAATGCTCTAAGGTATCAGTCTTTTATGCTCGTAAAATAAGTTTTTGGAAGTGCATAATTCATACGGAACGTAAGATTAAACATTGCGCGTTTTCCGAAATAACCGGCGCACACTCGCCAAAAATATTCTTCGATTACAGAAGACACTGAGAAAGCTGGAGTTCTCCGTTACTATAAAAATGTACTGTGAAACGACAAGTGTGACAAGTACGAGAAATTCTTGTTATGCGTAGTTATGGCAACAACGAGTTGGATTATAAGGGAACAACTCTCGAGGGATTCGAAGTTAGAGGCGATCAAATTACTTGTTGGAATATAATTCGAACTCCTCTACAAGGGATTACAAATCAAAGTTTAGAAAATACTTTTTATTTTGTATCGTTCGTTCAGAACTATGTTTTATGTCAAAGAAAAGCGTTTGGATTTAGCTGGAATAAGGCCTAAATACTCTAAATTCAAAGGCGTGTTTTTAAAAGAAGACCAATAGCTGCATTTATGTTGTTATTGCTGAAAATGTTGACGACAATAGTAATATTATCTATATTCTATATCTATATCTATATTAATATATAAAGCTGAAGACTTTGTTTGTTTGAACGCGCTAAACTCAAGAACTACTGGTTCGAAAAGAAAAAATATTTTTGTGTTGGATAGTCCATTTATCGAGGAAGTTTTTAGGGTATATAACATCATGCTATGACTAATACCAAAGTCCACGCGGACGAAGCCGCGGGCGGCCGCTAGTAAGTGATAAATAGAATAGTAACTAATGAGTGATAGTAATAGTCGACACTCATAACTCCACAAGGATTCCATGCGTCACTATTATCGCTACAGACATACGCTAACAGATAAAGAATATTTAAACTAGCCATTCAAATTTATAACCCACCAGAATTTGAACTCAGGACCCCTCGATCGACAGTCCGGCCTGATAACCATTGCGCCGTGAGTCGTACATCTTGACTTATAAATAAGAAGGCTTTCTGCTTTGGAGCACTAGCTAATTTAAATACCTAGTTGATGGCCGCCTCATTCAAGTGTAGCGGCGACCACATTTTCCTACGAATGACAAAAAATCTGCATTAACGTTGTAAAATGATTTATTTGCAAACTATAATTTTATTCATTTATCAATTTTTGAATAGAGTCATTAATATTGTAGAGAATATTCTTTCGAATTCGTTTCAAGTTGGTTATTTTAGTTATTGAAATAAATAGGACTGTTATTATTTATAATATTCAAGAATGTCGTACAATACATGATGTATTATTATGTTTTCTTCAAAACTTCGTATTTTTAAAGAAAGATAAACAGAGCACAACATCTTGTTATAAATCTCAAGGTAACGAGGACCCGAATGTAAATCATTAAATATATCATATTTTAGTCACGAAATCTTTCAAGATAATATATTATATTAGACAGTCAAACAAGTCCTCTGCCGCAAGGCTTACTACAACACTAAGGACTATATTAATGATAAAGGAGCGTGGGAATGAATCTCGCCCACACAAAGCTATTTCTAAATTAAATGTAATACATAGTTTTAATAATTACTCGCATCTGTGAGCAGCTGGAAGTGGGTTTATAGTGTCTCATACGATCAGCTGTCACGTGTGCCCATTATGGACCCATAGCCATACTGTTATCTCAATTATATATGTACTTTTTTTTTAAAAAGAGTTCTGCTGGGAGTTTTTTTTCACCGCCTTTTTTCTTTCAGCTCAACATCTAGCCCAAACGGGCACCTAAAGGCGATGACCGGGAAAATAATAATAATAATAATAATAAATAACGTTTATTGCCTCAATCTCACAATCATTTACAAAATACTTTTACATTTACATAATTTTTTAGTATATATTTATTAAAATGTTACATGGCATTCAGGCACTGGGCAAAAGGTAGTGACTCAGCTTTTGCTACCGCGAGGTGCTGACCTCGTGCAGCGCTGATTTTCAGTCGCCCCATCTCCCTGAGGTGTAGTGCGGGAGTTGAGGAAGTTTGTACCCCCGTCAACTAGATACATTTTTTGACAGTACACATGATTACATAATTCGAATGACATTCATTAAGCGAATATTTTGTATTCCTAATATGAAATAAATATTTTTGATTTGATTTGATTTTGATATCTGCGAGACATCGTAAGTATTTTGGGAATAACGTTGTAAAGCAAAAAAATTATAAAGTACTATGTTTCTATGTCGAATTTTATGTATAGCTGAAGTTGGCACAATAAGCAAAAAACATATACAACTAAGCGAAAGGTGCATGATTTGGAGAAAATGTGTCACGATGTCAAAACTTTTGCGAGTTTCCTAGCTTTAAAGAATACGCTAAACTGGTTTCGATAGCTGGCTGACTGGCTAAAACTCTTTTTGCGCCCCACTGCTGGGCCCGTGCCTCAATGATAGGGAGAGACCCGTGTCTCTCCCTACCTACCTATCATTGGAGAGGCCTGGAGCTTATTCCATTACGCTGCTCCAATGTTGGTAGAGATGCGAGTTATTGGCTAACCCGCTGTCGGATATTTTCTAACCGCCTATAAGGCCTCCGGCAAGGTTTAATGACTGTTAATCGATAACAACAGGGAACGACGACTTAACGTGCCCTCTGAAGCACGGGAACGCGCTTGACATTTTTTGCCACTAGCGGTCATCCATCTCACACCTGACCGCGCCCGTTCGACTTAACTGCGTAAATCGCTGGTGTTCTACGCAAGCGGCCGGGCCATGCGCGCTTTGTATCGACAGCTAGTAGCCGTTAATTTGGTTGGAAGCCTCATAAGTAGTTTGAAAACATCTGACAGTTTACGCACCTGTTTATCTACCAACCCACAGTGTTGCAGCGTGGTGGAGACATACCCAAGGCTCGCTCTGTATGGGTAAGGACCCGTAACATACGGCTATTCTACGTTTCCACCGGGTATATACTACCACTGCACGCTGCTCCTCCTGCAATGAAGCATTTTTATGTTTCTGGTGGAAAGTTGCCGGCCAAACTTACTTTGGGTGACGATCAGTCTCCGTTTATTCAAACTAGCTCGAAGTTGAGTGTAGATGTACATGGGCTCCAGTGACCAATTAATGCTACGAGGCGTGAATTATCGTCTAGTACTCCATTGAAATAAAAACGAATCGATATCACTCAACGAACAATAAATCAAACCAACAATAGTTCCGTCGCGACACCTTCGTGATTTTAGTATTTTTTTCGACACAGGCTCAAGACATACTAAGGCAGCACCAAATTAATACCGAATCGAGGTAATAAACAATTCTAAATATACCTTTTACATAACTGGTGCAAATTCTCTGCCAAGGCGACGTCCTTCAACCACCATCGTGGAATGCGGAACGGACGGCTTCAGCGGCAACTGACCTTTGCAGCAAAGCAGCGGAAATTTAAGTACCAGTGCTGAGCAGTGTGGGGCGATCGATGCGCCCCAAGGTTGCCGCAGTACGCGGAAAGATTAGGGACACCGCAGAAGGGTTTTACATCGTTATTGGGTGGCGCAAAACATATCACCCAATAATCTTTGACTGTAATCCCTACTAATGTTATAAATTCGAAAGTAACTCTGTCTGTCTGTCTGCCTGTCTGCTACGCTTTTCCGCTTAAAATACTGAACCAATTTTAATGAAATTAGGAACACAAATAGAGTGGACCTTAGGGAAGGACATAGGATGGTTTTTATCTTATAGGAACCTATAAAACGGTTTCATGCAGGCGAAGCCGCTGGCGGAAGGCTAGTTATTTTATAAAAGGAGAAACATTAGGTTTGTTTATGCGTTATGTTTATTGACAATTAATTTTTGCCCTTACAAGTGCCCCTGGCCAAGGCCACACTGCTAGAATTGATAAAAAAGAAGAAGATTAAGAAGCATTTATTCATAAAATTTCACTACAGCAGTATGTACATGTATAGTAAAAAATACATACAAAATCATACATAAAAATCTAAATCGAGGCTGCAGTATAATTTTTACGAATAGGACAACACTCAGCCTTACTTTGGCCATTTGCAAGACCAGCTGCTGGTTTTCAGTGTGCCCTGTGAGAAGTCTTCAAGCAGTTCGAGCCTGCGGTTGCGCAAGGAAAAATCATACTATTTCGGCAAACGCACTTACACGCGCGTAATTTTTGCACCTGAAATTAAGTACATAGATCTATATGTCTCTTTTCGATGACCTGGAGTCACGAATTTTGTGAAAAGAAATGCATTTTTTTACAAAACACCTACAATGGTAAGTTAACGTTGTCCGTAGGCTTACTTAGCATTTTTTAAAAAATGAGTTGAGTCTGATACGGTACGTCGCGGCGTCGGTACGTCTGATACAGTTAACGCTTATTCTTTGACAGAACCTTGGTTCTAGGTTAAATCTAGATAATGCAGACTTCCATTTATATTAGTCATTGTTATGTGTCAAAAAGGTAAGATAGCCAGGACTGTCGTTGAACACGGGGCGTAAAATGTTGCCGTGTCCAAACGCAATAATAATAAATCTATAGATACTACGCTATCAACGGCCATTTCGGACGTAACTACGCGGCCGGCGTAGCAAAAATTGTAGACTACGTGGTTTAGAGAATAAAGCTGTAAGCAGAGTACAATAAACACCACAACGTTTGTCATATTTTGAATATGACTCGAGATCGTGAGATCCCATCTCAAGAGATGGAAAAAAAATAAGTACATCGCCTGCCCTAATGTCTACTGTCCACAAAATAATAAAACACAATAGCGAAATAATACGAGAGCGAGATTTATAATTTAAATCGGAACCTACCAGTATTTACTGCACATATTTATGCATTTTTTTCTTTTTTTACTAAATTTACTCATTTTTTTTATTATTTATTTATTTATAAAATGATCTTACATGGTAAACATTACAGATTTTACATCCAAAGCGTTTACAGTGTCTCAAGGTATCTCCCGGTCGAACTGCAAAATACATCAAGAGTAGAATAGAATAGATCAAGACTTGGATTAAACGCCAGAGCACAATTAAGCAGCGTCAATGCTCGTATAAGAGGTGACTCCCTCACCAGTCGCAACCTACAACCCGGCACTGCGAATAACAAATGCCGTCGAACGTGAGCATAGTTTGGTATCAGTGATATCAGCCTTAGCACAAATGGGCTACAAATTCTACCTGTGGATTAGGGTACATAGGATACCCTACAAAGTAACCATACTGCTTATGGTGAAGCCATCAAAAACATTTTTAGTAGTACCTCTCAGTGCTGAAATACGCCGCCAGACGTACAAAACGGTGTTGTATACAAGTAGATACTTACTCATAGTAAGAAGTATCAGCGCAATACATACGCCTTCATTTAAGACTTGATCGTACTTCCATAAAGATGTCCATAATAAGTAACCACTTACTACCACGTGGCTTGCGTGTCATTTTTGTGTCGTATCAAGATATTTTTCTTTGCCATGAAATAAAATAAAATACGTACATCGTCATAATTTACTGAATCTAGCCAACCTTAATCAAAAAGCAAGAAGGGATAAAAATTTATATTTAATTATTCAGTTACTATCTTTGAAGAAATTTCATTATACATTCCGGTGAAACAATAATACTAACGATTAACGTCTTCATTTTATTGGCCAATCAACTCAGAGACTAATAAGATGGCATGATTTTGGCCGTGTAAAAATTTTATTTAGTAGAAAAATTGTTTGTTTGTAAAGTCTATTTACAGAAGATAGTTTAACGTGACAACGTCACAACAAAACATTGATGAAAGCATACTTTTATGAATAAAATTGAATATTTTTTATTGAAACATCATTATTTTGTATGGTCTTTCTAATCTACAATGACTTTCTTCTCGGACGCATAGGCCAATCGAGTGGAAGAGAGATAGATGCGGCGCAAGTTGAACGCTCAAGCCGATCGTACCTTTCGCTCCTTCGTGCAGCGCTCTAGCTCCGATCGTAACGTTACAATGAGCGTAATGTTACAATGAGTCATCCTTTTTCATGCGTGCAGTCGGTGTTCATCGATTAATTAGACGTTTTCACTTCAAAATGTTATTTAATGTATACCTAGTTAAGAAAGAAATAGAAGAATTTTCATGTCAGTTTCTATGTACCTAACACGGCCAGGTCATACTAGCTACTTTTAACATCGGCAATCGCCGATTTGCGTGTGCAGCGATGCTGCATCGCGTTTTGGCACTTGGACGCGGCATCGGAATCGCGCTTTGCGTGAATCGCTTTTAGCGACTTAATCTAAAGTATCTAGTGAGGCTTGAAAAGTAGAATGATGTAAGAATTGGGTAAAGTAACGCCTGATACTATTAATTCCATTAATTTTAATTGGGTAGTTGTCACTATGTACATAAAAATTCAAAATGCGTACCTCAATTACGCTTGGAAACCAGGATTTTAATAAACGCTTGTTTATTAATTTTTGTTTATGATTTTTATTTAATTTTAAATTAATAAGTTCAGTCAGTTGACTATACCACCTTGTAATGTCATAAATATTTTCTCTTACAAAATGTATGAGAATGTCGCGTTTTGACAGCTCATTTAAAGTACGAGTATCTCAATTGATTCGGCAGTCAACTACCGTATTCGGTAAGTTTTCTACAGACACGTCGTATGTATATTATTTAGGACATAGATTTTTTTATATATAGTCAAAGTCATAATAAATCCATTTATATAATTTAGATTGTTAATTTCTAAGAATGCTTTTGTACCGTGCTATAAAACCTCGCGTGTCTCCTAAGTAAATTAATTATCTGCAAGTCAAGACAATTACATATATATAGGGATGTTTTCCAAGAATCAATTGAAACAGAATTTTACGTCGGCAATCACGAATTCCTTATCTATGTCGTTTAGCCTTTATTTGACAGTAATAAAGTTCAGTTTTGAGTGGTTTTCTACTGATAAGTAAATTCTCTTGACACAAATCATTTGAATATCGTGACTGTTATGAAATGTTCTTTAATTGTCCTACTGTTAGCATTTATCTATTAACTACAATCTAGGAGCTTAAAGGTTTTTCATAGAGCGAATTCCAATACTTTTGAGTATTTCAGACGATCCGTGTGGTGTAATGGTTACCATTCCAGACTGCTAATCCAAGGTCTAGGGTTTGAATCCTGGTGAAGAAGAAATTGAAATGATGATTTTTAATTTATGTTCTCAGTCTGGGTGTTTGTAATCATGTCTTTGAGTCTGGCCATATATGGTACCCACGACACGGGGAACTGTTGTTCGCTGTAGAAGCTCTAATCCCGAATTCCAATTGGAAAAACTGTTCCAATAAATGTTTGTAGTATCTGGGAGTTTATACCGCACTAAAATCCCTCAGTGACCTGCCTCAGTGGTTAGGAAGGACTCCAGGATCTCCAGTGGAACGTAACGGTGTCTCCCGCGCGAGTCATTCAAAAACGGCCCCATCATCTGGAAGGCAGTTCAAAACCTTGTATAGGGTTAATCAAGTCTCTTCTCGCTACCGTTCAAACACGTTACTTAAGGGTCATAACCCCGAAATGAACAAAGACTGTACAAACGAAGCACGCGACTGCTGCATGAGATTACAGAAAACAAACATCTGGTACCAAATTTTGCACTTCCGAACTTGCTGTTCTACGAGTTGACAAAAACACACCATAAAGATTATTTTTTCTATATATTTCACTTTCAAATAAAATAACATGAGACATGTGTCAGAGTTTCAAGTAATTAGACGAATACATTATGACTGAAATAGTGAAGATTTTCGAAACAACAATTTCCCTTACAGCTCTCAAAGTTACCACTTGCGCCGGATACGTTTTTTTCACCGTAAGGGCAGCAAAACCCGGTGGAAAAAAAAACTTTCAATCTTGTACATGGCATGGCAAAACTACCGATCAATTACGACCAGGTGCTGCTCTGTTGCGACTTTTTTACGCCAAACCTTCTCGATAAGAACCAAATACTAGCTTACTCAATTCAATTTCAATTAACAACGTCATTTTTTATGCACCGTCAACACTGACACCGACACACACAGACACACTAGTTGTATAACTAGAAGGCACATTGTGCATGGACGTTGGGACGAGGGGTTCGCTCGTAAAGGCCACTCCTCTGACGGGTGTCATACCTGTCATACCTTGATGCTCTAAGCATACACACTAGTATATTATAAGCATCGATGATTATAAGTATATGGTCTATGCCAACATTTATTTTTAAATTTATATTTTGTTATTATTAGGTTAGCAGCGCTGTCGTATCTACTACCAACCATAGTCTCCTGCTCGCGTATCATTATCGAATAATTTGAATTATCAGAGAGATACATCATCATAGATTTTAAAATTAAAAAACTGGTGCCATTACATCTACATTACTAATATATTATCGTAGAATGGCAGTGGTAGAGGAACCGATCACAAAACTCCCGCACTACATCAGGGAAGGGACGTATAAAACAGCTGACTAGGGTTATTTCTTGAGGCAGCAAAAGCTTAGCCACTACCTTTTGCCAAAAAATATTTGTGTGTTGAGTTGTATTGTGTTTTTTATGTTTATTATTTAATATTTATGTTATGTTTTTCTTGGCAATTTTTATCTTGTTTAATCTTAAAGTATATCCTGTTATCTGTCACATTTAAGACTCGTTTCCTTTTAAAAAATCTAAAAAAAAAGATAGACGCCTTGCACTTTTGAGATACATGGAATGGGCAAGTATGAATCATTATGAGTACTTAGTTATTTTAAAAATTCTTCTTGACGTCAATCGCAGGTCAATAGGTCGCAGGTTCTGAACTGACCATGAGCTTAATATCAGATAGTTTCAGGGTTCTTGTAGTAGATTTAGTACTGGCACATGGTCGATCATAACTTTCAGTTTTTTGCTGTCATGTAATATTTTAGTTTGAAGGCTTGGACGTGTCGTGGGATAAATGTACCTACTATGCCAAAAGTTACCAAGACGAAACATATATAAGTGTATTTATCAATGATCGATCGTACTTTGATTTATTTAATAGTTTATCAGTTTATACATAATTTTATTTACTTCTTTTATTGTAAATAAATACTCCATTAAACGGAACATAGCCAGCAGTTGTAGCCTCAATTCTTGTGAATTATAATAGGAGACCCATGGGTACTTTGATATCTAAAAAGATACAGGTTTAAAAAAGGCACATACGTCTTATTACGTGTAGGTTTGATGAATTTTATATAAAGTATGCAGCATAACCATTGGTATTTTTTCGTTACATCGACATGTATATATTTTTTTGCAATTTCAAACTATTGTGGATCTAAGTTATCAGGGAATTTAAATTTGATCATTTAACGAGTTTATAACATAACTGGAAATGAAGATTGACAATCTGGTAACAACATGACTCATTATTAGAGTTCCGTACCTCGAAAAGAAAAACGGAACACTTATAGGAACTATTTGTTGTCCATCCAGATGTCTTTCAAGACCCTTTTTCTCAGGAACACGTGGAGGTATCAAGCTGGAATTTATATCAAATACTGAAGTCTACTGTCCATTGGATCTGTGAAAAAATTAAACTTCTAAGCCAGCGTTATCAAAAGATACAGCCGTTTATGCCGCAAATTTCCGCAAATTTTCCACCCTCGGAAATCAAAACCTACAGGGTACTTCCCGTGAACTCAGAACAACCTTCGTGGCGTAGTGTGTGATGAGCCGACTGCGAAACGAGAGGTCGTGGGTTCGATTCCCAACCAGGACAAATATTTGTGTGATGAACATGACTATTTGTTCTGTGTCTGGGTGTTAATTTATCTATATAAGTATGTATGTGTTTACAATTATATGTTTATCAGCTTTCTGATTACATAGTACAAGCTCTGCTTAGTTTGTAAATGTGTGTAGAGTGTGGATTGTCCAAAAAAATTTAAAAAAAAATCTTGAAATTTTCTACGAAGCAACGTCTTATAGCACAAATAAAGGGAAAATTTGCAAAAACCGTAAATTTTTAGTTACATTATACATTAAAAAAATATTTTACGGATCCCTCGGTGCGCGAGTCTTCCTCGCACTTGGCCGGTTTTTCTTTTAAAAATGAAATAGATAAATACTTTGAGAAACGAAATTCAACCACATATTAACCCACTTTCAACGTCTCAATTGATATTTTTACAGTAAACTAAAACATGCTTCACCCTCAAAATTGAAACACAATATCATCTCAGGTTTAAATCTAATTAACATAATTAATAAAAACGCAAAATTAGATTTTCTAACGTCTTTTTCTGATAAAAATTAATTTGATCGTGAGCTGTCGTTTCAGTGTCTAAACAAGTACCTACTTCAATTTTTAAAGCTCTAAAGATAAATTTCATTTAGACTTAATTAAAAAGCCGAAGCGAAGAATATTAACTTCAGATTTGAAATTAATTCAAAGTGATTATAGTTTAAGTGGCATTATCATTCATTATATAACCATAATACGGCTCAATCTAAAACCCGACTTCTAAAAATTAGAGCTCTAAAAGGGTAAAATCACGATAATATTCTCATTTGAATCTCGATTCGAAGTAACCGAATTAGATGTTCGATGTCTTAAAAGAAAAACAAGTAGGTACTTACTTAATAAAATTACCTAAATAAAAGTTTTGAGTTGAAACGAAGTCTAATGTATCAATGTATGTATGTATGTATAAAATATTATAATACCGTGACCAGCATTTAAAGTTAATTTCACAATTCCTTGAAACAAACGTCATTCGGAAAACCGTGGGCAGATTATGTTTATACTCTGAAAGTGATACTAAGTGATTACTTGTTAAACAATGGGTTTAACACCTACGAGACTATTGTTGATGTAAAAATAATTACATTAGGATCCAAGTTTCCTATTTCTAATTTGTCTAAGTCACGCGGGTCGTCGTTAGTTATTAAAACCTGATCTAGATTAAACTTCAAGCGGGCGCGCGGTCTTTTGTAACGGGAGCGGGCGCGCGTAACCGAAAAGACCTATGGGATGAATAAGAGAAATAAAGCACGAATTATTCAATATTTATTTATTAATTTTACTCAGATATATTATAATTGTCTTTTAAGTGAAATTTGTCTAAAAAAAGTAATTAAAATTATGAATAAGAAACAGTTATTAAATTAACAAACATAACTCAAATATTCTTTGAATCAAAACAAAAATTAGGAACACAAAACCGTTTTACATATCTCAGACTAGTTTATACACCTAGTCTCATAATTAAAATTACGAAATAAGAATAAAAATAAATTACCTTTGGTTTAGTTTTCATCAGAATCAGTTTCTTCGTACATAAAACATTGATTGCTAATAAATGTTGTATGACTTCTGCAAATATTTTTCATACATAACTTACATTGCGTTTTTGATTGCCTCCTTTTTTAGGCTAGACATATCTTACAGGCTCCTCTGCATGTGCCAGAACTAACTGCTTCTGTATCAGCAGCACTATCCTCCATATTCAAATGCTCCCTTATGTTACTTTTTAGTTTTCTTGGAAGACCTAACATAGTTGATCTTCTTTGGACTTTTGGACGAATCTACTCTTTTGTCAATTCAGTGCCTAAAGCCCGTAAATACATTCGCCTTTTCCGTAGAGTCACATTTTATTTGCCCTCAATATCACCATACTATTTATTCCTGCAATATCCAGAAGACGAAAGAAGAGTGTCAATGGCCATCTATTATTCTTCCTTGAAACCTAATACATTTTTTGCTTTTTTATCGACTTCATCGACACTTTTGTTTTATTGTAAAAAGTAATGATGCTGAGTTTGCGCTTTTCATGTTTCTGCAGCACAATGAGTTCCTCTGCAACAATGTTGCCGGAACTTTCAGAGCCTAGATTGCTGAGCTCTGATTCACTCTCTTTTTCGTCTTCTCTTAGTAATTCCTCGAGTATTGCTCTTTGTGGTAACCGTCCACAACTCATTTTATATTAAAATATCCAAGCTTAATTCGATAATATTGAATAACGGCCGAATAACTACTACGAGTGTGAACGAGGGTTTGTCGCGTTGAGCGTCGCGCGTAACCTTTTCGACGACAGGCGCGTGTAGTCTTTTCGACGACTGCACCGGGGCTTAAACAATAGCGATCTGTAGAGTGGGGGGAGCGTCCCGAGCGACGGTTTATTCTTTATTTTACTCCCAATGACATAGCGACAGGCTACTAGAAATGGGAAATAAATGTGATGGGTACTAATAATAATATGAACGAAAATTAAGTTTTTAACAAAAAAATAGAACCGACTTCAAACGGTAAAAAATAAAATTGTTCAGTACCTACTTCTTCTTGCTTATGGTAATGACTCTTAAAACTATTTTTGGAGTCGGGCCCTTACTAAAATGTCGTACCATTCGTTCTAAATGGGCACCGACAGTACAGACAGTGGGACAGTACCTACTTCTTCTTGATTATGGTAATGACTGTTAAAACTATATTGGAGTGGGTGCCCATTCAGAACGAAAGGTACACTATATTTACTAAGACAGGACATTTTACTAAGGGCCCGACTTCAAAAATAGTTTTAAGAGTCATTACCATAAGCAAGAAGAAGTAGGTACTGAACAATTTTATTTTTTACCGTTTGAAGTCGGTTCTATTTTTTTTTGTTAAAAACTTAATTTATTTCACTCTTTTTAGTAATTTTAATAATTCTGCACATATGTATAAGCATAATTGGAATTTTTTTCAGTTAATTTCTAAACGTTAAAGAGATATCTTTTATAATCATGTTTATCTAATAGCCATCATAGCACCCTGAAAGAATACTACTAAGTCCACCTGAACGTATAAATTAATAAAATAATTTGCTCTCAGCTCCTAACCGTTGAGGAGTTGTACCTTCAATCATCAGCTTAGCAACATGAGGTAATAATTACCGGACACAAATATTTGTATTATGTTAAAAAATATGACTAAAAGAATGTGAGTGCCTATTAAGTTTCAGTGTTTCCCTCGATTTCCCTAGTATCACATCATCAGATTTTGCCATGGTGACAGTTGGACCACCTCAGAAATGTAAGATTTCCAACAAAAAACCATTTATTGAAAGAATTTGCTCTCAACTCCTAACCGTCATAGTACCTTCCATCATCAGCAGAGCAACATGATATGATGGTAATTATACACAAATACCTGTTTTGCTTTAGTAAAAATATTAAAATCATTTGTTGTGCTATAAAATTTGAATGTTCCCTTCGATTCCTCTGGGATCCCCTCATCAGACTTTGACTTGGTGACAGTTGGACTACCTCAGAAATGTAAGATTTCGAACAAAAAACCATTTATTGAAAGAATTTGCTCTCAACTCCTAACCTTCGTAGTACCTTCCATCATCAGCTCAGCAACATGATATAATGATAATTATACACAAATACCTGTTTTGCTTTAGTAAAAATATGAAAATCATTTGTTGTGCTATAAAATTTGAGTGTTCCCTTCGATTTCTCTGAGATCCCCTCATCAGACTTTGATTTGGTGACAATTGGAACACCTCAGGAATTAAGATTTGGAATAAAAAACTATTTATTGAAAGAATTTGCTTTCAACTCCTCACTGTTGCAGTACCTTCCATCATCAGCTCAGCAACATGAGATGATGATTACTATGCACAAATATCTCTTATGCTTCAGAAAGTATAAGAAAATCAATGTGTGTGCCTATAAAATTTGAGAGTTCCCCTCGATTTCCCTGGGATCCCATCACAGATCCTGATTTGGTGACAATGGGACCACCTCGGGAGTATAAGCATACGAACAAAAAAAGAATTTTGAAAATCGGTCCACAAACGGCGGAGTAATCGGTGAACATATATAAAAAAAATACATACAGCCGAATACAGTACCTCCTTCTTTTAGAAGTCGGTAAGAAAATGTACTAAGCGCGGTCGATTCGACTACGCGCGCCCGCTTGAAGGGTAAAATGAGTAAAGTGAAGTAATAAACTAGATATTCCTACCAAATATATAATGTAGGTACTGTACTGGCAACCTTTTTTTGCGTCCCACTGCTGGGCACGGGTCTCTCCCCAATATTGGGAACGCCTGGAGCTCACTCCACCACGCTGCTCCAATGCGGGTTGGTGGAGGTATGTAGGTAAATATATATAATAAATTGAAATACCAAAATACATAGTTTGTCTTTTTTTGTCCAAGTCATTTTTTGGGCGGCCTACCGGCGGTATACCTTTTACTCTATCGCATTGATTGGAACCCTTAAACTTAGCTGACACTGTGTGAACTCACATATCACGCTTAAAGAGGCCCTTAGTTTTGCTTAGCAACGCCAGCAACGCTATCGATACTCGCCGATAGATGTCAGGAAGAGTCATATTTTTCAGTTTATGTTTAGGTAAATAATTATCGTTGAAAACGATATTTTTGAAATGAAACCTAGCTAGATCAATTTATTGCCCCTTAAAACCTCTGAATGAATTTTTGGAGCTATTTCCTAGATTGAGATTCTATATATGTACATAGTGGCCGCTCGCGACTTCGTCAGCGTGGACTTCTGTATTAGTCATAGCATGATGTTATATAGCCTAACTCGGGTGGCTCACCTGGCTTAACACCACGCGGCCCGTCTGCCTTTTTATTCGGTTTATTTATAAAAAAAGCCTTCTCCGATAAATAGACTATCCAACACAAAAAAATATTTTTTCAATTGGAACCAGTAGGTTCTGAGATTAGTGCATTCAAACAAACTTACAAACGAACGAACAAACAAACTCTTCAGATTTATGTATAGTTTAAAATATTGATTAATTATTGTCGACGTGTGGGAACTGTACGAAAAAGGGTGAACCCTATTTCGTACAGTGCACCATATATTATTATTGCCACCAGCTCATCTTATGTTGGTTTTTTTTCTATGTATTATCTATTTTTCTTTTCATTTATAAGTTTCATGTTATCATTTAAGGGACTGTAAATTATAAAACTTCAATAAAATTACTGAAGTTTTCGATAAATCAACAACGATACTTCCAAAAATTGATCGATAAAATCTTGAAATGGACGTAACTGTTTTATTTGTGAACCGATTTAAATAAAACAAACACTAAATGTTAAACCTTAAAAATACCAATACATCAGTGAAGACCACATCCTTCTACGTTAAGCCGTTCCTGAGATTAGCGCGCACAAACGAACAGACAAACAGAAAAACAGACAAACAGACAATAATTCTAAAAATCATTGTTTTGAGTTCTATTACGCTAATAAATAGCCCTAGTGACAACTTTTCTCAAATATCTTCAATGTACAGAAACCGACTTGTTACAGATTTATTATATGTATATAGAATAGATAGAAGAATATTATATATATACATACGTATATACAAGAATTGCTCGTTTAAAGGTATTAGATTAGAACTGGCATGATATTATTTACTCTATGATTCACGTTGATTCTCACAAGTCACGAGATAAAGATTTGCGCTTTAAATACTGTGAAAACATTTCTGTAGATTAGTAGTAGATAGATTACAACCCACGTGATATTATGATCCTTCATAATCTTGATTAAACAATGAAGAGTCTACTTCAATGTTTTTCCTGTCTTCAAAAACAGAGATTATTATTAGCGAAAGTAAATAAGGACATTCACAATTAACTTGATCTGTTTGAAGAGCCTGATAATACGTAAGAACCTTTGTTTATAGTAAGTACTCGTACTTTTTCTGGGTTTAACTAGAAAATCGTGTAAAATATTCATTAGAAGATTTTAGTTAAATAGTCTTTTGGGCAGAAATCATTGCATTTTTTATTTGAAATGAAATGAAATTATGAAATGAAATGGAATTGTTTATTTGCCAAAATGTGGTACATATTATACATATACATGGTACTTTGGTATTATACATATACATGGTAGGTAATAGTCGGATTTTTCGGGGTTATGGGCCGATGGCCGTATGGTTTATTAATAAGGAACATTGTTCTTTAAAGTCTTCTATTGAATCAAGTTTTTATGAAGGAGCTGGTTCTAATTCAGTTTCAAAGATTGAGCCCGTAAATATAAGTCAGTTTATTAAAAGCTTGTAAAATTAATGACCTATCAAGCTTGCTACATGTTTAAGTAATTACGCTAATGCTTATCAAGACATATTAACATTATCGATGGCTATAAAATATTGACATAATTCGATTAATATCCTTTATTGAATAAACTACTACGATAGTTCGATAAGCAAGTACGATATATGAAAATGATCACATAGGTGGTCAAGTTTCCCTCGAGGTAGAAGAAAGTTCTACGAAATGATCTTAAAGATTTCCTTAATTTAAATTCTATAATAACCGCTCTTCATAATACTTTGACTAGTTCTACTTCATAAGTCTAATACCAGAGTGATTTAACCAATCAAAAGGTTCTTTTTCTTCTTCTTAACCCCCCGTTTTGGGTGCAAAATCGACTTACATAGTTGGGTCCAAAACTCGGAAACAAATCCCACTTTGCTTTTTGCGTTTGGTAGAACGTGAAATAAAGCTACTAGAAATTACAGCAAAAAATAATGTGTAATGTAAAAGACCTCTTTTGAATCACTCGATCTTACAGAAATATACGTCACAAGCCACACACACACACCGCCGTCCTTCCTGGGGCTGCCGGCTGGGCGGATCGAGCTCCCACTCACACCGTCCACAACCCCGGAAGCCAACTTTTAGTCGCCTCTTACGATCAGGCAGGGAATACCGTAGCTCTATTCTTAATCACGAAGCTACAGGAACTTAAGCGCATACCTACGCAAATTAAGCAATTGATTAAGGCTTGACACTTTAGGCACAGAATACTAACTGTTACCTTAGGGGACATCAAAATCCTTCAAAGAGCCTACTAAAATGTACGTTGTCAATGGTACGTAAAAGTATAAAAATATAAAAACCAATAAGTATAGTTTACTTGGAGGTAGTGAAACCGAATTTAAATTGGTAAAGGCATCGAATCATTGCAAACAACAAACAAATAATGATTTACTGTGCAATTATTTTCTTTACAAGCTTATGCAAATAAAATAAGAAAACTAATAAGAGCGGCAGAAAAACACAATTATCAACATTTTTTTCAACGATAATATTTAGAATAAACTTTACCTTTTACATAACTCACCAGCCCGCTGTACAACGAAGCTTACATATAAAGACTCTACAGCCTAAAGACTGCAGATAAAAGTACTTGTTAAACCACGAACAATTATCAAGCTATAAGGTTCATACTCATCACTAGTCACCACCTTATAACCAGAAATAATTCAGGTTGATATTTTAATTTCACATTCATTAAAATGAATGAAAAAAATGTGCAACGATTCGTGCCCCTGTATGCTTACAATATTAATTGGATTATTATTATCTACACCATCTACACCAGAATAATTGTTCGTTACTATAAAACATAAAACGGAAATAAATTACAGAAAAAATTTAATTCTCTGTTTTCATACCCGACAGATCTACAATTTTTCACTTCTTGTTACACACGAATTTTCGGTGCTGCGTGTTCCAGGGACACAAATAAAAATAATTACATAAACGTCCAAATAAAGAAATAACTGAAAATAAATAGAACTCAAATCTAAGACTCAGCGTTTGACTCGCTGGCCTAGTGACCGGCCTAAAAGTATGGTCAAAATAGTTTAAAGAGACAGGGAGATGGCAAAAGGATTACATTTACGGAATGATTGCATACACACACAGATATGATTATCCTATCACTGTAAACGCATGACAGTTTTAACACAAGCTTTTGTCATCTTACGAGTACATAGTTTTTCGCCTTCCGTAAGACCGTTACCCTACAATCGGTTCAACTACTAGCAATTTGGTAGTCCAAAATAATGCAGATGAGGTTACGTAAGGCATTGGGGATGGGCCAAGAGCCAAGGTTAAAGCCAAAGGTGAAGACAATTATGACTTGCACTTCATAGTCATTATGATTTCCTACTTGAACGGATTACGTTGGGTAATGTTGGATATTAGGTTTGGGTGGTGCTGGAACCTAGATTAAAGTAGGCCTTAGAATAATTACATTCTAGAAACCAAGTTCGCGCGCCCAAATTGCAGTATTTTCATTGGTGTCATTAATGGCACAAAGTGCCGGGCCGCTCCTTAAAATTTAAGGTTAAAGCACGCCGAAAGTTTCACAACACTTTTGGAAAACAAAATTTTGTAGTATTTTATAGTTAAATTGGTCAAAATAAAAATATTTTGTTTTTCAGATGTGACATCTGTGTGAATCTATTTAGTGCTTCAATTTCGACAACTCGCTTGTATGAAGGCACTCATTCTAAAGTAGGCGTTATACAAACTTAGTGTAAGTAATTTTGAATGGATACAATCATGTTATTAGCTTTTATATCGCCCTAGTCCTGTTGAATCAGATGTTCATCGGTATCGAAAAATAAGTAACACAGAAAAGTAAATTAACGCAAACAGACAAAAGAATATAATATTTGATATTTTTGCTACATATTAACTGGTTCTTTTATTACTTTTCTTACTTAAAAAGTTATCATTTCCCTAAAAATTTGCTCTTTCATCTTCCCAAAAAAGAAAACTAATAATCAAATAAACACAAATGGGTTGAGTGCAATAAAATCTCAAATATTTGGATTGTAGGATTTTTGTTTGATTAAAACATTCATTACCTACATTTCCCGATGCATGCTCTGTTCTATCCTTAAAGCATCAAAGTTACTGAGGGTGTCATACCTGTCAGTACCTGTGATGCTCTAAGGTCATATCCATTTCAATGTCATGTCATACTTAAATAATATCAATTATATTACTGTTCACTTCACTAAGTATTCACTAAGCGACACACAAAAAGTAATTAAAACAAAATTAGAATTTTTGATCGAACAGGAACGCTTAACGAATAAAAAGCCATTTTCTTAAGAATGAACTTTGGCCTATGTTTTAATTAAAGACACCTAGTCTTTTAGGAAGAGATTTGTTATGAGTAGGAATTACAGTTGTGTTTTATATTTTGTTACTGATTTTGATAAGTATTAAAAGTCAAAGTTACTATTGTTCATCGCCGTTCATGCCTGATAGAAAACTCATAAGTTCTCGAAGTCATGATGTCTACCAATCCATACTTGGCCAGCGCACTTTCGAGAGGAGACCTGTGCTCAGCAGCAGCAGCATAAAAGCTTGATATTTGTAACGGATTTCCTTTGGAAAGTTTTAATACTCAAATAACACATTGGTAAAAAGCTACAAGTTTAATGCAGTACCTACTCGATAAAATTGCATTAGACTAAAAAAAATGTTTACAAATTGTTTGTAAAGGATTAACTAAGAAAATATAGGCAAGGACTTCAAAACTAACAAAAAAGCCCATATAAAAAGCAAAATTATGACCATGGTTCTAGGTTTATTCCAAGTACCTGAATTTCCAGTTAATTAATACTCAGCTATACCGAAAGTCTCTAGGGGAAATCCATGAAAAATGTGCGTCAATTACGTCAACGTCAACGTACGACAATATCGTACCATGATCGTACCAAACACTTTAATTAGAATATTATGTTGCCCTTTCCGTGTCGTTCGTTAGTGGCGACGTATTATAAGCGTCGGGGCAATAAAGTACAATTCCATTTACAAATGGGCTTTACTCAAACTAGCTTTTGTTTATGATCCGTTCGCATTGTTGCAGGTCTGAGGAAAAAATACAGACGGTCAAGTGCGATCGAACATACGCACTACAGGAACCTTTCATGATTTTTTTTAATTTTATCAATCGATCCTATTATATTTGGCATAAGGATTAAGTGTTCTTAAAGGACCACATTGATTGGAACACCCCGAAAGACAGAAATGTCAAAGCTAAACCTAACCGCGTTGAAAACGGCCCATACTAACGAAGCGACAGATCACGGCACGCGTCACCGTCCGAGAACGCAGTAGTCGCGATACCAAAAACTATGTTAAAAACAAGTGATTTGAATTCTTTTGAAGTTATAAAGATTCTGAAAAAAATACCTATAGTAAAAACATTAGATGAATTAAAAATGACACAAATTTTCATCTTTAATATATATATTTCTTGTGTGCGTGTGTATGTCACTGAACTCCTCCTAAACGGCTGGACCGATTTTATTGAATTTTTTTGTGTGTGTTCAAGTGGATTCGAGGATGGTTTAGATTCACAATTT
Source organism: Pyrgus malvae (assembly GCA_911387765.1). Lineage (NCBI taxonomy): Eukaryota > Metazoa > Arthropoda > Insecta > Lepidoptera > Hesperiidae > Pyrgus > Pyrgus malvae. The sequence continues at coordinate 25,886,693 of OU426953.1, forward strand.
GTTCCCCTGGAAATTGTTTTTTATTTCTTTTATTTATTACCATATAAATTGTTCCTACCTGTCAAACGTTTGTATTTCGTGCCGTGTCGTCCTAAACTTTGACACAGTCAGAATTACAGGAAAGTTAGTATGTCACTATTTGTTTTATATTTTTGTTTGACAGTTACATGAAATCCCTTTAAGATAAATAATAGGAAAACAAATCCTCTTTCATTACTTTTAAGGCAGGACAACGTCTGCGGGGTCCACTAGTATTTTTATATTTCCTAGTTTCCAAAAAAAAAACTTTTTCCATTTTATCATTATTATTTGCAATTTTCCAATTGCAATATAAACATTATACTTAAAAATTATATATTTTTATGCATACTCGTATTCCCTATTGTATGCACTTACGAAGCAATTTTATACGATTAGAGTGTTATCGATGATACAGCCTTATGGTGGAACGGGGAAGCTGTGATACTGTATTGTGATCTGGTGAGTAATGCGGTCACAGATTTTGAATTTGACTACCATCCTTTGGAGTAGCAAATTCAAAATCTGTTACTATGTAGTACATGACGCTATTCAAGAATCGTTTAGTTGCAGATATTGATGGGTTATATGGGGAATATTATAAATTTGAAAGTAACTGTCTGTCTGTCTGTCTGCTACTCTTTCACGCTTAAACCACTGAACCGATTTTGATGAAATTTGGCATAAACATAGAAAGGACGTTGAGAAAGAACATAGGCTACTTTTTACCGCGGGAAAATATCTCATTCCCACGGGAAGCAAATGAAATGCGCCGTGTAGTGTTATAAATACACTACAATGTTATTGCTTACTTCATTCACGTCCATTATCATATTTTATAACTTATATCCGTTTGTTTTATTCTTATACTTTGCTTTTCCTTTATAATTTCTTTACAAAATTATTTACTTTCTCTATTTCTTTATATACATTTTGATGCAGCTATCAAAATTGTCATGTCTGTCTTTTATGTTTCTTATTTTTTTAATTCGTTTTACGGCATTGTATAAAAATCCTTTTAGCCATTCCATATTAAAAGAAACAAAAAATTGTATGTTTCTTATTTCATTTCATAGATTAATAAAGTACAGTATTGTCTTTGGCTTATTTATGTTTTTTATATTAATTAGCCCGTTAATCAATATTTTAATCTATATATAAAGCTGAAGAGTTCGTTTGTACGTTTGTTTGAACGAACTAATCTCAGGAACTACTGGTTCCAATTGAAAAAATCTTTTTGTGTTGGATAGTCCATTTATCGGGGAACCCTTTTTTTAAAGGCAGGCGGGCTGCGTGGTGTAAGCTATCACCGTCGCCTATGGACATGGGCAAACCCAGGGGCGCCACCAGAGGGCTTTAGGCTATTTAACATCATGCTATGACTAATACCAAAGTCCACGCGGACGAAGTCGCGGGCGGCCACTAGTACTTTATAGTATTGATACCGTAAAGATTTCATGTTATATTAATATACCTACTTATGTTTTTCGAGTAATTAAAGTGTAAATTTTTCCTTTCATTTTTGTTATATTCTCTACCTTTTCCAATGGATTTCGTCCTACTATTTTTTTTTTCACTTTTTCCCATTTTCAAAATTATGGACCCTGGTCTATTATGTCGAACCGTACGTGGTATCTTGCTACACTAATTCACATCAATAAGTACTACTTGAACAACTAGTTGAACAGGGAATATAGCATTTTAACAGGTAGTGCCTACGCATTGCCCGAAAAAATAATGGACACCAGAATATTTAAAAGATCCATGGTCCTAATTTTTTTCGTAAAACAACTCGTCGTAGTCACGTGACTGACGAAGTCTACATTATTATCTTAATGCCAATTTCTTTTCAATATCCTTGCACTAATTAGATAACAGTCATTTTATATGTGTTTTTGTTATTGTTCAATAGATGTTAAACGTTGTCAAGTAAATGGTAATATTATGTTTTTTTTAATGGAGTAGCAGACGAGCATGCAGGCCACGTGGTGTTAAGTGGTCGCTGCAGCCCATGGACATGAGAATTGGTTCACGGCAGAAGTGTGTGCAGCGGTGGTACTTCCCCGGGCGAACCATAATAGTTCTACCACCTACAAAACTATTTGCAAGTACTTGAAATTACTGTGCCACGAATTTAATACATTGCATTTGAAATGGAAAGATTATAATAAGATACAATTTAGGTCAAATTCACTAATTTTTACATGTTGTCGGACTGTCAGCCAGGTAGAGATGGGCTATACGTATAGACAATATCGCGTATCGATACCTGCTATGCGACATATCGATATTTTGAATCGATACACCGCCATATTACTCAGCGATACGTATCGTATCCAGGGATCATATCATAATATAATTAAAATAATACATATTATATAATAAATAATGCCTACATCTGCAGCATCAAATGTTTGAATATTCAAAGAATATTTAATTTTATTTTTCCTTAATTGAAAATTAATATTTTTTCCATTCTTATTACGTATTACAGGCACCAATACAGTGCAGCGATTGTTGTTGGTTAGTTCTTTACCTACTGCATTATAAGGAATCAATTTTTTTGTAGCTAGTCATGTAGAATGGCAGTTGCAATGTTATTTATTATTATTCCTTACTTGATTGTTAATCTTCTTATTTTGAAATACTTTTGATTAATTATCTACTAAAATTTAGCAAAATCGTATCGTATGTATCGATACAAGACGTTACGATATATCGTTGAATCGATATGTCATTCTGCGATTCGTATAAATAAGGTGTATCGATTCAAATTTAATTTATGTCCATCTCTACTCCCTACTAGTCAGGACTTATCAAAATTAGCGAACGCTGTCGTACTTCTACGGATGGATCCATTTCTGCTGTGAAGGAATTTCATTGGGTTTCGGTAAAAGGAGCAGTTACCGACTAGAAGCAAACAATCAGTCTCCTAAGTAGCAGCGCAACTGAATACGACTGGCAAGACTCAGACTTGCTCGGAGCAATGGTTCCATGGGCTCCAGCGACCACTTAGTACTACATTGTCAGCATGCTTTTCTGCTACTCCATTAACATAAAATAAATAAAGTCCAACTTTAGAGTCAAGTGGTCCTAATCGCAAGGTCGTCGGCTGGTCAATGTCGCGTGTCGCAGTCGTCACGTAATGGTACCACATACGAATGTCATATTTTGTTCAGTAAGGGTTCCACAACATTTATTTGGATGTCTTGAGGTGTAAGTAAGTGAAATTAATTGCAGAAACAAATTGAAACTAGGTACTATCAAATAAATATTATGTTATGCGGATTATAACGCGTAAGCAGTAAAAATCAAACCCCTGAATAATTTATTAGAGCTGAATCGAAATTAATATTGCGGTACTTATTATTAATTTCGGGATTTCGGATTTCGGAATTAGCGTTCGGGAAATTACAAAGTGTCTTCTCGTCCAGAATACCGTAGTGCCTGAAGTCGAAAGTTTTCGAGCAGTGTGTGTTGCCAGTGATGACCTACGGCGCTGAGACGTGGTCTTTTACAGTTAGCCTTTTCCACAGGCTCAAGGTCGCTCAGCGAGCGATGGAGAGGGCTATGCTTGGTATTTCTCTACGCGACAGAATCAGTAACGATGAAATCCGTACACGAACGAAGGTTACCGACATAGCTCTCAAAATCTGCAATCTGAAGTGGCAATGGGCAGGCCACATAGTTAGGAGGACTGACAACCGGTGGGGAAGAAAGGTCCTCGAATGGCGACCACGTCTCGGCAAAAGGAGCACAGGCCGCCCTCCAACCAGGTGGACTGACGACCTGAAGAAGATAGCGGGAAATCGCTGGATTCAGAGGGCGCAGGACCGGACGCAGTGGAGTTGTCGTACTCCGCGCTGCAGTGGAATAGATCCAGTGCTTCCGTCGTGGACTCGGACTGCCATGGTTGCGGCTTTGTACAAACACTTCAACACCTCGATAAACCGATAGTCAATCTGGCATCGCTGGAGAGACTCTAGCACCGCCCAGGTCTCGATAGAATCGAAGGCTTTCTCATAGTCCACATACGCAATACATAGCGGCAGATTATACTCCTCGGTCTTTTGTATAACTTGTCGCAGCGTGTGTATGTGGTCCATGGTACTATAGCCTTTTCGGAATCTGGCTTGTTCAGGAGGCTGGAATTCGTCTAGCCTGCGCGCAATACGATTAGTAAGAACCCTTGAAAACAGCTTGTAGACGTGGCTCAGAAGCGCGATGGGTCTATAGTTCTTTAAAAGGGCTCTGTCACCCTTTTTATAGAACAACATCACCACGCTTCTGCTCCACGCCTCCGGGACAGTTCCGCTACTAATAACGGTATCACAGTTTTTGGAGCGCCACTAGGAGGGGTTTCCCTCCAGCGTTCAGCAGCTTTGATGTGATACCGTCATCGCCTGGTACTTTATTGTTTTTAAGCTGATTAAGGGCCCTTCTAATTTCGTACAGGCTGACGTCCGGAATAGCTTCGGTATAGTGTCGGGTCAATTTGGCTCTCTTATAGTTCACCACATTGGTAACGGGAGCTCTTGAGGAGCTGTACAACCGTCCGTAGTACCTCTCAATTTCTCTCTGAACATCCGGCTTAGACGAAACTATAGCGCCAGACTCCGTCTTCAATCTTATCAACTGGCTTTGCCCAATATTCAGATCCCTTGAGAACACTTTAGTGCCTTGGTTCCGCTCTATAGTATTTTTGACGCGCTTTGTGTTATGAGCACGCAGATCGCGTCGTCCGCTGCAAGAGATCTTTTTATTAAGCTGCCTGTATTTCAACATTGAAGACGGAGACCGGATGCATAGTTCACGTCTTTCCTTTATAAGACCGAGGGTGTGTTCAGAGAGCACTTGAGGTCTACTACTTGGACCCTACCTCGTGGACGGTTTGTACCATCCTGGTGTTGAATTCGTCCACAGACTCGCATTTTTCCAGGCCCGCGAAACGATTTCGCAACTCGAGCTGAAAGTGCTTTGAGCCCTTGATTTGGACAGGTGTTGGTCGGAGCGTAGACTTCATCAGGCGTGACTGTTCCAGCTTGATGTTGATATATAATGTGCCTCGTACCATTCAGTGATCACTTCCGGTTTTCAACCTGTTGATCACGGAGACATCATTAAATATGTGCCGTTTGTCTGTCATAATGAAGTCTATCTCGCTATTCGTGGAACCATTAGGGTTTATCCAAGTCCACCTGCGCTTTGGCTTCTTCTTGAAGAAGGAGTTTATCATGAAGAGGCTCTACTTTTCCAAGAAGTTAGCAAGCAAGTGGCCTCGGTGGTTCCGTTGTCCAAACCCAAAGGGCCATACTCTCTGCTCGTCGCCGCCTCGCGTGCCCAGTCTTGCATTTAAATCCCCCATCACCACCGTGAAATGAGCCTTAAAGGCATGTATGGCTCTACTGACGTCCTCATACATAGCCTCAACCTCATCGTCTGGGTGTGTCGCGGTCGGTGCGTATACCTGTATGACCTTCAGCGAATACCGTTTAGATATTCTGAGTATAAGGTACGCTACCCATGCTGACACACTTTCGACTTGCGTCACGTTGTTGACGAGGGACCTGTGTACGAGAAACCTGACACCGCCTTGGGACAGATGTTCGCCCTCCCGGTGTGGAGCAAGTTGCCGGATTTAAAGATTACCGTGTCCTCCCCCTGTCTTCAGACTTCGGATAATCCTACGATGCTCCAGTTTAACTTGTCTATCTCTTCTTCCAGCTCCTGTATCTTCTCGTCGGTTCACAGTGTCCTGGTGTTATATGTTTCCATGTGCAGAGGTCATCGTTTGCGACAGCCGGATCTCTGTCGGAGATTCCTAGCACCCCCTGCCCCGCCGTGACCGTGGCCGCTGTCATAGCCAGGAATAGCGGGGCCGCCGGGGACTGGGGGCCGGGGTATATGTGTAGTCGTCATGGTGGTTATTGCCATAGTCACCGCGCTTGGCACTGCGAGTTGGTGACCGCAGTAGTTGGTATGTTACTCAGGAAGACGCTGCTGTCCACCTCCTGGTATTTGTCCCTCAGTCGCCTCTTACGACCTCCCGTGGGAAGATTGGGAGTGGTGCTATTCTAACGCCAGACACCACACGGCCAATTTATACGCTATAGACAAAACCAAATTAAATAATTCGTTATGGACTATTACCTTTTTATACCAAAAATGCTAAAAATACTGTTTGCACATTTTGGTAATTGTTACGTAAATGATATCCTCTAGATCCAGGTCACCAAGACACATTTGTCCAACGCTCAACCAAGCCGCAGTTGACCAGCATGTCCACCACGGTCAACTGCCGGTTGCGGTCTAAATCCTTTCAATTATCTCTTTTAATTGAAGCTTAAACAGAGTGATTGATTTTGGTAACCATTGTAATTTTGTAACTTCATCATTAAAAATTTAAATTCAATTAAAGTTAATAAGAATTAACTGAATTTTGTTATTAAATAATGAAGGTACTAGTCCACATGTTCCAATTAACAGATTTGCTAAAAATCATATTAATTTTCACTCTCCCATTCCTTACATGTTATAATACCTTTTATGTAAGACTTTATCTACCTTTTTTGTTATTTGACTTTAGAGCTTGTTAAACCCAAGAGTAATTATAATAAAAAATAGCTACATAGAGCATTATTTAGTTTCCAAGAGTAGAATTCCTTATCTGTTTAATCGAAATTTTTACTCGCATGAAGTAGTATAAAAATAGTGACACAAAATGTTGCCGGCCTCTGGCAAGGCGATGCTACACCGGGCCGGCACGCAACCCGCGCTGTGCAACCACTTTTCAGTCAAAACCGCGGGACCCGCCGTCGCGGCAACGCTTCCAACGATTTAAAAACTAAATTACTAAAACATCCTGTCTTCTTCCAATTTCAAATTCGTCCTCGGAACTTCCGTTTCCGGCTCCTTGTACCATTCGAACGACGAATGAGGTATTCGAACACGCGAGTGCAAGATATATTGGATTTAGTGCTGTGTTTTGTGTTACAATGGCTTTTATGAAAAAAGGTGCTTAAATGGTAGGTATTTTGGTTCTTTATTAAAAATTTTGTATTGTAGTTGTTTCTGTGATTATAAATTTCGTTTCTAAACGGTGAGTGCGATCGCCGAGTCGATAAGGTGAGTGGTTAGAGCATGGCACTGATTGCCGCAAGGTCATAGGTTCAAGTCTGACGTTTGTAAATCTTTCGTTAATTACTACAAACTTAGGAAGGCAACTTACTTAAAGTTAATTTATTACAGAGCATGTTTAATGAACGTGTCTAATACTTAAATAATTAAGCTAAGACTTTGCGCTAGTCTTATCCAAACTCTTTTAAATTAAAAATGCCTTAAGTCAAAACTAATACTTCATTAAAACGAGGCTCTTAAAAAATATTATTGATAAGCTGATTTGGTTTCGCAATATTCCATTTTTACCGTTTGTTATTTTCTAAAAATTGCAAAAATTGGGGTAAATCTTGGTATATTCAATTCAAATATTTTCAAGACAATTAGCATTGCAAACTCGGTACTTCTAGTAACCAACTTTCATTGTAGTAACAATTCTTGACGACCCGCGTGGCGCAATGGTTACCATGCCGGACTGCCAATCAAGCGGTCCCGGGTATATTTACCCTACTGTGGGGCGGAGTGCATGAAAGAAACCTTAAAAGCAACCGTCTACAAAAACAAATTAATGCGACGAATTCGTTGACTTTTATGATGACAATTTTCTGTTACTTCCACTGCCGTAAAGATTAGTACATATTTTTTAGTCTCACCGAAAGGAACGAATGATTATTGCTAAGAATATAACTGGAAATTCCATTAATTATACCTAAACTTAAATTGGTCATCAAAAGTATCTACTCTGCCTTCAAAATTAATATATATGTGAATATTAATTTTCTTTAATTTCTTCAAAAACTCCTATCACGTGTTTTGAATAAGCATACGGTCGGGGAGTTCGAATCCCAATCGCATTATAATATTTTTTTTATTATGACAACAGAGTTATGGTAACACCTGCAGGACCAAGCTAGTACCTATACAGCTAGCTAGAAGTAGTTACAGCAGCAGCTTATTACAAAAGTGAAGAATTACGTTAAAAAAACGGCAAATTGTTTGTAAAGTAGGTTTACGATCGAGATGTTTACGTGATAACGTCCGCACGAGAAAATCTCCATTCGTTTGTATGCCGCTAGAGTGAGAGAGACGGAAGATCGGTCCACTCACTCGCACGCTATGCCAGCCTCCGCTCGTGAGGATTCCGCGTGACAAGTTTCACGGAATGACTGGCAGCGCTCGAGATGAGACGGGAGATCGATCCGTCTCTCTCTCGTTATACCTGCGATCGCGCTCGTGAGGTTTTGGTGTGACACAAGTTTCTGAACATGTCACCCGACTAAAACGATTTTAAAGACGTTATCACGTCAAAAAATTGATACGCAAAGTTTCCTATTTGCATGTAACGTGTCTTCGTCACTAATATAACATTTACAGTTTAAATCCTCTGCATTGAAGTTTATTGTTGGTGTAAACAAGGTTTCGTTCTAACTACACCATCTTGTTTAAACAAAAGTTATCGCTAGACCCTCTAAATTATCGTGTAATCTGAGTCACACTAAAGTTAGCGAGTTACTGGTAATCTGATAAATAAAACCGTCTACTTGGTTTGAGAATAAACAGTCATTTACTATACCTCCATATTTTATTACGATTTTCTTCAATTACTCCACCAACTCACATTGGAATAGCGTGAAGTGAAATTCAAAGATTTTCCAATTGAGAGGAGAGATTTAGAGCCGATCCACACGGCGCGTTGCGTCAGCGTTGCGTCGACGCAGCGCTGCCGTTGCGTTGTTTTACATACAAATAACCAAGGTGTTCACACGGCGCGCTGCGTCGTCGCAACGCACACATGACGGACAGCAGCCCCCGAGACGAAGCGAACGTTAAGACTGCGTCGTAGTAACACTGCGATGGCGCAGCGCCTGTGTGAACACCTTGGTTATTTCAAAATATTTAATTCAAAATATTTAAGTTGCGACGACGCAACGCAACGCAACGCGCCGTGTGGACTGGCTCTAAGTTGTTTGTTTTTTATTGATATTTCGGATCGGTTCCGATCGTCGGCTTTGGGTACCCATATTGTACACAGAGAGGAAAAAGAAGGAAGAGAGGAAGCCGGCGGAAAAAAATCTCTTAGGTTTTTATGGAATTCCTTTATGCCGTTTTATCGTTTATGAAATCACAGACTGAGTAATAAGCCTCTTACAGTAAATATGTTTTAAGTTCTTTTTTAAACTCGTTGCCCGTTTTATTCTGTGGAATTCCGGTAGACTGTTATATATTTTTGGTCCCATGCAAGACAATGTTACGGTATTGTTTTGTTTTAGAAGCGATTAAACATAATTTACTATTATGCCTTTTTCATTTAAGGGTTTCATATTTAGCGATTCCAGTTTTGATCATTAGAGATTTCTTTTTATAAAGAAGGGAGAGTCGTTATATTTAAATTTTGAAAGTGTGGCCTGGTAGTTTGTTTTTGTTGACATATTGATCAAATGCATTTTTTGGGTCTTAAATACGCTTTGAATTCCCATCGCATTACCCCAGAAATGCCGTATCTTTACGTAGCAACGTACGCATGGTATGCATTTAGATCCGCCGTTTTGCTTACAACCTTTGTATTATATAAAGAAAAGAAGCTTTACTAAAATCGGAAAAAATCATGAATAACGAATATACGATAGCAAATATGCGAAGATTCGTTCGCTTCCTTGCAGTAACTAGGTAATGTACGCGGAAACGTAAAATACATCGTCCTACATTACAACATAGACATTGTGGTCGTCTAGGGACAAAATCAGTCATTTATGAAATGTTCGAAACATTGGGTTTTATTTCGCCTTTTATATTAAAGTACTAGCTGTGCCCGCGACGTCGTCCGCGTGTATAAAGACTTTTATAAAATGGATTGATTAAAAATTAAAGATTATTTATTTGCATTGAATAAGTAGTAGGTAGATTATTCTTACATATAGTAAAATCACTTATAATACAATGTTCATATGTTCAGAAGAAACTTAATGTATTTTTTCTAAATCCTTCAAACCTAAAACAGTAAGGAATGCTTACTGTACTGATCTTACTATCCACTTTTCTCACGTTTCGCTTGTCTCGCGCAATCAGATTCTCTTTACAAATATGTACCTCGTTTATTAAAGTTAAGAGATACTGCTGTGCCCGAGGCTTCATCTATGTTAAAAATAGTATCTTTAGTAAATTGGGTGAATTTATACTGCAAATAATGTATAGACTCGTTCTATATACATAGCTTTAACCTACTGCAGAAAAGAGGTGCACTATACAACTACTTGTAGTTGGGAGATAAAATTTCTAAACATACACGTGCTTAGGATTAAACAATCGGAAAAATAATTGTAAGGTCAATTAATAAACTATAGGTTTAAAACTTGCGGACAGCAATTTGGTCATAAGTCATAACTCATATAACATTGTGAAAACTAAAGCAGAAGGCAGGGTCTCTACACAGTGTGCTATCTGTATTTGGAAATAAAGAATATTTTTATAAAGAATCTTTAAAGAATCCTTAATATCTCCATCAATCAACGTGTGTGGATGAGCCCTCAGCCCGTACGCAATAAAGAGACGCAAAAAATGAGTTAAGTTATCATTGGTCCAATTAACAATGTTCAGCATCATACGTATACCTACCCAACGATGGGACAACCCGCGTGGCGCAATGTTTACCATGCCGGACTGCTAATCGAACTGTCCCGGGTTAGAATCCGGGCGAAGCAGAAATTTCAATGATGAGTTTAAACTGTTCTCGGTCTGGGTGGTTGTGTTTCTGTCTCTATGTGTGTTCATGGCACCCGCGACACAGGGTATATCTACCCTAATGTGAGGCTATACGTGTGAAATGTTTTTTTTTTTATTTTTTTACAGTATGTACTTACTTTTATTAGACTTAAGGCTTTTATTTGAAATTATCTCCATCGATTCACTTTGGAGAAGAAATGAATATTGCTCAATAACGCCATCTACCGTATGACATGTAAACTTTGTGGTTGATAAATAGAATGTCAAATTACCAAATAGGTAGATATTGAGATTAACAGTTGGTTCACTAAAAGTTTAACTATTCGTCACCTAGATGTCTGCAGTAGTCTTGTTTTGTTAAGGCTTTGTACATTCTGTATGAAGGTTTAGATTCCGTATCTTATAACCTTAATGCTGGATTCATTGAGATTGTAAGATTTGGATTTCGGTTCATCGGAGCTTGAGGCCTCCTCAATATTGGGAGAGCTCTATGCTCAGCAGTGGAATGCTAAAAAGGTTGCAGCTTGATATAATGTAGCGATAATAATCGTTTCAGCTGCAGCCTGTTAATAATCTTCCACCCCAAAAGAAGACTAATAAGCTGAGCAACTAACTCAATGGAGCCTGTGATTTAAGGTTCGGCGGCGGCAAGGCTCGCGATGCGCTTATTAGGTAGCCATACTCGGCCAACGAAAGAAAATACAGTAAGCTGATCTAAGTATATTTAATATAGTCGACAATATTAGTGAGAGTTCAAAATAATTTTACTTAAATTTAAACTTTTGTTTATGGTTTTGAATGGGCTGTTACCGAAACTTTCATACAAATTCCCCAAAGTGCCTTTTAAGTTTATGTCGCGTATTGTGTAAATGAACATAACTTTTTTGTTTATCACCCGATTGATATGAAATACACACTTATGTTACGGAAATTCATTCAACAATAAATCAGTAAACACATCATTCAAAGAAGGGAAAAGAATTTGAGAATGAAATATTATGTTAAGGTTAATTATTGTACGCTTGAGATACCAACTTTCGAATCCACTTTATTTGCTATTGAGGGGTAGTTTTGAAAAAAGCTTAAATAGAATTCTTACTATGTTAGTAAAGATTACAAATATAAAATTATAAGTATATTACTCTGCACAAAAATATTCTGTACATCAAGTTTCGACACTCAATTTTCAAAGAGTTTCAAAGAAAATTGACATTTAAAGGGTGAATTTCGGGAAATGCTGAAACACGTATTCTTTTATTTTGGTTAGAAAATATTTATACCAAATTTCAAGAAAATCTATTGAAAAAATCCAAGTTTTCCATACAAATTTTCATCGCTCATTTCACACCCTTAAAGGGTGATTTTTAAAATTATCTATAGCCTAAATGTTAGCGAGGACCAATATATATAAAACAAAAAAGTTTCATCAAAATCCGTCCAGTAGTTTTTGCGTGAAAAGCTAACAACAGACAGACAGACAGACAGACAGACAGACAGACAATAATTTCAAAACTTATATTTTTAGCTTCTGTTACTTATAAAAAGACCCCTAGAAGTATTTTTTTTAATTTATATGCAATGTACAGAATTGACCCTGCTTACAGTTTTATTATATGTATAGATTTTATATTACAAAAGGCGATATGATCATTAGTATACGCTTCTAATGGCTTTTTGCGTCCTACTGATGGGCACGGCTCCAATGCGGATTGGAAAAGTGGACTCTGGTACATACCCCAAATATGACACTTGAGACTGAGGTAACTGAGGCCTAGAGATTGCTATGACACGCTTTTTATGTGCAGAATGGTGGACGGAGGTTTGGAGTTTATACATTTATTGGGGGAGAATAATACGTACTCGTCCACACAAAAATGAGAATATGACTAACCTATTTATAATTTCTCAATATTTTCTCACCTTGATGATATTTAAATGTCATTGACACAATAAAATTTATATGCCCCTCAAATAACTTTGTCGAACTATGTGGACTAGTTATAGGTTAGCTGTTAGTTTTAAAAAAACTCGCATTATTTTAAGCAAATCATATAAACATAGAATATATTATGCATATTATGAAATGATTAACATAAAACTTAAAATGGTTTGTAAATATTTAATTAGTGGAAACCGTTTTCTCCCAAAATGGAAAATTCATCATAAAAGTAAGTACGAAGTTTTGGCGGGAAGTCTAAAAAGACATATTGTGTTCTTGTTTTAATTTTACTTTCTTGATATATTTTTGAGTTATATCGGATAAATTTGATGGCATTTTGTTCGATATAGGTTAATTATAGTGCACGAGTGTTGTGAATTGAAATAACAGTGCGAAAATATTTTTCTTCGGCTTGCCTCCAAAATTCCATTGGTCACGTTCTAGTAAAGAAGCCATCGCTTTACTTGAATGTCTGACTGACTCGACTGACTGATTACTAATGACTTACTGACTTTACCTATTATTACTCGTCCAGTTTCACCGAAACTGGCAAAAACCTGATGCAAAATTTATACTTGACACTGGCAATATGCAGAGTTTACGATGCCATAATTGAAGAAAAAAAAAAGTTGCAGTTTGCGAACGACAATAGGTACTTATTGTCGTTCGCAAACTGCAACGCTCTATATCGCAAGGTTGATGGTGGGCATGAGCGCACGAGCGATAGTATGTGTTTTTATAAATACCTATTTCATTAGGATCGCAAAGCTATTTTCTCCTTCATAACATCATCCCACATTGCGATATGTCCACTTGTACGGCTGGGCGACCACATCTACATGGGCTCAATTAGTGTCTGGTTTCGAGATCTCTGGAGACGAGTCGGGTTGATTCCTTCATCAGCAGAGCTATCGGCAGTTTAATGATATCAGCGACAGAAATTTGAATTTTGAGTATATTTTTTTTGTCTAGTGTATCGAGCATTTTAGCTGACGGGAAAGGTGTTCTCTGAGAAATAAAAATAATTTGGGATGTTGTCCAAATATAGGCTGGCAAATTTTTATCAACAATTTATTAATATCTCATTGCTGAGCTCATATTCCTTCTCGATATTGAGAAGGATTGAGGCCGTAAATTTCACCATACCCGCCAAACCAAACATCAGTTGCTCAGTAATTGTAGCGTGGTTTTATTAGAAAATGGTATTTATCTGACTTCACAAAACAATTTAGACTTAAACATTATTAAATATTTTTTATACAATGATAACAAATAAATGATAACGTAGGTGATTCCTTTCGTGTACAAAGTTTTATGAGCTCAAGGAGACAAAATAAATATGCATCAAAAATGTTTTCTATCCCGATTACGCAAGTCGTGTTCTTTATTTTTGTGTAAGTTTTTTTCGCACTTAAACGCTAGAAATACAATTTGATTGGCGAAATATAATGTTTCTTGCTCCACAAATGTTATCAATTTTTTTTAATCAGCCTTTAGAAATTTTGAGTTTTTTGTTGCTCGCCTCTTATAATATAACTTAAGCCAAATTTTTTTTTATGCACGTATACCTAATAAATGTTTCTTGTTATTTTTTACTGCCCGCTTCTCAGTTTTAAACTTCTCACTTTCAGTCTTACCAATAACCCTGTCGTGACTGTAGAATCAATTCTGAGCTAAATTACATGATATATGATACAGTATCATTACTTTGTGTGAAGAAGGTATTCAGGCACAAAGGAATATATTTAGATGGTGGACGGCTCCTAAGTGATTTAGCGATATTGTATTGTTGGAATGTATTATGAGATGTTATGGATCATATTATGAGATGTTATGGATCATATTATGATGGAATTGTATTTAGTTACATATTATTATACTTCGTTCTTCTGAAAATTTATTCATGGATATTCCATCTGTTAACACCTGTTTCTATCAGAAATCCTTCACACTTCAGGCTACATCGCTCTGGAACGCTCTACCTGCAGATATCAGAAAAGCTCCAACTAAACCCACCTTCAAGAGAATGCTCCGTGAATTCTATTTAAAGTCAGCTGATATGGTCTAACTTTTTCACAGTTCCTATCACGCCTATATTTATGTATGTATATGTATTTATTATATACCATAGAACTTATTTGGACACAAGTATTTAATTAAAATTGAATATTGAGCTTGACTCAATCCACCAAACTGTTACAACCTACCAACAATTTCTCACCATCACCATGGGTTGACTGGGAGAGAATGCCATTAGGCATTAAGTCCGCCCATTGTTATCCTAGATTTTTAGGTCATAACAAAAAAGAATAAATAAATAAAAATAAATAAATAAAATCTATAATATAAAAATGAATCGCAAAATGTGTTGGTAAGCGCATAACTCAACAACGCCTAGACCAATTTGGCCAATTGTTTTTTTTAAATGTTCGTTGAAGTTCAAGGATGGTTTTTACGGCGAGAAAAATTCGAATAATTGTCGGGAAAACCATAAAAACAGCCCTTTTCTTTTTCCCATACAAATGTTTTCTAACTAAAACGTAGTCAATTTGAGCTTTATTGCTATTGCATAAAGTTCATATTAAATTACAAGCACTCACTGTTGTCTAAGCAATGTAGGTGTGTTCCTAACGTTAAAGATCATATCTATCAAAAAAGTGTGCGTGTGTGCGTTGGAACACAGAACACATCGTTGGAGGTGTTTAATGTCGCATAGCATGATAGCATATAGCATATATATAGCTTATAGCCTTCCCTAATAACTGGACTATTCAAAACAAAAATATTTTTTCAGTAGGTAGTTCCTGAGATTAGCGTGTTCAAACAATCAAACATCCACGCGGACGAAGTCGCGGGCGGCCGCTATCCCTACTAATATTATAAATTCGAAAGTTACTCTGTCTGTCTGTCTGTTACGCTTTCTCGCTTAAACTAATGAACCAATTTTAATGAAATTCGGAACACAGATAGAGTGGACCTTGGGAAAGGACATAGGATGGTTTTTATCCTACGGGAACTTATAAAACGGGTCCACGCGGGCGAAGCCGCTGGCGGAAGGCTAGTAATTTTAATATATTTCGTTACAATCCATTCCACTAAACATGCGCATAAGAGATGTGCCCACGAGACTAAAAGATATTGACGCTTTATATTTACCTCGAGTAAAATGTCAGATTTTCAGAAATAGTACATACATATTTGCTATTAGAATATATAATAAATTACCCATAGATATAAAACAGTTATCAAATACTAAATTTAAAAAAACAACTAAAACATTGGCTTATAAAAAAAGCATATTACAATACTTATAAACGAATTTTTTGAAGATAAGACATCGTAATACGTGCAATAAAAATAGTTTGGGGTGCTTCCGCGTAAAATAAATTATAAAATAAGTATGACTCTAAACAATGCCTGAGAGTTTTTTTCCGCCGGCTTTTTTTTTCTCTCATTGACCCAGCGGTGAGTAGGCATCAAAAGCCGATGATCCGTTAAGATTATTCTTATCGGATCTTAAATCAAAATATTTTTAGTTAATTTTAATCAATAATATTGTATGCCAGAATATGGTAGACTGTTTAAAACTCCAGTTATAATTTTAAACATCTTATTCTATGTATGTAAACAGTCAACAATAAAGTATTTTCATTTCATTTCATTTCACTAAACTTTGTTTTAGACAAAATCATTTTAATCATCTTTTTCTTCAATATTCTTCCTACTTTTTTTCAGTCACAAACGTAATACCGTTGACTGGTCCTAATACACTTCCTTGTGGTACTCCAGTCTTGATACAAGTCTAAAGTATTTTTGCGATGAGATATTGTTTCTATTTAGTAATAGAGACAAACCCTTGCTTACGTTAACTAACTTTACTAAAAAATCTGTTCCCTTTGCACTTGTTCAAAACGAGCAAATATACATATGGTTTCTGTATTTTTTTTATTTGAATGGAGTAGCAGACGAGCATGCAGACCACGTGGTTTTAAGTGGTCGCTGCAGCCCATGGACATCTACATACAACCTCAAGCAAGCACAAGTAAGTCTTGTCTGAGGTCGTATGCAGTTGCGCTGCTACTCCAGAGGCTGGTGGTTGCCTCATGTAAGTGTGGCTGGCATCTGCACCTTTCCACCGAAACACAACAGAATTGGTTCACGACAGAAGTGGGCGCAGTGGTGGTACTTCTCCGGGCGAACGATAATAGTTCTACCACTTAGAAAGTATTTTTATCTGTATTTTTAAATACACAAATTTAGACTCTGCTCTTACGTCAAATTTATTAACATTGTTCTGATCATGATATAAATTCCTTGAGCTAAATTTCATGATATATGATACAATATCATCACTTTCAGGAAAAGATAAAAAGGTGGAAAGGGTATTTCAGGCACAATGGGATATCATTCAGATGATGGATGGCTTCTAAGTGGGTTTATGAAGCTATATTGTTGAAATGTATTATGAGGTGTAAGGGATCGCAGCTTTAGTAACAGCTAAAATGTATTGGGTGCAAGACATTTTACTAAACCTGGTTTCATGTGCAAAATCGTATGAATGTAATGATTCCTTGCTCTTGTTTCTTGCTTAGTAATAAGTAAAAACCGTATAAGACTGTAGCATTGTGATACTCTAGGCTTATGTCATAAGTCATAACTAAAGACATCCATCCATGCAATAAGCCTTTAAAAGTCCACTGCTGATCTTAAGCGTCACCTAATATTAAAATAAGTAATTATTTTAAAATTGCACTAAACTATATAACTATATAAAAATCTAAACAACGTTTGCAACATTTTTAATAACTAAAAAATTGGTAACCATTATTTTGATAAAATAATGATGGTGGAAGATAGGTACAACTCCTCAATGGATAGTAGTGGAGGGCTACTTTCATTGATTCATACGTGCGTATGGGTCGATAGTTACGATCTATTGGGCTTTTATTAGGTTTTTGTTTTTTTTTTTTGTTCACGACATTTGAAATACCTTCAATCGGGTTAAGATAACACTGGCCTGAGCATTGAATCAATTCTTAGAATTAAATAACACAACTTATGATACAATAATATCATCTCTTTATACGAAGAAGGTATTTAGGCACAAAGGAATATGCTTAGACGTTGGAAGGGTCCTAAGTGAATTTGTAAAGCGATATATTTGAAGATCTAATAAGATGTTAGGGATTACACTTGTGTATTTAGTTACATACTATAACAATGTATGAAATTTAATCCTTTTAACTCAATCTAATTTAAACCCATATCATTTAGAAATTCTGTTTCTTCGCAATTAGTGTTAATGATCATCATTTGTCCTCACAATGTTTTTATTTAGTTTTTATTTTTTATAATAAAAGTTAAATAACCGGACAAGTAATATTTGAACAGTTTAATGCAATTTAAAATAGTGTGTCTACAACATTAAAAGTGTCTACCAATTACACGTCACACAAACAAAAATACATCATCCGTGAAAATTTCTAATGTCTAGCCATCACGGTTCATAAGATACAGCCTGATGACAGACAGACGGACAGACGGACAGCGGAGGCTTATTAATAGGGTCCCGTTGGCACCCTTCCGGTACGGAACCCTAAAAGGCGGCCAGGTGATCGCTAATAGCAAATTTCATGTGGATTTCCGTGCTTCTTAGGACACGTCAAACCGTCAATCCAAGTTGTTAACATAAGCGACGGGTGTCATACCTGTCAATACCTTGATGCTCTAAGCATAAGCGTAATAGAATTATATTTTTTTTGTATCGGGGGAACCTTCAAAAGGTACCCGGTACCTTAGGAGAGGACATCAGGATATGTGGGATTTGGCCGCACTAAAACCCTCTCGGTGGCCTGCCTCTGTGCTTGGGGAGCACTCAGCGATCTTCTGTAACCCCTTGCCAGTTTCGCCCTGGAACGGGACCATCTTTGGGAGAGCAGATGTGCGTATGCGGCCACGCACACACAGCCGTCTTTCCCGGGAATGCTAGCTGGACAGATCGAGCCCTCACTCTCACCGCCCGCAACACCGGAAGCCACATTTTAGTCGCCTCTTACGATCAGGCAGTGGTTACCGACCGTAGCTCTATTCCTACAATCTCAATCTCGAAGCTACAGGGACTGTGATAGAATACTCCCAACTCTTGGGAGAAACCCGTAACCAGCAGAGGAATGCAAAAACAAGATTGCAATCAAACTTAATAAACTATAGTTAGAGGATCCCTACTTACCTGTGACCAGACAACCTCAATATAATTGACGCCGGAACGCTAAATAATTTACTCGTAACAAACACTATCGATTACAGTGGAATCGATAAGAAACGAATGTCCTACTGACCGTTATGCGGCATGTTACTCAGAAATCATCGACTGCTGCCACAATGGTTTCACCACAAAGGGGACCTTGAGAACCTTTATCTACTTACGTCGATCAGTTACAGCTTTTGATAGTAATAGTTTGATGAATATTAAAATTCTTAGTATACACAGCCGCTTTGTTAGAATTGTCATGGGCAATAAACAAATGATGATTCAATTTGGACAATTAACTTTAAAAAATCGATTAAGAACTTGAGTATTTGTGCAAAAATCGTGTGAGATTTAAGTTGTTGAAAAATAACTTGATTGTGAAGCGCACCTTTTATTCTTATTAAAAATACTGTTTTTTAAATTACTCCTTATAACATGTCCAGTCAAAGTTGGTCCCGCCATTATATCCGTTATCATGTTAAAAATACAGTATCTGGACGCCTGAGCGTTGCTCGGATAAAAACAATTTATTTTCTTGGTTTAATTTCAAACGAAATACTCATTTGCTTAGTGTTACTTAATAACGCCACCAGAAATATTTCCCAATAAAAAAATCACAAAAAAAAATAAACGCAATATTGTTTTGATTGAGGTTTGAACCCGGGCCTCCTAGTTCCGCAGTCAGCCCACGTAATCATTCGGCCAAGGAAGCTTTAAGTCAATGAACGACATTTTTATAGAGCTCTTTGTAATCTTCTAAAGACATTGTCAATATTGTCATCTCTTTGAACGTCGGATTGACGCATGGCGTATGACGGCGTTCGCCACAATATTATTAATGCTCGTCAATAGATGTCAGGAAGACTCGTATTTTTCAGTTTATATTTAAATTGATTATTGCTGATAATATTTTTTTATAATTAAAAATTTCTAAAAATAAAACCTAATTGAATCGGTTTAGTTAGAAACTAGGGTACTAAATTTCATTAAAATCTTTGGGGCCGTTTACAAAATTCAAATTTAGGTATATACAAGAATTGCTCGTTTATGTATTATGTAATTTATTTATTTTGTCGTTTATTTTTTAATTTTATTAAGACAAAAAAGCTAAGGCAGAGCAATTCCAAAAACACTTACGTAAAAATGGTTTTAAATAGTACCTGCTATTAGAGGTCAGAATGATACTTTTCCTCGGGGTGCTTTGATAAACGATCTTCCGACTTGACATGCGACGGTCAGAATTGCTACCGTCCGCTATTTGGACAAAGTTAGATTAGTAAGACAGTAGGACAATGTTTCTTTTTAAGGTTCCGTAACCAAATGGCAAAAAACGGAACCCTTATAGATTCGTGATGTCTGTCTGTCTGTCCGTCCGTATGTCACAGTCACTTTTTTCCGAAACCATAAGAACTAGGTATACTGTTGAAACTCGGTACGTAGATGTATTCTGCAAACCACATTAATATTTTGACACAAAAATAGAAAAAAAAAGCAATAAATTTTGAGGGTTCCCCATACTTAGAACTAAAACTCAAATATTTTTTTTTCATCAAACCCATACGTGTGGGGTATCTATCTAGGTCTTCAAAAATGATATTGAGGTTTCTAATATCATTTTTTTTCTAAACTGAATAGTTTGCGCGAGAGACACTTCCAAAGTGGTAAAATGTATGATGTACATTACGATGCAAACTTCCACCGAAAATTGGTTTGAACGAGATCTAGTAAGCAGTTTTTTTTAATACGTCATAAATCGTAAACCACAATTTACCTTTCATTCAATCTTAATGCAATGATTTCTATGGGTAATCAAAGACAATGATGTATTTCCGTCGCCGCTATTGTTATAAAAATACTAAAAATAGAAAAAAATAAATATTTAAGGGGGCTCCCATACAATAAACGTGATTTTTTATAGATAATGGTACGGAACCCTTCGTGCGTGAGTCCGACTCGCACTTGGCCGGTTTTTTTTATGTAACACTGGGCTGGAACAAAATTGCTAAAGGAGAGACTAGCATAGCTCCGTTTAGAAGTATCAACACAGCCTCAGATCAGAAAATATTTTATTAAACTATATTACAAAAAAGTATAAAAATAAAGCTATGAACAAATAAATGAGGCCGGTTTGAACTGCACCGCACCGTACATGCTTACGCAAGACACGCACACACGTAGCAGCAAGACGTTTTCAAAAATGTTAAAATTAAAAAAATGTGGAATAGTGTTGTGAAAGGGTGTAATAAATTGAATTATACTTATAATACTTATTTACTTCTGTCTCTCTGCTAAGCTTTCCCGCTTGAACCACTGAACGGATTTTAATGAAATTTGGCATAATCATAGATAAAATAAAATGTTGAGAAAGGACATAGGCTACCGCGAAAAAGTTATATCTCATTTCCACGGGAAACAAAGTATATCGGAAGAAAAGCATCGCTGCGCCGCTTTCTTCGGATGCGCTTGCGTAGGTGATTCGTTGATTTATCTATAAGTCTATTCCACGCGGACGACGTCGCGGGCACAGGAAGTAAATAATAATATTGGCATGCCACGCTCATTTTTACAAAAAAAATAGCGGCCGAAAAAACTGAAAAGCTAAAAATAATAAACGAATGTAATAATTTTTCTTGCTAGTGGTAATGGTGGTGACTTGTATTGAAAGAAGACAAATTACATTATATTGTCAATGATCTATCTGAGTTGTTTGATTTTATCCAAAATACGTACTTAAGTTTATGATTTTATCACAGTTGTTTAATATGTATAATAATAATATGTACTTTGACAAGACACGTCATCACAACGTCGAAAACGGGTATAACAAGAGATGGAGCCTTAAAGCATCAAGGTATGACAGGTATGACACCCGTCAGAGTCAGTAGCTTTGATGCTCTAAGGATGTATCACATACTATATTTGCCTTTTGGTGTTTGCAAAAATTAAAATGTGTGTTCATTTTTCCAGATAAAGGATCGGCTCTGTAATGATTGCGTTTGCGCGCCCCTCGTCACTCCCCATCCACGAAAATGGTACCCTGCATCTGGACCACAATATTCTTCTTTTTATTATGGTAAGTAATAATAAAGAGCAGCGATGGCCAAGTGGTAAGAACCGCGGTGTCCGACGCGGGAGATGCGGGGTTCAAATTCTCGGCGCGCAACTCTGACAAAAGTTAATGTGCGCATTTCATCGCTGCTTTACGATTACGATGTTTTCCATTGCCGTGCATGGCTGAGATAAACTTATAATTTCTCGAAGGTATTGAATGCAACCCTTTTTGTGTCCCACTGCTGGGCACGTCTCTCTCTCCATTATTGGGGAGGCCTGGAGCTTACTCCACCACTCTGCTCCAATGCGGGATAGTGGAGATGCGGGTTAGTGGGCGACCCGCCGTTGGATATTTTCAAACCGCTCATAAGGCCTCCGACAAGGTTTAACGACTGTTGTCTATCGACAGCAACCGGGACCTACGGCTTAACGTGCCCTCCGAAGCACGGTAAAACGCTGGAATAAGTTTTTTTGCCATTAGCGGTCATCCACCTCACACCCGACCGCACCCGTTTAGCTTAGTTGCATAGATCGCTTGAGTTCTACGCTAACCACCGATTTCGAATGTATGATGTCCATCAATCCGCACTGGGCCAACATGGTGGACAATGTCCTACTCACTCTCACATTATAGAGGAGACTTGTGCCCAGCAGTGGGACATAGAAAAAGGTTGACAAAAATAATAATAATAAAGTTGGTAGTTACGGAACTTGCAAGTTTCGACCGGGGACGAACCATCGCCTTACACACTCTACCGTGATTCAATTTCAATGTGTTTTGGTGAAAAAGTGACCAGCAACATTTGTCTACCATCTTCCTCAAACGGAATGAAATACAAAAATGGAATCCCTAAAATAGAACCCCTAACATGAGAAGGCAAAGGAAAACGTAAGAAATTATTAAGTGTACTCTTTTGAGGATCTCAAATATGTTTTTGTTATCGCTCTAAAGTAGATAGGTATATGAACATTGATTAGTTCGAAACTTCAGAGGCCGATAAAATAAGCTTTCAGTAAAATGAGCGCTTTCAGTTCAGTAGTTATTTGGTTTTACTTTACAGTTTCCACCTCCACACGTAAATGGCAGACATAGAGATCATACAATCTTTGATAGACGCATCTAAATTCTAATGAGTTACAAAAATATTAGTTTTTTATTTCTTGTCTGTAGCTTCGGGATTAAGAAGAGAGCTACGGTATCTCCTGCCTGATCGTAAAAGGCGACTAAAAGGAGGCTTCTGGGGTTGCGGGCGGTGAGAGTGGGAGCTCGATTCGTCCAGCCAGCAGCCCCGGGGACGGCAGTGTGTGCGTGGCCGCATGTCAAGTCGGATGGTGCAGGAGAGCACATCTGCTCTCCCAAAGATGGGCCCGTTCTGGGGTGCCGAGCGTGGAGGACACCGGTGCGTTCCACTAGAGATCCCGGAGTCCTCCTCAAGCGCAGAGGCAGGCCACTGAGGGGGTTTTAGTGCGGTCAAATCCCACATGACCCGGTATCCTAAGATGCCGGGTACCTTTTGAAGATCCCGTTACCAAAAAAAGGTACACATAAAGTTCGTAAATTTAAACTCTTTTCTTTGGAATTAATGATATGTTTGTAATGAATATTTTAATAATCTTTATACGGAGATCTTTTCACCTTGACAGTGTACAGTCTGTCGTACAACAGTATATAGATTTTTTGAAAATTAATCACGTCGTGTCACATTTGTTGCATGTTGAGTTACAAATGTGTTCATTGCATGTTTTCAGATTTAAATTATCTAAAATACCTACGCGACTGGCTGTAAGCCATTTTGCGTCCTACTGCTGGGCATGGGTCTCTTCCCAATAATGGAGAGATTCATCCACCACGCAGCTGCCTTTTTGCGTCCCACTGCTGGGCATGGGTTTCTTCCCAATAATGAAGAGATTCATCCACCACGTAGCTCTAATGCGGGTTATTGGCACCTATGTATCTGTATACATGACTGACGAAAATATTTAATTTTTACATACATACTATAACATGGAGCGGAAACGTAGGGCACTGTCCGTAAGGGCTATACACACTCATAGCGCCACAGTAAGGTAGATAATACCATGTGTCGTGGGTACCATAGACACATACAAAGACAGGAACACAAACACCCAGACCGAGAACAAATAATTTAAACTCATCATTAAAATTTGTGTTTCGCCGGGAATCGAACCCGGGACCTCTCGGTTGGCAGTCCGGCATAGTAACCATTGCGCCACGCGGATCGTCAAAAAATAAACACTTTTCTTTGCCTAACTTCCGTTCCGCGAAGGTTATGTTATAAAGTTATGTTTGTTTTAAATAAGAACTACAATTTGTTTTTCTGGAATCAAATAATATTTTAACAAAAAGTTATGCTTAACCTGGAATTACTTCGGGCACCGAACTTTACATAATACTTAGTGATCCTGGATTCTAATTATATTTTTCTTTTACTTATAAATAGCCTTCCGCCAGCGGATTCGCCCGCGTGGACCCGTTTAATGGGTCCCCGTAGGAGAAAAATAGTCTATGTGCTATTCCAGGCTTCATTGCTATATTAAAATCATAGGCATTTAGCCAGTTACTTCAACCGCGGGTTTACCGTTTTCACGCAGTAATAAAGAATTTTCCCGCGGTAAAAAGTAGCCTATGTTATTTTTGAAATCGGAACAATAGTTTTTGATTTTATTCATCACAAACATACAAAAATACAAATCTTTCCTCTTTATAATATTAGTATCAATATCATATATCTTACATTGAATATTTATTCTTAAAATACTTCACAAAATTTCACTATTTAGGGCTGAAAAACTTGCGTTCATCTAGTTTATAAATTGTAGTCTTACCACAAGTTACTGGCAAAGTCGTTACTTTGGCTGATTGATTACATTTTGGTGCTCACTAAAATAGCAATAGATTAAATTCATAGCCTTTTTAATGCCCTTGGCTATAAATTGAAGACGGTTAAAATGAAAGCTTAAAGTCAAGCTTCCGAATGGCATGGTGAAGGCTGCGCTAATGAATTGGCCGAGAAACTGATAATACCCGTACAAAGTTGCATAGCCAACTGATAAGATTTGCATGCCTTTGATGTGTTGTTTAGCGGACTAACCGTAACTTTTGTCCTTATTGCATCGAAGGTTTTGACTTACCCCTTTTGTCATAAACATTGAAAAAAACAATGAGGTTGTCAATTGGACAGAACAATAATTTTATAGTCCATCACAACAATTCTGTGATAAAATTAGACCATTTAAAAAAACATTAAATGATGTTTACTCGAAAATTGCTCGAAAAATTTTAATCACGCGTAGACTTACTTCGTTTATTTTCAATAACGAAAGCTTACATTAAGTATTTCAAAATAACAAAAAAACTATGTGACAGCACATTACTACTTTGTTGAATAATTTACAAAATGTGATCTGGTCATAAGTTGCTACCAAGTAGTTAATTTGGCTGATTGATTTCATTTTAGTGCTCATGAAAATAGCAATAGATTCAATTCATTAATATCATTGGCTTATATAAATTGTAGAAGTTTAAAAAAAACTCGAAGTCAAACAACAAGCTTCATATTCTCGTACTCTCCGAGCTTCCGAATGACAAGGTTAAATTAGCTGAGAAACTGATAATACCCATTAGTAGTTGCATAGCCATCTGATAAGCCTGACCTTGAATAAATAACCCTTTGATGTGTCTGTTTAAATACTGTAGTAGGACCTACTACGGACTAAATATTCTCTTATCAAAAAAATTGTGGTATGTAAAAATAGTTATTTCCATGTGGATCTTTTACAGTAGCAAGTGAAGAGTGTCAAGTCAAGCCTTGATGGCAAGTTAGATCATAGTAAGTTAGATTTTTAACAAATTTTCAAAAATAAGAACATTTCCAATTCAACCCGAGGGAAATTTGAGCTATCCTATAAGGGCATTATATACATATTATATAAATGTAATATTATATAAAGTATAATAAATAAATTAAGTTTTTAACAAAAAAATAGAACCGACTTCAAACGGTAAAAAATAAAATTGTGCAGTACCTACTTCTTCTTGCTTATGGTAATGACTCTTAAAACTATTTTTGGAGTCGGGCCCCTACTAAAATGTCGTACCATTCCTTCTAAATGGGCACCGACAGTACAGACAGTGGGACAGTACCTACTTCTTTTTGCTTATGGTAATGACTGTTAAAACTATATTGGAGATGGTGTCCATTCAGAACGAAAGCCTACACTATATTTACTAAGACAGGACATTTTACTAAGGGCCCGACTTCAAAAATAGTTTTAAGAGTCATTACCATAAGCAAGAAGAAGTAGGTACTGCACAATTTTATTTTTTACCGTTTGAAGTCGGTTCTATTTTTTTGTTAAAAACTTAATTTATTTCACTCTTTTTAGTAACTTTAATAATTCTTCACATATGTATAAGCATAATTGGAATTTTTTTCACTTAACTTCTAAACGTTAAAGAGATACCTTTTATAATCATGTTTATCTAATAGCCATCTTATAGCCTGAAATAATACTACTATCAGTCCACCTGAACGTATAAATTAATGAAAGAATTTGCTCTCAGCTCCTAACCGTTGAGGAGTTGTACCTTCAATCATCAGCTTAGCAACATGAGGTGATAATTACCGGCCATAACTGTTTGTATTATGTTAAAATATATGACTAAAAGAATGTGTGTGCCTATTAAGTTTCAGTGTTTCCCTCGATTTCCCTAGTATCACTTCATCAAATTTTGCCATGGTGACAGTTGGACCACCTCAGGAATGTAAGATTTCCAACAAAAAACCATTTATTGAAAGAATTTGCTCTCAACTCCTAACCGTCATAGTACCTTCCATCATCAGCTCAGCAACATGATATGATGATAATTATACACAAATACCTGTTTTGCTTTAGTAAAAATATTAAAATCATTTGTTGTGCTATAAAATTTGAATGTTCCCTTCGATTCCTCTGGGATCCCCTCATCAGACTTTGACTTGGTGACAGTTGGACCACCTCAGGAATGTAATATTTCCAACAAATAGACATTTATTGAAAGAATTTGCTCTCAACTCCTAACCTTCGTAGTACCTTCCATCATCAGCTCAGCAACATGATATGATGATAATTATACAAAAATGCCTGTTTTGCTTTAGTAAAAATACGAAAATCATTTGTTGTGCTGTAAAATTTGAATGTTCCCTTCGATTTCTCCGAGATCCCCTCATCAGACTTTGACTTGGTGACAGTTGGACCACCTCAGGAATGTAAGATTTGGAATAAAAAACTATTTATTGAAAGAATTTGCTTTCAACTCCTCACTGTTGCAGTACCTTCCATCATCAGCGCAGCAACATGTGATGATGATTACTATGCACAAATATCTCTTATGCTTCAGAAAGTATAAGAAAATCAATGTGTGTGCCTATAAAATTTGAGTGTTCCCCTCGATTTCCCTGGGATCCCATCATCAGATCCTGATTTGGTGACAATGGGACCACCTCGGGAGTATAAGCATACGAACAAAAAAAGAATTTTGAAAATCGGTCCACAAACGGCGGAGTAATCGGTGAACATATATAAAAAAAAAAAAAATACATACAGCCGAATACAGTACCTCCTTCTTTTGGAAGTCGGTAAAAATACATATTATATGAAGCGCGCATGGCCTGGCGGCTAGCGTAGAACGCAAGCGATCTATGCAGCTGAGCTAAACGGGCGCGGTCGGGTGTGAGATGGGTGACCGCTAGTGGCAAAAAATTTCATGCGTTTCCGTGCTTCGGAGGGCACGTTAAGCCGTCGGTCCCGGTTGTTGTCGATAGATAACAGTCGTCAAACCTTGTCGGAGGCCCTATGGGCGGTTTGAAAACATCCGACAGCGGGTTGGCCACTAACCCGCATCTCCACCAACCCGCATTGGAGCAGCGTGGTGGAGTAAGCTCCAGGCCTCCCCAATAAGGGGGAGAGACCCGTGCCCAGCAGTGGGACGCAAAAAGGGTTGCAGCCAGCCAATACATATTATATCGTTGTCAAACGTTATAGTTTTAATGTTAAAACATTAACAGGCTAAGAAATCACAAAATATCGAAAAATTTTAATGATATTTAGTTTCTCAAATATATGTGATATGTGCTACGTGGATTTAACTTTTTATTTCCCTTGGCTGTTATAAATTGTAAACGCTTTATATATAAGCTTGAAGTCAAAAGAATAACAATGTCGACATTTCCGTGCCCTCCAAGCTTCCGAGCGGCAAGGTAAAGGCTGTGCTAATGAATCAACCGGTAAACTGATAACAGCTTGCATGACTAGCTGATAGTGGGCCTGGTTCATAAGCTCAAGGTCGCACAGCGAACAATGGAGAGAGCTATGCTCGATGTGTCCCTCCGAAATAAGATCCTAAGTCAGGAAATCCGGAGAAGCACTAAGATCACCGACATAGCTTTATGAGACAGTAAGCTGAATGAGTGGGCTGGTCACATCTGTTGTAGAGATGACAATCGTTGGACAAGACGTCTTTTAAAGTGGACACCGCGTTAAGCAAACGTAGTGTAGGACGCCCCTCTGTTGGCGCGCGACGATCTGCACCGGGTGGCGAGAAGTAACTGGATGCGTAGAGCCGAAGATCGGGCTCAGTGGAACGCCTTATGAGAGGCCAGAAGTGTCCTCTGTGTCCAGAAGTGGACTGATATACGCTGATGACGATATTAATATAGTTGAGTGATAATTACATAACCATAACATATCTACGTATTTTTTATTTATAATGCCGTGTCCACGGTGATGGAAATTATCGTAATATTTAATTGATTATGATGTTCTCCATCGTCGTGCATGCTTGAGAGAAATTCATAATTTCTCGAAAGTATGACGTCCACCAATCCGCACTTGGCCAGCGTGGTGGACTATGGCCTAAATCCCTCTCACGCGTGAGAGGAGACCTGTGCCCAGCAGTGGGATATAAAAAAAGGTTGAAAAAAAATGACGTGTCCCTTTGATGTTCATATGACTGAAATACAGTGATTTATGCGAATAAACTGTTCTTAGTCTTATGAAAGACAATGTTCACATTTCAGTGGCCTCCGAGCTTCCGACCGGCAAGGTAAAGGTCGCGCTAATGAATCAGCCGATAAGCTGATAAGATCCATAAGCACTGCACGGCCAACTGATAAGATTGAACATGATGTTTCAGTGACAGAAATACTGCAGTATAGTGGACACACTGCTTATTTGTCCATAAAATTATAGCGACTTTTGAGGTTCATAGTGGGCATGTTTGATACTCTTTAACTGCTTAATTTTTTTAAAGTGATTTTTTAAAAGTCTAAAGTGACAGTAGTATTTCAGACCGGAAATTATAATTGCACTTGCCTTAGAGCATCAAAGTTACTGGTGTCATACCTGTCATACCTTGATGCTCTAAGGCACTTGCAATGCTAAGGTATAATTAGGTATTATGTATTATAAGTACAGGTATAATTTTAGCTGACTATACCGATTTTAGTACGTACAATGCAGAAATTAGTTTATAGATTAAATAAAAACCCTTAGTTAACCAACAGAAATGAGTTTCATTGCTTTACTCTCATAGCCCCACAGTAGGGTAGATATTATTCCCTGTGTCGTGGGTACCATAGACACATACAAAGACAGGAACACAAACACCCAGACCGAGAACAAATAATTTAAACTCATCATTCAAATTTCTGTTTCGCCGGGAATCGAACCCGGGATCTCTCGATTGGCAGTCCGGCATAGTAACCATTGCTTCACGCGGGTCGTCAAAAACATAAACACTTTTCTTTGCCTAACTTCCGTTCCGCGAAGGTTATGTTATAAAGTTATGTTTTTTTTTAAATAAGAACTACAATTTGTTTTTCTGGAATCAAATAATATTTTTAACAAAAAGTTTTGCTTAACCTGGAATTACTTCGGGCACCGAACTTTACATAATACTTAGCGATCCTGGATTATAATTATATTTTTCTTTTATTTATAAATATCATATATCTTACAATGAATATTTATTCTTAAAATACTTCACAAAATTTCACTATTTAGGGCTGAAAAACTTGAGTTCATCTAGTTTATAAATTGTAGTCTTACCACAAGTTACTGGCAAAGTCGTTACTTTGGCTGATTGATTACATTTTGGTGCTCACTAAAATAGCAATAGATTAAATTCATAGCCTTTTTAATGCCCTTGGCTATAAATTGAAGACGGTTAAAATGAAAGCTTAAAGTCAAGCTTCCGAATGGCATGGTGAAGGCTGCGCTAATGAATTGGCCGAGAAACTGATAATACCCGTACAAAGTTGCATAGCCAACTGATAAGATTTGCATGCCTTTGATGTGTTGTTTAGCGGACTAACCGTAACTTTTGTCCTTATTGCATCGAAGGTTTTGACTTACCCCTTTTGTCATAAACATTGAAAAAAACAATGAGGTTGTCAATTGGACAGAACAATAATTTTATAGTCCATCACAACAATTCTGTGATAAAATTAGACCATTTAAAAAAACATTAAATGAGGTTTACTCGAAAATTGCTCGAAAAACTTTAATCACGCATAGACTTACTTCGTTTATTTTCAATAACGAAAGCTTACATTCAGTATTTAAAAATAACAAAAAAACTATGAGACAGCACGTTACAACTTTGTTGAATAATTTACAAAATGTGATCTGGTCATAAGTTGCTATCAAGTAGTTAATTTGGCTTATTGATTTCATTTTAGTGCTCATGAAAATGGCAATAGATTCAATTCATAGCCTTTTAATATCCTTGGCTTATATAAATTGTAGAAGTTTAAAATAAACTCGAAGTCAAACAACAAGCTTCATATTCTCGTGCTCTCTGAGCTTCCGAATGGCAAGGTTAAATTAGCTGAGAAACTGATAATACCCATTAGTAGTTGCATAGCCATCTAATAAGCCTGACCTTGAATAAATTACCCTTGAATGTGTCTGTTTAAATAATGCAGTACCTAATGCGGACTAAATATTCTCTTATCAAAAAAATTGTGGTAAGTATGTAAAAATAGTTATTTCTATGTGGATCTTTTACAGTAGCAAGTGACAAGTGTCAAGTCAAGCCTTGGTGGCAAGTTAGATCATAGCCTTAGGATATAGTAAGTTCGATTTTTAACAAATTTTCAAATATAAAAACATTTCCCGAGGAAAATTTGAGCTATCCATAAGTGCATTATATACATATTATTATATCGTTGTCAAACGTTATAGTTTTAATGTTAAAACATTAACAGGCTAAGAAATCACAAAATATCGAAAAATTTTAATGATATTTAGTTTCTCAAATATATGTGATATGTGCTACGTGGATTTAACTTTTTATTTCCCTTGGCTGTTATAAATTGTAGACGCTTTATAATTAAGCTTGAAGTCAAAAGAATAACAATGTCGACATTTCCGTGCCCTCCAAGCTTCCGAGCGGCAAGGTAAAGGCCGTGAATTAACCGGTAAACTGATAACAGCTTTGACTAGCTGATAGTCGACTGGTTCATAAGCTCAAGTTCGCACAGCGAACAATGGAGAGGGCTATGCTCGATGTGTCCCTCCGTAATAAGATCCTAAGTCAGGAAATCCGGAGAAGGACTAAGGTCACCGACATAGCTTTATGAGACAGCAAGCTGAAGTGGCAGTGGACTGGTCACACCTGTTGTAGAGATGACAATCGTTGGACAAGACGTCTTTTAAAGTGGACATCGCGTTTAAGCAAACGTAGTGTAGGACGCCCCTCTGTTGGCGCGACGATCTGCACCGGGTGGCGGGAAGTAACTGGATGCGCAGAGCCGAAGATCGGGCTCAGTGGCACGCCTTATGAGAGGCCAGAAGTGTCCTCTGTGTCTAGAAGTGGACTGATATAGGCTGATGACGATATTAATATAGTTGAGTGATAATTACATACCCATAACATATCTACGTATTTTTATTTATAATGTCGTGTCCATGGTGATGGAAAATATCGTAATATTTAATTGATTATGATGTTCTCCATCGTCGTGCATGCTTGAGAGAAATTCATAATTTCTCGAAAGCATGACGTCCACCAATCCGCACTTGGCCAGCGTGGTGGACTATGGCCTAAATGCCTCTCACGCGTGAGAGGAGACCTGTGCCCAGAAGTGGGATATAAAAAAAGGTTGAAAAAAAAAATGACGTGTCCCTTTGATGTTCATATGATTGAAATACAGTGGTTAATGCGAATAAACTGTTCTTAGTCTTATGAAAGACAATGTTCACATTTCAGTGGCCTCCGAGCTTCCGACCGGCAAGGTAAAGGTCGCGCTAATGAATCAGCCGATAAGCTGATAAGATCCATAAGCACTGCACGGCAAACTGATAAGATTGAACATGATGTTTCAGTGACAGAAATACTGCAGTATTATGGACACACTGCTAATTTGTCCGTAAAATTATAGCTACTTTTGAGGTTCATAGTGGGCATGTTTGATACTCTTTAACGGTTTATTTTTTTTAAAGTGATTTTTAGAAGTCTAAATTGACAGTAGTATTTCAGACCGGAAACTATATTTGCACGTGCCTTAGAGCATCAAAGTTGCTGGTGTCATACCTGTCATATCTTGATGCTCTAAGGCACTTGCAATGCTAAGGTATAATTAGGTATTATGTATTATAAGTATAGGTATAATTTTAGCTGACTATACCGATTTTAGTACGTACAAAGCCGAAATTAGTTTATAGATTAAATAAAAGCCCTTAAATTAACCAACAGAAATGAGTTTCATTGCTTTACTCTCATAGCCCCACAGTAGGGTATATATACCAAGTGTCACAAGGGTACCATGGACACACACAAAGACAGAAACACAAACATCGAGACCGAAAACAGAAATTTAAACTCCTTAGTCAAGTTTCTGTTTCGCCGGAAATCGAACCCGGGACACTCCGATCGGCAGTCCGGTATGGTAACGGAGGAACTTTTTAAAAAAACTAAAATTCTTAATATTACTCAAACATATATTTATTACAATTGCATACTTATACGTAAAATTATAAACAAAGAAATAAACACAAATATTAACTTAAAAAAACACGATAAATCACACAAAATGAAATTAAGAAATGAAAAAGATATTGAACGCACATCGTACAAAATACGCAAAAAGAAGTATTTTATACGAAGGATCTAAATTATTTAATACGTTGCCTAATAATATCAAGCAATCAAAAACTATGTACACATTTAAAAAGCTTCTACAATCACATATCGTAAACGATCCTAAGTACGCACGCATTACTGAACTTCAATAGTTTGAGCCACATCCAGTCACTCTTAATCTGTGTAAACAATAAACTGTTACGATGCGAGTACTGCGCTGATGCTAAATTATTTTCTATTTACCCACATTTCATCTAACTTTGTATTTAACGTACCTAACAAAAATTGTAGTACATTTAGTGTAAAGTATATTCTCATATAAGTGAATTATTGTATTCTTATGGGAATAAAGATATCTCAAACCTCAACCATACCATTGCGCCACACTAGTCGTCAAATGGCTATCTTGACGTTCCCCTTACCTCCTAGCTTCCGAACAGGTAAAGGCTGCATTCATTAACAAGCTACTAAATTGATAGAGCCCGTGAACACTTGCAAGGTTAGCGTATACTGCTCTTACTTTCTTTGGTAATATTTAACAGAATTTATAAGGACTGGGAAATTTAAAAATAAATAATCTGGATGTATAATAATATTATATTGTTTCCAAATAATTATATAAGTTTTATGTATCATTTGGATGCTTAAATTTTTTTTATTGTTATCAAAATATATTTCCAGTTATCGTAAGCTTATCTTAATAAGTACCTTTGTAAAGATTCTTTCCTTAGTCTTAGTTTTCCTGTACTTATTCTGTGTGTGCATCAATAATGAATTAATAAATAAATAAAACAAAATAAATAAATTGGCTTTAAGAAAAAGGTGTCTTTAAATTGCTGATTGAGTTACAATAAACAATGCAGCAACTCCACCACGCTGCTCCAATGCCAATTGGTGGAGATGTGGTTTAGTGGCCAACTTGCTGTCGGATGTTTTCATAAGGCGTCCGACAAGGTTTAACAGTCGTTATAAAAACTGGGACCGACGGCTTAACGTGCTCTCCGAAGCACGGAAACACTTTTTGCCACTAGCGGTCACTCATCTAACACCCGACCGCGCCCGTTTGACTTAGCTGCATAGATTGCTTGCATTCTACGCTAACGTGGCCATGCGTTGTTCAATATAATCTTTTTATAAAACCTCAAATTAGAATGATGTACTGGTAAACACTTTATATCTTTCTAACCTAGAAAAAGAAGCGCGCATGGCCCGGCGGTTAGCGTAGAACACAAACGATCTATGCAACTAAGCGAAACGGGCGCGGTCGGGTGTGAGATGGGTGACCGCTAGTGGCAAAAAATTTCATGCGCGTTTCCGTGCTTCGGAGGGCACGTTAAGCCGTCGGTCCCGGTTGTTGTCGTTAGATAACAGTCGTTAAACCTTGTCGGAGGCCTTATGGGCGGTTTAAAAAAACATCCGACAGCGGGTTGGCCACTAACCCGCATCTCCACCAACCCGCATTGGAGCAGCGTGGTGGAGTAAGCTCCAGGCGTCCCCAATAATGGGGAGAGACCCGTGCCCAGCAGTGGGACGCAAAAAGGGTTGCAGCCAACCTAGAAAAATTGTGGACGGTAATAATAATACAACTTAATTAATGAATAGCATTACGGACTAACCTACTGCTTCATATTTATTTATACTAATAATGTTCATGAAGAGTTAAGTTTAATCAAACGGCTTTCTTGACTTTTCCGTGCCCTCCGAGCTTCCGAGCGGTAAGGTGAAGGCCACAATAATGAATCAGCTTGTGTGCTGATAAGCTGATAAGGTTTAACAAACACCCTTTGCTGTAGACTTTATATTTTAACTGTTAACCGGTTACCTTTACCTTTTTTTGTGTCGGAGGAAAACCTTCAAAAGGTAACTGGCACCTTGGGAGAGGGGATAATGGGTTATGTGGGATTTGTTTCCGCACTAAAACCGGGAAGTTACTCCGGGATCTCCAGTGGAACGCTGCGGCACGGCCAGTACGTAAGCCCAGTACGGGTACATCTTCAGGAGCACAGAGAAACACATATATGCGCACATGACAAACTATTTTGCCAAAGGTGCTCGCCGAGGGTTTGAACTCGGTATTTTCGTGTCGGAATCCGCGGTCTTAACCGCTCGACAATCGCTGCTCGAATGAATTGATTAGTTGTATGTTTGTGAGTACGTGGCTTTACACCACTGCGTCTTCTAAATCCGAATTACAATTACTCAAAGATAGACCAAGAACATGAAAATAAAACAAGAGCACAACATATTGTCTTTTACGACTTCTCGTCAAAACTCGACCAAATGTTGACAACTGCAGTACTGAATGCTTTCCTGTACCACGAAACACGCAACAAAAGCTGTCGACTAAGTGACGCCATTACTGCGTATGAATGATAAGGACAGAGATAATAATTGCTCGCTCTCGCAATAGTAACTAGGTAACGGTCCGTTTGTTAACATTCTTTATCTCGTCTCGTTGGCCTTACTAGATAACTTTATAGTGCAGAAATCCTTAGTGTGGTATTTGTGATCGATCACGTTACATTCTGCAGACTTGAGATGTTCAATATCATGACAGGATCTGTACTATGTATCTACGTAGACCATCGGCTACTGATATAGGTACAGTAAAATATTATGTAGATGGCATATGATGTGACGGACTTTCATTGAATTATGGCTAGATTTACTATGGTGAGTGCTCCGAGGAACTTTTCAGACTAATGCCTACATCACCATTCCATGATTATACCACCAGACGAAGGTTAAAGTTCCACAGCACCATCTGGACTCGTGGCGGTCCTCCACAGTCCGCTTTGCACGCTCCTTTTTACCACGGACGTGTAGGTTATGGGACAACCTTCCAGCTGAGGCATTCCCAGTGGACTATAACATGGGGTTCTTCAAGAAAGCTGTAAAAAAAACACTCCTCCAAAGCCGGCAATGCTCGGGTGGCTCCCCTGGGGTTGCCCGTGTCCATAGGCGACGGTGATCGCTTAACATCACGCGGCCCGTCTGCCTTTTTGTTCGGTTTACATAAAAAAAAAAAAAAGATTATCTTTGAATGGGCGGATAAGTGAGTAAGAAAGTAAAGTTTTTTTTAAACACATATTATTTATTATTTTGAGGAACGTGAAATTGGGAACTAAGGCAGTCGCTTTACTTACTTACTTAATGAGGGAATTGGTACAACGCGACTCAATAAGTTAATACAAGAGTAAAAGGGAGCAGATTAGAAAAAAGGTATAACATAGGCATTCCCATTGGACTATAACATGGGTTTCTTCAAGAAAGCTGTAAAAAGCTCTCTTCCAAAGCCGGCAATGCTCTGGTGACTCCCCTGGGGTTGCCCGTGTCCATAAGCGACGGTCATCGCTTAACACCACGCGGCCCGTCTGCCTTTTTGTTCGGTTTATTTATTTAAAAAAAAAAACAACCTCCTTTACGTTATATGCATCTTATTCTCACTTCACGTATTGCTGCTGTTATGAGTTCAAGTTTATCCAGTATTGTAAATGATAATATGACGAAATATTACAAATGCGCTGACTGAACTTTTTCGGTTAATTAGCTAACCTTAACTTTTTACAATTTTAAACCAAAAAAAATATCACTTACGTCTAAAATGTCTTAAACAGCAAACAAAGACCGAATAGAGTTAAAGGATTACTCTATTAGGTCTTTGTTTTGTCTTTGGTATTACTTTAGTAGTAGAAAAAGGGTAACGATGTTGGAATTTGTTTTGCGCCATTATTTTATTATTAACTGAGGTCGGGTGCAGCTGGGTTGTTACTCCAAAGGTTGCCTTCTCATGTAAGTATTTTTTTGGTATCAGGGGAAACCTTCAAAAGATGCCCGACACCTTGGGAGAGGATACCGGGTTATGTGGGATTTGATCCGCACTAAAACCACCTCAGTAGCCTGCCTCTGCGCTTGGGGTGGACTCCGGAATCTCCAGTGGAACGCACCGGTGACCTCCATGTGCGGCGCCCAGAATGGGCCCATCTTCGGGAGAGCAGATATGCTCTCCTGCACCTTCCGATGCTTACGGCGGCATGCGGCCACGCACACACAATACGTCCTTCCCGGGGCTGCTGGCTGGGCGGATTGAGCTCCCACTCACACCGTCCACAACCCCGGAAGCCCCCTTTTAGTCGCCTCTTACGATCAGGCAGGGGATACCGTAGCTCTATTTTTAATCCCGTAGCTACAGGGACTTCCTCATATAAGTCTGGCTGACAACTAGACTCTTCACAGAAATAGTTCCAGCGGTAGCTCTTGCGGACGAACTGTAATCGTATACCACCTGGTATAGGCGTCAAAATCATTTCAATATGTTTTGCTTCGACGCAGTCAGCAAATTTACGATAATATGTCTTATTTATTATATGGCGACCCGTGTGGCGCAATGGTTACCACGCTGGACTGCCGATCGGAGGGTCCCGGGTTCGATTCCCGGCGAAACAGAAATTTGAATGATGAGTTGTAATTTCTGTTTTCGGTGTGGGTGCTTGTTTTCTGTCTTTGTATGTCTCCATGGTACCCAAGACACAGGGTATATATGCCTGTGGGGCTATGAGTGTGAAACGTATTTCGTCCGTAGTCTGCTTTTTATAAAGAAATACATTTCCGCCAACCCTCATCCCCTGCACCCCCAACCCTTAACGTTCATGCAAATGGAGCCGGTTTGCAAGGACACTAACGCGTATCAGGTTATTCTAAATATAGCCTGCTGTATAGTATAATCGATGTGGTTGCCTTGGCCTGAAAACTGCCCGTTCACACGTCGTTAACACCATGCTTTAATAAATAAAAGTGCTCCGTTTCTTTATTATTTGTGTTTATTGCAATCTGTTTTTTTTTTTTCAATAATGGCATCGCAAACTCTGTGCTTATTGCCAGCGTCTAGTATAATTTGACTTTCTTTGCCATTTTCGTTGAAAACTGGACGAACTATAAATAGATCTGTAGACATTATCAGTAGAGTAATCAGTCAGTCAATTCAGTTATA
Organism: Pyrgus malvae; assembly: GCA_911387765.1. Classification (NCBI taxonomy): domain Eukaryota; kingdom Metazoa; phylum Arthropoda; class Insecta; order Lepidoptera; family Hesperiidae; genus Pyrgus; species Pyrgus malvae. The sequence continues at coordinate 25,924,923 of OU426953.1, forward strand.
TATTCAAGTAAAGCGATGGCTACTTTACACGAAAGTGTCCGATGGAGTTTTAGAGGCTAGGTGACAAAAACATTTTTTCACACTGTTATTCTATATCACAACACTCGTGCACTGTAATCAACCTATAACGAACAAAATTGCCATCAACTTACCCAATATACCTCAAAAATACAAAAGGAAAATAAAAACATAACACGTGCACATTATGTCTTTTCCGACTTCCCGCCAAAAGTCCGTTGCAATATTTGTTGAGTCCCATGCTGTAGACATGTAGACTATCGAGGAACTAACTACACTATGCTGAGCTTTTACCCAATAGGTATTTTTTTTAAAGATAAACACTTTCAAAGTTAATGACGACCGCTGTGACGCAATGGTTACGATGTCGGACTACTGATTGGAGGGTCGCGGGTTAGATTCCCGGAGAAGCAGATATTGAAATGATGAGTTTCAGTTTCTCAGAGCAAAGGCAAAGGTACTCACGACACAGGCAATCGTAGTGTGTAGTAATTTTTAAAAAATCAGCCCAAATACCCCCTCCCCGTCTATGCACTTTTAAAATAAGAGGTAGAACACAAAAAAGGTAAATAAATACGAGTAAAACTATATTACGTAAACAAGTAAAACTAATTTACGAGATATATTCAGCAGTTTTTGAGATATAGCACATAATTATAAAGCGCATAATACATATTATTTATACTCCATGAAAAACGAAAAAATTATCTCACTTTATATGCTTATTTTTACGGAATCTTTCAGAGGCGACTGTGATTCGTACTTGGCCACTTTTATCTGATACGAACATTAACATGGGAATGATCAAAAGACTAAAACATGATCCTATTACTAGTCCTTCGCTGTCTGGCCGTCTGTCACTAAGCTCTTAAGTTCTGCATAAACTGGGCTCTTAGCCGTAATTGAATTTTCTTAGTATTATAATACTCGTATCATTATGCCTATTCTGAAAAATAAATATGTACCCAATTTTTTGTTACTATCAAAATGAAAATCTGAATTAATGAGGAAAAAACAGAATTAATGAGGAAAGTCAATACGAAAACAATATAACTCGATATAAAAAAAATATATAAACGTTAGACACTCATAGCCCCACAGTAAGATAATTAATACCCTGTGTCGTGGGTACCATACAAAGACAGGAACACAAACACCCAGACCGAGAACAGAAATTTAGTCATCATTCAAATTTTTGTTTCGCCGGGAATCGAACCCGGGACCCCTCGATTGGCAGTCCGGCATGGTAACCATTGAGCCACGCGGGTCGTCAAAAATAGAATTGAGAATAAGTATATGTAAAGTACAGGTCGCCCTCCCACCAGGTCGACTGACCTAAAGAAGACAGCGGAAAGCCGCTGGATTAAGAGAATGCAGGACCAGATTGAGTAGCGAACGTTAGGGGAGGCCTATAACCAGCAATGGACTATGAGAAGGCTAATCGATGAATGGATGAATATCGGTATCAGATTGCTGGCGAATAAAGTGGTAGCTCGCGCAATTAAGTTCCACTGAAGATCCCGGAATCCCCTCCAAGCGCTAAGACAGGCTACCGAAGGGGTTTTCTGTCACACCAGAAACTCTCCCAAGGTTATCCTGCATAGATGTTCTATTACACGACCTCCATTTGGCTCTGGTTTTAGTAGTGATGTATACTGACAAGCGTGCGTAGGTATGCGCGCTGTGTTGAAACGTTAGCAAAGAAATTTGATAAGTCATAAAATAGTATATTGTGTAGCAAGGGGTGAAACAAGACCATTTCTGACGAGGGCGAGAGCGAGGGCTGTCATCGCCCTGGTCTGAAATCGTCTTTGTTTCATCCCGAGCCACACACTGTATTTTTCATATCACATGTAATAAAACAACGAGTTTTGATTTCTGTAGCCAGTCGAAGTAAGACTATTTCAGACAAATAGCGCAGTAATATCTTTTGACAACGATTTGACGACTATTGTCAATGCGATTCTGACAGACTTGAAATAAAGACGTAAATAATAAACAAATGAAGGTGCCGGGTGCCGGGTGAAGGTGCCTGACTGACACATTCGCATTGGTTTGAAATTGTCTTGTTTCGACTGGCAAAACAGAAATAAAAACTCTGTGTTTCACTAACCCGCATTTCCATCTCCACCAAACCGCATTGGAGCAGCATGGTGGAGTAAGCTCCTAGCCTCCCCAATAATGGGGAGAGACCCGTGCCCAGCAGTGGGACACAAAAGGGTTGCAGCCATATTAACGTCACACCACATTGTTGTAAATATATCCTGAGACAGGACTTCTTTCTTCACCTCATCATCAGGAGCATTTGTTACCCCATAACACCATGTCTGCATGCACGTTGGCTTCAGCTTACTAAAAGCATGTCATGAAAATGAACAGATGTTCGCAGGACACGAAATAAAGTTATAAACACGCCAAGTTTCGCGGGCAATGAATGTAGGGCAGCAATGATATCGATCGTCTTGAGAATATTTAAATAACTCTATATTAATATGTTTTACGTTACAAAATTTTCCATTGCTGCTAAATAGTCCATTTAAATTGTGATAAAATTTTGTTCGGATGTTGTACGTAAATCCGAAAACGCTATTAAGAGTTAAACAATCTATCACTTTTATTCTTTCCCTTTATCCCGCGTTAACTGCTGGATATAGGCCTCTCCCAAACCTTTGCTGTTGTTTTCAGTAGAGGCACAGATCCTAGTACCAGCTCTCGCAGGAACGTCCTACCCACTATTCACGCTTCTTTAACAATCTATGTAGAAGACGGTTCATGAAAACAAGCAAGCATTGCTCGCATGCTAGGATATTATGATTAACGTAGAAATAGTTAAGAAAAATTTGTATGTTGATAAACGAATCATGTTGCTATGGACACACACAAAGGCATTATCCCAAAAACCCAGACCGAGAACAGAAATTGAAACTCATCATATCATTCTTTGCTTCACGGGAAATCGAACCCGGGACCCAACATTGGCAGTCCGGTACGGCTACCATTGCACCACATGGGTCGTAAACCATATTACAATATTACTGTACTTCTTTATAAGATTACTAATATATTACAAATTTTAGAAATCTAACAAAGAATAGATTCAAAAAATGAATTTGGATCTAAGGTCCGATTCACACAAATAACTGTTAACGCGACTCCAGACCGTACTACCGCATCTGTGGCCATACTTTTGGTGGTTACTTATTGCCCTTAGTGGGTATTAGCAGTGATAAAGTTAGAACTGAAGAATGTATTGAATGAATCTTGAGAAAGTGAATCTATTTCTGGGGTAGAAGAATTCAAGTAAAGTCTTCCTTTTACATTGTCACTACACAGTAATGAACACGCTATGGTGCTGTAGTAATTCCCATTGACGTCACACCAAACGCCCTGCATAGCCCGCTTCTTTACAACAACGTTGGCATTTCTATTTTTAGCTATAGAACAATGGAAATATTATTTTGGAGTTCACCTATACTTATAAATTAAATGTCTAACGAAGGGCCGGACAGTATTCTTACAGTTAATATCTTTTTTCTACAAAAAGGTTTAAACTTTCGTTTGCGATACATTGTAACTGTAAAGCTTGAGGGTAATACAGAATGTAAAATGGAAATTGATGGTTGAATCAATAAATATGGGTTTTTAAGACCCGCACTGAAGCGCGCGTGGCCCGGAAATTAGCGTTAAACGCAATTATTTCCATCAAAAAGCATGATTAGCCGTCGGTCCCGGTTGTTATAGATATCTATCTATAACAACCGGGATAGTCGGTAATCCTGGTCGGAGACCTTATGGGCAGTTTGTAAACATCTGATAGCGGGTTGACCACTAAAATGCGACTCCATTGAAACAGCGTTTTGGCGTAAGTTCCAGGCCTTCTCAAGTAATGAGAGCAGGAACCAGCTCTTGGCCAGCCTGAATAACTATGATCTTTAAACCTACTAACTTTAAGTAAAGACTTGTGCCTGGCAGAGGGATACGAAAGGGTTTTCAAAGATTAAGGTGTTGGAAACAAAGCTTTCATCACAATTTGAAAAATTACCACCTTCCTCGCCATTGAAATTCCCGGCTCTTATTTCATGCAACTGCATAATCTTGCTGAAGTCTCCTCACGCCACGTGGAATGTACATGCGCGAAATTTGAGGTGTTTCGAAATAGCAAATGACTGAATCGGTAAAGTAGTAGCAACAGCCAATAAAATCTACCTTAAACTGGGGTCCCACGGCCTGCTTTCTCACAGGTCAGACCGCACCAGGACAGGCCGACAGGCCGTGAGAATCGACGCATCTGATGAGGCCTGCGGTGGCCTGTTGTCGCCCGTCCGATCCGTCGGGGGTCGGTAAGTTTATAGGCGCGGCGCGGCGCGATGCGACGTTGCCTGATGGTTGTCCTTTTTGCTTGATTTAAATCAAATGTTCACCACTGTCAAGCCTTCCGTATCACTTCATGTTGGAATGCCAGTCAACAGGCCGCACCAGGCCGGCACACGCCGTGGGAATGCTCAGTACGGGCCGAGACAGGCCTACTCAGGCGGGGCGACGACTAGCGCGGCCTGTCGCCTGGCGGGCCGTGGGACCGTGGGTTAAGTAGTAGCAACAGCCAATAAAATCTACCAAACTTACGGCTATCAATTTGGAGGTCAATATTAGTCTAGTTTAGGTTAGTTGTTACGTACTTACGTATCAAACAAGCACACCTTAAGATCGAAAAACCATTAAATTATTTGTAGTGGATATAGCAGTAATAGGTATATTTAGGTAAATATACTACGTTTGATTAGGTAGTCAAACCATTAAATTTCTTCCAATTCTCACTCTTATCTTATTAATTTTTGTAGCTAAACTTGCTCGATATTTGCCATTAAATCACCTTTAATATGGTACAAAATACACGAAATAAGCTTAAATGTAATTGTAACAACAGATAAATTTAACAAAAGTTTCCTGAATAATAAAAGCTTCACTTAATATAATTTTGATATCCTTGATAATTTTATTAATTTGTCTTATACCACGCGAGTTTAAAAGAAACGATACTTTACTAAAAATATCATGCCTTCGTTCTGGCTATCATTTGGTGTCTGATGCTACCACTGCACCTATTTCTATTGTAAAGCAATGCTGTTGTATTGTTTGAAAGTTTCGGTTATCGGCTAAACTGATTTGAGGCGACCATCAGCCTCCTCCAGAGTGGCAGCCGAAATGTATGCGATCTCATTCAAGACTCTTGACTAACTTGAGATTGTGTATAGATGTCCATTGACTGCTATGACTACTTAACTTTACAGTGACATGGCTCAGAAATGTGTCAGAAATTAGTTCCTATTACTCAATTTACGTAGGACTTCAATAACATACTTAAAGTCTTTATTAACAGTTGAATCGTAGTTTAATTTCAAAGGTGAAACACAGACCGAAAGTCACAATAACATTCGTTATTAATTTGGAGCCTAACTTTCTTTAAAGGAAGTTAGAGACGTGACACTTCCCAGAAAATGTTCCCATTAAATCCTTATTAAATGAAACGATCTGATTTTATTGCTCATTGAAATTTTGACGAAGTGTGGTAATAAAATCGGGAATGCTTGATATATCATAAAAATAAACGTCTAATGCTGTGGTTTATTTTATGGCTTGAGACCAAAATATCCAAGTATCAGAGATAATCAAAAAGAGAAGGAAATTCTACTTTAGCAATAGCAGGAAAAACTGGACATAAAAATGTACGACTGTTCTGATTTGTTAGCGGACTTACCAATACCTCATTCTTTTAATTAAGTTACATTTTTATTCAAAAACTAGCTGTGCCCGCGACGTCGTCCGCGTTTATAAAGACTTTTATAAAATGGATTGATTAAAAATTAATGATTATTTATTTGCATTGAATAAGTAGTAGGTAGATTATTCTTACATATAGTGAAATCACTTATAATACAATGTTCATATGTTCAGAAGAAACCTAATGTATTTTTTCTAAATCCTTCAAACCTAAAACAGTAAGGAATGCTTACTGTACTGATCTTACTATCCACTTTTCTCACGTTTCGCTTTTCTCGCGCAATCAGATTCTCTTTACAAATGTGTAGCTCGTTTATTAAAGTTATACGTAGTACTGCTGTGCCCGTGGAGATCTATGTTAAAAATAGTATCTTTAGTAAATTGGGTGAATTTATACTGCAAAGAATGTATAGACTCATTCTATATACATAGCTTTAACCTACTGCAGTAAAGAGGTGCAATATACAACTACTTGTAGTTGGGAGATAAAATTTCTAAACATACACGTGCTTAGGATTAAACAATCGGAAAAATAATTGTAAGGTCAATTAATAAACTATAGGTTTAAAACTTGCGGACAGCAGTTTGGTCATAAGCCATAACTCATATAACATTGTGAAAACTAAAGCAGAAGGCAGGGTCTCTACACAGTGTGCTATCTGTATTTGGAAATAAAGAATATTTTTATAAAAAATATTTAAAGAATCCTTAATATCTCCATCAATCAACGTGTGTGGATGAGCCCTCAGCCCGTACGCAATAAAGAAACGCAAAAAATGAGTTAAGTTATCATTGGTCCAATTAACAATGTTCAGGATCATACGTAGACCTACCCAACGATGGGACAACCCGCGTGGCGCAATGTTTACCATGCCGGACTGCTAATCGAACTAAACCTAACCTAACCTAACCCGGGATAGAATCCGGGCGAAGCAGAAATTTCAATGATGAGTTTAAACTGTTCTCGGTCTGGGTGGTTGTGTTTCTGTCTCTATGTGTGTTCATGGCACCCACGACACAGGGTATATCTACCCTAATGTGAGGCTATACGTGTGAAATGTTATTTTTTATTTTTTTTACACTATGTAATTACTTTTATTAGACTTAACTCTTTTATTTGAAATTATCTCCATCGATTCACTTTGGAGAAGGAATGAATATTGCTCAATAACGCCATCTACCGTATGATATGTAAACTTTGTGGTTGATAAATCGAATGTCAAATTACCAAATAGGTAGATATTGAGATTAACAGTTGGTTCACTAAAAGTTTAACTATTCGTCACCTAGATGTCTGCAGTAGTCTCGTTTTGTTAAGGCTTTGTACATTCTGTATGAAGGTTTAGATTCCGTATCTTACAACCTTAATGCTGGATGCATTGAGATTGTAAGATTTGTATTTCGGTTCATCGGAGCTTGAGGCCTCCTCAATATTGGGAGAGCTCCATGCTCAGCAGTGGAATGCTAAAAAGGTTGCAGCTTGATATAATGTAGCGATAATAATCGTTTCAGCTGCAGCCTGTTCATAATCTTCCACCCCAAAAGAAGACTAATAAGCTGAGCAACTAACTCAATGGAGCCTGTGATGTAAGGTTCGGCGGCGGTAAGGCTCGCGATGCGCTTATTAGGTACCTATAGTCTAGCCATATTCGGCCAACGAAAGAAAATACAGTAAGCTGATCTAAGTATATTTAATATAGTCGACAATATTAGTGAGAGTTCAAAATAATTTTACTTAAATTTAAACTTTTATTTATGGTTTTGAATGGGCTGTTACCGAAACTTTCATACAAATTCCCCAAAGTGTCTTTTAAGTTTATGTCGCGTATTGTGTAAATGAACATAACTTTTTTGTTTATCACCCGATTGATATGAAATACACATTAATGTTACGGAAATTCATTGAACAATATATCAGTAAACACTTCCTTCAAAGAAGGGAAAAGAATTTGAGAATGAAATATTAAGTTCAGGTTATTTATTGTACGCTTGAGATACCAACTTTCGAATCCGTTTTATTTGCTATTGAGGGGCAGTTTTGAAAAAAGCTTAAATAGAATTCTTACTATGTTAGTAAAGATTACAAATACAAAATTATAAGTATATTACTCTGCACAAAAATATTCTGTACATCAAGTTTCGACACTCAATTTTCAAAGAGTTTCAAAGAAAATTGATATTTAAAGGGTGAATTTCGGAAAATGCTGAAACACGTATTCTTTTATTTTGGTTAGAAAATATTTATACCAAATTTCAAGAAAATCTATTGAAAAAATCCAAGTTTTCCATACAAATTTTCATCGCTCATTTCACACCCTTAAAGGTTGATTTTTAAAATTATCTATAGCCTAAATGTTAGCGAAAACTAATATATATAAAACAAAAAAAGTTTCATCAAAATCCGTCCAGTAGTTTTTGCGTGAAAAGCTAACAACAGACAGACAGACAGACAGACAGACAGACAGACAGACAATAATTTCAAAACTTATATATTTAGCTTCTGTTACTTTTAAAAGACCCCTTGAAGTATTTTTTTAAATTTATATGCAATGTACAGAATTGACCCTGCTTATAGTTTTATTATATGTATAGACTAGCTGACCCCGCGAACTCCGTACCGCGTTTAAATATTCGGGGTGGGACACCTTTATCAGTTGGGGGGGGAGGTGAAAAATAGATGTTGGCCGATTCTCAGACCTACTCAATATGCTCACAAAATTTCATGAGAATCGGTCAAGCCGTTTCGGAGGAGTATGGCAACGAAAACTGTGACACGAAAATTTTATATATTAGACTTTAGAAAATGGAGTACCTAGCAAACGAGTATGTACGCTATGTTGTGTTAAATGGTCGATACAGACTGTGGCTAAGGTAATATGCAGTTGAGCTGCGAATCCAGTCGCGAGTCTAATAGGCATCGGCACCTTTTTCACCTAAACACAATAGAATTACTTCTTAGCAGAAATTAGTGTTGAGATACTTCGCCGGTCGAATCATGAAAGTCGGCGGACTTTCATGATCTATATCAATCTATAAGAACACAAACATCTACTTTCTTACTGGGCGTAGTCTCATCTCACGGAGAACTTTTCCCCTCTGTCATGTCTGAATAAATTTTAATTAAAACTTACAAATTTCGTTAATGGATTTAGGCTTTCAATCTGTTGCATGATAAATAAAATTCAGAGTAACTAAAACTTTACAACGCCTCTTGCATATTACGTTGATACTAAAATTTATGGTCATAGTACCAGATTAAAAAGTTTGTTTGGGGAAGATTATTTTAAGGTTTATTAACAATATACATTATTGCAATTGAAAATGTTTCAGGTTACAAGAATCGACTTAATAATTCCTACTAATATTATGAATTCAAACCTAACTCTGTCTGTCTGCCTGTCTGTCTGTCTGCTACGCTTTCCTGCTTAAACTACTGAACCAATTTGAAAGGACATAGGATGGTTTTATCGTATGGGAACCTATAAAAATATTTATGTCTTTTATGTCTTCTAGAAAATCCGAATTATTCTCTGATATAACTTAATCTTGAACTAGTACCTAGTTACTGATCAAATATTCCTTCTTAATATGCATATATATTATTTGTGTGCGTATTTATGTCACTGAACTATATTGCTAGACGACTGGACAGATTATGATGAATTTTTGTGTCTGTTCTAGGTGATTTGAGAATGGCTTAGATTCACAATTTGGTCTACTGGAAAATGTTTTTTTTTTATTTTTTTTTATGTATAAAATAGTTTTCCCATATAAATTATTCATACATGTCAAACGCTTGTGTAGAATAACAAGACAGTTCTTATGTCTTTATATGTTTTATATTTTTGTTTGTATGAAATCTCTAAGATGGTAAAAATGCTCTTTCAATACTTTTAATGCAGGACAACGTCTGTATCCTAATGCTCACTAGTTATAATAAAAATATAGATAGTTTAAACCTATGTCAAATCCGGCCCTATCTTTTTGCTTAGTTTTCGCAAAGATTGATTGGGGTAAAATAACCCCAGTAACATGGCTATGCATACTACGTACATACTACGGTGTTTGTACTTACTTTTTGATAACTAACATAAATTTGTTTCATAATTTCTATATTTTTTTCCAGGTTATGCAATGACGTCGTGTCGAAGAGAAACCACACGCTGAAGCCCAGAGTGGTTTTACCAGAAAACTATGTCAAAGGTGCGTTTATATTTTATTGAAAAACAATAGTTGTCTAATTAACTGTAAAATTCTGTGAGGTTGTGTGTCTCAGTAGTCATGGCTAGGTATATACAAATGAGGTCGGTTACTTGTAAATGTTTACAAAAGGCTTGTTCGCTGTATTATGACCTATCCCATGTTTTAAAGTTGACGACCCGCGTGGCGCAATGGTTAACATGCCGGACTGCCAATCGAAGGGTCCCGGGTTCGATTCCCGGCGAAGCATGAGTTTAAATTTCTGTTCTCGGTCTGGGTGTTTGTGTTTCCGTTTCTGTGTGTGTCCGTGGTACCCACGACACAGGGTATATTCACCCTACTGTGGGGCTATGAGTTTGTTAAAAAAAAAACAATAAAGCAACCAGGTGCTAGTGGCACAGTAAGATTCCTATTTTCAAAAATCCATATTTTTAGTCTTTAATGGTCATCACCGAGCGCATGACCCGGCTGTTACCGTAGAACGCAAGCGATCTATACAACCAAGCCAAACGGACGCGATCGGGTGTTTGATGGGTGACCGCTAGTGGCAAAAAGTTTCATGCGCGTTTCCGTGCTTCGGAGGGTACCTACGTTAAGCCATCGGTCCCGGTTGTTGCCGATAGATAACAGTCGTTAAACCTTGTCGGAGGCCTTATGAGCGGTTTGAAAACATCCAACAGCGGGTTGGCAACTAACCCGCATCTCCACCAACCCGCATAGGAGCAGCGTGGTGGAGTAAGCTCCAGGCTTCCCCAATAATGAGATGAGACCTGTGCCCAGCAGTGGAACGCAAAAAGTGTTCCAGCCAATTCCAGCCAATCGCCACTTAAAATGAAATGGGCCAACTTGTCTTCAATTAGGTACATTTAGTAGTTTTGCACAAAATTTATGATTGTGCCAGTATCTGTTCTATCATCCAACCTAAAAAAGGAACTTTTTTGTACTCAAGCCCTCTTGAAACTTGTTGAACTGTGCTCAAACCCTCTTCCAGAACCATACCTGAACTACTATATCTATCTGATAGAGCTATTTATATAATAAACTAGCTAACCCGGCAGACGTTGTCCTGCCTTAAAGTATCAGTAATAAAATAACTAATATTGCGACTATAAATTGAGATGTAAGCTATCCTATCTTTCAAGTTGGATCAAACTGCACACGGTGTGCAAATTTTATTATAATCGGTTAAGTAGTTTAGTAGTCCATCGCCTACAAACACGTGACACGTAATTTTTATATATTAAGATGTCATAAATTTCATAAAAACGATTGCTTTGTGTGAAATGAACGTCGACGAAATATTAATAGGAATATTGCTATAAGCCTCAATGATTACAACTCAACATCCTCAGCAGAGCATAAAATACCCAATTTAGCCCACCAATGGCGGGGACCGCGGTACATGTACGAAATTCGCAATTATCTCTGAATGGTTTAACGTTGTCTTCAGAGATCTGCTAACATACTCATTCATTCATATTCAATTCAATTCGTTTATTTGTGAAATAAGGTAAAAAGTTGGACATATTATTGCATATACAGTGCGCTTATTTTGCCACATTGGGCGTACAAATATTATATTATAACATCTAAGAAATATGTACGTACATATTCTAGTGTATATTTTACGATGTAAAAATATTTTATAGGTATATTGTCTGTAGTAATAAAGAATCTAGGTATGAAATATCTACATTGTACACACAATCTCAAGAAAGCCTATATCTTGTCTGATGGTATTCTTATGTAACTGGCCGGCAACTGCACCTTTCAATCAAAACACAGTAGAATTGCTCCACGGCAGAAGTGGGTTCAGTTGTAAGTCAATGGGCGAACCATAAAAGTTCTATCACTGATTTGTCAAGTGAGATTTCAATAAGTAAACACACGCCATCTGGACGGCGGTCTGTGTGTGACTGTGACTCCATAGTCCGCTTTGCACGCTCCTTTTTACCACAACGGTTATCGGACAACTTTCCAGCTGAGGCATTCTCAGTGAATATAACATGGGGTTCTTCAAGAAAGCTGTGAAAAAAGCTCTCCTTCAAGGCCGGCAATGCTCGGGTGTCTCCCCTAGGGTTGCCCGTGTCCATAGACGACGGTGATCGCTTAACACCACGCGGCCCGTCTGCCTTTTGGTTTGGTTTATTTATATAAAAAACACGCTTCTTATAGATCCAGATACGTATTCAAGAATACTTTCTCTTTAAGTGAGTGTATTCGGTATTGGCGTGATTATACTAACACACATCATAATTTCTTCACGGCAAAAATAGATGCAGCGGTGATATTTTACCCATCAAACCAAACAACTTTAGCCACCGATATATGAATATAAACATTAATAAGATGTTCTTTTTATTTCCAGAAATGCGTCCTCCTGCAAGAAAGGGTCAGCCAGTTATGGTTGAGTTCAGTATATACGTTGTCGATGTTAACTCAATCAATGTGGAAGATATGGATTTCAGGTACGCAAGGAAACAAAAAAATTGTTAGCTCAATTTTATTGAACGTCCAGCAGAGGTGAAACATCGAAGTCAATATTCGAAATATTAAAAAAATAGAAAATAGATTAAATTATGAAACTAATAGAATGAAAAATGAAACTAATACTTGCCAAACACCATTTTGACCTGATATAAACACAAACATAAAATATAGTTGTAAGGAATTTAGTATTTACTAACACCATATGACCTTTGTGACCAATTTAAAATTGAAATAAATTATAAATAAACAAGGACAAACAAATAAACACACTTTTACATTAATTTTATTAGTATGTATAGCTTCTTAAACAAATTACAGAAAAGCCATTTATCCAGCTTTTGTTGGCGTACGACATTACTTAATCGTTCCATAGCTTAGGGCCAGAAAACTATTAAGTAGTACCTAAGAGGTAACTAAAAGGCAGATACGATACCGGGCACGTTAAGTGGGAGCTCAATCTTAGCTTGTCAAAGCTAGGAGCTAGGACAAGGAAAACAATGATCCCTCGGATAATGATTCAATTGAAACATGTGCAATGATACAGAAACGTCTTTTTTCTGAACAATTAGTTGGACGAAAGGCAAGAGAGCATTATTCCGTTAAAAGATCTACATTTACCAGTATATTACACAAAGTAGGGTAATGTGAGGGTTTTGTCACTGATACTAAATCTATCATAGATTATTATATAAAGTGCTTATACATAATCTGTTGATAGTTGATAGGTAATAAGCACTTTTTAATTTATTTCTGTAACAGGGTGGACATGTTCATCAGACAAACATGGAGAGAAAGTAGGCTTCAGCTTCCCGATGATATATTCGAAGAAGGAGACGACCACGTCACTCTACCACCAGAGTTCTTCGACAACTTGTGGCATCCGGATCCCTACTTTTTAAATTCTAAAGTCACAGGTATGTTTTCAAACTGATTATATACAACTTTAGGTTATATTTACATATTTTGTTATTCTAATTGCTAATCCGCCTTATGGCGAATGGTAAGAAAACATATTTTTCTTCGTTTTTATACAATTATTTAAAATTGAAGCAATATTATTATTATTAAACAAGAATATTTATTATTATTTATTTATTAGACACTCTGTATCTATCTATGATATTTGAAATAATAATAATAATAAACAAATAAAAGTGAGTAAAAGTAAAATAGCTAATAATAATATCATATTCCGAAACTATTGCAAAAAAAATATAGTAGACGAGGTGTTATTGTTTTGTATAATATACTTGTGCAATTTCTGTAGCTTCAGGATTAAGATAGAGCTACGGTATCCCCTGCCTGATCGTAAGAGGCGACTAAAAGGAGGCTTCCAGTGTTGTGGGTGGTGAGAGTGGGAGCTCGATCCGTCCAGACAGCAGCCCCGGGAAGGGCGGCGGTGTGTGCGTGGCCGCATGCCTCCGTAAGTATCGGAAGGTGCACGAGAACACATCTGCTCTCCCAAAGATCTGGGGCGTCGTGCGTGGAGGACACCGGTGCGTTTCCACTAGAGACCTCGGATTCCTCCCCAAGCGCAAAGGCAGCCACAGAGGGGTTTTTAGTGCGGTCAAATCCCACAAAACCCGGTACCCTTTCCCAAGGTGCCGGTTACCTTTTGAAGGTTTCTCCCCGATACCAAATAAAATAATACTTGTATAATATACAAAACAATAGTTGATTATTTATTGTGTTCCAACTTTGAAATTAAAATTTAATTTATACTTGAGCATTAATATTATCATGTACCTACCTATTTATTCAAGCTAGTAACCTTATTTTTAATCTAAAGATATCGTATTGCTTGTTCGCCAACGCTGAGTGAATGAAGTCTTTCGACATTCAATAATTGTCTACCTTTTAATTTTAGGAGGGGCGTGCCACTTTTGTCATCAATCGGCTGGTAGGACTTCAGCTCCTTTCTTTTCTCACTAATCACGTAATTTTTTCACTCTTTGCAAGCTAATTTATTGCGTTCACAGGCCCACCTCTAATTGAATATTCCACTGTTTTTAAATTTAGATTATTTTTTTCAATAATAACCATTTTATTGATGTCGTTATAACTTTTGACAGTTGTTTTTATAATTTATACAAAAGGGTTTCGACCCGAATTTTTCGGCACAAATATTTTTCATCACATCTATGAGTATAACATGATAGTCTTAGAAACTCTACAAATTTATTTTAGAGTTTTTCTTGCTTTCTTTTATTTCTATAGAACACAGTTTTTAAAAAGTAGCAATTTTTAACGACGATACAAAATATTCAAATTTTCACAGAATTTACAATATCATTATTTACAACTTCATTTCACTCAGCCTTGATGGGCTTCGAATTTTTTATGTTGTTAATACGAAATTATAGGTATTATTTCTAAATAAAAAATTAACCGGTCTCCAGTTTGGCAAAAACTATGTATTGTGCTAAATGTAAATGTTATTCTTATTAAATAAATAAAAAAATGATGTCATGAATCTTAAAAAATTACACTGAAACGTCAAATACTTCAAAGGAAACAATGGGACAAAAGGATATTTTAGACAAAAGAAGTTAAAGTTCATTAATAAGTGGAATTTAATAATACTGGTATGTATAAGGAATTCGATGAAGGATTGAGTAAGGAAGTATCAAAAAGGGTTTAAAATTAAAACAGACATTGAAACGGTTTTAAGAGTGAACTGTATCTACTCGTATACTAATATATCCTATAAAGCTGAAAATTTTTTTTGCACGCGCTATTCACAGGACTGGTTCGAATTGAAAAATTATTTTTATGTTGAATAGTCCGTTTATTGAGAAAGTCTATAGGAAAATCTATAGGCTATATGACATTATGTTATGACTAATAACAAAGTCCACTCAGACGAAGTCGCAGGCGGCCGCTAGTTGAGAGATAAAAGAAAAATTCAATAGTCTTCTTGAAGTACAAAAATTATTGTATTTAAAATTAGTACATTTCAAGTGTTCGTAGATACATTTCGTTCTTATCTTGTTGTAAAAAAATAAGTTTACAAAAATCGGGACACAAAGTGTTCACAACTAAAACAGATAAATATCTGAGCCCTTTGCTAACATTGACCCAACACAGATAAAGTTGTCTTTCTCTTTTTCAGTATTTAATTTTATTTGTAGTTCAATAACTTGAAAACTTCGTAACTGTAATACTTAAAACTTTTGCTATTGGAAGAAGAAATAGATTTTCCATGCAAGTCACCGAACATTTTCCATAAAGTTTCTGACTTTAAAAGTTACTGCTGCTATAAGAATAAAGTACTTATACAGATATAATAAGGTTTTAGAACCATATCACACATATTACTCGTATTTCTTGATGTAAGCGTTGAAAATCACTGACGCACTCGCAGAGGTCACCAAATAGTTCAATTTGCAAATAAGCAAGTATTTTTTGCTTGTACTTTACTTTACTTTATAGTTTTTTTTTATCTTTGGACATTTTACACAACACCATCTGATTCCAAACTAAGCAGAGCTTGTACTATGGTAATCAGGAAGCTGATAAACATACTTATACAATTCTAAATACATATTTAAATAGATAAATTAACACCAAGACACAGAACAAATATTCATGTTCATCACACAAACATTATTTGTTCTGGGTGGGAATCGAACCCACGACCTCACGCTTCGCAGTCGGCTATACCCACTACGCCACGGAGGCTGTCAATTTAGTTATGTCCCTGTATTTATATTAAGCACGGGTCTTCTCTCACTAGTGAGCGAGATTTATGCCGTAGTCCACCACGCTGCCCAAGTGCGAATTGGTAAACATCATGCCTTCGAGAAATTATAACTTTCTCTCAGGCATTCCCTTCTCCAACAACCCGCATTGGATCAGCGGGGTGGAGTAAGCTCCAGGCCTCCCTAATAATGGGTAAAACCATGCCCAGCAGTGGTGCTTAAAAAGGGTTGCAGCCAGCCAGCTAGCCATTGGACAACATCGTCATTAATTAAATATCACAATATTTATCATCAATGTGGAGCAGCGATAAATACACACATTACAAATTTTCGAGGATTTGAACCCGATTTGGAGACCACGATCTCTACTGCTCGGCCATCGCTACTTAGCCAAATATACGTAAGTATATGCTTCGCAACAAAATTATACTTACTTTTTAAATAGACTGAATTTTATTCAAAATAATAATAAATACGAAAAAAACTTTTTAAAATTTATTCTACCAAAAATAAAAAAAAAAATTTTTTAAATCATTTTTTTTAAATCTAATAAGATTCGAAGTCACAACTCTCACTACGATGTCTCTACTAAATTCGTCAGTTCTCTCGACTGGGAGCGTGGCGTCTCCTGTAATCCGGCTGCTCGGAGGTCAGGACCGGAGGATGGTTTGAGGTCGGGAGCCCTGGTGCTGTGTGGCCCATGTTGACTAGACGTCCATACTAAGCCTGGTATTAATATGGATCACCCAGAGGAGTCTGGGAAGATGCAGGTTAACTAAGGAGGGGCGAACCGGGTCAGGGGGGAAACCCAGCAGCCAAAAGTCCCCGTATCGGGCAGTAGTGGGATAGCGGCCGGGAGTGGGCACTCAGTATCAGCCAGATCAAAACAATTAGACCCGTTCCTTTTGGTTTTTTTTTTATATTTTTAGTTTATTTTTTACTGTATTCGTAGTCGAGTAATTATAGCCACTTTGCCTAACACCAACTAATAAAATTAATATTACAGATCACAGCGTTCTCACCTCTGGTTTTAGCTAAATCAAAACATAGCTAACGTCGTTTCATTGGCAAACTATTTTTTTCTTAATATCCTAAAAGTCCTGTAAGTTATAAAGCTTATTACCGGAAGAAAAGATTGGGTTTTTTCTTATGCAAACTAGTGTAAGAACTTCAAGACATCGATTTCCTAAAAAGAAAGCAATCTGAGTTTCCACCGTCAAATGTATACCTTATACCTAACACCTTTATTCATTTGGTGGGCAGATAGATATTTATCTGCCATTATAAAATATAGTAAGCCGGCCAGAAACTCTCCGCAAATAAAACAACTGAAAAAGATAAATGAAGCAAACTGACTCTTTTTTAACTTTAATATCCTATCGATTCCGAAACCAAGTACTTTTGTCACTCGAGGATAATATTGATTTTGCAAAGTAGAAACTTAAAGAAAAAAGAATTTCTTTGTACTGTGTAAGGCAGTCACCAAAAACGGTCACTGAAGGAAACACAATTCGTCTACCTCAAACACTATCAGCAGTAAAACTTTGTTTACATAATAAGTTTTGATTACTTAATATTAATTATTGTTCTCAAATTACAATTAAGTGATTTTCATAGAAATACTAACTTTTTATTTCATTACTAGCTGAGCCCTTAGTGTGAGTTTGTAAACGCGCAAACGTTACTACTGCGTCAGAGTTAAAATTGGACAGATAGATCTTAACCTGAAAGGAATAAGGTCGATAATTAAATTCTTAATTTTCTCGTGTGCACACTTACACTAAGGCCTCTGTACCCTGCACGCGTTGCTACGCTACTTGATCGTACCAACTCAGAAACCTTTGTGTGCTCATGCACAACACTTAGCTGAACATCTTGACATGATCAAATGAGTTTACGATTCTATAAAGGACATGTATATAGATTTGAGCCATTTTAGTGTCATTTTTTTAAAGTAAAAAAAAAATTTTTGGTGTATCTGACACATAAATATCACATTACATTCGCCTGCAGGGAAGGGGAAAAGGAAAAGGCGCTTGACAGAACTGGCATGGCCATTATGGCGCCCATCGTTTGCCTCAGTTGGTCTGTATATTTGTCACGTGCGTTTGTGTTGTCCGTTATTTGTGAAAATTCGATCCGTATTTGGATATTAATAAAATAACTATTCGTCGAATAAATGTTAGAGCTGTCATTGTTACACATATTATTATGGCATATGAAAAGGATAGCGATAATATTAACTGACTAATAACTTTATCTGGAGATATAATCGTTTAGCGACGATAAAGGAATTATTCTGTTTTTCGTAATGGACAGAACTGGATTGTTACTAATCGAATCAACCGAACAACAAGGGGGAAATTAATGCGAAAATATAAGCAAAATTTTAGGAAAAAGACTTGAAAAAAGTTCCACTTCTTCTTTTCCTTTACGAATGGCTTCTTGGTCGTTTGGTCATTTTGCCAATGTCAAGTAAAAATTTGTATCCAGTTCTTGTGTATTTCGTTGAAACCAGGCGATATAATCTTACTCACAGTCAAATCAATTTTCAGTAATCAGTCAGTCAAGTCAGTAAGATATCCAGTAAATGGATGGCTCCTGTAGGTACCTGAACGTCTTTTGAGTTTTGGAGGGAAGCGGAATAACACCTATTTTCGCACAGTTATTTCACTTCATTAACACTCGTGCACTGTTACTAACCTAATCGAACAAAATGTCATTAACTTTTTTCGATATTACTCATACATATACTGACCCCACGAACTCCGTACCGCGTTTAAATGTTCGGGATGGGCCACCCTTAACACTTGGGGGGATGAATTAGTATATTTCATTACAAGTGCGAAAAGGCTGTCATTGCAAGGAGTTCCGACAAATATCTACCCGAGCCGAGGCGCAGCCGAAGGTGAGGGTTTACAATCGGAACTCCTTCCAATGACGGTTCCGCACGTGTACTGAACAACTATTTTTAATACAGTTGCGACAAAATGAAGCAATTTAATAAAATAATAAAATCTCGCAAAGAACAGTTTTGAAAAATGGCGCCAACCGTAAAAGAATACCTATATATAGAGATTTTTTTTTTTGTTTTCTTCACCCATTCTGGGTAGGCAAAGGGAACTATGCCCATACAGCCAAGTGTTCAGTAGATTTTTTTTTATTTTGTTGAAATGAAATGAAACCTAACCTAACTCATTGAATCAAATCATTTAATCTGATATTGAAACAAATTAGTAGCTTCTTTGTAGAAATATTTGCATGAATCATAAAAACTTCTAAAACTTGTTGTTGTTTTTTTTAATAGACATTATTTTGACAGTTGGGAAAGAGAACGCACGAGTTCGGAAAGGGTAAAGAAAAAGCACGAGTGTGTAATAGCCCACTTCCCGAACGCTATACGTCCCTGCAATACGCCACTTTTTGAGCAACTGTATTAAAAATATGTTGATCGACTCTCAGACCTACTCGATATGCACACAAAATTTCATAAGAATCGGTAGAGATGTTTCGGAGAAGTATGGTAACTAACATTGTGACACGAGAATTTTAAATATAAGATTATTATAAAACAATGGTACAATATACATTTTAAACTCCCCGCCAATACTACAAAAAAATTACTTAATTAGAATTGCGTTTGATACCATTAAACTATCACATTGCACGTCACTGCTTTAAGAATTGCCAGAATTAATTATTATGGTAGAAAACTAGTGAATATCTTTTTCACGGGAACAACTTTTATCTTTTATAAATAAAAAGACGGGAACATGAAAATTTTTATCCGCAACTTTGGTACTTTTAGCCCGGTCAAAAAAGGCATTGACCCTTGTATTAATTCTCAACAAGCTTCAAATTTGCAGGCAAGTAAGGGATACCACTACTCTAATGAAATCCTGAAAAGTCCTCATTGATCCCGAGTGGGCCAATTTTTTAATTCAAGGTCAAAAGTCGCAAAAATGGGTTTATTGGGTGTTTTGGTCATACGGTCAGTTTTACGATAAAATTAGCTGGATAAATGGTAGATCGGGTAATTTCTGCAGTGAAGATTTTCTATTGTGTTTCGGTGGAAAGGTGCAGTTGCCGGACTGACTTACTTGAAGCGACCATCACTCATCAGCCTTAGGAGTAATAGGGCAACTGCATACCACCACATGCAAAATCAACATTTTCGAATATTTACTTTATTTTTGTTATTAATTAAAGTTGCTCTCATTACATTTCTACGTTAGCTACACTACGTTAGCCCTGTGTTTTTTATTCTCTTGTGAAAAATACAAAATATTTATAACTTATAAACAGCACAAACGGCTGTAAATCTGAAACGAATTGTATATATTTAAAACAAGTAGTCAACGAATAAGGCATGTCCCTAAAAATGTGTTAAACCTATAAAATGCAAATTTTTTCTTTGTCTTTAAGGGTCTATGTCTATAATTTTTTTTTTCTATAAAGGCGTATGTATACTATATATAAGTTACAAAATATAATATTTGGTCTCTTAATTCCAGAGATTGCCGAGTTGACACACAAGTTCTCATCAGTGACGTTGTACAGGAACCAGACGGTTCGGTACGCGGCGAGAATGCACGCAATCATTGCGTGCCAGATGGAGTTTCAACTCTACCCTATGGACATACAGTCGTGCCCAATTTATATTGAGAGCTGTAAGTACCAAATCAACGTAAATATTAGCTACAACCCTTTTGTGTCCCACTGCTTGGAATTTTCCCCATAATTGGCGAGGCCTGAGGCACATCAACGTTTATAACGTTTCACACTCATAGCCCCACAGTAGGGTAGATATACCCTGTGTCGTGGGTACCATGGACACACTCAGAGACAGAAACACAAACACCCAGACCTAGAACAGAAATTTAAACTCATTCAAATTTCTGTTTCACCGGGAATCGAACCCGGGACCCCTCGATTGGCAGTCCGGAATGGTAACCGGTAACCCATTCCTGCGCCACGCGGGTCCAATGCGGGTTAGTAGAGGAGCAGGTAGTAACCAACTTGCTGTCAGATGTTTTCAATCCGCCCAGGCCTCCGACCAGGTTTAACACTACCAAATCTGGTCGGAGGCTTAAAGTCATGCCCTCAAATTATATCAGGAATCCGAAATAATAATGATTAACAACCCTTTTTAAACTTTCCTCTTCTAAGCATGGGTCTCCTCTTATAAGATTAAGGTCATACTCTTCCAGAACAACCTAGTAGGTACCTTTAATCTAGAGGATTCTTCATTGTGCACGCCTCACCCGAAGTAACAAAAAATTTTGATGTTTACCTGCAATTTGTAAGCGAACTATATACAAAAGAGTATAATAGTTAACTAATGTCCTTTTCGTAAACATTATTTTAATTTTATCTTTGCTATTGCAGTTTCATACAGCAATCAAAAAGTGAGATTCCGCTGGAGTGAAGCTGGAGTCACCATTAACCCCGAACTGAAGCTGCTGCAGTACAATATTGGCGAACCACTGAGACTTGAAGAGACTAATGGCTACATGATCGACAAAGATGGTAATTTTTTGGCTAAAGAACCTTATTCTAGAGATGACTCAATATAGTGAAGTTGGAAACAAAAGATTTAATATGATTTCCATCCATCCAACCATCAGCCTTTCACTTCCACTGCTGACATAGGGGTCCCCTAACATTCCCTTCTCTATCCGGTCCTACGCCCTTGGAATCCAGCGGCTTCCTGCTGTCTTCCTTGGGGTCGTCAATCTACCCGTTTGATCCACTTTTTTTTTTAAATAAGTATTTTAAATATTTATTTTTAGTTGTTTCCGTGAAAATTATATTCACTGCTTTCCTACCATAACGTTTTTAATAGTACCATAACGCTATGGCTGCAACCCTTTTTGTGTCCCACTACTGGGCACCAATGCGAGTTGGCGGAGATGCAGGTTAGTGACCAACCCGCTGTCGGGTGTTTTCAAACCGCCCATAAGGCCTTTTTTTTTAAGTAGGGAATGCTATTACGCACCTTCTCGACCTCTGTCGAGGGGACAGAGGGAGGTGTGTGGGACTCCCCCCTGCCGTTACGAGGCAGGGGTATACCCACTAAACCCTACTGCGCTCCTCCATCGCCATCGTGACGATGTCGTGGGAAATCGGCAGAGCCTTTGCTTCCACAACATCGTCGGCGACTGCCTGCCTATCTTGGCAGGCCCTACACGCTCCCCTTATGGAGAGGCTACAGGAATGACCGGGAGCGCCGGATCATTCCTGTCCATCAGTGATGGCTTGTGCAATGCAGGTGGAGGTACCCCCGTACCTCCAACCTGCAGGCCACTACCGGGGGGAGGGAGAGAACGGTCGTATTGCCGTCTTCTCCTTCCCCTTCTACGTTTGCGGAGCAAGGGTTGGGACGGATCGTCATCTCGCTCCCGCTCCGCCGCCTCCTTATGCGAGATGACTTCCTCGCAGAAGGAGGCAACGGCTTTCCAGCCTCTTTCGCTTCCGAGCATGGCCCTAACGATGCTCGGCAGCGAAAGGTCCCGGCCGACAACGGTGCACAAGACTCGGCGCTGCTCCTCCCAGCCACGGCAACTTTCAAGGCTGTGCTGCGCCGAGTCTTCCGCCGCGCCGCAATGGTGGTACGACGGGGACTCCTCCCTTCCGATTCGGTGCAGGTAATTGCCGAAACATCCGTGTCCGGAAAGTACCTGCACCAGGCGGAAGGTGAGGAACCCATGCGGCCGCTCCTCCCACGCCTCGATCACAGGACCGAGAGCGTCGAGAGTGCGGCGTCCAAACTGCGCGGAGGCTAGGTCCTCCTTCCACAGTTGGACCATAGCCTCGCGCGCATCCCGCCTCACCGCGTTGCGCTCTTCAGGGGCTGGCCACTCACCCAGCGCCTTTTGCGCTGCCGTCCAATCATAGACGGTGGCCAGCACCCTGGCCTCCAGCTCCCATGGAGGAGTTGCCGCGAGCGCACATGCGGACGCGAACCCGACAGTGCGGTAAGCCCTCGCCACCCGCTGTGCAATGGCCCGTTGGGGCCTGTGGAGGAGGGCCACGTTCTCCCGCCGATGCAGGGAGTCCACCCATACAGGGGCGCCATACAGCGCCATGCTCTTTAGGATGCCGGCAACCCATAAGGCCTCCGACAAGGTTTAACGACTATTGTCTATCGACAACAACCGGGACCGTAGGCTTAACGTGCCCTCCGAAGCACGGAAACGCGCATGAATATTTTTTTGCCACTGGCGATTACCCATCTCACACCCGACCGCGCCCGTTTGGCTTAGTTGCATAGATCGTTTGCGTTCTACGCTAACCGCCGGGCCATGGGCCGGGCGGTTCCACACCATAAGGCTATAAAAGGTAATTTTATCGGACAATAAAACTAAGCAAGCACTCTGTGCATTATTTCACTATGTATCACATCCAGTGCGTGTTTGGTAACTTAAAAGTATGGATTCAATCATGGACTGTATTCAAAAACAAAAATACCAAAAATTTAACGGCAAAACATTTAAAAAAAACTTCTTTGTTACAGGAAACTACTCAAGATTAGTGGTATATTTTCGATTCGAACGACAAATCGGGCACCATCTCATCCAGACCTTCGCGCCGTCTTCCCTGGTGGTGATGCTATCGTGGTTCAGCTTCTGGCTCGACCTGGATGCAATCCCTGGACGTGTGACCCTCTTGGTCACTTGTATGCTGACCCTCGTCACCATGTTCACAGGACTGAGGGCTGATATTCCTCCTGTTGCATATGTTAAGGTAAATATTTCTAATTCTAAAATTAAAAATTGCTCTTAATATTATATTGATCAACACATATT
Source organism: Pyrgus malvae (assembly GCA_911387765.1). Classification (NCBI taxonomy): domain Eukaryota; kingdom Metazoa; phylum Arthropoda; class Insecta; order Lepidoptera; family Hesperiidae; genus Pyrgus; species Pyrgus malvae. The sequence continues at coordinate 25,948,918 of OU426953.1, forward strand.
GGCACAGCTTGGACACCTTTTTTAATTAAGCACCAGAGTTAAGCGTCACGAGGTGTCTAGGTTGAACAATAGACCTATTATCACAATAAACAGTAAAGAAGTTAAATAAAGACAAAAAGGAAGAAATACATAAATAAGGTAAGCGTCCGTATTATCGCCAGTTTTTGACAGTGTCCCAGTACTCGTCAAAAGTAGGAATGTCGGCCCTTTTTATATAGATTGGCAAGTATAGTCTTTTTGCCGTAAGGTGATATCCCTGATGCCTTCATAATTGACAATATTACTCACAACAATATTGTTACATAAGGAAATTTAATGGATTGATTTAATATATGGAACAAAAACAATAAAAAGTGAAAAACTTAAAACAAACCAAGTTTAAGTCAACAAAAACAGTGACAAAATTCAAAACAAACAAAATATAATAAAGCTGACGTGACGCTAATACACACGCTTTCGCATACCAAGCGGATGATGGCACGTGGGTATCGTAGTGACGCGAATGACGCGGTCACAAGTTGGCTCAGATTCATCGATTTTTTGTTGATTCAGTAATGTCAATCTCTATTTACAGAAGTTTCGGTTCCATGCAGTTTTAAGATACATAATATGATTTTTATTTAATTAACATAATTTAAATATTGTAATTGGTAATTTTTGAAGAAACAATCTAGACACGCGATAAAGATATGAAGGTCAAAATGTCGTAAATTTTAGCACTGACTGACTGACATATAGTACCTAAACCTAACCTACTTCCAGATGACCTAGAAGGGTGAAATTTGGAATCCAGCTTGGTAATCGTGTGTAAGCGTAGGAAAAAACATTAAAACAAAAAAAGTTAAGAAATAGAGGGACCCCATACAAAAAAAAATTACATATTTGGATTTTGCATAGAACTTGGCACTCATTTAGATCTCGATGCTTTTTGCGGCGAAGCCCACAGCCAAGCATAATTTTTGTATTGAACTTGGCTCCCCTTTTTTACATTTATGTTTTTGGTGGGATATGTTTTACATATCAGGATATTGTAGGTACTTATATTGTTTTCTTTTGCGTGTTTATTTTTAAATTTATAGTTACAAGTATGTACTAAATTGTACTATCAAGTAGTATACGTGATACGGAAAATGAAAAGTGTCAGGCATAATATCATTATAGGGCGAAAGAAGTTTAGTACGCTGACGACATTATGAACGCTTACATTAGTTAATTTTTTTTTTGTATTCCAGCAATATTTCCATTTTACAAACATAGCGATTTGTTTATAGCTACACAAGATGCTAAAGAACAAGTTGGGGACTGAGTTTCTTGCATTAATAATTCGGATGCAGAAAGGGGCACCAAAGACTTAAATTTAAGTAAAGACTTTGTACCCTAGATGCTCGTTATTTAAAAAGAATGTGACTTGAAAAGTTTTCAACAGGAAATTGATTCGCAACTCAAAAAGAAAATACCAGATAATTTCTTTTCTGCAATATCATTGTCCTCAGTAATGCTGGAAAGAAAATAAGTTGACTTATATTTCAAATAGTCAGGTCTGCTCTGCATGAAACAGTCTTTGAATTGTGAAAGAAATCAAACTTTTAAATCAACTTAATAAAAAATACAGTCGCTTATTTCGTAATGTCAAACTGGACTCAAAACAACTATTCAGTATTTAACTTTTTAACAAAATAAAAAAAACGCCTTCAAATGGTAAAAAATATTATTGTTTAGTACTTCGCATTTGATGTTTTTCCTTGCTAATGGTAGTGTGTACAGTACTCCATTTTACTTTGGGCCCGACTCCAAAATAGTTTTAAGAGTGATTACCAAGGAAAAGTAAAAGTATCAAATGCCAAATACTGAACAATATTATTTATTACCGTTTGAAGGCGGTTTTTTTTTGTTAAAAAGTTATATCATTTCACTCTTTTTACCTTTTTACCAGTACCTTTACTTTAATAATTCTGTATTTTTTAAGCATAATTAGCGATATTTCCACATATGCATGCCTATAAAATTTGAGAGTTCCCCTCTATTTCCCTCGGATCCCATCATCAGATTTTGACTTGACAGTTGGACCACCTTGGGAGCATAAGGTTTAGAACAAAAAAAATTATCTAAAGAATTTTCTCTCAAATCCTAACTATCGTAGTACCTTCCATCATCAGCTCAGCAACATAAGATGATAGTTACTATGCACAAATATCAATTTTGGTTCAGAAAGTATAAGAAAATCAATATGTGTGCCTATGCAACTTAATTGGCTCTCGATTCGGCAAAGGCGTAATTCCCGGATGTTATTCACGCTATATTCGATTTTTCATGAGTCGACTTCTCCTAACTATTTAAACGAAAACTTTCAGCTTCTATTTTTCACACATGGCAAGACTCTACGCTCCTCAGATAATCTTAGCCTCTGTATTATGTACCGCATAGTACTGGTTTCTTCCATAAATTTTTCACATGACATCTATACACACATTGAGGTTGTGTATAGATGTCCTATGCGAACATAGGTAAGTATTGTCTGAGGTCGAATGCTGTGCGGAGGCTTATGGTCGCCTCATGTAAGTCTGGTTTGCAACTGCACCTTTTCACTGGAACACCATAAAATTGATTTACAGCAGGAGTGGGTGCAGTGGTGGCATTTACCGGGTGAACAGTTCTACCACCTACAAACGTTTTTCAAACACATTAAATTAACGATATAACCCCAAACGTTTTTATAGGTTTTTTGGGAAGCTATCGAAGCCACTCTCTGCATTTATCCTGTCTTAGACTAGCAAATCAATTGAGATACATCTAATGAGCTGACAAAACGTGACGTTCTCATACATTTAGTATGAGAAAATGAGTTGTGACGTCACATATCGTTCATAGTCAATTGTATATTTTTTTATTTATTGAGAAGGTAATAAAAATATTTTTAGAAATAAATTTACAATGATCCTGATTTCTAAGCGCGGTTTATTGCAACCTTTTTGTGGAATGCATTTTGAATGTTTTTGGGCACAGTGTTCAAGACCCTATTTTTGTCACCAGGCCTTAGACCTATGGATGGCCGGCTGCATGATGTTTGTGTTCGCCGCGCTGGCCGAGTTCGTGGTGGTGAAAGTGCTGGACAAGCAGTACCAGATGAACAAGAGCAAGGCGCAGGAGGCCATGCCGCGAATCATACCGGTGGTAAGTAATTCATGGTACCTGCATTCTATAGATATTTTACCTCAAAAATGGACAAAATATATGTATGTGTTTAATTAATTAATTATCACATAACATTTATATATATAGCGCGCATGACATGGCGGTTAGCGTAGAACGCAAACGATCTATGCAACTAATCCAAATGCAAAGGCAAAAATTTCATGTGCGTTTCCGTGCTTCGGGGGGCACGTTAAGCCGTCGGTCCCTGTTGTTATCGATAGATAACAGTAGTTAAACCTTGTCAGAGGCCTTATGGGTGGTTTGAAAACATCCGACAGCGGGTTGGCCACTAACACGCATCTCCACCAACCCGCATTGGAGCAGCGTGGTGGAGTAAGGTCCAGGCCTCCCCAATAATGGGGAGAGACCCGTGACCAGCAGTGGGACGCAAAAAGGGTTGCAGCCATTTATATATATATGACACACAATAATTCTAAGAAGATTATTGGGTAATCTGTAATCTCTTGTAGATCCGTGAACTATTTCTTGCTCTTTGATTAAATTGTAAAAGTGCTTAATAGCAGAAGTAGGTACCTAATTGAATCCCAATTGACTAAAAGGAAAATTCTCTAGCGTATTTGGCACTTCACTACTTATTTTAAAGTGGATTTAGTTGCAAAATGTTCTAAAATTTGAGCTTCAGTAGGTCACTTTAACTCAATGTTTTGAATTTCGTTAAAGTTTGACTATAGATAATACCGACCCAGGTATTTTAAGTAGTACAAACTGAAACATGCTGAAAGTTTTAATCTCTGAGGTACTGAATTTTAATTATAATGCTCGACTGTGTAACATATCTAGTACGGTAAACTTTAATAAATTTCTGATATAACAGCACACAATAAAGAAAATCCTTTACTGCTAGGAACCAGCTTTTAGTAAAATATAATAGCCTGAACAGATTTTAGTCTTTGTGTTGATAAAACTTAACAGCAGTAAAGCAAGCATATAAATTTGCATGGCTGCAACCCTTTTTGCGTCCCACTGCTGGGCACGGGTCTCTCCATTATTGGGGAGGCCTGGAGCTTACTCCACCACGGTGCTCCAATGCGGGTTGGATATAAATTTGCATAGTCACTGCAAAATAAGTAGTTGAGGACGTGTGAAGTAACTAGTACTCGTAGAAGCAAATAGACTCCACGTGATATTGAATTCGGCAAAAGGACCTTCCTCCAAAAAAAAACAAGATAATTGTTTCACGGCATAAATGGTACTACAGGGCTTTGGGATTAAGAATAGAGCTACGGTATCCCCTGCCTGATCGTAATAGGTGACTAAAAGGGCGAAGGGGGAAAGACCGAGAACAGAAATTTAAACTCATCATTCAAATTTCTGACTCGCCGGGAATCAAACCCGGGACCCTCCGATCGGCAGTCGTAGCCAGATGGTAAGCTGGTAGATTACGCAACTTGGCATTAATAATATAGTGTATGACCCCATAAATTTGGGTTAAATAAAGAGACACCTGGTAGATGTGAAACCTTAATAATTATATTGCACAGATAATATCTAGGAAAGTTTATTTGTGAAAAGAAAATAATATAATACATACCTATCAACTAAAAATAAAATTTGTAAAATAAATTAGTGGTGATATTTATATTTCTAACCCTTGTACCTACCATTGTTCTCTTAAAAAACTCAGGCTAGATGGTACTGTACTGGTTTCTGAATTACGCTAACGATGTTACTGCGTAGGTTGTATAAGTGGAGAAGACGCTTCTGTTACCGTAACTAGGTGTTTGCATAAGTTTTTTTTTATTGCAATGGAGTAGCATACGAGCATGCAGGCCACGTGGTGTTAAGTGGTTGCTGCAGCCCATGGACATCTACATACAACCTCAAGAAGCATAAGTAAGTCTTGTCTGAGGTCGTATGCAGTTGCGCTGCTACTACGGAGACTGGTGGTCGCCTCATGTAAGTGTGGCCGGCAACTGCACCTTTCCACTGAAACACAGTAGAAATTGCCACGGCAGAAGTGGATGCAGCGGTGGTACTTCCCCGGGCGAACCATAATAGTTCTACCACCTACCAAGATGTTCCAGTAAATGAACTTGTGTTCCAGCGATTGAACGGCGAGAAAGGTTCCTGCGGTACCGTAGCTGCCTGGGACGGCAGCGGCGTCCGGTGTCGGAAGGTGGACCTCACGTCGCCCACGTCGCCGCCAGCCTCCACGCCCTCGGTGCACCCAGCCCCCGGCGCCACCGCGCACATAGTCGGCGTGGAACGACGGCAGAGTATATTACAGGTTGGTTTTAAAACGGTTTTATTATACTTGATTAAGGCGACGTTTGAGTAAGGTGAGGGTTAGAGAACTGCATTGGAGCAGCGTTGTGAAATGAGCTCCAGGCCTCCCAATAATGGGCCGTATGGAGGGAAAGGGGTGATCTTCCGTCAGGCGATATCACTGCCTGGGGATCGTGATCTTAATGATAACTTCGAATATTACACTGAGATTCTAGGAAACTTTAATAGCGTGATTGAGGATACTTCTACTTAGCCAGTTCAGTGTGACATAAGTTTGTATTGTTTACAATATTCGCTACTTGCGTCGTCTTATGGGTCAGCATTTCATGTGAGAGGCGCGCTCATTTTAACAGTAGGTATCGCAACGCTGCACTCCTCCAACATCAACAATCAAGACAAACATCCTCCACCAACGCGCACTGGAACAGAGTTTGGAGGCTCCAGGGCTTCTCAATAATAGGAAAAGGTGCGTGCCGATTAGCGGAACGCAATGTAGGCTGCAGCGAAGTAAGTATTCTCCACTAACATTAACAATCCACACCAATATCCTCCAACAAATCGCACTGGAGCAAATTGGTGGAGTAAGCACTAAGCCTCCTCGAGAATAGGTAAAAAATACGTGCCCAGTTAAGTACTGTAGCCGCGTGGGACGGCAGTGGCGTCCGGTCTGCTAACCTCCGCGCCCTCAGTGCACCCAGATCCCGGCGCCGCCGCGCATGTGGTCGGCGTGGAACGACGGCAGAGCATATTGCAGGTTGGTATTGAAATAAGTTCTCCTTCAAAGCCAGCAATGCTCAGGTAATACACGTCTGTAGTTGCCCATGTCCATAGGTGACGGTAATCCATCACCGTCCATTCGCTTTTTGTCCGATTCATATAAAAAAAATGATAAGGAAAGTATCCTTCCTATATTTTAAAATTATAAAATAAATGAAATTGTAATTATAATTAACAAATTTTATAAGGTATCAAAATAAACATTCAAAACAACCCGCATTGAAGTAGCGAGATGGTATGCTGCAGGCCACCCCAATAATACGGAAAGACACGTGTGCAACAATGGAATGGGCTGTGTTTCACATCTTGCCCTAAAGATTTGATCAAGCTTACGTGAACTCGTTTAGTTCTAATAAGAATACAATTTCATATTTTTGATGCTGTTGTAAAATAAGCATGGCTGGAACCGCCAAATGTTGTGCAAATTTAGAACCATTCGATCAATCAATCAATCAATCAAATAAATCTTTATTGTGGAATACAGGTTATACACAGATGTTACATAAAATTTATCCTCTATATCCCTACCGCAGTCGGGTATACAATAATAGAACTTATAACTACTTACAGCACTAAATTTAAAATACATTTATTTATTGAGGAAATCAACTAGACGGACTTATTAGTAAAAGTTTAATCAAATTTGTCAGTTAAGAATTCGTTAACACTATAATAACACTTGTCAATCAGAAAAGCTTTCAATTTTCTTTTGAACTCATCTACACGTCTACACCAATAGTGGCACGTATTGAAACTGGAAGTTTATTAAAAATTGTTGGTGCTTTTGCAAATAAGCTCTGCTTGTATAAGTGAGTTTTGCAAGCTACTGCACATAATTTATTTTTATGGCGAGCTCTTGAATGAAACTGAAATAAATTTAAATTTGTCTTCACAAACACACAGACCTCTAGGATATAAAGACATGGAAGTGTCAAAATTTTCAAGTTGATGAAGTATGGTTTGCATGAATCTATTGGTCTAAGGTTACAAATAGATCTAATACATCGTTTTTGTGCCTTGAAAGAAAAAAAAATACATAAAAAACAAAACGGTTGATTGCGAATGCGGTGATTCCGGAGTTTGAATAAAGCGGCTCTGAGATGACGAGTCTTTGTGAAAGTAATCTTACTCAATAAAATACAATATATCTTAAATTATACCAACACCATAAACGCAGAAACGGTACTGAAATTCAAGAGGATAAAGTGATGACCATGATGGAAGTCTTAGGGGAAATAAACGAAACGTCTATTTTTTAAACGACTTGTAGTCGGAAATCTGACAAATCCGGTGAATAAACGCTTGCTATTAGGTATCTGTGCGACATAATTTAGTAACTGATTCTAACGCCAATCGGGAAATTATAAAGAAAAAGACATTGGGAAACGTTTTGCTTTGAAAAACGTTGGCGATTTAAATCAATTTCAGAATTATAGATATTTAAATGATGATAAAGATTAAAAATATTGGATTTTGGCGGCAGCGTGAATGTGTCGTGATGTAATTTTATTTCATTTTTTTTTTGCTTTCAAGTTACAACTTACCAAGTAAGCAGTCCAAGTCGTTGCATATGTCGTTAGACAGCGGTCTTTAACCATGTCTGAGGCCTTGTGAGTAGTTTGAAACATCCAATAGTGGGTTGGTAACTAACTCTTATTTCCACCCGCATTGGAGTAGTGTAATGAAATAAACTGCTGGTCTCCCTAAATATTAGGCGAAAGAACAATGCGAGAGACCCGTGTCTATTAATGAAATGCGAGACTGCAGCCATTCAATAAATAAATTAATTATTAATTATAATTAATTATAATCTCAATTTCAAATCTCAAATTTTGTATTAACTATATTGAGCAGCTATGGCCGAATGGTAAGTACTGCGGTCTCCGAAGCGGCATGGGTTCAAATCCTCGGCGCGCACCTCTAACAACGAAAAGAAATTACAATTATTACAAAAGTAATTTGTAATTTGCGCATTTCATCGCTGCTCTATGGTGATGAAAAATATTGTGATATTTAATTGATTGCTATGTTTTCCATCGCCGAACATGCCTCAGAGAAACTCATAATTTCTCGAAAGTATGATGTCCACTTAACCACACTAGGCCAGCGTGGTGGACTATGGCCTAAATCCCCCTCACTTGTTAGATGAGACCTGTGCCCAGCAGTGGTACATAAAAAGGTTGGGAAAAATTTAACAAAATTTGTGTATTGCAGGTCGCCTGGCTTGACGCTGACACGGGGCAAGAGAGGGTGCTATGGCGAGAAATCGATAAGCTGTCCAGAGTGGTATTTCCAGCGCTGTTTCTGTTATTCGTCACTATGTACTGGCCTGTACTCCTTCTCAAGACAAAGACGTCCTCATAACGATTAGAAATATCCTTAAATGTACCTTGATTTGATGTTGTATATTCTAATTTTATGTACCTTGCGTATCTTTCCATCATCAACTGCGAGAGCTTATGAAGGACCACATAAAAAAACTATTCGAGTGATATTATTATAAGTATAGGCCGATACAAATACTTGAGGTAATCCGTACATTAATACAGTGAAAAGAAATGTGTTTTATGGTCTGTAGCTGTTATTAGTTGAAGCTTTTAACTCAACTTTTAACCCTTCAAATCACCTCAGGTCAAATAAAAAAGCAGAGATGCTCTGCGAACACTGAAGTGAGGCGGGTTAAAACTGCACCTTGCCGTGTATTATACGCACACACTTACAACTGCAGAGTTATCCTTGCAATTTTTATTTGAATTGAGCAAGGCTGCAAGGCTGCTGGCTGGCTACAACCCTTTTTGCGTCACACTTCTGGTCACGAGTCTCTCCCCCTTAGTAGGGAGTCATGGAGCTTCACGCCTGGAGCTTCGGGTGTGAATTGAGCAAATCAAGTAGTAAATGTACATTCAGGCCACGTGATTCATTGAAGTCCTATGTCATATGTAATTTTAGTACCAACGATAAATTTTTGTTGATTTATTTTAATTAAAGTTATTCTTCAATGCCACCATTCGTTACTTCTCACACTACCCCAGGTCGACTGGTAGAGAATGCTTATAGCATTAAGTCTGCCTATAAACATTATCTTTGTATTTTGGTATATGAAGAATAAATAAATAAATGTCTACGCACAAATTCTATCAAGCTTGCGGTATCTGAGATCGTTTATAGTCGCGTTGCTACTCTAAAGGCTGATTAAAACACCAAAGTATTGCTTTCTTGACCAGTATATTATGCTAGTTCTAAAACTTATAAGGTTACCATTAATTGATTTATGACGAATAATATTAAAGTATGTCGCTCTGTAGATTTTTAAATGCCTTTGTACAGTGAAAGAGTGACATCAGATTAAGTGCTTTTAATTATATTGTACAAAAAAGTAAAATGTAAGGCATATATTTTAATTATAACCAGCTATCGGTTTGAAAAAGATAATTATCAGTCATTCGTCAAGAATCATTACAGTGAAAATAAAAACAAAATAATGTCGCAAAAAATTTAAGACAATACAGCAATGAAAGCGTTAAGAATTCCTGAAATAAGTGAGTACAAAGAATAAAAATGTACAATAGTCTTTGTAAAATACCAAAGCTTTAAAAAGAAACTCATCTGTTTTGTTGCAAACTCGTAACAAACGCACAGTTGGGAATTGTTACAAGCAAAAAAATAAATTACTGTTTACAGAGCGACACGGTCGAACAACAATTTCTTGATTCATTTTAGAAGGTTCCAATACTTAAGACGGTTTTGTAGAAATGGCCGTGTAAAATAATATTTCAAATTCATATTAAAGTACAATGCTAAAAATCGAGGCTCGCTGCAAACAATATTAAAATCAGAATGAATAAGTTAACAAATTTTTCGTACCGGGTACAAATAAGTTATCTAATGGGGTGATAAAAGGTATGTATGTTCAGAGTAACTTCCTCGAAGTTACTTGAGAATTAGGAGTACAGGTTTCTAAGCTAATCTGTGAATATTATAATATATACATACTAACTTTCTTCTCATAATATACCTTATCGATTTTAACAGTGCTCTTTAAGAAGTATTGTTAACAAAGTTTTCGTATTGGGTACAAATCAATAATCTAAGGGGGTGATAAAAAGTATGTATGTTCAGAGTAACTTCCACAAAGTTACTTGAGGACTTGGTACAGGTTTTTAAGTAAATCGGTGAATATTAAAATACATACTAACTTTCGTCCCATAATATATCTTATCGATTTTGACAGTGCTCTTTATGAAGTATTTATATTCATTCATAACAATTTTCCAAATGTAATATGAGTTCGCTGTAATCCTTTTTACGTCTCACTGCTTAGTACAAGTTACCCATATTCCACCCATAGATACCCATTATCGGGGAGTTCTGGAGCTTACTCCGCCACGCTGCTTTAATTTGAGCTGGTGGAGATGCAGGTTAGTGGCAAAGCCGTTGTCGGATTTCAAATTGCCCATAAGGCCTCCGACAATGTTTAGGTACTGTTATCTATTGATAACAATCGGGGCCGGGCTTAACGTGCCCTCCGAAGCACGGAAACGCACATTTTTTTGCCGCTAGCTTTCCCCCATCTCACCCGATGACGTCTTTCGTTCGCAGTTTCGTTACACCATACGCTCTTCAATGTGTGTTACATTTTGTAAATTCCTGGCCTGTTTTTTTATACTTCAAAAGCATTGTCCTTTATTTGGAACTTTGTATCTAAAAATTTGAGTTTTGGTTTTAGAGCTTGTTTCTTTCTCTTCGGTGAAGGAATATCTCTCATAAATCCTAAATATCTGAGATAGCCCAAAGTTTTCCCATTAAATCGAGTTGGTCAAAGTTATAGATAAATTGCTTAAATTCTTTAATTAATATAAAAGAATCATGATAATAAATAAGTGAACTTGATCTAATGTACTCGTCGATATTGTACCTTAAACTAATCTCCTACATAATTGCCTAACGCAAATAGCCTAAGAGCTTACAGCATTTGACGTGACCTTAACATGAAATGATGTCTTAAAAATTTCATCTATAGTCCGGCCAACGAGACGAGATAAAGAATGTAAACAAACGGACCGTTACCAAGTTACTATTGCGAGAGCGAGCAATTATTATCTCTGTCCTTATCACACGTATGCAGTAATAGCGTCAGTTAGTCAACGACAGCTTTAGTTGCCTGATTCGTGGTACAGGAAAGCAGTCAGTACCACAGTTGTCAACATTTGGTCGTGTTTTGACGGGAAATCGAAAAAGACATTATGTCGTGCTCTTGTTTTATTTTCATGTTATTGGTATAATTTTGAGTAATATCGGATAAATTTGATGGCATTTGGTTCGATATAGGTTAATTACAGTGCATGAGTGTTGTGAAATAAAATAACAGTGCGAAAATATGTTTATACAGCTTGCCTCCAAAATTCCATTCGTCACGTTCTGGTAAAAAAGCCATCGCTTTACTTGAATGTATGAATGACTTGACTGACTGATTACTGACGACTTACTGACTTTACCTATTATTACTCGTCCAGTTATAACGAAACTGGCAAAAACGTGATGTAAATATTGTTACGCCCTATGGGTAATAAAATACCGTTTGCAACGTAGAAGTTGTTTATTGTCTCCTTATACAAAAATCCACTTAACAGAATCCAAATCACCAAGCACAATCACTATAGTCAAATATCTTCGCTGTAGTCGTCGAAATAATTCTTCTTTGTTGCTTGGAGTGATCGCTTTGATTTCACTTCCGGAACTAAACTATGTCCTGTCGCGGCCCGGTGCGTGCCTTACATTCTTACATACGGCTACCCACGGTTCTCTAGAATTTTCCCGAACTACCTAATACAATAGGCCCGTCCCGAACCTTCCTTTATGTTACTAACGCAATTATAGTTATGTACAGTCATAAATAATAGCCACGGCCCGCGATGTAGACAACCTATACACGTACGCTATATATAGGTACGTACTCGCCGCGGATCCCGAACTGTATATAAATCGTTGTTTTTCTTATCACTGACTTTTCGAGAACTTTCATCATTGTTCGATAGTAGACCTAATAACTGTTTATGCGTTTTTGGGGTTTTGCTGTACGACGCTTTGTTTTCGAGATATAGGTACTCGAAATTGCCTTTGCCTAAGCGCACCCAGAGCAGACAGAACAAAAAAATAACGTTCACTAAGAGTTTGTAAATGAACCGTACAGTGAATAAAGAATATTTCATTTCATTTCATTTCATTTCATTTCATTTCATTTCATTTCATTTCATTTCATTTCATTTCATTTCATTTCATTTCATTTCATTTCATTTCATTTCATTTCATTTCATTTCATTTCATTTCATTTCATTTCATTTCATTTCATTTCATTTCATTTCATTTCATTTCATTTCATTTCATTTCATTTCATTTCATTTCATTTCATTTCATTTCATTTCATTTCATTTCATTTCATTTCATTTCATTTCATTTCATTTCATTTCATTTCAGAAAGTCGTAACAATATTATACTTGGCGCAGGCAATATGCACATAGTTTGCGATGCCATAATTGAAAAAAATTAATAAAAAAAAAATTGTTCCGCCATTTTGTGAAAGTTCATTCCTATTAAGATTGCGTTCGATTTTTTGATAATATTAATATAATAGTGTTTGTTGTTGATTTTTGCCGTTATTGTGGAATCACAGTTTGGGAGCTCTAGACAACGTTTGAAAGAAATTTATTCACCACGCAAAAATCGTCAAAAGTTAAGTTAACTTATTAATTCACTAGGGGCCGCCCGCACTATCATAATTAAATTTTTAAGGTTCTGTACCAAAAAGGCTTCTTTTCGCTGCTCCAAAAATATAATTTTTAGAATTGCAGTGTCACGTTCTCAAGTAGGTACTTGGAAGAAGTATTGTAATAAATCACTACATATTATAAAACAAATTTGCTTCCCGCCGCTTTCCCGCGTCCCTGTGTATGCTTAGATTAATTTTGCTAAATAAAAGTCCGCATTAAATTAATGTACTCTATCTCTTACGGTTGACTTACAATAACTACTTCTATGTTTAAAATTTTAATAAAAATATCACGTTATCTCGAATCTGTTTATTCTGTTCAGTATTAATCCTTATCTAAATAAAAACGTTAATGAGCTTCGTCAATTCAGATTAAAATTGTACAAAATGTAATCAAATAAATACTTTAGAAGATGATATTTTGTTTTACCATAAATCATAACATCCCCCGGCGCGCATTCTCATCGCGCATCTATTTTTTGCCTTTAATACTTAAATGGGTTTTTGTAAAATAAATTTTAATGTATATCACTTAATCGCTCGAGCGAAGCTGGGCCGGGTCGCTAGTATATGCTATGTATATGATTTATTCAAATAAAAATGTTTTGAACCCCTGAAACTTTGTTTACATTTTTTATCACGTCTCGTTGGCCGGACTATAGATGTTTAACTTGAACCAGAGCAAAAAAGTCGCGTAATCGTTACACCTTTGTTTTTAATTACAAATTTTTGATGCGAATTTAATGTTTGTTTTATGCCTATAATTAAACTTGAATCATCCCGAAAATAAATCTTCTACGTGATCCATATAAGTTCTGCGATATTCTACTGTAGGAAAAAGTTATCCGATCTACGTACCTTTTACCACTGTTTAGTTGATATATATACATTCATCCATCAGCCTTTTATAGTCCTTCCTTCTGAACATAGGCCTCTCCTAAGGTTCGCCACTCCTCCCGGTCCTAGGCCTTCTGAATTCAGCTACTGCCGGCTGTCTTCTTCAAGTCATCAGTCCACCTGGTTGGAGGGCGGCCTATACTTCTTTTGCCGAGACGTGGTTGCTGTATAGTTGATAATTGGGAAGTATTTTTTTTTTGTATTTAGAAAGCTAAAATAGAATTACTAAATATAGAATAATCTTCAACCCCCGATAAGGGTTACGAATATCTTCAGAAAAAGGATGCAAATTTTATCGCTCTTTTCTCAGAATAAGTTCAGTTTGAGAACGGAATCTATCAGTGAGTATAGTTCAGTAGACAGTTGGTTATTTTCTTGTTCCCTTTTGTTATTTTGTGACGCAGTTTGAGCATTCTTTCGCAATTTATATAACATTTCCCACGAAATGTATCATTCGTTACATAGTTTCCTTTCCAATTTTCTTTGACATTTTTGGGACACATTGTGGTCTTTTATAAGTTTCCTGAAATTGCTTTGCTGTCATATTTTACCAAACTTTTGCGGTTTAGTATGTTTTGTATGGCATAAAGATAATAGAGGTAAAGTAGAGCTGCCACCGTGTCATTCTGTTCTTGGATTTTCTTATTTTAATTTATAATACACTGACGTTTTTTGGACTTTTCGTACATTTTACATACGGTTTTATAACATACTAACCTTCCGCCAGCGGCTTCGCCCGCGTGGACACGTTTTATAGGTTCCCGTAGGATAAAAACCATCTTATGTCCTTTCAGAAGGTCCACTCTATCTCTTATGTCCTTTCAAAAGGTCCACTCTATCTGTATTCCAAATTTCATTAAAATTGGTTCAGTAGTTTAAGCGGGAAAGCGTAGCAGACAGACAAACAGACAGAGTTACTTTCGAATTTATAATATTAATAGGGATTAGTTGTTCCCTGCAGTTTCACCAGCGTTAGAAAGGTAGTAGCATAATAAATATTCTTTACATTTTATGGGACCCAAACTGTTGTTCCCTACTTTATCCCCTTTGGTGTCCCCTACATAGGCTTTGAACACTTTGTTCCGGCGTCACTATTGCATAATTTGACATGGTAAAGTAGTTATTGTGACATAACTGTACGTCTAACTTAGACATACAGTATTGTGATTTTTTTGTAGATTTTGATATTCTCTATAAATCTGTAGTACACCGCTTTGTTCTATTGTCATTATCACACCGTACGTGAGGTAAGGATTTTTTGTAGTTCTTTCACACATAAATTTACATTATAGAAATTTTGCACACGGATCCCTAATTTTTTGAAAATATTCTGTAGCCTATGTTCATCAGGGATAATGTAGAATTCTAATTGTAAAAGAATTTTCAAATCGGTGAAGTAGTTTCAGAGTCTTCAATGCAAACAAACAATTAAAGCTTTCCTCTTACATAAAAAATGTTTACAACGGGAAAAGTATTCGAATTCACAACTTTTATTTTTACAGTAACAAAAGGCTGCACTTAGGATTAGTGCTGTGTAAGCTGCCGAGTTTCAGTGGAGTTTTTATGATATCGAACTCTAAAGTTCGGTAACATAAAAACTTATCCACTATTGGACTAAAGAGAACAAAGTTTACCGTAAATTCATATTTACACCGTTACGTTCGATTATTTTGTTTATTTTTTTTAAATATTAATCAATAAAATACATATTAAATATTTATAATGGACGTCCTCAATAAATGCCATAAGCTCTTGCGCTACTATTGCATTTTTATACATTAAGCGAACTATAGGTTATACCCAAAGCCAAACACACTGAACTGTTTGGCAATCATAATATAAAATTATTGTAGTAAGTGTCATCCATTTACAAACCTATTAAAATAATGAAATTACTGACGTTCCCCTACCCTAAGGTAGTCTGAAAGAAATCGATAATAGAAGCGATAAGATCGCCTTTTGTCCAATAAAAACTAAAATTGTATAAATTGGCATGTGTTGATATTACTGTTGTGAATGGTATACAATAAAGCATACTTGTATTAAAATCAGCTCGTATGCAAAATTCCAAAGAATTTGAAAATTCATGAAGTAAACAAAAATACCGTTATATTCATACTTGCACGCCAAGCTTATAAAATCGTGACAAAAAGAACACAAACTTTAACATTAAAGCTAAAAGCTGCTGAATGTTTAACTGTAAAGTTTTAACAACTGACACAAAACTAAGTTTGAAGGAATTTGCCAAGAATTTTACGTCGTGGCCCACTTTTTATGAACATAAACGTTTTGTGAGTATACTCCCGGGTGAAGGTAAATTATTACCAATTGAATAGTAACTATGCATGGGCGTACCGAGGAGTGAAGGGGGGGGCAGCTGCCGCCCATGGATCAAGGTCCATATTCAGGGATTCAAGAATTTAAAAAGATCTCTCAAACAAAAAAGGAACCTATAAAGAATAAGCTGGATATTCTATCTCCTGCTGTTTCCTTTGTATATTTAATATTCTGTGTGTAACGTGGAAGGCAAATTTACTCGCGGTACCCAGCTTGAAAAAATTTGCCCCCCCCCCCTGACCAATAACTTAATAATTTGCCCCCCTCCCCTGACTAACACGATGAGTACGCCCATGTAACTATGTATTTATAATATGTATAATTTTATAAAATACTTTAAACTTAAGGTGCTTAACAAATCATCAGCGTAACTATCATGTATGGAACTTTTCATAGGCTTTAAATCATTGTGATAGCAATGTAAGTTTAAGACTTTTACTTAGATAATAATATTTATCAGCCATATTAATATATAGATCGTTTATTTACTACTTCGCATATTTTTGAATAAAGCGATGCAGGCACAAATATTGTAATATTTAAGATATTATCCCTAAAAGGTTTATTTACTATTTTAGATATAAGAAAATATATTATATGGTATAGCATTGAAATGTGGTATTACATTGACGCACATATTTAAAAATTAAACTATTTGTCATACAAATATGTATACTTTGCTAAATTTGCGAATTGACTAGTCCAGTTAAGTAATTTGGTCAAAGGTATTTATAGTCGTCAAAATTAATTTAAAGTCGTCAAGAAATATTATTAAATTTTAATTTAAGGGCCTCCTTCACCAAGTTATGAGTACGTGTCAGTTTATCACATGATTAGTGCTACTCGAACATCGTGAAATTGAAATTGAAGTTACGGGTGACTTTAACCGACGTATTTGATTAGCGTACTTATCACTTTACTTGAAGGTGGTGAAAGAGGCCCCTAATCTAATTAAAGCTAAGATTAATATTTTTAATTTTGGATCCAATTTTTTTATAAGTACTCTTAGGCACTTAAAGATTGTTTTAATTAATATGTATGTATTTCAAATTTTAATAAGCTTATTATTGCTCACCATGTGACGTTCTACAATAGTTCATGTAAGAACTACTTGTATGTACTTATATGAAATACGTTTTGTTTTGTCAGTCTATTTTAAGAGATCATCGCTTATATTAAGATTATAAATTATATTGTATAAATAATTGCGTTTTCGCTTTTATAAATATATAATTATATGCATCATTGTATGTTGTGCGTGCCTTTAATCAAATACAACATGATATGATATAATAATAATGATAGCACAAATTTCTTAATTTTTAGATTTTTTTAAGTATTGGTAACAAAAAGGGCTCATTTTAAAGTGTTTGTCGACTTACGGGGAGAGTAGAGTAAGGGATGAATTTTATATAAATAAGTGTATATAAAAAAAGTATTTATATATATGAATAAATTATCTATTACGTTAGCACGATTGCGTAGTTATAAGAATTGTTAATATTGCCTTGTTTTTAGATAATACTTTTGTTATTAGAAATAATTTGTAGATGTAAATATTTTGGAAAGCCGAGTAGCAAACTTATTATTATTAGTACGAAATGATAATTATTAAATTTTATCAATTTTATTATTTGTTAGTTGTTGTTGAATAAATTACGTGCAATATTGAACGCCATATTTGTGTCATAGTTTAAAAAGGTAAGATGTTTTATTTCGATTTATTAAAAAGATTTTTGAAATCCTGATTGTGTTTTAATTAAAGAGCAGGGTTTGTTAAATTAACATCCTACTAATATTAAAAAAGCGAAAGTAAGTTTGTTTGTTACTCTTTCACGCGAAAAGCGAAAACTACTCAACTGAACATCATGAAACTTTGTACATATATTCTTGAAGTTATCAGTAGCAAAATAGAATACTTTAAAAAAAATAACGCGGGTGAAACCGCGAGGCACAGCTAGTTTTATATAATACCTGGTGTACTTTCGTTTAGAACATACCTCCAATCGATCTGAAATTTGGTACACTTATATATTATATTTTGACGCGCTGATCAAGAATATCACACCCAAAATACCCGCAAATTTGATGTTCAAGGTCAAACGGACAAACAATTTTTCGACGTTTTTCGCATATATTGCGATAAATATAGATTTTAGAGAAAAATATTTCAAACAAAAGTTATAGGGCATGAGAAGTACTAGCAAACGTCCACGACTCAGACCGCGTGGAATACGTTTTTTTCCCAAAGGAATGTGATATTTCCTCCAGGTATAAAGTAGCGTCACTCTTCGGTCCCGCCAACCACACCAATACAAAAATAAGGTCAATCCGTAGCACCATTGCGATATAAAAGAAGGACAAACAAACACAATTTCGCATTTATAATATAATTATTAGTATGGACATTGGACAAACGCCTTCTAAAACTTCATAGCACTTTCTCGTAAAACATATTATATTCGTATGCTGTACTGTGGAAAATTGAATGAATACACCGCGATAGAATAATTAACAAACTTATATTGCTGTATTACAATAAGTAAAAGAATTAATAATTGGGGAACGCGTACATGCCATGACGAAGCGGTAAAGCAAAAAGCAAGGAAAATAGTACTCTCTACCGAGAGGCAAAAAGGAAGGAGGACAGCGCCACGGCGAGAACAGGAACTAAATTGTTTTATTTTTTTCATTTAGGCTTCGGAGGTTATGTTTATTTTTCCAATAAGTACAACTTACTATTGCTAGCAATATTGAAATAAGTGTAAATGTTAGCAATCGTTTCCAAAGTCCTGCATTTCCATAGCCTCCTGAGACCCAGGGTACCAAAATTTATCGGATTGAGTTGATTTTTGGTATGGGTGTTATTTTAAGAATGACAATTACGAGAAAAATATTTTTAAAAATCCCTCCCCCCCTAGGATCCTCAAATAGGGGGTATCACTGGTGATACTACGGGTTTGAATGATACCAAAATGTGACATTCAATCATTTATTCTACATTATTATCTGATGTCGTGTGGAACTCATAAAAACAATTTCTGTTTACATTAAAACATAAAAAAAATTTACAAGTCGAACATTTTACAAAAGTTAACTGCTTGCAACTCTTCACTCGACACTTGGATCGATTATTTTGATTGCCTTTGACACAAACAGGTAAGTGAAGTGCTTCTTTCATCCTTTTTGCAACATGAGGAACTGGTTCAACAAGTCTGCGCTTTCTGGAAGAGGTCTCAGGCAAAGCTTCATCTTGTTCTGCCACCTGTAACGGCAATGGACTTTCACGTGGACTTTGACGTGGACTGTTACGCGTAATGCGGTCTAATACAGGACTTTGACACTGCAAGATAGCAGTTCTCATAGTTTGGCCATAAATGAGGTACTTAGCTAAGTCCATTTTAAAATCCAGGTATTGCATGATTAGCTTCCGGGGGCGACCAAGTTTTACAGCATCTTGTCGGTATTCTATCCATGCCGACGCAGCAGCAAAATCAAAAAAATGAAATATGGCTCTCACTGTCCATTTACCAGTTCTGCCACGCATAGGATATTTTCCAATAATCCTGTCTAAGAGGTCTATTCCTCCCATGTAGGAGTTGTATTTCTTGATAGCAACTGGCTGCGGTACATCAAGAAAACGCTGATCCTTCTTACTCCAGCGACGGCAAGTTCCAAGTGGCTGCACTGCGCTCTCTGTAGATGCTACATGAATTGGCTTGCTGTCGAGCCACTTAACGACAGCAATTTTTTTGTCTTGCCTCACTATGCAATCATAGCTACCTCTGCCGCTATTTTGTAGCATCCTGTCCGTTTTAAGCAAAGGCTTAGTCTTTTTTTTTTGACGTCTTCGATGGTCGTGTATATTCAGGAACACGGCACTTCATTAAAGTTCCAGTCCCATGCATACCTCTCTCAACTAAATTGTCCAAAAGAGGAACAGAAGTAAAATACCGATCTATGTAAATTGACGTCTTCGATGGCAAAGTGTCGACGAGTTTAAGGACTACGCGGCCTCCTAAATCTATCTTCTCAGGCATCGGATGTAAGGCTGAATCAACTAATGTACCTTTTCCCTGGTAAAGATATAAATCAAGTGGGAGACCGTTGGGATTCGCCATCAAAAATACTTTTATTCCTTCGGGATTCGGTTTTCCCTTAACAACTTGCTTTAGTTTGCATTTGCCGGTAAAAGGAACGATCTGCTCGTCAATGGCAACACAGTTTTCCCTTTTGTTTTGCCTACAAGCATTCTCGATTTGGGAAACTATTGGGCGAATCTTCCAAAACCTATCTACCTCTCTCATAGCTGCAGAGATGTGATGATCATCTACGACTTTGATGTTCGATCTGATATTGAAATATCTATTACGGGTTATGGTTTCGGCTACGAGCTTCACTCTCGTTTCTTCTGCCCAAAACATTCTAATCCTCGGAAGACCCAGAATACCTATTGCCATCGAGCAGCCAATGAAAGATCGTACCTCTTCAGGTGTCGTATTTAGAGACTTGCCGGTCCGGTTTACGCTAGATAAATTAGTACAACTTGATATCGTTTCGAAAAATTGCGGATGAATGTATCTGGAGAAGTACTCATAAGAAGTTTTGGTTGAAGGTGGTTCTTCTAATGGAGGATCTGAATCTAGGGTGTTATCAAAGTTTTCTAACCGTGTCCATAACAAAGGCCTATTAAAAGTTCGTCTAGAAGCAGGGCGACTAGAAGAACTGACAAAACTTGAAAGGGGCTCTTCATCAGACTCCTCCCACTCACTTTCGGGTTCACGGGGTACTGCATCTTCCACAATACCTTCAAAACCTACTTGAAGATCTTCATCCAGTTCATCCTCGTCTATATCCTCACAATCAGACACATCAAGGTTCACTAATATGTCTGAAATTTGGTTGTCTCTCAAACCTGAAAAAAGACAGTAATTTAAATTTCAGTGCCCAAAGTATCATGGGTGATACCATAAAAAAACTTGTAAAATTACTTACTAAACATACAACTTTTATCACCATTTTTATTTTCTTTGAACCATTTATATCCAAACTATAGAAAACAATGAAAAAATACATGAAAAATACAATTAATCTAATATTTACCTTGCTGATTTGTCGCCATGTCGGTGCACGCAAAAACAATAACATTCAAATGAATATAAACAGTGAATCAAGCTATTCAATTACCCCATAGCCCTCTGTGAATTACGACCCGTACTAAATAGTTTGTATCTCTACAGTAGGTTCGAACGTATTGCGCTAGATGACGCAAAAATAAATTTATTTTCGTAAGTATCATAGGTGATACCAGGGGTCTCAGGAGGATAGGGTTATTCCCAGTGGTCAGATTGGTCGTCAGACACGTCAGATATACATATTTAAGAGCTGGAAAAGACATAGATTTTTTTTACATTTTATAATTAAATACCTATAGATAATACCTATAGATATATATAAATAGAATTGAAAACAAAATTATTACATTGTATATATAAAAAGAAATAACTATATACAACTAAATTACTTATATCTAATATATAAAATTCTCGTGTCACGGGGTGCGTAATTGAACTCCTCCGAAACGGCTCGACCGATTTTCGTGAATCTTTGCAAGGATATCGGCTAGGGTAGAGAATCGGACAACATCTATTTTTGATCCCCCTAAATGTTATCTAAGGATGATCCACCCTTAAATTTTTTTTTGGACAATTTTTTTTGTTTTTATTTTTTTATGATACATCATACTAAAATACATAAAACCCTGAATTTTCACCCCTCTATGATCAACCCTTATTTTTTATTTATTAATTAAAAACTTTAATTTTTTTTGGGAAGATTTTTATTTTTATTTTGTCATGACTTAGAATAAAAAAAATCATCTGTCATCGTAAATTTATCATTAATTTCCAGTTCAATAATTATTTATTTACAATTTATTAATCTGATAAAGACAGTTTAACTCTCAGTTAATTACGTTCAATTCGGGTAACTTTGAACATTTTTTACACTATTTTTATAATTAAAACTGATTTCAATTTATGACACCTTTATTTTATTGAATGAATAGTGTCCTTTTGAGTTGTTTTTTTTTTCTAACAAAATAAATTTACGGAAGAAACAACAGAACTACCCCTAATTTCCCCTAAAAGTCGAATTTTCGTGTATCATGAATTTTGGGTAACTTTGAAAAATTTTTTTTAGAATGTAAAAACCTTAATATTTTAAGGTTTAGGTAAAATAAAAAGAAGGTATTATTAAATTTAAAAACCTAATCTATAAAAATTACATCTGCACTGACGTGCAAAAGTAACAAATAGCTTGGTTTTGCCATATGAATCGAATTGGACTAATTTACGATTCCAAATCGGAGCTCAAAAACTTCCAGCAACTTCACCACGGAAAAGGCGGGAATTTTCAGAAATATGACATTAACAGTTTCTTTTTTTAATTTTAATTTGTTACAAAAACATTTTGGCAATCCATTATATCCAATTATTACATGAAACATCAAAAAGTTTCGATGTAATAAATTGTTAAATCTTTTTTCCGACTTTGTTCAAAGTTAAACGTCAATTCAAAGTTACCCGGAATGACTGTAAGTTATCTCATGTAAATAAACACGTGTTGTGAACTCCCGCCAACAACGGCCATTACTGTACCTGTATATATTGTACTTAACATTTTTTAATAAAATTTGCACACCGTGTGCAGTTTAATTCAACTTGAAAGATAGAATAGCTTACATCTCAATTTATAGTCGCAATATTAGGTATTTTATTACTGATACTTTAAGGCAGGACAATGTCTGCCGGGTTAGCTAGTTAAATTATAAATATAACACATTAAGAAAAAAATAAAATAAACAATACTAAGCAATATAGAATACTTCATCCAGATTACTTCCATGTGGAAAAGTACCCAGAACTCTGGAAATAATTTAATAATTTACATTTTTAGAGATACTTAATTAAAGAGTATATCAATCATCCATCGGTGAAGATTAAATAATATTGAAGGTAGTAAAGATTAATATAACGCGAACATTGAGTCTTTAAAGTATTTATAAGTGAGTTAAGGATCGGCTACAGCCAGGGTGAAATCAGCAAGTCGAAACATCACTTATAGAATACTTTATTAAACTCAATGTTAAGAGTTTACATAATTTATCCTATCTTAACATTATTTTATTAATAACTAGCCTTCCGTCAGCGGCTTCGCCCGCTTGGACCCATTTTATAGGTTCCCGTAGGATAAAAACCATCCTATGTCCTTTCCCAAGGTCCACTCTATCTGTGTTCCAAATTTCATTAAAATTGGTTCATTAGTTTAAGCGAGAAAGCGTAACAGACAGACAGTTACTTTCGAATTTATAATATTAGTAGGGATAGAGGCCGCCCGCGACTTCGTCCGCGTGGATGTTTGATTGTTTGAACACGCTAATCTCAGGAACTACTGAAAAATTATTTTTGTGTAGAATAGTCCAGTTATTAGGGAAGGCTATAACCTATATAACATCATGCTAAGCGACATCATGCGAAGCGCGCATGGCCCGGCGGTTAGCGTAGAACGCAAGCGATCTATGCAACTAAGCCAAACGGGCGCGGTCGGGTGTGAGATGGGTGACCGCTAATGGCAAAAAATGTCATGCGCGTTTCCGTGCTTCGGAGGGCACGTTAAGCCGTCGGTCCCGGTTGTTGTCGATCGATAACAGTCGTTAAACCTTGTCGGAGGCCTTATGGGCGGTTTGAGAACATCCGACAGCGGGCTGGCCACTAGCCCGCATCTCCACCAACCCGCAATGGAGCAGCGTGGTGGAGTAAGCTCCAGGCCTCCCCATTAATGGGGAGAGACCTGTGCCCAGCAGTGGGACGTAAAAAGGGTTGCAGCCAAGCGACATTAAACTCCTCCAACGATGTATTCTGTGCTCCAACGCACACACGCACACTGTTTTGATAGATATGATCTTTGACGTTAGGAACACACCTACATTGCTTAGACAACAGTGAGTGCTTGTAATTTAATATGAACTTTATACAATAGCAATAAAGCTCAAATTGACTACGTTTTAGTTAGAAAACATTTGTATGGGAAAAAGAAAAGGGCTGTTTTTATGGTTTTTCCGGCAATTATTCGAATTTTTCTCGCCGTACAAACCATCCTTGAACTTCAACGAACATTTAAAAAAAACAATTGGCCAAATTGGTCTAGGCGTTGTTGAGTTATGCGCTTACCAACACATTTTGCGATTCATTTTTATATTATAGATTATTTAATCTAGCCTAAATCTAGAGTGGGTGAGACCCGTCCAAAGTTAGGTACGGGAATGCACGTTCGTGGGAACGATGCGCGATACCTGCACAGCATCAGATGTCGCCAACGTCAGCACTTTAACTTATCACACACATTGATCACTCATAATCACAGTCACTTTGTCCGTATGTAACAAGTGATGTTACTTTTTTGTATTTTTGTTTTTACGTTGTTGCTTATATTACCGCCGTCACTTTAGGTTTTTATCCACAGAAAGCAGTATTTAAACCTTGTAAGAGGCGGTGGCATGCAAACATATGACAGTGGGTTGGCAACTAACCCGCATCTTCACCAACCCACATTGGAGTGGTGGAGTTAGCTCCAGGCCTCCAATATCAGTCTAAAAAGAGAGTCCTATAGTGACTAGATTATTATTATAGCTCATACAATAAGTAAAGCTAAGCTAAGCTAAGCTAAGTAAGTAATAAAGGACTTATTTCAAAGGCATATGCGAGGAATATCTACTATATAAAAATAAGTCTGGTTTTCCTTCCTGACGCTATAACTCCAGAACGCACGAACCGATTTCCACGGTTTTGCATTCGTTGGAAAGGTCTCGGGCTGCGTGAGGTTTATAGTAAAGAAAATTCAGGAAAAAATTCATACCAAAGTTCACGCGGATGAAGTCGCGGGCGGCCGCTAGTTAGTTATAAAATAAAGAACATATACCACTTTGAAGCTTTGATTTATCGTTAAATAAACTTCAATATTTAATAAGGCAAAGAGTTTTGGTACACTACGCCCTAGATCAACTATTTCAATATCCGATTGTAATGTATCTTTACCTAAGCTTATAATTTAGCAATTACCATTTACTGGCATAATCACGCAAATAACAGAACCAGTTTGCTTCTTAGATTAATTACAATTACATTATAGAAACCAAGTTCGCGCGCCCAAATTGAAGCATGTTGATTGGTGCCATTAATGGCACCAAACGCCGCGTTCCGTAAGACTTAAAAACAAAAGAAGTCTAATAAAATAACTCTTCATTGTATTAATATAATTTGTTGTATTTTATAGTTAAATTGGTCAAAATAAAAATATTTTGTTTGTCAGATGTGACAGCTGTAGGAATCTATTTAGTGGTTCAATTTTGATAGCGCGCTTAGATTGTATGATGACACTCATTCTATACGTATTTATTCTAAGGTTTGCTTATACTTATGTAAATATTATAGACCCAAACTATGTCATGGTACAGTATTTATTTATAATATTAATTACCCTTATTTAACTAACTATCTGTACATTAAAATTTGATCGTTCTAGATTTAGGCCCGTATTAATAATTCGCTCTCAAAAGTAAGAGCGCTAATATCTTATGTTCGTAT
Source organism: Pyrgus malvae (assembly GCA_911387765.1). Lineage (NCBI taxonomy): Eukaryota > Metazoa > Arthropoda > Insecta > Lepidoptera > Hesperiidae > Pyrgus > Pyrgus malvae. Next base: position 25,974,779 of record OU426953.1, read on the forward strand.
TTTAATTAATAAACGAATATTAAGTGAGCAGCGATAGCCGAGTGGTAAAAGACCGCGGTTACCGATACCGGGTTCAAATCCTCGGCGCGCACCTCTGACAAATTTTATAATGTGCGCATTTATCGCTGCTCCACGGTGCTTTACGGTGTTCTTTTTTTTAAATAAATGAACCGAACAAAAAGGCAGACGGGCCGTGTGGTGTTATGTGTTATAGTATTGTTATAGTAGTATAGTATAAGTGTTATAGTGTGTGGTGTTAACCGTTGCCTATGTACACGGGCGACCCCAGGGGAGCCACCCGAGCATTGCCGGCTTTGAAGTAGAGCTTTTTTACAGCTTTCTTGAAGAACCCCATGTCGTAGTCTACTAGAAATGCCTCAGCTGCAAGGTTGTCCCATAACCAACACGTCCGTGATAAAAAGGAGCGTGCAAAGCGGACTGTTGAGGACCGTCGGTGGAACTTTGACCTTCGTCTGGTGGTGTAATCATAAAATGGTGACGTAGACATCATTTTGAAAAGTTCCTCGGAGCACTCACCATAGTAAAGTCGGTAGAACACGCAGAGCGAGCCTATTAGGCCAGTCATTATCGACACAAATAAAGGCAAACATCGCAAACGCGCATGTATCTACGAATCTTTTATATGTTGTTAGGTCCCCTAAGAGTAGTCTACACCAAAAATTGCAACCCTAAAAACCTTGTGCTGCCACCATGGTGCTCGAAAAACTGCGAAATCCTTCTTCCTATGGTTTGGAATTGGTCCTAATGGTTTGCTCCTTTTGCGAAGGACGAAATTGCAACAACGTCACTACTATCGTTTTTGACGAAGACGACGAGGATGAGGATATATATGAACAACCCAACACCATATGACGGCCTGCCTCCACCTCCAGAAAACATTGTCTCTTCTGCCCCGCTCCCTCTCACTGATCCAGACTGGGTGAGACCCGGCCCGTCCAAAAGAGCAAAAGTCTAACCAGTCCTTGTGCTTAGTATTTAATTGTGATATTTTTCTATGTTTATTTGTTAAGTGTAATTTAATTCGAAACCATGTTACATCTAAAATGTCAAATTCACCACCACTAATGTTGCATGTTTTTTAATGAAATACATACTCACGTCATTCAGTAGAACGTTTTCATCATTTATCCGAAATCCGGTATTTTTATTTTTTTAATTATTTATGAAACGTTGAGGCCTAGAGGCTCCACTTTGGAATTAAATTAAAGCAAATTATTTTTTTATAAATTCTTCTCTCATGGCTATACTCTAGGACCATTAGTTTAGCCAGCAAATGTCTTGACAAACAACCCTACCGACAATTTGCCACGTTTTGGAAAAAAATGCCCATATTTGACTAGCTGTACCTCCGCAACTAATAGACTTAGAGAGCTCATGTTGGGCTTAAATTGTAGTAAATTTACTTAGCTTAATAAAATGATAAGTATATCTGAAAAACGCTTCCTTAAGGTACTTTTTTCAAAAAAACTGAAACAAGAGCCAGAATTTCGCAGTTTTTCGAGCACCATGGTGGCAGCACAAGGTTTTCAGGGTTGCAATTTTTGGTATAGACTACTCTTAGGGGACCTAACAACATATAAAAGAATCGTAGATACATGCGCGTTTGCCTGGCCTATATGTCTCTACGCAAGCTAAGCGGTTCTAACCTGTCAGTCAATCTTGGGTCGTTGACGATTCGGACTGTGCGCTTTTGAACGGAGTCAAATGGGTGTAGCTGGTATTTTGGTGCTCCTGCCCAGAGATGGGAGCAGTACTCCATGTGGGGTCTGACCTGGGCCTTATAAAGCGTCAGGAGTTGCCCCGCAGTGAAGTACTGCCTCGCCCTGTTGAGTTGTACCGCGAGAACAAATCCGTAAATATTTATCAACATTTTGTCAATCATGACTGATATTGTCCTGCCTCTTCAATAAATCAGTTTTTAATCTGTGTCGGTTAACTTAAGTCCTATTCTTCAGAAGATTTACTTCAGTAAATCCTGTACTCATAATGAAGGTTCTGCATTCAAGAGTGATTCAAATGATACGAACTCAAAACTCATCTTTTAAATAACGTCGCTGCTAAGTTTCTGATTCGACTATAAGTATGATTGACGTGATTCGCTCTTTAGATGTAGTTTGAGAGCGATCCCGAAACCTTGGGAGAGGATACCGGGTTATGTGGGATTTGACTAAAATCCTCTCGGTGGCCTGCCTCTGCGCTTGGGGAGGACTCCGGGATCTCCAGTGGAACGCACCGGTGCCCTCCACGCGCGGCCCTTAGAATGGGCCCATCTTCGGGAGAGCAGATATGCTCTCCTGCACTTAGCTGGGCGGATAAAGCTCCCACACACCTGCACCTCCACCAACCCGAATTGAAGCTGCAAACTCCAGGCCTACCCAATAATAGATAGAGATCCGTACAGTCCGTGCAGTGGGGCGCGAAAGGGCTGCAGCTATATAGATAGTCTTCATCGTTACATCCCAAGACTTAGCTCTCCTCTCAATGAGGGATCTGTTTGGCTACAACAAGACTGTTGCATTATACTGGTTCATCGTTACAACTGAATTCTAACAATCTGAACCCTGCACAACTTAATCTAGAAATACTACAAGTTGTGTTAATTTAAGGACGTAAGTAACTACTAGGAAATAATTTTTCATATTCTACCCCTATGTGAGATCATAATAATTATTACAATAATCTGTTAGAAGTGGACAAAGTTGCGAGAACAGCTAGTAACCAGATAATTTACAACGCAAATACTGACCTAAAGTGTGTCATGGCCAAACCACCTGCGCCGGAGACACAGTTCACGCTTACGCCCAAGGCTTAGATCATTGCGGGTCGCTAAACTCAGTATTATGAGTTAAAACTAGTTAAAATGGTATTGAAAGTCTATTTATACCAAAATGTTTTTATAAAACTAAGTTAGCATTCGTTAATATTTTTAAATTTTTTTTGTAAATTTTTTAAAATATGTATATATTTTTTCCCCTTTTTTTCCTTTTTTTATTTAGTTTTAACTTGCATTAAAGTAAGCGTTCTGAAAGAAAATGTGCGTTCTCGTTTCAAAGATAAATTTTAAAGAAGACATAATATTGAACTCTTTTAATGAAACTTTGAGAGTATCATGAAGTATCATGGCATTTTTTATTTACGTGCAAAGCATCGTGTGTCTTTAGTGTGTCACATCGGTTTAGGGTTCCGTAGCCCAATGGCAAAGGGGCAAAGAATGTAACCCTTGTAGATTAATCTATTAGTTACTATATTACATCCATTTTACATAGGTACTTTGAAACTATTAGGACTATATAGAATGCATAGAGGTTTCTAAAATCATTTTTTCTCAAAGTCAATCGTTTGAAAAAATTTCTCATCGTTTGAACTTTGAAAGTGGTTAATATTCAAATAGGTAACCCTTTTTTGTTAATAGTATAATGTGATTTATTTGTCAAATAAATATGAAACAACATTCTAATATTTCAGAAGCAAGAAAACTTCTTGTTATTGAATTTTCATAGAAAAATATGCGGCGTTTGTCTACAAACAATATATTTCCCATTCGGTTCGGCTTGTCAGCTAGAAATATTATATCAGTTTGTACCATAGTTTACTTATTCTCCCGTGTACAATATCAGGATTCCAGGATTGTGTAGGTATATCTGATAATAATATTCTGCAGTAATCGGATATACATCCGTACCTAAGTCAAAGAATGTAATAGGTGATAGCAACATATTAGTTGGTATCAATTTCAAAGATTTCAAAGATTTCAAATTTAACATTACAAATCTAAAGTAATATTATAATGAAGCGAAGAAATTTGATTGTTTACTTCTTTATTGAGAGCCTTGCCTGAGGTTTAATTTAAGGGCTTACATGAGGCGACAATACTTCAAATATGTTCTAAGAATTATTGTTCTAAGAATTATTGTTCTAAGAATTATTGTTCTAACAATTATTGTTCTAAGAATTGTTGTTACTACGGTCTGCGGTCGAATCATACAAGAACTTGAACCTACTCGACGTACCGACCGACCCATACCTAGAATAGGGAACTTTCAATTTATTTTTTATTGTATCAATTGAGTCTATTTGGCATATGGATCAAGTGTTCCTAAAGGACCACATCGATTGGAGCGACCCGAAAGACAGAAATACGAGCCAAAGTTAAACCTCACCGCGTTGCGTTGAAAACGGCCCATACTAACGAAACTCTATATACTCATGTGACGAACAAGTAATTTGCAATTTTAACCGTTAAAAAGTGCGTTTAAGTACCTATATAGTTGTCATATATTTTTTTCTTGTTAAGTTATAAGGATTCTGAAAAAATATATGAAAGTAATTATTAAATGAAAATTAAATAATATTAGACAAAATACACAAATACACAAAATACAAATCAAACAAAATATAAAAAAATTTTTTTTCATATTTCACATTCTCCTAGAGATTTCGAAAAACATTTTTTTTATAAATTAACCGAACAAAAAGGCAGACGGGCCGCGTGGTGTTAAGCGATCACCGTCGCCTATGGACACGGGCAACCCCAGGGGAGCCACCCGAGCATTGCCGGCTTTGGAGGAGATCTTTTTTTACAGCTTTCTTGAAGAACCCCATGTTATAGTCCACTGGGAATGCCTCAGCTGGAAGGTTGTCCCATAACCTACACGTCCGTGGTAAAAAGGAGCGTGCAAAGCGGACTGTGGAAGACCGCCACGAGTCCAGATGGTGCCTGTGGAACTTTAACCTTCGTCTGGTGGTATAATCATGGAATGGTGATGTAGGCATGAGTTTGAAAAGTTCCTCGGAGCACACACCATAGTAAAGTCGGTAGAACACGCAGAGCGAGCCTATGTCTCTTCGCAAGCTGAGCGGTTCTAGCCTGTCAGTCAATCTTGGGTCGTTGACGATTCGGACTGCGCGCTTTTCAACGGAGTCAAATGGGTGTAGCTGGTATTTTGGTGCTCCTTCCCAGAGATGAGAGCAGTACTCCATGTGGGGTCTGACCTGGGCCTTGTACAGCGTCAGGAGTTGCCCCGCAGTGAAGTACTGCCTCGCCCTATTGAGGACACCAAGCTTTTTGGACGCCAATTTGGCTTTTTTTCCATTGTTTCATTATTATTGGCAATTTCCCAATTTAAATATATACATTTTATGTAAAAATAAAATTTAAGCATATTCCCTATTGGAACACAAAAAGAGTTGCAGTCTTTGCTTGACCTTTCCACCAAATCGCACTTGGCCGGCGAGATCTATGGGGGAGATACTGGATTATAGGTATGCCTGCCTAAGCGCTTGCTTCCTGGTGTCTTCCACGCCGGCGCCCCAAAACGGATCCATCATCCGAAGAGCGAAGTACTCCTTCTGCACCTTCCAGTGCTTATGACGACAGGTGGTCGCGCGCACACCGCTGTACTTCCCGGAGCCGCTAGCTGAACTGTTCGAGCTCCCAGTCCTTATAGGTCTACGCTACAGGGACTCGGAAAAAAGTCGGTAATGTCCCACTGGGTTGAAAAAAAACTTATCATTACGTTTAAGCAAATAATTGAAGTGTCAAGATTACACATTGCAATGAAAGTGCAACTTACCGAGCCATGTAAAGTGACAGGTGTTAAAGTAAATGTTTTCACTTTCGTCAGTAACAAGTCAAAAGTAGAGGTTTGAAGAGAAATTAAAGTAATTTCACTTTTTATTAATCCCTTGTAAGAACTGGATGTTTAATGACTGAAGATGATGACGCTTCACACGTATAGCCCACAGGACACAAGGCAAGGATTCAAACACTCAGACCGGGAAAAATCGCGTTTTTTCCGCTGGGAATCAAACTCGTGCCTTTTGCACTGCAGACCGGTGCGTGCGATGACTACAGCATCATACATGGCAGTTAAGGTTTCTTAAAAGCCTAAAAATTTTAGGAAAGCCCGATAAACGGAAATTGTTAATTAAAGAGGTAAAAGTTAAAAGAGAAGATGACAATCACAGGATCTTGTATAATTTGACGACCTTTTTTGGTATCGGGGTGGAAACCTCAAAAGGTACCCGACACCTTAGGAGATGATACCGGGTTATGTGGGATTTGGAAAACTCCGGGATCTCTAGTGGAATGCACCGGTGACCTCCACGCGCGGCGCCCAGAATGGGCCTATCTTCGGGAGAGCACACTGCCACACACACATAATACCGCCGATATATTTACCACTTTCGATAATTTGTAGAGAGGGAAGTAAATTTACTCAGCTTTTTACATACGTGCTCAATATCTGTTCCATATTAATTATTAATATCCATATTAATTTGTGATCGCTTACCTTTTTTTTCTTTACGTGAAGTGTATAGGTACTTGCATAGGTTTTTATATTTTGTAAAAAAGACAATAAAATAATTCAAATGATTTTGAAAATATTTATTCATCTTGAAACAAAGCATTAATTAAGAACTTATAGCTCAAAAGTAAAAGGATAGCATCGAGATTATTAACACGCTTTTACTGACTTGACCTGTATGTATGTATGTATGTATGTATGTATGTATGTATGTATGTATGCATGTAACGGAATCTTTTAACTTCATTTTCACTTAATTCAAGGAGTCTGATTAACTTGAAAATTTGCAGGGGTCAAGGGACGATGACAATACAATAATATGAGAATAAAAATCCAACTAAAAAATAAAAAATAAGTAATGTAGTTTAAAAAACTAAAAAACACGCCTTTGTGAAAATATGAACTAAAAAGTAAAAAAATAAGAAGAAAATGTATTTTACTGCAAAAAAAAGCGTGGGGTGTTTTTTAAGATACTATTGACACCATGCACCCCACGCTTTTTTTTGCAGTACCTAAAATACATTTTCTTCTTATTTTTTACTTTGTAGTTCGTATTTTCACAAAAGCGTGTTTTTTTAGTTTTTTAAACTACATTACTTTTTTTTCGATGATTTTCGCATGAAATAAATTCGTATAATAAATACAATTAAAATATATACATTGGGACTTTTTGATAAAAAAAAATTCTATTCGGGCGCACATATTTTGTGATAAGTCAAATTGACCTTATATGGTAAATGTCCATTATGTCAACAGCGTACGAGTACTAGTCATTCCACAAAAAAAAACAGCAAAAAGCTACACTTTTCCTATGAATGACAAGTACCGGGACACTGAAAAAACTGACCGTAGCACGGACGTTTACCTTTATATAGTGTGATTACTCTCCACTCAGGTATTCAAAACACAAGGTTTATCTCTCAATAAAAAAATGTGTGCAACCGCTCCGTATATGACAGAATTGTGTTAAGCTCCAAAGAAAATAGTATATTATTTTGGATATTCAATAAAACGATATCATAAATCCAACAAAACAGTAACTGGTTTTAAATAAAGCTGTCCTATACATGCACGACCATAGCGCCAAAATCACCCTTTTTAAGGTTCTGTACGAGAAAACGGACCCCTTACGAGTAGGATCACTTGTGTGTTTGTACATCTGTCAGTCAATTTAATCCGAACGTAAAGCAATCTTCCTTAACCCAAAGATGAAGGTAGGTATAACATAAACAATTACTGAATTTTGATTTGCGCAAAAGTGCAGTGGTATGCACTTCAAGCTTCCCCATGATTAAAGAAATACGTTTATCTGGCAAATTTCCGGCCAAGAAAGAAAGAAAGAAAGAAAAAATATATTTCATATTAGGAATGCAAAATATTCGCTTAATGAATGTCATTTTTCCCGGTCATCGCCTTTAAGCGCCCGTTTGGGCTAGATGTTGAGCTGAGAGAAAAAAGGCGACGGAAAAAAACTCCCAGCACTCTTTTTAAAAAAAAGTACATAATAATATATTTGAGATAACAGAATGGCTATGGGTGAGACACCATACGACACCAAGAGCAAATACAGGCAAAAAATACCGCCAATTTAAAAACCGCAGAGCATTAATAAGTAACAACCGTCAGCGTAATGTTTTAATAGCCAGAATATTTTATGCTACTCTTAATCTTTATATCTCTTGCCATGCATATGTTACATTTGAGACGGTGATGATATGTTAATCTCGACGTCACCGCTTCAGGGCAGAGATAATTATAATATACGTATTTTATCAAACTAGTAACGATCGCTCGTGTGTCGATGTCGATAGCTTTAACATATTGTTGTGATAGTGTTTCAATGAGTATCTATCCAACAGAAAAGTAAATTACGGCAACCGTTGGCAACTGTTGTCGACTCATTTGTATGGAAGCGCGCATGGCTCGGCGTCTAGCGTAAAACGCAAGCGGTCTATACAGCTAAGCTAAATGGGCGCGGTCGGGTGTGAGACGAGTGACTGCTAGTGGTAAAAAATTTCATGCGCATTTCCGTGCTTCGGAGGGCACGTTAAGCCGTCGGTCCCGGTTGTTGTCGATAGAGAATAGTCGTTAAACCTTTTCGATGAACCTATGGGCGGTTTGAAAACATCCGACAACGAGTTGGCCACTAACCCGTATCTCCACCAACCCGCATTGGAGCAACGTGGTGGAGTAAGCTCCAGGCCTCCCCATTAAGGGGTGAGACCCGTGCCCAGCAATGGGACGCAAAAAAGGCTGTAGCCATTTGTATGAGATACAAAGTCTTATAACAAGGAAATAACGGTTATTTTATAAATGGTTGATGGTATTTTATCTTAAGTAGATAATTATATGCTTTTTAATAATTATAATAAATCTTGTCTTGACATTAAAATGAAATGGCATTAAAATATAAACTTTATATTAAACTAGTGGTCCGGCCCGAATTCTCTCGAGTAAATTAAGATGTATAAGCTATCCTATCTTTTAAGTTGGATCAAACTGCACACGGTGTGCAAAGTTGATTAAAATTGATTCAGAAGTTTAGGAGTCTATAGCGGACAAAAAACGTGACGCGTAATTTATTTTTATATACTAAGATTTGCACACAATTTTATAGTGGTTGGAATTGACACTGTATGTACCTAATAAGGCCTATGTTTACCTGTATTGAACTCAATCTTAAGGAAAATATTTAAAAAATATATACCTAAATAGCGGCCGCCCGCAATATCATCCGCGTGGACTTTGGTATTAGTCATAGCATGGTGTTATATAACCTAAAGCCTTCCCCAATAAGTGGACAATTCAAAAAAAATATTTTTTATTTTTTTTTCAATTCGCACGAAGTAGTTCCTGAGATTATCGCCTTCGAACAAATAAATAAACTCTTCAGCTGTATATGTTAGTATGGATATGACATATTAGGAGTAGGTAGGTGGTTTTTTTACAAATGAAAATCAAAAAAATATTTTCCTACTTATCGGTGAAGGAATAATATCGCAATAAATGAAGTATTTCTGTAAATAAAAATCTCATACCTAAGAGATACATACATAACTAAATCCATTATGAGTCTCGGTATATTCAGCTAATCTGAAGTCAATTCTGCATCCACATGTGGGAAAGGTTGAGGAAACTCTGCTTCTATTTTGTCAGTAACTCGGAGTCGAGTTCACGTGAGGCCAAAATTGATGCTGAAATGAATTAAACATATATCCTTTTGTGGAAAGATCAAGGTCGCTTTATAGCTTTCGAAAAGGTATTCACCTTACTAAGGTTGTCTCCAAATGTTTGTTTTGTTTTGTACTTGATTAATAGATCTACTTGACCTTTTGAATGAAGGAGATGGTGTTGGTACTGGAATTACTGGTCTTTATTGTTGCGATGTCACTTTTTTCTTATTGTAAACCAATGTCTTGTTCTTATAAAAATCACTTTTTCTGCAGAATCTCGATTCATTCATTGGAGTATTGAAGGACGGATTCGTTCATTCCAAAAGTCTGTGCGACGATTCGGCCAACAATATATTACCCTGATATTTTCGCTAAGTATATATTTTAGATAATAATTGTATGTTAAATTAGTGATTACTCATTTTTTACTAATATAGTCACTTTCAGCTCATGTTTATTTTTAACCTAATTGGCAGCCCTACAAATAAAGCAATATGAATTCATACCAATAATAAAATTGTGTAATATGGCCAATATTTTTTGGCAAAACATTTCAACGAACTATAAATTAAAAACGAAATTCCCCCGCAAAGGTTAAAAACTTAACAGCCTATTTAACAATAAATATTTACGACATAATGAAGTTTTAGGAATATTTATATAAAACGTTGGATTGGAAAACATTATGACTTTTTTAATGTTTTCCAATCCATCGATCCAATCAATGGATGTGTGAAATTAAAGGAATAAAGTAAACAAAATAATGATTTTTCGTCGTGGAGGTGGGCTAACATTTAAGCACTTCTGTTAGCACATTATTATAATACATTTGAAGTCTTAAAGGTATATACATCGGAATAGGTTAGCGACTTCAAGCCTACAACACACAATATGGTTTGGCAAAGAGAGAGTGAGCCAGGTAGATGCTCATTCCTCTAATAGTCTCGTTTTCGAAGCTTGTATATAAAATATTATAGATGTTTAGAAAATTTCTATAGCGGGATATTGGATTCCTGCAACGCTGTCTCATGTTATGCCACGGTCGCAGGAGGTAGCCACAGTAGCAGTTCTGTCCGTGACTTCATTATAGATGTTTTTTTTAATTTCCTGTAACGGGTCACGCCGTGACTTGGTTTTAGGTCACGAAAATATTTTTTTAGTAATTTTAATATCCCAGTGCTGGGCACAGGATACCTGAGAATTATCATGATGGAGAGGAATTTAGACCACAATTCGTTTGTGTATTCTATGTATGTATTGTATGTGTTCCGTGGTTGATGGAGAAGATCAGAACCTTGTAAAGTTTAATTGACTTCGTACGGTTGCCTTCGTTTTCACTCTTGTACAGCACAACATGACTGTGATGAATGATTATTATAATTATTATTTATTATAATTATTATAAAAAAATCAAACCTTTTCACGTTCTAAGATTATATCCTATATCCATCCAAATAAATAAAATTAAAGTGTCCACGTGGACGAAGTCGCGGGCGATCGCTAGTATTCACTAAATTCAAAGTCACATCCATCAAATCACAAAGGACTCTAATTAACTTTGATTATTTGAGCGTTATCATTAATTAATCATGTCATCACCATCACTGACCACAGCTCGTTGAACTATGATATATTCAAAGCCTAAGATAATAGCCTGAAGCAGTTTAGATTCATCGGTTGCATGGATAGTGCAATATCTGGTGTATTATCCGATAAGTATCTGAGAGAGGTCACCCGTGTCGTTACTATGCTGAACTGCAAATCAAGGATCCCGGGCTCTGAATGAATAAATGAAATGATGAGTTTTAAAATCTGTTCTGGATCTGGAGGTTTATGCACGCACACTAGGTCTGCTGGATCTCACGCGGGCGCTGGTCACGCTCAACAGGGTGGCGGCGGCGGACCGAATATTTTTGTTTAGTTAGTAGCTCTGTGAGCGTGTTTGTTCACTAAGATTGCCCTAAGTATTATTACTAACAAATAGTAATATTTGACGAAAATGTTTTATTTTAATATGTATGTATAGAATTTTCTTTTTTATTTGACTTCTTGACATTATTGAAATTTGACATTTGTAATAATAACTTGAGATAATAATAAATATTTTGGTTTAATAACAATGATATGTTTTGTAATAAATTCATTTATTAATAAGGGTTTTAATCTAACAAAATAATTGTATTAATTTGACATAAAATGTATAAAATATTAATTATATTTTTATGATTATGATTAATCTAATTAATTCATTAATTTTATGAAGATTCAATAACGCATTAGAACTCCTGTAATGTTAGATATTAAGCATGGAAATGTAAAAAATAAATTATAAATAAATGCAATGTTCATGTATTGTGTGTCCATGGTAGACATGATATACGGAATCCTAGTGTGGGAGCTATGAGTGTACAGTGCTATTGAAATTTATTTATTTAGGACTAATAGGGGCCGGCTCTATACTTATTCTACTCTTTGAGTCCGGCCCAGCTCCGGCCGAGTGCAGACGTTGTCCTGTCTTAAAAGTATTGAAAGAGAATTTGTTTTTTTGCTATCTTAAAGAGATTTTAAACTGTCAAACGAAAATATAAAACAAATAATGACATACGAACTGTCCTGTTATTCTGACTGTGTTAAAGTTCAAAATGACAAGGCACGAAATACAAACGTTTGACAGGTAGGAACAATTTATAAAGGAAAATTACCTATAAATAAAATAAAAACCAGTGAACCAAATTATGAATCTAAGCCATTCTCAAATCCTGAACTTGAACACACGCCGTCCATCATATTCCGTCCAGTCGTTAAGGAGGAGTTCTGTAACATACATACGAATACAAGAAATATACGAGTATATTAAAATTACCTTTTTTTTCTAGAACAGTGGTACACCCTTAGAGGATCAAATTTACTGTCTACTGAAGGGTAGTAGAGACGGCATAGCGCCTCATACGCGCCTCACGGCATACCTTGATGCTCTAAGGGTACACGTGAACAATAAACACTTACACACCAATTTAATCTTCAGAAAGTCTGAAGAGGTATTAAAGGCCCTGACCGTGTTCAAAGATCACGTCATCATTTATACCCAGATGGTAGAGTTTGCAAGGTTCGACCGGTGAAGTAGGTACCACTCTGCACTCATTTTTTCCTTAAAGCAAAATTTACTTGTACAGCCAATAATTACCTTACAACCTTAGAATAATTACAATTGCATTATAGAAACCAAGTTCGCGCGCCCAAATTGAAGCATGTAGATTGGTGCCATTAATGGCCACCAAACGTCGGGGGTTAAATTTTATCACAACACTTTTAAAAAACAAAAACAGTCTAATAAAATAACTTTTCACAGTGTTTTCAATATTTTGTAGTATTTTATAGTTAATTTGGTCAAAATAAAAATATTTTGTTTGTCAGATGTGACAGCTGTAGGAATCTATTTAGTGCTTCAATTTTGACAGCGCGCTTGTATGAAGACTGACGTTCTTAACGTTATTATTCTAAGCTTACAACATTTTTTACAATTGTGTAACAGAAGTAGGTTGGATGACTCTAACACTTTATACGAGGGTTTACTTATTACATACATTTACACATTATTATACATATATTATATTTGACGACCCGCGTGGCGCAATGGATACCATACCGGACTATCAATCGAGGGATCCCGGGTTCGATTCCCGGCGAAACACCAGGAATTTGAATGATGAGTTTAAATTTCTGTTCTCGGTCTGGGTGTTTGTGTTCCTGTCTTTGTGTGTGTCCATGGTACACACAACACATGGTATTAATTACCTTACTTTAGGGCTATGAGTGTGTAACGTTTATTTTATTTATTTATTTATATTTTAACTGTCATAATACTTTCACACAGTTCTTCGGTACCAGGGCTAAAGCGTTATTATGCCCGAATGCTGCGTTAAATTATTGTGAGAGGTAAAGTATAATATTTGTATGTGTAATTGTGTAAATATGTGTAATAATTCAACCCTCGTATTAAGTGTTACAGCCATCCAACCTACTTCTGTTAAAGTTGTTCACCGTTGCGGAGTTGACGTATGACAACTTGTCTTTTTGAGATCGGCTAAATAAAAAAAAAAACGGGTTGCACTCCTGTAGTGCCAGCAGAAGTGAAAACTTGAACATTAACGTTGTGCATTTTTGATATTTTAGAATGGTTTGGGAATAATTTCGCACGAATTGCTTTTATTATCAGTATTATTTTTCATCTATTAATTGCAGTAGGTTTTCATCTAGTATTTTTATAAAGTACTCACTCATTTTCATTCACTATTTCTTCGTCACTTTTTTCATTAATAGAAGCACTTTGTTCAATGTGCAACTGTGTTCAGAATATCAATTATTTTAAATACTTGATATAAACGAATTTTACAAGTATAGACAGTCAGCCATCAGCTGTTACCCCTCCGTCTTACGAATATTCGATCAGGCCACGTGTCCTGACGCGAGTTTAACATTTTTTACCCCAGACCAAGAACAGAAATTTAAACTTATCATTAAAATTTCTGCTTCGCCGAGAATCGAATCTGGGACCCTCCGTTCGGCAGTCCGTCATGGTAACCATTACGCCACACGGGTCGTCATAAATGAACTTCTTAAGTTGATATTCTATTCTGCAACATGACCTTTTGAGACCCAACTTCCTCATCAATGTGTTTAAATTTTACCTCGTTGTAGTTATTTGCAAGGTTATAAATTATCTTTATTTCTATTGTTAAGAAACTTGTCGCAATACCGACCAAACTTGTTTTGAAGATTATTAGAATTTGCTATACTTAATTATCTCGTCCATTTATTGTAAAACTGTGACAATTGATTATGGTATTATCACAGTATTAACCTTGAATATTTATTAGGAAAGCATCATGGAATCGAAAGAAAGTAGTAGTATTATAAACATAAGCTGTCTCTAAAAGATATGTAATCTGAAATACAGTCAAGAGTTAGATTACCACAGATAAAAAAATAAATGTTTTATGCATTTTTTGTGATTATAATAACAAAACCAATATATTTATCACTATTATAATGACTGTAAAGTGTGTCTATTCTGATTTATAGATTTTATTTTGCTGTCCATAAGAGTTACTTTGAAATTGTCTATTTTTTATTTATTAATATTTGTTAGTTTTTGAAATAAGAACAATGTCAATATACGTGAACACGTAGAATTAGAATATACTTGTATATTATTAGTCTATGAGTGACCACCTCCAACAATCAGATTATAAGTTTTTTCATTGATAGCAGTCGTGGGAATCCTTCAATCTAAAATGTACAGGAGCTTTCAAGAATTTATAGGCCAGACTTATGTACATGAGGCGACCATCAAATTTCGGAGCAGCAGCGCAACTGCATCGCCTTCATTCATGCATGATGCATACCTCGAGTCCGGGTTTTCTTCGCGAGCCCCACAAGGGGCCCGGGCACAACTTTTGGGCCTTCCCCTAGAGTGGGTTGGTTCCATGGGCCATGAATATGGTCCCGGTCGTTGGGGTGAAGACCGGGTGGTCCCTATTGTGGTCTTCTTAATTCTGGTCTTCTTATTTCCTTTTCCAGGTAATCCTGAGGCTGCTGTTACTGAGGCTGTTTTTAGTCATGTCTCCTGTGACCCCTCCCCCTTTCGGATCGCGCCTTGAACTGCAACGACCACTTAGCACTACGCGAACAGCATACTCGTCTGCTAGTCCATTGAAATAAATAAAAAATTATCGCTTTTTAAATTTCTCTCTGATTTACCTAACGCAAAGTCGGGTTCTGCAAAGTGGTATAGCCCTAAAACTAGACAAGACGGCAATCGAAAACTAGTTTTCAGGGCGACAAGAGGTACTACTACGAAGACTTTTATTAGGGAATCCATGCGAAATTAATCCATTCTTCCTAACGGTTTCCTCCATTGCAAAATGAACCTTGTGATCTGCACATAGAGTGTAATCTAGATTGTAAATTTTAAAAGATTTACAGGATGTCCATTTTTACGACAGATATAAAAGTGGTAATAAGAGTTCCGAGTACAACGCAATGATTGAGGCCAGAGCTCCGATAATATGAAAATAAATTGATGGTTCCATATTAAAATCTTTAGGTGGATAAGTTGTTATAAAAGCTTGGTGTACGCAAAGGTTTTGATCCCTAGTTTTATTTATTTATCTGGTATAGCAGGAAAACGCGCATGGTTCTTCTCTCTATGTCGAAATGGACGCAGTAAAAATAACTCTTCATATTACTGTTTTGATAAACCTGTGACTTGGCCTACTACTTTATGTTCGATCTGCCGAGATGCCTACATTTGACTGCATAACCAATCAACAATGACAGTATCATAATAACACACCAGCACTATAACTTACTGCTTTTATTATTTTACGGACGTAAGGACTTTTAAGGCTCCGCCGAGCGAACGGCGCGCGCGTTGATTGGGTACCGCTGGTAATGTGGTCGTCTTATTTCTTAGTTTATGTATATTTCAATAACAAACACTAAAATAATACTTATGAAATCAAAAAGATGAATATTTATTTTATAAATCTATCCCCGCAGATCTGACTCTAAAATTAAAGGGATTTTATGTGCCGTTAGGAATAGTAATGGTCGTCGAAGCCACTGATTAAGATTTATTGAATGTCACTTTATTGATTATATTAATTCCCTTTCCTTTCTATTCTCGTTTCTTTTGGTTCAATATTTACTGTGGATTGCATGTTTTCGTGTCTATTATTGGTTTGGCTTTTATTGTCGGCTTAATAACATTTTATTATGTTAATAATATATTTCATAAAATTACTTCCCCTAAGCATGTTTATTTCCGGAATAAGACAGTATAATTAAGTAGGTAATCCCTCTGTGAGAGACCTTCCAAGTATTACTGAGGGCCTTACCGCCATTCATATTATTAAAAGAATTGTCGTAAACATATAAAGACGAAATACATAATTACGTAAGTACAAATTATTCTGATGTACGAGTAACAGGATCTTTTTTGTATCGGGGGGGAAACCTTCAATAGGTGCCCGGCACCTTAGGATTCCTATCCTATCCCGGTATCCTTACCGGGTTATGTGGGATTTGACCGCACTAAAACCCCCTCGGTAGCCTGCCTCTGCGCTTGGGGAAGACTCCGGGATCTCCAGTGGAACACACCGGTGTCCTCCGCGCGCGGCTCCCGGGCTCATCTTTGGGAGAGCAGATGTGTTCTCCTGCACCTTCCGATGCTTATGGCGGTATGCGACCACGCACGCACTGCCGTCTTTCCCAAGACTGCTGGCTGGACGGATCGAACTCCCACTCTCACCGCCCTCAACCCCGGAAGCCCCCTCTTAATCGCTTCTTACGATCAGGCAGGGGATACCGTAGCTCGATTCTTAATCCCGAAGCTACAGGGACTACGAGTAATAGGACCAAGGAATCGAATTAACGTAGTAATCGAATGTCGCGCTTTGACAAGCGATTTGTGAAATCTCGATAAGCTATCGGGGAAGTGCATAAACACTTATTTACAACCCTATTAATTTTTAAAGAAAAAAAACTGCATCTAATATTAGAAACAATTTGTTTCTAATAGTGTCTTTTCTCTACACTTAATTATGCTACTTTTAAAAAAAAATAATTGTAATAAACAATTGTGTGGTGACGGCTATTTTGGATTTGAATTTTTTTAATTATATATTGTATTCTGTAAGTTAAGCCTTTTAATTAGAAACCGATGATGGGTGGATTATACAATGAAAAAAATGTAATCCGTCATTTCATTGCATTTTGGATTTACTTACAACAAGAATCCATCCAGATTTTATTTGAAGAATAAACAATACAGTAATGGGAAAGTGCCATGGATGTTACAAATTTTCTTCGGAAAAAATTTCCAAAGAATATGCTTATTTTTATACTATCAAAAAAAATTGTTTATTTATTAGAAAAATGTATTTTTTTATTGGCTGCAAGACTATAATGTGGAGACAAGAGCTTAGTTTACAGATAATTAGAGATCTTTTTAAAATATTACATGATATACTTTTATCTTTATTTGTCTCGTGTTTCTACTAATTCAATATCACCTTTCTATCGTTATTATCAACAGTAAAATATAAAGTTAACTTTTCCAGCAGGTATTCCCAATCATATGGGGAATTCCAGAACACGATGTCCAAATAAAGCTATTTCTATATCTTATTTTTGTTTCCTGTGGTAAAATTTACCTTAACATTTTAATATTGACGATTATTTTGCAAGATATTTTTGGATTTTGGAAATAATGATATAATTTGAAGCTTGTAATAGAACAAGTAAATATTATTATTTATAAATAGTATGTGTATAGTGGAGAATGTTAGGGGAGGCCTATGTCCAGCCGTGGACTTCCAACCAAGTTCGAGCAAAGGAAATGGCTAGCCAGCGCCAAATGTAATAATTTATTACACGAACCACTTCGTGCCACTTTTGACCCTTCTATAACTCAAATCCTTTTTAACTTAAACACATAAAACTACGTGTGTTTAATTATATCTATAAGGACATCTAGAAACCCAAATTGCATGAAGCAGCTCAAACGGTTATAAAGATATGAAGGTTAAAAAGTCGTAAATTTTAGCACTGATTGACTGACATATAGTACCTTAACCTAACCTACTTCTAGATGACCTAAAAGGATGAAATTTGGAATCCAGGGCGGTAATTGTGTGTAAACGTGGGAAAAAATCTAAAAATAAAAAAAAGTTTAAATTAGGGGGAGTTCCCATACAAAAAAAAGAACCGTTACAAGCAGATATTTGAAACTATGCCAATGTATGTATTAGTATTAAGTATATATATTATGTTATGTTGAATAACTTTATAAAATGACTGATGTAATGAAAACTGGCCAAGTCAAATCCTACTTTAAGATCTCACATTTTTAAATAACAACAATTGTTACAGGTATCCAATAAAGTAAAGAAAAAGAGTTTAATTATTGTTCTTAATGTTATTTTGTTCCTATAAATACATATTTGGATTTTGCATACAACTTGGCACTCACTTAGATCTCCATTATTTTTGCGGCGAAGCCCACAGCCAAGCATAATAAATTTTTGTATTGAACTTGACTCTCCTTTTTTACATTTATATTATACACATCACACACTTAGACATACACGCATTAATTTATGTTCTATGTATTGGGAGAAGAAGAGTCCAGGCATAGTTTCAAGTACTTTCATATAAAATTAAAACTCTAGTAAACTAGCAACTTCTGCGCACCTGGCCCAGTGGCTAGCGTAGAACGCAAGCAATATACGCAGCTAAGCCAAACGGGCGTGGTCGTGTGTGAGATAGGTGACAACTAGTAGCCAAAGTTTCATGTGCGTTTTCATGCTTCGGAGGGCTCGTTAGGTTGGTTGTTGGTCCCGTTTGTTATCGATAGAGAATAGTTATTAAAACTTATCGGAGACGTTAAGGTCGGTATAACATCTGACAGCGAGAAAGCCACTTACCAACCACTTGGTGGAGGTGCACCAACCCACGTTGGAGAAGTGTGGTGGAGTAAGCCCCAAGCCTCAGCAATAATGGGAAAGGATGCAGGACAACTTACTTACTGGCTTAGATACGAGTACGTATTGTATCGTAAACGTCACTAACCAAAACGCAATGCTGACATTGCCCAATCGCCTTACATCCGAGGAATGCGTGCCAATCGATCCACAATACCTCGATTGCTAGCGTTGAAACACGTTCACGGTCAATTGGCATTTCATAGCAAAGTAAATCCTGCTACATTTTTCAATGCGATTGCTTCTGTTATAAAATCAATTTCAATCATTTCATTTCAATCAAGGCGGCTACTGTTTCGCTTAAAAAGACACAGATTAAAAAAGTGAGAATTTTGAGGATTATAGAAATAAAGTATTGAAGCGCGCATGGCTCGGCGGCTAGCGTAGAACGGAAGCTGTCTATGCCAAGCCAAAAGGGCGCGGTCGAGTGTGAGATGGGTGACCGCTGGTGGCAAAAGTTTCATGTGCTTTTATGTGCTTCGGAGGGCACATTAAGCCCTCGGTCTCAGTTTTATCGATAGATAAAAGTCGTTAAACCTTGTCGGAGGCCTTATCAGTGGTTTGAAAATATCCAACAGCGGAATTAGCCGTACTACTCGTATTATCAAATCTAATTTTAGTAGGTACCAATTCGTAACAAATCATCTCTGTAATAAGGAGATGATTTAAAATTAAAAATTTGGTAATTTAAAGTACCTATAAGCAAGAAAAGTATTTAAACTGTTTTTTGCTGGGCGGATTTTGTTTTTGGTTCAAAATTGTGTTCTCGTAATTTAATTTTGCATTCTGCAACATACTGTTCAAAATTATGCTGTTGACCCTGCAATTAGATCTTTTATCCTTCAAAACCAGCTATATTTTTTTACGTTTAATTTTACTGGATTAGCAGATGAGCATGGAAGTACAGAGAGGTTCGAAGACGGTAAATGTTGAGAAAAACAAATAGAAAGCAAAATGCTAACAACAAAATAAATTATTAAGACTAAATGTAAATAAATATTTAATATAATATAATAATAACCATATATACATAAACATAAAATAAAAAAACACTTTTATTATAGATATGATTTCTTGAGGAAGTGAGCCTGTACACCTTTTTTGAAAGAGAACTTGGAGTGTAATTTACTGACATCAGCGGGCAGGGCATTCCAAAGCCGAACCGATTGAAGACCATACGAGCATGCACATCACAATTTTCCTCTTGATCAGAAATCCTGGGATCAATCTTGACCTCCAATCTAGGTTCGACAATGTTAGCCATCACTCGTTCGTACTAACCCATATCTGTCCCATGTCCCATTGGATTACTGTGACAAGATAGGCATACAATAGGGTTTTGACCTTTTTTACAACATCTATTTAATCGCCTGTCTTTGCCCATTTCTTGCTACAATTTATTTATTTTTATTTTAAAACTTTATTGACCCCAATAAATTGTGGTACAATAGACGAGCTTAATGCCTAATGGCGTTATCTACCAGCTTACCTAAGAGTACAGAGAGGTTCGAAGGTGGAAAATGTTGAGAAAAACAAAAAGAAAGCAAAATGTTAACAACAAAATAAATTATTAAGACATTCAGTCTTAATTTACTTAGTTGTTAACATTAAATATAAATAATAAACATAAAATAAAATCCAGTTTTATTATGGATATGATTTCTTGAAGAAGTGAGACTTTACACTTTTTTTGAAAGAGAACTTGGAGTATAATTTCCTGACATCAGCGGGCAGAGCATTCCAATGCCGAACCGATTGAAGATCATGCAAGCATACACATCACAATTTTCCTCAATCAGAAATCCTGGGATATTAGTCGTAACTCGTTCGTATTAACCCATATCTGCCCCATGTCCTGTTGGATTACTGTGACAAGCTAGGCATTCAAAAGGGTTCTGACCTTTATTACAACTTAAATCTAATCGCCTGTCGCCACTTGCCCATTTCTCGCTACTATTTATATCACGAATTCCTTTAAGGGGCGTGCAACGACCTTGGACATTTCACCTTTGTTCAAATTTAGAGCCATCTAGTGGTAAATTATTGTACTGCAGTAAATGGTTGAAAGATTAATAAGAACACAGATGTTTTAAATCAATTTAACTTATTTTGCTTACTTTTAAATTGCCTCTGAGAGACAGTTTTGTAAAGCAGTATAAGTCCGCTATATGTAGATACGATATAATTTGAAGAAATAATAATATATAAATAAATAGTTAGAAAGACGTAGTTTTGAAAGAAGATTCATTTTAGGTCGGGTGCTGCAACGTGACACGTTCTGAAGATCTGAAGATGACCAGGTAAGTACCAACTAGTTCACAGGAAGGGTTATAGTCAGAAAGACGTAGTTTTGAAAGTAGATTCATTTTAGGTCGGGTGCTGCAATGTGACACGTTCTGAAGGTCTGAAGATGATCAGGTAAGTACCAACTAGTTCATAGGAAGGGTTATAGTCAGAAAGACGTAGTTTTGAAAGTAGATTCATTTTAGGTCGGGTGCTGCAACGTGACACGTTCTGAAGGTCTGAAGATGACCAGGTAAGTACCAACTAGTTCTCAGGAAGGATTATAGTCAGAAAGAGGTAGTTTTAAAAGTAGATTCATTTTAGGTCGGGTACTGCAACGTGACACGTTCTGAAGGTCTGAAGATGACCAGGTAAGTACCAACTAGTTCTCAGGAAGGGTTAAAGTCAGAAAGACGTAGTTTTGAAAGTAGATTCATTTTCGGTCGGGTGCTGCAACGTGATACGTTCTGAAGGTCTGAAGATGACCAGGTAAGTACCAACTAGTTCTCAGGAAGGGTTAAAGTCAGAAAGACGTAATTTTGAAAGTAGACTCATTTTAGGTCAGGTGCTGCAACGTGATACGTTCTGAAGGTCTGAAGATGACCAGGTAAGTACCAACTAGTTCTTAGGAAGGGTTATAGTCAGAAAGACGTAGTTTTGAAAGTAGATTCATTTTAGGTCGGGTGCTGCAACGGGACACGTTCTGAAGGTCTGAAGATGACCAGGTAAGTACCAACTAGTTCTCAGGAAGGGTTAAAGTCAGAAAGACGTAATTTTAAAAGTAGACTCATTTTAGGTCAGGTGCTGCAACTTGATACGTTCTGAAGGTCTGAAGATGACCAGGTAAGTACCAACTAGTTCTTAGGAAGGGTTATAGTCAGAAAGACGTAGTTTTGAAAGTAGATTCATTTTAGGTCCCCATTATAGGTTCCCGGCGAAACAGAAATTTGAATGATGAATTCAAAATTATGTTCTCGGTCTGGGTGTTTCTGTTCCTGTCTTTGTAAGTGTCCATGATACCCATGACACAGGGTATTAATTACCTTACTGTGGGGCTATGAGTGTGTAGCATTTATTAATTTATTTGTGTGTAAATGAAACAAAATATAAATCAAAAGATCTGCATTATTTTTATTCGGGTTAAAATAAGTCATATTGTTAAAAATCATCGAAATTTAAATATCGGCAATAGGTTGGTTGATCTGCTAATTGATGTGGTTTAATTTCTATTTGTGCCCTCTCAGGTTGACCTTGGTTCTTTTCTTTTTGGGACTTTTTACTATTCAAGTCCTCTACTATGTATGACGGATTCCTTATTTGCATGTTTCGGTTGTGCCTTGGATCCAATAACTCAGGTAAAATACAATTCAATTGACGCACTAGATAAATCCTAAAATTATGCTTCTCCTGTACTCGCATGTAACTGTGATGCATGAGTTTCATGTAACGACTTTATATTCTGGTTTAGAGATTGGAACATCTTCTGTTTTTTTTTTTGCCTAAAATGAAAAAAAATATATTAGAGTCCATTATCAGGTAGGTAAAATCATCATAGCCACGAAGGTCTCCATGAGCCCTTTGAAATGAGTACAAACATAGTAGTTCTACATAGCGCCATCACTAAGATGCCATACCCACCTTCGGAGTCCATCATGAGGTAGGTGAAATCATCATAGCCACAAAGGTCTCAAGGAGCCCTTTGAAATGAGTACAAACACGGTAGTTCTACATAGCGCTATCACTAAGATGCCATACCCACCTTCGGAGTCCATCATCAGGTAGATGAAATCATCATAGCCACAAAGGTATCAAGGAGCCCTTTGAAATGAGTACAAACACGGTAGTTCTACATAACGCCATCACTAAGATGCCATACCCACCTTCGGAGTCCATCATCAGGTAGGTGAAATCGTCATAGCCACAAAGGTCTCAAGGAGCCCTTTGAAATGAGTACAAACACGGTAGTTCTACATAGCGCCATCACTAAGATGCCATACCCACCTTCGGAGTTCAATGTAAGGGAGTGATGAAAAATAAAAATAAAAACATCTTAACAAAAATTTTGAAGGGCTCGGCCACGCTTCACTTTAGATTTATTTTTATATTTTGGCATCGTCATTTCGTTTGGCATTTTGTTTTACATCTATGACATGAATGTAAAACAAAACTCAAAATATCATACGATATTAACGAGATATTCATCTTCAGCTCCGCAAATTCTAATGTTGACTATGTCTAAAATAAGTTTTCATTTATAAATGTCTGAAATTAATCACTTTTTGATATTATTTTGTGAAAATAACGCAAACGCAGTCCTCTCGTCGTAAAAGCCGAAGAGGCACTAAGGATAAGGAACTAAAGGAACTAGCTTTGTTCCGCCTATGAAAAACGGGCATTGCGGGGGTGCTTCTTGCGGGGAGATAGTGTATAACTGCGTTTTTCTTAATTTTCTTAAAATATGCGACGAAAAATAAAATTGTAATCAATACGACTTTGTAATTACAATATAACAATTATTTCGATATGAAATTTGTGATAATCTATTGAGCCATTACAGAGAGAAAATGCAATTCAGATTCGAAAAGAACAATTTTATTTATTTATTTACAAAAAATCCATCAAGTCTACAGAAAAATGAATCAATACGAAATGATGTTGATGAATTGAAATATAACTCGTATTTTTTTTACGTGAAGAGAACGAAAGGGTTCTCCAACAATCTTCTTTGAATGTAGGTGTTTTTTAGGATTTGAGCATTGCAATGGCCTTAAGCAAAAAGCGTCCTTGTATTTCCTTTTATACATACGAGTTACATGTAAATCTAGGGTCATTTGAATCAGAAGCATAAAGATAAATAATATATTGTATTGTAGGTGGTAGAACTAATATGGTTCGCCCGGGGAAGTACTACCGCTGCACCCAATTCTTCCGTGAACCAATTCTATTGTGTTTCGATGGAAAGGTGCAGTTGCCGACCACACTTACATGAGGCGACCACCAGCCTCCGGAGTAGCAACGCAACTGCATACGACCTCAGACAAGACTTACATATGCTTGCTTGAGGTTGTATGTAGATGTCCAGGGGCTGCAGCGACCACTTAACACACGTGGCCTGTATGCTCGTCTGCTACTCCATTCAAATATAAAAAAAACATACACAACCTACACTAATTGAAATGGTAATCTTAATCTTTGAGAAAGCGACATCCAAGTTAACACACAAGTCTTTTACGCAGGATGTCCCGGGTTCCAACCTCAGTGCGCGCCATTTATTGCTGATGCTCCATGATGGAAAACATTGTAATATTTAGTTACGATGTTTACCATCACCATGTATGCCTGAATGTTATATAAATACTAGCGGCCGCCCGCGACTTCGTCCGCGTGGACTTTGGTATTAGTCATAGCATGATGTTATATAGCCTAAAGCCTTCTCCGATAAATGGACTATTCAACACAAAAATATTTTTTTAATTCTAACCAGTACTTCCTGAGATTAGCGCAAACAAACAAACAAAATCTTCGGCTTTATATAAATATTATTATTAGTATAGATTTGTCAAAAGTACGCTTTGCGCTTGACCAGCGTGGTGAACAATATGGTCTAAATCTCTCTTACATCTTAGATAAGATGTGTGCCCAGCAGTGGGTTTTTTTAACGCTTCACACTCATAGCCTTACAGTGGGGTAGATAAACCCTGTGTTGTGGGTACCATGGACACACACAAAGACAGAAACACAAAGACCCAGACCGAGAACAGAAATTTAAACTCATCATTCAAATTTCTGTTTCGCCGGGAATCGAACCCGGAACCCTTCGATTTGCAGTCTGGCATTGCGCTGCGCAGGTAACCATGTTACCAGGTTGGTATATAAAAAAGGTTGAAAAAACAAAAAAGATACATTTCGTCTACTAAATCTTTCTTAATCTATGGCCTTCCCTAAGGGAAATTAATTATCTCGTAAAAATGGCATATTGTAAGTAACAATATATCTTTTAAAAATGGTCATGCAACAACTTTCGTAAAACTAAAGTTTTTAAAGAATTCTTAGCTTAAGCGGCATCCATTTCATTATACAAACGCAGTTTTGTTTAAGGTAATGACCATAATGGTTTTGAATACATCTTTTAAGCGCGACCTCTAAAATGGAAGTAAAAGTTGCCAAACATTGAGTTTTTCCATAACTGTGATGTTCCAAACAGAGAATTGAGCTCAAGGTCGTTTCAAATACTTATCTTCTAAAAGGTTCAAATTAGATCCAATTAGGCAAATACCTGACCAATCACCATAAACCATGACCTGAAGCGTTTTTCTTTCAACTATTTCTCTGAGGTCAGCGAACTCTGATATTTTCTGTAATCAATGTAATTACTAAAATAAGAGCGCGTGTCCACTCTACGTGTCACCGCCAAATTACGAGAATATGATGACGGCATTCATGAATACTGTCTTAATCCATACATATAATAAATATGTAACAAATCGGTGTCTGTACATTGAAGATATTTGAGAAAAACCGTCACTAGGGCCATTTATTAGCGTAATAGAACCCAAAACAATGATTGTTAGAATTATTGTCGGTTTGTCTGTACGTTTCTACGCGCTAACCTCAGGAACGGCTTAATGTAGAAGGATGTGATTTTCACTGATTTATTGGTATTTTTTTGGACTAACATTTAGTGTTTGTTTTATTTAAATCGGTTCACAAATAAAAAAAGTTACGTCCATTTCAATAATTTATCGATCAGTGTTTGGAAGTATCGTTGTTGATTTATCGAAAACTTCAGTTAACGTTTTGAAGTTTTATAATTTACAGTCCCTTAAATGATAACATGAAAGTTATAAATGAAAAGAAAAATAGATAATACATAGAAAAAAAAACAACATAAGATGAGCTGACAATAATATGGTAAACTGTACGAAATACGACTGCTACAATTTTACTTGTATTTAAAAATCTAATACCTTTAAACGGGAAATTCTTGTGTATATCTAAATATATTTTTTGAATCTCGGAAACGGCTCCAAAGATTTTGATGAAATTTAGTACCCTGGTTTCGACTTTCGGGGATGATAGATCGATCCAGCAAATTTTTATTGATAGAAATTGTCTTTTTATTTAATGTTTATGCCGTTAAATATAAAATTACTCTTACTGACATCTATTGGAGAATATTATATTGTGGCGTTATATAATATTGTGGCATATAAAGCCGTCAAACTGTCAATCCGTCCTTCAGACAAATGACAATGTCGATATGAAATACCTCTATAAAATTTTACGAAAGCTGACTACGGAGCTAGAGACCCGGTTTCAAACCTCAAGTAGTAAGTTGCGTATATAATTTTTTGTGACAATATTTTTTTTTTAATTGGGAGTTAGGTATTTCAAAAGGCTTTGTTAAGTAACACTAAGCCAATGAATGGTTTGCTTAAAAATAAACCAATAAAATAAATTGTTTTTATCCGAGCAACGCTCGGGCGTCCAGGTACACTATTGTCAATGATACTGAATGTTCTGTAATTTACCTATCCCTATTAGACGATTTTTAAGTTAAGTGCAATCGGGTGTGACGACTTTCTTGTTTTAGGATTTTTACATTTCCAAATTACACATAAACGCAGTCGGATTTTTCAGTTCTTTAGTTTTTTTAGTCTTTAGCCCATTTTGCCTCTTTACAATCAAATTGACGACGATCATAAGCAGTCATATCACAACCTACGCCACCATTATTTCAGCTGCAGCCTTCACCATTAGTACCTACAGATGGTGCAGTGATCTAGCGGCAGTCAGTGCGCAAGACGGTGGTCGTATGCCTGCGTGCGCGCAGTTCGCACACAGTGAGAGTCGTGCGGTAGAGTGCCGCGGTTGTGTGCGTGATTGGTGGTTTGAGTGAACGGACCGCGCGATTCATGTGAGTGACGGATTTGATTTGTTTATTGTTTTTGTTTAGTTTAAAAAGTTGATTAGTAGGTAAGTACTTAGTGTTAAGTTAGTATTTTGATCGATAATTGCGTTGTCTTCGAATTTCAAAGGTATAATAAGCATTTACTACCAAAATTATTGCCAAAATTGCAACCAGGGAAGGTTGAATTTTTTTTTCTAAAAAAAACGTTACAATGAAAATCTTCCATCCCCTTCCCAAAAGGGAAGGGATGGGAATACCATCCCTCCTTTTTTATTTATTTATTTATAAATAGCACATACATTTAACACAAAACAATTTTTTGCCAAACTGGAGGCCAAATTGTCGGCAAAGTGGTTTAATTCTCATGTCTATATTGAACAAATACTCGTACAGCCTTATTCATAATAGTTTTTTTTTTCAATGTTTAACCAATATGTTTATCAAATTTTTTAAAAATTGGCATTCTGAAACGTTTTTAGAGAGAGTAGAGTTCTGTTTAATCTCCATCTTAAATAGCTATCAAAAACTTTAAAATACTACTAAGGACTGATTAATTAAAGCCTAAATTTTGACTCGTCCTTTTTCTACGGAAAAGAGTTATATTATGTATATCACTGTTATGTTTTGCATAAAGACAATTAGCAATAAACTAATAAAATCCTTGTCTTGTAGTTCTTAAGTATCAACTAACAAATTCCGGAAACTTTTCAACCCCCGCTTTGTACCCTAGCTGATCGGTACATTTTCCAACCTTACGTGGAAAATCTAAAGTTTTTACCCTCGAGGGTTAAGTTGTAAAGCAATACAGACAGTTCCATGTTTTGTTTACATTTAAATTTAATAGAAACATTCTCTTAAATAAACGTTTTCGAGTAATGACGTTAAGTACGCTTGATGCGCTCTGTTACGGTACAGTGCGTCCGAAACAAAAACTCGCCGCTAATACTATGAATTAAATAAAGTAGGTATTTAAATTGTGTTATTTAAATATCTTTATTATTCGTCACAATTAAGGCGTAGATTTATATCCGTTTGGCTGCAAACCTTTTTGCGTCCCACTGCTGGGCACGGGTCTCATTATTGGGGAGGCCAGAGGGGCCTCTGTACTCCCGTATCCGAAACTAAGTGAATTTTCGGACCTCGTTTTTGGATAAGACTGAAGACATTCTAGCAATATTATTCATTCAGTAGCTTAATGTCATCAATGAAAACTCTTATCTTAATATTTCGTGAAAAAAAAAACGATCTGAGTATGCCAAAAATGATTCCGAAAATGTTAGAACTTACGGACGGATGCTTACAGAGTAGGCCCTCTGGAGCTTACTCCACCACGCTGCTCCAATGCGGGTTGGTGGAGATGCGGCAGTGGCCAACCCGCTGTCGGATGTTTTCAGAACGCCCATAAGGCCCCCGACAAGGTTTAACTTCGAAGGTGCTCTTCGAAGCACGGAAACGTGCATGAATTTTTTTGCCACTAGCGGTCACCCATCTCACACCCGACCGCGCCCGTTTGGCTTAGTTGCATAGATCTTTTGCGTTCGGGCGTTCTACGCTAACCGGCCATGCGCGCTTATATCCGTTTATTTACGCCAAATTAAATGCATTTCCTTCTAAATTCGGACAGTAATTACGGTCGGTTTAGAATATCAGCGCACATTTCGCATTTTTGAAAATATGTGCGGTTACTTTAATTTTATTTTTTAAATTTTTATTTATGAAGAAAAATATTTTGTTTGTAATTACGTTACTGGTAGATTTAAATGGGTTATACGTGAGAAATATTTTCGGGAAATATATTAAACTTGTGTAAAAGTAGAAACACATCTGTTATGTAGATTTGTGAAGTTTTTTTTGCATATTTATGGAATTTGCTGCAGCTATCACACCGTGACTAACCCTTACCCAAAGCCGGCGATCGGAACCGATCCGAAATATAAATATATAAATATTTAAATTTATAAAAGGCGCAATAAGAGACAAATAAAACAATAAAAAATAGATGTTGATGTACATTTTATAATCGTGTCATAATTAAGTTTTTCACATTTATATTTTTATTTTTATCATTTGCATACCTCTAGAAGGTAAATATGGCAAACTAAATATATATAAACAACTTTGTAAACACACATATGTGCAAATAAAAGTTTTTGTCTTTGTCTTTGACTTCCGTGATTACTTTTATGAACTTACGCTTACGGCGGTATGCGGCCACGCACACACCGCCGTCCTTCCCGGGGCTCCTGGCTAGACGGATCGAGCTCCCACTCTCACCGCACTCAACCCCGGAAGCCCTCTTTTAGTGGCCTCTTACGATCAGGCAGGGGATACCGTAGCTCTATTCTTAATCCCGAAGTTACAGGGACTATAATGGTGGTACCTACCATTAAATTTATTTCTACCTTGAAGCATTTGAAAGCAGTTGGTAAATTAAGGTTCCGTAGTTTTTCGGCCCTTTCATCTGAAAGAACAACAACCTTTTTTGTGTATTTAATTCTTTGTATGATGCAAAACTGAAAATGTTCACTAAATTTTCATCTTTATTGGTTACATATAAAAACGATTAATAGTTCAAATCCATAAATATCACACCCATATCAGGATTTTGCAATTATTATTTGGGCTAGCCTGCTGTAGTTACTTGTATTATACCGTGGATAATTGCTTCAACTCTGACACGGCATACCTATAGTCATGGATTCTGTATGGTTTGCTCAAGGCCTATCAAAACGACTATTTTTATTATTCATGATGCATGAATGATGTGGGTTCTGGCCTTAAGCTAGGATAATGCGCGTGGTGTCAAAGCCATCTGCATGTACCATCTGATTGTATGTGTAGTCAAAAAATTATGATTTCAGATAGCGCGATAGAAAGGATTTATATAAAAATAAGGAATTTCATTCACTGGTGATACTACTTGTGCGAGCCCTTAGAGCGCCCTAATCTGACCCTGTCGCAAAATCCGTTCTTAGTGGACGTCAACTTACTATAAATAAATATATATAAATATGTATCTTTTGGACAATTCACACAACGCCATCTGATTCCAAACTAAGCAGAACTTGTACTATGGTAACCAGAAAGCTAAAAATAAAAGATAAAGATATATATAAAATTCTCGTGTCACAATGTTACTTCTCGGAAACGGCTTGACCGATTTTTATGAAATTTTATATGCATATTCAATAGCTCTGGGAATCGGCTACTACCTATTTTTCGTACCCTAAGTGATAAGGGTGGCCTACCCCACACATTTTAGCGTGGTACGGAGTTCGCGGGGTCAGCTAGTACATACATAATACTAAATACATACTTAAATAGATAAATTAACACCCAGACACAGAACAAATACTCATGTTCATCACACAAATATTTGTCCTGGGTGGGAATCGAACCCACGACCTCACGCTTCACAGTCGGCTCATCACCCACTACGCCACGGAGGCTGTCTATAAACTACCTTTATGCCAAATTTCGTCCATAAATAGTGATAATTTTGCGATTAAATTGCGACGAGAGGCAGCATATTGGGGAAACGCGCTTATATTTTTGTATATAAATTTTGTATAGAAATAACGTTTCACACTCATAGTCCCACAGTAGGGTAGGTATACCCTGTGTCGTGGGTACCATGACATACATACAAAGACAGAAACACAAACACCCAGACCAAGAACACAACTCATCATTCGAATTTCTGTTTCGACGGGAATCGAACCCGAGACACTCCGACACGGTGTAACCATTGCGCCACAGGGGTCGTCACACGGAGAAAAATAAAAAGTTGTTTACCTCGAGTTGAAGGTTTGAAAAGGGATATAATGTTTACGTCGGCATTCAGACTGTAATGTAATATAATGTCCGACAGTAATAAAATATTTTATTGTTATAATATTTCATTGCATTCTGTGGGTATCTATAATGCTTTCGTCATTTACCTTTCTCGATCAACATTTTGTAACATAAATCAATAAAATTAATCAAAGATTATTTTGGCTATCTAAAATAAACAAACGAGTGTCATAAAGATGTGTTATTGATAAACTTGTTGCTGAGAATTGGGTAGTTGACTGATATTTTTTATATTAACAATTAACATTTAACGCGCGTTCGAATGTACAACACAATGTCTGCTCATGTATCTTGAAGCGCACGACTGATGCCCGCGCAACGCGCGTTCTAACGAAAATCTGTAAACGCGCGCCTAACGCGCGCTTGTTTGGAAGAGCGCGTTTGCATGTGTACACTTCAATCAGACCTCGTAGTACGTACAACGCGCGTTCCCAAAGCGCGCGCTTCAAAACGCCTAATGTGTACTCGCTCTGACCATTGTGGTCATGTGTGTAAGGTTCTAAGAAACCGCATGTACGTATAACAGTGAACGCGGAACGCAGAACTCTGAACTCGACCGCTTGTCCGATGATGTGTGCCGCCAAGTTACCAAACCGCGATGCACACGCTAAACGCCGATCGCCGATTAAAAGTAGGTAGTGTGGCTTGGCCATAAGGCTTGACTGATTTCTTAACTTCACATAACAAGCATGCTTTTTTGCGAATTCAAAAAAAGCTAGAAAGTAGTTCGGAAATAATATAAGATTCATAGACCGCACAGCACTTGACCTATGATGAATCATAGCTTGCGTCATAGCCCGAGGAACCTTCAAACGTGCGTTTAACAAAAACCAAATTCGTGACTGACTCATAGTCGTCTGTAGGCGGATCGTTTAATATTAAAATCAATAATTTTAATGTTAACATAATTAGCCAAACTGTGTTAAGTAACTGAATATTCACTTGAAATACAGAAGTTAATGAAATGAAATGAAATATTCTTTATTCACTATACGGTTCATTTACAAACTCTTAGTTATTTGAATTACAAATAATCATTGTAATAGTCTTGGAGTTGAAACATATGTTTTTGACGACTAACGTTAAAGCGCAACAGTTACTGTGCTGACAAACGGGGGTCCCAGATTCGATTTCCGAAGCAGATATTGAAATGATGAATTTAAGTATCTGTTCTTGGTTTGTATGTTTATTTTCATGTCTTTGTGTGTTTTCATGGTACCCAAGACACATTATCTACCCTACTATGAGGCTATAAGTGTGAAACGTTATCTTTATATATACCTATAATTCTTCTGTATGTGTAACAACTCCTCCTAAACGGCTGGACCGATTTTAATGATTTTTTTTGTGTATTTAAGAAGATTCAAGGATGGTTTAGATTCACAATTTGTTCCACTGGAAATTGTTATTTTATTTTTATTTATTTATAAGTAGTTTCCCCATTTAAAATGTTTTTATTTCGTTTGTATTTCGTGCCGTGTCGTTGTAAACTTTGACACAGTCAGAATAACAGGACAGTTCGTATGTCAATTTATTTTATATTTTTGTTTGAGGTACTGTCATTTAAGTCATTTAAGATAATAAGAAAACAAATCCTCCTTCATTACTTTTAAGGCAGGACAACGTCTCCACACGGGCGGAGCTGGGCCGGGCCACTAGTATATTAAATGATTTGGGTTGTTATATTGAACAAAGATCTGTTTATTTTCTTAGGAGGTCCTGGAAATGATTTAACCATGCTTTTATAATGTAGATTGGTTGCCATTATAACCTATTACATTGACATACTATAATATTATTTAAGTAGTTCGCCTCGTTCGATAAATTTACATACTAACATGGTATGCAAACATTTAAAAAAATCAAAGCATTACAATATTTTATTCTTACAACTAAAACATACCTACTTGTATAATCAATAACATTGCAAATTTTTGTTCATTACTCAACAATTGCATTTTTTATACATACTTAAATGTTTTTGTAGCATTGGATCCGCTCATGGGTTTAAATAAACCGAATCAATGAATCGAATAATCGCTTGAAACACTAAGCCATGAATAATTCTGATACCTTTTTTTTTTTTGTTAACTTTGCATCGCTTTGATGTTTTAATAAGGCGGTCGATAGATATTTTCACATTTTTGGTAGAGCGAGCCATCTTTTTCTGCAATCATTCTTGTGTCCCACTGCGGGACTCTCTGTCCATAATTAGAGAGACCTGGAGCTTAGTCCACAACGCTGTTCCATTGCGGATTGGAGGAGGTAGTAGGATAAAGTAGTGTTAAAGAAAACTGAATAGAGAATCAATACTTTTAATGCTCTAAGACGTATAGTTACAGTTTACGTGAAGCGCGCATGGCCTGGCGGTTAGCGTAGAACCCAAACAATCTATGCAACTAAGCCAAACGGGCGCGGTTTGGTATGGGATGGGTGACCGCTAGTGGCAAAAAATTTCCTTCGGAGGGCACGTTAAGCCATCGGTCCTGGTTGTCGTCGATAGATAACAGTCGTTAAACCTTGTCGGAGGCTTTATAGGCGCTTTGAAAACATACGACAGCGGGCTGGACACTAAGCCGCATCTCCATCAACCCGCATTGGAGCAGCGTGGTGGAGTAAGCTCCAGCCTCCCCAATAATGGGGAGAGACCTGTGCCCAGCAGTGGGACGCAAAAGGGTTGCAGCCAAGACGTATAGTGACGCATTAGTTAGAATGACCAATGAAGGATATTGACCAAAGAGTGAGCAATGATCATCCTTACCAAAATTTAAATATTCACACACTGTCAGGGTTCGGTATGAAAATAAAAAATACAGTCCTCAAGGAACAAACACTGCGAAAAAACTGTATTGTAACTACTTATAATTTAGCTCTATAAAAGCTTGGCCCAAATCTTAATATATATAAAAAGTAAAGGGTTTTCTTTGTACGTAAAGACACGGTTTTCTCTATTATCATTAACTCCAATCAACTTGCCGTTGGGATGGTAAATACCCCTTAGTACGTAGATGATAGTAAGGGAATTTGATCGCGATGGGAGGAAGTGGGTGAAAAAATCTGTAAAAAAAAATCTGTACTTTTCTAACCAATGGGACTTCTGGGTGGCTCTCAAAATTTCTGGGATGATCTCGCAAACTATTTTAATTTTAATTTTATAGAGAATGTTCGAGAAAGTTCCAGAAACTTCTCGAACCATTTGGATTTTTTTTAATAATTTTAATTTATTGAGAATATTCGAGAAAGTTCCAGAAATTTCTCAAATGATCTGGAAAATCCTACTAATATTATAAATGCAAAAGTTTGTAAGTATGGATGTTTGTTACTCTTTCACGTAAAAACTACTGAATGGATTTAAATGAAACTTTACAATAATATAGCTTATACATCAGAATAACACATAGGCTACAATTTGTAAAGATATTGTATGAATTGTTCTAAATATGGCGATAAGTGTCAATTAAGTAGGAAAAAATCTACCATCTGCGAGCTATTCTGGCGTGCGCTGCCAAAACCGCTAGAGTTACACATTCGTAATGTATGATGGAAATGTTTATCTTAAATAGTCCTACAAAAAAGCCGGTCCACGGCACTTCACTTTATGCTAATGATCCTCTCGGTGAAACCGCAGGGAACAGCTAGTCTAATATAATATTAGACTAATGTATTTTGGGCTGTCTAAAGACAAAACGACCAAAAATATGTTAAGGTGAACTTGCTATAAGGAAAATCAACATACATATTTTGGCTTTGGCATAAACTTGCGAAATTTTTGCACACAAACAAGGATTCCATTACATTATGGACATAAGCGCACATTTTAAAAATAACTTCGTTTGATTGAGAAATCATTGAGATCCGTCTGAAAAGTTTTTAGGGTTCCTTAGTGAATGCTGTAATAAATGAACGGTATAAGCTCGCGTCATGTAAATAATGTCGAAATTGCACATTAAAGCAATAACGCTTCACACTCATAGTCTCATAGTAGGGTAGATATACTCTGTGTCGTGGGTACCATAGACACACACAAAGACAGAAACTAACACCCAGATCAAGAACAGAAATTTCAACAGAACACACCCTTCGATTGGCAGTCTGGCATGGTAACCATTGCGCCACGCAGGTCGTCAAATAAATACGCCAGATTAAATAAAATTGTAGTAATTCAGTATGTGCATGAAATTTTCCATTTTTACCATACCTCGCCCTCGGTACTTGGTATCGATGGCAGTTGTCTTCTTTTTCAGTTCAGTTGTTATCTTGTTTAAAACATTGTTTAATTTAAAACATCCAACAGCGGGTTGGCCGCTAATTGCATTTCGTTCAATCGCTCCTGGACTTCCAATTTTCGGAAAGACCCGTGCCCAGTAGTGGGACACAAAATGCGTCACATGCATAGGTTACCGCACTACTCGGACTACTCCCTACCTCCTTACCGATATTGCTCGGCTGCGCGCTCGTCACCAAAGATTTATTAGTTTCAAATAACATACAATTAGCACAATACATTTACAATTGGCTGGCTGGCTGGCTGCAACCCATTTTGCGTCCCACTGCTGGGCACGGGTCTCTCCCCATAATTGGGGAGGCCTGGAGCTTACTCCACCACGCTGCTCCAATGCGGGTTGGTGGAGATGCGTGTTAGTGGCCAACCCGCTGTCGGATGTTTTCAAACCGCCCATAAGACCTCCGACAAGGTTTAACGACTGTTATCTATCGACAACAACCGGGACCGACGGCTTAACGTGCCCTCCGAAGCACGGAAACGCGCATGAAATTTTTTGCCACTAGCGGTCACCTATCTCACACCCGACCGCGCCCGTTTGGCTTAGTTGCATAGATCGTTTGCGTTCTACGCTAACCGCCGGGCCATGCGCGCTTCATACATTTACAATTAGCACAATATATTGATTTCATAATTAGTTGATGGTGCTATCCTAGTAAGCATTTTAACACGATGCCTATGTCAGGAGGCTCCAACCACCACCAACAACTAACTTTTAATAAACTCCTACTTATCCTATCCACTTTAATGATTTTTACGATTTCGATAAGATTATTTGATATATTCGATTAGAATAACGGATCCCAAAATTAAAAGAATTATTGAACTTAAGATATCTGTCCCTTCATGAATCTCAACACATTTCGATGATATTTTTCAATTTAATTGTCTATAGGCTTAAATAAATAAAGTTATTATTGTAATAAATCTGTAGCGGAACGGTTGAAAACTTAAGCGTAAAAATAAATAGAAATTTCCGAGGAAAATTTTAATTTCCGATCCAATAGACGTCAGTCGTGACCTTAATTTTATAACAATAAGTAATAAAGCATCGGCTTTAGGAGCCGAATGGTAACTGACTGTTAATGGTTCTTAAGTAGGGTCTCAGTTTGTCAATGGTTCTAATTAGCTATTATTTGAAGCTAAGAGCCCAATACGCACTGCCACCTGCGACAAGTGTATTTACAAACATTGGCTGTAGCCCTTTATGCCCCCGTATTCGCAAGCGATCTACGCAGCTAAGCCAAACGGGCGCGGTCGAGTGTGAGATGGGTGACCGCTAGTGGCAAAAATTTCATGTGCGTCCCGTTCATCAGTCCCGGTTGTTGTCGTTAGATAACAGTCGTTAAACCTTGTCGGAGGCCTTATGGGCGGTTTCAAAACATCCGACAGCGGGTTGGCCACTAACCCGCATCTCCACCAACCCGCATTGGAGCAGCGTGGTGGAGTAAGCTCCAGGCTTCCCCAATAAGTGGGAGAGACCCGTGTCCAGCAGTGGGACGCAAAAAGGGTTGCAGCCATTGGTCACGGGTCTGGCCTTTCAACAGCGAAAACCCTGAGATTATTTCTCCACGCTTCTCCACTTCTCCACTGGTAGTATAATATATCAACAGATAAAGTAATATCTTCAACAAGGTTTTCATCGTAATTAACTACAACCGAGATGGACAGATTTCCTTTCAAAGAGTGGTGTCGCACTTGAAATTTGCCACTTAGTTACTTATCTTACATCAAATTAATTACATCGAAGAAAATAAATTTTCAAGGATCTTTGTATAAGCTTAGCCTTATGTTCTGTTATTGTCGTCACTGTGTGAAGTATTTGGATGGTCAAGAAACTTTACTTACGAGCGATATAGCCTCAGGTTTAAGTATTTGTAACAACGTTCTTATCAATAGAATACACTATTGTATTAACTTGAAGACAGTATTACAGAAAATCTCTTCTAATAATAAAAGGCCGAGAAGATTATTAAGTGTACCTACATTAAGTTTTCGGTAACGACGAATAAAGGCCATGCCCTTAGAATAATTACAATTACATTATAGAAACCAAGTTCGCGCATCCAAATTGAAGCATGTTTATTGGTGCCATTAATGGCACCAAACGCCGGGCCGCTCCGTAAGACTTAAGGTTAAATTTTATCACACTTTTAATAACAAAAGCAGTCTAATAAAATAACTTTTCACAGTGTTTTCAATATTTTGTAGCATTTCATAGTTCATTTGGTAAAAATAAAAATATTTTGTTTGTCAGATGTGACAGCTGTAGGAATCTATTTAGTGCGCTTGTATGAAGACTGACGTTCTTAACGTTATTATTCTAAAGGCCATGCCAAACATGAAATTTTGGATGGCTAGTGTCAATGATCCATACCTAATATATCCATAACTAATCTTCCGCCAGCGGCTTCACCCGCGTGGACCCGTTTTAAAGGTTCTCGTAGGATTAAAACCATCCTATGTCCTTTCCCAAGCTCCACTCTATCTTTGTCCCAAATTTCATAAAAATCGGTTTAGTAGATTAAGCAGGAAAGCGTAGCAGACAGACAGACAGAGTTACTTTCGAATTTATAATATTAAGTATGGATGAGAAAGTATCCTGTATCTGTGTATGTATGTGTATCTGTTACGTTTTCACGCTTAAACTACTGGATCTATTGTAATTAAAGGACACCATCTAAGTATGGGTATAAATGAACTATCTCTATCTTAATATATATAAATTACGTGTCACGTTGTTTGTCCGCGATGGACTCCTAAACTACTTAACCGATTTTAATAAAATTTGCACACCGTGTGCAGTTTGATCCAACTTAAAATATAGGATAGTTTACATCTCAATTTATACTCGCAATAGTATTTTATTTCTGATACTGAAGGCAGGACAACGTCTGCCGGAATCGCTTGTATTTGTACGTTACACACTCATAGCCCCACAGTAAGGTAATTAATACCCTGTGTCGTCGGTACCATGGACACATACAAAGACAGGAATACAAACACCCGAGAGCAGAAATTTAAACTCGTCATTGAAATTTCTGTTTCGCCGGGAATCGAACCCGGGACCCCTCGATTGGCAGTCCGGCATGGTAACCATTGCGCCACGCGGGTTGTCCCGTCGTTTTTATAATACTATATCTATCTCTATACATAAAAATGAATTGCTGTTCGTTAGTCTGGCAAACTGCGCTCCAACGAATACTTTATCGGCACAATCTCGCCTTGCACAAGTGCTTACACCATCTTCAGTTTGAGCATTGAAGTTTAGATACCAATTAGTCAGATAAGGATTTAGGTCAACCACTGTTTCAATACGACATCACATTTTGATAGCATTCCTGAACGTGATAACTTATCGATTAGAAATCAAACAACAGTAGGTACATAAATCTGTTTAAAATGGGAATGTATTTAGAAATAATAAATAAATATCTTTGGACAATTCAAACAACACCATCTGATTGCAAACTAAGCAGAGCTTGTGCTATGGTAATCAGAAAGCTGATAAACATACATATATAATTCTAAACACATACTTAAATAGATAAAATAACACCCAGACAAACAGAACAAATAGTCATGTTCATCACACAAATATTTGTCCTAGGTGGGAATCGAACCCACGACCTCACGCTTCGCAGTCGGCTCATCACCCACCACGCCACGGAGGCTGTCGAAAACACATACAAAAAAAACTATAACAAACATTAAACAGCATCTTAAGTTCCATCCTTATTATGTTTTTGATCATTACTACCTAAATTAATACTTATTTTAATTTCATACGCATCGTTTGAAATATTAGTGCAGAATTCCAGTGTCCAGTGTTTAGGACACTATAGGTATCACCCTGACACCTATAGTATCCTAAATATAATACACATTGTACTGTTCGGAGAGGATAACCGTAGTGGTGTGTCATCTTATTGTAAGAGTTGTCTGGTCATGTACAATACAAAGCATTTTTGATATTAAATATAAATAAATGTAAATATAAATATCTTTGGACAATTCACACAACACCATCTGATTCCAAACTAAGCAGAGCTTGTACTATGGTAATCAGAAAGCCGATAAACATACTTATATAATTCTAAATACATACTTAAATAGATAGTAACACCCAGACACAGAACAAATAGTCATGTTCATCACACAAATATTTGTCCTGGGAGGAAATCGAACCCACGACCTCACGTTTCGCAGTCGGCTCATCACCCACTACGCCACGTAGGGTGTCAACTACTACTGCTACTACTATTAGAATTACAATGGCTCTTGTATCTATGAAAAAACTTTTCTTTCCATAAAAATGCGGTCCATGATAGCGCAAAATGTAATTGATTTAAAGCTTTTAGAACAAGATTGTCCTAACAATACATAGTACTAACAGACACGACACGTCTATACTAATAATATATGGCTGAAAAGTTTGCGTGTTTGAACGCGCTAATCTCAGGAATCTCAGCTTTGAATAAAATTTTTTTTTTGTGTTGAATAGTCAATTTTCTGAGAAAGACAAAAACTAAAGTCCACGCGGACGAAGTCGCGGGCGGCCGCTAGTAGTTTGATTAAGATATACAACATTATTTGTAATTAAACTCTTCTGAAAATCTGATATTGTTCTTTATGGTGACATCACAGTTAACTTTCTTTTGGTTACTTTGCGTTATGACGCCACCACATGATCACAGGAGTAGATAAACGACCAGAGTGAAAGCTTCATACAACCGCGCGAATCGGTTGCACTACTACAAGCACGCGGAGCATGTGTGCGTGACCACTGGCCGCTTGTCGCGTACGCGGCGAGACTGGAAAAAACCGGTTTACGTTGGCACAGCCAGTTGACAATCTCAGGGTTTGTGCGACGTACGTTTTTTGTTTTGTTATTTAATTTTGCAAGTTTGAATATTTACTTTATATAAAAACGTGGTATTTTATTAATAACAATGGTTGTTTACTGTACTGTTTGTATGAATAATACTAGAAAAAATAAAAATATATCATATTTTAACTATCCCAAGGAGTACAATAGGTAAGTAAA
Organism: Pyrgus malvae; assembly: GCA_911387765.1. Taxonomy (NCBI): domain Eukaryota; kingdom Metazoa; phylum Arthropoda; class Insecta; order Lepidoptera; family Hesperiidae; genus Pyrgus; species Pyrgus malvae. The sequence goes on from OU426953.1 coordinate 26,015,204, forward strand.
TATTTGATTATTACTTTTTCAAGTAAGTGGGTACCTGTATTCTATTGTATAATTCTTTTTTTTAATAAGAAGAGGATACTACACAATGTGCTTTTACCTTTTTATTATTATTACGAAATTTTACAAAACATTCGTAGGTATGTGGGTGGGTTGGTATGTGTGTTAAGTTGAAATATCGCAAGTAAGATTTGAACCACTTCCCGATGTTGTATACTTACCTGCGGAACTTTGGTGACAATCCAATAATGATAGATATAACTCCTGACAATATTATCGCATTTGTTGAATTGCTCGAGCAAAAGTTTCGCGAATATTTTGATCTTGAAGTAAATATTGTCAATGTTGGCAACGAAATACTTCAACATATTAAAGATTGCAAATTTGATATGCCATGTGAGTGTTTCCCATTAGATTACTTGAAAAAACTATATGTTAGATTTAGAATTTACCACACCATTAAAAGAAACAATAAATTATTAAAAAACAAAAATTGTAAAAAGAAAATTATTAGAGTAAGTACTTAATTTGTAAAGTATTCTATCATACTGAATAATAAAACTATTTAACAAATATTTTTATTTTATTTTATTTGTCTTAACCTATTGTGACAACCCTACCAGAATAGGTAACAATTTTTCCCTTTCTTAAGAAGCTTTCACTCTGGTCGTTTATCTACTCCTGTGACATGATGACTAATTTCCAAATGGATTACATTTTTTTGTTTTAAGTACTAAAACTAACCGACTGCTTATTGCCTAATATATACCAATTGTATTTTTTATTCATATGTAGCATAAAATACCCTGTATAATAGATGGAGTGGAGTATAGGAATCTGTAGGATATGTAAATATATTTTTACCCGCGGATTGAATATTGGATTGGTACTGACAAATAAGTAAAGAGATTCGAGTCAAGTTTATTACACTGGCTGCAACCTTTTTGCGTCCCACTGCTGGGCACGGGTCTCTCCTCATTATTGAGGAGGCCTGGAGCTTACTCCACCACGCCTCTCCAATGCGAATTGGTGGAGATGCGGGTTAGTGGCCAACCCGCTGTCCGATGTTTTCAAACCGCCCATAAGGCCTCCGACTAGGTTTAACGATTGTTATCTATCTATAACAACCGAGACCGACAGCTTAATGTGCCCTCCGAAGCACGGAAACGCGCATGAATTTTTTGCCACTAGCGGTCACCGATTTCACACTCGACCACGTCCGTTTGGCTTAGCTGCATAGATCGCTTGCGTTCTATACTCGCCGCCTGGCTCGGCGCTTTATTACACTACTAGTATGCTAATTCGGCAGTTGTAAGAAGCGCGCATGGCCTAGCGGCTAGCGTAGAACGCAAGCGATCTATGCAGCTGAGCCAAACGGGCGCGGTCGGGTGTGAGATGGGTGACCGCTAGTGGCAAAAAATTTCATGCGCGTTTCCGCGCTTCGGAGGGCACGTTAAGCCGTCGGTCCCGGTTGTTGTCGATAGATAACAGTCGTCAAACCTTGTCGGAGGCCTTGTGGGCGGTTTGAAAACATCCGACAGCGGGTGGCCACTAACCCGCATCTCCACCAACCCGCATTGGAGCAGCGTGGTGGAGTGAGCTCCAGGCCTCCCCAATAAGGGGGGAGACCCGTGCCCAGCAGTGGGACGCAAAAAGGGTTGCAGCCAAGAACTGGCAGTTGTTAGTATAATAAGCGTATCTGGAACCAACGGCATAAGAGCCTCTAAAATGTTTTGGGTAACGTATCAAATTGGTAACTTAAGGGTTAGCAACCAGTGATATTTGACAAAAGACAATAGAGTATGTTTCACGGTTATAATTTGTGCTGCAATAAAATTAGAATATTCTGTCACGATTCTGACACAATGTAAGAAAGGCGCCATGTTTATAACATCTTTTTAAAAATAAAACTATTGTGGACGACCGTGAATACGTAATCTGATGCGAAGTCGCCAGGACTATAGTTGTATTTTTCCATAGCTTTTAAAATGTCTCTTCATCTCATAAGATTTTTATTCTCAGGTACTTTTTAATTCTTTGAATTTCTTTGGATTTGTGAAATAATACTTCCCAAATCAGAATTTTTGAAAAAAAAAAGGGTCTTGACAGACAGACAGATGGACGGACAACAAAGTCATCCTATAAGGGTTCCGTGTTTTCCTTTCGAGGTATGGAACCCAAAAAAATAATTTAAAACTGGTATAAAAATACCCATACCAGAAAATCTTCTGAATTCACCACTATACTATACAACACTATAGGTACTATATTACACATGCACCCAATCATATTTCGTTTCTTAGAGACTACATTGTAATGGGTACATTCCGATGTTGCAATTATTTACAATGTAGGTATGTCACTTTCGCTTTTATAGTAATAAAACCGTTTATTGTTTTGTGGCGTTAAAATTCACGCCTGATTTCGTCAACCAGTCGGTCGAAGCAATATTTGTTGATTGAAAATTAATTTGTTTTGTTTGAAATGAATGAAGCAGTTATAAATAACGAGTTTGATCTTAGGTCTTTATTTGTGGCTTTTTCAAAGGAGCTTTGATACTGTGAAATCTACATTTGAGGTTTGATACAATTTCTACAAAACGCAAAATTGATTATATTGATCAAAAATAAAGGTATGTTGATACGAAGAAACCATCACATCACAAACAATGATAAAAAGGCTTAACATTAAACTCAACACACATAATAATAATAAGGCTGTTTCTATATATCAAGTAATAATTTTAACTTTGTGTGCGGATGACAGTGTGATAGCATTAACACACACGTATGTGTGCTCCTTGTCGCTTGTTGCATTTTAAATACAATGGTATTTAAAAAAATGAAAATTTATTTAAAACAGGGCTACCTATAGTTTTTTTCCGCCCAATTTTTTCTCCTAGCCCATATAAGCCTTAGCGCACCCAAAGTGGATGACGGTCAGCCGATGGCCGTACAACAATGACAAACATCAAGTGTATATTATTATCCAGGAAGTTAATGTACTATTTCATTTCATCTCAATGCTCTAAAGCAACAATGCATCCATTCAGATGTCCGTTTATGAAGGCATTTATGGGCGATTTGAAAACATCCGACGGTGACTTGACCACTTACCCACATCTTCACCAACCTACACTGGAGCAGCATGGTAGAATATGCTCCAGGCTTCCCCAATAATGGGGAGAGGCCCATGCCCATCAGTGGGACGCAAAAAGGGTTGCAGCCTGATGTCCGTTTGGGCCGTGTATTGCAACGAATTTTGATAGTAGCATACTTGTTGATTTAGAGTGTAAATGTACCCTCTTATGGTAAAATATTTATGATGTTTTTCGGGATCGTTTTAGAACCGTTGTGATTAAAAATCTTTTAAAGGTAAATTGAATGTCGAATGTAAATCATTACTTAGTAAGTAGTGATTACTCTGTGGTCTGGTCCTTACACATTAATAGATAGAGACAGATGTAGTCTAGTTGTGAATTAACTGTAAATACTCTAATCGCACTAATCGCTACTATCCATTACTAGTTAATTACAGGCGTAACGAGTTATTTGAATGAATACCTTAATGTGGTGTTGAAAACATCTAATGTAATTAGGAATTAACAATTTGTGTTCTAAATGTACAGGCTTTTTGAATGGGTGCATATCACTGCTTTATGATGTAGGGCCTTATTAGTAACAGAAATGCTGTAAAGAGCATTCAATATACATGTATTTTTATCTTTTGCGTTGAAGAGATTCTTGTTCTCGGATCCATCCATACTAATATTATAAATTCGAAAGTAACTCTGCCTGTATGTCTGTCTGTCTGCTATGCTTTTCCGCTTAAACTACTAAACCGATTTTAATGAAATTTGGAACACAGATAGAGTGGACCTTGGGAAAGGACATAGGATGGTTTTCATCCTACGGGAACCTCTAAAACGGGTACACGCGGGCGAAGCCGCTGGCCGAAGACTAGTTTTTATATTAATTGTAATTTCACCAAGTTTTTTGAATTTACGAAGAATTTCAAAATTCTTCGTAAATTCAACCTTTTTTCATGTCCCACTGCTGGGCACAGGTCTCCTCACAAGTGAGAGGGATTTAGGTCGTCACGCCAGTCTGCGGACGTCATCCCATTTACATAGAAAACCGTTTTCTTTAAGAAGTGAATTTTATAAATGAATACATAGGTGCGCTTTACAAGAAAACACCACGATCTAGAGTAAAGTTAATAGTTGATAGTGTTTCTTAGCCTTAAGCTCAAAATGGCACCAAAATGTAGATCGTAATAAATAAGTAAACATAAATTTAAAAAATATTTCATTCCTAATAAATATACAAAAAAATAATTGATGGAAGGCAGTATCGTGAAAACTCGAGTTAACTGTTTCTAACTGTCAAAGTTTTGTACCGTACCGTCACACAAAATCAATTTCCATAAAGTAAAGGCACAGAACAAGACAATGTTAGTGTTAGATATTTTTTATCAATACAGTTCTGTCGGAACCACTTGAGTGAAATAAACTTTTTCAATTTTATTTCCTTTTAAGGGAAGGAAAAATTATACCAAAGAATGATATTACGAGGTTAATGACGATGTTTGTGAAATAGTATTGAATGTGATAGTCTTAACGTCTAAAGTCCATGGTCTTAACTTCATTTTACAACAACCCAAAAATCTAGATTCAATACCCGGTCACATTTAATGTCTTGTGTGAATAATTTTTCGAAAGCTGCTCTTCTTATTTTACACAAGCAGTGCCCCGCGGTTTTACCCGCGTTAGAGAGGATCACTAGCATAAAGTGAAGTCCCTTCTGAATTGCCGTGGACCGGCTTTTTTGTAGGACTATTTAAGATAAATATTTCCAACATTACATATGTGTAACTCTAGCGGTTTTGGCAGCGCACGCCTAGCTCGCAGATAGTAGATTATTTCCTACTTACTTGACACTTATCGTCATATTTTATCTTTATAAATTGTAGCCTATGTGTTATTGTGATGTATAAGCTATATTATTGTAAAATTCATTAAAATTTATTCAGTAGTTTTTACGTGAAAGAGTAACAAACATCTATACATACAAACTTTCGCGTTTATAATATTAGTAGGATTTAAAATGTAGATCGAACCCTCGTCCTGGGTTCGATTCCCGGCGAGTCAGAAATTTGAATGATGTTTAAATTTCTATTCTCGGTCTGCGTGTTTGTGTTTATGTATTTGTATGTGTCCATGGTACCCATGACACAGGTTATATCTACCCTACTGTGGGGCTATGAGTGTGAAAAGTTAATAGATTTGTTGGGTGGAGTATAGATATAGATATATATTGTATCCAAATGTTTGTATACCTTAAATACTCTAAAAGATTTAAATTTACTAGAACCAGCTATGACACTGCAACGTGAAACATGTATTTTAATGAATATTTTTAAATTGTTTGCTTATGTTTGTGTTAAGTACCTTGACGTGACCCCGCGATCGAACTTGAATATTTCCGATACTTTAAAAGCAGGACAGTCTGTCGGGTCTTGGTACTTTAAACAGTTATTTCGCCCATTACCTCACCAAACAGTTTGCATTGCAATCACGATACAGTTTGATCGTTGATAGCGGGCACGTGTTGAACCGGATGCGATATTGATAAGATCATGAAGCGAACCTTATTGTATAATAGCAAAGATTGACGTAGAATGAACATGATCTAAATACGTCTTAAAATTATGTATCACTACACACCTCTTGTAAAAAATATTACATACTCATTGACTAGGATTCCCTGTGTTGTGGGTACCCTAACCATTTGTACCAGAAGCAGTGTCTTTAATAGCAAGAACTTATAAGAATTTGGACAATACATTTTAATTGTTTTAGACTTTGTTCTCATAATCGTAAGGAACCTTATCTTTTATGAACAACTGTCGGCCTTGAACGTTCAGTACCAGTTAGCGCAGCGTGATCGCGCTCACCTATAGTCATGCTAGCGATACTTCGTTCCGTCTCCTCTGGGTGGGTGTGTTTAATTTGAAACTCCGTGAGTACTATTATAAAATATTTATGTTCTTAGCCAGATCAAGAATGAAAATTTAAACTCATTGTTTACATTGTGAAGTGATTATTGTAATTGTAAAGTGACGACCTGCGTGGCGCAATGGTTACCATGCCGGACTGTTGATCGAAGGGTCCCGGGTTCGATTCCCGGCGAAACATAAATTTGAATCATGAGTTTAAATTTCTGTTCTCGGTCTGGTTATTTGTGTTTCTGTCTTTGTGTGTGTCCATGGTACCCACGACACAGGGAGTATCCACCCTACTGTGGGGCTATGAGTGTGAAGCGTTATTTATTTATTTATTTATTGTTTTCATTTGAATGAACAAGCAGACGAACAGGTCACGTGGTGTTAAGTGGCCGCTGCTCCCTATGAACAGCTACACCCAACCTCAAACAAGAATAAGTCTTGACTGTTTGCCGTTGTACTGCTATTCCGAAGGCTGTTGGTCGCTTCATGTAACTCTGGCTAGCAGCTGCACCTTTCTACCGAAACACAATGGGATTGCTTCACGGCAGACGTTGGTGAAGCGGCTGTACTTGCTCGGTTGATTCATTCCACCTGTTCCTTCCTTGCCTTTAATCGAACCCGGCAGACGCTGGAAATAGTCTGGCATGGCTCACCCGTAACGACTCATTTTTTGGTATCGGGGAGGAAACCTTCAAAAGCACAAAACCTTCCCAGCACCTTGGGAGAGAATACCGGGTTATGTGGGATATGTAAAACTAAAACCCCCTCGGTAGCCTGCCTCTGCTTATGGGGAGGACTCCAGGTTCTCCAGTGGAACGCACCGGTGTCTTTAAAGCACGGCGCCCCAGAACGGGCCCATCTTCGGGAGAGTAGATGCGCTCTCCTGCAACCTCAGGCGGTCACGGCGGCACGCGGCCACGCACACACCGCCGTCCTTCCCGGGGCTGCTGGTTGGACGGGTCGAGCTCCCACTCTCACAGTCCCCCTTTTAGTCGTATCTTACGATCAGGCAGGAGATACCTTAGCTCTATTTTTAATCCCGAAGCTACAGGGACTACACGAAACGACCCTGCTATGTTTATTTCCAAACAGAAAACCTTAACGATTGGGAAAATCTTAACGATTTTCCTCTCATTAGACCGATGTTTAGTAATTACAAGGTTTTTTATCATTATATCTGACTTGGAAGAGCGTGACTCATCAATGCATATTTCTCAATCACTCATTAATTAATATTTTAAAATGGTAAAATCCCTACTTAAACCACAAAAAGCATAACCATATTAACCATTATGGGTTATCCATTCATTAAAATGTAATAGGTATCATTATTCATCGTAAAAACTATAATATTGTCATTATTTCCTTGTACAAAACAAACCTAAAGAAAAACTTTAACTCTAAAACAATCAAGGTATATGTACCTTTAAACCAACAAGCCTACCAACTCAAGTGTTCCGAAGAATTTGATTACAGCAAGAAATTTTCTTGAGAGCATTTAGGTAACTTTAAGGTATTTAGGTTTAATATCCTTGTTGGTAAGTACCTTAAATTCGCTTACCCAACGTTTTCAACAATGGCCCAAATCTATCCCATTTCTGGGTTGTAGATAACTAACTCCATTCTCTTTGACTACCATAAACACTAACCTATTACTAGCCTACATGTACGTACAATTCGGGTAATTTTGAACATTTTTACATTATTTGTATTATTAAAACTGATTTCTATTTATTACACATTTATTTTATTGAATGAATAATGTCCTTTTGAGTTGATTTTTTTAACAAATAAATTTACGGAAGAAACAACAGAACTATCCATAATTTCCCCTAAAACTCAAATTTTAAGTTATGAATTTTGGGTAACTTTGAATATTTTTTTAGAATGTAAAAACCTGAATATTTTAAGGTTCAGGTAAAATAAAAAGAAGGTATTATTAAATTTAAAAACCTAATCTATAAAAATGACATCTACACTGACGTACAAAATTAACAAATAGCTTGGTGTTGTCATATGAATCAAAGTGGACTAGTTTACGATTCCAAATCAGAGCTCAAAAATTTCCAGCAACTTTACGACGGAAATGGCGGGAATTTTCAGAGTTATGGCATTAATAGTTTATTTTTCTTTTATTTTTATTTGATACGAAAACATTTTGGCAATCCATTATACACAGTTATTATATTGAAACATCAAAAAGTTTCGATGTAATAAATTGTTAAATCTTTTTTCCAACTTCGTTCAAAGTTAAACGTCAATTCAATGTTACCCGTAATGACTGTAACTAATCTATTAAACGTTATTTAAATTTTAGGCTTAAAATTTAAGTAAATGTATGCTTAACCGGCATTCATAAGGAGTAAACCATCTGATTAATCTGTGTCCTAAATAGCTGTCACATTAAACTTCCTCAGTTTTAATTAAACAATATAGCGCACATGAAGCGCGCATGGCCTGGCGGTTAGCGTAGGACGCAAACGATCTATGCAAATAAGCCAAACGGGCGCGGTCGGGTGTGAGATGGGTGACCGCTAGTGGCAAAAAAATTCATGCGCGTTTCCGTGCTTCAGAGGGCACGTTAAGCCGTCGGCCCCGGTTAAAGTCGATATATAACAGTCGTTAAACCTTTTCGGAGGCCTTACGGGCGGTTTGAAAACATCCGACAGCTGGTTGACCACTAAACTGTATCTGCTACCTGCATTGGAGCAGCGTGATGGAGTAAGCTCCAGGCCTCTCCAATAATAATAGGGATAATACATAATCCTAACCTCTAGCATGCTAGCCTCTAACTAGCATCCTAGCCTCCCCTAATGTTTCCTACTCCATCAGGTCCTGCGCCCTCTGAAGACAATTAATTGTGACAGTTATGGCACCTATTTATTTTGTGGCTTTAGTCGCGTGAGTCGCGTCACATCATGTGACGCGACAGCGATCCGATGTAACTCACGTCGCATCGCTTTCATGTCAAACAAAAGTTAAAGAATCCAAAAGATACAATAATAAATTATTTAATTTTAGAGAATGCATAACCGCAACACGAACGGAACTTTCGCAAAAATATCAAATTGGCATCATACGAGTAAAATAAAAGAAAATGAGATCAAACATTTTAACACTGAACAATTTCGGCTTGCGGTAACAGTCATTAGAGCCACTCCTGAGTAACTGTGAATCATTACTTACAACGTCATAATATGTGGTAATGGTTTCGACGATGTTGGATGTTTTTTGTTCAGTGGGTTTATTGGATACGTGATTTAGGTCAATAAGTGATCGCATTCACAATTATATGAGTTCGCAAATAAATTATAATATCTGTTCTGCTTTTTTATTTAAGACCGTTATCTTAAAAAATTACAATTTGATTGATTGGAACATTATAATATGTATATCATGATAAATTAATGGACTGACTTTAATCACAATAATTGTCTGTTATTAAATCTGATGTTGAGATTGATGTGTCAAGCCACATTATATAAAACTGTCGTTATAGAATAATCTCATTTTCTGAGTCAAAATTCGTTACTATTGGACAGGCATTCCTTTGGATGTATTAATAATTTTGTCGTCTTTATCTAGTAGGTACAGATATTCATTAACGTTACACGCTCATAGCGCCACAGTAAGGTAATTAATACCCTGTGTCGTGGGTACCATGGACACATACAAAGACAGCAACACAAACACCCAGACCGAGAAAAGAAATTTAAAGTCATCATTCAAATTTTTGTTTCGCCGGGAATCGAACCCGGGACCCCTTGATTAGCAGTTCGGCATGGTAATCATTGCGCCACGCGGGTCGTCGAAAATTTATGAACTAGTACTTATTGGTCTAACTGGTATTATATATTTACTTAGAATACGAGAGGACGTATTGTACGACAGAACTGGTACTAGGTAATATTAAATTATGAATGTGAAATGAAACACATCGAAGACATAACTAAAAACCGAAAATCATTTTTTTAAGCCAAATACAAATTATACAAAGCAAAAGGAGTTATGATTTTAACAGAACGGTTCCATCAGAACTCAGAAGTTTCTTATTGCATCCATTAGTTAATGGATGGAATATGATAAACAAAGTAAAGTAAAGCTCTTCTTGAAGTTTTTCTCCGTCTGCTCTTTTCTTCAGCTCAGTATTGCCTAAGCGCACCCAGAGCAGACAGAACAAAAAATAACGTTCACTAAGAGTTTGTAAAGGAACCATACAGTGAATAAAGAATATTTCATTTCATTTCATTTCATTTCATTTCATTTCATTTCATTTAATTTCATTTAATTTCATTTCATTTCATTTCATTTCATTTCATTTCATTTCATTTCATTTCATTTCATTTCATTTCATTTCATTTCATTTCATTTCATTTCATTTCATTTCATTTCATTTCATTTCATTTCATTTCATTTCATTTCATTTCATTTCATTTCATTTCATTTCATTTCATTTCATTTCATTTCATTTCATTTCATTTCATTTCATTTCATTTCATTTCATTTCATTTCATTTCATTTCATTTCATTTCATTTCATTTCATTTCATTTCATTTCATTTCTTAACGTTCCACGAATCAACAAATACAACAGTTTTTAACAACTTTATATTACTATTTTATTATCCAAGTTTTAACAAATAATAAGAATAATTTTAAAACTGCTACAAATCGATTAGGATGACAAATAATAATTACAGGTACAAAGTTCTGAAATCAAAGAAAGGACCTGTAAAGAGCGCAACAATATTCTCATACTTTCTCAAGGGTTAAGTAATACTCTGTAAACCTAACCTTAAAATAACTACCATAAAGTTAACTATTAAACGTTACACACTCATAGCCCGTAGTAAGGTAATTAATACTCTGTGTCGTGGGTACCATGGACACATACAAAGACAGGAACACAAACACCCAGACCGAGAACAGAAAAAACTCATCATTCAAATTTCTGTTTCGCCGGGAATCGAACCCGGGACCCCTCAATTGGCATTCCAATTAACCATTGCGCCACGCAGGTTGTCAAAAATAAAAGAAAGAACTATACTTACTTTAACGAAGCTCGCCTGGAAGTTACGCAACTATATAATGCCCGAGTAGACGGAGATCAATTAGTTTTGATTGCATTTATACTAATTGAGACATTCGAAAATTGCAATAAAGTTCCTATGCTCTACTTTATGCTACCTACAGTTTTGTACAAAAAACGACGAGTAATAGTCGTATTCTACTTATTATGTCACAATGGTGAGTGCTTTGAAGAACTGTATAAATAATGCCCACCTCACCATTACACCATTCCAGCACCATACCACCCAACGAAGTATGAATTTCCGCCGCTAAATTTGGACTCATGGCGGTCATCAACAGTCTACATTGCACATACGTTTTGACAGATAGTTTGTAAAAGTTTGTTGTACGATTTATTTTATTATGTTTTGAATGGTTTTTGTTAGCTGCGAGAGAAATACTCGTACATTATCTGTGAATTCATCTGTCGTATTTTTTTTTGGTATCGGGGGGAAACCTTCCAAAGGTACCCAGCACCTTGGGACAGGTCACCGGGTTATGTGGGATTTGAACGCACTAAAACCTCCTCGGTAGCCTGCCTCTGCGCTTGGGAGGACTCCCGGATCTCCATTGGAACGCACCGCTGTCCTCCACGCGCGGCGCCCCATAACGGGTCCATTTTCGGGAGAGCAAATGTGCTCTCTTGCACCTTCAGGTGTTCACGGTGGCATGCGGCCACGCACATACCGCCGTCCTTCCCGGGGCTGCTAGCTGGACGGGTCAATCCCACTCTCACCGTCCGCAATCCCAGAAGCCCCCTTTAGTCGCCTCTTACGATCAGGCAGGGGATACCGTAGCTCTATTCTTAATCCCAAAGCTACAGGAACTTCCTCTGACTTGCCACCACGGTTTATGATATATCCCCTGGTGACAGACAGACGGAAGGACGGACGGCTGAACAGACGGACAGTGGAGTTTGTACCCTTTGGGCATGGAACCCTAATATAAAATAACGATTTAAATCCAACAACTATTTTCTAAGAATTTTGGGGATAAACATGCAAACATACAAACGTCAACAAAATTTTCTATATTCATTTGGAATCCTGTATTGAATATAAAGCAGCTCCTATACTTTTATATACGTAAGTGACGAATTGATAACCTTGTTTGAAGTCAGTTAGCAAAAGGAAAACAGACTTAATTTTCCGACCTGCAAATAATGTAATTAGCAGTCTCATTTCTGTTGTTGCGAAGTACACAATTAATTTTATAACAACTGCATGCTTACATCGTATAAATTATTTTATATGAATAGTAACTTTTATTTCCCCATCAATTAACTTATGCAGTTAAACTGCGCAGTCAACTTTATCTTTATTTATTCAACACGTGGTATTTATTAAAATTTAAAGAATAACAAGTCTTTTCTTCTCTAATTATCAGAATTATGGGTGTTGTTTGTTTATATAAAAGTACTAGTGGCCCGGTACGTGCTTCGCTACGTTTTTTTTTTTCAACCTTTGTTTTATGTCCCAGTGCTGGACACATGTCTCCTCACAAGGGAGAGGGATTTAGGCCATAGTCCACCACGCTGGCCAAGTGCGGATTGGTGGACGTCATGCTTTCGAGAAATTATGAATTTCTCTCAGGCATGCACGGTGATGGAGAAATCAATTAAATATCACGATATTTTTCATCACCGTGGAGCAGCGATAAATCCGCACATTACAAATTTATTTGTAAGAGGTGCGCGCCGAGGATTTGAACCCAGGATTGGTCGTGTCGAAGACAGTGGTTTTTTACCACTCGGCCATCGCTACGTGTAAAGTGAAATAATAAAAAAAATTTGAACATCAAATTCATTTATTCAAACAAAAAAATATTTTATTAATTGCTAGTTATTTTAAAACTTAAAAAAAAACACTCAGCATTGTTTGGATGTAATGTATATATTCTCCCAATCGCATCTGTTTGGAAAATGCCTGGATGCCCATCGACTGCTGTTCCTTGTTTACGTCTTTGAAAATTTTTCGAAGACAACTCCATGTGTAATACTGAGGCACTTCAGAATATAACAAATTTATCGCAAATGTATCAGTTTCGCATAATTTGAAAAAAGCAGTCCACGTAGTCGCTGGTGGTTGAGCTGCTATTTCCAATACATTTGCTTCATTAAAATAAACACGATGCAATTTGCTTTAATCGAAGCACGTCCAAAATGAAATGACCGCATGAATGACATAACAACATGTTTACTGTCAACACTGAAAAAAGTTTCAATTTGACATCACAATCCCCATCTGAAAAAAGTTTCATTTTGACAGCAAAATTCCCATTAACAAAATGATACACCATTTATTGAATTCATTTGTTACAAAAAATGAGATAAACGAAGAACCGCACGACCGATTTAGTGCAAACTTTACATAAACCATCTACTAAATAGTCCGAACAAAGCTTAAACATTTGGTTTGGATAGGTGAGCCCGTACCTACTTGAGTTATAAAATTACAACGAAAAGCGGCATTGATTTTTATATATATAGATGTTCATTCTTACATAATCAACTGGGATTTTGACACAATTTATAGTAAAATTCAAAATGCATACTTTAAGAAAGTTACACTAATTTATGCTTTGAGACCAGAATAATGTTAATTCAGTATAGGCATGATGACAGATTTTTAAATACCTTTCCTTATTGTAGGTACACGTCTCCTAGTTGCGAAAAAAAGTTTATTTCAGGAATAAACTTAAGTTTTAACGTTAATTAATGTATTTTCTGCTATGTAATTTGAATTAACCGCGAAAACGCTCGTAGGTGTCATGGCGTCGGCTTGCTCGTCAAACTTCAAGCAACACGATGACTTTTACTGAGACTGAGACTGACGTGACGTCATTCCATTTGATTGGCGTTTCAGATAACATGGCCGATTGCTGTATTTAATACTTTTATTTTATTGAAAATCTTATTAATCTTAATGTTTATATTAAAACGGGATCATTTTTTAGAACTTTTTTAGCATATATTTTTCTGTAAAACCATTTATTCTCTGATTCTTTAATAGTGTCATCATGCCTATTGTTAATGATTTTATTACCTTTTAAATAAATAATAAGTTGACAGTTGACTATATCGGCTTGTGACGTCACACGTGAATTTTTATACAAAATGTATGAGAATGTCACGCTTTGAAAGCTGTCTCTTTAAAAGTAAACCAATTGATTACGCAGTCAACTACCATCTTTATATCTATATATATAAAACAAAGTAATGTTAGTTACACCATTTATAAGTTTTATAACTCAAGAACGACTGGACAATTTTTTATGATTTTATGTTTTTGGATTTGTCTTCGCCGGGAATAGGATACCTAATAAGTATGAAGATATGATAAAAATCTCAATTCTATTAATGTTTCAACGATTTTATTTTTCCATATAAACGGTCCATCAATCATTTGTTGTCTTTGAATGAACGCACGAACATGTCAAAAACGTAATCAATAAATATGACACGAGGTGTCTGTAATTTTTTTTTTCTTTTATCGAATCGCATCTTGGTCTTTTCACCATTTGCCAATGTCAAAGTTGCGATATCATAACTTAATCTCTATAATATATAAAAATGAATTGCTGTTCGTTAGTCTCGCTAAAACTCGAGAATGGCTGAACCGATGTAGCTAATTTCGGTCTTGATATATTAGTAGAAGTCCAGGGAAGGGTAAAACTTATCATTAATTGACATACTGCTTGCTTTTTATTTTTGTGGTTTTAGAAAAGTACTTGCAGTGAATATTTCTTTTTATATTGACGTAAGTACCTTCTGTGCCAAACGTTAAAAAATCCTACTGACTAATTAAAAAAAAAATTCTATATCCACCAATTTGACAGAATATTAAACAAATGGTTTTATGTTATTGGGTCTAAATTTAAAGTGACATTTGCATTCGCTCACATTTTCTTTCAGCAACGTCGGGGGAAGAACGTCAGTCTTCGTACAAGCGCGCTATCAAAATTAGAGCACTAAATAGATTCCTACAGCTGTTACATCTGACAAACAAAATATTTTTATATTGATAAATTAAGCATAAAATGAGCAGCGATGGCCGAGTGGTAAAAAACCACGGTCTTCGACACGACCGATCCTGGGTTCAAATCCTCGGCGCGCACCTCTTACTAAGAAATTTGTAATGTGCGGATTTATAGCTGCTCCACGTTGATGAAAAATATCGTGATATTTAATTAAATATCAATTGATTACGATGTTCTCCATCATCGTGAATGCCTGAGAGAAATTCATAATTTTTCGAAAGCATGACGTCCACCAATCCCTCTCCTCTGTGAGGAGACCTATGCTCAGCAGTGGGACTTAAAAAAAAGGTTGAAAAAAAACTATAAAATTCTACAAAATATTGAAAATAGTGTGAAAAGTTATTTTATCAGACTTCTTTTGTTCTTAAAAACTGTTGTGATAAAATTTAACCATAAGTTTTACGGCGGAGAGTACCATTAATGGCACCAATCGAAATGCTTCAATTTCGGCGCGCGAACTTGGTTTCTATAATGTAATTGTAATTATTCTAAGAGGATTCAGTTGTCAAAACTGGAATGACACTGAAAAAATTCTCAAATAAAGTAGCCACATTCTCATCTTGTTCAATAAGAGTATTATTATCCGCAATAAATTTAAAATCAAGGTTGCGGTCCTTACTTCTTCCAGTTTCGGCATTAATGATATTCCAAGTCGTCTTTAATTTTTATTGTTACTAAATTTTATCTGATTTCTGATATGTCCATACATATCAGATCTGGGATGTCCATACATATCAGAAATACATATCTTGTTGAAATTTACACATGATTTGATTCGTTGATATGTATAAATGATTGATATATTACATTATCTTGTTGATATATATCTTGGCCGCGATACAGAATTTCTTAAAAACTTTTGAATAATATTTAACATGGTCACAAAAGGACTCACTACGATTGTGATTGAGGACCTCTCATAATAAAGGTCATATAATATTTGCCTACTTCAGTGTAGTTCCAATGTTGCCCAATCATTGAATGATTTGCATATCTTTGGAGAGATTGTCTTTGGGGTAAATACATAAATATATGCTTTACTGATTTGATCTGAAAGTATCCCATATTGTTTATTTACATTACCATGCAACGGAACAGACAATCTTTTTACAAGCTTATTTCTAAATCTCTCCATTCGTTTATTATATACTCACTGGAACGACCACTTTATTCTTATCAACCCTTTTACTAATATCATATTTAAAACATGCGAGTTGACCACAGTGATCCGAACTTAGATTATTAATTATCATTGAATGAACTGGTGTGCCATCTGTAAAGATATTGTCAATGCAAGTCGCTGTGGAATCAGTGATTCTAGTGGGTTCCGAAAACAGGTTACTAAGATTACAACATTTCATACTCGATAAAAACTTTTTACTGACTGAAGATTCCTCCAAGATATTAATATTAAAGTCACCACAAATAATAATGTCCTTCCTCTTCTTGCTACATAATTTAAGAAACAATTCATCAAGAACTGACTTGAACTTATCAAACAATGCGTTTGGAGATTTATTAATACAAACAATAAAACAATAAGGTAGCTCCACACAGGCTATTTCCACAGTACGTTCAATAGAAAGGCTCACTATATCTTTACGATCCTTAAATTTTAGGCCGTTTTTTAAATAGTTAACGAGCCACCACGAATTGCTGTCGTTCTACTGAACGAACTGGCGACTTGGTGCTTATCAAAGTTAAATACAATTTAGCAATCTTTTAGCCAATGTTCCGTTATACAAATGACGTCTTTATTTTAGTACTTCAAAAGCAAGTCTAATTCTAGCTCTTTATTTAATAGGCCTAGCAAATTTTGGTGCACCAAGTTAAAACATTTATTGTTCCTTAAAAAACTACTCGACAACTGGCTCTCAATCATGTTCATATTTTTATTGTTAGAGATGTGAGCCTCTGTTGTCTGAGTACTTAATTTAAAGTGTTTGGGGCAACATCCAAACAAGTCGATATAATACTACAACAAGTATTACTACTAAATATAATATAGGTCTGCGCAATAAAAGCAATTGTCATTGAAGATAAAGTATGACATACTTTATGTTTCAAATATGCTATCTTTTTATTTAAATAATTCGATAGAATATTATATCCTTCCTAATATTAACATTATTTTTAAATATATTATTAATGTCAAAAAGCCTAAACCTATTTGGATCATTATAATCAGATCCAGTTAGTAACACATTGTTACTGTTGCCAATAGAATTATACAAAAGTAATATATTTAATTGTTTTCAATAAAGTCATCCTATTGGACAGTAACCTAAAAACTTATTTAATATTCTTCATACATTTGTTATACTATGTACCATGTAGGTAGCTTCTCCAAGATACTAAGGTCTGGATTGTTCTCCGTAGGTGGAAGTTATAAATATGAGCTACAATAAGACTAGATACACTAAGAACAGATCAGCTTCCTAATCGTAAGAGGCGAGTAAAAGTGAACTGGAGTTTTGGGCAGCGGTTTGGAGCACGGCGCATGGAGGACATCAGAACGTTCTACTGGAGATACCGGAGTCCTCTCTAAGCGCTGAGGCAGGCCACTAAGTAGGTTTTAGTGCGGTACAAATCCCACGTAACCCGGTATCTCTCCTTAATCTGACATGTACTTTGCGAAGATTCCGTCTCGAAAACATAAAAGGTACCTCGAAATTAACAATATAAGATACGGTGACCCCTACGTAATCATAAAAGGCGACTAAGTAGAGGCCTTAGGGGGTATCCACGGCTATAATTGGAGCTCGGACCAACAGCCACAGGAAAATCGACGGCGTGTTTGGCCGCACAACTCTTGGCAGAACAACTAACTCCTAAGTACAAAATATAATATAATATTAAATAATTATAATTCGCCGGATACTAACTAGAAGAGGGTTTATTATTTAAAAGAGGGCTGTTTTTCTCACGGTCAGCTTTATGTGGCTTTCTAGCGGATTAATGCACCAAATAACTTGGCCATTCAAGCACCAGCTTCAAAACAAAGTAGGTACTGTAGTGAACTGTTACCATACGTTTACGGCAGATGCAGATGCAGAAGAGATACACATGTCATAATTATAACGGAGGTCAATTTAAACATATATTGTCCTGATAACTAAAGTACACGCGGACGAAGTTGCAGGCAAAACCTAAAAGTACAAAAATAATAATAATAATATAATAAACGTTACACACTCATAGTCCCACAGTAAGGTAATTAATACCCTGTGTCGTGGGTACCATGGACACATACAAAGACAGGAATACAAACAGCCAGACCGAGAACAGAAATTTAAACTCATCATTCAAATTTCTGTTTCGCCGGGAATCGAACCCGGGACCTCCCGATTGGCAGTCCGGCATTATAACCATTGCGCCACGCGGGTCGTCGAATAATGATTAATTAGACACCTTTTATTACAGATATTATAATGACATCACGTTTTCAAAACCATAATACGTGATAATCTTTGTTGATGATAATATTACTATTATCACTTACATCCACGCCAACTACACCTAGCAATCTGTGCGAAGTTGAAAAATGAGGGAGATAGATAAACCAGGACATAAAAATAACAAAAAAGTAAGAATCTATGGGCCTCTTTCACTACTTCAAGTAAAGTGACAAGTACGCTAATTGTCGGTTAAAGTCACCACTAACTTCAATTTTAATTTCACAATGTTCGAGTAGCACTAATCATATGATAAACTGACCCGTACTCATAGCTTTTACTTGCCAATTAACTTTACTTGGGACGTAACTAATCAACACTTCACTTGGAGATGGTGAACGAGGCCCTAAGAGTTTTATAACAACAAACTTTTATCAGAATTTATGTGCGCAGCTGAATATATTGAGAGCTGACATTATAATAATGTTACTGTAATTTCTTTGCTTGTAATTCTATTTTATCTGTCATACGAAATATTGCGACCTCAGAGCACTAAAATGCCGCTCCCAATACGCAATATGACAAATGGTATAATAAAAAATACACTGCGAATAGTAAGGTTTTTTACTGATCCAATAAAATCTCACACACATTATACACGCAACACATTCATAGCCCCACACTAGGAATTGAACTCATCATTCCAATTGCTTATCCAGGAATCGAACCGGAAACCATAGATTGGCTGTCGGACATCGGGTAACCATTGCGCTGCACGGGTTGCCTACAAAAATTATATATAAAGCCCGGATAGTAATTTATTTCTATCCTTCTTTAGTATTATATTGCATTGGTCACACCTATTCCAGGGCATTTGGAAAATCAGCCAGAAAGGGATTAAGTAAGGAATAAAAGAGCTGAAACTGAGTATCATGAAATTCCCATGTATTAGTCTTTATGTTACTTATTATTTCTACTGTTCTGTTATTCTGACTAGTTTATATAGCAGTTTTTTTTTACTATTTACTTATATCGCAATTTTGCAATATTTTCACACCGCTTAAATAAAATTAGCCACATCGATCCAGCCGTTCACAAGTATTTGCCAGACTATCGTACAGCAATTCATTTTTATGTATAGTGATGAAGGTAAATAATAATGCAAGCTACGAAAAAATCAGACCGGTAACACAGAACGAGCTACATTTTAGCATCTTGGTATAATGTATGTAACGAGTATGATACTATAAACAGATCACACACGACGTTATTAGAGCACAAAAATTTGCTTATATTGCAAATTGGATCATGTTTTACATTTATGATCCTTCTATACATATATTTCATTGCTATATAATAATATACATGTTAGTATATGTGCGGTAATCGCATTATATGTGTGGAGTGGACTGTATGAAATATGTACCTGGTCTATGTGCAGGAGATATGTTCAAAACCCCGCTTGGCCTAATAAATAATTCTAAACCACCAACCTTAACCTCCAAATTGATCTGGAGCTGGTGGGTGCGCACGGCGCACTTTTATTGTTTATCCGGCACGGCCGATGGGTCTTGAACACTACACACAGAGCGCACGGCGTTCTTCACTTATTGTTCGGCACGGCCGTTGGGTCACGATAGGAGAATCGCAGACAGAAGACTTATTCAGCACGGCTGAATATATTTAATGCACGGCATCATGGTCTTCATAATACACCTTAGACTAAGAATAATGTACTTACGTACTGGTCTATGTAATACACCATATTTTTTACGATTGACATTGGATGTCAATGTCGATGGAATTCTTCTTATAATTACTTACCAGCCAGTCGCAAGGATTGAACAGTATATGAGGTAGGATATGAACCCATGCCTCTGCGTCAATCTTGGTGTCTACACCTCTCAGCTATCTATTCACAGTCAATACTATAAATATCTCCAACTAATGAGCCCGTTTATAGTCCAGGTAATAAATCCAAGTAAAGGGAAAGTTGATTGAAGGAAACCGTATTGGGTCAAATTAGGTACTTGAGCGTAAGTGAAAGAATCGCGTATAGGAATATAGAGTGCGTAAGGGATAGATATCGCTTTAAGATTACACGTATGGCGCTTGCTCAGTAAGTGACGAAGCAAAGTTAAAAATATTGCGTTGTTTGTAACAATTTATTAATTTATTGACTGATACTCAGCTTAGCTTGGCAATCCTAAAAACCAAAAGAACAATGTATTAAAAACATACAGGTAATACAACATTACAAAAAACATTAAAATAAAATACTATAATTATTATTATAACTTAAATACACACATATGCTTGGTATTTCTCTACGCGACAGAATCCGTAACGATGAAATCCGTAGACGAACGCAGATTACCGACATAGCTCTCAAAATCTGCAAGCTGAAGTGGTAATGGGCAGGCCACACAGTTAGGAGGACTGACATCCGGTGGGGAAGAAAGGTCCTCGAATGACGACCACGTCTTGGCAAAAGGAGCACAGGCCGCCCTCCAACCAGGTGGACTGACGACCTGAAGAAGATAGCGGGAAACCGCTGGATTCAGACGGCGCAGGACCGGACAGAGTGGCGAACATTAGGGGAGGCCTATGTCCAGCAGTGGACTTTAAAAGGCTGATGGATGGATGGAAATACATACACCTGCAATTTTATGGTAGTATTCACATTAGAGTAACAAAGGTAAAAAACGATCCTTGACCAAGTCTTTAAAAGAAGCGAGATTTGGTGCTAATGTTGATTTACTTTGTGAAAAAGATCTCAGGTCTCGTGTAGAGCCAACAAACAAAGCATTCACCCATCCAAATCCTAACCTTATTGATTATTCTCCGTTAAATTAATTTATAACATAAATTTCTTGAGGTGAGGTCTTTACAATTGTATACTACGTCAATTGTAAACACGCTTCTCGGTTCATATTAAGTCTGTGGGATCTATATTAATTGGATCCTATCAAGTATTTCTTTCTATAAATGGTTCAAAGGAAATAGATCTAGAGTTCTGTTAGATCTCAATTTAAAAGGAATAGGTATACTGATAAAATAGGAAAACGTAATTAAATTACTATGAATTGTGACTAGATAATTTTATTATAGTAGTCCATAAATATACAATTTATTAAAGGACCTTGTAAGGTGGTTTTTTTTTCAAGGATCTGTTGTAGTACATTAAAACTAGTAGTGAAATAAATAATTTGGACATTCTTGGTAGCTTTGAAGATTGTAAAAATTAGGTTCTGGACATAAATGGTCATCTTGCTCTTTATGTCCAGAATTTACGCAGCTGAATTCAGTTCAAGTTATGGCCCGATAATTTATACCATAAAATTTAATAAGAAAATAATAGATATGTATATTGAATTTGAGGTTAACAATTGAATCTATACTAATATTATAAAGAGGAAAGATTTGTATTTTTGTATGTTTGTAATGAATAAACTCAAAAACTACTGTTCCGATTTCAAAAATTCTTTCACCATTAGAAAGCTACGTTCACCCTGAGTAACACTGGCTACTTTTAACCGCGAGAAAATGCTTCATTCCTACGTGAAAACGGGTAATAGGGTCAATGCGGGTGAAGCAACTGGCTAAACGCCTATGATTTTAATATAGCAATGAAGCCTGGAATAGCACATAGGCTATT
Source organism: Pyrgus malvae (assembly GCA_911387765.1). NCBI lineage: Eukaryota > Metazoa > Arthropoda > Insecta > Lepidoptera > Hesperiidae > Pyrgus > Pyrgus malvae. Next base: position 26,037,367 of record OU426953.1, read on the forward strand.
TTTTATCCTACGGGGACCCATTATACGGGTCCACGCTGGCGAAGCCGCTGGCGGAAGGCTATGTTATATAAGTTTATTTTAGAATTTCATCAAGCATTTTGTTAAAAAATCGAAGTAAATGCGTTATTGACAAATGTATGCAGAAGTTCATCACATACCTAACTGTTTTTTTTTTTTGCGAAACACGTCTAATTTATCGTAACCTCATGTTTTTGTGTCGCCTGGTTTCCATTTTCAATCAGTCCGCGCCCACAAAAACTGCATGCTTGCGTATCCATACATAGACATAATTCTACTGGAAGTGTCATTAACATTGATCATTTTTAGACATGTTGTAAGCAGTAAAAAAAAACACATTTCATGTTTTGTTTGGCATAGTTGGTAATTAACAGCAATTACAAACTCTATCTCCTATTATAAGAGTTACATATATGTACAATAATAATAATAATATACATACTTGTTACGTACGGACAAAGTGACTCTGTGAATATAGATAAGTTAAAGTGCTGACGTTGGCGACATCTGATGCCGTGCAGGTGTCGCGCATCGTTCCCACGAACGTGCATTCCCGTACCTAACTTTGGACGGGTCTCACCCACTCTAGATTTAGGTTAGATTAAATAATTATGTAGAAAAGTATGTTAAGTTAGGCTAATTATGTAAACTCCTAACATTGGGTTTATTAAAATATTATATAAGTGATGTCTCGACTTGCTGATTTCACCCTGGCTGTGGCCGATCCTTAACTTACTTTTAAAAAGCTATTTTTAATAACTAACTATATACATTACAAGTAAAAATATAACTGTACATAAAAGGTAATTAAAAATAAATAAAAAAATATTCTAAAATGTCCGTGTTCGGCATGGCACCCAAGACGCTGTCGGCATTTCCCCGTTGAAATGAAATGAAATGAAATGAAATATTCTTTATTCACTGTACGGTTCCTTTACAAACTCTTAGTGAACGTTATTTTTTGTTCTGTCTGCTCTGGGTGCGTTGAACTGCGAGGCTCAGACTTTGGGCGAAATACTCACCAGCTCTTGGGTCGAGACATGTTAGAACAAGAAACAATAACAAGTAATCTCTTATTATATCACTCAAAAAATTGGCATACTATTAATAGGGCCCAATGAGCTATTAATTTTGATGTAAATAATGCTTTGTATGAAGATGCAATAAAAAAAACGGTATTGTCAATGTCATGAGGCGACCATCATTCTCAAGTAGCAGGATCCATACGACCTCAGGCAAGACTAAGACTTGTTTGCATAGTTATTTTATTTTGATGATATTCAATTATTTTTATAATTATTTTGATAATTATTTTTATATATTTTTTTTTCATTATTTTTTGTATTTTTTATAATTATTGATATTCGGTTATTTTTATAATTATTTTAATGTTTGTAATTCAAATTATTTTAATTTTATTGTATAATTTTGTTACTTTTAATACCTACGGGTTGTTTTGCCTGATTGATAAATAAATCTATACACATAAATAAAATTGGAGTGTCTGCTTGTAATATTAAAATAACCGCTTTATACTACATGCATATGAATGTATATACGGTACATATAGCAAAATAACATTTTATACATATTTTGTCTGTCTGTCTGTCTATCTGTCTGTCTCTCTGTTTATTCCAGCTAATCTCTGAAACGGCTGAGCCGTTTTTGACGGGACTTTCACTGGCAGGTAGCTAATTTAATAAGGAGTAACTAAGGCTATTTTTATTTCAGAAAAAATCTAAAACTAATCCACGTAGACGAAGTCGCGGGGGGCCGCTAGTAAATAAATAAAATCAAATTAGGTACTAGATGTCCATGTGCTAGAGTGACAGCTCCTGTCTTGCATGCTAATCTGCATTTTTTTCTTTCTAAAGGGCCCTGCGTGCCAGGCCGCTATTATTGGATCGATTGTCAGCTTATACCCCTTTTCTTTCTGGAGTGGAGATGGGAAGTCCGGTAGAGAACCGCTGCTCCCACTTACCTCACTTCCTTTTATCGGCTGAACACGCTATTAAAACCAGATGTAGCTTTAAATGTCACTAAGCCAACAATAAACAATGCCTTATTAAGAAAATGTATTTCTCGCTGATTGCAGGTTTATTCCTGTTTTAAATATTTTATACTAATAAATAATAATAATAATAACGCTTCACACTCATAGCCCCACATTAGGGTATATATACCTACCCTATGTCGTGGGTACCATGGACACACACAAAGACAGAAACACAAACACCCAGACCGAGAACAGAAATTTAAACTCATCATTCAAATTTCTGTTTCGCCGGGAATCGAACCCGGGACACCTCGATTGGCAGTCCGGCATGGTAACCATTGCGCCACGCGGGTCGTCATGACAAATCACATAAAAAGAGTTTTTATGTAATTTCACTTCGAGCTGTTTTTAACACAAATAAAACCATATTCACACACACGACACATAGTCGTGAAACTTAAATACATTGCTGTAACAGAGAACGTAAAAAGACATCAACGCGTAGCCTCTGGCAACAAGTAACTCACAAACATAAATCTCTTACTGTAACTAGTAGCTGTACCGCGCAGTTTTCACGTTTCAGTTTTAGGCGCGTTTGCGTGCTTCGGAGGATACATTAAACACCCGGAACTAACGTCCCGGTTGTTGTCGATAGATAACATTCATTAAACCTTGTTGGAGGCCTTATGGGCGGTTGAAAAACATCCGACAACGGGTTGGCCAATAATCCGCATCTCCACCAACCCACATTGGAGCAGCGTTGTGGAGTAATCTCCAGGCCTCCCCAATAAGGAGGAGAGACCCGTGCCCAGCTGGGGGACGCAAAAAGGGTTGCAGCCAAAAAAAAAAACAAAAAATGTAATTGAAAATGTTTATAAAATATCTAAAAATAGTGTAGTTGTGTAAGGAAATGTGATGGTAATTGTTTTTGTTTGAAAAAAGGCTTATATTTTATTAGGTACTTTCCACCGAAGAATGGAATTACTTCGTCGCAATAATGGTTTCAGCATAAGCATAAACTTCTACAACCTATTTTAGTTAAAAAAATACACTTGCATTCATGGATAACTTAATTAAAAACAATATTTTTACAAGGTCTGATTCTTTAGAAAAATAGCATACATTTCTGGCTGTAATAACAGAAAACACAATAAGAACATTAATAAAATCATAGAACTGCAGAAAGAATCCATGTCAAACACCTCGGTTTATAACAATAAAATCTCATTAGCTTAAAGAGTGCAATAAACTTTAGTCAGAAAAGTGTTCGTATTTTAAAATTATTTCAGCACTTTAGTAGTATTAATTAGAGCCTTAGAAAAATAACGTTAAGAACGTCAGTCTTCATACAAGCGCGCTGTCCAAATTGAAGCACTAAATAGATTCCTACAGCTGTCACATCTGACAAACAAAATATTTTTATTTTGACAAAATTAACTATAAAATACTACAAAATATTGAAAACACTGTGAAAAGTTATTTTATTAGACTTCTTTTGTTTTGGCTTTTGGTGCCATTAATGGCACCAATCAACATGCTTCAATTTGGCGCGAACTAGGTTTCTATAATTTAATTGTAATTGTTCTAAGATTAAAGCGTATTTTTATTTATGTTGCAAGACAACGACCTCTGAGTTCGAAGAACTAATGACCTATAGATCTACACAAAAACAAAATAGACTCTCCAAAATGGTAAAATGTTACCAAACATCTAACTTTTAAAGTATGAAAGTGAAGTGAGTTAAGTTTTAAATTATTGTAATATTTGCATACCTAATGAAGGTCAATATAGCGAACTAAATGTATAAAAACACTTTTTGTAAACATCCATATTTGTACAAATAAAAGTCTGTCTTTGTCTCCTTCGGGCGAACCATAAAAGTTCAACCACCTGCAAACCAAGCAACCTACTCCACGCTACTTCGGAACCCGTCATAAGCGAGTCCGACTCGCACTTGAATACTTTTTTACTTATGAAGTTTAAAAATACTAATGACCTACGGATCTGCTGCAGCCACCAAAACATAACGGTCGATGACCTGATTGAAACTCGTTTACGTAAAATGTGCAACTTGACACGATTGTACCTACCATTTGCACTGGAAGGCCTTGTGTTCTTGCGCTTTTACTTGCGATAAAGTTTGTTGGGATATCAGTAGACTGAGTACTTGAGTTTGTTACAAGCCTTTATTTATTTACCACTTTACTAATAAACATTGTATGTAGTTATGGTCCATACTCCATACTTATTTAATTTAATAAATTTGGAAGTAACTCTGTCTGTCTGTATGTAACGCTTTCCCGCTTAAACTACTGAACCAATTTTAATGAAATTTGGAACACAGATAGTGTGGACCTTGAGAAAGGACATAGGATGGTTTTTATCCTACGGAAACCTATAAAACTGTTACACACGAGCGAAGCCGCTGGCGGAGGGCTAGTAATTAATAAATTCTCTGATACAATCAAAAATGAAATGACACGAGCCAAAAATACGAAACATTTTATAATTATTATAAGCATTTATATAAGATAGGATTTAAAAGCCGCACTCATATTGGTGTTTCGGTGAAGAAATGCGGTTGCTGGCCAGACTTACCCACATGAAGCGACCATGTGCCTCCAGAGTAGCAGCGCAACTGCATACGACTTAAGGTAAAACATTTTGCTAGGGATAGTGGGTAAATATCCATGAGCCGCAGCGATGACTTGAAACCAAGTGGCCTGTAATTATAGTTGTCTGATACTCCATTAAAATTAAAATCAAAATCAAAACATAGCGTTATCTACGGTCGATGACCTGCCATTTGGAACTCGTTTACGTAACATGTGCAATATGACACGAATGTAAAATTTGCACTGGGAGGCCTTGGGTTCGTTAGAACTACGAGTAGCTTTTATTTGCGCTTGAGTTAGCGAGAATATCAGCGCAAAGAGTCAGTTTTTAGAAGATTTGAATAAAAACAGTGACATTGGCCTTGGGAGATCTAAATGATCTCCAACAATCTGGGTTTCAACCCCCATGATTTGTGTAAAATGATTCTTTGCTTTAAAGCATACGTTAACAAACTTTCTATGCGTTCACATCTTATAATTTAATACTTGTTTTAAATTAATATAAAAAAATTATTAGCTTATTATGAATGTAAGCTTCATGAAAATTGTCTCAAGTTATATTTTTATAATTTAGACAATCATTTGTTATAGGTACATGTTTATAGCTGTAATTGTTACATAAATAAATAACGATTCACACTCAAAGCCCCACAGTAGGGTAAATATACCCTGTGTCGTCGGTACTCCACACACACAAAGACAAACATAAACACCCAGACCGAGACCAGAAATTTAAACTCATTATTTAAATTTCTGTTTCGCCAGGAATCGAACCCGGGACCCTTAGATTGGCAGTCCAGCATGGTAACCATTGCGCCACGCAGGTCGTCAGGTCACATGTGTATAACTTTTATGGATTAAGTTTTTACCTTTAATTTTACAAGCATCAATATTCCTAACGGTCTCCAAAATATGGCCAGTCACGCGGACTAGAAGCAGTACAGTATACCTAAGGCAAAAACAGACATATCTACCTGTCACTACCATATCAAGTCATACTTATACAGGATTATAAGTCAAGTCGTAGCTTTTGTGAAGCGAGCCACAGATTAAGCAATATTCCCAAGTTATCGTGATCTGCATACGAAAACAACAACAAAGCGCTTCTAATTTATTTATACAAAGAATATCTCCTTGCCGCAGTTAATCGGTACAGAATCTTATACATGCTTATTTCTTGGAAGTACTTATCTGTAAGAACATATTAAGTAGAACATTTAGTTCTTGTAGCTTTGGAATTAAGAATGAACATCATAAACAGAATCGTATTGAAGTTCTATAACCCACCTAACCTTATCAAATTACAGTTTTATAAACTCTCTTGCCGCATTGTCTTTTAAAGTAATAAATACAACCGTTTTAAAGCAATGATATTTAAAAGAAGGGAAGATATTATTATGATATTAGCCGCCCTCGAAATGGCCCCTAAAAATCTGGCAAATGGCAAATTTTGCCTCTTTAACTTGTCAGCGCTCTCACCCATATTCGAAGGATATTAATCAAACTGAAGTATCACGCTGATGATATGTCTAAGTATTTTTTTAAATTTTTATAATGTCATTGTTTTACAACCAGTACCGCAACTAGTTGAACACATCACAGAATAATAATGTCACGCTATTATAATGCGGAGAGACGTAAGGCCATATTCTACTCTCAGGCTCTCAAGGCTGCTTGGGGAAGATCCGCGTTGTGACTCAAAATAAAAAATGTCATACAAATATTGACCTATCATAATAAACTGGTCGGTAGATGAGATGCTTTGGCTCTTAGTGTGCGCAAATTCGTAATACAACTATTAATAAATTGTTCGTTCGGAAAAATAAAGCATGAAAATGCGAGCGCTGTTTAAATTTTCTCGTATTGTTTTGTATTCTCTTTTTATTTTTTATGACTAAATTCATTATATAGCTACGTCGACTCAATTTCTGAACAGTATCATTGTTTAAATACGGGAACAAACGTAATAAAGGGAAAAATCTCTGCATGACGGAAATGCTCTGAAATAAATAATAATATTCACTGGGTCTGATTTTAATTTCTCTCTCTCTCTCTCTCTCTCTCTCTCTCTGTCACTCTGATAAATAATTGTATAAATACTGAACTCAATAGTCTTACAAACTATGATTAGTTACGATTACCATTTCCAATTGATTTTATTCAAAAATGGTATCTGTCAAAACAAGTTTACTATTAATAGGTTGATTGACAGGAACAAAATAATGGAACAAATATGAAACAAAGTGTATAGCCGTGAAGCTAGAATATAATGTAATTGTAATTCCTAATAACCTATAGGTAAAATAAAATCGAAATTTTAACTATCTTTACTTTGAATAAAGTTCATTTAAATGAAGCATTTTCAGGACTTTATTTCTTGTTTTTAAGAAACCTCGAAAGGATAAAAAAATCTTTAAGATTTAGTTTTTTTTCGGTTATGAAGACAATATACCTTCTTAAAAACAAGGTAATATACATATATAATGCCTTTGAATAAATCAAACTGCTTATAAATATACTTAAAAGTTTTTACTTTATATTTCACTCGTGAATTTTGGTCTTAGATATCCTACTTATTTCGTACTGAGAAAAACTGATTAGCATGATTAGCATATTTTTTTAAATCGCTTCTTCATATCAAATTAACCAAACCAGTTCACGACATTTGGCCCTCGAGTCAAACCCAATTTTTGCAGTTTTTTAGATTTTATAAATAAGACAAGTAGTACAAGTACCTAGCGTGAAAACACATGCGTTTAACCCACGAATAAACCTCTTCCGATGTGTGATAAGAAAGACGTGAGAACACTTTTGTACGTGTTCTAACACTTCTACCATTGTTCTATTTTCGTACGTGAAATATGTTAGTGTGTAGATACATTAATTGATTTTTTGCCGTCATATTATAACTAAAATTTATATATTTCTTTAGAAGTACTATTTTTAAGGAGTTGTTCATGTTTCAGTACTTGCATCCATCATAGTAGGTAGCTCGTAAACTCATATCTAACGTGTAGGTATAATACAAAGTTACTAATTCTTTTACATAATATCTATCACATACGTCGTCTGTAGACAATCAGAATCAATTTGAATAGAATAGATCAAATGTATTGGTAAAGTTTGAAAAATCGAGAAAACACAAAAAATAACATACCCTAAGAAGACAAATGATAAAAAATTATTCACATAAGATACAAAGTTAAAAAAATGTCTTATAAAATATGTTACGATACAATCATTCGTAAAATGAAGCAAAATTACTCCTTAATTTAATATAAAAAAAGGTTCCTTTCTGCATTATTTTAACGTTAAAGTTATAAAATATGAAAATTCAAAAATTTGCAACTGTTTCCAATTTCAACAATATTTTTATAACGATGACGTATGAAGAATATTTAAATAGTGCCTTATAAATTACATAAATATTTGCACAAATGAATATTTTAACGCCTAATTAGTGATTATAAAAGCCTTTGGTAGTTTTTCATTTATACTGGATATTTGTAGGTTGATTACCAACTGAATAAATAATATTGTAATTACTTTACAGTGTTAATTGGCTTGGAATGTTATTAAATCCAATAACATTCTTCTATATTATTTAATTTTGTCAACCTTCATGACTATGTTTAAATCTTATACGAATATTATTTAATAAGTATACGATACGAGTAACATCAGGAAGATGCCGCCGCGCGTTCTCTACATCCCACAGATTTCTACTCTAAGCTTCAATCAAATTTGAGTCTTATTTGATAGCTAGCTACTCCGGGATCTGTTGATTGCCACATCGATCTCAGTGTGGCGTAAATATGGTAGAACTTTCGATATTTCAAACAGCGAAGTACCACTCTGGTACCCTTTTTTTGCTGCTACACAATTTTACAGTATTATGGTGGAATGAAGCGCGCATGGCCCGGCGGTTAGCGTAGAACGCAAATGATCTATGCACCTAAGCTAAACGGGCGCGGTCGGTTGTGAAATGGGTGACCGCAAGTGGCCAAAAAAATATTTATGCGCGTTTCAGTGCTTCGGAGGGCACGTTAAACCGTCGGTCCCGGTTGTTGTCGATATATAACAGTCGTTAAATCTTGTTGGAGGCCTTATAGGTGGTTTGAAGACATCCGACAGCGGATTGGCCACTAACCCGCTCTCCACCAACCCGCATTGGAGCAGCGTGGTGGAGGCCTCAAGGCCTCCCCAATAATAGGGAGAGACCCGTGCACAGCAGTGGGAAGTAAAAAGGGTTGCATGATAGAATGGTGAGGTTGCCGGCCGGACTTACACAAAGCGAGAATTAGCCTCCGAGATAGAAGGGGAACTGCATACGACCACATCCGTGACACAGACTTGCTTGAGTTGTGTGTGGAATAGCCGTCTACATTGTTTAACATTTTAATGCTTAACCGTTTAATGTGGAGGAAATGGGAAAATCTCCACCAGGCGATGTCAATGCCTGGGGACCGCGGTCCTATTACTGTAGGTATCGCGCCGCTACAATAGTAATTGAACTAACTAATGACAACCCAGTTAATAAATCAAGATCTGATCTTTACATAATCACGACTTTGCAGAATCTGTATTTGCAGATTACAGTAATAAATATTAGCTATTAGATGTATGACATTCACGCATTTATAGATAATGAGTGTGACGTAACGTTGTCATGCAATGAACTTCCTGGATCAACTTATTAAGGACACACTATAAGCAGTTTATATTTTATCGATAACTTTGCTAAAAGCCAATCTCACCTGTTTAATATGAATTATTAAAGAAAGAAATGAACAGAAACAAATATTCATTTCAAATTAGGAATAAAAAATATTCGTTTAGCTTAGAATAAATACGTATAGAATGAGTGTCTTCATAGAAGCGCGCTGTCAAAATTGAAGTACTAAATATGTAGATTCCTACAGCTGTCACATCTGACAAACAAAATATGTATTTTTATTTTGACCAAATTAACTATAAAATACTACAAAATATTTAAAACTGTGAAAAGTTATTTTATTAGACATCTTTTGTTTTTAAAAAGTGTTGTGATAAAATTTTACTTTAAGTCTTACGGAGCGGCCCGGCGTTTGGTGAAGCCATTAATGGCACCAATCAACATGCTTCAATTTGGGCGCGCGTACTTGGTTTCTATAATGTAATTGTAAATATTCTAAGTCGTTTCGTCATTTTTTCCCGGTCACCTCCTTTAGGTACCCGTTTGGGCTAGCTGTTAAGCTAAGAGAAAAAAAGCGGCAGAAAAAAACTCCCAGTAGCACTCTTTTTAGCAAAGTTCATTTATATATTTGAGATAACAGAATGGCTATGATCGATAAAGGGTACACGTGACAGCTGATCGTGTGAGACACTATCAACCCACTTCCACCTGTTCACGTAATCACCTGTTCACCTTATTATAATATTTAGAACAGTGGTAGTCAATGGTTAAATATGCCTACACCAGAGCCCATTGAGAATGTCGACGACCAAGCGACATCTCCATCTCGGAAAGAGATCTATGCCCAACAGTGGGATGCAAAATAGTTTCAGCAGGTCAAATATACACAAAACTTCAAGCAAGGCTTGTCTTGCTTGCCTAATGTCGTATGCTCTTGCGCTATTTGTCCGTTTACTGATGGGCGTCTAAAACTGTTCATGAAATATAATAGTATTGCTTTGTAAAATATATTTTCTTTAATTCGCCAATAGAAAACTAGATGGTGCTGTACTGGTGCGTTGAATCACGCTGTTAAGTTTGTTAAGGCCAAAGGTTCACTTTGCCCTTGGTAGGCGGTATGTCTATACTAATATTATAAAGAGGAAAGATTTGTATTTTTTTTTCTGTTTGTAATGAATAAACTCTAAAACTACTGTTCCAAATTCAAAAATTCTTTCACCAAAAGAAATTGCTTCATTCCTACGTGAAAACGGGTAATAGGGTCAACGCGATTGAAGCAACTGGCTAAACGCCTATGATTTTAATATAGCAATGAAGCCTGGAAGCACATAGGCTATTTTTTACCTTACGGTTAAGCCGCTGGCGGAAGGCTAGTAAAATATATTTTATTTAATTAACCGAAAGCAAATTAAATGGCGCTGTTTGGTGCGTTGAATCACTCTATTAATATTTCTAGTAAAACCTATTAGTTTGGACAAAATTTTATTTAATAAACTCGTTGATTTGTTGGCCGGTATTTGTTTTCATAAGCAATGTCATAATAACACGTCCTCTTGGACCATTGCGAGAGCTCAGGATTCTTCCATGCATGCCATGCATGCCAACATGATATTCGCTTTGTTGTTTATTTACAAACTCTTAGTGAGCATTATTATATGGTCTGATCTGAATGCGTTTAGGCAATGCGTTGTACGTTGAGATGAAGAAAAAAGCGGACGGTGAAAAAAATCAGCATTGTTTTAAAATATTGGGTAGGTATTAGCTTTCTTACAGAATAGATGTCATTGTCAATTGCGGAGAAATAAAACTCGGTGGAATATTACAATGTTTTCCTTTTCGCCATCTATAATTTCAACAAATTGGATAAAAAAATCCTATAATTAACTTGTCAGGTAAAGATTGCCATCAAAGCCTTATAAGAGGCATTGACGAAAGCTTCTCGCTTTTTGGCGTCTGAAACCTAAAATTTTGTCGTTCCTTGACCTTTTAAATCTGTGAAATCGTCGACGAACCGGTCATTGGCTAAAAAACCGACGAGTCCCGACGAGTCGTTGACGCCGAAAAAGGCAGCCCTCGTTCGTCATTTTTATTGCACATTCCATCAACGAAGATTCGGATGTAGAGAAAGGCTCCTGTACTAGATGTGCCATCGTGTTTCTTATCATCAATTAATTATTATGTTGCAATATTGCTCAAAGTATTTGAACAAATAAAGATATTGTAACAGTAAGATTGTTACAGTCATCATTCTCTTTTAATACCATATCATTGTAGGCGCAGGTTTTTAACATGGAATAATATTATAAGTACATATTTTCGCTTCGGAATTTCTAAATTATATTAACAGCAAATGAACGAAAAACATGTTAACATAATCCTTACCACAGACTTCGCTGAAAATAGTACAATTTCACAGCGACATGTTAATTTGACGGCAAACTTTTCCAAGAAAATCCCAAACAGCAAGAAGGAATGCGGAATATACATAAAATTAAATAAACGCAAATATGATGCGTAAAAAATATTAATTTTGTAGGAATACGGATTTCAAACTCTGAACTACATAAGATCAAATATTAGCTATGATTGTTATGATCTATCTCAACGACCTTAAGTTAATATTACTGTAACCTGAAGAGGCTACCGTAGCTAAAGATTTTTTTTTTATAAATGACCCTGATGATGATTTTTGTAAAAGAAACATAGATCGCATCTCTTATTAAATGTACTGATGACATGAAGAATTATGAACGTAAATAATCAATACACTTTGAAAAACATTAAATGATACAGAATGCAGATGAGAATGCTAGTCACGTGTTGTTGAATGGTTGTTTCAACTCATGGGCACACAACTTCAACAAGGCTTTTTTCTGTGGTAGTACGCGGATTCTCTATTGTTTCTAAGGATTATTTAGTCTGGCCAGCATCGCACTTTTCCACTCGAACACCGGTTGCAACCCTTTTTGCGTCCTACTGCTGGGCACGGGTCTCTCCCCATTATTGGGAGGCCTGTAGCTTACTCCACCACGCTGCTCCAATGCGGGTTGGTGGAGATGCTGGTTAGTGGCTAACCAGCTGTCGAATATTTTCAAACTGCCCTTAACGGACCGACTTAACGTGCCCTCCGAAGCACGGGAACGCGCATGATTTTCTTTGCCACTTTTAATATAATTATTTATTTACGACTTAACTCAAGTGACATTTTACCGGAATTAGGCCGACTAGTTTCGGTTTGGTTTAGATCCGAAAGTAGTCGGCCTAGTTCCGGAAAAATGTCACGTGAGTTAAGTGGTAAATAAATAATCATGTTAAGTTACACTCACGATTTCATATATAATAAAATAGTGAATTGCTTCACGGCAGAAATGGGTAACGCGGTGCTTCTGATGTTACCTTCGTCCTACGACATTTTTAGATTTTATATATCTTTGTGTCATTGATTGCATCGTTCCGGTTGTAGCGCCGACACCGTTATTATCTGGGTTGTATTTGCAACATGGCAAGTTTTAATGACAACTACTACACATAAACACTTATGGAATGTGCTTAGGAAATAGCGGACCAAGCGTTGCCTTCTTGTCTCTATCATCGACCGATAGAGAGTACTGTAATTTTTAAACGACTTCGCAAAAAAGGAGGTAGTATTTTTTTATGTTCGTGAAACCACGTAGGTTTCAGTTGGTTACTAAATTAGGAAAATTATAAACAAAAAATAATAATAAAGTGAAACCTTAATGTAATGGGATGCCAGCGAAACATTCGAGTTTATTCAACAGATTTTTAGTAATTTCGAAACCTTTGGCAGATTTTGTTTTAATTTTACTGTATTGTATTATCACTGCAAGTCACTATGTACATTTGGCACCAAAGTGATTAATAATATCTATACTATAAAAATTAATCACTGAATGTATTGCTAAGTGCAAATCTCGAAAACAGCTGAATCGATTTAGCTAATTCTTTTTTTTAGAATATTCCTTGCAGTGCGAGGATGGTTCTTACGCAGTGAAAAATATAAAAAAAATGCCAGATAACATCTAAAAACAACACTTTTCTATACTCCCATACAAACGATTATCATAAAGTTCAAGTGTTCGTGATGAGGTTTGTAACTGGCTATGAATCTGCAATGTGATTCTTGATATTCTTATAATTTTTAATAATGGTTATTTTGCAAATTTTTATGTTTATAAGCACTTTAAACTTGATTATTTCCGATACTTTAAGGCAGGGCAACGTCTGCTGGGTTCGCTAGTTTATTAATGAAAATTTTAAATTAATTATGTTTTTCCATAACAATATACTTTATTCAATTTTGTTAAGAATAAAATTTCACAATTTATGAATTACTCATTGTTATTTGAAAAATAATAATTTATTTAATAAAGGCAGGTCAATAAAATTAACTGTGGGCACTGTACTTGTTGTAACATCTCGTGTGCGACAATGTTTCTGTTGAATGGTCTTCTCCTGCGAGTTGTTGTCAATTTGTATCTTGAGGATGGATTTAGAACTAAGGACAGCCATCGTCTCATAATTACTCCAACAAAAATCGGCTTACGCTTTAATATACATATGATTCGAGAGCTGTTAGACCCCTTAATCTGGCCCTGTCGCAGAGACGTCATACTAACTGCCTTCATGCCTTTCTTTATACGTTAGGTGGTTTTCGTGATAGATAAGTGAGTGAAATACCTTTCGCTTTAATATACATTTTATTTTTCTGCACATCTACGGAAAACTGCTTTGAGAAAGAACCATAATTATTAACGGGCGCCAAATTCAAATCCTTTATATTAATAGCGCAAGCTGATTTTTGTTACAGTGACGGGGCGTTATTGTATATGCAGCTATGGCCTAGGATTCTAATTTGGCGCCCGTTTATAGTGGATTAACAATATAAGGGCACGACTAAAAATTGTAGAAAAAATGTATTACCGTTATTATGTTTATTTTTTAAAAGCAGTTTTTAATATGAATAATATTCATCATTGATTTAAAACCTAGAAGACATTAAAGGTACAACCACACTAAACCGAAACCTAACCTTGCTCCGAAATACCAAATCTCTTTTAGCAATTTCCTATCAAACATTTAGCTGCGCCCGACGTGCTTGGCCACATACGGAACCCAAATAAAATTCACTTCCTTGTCTGAGTACGACATGAAAAATAAGGAAGGAAGGAATATGACTGGATTTTTTTTTTGAGATTTAATCAAAACATATTTTGTCCATCTCGTAATTTTACCTTGCCGTTTCAGGAGCACCTACTTAATTTGAATTGATATTAAATTAAAAAAGGTCGTAATCACCTTGGTTCTGATTCAAGGAAGGAATCATTGAAAATTTTACTAGGTTACACACTCATTAAACGTTACACACTCATAGCCCCACAGTAGAGTAATTAATACCCTGTGTCGTGGGTACCATGGACACATACTAAGACAGGACATAAACACCCAGACCGAGAACAGAAATTCAAACTCATCATTCAAACTGTTTCGCCAAGAATCAAACTTGGGACCCTTCGATTAGCAGTCCGGCATGGTAACCATTGTGCCACGCAGGTCGTCAAAGTATATAGCCGAAACTAAAATACAAGTTACGATTTGAATAGAAAAAAATCTATCTTTGTACATAAATGAAGATCTATCTGCTCTACAATCTGCTTTCTAATGACACATTTTTATATAAATATTGTTGGCATGCCCAGACTATAAAATATCTACAAAAAATATATTAAAATCTACGGCTAGGATATAATGAGGACGTAGCGAAGAAAGCAAGCGATCTAAACCAAACGGGCGCGGTCGGGTGTGAGATGGATAACCGCTAGTGGCAAAAAAATTGTGCGCGTTTCCGTGCTTCGGAGGGTATATTAAACCATTGATCCCGGTTGTTATCGATAGATAACAGTCGTTAAACTTAGTTGGAGGCCTTAAGGGCAGTTTGAACATATATTTTTAGCATTTTGAACGTGTAAAGTTCAAAATCCAATACAAATTGGATTTATATCGGCAACAGTGTAAAGAAACGGCTATGGGTTTGAAAATATCCAACAGTGGGTTGGCCACTAACACTAAGTAAGCTCCACGCCTCCCCAACAATGGAGAGAGACCCGTTCCCAGTAGTGGGACGCAAAAAGGGTTACAGCTAGCCAAATAAGAACGCATTCGTTTTTATTATAATAGATGTATAAAAAAGGACTGAGGACGTATGCGTATTTTGTTACAATTTATAATAATGTCTGTGTGACATGGGTAACAGATACAGAATCAGATTCTAATCTATCCCACAATCTAAGAATAAATACGTATAGAAAGAGTGTCTTCATACAAGCGCGCTGACAAAATTGAAGCACTAAATAGATTCCTACAGCTGACAAATTTGACGAACAAAATATTTTTATTTTGACCAAATTAAATATAAAATACTACAAAATATTGAAAACACTGTGAAAAGTTATTTTATTAGATTTCTTTTGTTTTTAAAATGTGTTGTGATAAAATTTACCCTTAAGTCTTACGTAGCGGCCCGACGTTTGGTGCCATTAATGGCACCAATCAAATTGCTTCTATAATGTAATTGTAATTAATCTAAGCCCACAATAAATAATTATTCTATGTTTGTAATCAGTTGTCATCTACTATCATGATAAGGAAATAGAATCCGTAATAAAATTATAAATATAACATAATATAATATAAGTTATATCTTACATAATAAATCTGGCATACCAGATAAGGTTATTAATACCATAGTGTTATCGTCCTTTATTTAAATTGCAAAGGCGATTTTCATAACAAGCTTAATTTTTTGTTACAGCATAATCAAACAAGATGGGCCACGACGAGAAAAAAGGAGCTATAATTTTAGACAACTTCAATTCCACGTAAGTATCGATTATGAAAATAAACACAAAATTATTTTCTTAGAGAAACGGGAAGAACCTTTACTCACAAAATTTGTTCTAACTTTATCAAAGACAATGCTAAAAAAATGGGCCCTATGCAAACAAATTGTAGCTCAAATAAAAGGTATGAATATTTTAATTAAAAAAAACTGAGAAGACACAATGAAAGAAATCGATGGCTAAGGGAATAAAATACAAAATAAGGAGTGAAAGTTTGAATAAATAGGTAAAACATTTTCTCTATACAAAGTAGATTTCGCAATGATATATTTGAATTTCGTAATTGATGTAGGTAAATTCAACAAAAAACTATTTTATATGCTTTTTAATTGGCTCTGGTTTTGTAGATTACATGTCGTGATACAGGCGCCTTCAATAAAAAAAGTACAAAAACTGACGACGTGTATTTTGAAAATGGAACTTTGTGAAAATATTTTCGGAAAGCGCCATTTATCATTATTTTCAACGATTTTCAACGATTTTAAGATAATATATGCAAAGAAATATTGTTAAAATTGAAAGTGAAGCTTAATAAATTATAATATTATTATCTAGCTTTGATCCCTTGCTATTAGCCGTATCAAGTTAGTATCTCATCTAAGTATATAATTGATAATTAAAATGTTTTTCAAACACTTTACGGTGAAACTTTTGTAGTAATCTGAATCAGGATCTTATGTGTATTATCAAATTTTAATAACAACTTTTTTTAAAGATAATTTGAGTCATGGAAAATATTTTCGAACCAACTGTATCAAAGATAATTATATCATACTAGCTGACCCCGCGAACTCCCTACCGCGTTCAAATGCTTGGGGTGGGCCACCCTTATTACTTAGGGGGATGAAAAATAGATGTTGGCCGATTCTCAGACCTACGCAATATGCTCACAAAATTTCATGAGAATCGGTCAAGCCGTTTCGGAGGAGTACGGGAACGAACATTGTGACACGAGAATTTTATATATAAGATTATGGCTACCACGGTACCTAATTAAAAGCGACCCATTTTTTTATACAAACTACTTGATTATTGTTTATGTACATATATTAACCTGCTTTATTATTTGTTTCAGTGCAAATTTAGCAGCGAATCCAGGATTTCAGTCAACATTGAGTTTAGGTTCAAAAGATGTCATCAACGAAAAGATTTACGACCCTTTCGAGCACAGAAGGGTCGAACACCCGACATCGTAAGTGTTCTTTAAATTCTATCTTGTTGAAATCAGCGCTACAAAAGGTGTTAAGAAATACATAGTAAAATTTTTTTCATCAGGAATGCCTTCCATCCCTTTCTTTAAAAATATTCAAAAAACGTCAAATAAGTCCTGTGCCGCATGGCTTATTACTTCACTACAGCTACTACACCTGAGTGGTGCCAAAGCCACACGCGGATCCAGAGTCAATAAAACCATAAGAAAGTTCAGTAAGAATTTGTAAAAACAACCCCACAGCGCCCGCTAATGGTTTATAAAACACCTACCTAGATTTACCTCACAGTATGTATATTAGTTACCTTTATTTAGATTCAAACATTCATCAAAGACTTACGAAACTTTAATAAACATTCAATCATTTCATTTAGTGACCCTGATAAGAAGCGACGGAAACCCAGAAGACTTATGAAAAGTAATTAAAACAGTTTCTATACACGATTCACTGGTGACATCAGAAGGGAGCTATTATTGAAAACTTTGATACTCGTATAAAGTTTATAAATATAAATTCAATTTAGATGCCTTCTCAACCCGCCCGGAAGCCGAATAAATAGTACTATGGTATATGGAAAATACAGAAAAAATATTTAGACTTCCCACTAAGGCATATTCCTAGAAAGTACTAGTATAAAGATCAGGCGCGGTCGCCTCTCCTCTCCCCAAATCCATCAGTCATGTCTACATGGAAGGTGTAACAAGCCAATTTGGAACACCTCTTCCCCCTAATTTCTTAATGACGCCCCCTCCCCACCCCCAAATTTCGTCGCGACCCCACATTAAATTTCTTGGCGACCCCCAAATTGAAGGCTGCAACCGCGTCTGATAAAGATAAATATAGTACTTTTGTTGTTTGAGGTTTTTCGATACAATTTAGTTGGATTTCCCCGAGGCTTAAATTTTTCCTGCTTTATTTATATTATATCACAGTGGATACATACATATAAATTTGATTCATTCTATGTAGGTAAGAGCCATTGTAATTAACTCTCTTTACATGTTTTTTGACAATCAATAATACCAATTAAACAACAACATACGGGTGCCAGCGAATACCCTCAGAGCATAAACTTAAATAAATTTTATTAAAACAATGTTTGTTTTGATGGTTAGATGGTAAATTCAGAAATAGTGATAAATTCAGAGAGAGCCCTTCTCTCTCGTTCTTACGACATGTAAATATAAGTTGTACACAGGGCTAGGACATTTTTACATTCTGAATCATAGACCTAGTACATTTCGCTACGCATATACGATAATATAGCTATTTTTGTATTTCGTTGATCACCCAATGAAATTAAACCAACTGGATTTGCTCTACCGTGGACACCGTAAACGCCAGCCTTTAGAGTTAACTTCATTAAGATTTTCTTCAAACTTTCAAAACCTCTTAATAAAAGCCAAACATTAACCTTTGTAAACAGATAAATTATTGAAATAACGGCTTCGTTCGAGATATTTACATCCATTTTAATTTCACCGAAGCTTTCAAACTTTGTGTGGTGTATTTACTGGTATTTGAAGGAAAATTTAATAAGGACTATTAGACCCGCGAGCTATCTTACAAGTTCAATTTCATAACCATTAATATTAGGTGTTTGGGTATTTATTGCCATAGATCACGTATCTCGTAGAAATTGTTATTTTGTTAATGAAGCCGGGTTTTGACAGAAAGTTGAAATGTAGTACTCTTTCTGCGTTATATTCAAAAAGTTGAGGGCATTTTATGCGATATACGTTAATAACAGTAAGTAACGAGTATTTTGAAATACAATCAATCAAATCATTTTTATTAATACCGTGTGGAAACATGTTTTTTCTGGTAAAGTTCGTTCTGTTCGTCTCTAACGTTCGTCAAATTAATTCCCAAACCTAATTTAAAGCTCTATATATAAAAATGAATCCCATTTTCCCTTGGTCACGACATCACGCGTGAACCGCTGGACCGATTTCGCTAATTCTTATTTTGTTGGGTTTGTTATCGGCAGAAGAAGGTTCGTATGAAGAAAACATTACGGAAAATGCAGGAAAAATTAGAAAATTTAAGAATATTTACTTTAACCACCATATTGTTTTTTTTTTTCGTTTAAAATTTGAATTCAATATTCATAGTTAAGACAGGATGTCTGTCGGGTCAGCTAGTTTACAGATAAAAAAACGGTTGTCTGTAAATTCGGTTTACTGACGATAGTTGAACGTGACAACGTCATAAGAAAATACTTGTTGCTATAAACAATTGACACCACATTCACTTTTCACTGCACTTCATACTTGACGAAAACATGTAAATGTATTATTGTATAGCAGCTGTCCACGCGGACGCATCGCTCACTCAAGTAGGAGAGAGACAGATGTCGAACGCTGCCGCACACGGAGGCCGATTGTGCCTTTTTGTCGCTCGTTCCGCGCTCTCGCTTGCACTTCAAGCCTTAAATGGAACGCCTCAGAGCGAGGTAATGCCGCATGAGTCATGTTATTTCGTGCGTGCAGCCGGCTCCATCAAATTATATTGGCAAAAAATGACATGCGTTTTCCTGTGCTTCATGCGCTAGGTCGCCTGTCCCGATAAGCTTTAAATCGTCGGTGGCTTTATGGACAATATGAAAACATTCGATAGCGGAGAGACTCGTGTCCAGCTGTGAGATTCAATAAAAGGTTTGTAGCCAAGCCATACAAAAGCTTACGGCATTTCTGAAACTTCGTAATTACTGTTTTACATTTATTACAAAGTTCGTGGTAACGACGCCTGCCAGAGTTGAATTGTTTCCCAAATTATTCGATTCATTCGTTTAGAAACTGGACTTTCTGTTACAAAAAAAAATATTTAATATAATTTACAGGTTTGCGATTTGTTATTTGTTGTTAGGAGATTGTTAATATTGTTATAGATATTCTATTTCATGAAGTCGGTAGGTTGGTTGTAGCAGCGATGTGTTCTGGAAAGCGCGCATGTGTGCTTTTGAAGCGTTACCAAAGAAATCTAATCATTTCTGTCATTAACAAAAAAAATACATGCTAACGTTAGTCGACACTAAACGCTCTCGAGGTTACAAACACTAAAACAATGTGTATAGGCTGCAACCCTTTTTACGATCCACTGCAGGGCACGGGTCTCTCCCCATTATTGGGGAGGTCAGGAGCTTACTCCACTACGCTTCTCCAATGCGGGTTGGTGGAGATGCGGGTTAGTGGCCAACCCGCTGTCGGATGTTTTCAAACCGCCCGTAAGGCCTCCCACAAGGTTTAACGACTGTTATCTATCGACAACAACCAGGACCGACGGCTTAACGTGCCCTCCGAAGCACGGAAACGTGCATGAACTTTTTTGCCTCTAGCGGTCACCTAGACCGCGCCCGTTTGGTTTAGTTGCATAGATCGCTTGCGTTCTACGCTAACCGCCGGGCCATGCGGGCTTCAACAATGTGTATGGGCACATTTAATAGCCGAACGGGCTTCCTGAAATTAAACATGTATGGCCAAAGTTTTACTTAAACTAAGGGCGTCGTTCACCATCTTCAAGTAAAGTGTTGATTAGTTATGTCCCAAGTAAAGTTAATTGGAAAGTAAAGCTATGAGTACGGGTCAATTTATCGTATGATTAGTGCTACTCGAACATCGTGAAATTGAAATTAAAGTTACGGGTGACTTTAACAGACAATTAGCGTACTTGTCACTTTACTTGAAGGTGGTCAAAGAGGCCCTAAGTATGATCAAAGGTGATTTAGTTGTGGTTTTGTTTGCACATCCAATGTCAGTTCTAACAATATAACGATTAATAATAGTACATATACCATCTAATCTTTTTACAGAACATTGGGATCCCTGGTGCACCTCCTGAAGTCTTCGTTAGGGTCGGGTATCCTGGCGATGCCGGCCGCCTTCAAAAATGCCGGTCTGGCAGTAGGCACCGTGGGCACTCTAGTGTTGGGATTTATCTGCACACACTGCGTTTATATTTTGGTAAGCTTGAGATTGTATTCTAACAAAGATAGTACCAGTTTAACTATGCCTGCAGTCTCGACATTCGTTACTTATCGATCAACAGTGTTTCGCTAAGTTATAAGTCATGGGTATTTTGAAGTTTAAATTCGTATTGAAGGAAGAGAATCCTTAATAACATGTTACAGTGTTAAATATTGAAATAAACAATTTGAATTTTAATTGCATTAAAATTTTGTATATTAAGTTGCAGGGAATAATTGCAATAAGTACATAATTTATGACACAACTTCGCTTTTTTATTGATTCTTTGTAAAATGTTGTATAGTATCGCTTATAAATAACTAAGAGGATGTAATATAATCATTAGTGTAAATGTTTATTGATTTGCAACATTTTAGACAATATAGACCACACTAAAAAAAAAGACAAGAGAACTTTTATCGTTATCGAGTTACGGATCGATTTCGGTCGCTATGCTATCGTAACGAATGTCGAGACTTACTTACTCGATCTTAGATGTAACCCATTTATCGTAGATCCTATATATATCTAGTGGCACATGGAAATACTTCACAATATTTACATACTTGGTACTTAAAATTTTTCGAAACTTGTTTACCTAAACTTAACTAACTAAAGATCTACTTTCCCGTTGATTATTCTTGTACATATGGATGTTATGGCTAGCAAAAATACTTGCTACATCAACCAATTTCTTGTGTAAATATTAACCGATTATAATAATATACCCTACACGAAGCGCGTATGGTTAGGCGGCTAGCGTAGAATGCAAGCGATCTACGCAGTTAAGCCAAACAAGTGCGGTCAGGTGTGAGATGGGTGACCGCTACTGGCAAAAAAATTCATGCGCGTTTCCGTGCTTCGGAGGGCACGTTAAGCCGTCGGTCCCGGTGGTTGTCGATAGATAACAGTCGTTAAACTTTTTCGCAGGCCTTATGGGCGGTTTGAAAACATCCGATAGCGGGTTGGCCACTAACACGCAACTCGTATTAGAGCAGCGTGGTGGAGTAAGCTCCAGGCCTTATAATAATAAAGGGGAGAGACCCGTGTCCTGCAGTGGGACGCAAAAAATAAAAGGGTTGCTGCTATATACTCTACATACGTCATAAATAGTCATCTGTGTATTTTATTTTCCATGACAGGTACAAACATCGCAGGAAGTTTGTGTGGACGCCAAGAAGCCGTCAATGGGATTTGCCGAAACCTGCGGAGCTGCATTCGAATATGGACCTAAGAGACTACGACCGTGGGCTAAGTTTGCTAAGTAAGTTTTTTATCAGTCAGTCTATATCACTCTGGAACACTCTGCCGCTAGATATAAGAAAACCCAACTAAACACGGTTTCAAGAAAATGTTTCGAGAGTATTATCTAAAGACCGCTGATACAGTCTAGCATTATTACAGTTTCTATCACGTATCTATATATCTATGTATGTTTATATATTTATATAGGTATTATAAAATAACATTCTGAAACGACAAATCAATGTGAAAATCTCCTGGTTTACTCATTTGAATTGCACAAATTATTCAAGCTCGAGAGAATACTGTCACGGCGACACGCTCCCTGCTTCCTCTACCTCTTCTTTAGATGGCGCCACAAGTCTTCGCGTCCAGATATGCACCACAGATAACATAATATGAGTTAGCCTCGTTAACAGTATGTATTTATATTTATTGCTACGCTATAGTATATTTGTTTCCCTATAAATAAGTATGTTAAATATAGAAATGGTTAACGCTATACTATTTCCACCTACCAACAATATCTCACCATCGCCATGGGTTGACTGGGAGAAAATGCCATTAGGCATTAAGTCCGCCCATTGTGAACCTAGTTTAAGGTGAACAATAAAGTATTAAATAAATAAACCGTACAAAAAGGCAGACGGGCCGCGTGGTGTTAAGCGATCACCGTCGCCTATGGACTCGGGCAACCCCACAGGAGCCACCCGAGCATTGCCAAGTCGGCAATAGTATGAATATTGTTTGGAAAATCCAAAAGTGCACGCCTCATAATTTCATCCTTCACAATAAAATTGATTAATATATATATATACTAAAACTATGAAGAACAGTCGATATTTTTTTGTTTATTTAATAATAATTGAACCACATCGAATCAGACCCTGAAAAGTGAAAGGGTTCTATTTCTAAGTATAACGAAGCGCAAGAGAAAAAAAACGACTCGATTAGTAAAGTATTTCGGTAGTTATCGTGTTAACAAGAAAAGTTTCCGCACATACAGACACACGGACGTCCAAGACAGAACTTTTTTAAACTGTTTTTTAACTAGTTTAAATAACAAAAATGGCATCAAAAATATCATGAGTGTTAAAAATAGTGTTTTTCTTGATATGTGTGTGTATATATTATCTTACAAGTGCAATATATACATAAGATACATAGAGACATTTAAGTTTGAAATTCAGATGTTTTACGCGAAGTGACAGTAGTACCCACCTCAACGCTTCGCTTATGAGGCGTGCAATACGTCGTTGGCGCTGCGCTGTGTGCATGGCTCACCACGTGGCCACGCTGCATTATTATCGCCTAAAGCATGGCTATACTGCACTGTACTGCATTGTAAGCAGGTGCTTAGGGTATTAGAGATCCCGTCAAAACCTTTTATAATAACATTATTTATTTTATTATGACATATTAGTTATAATGACCGAAAATTAGTGCCGATTTCGGTGTGGCTTATAGAATTAACATCGGTTATTAAAACAAACCGGCTATTGCGACTTATTATAGTGGTCCCTTCGATGTTGTTATAACAGATTTCTCTTCTGAAGATAGATCCCTCAAAATAGCCACTGGTGCGTTCCGCTAGTAATCTCGAGGATATGATGAAGCTTTGAGGTTGGGTTTTCATGCCCAATGCAGGCCCAGGCAGGTACAAATACTACACAACATGGTGTCTCTCCCAAGGTGCCAGGTACCTTTTTAAGATCAACTGCAGTGGGTCTGCGGCTATATTCTTATTTTCTAAAATCATTGGCTGTAAGTCTTAATTATTTGCAAATTTTAATTTATTATTAGTTCAAGCAAGTACTTTGATAGGCAGTGGGCACATAATGAGCTAAAAGAAATTGCTTTCACAAAGTTACAGGCGCATATCAAAATTATTCATTGCCGTCTGAATAGCTACTCTTTTTCAAACCTGTTTACCTCCCACAGCCACTCCTCTCGAAAGTGAGAGAGATGTAGGCCATAGTCCACCACGCTGGCCAAGGGCGGATTGGTGCACGCCGTCTGAATAGCTACCTACTCTTTTTCAAACCTGTTTACCTCCCACAGCCACTCCTCTCGAAAGTGAGAGAGATGTAGGCCATAGTCCACCACGCTGGCCAAGGGCGGATTGGTGCACACCATTCAAGAAATTATGAGTAACTCTCAGGCATACTGAAGACCCGCGTGGCGCAATGGTTACATATATACCATGCCGGACTGCCAATCGAAGGGTCCCGGGTTCGAAATTTGAATGATGAGTTTAAATTTCTGTTCTCGATCTGGATGTTTGTGTTACCCTGAATCGTGGGTGGTCATGGACACACACGACTCTGTGTGTGTCCGTGGTCGTGGCTACCATGGACACACACAGAGTCGTGTGTGTCCATGACCACCCACGATTCAGGGTAACACAAACAGGGTATATCTACCCCACTGTGAGGCTATGAGAGTGAAACGTCACTCATGTTGATAGAAAACATCGTAATTGAATATCACCATAATTTCCCTCACCGTGGAGCATCGGTAAATACGCACGTAACAATTTATCTCAGAGGTGCGCGCCGGGGTTTGAACTCTGTATATCCGTGTCGGAGACCGTGGTCGTTCCCGCTCAACCATCGCCCGGTCATAATTTTTACATCAATAATCTAAGGGTTACTACACAACGTAGTTTTTAATTTTAATTTATTTGCAGAACATTTGTGGATTACGCGATGACCTGCACTTATCTAGCATCCCTTTGTGTGTACGTCGTGTTCATCGCTGAGAATTTCAAAGAGGTGCGTGCGCTTTTATAGATTTTTTTGTTGAACTTTACTATATGCATTGCATAATCCCTAACTAATATTATAAATTCGAAAGTAACTATGTCGGTCTGTCTGTCTGCTACGCTTTTCCGCATAAACCACTAAACCAATTTTAATGATACTTGGAACACAGAAATAGTGGACCTTGGAAAAGAACATAGGATGCCTTTTATCTTACGGGAACCTATAAAACGGGTCCATGAGGGCGAAGCCGCTGGAGGAAGGCTGGTTAAATATAAAGGTTAACTTTCGTATAATAAGTATCGGTTTTCAGGGTTCCATACCCGAAGAGTACCAACGGGACCCTATTACTAAGCCTCGGCTGTCCGTCCGTCTGTCTGTCATCAGGCTGTATTTCATGAACTGTGATAGTCAGACAGTTGAAATTTTTACATATAATGTATTCAAACACTAAAAAACAGAATAATAGAAGTATTTAAAGGGGCTCCCATACAACAGTGATTTTGTTGCCGTTTTTATACATAATGGTGCTTTCGTGCGCGAGTCCCACTTGCACTTGGCCAATTTTTTTTTTAATTTATTGATGTAGGTATTTATGTTTTAAGCTTATAACCGATTTACTCAGGAAAAGTTATCGGTCAGGTTTTCTGAATATCCGTTGATTGAACGTATGGTAATTAAATATTAGAATGTTTCCCTCTCCTGCAGAAGTGATAAACACGCATATAACCACAGAACATATTAAAAGAGTAGAATGGAAATGTGGGCGGGCCAGACGCGCCAAGGAATTTTGAACAAACGCCCAACACAGACATACAGAAACACGCGATCGTGCTACGATATGCGTGCTTGTGTGCGTGCTTGGGTGTGATTCGTTCATTTGAAATCGCGTGATTGTGCGGCGCTAAGATTGGCTAGATTTGAAATTGCAAATATGTGCGTAAGCTTCGTATTTATTTAAGTACAGATGTAATGGAGGTGAAAGGCGGGGCTTGATCGGCGACACCAGTCTTCATACAAACGGCGCATTATTGCCGTTCTACCTCTCTTAATAATGTTCTGTGCATATAACAAACATAGAGTTGCACACCTGTATTTTAACCTGAGAGGATGGTGTCTTCACCTTGCCTTGCCTTTCCATTTATCTGAATCCGATCTTGGACTACCAAACCTATTGAGATACTTTTAATGAACTGTCAAAACGTGACATCTCCATACCTACATGTTGTACGAGAAAATCGTTTGTGACATCACAAACTATTTAAGTCAATTGACTCTATTCTAATTGATTTAAGCGGCAGTTATAATCATGTATGTTAATGAATTAACAATTATCCTGCTTTCCAAGCGTAGTTTTGTGCAACTTCCTTAACGTATTCATTTTGATATTTTTTTGTGAATACTATCCACGACCCTACCCTTTTAAATCCTTATCTTATCCTAATCGTATATCTTCCAGGTACTCGACGTGTACATGTTAGACAACAGGCTATCTCTAGCGACCTTCTGCGCGTTGACCCTCGTACCCTTAGTTATCATATGCCAAGTGAGGAACCTCAAGTGGCTCGTGCCGTTCTCAGCGATCGCCAACGTTTTCCTCATTATTTGCTTCGCGATCACCTTGTACTACCTCTTCTCTGACATGCCGAGCCCTGCTGAAAGGAACATGGTGAAACATGTCACGCAGTGGCCACTGTTCATGAGGTAAGCGATATAAGTTTAAATAACAATATTCTGCCCAATCCATTTATATTTCTGCCTTTATTACTGATAATAGTGATCACAAAAAACATAATCAGGCATTCAGTCAATCAGACGTTGTCAGCCTTTAAAGTTTTCAAAGATTAGTTTGTAAATATTGTTTTTTATTATTTTTAAGAGATTTTATGTTAGTATCAAACAAAAAATATAAAACAAATAATGACAGATGAACTGTCCTGTTATTCTGACTGTGTCCAGTTTTAGAATAACATGGCACTTAATACAAACATTTGACAGGTAGGAACAAATAATATGAAAAAATGAAATTCTTATTTACCTATTTTCTTCGCAATTTATCCGTATTTTCAAAAAATAAATTAAAATCAAATTCTCACCTTTTAAACCTTAACTGAACCTCTACAAACTGGTTGTCGGTTGGGCTGTTTTCGAGTTTTATCCAGACTAACGACTAATTCATTTTTATATATAGAGATTTAACATGTTTAACATGTTTGTGAATACGTCTAGATTCCAGCTTATGACCTGAGCTTATGACATATACGTGGTAAAAATTGATTGGTCCAAATATCATTACCCCTCTCATTTCTGTCATGAAGGAATTTTATTGCGTTTTGATAGAAAACGTGGTTCCCAGTTACAGTTAATTGAGGTACCATCAGATCCAGAGCAGGAGCACAACTATAAACCACTATAGACAATATATAATTGACTCTTGCTGAAAGGGAGAATCTTCATAGAGAGAATCAAGCAATTGACAACGATAGTTCATAGTAGTCATTTCCTTTTTTAGTACCGTGATCTTTGCAATGGAGGGCATTGGAGTGGTGATGCCGGTGGCCAATGAGATGGCCCATCCTCAACACTTCCTCGGATGTCCTGGAGTCCTGAATGTCGCTATGAGCATCGTCATCTCTCTGTACACAATTGTTGGCTTCTTTGGATACATCAAGTTCGGAGAGGAAGCCAGAGGCAGTATTACTTTGAATCTGCCTGAAGAGGACCTGTAAGTTGTGACTTTGAATTTTTTGAATGCCGTTCCTGTTTTTTTATTAGGTTCACAAAACTGCACATTACACTTTACAAATTCAATTTGCAATAGGTACATGCATTTACAGTTGAATTAAGTGAATATCCTTCTATATGTGAACTCTGCATGCAAAAAGAAAATTAGCTATTTTTGACAAGTTCTACATATTCTATCATTAGGTACAATCAGTGTTTGAAAAATAATAACTATAAAAGTGTGTTAGAGGAAGTTGTTGAACAGAAGATATCCAATGTCTTGGAAACTTTGTTATAAGCGGAACACATACAGTGCAAGGACGAATGCTTGCGACATTTGTTGATGTTAAATTTATTACGACTAGCTGACCACGCGAACTCTGTATCGCTCTTATATGTTTGGGGTGGACCACCCTTATGACTTAGGGGTTTGAAAAATCGATTATATCGATTAATCGATTATACCGATTCTCAGCCCCACTGAATATACATACAAACTTTTATAAAAATCGGCTAAACCGTTTCCGAGGAGTACGGGAGCTAACACGGTGACACGAGAATTTTATACATATAGATTTACAATAGTTAAGTAAAAGCGCATGGCTGAAGCGCGCATGGCTCGGCGGCGAGCGTAGAACGCAAGCGATCTATGCAGCTAAGCCAAACGGGCGCGGTCAGGTGTGAGATGGGTGACCGCTAGTGGCAAAAAATTTCATGCGCGTTTCCGTGCTTCGGAGGGCACGTTAAGCCGTCGGTCCCGGTTGTTGTCGATAGATAACAGTCGTTAAACCTTGTCGGAGGCCTTATGGGCGGTTTGAAAACATCCGACAGCGGGTTGGCCACTAACCCGCATCTCCACCAACCCGCATTGGAGCAGCGTGGTGGAGTAAGCTCCAGGCCTCCCCAATATTGGGGAGAGACCCGTGCCCAGCAGTGGGACGCAAAAAGGGTTGCAGCCAAGTAAAAGCGAACTAACTTAATATACACAATTTCATATATTTAGACGCAAATAGCTCCAAGCTTAAAAACACAATAAACATTCTGCTCTAATTTATTGTTCCCAATATAGCAATCGTAAGTTTATTTGAGAACTTATTAATTGATGTTGTTTTGAAGAGCAGACAAACGACAACCTATATTTTTACCAACCTCCACATCAGTTGTGTAAATTCTGCGAATTGGCGTAGGATATAATTATTTCTTTTACATTTTTATGATTTCCTGACTAAATAAAAACACTAATTAAATTGTTTGGTCTTTATCCAGGATTGCTCAAAGCGCAAAGATTCTGATGGCTCTCGCTATCCTCTTCACTTATAGCCTGCAGTTCTACGTGCCAATGGAGATGATTTGGAGGCGCATCCACCACAAAATTGCCGTCCAGTACCATAACATTGTTCAAATTAGTATCCGGACGACCATTGTTTCTTTTACAGGTAAATGTGTACGTTTTAAGTCTATAATATAATCTTATAGATTTAAGTGAAACTCGAGTGATTCTGGTGAAAAATGCTACTGTCATTCTAAGGAAATATGTCATCATCATCCGAGTAAGAATCACAAGAGTTTTCATGATTTTTACGTACTCGTAATAAAATATTCTACACACAAACCTATATGCAATCAGATATTTGTGTAGTTGAATTATTCGGAGTATCAAGGAGTATCTTGGACACTATGCACAAAAAAAATTCATAATCCTTACCTTAAAAAGGTTGCACTAAATCACGCTTGGAAAGCAATATAATTGTTAATTCTTTTTTATACATGATTTTTATTACCGCTTAAATCAATAATAATGAAGTAAATTGACTATATATGATAAGTGACGTCACTTATCATTTTCTCATACAAAATGTAATGGGGATGTCACATTTTGACAACTCATTAAAAGTATCTCAATTGTCCTGGTAGTCCAAGACCGGATTAAAAATGAATATAGTCTCCCTACCATAAGAAAAACTTAAATCAAAATTTATAATCAATGGTAACGAAACGTTAAATTTCACAGGTAAATATCATGCAATTTTTTAAGAAGTCCAATGTTCAACTGTTTATTTTTATTCTGAATTCCCAATTGGTATTTTATGCTTTTAATTTTAATTCTTACTTATTTGTTACTCAACAGTGGCAGTCGCTGCAGCCTTCCCTGACCTAGAACTCTTCATCGGACTCTGCGGTGCCATCTTCCTGTCCACCCTGGGCCTCCTCACTCCAGCCATCGTCGAGACCGTCCACAAATGGAACAGGAACCTCGGCCCCTTATACTTCATCATGTGGAAGAACATCTTAATTTCCATCATCTCCCTCATTGCACTCTTCACTGGTTCCTACGTTTCTATCAAAAGCATGATTGAGAAGTACGATAACCTATCGACCGTGGATATGATGAATACCACTTTGGCATTCAACGACACTTTAGCGGGATGAGAGTTGTTTGAAATGTAAATAGGATCCAATATGTAGCTGCCATTGTATAGAAGTACATTTATGAACTAACAAACGATTTTGATACGTATTGCGTTTTATGCAATAGATAAGTGATGGCGATACTAGAGTTTTAGGAATTTTTTGGCGAAAATTTGGATTGAGCGTGCATAAAACGAAAACCCTAAACTTTCGTTACATAAAATGGCAATATTCACTTACTAATATTATGTGATACTTTAGAATTTATAACAAGTAAACGATATCGTTTTCTTTCCAGTTGTAATATAAAGAATTATAAGATTTAATAACAATGACTAACACTAAAAGTCTGGAAGACTCTAAAGTTTATCATTCATATTATAATAATATACTGAAATTGTATTGAAACAAATCCTTAGTATAAAACTTATGAATAAACTGTTTTATAAGTGTATATTGTATAAATGTATAAACAGAGTATACTGTTCTAATACCATTTAAATGTAATTAAACTTAGCCAAGTAAAAGTTAATATCGCTTCTAGACATTATTATTACGCTATAAAAACAGAGATTAGGTAACAAAAAGGTACCTCGCATTAACATAATGAATATTTACACAATAAGCATAAAATTGCCATTAAGATAATTCATTAACCTAAAAATCCAATCTCCTTATAAATTTTACTTCTAAAGCGAGTTCAAAAAATTAAGACTATCGATCGATTAATTCTGATGTATTTTATATGACTTTTTCCTCGTAAATTTATGAATCAATTTTGATGATTATTTTTATTTAATGGATTATAGTGCAGGTTCAGTTCCATAAACTTTTCAATAAATAATTCTATCTCCAGGGATAACAATTAAGAAGAAAAAAATCATGAATTTCACGTTCCATAATTTCGTGTTCAATCAAACGAAAATTGTGTAAAATAAAATTTATTACAAAGCTGTTTTCTTCGAGTAAAGCAAATTTTATTGTCATATAAAATACAAATTTTATAAAGAGGAACTCAGCTGTGCAATCCAAAACTACCCGTCGCTTATAAAGTTCGCAAAGATGGCATTAGACAGTTGTTTTATTTACAACGCGGTCACATTAACTTGACGCATCTCTGGAATGCGAGGCCCCGCCTGCTTCCCCTCGCATTCCCTTAGCTCGCCTGGCTAGTGTCAGTATGAGCAGCACCATTGGTCAGCGCCAAAATTACGTCATCAACGCCAAGCGTCAAGTTAATGTGACCGAGTTGTACGTTTTAACTTCCCAACGTGACGAAGTTACCTTGCTGACGATATTCAAAAAATATTAGGCATTCAAGACTCGTTATTTGGAGTGTACGACGTACGCATGCTTACGATATTTTTATGTCCATATGAAAGAGGACCATCTAACCAACGCCGATTTTCAGCGTGGCGACGTGTCTTGTTAAAAGACTTACATGCCCCATATGCTGCGTAAATTCGTTAGTATGTCGTTAGCGCCATCTAAAAATAGAAAAGTAGTAGAAAAATATAAAGTATCCACTTGCTTTTTTGAGGTACCACTTATATTTTTAATGAATCTTATGTACTTCCTTTCATAAGCTATTTTTCCAGTCATACTATGTGTAAAAATAATTTAGATTATTCACTTGCCAAGCTTATAACATTGGAACGGCTCACAATTTTTATTCTGACTAAACATCACATACGACATTAAATTTGATGTAATTAATCAATTTTATAACTATATGTTTTTATTGCTTTGCGATAATCATTCTTACCAATTTTTATATTATTTGCTTTCGTCTTCCGTCCAAAATAAATGTATAGACAATAACAAAAAGACTAGTAGGCTTTATAGAAATTTATATTGTAAATTTATACAAATAACAATAAACTTAATTTATGAATGTGATATTTATTTTAACGACATAATTTAATTAGTTCTTAGATATAAGTAGTTGCAAGTAAGAAATACAATTCTAAAAATATGAAAATAGTTTTACTTTCTCATTCCTGTTTTTTTTTTAAATAAATAAACCTAACAATAAGGCAGACGGGCCGCGTGGTGTTAAGCGATCACCGTCGCCTATGGACACGGGCAACCCCAGGGGAGCCACCCGAGCATTGCCGGCTTTGGAGGAGAGCTTTTTTTACAGCTTTCTTGAAGAACCCCATGTTATAGTCCACTGGGAATGCCTCAGCTGGAAGGTTGTCCTATAACCTACACGTCCGTGGTAAAAAGGAGCGTGCAAAGCGGACTGTGGAGGACCGCCACGAGTCCAGATGGTGCCGGTGGAACTTTAACCTTCGTCTGGTGGTATAATCATGGAATGGTGATGTAGGCATCAATTTGAAGAGTTCCTCGGAGCGCTCACCATAGTAAAGTTTATACGTAAAAACTACCATGCCAAATTAGTTGCTCATCGGAATCCCCGCAATAATATCAGTTTGAGCAAATCCCTAAGGGCCTCGTTCATCATCTCCAAGTTTTGATTAGTTACGTCCCAAGTAAAGTTAACTGGCAAGTAAAAGATATTAGTAAGGGTCAGTTTATCATTATGATTAGTGCTACTCGTACATCGTGAAATGGAAATTGAAGTTACGGGTGACTTTAACCGACAGTTAGCGTACTTGTCACTTACTTGAAGGTGGTGAGAGAGGCCCTAAGTATATTAAAGTATCCATAGACAACCTCAAGCAAGCATGACTTCTTCCAGAGGAGGTATTTCGGTGAATGTTCCCGGCCAGGCTTACATGAGGCAACCATCAGTCCCTGGAGTAACAGCACCACATAATACGACCTGCGACAAGATTCAGAGTTTTTACCACTTCAAAATACACTAATTGAATCAAAAGATAAGAAGATTAAAAAAACGAAACCCTTGAAAATATTGATCAGAGTATTGAAATCATAACGGAAGTTATGAGGGTGTATGTGCCTTACCTAAAAACCAAATTTTAAATTTATGTACATAAGTACAGGAGTGCCTGGACGACCGAGAGTTGCCCGGATAAAAACAACTTATTGTCATGGTTTAGTTTCAAACCAACGCCATAGCTCCCAATAACAAAATATTTACATAAAAAATAAAAAACAAATGCAATATGGTTTGATTGCGGTTTGAACACAGTAGGTCTCTAGTTCCGCAGTTAGCCCACGTAACCATTCGGCCAAGGAAGCTTTAATTCAATCAACAAAATTTTTATATAGCTCTTTCAAATCGACATTGTCATTTCTTTGAACGTCGGATTGACGTATGGCGTTTGACGGCGTTCTACGCCACAATGTTGTTATACTCTCCAATAGATGTCAGGAAGAGTCGTATTTTTCAGTTTATATTTAAGTTGATTATTGCTGAAAATACTATACCAAATTTCATTATAATCGTTGGAGCCGTTTACGAGATTCAAAAAATATATTTAGGTAGATACAAGAATTGCTCGTTTAAAGGTACAAGTTATGCATTACCTACGAATGCAATATCATTTTTATTGACATGGTTGTATACCGAATTGTAAAGAACAAGTAGTTAAATATCTGAGTAACTTCATATCGTTATATTATTATTCGAATCCCATTCGCATTTTAAGTTGTATACACACCGAGCCGTTAAAGTTACAACCATTACCATGCCGGACTGCTAATCAAGGGTCTGATTCCTTGAGAAACAAAAACTGAAATGACGAGTTTCATTTTCCGTTCTAGGGCTAGGTGTTTATGTTCATAATTTATGTGTATCCATGGTACCCACGACACAGAGTATTCTGTTGTTAGGGATAGCAGTGTGTTGAACACCTCGCGACTTGAATAATTGAATACATGAATGTTTGCTAACCAAAAAATACAGGCGCAACGAACGTAAACCTTCCTTTGCGGTCAGATAAGATCTTATAGAACTAAATGGTACTAATAAACTGAGCGTAAAATCAATTGAAACTATTGGATAATACCGTGAAACCGTTGAAAACTTTCTAGTAAACAACGGCGTTAGAGAATTTTGTTGTAGTTTGTGCACACGTGCATAGCGTCTATTGTAGGACCTTTTTTATTGGTATCGGGGGGAAACCTTCAAAAGGTACCCGGCGCCTGTGGGATTTGTACCGTACTAAAACCACCTCGGTGGCCTGCCTCTGCGCTTGGGAAGAACTCCGGGATCTCCAGTGGAACGCACCGTTGTCCTGCACGTGCGGCGACCCAGAACGAACCCATTCTCAGGAGAGCAGATGTGCTTTCCTGCACCTTCCGATGCTTACTGCTGCATGCGGCCACGCACACACTGTCATCCTTCCCGGGGCTGCTGCTGCTGTTCCCGGTTGTTTTATCGATAGATAACAGTCTTTAAACCTTATCGGAGGCCTTATGGGTGGCTTGAAAACATCCGAAAGTGGATTGACCAATAATCCGAATCTCTACCAAACCGCATTGGAACCTCCTAATAAATGAGAAAGACCCAAGCCTAACAACGGGACACAAAAAGGTATGCAGCTATATTATCGAAAGGTGTCTCGCTAACAAAACCTATGTTTTATAATCTGCAGAAAATTTCTGAACGACGGCACGAATACGAATGCTCCTTTCTGAAGTGAGAGGAAATTAGGCCATAATCCACCACGCTAACAGTGAGGATTGGTGGACACTAAACTGAAACTATTTATGAATAAAAATTAGTAACATCGCTAAAGCTGTTCTCGAATTAAAATAATAAATAGCGCAAAAACAGTAGGTCAGATAAAGAGACAGTTCTCTGCGCTCTGGCAATAAAATAAAAAAAAAACCCAGTGTACACTCAACCTAACAGAACGATTGCATATCTAAATGGTAATAAACTGACCGCAAAATCAAATGACACTCTTAGATCATACGCTGACAACTTTCTCGAGAACAATAGCGTTACGCAAATTTTGTTGTGGTTTGCGTGCAATGCATTGCATCTATGGTCTATTGTACTCTCTCTTCATACTTTAACACTTTCTGATACTTATTAGTTTATTTCGGAATGATTGTGAAAACAGGTGGTTAGGCTGCGATCTCACTAGCGTTTTGCGAGCGTTAGTTTTTCTCCATCATTGTCGATGCGTAAACGCGACGTTAACGTCATGAGTCTCTAACGAGACAACTGCAGAGTAGTCAACGTTAGCTAGTGGGACAGCGGCCTTAGGTTGTTTTCTTGACAATGTGAGAGCAGATGTAAAGCCTTTATTCCCAGAGGGGCAGAAAAATTGTCTCTGTCTTGGTTTATAAGTTCTTATCGTACTTATAATAATAATATACAAATTATAAAAAAATAATACTTATGATTTACGTTACTCCGAAATAGTAATGCAAATTACAACATTTGCCAAATTTATTTCTCTTTTAAATCGTAAATAGACGACCGATATTAAAACCAAGAAAAAAAAAGTTAATTAATTTAATGTTTTCATTAAAAATAAAATTGTGGATTTGTATATTGTACTTTGTTTATTTTTAAGGGAAAAAATCAATTGATTTAAGGCAACTCAAATCGTCTTAATTGCTTTCTCAAAAATGTCAGTAATTATCAAATTTTCTTTAATTATTTTTTGTTCAACCACCACCTTTTTTTATAATTTTTAATAATGGAACAATAACACCATAGCTATAATAACTTGTCATCACGGGTGATTTTTTTCTCTGTTTTTGTTACTCTCGTAGGTTCGTTCACGTGCGACAGAGACAAAAGATAATTCGTGTATATTATAAGTCTATGATTACGTCATAAGTAATGTCACAATCACTACCCTTGTGTTCTATCTGGACCTTAAAGCATCAATGGTACCCGTCATTAGAGAGGGCATTGCGCCTCGCTTCGATACATAATCTTTATGCCAAATCTGGTGCGGGGGGAAGAACGCACACATTTAATTTTGTCACACATTCACAAATATTCTTTTCAAAGACAAAGACAAAGACAAATAACTGTATTTGCACAAATGTGGGTGTTTACAAAAGTTGTTAATACATATTTAGTACGCCATATTTACCTTCATGAGGTATGCAAATATTACAAAGATAAAAGAAAAAAAAAACTTAATAATAACACAATTTATAAAAATGTACATTATTATTTATTTTATTTTATTTTTATTTGATCCCATATTGGGCATTTTGAAAATTAAAATTTTTAAATTTTATTTCTTCAAGTATGTATTTATTTAGTTGTTTGTTTATTTAATTATTTATTCATATTTATTTGTACTTCGGATCGAATTCGATCGTCGGCTTTGCCTGCAATATGGGTAATATTGCAGGGTTTTTGTACACTAAGAGGAAAAAAAGCCGGCGGAAAAAAAACCTCATAGGTTTTTATGGAATTCCTTTATGCCGTTTTGTCGTTTAAGAAATCAGTGACTGAGTAATACGCCTTTTTCATTAAATACGTTTTAAGTTCTTTTTTAAACTCGTTGCCCGTTTTGATTTTGTTGAATTCCGGTAGACCGTTATATATTTTTGGTCCCATGCAAAAGACACTATTATGGTATTGTTTCGTTTTAGAAGCAATTGAACATAATTTATTAGGATGCCTTTTTGATTTAAGGGTTTCATATTTAGCTATTTCATTTTTGACCATTAAAGAGATTTCGTAAATATATAAAGAAGGAAAAGTCAATATTTTTAAATTTTGAAAATGTGACCTACAAGTATCCGTTTCCTTTAGCTGACATATGGCTCGAATGCACTTTTTTTGGGCCTTAAATATGGTTTGTATTCCTGTCGCGTTACCCCAAAATATTATTCCGTATCTTAATGTGGCACCAACGTACGCATGGTATGCGTCCAGAACCGCCGTTTTGCTTACAACTTTTGTTAATTTATATAAAGCAAAAGAAAACTTATTTAACTGTTTACAGACGTGCTCTTTATGTGACTGCCATGTTAGTTTGCTATCTATGTATAGACCTAAAAATTTTGTTGTTTCTATTTCTGATATCAACTTTCCTTTATAGTCAATATTTACTGTTTGCCGTATGATACTCTGTTTTTAAATGACATTATATTTGTCTTATCGAGATTAATTTTAAGATTATTACTGTCTAACCAATCTATTAGGGATTCAAGAGCATTATTTATACTTCTTTCGAAAGAGTAGGTGTTTTCTTTTGTAAATATTACTGTACTATCGTCAGCAAATAGTATCATCGGTTGTTTTATGACTTTAGGAAAATCATTTATATAAATTAAAAAGAGTAAAGGGCCTAAAATACTTCCCTGAGGCACGCCATACAGTACTTTCCTAGGGTTAGAAAGATGTTTCTCTTGAGTTTTTGTGATTTCATTAATTTTTGCTATTTCTGTAATGTGCTGTCTGTCAGTTAAGTAGAAGTTGATTAAGTTTAATGCATTACCTCTGACTCCGTATTTCTCTAACTTAACAATCAACAATTTATGATCTACATATTCGAATGCCCTTGTCATATCCATATAGAGCCCAATCACCTGTTTCTTTTTGTCATTACTATTTGTAAAAAATTGTAAATTGCAATGTTTATTGATTTGTTCTTTCTAAACCCTACCTGTTCGTTAGCGAAGATAGAGAACTTTTCGAAGTAATAATACAATCTATTATGTAGTACTTTTTCGAATATTTTGGAAAAAATTGGTATTAATGCAATGGGTCTGTAACATCCCATGTCATGTCTATCTTGTTTCTTAAATACTGGTTTTATAATGGTTACTTTCAGTTTCTCCGGAAATATGCCGGTTTCAATACTTAAATTAATGTTGTAAGCTAATAATGGAGCAATGATTTTTGATATCCGTTTAACTATATTCGTGCATATACCGTCGTACCCTGTACTATTTGTATTTTTAAGATTATTTATTATAGTTATAATTTCATCAGATGAGGTTGGTCCTAAGAAAAATGAGTTTTGATGATTAAAGTTAATTTAATAAATTATTTCATCGCTACAGACGCATACATTTCTAAATATGTCACTGACACCGACACACACACACTAGTTGTATATAACTAGAAGGCACATTGTCCACAAGGCCACTCCTCTGATGGGTGTCATACCTGTCAGTACTTGTGATGCTCTAAGATCTGGACAGACTGCACGGATATTGCACATACCATCATGTTTTACAGTTTATGATATATTACTTAGTACTTTCTAATAAAATATAGCTGTGCTGACTCTTACCTAATTTCCTAACATAGTGTGATTCTTAAACAGAAAACAGATGAATATGTTTCATAATAACTTTCTTTGTAATAACATCCAATGAGGTATATTTAAACGTGTAGGTACCTCTGTCATCTGCTAAGATGTAATCTTACTCATTTTTTCTAAGGTTGTATAGACTGTTTCTAGATGATGATGATATTTACAAATTTTAAAGAAATATCCTTCACATGGCCATGGCGAACCAGGTTCTTGGTCAGGGGGGTAATTTTTAGGTTCTTGGTCAGGTGGGGGCATATTTTTTCAAGCTGGATACTCGTAAATTTGCCTTCCACGTTACACGAAGATGGCTTCAACCCTTTTTGCATCCCACTGCTGGGCAGGGGTCTCTCCCCATTATTGGGGAGGCCTGGAGCTTACTCCACCACGCTGCTCCAATGCGGGTTGGTGGAGATGCGGGTTAGTGGCCAACCCGCTGTCGGATGTTTTCAAACCGCCCATAAGGCCTCCGACAAGGTTTAACGACTGTTATCTATCGACAACAACCGGGACCGACGGCTTAACGTGCCCTCCGAAGCACGAAAACGCACATGATTTTTTTTTGCCACTAGCGGTCACCCATCTCACACCCGACCGCGCCCGTTTGGCTTAGTTGCATAGATCGTTTGCGTTCTACGCTAACGGGCCATGCGCGCTTCACGAAGATACGCACACAAAATATTAAATATTATATAAAGGAAATAGCAGGAGATAGCATATCTAGCTTATTCTTTATAGGTTTCTTTTTTCGTTTAGGAGATCACAATGTTTTCCCTCACCGTGAAGCAGCTATAAATACGTTCATAAGAAATTTATATGTCAGAGGTGTGCGCAGGGCTTTGATCTCGGTATCCCCATGTCAGCGACCGCGGTCGTTTCAACTCGGCCATCGCTGCTCCTACAGAATTTATACAAATTGCAATTCCAATCTTACATATCTAAGTATACCCAAATCTCTACTTAATATTATAAATTCGAAAGTAACTCTGTCTGTCTGTCTGTCTGCTACGCTTTCCCACTTAAACTGTTGAACCAATTTTAATGAAATTTGGAACACAGATAAAGTGGACCTTAGGAAAGGAAAGAGTTTTTATCCTACAGGAACCTATAAAACAGGTCGACGCAGGTGAAGCCGCTGGTGGAAGGCTAATATTACATAAATCGTTGCATAAATTTTGACACCGTTTCAAATTGCCATGGTGACTGTCGTAACGTAACGGTTAAAGACGAGTACCTGCGATTAACCTCAATGCTCGCAGATCTATCAAGATAAATGGATTTTAATAGCGTGTAGACAAGCCGCGCATGTGAGTGGCCTTTGCTAGCTCGGCTATTGTGAGAGCTCTTAATAATGGCTAAAAGGGTTGCAGACTTTTTTACGTCCGACTAGGAACGGGTTTCTTTTCTCCCCACTGTATGGGAGGCCTGAAACTTACTCGAGCACGTTGCTCCAATGCCACCGAATGTGAATGCGCAAATGGTAATAGATGATGTAACTCTATCTATAAGAACAAAAATATATAGTTGGATAGCTCAATCGGAAAATGTTTATTTTATCTTAAAACTACAAAATAAATTTTTAAATCAATTTCCGTGCTTCGGAAGGCACGTTAAGCCATCGTTCCCAGTTCTTATCGATATATGACAGTCGTTAAACCTTGCTGGACGACTTATTGCTTGTTAGGCGACTTGCTGGAGCTTGAAAAGAACCGACAATGGATTAGCCACTGAGCGGCATTGGAGCCCGCATTGGAGCAACGAGGTTGAGTACGCTCCAGGCCTCCCCAATAGTGGGGAGAGACCCATGCCCAACAGCAGAAGACAGCGGGAAGCTGCTGAAATCAGAGAGGGTAGAACCGAAAAGCGGAGGCAGAAATCAGGGGAGGCGTATGACCGGTATGACCAGCAGTGGACTTTCAAAGGCTGATGTATGGAGGAATGAAATTGCACGCAGAATAGCAAAGTGTAAATTTCAGAGAATTACATTTTAAAATAAATAATTAAAAGGTTTAAAAACAATATAGTCGTCAGGGGTCCGTTCTGGGGAAAGTTTAATAATGTATAATGTCCCCTGACTGCAATAATAAAATTGAAGTAATTAAACAG
This sequence comes from Pyrgus malvae, assembly GCA_911387765.1. Lineage (NCBI taxonomy): Eukaryota > Metazoa > Arthropoda > Insecta > Lepidoptera > Hesperiidae > Pyrgus > Pyrgus malvae. The sequence goes on from OU426953.1 coordinate 26,078,181, forward strand.
AGAAAGCGGTCACGTTGTGCAATAATTTTATTGTTTATTTTCATTTTATACATTTATGTGATAATTTTAACGCCTAACACTATGAACGCTTTGCATATTACTGGTATATCCTCTTATCTATTATTCAACTATTAATTTGATATACATAATGTCATTCTTGAGGGAAATTTATACCTTGTGATATGGGTAAGTACCCAAAACTGACGATCGGAACCGATCCGAAATATAAATAAATAAATATTTTAATTTATAAAAGGCAAATGGGACAAATAAAAATAGTAATAAAATAGATGTTAAAGTACATTTCGTAATTGTGTTGTGTTGTATTTTTATCATTGTATATTTGCATACCTCATGAAGGTAACTATGGCGAACTAAATATATATAAACAACTTTGTAAACACCCATATTTGTGTAAATAAATGTCTTTATCTTTGTCTTTAAAAATAGCGATCTAATCCATCAAATTGAACATATTGATAAAATTCAATAAACAAGAAAGATTCCTTCACTGGTTATATTGAAAGGCTCTAGAAACTTTAGAACGCCATCTGGCATAAATCTTTCACAAATCGTATCTCGTTTGTATACAGATATTAAACAAATCGTTTCGATTAATAGCATCATGGAGTAGGAAGATATTATGGAGCTATAAGCTGTCGTTATTCTCGGAGTCGATCATCCCAGATACATCTGTATATACGTAGCAGGCTTAAAGCATAAATCGGGAAGTGTCTTTCTCAGCGACTCGCTGATGAATGGATAAGCTGTTAAATCTCTGTTTACTTTTGAGCATCTTACTTAGCATGTATCCAAATATTATACTGAAACCCTACACAATTTTAAATCAAACGAATTTAGGAAAACAATTATAAATAGCTCCACCCAACCACCAAATCACAGAATAGTAACTATCACTAACGTAACAAAAGGTAGTTTTGGTGGGAAATCGAAAAAGACATATTGTGCTCTTGTTTTATTTTCATTTTCTTGGTGTATTTTTGAGTTATATCGGATAAGTTGATGGCATTTTGTTTGATATATGTTAATTACAGTGCACGAGTGTTTGTGAAATAGAATAACAGTGCTAAAATATGTTTTTTCTGCTTGCCTCCAAAATTCCATCGGACACGTTCTAGTAAAGTAGCCATCGCTTTACTTGAATGTTGGTCTGACTAGACTGACTGATCACTGACGACTTACTGACTTTATTATTACTTCGTACAGTTTCATTGAAACTGGCAAAAAATTGATGCAAATATTATACTTGACGCTGGCAGTATGCACAGAGTTTGCGATGCCATAATTGAAAAAAAACCTAACAAAAATTCATTAAATACTGTTAAAGCATTGTGGAACATTAAGAAAGCTTTCTGACACAAATCTTTCATAAAACTTACCCTTGAATCGGAAGTGCCTGGACGACCGATCGTTGCTCGGATTGGCTGCATCCCTTTTTTGCTTCCCACTGCTGGGCACGGGTCTCTCCCCATTGTTGGGGAGGCCTGGAGCTTACTCCACCACGCTGCTCCAATGCGGGTTGGTGGATAAAAACAATTTATTTTCTTGGATTAATTTCAAACGAAACACTCATTTGCTTAGTGTTACTTAACAACGTCATTTGAAATAGCTATGAATAAAAAAAAATAAACGCAATATGGTTTTGATTCAGGTTTGAACAAGGGTCTCTAGTTACATAGTCAGCCCACGTAACCAGTCGGCCAAGAAAGCTTTAATTCAATGAACGAAATTTTTATAGCTCAGAGGTCTTTCAAATCGACATTGTCATTTCTTTGAACGTCCGATTGACGGATGGCGTTTGACGGCATTCTACGCCACATTATTATTAATAATCTCCAATAGATGTCAGGCAGATTCATATTTTTCAGTTTATATTAAAGTTGATTATGGCTAAAAATATTTTTTTATAATTTAAAATTTCTAAAAATAAAACCTAGCTGAATTGATTTATCAACCCCGAAACCAGGGTACTAAATTTCGTTAAAATCGTTGGCGGCTCCAATCCGAGATTTAAAAAACAATATTTAGGTATATACAAGAATTGCTCGTTGAAAAGTATTAGATTAGATTCAGGTTTTACTACAATATACAAATCGAAATCACCATTAAAACAGCATGGAGTATATCATATAATAATATGGCTATAAACGATTGTAATTTCTGTAGTCGGATCATCCCAGATATATCTTTGATAGGCTTATGCGACGTTTCTTGGCGACTCACTGATTCGTCGATAAGCTGTTTAATGCCCATGCTCAACAGTTAGAATATGAATTCTGTAAATCTTTATCTACAGAATGAAACTGTACAGAATTTTGTACTGAAAATTAATTGAAAATAGTACACCTTTGGAGGAAAGAATCTATCTCTCTCATAATCTCTAAGAGTAGACCAAAGCTGCAGTGCAAAAATATCTTGATAAGGGTGTTTCATATCACAAAACAATTTCTATTTCTATATCACATATGCATGATTTCTTTGAATATCTTTAGATATTCCTTGTTTAAACCAATTTGTTAAAGATACACAAAAACGACGCATCTATTTGTGTATATTTAATCAGGAATATCTTTTTAGATACCAGACCAATTTTTATAATATTATCTTTTAAGGATTATAAAACAGGGGAAATGAACATGGTTTAGTTTGGTTAATTCACTGATATGTAAAGAGTGGACTGATTAGAAATATTAATTTAAAATAAAAAATAAAAAAATGACTTCAAATTTTATTTCAACTCAATTCCTTGATTCATTCTTACCCTGCGACATTTCTAGCCTTCTTTTCGTGATATTATGATGCACACTTAAAATGTAGTTACAAAGCCTATACGGTACCAAAGAATACTAATTATAACTAAACGGTACAAAGAAAAACATAGGGAGAACAATATCTTCTTTTTAAAATGTATGGGTTAGTAGGGTCCAATAAATTGGCAACGTTTGGGAAACCCTAAAAACGTCCATAATCAGTAGAACCTTGTAAATTTTATATCCAAACCATATTATAAGATACATCCTTTATTGGTAGAAAGTTGGCGAAATTCGATCCAAACTCCTTGAGCGCGTAATTCTTGTGACGTTTTGACAGGAAGCGGATGTGGGTACGACGCGGTGATTCATCTTTTGCTTTATCTTTTGTCATCGCAGCTAATTACGAAATTAAAATCTTAAAATATCTTATATATAAAATTCTCGTGTCACAATAACGTAGTTACCATACTCTTCCGAAGCTTGAGCGATTTTTATGAAATTTTATGTGCATATTCAGTAGGTCTGAGAATCGGCTACTATCTATTTTTTATGCCAATAAATGTTATGGGTGGCCCACCCCAAACATTTAAACGCGATACGGAGGGGTCAGCTAGTTATATTATATTAAGTCTCTGGCGTAGGTATATTTTTTTAACCTTTTTTTTATGTCCCACTGCTAGGCACAGGTCTCTCCCCAATATTGGGGAGGCCCGGAGAACTCCACCACGCTGCTCCAATGCGGGTTGGTGGAAATACGGGTTAGTGGCCAACCCGCTGTCGGATGTTTTCAAACCACCCATAAGGCCTCCGACAAGGCTTAACGACTGTTATCAATCGATAACAACCGGGACCGACGGCTTAATGTGCCCTCCGAAGCACGGAAACGCACATGAAATTTTTCGACACTAGCAATCACCTATCTCACATCCGACCGCGCCCGTTTGGCTTAGACGCAAAGATCGCTTGCGTGCTACGCTAATCGCCGGGCCATGCGCGCGTCGTATGTGTAATGTTTCTAAAGTTTTTAAAGTTCTTTTTTTTAAATGTTTTTAAAGTTTAGAAGTGTTTAATTATATATTTTTTAATCGTGTACGTTTGTTATTATCACTCTGATTTATAACAACAATTTCAACATTGCTACGTGTGGATTGTTACCCAAAGTAGTCGAACATACCCTGAACATGAGTGTTGGTGGCTCTCATCGGAACAGTGTGGCGGAGTGAGCTCCAGACCTCTCCAAGTATGGGGTTGCTGCTAATAAAAGTTTATTTTTAGAGATACAGTATTGCATAATTTGTTCTTATCTTAATATACTTATATAATATATAAACTACTTAACCGATTTAATAAAATTTGCACACCGTGTGCAGTTTGATACAACTTGAAAGATAGGATAGTTTACATCTCAATTTATAGTCGCAATATTATTTTATTTCTGATATTTTAAAGCAGTACACCGTCTGCCGGATTTGCTTTGTTAGTAACTGTCAAACATTGATTCTTCGCGCCATCGTCCAGAAGTTTGACATTGTCTGAATAACAATACATCTGTCACTATTTGTATTATATTTTTTATTTGGCAGTAACATAAAAACTCTTTGAGATGTTAGAGAAACTAATCCTCTTTCAATATATTTAAGGCAGGACAACGTCTGCGGGGTCCACTAGTATTGTTATAAATTTTAACTGGATATCTCTACGTACTTCGAGGAAAAGCATTTGGACATCAAATCATATGAATAATAAATAAATATCTTTGGACAATTCACACAACACCATCTGATTCCAAACTAAGCAGAGCTTGTACTATGGTAATCAGAAAGCTGATAAACATACTTATATTATTCTAAATACATACTTTAATAAATAAATTAAAACCCAGACACAGAACCAACAGTCATGTTCATCACACAAATATTTGTCCTGGGTCGGAATCGAACCCACGACCTAACGTTTAACGGCTCATCACCCACTACGCCACGGAGGCTGTCGTCAAATCAAATGTCATTTATTGTGGAAAGGGGTACAATTACAGATGTTGTATAAAGATATGTCATACCTCCCTATCCTGCCATACATGGCATACAATATAATATGGTAGTACAAGTCAAAGGCCATATGGATGAAAGTACAGACTAATTGACTGTGATCGACAAAGGTTCCGTTTGTCCCTTTGTTCTCATAACGGAAGCCTAAACATCAAAGATTGCGATAGAAACGAGTTAAATACTCGTTTCTATTGCTCACTATTGTGCCTCCCACAAAACAATTTTCGTTCGCAAACAATCAAATGTAATTTAAGAACCAATTTAAATCCAATCTTATAGGCAATTACAGGTTACTTTACCCTATTAATTATCCAAGGTGTTTGACTAATTAATAACGTTACTTAGTGATTGTAAACGGCTTAATTATTTTCTGAAATTAGGGCGCCCTATGTGACATGGCGTTGTACATGACAGGATACAAAATTAAGTTTTTAACAAAAAAATAGAACCGACTTCAAACGGTAAAAAATAAAATTGTTCAGTACCTACTTCTTCTTGCTTATGGTAATGACTCTTAAAACTATTTCTGGAGTCGGGCCCTTAGTAAATGTCGTACCATTCGTTCTAAATTGGCACCGACAGTACAGACAGTGGGACAGTACCTACTTCTTCTTGCTTATGGTAATGACTGTTAAAACTATATTGGAGTCGGTGCCCATTCAGAACGAAAGGTACACTATATTTACTAAGACAGGACATTTCACTAAGGGCCCGACTTCAAAAATAGTTTTAAGAGTCATTACCATAAGCAAGAAGAAGTAGGTACTGAACAATTTTATTTTTTACCGTTTGAAGTCGGTTCTATTTTTTTGTTAAAAACTTAATTTATTTCACTCTTTTTAGTAATTTTAATAATTCTGTATGTATTAGCATAATTGGAAAAAAAATCACTTAACTTCTAAACTTTAAACAGATTTACCTTTTATAATCATGTTTATCTAATAGCCATCTAAAAGTCTGAAAGACATACTATCAGTCCACCTGAACGTTTAAATTAAAGAAAGAATTTGCTCTCAGCTCCTAAACGTTGAGGAGTTGTACCTTCAATCATCAGTTAAACAACAGCAGGTGATAATTACCAGACATAAATATTTGTATTATGTTAAAAATATGACTAAAAGCATGTGTGTGCCTATTAAGTTTCAGTGTTTCCCTCGATTTCCCTAATATCACATCATCAGATTTTGACATGGTGACAGTTGGACCACCTCAGGAATGTAAGATTTCGAACAAAAAACCATTTATTGAAAGAATTTTCTCTCAACTCCTAACCGTCGTAGTACCTTCCATCATCAGTTCAGCAACATGATATGACGATAATTATACACAAATGTTTGTTTTGCTTTGTAAAAATATGAAAATCATTTGTTGTGCTATAAAATTTGAATGTTCCCTTCGATTTCTCTGGGATCCCCTCATCAGACTTTGACTTGGTGACAGTTGGACCACCTCAGGAATGTAAGATTTCGAATAAAAAACTATTTATTGAAAGAATTTGCTCTCAACTCCTCACTGTCGCAGTACCTTCCATCATCAGCTCAGCAACATGAGATGATGATTTCTATGCGTAAATATCTCTTATGCTTCAGAAAGTATAAGAAAATCAATGTGTGTGCCTATAAAATTTGAGAGTTCCCCTCGATTTCCCTGGGATCCCATCATCAGATCCTGATTTGGTGACAATGGGACCACCTCGGGAGTATAAGCATACGAACAAAAAAAGAATTTTGAAAATCGGTCCACAAACGGCGGAGTAATCGGTGAACATATATAAAAAAAAAAAAAATACATACAGCCGAATACAGTACCTCCTTCTTTTGGAAGTCGGTAAAAATTGAATAGTAAGCGAATTTCCTGATTTGAATATACCAGTTTTTGTCCCCTTTATATGTAACAAGTGACTTGTCCTGTAACTATGTTGGGGACATTTTACAGAACATGTTCATTAACTTCACGATATCCCAATAGGTTAAACTTTTGCGTAGATATTGAGAACAGATAGACAAACATCAATACAATAATTTTAACAAATTTTAGTCCCAGAGCTCATAGCGTTTTGGATAAGTGTAATAGTTTTACATCCGTATTCATAAACAATACTATGAGGTCATCTCTTAAAGCATCAAAGGTACTGACTCACCCGTCAGTGGAGAGGGCATTGCGCCTCGCTTCGATACATAATTTTTGTGCCAAAGCTGGTGCGGGGGGAAGAACGCACACATTTTAATTTTGTCACACATTCACAAATATTATTTCATCGCTACAGACGCATACATTTCTAAATATGTCAATGTCAATTAACAACGTCGTTTTCTATGCACCGATAACACTGACACTGAAGGCACATTGTGCATGCACGTTGGGACGAGGGGCTCGCCCGTAAAGGCCACTCCTCTGACGGGTGTCATACCTGTCAGTATCTGTATTGCTCTAAGGGTCATATAAAGGAATTGATAGAAGTTGCTTGAGTTAAACCTGCTACTATGCTTTTGTCAAAATCGACATGTATTGAGATAACGGCTTGACATAACGACTCACCAGAGTGCTATTTGACTCTTTGCATAGCGTTTGCCTGCTTACTTAAGCAATGCTTCTTGAATACGGCTGTTAGGCTACTTTTTACGATAATAACATTTAATATCATTGTGAATACTAACATTTAATATCATTGCGCTACTTGGTTTGGAACGTACGCGAAATCACATTATGCAGCGGTCAGCAGCGTGGTGAAGTAGGCTCCCGGCCTCAGGGAAGAGTGTTATCCCCCTGACACTACTTAACTATACTAAATACACCCTTATGACATAATCTATATCTATACTAATATTATAAAGAGGAAAGATTTGTATTTTTGTATGTTTGTAATGAATAAACTCAAAAATGACTGTTCCGATTTCAAAAATTCTTTAACCATTAAAAAGCTATATTCACCCTGAGTAACATAGGCTTCTTTTTACTGCGGGAAAATGCTTCATTCGTACGTGAAAACGGGTAATAGGTTCAACGCGGTTGAAGCAACTGGCTAAACGCCTATGATTTTAATATAGCAATGAAGCTTGGAATAGCACATAGGCTATTTTTATCCTACAGGGAGCCATTAAACGGGCCCACGCGGACGTAGCCGCTGGCGGAAGGCTAGTGTTCAAATATTTTAAATTAAAAAGAAGTAATACAGCTAGTTATTTAATACATCAAACGTTCAATCAAGTTTTTTCATGTATCATAAGTATGATTAACAAAAAAAATAGTATCTCCAAAATTAAATGTCAATATTATAAGTTATAATATAATAACACAAAAAACAGCACTCATCACGAGTAGATTATCATATGATTAAATTTCAATTAGCTTCATAAGGAAATATTTTACTTCTTATTTAAAGGAGAATCTATTTTTAAATATTTCTCGTAAGTTTAAAAGTAAAAAAAACATAAACTATAGATGTTTTTTGTGGTACGTCTATCCGTCTTCCTTGGGTTTTGTTAGACACACATCAATTGTGTAGGTAAATGACTCTGAGTATGTTTTTCATTATTTAGAACAAAAAGCGATCAAAATTAATATTGTTTAAGAAACAACAAAATTATAAGTATTTATAAATTATTATTTCTATCTTTCAGTGACACAGTACAGTGACGTCACTAAAGGTACTGTACCTACTGTATTCTGTATTAAAAATTTAAATAATTTAAATATGTTCAGTAGGTAAATGTTTTATTTTTATAAATGCGTCGATGGAAATTTAAAAAAGCTTTAACCAATTAAGCGTTAATAGTTCCACTACTGCAAATGGTCCACCTAACGTGCACCATATTACTCGATTATCTGTCAATTTTATGGTAAAGTAAGTGGCTACCACCTGTCTTCCAAAGAATTGGTGAGCGTTTGCTCGGTCTATTAAAGTGCGCTCTTTCTCGGTCACTACATGTGAACTTGTCCGCCCCTCAAGCATCGGTACTATGTTATTTATATATCATGCCAATTACCAATATAGTCTGTTAATTTTTATATCTACGTCGGTTAAAAGGCCTCCAACAAAGACCGGTAACTATAAGAACCCTCCAAAGCACGGAAAATAAATAAATAAATATCTTTAGACAATTCACACAACACCATCAGAATCTGATTCCAAACTAAGCAGAGCTTGTACTATGGTAATCAGAAAGCTGATGAACATACTTATATAATTCTAAATACATATTTAAATAGATAAATTAACACACAGACAGACCAGACACAGAACAAATAGTCATGTTCATCACACAAATATTTGTCCTGGGTGGAAATCGAACCCACGACCTCACGCTTCGCAGTCGGCTCATCACCCACTACGCCACGGAGGCTGTCAAATAACATAATATAACAATAATATATAATTAACAATAAAATGGAAAAAGAATAACATTGAGTAGTGTATCGCTCCCTTATTGCCACATCTTTTTTAAATTTAAATATGGTAGCAGACGAGCATGCAACCCAGCTGCTTTTTAAACTGCTCGTTGCAACGTATGTAAGGTAAACGTTCATAATGTCGACAGCGTACTAGTACTCGTACTGTCAAAAGTGCCACTTTTTCGATAAATGACGAGTATCGGGACACTGATAAAAATTGACGATAGTACTGACGTTTACATTATCACAACCTCAAGCTAGCCTTCCGTGAGGTCGTATGCAGTTATGCGGCTACTCCGAAAGCTGATGGTTACCTCATTTAAGTCGAGCCAGCAAACCGTACCTTTGTACCAAAACACAATAGTCTTACTTCACGGCAAAGGCTTGCGGTGATGGTACTTCCCTGATCAAACCACAAAAGCTCTACAACCTATAAATTGTACGTCATTCGTACGACAACAGCAGAAGTATGCCACATAATTACACAAACATCTCAACAATAACTTCAAGCGTATTCTAAGAATAATAGTAGAGCGGGACCGTTTTGTAATTATAATAAAACGGCGGTTCCTTTCAACGGCCTTCACTATGCACTCAGCCTTGCATAGTTAAGTCGGTCCATAATAAAGAAGTCGTGTACTCGCAAGTTTTAAAATGTAGAGTAAAGACACAGTAAGGTTAAACAGGGTAAGTTCGGATGGTTTTCGCCAAAGTTAAACGGGTGTTGTAATTAAAATTATTCTCGATTTTGGCAAATGTTTGATTCGCTAAATTTGTAGTAAGCGAGGAAGAATAAGACAGGCTTAGTGTATAATTTTTTTTGGTGTCCTAGGAATACAGGACTATGTCTGAAATGTGTTCAAAGTTACATTTTTTTTCTGACTCATGACGATGAAATACTTTTTGGTCAAAGATCGGACTACTGTCTATTATAGCTTCTATGTCAAGGAGAATAAAGTGCATAAAATAAAAATATCCGGTGTTATTCCAATGAAAATATACTGTAACATTGGTCTTTATAATACAAATAATGTGATGGAAATTTAATGACAAAAGAAATTTGTACAACGGTTTTAGGCAATATTGATACAATCTACTCCAGTAAACCGTCATTACTTATATGGGTTATTATGTTTTAAACTTAATACGAATGCAAAAACTTATCAAAAACGTACTTTAAAATTTTAAGTCAAAGATCGCATTCTCCAAATATTTCTGACTAGCCTTCCGCCAGCGGCTTCGCCCGCGTGGATCCGTTTTATAGGTTCCCATAGGATAAAAACTATCCTATGTCCTTTCCCAATGTCCACTCTAACTGTATTCCAAACTTCAAAAAATTGGTTCAGTAGTTTAAGCGGCAAAACGTAGCAGACAGACAGACAGACAAGTTACTTTCTGATTTATAATATTAGTAATGATTTATTATCCGCAAACTGGAGATAGGGGCGGAATGAAATACCATCGTGCACTATATTGCCAGTAACGATAAATAAAGGCGCGTTCGCGACAGAAACAGTTTATCCGATCTTCCCTTCGATCCGAACTTTACTCTTAATTTCGTAAAAGAAATTTTGACTTGAATTTATACTTTTCGTCATAAAGTTATACACTTTCTACGAAATTAGGAATACTATGCTGACAACACTACGGGCGTTTACCATACATTTCAATAAAGCTCCCAGCCTAGGATGTAGTCTACATATTATATTACGGCTTTATGTTAAGCAATCAAAGGGGGCTGACTGCCTAAAGTTTTAGTTGAGCAACTTTTTGAATTTATCGTTTTCTTTTATAAAGGCAATGACCACATAATGACGATGAAAAATTTAATTTTTGTTTAAGAAAAACTCCAGAAAAGGTTAGTACTACTAAGTGAATTTTCTTTACGTTATTTACCCATCACTTATTTAAGAAGCATATTAATTTTATCAAAAGTTATAAACATTAAAGATATATTTTTAGAGGTAAATATAAAGTTTAGATTAACAAAACATAATATTATTTACAAAACATTATGGAAAATAAATAAAAAAAGTTCCACTTAATCATTCGACCGTGACAGGACTCGAACCTGCAATCTTCGGATCCGAAGTCCGACGCCTTATCCATTAGGCCACACGGTCCGTACACTGCAGCTTTAAATTTAAATGTGAGTTTCAAGGTAGTAAATACGTGAAAACTTGTGCAGAGAGTTTTTATCTTTTGAAAACATCACTTATATAATTTCCAAAATACCGAAAATTTCAGTTCTTTAACTGTAATAGTTACCATAATAAGTTAACCAATACTATCATTATTATCGCATTATAATGGAAAAGGAAAGAAAATTAAATGTTTTAAAAACATTTTTATTTTATTTATGGGTAACTAGCCTTCCGCCAGCGGTTTCGCCCGAGTGGACCCATTTTATAGGTTCCCGTAGGATAAAAACCATCCTATGTCCTTTCCCAAGGTCAACTCTATCTGTGTTCCAAATTTCATTAAAATTGGTTCAGTAGTTTAAGCGGGAAAGCGTAGCAGAGAGAGTTACTTTCGAATTTATAATATTAGTAAGGATTAGAACAATTGACTAACAGCGAATTCGTCGTGGTTTCATTTTGGAATAAAAAAAAACATTTGTTTACTTTTCAAGGCTTTCCATTTCAGAAAACCTTAGTAATTCATATAATTGTCTGGCTTTGAATGACGAAAATTAGGCTAGCTGAGCTTTGAATTATGAAAACTTAGGTTAATTTATAGTTTTCAAGTGCTTCTCAAATAAATTTCATTTATTTAAGAATATCGCTATTATTCCTTTATAGAGTATATTTCATAATCTTTGCAACTTTCGCTACGAATTAAATAGAAATTAATTGCTATCTAATAATTTACGTAAATATACGTTGAAGTCTTGCGATTCGTTTATTTTGCCATACGCTGAAATTATTAGGTATAAAATAGAAAATAATCAAAGTGTAATGTGCAGCAGAGGCGGCTCGTCCTAAAGAGCGCTGGTGCAGTGCACTCCCAAAAAAATTACATAGGTAATCTATGTCCCTTCATAATACATACTATCCTTACATTACATTCATTCTATTCTAACATACCTATACATAGTATATTATATTCATTATTACCTATATCTACGCGTACATTTAGCGTCAAGATGTACCTAACGACTGGAGCGCCAGCGATTGCGCTCCTATGAAACGAAGTTTAGTACGATTCCTAGCGCTGTATTCAATGAGTGCGAAAGAGAAACATCGACACAGGTCGGCGCGTGAAACAAAAGATTTCATATGAGAAATTAACTTAATCTGGAGCGCCGCTCACGCGCGACGTTGCCAAACCGTTGGTTCAACCTGCCTATGCGATGTTGCCGTTCTTATGTATACAAACAAACGTGTCGTCGTCTTTGTCAGTTATTTCGTAGTTTTTCTTTTAAATGAATATTTAAAAAAATTGTTTATACGCGACATTTTGTGTTAAAAATGGAACAATACAGTGTTTCTTTTATCATTTGTGTCTTTTAGTAAGCGGTGTGAAAAAAACTTTCGAAATACGCCTTGAACTGAAAGCAAAAACTTAGTACGAAAACTAAATCTTTTACGCGCGTTTTTAAATCTGAACAATATTTTAAAACACATTGGTTGTGTGGATGTGAAGAAAGCAATAAATTAATTTGTTTTCCGTGTCTTGTGGTTATCAAATGAAACTGACACCGACACAGGTGACACCACAACAGGTGGTAAAATTTTTTTTTTGTTTTTTTTTTTGTGAACCCCCATCGAAAAATGTCACTAGCCGCCACTGATGTGCAGCATTGACCGGTAAAGGTACGAGTACATAGTATAAGTAAAAACTTTAAAGGAAATCAATAAAATCATATCTTTTGACGACCTGCGTGGCACAATGGTTACCGCCAATCAAAAGGACTCGGGTTCGATTCCCGGCGAAACAGAAATTTGAATGATGAATTTAAATTTCTGTTGTCGGTGAGTGTTTGTGTTTCTGTTTTTGTGTGAGTCTATGGTACCGACTACACATGGTATATCTAACCTACTGTGGGGCTATGAGCGTGAAGCCTTATTTATTTATTTATTATTTTGATAACTATATAACAAAAATAAATAAATAAATAAAAAAGCTTGTTAGGTGTTAATTTTCACATGACTCTCAGAAACCATTTAACACTAGTGCTTATATTTATTTATTTATTTATTTATTTAGTAATATAAACATTACAGATTTTCAAAAAACCCAATGCGTTTATATACTTACAAGTTCTGTACGTACTTGCCCGCTGCTCTACGAAATGCAGCCGGCGGAGTATGAAATATGTCTAAACTAGTGTCCGTAGCCAGGACACCATTGAGTAACGTCAAGGCACGTACGAGCGGTGATTCTCTCAGTAAGGAACTGCAAACAAGTTTTGTCGCCGAACATGAACGTTCCTAGGGACGCTTAGCGATATAAGTTCCAGTACAGAGGGGTTACAGATGTTACCCTTAATTAATTTATAAAAATATACTTACTTTACATTTTTTTACTTTACTTATACTGCTTGCTTATTTGCTTTTATTTTGTACAAATTATTTTTATGTAGCTTGTTTCTTGTTTTTTTTTTCCGCCATATTATCTTATCAATTATTTTAAGTAGTTCAACGTAAAAAAAACTTAACGTAATGCACCCAAGTCTTTTCAGGGTGATTGTCAACAAACACGAAACGAAACGCCTCTCGATTGGCTCAATGTTTGGCGCGAGAACGCGAGTGGCGCACGCGTCGCTACTTCCTGCATTGGCGGGCGTACTCGTATCTGCTATTCTGAATTCAAATTAATAAACAAAATATTGAAACTTACACAATTTGGAACTTTCAAAGTTCCAACACATTTTTGTTCCTTAATTATCTGTAGCCTTTAAAGTCGTCCTGCAATCATTCCTAATTTAAATTCAAATGTCGCAAATAAAACAAAAGTTTAATTAAATAGTTAAAAGAAGACTGTGAAAAGTGTTTAAAAACTGGAAACAGCTTTTTGCTGTGAATTTTGTTTTTTTGTTAAGTAATCTGTGTGTGATACAGCGGGAGAAAGAAAAAAATCCGTGAGTATTTATCATATAAAATGTTTTTATAAATACACGTTATTTAGACAGAATAATGTAATTTAGTATAATAAAATGAATACAATGTAATTTTATAAAACAAAAATAACCACCTATGAATATTATCATTATGGAATGTATTGATGGTCTTTAAAAATAATAATAATTTATAAACACAGAGTATGTTTATAAATTATTCAATTTTCACCTTGACCTGAGCAGTTGCGTTATGTTATTAAAGTGTATAAATGGGTAATAATCATACTTGTTTTATTTAAAAAAAATACATTTTGCTATAATACAAATTCTCTACCAAGCTCGCATTGGAGTGAAGGTGGATTATGCTCCAGGCCCACCAATTATGGGGCAAGACCCGTGCCCAACAGAAGAATGTGAAATGGGTTACCTATAGTCATAATACGAATACTAAAGAGCTTTGCAACGAGCTTGCAACTAAGATTCTATATTCTACTCTTTTCTTTGAAGATGTTATAATAGTTATTAATTTAAGGAAACAAAATAAAATGGGTTTAAGGTTAATTGTTTACAAATTGATTAAGGATATTTAAATTCTAAAAATAATGTCCGTTTAATATCTATTAATTGTTAACATTCAATAAGAAGTAATGCCAAGATTATTTACCACAACCCCTAAGAAAAAAACGGGGGTATACATTGCAACCAACTAACCTTGCCGAAAAAATAGTTCCCGATTGAAATTCCAAAAAAATAACTGTGATATCTGATCTGATCTCAAGCTACTTTTGACGAGGCTCTCACCTTGAGAGTCTTAGCCCATAATTAACGTAGATAATATAATTAAAGCAATAAAATATCAGCTGAGTAAATTGTCTTTATTATGTGTAAATAAAAGTACATTACTTACTCGTACTATTGTTACCCAATAAGTATAGTCATCGCATTTGCACTTACATATTAATTTGTAATTTGACGACCCATGTGACGCAATGGTCACCATACCGGGTTGCCAATCGACAGTCTCGGGTTCGATTCCCGGCGATGCAAAAATTTTAATGATAAGTTAAAATTTCTGTTATCGTTCTGTTTGTTTGTTTTTCTGTCTTTGTGTGTGTAAATGGCACCCACGACACAGTGTATATCTACCTTACAGTGGGGCTATGAGTGTGAAACGTTATTCATTTACTTATTATTTTGTTTATTTACTAGTTTTATTTATCGAAAAATCATCATCTCATGTTGCTTAACTGATGATGGAAGGTACTGCGACTGTTGAAGTAAAGAGCAAATTCTTTCAATAAATTACTGTTTTTTTTTTGTGTGTGAAATCCTACGTTCCCGAGCTGGTCCAATTGTCACCAAGTCAAATTCTGATGATGGGATCCCAAAGAAATCGAGCGGAACATTCAAATTTTATAGCACAACAATTGATTTTCATATACTTACTAAAGCAAAACAGGTTAGGTGTTGAGAGCAAATTCTTTCAATACCTACCTATATCTTTTTTTGTTCAAAAACTTATACTCCTAAAGTGGTCCAACTGTCACCATGTCAAAATCTGATGATGATACGCTAGGGAAGTCGAGGGAAACACTGAAACTTTATAGGCACACACGTTGTTTTAGTGATATTTTTAAAGGTTAACACTTTCAAGGACAGTACGGCCATTATCTAAATTACAATACGACATTACTTTACTTCCATAAAAATTTAAAATACGCCTATAAACGTTGTACCTAATATGTATATATTTAATTCGCCTTATTTACCTTCTTGATGTATGCAAATTATTGCAAATATTATAAAGTTAAAAATATAAAAGAAAAAAACTTAATTATAACACAATTACAAAAATGTACATTTACATCTATTTTATTATTATTTTTATTTGTTTCCATATATTTCATGTGTTTGATAGGTCACACATAAACAGTTATATAATTTTTTTGCTGTGACAGTATACGTTATTTGGAACTCCGTGCAGTATATGCACAAAATTTCTTACGCTGTGGTAGTAAACACTGGACTCTATATATAGACTTTGTAAACCACACGCTTATTCCCGTAGCAGCGAAAAGTTTTGAAAATGTTTTAAAGGCAAAAAGGCGAAGTAAGAATGAAAGTGTTAAAAACTATTTTTATGACGTTTACCTACGCACATTTTAGCAACTATGATAAAATTTTATCAAAGGCTTCGTAAATATTTGAAATAGTAGAAACATTGTACCTACTTTTAACAATGGAAAATCTCTTTGTAGTATACGAAAAACGGCATTTATAAACTAGGATGTTTTATGAGCGTGCATGGCCCTGCGGCAGTCGTGAAAAGCAAGCAATCCACACAGCTTAGCAAAGTGAGGCGCAGGGCACGTTAAGGCGACATGTTCGGTTATTATTGATAGATAGCAAGTCTATAAACCTTTTTGAAGCTTGTACTCGTATGTGTGGCATGAGAACATCCAGCAGCGAGTTCCACTGACTCGCATATCCCGCATTGGAGTAGCTTTCATTTCAAGAGCAAGCATTCGGTACCGGGTTGGCTACTAACCCACATCTCCACTAACTCCCATGGATGGACCATGCAGGCCTCCCTAATAATGGGGAGGAACTCGTGGTCAGTAGTGGGACATACAAAGGACGCAACCAGGAATGTTTACTTATGAAGAAGCGCGTATGGCGCGGCGGCTAGCGTAGAACGCAAGCGATCTACACAGCTGAGTCAAACGGGTGCGGTCAAGTGTGAGATGGGTGACCGCTAGTGGCAAAATATTTCAAGCGCGTTTACGTGCTACGGAGGGCACGTTAAGCCATCGGACCCGGTTGCTATCGATAGATAACATTGTCGGAAGCCTTATGGGCGGTTTGAAAATATCCGACAGCGGGTTGGCCACTAAACCGCATCTCCACCAACCCGCATTGGAGGATCGTGGTGCAGTAAGCTCCAGGCCTCCACAGTAATAATGGGGAGAGACCCATGCCCAGCAGTGGAACGCAGGGTTGCAGCCACCCAGGAATGTTTTTGAAAACATACGTTGATCGAAAACAGAATTTTATTTCATTTATATTGAAGACTTTTCATTCGATGCGGCACTCAAAATAAATTAATCAATTGGCCACTTTATCACTGTTACAGTGACAAATCGATGTTGAGTAGGTATAGGTAGTCTTATCGTAAATACTGGCCAAAGAAAATTTAAGAACAAGCAAATGTTATTGTGTAGTGTGTTCAGAAACAGATTAAACATTGTTTGAATTTTCAACTTTTATAGTTTGGGCTCCACCCAAGTCTACCCTTTGCTTCCTATTAAATGAGATATTTTTGCCTAAAAAGTAGCCTTTTTCAATGTCAATCTGTAACAACGTTGCGACGAGAAAGAAGGACAGAAAACAAACAAACAAAAACACTTTTATATTTACACTATTAGTATTTACAATATTGGTCGTGTGTAGTTATGGTGAGACCATAGAAATAAGAATGCTGCGCCCATTTCTTCCTTCATATAGAAATCTTGTTCTGTTTCCGTCGAAAATATTATAGCGGCTGATGATCACCTCATGAAGTACGGATACTTCATGAGGTGATCATCAGCCTTCGAAGTAGTTGAGCAATTCTTAGACATACGCGTCGATGGGAAAGATCGATAAAAGATAATCAAAAAATCGGCCTAGGCTGAAGCGCGCATGGCCCGGTGGTTAGCGTAGAATGCAAGCGATCTATGCAACTAATCCAAAAGGGCGCGGTCGGATGTGAAATGGGTGACCGCTAGTGCCAAAAATTTCATGCACGTGTTGTGCTTCGGAGAGCACGTTAAGCCGTCGGTCCCGGTTGTTGTCGATAGATAACAGCCGTTAAACCTTGTCGGAGGCCTTATGGGCGGTTTGAAAACATCCGACAGCGGGTTGGCCACTAACCCGCATCTCCACCAACTCGTATTGGAACAGCTTGGTAGAGTAAGCTCCAGGCCTCCTCAATAATAGGGAGAGACCCGTGCCCAGCAGTGGGACGCAAAAAGGGTTGTAGCCTTATCAAAGAGATCAAAACCATATACGAATTCAAAAATTTCAAAAACCGTTGGTCTCACAGATACACGATCCACAAATAAAAAAATGCATTTAAATTGCATTTCAATGCTTAAACACTCTGCATACTCCGTGTTACATCACCCTCGCCGAAAGGCGGAACGGAATGAATGCATTGCAATTTGTAACGCAAATTCCGTAATAGTTACAGTCACTATTAAGATGAACGGCGCAGAAAAATTCTTAACAATCGTATAGTCAAAACGAAATAATAACGTTTATTGATGACTATTAACAGAAATTTTGGTGCTTTAATTATAGTACCAGCAGCATCAAAAAAGTCTGTGATCAGGCATAAAATATTTATTAAGGTACAAAATTGAACGATTATTTACTGGCTTTCCGCCCGCGGCTTTGCTTGCATGGGCAATTTCCCACCACGTTTCTTCCCACAGAAATAAGTATCTTACCCGGGTAAAATGCAGCCTATGTTACTCTCCAACCCCCAACTATATTCATACAAAAATTAAAGTCAATCTGTAGAACCGTTGCGACGTGAAAGAAAGATAAACAAACAAACACACCTATATAAGTATTGTTGGTAAAAATTTTCAAAACGATTTTAGATTCCTTTTAACGGACATTTAACTTTGAAATCTAACTATAACTGGGTCAATGAGATAAAAAAAACCGGCGGAAAAACTCTAAGGCATATGCAAATTTACATTGAATCGCCTTAAACTTCCCAAACCTTGGTACTTTTATTTATAGGCATGCATTTCCTTATACATCATCGACACTGCAGTTTATGAAGGCCATGTTAACTGATAAACACTTAAGGCAAATAAAATTTCAAGAATTAAATTAAAGATAAAGCTTTTATTTCTAACGGGAGAAACCGAAAAAAGGTACCCAATCGTATTGAGAGGTCTTGGGTTATGTGGAATTTGTGACCTAAGTCCCTTTCACTTCCGAGTGTATGTGCCCAGCAGTGGGACATAGAAAGAGTTGGAAAAAAATGTGGGTTTTGACATCGCTAAAACTCCTGGATGTTTTTCCTTCTTTCCTCTACGCCAATGGACCCTGGGAATATACCGGCGCCATTATTGCATAACTCCAAAAACATGCCAATCGTTCATTCTATATTTACCGTCACACACCGCTATCCTTCACGGATCTACTCTTGCTACCCGCAACCCTGGAAGCTCCTGATATTCATCTTTTACGACTTGCAGAGTACACCATGTTCTGGTTGAAGATGAAACATACTGTTGTAATGTGTTGATGAAACTTGTTGTAACTTAAGAACCTGCAATAAATCCGTGCTTCAGAGGGCACATTTAGAGTCATAGTTGTTGTATAGATAAATAGCAACCGCTAAACTCTGTAAATATATTGAAAATATCTACGAGAGAGTTGGCCACGAACCCTTAACTTAAATCCGCATTGGAGCAGCGTGGTGAAGTAAGTTCCCAGTAGTGAACAAGCCTTCCCAGTTACAAGGATAAACATGTAATCAACAGTAGCCACTTTTACGGAAGACCCATTATCAAAGTGTCGTAAGTAAACAAATTCAATTTTCAAATCACATTCGTTCCAAATAATTGTTAGTGTTAAGGTCGGTTATTGTCTATAAAAGAAAAAATCAACCACATTTTAGTTAATGCATGAGTATACGATAAAATTAAAAATCCTTGAAAATTTTACAATATAATATAGCCAACTACTACTCATTTTAAATAAATAAATAACGCCTCACTAACAGAAAATACACATTAATCTCATACTTGAATGACAATATCTCACTTGATCTCAAGAGCAAGATATGCAGCAAGATAGTGCCTACATGCCTTTGCAATATTGTTGCTGCAATTATAAAAAATGATCGTGTGTTTTTTTAAAGTCTGCATACAAAGAGCATGTAATAAATAGAGGATTAAAGAAATCAAACAGTTGTGAACTATGGCTTCCGAGAGGCTTTATGTAACTCTTAGAAACGCGCAGTTGTGGAAAACATCGTAATGATTGTTTTCCTTTACCATGAAAGCGTTAAACAGGTCCATAAAAAAATATTCAGAGTAATCCGCGGAAGGCGCTGACGTTTCAACTTGGGACCTCACTTCGGAGACCGAAGTCTTCACCTCTTGGCTCTCTCTACTCCTTAAGAATAAGCACCTAAATGGTAAATATGGAGTAGCACGCTCTGAGAAAGAAATGTGTAAGGTGCGTATATAAGCACCGTAGAGCAGCGATATATATCGCTGCTCTACGGTGAGGGAAAATATTGTAATATTTTATTAATCCGGTCTTGAACTACCAAATCAATTGAGATACTTTTACTGAGCTGTCAAAACGTGACATCTCCATTAATTTTGCACGAGAAAACGGATTGTGACGTCACATACCATTTAAATTAATTGACTAAATTTTAATTGATTTAAGCGGCAGTAAGAATCATGTGTGTAATTGAATTAACTATTATCCTGCTTTCCAAGCGTAGTTTTGTGCAACATTTTGATATTTTTTTGTGAATAGTGTCCAAGACCCTATTACCATGTTTACTATCACCGTCCATGCCTGAAAGAAACTCATAAATTTTAAAAGACCTGGCAAGGCACACTTGGCCAGCGTGGTAGATAATGGCCAAAATCTCTCCCAGTTTTGCCAGACCTGTGCCCAGCAGTGGGACGTGAAGGAAATTTTGGAAAAATAGCGGCTAAAACGACGGCATGTTTTAGTTAGCGATACGGAATATACAAAATGTTCTTATCGTTCTGTGAATGTCTCTACATTCAACATTAACAATAATAATACTATATTGAAATTAATGGATTGCAAAACAGTTGAAGAGTCAGCAGGACCGTGACGCGTGGCCTCCACAAGTGGCACGAGGTCTTCTGCGAAGTGAATAAAAATGCTCTATAGGATAATATGAAACCTCCGTACACGTGAACCCGTAGGTCAATGTCATCTAATAAAAATATTTTTGAAATGCATTGAAATAAGAAAGAAGCGAGAAGAGGAAATTGAAAAAGTCGTTTTATTTTTACTTCTTGGTATATTTTGATTGCATTTGGTTCGATTTACAATTTATTTATTTATTCATTTATTTCATATTCAGTTGCTTTTTACAGTTTGATTTATACATAAAATGGTGTTACATAATAATTGTAATGTTTCTGTAAATAACCATTAGGCCTGCAAATTCAATAATTACAGTACATTCTTTGTAACTACGGTTACAAAATATCGATACCTGTTGAGATTTAAAATCATAATAATTGCACAATGTATAGATTTTGTGCAGTAAAATAACAGCGCAAAAGTGTGTTTTACAGCTTGGCTCCAAATCTCTATGACGTTCTTACCAGAATGTGCACTACCTACATACTTTACCAAATAGTCATCGCTTTACTTGAATGTCTGACTGACCGATTACTGACGAATGATTTAACTTTAACTAGATTATATAGCCCGATTTCAACGATATGGGCAAAAACTGTATAAAAATGTTCACTTCACATATGCGATGACATTGCTGAAAGAAAGAAAAAAAAACTATAAATTTAAAAGTGAAATTGAAGTGAGTGAAGAAATAAATAAAATAACGTTTCACACTCGTAGCCCCACAGTAGGAAAGATATATATCTATACCCTTTGTCGTGGGTACCATGGACACATAGAAATACAGAAGCACAAACACCCAGACCGAGAACAGAAATTTAAACTCATCATTAAAATTTATGTTTTTCCGGGAATCGAACCCGGGACCTTCCGATTGGCAGTCCGACATGGTAACCATTGCACCATAGTCAATAAATAAAGCTCATAATATATTGAAAAACGCAAGGGATTTTCTTTAAATATGTTTTTAACTTAACATTTTTGGTGGTACTTTTTGCTTGGTTTAATCTAGGGAAGTTACTATACAATATCTTTCTTTCAAATTTTGATACAATAAAGGCCATTGTTTTATGCTATTTAAATAATAAATAAATAAACGCTTCACACTACATAGCCCCACAGTAGGGTAGATATACCCTGTGTCGTGGGTACCATGGACACATACAAAGACAGAAACACAAACACCCAGACCTAGAACAGAAATTTAAACTCATTATTCAAATTTCTGTTTCGCCGGGAATCGAACCCGGGACCCCTCGATTGGCATGGTATGGTAACCATTGCGCCACGTAGGTCGTCATGTATGTAATTCGATTGTGTTTCGGAGGAAACGGGGTTATCGGCTAGATTTTCATGAGGCAACATGAGCCTCCGATGTAACAGTGAGACTGTGTATGACGTCAAAGACAAGACTAGCGATTTGCTAGGGGTTGTATTGTATGTAGAGATTTGACCCTATGAAGGGCGGCAACTATCACTTAAAATAACGTGGCCTACGTGCTCTGCTAATCCATGGAAATAAAAAAGCAGACAGACAAGTAATAATATACTTACTC
Organism: Pyrgus malvae; assembly: GCA_911387765.1. NCBI lineage: Eukaryota > Metazoa > Arthropoda > Insecta > Lepidoptera > Hesperiidae > Pyrgus > Pyrgus malvae. Next base: position 26,100,937 of record OU426953.1, read on the forward strand.
TAATTCTTTTAATATGCATTATGCATTACCACAACACATATAGGAAGTTATGCGGAAATATCTCAGGCACATTTAATGAGACGGACCACAATGCATAAAATGTAACAACATTCTCATAAACAATTATATCACCAATGAAAAATGCCAGAACCAGTATAGAAAGAAGACAGTCATGGAACTTTGAACGCTACTAAGTTTGTTTTAGAGCTTCGTCATTTGTTTAGTAATATTATTTTACGAGTAATTGCTATTCACAAAAAGAAAAGCAAATTTTTTTTTTACTTGAGTTTATAAAAAAATAAAAATTAAGATTAGGATTTAGTCTTGAAAAGTCAAAGTACCACAGAGCTAAAACATCCATCGGTAGTGACTAGCAAAGATTAAAGATTTTAGTATAAGTGCGGTTTCACACATAGATTTATTATGACTTTGACTCCGTATATATAAAAAATCTATGTTTTCACATCAGCGTCATAATACGAAGAGCTTCTTTCTTCAGAGTATTTTACGCACGTATTGTTTAACCGCGACAGATGTCACCCATACAATACTCGCATCGATGTATGGACGACAACTGTCGAAGCTGACTTTTCTTTGAAGTGTGTGTATGTTGTGAGATTTGTTAGTTTGTAAGTAAGTAGCGTGATAATAAAGTTACACTACGCTAGTTATTAGGCAGGTTCGAACTACTCGAGGAATTCTCACAGGGCACACTGAAAAACCAGCAACTGTGGTCACTCATGCAAATGGCCACAGTAAGGCCGAGTGTTGTCCCATTCATAGAAATTACACTGCAGCCTCGATATTTAGATTTTCATGTATTTTTTTATCATTAATTTATTTAGAAATATATCTAAGTATATGTACCTTATTGTATGTACCTACATATTATTATGTACTGCTGTAATTTTTTGTATATTTTTTTCTTTTTGTTATTCTTCTATTATAAATGCCATTGCTAGTAGAACATCGCCCACCGAAAGTCCATTAACTGCTCTAAGTACACAGAATGTGACAATAAGCTTAATAGAACAGCACAGAGAACTCAATTAATGACAGTAAATTGCACAAGATTCAATGTCAACATGAATAATTTACTACGGTAAACTTTCATGTACCTCCTTCCCGTTAAAAGTAGGATTGTCCCGGTTTTTTTTTTTGAAGTGAAAACTTCTTTAGCGGGGTTGTGCACTTTTTTTGGGATGGGTAAAAAATGTTAAACTCGCGTCAGGACACGTGGCCTGATCGAATATTCGTGACGGAGGGATGACAGCTGATGGCTGGACTGTCTGTATACTTGTGAAATTCATGTTTATCAAGTGTTTAAAATATGGAAATTAAACAAAGTGCATCAATTAATAAAAAAAGTGACGAAGACTGAGTGACTTTATAAAAATACTAGATGAAAACCTACTGAAAATACTAGATGAAATATAATACTGATAATAAAAGCAATTCGTGCGAAATTATTCCATAACCATTCCAAAATATCAAAAATGCACAACGTTAATGTTTTCACTTCTGCCGGCACTCCCGGAGTGCAACCCGTTTTTGTTTTCATTTATGGACTTAATGTTCACTATATTTAGCAGTATCTGCGTAAAAGGTTAGTATCTCCGGAGGAAACTCTAGAACCCCCCCCCCCTTCTACCTCGTAGAGAGACGGCCTCTACTAGTAGAAACGTCCACTGAACATCGATCAATTGCCCTGTGCAAACAGAATGTCAGTTATTCTGACATTACTAACAAAGAATACATACTGTTGTGGATTCAATGTCAAGTTGAGAATAATTAACTACGATCGGCTTTGTGTACCGACTTCCTGTTATAAGCAGAACTGACCCGGATTATTTCTGCTTATGTACAAACGATTTTTTTATCATAAGAGTAAATTCATGGAAAATAATATCACAGAACAAAGACAACCATCACCGTGAGTAGAAAAGCTTGCGATACGCACCTCACCATTTCACCACTATACCACCAGACAAAGGTTGAAGTTCCACCGATACTATCTAAACTCGTGGCGGGTTTCCATAGTCCACTTTGCACGCTCCTTTTTGTCACAAACATGCAAATTGTGGGTTTACCTTCCAACTGAGGTATTTAGGCAGACTATAACCCTGAGTTTCTTCTAGAAAGTTGTGAAAAGAACTCTATTACAAAGCTGGCAATGATCAGGTGATATATCCATCACCTGATCATTGCCAGCTCTTGTCCATAGGTAACGGTGATCGATAAAAATCTTTAGATTTTTTCGGACCAAACCCGCTGCTGGACGACGCTTATTAAATGGTTGTGTTATTAGGCGGCCCCTAGACCTACAATAACATTGTACAATATTTTTATTGTACAATAAGATTGAAAGGCGCTCTGAGTCCAAACGATCAATTATATTGCACAATAATACGAACTGGACAATGTTTTCATGTTCAGTCGGAGAATAGGATTGAACCCGTGTGCACCGTGCGAAGCAACATGTCCGATTAAGGATTTTATAAATTTTGTGACATGTAGGATGTAATTTTTTTAAATGTTATTGTTATATTATTAGGGATTTTGTTACATATTCATATTGTTCGGAATTTATTGTTAGTTAAAAGTATTTACAGATATTATGTCATAGCAATCAAGGACTCTGGTCATTCCAGAGGAGCTTTTGTAATACAAACAAATAAAAATCAAAATAAAAAACATGTCCGAACAAGATTAAACTGCAGCTGTAGTTTTGTTGCTTGTGGCTAAACTTAAACATTCAAATTCAAAATAATTCAAATACATTTAAGTTAAAAAAATCTCTTATAAATTCACTTTCGTTTTCTTTTGGATTCTCTTTTGTACGTGTACTCCTCGTGACGACCAACCACAGACTGAAAAATATTGCGCAATACTGACCCTACACGATGCAATGGAAAAATATTGTGCAATAAAAATTAAACTCGCTCAAACTTTTGGTCAATCATTGCGTAGTCTTCAATATTAACCCTAAACGGTCAATAATATTGTACAATTCGCAATATTGTGCAATATAATTGACCGTTTAGGGGGCCGCTTAAACGCTAGTAAGTAGCGTTTTCATAGGTTGTACGGTCTTTGAGCGTTTGATAAGAAAATAAAATAACGCCACGCTACGTGTCACCTCTAGAGGCACTTACCGTATGTCAATTACTTGCTTTGTACGAACAGATTGCATCAACAAGCATTAACAGAGAATACCAAATACACTTAATTATTCACAGCTTGACATTGAATGTTGCGCAATTTACAGTCTTTGATTTAATTCCTAATAGAATGAACCTAAGTAAATATTCTCTCTAATTATGTTTTAAATGGAGCAGCAAACGTGTATGCAGCTCTGTTTCATGTTTTTGTTTTATTTTATTGTATTTTTAACACGCTTTTATTAATTTGACCTGTATGTATGTATGTAACGGAATCTTTAAGCTTCATTTTCACATTTTAAATTTTCATGATTAAATTGCGCAGGGGTCAAGGGCCTATGACAATACAATAATCTTATAGCTTTATAATAAAGTCCTTACTAGGATCGTCAGGATAAAAAAAATATACGAGGGGCGGCTGATAAGTTTGTGGCCTAAGGTACTTAATGAAACAAATATAAAGTTTTATATTTTTAACACGTCTAAGCGTCCGATTAACTTGAAAATTTGCACAGGGGTCAAGGGCCGATGACAATGCAATAATATGAGAATAAAAATCCAACTAAAAAATTAAAAATAAATAATGTAGTTTAAAAAAACTAAAAAACACGCTTTTGTGAAAATACGAACTAAAAAGTAAAAAATCATTTTAAATATTAGCGGCAGCCTGCGACTTCGTCCGCGTGGGCTTTAGTTTTAGAATTTTTAAAATACATATCAGCTACATGCCAGTGAATTCCCGTCAAAATCTGTCCAGCCGTTTCAGAGGTAAGCCGGAACAAACAGGCAGACAAAAATTTAAAAAAAAAATTTGGTATATGTACCATATAAACATTCATATGTATATTGTAAAAAGCGGTTTTGTTAATATTACAAACGGACACTCCAATTTTATTTATTTGTATAGATATAGATTAGATTGGAGTAGCAACGAGCAAGTGCAGCAGCCCATGGACATCTACACATAAGCTCAAGCAAGCCTAAGTCTGGTTCTGTAGTCGTATGCAGTTACGCTGCTACTCCGGAGGCTGATCGTCGCCTCATGTAAGTCTGGCCAGCAAGTGCACCTCTCCTCCGGAACACAATAGAATTGCTTCGTGGCAGAAGTGGGTGAAGTGGTGGTACTTCCCCGGTCGAACCAATAAAGTTCTACCTACAAATGTTTTCTAAATTTAAGTTTTAGTAGTTTGCACTCACCTAACAGGTTATGCTTATATGGCTGTTACACAAACAAGTTTTTGATATTTATACCTAATACCTTTAAACAAGCAATCTTGTATATACCTAAATATATATTTTTTAATCTCAAAAACGGCTCCAACGATTTTGATGAAATTTAATACCCTGGTTTCGGGGGTGATAAATAAAACCAGCTAGGTTTTATTTTTAGAAATTTTTAATTATAAAATATATTTTCAGCTCAAATATAAACTGAAAAATACGACTCTTCCTGACATCTATTGGAGAGTATTAATAGTATTGTGGCGTTGAACGCCAAATGCCATCAGCCAATCCGACGTTCAAAGAAATGACAATGTCGATTTGAAAGAGCTCTATAAAATTTTCGAAATTTTCGAATTAAAGCTTCCTTGGCCACATGGTTACGAGGGCTGACTGTGGAACTAGAGACCCGGGTTCAAGATTGTGATTTTTTTATTGGGAGCTATTTCAGATGGTGTTGTTAAATAACACTAAGCAAATGAGTGTTTCGTTTGAAATTAAGCCAAGAAAATAAATTGTTTTTATCCGAGCGACATCTATTAAGACTATGAACACCTTTTATTATAAATTATTAATAGAATTTTATTATTATGGACGCCGGCGACCGCCAGAAGTCACCGGACTCGCGCTCACATCGCCGCAAAAATTGTGAAGTAGTTTTTAAGTTATAATAATTATGTATGTTAGTCTATAAGGTATTTATTGTATGGTCCTCGATGCCTGAAATAAAGGAATTATTATAATTATTATTTACAACGAAACCGTTACTCACGCTAGCTACCCAATTCATTCCAGTAAAGTTTTAGAGAATTACTAGCTGCCCCCGCGTACTCCATACCGCGTTTAATGTTTTGGGTGGGCCACCCTTATCACTTAGGGGGATGAAAAATAGATGTTGGCCGATTCTTAGACCTACCCGATATGCACACAAAATTTCATGAGAATCGGTCAAGCCGTTTCGGAGGAGTACGGGAACGAACATTGTGACACGAGAATTTTATATATAAGATAATAGATTGAAGTATGCAAATGTTTTGTACATTTTTAAATGCTTGTTTTCAAGTAATATTTAACAAAAAGAAATATTTCAACGCGTGAAAATTAATTGTACGATTTATTGAAGTAAAACTTCTGATGCGGTAGGTTACACCGATTTTGATGAATATTTTATTTGAGTAAGTGATAGAACTTTTAAATGCGCTCGGTGAACTACCACCGCTGCACCCAGTTCTGCGGAAAGGTGCAGTTGTCGGCCAGACCCTGAAAATAATTAAGATTTGCCAGGCGACCCGCTACCTGACTTGTATTTTTTGTAACAAATTCCTACGATAATCCTAAGCTAACTCGATGTCATATGGTCACCCGAGAAACCACAACGAATCGTAAGCGATATAAAACGTGACGTTGACGAATACCTCAGCAATACACACAATACGGTACATTACATACATCGTGTGCAGCCATTATGGTAATGATTAACTGTGGTTTACCTTAAATTCACGATCACAACCATAACAGTCATGAAAAGTGAGTGAGTCACGAAGTTAAATGCGAATCCTTGTTTAAGAGAGATGGATTTTCCCTTTCACGCCATTCACGGTACCGAGATTGTAACCACAATTTCTGGTAATATCTCATTAAAAACGAATATTAGAGAGTTATTCGGTATTAACCGCTCAGCCATCGTTGCTCGAAATGGTCAGGCATCCAAGGATACGAAAAAGATCGTAATCATATTATTATTATATTATGATAGTTCCCAAGCACACCGTGGAGCAACGAAAAATATTTAAGGCTAAGTACTAAAGGCAGTGAGAAAGATAACAGGCATGTATCAGGGATAATATTTGACGGATATAAATTTCTTCTCATTTTTTGTGTTTTTTTTTATAAGCTTACTAAATAGCATACCTACTTCACATTGTTTTTGTTTGTTTCGTTAATTGTTGTTTGTGAAAAGCAAAGATAAAAGACGTGACCGTCTTCTGAATAAATTAAAACACAATCTATGAGAAACAACGAAGAGTGCCGCCAGTTTAACAACGATTTATTTTTGACTTATGAGAAACAACGAAGAGTGCCCAAATTAAACGTCGCTTTTATTTCTGACTAGAAATTATTTTCATTGCCAAGAGACTCAAGAAACAGAACAACATATAAACTTTAGTCTCTTCAGGGCTTTCTCCTTTCCGCCACTAATAAGCAGTATGTTGTTAAATAAATTATTGTTGTTTATTGCTAACTAAATCTGATTTACGAAAGAGGCTGTTAACATTGTTGGATGTTTGCGCTTTCGCTGAACAATTTATCCAGTTTCACCGAATGGTTACACCATGAAAGCATAGTGGTATATATAATACACTTTCTTATTATTATTACATTTGACTCCAAGCAATTTTTGCTGGGCACGGGTCTCTCCGCTATATTGGAAAGGCCTGGTACGACCACGCTGCTCCAATGCGGGTTGTTGGAGATGCGTTATAGTGGCCAACCAACCCGCTGTCGGATGTTTTCAAACCTCTTTTAATGCCTCCGACAAGACTTAATGACTATTATCTATCAATAATGACTAATGACTGAAACGGACGGCTTAACGCGCCCTTCGAAGTACGGAAACGCACATGAACTTTTTCAACTCAAGTGGTCACCCAAGTCACACGCGAAGACGCACGTTTCGCTCAGCTTCGTAGATCGTTAGCGTAAATAATTTTGCTTAATTTTTTTTGCTGTGAAACATCGAATGCGGTGGGTTACACCGATTTTCGGCGAAGCGACGTGTTTTGTCAAACTATTTATACAACTTACGAAGTAACATCGTTTGCGCGATTCAAGAACTGATACAGTGCCAAAGCACAGTACTTACATATTCAAAACAATAAAAAGAAGCCTGGCTCATGGCAGCGCCAAACAAAACAAGAAGATAGGGATATATCCACTTCTTCCTAAAAATACTTTAATTTTTTATGACATTATTATTTCCATTCATAAAATTTATTGGTTTACATTTTAAATTATTAAGTAGGCTTTCAACTCAATAAGATAAATGTATTATACATGTAACTGACATTTTTATACTATACGAGTACACTTAATTATTACCCTAAGTTTGGTCACAAATAATTTTAATGCTCAGGCGATATTTAGCTACACTAATATTATAAAGAGGAAAGATTTGATTGTTTGTTTAATTTGATAATTGTTATGTTTGCAGTCTTTAAATTGATCGCAATTAAATTTCTTTAAATTTACTTTTATGAGTATGCCGACCTTAACGGTTACCTTAATTAAGGCCCTTTGAGCAAAATGTCTTTTTACAAGGTAACTCGATAATAGTTTATTTAAGGCACGTACCCAATTTATACTGAAGTATGCCCAAAAATTACTAGACTTAAATAACCTGACTAGAAAGTTAATTGACTTGTAGGTATTAGCTTTTGCGTGTAACTTTTCCTTTGTATTCACGAATTTTTTTTTAACGAATGGATTCTCGGTTATTGACTATTTTGCCAACTGCAAAGGAATTTATTTTTCTTAATAATCATTTACAATATAATGTGTAATAATTTGACTTAATTTAATGTATAAAAGCTTAGACTAAGAATAATGTATAAGTATTTAATATTTATTGTCTGTGGCAGTATAGTTTTTTTGTTCAATTATGGCATCGCAAAATCTGCATATTGCCAGCATCAAGTATAATTTTTGCATCACGTTTTCGTTAGTTTCGTTGAAACAGGACGAGAAATAATAATACCTATTATTTAGTCAGTAAGTCGCCAGTAATCAGTCAGTCAAGTCGGTCAGACATTCAAGTAAAGCGATGGCTTCTTTACCAGAACGTGACCAATAAAATTTTGGAGGCAAGCTGAAAAACTATAGAAACCACTTAGATCACTTTTAAATAACATGTCACCCATAAATATAAAATTAAAAACTTTTCACTTTATTTTTATAAAAGGTTTCAATTTACATCAATTTAACGAAATTTAGTATGCAGTGGACCTTTAGAAAGTACATAGGATATTTTTTATCGTGGAAAGTAAGCTTAAAGGGGTTGAAAATTATGAAGATCCTTTCTAGCGCGGGTAAAACCGCTAGTAAGTTATAAAATCGTTTAAATTTCAAATATTGACATAGTAAAATATTATCTCCACCAACCCGCATTGGAGCATGTGGTGGAGTAAGCTCCAGGCCTCCCCAATAAAGGGGAGAGACCCGTGCCCAGCAGTGGGACGTAAAAAGGGTTGTAGCCAAATCATTAGAAACAATTTTAATTACCAATCTAATTACATACACTAACAGTTTTATTATCATTGGAGTCAATGGTCTCGCACTGATTAACAAGATTGCTCATCGGCACTCGACAAGGGTTTCGCGATATTTATCAAGAGCAGATAGGTACCGACAGATAATATGTTGCTGTTAGATATATTCCAACAATTACATGCAAATACCTTGAATAGACTGAATAGCAGTAATTGAAATGTAAATACATGTGTTTACAGTTTTTATCTTGTTTCTTTCCTTGTGTTAATTATACGTTTAAAGATATTTACCCCATACCATTAATACTTTTAGGTGGAAACCTACTTTAGGTACTTCTAAAAAGTTAAGTACGTATTTCCTATGAAAATTGAGAACGATTTAGGCCATACTTACTCCATCATGCTGCTTCAAACCAGCTTATCTTATCACCGTTGTTATTATTATTTGCTACTATTAAGTCTTTTACGGTGAGGAAACGTAATTATTATAATGGTTTTTTTAATATATAGGCAACGACACTTGAAATACCATTTGATTCATAAGATAACCTACAGTATGATATTTACGATGGGGTAAATACTCGTATAAGTTCTTAAAATTATTGATTTTTTTTACTTTTTTTGAATTGTTAAAAATATTCTTAACGGGACGACCCGTGTGGAGCAATGGCTATCATGCCGGATTGCCGATCGGAGGGTCCCGGGTTCGATTCCGTTTGAATGAATTGATTCGATTTGAATGAAGAGTTTAAAATGTCTGTTCTCTTTCTGGGTATTTGTGTTTTTGTCTTTGTGTGTGTCCATGGTACCCACGACACAGGGAATCCTAGTGTGGGGCTATGAGTGTGTAGCGTTTATTTATTATTATCATTATACTACTCCTTTCTAAAGAAACACGTAAAGAAACTTACAAACGTTTTGAAAGAAACTCTAAGTAGAATCGTTAACGACACTGCGATATATTCATTGCGAATGTCATTACTCTAATCGCAGTTTTCAGGAAAGTTGGCAAACAAATAAAGTACTTAGCGAAGCGACACCACATATTACAGTATGTTTAAATTCACGTGAACACGTTATTTTTTAATTATTAATCATTTAATTTTTTATTTTTATTTTTATTGGGTTATCTTCAGGTGACATGGTGTTAAGTGATCAGGAAAACCCGTTCGCAACAATGGGACTTAAAAAAGGTTACAGCCAAAATACCTTCTAAAAATAACAGCAGATTAAAAACAAAATTGAAGTGTATTTTGTAAACAGCAAACATTAAACCAATGAACTCTAAATGGAATGTGAAATCTGCATAACAATATTAAGATCGTTTATGTAAATTCATATTATGGTAAACACGTATGACGAACTCTCATTCAGGGAGGTCATGCTAGAGCAGCATTCATATAATCAACCAGATCAATAACATTATACAAAAAAATACGGAGACATATTCCATCGATCGTCCTTTGAAAGTCCACTGCTGGACATAGGCCTCCACTAATGTTCGCCACTCTGTCTGGTCCTGCGCCCTCTAAATCCAGTCGTTTTCCGCTGTCTTCTACATATCGATCGGTCCACTTAACCAGGTGTGAAATATGTCTGGTTAGACATAATGTAAGTGTGAAACTTCAATTCAAAAAGTTTTCTTTGAATCTTTTGATGTCCAAAGCTACTCTGTAGTTCAGCTAATCTATAAAATTGAAGAGTTTATTTTTTTATTTGTTTAAACGTGATATTCTCAGGACTTACTGTTTCGAATAAAAAAATGTTTTGTGTTGAATAGTCAATTTATTGAGGAGGCTATATAACATCACGGAATGCTGACGAAGTCATGGGCGGCCGCTAGATTTTGTTTACAAAAAAAACAGACCAGGGCTGAAGTTTTTCTCCGTCTGCTTTTATCTTTCATCTGCTCATCTCTATCTAAGCGCGCCTAAAGCAGACAAAACCGTAAAGCAAAGAATATTTAGAATTTGTAAACCGCAAAGTAAAAAAAATATTTTTATTTTCATTTTTATAACTGCATCCTGTATAAGCAATCTATTTTCACTGAACCTTCAAAGGCTTTCGACGCGTACTCGACGCGCGCGCACTAAGTCAAGCAAACGTACGTTAGTGATGAGATTATGAGATAACTAATGAATCTCAGTGATAACCCGACCTTTGAGTTTGACCTATGAAGGCAGAGATATCACGGTAAGTTCATCTCTTTCATAGCCTGAAACAAATTACTTGTTAACTATTACCGCAATATCTCTTCACAACCCTGATTTAGACCTGTTCGTATGCTCACTCAATCGTTTCAGGACACTAGCAGTCCAGTACATAGAGTCTATGACTCTTGGCAGCAGTATTGCATATTAAGCTCTAGCCAATAATATGTATATTTATATTATTATACTGTGCTATCTTTCAAGTAATTCTATACCAATTATTATGTAATACAAATTGTACAAGTTTTCACATTTGTGTTTGGTCAATGACTGTAAACAAATGGTAGACTGAATAAATGAAATAAATAATTAAATTACCTGTATAATTTTTTTTTACTTTTTTATGTAGAGGGAACTGCTAGTCACGGATCTCCTCTTACAAGTGAAAGAGATTTAGGCCATAGTACTAAAGTCCACGCTAGCCAAATGCAGATTGGTGTACTATGGCCTAATTCCTTGTAGGTATAAACTTAATCTTCTAATCTAAAAATTCGAGAATGTTGCGCTCACCGTTAATAAACGTATCAGTATCCTAGGTGTTGATATATCGAACGAAGTGCAGTTCCGGGTACACCTGGAAAGCAAGGCTAAACTGGCCTCCATGAAGCTCGGTGTGCTCAATAAGGCCAAGCAGTACTTCACGGCAAAGCAGTTGCTAATGCTCTACAAAGCTCACAGTAAGACCACACATGGAGTACTGCTCACACCTATGGGCTGGTGCCCCACGGTACCAACTTAGCCCACTTGATGCTGTGCAGAGACGCGCCGTTCGTATGATCAACAACCCTGGGCTAACCGATAGACTCGAAGATCTGAGCTTACGTAGAGATATTGGCGCTTTATGTGTCTTCTACCGCCTCTACAACGATGAGTTCTCATCCGAATTAGACAGTCTGATGCCTACGTCACCATTCCACTATCGCACCACCCGCCGAAGAGAGAAGTATCACCCCCACTACCTGGACTATCGTCAACAGTCCGTTTATCTCCGTTTCTACCACGAACATGCAAACTATGGAATAAACTTCCCTCTGAGGTATTCACGTTGGGCTACGACATGGGGTTCTTCAAGAAAGGCGTTAAAAAGCCCTTCAATACAAAGCTGGCAACGCATAGGCGACTCCTCTGGTGTTGCAGATGTCCATAGGCGCCGGTGACCACTCACCATCAGGTGGCCCGTATGCCTGTTTGCTGGTGTTTTTATAAAAAAAATCTAAAGGATTAAGATGCATAATCCGTTATCGTCCTTACTTTTAAATCATTTCATTTGTCAAAAATCCAACCTGTTAGTTTAGAGATAAAAAAGGAATCTCAATAACACTACCGCCGCGTTAAGTTATTCTCTCAACCTGACACAGATAATTGAAGGCTAATTATCTGAAGGCGCTATCTAATAGTTTTCACCCTTCTTTTCAAAGTAAGACTCGATAATAGGATTAAAACTATTCAGAAGATTAAAATTTTTATTAGCTTAATCTTCTGTGATAAAACGAACTCATAATAAATACTATAGACTTATGAAAATTTACCAAAAAATAAATTAAGTAGCTATCTATCCATTTTACACAAAAAAGCTCTTTTGAACCAATGTTTTTTTTCTTAACTATATAAACAGATATGTTTTTTATTAAATTTGTCAGTTTTACACTAGCTATTCACCTAAATGATTTTTATGGCTGGCACCATAACATATGTATTTTTTTGTCAAATAATTGGAAAATTCGTGATTAAACAAAACTGTTGACTAACATGACAAAACGAATTCCCTTTATTCGTGATTGCCTTATCATCTCTCATTAGTAAATATACCTACTAATGATTAAAACATCGTTATATTATTAATTTTTTCTAGTGAAAACTTATTAGCGTTTAGAGCGCAAAATCTACGATTGCACGACCTGCAAATTGCCTCACGTGACTTAATCGAGATAACAATGAACCTGCGCGATAACAGAGGACGTGAATCTACAAATTGACAGCCATCTTTCCTTATATCTTGTGCGGAATTTTAATGAGGAGTTAATCCTTGTTTTACATGAAATATAAGACAATTTTTGTATTTTAAAGGCTGTCTTTTTAAAGTTGATTTATTTCAGTGTCAAATCCCTGATTAAAATATTACTAGAGCCTTGTACCTAATGTAATGAATTGACAATATTTTATATGCACTTTGTAATTGTAATAGTTAATTTAATAAAAAATATTTTATATTTAATTGTCTGTGGCAGTAAAGTTTGAAAGTTCTAATATTAGCGTCATTGATAAAAAAGTGAATACGGGCATTTTGAAAATGGAACTTTCGTGAGTTTCGTGAAAAAAATAACTAAAGCACAATACAAAGAGCGACAAAAGTGAGCTCGAAGATAAGTTGTTGGTCGACAATTTAGGATTTATAATAAAATATTGTTATTGACACTTAATTATATTGTCATCTAAAGTTAAATACTAAATCATAATGGAGGAATTATTTGTAACGAAAGAATGTGTTACGATAAAAGAACTTTTTGGTAGAAATAAGTTTATTTCGGATATACTTTGAAATTGTACAATGCACTTCAACGTTCCACAGAGTAGAGTGACATAGACAATAGGTAGGCGAGAAATTTAAAAATTGCACAGATTATATATATTAATTTAACACTCCCTCCAAATTTGAGCCTTCCTACTTAAAATAAATAATAAAGAAAATATCAAGTGTTTGATTCTAACATACCAATATTACTTCTTAACAATTTAAATCTATTTCGACACAAAGCTTTAGTGAAAATATCGGCAAATTGATGATCTGTGCTTACATAGTTCAAGGAAATTACTTTTTCATTGTATTTTTCTTTTACAAAATTATACTTGATATCTATATGCTTACAGCGTTTATGAAAGTCACTGTTTTTAATTACATTTATAGCACTTTGATTGTCAATGTTTAAACACACACTAGATTGTTTATACTCTCCCACATCACTTAACAATTGTTTTAACCAAATTACTTCTTTGGTAGCTGCACAGGCAGCCATAAATTCTGCCTCTGTAGTTGAAAGCGCTACACTTTGCTGGCGTTGGCTAGACCATGTAATAGCAGCTCCATTTTTTAAGAAAACATATCCTGTCATGGAACGCCTTGATGTTAAGTCATTTGCATAATCTGCATCACTGTAGCCAATCAAATCGGTTGTATGAGGCTTGGACTGATAACATAAACCAAATTCTTTGGTCCCTTTTAGATACTTCAATATTTTCTTTATTGCATTCCAATGAGACTCGTTATAACAGTGCATAAATTGACTTACCATACTGACTGCGTACATTATGTCAGGTCTGCTTACAGTTGCCAAGTGAATGAGGGATCCAACTGCTTCTCTGTATGGTAGGTCTTTCACAGGCATTAACTCACTTTTCTGTAACCTTACATGAGGGTCAGCTGGAATACTATTTGGATTAGCATTACTCATATTAAATTTATCCAAAAGTTTTTCAATGTATTTGGTTTGATGAATAAAAATGTATCTTTTATTTCTCTCTATTTGCATACCAACAAAATTAGATAAAGGACAGATTTTTATGTCAAAGTTTATTTTTAACTCATCAATTACTTCTTGTAGGGCACACTTTTCTTTTGATAATAAAATGCCATCGTCTACATATAGGCATAAAAAGCACTTAATTCCTTTAACATGACCAACATAGACACACTGATCAGCCAAGCTTTTGACAAAACCAAACTTTTCTAAAACTGTATTAAATTTAGTGTTCCAGCACCTGGGAGCTTGCTTAAGGCCATAGAGAGATTTATTAAGTTTACATATAGTATTAGGTGAACATTCTAAGCCCTCAGGTGGAACCATAAATATTTGTTCTTTCAGTTCACCATACAAAAAGGCTGTCTTTATATCAAATTGCATTATTTCTAAGTTTTGTTCTGCAGCTACTGATAAAAGAGTACGTATGGAATCATACCTGACTGTCGGAGAAAAGGTTTCATCATAATCAATTCCTTTTGTTTGTGCATATCCTTTTGCACACAGACGAGACTTATACCGTGGACCTGTTGGTTCATCTTTTATTCTGAACACCCATTTACAACCAATTACTTTGGCAGACTGTGGCTTCTCAACCAATGTCCATGTCTTGTTTTCACTATGAGATTTCAATTCTTCACTTATTGACATTCTCCACTTGTCAGCGTTGGCTGATGTAATTGCATCATTGTAGGTCAAAGGTACATCTAGAATTCCTTCATTATAACATAAATAAGTTTCAAATTGTTCTGTTTTACCATGTAACTGTTTGTTTCTCGGCCTTAATGTTATGTTTGAAATTTGCACATCTTCAATTTTCCTATCTGGTACATAGATACTGCTGTTTGCCGAATCATCAGATTCAAAACTGTCAGAGCCTGTTAATGTATCTGTGGAAGATGACTTAGGGCTCTCAGAAGGGAGCTCTATTGACTCATCCTTTGGTCCAGTCAAGTCCACCGGAACATAGTTTCTTGTAACTGTTGATTCCAAAAATACAGCATCTCTGCTTTTGAGAATTAATCCAGAAGTAGGGATGATGAATCTATAACCTTTGGTGTTATTACAATAACCAATAAATATAGCTTTAGTGGCTTTTGCATCCCATTTTCTTGTTTTTTCTCGTGGTAAGTGTACCATTGCTTCACATCCAAATACACGCAGATGACTCACTGTAGGTTTTCTTCCTGACCATATTTCCAGAGGTGTTTTGTACAACAATGATTTTGTTGGAGTTCTATTAATCAGGTATGCAGCAGTTTGAACGGCTTCTGCCCAGTACTTTTTAGACAATTTAGCATTGAGTAACATACATTTGGCTTTTTCTACTAGTGTCCTGTTAAGCCGTTCTGCTACTCCATTTTGTTGTGGTGTATAGGGTACAGTGGTTTGATGTATAATTCCATGACTTTTTAATAAATCAGAAACATTCTTATTAATAAATTCAAGACCGTTGTCTGTACGAAGACATTTTATTTTACACTCAAGTTGATTCTCTACACATTTCTTGAATTCTTTCAGCTTATCTATGACTTCCGATTTCTTTCGCAAGAAATAAACAAACACCATTTTAGAAAAATCATCAGTAAAGGTCAGAAAGTACTTAGCTCCACCCATGGATTCTGTCTCCATTGGTCCACACACATCAGAATGCACTAGTTCGAGGAGTTTTGTGGCCCTTGTTCCTTTATGCTTAAAAGGCAATCGAGTTTGTTTCGCTTCTAGGCATGTTATGCATGTTAAGTTTTCTTGCTTCTTTAGTATTTTCATTCCTTCAGTGTTTTCAATCATTTTATTTAAGTCATTAAAATTCAGATGGCCCATTCGCTGATGCCACAGGTATGCATCATTTTCATGAACATCAGATATGTAAGCCTGTCCACCATACATATTAAGTCGATACATATTGTTCACTAAATTAGCTGTTGCCACTGTAGTGTTATATTTGTTCAGAATAACACACCCTTTGCTATTAAACTTGACTTGGCCACCATTTTTAATTATTTGGCTAACTGATATTAAATTTGTGGCCAACTCTGGCACATACAACACATTCTGGAGTAAAACCTTTTTGCGCTCACCTGTTTCGTCACAAGTGTCTAGACTTAACTGCCCGGAACATTTCACAGACAAGGATTTGTCATTTGCTACCTTAATTGACTTGATGACTGGTTCTATATGATGAGATAATAAGTCACTATGCCTAGTCATGTGCATTGATGCTCCGGAGTCGACATACCATGCATCACAGCTGTTGTCGGAGGCAATAAATGCGGCAGCATAACTTGAGCTTTCCATTTTCCCTTTCTTTTTTGATTTACACTCTGTGCTGATATGTCCATACTTGTTACAAGTATAGCACCGAGGGCCTTTAGGAAACCACTTTTTAGTACCTTTCTTCTTGAAATTTTGATTAATTGCAAATGCTGAAGTATGACTTTCATTCATTTTAACATCTTGCAGGATTTTAGATTTCACAGAATCTGCACTAATTTTTGTTCCTGAACTTTCAATCGCAATAATCATGGGTTGATACGACTCTGGTAGACCGGAGAGTAGTAAGGTTCCCAACCACTCGTCATCTACTTTGAACCCAATATTTCTTAATTTATGTGCTGTCGTCATAATTTTACTGACGTATTCCTCTACATTTTGGCAACCAGTGAGTGTCGTTGTACACAGTTCCCGAAGCAATCCAACACGACGTGTCAGCCCTGTATCGTCAAACGCTTTGGCCAGATTGTTCCATACTTCCTTAGCAGTGCGAGCTTCTTGTATGTGCACATAATTCGTTGAATCAACGAGCAATATTATTTTTGTTTTCGCTTTTGTGTCACGCTTAATATCCACTGCGCTATCAGTCTCCACACAATCCCACAGTTCTTCGTGCTGAAGATATGTTTTAACGGCAAATCTCCAGGTTGAATAGTTGTCCCGGCCGGTTAACTTTTCAATTAATGCCAATGGATTGTTGGATGACATTATTTTGAAGATAATAAGATGACTTAAAGAAAATTTTTTTTTCGAAGACCACGTGCTGCTAGGTTAGGAATTTTCTTGTCGAAATTACAGTATGTATTTTTTACGAACTTTTCAATTTTTCGTTATCACTGGGGCTTACTGGGCCCATAACCTGTTACGATAAAAGAACTTTTTGGTAGAAATAAGTTTATTTCGGATATACTTTGAAATTGTACAATGCACTTCAACGTTCCACAGAGTAGAGTGACATAGACAATAGGTAGGCGAGAAATTTAAAAATTGCACAGATTATATATATTAATTTAACAGAATGAATACCTACAATATTATATTTTGAGTCATCCATCTGAGATATTTGATTTCATCACATCAGCTATTATAGTAATAACGAGCTATGATACCCGGCTTCGCTCGGGAGTTGATATGAGATCACGTGGTAGTTGAAATAAAAACTGGTTTATAAACATTTTTCATTTTATTGTCCGGGGTCTATATATATATAAATTTTTCGAATTTCCTACTCTTGAGCAAGCTACATATAGGAGCTGACCGTGAGAGAAGGATTCTTTGAGGTTGATACCACAATATATTAAAGTTTGCCCTTGCGCTTTGTTAATTGTAAAACTAAATTCTCACACCTTCTAGAATGTTCTCGACAATGCTGCAATAGGCATGATGACACTATTAAAGAATCAGGGAATAAACGCTTTTACAGAAAAATATATGCTAAAAAAAGTTCTAAAATATGATCCCGTTTTAATATAAACATTAAGATTAATAAGATTTTCAATAAAATAAAAGTATTAAATACAGCAATCGGCCATGTTATCTGAAACGCCAATCAAAAGGAATGACGTCACGCCTAAGTTAATGTCATCGTGTTGCTTGAAGTTTGACGAGCAAGCCGACGCCATGACACCTACGAGCGTTTTCGCGTTTAATTCAAATTACATAGCAGAAAATACATTAATTTACGTTAAAAGTTGAGTTTATTGCTGAAATAAACTTTTTTTCGAAACTAGGAGACGTGTACCTACAATAAGGAAAGGTATTTGAAAATCTGTCATCATGCCCATTGCTCGCAGCGCCTTTCGAAATGCAACCCAAATAATATTTTTTCTGAATGAAGTTCAAATACTCGACAACAGATGGCGCCACTACACTTAATTTCCAAGTTGAAGGGTTGGAAAAGCCCTTATATCTTTAAAAACACGCTCTTTAGGTTAAAACGGGAACTTTCTTGTCCGAGGGGGGATAAAGGGCTATCATTCTATATAAGTCTTTTTATCGTGCCGGGACTCCTTTCTAAGTTTTATCGGCACGCACATTTTATCAACTTAGTTTTATTATATAATAATGATAATATCAATACGAGAAGCAAATTGAATCGTTTTTACAAAAATTACACGTACCAGTTAAAGTTCAAATGGAGAAGGACTGCAGAATGCTAGGAGTAATATCTTTTTAAAATTATAATTAAAAAATACTTAAAATTACATAAAATAAACATTGCACACGTTCACACGCTTCACACTCATAGCCCCACAGTAGGGTATATATACCCTGTGTCGTGGGTACATAGACACATACAAAGACAGAAACACAAACACCCAGACCAAAAACAGAAATTTAACTCATTATTCAAATTTCCGTTTCGCCGGGATTCGAACCCGGGACCCCTCGATTGGCAGTCCGGCATGGTAACCATTGAGCCACACGGGTCGTCAAATACATTAGAGTCATACATTGATACACATTCTCTTGTCATGGATTTCAGCAAGGTATTTTGTTTACAAACGCGACCGCCCCGAAATGAGACTAGTTCATGAAATTCTATAGCATTTCATGATGTGGGCAATTCTACATACGACATGGCCACCACTATTGGTACGCGTACATATTGTTAATTTTTTTTATCGAATCTTTTTCTAAGCATTTTTATGTTAAGGTCGAATTTCGACTTGTAGGCTGTGTTCTAGGCGAACTCTAATAAAAATAAACAGGTTCACCAAAGTAACACTAAACAATGAAACATAAGTGTTTTACTGTAAACAATAATTTTCTTAAACAAATGAAACTAGTTTATGTGGTGTCGGTTACCTATTGTCTAACCATGTAGGGTCGGTGTTATTGTTCTTCTTGTTCATCAATTTCTAATTCAAATAAGACGGAAAATATTTTTTAGGGATATTCGTATATAATGAGAATCAATATTGATTTATTAGTTCTATTTCAAACCGAATTCAAGCTCCTATGTGCACCTCTGAATAATTTATATGCATACTAATCGCTGCTCCTCGATAGGGGTAAACGTATATTTACGACCCGCGTGACGCAATGGTTACCATGCCGGACTACCAATCGAGGGATCCCGGGTTCGATTCCCGGCGAAACAGAAATTTGAATGATGAGTTTAAATTTCTGTTCTCGGTCTGGGTGTTTGTATCTGTCTTTTTATGTGTCCATGGTACCCACGACACAGTGTATTAATCACCTAACTGTAGGGCTATGAGTGTTTAACGTTTTATTTATATTAAATGTTTTATTCGATCCGATGTTTACCATTACCCTGTATTGAACTGAGATTTCCACGAAATTAGGCATGGTATCCATCACAAAACATATTAAATTGACCTCCATTACATCTGTACTTAAATAAATACGAAGCTTACGCACATATTTGCAATTTAAAATATAGCCAATCTTAGCGCTGCACAATCACGCGATTTCAAATGAACGAATCACACCCAAGCACGCACACAAGCACGCATATCGTAGCACGATCGCGTGTTTCTGTAGAGATACGAGCGTTTGCTCAAATCCTTGGCGCGTCTGCCCCGCCCACATTTCCATTCTAACCTCTTTTAATAATTTATGTTCTGTGGTATCCATCAACCCGTACTTGGCCACCTTGGTGTATTTTTGTATGCACATCTTTAAATTCCGAGAAGAAACCTGTATTACAATATAACACAACATTTTTTTTTATTTGAATGGAGCAGCAGACGAGCATGCAGGCCATATGGTATTAAGTGGTCACTGCAGCCCATGGACATATACATACAACCTCAAGCAAGCTTAGGTACCTAAGTCTTGTCTGAGGTCGTATGCAGTTGCGCTGCTACTGGTGCTACTGGCCTCCGGCTGGTGGTCGCCTCATGTAAGTGTGGCTGGCAACTACACCTTTCCAACGAAACACAACAGTATTGGTTCACGGCAGAAGTGGGTGCAGTGATACTTCCCCGGGCGAACCATAGTAGTTCTACCACCTACCGAAAACCGGTTAAAAAATATATTCGTTTTTACCATGTTTTTACCATTCCACCATGGACACACACAAAGATATGAACACAAACAGACCGAGAACAGAAATTGAAACTCATCATTCTAATTTACACCTCATCAGGAATGAAACCCGGGACCTTTAATTTGGCAGCCCGCTATGGTATACATTATTCAATACGGGTCGTGCTAAGTGGCTGCTTGCACTAGCTACTATTCTGTCATATTAAAGATTACTTTTATTGTTACAGATAATCCAGTGGCAATGCCAAGGAGGTAGCAATAGTAGCAGCACCAATAAAATATCAAGATGACGGTGAAGAAAGTCAACATGGAGATGAACGGAGATCTACCTCCGATTCGGACCGTCATGGACACTTATAGTTCTAAGTAAGTAATTCTTCTTTCATATATCTAATACCTTTTAACGAGCAATTCTTGTATATATCTAAATATATTTTTTGAATCTCGGAAACGGCTCCAAAGATTTTGATGAAATTTAGTACACTGGTTGCGAGGATGATAAATTGATCCACAAATTTTTATTGATAGAAATTGTCGTTTTTTTTAATGTTTATACAGTTAAATGTAAAATTACTCTTACTGACATCTATTGGAAAATATTAATAATATTGTGGCGTAGAAAGCCGTCAAATGGTCAATCAACATTTGACAATCCACCCTTCAAATAAATGACAATTTCGATAATTATGAAAGACCTATATAAAAATTTCGTCAACGGAATTAAAGCTTTCTTGGTCGAATGGTTACAAAAGCCGACTTCGGAGCTAGAGACCCGGCTTCAAGTCTCAAGTAGGCAAGTTACGTTTTTCATTTTTCGTGACAATTTTTTTTAAATTGGGAACTAGGTATTTCATAAGGATTTGTAAGTCAATGAATGTTTTGCTTAAAAATAAACCAAGTAAATAAATTGTTTTTATCCGAGCAACGCTCGAGCGTCCAGGTACTTAATATTATGAACGTAAAAGTCTATTTGTTTGTCCTCTCGTTGCAATGGTAAATTGACCTCTGTTTTGTATGGAGATAGTAAGAAGATTGGAGTGTGACGTAGGCTACTTAGGCTTACTTAAAAAGAGTGTCTCACTCCTAAAAATGCAAGTGAAAAGGCCGTGGTTCTAATCATGACAAATGTTTATCTACAGTCTTTTCATTTAAAACAAAATGTTTGCTTATGAATGCTAAGTCCATTCCTTTCTGTCTTTGTATCCAACAACCCGTTAGGTACTCGTTATACCGCGCTTGTGAAATATTTACCTTAATAAGGGTAAGTTTATATTTATGGCCACTTTAATCGTAAATTCTCCGGTTTATTAGCCACTTCTCTGTGATAAAGCTATGTGTTACCATGTTAAGCAATTTTTACACAGGCATAAAGAATCGTGAATGATTGGAAAGTATCATTTTGTAGCAGTTTTTGGGTCGTAAAATCTCAGACAGGTTATCTGATGGTAACTGGTGGATCTGAAGATGATCCCCCGCTGCGGGTGCAGGAATTGTGGACTGTAAGTTTCGTGTCGAATTAAAGGTGGAAAACGAGAAGGATTGATAAAGGGAGCAAGCGCACTAACCTGGATTATCACAGGGGCTGGAGCAGATGGTATGCTCGTGCTCTGATGAAGCCTCGATCAATCTTCTCTTGCCCGGGAACTGGTGTTGTCCTTCACAATACACTATAGGTACCTATTAATCACTTTGAGTCAGTTAAATCATAAACTATTGACAGCGGTGATGGCGGCGATGCGGCGAGTCTAACCACGTGTGAGGTGGCTTGCGGTGCGGTTGTCACGAGAGGACTTGCGTGCGCGTCGGCGGCACGGCGGACGAAGGCAGACTGATTAATAGGCCTTCCTGATCCATATACATTCGCCCAAGTGCGAACGATGCAGATATTATATAATAGTGCGCTTGCGGGAAAGAGAGGGAGGATGAAGGTGAAATGACTTAATTGGCGCGAACAGTAACTGACCGTCGTCTTATATGTTAAACGTATTATCGTATATGTTCGGTATAATAAACATGGGTATACGCCGATTTTATAACAAATTAGACGCAAAATGCTTATCTATCCAAACGGCTGCTTCAAAACCAGTAAAGGTAAAAGTCAATATTGTCGACAGCTTACTATAACAGCGTACTCGTCAGTCCATATAAATGACGAGTACCAGGACTCTCACAAAATCTGACGACAATACATTACTTACTAAATTTTATATACGCTTATGCGTTCCCCAAATTAACCATCACCTTTCTTCTACATGTTGTGTTATAAATATCATGAAGACATAAAAAGTACTCAAGAGAGATTCAAATTTACCTGATGCTCAAAATCGAATAAAAATTTAATAGCTGGTACAACTTTCAAGATTTCATGGTTTAACCGGCGAAGTGAATATATGCGCTAGAAATAAGACCTGCTACTATTTGTATTTATGAACGAAATGTTTCGATTAAATCATTTACGAACATAATTTCTCATTAGAATACTCGCTTAAGTCTTAAGTCTTACACTACTCGTACTAATAGAGACAGTATTCTTTATTGAGGTCTATATTCGGGAAAATTTATTCACTCGCACTCAGTTTTTGGCAGGATTTTTTTTCAACCCTTTTTTTGGAATCTAGATCATAGTATATCACGCTACCAAAGTGCGCCGTGGAGCAGCGAGAAATTTGTGTAACTCGGTCGAGTTAACATGACACCTGAAAAGCTACTCTTTACGCCTCTATCCGAAAGTTCGTTAATTTTCGGGCTTTTTTGAAAAAGATTGACGAAATTCTAGTAATATTGAGTAGCTTAATGTTATCAATAACTATGCTAAAATTATAGATTGATGAAAGAAACTGTCTAAATATTCCAAAAATGTTAGAACTTACGATGCATACAGAGTAGCTTCCCAGGTGTCATATTAACTCGACCTCGAGTTATACGTAACAAATTAATAGTCAAGGGAGCTCACTGAGAATTAAACTCGGTATCACCGTTTCGGAGATCGCTTTAACAGCTGGGTGATCGTTGCTCTTGATTTTATGGTTTATGGTTTAAGAATTTATTTCTCAAAAGAATACAAATAAAGATATTCACTTACAGAGAAATAACAATTTAGCACACTTGTGCTGCACTTGTACCCTGTACATGCACAATTTTTAACATCGTTTATCAGCTAACTTGAATTAACAAGCGTACAAAGATGTATAGACAAATTGACTAGAAGCGACAAAGTGAGCGTACCAATCACCAATACTTTAATTTTATAAAAACATTTACTTTTTTCCGTAGTATATAATGTATTTTGGTTGATATAAAATAAAACTATATATTTACGTAGTATTTATGTGATATGTTTTTTAAATATATGTTTCATAGTTTAAATTATTTGTAGGTGCTAATGATATATAATTTCAGTGATTTTTTTAATGAAGACATAGTTTTAGAGTTTTTTACAGATATTGGTAGCTTATTATATATGTTGACACCTACAAATTCTATATTTTTCTTACCGTAGCTAGTTCGCGGTCGATGTGTTACTAAGAAATTTGCACTTCTTAAATTTTTTGTATTTCGTGTTTTTTCGTAAAAGTTATATCGGATTTTATTTCTTCATTATGATTTTAGCAGTAATAATTAAATTACAGTTTATACCTATTGCATATCAGCAATCATAATCGATGAAGCACCAAAAGGAAACCGAGGAGCCCCACAAAATAACAAAAGGGTTAACGCTCTGTATAGTATTTGCCTTGACGAGGCCTTTTTCATTAACCCGCTTTTCGAGTGGAACCGTTGTTTGTCAATTTTTGAGTTTTAAGGCTGCGAGATAACCCAGATATGCCAATATCATGCAATAAGGGCCTTCAATTTCTAATTTATGATTTAGGTTAAGATTTCGTAACCAAAACATTAAAAGTGACTTTATTAATCGTACACTGCGTTTACGACAGCACGGGGCTCGCCCCGAAATTGGGGAGGCCTGGAATAATCAGCACGCTGCTTCTATGAGCATTATTATTAACTTTTATTGTTTGTGTAACGTTGTAATCAACATTTTTTATATTGTTTATATTATCTTATTTATCTTGACAGTTACAATTGCAGTATTAAGACATTTATTATTTACTAGCTGTGCCCCGCGGTTTCATCCGCGTTAGAGAGGACCATTAGCATAAAGTGAAGTCCCTTCTGAAGTGCCGTGGACCGGCTTTTTTGTAAGACTATTTAAGATAAACATTTCCATCATACATTACATATGTGTAACTCTAGCGGTTTTGGCAGCGCACGCCAGAATAGCTCGCAGATGGTAGATTTTTTCCTACTTACTTGACACTTATCGTCATAATTATTTAAAAAATCCAAATGATTCGAGAAGTTTCTGGAACTTTCTCGAACATTCTCAATAAAATTAAAATAGTTTGCTAGATCATCCCAGAAATTTTGAGATCCACCCAGAAGTAGTAGTACAGATTTTTTTTTTCAGATTTTTCCACCCACTTCCACCCACCGCGATCAAACTCCCTTACTATCATCTACGTACTAAGGGGTATTTACCACCCCAACGGGAAGTTGATTGGAGTTAATGATAATAGAGAAAACCGTGTCTTGACGTACAAAGAAAACCCTTTACTTTTTATTACTTAATATTAAGATTTATTTATTTCATTCCATGCTAAACATCTAACATTACAGGAGTCATAATACGTTAGTGAAGCTTTATAAAATAATGAATAAATTGCATTAATTATGTACAAAAATAATTATCAATATTTAATACATTTTACGTCATATTTATACAATTATATTGTCCAATTACAAGCTTTATTAATAAATGAATTAATTACAAAAATATTATTGTGCGGAAATATTTATGACATCAGACATAACTTCGCACATCAAAGAACTATTTACCAAAAAACATATAATAATATGAAGAGTACTGGTTATTGTTACCCCAATATAAAACCACCAACAAAGTTTAAAGAATACGATATTTCGACAATAACCCAGTTTTCACCAAAACATATCTAATACCTTTAAACGAGAAATTCTTGTATATATATCTAAATATATTTTTTGAATTTCGGAAACGGGTCCAAAGATTTTGATGAAATTGGTGAACCCTGGTTTCGGGGATGATAAATCGATCCAGAAAATTTTTATTGATAGAAATTGTCGTAATTTTTATGCCATTAAATATAAAATTACTGTTACTGACATCTATTGGAGAATATTAATAATATTGTGACACGACAATGACAATGTCGATATGAAAGACCTCTATAAAAATTTCGTCAATGGAATTAAAGCTTTCTTGGTCGAATGGTTACGAAAGCTGACTACGGAGCTAGAGACCAGTGTTCAAACCTCAAATAGGCAAGATGCGTTTTTTATTTTTGTGTGACATTTTTTTCAAATTGGGAGCTAGGTACATATTTAAAAAGGCTTTGTTAAGTAACACTAAGCCAATGAATGTTTTGTTTAAAAATAAACCAAGAAAATTTATTGTTTTTATCCGAGTGACGCGCGTCCAGGTACTTTTAAATACATGAAGATTATCTCTCAATATGGTGCATAAAAGGAGGTGTCAAAGTGTCAATGTACTAGAATGTGAAAACAGGTTTCATTTTTATTTGCTATAGTGTAACAGTGAATGCACTTTTAAACCGGTTTTTACAAAAGGCTAAACCGTTAAGTGAAACGATGTTAGTACTTTAGGCAGTTAAGTACCGTATTAAGATGCATTTTCAAAACACTATCGCGTCTACTTCTTTATCGTACACATGACCTTCGTCCATGTGAAGCGTGCAGGTGAAAATCTACCAAGTCCATGTAACTTCGGGATTTATAATAGAGCTACGGTATCTGCCTGCCTTCCTGATCGTAAGAGGCGACTTAAAGGGGGCTTCCGGGGATGCGGATGGTGAGAGTGGGAGCTTGACCCGTCCAGCTAGCTGCCCCGGAAGGGACGGCGGTGTATGCGTGGCCGCATGTCGCCGTGAACACCTGAAGGTGCAGGAGAGCACATCTGCTCTCCCAAATATGGGCCCGTTAAAAATCGACCAAGTCCGTGTAGCTTCGGGATTAAGAATAGAGCTACGATATCCCCTGCATGATCGTAAGAGGCGACTAAAAAGGGGCTTCCGGGGATGTGGACGGTGAGAGTGGAAGCTTGACCAGTCCAACCAGCAGCCCCTGAACACCTGAAGGTGCAGGAGAGCACATCTGCTCTACCGAAGATGGGCCCGTTCTGGACCATATGGTTCGGGCTTCATTTTTGGATAACACTGAAGAAATTATAGAAATATTATTCATACAGTATCTTTATAATAATATCTGCGCTAACATTAAAAATTCGTGAAATAAAAAAAACGATCTGTCAAAAATGATTACGAAAATGTAGGAACTTCCGGTGAAGCGCGCATGGCTCGGCGGCTAGCGTAGACCGCAAGCGGTCTATGCAGCTAACCCAAACGGGCGCGGTCGGGTGTGAGATGGGTGACCGCTAGTTGCAAAAAAATTCATGCGCGTTTCTGTGCATGCGCGTGCGTTGAAAACATCCGACAGTGGGTTAGCCACTAACCCACATCTCCATCATTGCATTGGAGCAGGGTGATGTAAATACCTTAATAAGATCAAATTTCTTTTCCGCAGACAGGTAGTACTCTTCCGCTTCACCACAATACAAAGAGCGGTGGCTTCGCTTATGACGTCTTGACGTAAACACGACAGTGCCTCAGATTTTGACATTAAAAGTATAGTCAGAAAAGCTTTGTAGTTTACTTACGCATCGCACCCTACGTTTAATTTGGCCGCAACCCTTTTTGCGTCCCACTGCTGGGCACGCTGCCTGGAGCTTACTCCACCACGCTGCTCCAATGCGGGTTAGTGGCCAACCCGCTGTCGGATGTTTTCAAACCGCCCATAAGGCCTCCGACAAGGTTTAACGACTGTTATCTATCGACAACAACCGGGACCGACGGCTTAACGTGCCCTCCGAAGCACGGAAACGCGCATGAAATTTTTTGTGCCACTAGCGGTCACCCATCTCACACACGACCGCGCCCGTTTGGCTTAGTTGCATAGATCGTTTGCGTTCTACGGTAACCGCCGAGCCATGCGCGCTTCGGCCATGCGCTCTTACGTTTAATTTACGTAAATCAGTTTTATCGATGCCTATCCATGCGATCTCTAACAATCAAGCTGGATAAACCTTTTACAACACGTCAATCCGCGAAAGTCTGTCGTAGTGTATATTATGCCGTAAATATTAGAGTTATGCCTGAACAAACATTCCTTACATAGCGCTAGTGACATCATGCCGTTATCACTAGATTAATGTCAGTGTGCGACACCTTATGCTTACCATACATCAATTGTAAAATATTTGACAGAACATGTATGATATGTCCCGGCAAATATCATCTTTGCACCCATTTCGGCCATTAAGAAAATAATGCATTATAGTTATTACAGCGATACAGTTTATTATTTAAGCGCGCAACCCTTCGAACGACTTCCTGCAAAATAAAATAAAAATATTCTTACTCGCTTATTTAATGTAAATTCTAAGAGTTTTCTTCCTCTATTTAAAGCTATTTTATAATACATATCGAGGTTTTTTAAGGTTATTGGTCAAAAAGATTTTTCACGCCATATTACTCAGATTCATACGGAAATAAATAAATTATTAGGTATGCTAGACAAATTTGAAATTTGATATATGTTTGTACATATTATGTTCAGTAAATAGTAGAAGCGCGCATGGCCCGGCCGTTAGCGTAGAACGCAAGCGATCTATGCAACTAAGCCAAACGGGCGCGGTCGGGTATGAGATGGGTGACCGCTAGTAGCAAAAAGTTAGGTGCGTGTTTCCGTGCTTCGTAGGGCACGTTAAGCCGTCGGTCCCGATTGTTGTCGATAGATAACAGTCATTAAACCTTGTCGGAGGCCTTATGGGTAGTTGAAAACATCCGACAGCGCAGCCACTAACCCGCCTCTCCACTGCAGCGCTGGAGCAGCGTGGTGGAGTAAGCTCCATGGCTCCCCAACAAAGGGGAGACGGGGGATTAAAAAGGTTGCAGCCAGTAGTCAGTTGTAGTTGGGCTGATTTGTAATCAAAGGCGTAAGTAATTGATAAAAAATACTGATTAAGAAGATAATGCCTAAAGCGTAAAACCCGACGAAATCCTACTACGACTTCCTCTTTATTTACTTCTCCATTTTAGTAAATACGATGATAAAAGCAGTGTGCGTAAGGCGTACAAACAATCAGACATTGTACATCATTTACATATTTACGAGTAACAATAAAATAGAATTTGTCTCGAACGGCGGGTTGGATAACGAATGTGTTCTGTTGACGTAGGAACTGTGAAATTGAATTGTATTCATTATTCGTGATCTTAAGTTTATATACATTTGTATATTGAAAATAAGTTTATATACAATTACGACGTGTTACTTTGATTTTCTTTAAACTTTTTTTTAATATAACGCTTTTAATGTAAGTTAAAACTAAATAAAAAAGGAAAAAAAATGTATACATATTTTTCAAAATGTATATATGCCATCTAAAAGACCTGATTGCGACATGGTGCCCAGAACGCTGGCAGCATTACCTCTTTGAATCAAAAGGCTGATTTTTTGTACAAAATAACTGCCAGCCCTCTGGTCACCCGAAGCGAGGACAAGTCTGGTCGACATATCTTTGCAGATTTTTTTCATATCAGCCGACCATGGACCCAACGTCTCCATTGAAAGTTTATATACATACATTAATTGTAAATATGAGATATATTGTTGCGGCGGGTCACGCCGTGCCGAGGTTTTGTGCAACAAGATTGAAAAGGACTTCCTTCAAGTGATACGCGGGAGGTAGTTCATGGTTTTCAACGCAGCCCACTGCGTTTTATATGTGGGTAGGGTAGGTCCATATCTACCCTACCTTACGTCCGGAATTTTCCGGACAAGTCCGGAAAATATAGTCTTTGTTCGGAATACGAGGGAATCTTAAACCGTCTGGAATTTCTAAAATTAAGTGACGAGTGAAATAAAAAATGAAATACACCATACTATTTTTATTAAAAATCAAAGTAACAACATTAAAGCGTCCGGAATTTTTACAATTAAGTGAGTAGTGAAATAAACTATACATATACACACCAAACTATTTTTAATTTTGCTTTGTTTATTCACTATTACGATTATTTAAGCACATTATTAATATTAATAAAATGACTAGAAAATCCGGAATTTTCATCAAATGTCAGGAATTTTCTCCGAAATTTTGATTTTTGAATCTGGCAACCCTATATGTGGGGCTCATGTAAGACCTAGATGCCAACCCACTTAACAACTGCCAGTACTAGGGAGAGTTTTTCTCCTTCAGCTCTTTTCTCTCAGCTCAAGTCATCGCTCGAGCACCTAAAGTCGGAAAAATATTGACGTTCATCAAGAGAATATTTGTATTCCAAAAATGAATATTAGAAATTTTTCAAAAGATGAAAAGATACAATGTAACCAATTACTTCTTTTAATGCATTTATATTGGATTTATCTGTATTTATTTGGATTTCTCTTCATAAACTATCCTTTTATACCCTCCAGCCGACCGCGACGTCTCCTTTTATCTCACTGCGAGAAATGACTCCGTCATCATAATTATGTATTTAGGTAAAAATAATGTCGCCTTACTAAGGATTGCAATTCTAAAGCTGATCCTATCCCATATTAGTTAGTCTTATCCAGTTATCCCACAAGAGAAAATAGTAGATATTTTATTTCTGTCATTTTTTTATTTGAATGGACTAGCAGACGAGCATGCAGGCCACGTGGTGTTAAGTGGTCGCTGCAGCCCATGGACAATCTACATACAACCTCAAGCAAGCATAGGTAAGCCTTGTCTGCGGTCGTATGCATCTGCGCTGCTACTCCGGAGGCTGGTGGTCGCCTCATGTAAGTGTGGCCGGCAACTGCACCTTTTCACCGAAAAACAATAGAATTGGTTCACGGCAGAAGTGGGTGCAGCGGTGGTACTTCCCCGAGCGAACCATAATAGTTCTACCACCTACAATAAAGTTTCAAGATAACTATTAATATTCTGATGATTTCCACCTTTAAATTAAAGAAAGGTGTCCTTACATTGTGTTAATTCAATTAATCGTAATTGAAAATCGTTAATTGGAGGCTTTAAGAGATAGAATTATCATACATTGATCTAGTTATTAATTAGCATGGTATTTGACTACCAATTATCCCCACTTAACCTACCATTTGCGCACATCTCACGCAAATCAACGTTGTTACAATATCATGATGCAATAAAAAACACTTATTACATCAGTACGGCAGATTGGGGTCAAATCATCACCAATTCAACCAACATTGGATACCAATTTACAGCTCCAATGCTTATAACATAATCAGAAATAGTATTTGATCTTTGTTTCCACAATTTATAAACTGAGACAGGCTCGGGAGTCCACAGTTCAGTGATGATTCTTATATTGCAAAGTAACAAAATTCTGTTTGAAAGTGCCCAAAAAGTTATTAAATCCTAACTTGTACTAAAATCTCGATCATTTTCCGAATATGAATTGTCAGAATATGTCGGTATTCTTTCGTCAACAACGTATTTCAAATATCATAAGAGTACCAAGGTTAGTAAAACGCTGATTCTGCAACACCACGATCAGTTTATCGCCAATTAATAGTAAAGGAAATAAAATCACGTTACAAAAAATCTGTCAAACAGCAAACTTGTATATAACGGAGAAATTAGTTTCATATCGAACTAATTGACGACCCGTGTGGCACAATGGTTACTATACCGGACTGCCGATTGAAGGGTACTGGGTTCGATTCCCGGCGAGGCAGAAATGTGAATGATGAGTTTAAATTTCTGATCTCGGCCTGGGTGTTTGTGTTTCTGTCTTTATGTGTGTCCATGGTACCTACGACACAGGGTATATCTACCCTGCTGTGGGGCTATGAGTGTGAAACGTTAAAAATAATCAAACAAGATTGGATACCAATTTCCTGTGATAAATAACATCGTGATAAGTAATCAGCTCGGTATGTCCACCAATCCTAATTTGGCCAGTGTAATGGACTGCGGCTTACATCCCTCTCACTAACATCTTATCATCAGCTTATTACAAAAGACGTGAAGTCTTACGTCCATACTTTTTGTAGATAGTTGTTGTATTTTGTTCGGTAGTCACTGAGGTTAATAAAATAGAAAAATTAATATTTAGAAACAACTGCTATAAGTGTTTAAAGAGAATCTGTCACAGATATATTTATCTGCATTCTTCTGTATCGGGTATTCGTGATAAGATCTTTTTAAATCGTCGTTATAACAGCAACAAAACTATCCTTATAATAATAATAATAACAATAATTCATTTATTTCAAGAAATAATACTCATATGAAATGGTTAGTAGTACTTAGCCTATGTTAGTCATATTGATATATTAAATTAAATCAATTTAAATTAAATTACAAACATTAAATTAAATTATTATATATCAACTACATTTTTGTCAAGCGTTTACTTTACATTCTGTCGTAGTATTGACCTCTATCTAGCCATGAAAAACGTACCTAGGTAGGTACGTAAGCATAGGTATGCCAATATATACCAAGTTATTGTAACCTTTTTATATAATCTGTCTGCCATTGACCTCCACCTAGCCATAAAATTGTAATATCACCTTTTTATATAATTTCGCTATTAATTATCTTGCTTTCCGTTTTATGTTACCTTATACATAAACGTTGATCAGATTTGCATTTATAAACAGGTTTTTATTTTTAGATTAGGTCCTTACCACAGTAGTGATTTTCCGGAACAGTTTGCAAATAAAATTAGGGTAATTCTGTAGCTCATAAAAGTGATTAATTTCGCACCTCATATCAACTTTTCCTTTTTTGGAACTTAATTTGTGACAAATTTTTGCAATTTTTATGTGGTAATAAACGCTTACGAAAAATATTTTTTTGACATCATTCTGGACAAAATGATCTACCTCAGGTATTTTTAAGTGCAGTAGGTATGTCTATTTTTCACTACTTTTAACGTATTGCTTAGACTAATAGTCAATAAATTTACATAATAATAGCTAGCGAATAGAACAAAAAACTGTAGACTGTAATTAAATTGTAATAACGAAGTGGTTGAGATACTGGATTCGTTTTCTGGAAAATTATTACTTTCTTTCTATAGAATTTATGAATATAACGTTTCATTACAAAGAAAACCTTGTAATGAAAAAATAAATTCACCGCGCCTGAATTGCATAACAAAAACATTTAATTATTTATCCATAAATAATTTATCCATTTATGTATGTATTTATAATTATTTAAGTATGTTTATTAGCTTTCTGATTACCATAGTACAAGCTCTGCTTAGTTTGGAATCAGATGGCGTTGTATGAATTGTCCAATGATATCTATTTATTTATATTTTCTTTCGAAAATTAATAGACGTAATAATATATAGTAATAATAACGTTTCACACTCATATTTTTTTCAAAATCGGAGGTTTAAACGGTTAAAATTGCAAATCACTTGTTTTTTTCATACTATTTGGTACTGCGTTCAGTAACTGTAACGTGTACTGGACCGTTTTCAATGCTACACGGTGAAGTTTAACTTTGGTTCACATTTCTGTGTTTCGGGGTTCTCCAATCGATGTGGTCCTTTAAAACACTAGATTCCTATGCCAAATAGGATCGATTGATAATATAAAATAATCATACATTTTCTCTATTATGTTGATCAACCGGCATTTAGATTATATTAGGTTATCCTAAATTGTTTACAAATCTGCGTGAAAAGACTATCAGTGCAACATAAATGCAGTTAAAAAATATCAAATCGCGGTGTGTGGTATCACCCTTAATTTTAAGGTTGAAGTCGATTTGCATTAATGGCCGCGTTTCGATCTTGACCGCAAAAACTGAAACTCAAGCTAACGAGCTTAACACCGTAAGGTTTAGGGAACCTGTATAGATCTGCGATAAACGGAACAAGTTTACAAAACAGTTATATCACTTACGGTGCGAACTCACATTGTCTTGTGTTTGTTTATTTGTAACATAGGCTTCTTATCACTCGGGGAAAATATTCACACACACACACAGAGAGACACATATACGCACACAGGTACGCGCCAGTATTTACGTTTTTCGCATGTGCTGCCAAATTTATTTTTTATTTTTGCATGCATGCACGTTTACACAGATTGGTTTTAATGTTGCCAGTTTTTTATCGTAGAGTGGCAGTGTTCGGGGAACCGATCCCAAAACTCCCGCACTACAACATAGGGAGTAGGGACGGCTGAAAATCAGCGCTGCTCAGGATCTTTTTCTTGAGGCAGCACAAGCGTTTATGTATTTTCTTTTAAATTTGTTATGTAATATTTGTGTTTTTGTGGCAATAAATTTATTTTTATTTATTATTTATTCATTTCTATACGAAAAACGTGTAGCCCACGCGGGCGTGACTGAAAGTTAGTAAAACTCCGACAAGGCTTAACGACTGTTATCTATAGATAACAACTGGCTGTTCCTGTAGTTCGGGACCAGAATATGATCTACGGTATCCTCTGCCTATCGTAAGAGGCGACTAAAAGGGAGCTCTTGGGATTGCAGACGGATAGAGTTCGGAGCTCGAACCGTCCAACCAGTGGCCCCGTGAACGACAGCGGTGTGTGTGGCCACCACCATCGTAAGATCGAGAGAGATAGAAGAGCCATGCTCCCCATGATGGGTCCGTATTTGAACGTTGCTCAAGGATGTCATCGCTGCGTTCCTCAGGAGATCCCGGGGTCCTCCATAAGCGCTGAGGAGGGTCACTGAGGGGGTTTTAGTGAGGTGAAATCCCACATAACCCGGCGTCTCCCAAAATGCTCGGGTACCTGTTGAAAGTTTCCCCCCTGTTAAAAAAAATAACGAGTTGTAGCGACCTTCCGCTACTCATCAAGAGATGGCGCCATGGGTATTCCTGAAATACGCTGTCAAAGTTTTCTGAATATCCGAGCATATATACAAGCTCCGAATTGAGTCAGTTGGAGCGCGACCGCTCCCCGGGCATGACCACCTCGCCCGGCGGGAGATCTCCCTTTGCCAAAGAGTTAAAAATTAGATAATGATGGATGTTTAATTTAATCTTTACTGTTCTATACTATTTCAAACAAGCTATCTTTTTTAAAGTCGCACGAATAGAATTAATATGCAAAAGTCAGGGTCGCTCGAGGATGAGATTTTTTTTACGAAAATAATAATAATATGCTTTGCTGCTTAATTCTCACGATTAATATATTGTAGTACTGTTTCGTAGTTCTCGGTCATTAACACGAATAGTTTAAAGAAATAATTATTTTCCTTAAAAGATTGTTGTTGTTGTATTGTCTTATCCCTTCTTCTCCTAGAAGGTTGAGGAAGGTTAGCCATTCTGGTTTCATTATCTAGTTTTGTGCAGTACCGGCCGTTACTCGAATAATATTTTAATCAAAAAACTGTGTTACTTGGTATTGTTTTGAGAAGGATTTTTTTTAAATGGGTAAATAACCTAGACATAGGGATAGGGACATTAGTGATCACCTATTACGACACATTGAGAAGTTAGAAGGAAAATGACGAAAGCGCCGCCGACGATCGTATTCATCTTCGAGCCGAAGCTCGGTATCGAGATCAAGCGTTTTTATGTTGAAAGAAAAAAGAAAGAAAGAAAAAATATTTATTTCATATTAATACAAAATATTCACTTAATGAATGTCATTTTTCCCGGTCATCGCCTTGAGGTGCCCGTTTGGGCTAGATGTTGAGCTGAAAGAGAAAAAAGGCGGCGAAAAAAAAACTCCCAACAGCACTTTTTTTTTTAAATACATACAGCCGAATACAGTACCACCTCCTTTTGGAAGTCGGTAAAAAAGTACATTATATATTTGAAATAACAGAATGGCAATGGTCCTATAATGAGCACACGTGACAAACGTGACGTTGTTTATTTATAACCGTATCCATTTTTTACATGAATTATACTTCCAAGCATTCTATGGAAAATGTTGTGATTTTTAATAATAGGAGTGTGTATTGAAAGTTCTATTATCGGCTAGCTAGGCGTAAAAATTTATAATTAAAAATACATACAGCCGAATAAAGTACCTCCTTCTTTTGGAAGTCAGTAAAAACACACTTAGTTCCTTGACATAGAGACAGGATAAAAATTAAGAGGTTTGCGTAAGTAGTATTTAAATCTCGCGACAAGCTTTTATGATCATATAAATTGTGTATAATAAGGTTTTAAGATGATAGTTAAAATTTTAAAGGAAAATTTTATTTTCTTCTTTTTAGAGCATTTAAATAAAAGCTTTTATTGAAAAAAGTTTTTTGCTTATAAATATTTTTTTTAGTTTTAGCTATGTTCTAAGTAGCTATTATCGGCAACCCCTTTCATATTCTTACATTACATATCATTTGATACCCATATTGCAGAAGTGCATAAAAAATAACTAATCCGACATCTTAGATGTTCCGCACTATTCAATTTAGAATAACGTCACATTATTTTTTTGAGTTACTCTCAACAAGCCCTTTTATTTGATACTCATATTGTAGAAGCTAGTGCATAAAAAATAACTATTTCGCCATATTGGATATTTCGCCATACTGTATTTAGAATGAGGTCACATTATTTTTCGAGTTACTCTCAACAAACCCTTTCATTTAATACCCATATTGTAGAAATGCATAAAAATAACTATCCCGCCATATTGGATGTTCCTCTATATTATATTTAGAATGACGTCACATTATTTATCTATAGTCCGGCCAACGAGACTTGATAAAAAATGTAAACAAAGTTTCAGGGGTTCAAAACATTTTTATTTGAATAAATTATTCCCATTTTTATTTGAATAAATTATATTTATTTGAATAAATTATTAAACCTTTCCGCGACACGGCCGCTTTCGCGCCAAAACACGCTGTCGACACGGGGTCTAGAGATTTTTTGCCGCGATACGCACTACGAGTGTTATTTATGTTCGTGCGACCAGATGTTTACACTTACAACGACTCCAGTTACATTTCTCGGAAGGGAATGAAACAAGCTTACACCTTATAGCTATTTAGTACTTCTACAGTGTGTTTTGTTTTTATAATCATCGTTCAAAGCCAAACAAAGAGTCCGCATGTTTAGATTGTTGTTCCGCTTGGTATAAAACGAATGTAACATATAATCAAAGAAAAAATGTGGCACATTATTTATATATTCAGAATCTACATGAAAAGACCTTTCTAATAAAGTATAATACAAGTATGTGTTCATACAAAAAAATTAACAAATTTGAGGTTGAAGTTACGTAATGTTTTTTTCGCGCGCCGTTATAAATTGCACATGACGGTGTATTGAAAATTTAATTGCAATGATAGTATTAGTCGTATTCATTTAGTTATTCCTTTATTCTTTAGGTAAAGTATCTCGAAACGTTGTATATTTTTTTCAGGTTCATTGAATGAAAAACATACTTCGTAGAAGATGAAAAACGAAAAGTCGGAAAAAATAGGAAAAAAATTCGAGGTCACGTTAAAATTCATTTAACGAATTTTATAATTAATCTAATTAAAATCAGGGGGCACACTCATAAAGAATAAGAAATTGCCTTTCCTGCAATATAATTTTCATTGACACTTTTCATACACTAATAGACGTAAAAATGCCAAGAAAAGTAATGAAATTTTTTTTCATTACTTTTCAAATCACGCAAGCAAACACGCAAGCAACAGAGTTTGTCAGTGCGCATTACTTATTGTAAAATTAACCTTATTGCGTACTCCATAAGGCGTCGACGGATGCACGGTAAAGTCTGTATTCGTTTGATTTTATATTCAAATTATAAAGAAAACTAATTACTAATCGAATAATATAAATAAAAAATATAGATTCCCTGATAAATTATCTTTATACTATTAGTGATTGTCATGGTTTTGTAACGTAATAATAGCAGAAAAAAATATAACTTCAATGCGCAAAATTCACACACAGAATTGATCTTGATTCATTTGTATAACAATGATAAAATATAGCAAAAGATACAGAAACGGATTCCTTATAAAATAACCTTTCTACATATGTATGACAGTAATCGTTTTTAACCACTAAATTGTGTAATAATTGAGCTAAAACCAAAACAGCGCCATTGTTGTGGCGCCGCGCAATTCCACTTCATTTTGAAAACCTATTTTACCAAAAATTATGACGCGCATCAAACTTCTGGATATTTGTTATTACTAAAAACACTATAAATGAAATAATTATAACACTTTACTTACGTTTTCAGTAGAAAAATCCACATAAATCAGGAAAAAACCGGCACTAGCACAAACTGTCACTGAGTATTACCAAGCAAATTTGACGACTGAAGGAGTGTCGATTTTGCAACAGAGATTTCTTTTTATTTCACTACCAACCTACAGATAATAAATGACCGAATGAACGGAGAATTTATTCCTCTATGAATTTAAAAATACGCCAGACTAAATAGAGACTTATTTTTAAAACTATAGAGCCGAAAACAGCGCGAGGTCGAGATGTCATTACCTAATGCCATGTGTCGTAGACGGTAATTTTTATGATGTCATGAGGTAATGACATGTGTCGGTCAAAGGAGACAATTACCTCCGGGCCCGTAAACATGACCTTTTCGCCGTCCCACGTGCGCGCACAGTTGCACGCGCCTTTTCTCCCGTGCCCCGAGTTCTCTCCGCTCTTAACGCTTTCCTGGATGCCAACCCTGAATGCGATCTGTTTGTGGATGAGTGGAAGGATATATTGTCAGAATGTCTCAGGTTCTGTGAGCGTGATGTATGATAGTTAGTTCCTAATTAATGTAATTTGGTTTTTGTAACCGTTTTAATTAAGGTAAATAAATAATAATAATAATAACATAGTCTAACAGAACCATATCACCTCACACTAAACAATGATAAAATTTGCCCGATGGAATCCACCGAATATTACAAATATCTAGGCTATCAACAACGTACATCAATAGAACATGCTAAAATTAAACAAGAACTTACAACACAGTACAAATATCGCTTAGACAAAATTTTCAAAACTCACCTCTCTGCTAGAAACAAAGTAAAGGCAGTCAACACCTACGCAGTTCCCATACTAACCTACTCTTTTGGTATAATTAAATGGACTGACACAGACTTAGATGCCCTTAACACATTAACTAGAACTACAGCATACAAACACCATATTCACCATATTCACTCTGCCGTAGAAAGATTTAGCATTCAAAGGAAACTGGGAGGTCGAGGTTTTATTGATGTTAAAAATCTACACTACGGTCAAGTAGAAAATTTACGGTCATATTTCTTCAATAAAGCCAATGAAAGCGCAATACATAAAGCAATCATAAACTTACCCACATCAGGAACAGCACTACACTTTAAAGATCAAGATTTCAAACCTGAAAACAAAATTGTAAAACAAGACACAAAAATAGATAACTGGCGGAAAAAATCATTACATGGAAAGTACATTAGTAATATAGAACAGGCCCCCTGATTTTGTAATTCTGACAGAAATTATTTCATTCACTTTGATTGAAATCATTTCTGTCAGAATAACAAATTCAGCCCACTATTGGCTGATTTTTAATTCTGACAGAAATTATTTCAATCAAAGTAAATGAAATGATTTCTTTCAAAGTTACAAAATCAGCCCTCTGATCACATAGATAGAGAAGCCTCCTGTTCCTGGTTAACAAAAGGAAACATTTTCGCCGAGACCGAAGGATTCATCATCGCTATTCAGGATAAAATAATCAAGACACGAAATTATGCTAAGTATATTTTAAAAGACAGTAGTGTGACTAATGATAAATGTAGACTATGTAATTTTGCAAATGAAACAATAGATCATATCATAGGTGGCTGTAAAGTTCTAGCTGGCAAAGAATATATAAACAGACACAATAATGTTGCAAAACAAATTCATCAGTACCTTGCACTGAAATATAAACTTATTGATGTTAAAGTTCCTTACTATAAATATCAACCGAGAAATGTCCTAGAAAATAATGCAGCTAAATTGTACTGGGATCGTGATATTATAACTGACAAAACTATCCATTGTAATAGACCCGATCTATCTCTTACTTTAAAAAATATTAAAACAACATACCTGATTGATATTTCCATTCCAAATACTGAAAACATGAAGCAGAAACATTTAGATAAAATTCAAAAATATTTACCGCTGGCTGATGAGATCAGGGAAATGTGGCAACAAGATACTATCAGAATTGTACCAATCATAGTTTCATCTACAGGTATTATTCCGAAAAGTCTACACACATCTCTGAAAGAGCTACAACTACAGAAGTCAATTTACGTCGAGCTACAAAAATCCGCATTACTAGATACGTGTTCTATAGTCCGTCGCTTCTTAAATTTTTCATCATTAGTTTCCCATACATGAAAATAAATTTGAGAAACTAGATACTTGGCGCAAGCCCGTTCTTGTCCTCATTAAAACGTCCGGTGTCAAAACCGAGAAAAAATAAAATTGCGAAAATAATAATAATAATTATATACATAGCATATACTAGCGACCCGGCCCAGCTTCGCTCGAGCGATTAAGTGATAGACATTAAAATTTATTTTACAAAAACCCATTTAAGTACTAAAGGCAAAAAATAGATGCGCGATGAGAATGCGCGCCGGGGGATGTTATGATTTATGGTAAAACAAAATATCATCTTCTAAAGTATTTATTTGATTACATTTTGTACAATTTTCATCTGAATTGACGAAGCTAATTAACGTTTTTATTTAGATAAGGATTAATACATGCGTACATGTATAGGTTGTCTATATCGCGGGCCACGGCTATTATTTATGACTGTACATAACTATAATTGCGTTAGTAACATAAAGGAAGGTTCGGGATGGGCCTATTGTATTAGGTAGTTCGGGAAAATTCTAGAGAACCGTGGGTAGCTGTATGTAAGAATGTAAGGCACGCACCGGGCCGCAACAGGACATAGTTTAGTTCCGGAAGTGAAATCAAAGCGATCACTCCAAGCAACAAGGAAGAATTATTTCGACGACTACAACGAAGATATTTGACTATAGTGATTGTGCTTGGTGATTTGGATTCTGTTGAGTGGATTTTTGTGTAAGGAGACAATAAACAACTTCTACGTTGCAAACGGTATTCTATTACCCATAGGGCGTAACAATATTTACATCACGTTTTTGCCAGTTTCGTTATAACTGGACGAGTAATAATAGGTAAAGTCAGTAAGTCGTCAGTAATCAGTCAGTCAAGTCAGTCATAAATTCAAGTAAAGCGATGGCTTTTTTACCAGAACGTGACCAATGGAATTTTGGAGGCAAGCTGTATAAACATATTATTATTTTCGCACTGTTATTTTATTTCACAACACTCATGCACTGTAATTAACCTATATCGAACCAAATGCCATCAAATGTATCCGATATTACTCAAAATTATACCAATAACATGAAAATAAAACAAGAGCACAACATAATGTCTTTTTCGACTTCCCGTCAAAACGCGACCAAATGTTGACAACTGTGGTACTGACTGCTTTCCTGTACCACGAAACAGGCAACAAAAGCTGTCGTTGACTAACTGACGCCATTACTGCATACGTGTGATAAGGACAGAGATAATTATTGCTCGCTCTCGCAATAGTAACTTGGTAACGGTCCGTTTGTTTACATTCTTTATCTCGTCTCGTTGGCCGGACTATACTTGATTTGATACCCATATTGTATAAATGCATTAAAAAGAACTATTCCTCCTACTTGGATGATCCTCCATGGATTGGATATGGATTTAGAATGACGTCACACAGCTTATTGTATATTGTCATCCAAATGGTTGAAGATATCCGCTTCAAAATTGAGTAGCAACATTCCAGACAAATAAACACGTGGCGTGGAACCGTTTTAAGCTTTCCCGTGGGATAAAAACCATCCTATGTCCTTTCCCAAGGTCCACTCTATCTGTGTTTCAAATTTCATTAAAATTGGTTCAGTAGTTTAAGCGGAAAAGTGTAACAGACAGACAGAGTTACTTTCGAATTTATAATATTAAAAAATATGGATTGCCAATAGGGTTAATAAAATCAACAAGTTGATAACTAAACATTAACGTATTACCCACTTCTGGTGCATGAAATCCGTTCCATTCAAGTGACTTCCTGTTTCATTATTACGGCATACGTCACTAAAATGATCAATGCTACGAATAGCATTGATCGTTCCTGTTATGGTTCAGTCTGCAATGACATTGACCGACCCATCCATCTGTCAAACTCGATGTAGATTGGCTGAAATAATGTTCGAGGGCAGGACCGAGGTCGACAATAGAAATCAATTTCTACGTATTGACATTTTATGATTTACGAGTATAGGCATGCATGTTATCTGTTTGATATAATATATCTGGTGGAATATCCATGGAACTAACTCCAACTCCAAAGCGAATATATTGTACATACTAGCTGTGCCTCGCAATCGCACCCGAAGACTTTCAAATATGAAATTAAAGAACATTAGAAATTTTAGACAAGTAGGTAGGTACTCAAAAATACCTTTTTTCTTAGCAGACGTGTGTGTCTTTTAGTTGAAATTTTTACTAAAAAAGTTTTGGTCACCACTTTTATTTATTCATGTTTTATTATTTCATGTTTTTTTTATTTATGTTTTTGTGGTATACAAATAAAGAGTATTTGTATTGCATTGTAAAATGATATTGAATGAAATGCATAGGTACT
The DNA here is from genome assembly GCA_911387765.1 of Pyrgus malvae. Classification (NCBI taxonomy): domain Eukaryota; kingdom Metazoa; phylum Arthropoda; class Insecta; order Lepidoptera; family Hesperiidae; genus Pyrgus; species Pyrgus malvae. Next base: position 26,143,419 of record OU426953.1, read on the forward strand.
CCTTTTTGGAAGTCGGAAAAATACATTTTGATATTTGTATATGTACACATTAAGCTATTGCATAGCTTTTATAACGGGCTTTGAGCGCGGCGACTGAATCAAGAAATTCCGTAAGGAAAATAAATCCTAACAACCGGAGGGTCCACTCTGCCCACTCTGTAAGCATCCGCCCGAAAGTTCTAACATTTTCGGAATCATTTTTAGCATACTCAGATCGCTTCTTTTTCATGAATTAATAAGATAAGCGTTGTCATTGATGACATTAAGCTATTGGATGAATAATATTGCTAGAATTTCTTTAATATAATTCAAAAATAAGGCCCGAAAATTCACTTAATTTCGGATACGGGCGTACAGAGTGGACCCTCATCGCCGGCATGGCGTTGAAAGCCGTGCATCGTCTAACGTCGTTTCAGTTCGGCAGACTTCGGCACGATCTTTGTGTGCGTTCGACTAGACGTAATGCGTGTAGACTAGCTGCTAACTGCTCATAACTGATTCTATTTATCTCTTTTAGACACGATGCTAGGTGAGACAGCGTGCTTTTTGGCCGCGTCCACGAGTGAGTTCGAGCCCGCGACTTATCAAAGAAAAAGAATACTGCAAAAATAAAAAATGAATAAATAATTATAATTGCATAAGTTGATAAAAATGCTATGCAATAGCTTTACCGTGGCAGTCCCCGAGTGTGACACGTATTTTTATATTTCAGGAAGTCCGATCAGCTCTGGTTGTTGTGATGTGTACTAACAAGCGCCCTTGCGTAAGCTATTGAAGTGGAAAGATATATAAACATATTTTGTTAACAAAAAATATACTCTACCTACTCTTCTACGTTTAGTTGTCATGCTGATGATACTCGACACGGAGTTCTCGAAGTTGCACAATAAAACAATGTGCACGCCTCTCAACATTCATAGCCGAACGAACTTCGTGATATAGAACATCTGTGGCTGCAACCCTTTTTGCGTCCCACTACTGGGCATGGGTCTCTCCCCATTATTGGGGAGGCCTGGAGCTTACTCCACCACACTGCTCCAATGCGGGTTGGTGGAGATGCGGGTTAGTGGCCAATCCGCTGTCGGATGTGTTCAAACCGCCCATAAGGCCTCCGACAAAGTTTAACTGTTATCTATCGATCTCAACCGGTACCGACGGCTTAACGTGCCCTCCGAAGCACGGAAACGCGCATGAAATTCTTGCAACTAGCGGTCACCGATCTCACACTCGACCGCGCCCGTTTGACTTAGTTGCATAGATCGTTTGCGTTCTACGCTAACCGCCGGGCCATGCGCGCTTCATAGAACATCTGTAGTTAAAATTTATTATAAATTTATTAAAAAAAACATTAGCTGTCTGATAAAAATCTGACTGACATAAGTTTTTAGCTAAACTAAATATATTTTTACAGAATTGAATTAGCATACAATGGATCAAGAGAAGACTTGGACCCCTACGTGCCAGCCGACCACAGACCTCTGGAGTCAAATACATCGTGAGTAACTACTTTTTTTGCAAATCAATAACCAGCTATGGCGTAGGAAATTATTTCTTGCAATAATTATCTTTTAAAGCTTTCGCAAAAATGAGAACAACTTTTAGCATGAGCGATCGGCGCTTTAGTCGCTTTTTAGAAGCTCCGTTTTAGAAGCCCAAATCTCTAAAACGTGTGATTTTGGTACTGCTACGAAACGCAAAAATTGCTAAATAAAGATGCAGCGTCGATGGAGTCGTCAAAACGCCGATCGCTGATACTAAAAGTAGCAGGTCTCCGGAAGCCGTTAGTAATACTATCACATGATCTGTAGATATACTAGGACCAAGAAAAACATTTTAATACCAATAATTACCGTTCCTTGCGCCAGGTAACATAATAATAATCAAAATCAGTTACAAATGTACACTAGAAAAGCGATGGCTACTTAGAAAATGGAAAAGTCCGATTTACGCACTGTTATTAAATTTAATTACACTTGAGCACTGCAATTAATCAAAGTCAAACAAAATGCCATCAAATTTATTAGATTCAATTAAAAAATTCAGCAAGAAAATGAAGATAAAACAACTATGAAATAAAACAAGAATCTTTCAAGACATTTAGGACCTCTTTCAACACCTTCAAGTAAAGTGACAAGTACGCTAATTGTTGGTTAAAGTCACCCGTAACTTCTAGTACTAATCATATGATAAACTGATCCATACCCATAGCTTTTACTTGCCAATTAACTTTACTTGGGACGTAACTAATCAACACTTGGAGATGGTGAACGAGGCAGAGCAGACAGAACAAAAAAAACGTTCACTAAGAGTTTGTAAATGAACCATACAGTGAATAAAGAATATTTCATTTCATTTCATTTCAGGCCCTTAATGTTATATTTAAACTTTATATTTAAATGATGACAATGATAATGAAATTTTCTACCTTGATGTATAGAAATGAAGTGAAGTGAAGTGAAAGGATCATGGTGAGCACCGGCAATGATGATCAGCAATTAAAAATATATTTTAAAATATGGCTGTATTTTAAAATATTGAAATATAACATAACAATTCCTTCTAGGTACCTTATATTTGTTTTATATTTTTATTAGTTTCCCACAAAACAGAACCTTTAATAAATACATAATAGGTCTTTATCATAATCATTAGCGCCTTTCTGCTCGTAAACGGAAAACACTCCGCTAAAATGTGTACCTAATAAATTTAACTCATAAAAAAACAATGTGTTCTGAATAAAAACTAAATATCTACTAAGAAAAGTTATAATACTATACTTACATATGTAACGGTAAAGTTTATTGTAGATTCGTGCCATCATGTGATACAATTTAAATTATTAATAAAATTTTATTACTCAACATAAAAGCGAAATGCCAATGTGTATACTGTATAGTAATACGGTATTTGTCTTACTGTAGTTTTATTTATTTTATTTTTTTTAATTTCCAGTAACCGTGGCTCATACGTAATTAATAATTCTAAAATAATCACCAAAAAATTCAAATTGCAAACGATATTATATTATTATATTAATTCATAATTAAATTTTAAAAACTGGAATTACAATCATATAATATTATACGATTAAAATTTCGATTACTAGATTTGGATTATATTGTTTTTAAGTTTAAAATCAAATAACAAAAATATTTTTATGGTTTGGTTTACCAATAATATTAATAATAAGTATTTTTAAATTACATTGTTTTATCTTTGAAACCAAAAATGATACTGTTATGTCGACGTCATCCATTATTGTTTTGTTTATCTAGAATTTTACAAGACAAATTGCTTTATTAAATGAAGTTAAATAATACTGCGATATTGATTTGTTTACTCCTCTATTAAATCAATAGACACTCCTATCATCATTATGATTAATGAAATAAACAATACTATAAAACTATAATATAATCAGAATCTGCGGCATCTATGCCAAAATATACCGCTTTAATTTTGTAAATAAACCACAAAACTGATTTCACACAAAATCAATGTTAAATAATATATTATGTAGTTGACCATGATGAATAATATGGATCCATTTATGTTTTTATCGTGACAAAAACCTCTTGGTAAACCAGTTAAGCGAGCTTTCGTACATGTATGGCCAAAAAACTGCATGATTCTTTCATGCCTTGACCTTAAAGATGGATTAGGTCATTAATTCCTTAAAAGGGTATATGTTTTTAACAAGATTGACAAAGACAAATAGATTTGCCATAGACCAATTGGAAACTTTGGAAATCATGCCACCATTAAAATGTGTTAGGTCACTTACCTAATAGTTCTCCAAAGTAAAGTAATTTCTGTCGCGGATTTAATAGGAGGGATAATAGTAGGATGGATTGCCGTTAACTGCAAAATTTAATGCGTGTTTCCATCTTGTGTCTCGTTTATTATAGTGGCAGCACTTAATCATGTTAATGGCTTAATAAGCGGTTAAAAATATGTTCAGGGCAATGTCCAGTCTGTGTAGATTGTAACAGCCTCAAAAATAAATAAGACCTGTAAATATGTAAGGAAATTTTTAATTTAATTATTTAATTAATTTTATTGGTGCAGAGCTTGTAAAGTCCTAACCTAGCGCACACTGATTAGCGCGTGTAGATTTAGTAGCTTGGGTCTTTAATAGATCAGGTAACTCTAGGACAGTGCAAGACATATTATACAATCTAGGCGATATTGAAATAAAAATGTTTTGAAGGATATTGATCACATCCAAAATCTGAAACCTATTATACGAATACGCTCTAAGAAATCAAAACCAGCTACAAATACTTGCTATCTAGAGGGATTCTTTACTATATAGAGGGATATCCCTTATATTTATATGCCTTTACCCAGGCATGGAAGGAGGTTTCAACTTTCTGACACTCCTATTGAGCCTTACCAAACTGTACTCCCATTTTGCAGATCTTTCGGTGCCTTAGCACATCTACTCAAAGCCTCGCTAGGGTCTGGTGTGCTAGCCATGCCTCTTGCCTTCAAAAATGCTGGTCTCCTAGTAGGAAGCATCGGTACCATGCTGGTCGGGTTAATCTGTGGACACGCCATTCATGTGTTGGTAAGTAAACTAATAGCTAACTTACTCTTAAGTAATAATTATGTATGAAGTCATCAAGTGTTTGTCTACCAAATCAAAGATACTTTTGATGAGCTGTCAAAACGTGACATTCCTATTTAATGTATATCAGAAAAACATTTGTGACGCCAAAAGCTTGTATGGTCAATTGACTAAATTGTTACCTATTGATTTAAAAGCAATAAAAATCTATTATAAAAATAAATCAACAATTGTTGAGCTTTACAAGTATAGCTTAGTGCAACCTTTATAAGGTATGAATTTTAACTTTGTACATACCTACTGTCAAATAGCCAATTAGGTCAAAAATGTTAACATTATTCTAAGACGAATTGACAGTCGTCTATATCTGGTTCGAAGTGAGTTGATAGCCTTTCCACAACCAATAAGTAAAAAGGTCCTCGAATGGCGACCGCGTCTCGGCTTATGTCGAACTGAGGACCTCTAAAGGATGATGGATGAACGAACTGACACAAAATTAAGCTCCAGTTTTTGCTCACCAATCCGTTAAATATACCAAATCATTATAACAATCCAAAACACAGTGTTTTATTATCACAGTTTATTTTTCAAAAACATATCTTCAGAAAAAATCCTACTGTTATGTCACAGCACAACAAAATTAAATGCTCACAGTAAAGAAATGAAAGAATGAACGAACCGTAACTCCATTATTATATGTCTAAAGACCATGTAATCCGGTCCTACTATCACAAAAATACCTCTATGAAATGAAAGTACTTTGTGTAAAGTGCACAAAGACAGATCTAATGATAACTGTATGTAACAGAGTTGCTGACTTCCGGTCATTATGTTGTATTCACTTATATAACTAACTAACGCATCATGATCACTTAATATTATTTAACGAATAAGTATTATATATTCTATTATATAGTATTATATATTATCTTATATTTAAGTAATTTTTGAATTGACTCTGTCATGGTAAGTCTGAAATCTGGCATATATTTTCAAAAAAATTTTTTTTCCAGTCTGGCTATATGAATGATAAAGTGAATACTAATAGAAAGAAAAATTAAATAGGAATATTCCTGTAGCTACGGGATTAAGAATAAAGCTACGGTATCCACTGCCTGATCGTAAGAGGCGACTAAAAGGGGGCTTACGGGTTGTGGGCAATGAGAGTGGGAGTTCGATCAGTCCAGCCAGCAGCCCCGGGAAGGACGGCGGTGTGTGCGTGGCCGCATGCCGCCGTAAGCATTGGAAGGTGCAGGAGAGCACATCTGCTCTCCCGAATATGGGCCCGTTTTGGGGCGCTGCGCGTGGAGGACACCGGTGCATTCTATTGGAGATCCTGGAGTCCTCCCCAAGCGCAGAGGTAGGCCACCGAGGAGGTTTTAGTGCGGTACATATCCCACATAACCCGGTATCCTCTCCCTAAATATCTATCCCTAAATATATAAAAAACGGTATACCCTTATCACCTAGCGGTATGAAGTATACTTTACGATCAATAATTCATAAATATCGGTCGAGTCGTTTCGGAGAAGGGCGACCACATTAGATTTTTATACAGGGTGGGCCATGAATTAGTTAATATTTTAAATAAATAAATAAAAAAAAAACAATAAGACGTACTTGGTTAGGCGATTTGTTATTATAATGTTACTTTCATTTTTCATAGGTTTAATATCTATATAAAACACTCTCAATTATTGCTAGCTTGCCAGCATAATGTTTTCAGGAGTGCTTATCGGTTTCTGATTCGCAGTTTACCGAACTCTTTTCATATTGGATGAAGGAGAACAGTATCATAGGCCATAATCTTTGTCTATGATTAGAAAAAAATAAAAATAGAATATTATCTACGCCTTGCCAGTATGGCGGCGGTTGCATACGTACGGTACTCACGTCGACTAACGTTCTTTGGTTATGTTCGACAATATTCTTAAGTACTAATCTAAAACCCATCAAAACCTACAAGCGGAACCTTGAAGCGGCAGACTGCAGTCTGGAAGAACGTCCAGGATCCTGTGATTGGATATAGGAGAGGTGGCTTCGATTCAAGAATTCCGTAAGTAGTTTCTGAATTCTATTGTGTTGGTTAGGTACGGTAGTAATTGATTGTGTCGTACTAATCCAACAGTTAGTACGACACAATCAATTACAAGCTGATGGAGTGGAACGGGCTGGGTATTAACATCAATGGCGAACACCTCACACACCTTCGATTTGCCGATGACATAGTAATCTTGGCGGAGAACCTGGAAGAGCTCAGCACTATGCTAGGTGACCTCCATAGTGCCTCACAAAGGGTGGGTCTTAAGATGAACATGGACAAGACGAAGATCATGTCTAACGTCCATGTCACACCTATACCGGTTGTTGTTGATGGCGCTACTCTCGAAGTTGTCGACGAGTATATCTACCTGGGACAAGCGATCCGTATGGGTAAGTCCAACTTCGAGAGAGAGGTAACTCGTAGAATCCAACTCGGTTGGGCAGCGTTCGGGAAATTACAAAGTGTCTTCTCGTCCAGAATACCTCAGTGCCTGAAGTCGAAAGTTTTCGAGCAGTGTGTGTTGCCAGTGATGACCTACGGCGCTGAGACGTGGTCTTTTACAGTTAGCCTTTTCCACAAGTTCAGGGTCGCTCAGCGAGCGATGGAGAGGGCTATGCTTGGTATTTCTCTACGCGACCGAATTCGTAATGATGAAATCCGTAGAAGAACTAAGGTTACCGACATAGCTCTCAAAATCTGCAAGCTGAAGTGGCAATGGGCAGGCCATATAGTTAGGAGGACCGACAACCGATGGGGAAGAAAGGTCCTTGAATGGAGACCACGTCTCGGCAAAAGGAGTACAGGCCGCCCTCCAACCAGGTGGACTGACGACCTGAAGAAGACAGCGGGTAGTCGCTGGATTCAGAAGGCCCAGGACCGGGAGGAGTGGCGAACGTTAGGGGAGGCCTATGTCCAGCAGTGGACAGTAAAAGGCTGATGGATGGATGGATGGAATCCAACAGTGGGCTTGGGTCATAATTACGCGCCCGCCCATCCAGTACTTTAAAAATAATTTATTACAGAGATAGCGAATAGACCGGAATTTAGTTTTAAAAAATAATGTAATTTAAATGATCTCCGTCGCGACTTCGGCACTCTTCTAAACGACAACGGAAATTGTCGAGAACTCGTCTGCATAAAGACCGAGAAATCGCTGACATCTGTTCCCTGATCCTTGCCTTCGATTCAAGCAATGAACGTGGCTTATGGGTGTACACACGGTGCTTAAGATATCCCCATAAAAAGAAATCGGCTGGCGTCAAATCAGGACTCCTGGGTGGCCACGGAATGATGCCTCTCCGAGAAATCAGTTTTTCGGAGAACATCTCCTTAACGATCGGCAGGGCTTCATTAGAAGTGTGACAAGTGGCTCCATCTTACTGAAACCACGTGTTCCGATTGTAACCAGCAAATTCCTGTAGTTGTGGTGACAAAAACTCGAAAATCGAAAATCCTCAAAGAAATAAGGTCCAATTATTCCTTTTCCTGAAATTGCTGCCCATACAGTTACCTTAGGTGAATACAGCGGCCTTTGATGTTTAGTTTTGGGATTTTCGCTGCTCCAGTATCTGCAGTTTTGTTTGTTAACATGCCCGTTGAGGTGGAAATGGGCTTCGTCGGAAAACAAGATGTTATCAAAATTACGAAAGCGTTCCAACATTGTTTCAGCATACAATTTGCGTAAATTTAAATCATTAGGCTTCAATTCTTGCACTAACTGAATCTTATATGGGTGCAATTTCAAATCTAATTTCATAATACGGCGTACGACGGCGTCGATAAATGAGGTTCACGTTGAACTGAAGCCGAAACACTTTGAACGTTCTCTTCACTTCTGGAAGTCCGTGGACCGCCGGATTGCTTCACATTTAGTGTCGATCCGGTCTCCTCGAACTCCTTTACCCATTTATTTATCAAAACTGGACTTGGACACTGATTTATGTCATGTAAATCGTATTCAACACAAAATAAGCGCCGCACAGTAACGAGAGATTCATTGTTTAAATAAAATTGCTTTACGCAAAAAGCGCGCTGTGGCTCCGTGAACCGATCCATTACGACTAAATTTCCGAGAAACGAGCTAGCCACTAGATGCCTCCACTCTTGCCGCGCTGCTCAGGTTTGCGCGGGAAATCAAATTTAAATGTTAACTAATTCATGGCCCACCCTGTATATTAGAGGATTGTTACATATTAAATGTATAAAGGAAAAGGCAAAAGGAGTACAGGTCGTCTTCTAACCAGGTGGACTGATGACCGTTAGGTCTTCAGTTGGAGGGCGGTCTTCTTTAGAAGACAGCGGGAAGCCGCTGCATTCAGAAAGCGCAGGACCGGGAGGAGTGACGAACGTTAGGGTAGGCCTACGTCCGGAAGTGGACTACAAAAGGATGAAATGATGATGATAATGATGATGAAATGTATATGAACCACATTAAAATAACTTTTAATTAAATTCTGCTTCTATTTAATTTAGTTAAGACTTGTAATACTAGAGTAGTATATATTAAGAAATACTTCTTAAAAAACTTAAAGTTAGAACAATTTCAATCTGGCAATATTCCTTTTATTCTAATTTCCCATTGAAAGTAATTTTCTTAGCTCAGTTTCATACCACTATTTACTGAAGTGTAATCTGGCTAAATCCCAAGGTAGGTAGAAGGTTTTTGACCCCACTCATCTGACCCCAGTCACTATGCAAATGTAATCTAAAAGAACTAAAGCGCAGTTTGAGATTGGATATAATATTAAAGCTCTTATTAAATATAATAGAGACTATATATTAAAGAAAACGTTTGTGGTAGCAAATTGTTTCAAGTAGTTTCGATGGCTGCAACCCTTTTTGCATCCCACTGCTGGGCCCATTATTGGGGAGGCCTGGAGCTTACTCCACCACGCTGCTCCAATGCGCGTTGGTGGAGATACAGGCCTATCCGCTGTCGGATGTTTTCAAACCGTCCATAATGCCTTCGACAAGGCTTAACGGCTGTTATCTATTGACAACAATCGGGACCGACGCCTTAACGTGTCCTCCGAAGCATGGAAACGCGCATCATCTTTTTTGCTAATAGTGATCACCCATCTCACACCCGACCGCGCTCGTTTGGCTTAGTTGCATAGATCGTTGCGTTCTACGCTAACCGCCGGGCCATGCGCACGTCAGTAGCAGTTTAGATAATTACTTATAATCCATTTGGTTTCATGAATGTAGAAGTGCACTGACTATATGTTGTATAATGTAAGTTAAGTGGTTACCTTTACCACTATACGTTCATACGTTCGCTACAACCGATTTTTGCATCTCACTGCTGTTCACGGGTCTCTTCCTATATTTTAAAAAGCCTGGGACACACTGAACCCGCATTGAAGCGTGATGTACTCTGGCCTAAAATTCTTCTAAACTCCGAGGGAAGACATTACCCAGCGATAGAATATTAAAATCAGTGGGACGGATAAAAAAGGGTTATTTTATTTTGACACTTCATGAGCCGAGAACATTTCCAGGTATTAAAAAGTACTCAAAAATATTACTTGTGAATAAATATTACTTTGGCAATCTCTAAACATAAGCGGCAAATCAAAATCGCGATAAGTTAATGAAGATACATGACATGGCATTGTGTAATCTAATCGAGTTAACTGGAAGATTGAGATAACTCGTAACCGCGAAACCTACATCTGCAGAGCGTTGAACTGTGCGACACACAAAAAAGTTTGTTGAGTAATAATAACCCTAAATTCACTTTCTATTTCGGCCCTTTGTGCAACGGTTTAGTTAACGTAGGTTTCGTACACGTTACGCGGTTAAGACGCTTGAAATATAGATTAGTTGAAAACGTTCTTAGATTAATCAATAAACCCATTTCTTGTAAACAATAAGTACCTACATTTATTTAATATCTACGGCTGCAAGTTATTCCTCAGTTTCTTTAAAAAAATAACCAAGATTTTTCATTGGTATTCCCTATGTTATATTGCGTTATTTATTATAGGCCCATATTATTTAAGGCTGTCATAATTGTTTCCGGCTTAACTAAATTCAGTCTACACATTCATATATGCAAGTGTATTGTCTGTGAAGCAACAAAGCACAAGCATTACCACAGATAGGTACATTACACGTGACTTTTTCATGAAACTATATTTTTGTGAGTGGTGCACGCAGCCAAAATAGATTTATTATTCCTCTTATCCTGTAGGAATGAGATAATACAAGTAAAGCTCTAAGTTGGAGTTAGTTATGGGAAATAACCTTGTCACTTTATCCAATAACCTTGTTCACGATAAAACGTCAAAATCAAAGAGTTTGACTCTCCTGAGGAAATCGAGGGTGTTGAGATGTCTATATAATTAAATCATCAGTGTAAGTAAGTAAATCTCGTCATGCGTATTGCCTTCGCCACAAATTTACATATAAGATTTTTTTCTGCCATCAATGAGGTAATTTAGATACTTTTAACAAAAACAATGTATTGTCCTTTTGTGTTCTTATCTACATTCGCATTTTAAAACTAAAGAACTCATAAAAAAAATAGCATAATAAAATTCCCAACCAAATGCAACCAAATGTTGAAACCCACTGATGTTATTATAGTATAGTAGAGAATTGTTATTACAGAAATCAATTATATAAGTTCTATTATCCAATTTGCACAACGAGAAACGTTGAGTTTCAACATGCCGTTCACTGTGTAGACGACCTTAGCTCGTTGAAAGCAAAATTTGTTTAACTAACTCGTATAAGCCTCGTGGTCTATTGCATATTTGGTTATTTACTTACTCCAGATTTAAGATGTAAGGATTTTAGCATTCATAGATACCTTAGGAACTACTCAGGTTAGTAATACCTATATCTGAATCAAGAGCTTAATTTCTGTCCGATAGTACCGATAGTTAAACCTTGTCGGAGGCCTTATTGGCGGTTTATAAACATCCAACAGCGGGTTGGCCACTAACCCGCACTTCCACCAACCCGCATTGGAGCAGCGTGGTGGAGTAAGCTCCAGGCCTTCCCAATAATGGTGAGAGACCCGTGCCCAGTGGGATGCAAAAAGGGTTGCAGCCAATCCATTACCTGGGCACATCTTATTAGAACATTTGGAAGTGTTGTTTATGTAATTTCATAGTTTGACATTGAATTTAGAGCAACCATCCTTGTTACGATAACGCAACGCATTTGCATTTCAGCCTTGAGACTTCTTCATCTACTACGCTTATCACTACATACAAACATATATTTACTTCATTTCCTAAGGACAGGTGATAAACGAAAAAGTGAGGCCAATTTGTACCGAAATACATTTTATACGGAAGGAATGCAGCCTTCCAATTAGAAACTTCGAGTCAACTTCTTAGGCTAAGTACTCGTATCTGTAGTACAATCAGGGTCAATAAGATCATTAAGATCCTTCTCTTGGGCTAATGTCTCGCCACCCCGCCGTAATTCCCGCCGTGCGCTCTTTGCGGTGTTACCAAAAAAGACCGCTGGAGCGGCGCCACTGTTACCTTCACCGAGATGTATGTATTTACGCGCCCATGTGCGTTTGATTGAAAAATTATAAAACCTAGAAGACTACTGTGATTTGGACTACAGAGGTGTTGCTTGTGCCCGTCCTGGGGAGTGGTGTTTATGTTTTAAGTGCGTGGGGGCGGTCAAAGCAGTAGGTGAACTTTTAACTCCAGCTTACCAAATTTTATTTAAACCAACTGACCTACAAAGACAAAGACAAAGACTTTTATTTGCACAAATATGGGTGTTTACAAAAGGTGTTTTTATACATTTGGTTCGCTATATTTACCTTCATGAGGTATGCAAATATTACAATAATTAAAACTTAACTAATTACAAATTACAAACATAAAAATGTACATTGAAATAGTTTACAGTTCACAGGTTTAAAAGTTAAATGTGGTGTAGCCTCTTTTGGTAGATTTTCGCATGCAATTTTATCTATATTTTCAACGTGTGTTCTCAAGGAAGAAGATAATATGTGCGAACTACAAGTTCACGCAATATTTTTTATAATTTATGCACGTTATTATGTTTATTACCAACTGTAATACTTTCACTAAGCTAATTTTACTGTCATAAAAGCCTGCTTAAAGAGGACACCCGAGAAATCTGTATTAAAACGACAAGCACTCATCTTAGATGACCATCTATCTTTTCAATTTCACCAAGTTTTAATTGAGCACAATTCTGAGTTAGCTCACTCCAAAAATGGAAATCAATGTGGCTGAGATTCCTGCTACAGAAGCATAAATTTCTTGCAAGAAGTGATAGATTACTGGCAACCCTTTTTGCGTCCCACTGTTTGGCAGTGCTTGGTTACTGCTCTCTCCATAACCGGGAAGACCTGGAACTATTGCTATTTATTTTTAAATACAGTTGCTCAAAAAGTGACGTATTGCAGGGATGTATAGCGTGCGGGAAGTGGGCTGTAATAGTAACACTCGTGCTTTTTCTTTACCTTTTCCGCACTCGTGCGTTCTCTTTCCCAACTGTCAAAATAATGTCTATTAAAATGAAAAAAACCAACCACGAAGTTTTAGAAGTTTTTATGATTCATGCAAATATTTCTAAAAAGAAACTAAGTACCTACTAATTTGTTTCAATATCAGATTTAATGATTTGATTCAATGAGTTAGGTTAGGTTTCATTTCATTTCATCTCATTAACATTTTCATTTCATATCAATAAAAAAATCTACTGAAGACTTGGCTGTATGGGCATAGTTCCCTTTGCCTACCCAGAATGGGTGAAGAAAACAAAAAAATCTCTGTGTAAGTACATTATTCTTAGTCTAAGGCATATAGGTATTCTTTCACAGTTGGCGCTATTTTTCAAAAAAAAATGTTCTTTGCGAGTTTTTACCGACTTCCAAAAGAAGGAGGTACTGTATTCGGCTGTATGTATTTTTTTTATGTATGTTCACCGATTACTCCGCCGTTTGTTGACCGATTTTCAAAATTATTTTTTTGTTCGTATGCTTATACTTCCGAGGTGGTCCCATTGTCACCAAATCAGGATCTGATGATGGGATCCCAGGGAAATCGAGGGGAACTCTCAAATTTTATAGGCACATACATTGATTTTCTTATAGTTTCTGAAGCATACGAGATATTTACGCATAGAAATCATCATCTCATGTTGCTGAGCTGATGATGGAAGGTACTGCGACAGTGAGGAGTTGAGAGCAAATTCTTTCAATAAATAGTTTTTTATTCGAAATCTTACATTCCCGAGATGGTCCAACTGTCACCAAGTCAAAGTCTGATGAGGGGATCCCAGAGAAATCGAAGGGAACATTCAAATTTTATAGCACAACAAATGATTTTCATATTTTTACAAAGCAAAACAGACATTTGTGTATAATTATCGTCATATCATGTTGCTGAACTGATGATGGAAGGTACTACGACGGTTAGGAGTTGAGAGCAAATTCTTTCAATAAATGGTTTTTTGTTCGAAATCTTACATTCCTGAGGTGGTCCAACTGTCACCATGTCAAAATCTGATGATGTGATATTAGGGAAATCCGAGGGAAACACTGAAACTTAATAGGCACACACATGCTTTTAGTCATATTTTTAACATAATACAAATATTTATGTCTGGTAATTATCACCTGCTGTTGCTTAACTGATGATTGAAGGTACAACTCCTCAACGCTTAGGAGCTGAGAGCAAATTCTTTCTTTAATTTATACGTTCAGGTGGACAGATAGTATGTGTTTCAGACTTTTAGATGGCTATTAGATAAGCATGATTATAAAAGGTAAATCTGTTTAAAGTTTAGAAGTTAAGTGAAATTTTTTCCAATTATGCTAATACATACAGAATTATTAAAATTACTAAAAAGAGTGAAATAAATTAAGTTTTTAACAAAAAAATAGAACCGACTTCAAACAGTAAAAAATAAAATTGTTCAGTACCTACTTCTTCTTGCTTATGGTAATGACTCTTAAAACTATTTTTGAAGTCGGGCCCTTAGTAAAATGTCCTGTCTTAGTAAATATAGTGTACCTTTCGTTCTGAATGGGCACCGACTCCAATATAGTTTTAACAGTCATTACCATAAGCAAGAAGAAGTAGGTACTGTCCCACTCTCTGTACTGTCGGTGCCAATTTAGAACGAATGGTACGACATTTACTAAGGGCCCGACTCCAGAAATAGTTTTAAGAGTCATTACCATAAGCAAGAAGAAGTAGGTACTGAACAATTTTATTTTTTACCGTTTGAAGTCGGTTCTATTTTTTTGTTAAAAACTTAATTATTATTTTGTTAAATTGATTAATTTTTTCGCAACTGTATTAAAAATAGTCGTTCAGTACACGTGCGGAACCGTCATTGGTTCCGCACGTGCCTGACCTTCGGCTGCGCCTCGGCTCGGGTAGACATTTGTCGGAACTCCTTGTAATGACAGCCTTTCCGCACTTGTAATGAAATATACTATATCACAACTAGGTCTGACGGCTTATCGTGCCTTCTAAAGCATGGAAAGACGAATAATATTCGACACTATTACGTACATTGCTTGCATTCTACGCAAGTGCAATGCGGGCTTATAATAATCGCGAGAGATAATAATCTTACATCTATTAACTACGAGTATTTAACTATTGAACTATGACGACCTGTGTGGTTACCATGCCGGACTGCCAATCGGCGGGTCCCGGGTTCGATTCCCGGCGAAACAGAAATTTGAATGATGAGTTTAAATTTCTGTTCTCGGTTTGGGTCTTTGTGTTTCTGTCTTTATATGTGTCCATGGTACCCACGACACAGGGTATATCTACCCTACTGTGGGGCTATGAGTGTGAAACTTTATTATTATTAACGATTTTTATTCCAGGTCAAAACATCACAGCAACTATGTATAGAAGCGAAAAAGCCGTGTCTAGGATATGCAGACACATGTGACCTCGTGTTTCAGCATGGACCGCCGCCTGTTAGAAAATTTGCTCCTATAGCCAGGTATGTTACAATAATTAATTTGCAGTCGTGGCTACAGTATACATAAAAATTCTACATAGTACAGGTACCCTAACGCCCTTTTTAGGGTTCCGTAGCCAAATGGCAAAAAACGGAACCCTTATGGATTCGTGATGTCTGTCTGTCTGTCCGTCCGTATGTCACAGCCACTTTTTTCCGAAACATGTATTCTGTGAACCACATTAAGATTTTCACACAAAACTAGAAAATGGCATTAAATTTTGAGGGTTCCCCATACTCGGAACTGAAACTCAAAAATTTTTTTTTCATCAAACCCGGGTGTTTATGGATAGGTCTTCAAAAATGATATTGAGGTTTCTAATATAATAATATATTTTTTCTAAACTGAATAGTTTGCGCGAGAGACACTTCCAAAGTGGTAAAATGTTGGTCCCCCCCCCCCCCCCTGTAACTTCTAAAATAAGAGAATGATAAAACTAAAAAAAAATATGATGTACATTACGATGCAAACTTCCACCAAAAATTGGTTTGAACGAGATCTAGTACTTACTAGATCTCGTTCGTAGGTAAGACGTATTAAAAAAAACTACTTAGTTTTTTATATGACATATTAAAAAAAACTACTTAGTTTTTTTTAATATATCATAAATCGTAAACCACTATGCAATGTATTTTATGGATAATCAAAGGCAATGATGTATTTCTGTTGCCGCTATTGTTATACAAATACTAAAAATAGAATAAAATAAATATTTAAAGGGGCTCCCATACAATAAACGTGAATTTTTATAGATAATGGTACGGAACCCTTCGTGCGTGAGTTCGACTCGCACTTGGCCGGTTTTAAAGTTCCGCATCCTAATGGCAAAGAACTAAACTGTCATGTCATAATTATCTGTCTATCGGTCTGTATATCACAGCCACTTCATTACGAAATTATTAGGAGCACACAGTTGAAACCTGCATATTTTTGCTGTGAACCGCTTTATGACTTTTTTACAAAAATAAAAAAAGGAATCCGTTATTTTATAATGTCGGTTTGTATATCACAGCCACGTCATTACGAAACACACTACACTACACTACACTACACACTACTATCGTTGAAACTTGTAAAGTATATTTTTTCTGTGAACCGCTTAACGGTTTTTTAATCCCTACTAATATTATAAATTCGAAAATAACTCTGTCTGCTATGCTTTCCCGCTTAAACTACTGAACCAATTATAATGAAATTTGGAACACATATAGAGTGAACCTTGGGTGTGAACATAGGATGGTTTTTGTCCTACGGGAACCTACAAAACGGGTCCACGCGAGCGAAGTCGCTGGCGGAAAGCTAGTAAAATAATAAATTAAGGACGGATTCGTAGGTACGTGACACTGACAAAATCATACGTGCGGGATGTTTGTAGATAAGTGTTTAAAACCTTAATTAAATTAAAAACTTAATCTTCAGTTTTAACCTTTATTAAAACAGATTTCCTAAAACCTTTTAAACGCCATTCTTTCTACTCAAGCTCTACCTGTCAAGACAGAAATATAATGAGCTATGATACTTTCCTGGCCATCGAATATAAGTTTATTAATGCTTCTACTTCTCTTATATTCTACTAAATATGATTTGAAATATCAAAAACATACGTGTATTGTCGACGACCCGCGTGGCGCAATGTTATCATGCCGGACTGCCAATCGAGGGGTCCCGGGTTCGATGCCTGGCGAAACAGAAATTTGAATGCTGAGTTTAAATTTCTGTTCTCGGCCTGGGTGTTTGTGTTCCTGTCTTTGTATGTGCCCATGGTACCCACGACACAGGGTATTAATTACCTTACTGTGGGGCTATGAGTTTGAAACGGGTATTGAACCTTTATTGTCCTGTATTTTTTACAGGCTTAACATGGCTTGACACCATTTTTTGATAGGTTTAAATACATCTGAACTTATTCCTAACTGCTTAACTTTGTTTGGTTCTTTGTGACGTTGTGTGTGTGCTTAAGTTTGTTTCAGTGTTCTAGAATATTTCTGACCTTATTACGAATGACCTTATTATTAAGACTTAACTTTGTTTGGTTCTTTGTGACGTTGTGTGTGTGCTTAAGTTTGTTTCAGTGTTCTAGAATATTTCTGACCTTATTACAAGTAATGCTGAAGATAGGCGGACATTTCTGAAAGTTATGTCTTGTGTCGAAGTTAGAGCGAAGAAACTGTTGGAGTTAGTTGGACAACTTAGACAATTATCTACGCAACTTTAGCACTAACTATAGATACAATATCATTGCTACAAGCATAAGTAAAGGCGGTTTTGAACGAATTTAACTTACGAAACAAACCCGGCCAGTGAACAAGTATCTAGCAAAGTTGACCGTGGTCAGGAGTTAGATTGGTGACCGCAACATAAAGTTTCATTTAGATGTAATAAGAGTAAGTTTAGACATTGCTATTAAAATTTATTGTGAATTATATTGCCTAAATTTTATAGATAATGATTTAATTTATGAGAACGGATGCAAATACTTTTTCGCTACCTTGCTAACCAATGTTTTTAATCTTAGTAAAGTCATATAGTAGAAAGGATTTACGTATAAACAGACAGATAGGAGGAAACAAAATACTATGAAACTTTGAAATAATAATAATGACGACATGTTCTTATTAATTAATTGTTAAGTACCTGGACGCCCGAGCGTTGCTCGGATAAAAACAATTGATTTTCTTGGTTTATTTTTAAGCAAAACATTCATTGACTTAGTGTTACTTAACAAAACCTTTTGAAATACCTAGCTCCCAATTTTAAAAAAAATTGTCACAAAAAATAAAAAACGCAATTTGCCTGCTTGAGATTTGAACCCGGGTCTCTAGCTCCGTAGTCAGTTTTCGTACCCATTCGACCAAGAAAGCTTTAATTCCATTGACGAAATTTTTCTTTCATATCGACATTGTCATTTGTTTGAAGGGCGGATTGACGGTTGACAAGTGACGGCTTTCTACGCTACAATAATATTAATATTTTCAAATAGATGTCAGTAAGAGTAATTTTATATTTAACGGCATAAACATTAAATAAAACGACAATTTCTATCAATAAAAATTTGTTGATTTATCATCCCCGAAACCAGGGTACTAAATTTCAGCCGTTTCCGAGATTCAAAAAATATATTTAGATATATACAAGAATTGCTCGTTTAAAGGTATTAGATAGATAGATAATAACACAAGAATAGTGTACCTTAACTCAACTTTTCTTAATGTTCCAGATAACTTCTTTTCTAATTACGAGTATGATGGGCAATGCGAAAGTTGGGTTGAAGGTTTTTAACAGTTGAATATCGCATCTAGAACAAGCCTAAGCTTTAACGAGTTACGGCACTTTGTTGACATTGTTTCTTAATGATGAAGTAGTAATGTAGATCACAATGGCTGGCTGCAACCCTTTTTGCGTCCCACTACTAGGCACGGGTCTCTCCCCCTTATTGGGCACGCCTGGAGCTTACTCCACCACGCTGCTCCAATGCGGGTTGGTGGAGATGCGGATTAGTGGCCAACCCGCTGTCGGATGTTTTGAAACCGCCCATTAGGCCTCCGATAAGGTTTAACAACTGTTATCTATCGATAACAACCGGGACCGACACGGTTTAGCGTGCCCTCCGAACACGGAAATTCACCTGATTTTTTTTGCCACTAGCGGTCACCCATTTCACACCCGACCGCGCCCGTTTGGTTTAACTACATAGACCGCTTGCGTTTTACGCTAGCCGCCGAGCCATGCACGCTTCTAGTGGATCACAATAAAGAGACATTTATATAATTATAGCTATGTTAAGTAAGTCGTAAGTCTTAAATAGGTACAGTTTGCATTAAGAATAAAACTTAGAATCAGTAGGAGCATGATTCAGTTTACGTTAAATATAGAGTCAGCGAGTCTCTATTTGCTTTAAAAAGTAAAGTTAATAAAAAAGGTACATTTTTATTTCAAATAATATAAGATTTATTTGCAAAAATCCTCAACACTCTGGTGTGCATTCTAAGGTGCAACGGAAAATTTAAATTCTTCGGCATAAATACGATATTTTAAAAAGTTTCATGATTATTACTTAAAAGAATGTCAGACAGATAAATAGGTAGGTAATTGGTAGGTATACAAATATTAGTCCCTGTAGCTTCGGGATTAAGAATAGATACCGTAATCCCCTGCCTGATCGTAAGAGGCGACTAAAAAGGGGCTTCCGGGGTTGCGGAGGGTGAGAGTGGGAACTCGACCCATCCAGCCAGCAGCCCCGGGATGGACGGCGGTGTGGGCGTGGCCGCATGCCGCTGTAAACGCCTGAGGGTGAAAAAGAGCGCATCTGTTGTCCCGAAGATGGGTCCATTCAGGGGCGCCGTGCGTGGAGGATACCGGTGCGTTCCAATGGAGATCCCGGAGTCCTCCCTAAGCGCAGAGGCAGGCCACCGAGGGGGGTTTAACGCGGTACAAATCCCACATAACCCGGTATGTTTTATACAACTGGAAGTCTTCGCAGGCTTAAGAATTTCCTTCCGATGTCCACTAAAATCACGCTTGCCATGTCCCTACTCTTACCGATTCTTGACTACGCTGATATATGTTATACTGACCTTAATGAGGAGCAACTTAACAAGCTTGAGCGCCTTCAAAATCTCTGTATTAGGTTCATATTTGGGCTTCGAAAGTATGACCACATTTCCGAATTTCGTGCAAAGCTCAAGTGGCTCCCTATCCGACTTCGCCGGAATACTCACATACTCTCTGCTCTGTACAACATTCTGTTTAACCCAAGCACCCCATTTTATCTTCGAGACAAATTCGAATTTCTCAATCAATCTCACAACCGTTTGTTACGTTCATCCAACAACATGATCCTACAAATACCTGTACACTCTACATCCTTTTCCGATAAGTCCTTTACAATAACCGCTATACTTTTATGGAACTCTTTACCAGCGACCATACGTAAAGCTCCAAATCTAGTTTCCTTCAAAAATATGGTCAAGGATCACTACCTTGCTGTGTTGTGTTTGTTCTTTTCCCGTCCATCTTTTTCTTTTTTTTTTCCACATAATTGCATATATGTGTGTGTTTAAATATTTAAGGACTAAGAATTGTAAAATTTTAATGTTGCTTGTTACACCATTACAGTTGTTAGGGTTGCCTGGAAGAAATAGCTTTTAAGCGATAAGGCCGCCCGTTGTTTGTTTTTTTCAGCTTTGTGTATGTTTTTTTTTTCCTCTTCTATTGCTCATGGTGTTGTATATTAACAAACAATAAAGAGTTTTAACTAACTAACTAACTAACTATCCTCTCTCAAGGTGCTGGGTACCTTTTGAAGGTTTCCCCCTCGATATAAAAAGAAGGTATACCAATATTAGTAGCGATGGTATGCCTATTATTATTATTATGAAGCACGCATGGTCCAGCGGCTAGCGTAGGAATCAAAAGAGTTACGCAGCTAAACCAAATGGACGCGGTCGTATGTATGATAGCCGCTAGCGGCAAATTACAGGCACGTTTCCGTGCTTTAAAAAGTTTTTTTTAATATCGTTTTGACTCACAGCCCCACAGCAAGATAGACATACCCTGTGTCGTGGGTACCATGAACACATACAAAGACAGAAACACAAACACCCAGACCGAGATTAGATATTTAAACTCATTATTCAAATTTCTGTTTCGCCGGAAATCGAACCTGGGACCCTCCGACTGCCAGTCCGGCATTGTAACTATTGCGCCACACGGGTATGTTAAATACGTATACATAGATAGCAATAGTTCAATCTTGTCGGAACCGTATAAAAACTTATAAAACATCCAACAGCGGGTTTGCCACTAATCCACGTCTATACTAACTCGCTTTGGTGCATCGTGGCGGAGTAAGCTATAGGTCTTTCCAATAATGAGCAGAGACCAGCGCCCAACAATGGGACGTAAAAAGGCAACTCTTTTTGCTATACCAATTTAGAAGATAAAAGTGCGAGACTTGGGCGTGGTGCCGGCAGTGGGCGTCAGCCCTAAATCGTATATCGAAAGTTTCTTACAACCCTTAAATATTTATGAACAGATACCTATAAAAGAAATGCTATTAGGACTCCATTTTTTCCTTTGAGAATGGAGTCCTAAAAGTACATTTAATAAAGCATTTTTAAATAATGATCAAAATTTGTATTGCAATATTGTTTATATTTTGTTTTAGGGAACTAGCAGACTGGGCGCTGGCAGTAACACATTTAGGTGCTTGCTGCGTCTATGTCGTCGTTGTTGCAGAGTCTTTTAAACAGGTGAAGACACTAATTTCTTATTCAACCGGCACAATTACTACTCGGATGAATGAGAGCCTGCTTTGTAGGCACGTATCGGAAACTTCAAGACAGTACAACACAGTACAAGAAATGCTAATTGGTGCTCTATATTATATTGCGTTAACTTAATTTGCTAATAAACTTATTATTGATGTATTACTGAAATTAAATCCTTCAATTCGAAATATATACTTAAATTATAAATACTAAAGTTACGATGTATGGATGGAAGTTTGTTGCTCAATCACGCAGTAACGGCTGAACAAATCAGGATAAAAATTTAGTACAAAGATTATAGTTTGAAATAGCTTCTTTAGCCTTGATTTTATCCCGGAAAATTAATTGGTTTTGAGGGAAGGCGGGCCGGACCACGAGCGCTACAATATTTTTAGTGATAGTGGAATAAGTGACCAATAGTTAACAACATATTATATCTATTCCAGGTATCAGACGTCTACGGTGGTCCGTCGTGGTCAATAACCACGTACTGTGCTCTAACCCTGGTCATCTTGGTACCCTTGACCCAAATCACGAAGCTGAAGTACCTGGTGCCCTTCTCCGCGCTGGCCAACTTCGTGTGGCTCGGCTCTATCTGCATCTCCATTTACTACTGCCTGAGGGACCCGCCACCGCTCTCCTCCAGGAACATTGCCACCTCCATCACCGGAATACCGAATTTCATTAGGTAAAGGTTGTTTGTTCTATTAAATGGTTACAAATGCACTAAAAGTATCCCTGCGGTTGGGGTAGAAAACAAGCTATCTGCGTTGCTGGGCGGAACGGCTGCAGTAAGATGGTTGATCACTTATTTTTTTTTTTTTTAAACTTATGAATAATTTCATGCGCTTTTTTGTGCTTTGGTGGCCAAATTAAGTTATTCATGATTTATTTATACCACGATGCCACGTTGAGCCGTCGGTCCCAGTTTTCATAAATTTATAGCACTATAAATTATGTTGGAGGCCTTGTCGATGATTTAAAAATCTCCAGCAGTGGGTTGATATTCTCCCCCATCTTCACGATCGCATTGGGACAGCTAGGTGGATTAATCTACAAGCCAGCGCAATTATGGAAAGAATTGTGCAGTGAGACACAAAAAGGAATGACGTCAATCCAGTAAACCTGAAGAAGGTCGGTAAATAACGTTTCACACTCAAAGCCCCAGAGTATGGTAGATCTACCTAGTGTCATTGGTATCCTATATTTTGGACACAGACAAAGACATGATCACAAACATCCAGATCGAGAATATGAAACTGATACTTTCAAAATCGACTATTGCTTCGCCGGAAATCGAACCCGGGACCCTTGATTGGCAGTTCGGCATGGTAACAGGGCTGAAGTTTTTCTCCGTCTGCTCTTTTCTTCAGCTCAGCATTGCCTAAGCGCACCCAGAGCAGACAGAACAAAAAAATAACGTTCACTAAGAGTTTGTAAAGGAACCGTACAGTGAATAAAGAATATTTCATTTCATTTCATTTCATTAACCGTTACCTCTCTTATATAGAGACCCCGTGCATTGGGACGCAAAAATAATTGAAGCCAAGCCAGGCAGTTCATTATTTTGAAGGTGTGTTGTGTGTTGCAAGAAAGGAGGAAACTTGCTAAATCAAATGTCAAGAAAACGTATTCAATACATTATTTTTGTTTATGTTATTTGTTGTACACGGCCTACAATCCCTTTAAAGCTAAAAAAATATTTAAACAAAGTAAATAAAGGATTTAATAAATTATGGGGATTGTTCGTCTTTGCACTGCAGTATCTATTTGCTATGACTCTAATTTAATATGGCGAAATCCTGTGTTCCGTAGCTTCAAGATCTTTCAAAGCTTCATCTTCGGAAGTCGCAATACGATGTTAAAACGAACTTCAGCGCGCCTTAAATAATTCAATTTGAAGCAACCGGGCCTCTTTATTTGATAAATATTTTTCTCGACTTTCAGAAGTTAAGTTCTAAGAACTCACAAATTATCCTTACGAACGAATTTATTTACCAAATATATCCTTTGAATATATATAAAACAACGCGGGCGGAAGAACATCCGCGTAATTTGTGCTCGAGTTTTCGTTTGAGAAAGTTTTAGACTGAAACGATCTAAAAGAACAACAAAACCAAATTTATCTTAATTCATGTCGAGGCTGACAAACGCAATCTTCGCAATTTCGAAAATAACGTTTGTGTGATTTTTTTTGTCATTAGTGTTATCCTTTGGTTGGCGGTAAATTTTATAGGTACTAGAACTTTGATGGTTTTACCAGACAAATACCACTACTGAAGAGATGGGTGTCTCTTCCGTAAAGCAATTTTATAGGGTTTCGGCGGAAAGTGCGGTGGACAGCTAGATGTACAATCGGTCATCAGCGTAAGTAGAGGAAACACAACTGCATACGAACTCAGGCAAACCTCTGACTTGCACGTTTCAAGCTTTCTTATTTACGTTACGCTAAGTGTGTGTTATTTACCCATGGAATAAGGTCATATGTGCGACCAATCAAACCCAATGTGATTTTTGAAAATGCTACACTACTTCTGCATCTTACTGTACATAAAAAATTCTAAACTAAATAGCACAATAATAGCTAGGCCATTATAGAGTCCCGTAGACGGCTTTGTGTTTCCATTTTTAGAGAGAAATAAAGTTTTTTCTACTCTATTCTAATCATAAGCAGCGATGGCCGAGCAGTAACGACTGAGGTCTCTGAGACGGTGATACCGGTTTCAAATCCTCGGCGTGCATTTATTGTGCATATTTATCGCTGGCACGGTCATAGAATATGTGATATTTTATTAATTACGATCCATTCCATCACCACTCATGCCTAAGAGAAGAATAATTTCTTAAAAGCATGATGTCCACCAATTCGTATTTGGCCAGCGTAGTGGACTATGGCTTAAATCTCTCTCACTTATGTGAGAAGACCTGTACCCAGCAGTGGGACTTAAAAAGGTTTAAAAATCTAATCATCAAACAATTCTCCAGCACATCCCTATTCGCAATGGAAGGCATCGGCGTGGTGATGCCGATAGAGAACGAGATGACGAAGCCGCAACACTTCCTGGGCTGCCCCGGCGTCCTGAACATAGCCATGACGGCTGTCGTGATGCTGTACGGGTTCGTGGGCTTCGCGGGCTACCTCGCCTTCGGGGAGGGCGTCCGGGGGAGCTTGACCCTCAACTTGCCTGAAGACGAAATGTGAGAACAGTTACATTGTATTATAATTATTATTTAATATATACTTTCCCCTAAAATTACTTTAATTATTTGATACCGTCGTTATGCCTATTGTGAGGAGTGACCAGTGACCAGCAGTGAGACGTAAAAAGGGTTGCAACCATACATATCGGTTGACCTTGTGCCTGGTATAAAAAGCAAGCGATCTACATAGCTAATCAAGATGGTCGTGGTCGGGCGTAAGATGGGTAACCGCCGCGTGGGCAGATTTCACGCGCGCTTCCATGCTTCAGAGAGCACGCTAAGCTTGGTTGTTATTGGAGATTCAGGTTAGCGGACACTCTTCTCTCAACTGACAAACGACCAATGGTAGTGTCTGTGTAAGTAATAATAATGCCTTCCTATTTTTAAGGGGTCAACCTTAACATTATGGAATGTACATATTATTATGTATGTACATCCCTACATAATATTATAAATTTGAAACTAACTCTGTTTGTCTGTCTGTCTGTCTGTCTATTATACTTTCCCGCTTAAAGTACTAAACTAATTTTAATCGCAGACCAACTAAAAGTCTGAGATTTTAATGAACTTTGGAACACAGATAGAGTGGACCTTGAGAAACGGCATAGGGTGGTTTTTATCCTACGGGAACCTATAAAACGTGTCCACGCGGGCGAAGCCGCTAGCGGAAGATTTGTATTATATCGGTAGAACGGGGGTGTGCGCGCGTTTGGAACTCCGTGGGTAGAACTAGCAAAGATTTATGTTACAAAGTTCAGGCGAAGTAAGCTCACAAATTGAAGCGCGCATGGCCCGGTGCTTAGCGTAGAACGTAAACGATCTATGCAACTAAGACAAACGGTCGCGGTCGGGTGTGAGATAGGTGATCGCTAGTATAAAATATCTCAATGAATTTAGAACCCCCTCTATTTGATTAAATCAGTAATTTTAAATTCTGATATTTTTCCAGACTTGCCCAAATAGCCAAGATTCTGGTGGCGTGTGTTATGGTACTGTCGTACGCGCTGATCTTCTACGTGCCGGTGGACGTGGTCTGGAGGAAGCTGCAGGACAAGATTCCGGCGAGGAACCACCGATGGGGAATAGCTGCTTTGAGGCTCGTTGGGACTTTGTTTACAGGTAATTAAGTTTCTGAAGCGCACATGGCCCGGCAGTTAGCGTAGAACGCAAACGATCTATGCAACTAAGCCAAACGGGCGGGGTCGGGTGTGAGATGGGTGATCGCTAGTGGCAAAATAATTTGATGCGCGTTTCCGTGCTCCGGAGGACACGTTAAGCCATTGGACCCGGTTGTTGTAGATAGATAACAATCGGCAAACATTGTCGGAGGCCTTATGGGCGGTTTGGAAACATCCGACAGCGGGTTTGCCACTAACTCGCATCTCCACCAACCCGCATTGGAGCAGCGTGGTGGAGTGGGGAGAGACCCGTGCCCAGCAGTGGGGCGCAGAAAGGGTTGCAGCCAATTAAGTTTCTAGAAACAAAACCTCAGAGCCAGTACTCTAGGAATATGTAAAAGGAATGTGGTCATAGCAGATATCCACCACTCTAGCCAAACCTTATAGAATCAATTAAAAGTTCCTATTGTCACTTTAGGACATAGTATTTATTTGGACAAGTATTTTTTGTAAGTATCATTCATCGTCATTTTTCAATAGTGGTATCAGAAACTCTTTGCGTATTGCCAGCATCAAGCACTTAGTAGTCAAACAAAAAATCTATGATAAGTCGTCAGTAATCCGAGAGTATAGTTAGTCACATCTTCAATTAAAGCGATGGCTTCCTTACCAGAACTTTTCCGATGGAGTTTGGAAGCAAGCTGTTTTTTCTCAACACTCATGCACTGTCATTAACCAAAAGCAAACAAAACGCCATCAACCCAATCCGATATAACTCAAAAATAAACCAAGAAAATGAAAATAAAATAAGAGCACATGCACCTACCTTTCCGACTTCACACTGAAACTACTTTTTTGTGAGTTGTAGAACGTGCAAGATTCAACCAGAGAAATACCATCGCTGGGTCTATTTCTGCAACAAAGTAATTCCATTTTGTTTCAATTGAAAGGTGCGATTTCCAGCAAGACAACATCACACAGAACAGTGAATATCAGCTTCCGAAACGCAACCCCATACGACCTTAGACAACCCTCCAGCTTTTCTAAAGATTGTAACGGCTACATCTAACACCAAATGGCCTGCCAACAACCTTAAAACCAAATAAAAGTTACACCCCATATACAAAAAATCGTATAAGTTTAGTAATACCTATACCAAATAAATTATTTGGATTCGCGAGGTCATCAATAACGTTTCACACTCATAACCCCATAGTAGGGTAAATATGCCCTCTGTCGTGGGTGCCATGGATACACACAGAGACAGAAACGCAAACACCTAGACCAAGAACAGAAATTTAAACTCATCATTCTAATTTCTGCCTCGCCGGGAATCGAACCTCCAATCGGCAGTCCGGCATGGTAGCCTTTGCGCCACAAGGGTCGTCTTTGTTATCAATGTGTTATCCATGTTTTTCGGAATCCATCCTTATCTAATACTCTAAGCCAGAAATTCAAAGATTTTACCTTTTCTGATCGCCTACGTGGTCACTTACTTGTTGGAAAGGTCATAGTGCTGTTTATTGACGCTTAAATTTGACCCCCTGGTTTGAAATAGATTATATTACCATTTCTTCTATATTTTTACGAAAAAAAAGCGGCAAATTGTTTGTAAAGTAGGTTTACGATCGAGATGTTTACGTGATAACGTCCGCACGAGAAAATCTCCATTCGTTTGTATGCCGCTAGAGTGAGAGAGACGGAAGATCGGTCCACTCACTCGAACGCTATGCCAGCCTCCGCTCGTGAGAATTCCGCGTGACAAGTTTCACGGAATGACTGGCAGCGCTCGATATGAGACGGGAGATCGGTCCGTCTCTCTCTCGTTATACCTGCGATCGCGCTCGTGAGGTTTTGGTGTGACATAAGTTTCTGAACATATTGTCACCCGACTAAAACGATTTTAAAGACGTTATCACGTCAATAACTCTCAAAAGACTTGTAACACTTCATGAACGCTTATAAAAGTTTTCCTTGCACACAAATTTTCGATGAGAAACTCGTGCAGAATTTCATCTTGACCTATTTACCAGAGAGAAAGAAACCTCAAGCTAGGTTTGCTAAATAGAGTCTAATGTTTTGTCCTCTGGTAACGAAATAGTCTATTTAGATTAGACTTCGGCACTTGGAGAACAAAACTCATAAAATGTTACGATGTAAGGTGTATCTGTGAATGGGATATTTTGTTCTTCGAAACTATCGAAGACACCTTAGCAACTTACCAAGTAAATGCACCTTTTTTCAAATGTAATGTTAGAGAAAGGCATAGCTGTCTATCTAATACCTTTAATCAAACAATTCTTGTATATATCTAAATATATTTTTGAATCTCGGAAACGGCTCCAACGATTTTAATGAAATTTAGTACCCTGGTTTCGGGGGTGATAAATCGATCCAGCTAGATTATATTTTTAGAAATTTTAAAAATATTTAAAAAAAATCAGCTAAAATCAACTTAAATATAAACTGAAAAATACGACTCCTCTTGATATCTATTGGAGAGTATTAGAATATTGTGCCGTAGAGCGCCGTCAAATTCCATCCGCCAATCCGACGTTAACAGATTCCGATTTGAAAGAGCTCTACAAAAATTTCATTCACTGAATTAAAGCTTCCTTAGCCGAATGGTTACGTGGGCAGACTATGGAACTAGAGACCCGGGTTCAAACATCAATCAAACCCATATTGCTTTATTTTTTTGTGATGTTTTTATTGGGAGCTATTTAAAATGGCGTGGTTAAGTAACACTAAGCAAATGAGTGTTTCATTTGAAATTAAACGAAGAAAATGTTTTTATCCGAGCAACGCTCGGTCGTTCAGGTACTTTTAATAAAATAAAAATTAAGTTTTTAACAAAAAAATAGAACCGACTTCAAACGGTAAGAAATAAAATTGTTCAGTACCTACTTCTTCTTGCTTATGGTAATGACTCTTAAAACTATTTTTGAAGTCGGGCCCTTAGCAAATGTCGTACTATTCGTTCTAAATTGGCACCGATATCGACAGTACACACAGTGGGATATGTTAGTAAGAAGTAATATAGTAAGTAGGATATGTTATGGTAATGACTGTTAAAACTATATTGGAGTCGGTGCCCATTCAGAACGAAAGGTGCACTATATTTACTAAGACAGGACATTTCACTAAGGGCCCGACTTCAAAAATAGTTTTAAGAGTCATTACCATAAGCAAGAAGAAGTAGGTACTGAACAATTTTATTTCTTACCGTTTGAAGTCGGTTCTATTTTTTTGTTAAAAACTTAATTTTTATTTTATTAAAAGTACCTGAACGACCGAGCGTTGCTCGGATAAAAACATTTTCTTCGTTTAATTTCAAATGAAACACTCATTTGCTTAGTGTTACTTAACCACGCCATTTTAAATAGCTCCCAATAAAAACATCACAAAAAAATAAAGCAATATGGGTTTGATTGATGTTTGAACCCGGGTCTCTAGTTCCATAGTCTGCCCACGTAACCATTCGGCTAAGGAAGCTTTAATTCAGTGAATGAAATTTTTGTAGAGCTCTTTCAAATCGGAATCTGTTAACGTCGGATTGGCGGATGGAATTTGACGGCGCTCTACGGCACAATATTCTAATACTCTCCAATAGATATCAAGAGGAGTCGTATTTTTCAGTTTATATTTAAGTTGATTTTAGCTGATTTTTTTTAAATATTTTTAAAATTTCTAAAAATATAATCTAGCTGGATCGATTTATCACCCCCGAAACCAGGGTACTAAATTTCATTAAAATCGTTGGAGCCGTTTCCGAGATTCAAAAATATATTTAGATATATACAAGAATTGTTTGATTAAAGGTATTAGATAGACAGCTATGCCTTTCTCTAACATTACATTTGAAAAAAGGTGCATTTACTTGGTAAGTTGCTAAGGTGTCTTCGATAGTTTCGAAGAACAAAATATCCCATTCACAGATACACCTTACATCGTAACATTTTATGAGTTTTGTTCTCCAAGTGCCGAAGTCTAATCTAAATAGACTATTTCGTTACCAGAGGACAAAACATTAGACTCTATTTAGCAAACCTAGCTTGAGGTTTCTTTCTCTCTGGTAAATAGGTCAAGATGAAATTCTGCACGAGTTTCTCATCGAAAATTTGTGTGTTTATTTCACTCTTTTTAGTAATTTTGATAATTCTGTATGTATTAGCATAATTGGAAAAAAATTCACTTAACTTCTAAACTTTAAACAGATTTACCTTTTATAATCATGTTTATCTAATAGCCTGAAAGAATACTGCTATCAGTCCACCTGAACGTATAAATTAAAGAAAGAATTTGCTCTCGGCTCCTAACCGTTGAGGAGTTGTACCTTCAATCATCAGCTTAGCAACATCAGGTGATAATTACCGGACATAAATATTTGTATTATGTTAAAAATATGACTAAAAGAATGTGTGTGCCTATTAAGTTTCAGTGTTTCCCTCGATTTCCCTAATATCACATCATCAAATTTTGACATGGTGACAGTTGGACCACCTCAGGAATGTAAGATTTCGAACAAAAAAACCTTTATTGAAAGAATTTGCTCTCAACTCCTAACCGTCGTAGTACCTTCCATCATCAGTTCAGCAACATGATATGACGATAATTATACACAAATGTCTGTTTTGCTTTTGTTAAAATATGAAAAACATTTGTTGTACTATAAAATTTGAATGTTCCCTTCGATTTCTCTGGGATCCCCTCATCAGACTTTGACTTGGTGACAGTTGGACCACCTCGGGAACGTAAGATTTCGAATAAAAAACTATTTATTGAAAGAATTTGCTCTCAACTCCTCACTGTCGCAGTACCTTCCATCATCAGCTCAGCAACATGAGATGATGATTTCTATGCGTAAATATTTCTTATGCTTCAGAAACTATAAGAAAATCAATGTGTGTGCCTATAAAATTTGAGATTTCCCCTCGATTTCCCTGGGATCCCATCATCAGATCCTGATTTGGTGACAATGGGACCACCTCGGGAGTATAAGCTAACGAACAAAAAAAGAATTTTGAAAATCGGTCCACAAACGGCGGAGTAATCGGTGAACATATATAAAAAAAAAAAAATACATACAGCCGAATACAGTACCTCCTTCTTTTGGAAGTCGGTAAAAAGTGAAAATAGTTAAATGTTAACAAAATCTTTTGTTACCTGTTTTGCTTTCCCTGATTGTACCTTAAATAAATACCCTTTTTATAAGTGTTTATGGAATAAAGTCCTAAAGGTTTAAAGAAGTATAATTAATATTTAGGTGGAGAGGTACTTACTCAAGTGCTCTGGAAATGTTTCGGCAAATATTTTAACGAAGAATTCTTATTTAACCATTTTAAAGTCGCTATTTAGGTAAACCTTAATAGGAAAAAATGAAATATTAGACGTATGCTTATGTTTTTAGTCAGAAAAATTCATAATGAATGCCCTAAAAAGATGGCACTAAACCACGCTTGGAAAGCAGGATAATTATTCATGATTTTTATTACTTTTCAATAATCAATAAAAATTAACTCAATTGACTATAAATGAGTTGTGACGTCACAAATCATTTTCTCATATATAATGTAATGTAATGTATAATGTAATGTTTTCTCATATGTAATGTATTTATCGCCTTCATCAAGGGTAACTGGCAGAGAATGCCACTAGGCATTAAGTTCGCCCTTATAAACTGTAGGTTTACAAAATGGTAAATAAATAAATAAATGTATGAAGATGTCACGTGACAGCTCATTAAAAGTATCTTAATTGATTGAATGGTCTAAGACCGGATTTGCGTTGTCCCAGGACAACACTAAATTAATTTGATTGGCAAGGAGCGATAGGTGAGCGGTTAAGACATTGGTGATTCATGCGGTTTGGTCTGAGATCAAATACCGGAGCGCAACATTATGTACATTGTAATATATTTCATTATAATATTTTCTATCGCCGTGCATGAATGAGCCTCAGCGGTGGCTCAGATCTAAGATCCCCTCAATCCCCCTCAATCTGGTCCTAATAGAGAAAAAATAGTTTAAAATATCAGATGCTTAATATGTATGCGCCCCTTCGGCGTTGGTAGTTGTGTTTCGTCTCTTGGCATCCTCTCATTCTTTACTGAGCACTCATGTGCCTGATGTAACCGTCCGACAATCACGTCTTTCCACCGAAATACAATTAATATGGCAGAAATAGATGCAGCAGTGGTACATTCCCACTCAAACCAAGCAAGTTGT
Organism: Pyrgus malvae; assembly: GCA_911387765.1. NCBI lineage: Eukaryota > Metazoa > Arthropoda > Insecta > Lepidoptera > Hesperiidae > Pyrgus > Pyrgus malvae. The sequence continues at coordinate 26,175,840 of OU426953.1, forward strand.
ACCACCTTTTATTAAAAGATTTATTCTATTTCAGTTGGCCTAGCATCTGCGATCCCAAGACTGGAACTCTTCATGGAGTTGATCGGAGCTGTCTGCCTGTCCATCATGGGTCTTCTTCTACCCTCCATAGTCGAAACTGTATGGCTGTGGGGTAAAGACATGGGGAGATGCCACTGGATTCTCGTGAAGAACTTCCTCATTGGACTCTTCTCCATCATAGCGCTGGTGTCCGGAGTCGCGTACTCCATCATCAGCATGTTGGACAAATTGTGATTATTAAAATAGTGATACAAATTACCGAAGTGTGATTCCATGGCTGTTATGTTGTACAGTGTATTGTGTAAAGTGTATTAATAAGTAATTAAAAAGTAATATCGCCTTCTAAAATTGTAAATTAGAATAATTTTATTTACAAAAGATTATTATACAATATCGGCGTCTGTGCCGTACAACAGATAGGATCGCACAATGTGATCCGGCGTTGTCAGAGACAGTGATTTAAAGCTTAGTTTTTTTATAAAAGCTATCGCCTTGCAATGTTGAAACATATAATTTTATGTAATGTTATGTGAATGCAATCGAATAAATAAATAATGTAGTTTAAAAAACTAAAAAACACGCTTTTGTGAAAATACGAACTAAAAACTAAAAAAATAAGAAGAAAATGTATTTTACTGTAGAAAAAGCGTGGGGTGCATGGTGTCAATAGTATCGTAAAAACCACCCTAATATAAAGTTATGAGATTATTGTATTGTCATCGGCCCTTGACCTCTGTGCAAATTTTCAAGTTAATCAGACTCCTAGAAGTAAGTGAAAATGAAGTTCAAAGATTCCATTACATACATACAGGTCAAGTTAATAAAAGCGTGTTAAAAATAGTCAAAATCTGACTACAAGCTTCAGAGAATTTGTAAAAATAATAAATTATGAAATTGTTGTTATTTTTTTGTCAGTTTCGTCGCTCAGAAGACTAGATGTACCTATGACAGAAATACAAATTTATGCATTTTACTAGAAGCTTCTTTTTTTAGCTTTTTAATACTTTGTTCTCATTTGAAAATAAAGTACCTAAAATGAATGTTTTTGAATCAAATGTTCTTTTTTGAGACATGGAAACAAAAATGTAAAAGTGCAGTCGACTTACCAATGATGAAGTTAAAATCATTGTAGGCAGGTACATTGATCAGTTATTAATTAAAATGATTAATTTTACTTTTAACAATGAACAACTTGACTCATCTAATAGCTGCATTAAGATTAGTTTAATTAAGATGAATTTATATTGTAAGCCTAATAAAGTATTATTTTTCTAGATTTCCTGGCTTTTAATTATTTCCTTATTTATTTTATTAATAAAATTTAATAATCCTTAATTAATTAATAATACCTGCGAACATTTACAAGGCCAATGAGATAAGTTGATGGTATTGATAAAAAAATATAAGTTCCGCTGGAAGTTTTTACTATTTCAGCTGAACACATTTAGACCAAATGGAGCATCTTAAGGCAATGACCGTGAAACAATTACATTAATTAAATGAATATTTTGTATTCTTAATATGATATTAATATTTTTTTCTATTTCTTTCTTTAAGGAAAACATTTCGTGAACGGTTTCGTAAATAATCTGCCTAACCCTTAAGTTTATTGGTCTGTGGCTCCTATCACTAGCCGATTTAATTTTTTTATTCTCAATTAAAATTACAAATTCATTCAGTGTAGAGGTCCACTTTGTTCTTTCATCACGACGGAAAGAGTACCCTAGGACACTTACTACTACTACCTTATTGTTGTCTCGACCCAAGGAACCCAAAGTTTTCATCTTTTATAATTATATATTTATTTTTATTACGAAACTTATAATAAAGTACTCATATTGAGCCTACACTATGATGTAATAGCTAACAGTGCATTGTTTACGACTTTTTGCTGCATCAGCAATAATTCTTCAGTTTTTGCTCGTGTGAGAACCCTTGTGGGAGAGAAACTGCTATCTATCAACAATACGTACAATACTTCCGCAAGATTCCAATCTTATAAGTTAACGATCTGCCACATATCACAACCGTAAATAAAAATAAATGGCTAACACATGTATAATATAATAAGGTTTCGTTTCACACTCATAGCCCCACAGTAGGGTAGATATACCCTGTGTCGTGGGTACCATGTACACACACAGAGAGAGAAACATTCAAACTCATCGTTCAAATGTTTGCTTCGTCGGGAATCGAACCCGGGTCCCTTCGATTGGCTGTCCGGCATGGTAACCATTACGCCACGCGGGTCGTCTATATAATATATAATAAAAATAAAGAGTTAGCAATACCTTATCATTAGTCATTTTCTTTCAGTCACGTATTCAAAAACTACTATCAGTTCTGAGAGGAGACCTGTGCCCCGCAGTGGTACATAAAAAGGGTTCCAAAAAAAGTTTATAGAGTCAATAGCAATCTTTATCTGGCTTCATCAACATATCTCCTCCAACCCGCATTGGAGCATGGTAAGCTCCAGGCCTCCCCAATAATGGGGAGAGACCCGTGTCCAGCACGCACGCCAGCAGCAGAGACGCAAAAAGAGTTGCAGTTAATCAACATAAAAAATCAATGTATAATTTAATTATTGGAAAATTATAATACTTACAACCAATTCCATGTTATATTTTTCTTTCAATATAGTTAAAAACCGAGACTGATAAATATTGGGCTAAAAGGGCGTATCGAAGTGCGTATAGATAGCCCTGTGGTTGGTTATAAAGGTCTTATAAAGGTCATCGACCCGCATCTACTTATACCTGCATTGTATTAGCGTAGTGGGGTAGAGTACATACAAAATTTTCAGTAAAAGGACTACAAGAGGATTTTTCTAATAATATAATTCAACGTAAAGTCAAATAATTTGGATGGAGGTATATTCGATTACAACCACATTGTCAAAATGTCTGTATTTTAAACATTTTTTTGTTTATTTGAATGGAGTAGCGCGAGGAGCATGCAGGTCACGTGGTGTTAAGTGGTCGCTGGAGCCCATTTTTTTTAAAGTAGGGAATGCAATTACGCACCGTCTCGACCTCTGTCGGGGGGACAGAGGGAGGTGTGTGGGATTCTCCCCTGCCGTTACGAGGCAGGGGTATACCCACTAAACCCTACTGCGCTCCTCAATCGCCATCGTGACGATGTCGTGGGAAATCGGCAGAGCCTTTGCTTCCACAACATCGTCGGCGACTGCCTGCCTAACGTGGTAGGCCCTACACGCTCTCTCCTTATGGAGAGGCTACAGGAATGACCAGGAGCGCCGGGTCATTCCTGTCCATCAGTGATGACCTCTGCAATGCAGGTGGGGGCACCCTCGTACCTCCAACCTGCAGGCCACCACCGGGGGAGGGAGAGAACGGTCGTATTGCCGTGTTCTCCTCCCCCTTCTTCGTTTGCGGAGCGGGGGTTGGGACGGATCGTCATCCCTCTCCCGCTCCGCCGCCTCCTTCTGCGAGATTACTTCCTCGCAGAAGGAGGCAACAGCTTTCCAGCCTCTTTCGCTTCCGAGCGTGGCCCCAACTATGCTCGGCAGATCGCTGCAGCCCATGGACAACCTCAAGCAAGCATAATTAATCTTCTCTGAGGTCGTATGCAGTTGCGCTGCTACTCCGGAGCCTGGTGGTTGCCTCATGTAAGTATGGTCGGCAACTGCACCTTTCCACCGAAACACAATAGAGTTGGTTCACGGCAGAAGTGGGTACAGCGGTGGTTCTTCCAAACATGTGATTATGTAGGTAATACTAACTTACTATTATTAGAAAGAAAGAAAGAAAGAAACTTTATTCGCACATGAAGCACACAACGATACAAAAAATAAAATAAAAAATAAGCTTACCAAAACAAAAACAAAAATATACATACAGATACATTCTTTTTATACTTATTGATTTTATGTATAAAAATCTGTGCTGCAACAATGCACTGCGAATGGGATCAGGACTCAGCGTATGCCATGGTTAATTACTTGAAACCCTTGTATATTTCCATTCGTAAATATAGAAATTTAAATATAGCTTCCGATCGAAATAATAAGAAGGATATGAAAAACTCTCGGGTTGCGAAGGATCTTGGAATCTTCCGCTATGACGTTATTATTCGTACCTGACGAGCGGTCTTTTAAGCTATTATAAGTATATATGGGTATGTGTGCCGTATACCTAGGGCTGCCATCCGTCCGGAATTCCTCGGATTTGTCCTAGTTTTTCCTAGTCCGGAGGCCGTCCGGCAGGAGTTTTTGAAAAGTATCCGGGTGTAACCCGAATACTTTTGTTGTCAGGGGAAATCCATTTTTTTAATAGATACCTAAAGGATAAATTGAAATAAATCTTAATTAATTAAATTCATCCACAATAACCCGCATTCAAGAAGGCTCGGCAATATAGTCAACGATTGAATGGAATTAAGAAATTATAACGATGTTTTATTTTTGTTGCAAAAAATAAATTTCCAGAGATGTCCGGAGAAAAATTTATATTTCGCCCAAATGTCCGGGATTTTTGCCGTGTTTTAAATTTAATTTTCAATTTAGGTGATGGCAGCCCTACGTAGTGCGTTCGTTTGTTATCGGATACTGAACTTATTTTAAGACCAAGGCATCAAAATCTCAAGAAATTAAGTTATTCGAAAAATAATAAAAAAGTACTTATTTGAAAATTAGTTTTCAGTTGATGGAGTATTTGCGAACGTACATAGAAAACCCAAGTGCAAGTTGGCATTGCGCACGTAGGTTTCCGTATCATAATCTAAAAAAATCCGGTTTATTGTATTCCGGTTTTTAGTATTTTTAAATATTTGTTGTTATAGCGGAGCGGCAACAAAAATGCATCATCTCATCTGTGAAATTTTCTAATATCTAGCCATAACAAACCGTTACAAGTGAAGCTAATAAAAGCGTATTAATAAAAAGGAATGAATCAATAGGTATATCTCTATTTTACAACGTCGACGATGTTGCGGGTACCAGCTGTGTTATATCAAGCAAGTTAGAGGGAAAAAAGTATTTAAAATAAGCAAAAAGAACACATTCATCCACAATATCGTAAGAAAAATGCCAGAATTAATTAAAATATGTTATTTGTATTGTTATGACGTAAAATGACGTCAGAAAGAGTATTTTAATTGTGTGCCTCTACCCTCTACACAATTTCAGTTCATATCTATTTTAGGGAGAGTCATCAAACTACAATATCTTTAAATAACTTAAGTAATAATAGCTTCGAGAGAAAAATTAAATCTTGATTAGCAAATTATACTTAATAGTTGATAATAAATACTTTACATTATTATTAACGGCGGCTTAAAATAACAACCCAAAATCCGTCCCTTTCTAATTTTGGTAATTTAAAACATATCAAACTTTCCGATGTTTGCAAGGTCGTTACTATTTTGGGACATTTCTAGGTATCAACATTTAAAAACGTATATTTTATTATTTTTATATATTTAGTTTTGTTAACTATAATGTAAATAAAAAAGTGTTAAAGCCGCTCCAAAAATATTATCTCCTTACAATGTAGTAGAGTCGACAATTTCAATGAACCATAATAAATATTGAGGCAAGTTCTGTTTATCGGTACCGATTTAATTAAGTTTGCACCCTCCCTTAAAACACAATAATTAAAAAATCTGGTGATAACAAAAAACAAATATCCAAAGTTTCATTAAACTTAAGTTAAGATTAATTAAAAACTTTTATTCGTAACTTATTTCGTAACTTTATTGCCATAGGTATAGACCAATTATTGTTTACTTGCAAATCCACATAGAGGGCTTAAAGAGACTAATAATTTTTTAAGTATCAAACTCATAACCTCTGGGAACACCTGTGTAAACGGTCACCAAAAGACGAATTGCCTGTTTATTTCCGCATTTGAGGAAAGGGAGCTCTTTTAAATCGTATTTTAAAGAAATAATTACGAAGGTTTGTAAGTAAACTTTAATTCATGAAACCTTATAACTAATCAGAAGCCAAAAATCGTTTAAAGTTTCAAGTGAATCACAACCCTGTGTGTTCAGTAATAAAGTCCCTTATCGTTGGAGCTGCGATATCTGCGAAGGCACTTGGGGATAAGGCCTGGCCACATCCTCTGCCGAAAGAAACTATTCCGACTGCCATACCGTCCTGGATGGCTGCTCCGCCGGAATCACCCTGGAAGTCAGAAGTATGTTTTTACCTTTACCCTTGTCCTTGAGTATAAAAATGTTCTCCACCAACCCGCATTGACGCAGCGAGGTAGTATATTATCCATTTGTATTAGCATTTAACTTGTAATTTATTTTTACACGCTCTACCTTGAACTTAACCCATTTCCAGTCTCAGGGCTACTGGAAGAGATTTCCAATGGAAATAGTAGTACCTTTGTACAAACTTTCTTATGTATTTTTCTTTCAACTTGTGTGTACATAAATGAATAAATAAATATACAGATAAAACTCCAGGACTCCCCAACAACAGGGAGAGACTCCTGCGCAGCAACGGTATGCAAAAAGGGTTGCGCCAAAATAAAAAAAGATATTTAAATCTCGTAGGTGGTTGTAGGTTGCTGTCGGAACTGACCTCTCACTACCGGCTTTAGTGAAAGCCATGGTTGGGTGTGAGGAATCGTGGAGTGCGGGGGTTTTCTTCTGCGAGCAAGTGATGTCGCAGAAGGAAGCTGCGGAGCGGGAGAGGGAAATAATAACGGACCTTCCTATCCACAGCAGGAGAGCAGGGCGTCGGAGGAGGATCTACCACGCCCTCCTCCAACCCCCATGATTGAGGTCAAGACGGTGGACGCGGGGGCGTCCATTGTCCGTTGCCCTCGTAATAGAGGGGTATCCATGATGGATGGAGAGAACAAAAAAAAGGTGGTTGTAGGTTGAGCCTATATTGATCCCCATTATTTTATGTCCCGCTGCTGGATACAAGTTTCCTCTCAAAAAAGTTGAATGACGAAGTGAGGGTGAATGGACATCATGCATTCCAAAAAATATTTGTGTAACTCTATTGTATCAACTCGGGATCCTCATAGACGACAGAAATTGTTGAAGCTATAACCGATTTATTTTTCTTCGGTTTCTTCGTGAGATTATAGAGGACGATTGTAGGTGGTAGAACTATTATGGTTCGCCCGGGGAAATACCACCACTGCACCCACTTTTGTCGTGAACCAATTCTATTGTGTTTCGGTGGAAAGCTGCAGTTGCTGGCCACACTTACATGAGGCGACCACCAGCCTCCGGAGTAGCAGCGCAACTGCATACGACCTCATACAGGACTTGCCTATGCTTCCTTGAGGTTGTATGTAGATGTCCATGAGCTGCAGCGACCACTTAACACCTCGTGGCCTGCATGCTCGCCTGCTACTCCATTCAAATAAAAATAAGAAAAGATTACGAAAGATTTTCTCACAACTGGTATACATAATAAGATACCTGGCAAGTTCCTTTTCCTCCGAGGAAGAAGTTGCCTCCGCACCACATATTTTCGGTCAGCACCGTTGGATAAACCAGGGTGCATCCTCGGTGACTGATCACGGGTATCTCGACGGACATCAAGCGATCTGGGATGGATGATGCACCTTGCTAAAACCATTGAGAGTTTTAGTTAAAACCTCCAGTTTGAAAAAAAATATTAAGTTTTTAGTAAAGAACTTGTTGAAAAAGTTTAAACAATACTCTCATCCAAAGTTTTTCTTCCCTTTTTTAAGCCTTGTACTGCTGAGCACCTGTCTCCTCTCAGTTTTGTGAAAGTATTAGGTAAAATGCTCGGGTAGGTCCCCTGAGGTTGCCCGTGTCCATAGGTGACGGTGATCGCTGAACACCACGCGGCCCATCTGCCTTTTTTTTTCGGTTTATTTATATATAAAAATATATTCCACCAACCTGACCAAATAGGCACGAGTGGTGGTGGTGCACGCGATATTTTTTTCAACCCTTTTTCAAGTCTCACGCCTACAAACAGGTATCCTGACAGAATTAAGACATTGTCCAAACCAATCTGTCCATATATTTTTAAGACGGACAAAAAGCATGTGACGATTAGATTATCTGTATCAAGCAATGCAATCCTTTAGGGCCTGTGCCCAGTTTTAGATGCAGCTATGTTGTTAATATTAGTTCAAAACAGATTACCTTTGTTCTACCCCATCCGCTGACAATAACATTCGTGCCACCCTTCAGAGCTCTGCCCTTCGCAGGCAGGTTAATTGGCTGGATCCTCTCATTGAACTCGATGGGGTCTACAGTCTTCATCACAGCTACATCCTTGTCAAACGCTGGGTCGTCGTACTCTGGGTGCGGTGTCACTTCAGCTATTGGGATGACTGTACCGTTCTTTCTGAAGGAACTACCCGCGCGAAGAACTACCGTTGATGGGTCTACACTGTAATTGTAAAAGGTCTTATGTGAATTCTACTAGCTGTGGCCACGTTTTATCTGTTAAGAATCCACCCTTTGTTTGGCTACAACCCTTTTTGCGTCCCACTGCTGGGCACGGGTCTCTCCCCCTTATTGGGGAGGCCTGGAGCTTACTCCACCACGCTGCTCCAATGCGGGTTGGTGGAGAACTCTTTGTTTACATGATAATATTCAATATGAACGGGACCATCAGGTTGACAAAAATATATTTAATTTGCTGGTATGACATATAATTGACGTCAAAAATATACCTACATGAATCTTTAGCGCTTTCTTTTTTTAAGTGTAGGATTGTTTACTTTTGAGGTCTTTAATACTGTGTTTTTGTGTTACTTCAATGTGTCTTTTACTTTTGTTTAAGAATCCAATTCTTTGAATGTCATTGAATTAAATCTTCCATTTTATAAAATAATCCTCAAGCTTGCTATATTTATTGATTTAGTGTAAAAAAAATGTTTTAACTCTTCTTTTCACATTAGGCATATATTTTTTCTATGGACTTGAGAATAATTACATATAAGCATACTAGACCAAGTGCAAGTACGTACGGAGTATGTGCATGACATGCCTTATGAAATATATTTTTAAACTATTTATATAAAGCTCACACCTGGCTTAAAATTCGGTGCTTTACTCTATATTCTATTCTTTGTACGACCTGCGTGGTGGTCACCATGCCGGACTGTCAATCGAAGGGTCCCGGGTTCGATTCCCGGCGAAACAGAAACTTAAATGATGAGTTTAATTTTCTGTTCTCGGTCTGGGTGTTTGTGTTTCTGTCTTTGCGCTTGTTCATGGTACCCACAGGGTTAAGATATACCATGTTATAGGGTTGATACCTTTCTGTATGGATATGAGTAAAAAAAGCTACCATAGCTGGATGAGAAAAGTAACTGACAATAGATATTTTAGCAACAAGATATCTAAATTTAAGAAAAGCCTTTTTGCTTGTATGTATGTACGTCCTTAAACCTTTACAGTTTGCACATGCTAGCACTTATCACCATAACGTAGTTATAATTCAATTATTGTTAAATAATAATAACATCTTAATATACTCGACCACGTTGCATGCCCTGGTAACCTATAATTAAGGCAGCATTTAGGTATATTTGTATATTGTTTTTTTAATAATTGTATGCCTTGTTCCTTATCCAATAAATTTATACTTCTATACTATATTATAAAGAGGAAAGATTTGTATTTTTGTATGTTTGTAATGAATAAACTTAAAAACTACTGTTCCTGTACATTCACCCAGAGTAACATAGGCTACTTTTAATATAGCAATGAAGCCTGGAGTAGCACATAGGCTATTTTTATCCTACGGGTACCCATTAAACGGGTCCACGCGGGTGAAGCCGCTGGCGGAAGGCTAGTAAATAATAAAATAAATAATAAAAATTCTATTTACTCCTGAGCGCAATGTCCAGCAGTCATAATGTAATTCTCGCTGACGATGAATCCCCCGCAGAAGTAGGAGTTGTTGACGATGAAGCTCACTTGGTACGGATGGTCCTCGATGTCGGCCTCCTGCCCGCCCACTATCCTGTTCAGGTCTTGGTTCGAGCTTATTAGCGAGAATAGCGACTTTTCTGGAATCATAAAATATAGGTACATGAAATGAATGGCTGCAATCCTTTTAGCGTCCCACTGCTGGGTACGGGTCTCTCCCCATTACTGGGGAGGCCTGGAGCTTACTCCACCACGCTGTCAGACGTTTTTAAGCCGCCCATAAGGCCTCCGACAAGGTTTAAGGACTGTTATCTATCGACAACAACCGAGACCGACGGCTTAACATGCCCTCCGAAGCACGGAAACACGCATGATTTTTTTGCCACTAGCGGTCACCCATCTCACACCTAACGTTCTACGCTAACCGCCGGGCCATGAGCACTTCGCGCACATGAAATAAATTAAAAAAGATAATTAGTTTATTTCATTTCTAAAAGGTACCAACAAAGTGGTATAGGTCTAGTGCCTCCGACAAGGTTTAAGGACTGTTATCTATCGACAACAACCGAGACCGACGGCTTAACGTACCCTCCGAAGCACGGAAACACGCATGATTTTTTTGCCACTAGCGGTTACCCATCTCACACCTAACGTTCTACGCTAACCGCCGGGCCATGAGCACTTCGCGCACATGAAATAAATTAAAAAAGATAATTAGTTTATTTCATTTCTAAAAGGTAACAATAAAGTGGTATAGGTCCCTGAACTGGGTTGGAAAAAGCAGTGATACTGGGTACCCCCCGCTTTTCAAACACAGAATTTTAAAACCTTCCAAACAAAAATAATCATTAGTTCGATGTACACACCCAGTGTGTAACAAAAGGAATAATTTACCAAAATTTGTTTAGCAGTTTAGGCTCTGAGATGATGTCAGTCAGGGAATCAAGACATGTTATTTTATAATTACAAGACAATAAGAATAAAAATAATAGCCGAGGCTACCGTTTGGGAAAACTCTCAGAAATCTCTAAATCCAGAAACAACCCCATAATCCTAAAATACAAATCTCTAACACCTTTTACATGCGACATGGATTTAACGACAGCTTTGTGTATATTCTTTTTCCATATTTTCTGTGAGGACGGACTTATACAACTCTATAAAATCACATATACGAACATGTTGTTTTCAAAGTGAATAAGATTAAATAATAGGACGAAAATGCCTAGAAAATGTTAGGACCATTCCACATTATTTGAAAAGATAATATATGAGAGATAAATTTAATAGTAGATTACTTTTAAGTTAATTGAATTGTGTATTAAAAGAAAATGAAAAAAAAACAGTAAGATAAAGTAATAAAACTCGATGATTTTTAGTTCAATAGACAAATCGCTAAAATACGAGTAATAATAATAAGACTTTTTTTTAAACTAAAACAGTGTTTTAATTTTAATTCAAATTACATTTCAAAATATTGCAAGGACGTGCTGTGATTTTTCAGACCCCTTACATAGCAGGTCCATTTGTATTGGGGATCTGAAAAATCTTTTGTACATAATAATATTGTATTTTATCATCAAAGAATGCGATTTAATTTAGAGTTGAGAATCTCTGATTTTAAATTGATGCTTGTTAATCCCGTTTCAATCCCTGATTTTCCATTAAAATCAGTAGCAACATTGTCCATCTATCAATCATTTCATCATTCACCAATCCATCTACGTATGAAATTTCAAAAGGAAATCCGTAATATTTTCCTTTGCGAATAATTAATTTAACAATACATATATCATTAAAAATTAACTATAATTTGCGGCAATCGTTAATTATGGGTAATATAATATTAGCATAATAATTACGTGACGGGTATTGTAAGCTCTTAAGTAATAATCATACGGGTGTGACCCTCGATCGTATTGCGAAGGTCACAATGTGAGCACAAAACCTGCTCTTGACATCCATACAATCAATGCGAGAGACGCGAGAGTTTACCTACCTAGTTGACGAATAAACAGCATATAATTTACCGTCCTCGGATTTATTTGCCAAAATCATGATATTTTATAGTTAGTCGTCTATTATACAGTAGTTATGAAAATAAAATAAATAACGTTTCACACTCGCAGCCCCACAGTATACCCCGCAATATACCCCGTGGGTACCATGGACAAACACATGGCCGAGAACAGAAATATGAACTCATCATTTAAATTTCTGCCTCGCCAGGAATCAAACCCGGGACCCTCCAATCGGCAATCCAGCATGGTGACCATTGCGCCACACGGGTCGTCATATATGTAGATTTGACATAATGTATAATGCTCAGAGTAGTGACTAATTGTACACAATTCCACACATTTGTATTTCAGGAATATCAGGCATTACTAAGAGATATTTAGATAACACATTATTGTATCTAAAAGACGATAATTACGTTTAATGGAGTTCAGTATTAGACGTAAATGAATAGTAAGCCTAATTCGATTTCAACATACATATTTTATTTGACTTCCAAGAGGATAATCGACTTGCCTATTTAATTCACCATTCTCGTAATAATAAATAATTATTCCAATAAAGAATATTACATTATGGTATCGAGCAGGTATTCTTCAAGCCTACCTAATTGTATGTTAGCTTCCTGCTGTATTAAAGGCGGCAAAGAAACCACTTTTCTGCTGTTTTTATATGAAGTTTGTCTGGACTTTTCTTTTACCAAGCTAAGTCAAATGGGATCTATAAAAGACTCTGATTTGACTAAATACTATTTCAGGAATCAAATAAACCATAAATAAACACCGTATCGCATGCGACGTAATTTAATGGAGTGAGTTTAACTAATAGATATTATGAAAAGGGTAGTGATTAAACCTAATTCACCAAGGAAGAAAGTATTAGTAAATTCCCACATTTTCTTCACTAATCTGCACTTGGCTAGTGGGGTTTACCTTAAGTCCTCTATTCTGAGTAAAGTCGCATATCCAGAAGCACGACAATAAATAGTGGCTGATGACGATTTTATCCATTTAACACAGAATGTATGTCGTAAGGAAAGTTAAATAGCGAATATTTCCTAAAATAAATAGACTCACCAGAACTCACAAACACAAACGCCCAGGAACAAAAAATGATGAACTGCCACATCTTGACGCGATGTCACAAACTGAACCAAACACAACTGGAACTACTTTTACTCCGTTATATATGCACTAATTTGAATACGGTATGTGAATTACCCACATCTATATGTCATATCTGCCTTTTTACTTTATAGTTTAGTTATCAAATCGACCTTACACGGCCACTTTTAGCGAAGATAAGGAAACGAGCAGCGTGGTAGCGGTGGACGTGGCCAGAATATTAATCACTTTCGAAGAATGGGCTCTCATTGGCATGCCCGGTCTTCCTAGGACACCATTAAGGTATTTCTAAGTGAAGAAGCGAGTGAGCTATACAGGTATTCAATCAAATTCGTTCTTTAGAAAGTTAGAAGATTGCCAGGAAATCTTAAGCATACATTTTATACTTTAGCTTATGAGGGCTTTAAGGTAGGTACTAGAGGCATACTAAAAATAGACACTAAAAATAAGAATAGTGAACATGGGTATCTAAATTTAGTGGCAATTTTTTTTAATAAGGTAAACCCTACGGTCTTCGGTCGACTTTTGTTTAAATTCTGGTTATAACAAAAAATAAAATAATGTTAAATCCTCTAAAATTTCTAAGCACGTATCATCAGTTCTATTTCATCGTTTTTAAGTACATGATTTGCATTCTTTTATAATTTTTTACGATTGCATTCTTTTATAATTTTTTACGATTGCATTCTTTTATAATTTTTTACGATTGCATTCTTTTATAATTTTTTTGACGCACTAGCAGTCAGCAATCTTTCTCCCGTTTTTCTTAGCAGTTTGTATATATCGCGTGCATAATGCATCACTATACCCATTGTTCAAAAACAATCATCTAACGGTTAGATCCTAATCCATTTTCAGTGTATTTCAAATGGAATAATTAAGTAAGATTGTGGAATGCAGTAAGATTGTGGAACTCACTACCGTCCAACATCAGAAGTTGCAAGACCATAGCCACATTTAAGAAACGTGTTAAAGAGCACTACTTTTCCTTAGTGATATAAAAACAACGTTTCTGAAGTATGTATCCCTAATTTCAATGGGTATGTAATATGTAAGTAAGTATGTATATGTATATGTATTATTTATATAAGTATGTATGTATGTATGTATATTATCCATTGGTATTTAATTTGTAATTTATTTGTACACGCTCTACCTTGAGCTTAACCCATTTCCAGTCCCAGGGCTACTGGAAGAGATTTCCAATGGAAATAAGTAGTAGGTACCTTTGTACAAACTTTCTCATGTATTCTTTTCTTTATATTTTTCTTTCAACTTGTGTGTACATAAATAAATAAATAAATAAATAAAATGGAACTGATTTGGGAAACATCGTTAGAGAATGGCGATTTCAAAGTCAATCCAACATGTGAAAAATAATGGTGTATGGATAAAGAATGATAAAATCGATATAAATACCAATCACTTTGAATGATATTGACAATTATGTATTATTAGCTCTGAACCTTCGACTTTGACATCTACCTAATTAATACCCATATTTTTATTACAACCATCTGTGCAATTAAATGAATGTATGGTGATTCCTAAAGTGCAGTTTATTGAGATTGATAAAGTAACGAGACTGAAAAATTTGATATCAGAAAATATCGAAAATATTAAATTCTGATTGTTGTTGTTATAACAAAGCTCAATAATATACACTTTACGTTCAATTAATTTCCATAATTTTGAAGTTTTGCTCAATTAGTCATCATAAAAGATCCATTAAGTTATTGAAGGCGTCGTTAGTTTTCGATATTTTTAAATTTTATGTATTTTGCTACTGGCTGCAATCCTTTTTGGGTCCCACTGCTGAGCACGGGTCTCTCCCCAATATTGGGGAGGCCTGGAGCTTAGTTCACCACGCTGCTCCAATGCTGGTTGGTGGAGATGCGGGTTAGTGGCCAACCCGCTGTCGGATGTTATCAAACCGCCCATAAGGCCTCCGACTAGGTTTAACGGAAGCACGGAAACGTGCATGAAATATTTTGTCACTAGCGGTCACCCATCTCATACCCGACCGCGCCCGTTTGGCTTAGTTGCATAGATCTTTTGCGCTCTACGCTAACCGTCGGACCATGCGCGATTCAATGCTCACTGTCATAATAGTAATCGCTGTCCCTTGAAACTATGAAAAAATCAAACTTCTAAGCCAGCGCAATCAAAAGATACAGCAGTTTATGCCGTAAATTTCCGCAAATTTTCGACCCTCGCAAGGGAATCAAAACTAACAGGGTACTTCCCGTGAACGCTACGTCTTATAGCACAGATAAAGGAACAATTGAGAAAATCTAAATTTTTAGTTACATCATATATTAAAAATATTTTACGGAACCCTCGGTGCGCGAGTCGAGTCGCACTTGGCCTATTTTTTTTTATTTAAAAAGAGTACTGCTGGGAATTTTTTCCGCCGCCTTTTTTCTCTCAGCTCAACATCTAGCCCAAACGGGCACCTAATAGTCCAGGGTCGATAATTTTTAAAACCAAAAAAAATCATAATAGGATGAAACCCATTAGAAAAGGAGGGAAATATGATAAAAATGAAAGGAAAAATAATTTACGGGCGATCTGAGGTTGGGAAGGGGATGGGGGTGAGTTTTTAAGGGTAAAAAACGGTTTTTCTCGATTTCCGGCAAAACTAAAAGTCCTATCGAAAAAAGTCAAATGGAAAAGTTGTAGATAATAAAAAGTTCTAAAACTTTTATATTTACACTTTTTTCACATAACCTCAAAATTTATGTGAAAAATTCAAAAAACCAAGTTTTTGGTTTTTTATTTTTATCTTTTACAATTTTTTTTTTTATCGAAATTTTGTGAAAACTTACCTTTTTATGTCCCAAATACGCTGTAATTTATTTAATTAAAAATATTTATTTTTTCACCTTATTTTGAATTAATATCGAAAAAACAGCCTAATTTTCAATCGAAAATTCACCCGTCAAAATATCAGCTTTTTTCAAAAAGTTGGTGTGGTTTCTGTTCGTTGGAATCTCTACTTTCCGATGGTGAAAAAAAAAATATATGTTACTGTGGTAAATCTTCTCAGAAAATGCAAAAATTCAAAAAATAATCTGAAAAGACAAAATCGAATTAATAATGTCTTCACTATTTAATCGTGAATAAACTCCCATGAAAAAAAAATATTAAAGAAATCAATGTCAAAATGTATAAATAATATATTATAAATCTATAAAAAAGTATAAAATATATATGAAAATCGGCCAAAAGTTTGTTTTATTAGAAATATATTTACGATATATATTTTATATATTTTTTATAGATTTTAAATATATTTTTTATAGATTTTGAAATATATTTTTTTTTATAGGATTAACTAAATTTGTTTGTGCAAAATTAAGGAGATAATTATTTTTTATCTTGTACTATAATATCATTTAATTTCAATCTTTAGGTTATGTTAAGTTAAGCATACTATTTTTTAAAGAAAATATTACGATTTTTATGGTTGAGTTGATTGATACAGATAAAAATAGAGATAGTATTTACCTTCCTATGCAGATTCGAAAAGTTTTATTGTTTTTTTAAGTAAACTTATCACAATTATCTTCAAGAAACTCAGTGCCAGATTAGTCGTCCCGGTACTACGAAGAAACAGAGATTAATCTGAGAATAAATTGTTTATTAGTCGAGTAAAATTATTTATTATTACCTCCTTATAGTAAATAATACTTATAATTAAGTTATTTAAAATTGTACCTATAAATTAAAACAAATGGAGGCGTGCACGTGTATTTTTATAAACGATGTTGTATACTGTACTGTATTTCGAATACTGGTTAGGCTAGCGGTTGTAACAGCTGCTACGAAATATATAGTATATAATAGTAGGTATGTATGTAGTAAGACCCAGACCCGCCTAGCCCCTTCCCCACTTCTCCACGAAATACCTTTTGATGGGCTACAATTTTTCGTAGGTCACTCAGGTATATCTACTCAGGTATATATAATTTATCTCAAAATAGTTATAAATAAGCATCTACGCATATAATTTAAAGAAAATTAGACAACTTTCTCCAAATATTGTAGATGTCTTATTAAATATTAATTTAATTAACTTATTTGTTTGTTAATTATAGTAGTATATTTTTATTTGCAATTTTTTTGTTATCAACGTCACATGTAATCTAACGTTTTTCGAGTAATTAAAGTCTAAATTTGAATAAATAGCTCAAAATTATTTATAATAATAAAAAAAAAAATTCAAATTCAAGTTTTTTTTTAATTTTTGCGTTTTCTGAGAAGATTTACCATAGTAACATATTTTTTTTTTTCACCATCGGAAAGTAGAGATTCCAACGAACAGAAACCACACCAACTTTTTGAAAAAAGCTGATATTTTGACGGGTGAATTTTCGATTGAAAATTAGGCTGTTTTTTCGATATTAATTCAAAATAAGGTGAAAAAATAAATATTTTTAATTAAATAAATTACAGCGTATTTGGGACATAAAAAGGTAAGTTTTCACAAAATTTCGTTAAAAAAAATAAATTTTTGTAAAAGATAAAAATAAAAAACCAAAAACTTGGTTTTTTGAATTTTTCACATAAATTTTGAGGTTATGTGAAAAAAGTGTAAATACAAAAGTTTTAGATCTTTTTATTATCTACAACTTTTCCATTTGACTTTTTTCGATAGGACTTTTAGTTTTGCCGGAAATCGAGAAAAACCGTTTTTTACCCTTAAAAACTCACCCCCATCCCCTTCCCAACCTCAGATCGCCCGTAAATTATTTTTCCTTTCATTTTTATCATATTTCCCTCCTTTTCTAATGGGTTTCATTCTATTATAATTTTTTTTCACTTTTCATTATTTTTAAAGGCTTCTACCCTGGACTATAAAGGAAAAAATGACATTCATTAAGCTAATATTTTGTATTCCTAATATGAAATAAATATTTTGACTTTGACACTTGAAAACGCTAAAACAGGCGATGCCGCATCCAAGATGCCAAAACGAGACGCTCACGCAAAGTCGCCGATCGCCGATGCTGAAAGTTGCTAGTTGTAGCTTCGGGATTAAGGATAGAGCTACGGTATCCCCTGCCTGATCATAAGAGGCGACTAAAAGGGGGCTTTCGGGGTCGGGATAGTGTGAGTGGGAGCTTGATCCGCCCAGGCAGCAGCCCCGGGAAGGACGTAGTGTGTGCGTGGCCGCATGCCGCCGTAAGCATCGACAGGTGCAGTAGCGCATATCTGCTCTCCCGAAGATGGGGCCATTCTGGGCGCCGCGCGTGGAGGTAACCGGTGCGTTCCACTGGAGATCCCGGAGTCCTCACCGAGCGCAGAGGCAGGCCACCGAGGGGGTTTTAGTGCGGTCAAATCTCACATAACCCGGTATCCTCTCCCAAGCTGCCGGGTACCTTTTGAAGGTTTCCCCCCCAATACCAAAAAAAGGCTTGGCCACAAGACTTGTTTGCGGATTTGTACATAAGTCCATAGATAGGAAGCAGCGACCACACTGCACGGTCCATAATTTTTTAAAGTTTAAAATTCAACAACACAAATATATTATTACTATTACTGATGTATTCTCCAAAATCAAGATTGCTCTCATTTCTGTACATCAAAATGAAGAAAAGTTATTCTACTGCTACCTATATCTCTGCTTCAGCATCTCATGGTTACCGGCCTCGGTCAAATTGGACGCTACACGTTCGTGCTGACTCGTCATCGGTTTATCAATTATCTGCAATTACTGCTTTTAATTTGCGTCCAAAGTCACGCAAACAGGACATGAAACTGCATAGTTCAAACTTTGCAGTCACGCTGTATAAAATCAGAGTCCATAATGATATATCCACTATCATTGTCCATAGATGACCCGTGTGGCGCAATGGTTAATGCACTGCCAATCGAAGGGTCCCGGGTTCGATTTCCGACAAATACTCACCATTTAAATTTCTGTTCTCGGTCTGGGTGTTTGTGTTTCTATCTTTGTGTGTGTCCATGGTACCCACAACATAGGGTTACAAGGAATAATTTTGGTGTATTCAGATCATTTTATGTCACAAATAATATTGCTGTTATATGGCGATTTCTGCAGCCTTATCTAAAAATGGGTCATAAAAAATTCATGAAGTTTGGACGGATACGTACAGTATAGATAGGCCCTCAGGCTCGTGGAATACAGGAAAACATTAGATAACTTTTAGGTCTTTAGATTTCAAAACAAAATATTTCTATACCTTAGAGCAACGGTAGGCGAGCGGTTAGGACACCGCTCCCTACATGAGGGTTCTGGATTCTAATCCCGGCGCGCATTTCTGACGAATAAATTGGATAAGAGCGTATTTTCGCTGCTTTCCATTAATGCACAATAATTTTATCTTTGGACACTTATCAGCCTAAAAGTTTAACAAGCTTAAAAAATATAAAACAATACTTACATTTTTGATCAACAGAAAAGATAATCTATGAAATAATCGATTTAAAAATACACTTTTTCATAATGATAACATTTATTAACACACGTTAGTATTCTAAATAATAAAAATTTCAAGAATTTATCTTACCCCAGAACAAAGTATTTTGAAAGCAATATTTACATTAAAGAAACTTATTTCACCCGTGGGAAATAAGCGAAAGCTGTACAAAAACATAATTGATATTAAATAACGTAAAAACGTCTATCTTTAGCGTATTTAAAGTCCGTGGCCTCTTCCCGTGGGTGTAAAATCCCCTTATGACTGGGCAACATTACAACAGTTTTGAACAGTAGAATATATTTTACTTTTACCTAAAACAGTTTTGAATAGTTGAATATATTTTACCTGGGCGCTATAACAAATGCGGTTTTTTTTACACTTACACAATACATTCCATGATTATATAACCACAAGAAGGTTAAAGTTCCACCGGCACCATCTGGACACGTGGCGGTTCTCCACAGTCCGCTTTGCACGCTCCTTTTTACCACGGACGTGTAGGTTATAGGACAACCTTCCAGCTGAGGCATTCCCAGTGGACTATTACATGGGGTTCTCCAAGAAATCTGTAAAAAAAAGCTCTCCTTCAAAGCCGGCAATGCTCGGGTGGCTCCCCTGGGGCTGCCCAAGTCCATAGGTGACGGTGATCGCTTAACACTACGCAGCCCGTCAGCCTTTTTGTTCGGTTTGTTTATATAAAAAAAGTGTGCTGCACATAGATTTTATAAATGTATAAGATTAGAACAGTAAATATTATTATCAATAGGTTACTGAATAGGTAACATTAATGAGATTTCTCCATATTTGTCCAAATATAAGACCCGAAATATCCCAAAATTTCGGATAGATGTGTACAGAGTTATAGAGAAGCCCAGTTACTTATAAAAAGTTATCAAAAAGTTCATCATTTAAAAAAATCGATTCATCATCAAGAATCGAACCCAGGACCTCATACACAGCACACCGGCGGGCGCGGCGTATTGAATTAAGACAATCAAGTAAATTACAAATAGTTCTACCTACAAAACAAATTTATTTCATCAAATATTTATCGAAATACAGGAAGTGGACGATTTTATTGTGATCTGTGAGTTACCAAAACAAGACTAGTGTATGAATTTGTAGGTTACATTAAATATTTTTTGTGAGATTTGAAAACCAGAATAATTGGACAAAAAATCAATTAATAAAAGTTTTAAACATCTTTTATAATATTTGTAAGCTTATTCGTTAAATTGCTAGTAATTTATATAAATTATTAGTTGCAATTATTATTGCTACTACACTATGGAATCGAACCTAGTACCTCTTGCACTATACTCTGCCGTGGATACCACTGAACCATACGTCGTCATATTTATAGGAGAATTTAGAAAACTTAATAATATAAATTGACAAAACAAATTTAATTCATTAATTTAAAAGCGACTTTTGTGAGGTCTACATGGAAAAAATGTAATTACGAGTATTATTGCTACATTTGCCGTGGCCGGTATTCCAGCAGTTGGTCACTCGTGTCCGGAAAGTGTGATCGTATCGAAATACCGGAAGTAGATGTTTTCATTGTGTTTTATCTGTGAGCTACTAGTGTTTGATTTTGTAGGTTATAAATATTAATAAAGTCTTGTGTAAGATTTAAAAAGATAAAAAATAGGCATATAAAAAAACAATACAATAAGTTTTATGATTATCAAATGTATGATCTACTCCACCAACCCGCATTGGAGCAGCGTGGTGGAGTAAGCTCCAGGCCTCCCCAATAATGGGGAGAGACCCGTGCCCAGCAGTGGGACGCAAAAAGGGTTGCGGCCAATGATCTACTCGTATTACAATTTTCGATGCGAAAAACTTACACTTGTGTTTTAGCAGCCACCAACGAAACTAATCTATACGACAACTCGTAAATCCAACTCAAGAGTCCTAGGTTCCATTAATTTAATAATATACAATATTCAAAAACTATAATGCGTTAAATTGAAACTAAATTTTACTGACATTCCGTATGATAAACCAAGTAGAATTGTTAAAAGTCCTTGGTTCGATTCTCTATGAAATGAATTTGGTGATGCGAATATATGTATGTATCATATGATTGTCTGCACCACGTTGAAGTGTGGTACAGGTTCGTGGTTTCAGTATTCGCTAGTAAAATTTGTTTTATGAAGCGCGTGCGACGGAATAAATTTTCAGGTGCAAAAAGTTTTAAAGTACCATTTCTGAAAAAACTGCTGAAGGCTGTATGTAGATATATTGATATAATAATATTATGTACATACATTCTGCCCAGCCAGTCGTTAGCGTAGTTTACCGCGCCAAGCATGCAGCGTCATCGAAATAAAAAAAAGTTGGTTCAAAGTTTCTATGATTAGAAAAATCTTTAGATTGTCATTTTTCTCTCGCGATCTTGCAAATTTTATCATTTTATTATTATTCAAAAGTACACATTATTTACTTGAACAATAGCGCGAGTATAGCGGAATTACGCAAATAACGTTAATTATTCAGTCTTTGTAATTATACAATGTACCTATCTCATGCTTAGCCACTGTGACCATAGCCAAGGTATAGAAAAAAATTAATGATCTCTGTCATCAATCATTTTAATTCTTAAACGTGTTCGATGAATTCAAATTCAAATGTCTTTATTTGCAAGAATAAGGTAATACAAGGTCTAATGTTTTATATACATCCTCTCATTCTACCTATAAGGCATGCAAATTTTGTGATCTAAAAATTTACCTTACTACGTTATATGCACATGAGTTACGCAGACTCGTGCAAATGTGGTTCTTATAAAAAAAATATAAAACTATAAAATTAAATTAAATTAATCAAATAAAACTATACACTACAATATCACAAGTTAATAAACAATCATTGTATTATAATGTCAAATTACATTACATTATATCAATGTAAATTTTTCTTAAACCGAGATATTCGCTAACATTATAAAAACATATATTACAAGACTTCTTAGTGCTTAAATGCTACTATTCTGTTCGGAATTTCTTGAAGATACCTAAATATCGTCCTACTGTCCCGCTCACACTCTGGACTATCGCGACAGAGAGCAGGGTTCAATTGCCATCGTACAACTATGATTTGAAAAAATATCCTCTTGGTGACTACACATCGGAGTATATTACATTTCAAAAAAATCATTCGTTTGTTGTTGTACAAGCCTAAAAGCTATGCCAAACAATATACTAGCACTCCGCCCGCGGTTGAGCCCACGAAATTAAATTCAACTGGATATTTCCACACAATCCCAAAATCGGGTCTTGGACAAGCATAAAAATATTCTGGTATTTAAAACGTCACATTTCTTGGTGCATGTTTCTGGCCAGGTTTAGTCAATTGACTATTAATGACCTGCGAGGCTACAAAACAATTTCCCATACAAAATGTACGAGGCTGTCACGTTTTAACAGCTCATTAAAAGTATCTCAATTTATTCGGTAGCCAAAGACCGGATTAAGGGCCTTGACGGACAGATGAACGCACAACAAAATGATCGTACAAGGGTTTCAGTTTTTTTGGTTTTGAAGTAAGGGACCCTAAAAAGGATTAAAGCAAAAAGTACCTATAATAATAGGTAGCTATCTATACTTCTATACTAGTCTTTACTAATATTAAAAAGAGGAAAGATTTGTATTTTTGTATGTTTGTAATGATTAAAATCAAAAACTACCAATCCGATTTCAACAATTCTTTCACCATTAGAAAGCTCACCTCACATTCACCTTGAGTAACATAGGCTACTTTTTACCGCGGGAAAATGCTTCATTCCTACGTGAACACGGGTAATAGCGTCAACGAGGTTGAAGCAACGGGCTAAATGCCTATTTTGATATAGCAATGAAGCCTGGAATAGCACATAGGCAATTTTTTATCCTACGGGGACCCATTAAACGGATCCACGCGGGCGAAGCCGCTGGCGGAAGGCTATACTTAATATAGTTATACCTCAAATCATTAACTTTGCGAAGATTTCGATTAAGCCTTGGTACTTTGAAAGTACTTGCTTTAATTTAAAATCTGCGTACAGTTGGATAAACAGAATCTGAAATACATTCATTATTTATGTTGCAAATAAAATTTCTTTGAAGATGTTTTAAAACATTTCTTACTAGGCTAGTAATTTAGACCAATAACAAGTAATTTCGTCTATAAACGAGTCTGAGCCACGAGATTTTAATCAAGTATTATTAATGCATATTTTAATCGAGTCAGTCATAGACATTCAAAGGATATTATTAATCTTAATATATATATATATATATATATATATATATATATATATATATATATATATATATATATATAGATATCCCCCTGGGCACTTAGTTGATCTGACGTGCCATATAGGTAGTATTTGTTGGCTCCGTTTGCACTTGTTGATCCGACCCTCCTTTCTTGATCCAGAGAGAGATAGCCGTACGTATGTGGTACCGCTCGGAGCCACAAAAGTGGCCCCAAAAAATAATAATAATTAAGCCATCATATACATATCCACCTTTTAGGCATTCGGGCACTTCTTGATCCGATTCAAATGAGCCAATCACAGCGAAGGACTGCCCTGATTGGCCCGTTACTTTTCTCGATGGATTGGTTCTATTTCAGCAGGAATATTCTAGGAATACATTTTAAAAATTTTGATAAATGAAACTTCAAATCAATCACATCAACCAACATTAACATTATGGAGATAAATTTAAAAAGTAGCTTAAGAATCACCATCATACCAGTCATAATTTTAAAAACCAAAAAACATTTTTTATTGTAATTATAGCTGGGAATAAATTTTTAAAATTTTGTTAAAAGAAACGTCAAATCAATCACACAAATAAAGATTTTTATTATTATTATTATTATCAACCAACATCAACAGATCGGTTTTACTCCCGCTTAGCTTTGTCCGATACGTTATAGTAACAAATTCTCAATAGGAAGCTATAACCTTAGAGTTAGTTTGTATTAGTTATTTAGGATGGTAAGGTGAAACAAAAATACCCAGTTACAATTAACATTTTTATTTTATTTAATCTTTTATTAATAAAATATGAACAGCTATAAATATTTTATGCACCTATTTGTAAGATTGCATGATTTAGATCATGGTTTGTGAAACGTGTAAAATAACGTGTGAAATAAATAAATAAATATATTAATAAATCTATACGCTATGATGAAAGCAAGTCAGTGTTAAGTTAGGACATGTAGATTAGGAGCTTGGTTCTCCATAAGATTCGAAAACTTTTTTTTATTACCTTTTATTTTTTTCTTTCACCTGTCCCTTTGTCTGTAATCAAATCTTGCAAGTTAAATTTGACACACTTCCTAGTTTCCCATTGAGTAAAATTTTTGCACGCGTATGTATATCGCGTGACAATGCAATATTATGATGAGATGGAGCTGATCTAATGATGGAGCTGGAAGGTGGCCATAGAAACTCCGTTATAATACGACATAACCCTATCGAGTTTGGGCTCGTATGATTCGTCTCGATGAGTACTTTGTCTGCAGATGATATCCAGGGTCTGATGATGGAGTTGGAAGGTGGCCATAGGAAGTCCGTAATAAAACGACACAATCCCATCGAGTTTGGGCTCGTTTGATTCGTCTTGACGAGTACTTTCGTCCTAGATAATATCCATATGATATGCAACTCCATCAGATTTAATAAAATAAGTTCGTTCCATTTGTTATGAATGTAAATTCTATTTGATTAGATGGATGTATGGTATGAGGGTGTATAAACATGTCATATCACTAATGGTACGCCTCAGTGTACCAGGGCGAACCCTGTTGTACTGAAGCCCTCTTCCCATTCGAATCATAAATACTGAAAAGTAAAAATAGAAAATGTTTTTTTTAATACAGTTGCTCAAAAAGTGGCGTATTGCAGGGACGTATAGCGTTCGGGATGTGGGCTATATTACACACTCGTGCTTTTTCTTTACCTTTTCCTAACTTGTGCATTTTCTTTTCCGACTGTCAAAATAATGTCTATTAAAAAGAAAAAACCAACCACGAAGTTTTAGAAGTTTTTATGATTCATGCAAATATTTCTGAAAAGAAGCTACTAATTTGTTTCAATATCAGATTTAATGATTTGATTCAATGAGATAGGTTAGGTTTCATTTCATTTCATCTCATTAACATTTTCATTTCAAATCAATAAAAAAATTCTACTGAAGACTTGGCTGTATCGGCATAGTTCCCTTTGCCAACTCAGAATGGGTGAAGAAAACAAAAAAAAATCTCCGCATATAGGTATTCTTTTACGGTTGGCACCATTTTTCAAAAATGTTCTTTGCGAGTTTTTATTAAATTGCTTCAGTTTTTCGCAACTGTATTAAAAATAGTTGTTCAGTACACGTGCGGTACCGTCATTGCTAAGAGTTCCGACTCACCTTCGGCTACGCCTTGGCTCCGGTAGACATTTGTCGGAACTCATTGCAATGACAGTCTTTTCGTACTTGTAATGAAAATATACTATTTTTTAATTAGCTTTTGTTACTTGTTCATAAAAGGAACTAAAAGGTTCATCATCATCATCAGCCTATATCAGTCCACTGCTGGACATAGCTCCCAAGGCGTGCCACTGAGCCCGATCTTCGGCTCAACGCATCCAGTTACCTCCCGCCACCCGGCGCAGATCGTCGCGCCACCTTGCAGGGGGCGTCCTACACTACGTTTGCCTAAGCGCGGTCTCTACTCTAAAAGTCGTCTTGTCCACCGATTGTCAGCTGTACGACAGATGTGACCAGCCCACTGCCACTTCAGCTTGCTGGCTCTTAAAGCTATGTCGGTGACCTTAGTCCGTCTCCGGATTTCCTGATTTAGGATCTTATCTCGGAGAGACACACCGAGCATAGCCCTCTCCATTGCTCGCTGCGCAACCTTGAGCTTGTGAACCAGTCCCACCGTCAGTGTCCACGTTTCGGCTCCGTATGACCTACGGAGCCGAAACGTGGACACTCGTGGACAACGGGTAGGACGCACTGGTCGAAGACTTTCGTCTTGAGGCTTTGCGGTATATATGACGAGAGTATGTGACGGAGCTTCCCGAATGCTGCCCAGCCCAACTGAATCCTCCTATCGGATTCCTTCTCGAAGCTGTTTTTTATGAAGCTGGATGGACTGCCCAAGGTAAACGTATTCTTGAACAGCTTCGAGTGTCGTTCCTTCGACGATGATGGGGATAGGAATTATGTGTGCGTTGAACATGACCTTGGTCTTGTCCAAGTTTATTCCTAGCCCCACCCGGGAGGCTTCATTTAGGCTGGACAACATTTCCTGCAACTTCTGCAGACTTTCTGCCATAAGGACTATGTCATCGGCAAAACGCAAATGTGAGAGATATTCGCCGTCTATGTGTATGCCACGTCCCTTCCAGTCCAATAACTTGAAGACATCTTCCAGTGCACAGGTAAATAGTTTCGGTGACAAAATGTCACCTTGTCTCACACCTCTGTGCAGCTGGATAGGTCTTGTTTGGGAGTTCTGAATTCGGACGGAAATAGTGGCTGAGTTATATAAGTTTCTCAACACATCGATGTATCGATAGTCAACTTGGCACCGCTGCAGGGATTCCAGAACAGCCCAGGTTTCAATCGAGTCAAAAGCTTTTTCATAGTCCACAAACGCTAGGCACAGGGGCTGATTATACTCGTGCGTCTTTTGTATAATCTGCCTCACTGTGAGAATGTGGTCTATGGTGCTAAAGTCTCGTCGGAACCCGGCCTGGTCTGGTGGCTGGAATTCGTCTAGTCGTCTAGCGAGTCGATTCGTTATGACCCTCGAAAACAACTTATAGACGTGGTTCAGAAGCGAGATTGGGCGGTAGTTTTTCAGCAGTTTTGTCTCCCTTTTTATGGAACAAAACTACAATGCTCCTGTTCCACGCCTGCGGAGTTCTCCCTGTTTGCAAGACGGATAAAAAAATTTGGGCTAGTCTTGTGAGAATTGGTGTGCCGCCGGCTTTAAGAAGTTCTGTTGTTATTCCGTCCGCACCAGGGGCTTTTCCGTTTTTAAGTTGTTTGAGGGCCAACGCGATCTCCTCACGACTGACTTCGGGAAGCTCGTCAGTATAGTGGCGTGTTAATGTGGCTCTGGGATCTGTGGATTGGTTATCAGGCTGTGGTACACGTGAGGCATATAATCGGCTATAGAAGTCCTCAATCTCGAAGAGTGCCTCTGGCTTAGAAGCTACCGTTTTGCCGTTCTGCGTCTGGAGTTTAGAGAGATGACTTACACCCAGACGATGCGTGAATACCTTGGGGATCTCGTTCTTCTCAATTGCCTGTTTTACAATAAATGTTTTGGAGCGCCGGAGGTCTTTGCGTATATGCTTTCGGATGTCTTTTGTAAGACATCGGAGTTCTGATGGCGTGGCGTTTGGTCTTCACGTCTTTGCTTCATAAGCGCGAGAGTCTCATCCGTGAGCTTAGACTTCCGGCCCATATGCCTTGTCCAACAGAACCTGTTACCTTCGTCCCTTAAGATATTTACCACATTTTCATATTCCTCGTCAATATCCACGGTGGGTTCCAAGGCCTCAAACCAGTTTTTCAGTTCCAGCTGAAATTGATTGGACCCCGTTTCGATTTGGAGGAGATTTGGTCGGAGCGTAGACTTCAACATACGGCGTCGCTCGAGCTGAAGATCTATATTTAAAGAGCCTCTTACAAGCCTGTGATCACTACAGGTGTTAAACCTATTGATCACGGAGACGTCTTTAAATATCCGCTTGTAGTCCGTAATGATGAAGTCTATCTCGTTTTTGGACTTATCATCAGGGCTTCGCCAGGTCCACTTCCTCTGAGGCTTTTTCTTGTAGAAGGAATTCATCAAGAACAGCCTCTGGCTTTCGAGGAAATTAACCAGCATTTGCCCTCGATGGTTTCTCCTTCCATAACCGTGAGGTCCAATACAAGATTCAATGCCAGTCTGTATACCCACCTTGGCGTTGAAATCCCCCATGACAATGTTGAAGTGTGCCTTTGTGGTGTTGTTTAAGGCCCGAACAATGTTTTCATACATTGTTTCAACCTCCTCGTCCATATGTGTCAAGGTTGGCGCGTAAGCTTGTACTATCTTAAGAGAATATCGTTTGGATAGTCTCAGTACAAGGTAAGCAACCCGGCTCGACACAATGGATATTTCTACAACGTTGTCAGTGAGGATTTTGTTGACGAGGAATCCTACTCCGCCTTGGGATTGTTGGTCTCCCTCCCGGAAGTAGAGGAGATGGCCAGATTTAAGAGTTATCGTGTCCTCGCCCTGTCTTCGGACTTCAGATAATCCTAAAATCTGCCAATTTATATTCTCTAACTCTACCTCGAGCTCAGCCAAGTTCTCGTCCAGCCTTAACGTTCGTCCGTTGTACGTCGCCAGTGTCAGATGTTTATGGTAGCCTGCCGTAGCCCGGGGATTCTTCGCACCCCCTGCCCCACCGATACCATGACCGCTACCTTGGCCCGGCCTGGTGGGGCAGCCGGGAACTGGGGGCCCTTTGTATTTGGCACGATCCATGTGAAGGTTTTGCCCTAATCGCCACGCTAGGCAAGCGGGTTGGCGATCGCAGACACCTGGGCATTATCAAACGATGACGCTGCTGCCCGTCACCGTACACTGCACTTAGTGCCCGGTGTTGATGTGTGATGGTTATCCCGCCATTAGTCGGTCGTCAGAGCCTCGTCGGTTTTTTAGCAGGGTGTACCGCGTGCAGGTGAGGTTGACTTTTGGAACTTAAGATCTTATGCTCCCTTACACCTAAAAGGTTAAAAATAATTTAATTCTGATAAGAAATATGAGTATACTATTTTATAGGTACATTATCAACAAATTTATTTTTTAATAGAAGCGTGTTATATATGTATTTTGCCGGCAAGAGAAATAATGAAGGTTAATAAAAAGAAAAGCTTTTATTTTTATTAACCTTTTAGAAACTTTAAGATTTATCCAAGAGCCGGGCGGAGATCTAGTATGCTATAAGCTAAACAACAAATAATTATGCTAACCAACGTAAAAATATACTAAATTTAGCATAAAATATGCTAAATTGGTAACACTGCCGACTGCGGCGCGCGGGCTCGGCGGCGGAAGGTGTTCCTCCCCCTCCTGCCCATTCATCCCCCCGTATGAAACATGGATCTAAAAATTACCAAGCTTTGCGAATATAAAAACTATTGGAGCAACATAGTCATTAAAATCTTAAAGATAACTTAAAATAACCGGCATATATTGACTATATTATTATATAAAATGGAGCCACATTTGTACTAATTTTGAAAAGTCGCGGAGCTACAAAGTAATTACGAGTACGCGAAAAATTTCCGTTAGGGATCAACTTAGACTCGGGAGTTGAATCTTCAAAATATTGAGTTTTAAGTTTTGTGACCGAATACGTTTGGCAACCTCGCCTACGAGATTGAGACGTTGCCGCTCCGACTTAGAAATATTCAACCAGAGCCAAGAAATTACGGTTTAAAGGTGGAGTAAGATATGTTCGGGGCTACGGCTGGATCAACTATGTGCCCAAAGTGGTGTTTATATATATATAATATATATATATATATATTAGATGATTACTAAGTGATTTTTTTATATATATATAAAACCCTTTTAAAACCCTTTTTTTATATATAAGAACCCTTTACTTTATATGTATATATATATAAAAAGTAAAGGGTTTTCTTTGTACGTAAAGACACGGTTATTAAATGATATTAGATCATTAACTCCAATCAACTTCCCGTTGGGGTGGTAAATACCACTTAGTACGTAGATGATAGTAAGGGAGTTTGATCGCGGTGGGTGGAAGTGGGTGGAAAAATCTGAAAAAATAATACTTATCTGTACTTTTCTAACCAATAGGGACTTCTGGGTGGATCTCAAAATTTCTGGGATGATGATGGGGTGGTAAATACCACTTAGTACGTAGATGATAGTAAGGGAGTTTGATCGCGGTGGGTGAAAGTGGGTGGAAAAATTTGAAAAAAATAATATCTGTAGGTACTTTTCTAACCAATAGGGACTTCTGAGTGGATCTCAAAATTTCTGGGATGATCTAGCAAACTATTTTAATTTTAATTTTATTGAGAATGTTCGAGAAAGTTACAGAAATTTCTCGAATCATTTGGATTTTTTTTTTGATAATTTTAATTAATTGAGAATATTCGAGAAAGCTTCTCAAATGATCTGGATTTTTTAAGTAATTGTAATCTTTTTTCGAATGATCTGGAGAATTTTAAAATAATTGCAATTTTTTTAATTAATTGAAAATATTCGAGAAAGTTCCAGAAAGTTCTCGAATGATCTGAAGATTATTAAAATAATTGCAAACTGTTTTAATTAATTAAGAATGTTCGAGAAAGTTCCAGAAACTTCTCAAATGATCTGGAAAATCCTACTAATATTATAAACGCAAAAGTTTGTAAGTACGGATGTTTGATACTCTTTCACGTAAAAACTACTCAATGGATTTAAATGAAACTTTACAATAATATAGCTTATACATCAGAATAACACATAGGCTACAATTTATAAAGATATTGTATGAATTGTCCAAAATATGACGATAAGTGTCAAGTAAGTAGGAATAAATCTACCATCTGCGAGCTATTCTGGCGTGCGCTGCCAAAACCGCTAGAGTTACAAGAATTACACATTCGTAATGTGTGATGGAAATGTTTATCTTAAAATATAGTCCTACAAAAAACCCGGTCAATGGCACTTCCGAACGGACTTCACTTTATGCTAATGATCCTCTCTAACGCGGGTGAAACCGCGGGGCACAGCTAGTAGATTATAAATTTTACAACGTGGACCGAATAATTTAAAGAGAAAGTCAGTAAATATCTTTACTGAATTAAAAAACTTGAGCCGTCGCGTGACACTTTATTGTATTGGGGGGTAAACATTCAAAAGGTAACCCGACACCTTGGGTGAGATACCGGATTATGTGAGAATTTTACTAAAACCCCATCGGTGGCCTGCCTCAGCGCTTGAGGACATTTTCGATATCTGCAGAAGAACGCACGGGGATGTTCTCCATGCGCGACGTCTCTAAACCGGTCAATCATTCTAAGAAAGATGGTGCTCTTCTGTAACTTCCAGTACTTAGGACGGCCGCTAACCGGATGGTTTGAGGTCCAACTCCCGCCGCCCGCAACCCCAGAAGACCCCTCATAGTCGCCTCTTACAATCGGGCAGGGGATACCGTAGTCCTATCCTTAATCTCAAAGTTAAAGGGTACCTAGAGTCACCTGACAGATATGAAACCTCTTCATAATATTGCACAGATAATACACATAAAAAACAGTTTAGGAAAAGAAATAAATATGAATCAATAAAAAACAAAAAGAAATAATTTGAAACTACAATCTATCTTTCTTCTCAACCTCAAAGGAACTCAAAAATGAAACGCAGTTTTCTAACCTGATTAGCTTAAACCATATATTTTTTACATATAATTGTTGACGTAGTCAAAGTCATAAAATATCTATGGCTTAAATCCTTAGACTAAGAATAATGTACGCTTAAACCTGATACAGAGAGCAAAATCCTAGTCACACACAATAATAAGGCCGTGCTCACTTTGGACACAGGAGTAGATAAACCAATTTGATTCGCGCGTCAACGTACGACTACGCACGAATGATCCCGGCCTTCCAAGTACTATGGGAGCGCTCACACTGCACGCGATGAGTCGTACGTATACGTACGTTAAAACTTCTACTCTTCCTAATATGTACATATTTTTTACAAACCAACCTTGAAAGTCACGTAACGGAAAATAAAAAATTAAAGAGTCACTGAAAGAAAATATGGTCACTCATTACTATGCATGTGCATAATTACGGCTTATAATGTGTAATTGTAACCCAGAGATGCAAGTTGGACGTTAACGAAATTACATAACATTTCGATTTCAACTCTGCTGTCAGTCTTACTACTGTTATCGTGTAGGTAAAAAAAATATGGCTGATATATACGGCTATGCGAAAGGCGCACGGTCGGGTGTGAGATGAGTGACTATTAGCAAATAAAAGTTTAATTTCTAAGATTCTTTTCTCATTCTTACTGTTGAAAATACCTTTATTATTTTAATATTTTTCAGTTTAAATTGTAACTACTGTATTATCAATATTATTTTCATTAGCAATTATCCGCTACGAGTATTTATCGGATTTATTTGATCGATTTATTTATTTAAACGATGGACGATTGACGATTTTACAAGGCAAATTAATTGGGGCCCAACACAAAGTCACTCTTCATTACGAAAACATTGAAAGCCACTCACAACAGCCCAGAATTACCCAGTATTGGGAATTTTTGCTCATTTAGACAATACATGCAAGCTTAAAAGATTTGCTGGGATTTAGGGAATATTACCTAATTAGTTACCTAATTAACTACTTAGCTTTTATCGTTGATTTATTTGGAGTTAACCCATGGTGATAATGAGAATGGGAGGCAGGCTTTAATAATGAACATCTCCTGAACACTGAATGAAAAGGCCAAAATGGTATTAAAATGGAGTAATAATACCTACATACGTGTGCATAATAATAATCCAATAATTATTTATACGATGTTTTCTTGAACAACTTGCGATTTAAAGGAGTGATGTTTGATGATTTAAAAATAAAACTGTCTTATACGGAAATTAAACCATAGTTATTTCATGGAAAAGGCAAAAAAAATATTTTTATTACGCTAAATTACAATTCACGTACTAAAAAAAATAATTGTTATTTTTTACATTAATGGTACAATATAAATTAACATAATAATACCATATAGGAAATGAGATGACTAAAATGTTTGGAATAATGATGTGCATTGTATAATTATAGTAATCGTATTATCTGATGTATGCTTAATACGATATTAGTGTAATATTTATGTTCTTCCCATATATTTAGTCCTATGTATAAGGGACACGGAATACCTGAAGTATTGAGAGAATAAATGTTTGCTCCTAAGTATCTACAACAATGTAGAGACAAAAATTGACTTATTTAAAAGGGTTCTTTTTAAATAATCAAAACGGCTTCAGAAAAACTTTGAAGGTGAGGTTTTAACGTTTAAATTCTTACCTTCAAAATATTTTGTAAGCCAACTTCGACGTCAGGGACAGAGAAAGTTGATTTTTGGCGATATTTTCCGTTTCCTAGAACTAATATTAACTCAGAATGAAAATAAATTGTTATACGGATTTAATGTAAAATCTTAATGTTATAATTATTATTCAAAAGTAGCCGTATTTTAAGATAGCAATTTCCAAAAATAAGTATTCAAGGAATAAGCACTTTAGAAAAGGTCTCGAGTTATACTTCTTAAATTGTATCTTTATAATCTACTTACCGCATTTACCGCATGACCCACGTAGCGCAATGATTACCATACCGGACTGCCAATCGGAGGGTTCCGGGTCCGATTCCCGGCGAAACAGAAATTTGAATGATGAGTTTAAATTTCTGATCTCGGTCTGGGTGTTTTTGTTTCTGTTTTGGCAAAGGGAGATCTCCCGCCGGGCGAGGTGATCATGCCCGAGGAGCGGCCGCGCTCCGACTGACTCAATTCGGAGCTTGTATATATGGTAGGATATTCCGAAATCTTCGATAGCGTGATTCAGGAATACCCGTAGCGCCATCTCTTGATGAGTAGCGGAATGTCGCTACATCACCCCCTGCTCAGACCGGAGGTCGATATCTTCAGAAATCCAAGCTTGTGCAGTCTTCGCCTACAAGTGCCTTCAATACCCTCTATCTTCAGTGAGTCGAGATGTGAAGGTGAGGCCTTGTGTTGCCCTCTATCCGCGGTGAGTCGGGATGTGAGGGTGAAGCGAGGTGTGGAGATACCCTCTATCCACGGTGAGTCGGGATGTGAGGGTAGGTTGATGTGTGGAGGCGAGTAGTGGGTTCTCGAGCCGTCCACGAAGTCGCTGGAGGTAGCTGGATCAGGATCAGGAAGCGTGGTCCAGACGCGCTGCGATGAACCTGATGAGCTGCTGAAGTGGTGCTGCAGTCCATCCAGGGAGTGAAGGTGCGACTGATGAAGGTCAGAAGGGACGTATTCTTGTCCAGGGTCACCAGTTTGGCAAAGGGAGATCTCCCGCCGGGCGAGGTGGTCATGCCCGGGGAGCGGCCGCGCTCCGACTGACTCAATTCGGAGCTTGTATATATGGTAGGATATTCCGAAATCTTCGATAGCGTCCCAACTAGCAAAATTGCTTTATAAATAGTCTTTTATAAGAATTAAGACATTACAAAAGGTTTATTTCCATCCTGACTAGGAAGGCTTATCTTACAAAGGCATGTTAAAGACATTTCGTGCTAAAAGAGCATTCAAATTTACTAAGCACTTTTGTAGACGTTTGTAAGAAATATTTATAAAACATTTGTCAGAATGAAGGTTTTACAAGTGCATTTTAAAAGATTAATTGGTCTTCATCATAATTTGCACTTAGTAAAGCATCTAAGAAGTATATTCGTTCTCAGTGGCATCTTTATTTAGTGTGTCATTAGGATTTTACTCTTACTAAAGCCTTGTATATAACTGCTGTAAAACCAAACGTCTTTAAGTGCAATTTGTTTTATCTAAGTCACTTTAAAGAATAGAGATACGTTTGAAGGCTTTTGTAAGATCATGTTATCTTACAAGAGCCAAAAGACATCTCTTTTAAATATTTCATATAACCTCAAATTTGTGTTGCTGCAAATCATTTCAAGAAAATGGACTTAAATAAATGGAAGCGATTCAAAAGAAGTGGGGCATATCGACGAAAAGTAAATAACAAATACTGTGAATTAGCACAAAAGCTACTGGAGACTTTACAAGTTTTCACGGGATCGGATAAAGTTGGAACTAGCAATTCGTATGATGGTTCCTTACAATCAAAAAGCGATACCTACCCACCCACCCCAGGGTCATAATGACTATAGGTACTTATATTTTTACGTGAAAAACGATTATAGTCTAATGTTAGAAGTTGCACACTTCACATTCATCCCACGGTTAATGGTCGTAAATAGCAAATTCATCGCAGTTTTGACACCAGAAGAAATTTGATTGCAATAAATTAGGTATATCATTTTGAAACATTATAAAATGATGTGGTTTTTGAGCCACGACTGCGTTGGTCGTACTCGAAGTATATCCACAAGCGACATATTTATCAGACAACATAAAATGTGTTATGTTCCAAGGCCACTTTCTGTTCTTGAGCAAATTTTTTTCTTATTAATGAAACAGTCGACATCCATTACGACAACCATATCTTCTCTAAAACAATAACATCAAAAACACAAATTTTTGTAAGTACATACAAAATTATATTAATTTGCAACATTCTACTCATACTCATATAATTATGTCACTAAATAATAAATATTTGGCTTCCTATCTATTTCATAAGGAACCCTATAAATTATAAACATGGCCACAGATACATTGTCTAAAGTCAGTGTTTAAGAAGAGCAAAAGACTTACAATTGACTAAACGAGTGTTAAACAAGATATATTAATCTTACAATAATCCTATTGGAAACGGACAATCGCCTATTATGTTCTGACATATAAGATTCATTTGATTCATTTAACTTAACAAATAATTAAGTATATTTATAATATTGTATTCACATTTTGGAAAGGGCCCGTGAAAATATTGTTATTTATTTGTAAATCTATCCAGGCAATCTTCTCTGCCAGGTTGTTCAGCAATATAATATCAAGATTGGCTGACTGAGATAATTTAGTAGTAATTAAATAACACATAAGAAATTAGACTTACATTTTTTATTATGTTTAATCTACCTTGCATACTTTTTTTTCGCCTCTTCAACAAGTTGTAATAATACACTTACAATGAGATCACAGAGAGGAATTCAAGAGCAATCACACTTAGAACGACATTAAGAAGACCATTCAAAGGCTTTTTAACCTTATAGTATGCCAGTGTAAGACACTTGTAAGGTATTTGTCCTTGCAATTGCATTATCAAGATGATAGTAAGAGTAAAAATTTACTCAAAAAGACCATAATACAACAACTGTAAGACCAAATATTCTTACAAAGTGCGCCCAATTCCACACTTACAGACGTTAGTAAGTATGCTATAAGGGTAAAGAAAAGGTGGTCTTAGGATACCTGTACGACCAAATTTTGCTATGATTCAGGAATACCCGTAGCGCCATCTCTTGATGAGTAGCGGAAGGTCACTGCACTGTCTTTGTGTGTGTCCATGATATCGACGACACAGGGTAGGTATATCTACCCTACTGTGGAGCTATGAGTGTGAAACGTTTAAAAAAACTTATAAAAATTTGAGTAGGTACCTATAAACCATTTCTGCTTGTTTAGTTGCAGTATGTTATGGTATGTACAGTAAGGGTATAATCCCAATAGCTTCGGATTAAGAATAGAGCTACGGTATATCCTGCCTGATCGTAAGAGGCGACTAAAAGGGGTCTTCCGGGGTTGTGGGCGGTGTGAGTGGGAGATCGATACACCCACCTAGCAGCCCCGAGAAGGACGGCGGTCTGTGCGTGGCCGCATGCCGCCGTAAGCATCGGAAGGTGCAGGAGTGCACATCTGCTCTCCCGATGGGCCCAAAAAAAAGGTGTTAGTAAATAAAATAACTTATAAGTGAAGTTGCAATGAATATCCATCTCTATACAATTATTGTATTTTCATCATGGTAACGGTTTTTCTGGCTTATGGTAAGCCTTGCAATTTTTAATGCCTTCATTTTGAGAAAGCAGAACAAATGACATATGATCTCAGACAATACTCGATTTTCTCGTGTTGCGTATGGATCGTTCCTACATTTTTAATGTGTTTATCTTTGTTAATTTATATAATATTTGATAATTATTAACTTAACTTAATTAACTTGATTTTAAAATTTATGACCACAAAAATAGTTTTAATCCATTAGTAGTCTGAACAGACTCTTCATTTCTAAACTATCAAAATTTCATTACGAATTAGTAATAGACGAAACGCTTTAATCAGACATTGCCTTTCATCATCCACTCCAATAACGATTGTAATCTCCGTAATCGTCGGACGCATCCACCGTATAATGCTATAATCGCCCCATTTGATCGTATTGATTGTAACAATTATAATACGCTTACGGAGACCTTGTGAACATTTTTTTTTCAACCTTTTTATGTCCCAATGCTGGGCACAGGTCTCCTCTCATAAGTGACAGGGATTTAGGCCATAGTCCACCACGCTGGCCTAGTGCCGATTGGTAGATCATACCTTCGAGAAATTATGAGTTTCTCTCAGGCATGCACGACGATAGAAAACATGGTAATCAATTAAATATTACAATATTTTCCATCGCCGTGGAGCAGCGATGAAATGCGCACATTTCAAGTTTATTTTCGTCGGAGACGGCGGTCCTTACCACTTGGCCATCTCTGCTTCTGTTACATTTTATACATCCTTAAAGTGGTCGGATTGTCTTGGCTGCAACCCTTTTGCGTTCTAGCTGAGCACGTACATATATCTCTAACTAATTGGGCAGTTGACTGATACTATACCGCTTTATATTCATAGTCCTATAGTAGAAAATTATGTCGCTGTCTTTATGTGTATCTATCACAAGCTTATAGAGATTAATGATTTAGATAACTCCTCCCTTGAGACTAGAACCCTATAGGTACTTACCTCTGAAACACTAGTGATCAAAATCTCTTCACCCAGTCCAAAATTCTGAGGTAACAAACATAAAAAAACATACAGTCGAATTGATAGCCTCCTCCTTTTTTTATTGTAACTAGTCCGATAAAAAGCACGGAATTATTGCTAGCATACACCTAAGTTCCGATTTCGCCTATTCTTGTGTAGACTACTTGCTGCTCAATAAGTTTTAAGAAATAAAACGGTCCTACAGTATTTTTCTTCCAATCTCTATCATTACAAAAATTCTATTCTGTTTGTTAAGCGACGATTAAATTACAGTAAAAAACAAAGGACAAAGTACTTTCTTAATACAATATTCCTCTTAGCACCACCTATTATTAAATGAGTTTTCCTTAAGAACATTAATTAATCCCAATTAAATCTTAAAATGTTAATGGCATTTTTATACGAAAATAATTTAATTATATTTTACGCTTCAACTCAAGTTTAAACTTTAAACTTAATCCAATTAACCTGACTTACCAATTAGTTTGCCTTTTGAGAATAGTCCTTAAATATTTCTACGGCTACGTTTAAATAAAAGCCATCATCTGGATCCAGATGAATTGGTTCTTTGAGGGTTTAGATGTTAATTTCATAGATTGCCTTTAAAAGCTTCTTCGTAATTGGACTCAGTTCTCAGTTATGAGAAAATAAATAAAATAGTTAGAAGACTGTTCATTACTAA
Organism: Pyrgus malvae; assembly: GCA_911387765.1. Taxonomy (NCBI): domain Eukaryota; kingdom Metazoa; phylum Arthropoda; class Insecta; order Lepidoptera; family Hesperiidae; genus Pyrgus; species Pyrgus malvae. Next base: position 26,214,725 of record OU426953.1, read on the forward strand.
AAGATTTTACTAGGAGTTTTAATCGAAGACATTTCTATGGAACAATTTTAGATTTTAGATTACTTCCAAAGTCTGCTCTCGTATCTATAGGAGAGCTTCAAATACCGCTATAAAATCATAACGTTATTATCTACTTGTGCCCATATCGTTATAAAAAACGTAACGTTTTACAACTAAACGTTATTTGCACGTCAAAATAACGCTATATCAGTAAACGCTATTTAGAAAATAACGATATAAATAACGTTATATTTACGGAAAATAATAATTATCATATGCAGCGAGCTAACAACGCGGCAATATCGCTTAGCAATAACGATATTATAACGTTATTTATTTCGATTTTGATATTTCACAACGTTATTCTTTTAATAACGCTATTCGTCTTTTCGTTAGTAATGTCAAAATAATAACGAAACGAAATACGTATAACGTTATATAACATTATATTTTGATATTTTTATAACGTTATGAAGCTCTGATCTATAGTGCTGGATTCGTCTTTATTGTTCCGACATCCATATCTCTTTAAGAGAACTATGGTCCATTAAACAGTCAGGATAGCAAGATCCGGGGTTTCCGGGTGTCAATCTTTGTCAAATTGATTTCAATTTTTTCTACTTAACATTACTGTATCAAAGAAAAACCGGGCAAGTGCGAATCGGACTCACGTACGAAGGGTTCCGTACCATTGGCGCAGTCGGGAACCTGGAAAGGTAAATTGCGGTTTACGATTTATGACGTAAATAAAACTATTTACTAGATCTCGTTCAAACCAATTTCGATTTTTGTGTGAAAATCTTAATGCGGTCTACTTACAAAGTTTCAATAGTTCTTATAGTTTCGGAAAAAGTGGCTGTGACATACGGACGGACAGACAGACAGACATGACGAATTATAAGGGTTCCGTTTTTTGCCATTTGTCTACGGAATCCTAAAAATTACGTCTACGCAATCAAATGATATATTAATTTAATTTCAAAATGTTATACGGAAACGCGGATAAAATTTGCCGCTCATATCACTTTTCTCACACAGGACCGCGCCCGGTTCGCTTTACTGAATTGATCGCTTGCATTCTACGGCAGCCGCTGGGCCTGCTTCAATTATGCGCGTGCTTCAATTACTAATTAATATAACTGAAGTAGTGATTAAAAATCCTTATCGGCACTACACGAATTATTTATTGAAGTTTTGTTAATAATGGGGTTATCACATTTTACAGCCATATTGGTAGAGTAGTTCATACACGATGTTCACTTATTGAGACTCGTAAATGCCATGTTTGAACACGTACCGTCAACAAGAATCAAATTCATCTGCAATTTTCTATTCGTTAGTAATAAGAACAGTTTAAATTTTTCTGCGCATGTGCTGTGTTTTCGGAAAAAGCGCTTACACGGAAAATGTAAAATTTTCAAAAACAAATACGAAATTAAAATATGCTGGTCTGAAACCGCTCTACCTAAATGGTTAAGTATTTTGACAAAATACTGTTTTATTTATTAACACCTTAACTTACACCAACAATTCCTTCTATGTCATCTTTGATCCATATAGATATGGATTCCATAGATTTGTGAGCATGTTTACGACTAAATTGTGATGAAATGCAACATCTCAGGTGGAATATTCAAATGTTCAATCATTTTTCATTACATTCCTGCTATATTCATTGATGACAATGTAATTATACAAGTTTCAATAATAACGATACTTTTAATATCAATATTAATTCTTCAACAAAAAAAATTTCTTCACGCTCTCTTTTTATATTTTTTTCACTAAACCGTTCCATTTTCAAAATGCGCATCATCACTTTATTTTTTATCGATGACGCTAACAATAGTACGTTCAAATCTTAGACTAAGAATAATGTACTTACGTACTATAGACAGAGGCATATTTTCATTACGGCACGCTAAAGCGAGATCGAAATATACTTAAAGAACTTGTTAAAAAGAGATGGGAGCGAGATTTTCTGTCCTTTTCGGTGTAACCACATATTTTGACAGTGCCCTTTAATTATGTGGCAGGCAAACTGTGGAAGTCGGGGTGACATTGTTGTTTTATAATATTTATGTGTTAAAATCGATTCTCACAGCTGTAAATTGTGTTGTATTAAAAGCAAATAACATTTTTCTAGTTCCATAATATGGTGAGCTGCAGTATTTTAGGTTGTAAGAGCCGCAGTGAGCGTAAACAGGAAGGCTGCCGGAAGGTATTACATTTTACGCGTAAGTTAAATACTTCTCTTTAAAATGTACTAAATATGTATTGTTTATATATAGATATTTAATTACTTTTGTCTTATAACTAGTCATTCAACGTAAATATAGTGAAATTCGTGAAAATAAACTTATATTTGTTTATTTCAAACATTGTCAAATTCGAAATTGTGTTGTCAGATCTCGAATCAAAATATCCTCCCCGTATTAGTTAAAAAATTAACCATCTTATTTAAATATAATTATTTTTAACAAAAACAGTGACAATAATAATATCAAAGATTATGTGTTACCTCATTAGTAGTTAGTTACATTTCAAGCGGGAGGCTCAAATACCCCCTGTTTATATATAACTATTTAAGTGGAGACCAGTAAAATGTTATAGGCTGGGTGCACCAGGCGCGGTCGCAGCCTTCAATTTTGGGGGGAGGGTCGCCAAGAAATTTGAGGGAAGAAGTGTCTCAAATTCGCTTGTTTTACCTTCCATGTACGCATGACTGACGGATTGGGGGGGGGGGGGTCATGTCCTGTGACCCCCCCACCTGGGACCGCGCCTGGGGTGCACGTTATGAGCATTTTCCCGACATATTAAATTTCACTCACACAGACTATAAAAAGATACTCCATACATTTTGTATTAGACATTATGAGAAGTTTACCAGACGAATTTCATCTCATGTTGCTGTCATATTTTTTTCAGTTTTCCAACTGACGCTCTTGCCGAAAATAAATGGATTCAGGCCACTGGACGTATTGACTGGCAACCATCAATTTAATTCCGAATTTGTTCGGTCTATTTTGAAAGCCATTTATTGACCAAAAGGATAAAGAGAAGAAAAATAATAATAAAATTGATACAAATGTACATTTTTATATATTGCGTTATAACTAAGTGTTTACTTTTACCTTTGTAATATTTGCATAGCTCATTAAGGTAAATATGACGTACTAAATATGTATTGTATGGCTCTGAAGCGCGCATGGCCTGGCGGCTAGCGTAGACCGCAAGCGATCTATGCAGCTGAGCCAAACGGGCGCGGTCGGGTGTGAGATGGGTGACCGCTAGTGGCAAAAAAATTTCATGCGCGTTTCCGTGCTTCGGAGGGCACGTTAAGCCGTCGGTCCCGGTTGTTGTCGATAGATAACAGTCGTCAAACCTTGTCGGAGGCCTTATGGGCGGTTTGAAAACATCCGACAGCGGGTTGGCCACTAACCCGCATCTCCACCAACCCGCATTGGAGCAGCGTGGTGGAGTAAGCTCCAGGCCTCCCCAATAAGGGGGAGAGACCCGTGCCCAGCAGTGGGACGCAAAAAGGGTTGCAGCCAAATATGTATTAACAGCTTTTGTAAACACCCATATTGGTGCCATTAAAAATCTTTGTATTTGTCTTTTATTTTCTCCTATATGTATGTCCTGTAATTTGCTGACCCAATTAACTTTATGCCAGTCAACCAATCTAAACTCACAAACAACCAACCATAATGCACAAGCATATAAATCCTCTCACAGTTTGGTCTGCCAATGTTTATAGTTTACTTGCTTGATATTGTAGATTACCAAATTTGGGGGAAAATATGATAAGTGGGTAACACTGGCTGCGAAAAAGAGATGCCAACAAAGTGGTTACACCGACCCGCTGTCTTTAGGATTATTGGTCTTTGGTTCAAATTATACTGCCACAGACAATTAATTATAAAACACTTTTTTATTAAATTAACATAAGTCACTTAGTTATGTCAATTATAAAATGTATATAAAATATTATGAAATCATTACAAAATTTAGTAATCCGTAACGTAAGTGTAATATAGACTTCACACTGTATCATCCGAAACCTTATCAAAATCACTAAGAAACATAATTATATGGCACATATTTTGGTTAAAACTAGATCGAAACAAAATAAATTAATGTTAAATTCTTATTCTTAAATGTAAAATTTCTTCGAATTCCGTAAATAAGCTCTTCGGAAAATGAGGTAACTCTCAAACGTACAATTCAAAGCGGCCCATATAAAAGCATAATAAAAAATATTACCTACATGTTTTTCAGAACACTGTATGGCTGCAACCCTTTTTACGTCCCACTGCTGGGCACGGGTCTCTCCCCATTATTTGGGAGGCCTGGAGTTTACTCCACCACACTACTCCAATGCGGGTTGGTGGAAAACTGTATATTGTGTGATAAATTTATGTGCGTACCTACACGTTTAAATATAGGTACATCTAGAAAAGCAGGCGCTTTCTCGGTTCTTTGAATTTCAGTAATAAATCCTTTAATAATAAAAATCCTAATTAAATATCAACATAATTAATAATTATGTCTGGGTACTTAAAATGACAGCCCTGAAAGCAAGCAACCTATCTCAATAGCGCGGCAAACAAAACCAGCTTTGCGTCAGCCATCTTAGTATTATCGGAAAAAATGACAAGGAAAAATGCACGTGTGTAAACTTCGCAGCCTATTATTGTTTACAGTTTCAACGAAGACGGACTCCGTTGCCGTTTTGTTGTGAATTGCACGAAAATAATATTTTATTAAATTGAGAAAGTCATAAAAAAATAGTTTTAAATTTAATTCAGTTTATAGTATGTATTTAAAGTGATTTAAACTTTTTCTGAACGCAGCGGAAAATGTGATACGGAATTCAAACAGTGTTCTAATATTAAATTTTTAAAAAGTTTGCATGAACTAAACTAGTGTTTAAAAAGTTTGTGGAATTCCGAAAACATGTTTGGGAAACACTCGAAATTATTTTTTGCTGTGTCAATATGTGCACTAATTCTGGCTATTGTTTTAGCCTCATGGGGTTTTCCGAAAATTGTAAGCAGCCAAATTCAAAAGGTGAGTAGTAAAATTGCTTATATTAAAGTTATATTATTAGTACCTATATATTTCCGGTAATTTTTATCAATAGCCAGAAATTTTTTATTTGTTTTCACAAACTAGATGGGTCCTCTGAAAATTAAATTTTGCACTTTTTCAAATTTTTGCTTATATTTTTATTGGTTACGATTTTTTGTTATTTTACCTATTCTATTTTATTTTTAGGGCAATTATTTTTAACCAAATATTTTATTAAAATTTCAAACTGTTTACTCAAGTTTTTAATCTAGACATTATTCTAGTTTATGTATTACAAGGCATTCTAAATTGAGGTAAGTCCAACCATGTTAATTAAGAATACTGTAAACAAAAGTTAATTTAAACATTTTGTTAGTAACTTTAAGATCTTGGAAGAGTTCCTTACCCTTAGAAGTTCTGACTCAGAGTTCTGAATGAAACTGTTAGGTAGGTTTTAAATGATAGTTCATTTTCTAGTTTTATAGCTAAAAAAATATTATGAAGCTTATTTACGCGTATGTAGGTACATAATATAGATTAAGATACGTAAGTTTTACTAAACAACTAATGATTATTGGGTTATGTGGTATACATAAACATACTGTTACATAATAATATGTAGATTTGACGAAGTTAGCTTGCAAATATTAATATGTTTACAAAATATATTAAGTCACTCGATAAACATAGATAAAGTAGGTATTACAACTGCCTTGAATTACCTATCAGAAGATAGAACCATGACCTAGTCTTGACTGTAGGTGTTTATAAAACACAGGCGCGCTCCCCGATGATAGCAACGGGGATCTTAATAAAATTTTAGGTTTTCCATCTGTCATTAAAAGCTCACTGCTGGTCATAGGCCTTCCCCTCAAGTTCTCCACTCCATCAGGTCCTGCGCCCTCTGAATCCAGTGGATTCCCGCTGAATACATATTTCAGTTCGTCGGTCCACCTTATTGAAGGGCATCCTGTGCTCCTTATGCTGAGACGTGGTCGCAATTCGAGGACATTTCTTCCCCATCGCTTATCAGTCGTCCTAACTATATGGCCTGCCTATTTCTACTTCAGCTTGCAGATTTAATGAGCTACGTCAGTGTTTATTTATTTATTTATTTATTTATAAAACCATTCTCGCAGTGCTTACAGCGTAGCCAAGGCGCACTACGAGCCATACATAATAATATAATAATACAAGCAATATCTATTTAGTTATGCATACCTATATCAATTTAAATTTTAGAGAAGGTATATATGCAGGTTTTTAAGAATCCTGATATTTTCATATTGAATATATCCACTTCTGGATTCTGAGAAATCAAGGCATTGAGTAAGGCAATAGCCTGGGCCGTGGGTGCGTGACGGGCGGTCTGCGAGCGCGCCGGCGGGGCCGCCAGCAGTTCGCGCGCGCGTCGCCGTCGACCCAGCTCCGGAACAACGAGCGAACAACGCTCTAGAGCAGAGGGATTGTCCACTTTGTTGTTCAGAAGTAGGTAGTAGTGTAGTAGTATTGTACACTCAAGTGTATCAATGCCAACCATACCGACTATGAAAAGGGATGGGTAAAGATACGGGTAATATCCATACATTTTCTTGTATAGATATCTTGCAAATTTTTTTTGCACCTTTTCGAGTATTAGCGTGTACTTGTGCTCGTGAGGGTGCCAAGCGATCGAATTGTATTCTAATTTACTCCTCACGTACGCATAATACAGCGTTAGGATGGTGTTCTGATCATTGAATCGTGCGGCTTGCCTCATAACAAAGCCGAGAGACTTATAGGCTCAGCCGCATAGTTCTGTGATATATTGATTGAACGTAAGTCCAGTATCCAGAGTCAATCCTAGGTCAATTTGTGACACGCGCTCAAGTGCGACGCCGCACATCCTGTAAGAGTAGGAAATGGGTGAACGGGAGCGGGTAAAGGTGATACATTTGCATTTGGAAATATTAAACTCGAGTTGGTTCCGTTCACTCCATCCCACCACCCTATCGATGTCGCGCTGCAATTCCTCGCAATCTGCCGCGCTGTTTACGCCCAGGAACAGCTTCAGATCGTCGGCGAACATGAGGCACTTAGCCGTCCGGACCTCGTTCGGCAAATCATTAATCATTATAAGAAACTGAGTTGGTCCCAACGTACTGCCTTGACTCACCCCAGAGAAAGTAGTGTAGACATCTGATCTGTAGTTATGCAATTGAACATACTGTACCCGATTTAGAAAATAGTTAGCAAAAAAATTTAGTAATTTTTTAGAGAATCCCATGGCCGAAAACTTTTCTAATAATATATCGTTATGGACGCGGTCAAAAGCTTTCTTAAAATCGAAGTAGGCCGCGTCCACCTGCTTCTTAAGATCCATCTGGTTAGTTGGATAATCAATAAAGTTAATATGGTTAGATACTGTTGACCTCCCGACCCTAAACCCATGTTGCGAATCACTTAACTGCTGTTTTACTTGCGCAATAATGCAACGGTTTAAAATAGATTCAAATATTTTGCCGAACACGGACTGGACAGCTATAGGCCTGTAGTTCTCCACTTTTGACCTGGAACCGTCCTTTAATATAGGAGTGACCCTGGATACTTTCCACTGTGTAGGATACGTTTCCGTTTCAAGAGCCAGATTATATATATATATAATAGCGGTGACTTCGTTCGTCTACGTATAAATTTTACATATCTATGCAAATATATACTTGATTAATAAATACGATTACTGTTACGTTTTCCCCTGCTCTCTTTCGGCTGCCTCTATACAATGATAAACTTCCCCATAGGAACATGTCATTCTACAGTACCCCAACTATAAATGAGTACATACAAAAAATCTGATAATATGATAATGTTTATTAAATTAAAACTTCCTTTTCCGAATGGTTACGTGGGCTGACTGCGGAACTAGAGACCCGGGTACAAACCTTAATCAAAACCATATTGCGTTTATTTTTATTTTTTGTGAAAATGATTGTTTCGTTAAATTATATACGATTGTTAAATTAAACCAAGAAAATAAATTTTTTTAAACGAGCAACGCTCGGTCATCCAGGTATTATGATTTAATCTTCTCACTGTGACGTAATGCATTCTTATGTCAGTGGTCCATTTTTGTAGTGCTCCACTGGCCTATGTGTACATAGGAACCCGTGTTTCAGCTCCGCAGTTCATTTCAGGCAACACTGATTACTCCAATTTTTCGACTTCAGATAGTGAAATATTTGGACGAGAAGATATTACGTAATTTTTCGAAAGCTGCTCATCCGAGTCTCCCAGATCCGTCTCTATCGAATTTTGACAATTCCGAATAGCTTCCGCTGCACCCACTTCTGCCGTGAACCAATTCTATTGTGTTTCGGTGGAGCTGCCGGTCACGCTTACATGAGGCGACCACCAGCTTCCGGAGTAACAGCGCAACTGCATACGACCTCAGACAAGACTTTTCTATGCTTGCTTTTGGTTGTATGTAGATGTCCATGGGCTGCAGCGATCACTCCTCAAAGTTCTCCTCCAAAGCCGGCAATGCTCGGGCGGCTCACCTAGGGTTGCCCATGTCCATAGGCGACGGTGATCGCTTAACACCACGTGGCCCGTCTGTCTTATTGTTAGGTTTTCAAATAAAAAAAGCTCGCTTAATTCTCTCCCATTGTCGAGAGTATTTGTAGTTTCCTAAAAACAACAGATCTGCTCGTTGAACACATAATCAAGAAATCACAATCGAACAAAAATCCATAACAATGGCTTTCTTGTAAACCTAGGCAATGACTGTGACTAGGCCGTGACTAGCAACAGACATCAAAACTTTTGTTTTTAAAATATGACTAACTGTAAATAAATAGATAGATTTAGCATTAACAAGTTATTATATAAAAATGATAAAGAAAAATTTATAAAAATTGTGTAAATAAGGATTGATAAACAAAAATGCAAACCCCCGTATATTTATGTAATTTCTGCAACTGAGGATATTTAACTATGTGTATCCGACTACTTATAGAAGCCGATCACCTTATGCAAATGTTCCAGTCCATAACAATGTCAGTGAATATCAAACCATACCAGTTTTAGCAGTTACCTACCATTCCTAAAGTACCTACTTCAATGGCCGCAACCCTTTTTGCGTCCCACTGCTGGGCACGGGTCTCTCCATTATGCGGGTTGGTGGAGATGCGTTTCAAAAGCAATTTATTTTCTTTTCGTTTAATTTCAAACGATACACTCATTTGCTTGTTTTACTTAACAACGTCATTTGAAATAGTTCCCAATAAAAAACCCCAAAAAATAAAAAAATTACGCAATATGGTTTTGATTGAGTTTTGAACCCGGGTCTCTAGTTCCGCAGTCAGCCCACGTAACCATTCGGCCAAGAAAGCTTTAATTCAATGAACGAAATTTTTATAAGTAGAGCTCTTTCAAATCGAAATTGTCATTTCTTTGAACCTCGAATTGGCGGATGGCGTTTGACGGCGTTCTACGCCACAATATTATTAATACTCTCCAATAGATGTCAGGAAGAGTCGAATTTTTTTAGTTTATACTTAAGTTGTTTATCGCTGAAAATAAAAAGATTTCCTAAAATAAAACCTAGCTGGATCGATTTATCACCCCCGAAACGAGGGTACTAAATTTCATCAAAATCGTTGGAGCCGTTTCCGAAATTCAAAAAATATATTTAGGTATACTTATACAAGAATTGCTCGATTAAAGGAATTCAGAGTAAACTATATAATATTATCTTTAAAATATTTTATTCATTTTTACCGACTTCCAAAAGAAGGAGGTACTGTATTCGGCTGTATGTATTTTTTTTTTATATATGTTCACCGATTACTCCGCCGTTTGTGGACCGATTTTCAAAATTCTTTTTTTGTTCGTATGCTTATACTCCCGAGGTGGTCCCATTGTCACCAAATCAGGATCTGATGATGGGATCCCAGGGAAATCGAGGGGAACTCTCAAATTTTGTAGGCACACACATTGATTTTCTTATAGTTTCTGAAGCATAACAGATATTTGTGCATTGTAATCATCATCTCATGTTGCTGAGCTGATGATGGAAGGTACTGCGACGGTGCGGAGTTGAGAGCAAATTTTTTCAATAAATGGGTTTTTGTTCGAAATCTTACATTCCTGAGATGGTCCAACTGTCACCAAGTCAAAGTCTGATGATGGGATCCCAGAGAAATAGAAGGGAGCATTCAAATTTTATGGTACAACAAATGATTTTTATATTTTTACTAAAGCAAAACAGGCATTTGTGTATAATTATCATCATATCATGTTGCTGAGCTGATGATGGAAGGTACTATGACGGTTAGGAGTTGAGAGCAAATTCTTTCAATAAATAGTTTTTTGTTCGAAATCTTACATTCCTGAGGTATTCCAACTGTCACCAAGTCCAAGTCTGATGATGGGATCCCAAAGAAATCGAGGGGAACATTCAAATTTTATAACACAACAATTGATTTTCATATTCTTATTAAAGCAAAACAGGCATTTGTGTATAATTATCATCATATCAAGTTGCTGAGTTGATTATGGAAGGTACTACGACGGTTAGGAGTTGAGAGCAAATTCTTTCAATATATTTTTTTTGTTCTAAAACTTAAACTCCTAAGGTGGTCCAACTGTCACTATGTCATAATCTGATCATGTGATACTAGGGAAATCGAGGGAAACACTGAAACTTAATAAGCATACACATTTTTTAAGTAAATTTTTTTAACATAATACAAATACGCCCGGTAATTATCACCTGATGTTGCTAAGCTCATGATTGAAGGTACAACTCCTCAACAGTTAGGAGCTGAGAGCAAATTCTTTCAATAATTTATACGTTCAGGTGGACTGATAGTAGTTTCAGGCTATAAGATGGCTATTAGATAAACATGATTATAAAAGGTAAATCTCTTTAACATTTAGAAGTTTAGTGAAAATTTTTCCAACTATGCTTATACATATGTACAGAATTATTAAAGTTACTAAAAAGAGTGAAATAAATTAAGTTTTTAACAAAAAAATAGAACCGACTTCAAACGGTAAAAAATAAAATTATTCAGTACCTACTTCTTCTTGCTTATGGTAATTACTCTTAAAACTATTTTTGGAGTCGGGCCTTAGTAAAATGTCCTGTTATAGTAAATATAGTGTACCTTTCGTTCTGAATGGGCATCGACTCCAATATAGTTTTCACAGTAATTACCATAAGCAAGAAGATGTAGGTACTGTCCTACTGTCTGTACTGTCGCGTCGGTGCCCATTTAGAACGAATTGTACGACATTTTAGTAGGGGCCCGACTCCAAAAATACTTTTAAGAGTAATTACCATAAGCAAGAAGAAGTAGGTACTGAATAATTTTATTTTTTACCGTTTGAAGTCGGTTCTATTTTTTTGTTAAAAACTTAATTTTTGGAATATTAATATTCTATTAATGAACGTTAATATGTTTACGGTCATTGGCTTTAGGTACCTACCCTTGAGATGAGAGAAGAGAGAGAGAGAAAAACTCTCAGCTTCACTCTTTTCTATGCCAGTTTTTGATATATAAATATTACAGGCAGTATGGCTATGGGTCGATAATATGCGATAAATAAATCAAACGGCCTCAAACGGGACTATTAACTTTACATAAAAGGGGATCGTCTTATAAAAGAACGCCATTACTAGGCTGTGACACGACAGCATTAGTAAACTGTTCCCATTAAACACCTGTTTAGTAGTGAACAAATAAAGAACAATACTCCATAAAACAATAATCGTGCGCTGCAGTAAACCTGTTTAAAACCGTTTACACAGTCTTATCTTTCGCATGCACGTAAAATGAGTTCCATTTCGATTAAGGTACATCAGAATTAACAATGTAGTGAATTTGAACTGGTACCTATTAACAGCGATAGCTGCGATACCGGTCCGGTACCGGTCTCACACGGCTCTGAATTTAAATCCTCACCCATGTATAAGAAATTTGTTTTGAGCGTATTCGTGTTCCGCGGTGAGGTGAAAAGGATGTAATATTTCATTACCACGATCTCCTTTTGTAACAGAGAATTTCGGTGATAAAACATCCCACAGTACAGATAGTATAAAAAAATTAAAAATGGTTCCTTATAAAGGTTGCACTAATTGCGCTTGGAAAACAGGACAATAGTTTATTCATTTTTATTTCCTTTTACACCAATAATAATTTAAACGTCGTCACATTTATTTTTCTCATACAAAATGTATGAGGATGTCGCGTTTTGACAGCTTATTAAAATTTTCTCAATATTTGGCAGTCAACTTCTGTAGCGCGGGTTGGTTGACACGATATGCCTAGTATGCCTATGAGGAAATTTGTATTTACTCCCAGGCGTTGGTGCAAAATATCGTGATTTCTTATTAGAGTGTTTTTATTTATCAATATTTTTTAACCCCCACTTTTTACGTCCCACTGCTGGGCACAGGTCTCCTTTACAAGTGAGAGGGATTAAGGCCATAGTCCACCATGCTAGAAAATTATGAGTTCCTATCTGCGTGCACGGTGATGGAAAACATCGCAATTAATAACTATTTTTTCCATCCCCGTGGAGCAGCTATAAATACGTGTACGCAAATTTCTTTGTAATAGGAACGCGCCGAGGATTTGAACCGGTATCTCCGTGTAGCAGCTCATACTAAGCGGTAAATACATGCCCAGAAGTACGCCTCGAGATTTAAATCCTCGGCCCCGGCATGGGAGACCGGAGGAGGCCAAGCTACTCCGTTTTCAATGCTTTCTGTGAAAGAATGAAATCACTCGTTTTTTCGCACAATCACGTGTGTGATTGCGTATTGCAATGCAGTTAAAATAAATCACTATGAAATCTGCATGACTAAGGAGTACCAATTTTTTAAGATCCCTGTGAATTTTATGAACCCACGTGTAAACTTTTTTGAATCGGGGGGAAACCTTCAAAAAGTACCCCACAAATTGGTAGAGGTACCGGGTTATGTGAGATTTTTACTGCACTTAAACCATACTTAAACCCCCTGGATGGCTTGCTTCAGTGTTTGGAGAAAAACTCCGAGATCTAAAGAAGAACGCACCGGTGTGTGAGAGCAAACTCTCCTGCAATTTCCTGTGCCTTGAAACCATGCGGCCACACATACACCGCCGTACTTCTCGGGGCCGCTAACCGCCCGCAATCCCTTTTAGTCGCCTCTTACGATCAGGCAGGGGATACCGTAGCCCTGTTCTTAATCCTGAAGCTACAGGGACTAATCCACATGCTACCTGCGTGATGCATTAGGGCCGAACTTACATGTTCTTCACAAATAGCCCGTTGATTTTCCATCACCCTTTTGTGTACCGTCCCACCTCGGGGGACAGAATTGAATATGCTTTCTAAGTAAACTTAAGACTTAAAGCTTCTTGAATGTTAATTTATTGAGCAGAGTTAGCCTAGCGATAGTTTGGAATATTTGCCTCTTTCACAAAGTGGTCGAAGTTTGGTTTGCTTAGGATAAAACTTAAACTCAGATCGAGCTGTTTCTATGACCCTAGGTATATCTAACTTACGACCCTTGAATAGTCGAATTTACTTTTTATCAACGACATGATCTTATCTGCGATAGTCTAGTGCAGTGACTGTTTAACATCACTGCAGCCCATCTACCTATACACAACTTCAAGCAGGCGTGGGTCTAGCCTTACTCATATGCAGATAAGCTACAACTCTTAAAGCTGATGAAGTAAAAAAGTATGTCTGACTACCGCACCTTCCTACCGAAACACAATAGCTTGCGGCACAAATAGATACGGCGGTGTAATTTTTATTTTTAACAATTACGGAACAAAAAGGTAGACGGGTCGCGTAATGTTAAGCGATCACCGTCGCCGAGCAACTCTACCTGAGCATTGCCGACTTTGAAGTAGACCTTTTTTACAGCTTTCGGAATGCTTTACGGAATGCCTCAGCTTGGAAGTTTGCACAGTTTACAAGTTCGTGGCAAAAAGCAACGTGCAAAGAGGACTGTGGAGGATCACTTCCAGTCCATACGGTATTGGTGCAATTTTAACCATCGTCAGGAGTTATATCGTAGTTATGAAATGGTGACGAGGGCGTCAAATTGTACTATTCCTCGGAGCACTCACCATAACAAAAACTTTTCTGTTGAAACCATGAAACTTTCGCCTTCTTTGTAACAGGAGACCTTTAAAAATGATGGATACGAACGGGCGATGACGACAGAGTTACGCGATTAACACACGACACCGCGCACCGCCGCTGTAGTCGGTGAAGCAGATCTCATGTCGTATTGGGGTCTAATAAATCCGTTGATGCCTAACACACGTACACCGACAAACCGCGCGGTCGAACGATGTTCTCACCGCCACCGGAGTGAGCGGCGCCCAGTGTTGCCAGATGCACTGTAATTACAGTGGATCTACTGTATTTTCAAGCCATCTACTGTACACTGTATTATTATAAATACTGTGTATGGAGAGCACTGTATTTTTTTATGAAACAAGTTTCATTAATTTCCTTAAAATAAACGCTACTGTAATTGAAATAAACTTATGACCGCGACTTATCGCGAAAGTACGAGTAGGTATGTATGTAGATGTAGGGGAATCCCCATTCAGTCTTTCATTCGCAAAACAGTATCATCCGGCTAGAAGGAATGAACACCTTGACAACTACAATATGATGTACATAAATAGTGTGTCTTTCAAATTAGTTAAGTACGTTTTATAGGATCGGCGACTATAGTATTATTAGTTTTTTTATAAGTATAAATTTATTCTGAGAGGAGTGGGTTTGTGACTTTTATTAACTTTAAAAATTTGCTTCAGCGTGATCCAAACGACCCCTATCGTGCAATAATTTGTGTATTATGTGATAATAATATAAAAATATTACCTGACAGAATTGCTATAAAAAGGCATGGTGAAGGAAATAAAAATTAATAAAAAAAACTAAACCATTGCCATCACAGCCATCAATTGCCACAGTATTTGAAAAGAAGACATTAAATTTGGAAGATTTCCATATCATTCATTAAATTCGAAGAATTTTTCCCTATTCGTAAGTCAGCGCCAAAATTTCGAAATTAAGAGGACGAAACTAGCGATAAATAGACACTGATTAATTTCATTTGTAAGGTTGGTTTACAATAAACCACTATCTAAATAGTATGAAATTTTTTTTATTTGCACTGTAAAATATACTGTATTTTTTTTTTGTTTTTACTGTATTTATGACAAAAACACTGTAATTTTTAGTACATTACACCGCATTTTCAGATTGTCCATCTGGCAACACTGGCGGCGCCTCACACACGGGCCGCCGCATAACCGCGCGGATTATCGTTGATGCAGGACATGTTGCAATTTAAAAATGGAATTCGATGTCGAAAAATTTTTTTTAATACAGTTGCTCAAAAAGTGACGTATTGCAGGGACGTTTAGCGTGCGGGATGTGGGCTATTACACACTCGTGCTTTTTCTTTACCTTTTCCGCCTTAGACTAAGATTAATGTACTTACGTTTTCCGCACTCGTGCGTTCTCTTTCCCAACTGTCAAAATAATGTCTATTAAAAAAAAACAACCACGAAGTTTTAGAAGTTTTTATGATTCATGCAAATATTTCTAAAAAGAAGCTACTAATTTGTTTCAATATCAGATTTAATGATTTGATTCAATGAGTTAGGTTAGGTTGCATTTCATTTCATCTCATTAACATTTTCATTTCATATCAATACCTAAAAAAATTCTAGCTGGGCCTCGGCTCGGGTAGACATTTGTCGGAGCTCCTTGCAAAGACAGCCTTTCCGCACTTGTAATGAAATATACTATTTTCAGAGATCGAAAGTATCATAATAAATAATCCAATGAAGGAGTGGACATTCGCGTATAGTTAAAAAAAATATCTTCATGTTGTCACAAACATTTATGTATAGAATAATTCTTCATTCTAATTTAGATTTCTGCTTCGTAAAAATGGATGAACCCAATACCTCCTTTTTTTTTCTTACTACGCCATAAAATCATGGTTGCTGCCACCAACTTCAGCGTCCATTCTTGCGATTGTCTGTGATCAAACAGGTCAAAACCGCGTTAAATCCATCCGCGCGTAGAGGCGCGTAAACCGCTTTACCTCGCCTTACCTCGCTTTACCACCGCTACGAAATCCGCGTTACCGCCACCGCCCTCCGCGGCGGTGCACGGTGCCATGTGTTAATCGCTTTATCCTATAATGCCCCTTTTTTCATTTGAAAGTACGAAACTCTTAAGGGAAGTAGGTACTCAAATATCAAAACTAAAGTTAGTAATGTAGTATCCTAGAAAGTTTGCTTTATCCGCTGGATGGCCGAAGTTTGGATTGTTTAGGACTGATCTTTAACTTTAATCGAGGTACTGGTATCCCTGTAGAAATCCTGTAACTAAGTACTAGCTGGATCAAATAAAACAAATACCTAGAGAAATTGTGTTTTACGTTCGGTTTTATGTCTTTAGTTTAACTGAGAATGGCGAAACAAAATATGAGATCCATTATCTATCAAGCAGAGGCTTTTAGTGTAGGTACGAGTGAAAAGACGATACTGTAAATTTTTTGGAGCAGATTAAGAGTTATGTTCACTATATAAAAAGTAAAAATCACAGATGTCCAGGAAAGGGATATTTCTGCTGTTTCCAAAAAATATTATACAATGAAGGACTCGTTTGGAGCCTTCACTATGATAGTCTCTTCCATTTGACAGCCTCCGTGGCGTAGTGGGTGATGAGCCGACTGCGAAACGTGAGGTCGTGGGTTCAATTCCCACCCAGGACAAATATTTGTGTGATGAACATGACTATTTGTTCTGTGTCTGGGTGTTAATTTATCTATTTAAGTATGTATTTAGAATTATATAAGTATGTTTATCAGCTTTCTGATTACCATAGTACAAGCTCTGCTTAGTTTGGAATCAGATGGTGTTGTGTGAATTGTCCAAAGATATTTATTATTTATTATTTTTGGTATTTTCCATTTTATCACAAATTACCTAATCGTAAGCTATAAACGTTAAAACCTTCCCTAAATCGCAACACGTGTCAACAAAACGGACAAAATAAAAATATCACTAGTAATATGCACGAATCGTGTAATGCCTTTACAGAAAAAAATAACAAGATAAACAATGAAATTTTTGTTACAGAATATCCAGATAGACAACTCATCGATGATGTTCGAGAAATGGCGGAAGCTGCCCATGCCCGTTTCGTTTAAAGTGTACCTGTTTAACGTCACTAACGCGGACGAGGTCAACCTAGGCGGCAAGCCCAGGTTACAGGAATTAGGACCTTATGTGTACAAGTAAGTCAGATTTTTATAGATAGCAGCACTTTCCACATTGGAGTAGCGTGGTGGAGAAAGCTACCCTGGACCGCAAAAAGAACCAACGTGTCCATTCTGAAAGAATTAAAGATCAAGACTAGGCTGTCATCCACCTGTCTTCGCCGTACCATCGAATACTACGGTCACATCGCACGGAAAAATCCTGATAATCTGGAAAGACTCATAGTCACTGGAAAGATCGAAGGAAAGAGACCGCGCGGTCGCAGCCCGACACGTTGGTCTGATCAGATCCGTACCTCACTTGGTACCCAGATGCACGAAGCTCTCCACATCGCTACAGATCGCAATGGAAGGACAAGTTAAGATCTGTCCAAACTAACACAATTGCCACATCTTAGACCAGAGGTCACGACCCTCAGCATTGAGGAAACGACGCGAGGAGGAGGTGGAGAAAGCTCCAGGCCTCCCCTCTAATAGCAAGAGCACTTTCGAGCGATGGAAAGAGCAACATTCGGTACTTCTCTACGCGACATAGTCTGATACAATGAAATTCTTAGATGAACAAAGATTACCGACATAGCCCTCAAAATCTGCAAGCTAAAGTTACAGTTTTCACGCCATATTGTTAGGACTGATAGCCGATGAGGGAGATAGGTCCTCGATGGCCAACCTCCAACCATGTGTACTGACGACTTAAAGAAGATAGCGGGCAGCTGCTGAACTCAGGGGCATAGGAACTTTCGAATTGGCAATCATTAGGGGAAGGCTGGATGGATGTTTGATGGTAATATTTACATGATTCTGCAATTTTGTCAATGTCTTATAAAAATATGGCATGCCGATTTCTACGATTACGAGGATTCTATATTACAAAAAGTTAAAGTTTAAAAATGATTAAATATTATGCGTAGTTCTACTTAGAGTCCTTTTATATCTTCAATTAATCTAATGATTAAAACTAACTAAATTGTCCGGTAAATTGTCTTATTCAACATGACTTACGGTAATTAAATACCGTGAACTAAAATAATAACAAGCAAAAAATCATCAGCAATTATTATGAGATATTTATTAGAACGAGTTCAATGTTAGGAACAATGAGTCCATAAATTTCTAAACAGACTCTACATAGTGACGTAAGTCTTGTGAACTTGGCTTTGCCTTAGTAATGAAAAGTAGTTGTTTCCGCAATTACGAAACTGTAGACTTCTTACGCTGTTGTTGACGTTAATGAACATAAATTAATCCACATTATGATTAACCGTGTAACTGACGGTTAGTATATTTCTTCTTATTGCCAAGCTTACACACTAGCTACTTTTTAGAAACTAAACGCAGCGTACACACTTGAAAACTTAAAAATGCGCAATTCTGCTACCACTTTCGAATTTAAATAGTCACGAAATTGTGATGCAGAATAGTCGGTAAAACGCGCTATTCCGAAGCAGCGTCGAAGTTGCCAAAACGCGATACAGCATCGATGAACATGCAAAATCAGTGACCGGTGACCGGACCAAGTATGGCTAGTGAGCTAGTGCAGTACTGCCGTTACATAGGAAGGGACTTTTTTTGTATCGGGGGGAAACCTTCAAAAGGTACCCGGCGCCTTGGGAGAGGATACCGGGTTATGTGGGATTTGACCGCACTAAAACCCCCTCGGTGGCTGCCTCTGCGCTTGGGGAGGACTCCGGAATCTCCTCAACGCGCGATGCCCTAGAACGGGCGCATCTTCGGGAGAGCAGATTTGCTCTCCTGCACCTTACGTTGCTTACGGTGGCATGTGGCCACGCACACACCCAGAAAGGTCTTAGTTACCCTTAAGTTACTGTTACTGAAGGACAAGAATTTGGCAATCCTGTGAAATATGAAAAACGATATTGTTTTTCTTATATAAGCAGCGATAAGCAAGCCACGAGGTATGAAAAGCTCCAGTTCAAAACTAGGCAAGCACCTCTGACAAATTTTTTTTATGTGCAAACAAAAAACGATAACTTATTTCCCTGAGGAATTTGCACCTAAACGGCATGTCGTGTAGTAAGCAATTAAACAGTAGGTATCTACTGTACTGAGAAACAAACCCCAAGAATGTTTCTCAATACAGTCTTGTAGCGACCTTACGAATACCACGGGTATTCCTGAATCACGCTATCGAAGTTTTCGGAATATCCTATCATATATACAATCTCCGAATTGAGTCAGTTGGAGCGCGGCCGCTCCCCGGACATGACCACCTCGCCCGGCGGGAGATCTCCCTTTGCCAAACTGGTGACCCCGGACAAGAATACGTCAAAGTCTCTACACCTGTATTTTTTTTATAAAATAAAATGGTCAGTATATGCCAGGCCACGTCATGTTATCACGAAGTCAACCACTACTATATTTTTACCAGCTTTAAAAATTATTTACAAATCCTACATATTTTTCAGGATTAATTACGCCCTTTATTATTATTACAAAAGTTATATATTTAACTTTAATGAAATTTAATATTTTACCTTAATTAATGAATACATTTTAAAGACAAAAGTTTGACGGAGACTGTTGTTGCTTAATAATATTATAAATTGTTTTCAGTAACTATAAAGTTTTTGTTATGTTCAAAATTTGCGAAAAACAAAGTATCTACCTACTACCTAAGTACTTACCTACTATAAAGGCAATTTATTTGCTTGATGTAGTATCGTAAATTCTTAATTTTTTTTAACTTTTTGAAATGCAAAAATACCTTCACCTACACTTAATAAGTTTTGCTTAAGGTAAAATATAATAATTTATTTTAACATTTTGTAAAATATTTTTTATACATTTCGATTGTTGTACAGTAAGTTGCCAATGACGTGGAAACCATTTTCAAAACACTATCGCATAAACTTGTTGGTCGCATATACATATGACCTTATTCCACAAGCACTCGACACACTCAGAACTTAGATAAGAATGCTGCAGGCGAAAATCGACCAAGTCCCTGTAGCTTCTTGTAAATAGCGGCCGCCCACTACTTCGTCCGCGTGGACTTTAGTTTTAGAATTTCTCTAGAATAAAAGTGGCCAAGTTACTCCTTATTACATCAGCTACCTGCCAGTGAAATTCCCGTAAAAATCAATCCAGCCGTTTCAGAGATTACCCGGAACAAAACAAACTGACAGACCGATACACAGACAGATAGATAATAATTAAAAAAATATATGTTGGTATATGTACCATATATACATTCAATTATGCATGTAGTAAAAAGCGGTTATTTAAATATTACAAAGAGACACTCCAATTTAATTTATTTGTATAGATAGATGTATAGATTTGTCTCAACTGTAGTACATGTAAGGCTTACAATGGTTTTGGCAAAATTAATACTTTGATGGATTGAAACTTTTAGTTTAACTTACTCGACTTTCTGTTCCTTATTCTTTAGCAAATCATTTTTAATTTCTTCCTCAATATTTGAAAGGTTCAAACACAAAAAAGAAACTCGTACTTTCAATGAAATGATTGGGAAGTTGAAAGTTTTCGTACGCGGCGGAAGCGCCGCCCTATCGCCCTATCGAAAAAATTCTTTAAAGGGCTTGAAAGTATTTCGGGGCTGCAACAAGTTCACGTTCTTGGAAGGAAAGCAAATATGCACTTGGTTTTTAAACCAGGTTGCGTAAATACGCACTATCCCTACAAGGGAGTAACTATCCTATAGCCTTTGCACGCATTTCAGCAAGCAATTCCATTGTATCTGGATTAAAAGGTGCGGTTGCAGTTTACATCAAAATTAAGGCACTGTCAGTAGCTCAGACAAGACTTAGGCTTAAGATAACGTTTATCACTCATAGCCCCACAGTAGGGTAGACATACCCTACTGTGGGGACACCATGGACACATGCAAAGACAGAAACACTAACACCCAGACCGAGAACAGAAATTTAAACTCATCATTCACATTTCTGTTTCGCCGGGAATCGAACCCAGGACCCTCCGATTGGCTTTCGGGCATGGTGACCGTTGCGCCACACAGGTCGTCGAATAGTTTAGGTTGTGAACAGTTCATGAGTTGCAGCAACCGCTTAACCAAATATTGCCTGTATAATTTTATCGTCTACTGCTTTATTAAAATAAACTTTTTTACAGGCAATATCGAGAGAAAACAATACTGGGCTATGGCGATAACGACACAATAAAGTACATGCTGAAGAAGACGTACTTCTTCGACGCTGAAGCCTCCGGAAGCTTTAAGGAAGATGACCTAGTCACTGTCATCAACTTCCCGTATATGGTAAGTTTTTTATTTTTTATTTGTATTGAGTAGCAAATGAGCATGTAAGCTACGTGACGTTTAGTCATATTATACTATGTTGTAGTGGTCACTGCAACCCATAAATAAATATGTAACCGTTATCTTTGTAATATTTGCATACCTCATAAAGGTAAATATGACGTACTAAATATGTATTAACAGCTCTTGTAAACACCTATATTTGTGCAAATAAAAATATTTGACGTTTCACACTCATAGCCCCACGGTAAGGGTATATTTATGCCCTGTGTCGTGGGTGCCATGGACACACAAAAAGACAGAAATACCCCCAGACCGAGAACAGAATTTTTTAAGTCATCATTCAAATTTCTGCTTCACCGGGAATCGAACTCGGGGCCCTCCGATCAGTAGTCCGGCATGGTAACCATTACGCCACACGGGTCATGGACACACGGACATCTACATACAACCTGTATGACCTCAGACAAAGCTTTTCACGAGACGATGTAAACTGTTCTTTGAATGCGTTTTATAAAAACAGCTGCATTCCTCGATTTCATTCACATTTAATAAAAAGATATTAATACTGGAGAAATATAATTAAAATTACCATGCTTTATAATTTAAAAAAACGGGTTGCACTCCGGGAGTGCCGGCAGAAGTGAAAACATTAACGTTGTGCATTTTTGATGTCTTGGAATCGTTAGGGAATAATTCCGCACGAATTGCTTGAATTATCAGTACCTATTAATTTCTATCTGGCTGGCTGCAACCCTTTTTGCGTCCCACTGCTGGGCACGGGTCTCTTCCCAATATTGGAGAGGCCTGGAGCTTACTCCACCACGCTGCTCCAATGCGGGTTGGTGGAGATGCGGGTTAGATTTTCTATCTAGTATTTTTATAAAGTACTCACTCATTTTCTTTCACTATTTCTTTGTCACTTTTTTCATTAATAGATGCACTTTGTTCAATGACCATATTTTAATTTTAAATACTTAATATAAACGAATTTTACAAGTATAGATAGTAAGTATATTAGCCGTCATCAGCTGTCACCCCTTCATCTTACGGTTTTTCTATCAGCACACGTGACCTCGCGCCGCCGCTAAAGAAGTTTTCACTTCAAAAACTTAGTGAATATCGTTTAATTAAACACCGTGGTAAAAGGTGGTTTTCTGAAAGACAACCATTTTCACTTTATCTGCATAAGGGTCTCTAGTCTTAATTACAATCTAAATTCATTAAATTTTGTTTCGTTGTAAAGATGATGGTGCTATAAGATAATAATAGTATAACAGACCAAAAGGGTATTGACCTTGTAATCAAATCCTCTTTCAAACACTCCTGATGACTTCAGAACAAGGTATTAACATTGGCATGGCTGCAACCCTTTTTGCGTCCCACTGCTGGGCACGGGTCTCTCCCCAATATTGGGGAGGCCTGGAGCTTACTCCACCACGCTGCTCCAATGCGGGTTGGTGGAGATGCGGGTTAGTGGCCTACCCGCTGTCGGATGTTTTCAAACCGCCCATAAGGCCTCCGACAAGGTTTAACGACTGTTATCTATCGACAACAACCGGGACCGACGGCTTAACGTGCCCTCCGAAGCACGGAAACGCGCATGAAATTTTTGCCACTAGCGGTCACCCATCTCACATCTGACCGCGCCCGTTTGGCTTAGCTGCATAGATCGCTTGCGTTCTACGCTCGCCGCCGAGCCATGCGCGCTTCATATTAATTATTAAATACTAATAATAAATATTATTAACATTACATAGGGAAAGTTACGTTTTTCATAACCTCCTTTTACTAAAGTTCTTACTTATTGTAATAACGCTTTGAAGATTACCAGATCCATCGCTGAATCTATACTTATATATAAAACTGAATACTTTGTTTGTTTGTTTCTTTGTTTTTAGGCGAAACACGTGTTGTTGGTGGTACGTATGTTGGTGTATATTTCTTATTGTTGTATGTGCATGTATCCTATGTGGGAGGGAGGGAGGTGCTATTGCATGAAAAAAGTATACACCATCATACATACGTTCTGATTCATAGAACACGCCGAAGTAAAATGCACCCGAGTCTAGTGTAATCAAGATTAGGCGCCCAGCCCACATTGTTTATTGTTAACAGTTTCTCACGACTTCGTTGCGACAGTTTTTCACTTACGAGATTGCAATTAAGCTGTTCCCAGCGGAAAATCTTCGCAAAGATCTTGATAAAGAAAATGACTAAAAACCTGCAAGGATGTTTTAGGCTAAATTACTAAGTTATCCATAGATATGACTTTTTCCAATTTGTTTTCAAACCTTTCTAATGTCCCACTACTACGTACAGTCCTCATGTGTGACTCAATTACTTTTAATAAGCATTCAAACCTTACAGAGTTGGTGCAGTGACCCGCCTTTGAAAAAAGACATTTTGCCAATGTCAAGTAAACATTGGTACCTAGTTTTTGTATTTGGCGATATAATAAAAAAGTATAAGTCAAATCAGTCATCGTCTTTAGTAATCAATCAGTCAACTGATGTGAAGAATTCTAAGGCATGTACGGTTAAGGATAACATCGTAAATATCGTAATGGTTATATTTACATATATTTTTTTCAACTTGAAGCAGGTGATACCGGGAGTTCGGAGTCATATAATAATATGTGGTATATAATGTAAAGGAGCGGAATGTGCGAGTGGTAAGGAAAACGGTCTCCGACGCGGAGATACCGGGTTCAAATCCTGAGCGCGCTCCTCTGACAAACACATTTTGTAATTTGCATTTCATCGCTGCTCCACGGTAATGGAAAATATTGTGATATTTAATTGATTACGATGTTCGCTCCGCCGCATCGCCGTGCATGCCTGTGAGTAACACATAATTTCTCGAAGGTGTGATGTCCACCAATCCGCACTAGGTCAGAGTGGTGGACTATGGCCGAAATAAGCCTACGCGACAGAATTCGTAATGATGAAATCCGTAGAAGAACTAAGGTTACCGACATAGTTCTTAAAATCTGCAAGCTGAAGAGGCAATGGGCAGGCCATATAGTTAGAAGGACCGACAACCGATGGGGAAGAAAGGTCCTTGAATGGAGACCACATCTCGGCAAAAGGAGTACAGGCCGCCGTCCAACCAGGTGGACTGACGACCTGAAGAAGACAGCGGGTAGTCGCTGGATTCAGAAGGCCCAGGACCGGGAGGAGTGGCGAACGTTAGGGGAGGCCTATGTCCAGCAGTAGACAGTAAAAGGCTGATGGATGGATGTAGGTACAGATTTAAAATGGATATAAAACTCTTACGTCAATCACGTTAAAGGCCACATCTTTCGTAGGCAAGGATCCTAAGCACAGCAAAATAAAAGAACTAAAAGTGACCTAACGAGCTTTTTGTTCGAGGACAAGCGCCACTAAATTGAAACGTGTTTCTTTGTTTCATAACATCATAATAAAAAAAACATCGATATTGTATGAATGAATGAATGAATTTATTTATTTGTTTATGCAGCGTACATACTGGATACACCAGTGTACAAGTATTTTATGTCAGTTATCAAATTTTATATTACAGTACCTGGACGACCGAGCGTTGCTCGAATAAAAACAATTTATTTTCTTGATTTAGTTTCAAACGAAACACTCATTTACTTAGTGTTACTTAACAACGCCATCTGAAATAGCTCCCAATAAAAAAAATCAATACTGAAATCTGATCGCAGCGTTAGCTGCTTGGCCCAGTCTTGTTTATGGTTAAGAACCGCTCGAGATAGAAAAAGGTTGAAACACTTGAAGGATGGAGAACGAGTTGGCTTTTGCCGCTTTAGGCCGCCCTTTATTAGTATATGGCAGGTTTAAAATATTTCAATGTATAAAATTAAACTTCTTATTTTAATATGTTTAGTTTAGACATATCAAGCGTCATGAAATAGAGTCTTGGACACTATTCTCAAAAAAATATCAAAATTCATGCCTTAAAAAGGATAATAATAATTAAACAATTAATTTGAGTTACATACGTCATGATTTTTTACTACCGTCGATGTTTTGCTTCTCTCATGTTTTGCCGCCTTCAATTCCTTCTGTACTCCTTTAGGTAAGCTGGTAGATAATGTCATCAGGCCATTAGGTCGCCTATTGTACCCCATTTTTTTTTGGCTCAATAAAGTTCTTAAATAAAAATTAATACCTTGCCGCCTTTAACAGAGCTCGACGCGCTGCGCCGTTTCACATTTTCCCCTCTCAAAGTAGGCTATGTCCACAGACTTGGTAAATATAAGTCTGTGGCTATATCACACTCCAATCCCCTAACTACCTCTATACAAAAAAATCAAGTCTATCCACTGTTGCAATGTGAAAGAAAAACAAACAAACAAACACAATTTCACATTTATATTAAAAGGATGTAACGTTGCTAATCAAAATTATCTATGAAAAAAACAAAGTATTTTTATATATTTATATTTATCACGATCATATTTATAGCTAATATTACATGTTAAAACCTAATGCATTTACGTAAAGACTCTATAACAATTACTTATATTTAAATACATATCAGATGAATAAAATTCAATTCAATGCACAATTGCTTCAAAATATTATGTCAAACAATATTAATTGTAGTATGTTTAAAAAAAATACTTTATTTAACATCTTTATTATTATAATTATGTCATATTTAAAAATCAGTCAATAATAAAATAAAATAAAAGTTCTTACAGGATTTAATACAATGAAAAAAATATTTCAATGTGCAATTGGACAAATACATATTATATAAAATTCAAAAACATAAAATTAATAAACCAATGTCAATATAAAATTAGAAATTAAATAAAAATACATTAATATAACCAACTAGCCTTCCGCCAATAGCTTTGCCCGCGTGGACCTGTTTTATAGGTTCCCGTAGGATAAAAACCATCATAATTATATGTCCTTTCCTAAGGTCCAGTCTGTCTGTGTTCCAAATTTCATTAAATTTGATTCAGTAGTTTAAGCAGGAAATCATAGCAGACAGACAGAGTTACTTTCGAATTTATAATACATATTAGTAGGGATTAAACAACAATTAAATATCCGCGCATGTTTCTAGAACATAAAACGCGACCTTTGTGAACTCGCTTAGTGGGCAAATAAGTCAATTTTGTCATCCAATATAACATTATTAGATACTTCAGTTATGTAACATGTATTGGTAACATAGAATATTCTAGTACTTATGCTAGCATTTACGATATTACCACAATTTTATACATCTAAAATTATTATTCTGAACATGTACGTAAGTAACGATTATAACCTTAACCCTATATTTTACTGCCTTATAAGATTATAACTATTTCCGGGTATCATAGTAAGGGCATACTCACGCTATTTATTTTTACTATCCCAAATTGTAAAGCTACCTATAATCTAATACATATACACGAGTAATTCTTGTATATACCTAAATAATTTTAATTTGAATCTCGGAAACGGCCCCTACGATTTTCATGAATTTTAGATAGATTTCATTTTTAGAAAATTCCGCTTAATCAGTGTTTTCAACTTAAACATAAACTGAAAAATATGACTCTTCCTGACATCTATTGGCGAGTATATGTATTTTTTTTAAATCGGGAGCTCAAGTAGATGCCTTTGTTAAGTAAGCCAATGAGTCTCTGAAAAATCAATAGGGAATTTTCATGATTTTTTTATTGTGTCAATTGATCCTATTTGGCAAAGGAATCAAGTGTTCTTAAAGGACCACATCGATTGGAGCACCCCGAAAGACAGAAATAAGAGCCAAAGTTAAACCTAACCGCGTAGCATTGAAAACAGCCCATATTAACTAAGCGACAGATATGACGTCACCGTCCGAAAACGCAGTAGTCGCAGTACCAGAAACTGTGGGAAAAACAAGTGATTTGCAATTTAAAGCGTTAAAATCTGCATTTAAGTATACAGTTGTCGTTTTTTACACGCTTTATATTAGTTTCACTTGTATGTATGTTTGTAACCGACTCCTTCAGATGCGATTTTGACTTTTGATTCAATCTTTGTAGATTTATCGAGGACCGATGGCAACACACTAATTTGATAAGAATTTCATTTTTCAATTTGCAAAATAAGATTTTTGTCAATTTATAGAGTTTTTGAAAATTATTTCCAATCATTATCTTAAGACATAAGCATAAATTAATAATGGTATAAATAATTAAAATATGTATTTTATTTAAAAAAACAGTTTAAAAAAATTAAAAAACACCGTTTTAAAAATAAACCAAACTACAAAGAAGAAAATAAATAATAGTAATTTAAAAACCAAAAAACACGCTTTTATAAGAACTCTAACTAAAAAAAATGAAAATAATATTTGAAAATAATAAAATTTTCATATTTCATATTTCCATATTTCCTTTTTGTCATTAATATCTGCAATTTTGCAATTGAAATATATATACATTTTACGTAAAAAATTAAATCTATGCATATTCCCTACTGAATTTATCCGAGCAAAGCTCGGTCATCGGGCTTAGCTCGGTCGGGTAGGTACTAATAATAACGGCACAATAGGATGGTCAGTGAAGTGGTTACCAGTACACATAAAGACAGGAACGCAAACATCAGACCGAGAACAGAAATCAAAACACATCATTCTAAATTCTACCTCGTCGTAAATCGAACCCGGGACCTTCGATTGGCAGATTAACTTGGCAGCCATTTCGCAGGTTTTCAAACCTATACATACTGAAAATATTTTCATGCTATCTATAAGTATATTTTTCAATTTTGTGCATACTGATTACTTGTTGATGACTTTTTTGTTGAATTTGATTACACAGATCAAGCTTCTTGATTATTTAATTGCAATCATACCTTAATGTAATTAACATACTACTATACGACGTATAAAACGTTACACACTCATAGCCCCACAGTAAGGAGGTAAAACAGGGTAAGGTGTTGTACCCTGTGTCGTAGGTACCATGGACACAAACAAAGACAGGAACACAAACACCCAGACTGAGAACAGAAATTTAAATTCATCATTCAAATTTCTGCTTCACCGGGAATCGAACCCGGGACCATATGGTCCCATATGGGGACATATGGCAGACCGGCATGGTAACCATTGCGCCACGCGGGTCGTATAACGCAAAATATCGGAATATCATCTCTACCACGGAAAGTAGAAACGTGCTAAACATTATAATATTCACGTTAACATCAACGTCATACATATCATAGTTTGCAACCATAAAAACCGCACATACGTGACCGAACCGGCTAATTGTATAATAACAGCTTTACGATGCGATTTTATTTTTGACTAGCTGTGCCCGCGACGTCGTCCGCGTGTATAAAGACTTTTATAAAATGGACTGATTAAAAATTAAAGATTATTTATTTGCATTGAATAAGTAGTAGGTAGTTTATTCTTACATTATAGTGAATTCACTTATAATACAATGTTCATATGTTCAGAAGAAACCTAATGTATTTTTTCTAAATCCTTCAAACCTAAAACAGTAAGGAATGCTTACTGTACTGATCTTACTATCCACTTTTCTCACGTTTCGCTTTTCTGGCGCAATCAGATTCTCTTTACAAATATGTACCTCGTTTATTAAAGTTAAGAGATATTGCTGTGCCCGTGGCTTCATCTATGTTAAAAATAGTATCTTTAGTAAATTGGGTGAATTTATACTGCAAAGAATGTATAGACTCATTCTATATACATAGCTTTAACCTACTGCAGAAAAGAGGTGCACTATACAATCAGGATGATTCTAGTGACCATGCCAGCTCTCGGTCGGCCTCTCCGGTGCCTACAGTTCATTCCGATCAGCACTCCAACTCCAAGCGCGCCGCAAGGAGTAAGAAGTAACAATAGTCCTTAGTTTCGATTGTTTATATTATTTTGCCTGTTACTATTCTGTTTGTTACATAGTAATGTATTTCGTGGGTAAATTAATATTAATTTTCACTCAACTAACTAAGTTTAAGTTTTCAATTTTGTCTTTTTTACTAAATGAATGACGTTACGTCAGTAAGTAAATCAATGTCATCAGTAGCAATATGTCAATTTGACAATCTGACATCTGACATTTTGTTCCCTTATTGCAGACTTGGCTTCCGTTAAATTAGCTATAGCAAACATTTATACCGGAATGTTCCTATTTAACTTTATTTTTTATTTTTTATTGTGTTATTGTGTGTATTAGCCGTAAATTATTATTTATTGGTATTACATTTTAAAACAGCATTATTAATTGATTACCGCGTACAAAGCAATACCGGAGTTGTGAAATGTGATTGTATGAAGCCAAGCTGTAAAATATATTGTCTTTCTTTCTTTTTTTTCCCTCTTTTTTACATGCTTATATTTTTCTCTAATATATAACTGATGTAATAGTTTTAAAATTCACTATATTGTCTTAAGGTCTTTGTTATGACTTTTATTTTTCTTTCTTGTTGTAACTACAACTTTCCTACGGGACATGCAGTAGAACTAGTAACTGAGCTTCCCATTGTTTTTTTTTTCTTTCTATCTTGTCTATTGGTATTTATATATTACTTATATTTCTATTTGTTAATTATTTCTCGATTATGTCCGACAGTGAATCATTTCACTCTGCTCAGAGTGACTCTGCTCACGAGCTAAGTATTGCGTCACACTCTAGTGATGATTCATTTTATGAGCCTTCAACACTTGGTAACTTATTGCAGAATGCTCTGAACAATTCTTCAACTTCTTTTAACGTCTGTCATTTAAATGCACAAAGCATTCCTTCGCATTATGCTGACCTTTTGGACACCTTTACAACAGCGTCCTCTGTTCATGCGATTCTCGTTTCCGAATCCTGGCTTAAGCCAAATTTAAGTTCTGCCTCTTATAGTCTTCCCGGATACATTTTAATTAGAAATGACCGCATTGACAAGGGTGGTGGTGGAGTCGCTATATACCTACGTAGTAACATTTCTTACACAATACTCGCCACTTCCCCTTCTTCCTATTCCGGATCTTGTGAGTTTATTTTCCTTGAAGTCAGGGTTGGGAGAGCCAAAGCCGTCCTTGGAGTTGTATACTGTCCACCATCTATTGATTACTTCTCTAGTCTTGAATACGTCCTTGAGTCTCTATGTTCGGAGTACACACATCACATCATAATGGGCGATTTAAATACAGACGTTCGTAGTGACTCTAGCAGATCAGCTAGACTCATTAACATTTTAAATTCTGTGAATTTCACTCTCTTATCCTACGAACCCACACACTGTAATCCTCACTCCTCTGACACGTGCATAGATCTAATGTTTACATCTTCTGCTGACTGTATTCTTCAGCAAGGACAATTTCACGCTCCTGGGTTCTCAAGACACGATTTAATTTATTTATCATATAAACTCAAACCACCCAGAGCCAAACCCGAAATAGTGTGGATGCGCAACTTTGCTAAGATTGACAAAGATGCGTTAAAGTCAGATGCTGAACGCGTTAATTTCTCCGAAATAGAAAGCGCATCATCAGTTGATGAAAAAATTTCTCTTTTCAACGGTCTCATTCTGAAGCTGTTTGATGCGCATGCACCCATGAGGGCTGTTAAACTCAAGCGACCTCCAGCTCCATGGATTAATCGTGGTGTAAGAATGTACATGACACGCCGCGATAAGCTCTTCCGTCGGTTCAAGCGTGACAGGTGTGAGGAGAATTGGCAACTTTACAAAACTGCTCGTAACAAATGCAATCAAGTGGTAAGGGCCGCCAAGCGAAGATACATCTTCGAAAATATTTCCTCCTCCTCTTCTGCTGATATATGGAAATTCCTAAACTCCATTGGTATTGGTAAAATAACTAAAGAAACGTCGATGCCTTCTTTCCCCTTAAACGATCTCAATTCTCATTTTTCTTTAGCTTCTTCCATAACTCCTTCTGTTAAGTCTGCTACCATCACTGAAATTGTTTCTCTGCCTCAACCTGCTGTCGCTCCCTTTACATTTAGATCAGTATCGGTAGATGAAGTTAGTAAATTGATTCTTTCTATCAAATCCAAAGCAGTTGGTTACGATAACGTCAGCAGAAATATGATCCTTTTAATTTTGGAACACATTATTTCCATCCTCACTCACATCATTAATTTCTCTTTGAGTACGGGGACATTTCCATCAATCTGGCGCAAGGCTTTCGTAATCCCACTTCCAAAAGTTTCTAATCCCCGTGTACTCAACAACTATCGACCTATTTCTATATTACCTTTCTTATCCAAAATTTTGGAAGCCGCTGCTCACAAGCAGATTTCTTCTTTTCTTTTCAAAAATAATCTTCTCTCTCCTTTTCAGTCTGGTTTCAGGCCTGGCCACAGTACAACAACAGCACTTCTAAAAATCATCGACGATATTAGGGAAGGTATGGAGAAAAAATATGTTACCGTCTTAGTCCTTATCGATTTCTCCAACGCCTTCAACGCAGTGGATCATGACATTCTCGTCGCAGCTCTTCAACAGTCAAAATTTTCATCCACTGCATTGAATTGGTTATCCTCCTACCTTCGCGGTCGACAACAGGCAGTAAGATTCAAACGAGTGCTTTCAGATTGGTGCGATCTGAAGTGTGGTGTTCCACAGGGTGGAATTCTTTCACCTTTACTGTTCTCCATTTTTATTAACTACATTACTCATTCTCTTGACTGCCCTTATCACTTGTACGCAGATGATCTACAGATCTACAGCCAAGTCGACGTCTCCGATATTAACGGAGGCATTAATAAAATAAATAAAAATCTCTCCAATATAAGTTCTTGGTCTCGTAGATTTGGCATCAACATTAATCCTGCCAAATGCCAGGCTATCGTTATTGGTAGTTCACGCCAGTTATGTCGGCTTGATATCTCATCCATCGCACCGGTCACGCTTGATAATTATATCGTACCATTTTTACCCACGGTCAAAAACCTTGGTCTCCACATTGACGCCACCCTTAGCTGGACGGCTCAGGTAAACGAAGTTAGTCGGTCAGTCTTTGCAACGTTGCGCTCGCTCAATAGACTACGGAACTTTTTACCGATAACAACCAAAAAATATTTAATTCAAACACTTGTTCTGCCGTTGATTGATTATGCAGATGTGTGTTACTCCGATCTGAATGAGAATCTTTTAAACAAGCTAGAACGACTTATTAATTACTCCATTCGCTTCATCTTCTGTCTGCGTAAATTCGACCACATATCTTCCTATCGTCGCCAACTTAGATGGCTCCCCATTCGTCAACGCAGGCAGGTTAGACTACTTAATACACTGTTTACCATTCTTTTTGATTCGCCTTCTCCAGAGTACTTGAAGTGTAAATTTCAGTACCTCTGTGACTCCCACGAACGTCATCTGCGTTCCTCCGACTCTCTTCTTCTAACAATTCCTCTTCACCGCTCCGGTTTTATTTCTAATTCTTTTTCACTTCAATCGGTTCGGCTTTGGAACGCTCTACCCGCTGATATCAGGAAATCACACTCCAAGCTTTCCTTTAAAAAAAGTGTAAAGGCTCACTATCTCAAAGAATATGTTTTATAATCCTACATCTATTCAATTTCATTTTTATACATATATATGTATTTATGGATATATGTGCTTATTTTTATGCAATATATATTTACTTTGTCTTTTTTTTATTTATCTACATACAATTTTATCACTCATATTGTATCTATTTCTCTTCTCTTGTCTCTTCCTTAACCGCCTTTGAATTTCTCTGCACTCCCTTGGGTAAGCTGGTAGATAATGCCACCTGGCATTAAGCTCGCCTATTGTACCACATTTTATGGGTTCAATAAAGTTTTAAATAAATATACAATTACTTGTAGTTGGGAGATAAAATTTCTAAACATACACGTGCTTAGGATTAAACAATCGGAAAAATAATTGTAAGGTCAATTAATAAGCTATAGGTTTAAAACTTGCGGACAGCAGTTTGGTCATAAGTCAAAACTCATATAACACAGTGGAAACTAAAGCAGAAGGCAGGGTCTCTACACAGTGTGCTATCTGTATTTGGAAATAAAGAATATTTTTATAAAGAATCTTTAAAGAATCCTTAATATCTCCATCAATCAACGTGTGTGGATGAGCCCTCAGCCCGTACGCAATAAAGAGACGCAAAAAATGAGTTAAGTTATCATTGGTCCAATTAACAATGTTCAGCATCATACGTATACCTACCCAACGATGGGACAACCCGCGTGGCGCAATGTTTACCATGCCGGACTGCTAATCGAACTGTCCCGGGTTAGAATCCGGGCGAAGCAGAAATTTCAATGATGAGTTTAAACTGTTCTCGGTCTGGGTGGTTGTGTTTCTGTCTCTATGTGTGTTCATGGCACCCACGACACAGGGTATATCTACCCTAATGTGAGGCTATACGTGTGAAATGTTATTTTTTATTTTTTTTACACTATGTACTTACTTTTATTAGACTTAAGGCTTTTATTTGAAATTATCTCCATCGAATCACTTTGGAGAAGAAATGAATATTGCTCAATAACGCCATCTACCGTATGACATGTAAACTTTGTGGTTGATAAATCGAATGTCAAATTACCAAATAGGTAGATATTGAGATTATAACAGTTGGTTCACTAAAAGTTTAACTATTCGTCACCTAGATGTCTGCAGTAGTCTCGTTTTGTTAAGGCTTTGTACATTCTGTATGAAGGTTTAGATTCCGTATCTTACAACCTTAATGCTGGATGCATTGAGATTGTAAGATTTGGATTTCGGTTCATCGGAGCTAGAGGCCTCCTCAATATTGGGAGAGCTCCATGCTCAGCAGTGGAATGCTAAAAAGGTTGCAGCTTGATATAATGTAGCGATAATAATCGTTTCAGCTGCAGCCTGTTCATAATCTTCCACCCCAAAAGAAGACTAATAAGCTGAGCAACTAACTCAATGGAGCCTGTGATGTAAGGTTCGGCGGCGGTAAGGCTCGCGATGCACTTATTAGGTACCTATAGTCTAGCCATTCTCGGCCAACGAAAGAAAATACAGTAAGCTGATCTAAGTATATTTAATATAGTCGACAATATTAGTGAGAGTTCAAAATAATTTTAGGTACTTAAATTTAAACTTTTATTTATGGTTTTGAATGGGCTGTTACCGAAACTTTCATACAAATTCCCCAAAGTGCCTTTTAAGTTTATGTCGCGTATTGTGTAAATGAACATAACTTTTTTGTTTATCACCCGATTGATATGAAATACACACTAATGTTACGGAAATTCATTCAACAATATATCAGTAAACACATCATTCAAAGAAGGGAAAAGAATTTGAGAATGAAATATTAAGTTAAGGTTAATTTATTGTACGCTTGAGATACCAACTTTCGAATCCATTTTATTTGCTATTGAGGGGTAGTTTTGAAAAAAGCTTAAATAGAATTCTTACTATGTTAGTAAAGATTACAAATACAAAATTATAAGTATATTACTTTACACAAAAATATTCTGTACATCAAGTTTCGACACTCAATTTTCAAAGAGTTTCAAAGAAAATTGACATTTAAAGGGTGAATTTCGGGAAATGCTGAAACTTCTTTTATTTTGGTTAGAAAATATTTATACCAAATTTCAAGAAAATCTATTGAAAAAATCCAAGTTTTCCATACAAATTTTCATCGCTCATTTCATACCCTTAAAGGGTGATTTTTAAAATTATCTATAGCCTAAATGTTAGCGAGGATCAATATATATAAAACAAAAAAAGTTTCATCAAAATCCGTCCAGTAGTTTTTGCGTGAAAAGCTAACAACAGACAGACAGACAGACAGACAATAATTTCAAAACTTATATTTTTAGCTTCTGTTACTTATAAAAATACCCCTAGAAGTATTTTTTTAAATTTATATGCAATGTACAGAATTGACCCTGCTTACAGTTTTATTATATGTATAGATATGTATAGGACAAGTGCGAAGTAAACTCGCGTATCTTCACGTACCTATAATCGTAGGTTCAGTACCTTGATATATCATAAATCAATAACTGAGGGATTCACAGTTTTTTTTCATCACCATACATTTATTTTTATGGTTTTTCTGTGATATATAAGCACATACCTATGTAATGTAACTCTTTTTATTAAATTCTAGCTTCAGTAGTTTCAGGGATAAAGGCGGAAATAGGTCTTCCTTTCTTGAATAAATTTAAAATTACTTAAAACAATTAATTAAGTTTTTAATTTAAAAAAAAGAACCGACTTCAAACGGTAAAAAATAAAATTATTCAGTACCTACTTCTTCTTGCTTATGGAAATGACTGTTAAAACTATTTTGGAGTCGTTGCCCATTCAGAACGAATGCTGACGAACGAACGCACACTACATTTACTAAGCCAGGACATTTTACTAAGGGTCCGCGGCCCGACTCCAAAAATAGTTTTAAGAGTCATTACCATAAGCAAGAAGAAGTAGGTACTGAACAATTTTATTTTTTACCGTTTGAATTCGGTTCCTTTTTTTGTTAAAAACTTAATTACCTAATTTCACTCTTTTTAGTTATTTTAATAATTATGTATAAGCATAATTGGAAATTTTTCCACTTGACTTCTAAACGTTAATGAGATTTACCTTTTATAATCATGTTAATTTAATAGCCATCTAAAAGTCTGAAAGAATACTTATCAGTTCACCTGAACGTATAAATTATTGAAAGAATTTGCTCTCAGCTTCTAACCGTTGAAGAGTTGTACCTTCAATCATCAGCTTAGCTGCATCAGGTGATAATTATAGGGCATAAATACTTGTATTATGTTAAAAAGTATGACTAAATCAATGTGTGTGCCTATAAAATTTGAGAGTTCCCCTCGATTTCCCTGGGATCCCATCATCAGATCCTGATTTGGTGACAATGGGACCACCTCGGGAGTATAAGGATACGAACAAAAAAAGAATTTTGAGAATCGGTCCACAAACGGCAGAGTAATCGGTGAACATATATAAAAAAATATCGTACATACAGCCGAATACATTACCTCCTCCTTTTGGAAGTCGGTAAAAAACGTCCGTTCATAGAACAAATCGAAATTTAGATGTTCACTCATCTTCGACTTTGTGTCACGAAAAAGCATAAATGCATGAGTACCATGTAAGCTAGAACTAGTTTGGTAGGTACGGCTCTTTCGGAGCAAACGATTTAGGTTACATGATGGTCATACATTGAATCGTATGGTCACGGTTATCATAAGGGTTTCTATGCTTCTTTCGAGCGACGGAACCCATTACAAATCGTATTATTTTTTGTTAAAGTTCATATTAAATCACGTTACGAGCAACGAAATATGTGTTTTTTCAGCCTTAAGATTGCCGGTTATCCCATTTGATAGTATCAAATATCTAGAACATGCCTATTCGGCCACTCTAGTCGTGTCTCATCGAACCAGGTATAATGATTCTAGGAAAAACGACTGTTGGTATAGATTTTTTTATCTAATAGGTTATAATAGTTATAGACGACCTGCGTGGCACAATGGTTACCATGCCGGACTGTCAATCGAAGGGTCCCAGGTTCGATTCCCGGCGAAACAGAAATTAAAATGAGAATTTAAATTTCAGTTCTCGGTCTGGATATTTGTGTTTCTGTCTTTGTGTAAGTCCATGGTTCCCACGACATAGGGTATATCTACCGTACTATGGGGCTATGAGTAAGCGTTCTTTTATTTTATTTATTAGTGAATTAAAAAAAAACATGCGCGTTTCCGTGCTTCGGAGGGTACTTTAAGCCGTCGGTCCCGGTTGTTGTAAATAGATAACAGTCGTTAAACCTTGTCGGAGGCCCTATGGGCGGTTTGAGAACATCCGACAGCGGGTTGGCTACTAACCCGCATGTCCACCAACCCGCATTGGAGCAGCGTGGTGGAGTAAGCTCCAGGTCTCCCCAATAAGGGGGAGAGACCCGTGCCCAGCAGTGAGACGCAAAAAGGATGGCAGTCAAATTAGTGAGCAATAGAAAAGACGAGACCATCATCTTTCGTCAAATGATAGAATATGCAGGAGCTTTTGAGTATGAATTTATTGTTAAATCACAGGATATGAAGTCCGTTAAATATTACAGATGTCCAATGTAACTGTAAGAAGACCAACATATATTTTACAAGTATCGATGTATAACGGTATAACTATATTTACTCGTAGGTACCGTTTTAATTAAAAACATATCTTAGCCGTGTGTTGAGAACACTAAAAATTATAAAAATTGACAATCATATAGAACCTCGTTAAGTCGAACCTCGATAAGTCGAAAACCTCCAAATCTCGAAAAAATGTTTTGTTCCCTTCCCTTCAAACACCAAAACCTCCATTACTTGAAATCTTGACCCTCTGTTAGTCGAAATAATCACCGAGTCCCTCCAAGCCATTTTGGTACATATTTTCACT
The DNA here is from genome assembly GCA_911387765.1 of Pyrgus malvae. NCBI lineage: Eukaryota > Metazoa > Arthropoda > Insecta > Lepidoptera > Hesperiidae > Pyrgus > Pyrgus malvae. The sequence continues at coordinate 26,252,733 of OU426953.1, forward strand.
CTATAACTCGAAAAATTAAATTTGACCTCTGTATCTCGAACATAGCAACGTTTTATTTTACAACCTTTACAACTTGATCATTTGGAATTTATTACCTCTATTGTTCGAACAAAAATAAGTTACCGACTTTAAGAACTTGCCGACAATGTGAGTACACTATTGTTTCTTAGAAAACATTTTAGGAGTATACGATAATAAATTTATGACTCACGTAAACACGTGTTTGCTTGCTTGGTGTCAGTTGTTCAATTTTGATTTCCTTTGAAATTTAGCTAAGCAAGTCATTTGTTTTCGACTTAAATACTGTCAGATGTAGTTTGGTTCTACTGCAATACACATCAATTAGTACAACAGTTAACATGAGTGCTGTGAAACGAAACTAAAAACTTTGAGTCTTGCTGAAAAATTAGAAGTGCTCGAAGCTGTGAAGAGGTGTCAAAAAAAGAAAGATGTTGCTGAACAATTTGAAATAATGTTGATTTTTAATAAATAAAAATATGTTTTTCACCTATGCAAGTTGAATTTTTATTTATTTTACCTCTCTAACTCAAAATTTATAAGAGTAAACCTCAAACTCTTTATGTCGAATCAAAATCCGCCTAAGTCGAAATCCTCCATAAGTTGAAAACTCTATAACTCGAAATTTTTGGCGTCTCCCTTGATGTTCGACTTATAGAGGTTCGACGTATCATACTAGCTGACCCCGCGAACTCCGTACTGCCTTAAAATGTTTGAGGTGGGCCACCCTTATTACTTAGGGGGATGAAAAATAGATGTTGGCCGATTCTCAGACCTACTCAATATGCTCACAAAATTTCATGAGAATCGGTCAAGCCGTTTCGGAGGAGTACGGGAACGAACATTGTGACACGAGAATTTTATATATAAGATTTTATTGCAAGAACCGAGAGATTAAGTGGTATGGATCCACAGAATATTAACTATGTATTACTAACGCATATGTATACTCAGAATAAAATCATTCCAATAAACTTAGTCGTCTAGCCTCCTTACTTTTGAGAATTTTACCCTCCTAGATTTTTAATAAGGTTTTTTTAATACATTCCTTAATACATTCCTAACAAAAATGCACGAATACCTATTTGGTAATAGACAGACAGTCAAAGAAACCACTGTGCTTCGATATCTTCGAGTATTGGCCGTAGAGAACGTCTTTTATTTTAGGCTTAGAAAACACTTTACGTGTACCGGATATAGGTACGTACTTTATGACCTTGATATATGTACGTATGTAAACATACATTGGATAATAATTACAGCCAGTAAAATAACATATAAGAGAACTGTTTATCATTCACGTAACCTGCAGTTTTTGTGGGTTTTATCATAATTACCGTAGCTTACTTGTGCATGTTACCTTATAATGTTAATGATGCTGCGTTTTTGTATTTTAATAATGAGTACCATTTTTATATTCGGGGTTTTCCTCGTGGTCATACTAGTTTTTGATATTAGTATGACTACGAAGATACAGATTTTCTTGTGGTAATACTGGATATCGCAAAGGTCTTTGACCGGATCTGGCACAGGGCCCTTCTCGCGAAGCTTCCATCTTACGGTCTTCCCGTGAGGCTATGTAACAGGGTTGCAAGCTTTCTGTCTGAGCGGCAGATTAAGGTCGTAGTTGACGGATGCTGCTTAGATATAAAGCCCATTAACGCCGGTGTTCCCCAAGGCTCAGTGCTGTCTCCTAACCTATTCATTCTGCATATCAATGACATGCTGCAACAATCACTCATTATTCATTGCTATGCAGATGATAGTACGGTGGACGCACTATACACTTGTCGAGCCACTGCTTCTCGGTCACAAGTAGAGGAAAGCAGAATCAAACTTGTGTCTGAAGTCGAGAACCCTCTGGAGCGGGTCTCGGAATGGGGTCGACTTAACCTTGTTGAGTTTAACCTTACAAAGACACAAGTTTGCGCGTTTACCGCTAAAACCCCCCATTTGTTGTAGCGCCTAAGTTCCAGGGCACCGCGCTCACTGTCGGTGAAAGTGTCGATATCTTGGGAGTTGACATTACGAGTAAAGTGGTATCGGAGTCACTTGGAGAACAAGGCCAAATTGGCATCCAAAAAGCTTGGTGTCCTCAACAGGGCGAGGCAATACTTCACTGCGGGGCAACTCCTGACGCTTTATAAGGCCCAGGTCAGACCCCACATGGAGTACTGCTCCCTCTGAGCTGGAGCACCAAAATACCAGCTACACCCATTTGACTCCGTTCAAAAGCGCGCAGTCCGAATCGTCAACGACCCAAGATTGACTGACAGGTTAGAACCGCTTAGCTTGCGTAGAGACATAGGCTCGCTCTGCGTGTTCTACCGACTTTACTATGGTGAGTGCTCCGAAGAACTTTTCAAAATGATGCCTTCTTCACCATTTCATGATTACACCACCAGATGAAGGTTAAAGTTCTAAGTGGATTATGACATGGAGTTCTTCAAGAAAGCTGTAAAAAAAGCTCTCCTCCAAAGCCGGCAATGCTTGGGTGGCTCCCCTGGGTTTGCGCGTGTCCATAGGCGACGGTGATCGCTTAACACGACGCGGCCCGCCTGCCTTTTGTTCGGTTCATTTATAAAAATAAAAAAATACTGCTGTCTATGCACACCTTTACAAAAAACAAAAGAAAGAGAAAACAAAGGGTTTGAAATAACTAGATCTGTGCGACCGTAATTTTTCTATGAAAAAAATTATAATACTGATACCTTACATTATTATTGTATTTTTAAAGTAAAAATTCTATAAAAAAACGTCTCTAAAAATATTATAATATTGGCGCGTGTGAATTCCATTTGATATTTCATAATTGAATCGTCGCGATCAACATACTCCTGTTTCAATAATGGAGGAGTGGTTTCAAGCGGTCGCTGCAGACAGACAGACAGTCATTTACATTTTACATATACTACACTTTTGTTATCTGAGGCAAGACTTTCCTTAGGTTGTATGTATTTGCGCTTACAGTGATGACCACGGGCATACCCAAGTTCTTGGTCGGAGGGGAGCAAACTTTTAGGTCCTTAGTCAGGGGGGACAATTTTTTTTCAAGCTAGGTACCGCGTTTATGTTGCTTTCCACGTTACACGCAGACACGCACTCAAAATATTTTATATACAAAGGAAACAGCAGGAGATAGCATGATATTATCTAGCTTATTCTTTATAGGTTTCTTTTTTCGTTTGGGAGATCTTTTGAGATTCTTGAATCCCTAAATCCTGACCTTGATCCAGGGGGGGCAGCTGCCCCCTCTTGCCCCACCCCTTCGGTACGCCCATGGTGATGCTTTAAAGTCACCTCACGTAAATCTGGCTGGCAGTGGCTAAAATAGAGTAGAGATAAACTAATATACATTTAGATGAATTGGTAAATAAAAACAGTTATATTGCCGCGTGTGAATTCTATTGACATTTGACAGCCTCCGTGGCGTAGTGGGTGATGAGCCGACTGCGAAGCGTGAGGTCGTGGGTTCAATTCCCACTCAGAACAAATATTTGTGTGATGAACATTACTATTTGTTCTGTGTCTGGGTGTTAATTAATCTATTTAAGTATGTATTTAGAATTATATAAGTATGTTTGTCAGCTTTCTGATTACCATAGCACAAGCTCTGCTTAGTTTGGAATCAGATGGTGTTGTGTGAATTGTCCAAAGATATTTATTATTATTATTATTATTTAGTTATGTAACTTAAATAGCTGCTAATCTAATTTTTTATAAGAATAAAATATATTATATAGTTATGTAAGTAATATTATGCTACTTTTATGGTAATTAGTCTTATTCTGCTTTTTTTCTAAAAAAACTAAAATAAGTAGTGTGGCCAACGAAGCGTGTAGATTTTAAACAAAACATATTAGATACTCGTAATTATCATATTATAAAACAATCAAATTACAACCGTTTTTCTAACTTGTCTAAAGTTCACTAGAATAATCACATCACGTGTATATTCCGTACGTATATAGGAACATATATTAGGTACATATGCACTGTAAGAGGTATTTATTTTATTATGTATACATTGAAGATTAATGAATGATTAATATCCCACACAAGGGCAACGAAGTCAAAACAACCGTTTTTAAAATTTTAGTCTGTCTTTCTGTATTTTTTCTCTATGTTTTTACGCAAAACTACTGCATATAATTGAATGTGGTTTTAATCAACTTCTTACCACCAAAAACATTTTCATTTGAAATGTTACCAAAATAAGTGCATTGTGTCCGGGACGAAATCGGAATATTTTAGATAAAGTTGTTAGCCTGCCGCAGCGCTTGGGGAGAACTCCGGAATCTGCTCCCCTGCAGATTCACCGCAGCGGTGTCCTCCACGCGTGGCGCCCCAAAACGGGCCTATCTTCCGGAGAGTGATAGTGCTTTCTTTTCTTGCCACTTCAAATGCTTGCAACGTCATGCGGTCAAGCACACAAAGACGGCGGTCCTTCCCGGGGCCGCTAACTGGACGGTTGGAGCTCCCACTCCCGCCACCACAAACCCACTTTTCGTCTTGTTTTACAAGGCGGGGGATACCGTAGCATTCTTCTTAGTCCCGAAAAGCTATTTTCCACATAGGGTAAAAATACAAGGAATCTGTTGTTCAATTAATAAAAATAATGTAACGTTTATTTTGTATTCCAGGCTGCCATTCTTGCCGTTCAGAAAATAATGCCAGCATTGGTGCCTCTCATAAACGCGGCCTTAGGAAAGTTCATACCTGATCTCGTGGACCCTTTCATGCGGGTCAAGGTGAAGGACCTCCTGTTCGACGGCGTATTCCTCAACTGTTCTGAGGAGAATACTGACGATGCTATAGGTAAGTAATGTAGATAATATGGTAGTAACTCTTGCCTCTCATATAGTATCAGTATGATGGATACCGACGTGAGTGCAATAGACTCCACACCGCAAGGACGCAAACACTCAGACCGGGAAAAGGATTAGGATCTGTCCTTGGACGTGGTCCGAAGACGGACCGTTTATGGGAAATATTGTCTTTCGGTTTCATCTTTCGGAGGGCAGGTTAAGTCAACTATCCTCGTCAGTAACATTGATCGGTAACAGTGAAGCAAAAACTGAAGTAGGTATGTATGTACAAACGGAGCTGCGTGATTATTTATTATATATATATATATATATATATGTATATATATATATTATATTGCGTGGTAATTTTTAGGAATTCATGAAGTAACATTGGTATTTTAAGTAATAGACATGTACAGATAATGAAATATGAAATGAAATATTTATTTGCATAAAACACGGTACATTTTACGATAAAAATCTTACAATATTGTTCATGCGTGTTTTACCGACCTAGGCGGTGTGGGCATGGTACTGACCTAGTTGGTGGGTGGCCTAGTGGTAGGGATACCAATCGTGTTTACAATGCAACAAAGCCAATACTTAGCTATTTTCTAACTATATTTGTATCGTACATGCCAAGGAGCTACGATTTTTTTAATTGTTGTGTTTAAAGAATGCAAACGGAACGCTTTATGTTAATCTAGTGTTTACATAGTGATTAAAAAAAAAGATGAAAAGTATAAAACATTTCCTCATATCTTTCGCAAGTATGCATCTAAATAGGTCATAAATCTTACCACGACAATACAAGAATTAAATTAAATGAATATAACATTACTTCAAGTAATAAAAGGTATTACTGGTATTGTACTGGTTTCATTATTCTAAGAAGTCTGTGAGCAATTGAACTTAGTTAACTTTAGGAGATTGAATTTGAATTGAGTCGTAAAACCAAAATTTGTTTTTACACTAAGTACTCGTAATAGGTGCCCATGCCTTATTTTTATAATTGCTTCGAAAAAACTTATAAAATGCTCACTTCGCTTAATCATTTGTACTTTAAAATGTTGTTTGAGGAATTTCATTTGATAATATAAAGTTTCCATTCGGTAATTGGAATAATTTTATAAAACATAATCCATTTTCGAACTGCTACTGCTACTACGCATGACATTGATAAACATTTTTTTGTTATTTTTTTATTTTAATTTTATATCAAGTATGTGACAACATAGTTCTTAACTGAAGTGGTAGATTTTATACTATTATAATAACTTATTTTTTCGTTCCATGAACGTCATTATATCGCACCGCATTAAAAATATACTTACCTTTTCTTTGAAACATTATAGAGAGGGTTAAAAAGTGTTCTTAATAAAAAAAATATACATAGCCGCTAGTGCGAATATTTCCTAAGGTGTCCTTATTTCTAAGACAAGATAATAATGTTAAAGAACTACATATATAAGGTTATTTGTTATTGAAAGTAAGTCAGTTTCTATGAATTGCTACGCTATAATTTAAGGACAACTTAATTACCATTATTACGCGATTACATTAATTATTTACTACAGACTATAAAAATAGGCTAACACAGTAGAAGCATTTTTAAATAAATTATTGATACTTCTGTAAGAAACATTTTGTAAAATACTGTTATTGTTGCCATTGCTAAATATTGTCAGGATCAGTCTGGGTTGACTGGTAGAGAATGTCTCTCGGCATTTGGAGTGCCCTTTGTTCAAACCTCGTTTATGTTGTAACAATGAAGTATAAATAAAATAAATGATCCCACCAATTTCATGTAAAATGTACGAGATTACAGGCTCGCAATGTCAAATTGTTCTCAGATCTTACGTAATGCCAAGCTTCTAACTCTACACGCGCAAAATTTACAAGCCCTAATTTCTTATAATAAATATGAGCTTATAATTAAATATAAATATGAGCAGCGATGGCCGAGTGGTCAAAAACCGCGGTCTTCAACGCGACCGATCCCAGGTTTAAATCCTCGGCTCGCACCTCTGACAAATAAATTTGTAATGTGCGAATTTATCGCTGCTCCATGGTGATGGAAAATATCGTGATATTTCATTGATTACGATGTTCTCCATCGCCGTGCATGCCTGAGAGAAATTCATAATTTCTCGAAAGCGTGACGTCCACCAATCCGCACTTGGCCATCGTGGTGGACTATGGCCTAAATCCCCTCTGAATTGTGTGAGAAGAAGACCTGTGCCCAGCAGTGGGACATAAAAAAGGTTGAAAAAAATTCTTATAATATACCTACACCTCAGGCAAAATTCGTGGCTTGCTTTGCTATAGGTATATTATGTAACTACGAGTACTTAGATTGGGTTGCATCACACGCGGTAAAAGGAAGGTAAAAAAAAGGCACATGTCGTTAACTAACCTTCGTTATGTTTTGACAAAAAATGCAACACGCAACTTGATAATTGATAAGAGATTGGTAATAGCTACGGCAAGGTAAAGGATAGCTTTAAGGAACAATCAACCCTGAGTATCTTTGTTTAGAATTATGCCATGAGTAATCTTGTCCCATATTCCGACTGGTAGTATATAGGACGTGCCTGACACGAGCTCAGTTTTGTATTCTGTTACACTTACTCTTTTTTATTCCATAATTTGTCTCCTATGCTTATTTTCAGGCTTGATTTGCGGCAAAGTAAAACTGGACAAGCGGCCAACGATGCGTCCATCCGAGGACGGCACCGGTTTCTTCTTCTCGATGTTTTCTCATGTAAGTTTCTAAAAACCTATTGCTTTGTTTTACTGCTAATACTAACAGACCAAATGACGTTATTTGTTAAGAGGTTAAGAACCTTTAAAAGGTACTTTGTAGGGGATACCGGGTTATGTGGGATTTGAACAGCACTTAAAACTTTTCGGTGGCCTGCCTCAGCACCTGGGGGAGCCTACGGTATCTCCACTGGTTTTCTTCATGCACAACGTCCTAAACACACCATGCGTCACCTTGGGACGTCGTGTCGTGAAATTCTTCTTAGCGTGCTCGTGCGACTACAAAATGCTGTGTTGTTTGCGTCTTTATCACGAGATGATAACACCTTGAAATAATACTGATTTGGGGTAGCAATTACTTTATTTAAATAATTTTTCACTCAAGTAACAATAGAAAAGTTAAAAAATACTTTCAAAGTACCAATATGAAGTCCACCAAACTTTTAGGAGACGGTCACAAAGAAAGGCCCTATGGTATAATTTCTTCCATTTTTTTATGGTTTTCCACAACAGACCTGCCTAATAGCTCGCTTAACACTAATACAAAAAGACTCAATGACAATATTTAATACTAGCGGCCGCCCGCGACTTCGTCCGCGTGGACTTTGGTATTAGTCACAACATGATGTTATATAGCCTAAAGCCTTCCCCGATAAATGGACTATCCAACACAAAAAAAAATTCAATTCGAACCAGTACTTCCTGATATTAGCGCGTTCAAACAAACAAACTCTTCAGCTTTATATATTAGTATAGATTGATCCTAACTGGGTAATTATGTAAATAGGTAATATGTAAGAAATGTTCAAAAATGGTTCATGAATGTTTTACGCAATACAATAACAAAGCCTTTTAGCTTCAGTGGAATTCCATATTTCCTTTGAAGTCCGGATGTCAGCAAATATATCCGACTCAGCGCGCCTTCCTTTGATGCAAAGAGAAGTTGTAAAACCGCTAATTCATTCATAATTAACAACTACTTAGTTTCGGCCGCGTTAAAAAGGTTTTAATAATTATTTGAACTCTGAAAAATTGGTTTCAAACAGAACCTACGTCTTAAGCTAGACCACTCACAATTACATCGGTAAAAACTGCATTTAAAAACAAAGACAAAGGCTTTTATTTGCACAAATATGAGTGTTTACAAAGTTGTTTGTATATATTTAGTTCGACATGTTTACCTTCTAGAGGTATGCAAATACTACAATGATAGAAATAAAAATATAAAAGAGAGAAACTTAATTATAACACAATTCCAAAATGTACATTAACATCTATTTTTGACACGCTTTTATTAACTTGACCTGTATGTATGTATGTATGTATGTACGTATGTATGTATGTAACGGAATCTTTTAACTTCATTTTCACTTACTTCTAAGAGTCTGATTAACTTAAAAATTTGCACAGGGGATAAGGGTCGATGACAATACAATAATCTCATAACTTTATATTAAAATCCTAACTAGGATCATCAGGATAGTAAAATTTACGAGGAGCGGCTGATAAGTTCGTGGCCTAAGGTACTTAATGAAACAAATTTAAAGTTTTATATTTTTAACACGTCTAAGCATCTGATTAACTTGAAAATTTGCACAAGGGTCAAGGGCCGATGACAATGCAATAATATGAGAATAAGAATCCAACTAAAAAATTAAAAATAAATAATGTAGTTTAAAAAAATAAAAAACACGCTTTTGTGAAAATACGAAATAAAAAGAAAACAAAAAGAAGAAAATGTATTTTACTGTAAAAAAAAGCGTGGGGTGGTTTTTAAGATGCTATTGACAACATGCACATGCACTTTTTAGTTCGTATTTTCACAAAAGCGTGTTTTTTAGTTTTTTAAACTACATTATTTATTGTTTTATTTATCCCTAATTGCGCGTGCATTATTTGTGTGATGCGCATACAAGTTTTCTGACAGACCTAAATATATTTAGAACTTTGAAGTCGAATAATTCATTACAATCGATCCAGCAGTTTTAAATGTAACAGAGCACAAAAAGAGAATTTTGTTAATTTTCTAGTGCTCACCCCACTGCATACATACAAATATACATTCAATTATATTTAAATATAGGTATTAATATATATCATCAAAATAAATTGATTTGAGTTTTCAGTTACAATGGTTTTGTTATACAATAAAAAATACCAATAACTTCCTTTTTGTACATAAGCCATATTTTCGGTCGAACAGCACAGTAACATAACATTATCGCAGCTGCTAATATTAAATTTTAGAACCACTTTAACTAGAATATCATCAAAGTTACGCCCGTGTAAATCCAAATTCATAGTAAGTTGCGAGTAAAGTGCTGGTAAGTTCTGTAACAGGTGTTGCTCTTGCTCGTTCTGAGATCCAGTTACAAGTTACAAAGTCATTAGTTGCTACTTAAGTTGATTTTCAATTCCGTGATATCTTGCTTATGAGCATTTAGTTTTAAAATCAACACTGTGTTTTAAAGTAGATAAATAAGACGACCCGCGTGGCGCAATGGTTATCATGCCGGACTGCCAATCAAGGGGTCCCGGGTTCGATTCCCGGTGAAACAGAAATTTGAATGATGAGTTTAAATTTCTGTTTTCGGTCTGGGTGTTTGTGTTCCTGTCTTTGTATCCATGGTACCCACGATACAGGGTATTAATTACCTTACTGTGGTGCTATGAGTGTGTAGCGTTTATTTATTTATTTATAATTTTTTAATGTTTTAATAGAATCGACCTACACAAGACAGTTATAATAGTTTAGTTCACATTGACGGTTCCTCCTTTTTTCGACACTTGGTATTATTTTTAGAACCGCACAGCAACGGTACAGTATCACATCTGGCAACATAAAATTTAAGACACAATAAACTTAATACGACCTGAATTACATACATAAAATTGTGTAAAGTGCTGTAAATTTGTGTAACACGTGTTACTCTTGCTCGTTCTGAGATCGAGTTACAAAGTCGTTAGTTGTTACTGAAGTTGATTTTGAATTCCGTGATACCTTACGAATATTACTCATTTATAACTTTTTATATTTATTTAAGCCCTTTACAAAAAAAAACAACGGGTTGCACTCCGGTTGTGCCGGCAGAAGTGAAAACTTGAACATTAACGTTGTGCATTTTTGATATTTTGGAATGGTTAGGGAATAATTTCGCACGGATTGCTTTTATTATCAGTATCATTTTTGACGTGATAACGTCTTTAAAATCGTTTTAGTCGAGTGACATGTTGAGAAACTTGTGTCACACCAAAACCTCACGAGCGCGATCGCAGGTATAACGAGAGAGAGACGGACCGATCTCCCGTCTCATCTCGAGCGCTGCCAGTCATTCCGTGAAACTTGCGTTCGAGTGAGTGGACCGATCTTCCGTCTCTCTCACTCTAGCGGCATACAAACGAATGGAGATTTTCTCGTGCGGACGTTATCACGTAAACATCTCGATCGTAAACCTACTTTACAAACAATTTGCCGTTTTTTTATTTAGTATTTTCAGTAGGTTTTCGTCTAGTATTTTTATAAAGTACTCACTCATTTTCTTTCACTATTTCTTTGTCACTTTTTTCATTAATAGATGCACTTAGTTCAATGTCCATATTTTAAATACTTAATATAAACGAATTTTACAACTATAGACAGTCGAGCCGTCATCAGCTGTCACCCCTCCATCTTACGAATATTCGATCAGGCCACGTGAGTTGATGCGAGTTTAACATTTTTACCCATCCCAAAAAAGTGCACAACGCCACTAAAGAAGTTTTCACTTCAATAACAATCACACAATTCAAGCCTTTTAATTTGATGCCTATAATGGGTGGGTGGTACAAAAATAATATGTTTTCCAACATTTTGTTGTGATAGCCATTATGGATATACAACAATACTGATTTATATATAGTTGCATTGCCATCCAAACTAAGCGTTTATTTGTTGCTGCTTTAAAGTGAAGGAAATTAGCATATTTTCAATGCATGTAAGTTGTATGTAAAAAAAATCTCAAAGGCAAATCATGCGAACTGTTCTTGGTCAGCGGGAAAACTATCACCTAAATTCTAACCAACTCTAAGAGGTGTCCTTCTGTGCCCAGCAGATTGAAAAAAATGCTATCATCAAAATGATACCATCTGTTTTAATGGTGTTTCTTTTTTAACTCATTTTTTTTGTTGTCCTCGTGACGCGGGTAACTATAATAAGAGTACCTAGTTACTCGTAGCTATTTAAATTATGTTACACGCTTTTGCCAAATATGTACATAGGTACTAAGAAGTTAATAAATGGTGTGTAAAGGTTCGCAATAAAAAAGCGGCCAAGTGCAATTCGGAATCGCGCACGTAGGGTTCCGTTTCATCTAAAAAAAATCACGTTTATTGTATCGGAGCCCACTTAATTATTTATTTTTTATTATTTGTTGTTATAACGGCAACAGAAATACATCTTCTGTGAAAATTTCTAATGTCTAGCCATCACGGTTCATGAGGTACAGCCTGTTGACAGACAGGCGGACGGACAGCGGAGGTTTAGTAATAGGGTCCCGTTGGCACACTTCAGATACGGAACCCTAAAAACGATCACATTTTCATACAATTCATTGTCGTGATTAGTTACAAAAAATAAACAATAAGTATTGAGGCTCTAGCGTGACTATGTCTTACATCATTTATTTGGTACATTTAAAAGCGATGCGTTGTTGGTATACGTTTTTCGTATACGGTTTTCGTTTTTTCGAACGGAAAACTTTGTATAATAATATAAGAACTTTGCAGTAGAGCATTAAGTACCAGTTCTGAGGTTAAATCGCAATTAAATGGCTACAACTGTTTTTGCATCCCACTGCTGGACGCGGGTCTCTCCACAATATTCTTCACCCCGTGGTGGAGTAAGCTCAAGTTCCTCCGCCACGCTGAGGTATTTTTTTCGGCAAAATTGACTTCTAACGTCTTCTAAAACTTGGAGAGGCTTAAATATTTCTTGGTGGAGATTCGCGTCAGTGCCTGTCCCCCTGTCAGATGTATTAAGCCGTCTGAAATAAAACCTCCGACAGAATCCAACAACTGCATTTTTTGGATATACCTAACACCCGGTAACAACGGCTGTATGTGGCCGGAAAAAGGCAAAAGTCGGATGAACTTTCCGACGAATAAAAGTCGGATCCCGATCACGCCCATTTTTCTTGTTTGTGGATAGTTTATCGATGTCGGATAAAATCTATCACGCTTTCTGTCTGCTGACAGTTTTTGATTCCTTGTAAATTGTATTCGAGAGACGAGAGAAACAGTTGTGTCTCTAAATAGCGATTATTTGAAAGAGTTATTTTGAACCAAACCGTATATATGTATCCTATAATAATAACAAGAATAGCATTTACTCCATATCTTCACAATTTTCTGTTAAACAGAAAAAAACTTTCCTTTACAAAACCAACACTTCTAAAATGTGTTTCGAGTAGTGTTATTTTATTATTACTGTAAGTACAAGTAAGTAGATCATCAGTACCAATGTCACGTACCTCTGTGCATAATAATCATTGCCTCGACATCTCGACAAGTATTTTAAACCAGTTTTAGTTGTATGCGAAGTGTACTCGCTTTGATGATTTATTTGTGACCTAGCTTGGCAGAAGTCCTCGAAATTAACATTGAGCAGTAATTTAACAACAATATGTACGAGTAGCAATGGCCGAGTGGTAAAGGCCGCGGTCTCCAACGTGGAGATAACAGGTTCAAATCCTCGGCGCGTGACAGTGCATACTAATATAACATCTCCTTCCAGCTTAACAGAACAGCATCGGGTCCGTATGAGATGATCCGCGGTACGGAAGACGTACGAGACCTAGGCCGCCTCATCTCGTACAAGGAACAGGAGACCATGACTGCATGGGGCGACCCTTACTGCGGGATGATCAACGGCACTGACTCCTCGATATTCCCACCTATTGACGAGTCAAATGTACCGCAGAGGATCTACACGTTCCAGCCGGATATTTGCAGGTATGGCTACCAAGTTTCTTATCTACTAATAGCTACGAGACCTGCTACATCGTCTCGTACAAGGAACTGGAGATCATGACCACGAGGGCGACCATTACTGCGGCATAGTCAACGGCATCAACTCCTCGATTCTCCTCATCCTTGTCCATTGATGAGTCCAACGTACCGCAGAGGATCTACACGTTCTAGCGGGATATTTGCAGGTATGGCTACAAACTTTGTTATCTACTAAGGGCTACCAGACCTGGGCCATGTCTTGTAACTTGTAAGAAGAACAGAAGACCATGACCACGTAGGGCGACCCATACTGCAGGATGATCAACGGCACAGACTGTTCGATCCGCCCATTGAATAGTGAATGAAATGAAATATTCTTTAGTTACTGTACGTTTCCTTTACAAACTCTTAGGGAACGTAATTTTTTTTATTCTCTCTGCTCTGGTTGCACTTAGGCAATGCTGAGCTGAAGAAAAGAGCAGACGGAGAAAAACTTCAGCCATGCAATACAATAATTAGCTTTCTTACAGAGTAGCTATGGGCCGATAAGGAACATGTGTCAATGTCGTCCCACAGCCATCTGCTAACATTGGCAATTTGATTAATTTAAGTCTATTACGAGCACGAGCCTATTACGAGCTTATTAGGAGCAGCGATGGCCGAGTGGTAAAAACCCCCGGTTTTCGTCGCGACAGACCCTAGATTAAAATCCTCGGCGCGCCCCTCTGACAAAGAAATTTATAATGTGCGCATTTATTGCTGCTCCACGGTGATGGAAAATATCGTGATATTTAATTAATTACGATGTTCTCCATCGCCGTGCATGCCTGAGAGAAATTCATAATTTCTCGAAAGCATGACGTCCACCAATCCGCACTTGGGCAGCGTGGTGGACTATGGCCTTAATCCCTCTCACTTATGAGAGGAGACCTGTGCCCAGTAGTGGGACATAAAAGAAAGTCTATTACATCAGTTATAGAAACAGCCTTGTGGGGCTACGGATCAAACCCAGCTTTTTTATCAATTACATACTCCTTAAGATCGTAATAAGCCTTGCGACACAGGACTTGTTTGACTTTTTTTTATCTATGCAAAGGAAGGGATTGAACATTTTCCGAGATTTTATTATATATGTATTCCAGCATATCACAGAGATATTGCCACGTATTGACGAGTTAAATGTACTGCAGTGGATATTCACTTTCGGGCCGGATATTTGCAGGTGTGGCTGCCATATTTCTTGTCCAATACGATAGTTCCAGTCTCTGTTGTTCTAGGATTGCATAGATGAAGTGCAATTCAGGCTCTTCCAAGTAATGCACTTTGGCCACTGATTGAAAGCTTTAACATGCATCAGAACGTCCTAGCAACAATAGCGTTAGTCAGTAGGACGTAATTCTTCTATGTGTTTACCAGCTTACAAATACATAATTTTTTAGGTGGTAGAACTATATTGGTTCGCCCGGGGCAGTACCACCGCAGCACCCACTTTTGCCGTGAACCAATTCTGTTGTGGTTCGGTGGAAAGGTGCAGTTGCCGGCCACACTCACATGAGGCGACCACCAGCCTCCGGAGTAGCAGCGCAACTGCATACGACCTCAGACAACAAGACTTACCTATGCTTGCTTGAGGTTGTGTGCAGATGTCCATGGGCTGCAGTGACCACTTAACACCACGTGGCCTACATGCTCGTCTGCTACTCCATTCAAATAAAAAATAAAAACATCAGAACATTTTGAACTAGAGGTAGAAGTAGAGTAATTCCATGTTTGAATCTCATGAAAGGATGATGCCTAAGGAGGTAATATTTTTTGAGAGAAGCAGTCAGTTTGAGAGGTTTATTTTAATTAATTTAATTAATGGTAGATTAGATGGAGAATTTTTGCTCCCTAGACCAAATAATACAACAATTAATCTATTAAGTTTTCTAAACTTATCGTAAATTGTTTTAGCCATCTTAACGATCCGTTCATTTGTATAACAATTGCATGGTTTTAACACATTTGGCAAACGTTTCTGGCACAAAGGTTAAGTGCGCTTCAGACTTGGCATCGCGAAAGAGTGGCTTATATTCTCCGAAAATGTCACAACATTTACCTACATAATAATTTGAAAGGCCAATTATAATATATATAGTACCAGAAGAGTTTTAAAAACTAATGTCAAACCTGCACGATCCGATACGATCCCATGATCAGCTTTGTTTAGGCACGCAAGAGCAAACTTTATCGCAATCTTACTTGTTGCCATGTTTTGTTAAGTAGTAGCGGCTTCTCATCTTTACCCTTGATATCTTACATGAGAATGCAAGCCCAGGTTATATCAAAGGCCGTACGCAGACTCCGCAGACACATAAACAGACAAAAGAATTTGTTTACAACAAAAATGCATCTATTTTGTGTGGCTTGGTACTTTCGTGGCCCGACGATAGAAGTTGTATAACTCCTCTTACTAAGACTAAAACCTACCAAAGAATAAAAATAATCATAAGGCCATCTTAAATCGTAACTTTTAGGTGGTAGAACTTTCTTAGTTTGACCAGTGAAATACCACCGCTGCACCCAACTACCGCCATTTAATAATCCTATAAATTGTACTTCAGTGAAAAGGTGTTGTTTCTGGCCGTCCATAGCCATCCACTAGTGGATCTGAGGGAGAGGGGAGCTAGGGGGCTCAAGCCTCCCACAAAGCCATTCGGGTTCACCCTCGACAATCCTCTAATTCTTTCAAATTAAAATCAAGCCTAGCCCCCTCAAACCAGGCGCGGACCGAGTACACGTCATGGCTTCTGCGGCCATCCATAGTGACCTTCCGCTACTCATCAAGAGATCGCGCCACGGGTATTCCTGAATCACGCTATCGAAGTTTTCGGAATATCCTACCATATATACAAGCTCCGAATTGAGTCAGTTGGAACGCGGCCACTCCCCGGGCATGACCACCTCGCCCGGCGAGAGATCTCCCTTTGCCAAACGTAAGGCGGCCATCAGCCTCCCGAATAGCAGCGCAACTGCATACGTCTTGGAGCAAGACAGGATTAAAGTTTTGTGTCATTTTTCAATTGGCTACAACGATTACTTAGCGCTTTGTAGCCTACATGGTCTTCTCCACCACTCCATATGAAACGGCTAGCAATTATCACCGCCTCTGTTATTTTACAACCAAAGATATTGCGAAGTTTTCATTAAATGCTTCTTTTTCAGGTCAATGTACGTCGAGTTTGTGGAGAAGACGACCATATTCAACATGACAGCTTACTACTACGAACTCTCCAATATGCCGCTTGCGTCAAAAAGTGCTAATCCCGAAAATAAGTGCTTCTGTAAAGAGTAAGTAATTTCAATTTTCTTTATACCTGGGGGTTAGCAACAGGAACGAAGCTGATATTATTTATACGTTTATGAAATAAAATATTATACTACTTATAGGTAAATATGTTAAGTCCCCGTAGCTTCGGGTTAGTTAAGGTAATAAGGTATAGTACGATACGGTATCCACTGGACATCCCAGAGTCCTCTCTAAGCGCAGAGACAGACCACCGAGGGGGTTTTAGTGCGGTACAAATCCCAAATAACCGAGTATCCTCTCCCAAGGTGCCGGGTACCTTATGAAGGTTGAGCTGCAGCGATCACTTAAACCACGTGATCTGCATGCTCGTCATCTACGCTATTCAAATAAAAAAGCAACAATTTTGGGTTGCAGAAACGTATACAAATTGCCTGCTAGTAAGGGCACTTTTACGATCTCTTGTTTTTCTGTCTAGATTTCTGGCCTTCGGTACCTACTCATTTTATCGCAAAGTCGTTGCTAAAAACACTAAGACCTATTTTCATAAACATGCCCTATATTCTACAATAAGATCAAATAATTTTATTCAAAGTAGTGTTCCTAAGACTTAAAGTTGGAAAGCTTCGGATTATTTATTATTTGCTATTAGAATATTTAATAAATTACCGATACTTTTCAAACAATTATCAGGTAATAAATTTAAAAGAGAACTAAAGCAATGGCTTATTAAAAAAAGTATACTATAGTATAAACGAATTTATTGACGGCAAAACTTTCTAAATCGTGCATTAAAATGGTTTGGGGAGCTTCCGCGTAAAATATTAACTCTAAACAATGCCTGAGAGTTTTTTTCCGCCGGATTTTTTTTCTCTCAATGACCCAGTGGTGGGTAGGCATCAAAAGCCGATGATCCGTTAAGAATATTCTTAGCGGATCTTAAAATAAAACTATTTTAGCTATTTTAATTTTAATTAGTAATATAATATTGTATGCCATTGCACAGCATGGTAGACTGTTTAAACTCTTATAATAATTTTAAACATGTATGTTGGGAATCAACGTCGGTAGTTGAATAAAAATTGTGACCTTGTAGGGGAAACTCCTATAAAAGCGAGCCCTCCTCTATGGAGCGGTCATTATAACGTTGATACTAGTAGGGGCAGTAACTCTGTCCGTTTGCGTACTGAAATTGTGTATTTGTGCTTACTTATTATTTAAATTGTTGTTGTATAAGGAAATGTTAATTAGAAACCTTAAATCGTTACCTGTAAATTGTATCAAAGGCTTTGTGAATTAAATGGTGATCTAAATATTCTGCTTCTGGTTTTCATTCCTAAAATCAGAAGTGGGATCTCCTCACGTCCCACATTTAACGTTGCATCCTGAACAAATGCAGAAATCAGTACGCACGGTTTTTTTTTACATTCTTCGTGTATCGATTAAGCAATCTGTACCAGTTCAGTGATAATGATAACTCGAAGTAATTGATTTGAGTGAGACTTATACTGAGTAGTCAGAGAGTATTTGAAAACGTTGGGTAAGGTCAGAAACCGTAAGTAAAAAAAATTCTTTTAAGAAAATATTTATTTGCTCGAATGTGGTATAGTTTTGTTTCATATTAAATTAGGTATTTCAATTAATTTTCATTACAAGGACATTTGCTTATTTAGTTGTCATAGATTTTATTATTAATTATGCAAATATATGTAATTTTTCGTATAATTTTATAAATTATGTCGATAAGTATCAAATTTCTGTTCACCCATAAATTAGTGAAGCTTTAAATATTTGTCGGTAATTTATTGTTAATTTTGACGCACATGTGGTAGCAATTTTTGACCTTATAGGTCATCGGCAGGCACCAATAGTCTTATCAGGAAAACAAGTAAGAAATTTACAATATTCATCTTTCCTTGTAAATAAAAAGTTGTGTCTTTACAAATAAACGGGCTTCATATATGTACAGACAGGGCACACTTAATATTTTAAACCTTTTAAAGAGTCTCTCAGCTTGTTAATTGAGTGGTATTAGCTATAGCGCGAATACATCTCTTTTGTGCTAAACGCTTTATTGAAATCTGTAGTTTTCCCAGAGTAGTATTATGTATCGAAGATTCGAAGAGACGTATCCATGATAAAATTTTAATGCTTTACTTATTAGTTTTGCGAATCCAAGTGAATTTTTTTTGTTACTTTAAAAATACTCTGCTTATCCTTTGCTTTTGAGATAAATTTATGTATGAAGAAAATGAGTACCTAGTTCTTACAGTCTGTTACTTTTTCAAAAGAATTTATTTGTACCCAACGAGTACAGTACCGTCACTGAGTAATGGCAACATTTTTGTTAAATATTTCCGAATTGAGAGTGCACGCAATTACTTCCGTGAAACAGTGTTTTTGAATATTTGTAGTCATTTCAAAGCAAGAAGTCAATTTATAAACTTGGTATCTGATATTTTTCTGAATACCTACAAATGTAAGACATTAAACAAAGACGTTTAATCTTTACTTTAAAAATTGAATTGGTTGGTCTGTACCAAAAGTAAATTTTGGCAAACTTGCATAACCGAATACAATCTTAAAGTTAAAAGTGACCGTTGATATTTTATATAGATTTCATATGCTATGAGTATTCGTATAATTAACTATCAAAGTTGTTGGCTGAGAGTTACGAGTATCTATCAATTTTTATTCAAGTAACATGGGACAAAACCTTGACATTTTTCTTGAGTTTTCAGACTACTTCCTCTAATGAAGGAAGCAAGTTGAGAATGGGTGATGGAATGACACTCTAGATCAGTGGTTGAAGCAGTGTTGACAACCAAGAATAACAGTACTAAAAAGAAAACTGTTGCTCTTTACTTTTTATGGTTAATGAATTTTTAAGGTAAATAAGTGACATTAAGCAAGCTCAATTATAAACCAACGGTATAATGTGATATAACCGTTTTGTTTGTCAGATTTAATTGATGTCTAGTGCATTTACAGATAAAGTGTATACTGGATACTATTGTTCTTTTTTGACTACCTACTTACTTTGTTAATCATTTTCTTAACGCACAAAATGCTAAACCATTTTCGGATGAAATAGGTACAGGGAGTTTTTTTTTTTTCGACTACCTACATACCTTTATCGCTGACCAATTTCAACATTTGTTACTGACTGCGATTAGTAAAGATTTAATCAGAAGCGGTTTTGTAAGTTGTAGCAGAGTAATGTCAGGTAGGCCGAGCTTCAACCTGTGTACCTTTACTACGGGAGAACACGAGGACATGTGATTTGGTCAGTTCTGACTGTGCACATTGTTATTCTAGCTGGTAGCAATAGTGAACCGACAGTGAGTTACATAAATCTTTTCGTAATAACAAATTATTTTCCTATAGGTATAAGTTTGTTCAAAAAATTTCATTTGCTTAATGTTACGCTTGTGTTTCAATGTGCAAATAAGTTTTTTTTTTCGCGTGATACTAAACTTGTCATTATGTCTGCTATCGAATTTTTATTTTTGGTAGATGACTGTGTCGTCTGTTGGCAAAGACATTGGCTGAACTTGTAATAAAACATTCTACTGGTTTAAGCACGCTTTTACCATGGTGCTATTAACATTTGTAACAAAGTGTAACAATCTGTGTACTATTGACAGCAAGTTGAAAATATTAAGAAAAATGCTAGCATACAACCCGCGGGCTCTGTAACCCCGGGGGCTTTACTGGTGACTTCATTTTTATATTCTACACCCTATCTGACCCAACAGTTTTTTTTTCTCTATATTGATAAATTTTTGTTAGTTTTATTGGGCCTAAAAGTACTTCAAAGTACGTTTGTCCTAATTTATGCACATACTAGCCTTCCGCCAGCGGCTTCACCCGCGTGGACCCGTTTAATGGCTCCCCATAGGATAAAAATAGCCTATGTGCTATTCCAGGCTTCATTGCTATATTAAAATCATAGGCGTTTAGCCAGTTGCTTCAACCGCGTTGACCCTATTACCCGTTTTCACGTAGGAACGAAGCATTTTCCCGCAGTAAAAAGTAGCCTGTTACTCAGGGTGAATGTAACTTAGAAATGGTGAAAGAGTTTTTAAAATCAGAACAGTAGTTTTTGAGTTTATTCATTTCAAACATGAAAAAAAATATTAGTATAGATTTATTAATTTTCTTTACATGTCACTTTTGAAATCATCATAAAATGAAACCTGATTCGTAATTTTTTTTAATGTATATAGTTAAGTGTTCGAAACGATTGCCTTTCAACACTTATTAATGATCTAATACATTCTCTGCAATATCAGCTGCGCATTTAAAAGAGTGCCTATGAACTATATAATATGTACAGCAGAAATCTGTGAACACTGTTTTTACAGATTGAAATGCGGTGATACAAGAGTAGTGTGATCCTATATGAACATCTAGTTGAAGCCGTGTTATTAACAGAAATCCGTGATGAACACTGTTGTTACAGATTGCAATGCGGTGATACAAGACTAGTGGGATCCTATATAAACATCTAGTTGAAGCCGTGTTATTAACAGAAATCCGTGATGAACACTGTTGTTACAGATTGCAATGCGGTGATACAAGACTAGTGGGATCCTATATAAACATCTAGTTGAAGCCGTGTTATTGTTAACAGAGATCCGTGATGAACACTGTTGTTACAGATTGTAATGCGATGATACACGACTAGTGTGATATTGTACGAACATCACCTAGGTCAAGCCGTGTTTAAGTTTGGGCTACTAAAGTTCACATGCAAGCCGATATTGTAAGAAGTCATAAAAATTTAAGAAAAATATAAGGTTTTAACAGGACTTGCTTTATTTTGTAGTTCTTCCATCAGACCATACACGATCGAGGACGAACGTGTGAGCAGGACGGCCGGATGTAATCGTGGTTAAAAGGAGCTCGGTGATATAATATGTGTACACTATGTTAAACTTTTGAACTAGATGGCGCTACTAGTACATTCATTGAAAAAAAAAGCAACAACCTGTTAATTATTATTCTGTTTATAGTCATTTATTTTATTTATTTTACTGTGTTCTACCTTTCGCTTCATAGTTCCACTACTATTTTTGTTTAAAATCTTTTAATTCTGAAGCTTAGTTTTAATGACTGTCCCAAAACTTTAATGCAATTTCTCATAAGCTTAATTCTTATCTCGAAGCACTTGTTAAAATTGCACTTGTCACTAGAACACCTCATGCTTTGATTCAAAGCCTAATTGCCAAGTTTATTACAAAGAAACTTGAAATATTAAAGTGCTTCAGACTACTTCAGTCTATCTTTAAGTTTGGTATTTAGCTTGGTTTGTTCTCATTTGCAGAATCTAATCTTTATGATGTCATCATGCGTTCGAAGGTGCGTGGCGCTCTGGTGTGCTTCTGGAAGGCTTTTGGCGCTCAGAGCTTTCAGTGCACTGCTACAGACGTGTAATACATTGAAGGATCTTCACCGCCTGGCGGGGACGCCAGGTTGTCAGGAGAGGCCGTGTTGGGAATCAACGTCGGTAGTTGAATAAAAATTGTGACCTTGTAGGGGAAACTCCTATAAAAGCGAGCCCTCCTCTATGGAGCGGTCATTATAACGTTGATACTAGTAGGGGCAGTAACTCTGTCCGTTTGCGTACTGAAATTGTGTATTTGTGCTTACTTATTATTTAAATTGTTGTTGTATAAGGAAATGTTAATTAGAAACCTTAAATCGTTACCTGTAAATTGTATCAAAGGCTTTGTGAATTAAATGGTGATCTAAATATTCTGCTTCTGGTTTTCATTCCTAAAATGTATGTATTCTAAACAGTCAACAATAAAGTATTTTAATTTCATTTCATTATAGTATAGATACTAGGTAGGTACCTACTTACTCGTAGGTAGTAGTGCCCCGTAGAAACTCGAATGAATAACGAGTCAATTACTTATCCATCTATTATTTTGTAAGTTAGTCGAAAGAAATAAGTCGAATGTAAATTATATCTTAAACTGTATTTTACTAGAAGCATAATCCTTAAATAGGTATTCCATTTTTATGTTCGATTTCACGACTACAACAAAGATACTAAACCTTGAATGTGGAGGAACTAGTAAGACCAACCGTAAGAAGTTGGTTCTGTTTGACGTTTAAGTTAACGTACTCATTGAAGATATATTTTGCAGTGACCATGGACATACCCAGGTTCTTGATCAGAAGGGGGGGGGGCAAATACTTGGTCAGGGGCGGGCAAGTTTTTAGGCAGGGGGGAGCTATTTATTTCAAATTGGGTACCGCGCGTAAATTTTCCTTGTTGTGAAGGCACGCACACAAAATATTAAATATACAAAGGAAACAGCAGGAGGTAGCATATCCAGCTTATTCTTTATAGGTTTTTCGTTTGGGAGATCTTTTGGGATTTTTGAATCTCTGAATCTGGACTTGATCAGGGGGGCAGCCCCCTCGGTACGCCCATGGCAGTGACCAATATACATCACGTCCACTAAACTTGTACCACTTTCGTGCCCATTCCTGTTGAGAATCAACTTCCAATATCACAGCGCAACTGGATTTCTCAACTAAAACCCTTGAGTTTTAATTCTAACTAATTTCTAACTAATCGTAGTCGTATGCACGTGCCACGTGTAGACGTCTCAGTGAATCAGACTATATTTTCAGCTGCTGACACAGGTACAGATGGGGATCGAAGCAATGACCCCATACATACGAGGCTCGCATATTTTAAGAAAAATATTAAATTAGTGAAGCGTATCCCTAAGGGAGCACGTTTGACAGTAGCTCGCAGTCTTACTGAGTGCATAGCCAGGGTAGTATCGGAAAACACTACAAATGCCTGGCATAATTTATTAACATTTGCTTATAAAATTTTAAACATTGAAAATAGATCTTCCAAAATTTCTCTGACTAATTTAATAAAACAAAACAGTACAAATAAAATAATTCCTTTAATTCATACAGCGCCTAAATTTATTAATAATTTTGAAACAAATAGTTCTAATAAATTGAAAATAGTTGAAAACAAATTATCAGAAGGTGATACAAAAGGCGCTATAAAAATTTTGTTTTCTGATGATTCCTTGGCTTTGCATTCACCCGACACACTGGGTGCACTGCGCGAAAAGCATCCCACGACTGCAGCTTCGCCCACTCGGGGTACTGACTATGAGCAAATTTCTTTGAGGGTGACCGAGGAGGCCACCGATAGAGCCATTCGTTCTTTCTCCAATGGCTCTGCTGGAGGCTTAGACGGCATTTCCCCACAGCACCTAAAAGACTTAACTGATCCGTTTTTGGGTGATGTGAGGAAAGATCTGTTGAGGGAACTCACCAGTTTATTAAATTTAATGTTGGCTGGTCGAGTTCCCTCGGATATAACACCTATCCTTTACGGAGCCAACCTTGTAGCTCTCAAAAAGAAAGATGGTGGTATTCGGCCCATTGCAGTGGGATGTACTCTGAGACGATTGGCTTCAAAGCTTTGTTGCCGTGAATTCCGCGAGCGCTTGACTCAAAGGTTTAAACCGCGGCAACTTGGTTTTGGAGTCAATGGTGGTTGCGAGGCTGCAGTGCACGCGGCTCGATCTTTTTTACTACATCAAAACTTTGAAGTTTTTGTCAAAATTGATGTTAAAAACGCATTTAATTCGGTAGATAGGGGTGCTCTTCTTTCAGAAATTCAAAAAGAAGTTCCTGAAATTTTCGAATATATGTGGCAATCTTATGGCACCCCTTCAAAATTATTATTTGGTGATAATATTATTGAGTCTTGCGTGGGATGCCAACAAGGCGACCCTCTTGGCCCTGTTATTTTTAGTTTGGCAATACAACCGATTATCGATCAATTAAATTCAAAATTTAATGTATGGTACCTTGATGACGGTTCTTTGGGAGGCACTGCGTCATCGGTATTGGAGGATCTTGATATCATAATTCGCCGTTTTGATCAAATTGGTCTGAGTTTAAATTTTAATAAATGCGAAATTTTGTTTTCAGATAATTTATCTGCTGAAAAAATTTCTTCACTATCAAAACAGTTTAATATGATAACACCAAACATTTCTATCTTAAAAAAAGAAAATTTAATATTACTGGGTGCTCCAATATTTGATGAAGCTTTTTCTCCCATTATAAATTCAAAATTAGAAATTTTCAATTTGATTTCAGGCCGCCTTTTTGATTTAAAACCTCACATGGCCATCTACATATTACGCCTTTGCCTTTTCGCTCCTAAATTCATGTATTTGCTAAGATGCTGCCCATTTTGGAAATTTATTTCGATTACGAATATTTTAGATTCATCGTTGAAAGATACTTTGTCAAAAATTCTAAATTTGAAATTTGATGATCGCTCTTGGATGCAGGCAACCCTCCCTATAAACTTCGGAGGCTTAGGTGTCCGCACAACGGGAAGCTTGGCTCTTCCGGCCTTTCTAGCTTCATGTCATAGTACGCTCGCCCTCATCTCGTCTATCCTTAATACCCCTATAGAAGATGTTTGGGTGGCGTACTTGACGGAAGCTACAGAGTGTTGGAGGGCTTCCTTTCCAGATGAGGACACCAACAATATATCGAAGAATAAACAGTCTGCCTGGGATATACCCGCAGTTAAGTCTGTTTATGCCTGCCTTCTAGAGCGATGTTCTAGCAGCGCTGATAGAGCTCGTTTGCTTGCAGTTGCCGAAAGTGAATCGGGTCACTGGCTGCGAGCTCTTCCTTCTAAAAATATAGGCACCGTGCTGGATCCCACCACTTTGCGTATAGTGGTAGGTCTCCGGCTCGGTGCTAAAATATGTGAGCCTCATTTATGTCCGTGTGGGCAGCAGGTGGACAGGCTTGGCCGACATGGCTTATCCTGTACCAGGAGCGCTGGCAGATTATATCGCCACGGTACGCTGAACGATTTAGTTCGTCGGGCTCTTGTCACCGCTTCTTTGCCAGCCACTTTAGAACCGTCTGGTTTGTCTAGAAGCGATGGCAAGAGACCTGATGGTATGACTTTAGTACCGTGGCATCTGGGGCGTCCCTTGGTATGGGATGTTACCTGTGTAGATACCTTGGCCCCCTCGCATATTAATAACACTGCGGAGAGGCCCGGGTCTGCCGCCGACCAGGCCCAGGTCCTCAAGCGCCGTAAGTATTGTAATTTATCAGACAATTACTTATTTGCGGCGCTTGCTGTGGAGACCTTGGGCCCTTGGTCTTCTGACATGAAAAAATTCATGTCAGAAATGTCGTCCAGGCTTGTTCTTGCATGTGGTGACCTGAGAGCTGGTGAGTATTTCGCCCAAAGGCTCAGCCTCGCTATTCAAAGGGGAAATGCCGCCAGCGTCTTAGGCGCCATGCCGAACACGGACATTTTAGAGGAAGTTTTTTATTTATAATTTTATTTTTGTTTTATTTTTGTACAGTTTTTTTATTTTTATTGTATATAGTTAAGTCTTTTTTTAATATAAATTGTAAAGTAGCTTTAATAGTTTGTAAATAAAACTTTTGCACTAATCTTAATTCTAAATTTCTATGCGTTAAAGATTCATGTACTTCGTTTAATAAGAAAAGATGTTTTTAATGTTTTGGGAAGACATGTTGACATCAAGTTGACACATACGTTTCTGATAAATATTTTGGACAAATGGTATACCTGAATTTAACCACATAAAAACATTACTGTGCTTAATACCTATTTCGGATTTACAGAGAACTTCATTAAATATACCCATCTATCCAGCCACAAATTTATTTCATCAAGCAACTTTAAATATATTATAAAATCTGATTAACGACGGCCTTCCCAAAGTGCAATATCAACTTCAAGAAATCATTATAATCACCAGCCCACATCAGTCCACTGCTGGTCATAGGCTTTTCTCAAGGTGTGCCACTGAGCCCGATCGTTCGCTCTATGCATCAAAGTGAAACTTCAAGGAACAATTTGACCTTCCTCTGTACAATAGGACTTTCCTATCATTTATAGTTTTAATTTAATTTAAAAATAGTTTATTACTGTAAACATGTATATATTTTTTTTTAGTTCTATTTTTTTTATATGCTCTTTATTTCAATTAAAGTTAAGTTCATTCTATTATGTCTTTGGTGAACAATAGCAATGGTTCATTGTTGCAATGCTCCATCTGTGGGGATAATAGATATTTTAAAGGACAGAGGGGGCTAAACATCCACTGCAGTCGTATCCATATTCCAAGGATCGCTGCAGGGGATGAAATAATACCCCCGCAATCTAATATCGCTACAGATGGGGGTCGCAGTAATGAGCTATTGCATCAGAGGCTTGCACATCTAAAATGTAACATCAAACTTGTAAAGCGCATACCAAAAGGAGCTCGGGCAAGTGTTGCTCGTAGTCTCACTGAGTGTGTAGCCAAAGTAGTCTCAGAAAATACTTCAGAGGTTTGGCAAGAATTGCTCCTTTTTGCATATAAAACATTTAATATAGAATTTAAAAATCAAAAACTTTCACTAGTAAAACGCATAAAACAAAATATTATTAACAATAGTATTCCCGTTTCATCACCCCAACAAAAAAGTACACATCTAAATAATTCACAAAATAAAGTAAAAATTATTGAAAATAAATTATCTGACGGGGATATAAAGGGAGCCGTTAAAATTTTATTTTCTGATGACTCTATGGCTACGCACTCACCCGATACACTTGAAGCATTGCGCGAGAAACATCCCACAGCTACTGCAGTCTCACTTAGTACTCTTCAGGGTACTAGCCACAGGCAAAATTCTTTGAGAGTGAGCGAGGAAGCCACCGAAAACGCTATCCGCTCTTTTCCGAACGGATCAGCCGGTGGCTTAGACGGCATAACACCACAGCACTTAAAAGACCTAACGGATCCTTTTTTAGGTGAAATATCAAAGGATCTGTTGAGGGAACTCACCAGTCTTGTAAACTTAATGCTAACTGGTCGAGTTCCCTCAGATATAACACCTATTATCTATGGAGCCAACCTCGTCGCTCTAAAGAAAAAAGATGGTGGGATTCGACCCATCGCTGTGGGTAGTACGCTGAGACGATTGACTTCAAAGTTATGCTGTCGCGAATACCGCGACCGCTTCATGCAAAAATTTAAACCGCGGCAGCTTGGCTTTGGAGTCAAAGGTGGCTGTGAGGCTGCAGTACACGCAGCTCGGTCATTTTTAATGACGCAAAATTATGACGTATTTCTGAAAATAGACGTTAAAAATGCATTTAATTCGGTAAACAGGGGTGCTATTTTAACTGAAATTCAAAAAGAAGCACCAGAGATTTTTGATTATATTTGGCAATGTTACGGCACCCCATCAAAATTATTGTTTGGCGATAACGTCATAGAGTCTTGCGTGGGATGTCAGCAAGGCGACCCTCTTGGCCCAGTTATTTTCAGTTTGGTTATTCAGTCAATTATAAATCAACTAAATTCTAAATTTAATATTTGGTACCTTGATGATGGTTCTTTGGGAGGAACTGCATCAACTGTATTGGAGGACCTACAGATACTAATTCGACGGTTTGGTGACATTGGGCTGTCTCTAAATTTTAAGAAGTGTGAAGTTTTTTTCTCAGACCACCTAACATCGGAACAAATTTCAAATTTAACAGAAAAATTCAACAATATTACTCCTAACATATCAATTGTCAATAAGGTCAATTTGACATTACTAGGTGCTCCAATATATGATGATGCGATTTCTCCCATTATAAATTCTAAATTAGAAAGTTTTAATGCAATTTCGGATCGCTTATTTAACCTGCAACCTCACATGGCTATCTATATCTTACGCCTTTGCTTATTCGCTCCAAAATTCATGTATTTACTAAGATGCTGTCCTCTCTGGAAATTTCCTTTGGTAACAGAAATATTAGATAATTCTTTAAAAAACTGTGTTACAAAAATTCTAAATTTAAAATTCGACGATCGCTCATGGATGCAGGCAACTCTTCCTATTAGGTTTGGTGGCTTGGGAGTCCGCACGACGGGAGGGTTAGCACTTCCGGCGTTCTTGGCCTCTTGTCATAGCACGTGCACCCTCATCACAGATATATTAAATACTAATTTAGATGATGTTTGGGTGCCGTACATGATGGAGGCCTTGGATAGTTGGAGTGCTTCCTTTCCGTCCGAAGATATCTCAACTATGTGTAGGGAAAAACAACAAACATGGGACTTACCCAAAATTAAATCTGATTTTGCCTGCCTCCTTGAGCGATGTTCAGACAGCACTGATAGGGCCCGTTTACTTGCAGTTGCCCAGAGTGAATCGGGACATTGGCTACATGCGCTACCATCGATGAACCTAGGCACCGTGGTGGATCCTGCAACTTTTCGTATTGCAGTAGGTCTCCGGCTCGGTGTCGAGATGTGTGAGCCTCATATTTGCCCGTGTGGGCAGGGGGTGGACAGGTTTGGGCGACATGGCCTGTCCTGTATCAGAAGTGCCGGTAGACTTTTTCGCCATGGTACCCTCAATGATTTAGTCCGTCGGACTCTTGCCACCGCTTCAATACCAGCTACACTGGAGCCCTCTGGTTTATCTCGAAGCGATGGCAAGAGACCTGATGGTATTACTTTGGTACCGTGGAGTCTGGGCCGGCCTCTGGTATGGGATGTCACCTGTGCGGACACCTTAGCGCCAACACATGTAAGGATGTCCGCTGAAAAGGCTGGGTCCGCGGCCGATCATGCCCAATGTCTCAAGCGCCGTAAATATAGTAATTTATCTGATAATTACATATTTACGGCGCTTGCCATGGAGACAATGGGGCCATGGTCTTCTGACATGAAAAAATTCATGTCAGAAATGTCGCACAAACTTGTACTGGCCTGCGGTGACCTAAGAGCTGGCGGTTATTTTGCACAAAGGCTAAGCCTTACGATTCAACGTGGCAATGCCGCCAGTGTCTTGGGTACCATGCCTCACACGGGTTTTTTAGACGAAGTGTTTTATTTGTAAACTTTTTTTTTTTTTTTTAAATAAATAATGTTATATTTTGTATATATTTATTGTAAATAGTTAGTATAATTAATTTAATGTTAATTTAATTATTATGAATGTTTTAATTATAATAATATTATAATAATAAGAATAATAAAACTAAATAAAATTTGACGACCCTCGTGGCGCAATGGTTACTATGTCGGACAGCCAATCGAGGGGTCCCGGGTTCGATTACCGGCTAAACAAAAATTTGAATGATGAGTCTAAGTTTCTGTTCTCGGTCTGGGTGTTTATGTTCCTGTCTTTGTATGTGTCGATGGTACCCACGACACAGGGTATTAATTACCTTACTGTGGGGCTATGAGAGTGTAATGTCTATGAGTGTGTAATAAAAGTTTAATTGTACCTTTTATGTAAACCGTGCATCCTTTTAAGGAAAAGGATTACATCAGTAAACAAAGTTTAGCTCGCACCTCTAACATTGAAAGCCGAGCTTAAAAGTTTAATGCCCTAACTCCAAATAATTCTAGCAGCCTGAGTTCTTAACTGAAAATTAATTTATTTAGGTAACACTAAAACAGTAAAGTTTTTGAAAGTTACTGTACATAATCCGGGAATAACTTCCGAACTTTGGAATATTTCAGAAACACTTTTTAGGCTCATCCTTATAAAACCATTTCGATGTCCATCAGTATATATTTATGTTGAATCTTTTTATTACTTATTAATATC
The DNA here is from genome assembly GCA_911387765.1 of Pyrgus malvae. Taxonomy (NCBI): domain Eukaryota; kingdom Metazoa; phylum Arthropoda; class Insecta; order Lepidoptera; family Hesperiidae; genus Pyrgus; species Pyrgus malvae. Next base: position 26,283,261 of record OU426953.1, read on the forward strand.
CCACGACTAAGCTCGCGTCCGTCTTACTAACTTGGAACGTATGATGGTTACTTACTTACTTCACGATGCTGTTCAAATGCGGGTTATTTGAGTTAAGGGTCTGTTATAATAAACGTACTCTAAATGCGATCCTAAGTTTCGTGTATTTTCGATTTCGAGTTTTCATTTTATAAGATTTGGAAAATAAGAAACTTTAGTGTTCAGTGTTGCTATATATGGCTAAATGGATACGTACACTCAACAAGGTTCAGGTTTATACAGCTATAAAGTAATCAATCGAATACGCAAATCTTCGAACTGTGGCACTTAAGGTAGACTGTCAGAAACCACCCTTTTGTCGGCTATTTTTAACCACCATTTGTAATGCTTCGAGCAAAATGCTTTTTATTAATAACCAGTGGCTTCGCCCGCGTGGACCCGTTTAATGGATAGTAAATAGCCTATGTGCTATTCCAGGCTATTGCTATATTAAAATCATAGGCGTTTAGCCAGTTTCTTCAACCGCGTTTTCCTATTACCCGTTTTCACGTAGGAATGAAGCCTTTTCGCGCGGTAAAAAGTAGCCTTTGTTACTCAGGGTGAATGTAACTTTCTAATGGTGAAAAAAATTTTGAAATCGGAACAGTCGTTTTTGAGTTTCTTCATTACAAACATACAAATCTTTCCTCTTTATAATATTAGTACAGACAACTAAGACCGGCGGCTTAACATACCTTCGGAAACACAGCGCTTAATATAATTCGCCAATTGCGGTCACCCATCTTTTTCCTAGATATATGTATATGTAAGTCGGACCAGCTGAAGATTGAGTTTGCAAATCCCCTATCTACACTGTACTTAACATACCTAGTAATAGCTAAGATTCTACGTAATTTCCACAGAAACTGGAGCGGCAACCACGACGGCTGCCTCATGATGGGCCTTCTGAACCTCATGCCGTGCCAGGGCGCGCCCGCCATCGCCTCCTTGCCGCACTTCTACCTCGCCTCCGAAGAGGTCCTCGAATACTTCAAGGAAGGCGTCGAACCGCACAGGGAGAAACACGCTAGCTTTGTTTATCTTGAACCGGTAAGTGTATAGCGACTTTGCTTTTCTGCACATTAAATATTAAATGAAGCGTGCATGGCCCGGCGGTTTGCGTTTGGAACGCAAACGATAGATGCAACTAAGCCAAACGGGCGCGGTCGGGAATGAGCTGGGTGACGGCTACTGGCAAAAAACATGCGCGTTTCCTTGCTTCGGAGGGCACGTTAAGCCGTAGATAACAATCGTTTAACCTTGTCGGAGGCCTTATGGGCGGTTTGAAAACATCCGACAGCGGGTTGGCCACTAATCCGCATTTTAGCAGCGTGGTGGAGTAAGCTCCAGGCCTCCCCAATAATAGGGAGAAACCCGTGCCCAGCAGTGGGACGCAAAAAAAGGGTTGCAGCCAAATATTAAATATTTAACTAGAGTTACACTATAATAGTATTTGAAAACAGCGATGGCCTAGCGGTACAGATCGTGGTCTCCGAAACGAAGATACCGGGTTTAAATCCTCAGCGCGTACATCAAACAAAGGAATTTGTAATTTGCGTTTTTCTAATGATGATGATGACGACATGATGTCCTTGTTTTTCTTTGCTCTGTGTGGCTACCAATCCGCACTTGCCCAGCGTGGTGGACTGAGCACCATAGGACATAAAAAAGGTTGAAAAAAATAGTAAATGCGTATGGCAGCTGGTGAAATTTCATCCGACACTTATAGATATCACGCCGCGTGCGATGCGATCCATCACTCCACCTCCAATATTCGTTCAGTATTCGCGAAACGAAAACATGAATGAAATTTTATTGTAGGTGGTAGAACTATTATGGTTTGTCCGGAGAAGTACCAGGAAACATCTTGGACCCGAAACTTTCGGCACTTAGCATAAAATCTGCTGGTTTATGACGTCAGCAATCCAATGTCAAGGTCATGGCCATGACCCAGTTTGGGTTATCTGTTATGCAATCGGGGTCAATGAACCCCATGGTATGACCTTGACCCTTATTATGTAATTGCAGTAAGGGTGAATTTACATAGTGAACATATTACTTACAGTGGAAACGTAAGTACCGATTGACGTACGAATAGTGGTTCTAGTTTATAGCTTTTTGAAAATTGAATAAAGAATGTGATCAAATAAAACTCAGTAACCTTGACCCAAAAGGGATACTCACAGGTCGCCCTAAGCACCCTACACCCTAACCCGCCCCAAAACGCCCTACCTTTTACCCAAAGAAACACAGTCATTAAGATATAAGCCAGCTTATATCACCACAAGGCCATACCCATTTGGGCCCTACCCATCTCTCCAAGACCAATTACCATGGTGGCATCAAATACTGTAATTTCTCGCTGCTTCAACTTTTGGCATATTAGCATGAATATATGACTTTTAATAAATATACAATTGGACATAAATAAAATTAGAATTTACGTATGAGGTTAGTTGTGGTTTCGAAGGCGTCATTACAGATGAGGATAAAGTGATTATAATATCTCCTTATTATTTCAGCAAACTATGAAATTATAATCCCATTGTTTCAATGAGGAAGATGTAAATAAAAATTAGTCACTCATTCTTGGTCTTAGTAAAATATTTAAGTAATTCCAATAACAACTGCGAAAATATTATTACGATATGTTCAAAAAAGATTTTTTTTAAAATCAATCAAGTTTGAAATTTCCAAAAACTGTTTACGCTATCCGAGTACACGCTCAGAGGCCTTAGTGTAAGTGTGCACACGCGGAAACGTTACTATCGCGTTTGCGTTAAGAATTTAACTGTCGACCTTATTCCTTTCATTTTAAGATCTATCTGTCCAATTTTAACTCTGACGCAGTAGTAACGTTTGCGCGTTTACAAACTCACACTAAGGGCTCTGACGTCACATCGCCGGTTCGGCGGGAATGGCGATGGCGGGCGGCGCTTTCGCGAGCCGTTGCGGTCTTTCTTATCATTTCGTTTTGCTATTTAGTTGTGTGTACAAGTGTTTTGTTCTATCAAAAAATTAAGTTTTGCGAATTTTTCGGAGTAAATTCTTTTGTTGCAATCTGTGACTACACTTTTTCTCACTTAGTGGTCCCCCAACGCGACGACGCTTGGAAAATAAAAATACTTGAACTCACATAATATATGTGACAATGATAATTATAATAGGTTTAAAATATTATTTGCTAGTTTTTAGAGTTAATTTTTTTGGTCGGGGGGTTTTTAAATTTAATTTTTATTTCAACCTTTTTAAACAGAACTGATCTATTGTACATAAGTTACAAGGAACCACAGTTAAAAAGGCTGTAGTATATTTGAGCAAAAAATCTTTTGCAAAAGGCCAAGCCTTCGTGACGCGGCTTAAACCGCGTAAAAAAATTAGATGAGGTCGCTATATGCGATCTCGACCAAACGAAGCTGTTTAACAATCCTCATGACAAACTGGCTCTGGGAGAATTGCACAGATTGAGAAACAATAAAGATTAAACTTTGGTCCTTCTAGATTTTCAGCAAAAATATAAATCGGTTTATATGTTTCATTCCGGCATTCCAGGGTTTCATCCGCCACTTCTCATTTCCAGCATCAGGTCCTCGTCAATTAAAAACATGAAGAGAACTAGTCAAGGCAAATTCAACGAGCCCAAACTCGATGAGTTTACTAAAATGTAGACCAGGGTTACGTCTCCTACCTTCGAGCCCTATCATCAGACCAGCTCAGAGATTCCAGATGTCCAGCATCAGGTCCTCGTCAATTAGAAACATAAAGCGAACTAGTTAAGACAAATCCAACGAGCCCAAACTCGATGGGTTTACTAAAAGGCAGTCCAGGGTTACGTCTCCTATCTTCGAGCCCTAACAGCAGACCAGCTCAGTGGTTGCAGAAGACATTAGTGTTTCAAATGTCAGATCTCACATATGCTTGCAAGTAAACTGAGCGTGTAACATTCCTATCACACCTAACAAACGACCTGGTGACCTTGAAGACCTGAACCGATTTCCACCAAACATAGCTAAGAACACTCTCGACTGATATACCTTTCAATAAAAAAAACCGCATTAAAATCGGATCATCCGTTTGGGAGCTACGATGCCACAAACAGACACGGACACATACACATTTACACACACACACAGACACGTCAAACTTATAACACCCCGTCGTTTTTGCGTCGGGGGTTAAAAATGGAACCAGGATTTCTACGTGGACAGTCAGATAACCTACCAAAAGTCGAATTTCTCATGGTAGCAGATTGAAATGAAAATGAAATGAAAAATTTGTTTATTTCTCAAAATAGTATGACAAAATAGTATGATTATTTCACAAATTACGCTAAATACATCAGTACTGAAATACAAGGACAAAACTAAGCAGATTATTTCACAAATCACGCTAAATACATCAGTACTGAAATACAAGGACAAAACTAAGCAGATTATTTCACAAATCACGCTAAATACATCAGTACTGAAATACAAGGACAAAACTAAGCAGATTATTTCACAAATTACGCTAAATACATCAGTACTGAAATACAAGGACAAAACTAAGCAGATTATTTCACAAATCACGCTAAATACATCAGTACTGAAATACAAGGACAAAACTAAGCAGATTATTTCACAAATCACGCTAAATACATCAGTACTGAAATACAAGGACAAAACTAAGCAGATTATTTCACAAATTACGCTAAATACATCAGTACTGAAATACAAGGACAAAACTAAGCAGATTATTTCACAAATCACGCTAAATACATCAGTGCTGAAATACAAGGACAAAAACTAGCCAAGTAAGTGTCTATAGATATTTTTCTAAATTCTTTACAAGTAATTTACATTTACTTTACATGCGAAGCATATGTAGGTAATGTTTGAGTGCACGAAATATATAAATAACTATGATTTAGGTATTTGGTAAATAATAGACTTAAATATAATACTTACTCGTGTTTTTCTCGTACGTATTAAACCATATTTCTCTCATTTTTGCCCACAAACACCAAGCTTGTTTGCCGTCCAAACTACATTTAGTTGATACACTGCGAAAGAAACACTTCGAACCGCAAAAAGAAGTTGGTAATACAAAGTTATTTTTTCTGTTGCATTGCCTTTAAAATGAGGACGCTTGATTAAACCGCAAAAAAGATTGGCAGTCGTGGTCGAAAATGAATGAAATAGGTACATTGCTTGATAACTTACAACAAAAATTAGGTAAGTATCGACAAAAATATTTTTAAACGCTAAGATTATTTATGGTAGAAGAGGGTACACGTAGGTAAAAGTATATTGGTATTATGGTTTTGTGTACTTATAAGCAATATGTTTACACCAGTAACTAGGTTGGCAATGAGATATCGGTCCGGCCGCGCACTACTCCTGTGGCGCAGCCGTACGGCGATGTGACCTCACGCATGGAATGGTCAAGCGTGAGTACGATCTAAGAACTACTGGGATTAAAAAATTTGCTAAAAATACAGTTTTTAAGATATCGCAAAAATTCTTTCACATATAGGTATATTTTTTTATGTTATAATTGATTTTTCTAGATCATAAAATTGTCACACTCATTTTCCTCATTTCAGCTTAGTAACAATTTATTGGTAGTAAGCTAACCGAAAGTGCCTCTTATGACCTAGGAATTACATTAATCGTTGGTTCAATGTTTGCTGACCATTGCTGAGGTTCCTTATTTTTGTATTCGGTATGTGGGGAAATTGGTGGGGATAATTCGATAGGTATTTTAGTTTGAAATAAAATAAAGTCGCTTATCAAGAGGAAAATTAAATATAGAATGCGGCATATATAAATGGAGTATGTAGGTAATTTCGATCATTGTCAACCAATACTCTTGATATTCAGTAGCAAAATGATCGGTGTTTGCTCATCATTATTTGCAATTATTCACTATCTACGAATAATTGCTGAAGTGATTAGTTATTCTAAAAACCATCTACGGCGTATTGATAGTTATCTGCGCCGTCAGTTATATGATAATATAACTGACGGCGCAGACAGAGATCTAATATGGAGGTGTAGACGCAGGTAAGTGATCAAACAAGTGCATTTCAATCTTACGGTAGTTGGTGCGTGGAACAATTTTTCTAATAATTTTGATGAAAAATCTCTGGATATTTATCTGATTAAATACCAATAAATCGAGCCAATTAAATAAAAACAATCATTTTATACATTATAGCTGTTCCCGAGTCGAAATTTAAAGCCAACATTGATCCCCCTATTCCGAAATAGAACCCGTTGAGAGCCCAATAGTCCGAAATAGAGCCCATTTACACCCCAGTAGTCAAACTAGCACCTATATTAGACCCTGAGGTCCTACTGTTCATCGAGAGATCCGATTTTGGACCACCTAAGTCTGACGATATCAAAAATAAAGATTATTTATCAATTCAAGTAAAAAAAATATTGGTTGATAATATAATAGTATATATCATAATAATAATTATTACAGTAAATAAAAGGGAATAATAACTATCATACTGTCAGAGACTTTTACTTATTAATTTTGTAATTATTGTTGCTATTAATAAGTTAACTTAATTCTTTTTATTGTTATTACCAATAGCAATAAATGATTGATCATACTAATTATTAGCAAAAATAATGATAAGAATAATAATATATTGTTACTAATATTAATTATTTATTACATTGTTACTGTTATTTCTAAAAATAACTAATAATAACTAATAGTAATTATGATTACAATTACCGTTAATTATAGAAGTTAATTCCCGAGTTGCAATCCAAGATCCGTTTTGATCGTAGAAATGTCCAAACCCTTTGAAGTCTGATTTGCCGCTTTAAAAGACGCCTGGTTTGATCGTAGAAGTCGACGTGGGTAAAAAATACGATTAAAACAGGCGTGCTCGATTCCGTTTTAACCGGAAAATTGTATCGAAATAATAATAATGAGCACCCCACGCTTTTTTACAATGAAATTATGTAATTTTATTTTCATAATTTTATTTTTATTTCAGAATTTTTGAATATTGAAACATTGAGTTAGTATGCTTTTTATAACAGTTGAATAAAATATATATTAAAAATTATTTTCTGATTTTTAGTTCGATTTGCTATTAAAGCGTGTTTTTTTTAATCTATATTTTATTTTTTACCGACTTCTAAAAGGAGGAGGTACTGTATTCGGCTGTATGTATTTTTTTTATATATGTTCACCGATTACTCCGCCGTTTGTGGACCGATTTTCAAAATCCTTTTTTTGTTCGTATGCTTATACTCCCGAGGTGGTCCCATTGTCACCAAATCAGGATCTGATGATGGGATCCCAGGGAAATCGAGGGGAACTCTCAAATTTTATAGGCACACACATTGATTTTCTTATACTTTCTGAAGCATAAGAGATATTTGTGCATAGTTATCATCATCTCATGTTGCTGAGCTGATGATGGAAGGTACTACAACAGTGAGGAGTTGAAAACAAATTCTTTCAATAAATAGTTTTTTATTCCAAATCTTCCCAGAGAAATCGAAGGGAACATTCAAATTTTATAGCACAACAAATGATTTTCATATTTTTACTAAAGAAAAACAGGCATTTTTGTATAATTATTATCATATTATGTTGCTGAGCTGATGATGGAAGGTACTACGAAGGTTAGGAGTTGAGAGCAAATTCTTTCAATAAATGGTTTTTTGTTCGAAATCTTACATTTCTGAGGTAGTCCAACTGTCACCAAGTCAAAGTCTGATGATGGTATCCCAGAGAAATCGAAGGGAACATTCAAATTTTATAGCACAACAAATGATTTTCATATTTTTACTAAAGCAAAACAGGTATTTGTGTATAATTATCATCATATCATGTTGCTGAGCTGATGATGGAAGGTACTATGACGGTTAGGAGTTGAGAGCAAATTCTTTCAATAAATGGTTTTTTGTTGGAAATCTTACATTTCTGAGGTGGTCCAACTGTCACCATGGCAAAATCTGATGATGTGATACTAGGGAAATCGAGGGAAACACTGAAACTTAATAGGTACACACAGGGAGCTGAGAGCAAATTCTTTCATTAATTTATACGTTCAGGTGGACATAGTAGTATTCTTTCAGGGTATAAGATGGCTATTAGATAAACATGACTATAAAAGGTATCTCTTTAACGTTTAGAAAAATTCCAATTATGCTTATACATATGTACAGAATTATTAAAATTACTTAAAAGAGTGAAATAAATTAAGTTTTTAACAAAAAAATAGAACCGACTTCAAACGGTAAAAAATAAAATTGTTCAGTATCTACTTCTTCTTGCTTATGGTAATGACTCTTAAAACTATTTTTGACGTCGGGCCCTTAGTAAAATGTCCTGTCTTAGTAAATATAGTGCACCTTTCGTTCTGAATGGGCACCGACTCCAATATAGTTTTAACAGTCATTACCATAATCAAGAAGAAGTAGGTACTGTCCCACTGCCTGTACTGTCGGTGCCCATTTAGAACGAATGGCACGACATTTTAGTAAGGGCCCGACTCCAAAAATAGTTTTAAGAGTCATTACCATAAGCAAGAAGAAGTAGGTACTGAACAATTTTATTTTTTACAGTTTGAAGTCGGTTCTATTTTTTTGTTAAAAACCTAATTTTTTATTAAATTTTTATCTTTTGTCGTCCCGGTCTTGGATTCTTTCAAAAATTAACGAATAAATAAATAATAGAAAATATATAGTCAGTTATTTAAAAAATAATAGACCTAGAGCTTTAATTGAAAGCCTAAATTGTTAATTAATTAATGGTTAATAAAAAAGACTTGAAGTATTATTGCCGTATCTGCCATATTTCCAAGGTTATTCCAATTATAAAAGCAAAAGAAATCATGACAAACAAAGTTTCAAGGCACAAAAATACTAAAAGTTATTTGAAAAATAGATAAAAAAAAATTCGTAAAAAAACAGGATATGGTTGTTTTCATAACTAAATTAAGTATTTCAAAAAAATATACGAAAAAAAATAATTTGTTTATAACATATATTTTTTTTTTTGAAATACTATAACAAGTTAGAGGGCTAGTTAATTTTTAAGTTTGTTTTGTTTCGCTTCATTTAAGATAAGCTTAAGGCTGTAATTTTGAACTATTATTTTTAATAAATGCATTATTGATACAAAAAAATGTACTAATTACAAATCCACGACCTAAACGTAAGTCTCTAAGGACAGTCAATTATTAACTTCTGTATGAAGGAAAAACAATCATACGTAACCGAAAATGCGATAGTCGCTTATCGCCCGAGGTATTCGTCACTGCCTTGTTTGGACGTTCATTATGATCTCGTTGAATTTTATTATCAAATAATTCTTTATCTGGTTTTTTTCGCCGGTTTTTTACCTACTAAGTAGTCCCTAGGCAGAAATCTTGTTCCAAGGTCATTTGAAATCTAAAAAGAACTACGCGTAGGTACCTAACCATACTAAACCACCACAAGGCCGTACCCATTTGGGCCCTACCCGCCGCCACAGAACATCCGTGCTACCGAAGGATCCACTTTGGTGCGTGAGGTGCTAGGACGCTGTGGAACATTGAATCTATCAACGACGAGGCTGACTCGTGTATAAATAACAATGCTGTAGTTATACCTACTGAAACCTTTACATAAAAGGAAAACAACAGGTAATTGCTGCGCAATATTGGAAATAATGAACACTAACCGCTATCAGGAGGAAAACCCAAGTTTCTTACCCCATACCTAAATAAACATTGTACGACTAAACAAACTGCAGAGTATTTAATTAAATTTGCTACCATGGGTGTCCATGTCTGCTTTGAAGGTAGTACTTGGACCAGTTGACCAAATTTCTTGCCCAATCCTTTGATTAAATCATGAGCAAACCTAGATGTTGCCATTGGCTGTCAAGATTAGGAACAAGTGACCTTGGGTTGCCAGCAAACTGGATGATCTAGAACCTAGTACCTATCAGTCTATTTGGGTGATGTTGTAAGGTAATGAAATAAGATATTATAGTATTTTGAATCAATTTATTTCACACTAGGCTAGGCTTAAATACAAACAATATGATACTAAACATAATGCCAAAAGTATTATAACAATTGAAACGTCTAACATCATTTTCTTATAGTTGTACCTCTTCTGCCTGTAACAAAAGAACTGCTTTAGTTGGTGTAATTGCTTTCTAAGCCACTCGTTGGACATCTAAGTACATGGGGGGGGGCGGCTTTTAGTGCTATTTAGGTAAAAAAAGTGTTGCAACTTACGGACGAGGTAAACGGTTCAAGTAAACGAGCTCGATGTCTTCATTCAATAACGATGGGGAGCCTGCTGATATTGACGGACCCGGGTCCTGGTTCCTGGGAATCCAGAAATTAGGGAATGCTTAGAACATGTTAGTACTAACTTTCTATGATATATACACATATATATCACATTACTTACGTGTCAGCATCAGCAGTTGTCTTCCGTAGTCGGTAAGTGGACGACCCAATCTACAGCCCGTGGGCCCGTCACTCCCATTAGTTCCAGAACTCTGGGAAAATAGTCTTAAATTAGCAAAAAGAAACCATGGAAATATTAAATAAATGATTAATCTGCGATCTTACTTCTTGGTGTCGGGCTGGACAGTAAGGTACTTCTCAGTTTCTGATCCAGATATTTGTACCCCACCCATCGGGAAGTCGGACGTGAGGTTCAAGGGTAACAGTTCCCTGGAAATGAAAACAAACTTTTAATGATTGTTAGAAGCATACAAGGTAACTAAGTGACCAGGTGTACTTACAAAGTCTTCTCTGTCCGTCTGCGGTCATTGCCTGGACCAACTACTTCAATGCGTTCGGCCCACATGAGGTATACCAATAACGTATCATCGCTAGGACTGAAAAAAGTGGAAGTCTAAAGAAACATGATGACCTTGAGTGAATGAGAAAAAACCACGTACCTTTTTTCTACTTTTTCGAAAGTAAACTTCGGGGTTGTCTCAGACCGGGTGATCTGAGTTGTCACGGCGCCCACTTTTAAGTACACCCGCCGTTCCGGTATGTTTATACTGATTAGACGTTCGCACACCCCGGCCCAGAAGTTATGTTGGTTTTGAATTGGCCACTCTGATGGAACCATAATTTCAGCGGTAAGATGTTGGAGTGCCATGATAAATAAAACCAATAAACTAAATACCTAACAACCGAACGTCAAATTACTTAAAATTTTATTTTTCTTTGGTCAACGGTGTCGACTCGTTGCAGTTGAATGCGCTACTGAAGCGTCCAGGGTAATATATAGTTTGAACACTCCTGATAGCGCGCTAGAAATTCCAGATTTCGTAATCGTCTGTAATAATCCAGTAATATAGTATATTTCATTACAAGTGCGGAAAGGCTGTCATTGCAAGGAGCTCCGACAAATGTCTACCCGAGCCGAGGCGCAGCCGAAGGTGAGGGTTGACAGTCGGAACTCCTTCCAATGACGGTTCCGCACGTGTACTGAACGACTATTTTTAATACAGTTGCGAAAAAATGAAGCAATTTAATAAAATAATAAAAACTCGCAAAGAACATTTTTGAAAAATGGCGCCAACCGTAAAAGAATACCTATATGCCTTAGACTAAGAATAATGTACTTATTGGTCTTTGCTATATGCAGAGACTTTTTTTTTGTTTTCTTCACCCATTCTGGGTAGGCAAAAGGAACTATGCCCATACAGCCAAGTCTTCAGTAGAATTTTTTTATTGATATGAAATGAAAATGTTAATGAGATGAAATGAACTGCAACCTAACCTAACTCATTGAATCAAATCATTAAATCTGATATTGAAACAAACTAGTAGCTTCTTTTTAGAAATATTTGCATGAATCATAAAAACTTCTAAAACTTCGTGGTTGGTTTTTTTTTCTTTTTAATAGACATTATTTTGACAGTTGGGAAAGAGAACGCACGAGTGCGGAAAAGGTAAAGAAAAAGCACGAGTGTGTAATAGCCCACATCCCGCACGCTAAACGTCCCTGCAATACGTCACTTTTTGAGCAACTGTATTAAAAAATTATTTGCGAAATTTTTTGAAGTACCTTAACTTAAATAACATTCACAGTGGGTTTAAATCATTGATATCTTGACCTGGTGGTTCCCGCAAAACCATGAGATTCAAGTGACTGACCCAGCGGCCTCATCAGACGTTGACGGATGACGCCGGGTGTTACGCGATTTATCAATCCGCCTCTAATATTAGAAACCGTTCCTCGTCACATATTCTTCTAACGTTTTTAATGGATTTATGGTGCATTTTATAACACTTGCTACTCCAAAATAGTCCTTCTATTCGCCTTTATAAATTGAAAAAAGGTCCCCGAATGGTGACCATATCTTGGCAAAAGGAGCACAGGCCGCCCTAATCAGGTGAACTGACGATCTGAAGAAGAGTGCGGGTAACAGCTGGATTTACAGGGTGCAGGACCGGTTGAAGTAGCGAACGCTAGGGTAGGCCTATGTACAGCACTGGACTATGAAAGGGTCATGGATGAATCTTTCAACTCAACTCTGTTATTCTATTCACTTAGTAAGTTATAAATCGATAGTATACTAAGCAGGCTTAAAGGTGGCACATGCAACGCGTTTGCATTATAAGTGCATATACTGTGTATCGTCTATTGTCCATGAGGCACATACCTATTACAAAACACACGTAAATTATCGTAACGACCGACGCTCTCCGTCGCAACATGAAAATGCATTCGTTAAGTAGCGACAACATACCACTTAACTATTTCATCCACGATCCTTCCACGATCATTCCACGATCCTGTATCAATCGTATCGTAACCCATTTTTTTTAAACCAAAAAAGTAGGTATAATTAACTTCCAAATCTTTAGATGTCTACCCTGCAACACTGTATGTAATGATAACTACAAAACCTAACCAAATATTAATTTATTGTGTTGCAGAAAACGGGTGTCGTCCTAAAGGGCTCTCAACGACTGCAGTTCAACATCGAACTACGTAACATCCCGGACGCCCCACAGCTGGCCAACGTGACCACCGGATTGTTTCCTCTACTGTGGCTGGATGAGGTAAGCCCAAAGATATTTCAAAAGAAAATGGGTGTCGTACTAAAGGGATCACAGCAACTGCAGTTCATCGTCGAACTACGAAACATACTGGGCTGTTTTCTCTACTGTGGCTGGCAGGCGCGGTCACAGCCTTCAGTTTGGGAGGGGGGGGGAGTACGCCAAGAAATTTTGAGGGGGGTCACTAAAAAATTTGGGGGAAGAGGTGTCCCAAATTGGCTTGTTTCGCCTTCCGTCTACGCATGACTGATGGATTTTGGGGGGGGGTCATGTCCACTGTGACCCCCCCCCCCGGGACCATGCTTGGTGGCTGGATGAGGTAAGCCGAAAGATATTTCAAAAGAAAACGGATGTCGTACTGTAAGGCTCTCCACGACTGCAGTTCAACATAGAACTGCGCAAATCTCGGATGCCCCACAGCTGGCCAACGTGTCCACCGGGCTGGTCCGTCTACTGTGGCTGGACGAGGTGTGTCCAAAGACATTTCGAAAGAAAACGGATGTCTTTACTATTACTGGAAACTGGGTTCTCAAAGGTTGCAGTTCTATATCTAACTGCGCAACAACCCGGACGCCCCAAAGCTGGCTAACGTGTCTACCAGGCTAATTCTCTCTGCTGTGGCTTGATGAGGCAAGTCATATTTCTCTTCCTAATTTCTTAAATGGAAAAAAAAACATTTTATAACCATGAATTTTGACAATGCTTGTAGAATCTGTCATGATTTATTCTAGACATCGCACGCAATTTGTTGAAAAAATGACTTCCATTGATCTCTTACATAAGAATGTAGTCTCCTTTATTTAGATACTTAAACAAGGCGGTAATTAAGAGTTAGCTATAGCCCTATAGCTCATAGGTTGCTGGAACACAGGACTAATTAAAAAATATCTTGCCAGGGGTACTCAGGGCCGCTTCAACTGTACAGCTACAGATCAAATTACGACGACAATCGACGATCCTAATTAAGGTTTTAAAAGTGTCAATCATCTTATCTATACCCATCTCCAAACTTCACGAGTTTCACAACAATGTAACTAAACGTTTACAATCGTGTGAAGATCATAGCCAACTTTAAACCATTCTTCAAAGCTTCACACTTCAACCAAATTCCAGGGCGCGGCCGTAACGGGAAAGCTCCAGGAAGAGCTAAGGCAGTCCACCGCGCTGCTCGGCTACGTGGAGCTGGCGCGCTGGCTGCTGCTCGCGGTCGCCGCCGTCGTGTGCGTCGCCTGCGCAGTGGCCGTCGCGCGCGCTGCCGGACTGTGTCGCTCCAATACCGTCAGCTTCATGCTACGACCGGGGACGGCCACACATGCTAGTGATATTAATAAATTTACGTAGACTATTTTGTGTTTTATTTCAAGTATGATACCTTAAACTCTAAAAGACAACAATAAGCTGTGCACAATACCTTGCAAAACTAAGCTATATCATAATAGTGTAACTACTTTGCTCGGGACCAAAAATATACAATAATCTACCAAACTCCCTAAATACTAAAACTATTAATGAATTTAAAAAAGAAATGAAAATGTATTTACTTAAAAAAGCGTACTATTCGGTCACGTGTTTCTAAACGATAAATAAAAATATAAAATAAAATAAATAACTAAAATAAATAACACAAATAAGATATTTCTCGGGATAAAAACCTGGGAGGTTTTTTTCCGTCAGCTATTTTTCCTCAGCGTACAAAAACCCATCATGGTGGGTGCCCAAAGCTGATGACGGTGAACCACGTAGGGTTCAAATAAAATAAAATAAATTTGTACAAAAAGCACAAAATTGGGTTTAATTTAATTTAACTAACTAAAATGATAGGTATATAATGTAGAATTATTTGAGTCCACTCTATTTTAGTGCGTGCGTGCGCATTTAAGTGTATATTGTAAATAATATATAGGGTGTCTTTAAAAATACCTGTACTCGACTCGGGAATCGAACCCGGTTGTTTTGAAAAATAAACGTTCACTATTTCTGTTTAAATATCGATTGTGTAGGTCTTAAGCAATAAATGTCTCTATGAAACATGATGTCTAAAATGAATAAAATGCATTGTTTTCACATACTTTAATTTATTTTAGTAGGTGTTCGAAGTGACCGTTACAATATTCAACTAGTTCAGGCATGTAAAATTGTCTCTAATGGTCGTTTGTACCTCTTGGTGGTGTCGCAACTTGTTACATACACCGCTTTACATATCATATGGCATGGCCATTACATTAAACCTTTCCGGAAGTTTTATTATCTGCGATAATATTATCTATTTAAGACTGCAATTGTTTACTTCTACGTATTAATCAAACACTAACAATCAATTGAAAAGCCTACTAAAAATAAGTATGTAGATAGAGACGTGATAAACCTCATTTGAAAATGGATCGTCTTGGTGTGTCTGGCTGAATAGCAAAAAAAAAAGAAAGAAAAAAGATTGGAGTGTCAATGTTTTGGCGGGAACTTAACAATCTGCTTAGGTATTTTTGTGTGTATCGCTGTGTGGTGGGAAAAATGCGTTTTACAAACACTGAGCAGTTGGATTTATTGGAAGCTTATTTTAAAAATAAATAATGTAGTTTAAAAAACTAAAAAACACGCTTTTGTGTAAATACGAACTAAAAAGTAGAAAATAAGAAGAAAATGTATTTTACTGTAAAAAAAGCGTGGGGTGCATGGTGTTAATTAATAGTATCTTGAAAACCACCCCACGCTCATACTCATGTTTAAAATTTATGATGGACGTTTGGATAGATTCAAGTACCTTGCAATCTTATAAGATCTTTAAGAGGCCCTAGGAGAAATGTCAGCAAAAGCAAGAGAACAACTTTATTTTCAACAGGATGGAGCACCGGCTCACAATAGTGTATAATATTTTAAATGAAAACTTTCCCCAAAAATGGATTGATACGAATGGCCCTATCAAATGGCCCGCGAGGTCGCCCGATTTAACGCCTCTAGACTATTTTTGTGGGGTTACGTTAAGGATGAAGTGTATAAAACAAGCTATGACACCGTTGAAGACCTAAAAGCGGCCATAGAGTCAATTTTAACGCAAATTCACCACATGAAGATACATAATGCAATAGTAAGATAAGATAAGAGAGAAAAAAACGGTGGTCACTTCGAACACCTACTAAAATAAATTAAAGTATGTGAAAACAATGCATTTTATTCATTTTAGACATCATGTTTCATAGAAACATTTACTGCTTAAGACCTACACAATCGATATTTAAATAGAAATAGTGTACGTTTATTTTTCAAAACAACCGGGTTCGATTCCCGAGTCGAGTACAGGTTTTTTTTAAATGTATGAATGCAGTTTTTCTAATTATTAAAATCGATGACATGGTTCCTAAGAACAGATCTTCGTATGTCTTATAGTTTCAGACTTTCCCATACTGACCGATTTAAATGAGACACCCTGTATATAACTTTATAATTTAAACTAGGTATATATAACTTTATAATTTAAATTTAAACTTATAACTTATAATAAATAACTTAAATGGTTGCAACCCTTTTTGCGTCCCACTTCTGGGCACGGGTCTCTCCTCATTATTGGGGAGGGCTGGAGCTTAATCCACCACGCTGCTCCAATGCGGGTTGGTGTAAAACCTAAATAACTTAAATAACTTTTAAAATAAAATTTATACACCCTAAAGGGTAAATATGGCAATCTAAATATTTTTGTAAAACCTTTATTGTTACCCATATTTGTGCAAATAAAATATTTTCTTTTCTTTTCTTTTCACAACCTACAGCTTTGCTAATTCATTCGATTCTGTGTCCTCTGAATCTGTACTGTACCGAAATTCGTCGGTCAAATACCGTCAGTCATTGAATTATATATCATTCGTCGTCCCTACGGCAGTTTGGCTGAGGACCACACATGTTATGCTAGTGATATAAATAAATTTACGTAAAGAACTCATTGTTTTATTTCACAACCCACCGTAACGGTAAATTACAATCGATTTAATGCCAGCTTAATAGGTTTAGTTTTCACGTTACACCTTTCAGCAGAGATGACTAGGTACATATTCCGGATCATTCCGTCTCCTAATACTCCCAAAGATTTATACACTTACATTACATCTTAGCTATATGTCTATTAAGGGAATTTTGTTCATAAAGTCCCGGCTTACCTCGCGGATTACTGCGGGGGCGCCCGACATGTTTCGGACCGTACCGAGGTCCTTCATCATGAGCCATCGCGTGCGGTCGCTAGATGGCCTCGGCGAAGACAACAAGAACAGTCTTCGCCGAGGCCATCTAACGACCGCACGCGATGGCTCATGATGAAGGACGGTACGGTCTGAAACATGTCGGGCGCCCCCGCAGTAATCCGCGAGGTAAGCCGGGACTTTATGAACATATTTACCTATCCTCGCGAGACGTTTTATAGTAAAATAGTTAATCGTTAAGGGAATTTTCTGGAGAGTGCTACAAGCGGGTTTTTCGCATTGGTCAGATTAATAGTCCACCACGCTACTGGGCTTCGTGGAGATGGCAAGATGGCTGTTATTGGAAATCGCTGTCCTCATGAAAGTTGTAATGAGAGTACAGTCGTCGTCGGCCGAGCTACCGGAGTATGTCGGTCGGTCGAATACCGTCAGATAAGTCAATTTCATTCTTAGGCCGCAGAGGACGGCCACACATGCTAGTGATATAAATTTTAATCAGAAAATTTTGTGTTTTATTTCACAACCTACCACTCCACTGAATTGCATTCGATTCTAGATTGTGAATCTATTTAGTTTTCTTTGCTTCCGTAGGATATTTTTTTATTCTAACTTTCATCAGCAACTTTAAGGCTTGCAATTTCAAAACTCAAAATACATTATGTAGTTACCTTAGCAATCTTACTATGATTATCGCCACAGATAAAAAGGCTACGTACTTACACGTAATTTCATAGTACCTACTTACTGGCAGATCAAATTACAAATTTTCCTTAAAAAATTACTATTGCTTCCTTATGTTTAGATACTTCGCAGACGTATTTATGCAGGTATAATTCTTTCATTTAAACAAAATATTTCTTTTTAACAAAATATTCCTTAGATCTTAAGATTGCCATTGACGACCTGCGTGGCGCAATTGTTACCATGCTGGATTGCCAATTAATGGGTCCCGGTTCGATTCCCGGCGAAACAGTTTGATTGATGAGTTTAAATTTATGTTCTCGGTCTGGGTGCTTGTGTTTCTATCATTGTGTGTGTCCATGGCACCCACGACACAGGGTATATCTACTCTACTGTGGGGCTATGAGTTACACTCATAGCTCATCGTTATTTATTTATTTATATTTATTTGATTCGGGAAATTACTCTCGTCCAGAATACCTCAGTGCCTGAAGTCGAAAGTTTTTGAGCAGTGTGTGTTGCCAGTGATGACCTACGGCGCTGAGACGTGGTCTTTTACAGTTAGCCTTTTCCACAAGCTCAAGGTCACTCAGCGAGCGATGGAGAGGGCTATGCTTGGTATTTCTCTACGCGACAGAATTCGTAATGATGAAATCCGTAGAAGAACTAAGGTTACCGACATAGCTCTCAAAATCTGCAAGCTGAAGTGGCAATGGGCAGGCCATATAGTTAGGAGGACCGACAACCGATGGGGAAGAAAGGTCCTTGAATGGAGACCACGTCTCGGCAAAAGGAGTACAGGCCGCCCTCCAACCAGGTGGACTGACGACCTGAAGAAGACAGCGGGTAGTCGCTGGATTCAGAAGGCCCAGGACCGGGAGGAGTGGCGAACGTTAGGGGAGGCCTATGTCCAGCAGTGGACAGTAAAAGGCTGATGGATGGATGGATGGGATATTTATTTGTGGTCCACGATAATATCATTATTTATTAATTTTCTTCATAAATTGTAAAAGCGTAATGTTTACTTTGCTCCAAATAAATATTTGCCAGGCGTTAAATATTACCTTATTAAATAATTCTCCTATTCTCCTACAGAGGGGTTATCTACCTACAGTTAGTTTCAGTTTCATGCCCCCTAGGACAAATCCACACATAAATTTATCAAAGAGGATAATGATGTGCTTTATTCATTATCTTTTACATTTAAATCATGTGTAATCCTATTTATATTTACAGAGATTTTATTTTATTCAGTTGTCGTACTTAGTATTAGGTACTGACACTGACCTCTATACACCTGTATTATATACAAGCTTGTATATATAGAGGTCAGTGGGTACGGAGCTTAATTAGTAGGTTTGATAATGGTAATCCACTAGGTACTGTTCTCGTATCAGAAATGACAGATTTAGTAATCATACTCATTTGAAAAGCAGTAAATATGGACAACACGATTACAACAAAATTTCAATTACCATTTGGATTAGTTTAGTCGTATAAAATTAACTAGTGGGTACAGGTGGGAATATAAAATTCCCCATCTGTACCAGTCATTTGTTTCGTTAAGTTCAATTATAAGTTCAACCAGTTGAACTTATTGGATAAAGAAGTCCAATTATTTCAACTTTGTTAATTAAATATAATTATGTAATAGTTGAAATAAATGGACATTTTAATGTCATCCACAACAGTAGTGTTCTTGGAGATAAAAATAATCCATGATGGGGTATTGGATACACACGGACGGATGTTTGTAAGTAGTTCAGTTTGTAAACTTAACCAATTTTATTGCTAGCATAAAAAGGGACTCGAAAAGAAAACCATTCATTTTCATGTCTTAAAAATCATTTATTAAATAGTAATATTATTCAGAATCTGATCCAGTCCCGCGTCCGCTGGACTGGTCGCTGTCCATTTCTACATCTTCGATCTCTTGCTTCCGAGGCATGTCTCCAACGACTTTGATGCAACGAATCGTGTATTTGTTGAACTCACATCTGGAACAAAGCAATACTGTTTGTAACGACTAAGGGCCAATATTTCAATACCCAGATAAGTTATTAGTCACTTATAGGTAATACTAGCGGCCGTCCGGGACTTCGTCCGCGTGATGTTATAGCCTATAGCCTTCCTCAATAAATGGACTATTCAACACTAAAATATTTTTTCAATTCGAACCAGTAGAGTTCTTGTGATTAGTGCGTACAATACTAAAAACAAACAAACTAACAAACAAACTCTAGAGTTTATATTATTAGGATATATTCGCAATACTTTTCATATGTTAACTTATGACTAACGTTGACACCGTAGCCAGGTTCTGGCTACGGGTACAAACAATCTTTATAGGTTGAAGTACCCTGGGCTGATACAGCCCGAGCCCCTTTATTCAAATAAAAAAAAACGTTGACACCGCTCATATCTATTCGTCGAATAGTTTTATGAGGCGGATTGGAAAATCGATCCTAATATTATGTTGTACCTACAACCCAAAGAAATTAGTGTTTGTTTAACAGAATACCTGAAGAGCAAGCAGACCATGTGGCGTAAGGTGGTCGCTGCAGCCCAAAGAATAATAAGACCTCAATTGCGGCTGTGTCTTTCTTTCTCTCTCTCTTTCTCTCGCGCTGCGAGACTGATGGTCGCCTCAGATAAACTTCTCTCACTCAGTACTCTTTCTACCTACCTACAAATTCTCACCATCACCATGGGCTGACTGGGAGAGAATGCCACTAGGCATTAAGTCCGCCCATTGTTAGCCTAGTTTTTAGTTAGAATAGAATAGAATAGAATAGAATAGATTTTTATTTGCATAAATGTGGTTTACAATAGGTGACAAAGACATTAAAATGGGATCTCACATTTGCCTCTTTTTAGGCGTGCAATATTTACATTACTAGCAATTTAATTATATTACATTCAATTAATTACATTACATATACATTATTATATATTATCAATTCATTATACATTATCAATTTTTAAATTTATTATGATACATTAAATTAATCAACATTAAAATTATATTTGGAAGTCAATACATACAAAAATTGTCATGGCTAAGTAATTAATTTGTCATTTAAAAATTCGTCAACTGTGTAATAGCATTTGTTTATAAGTAAATGTCGTAATTTTGTTTTAAAGCGGAATAATTCAAGTTCTTTCATTACATCTGGTAAATGATTAAATAATTTGGGTGCCATGCAGTACACGCTTTTTTTATATAATTTACATTTTGACATTTGTGAAGGTATGATGTATGTTTTATTCCTGGGTTTTCTTGGAAGTCTTGTTTGTTTTTTATCAAAATAATGCAAATTTTCTTTTACGAAAACACAGACTTCATATATATATAATGATGGTAGAGTCAATGTATTGATTTTCTTAAAAAGTGTCTGACAGCTATGTCTTTGGCTTACTCGAAACATCGCTCTTACGCATCTTTTTTGCAACCTAAAGGCTTTAATAGCATCAACTGAGTTCCCCCAATGAATTATTCCATACCTTAAGTTGGACACTATATAACCATTATATGCAGTTAAAGCAGTTTGTTTTGAGGCATATTCAGTGAGCCTTCTTAGTGCAAACACGAATCTACTCAGCTTGCGGCATAAAGAATTAATGTGAGCTTTCCAGTTCATGTTATTATCCAGCACTAGTCCTAGAAATTTATGTTCGGTTACTTGCTCAATTTTATCATTATTATGCTTTATATTTAACTCTGTCTTCTGAGTTTGGTAAAATTGAAATTGTATTGCTTTTGTTTTATTTATGTTTATTAAAAGATTATTTTTCTTTAACCACGTAATATTATTTTTCAATGATATATTTAAGCTATTCTCATAGTCATCCAGATTTGTTGCCTTCACAAGTAGCGTGGAATCGTCAGCAAATAACACCATTTTGTGGTTTGTACTGTTAGGGAAATCATTGACATAAATTATAAATAACAATGGGCCTAATATCGAGCCTTGTGGGACTCCATGCTCTACAATTCTCGATAAAGATCGAGCTTTTTGTTCAATTTTATTATTTTGATTAAAATAATTTATTTCTGTATATTGTTTTCTGTTCGATAAATAAGCTTTAATTAGACTGAGCGCTGGTCCTCTTATGCCGTACGCAGAGAGCTTTTCTAAAAGCTTTTTGTGACTTACAAAGTCAAAAGCTCGGGTCATATCCATAAATATAGCTGATATGGGTACCCTATCATTCAAACTTTCAGTAACATATTTCAAAAGCTCATATATAGCAAGGCCAGTGGATCGTTTTTTCCTAAATCCATATTGAGCATTTACAAAAACATTTGATTTTTCTAAAAAGGCATACACGCGGTCGTGAATAACCCTCTCAAAAATTTTAGATAGGATAGGTATGAGGGCTATAGGGCGATAGTTATTACAGTCAAATTTATTTCCTTTTTTATAAAGTGGTTTTATGACAGTCATCTTTAAGTTTTCCGGATAGTCACCTTGTGATAGACAGAGATTGATTATATGGCTTAATGGAAATGAAATATGGACTGAACAAACTTTTAAAATTTTACTTGCTATTCCATCATAGCCTACGCTGTTAGTGTTTTTTAACCCCTTTATGATTTTGTTTACTTCATTAGGAGTAGTCGGATATAAAAAAATTGATTTAAAATTAGATGTTATTGTAGGATACGTATAATCAGAATTGATACATTTAGAATTAGAAGTATTTTGTGTTATGTCATAAACAGAGTCAATAAAATTATTATTAAAAATATTTGCAATGTCAAATGGATCGGTTATCATTATATTATTACATTTAAGGGCCTCAATTTTGTTATGTTTTTTGTATTGATGGCCATTTATAATTTGCCACGTTGTTTTACATTTGTTTTCAGAGCTGTAAATTAGTTTCTTGTTTAGTATACGTTGCGATGTCTTTATAACATTTTTCAAAGTGCGCGAATACGTCATATAGAGATTCTTAAAATATTTATTCTTTCTATTCTTGCAGCTTTGCCAATGTAGAGAGCGTTTGTGTTTGCTAGAGTATTTTATGCCTTTTGTAATCCATTTTTTTCTTGGTTTTACACATATTTTTACTTTTTTAATTGGGAAACATAATTTATAGAACAAAAGGAACATACTGTGGAACTTATCAAATGATTCATTTACGTTTTGATTTTCTAATACATCTGTAAAATATATGCTTTCTATGGCATTCTTAAATTTTTTTACGTTTTCGTCACTGTAATCTCGTATTTCAATATACCAGTGCTCTAATTTTTGTTTACTTTGTTCAATAGGGTACATAAGAAGCTGTGCAGTATGGTCTGACAGCCCTAAATGAAGTATTTTGGATTTACAGTCCAGGTTGTTATGTGCTATATTGTCTATACATGTATTACTTTCAGTCCTAGTTACAGCGTTGAATTCTAACCTTAAGTTATAGTTTAAAAGTAAGTTTACAAACTCCGTCGACATATTTGTTTTTTTACGCAAATCTATATTAAAATCGCCACAAATTACAACCTTTCTATCGTTTCTAAAACATACATTTTCACATAATTGATCTAACTGATTAATAAATATTCTAAAATTGTTAACATTGGGAGGTCTATATATACAGATTATGATTAATTTATGGTCTGTTAGCTCTATTCCACAGCATTCAAATACAAGAGGAATTGATAATTTATTAATGTCCATTAGTGATATACAGTTGAGGCTATGTCGTACCAAAATACATGAGCCTCCTCTCTTTTCAGAACGCGTGTAAATAGATATTAAATTATACCCTGGAATTTGAATGTTATCTTCGTCACCTTCCCGAACAAAATGTTCTGTCAAACACAGCACATCAATTGGTTCCCGTCTTGTAGATAAATCGTTCAACACAATTTCTAATTGGCTTATTTTTGGAAGAATACTAGCCACATTTTGATGTAGTATATTCATGTAGTATACCGCAGATTTCCTAGGAACGAAAAAACCTGTGGTCCTCACCTTGACAATTAGTATCATTTTGCTTAGTATTAACACTTTTGAAATAGTATGTTATTTTATTTTTTTCTTTTATGAGGATTTTCTTTCTTTTGCTTATAATTTGTTTTTCAATATAATTTTCATGGAGCTGTTTATAATTCAAATGCAAAATTTCTTTTAAGACTCTACGACATATATTGTTATAGTAATGTAATCGTGTCGGGATTTCTCGTTCATATTCCATATCAACATACACGGTATTTTTATTATTCATACTGCAGATGTACTTTATTTCATAGTTTAATTTTTCCTCGTTTAAAGATTCATTGTGTAGAGTTTGACATACCAAAATATTTGTTCTATTT
The DNA here is from genome assembly GCA_911387765.1 of Pyrgus malvae. Lineage (NCBI taxonomy): Eukaryota > Metazoa > Arthropoda > Insecta > Lepidoptera > Hesperiidae > Pyrgus > Pyrgus malvae. The sequence goes on from OU426953.1 coordinate 26,307,514, forward strand.
AGTTTTTTAAACCATTCCTGTAGACTTGTTTTTAGTTCATAGGGATTCTTATCATAACTGCCGGCAATTAGTACTACATAGTCCTGTTTTGATAAGCCTTGTACTTCTTGTAGTAATGTTGCTATAATATGTTTTAGCGTAGCACCTGGTTTGCTGTAAGAAAACACTTCATATGACGAACCCAAGAGATCTTGTAATGTTTTTTGTATTTTTAAGGCTCTCTGATCTGATAATATGATCACCTTATGCTTTATTTTTTTATTTGATTGTATTTGTGTACTATTATTATGTGAACTATTAATCATATTAATATTACAGTTATTATTTGTTATGGGAATGGATTTGTTTATCGAGGTGCAAGTATTTTTAACTATTGATGTATTAATATTAATATTTGTTGTTTGTTTACTGCAGTGAGGTTCTTCTAAATTGCTACTGAGCGTCGATTTTTGCCCTGTTGGTGTAGATATACATTTAGACTTTGATTTCTTCTTTTTTTGTGATGTACGTAACAATTTTTCATGAGGTTTTGGTGTTTTGCACAAATTTTCTGAGACACCTATCTGCTTATAGATATTAATTTTATCCATATATTGCGATAATTGATTTTTTAAATCTGAGTTCTCCAAAGATAGGTTCTGTATTTCAACATGAGCGCTTTCAAGTTCTAATTTTAGTTGGTTGATATAAGATTTAAGTTCATTTATTTCATCGCTTTCGTTGTTCATATATGGCAAGCTCAAAACAGTACTATTATGTAGGCTATCATTTAAAGATGATTCTTCTTCACCGTCGTCAGAAAAACATGTTAAATTGTCCAAAGATTTAATTTTATTTCTAAATGTTATATTATCCATTTTTTAAAAATAAGAGCCCTCTTCCGTCGGTTGTCAATAACTTTTATTGCTGTAACGATTGTGACAATCTCAGTGTAGTAGATGACGCTATAAAATGTTTCGTATTTTACTCACTAGATGGCACTTTTCCTCAAGTGTTAGTCGATTTGTTCAGGATTTAGTACCGCTATCTAATACGAGATGGCGTTGATGTGATCTTAGATTAGTATGAAGGGATGTGATAACCGTTATTATTATTGGAAATTTGAATTGTCTTTTACGTAAGAATATGATAGTCACTAAGTATATGATCTTCAATATAGTGCTAGATTATGAATTAGAGGCACATACATGTCTTTCAAATTGTTTTCCATGGAAATTATTAGTTTGCACTTAGTTTTCACTCCAATTTGCGTTCATCAATAATTTACTATTTTCATAGAAATTTTCACAGTTTCGAGCGAGATAACACTTGAGCATATCACTAGTCACACTATTCACATAATATTGTTATTCACTTTTCGTAAAGATCACGTAAGGATTTTTAATTAATTTTTGTTTACGGAGCTGTCAATTACTACTGTTTGCTAGTCAGCGCCCTCTCACATACTAACAATTAAAGAATAAATAAATAAATAAAAATAAATGTGGCCGGCAAACACACTAATATCTCGCCATAACAGCCATAAATTCTACAATTTACTTAGCAATTATTCATTGCAGCTACCAAAAACGTATCCCTAACCCAGTTTTGGCATTTAACCAACAAGAAAGCACATCGAGTAGAAACTTTAATACACTGCAATAAAATTCACAATCGAGTAACAGGGATTAGTGACAGTTTGGATCTGTTGTGAATGTTATCAATCATGTTATCATACACTTGACCTTAAGTGATAATCTCTGTTTGAGATGCTCACATGTGATTTGAAATTATATAACACCTCCAATATATTTTGATTTTTTTACCAAAAGAACTGATTAAAATGAAGAAGTGTTTTTAGCAACATCAAGCATATAATTATGTTTGATGTTGATATTCTCAAAACGCCCATATAAGGCCTTCGACAAGGTTTAACGACTGCTATTTATCGAAAAACCGGGGCCGATAGCTTATTTTATTATTGCTCTTGGTCTTAGAATGATCGCAGATCGTCCATTCTTCCCCAGCTTCACGTGTTTCACCTATTTTTCCCATACTCAAATTTCCCATACTCTCTTATATGTACTCCGAAAAATGATAGACTCCTTATGAAAGTTTGGCGGAGAACCACAGCTTGACTTTAAAAATGCTTAAAAGAAGAAATGGGGGTAACGGTGGTATTTCCCCGGTTGAACCTGCAAATTCTACGAACTCTAAAACAATTGCTTTTTGGTAATGGTATTTCCATGTTTGACGACCTGTTGCGCAACGGTTACCATGCCGGACGACCAATCAGCGGTCCCGGGTTCTATTTCCGGCGAAGCAGAAATTGAAATAATGAGTTTCAGTTTCTGTTCTCGGTCTGTGTGTAATTATGTGTCCATGGTACCCACGACACAGGGTAGGGTTATTTATGTATTTCTCCAATACTCACATTTTACTCAACTCGCCGTACTTTACGGTGAGGACCTTCTCCAGAGCCAGTAAAACACTAGGAGGGAACTTCTTCCTCTTCGTCACCAAACACTTCACCCATAGAAGCAGATGTTCTAGATGCCGACTATCTTCTAGAAGACGAGCTATTGAGCTGAGTAAGCGGTCGGTGTAGTCCTCTTCTAGGCCGGACACTGTTAGTTCAACTGCGGATAGGAAATAAGTTTATTATTAATCTATTAAGTATATATAATATGTCGGCGCTGCCATTAAATCCTTCTGAACGAAGTCGCTAAAATGAACCTATGAAGCAAAAAAAAAAAGGCCTAGAGTCAATATTTTATAGAGTGAAATCTATAAATGAGGGACTTTGATATTTTCATAAATGATATCATTATTGAAATCACACATTATAATTATTGTGTGATTATTCTCAGTCTGAATATGTAATATAATATTGTTATTTAGTAAGGTTACTATAGTTACCTGCCTATAACTATAGTGGACATTTGGTATCGGGGGGAAACCTTCAAAAGGTACCCGGCACCTTGGGAGAGGATACGGGGTTATGTGGGATTTGACCGCACTAAAACCCCCTCGGTTGCCTGCTTCTGCGCTGGGAGAGTCAATATTTTATAGAGTGAAATCTATAAATGAGGGACTTTGATATTTTCATACATGATATCATTATTGAAATCACACATTATAATTATTGCGTGATTATTCTCAGTCTGAATATGTAATATAATATTGTTATTTAGTAAGGTTACTATAGTTACCTGCCTATAACTATAGTGGACATTTGGTATCGGGGGGAAACCTTTAAAAGGTACCCGGCACCTTGGGAGAGGATACGGGGTTATGTGGGATTTGACCGCACTAAAACCCCCTCGGTTGCCTGCTTCTGCGCTGGGAGAGGAATCCAGGATCACCAGTAGAACGCACTTCGGGAGAGCAGATGTTCAAGCTCCTCCCTCCTCTCAAGGCGCACGCGCCGCGCACACCCCGCCTCCCCGGGCTGCTGGCTGGAGGGTCGAGCTCCCACTCTCACTAACCGCAACCCCGGAAGCCCCCCTTTAGTCACCTCTTACGATCAGGCAAGGGATACCGTAGCTCTATTCTTAATCTCGAAGCTACTGGGACTAACTATAGTTACCTACTGTTAACTATTTTTACGTGTATACACCCAATAACCACGGTAAACCCGCATTCGTGATACAAGAGAGCAGTTATATGAATATAAAATATTTTAAAATAGTCCTCCTTATATTTTAAACGTACAATACCTTAGATAAATACACAAGAAAAGATACGGCACCGACCCACAGCGCGTGTCACAGGCAAACTGAGTAAATGTTACTTGGTACGCCCTGGTCGCAAGCGGAACGTTTTCGGATGTACATAGTTGTGTTGGTGGTTAATATCGCCAGTGAAGTATTTTACGACAAAAGTGCCTGGTTGCGCCTTTAATCTAAGTACAATACAGATAAAAAAATCTTACTATCACTGGGCGGCACTGCTTCAACACACTCCTGTATGACTATATGTTCGTTTAGCTGCAAAGCACTCACGAGCGCGGGGCCCCAAGACTTTTCCTGTAGTAATTTTCTCACTGCTAACGGAGTAGAACCGGTTTCCAGGCGATACGGTCTAAAGTTAAAAAAAAACAAGTTACTGTTACTTACCTATATTTAGAGATTTAAAATCTAGTATCGAATGCGTGTTTTAGTGTGCGTAATCTCGAGAGAGCGCATGGCCCGACGGTTAGCGTAGAATGCAAGCAATCTATGCAACTAAGTCAAACAGGCGCGGTCGGGTGTGAGATGGGTGACCGCTAGTGGCAAAAAAATTCATGCGCGTTTCCGTGCTTCGGACGACACGTTAAGCCGTCGAACCCGGTTGTTGTCAATAGAAAGTCGTTAAACTTTGTCGGAGGCCTTATGGGCGGTTTGAAAAAATCCGACAGCGGGTAGGCCACTAACCCGCATCTCCACCAACCCGCATTGAAGCAGCGTGGTGGAGTAAGCTCCAGGCCTCCCCAGAAATGAGGAGAGACCCGTGCCCAGCAGTGGGACATAAAAAGGGTTGCAGCCAGCCAACCATTTCTATTATTGTTAATATTTTTTGAAATTGTACTAACAGAGACATAACTAACAACACTATGGACATTGTCAGTGCTAGAAAACTTACCTGAAAGTGCCATCAAGACCAGCGTTCTGGCTGTAGATAAGTAGTCCCTCAGTGGCCGCTACTGCAAAACTCTCGCCTGTAGGGGAGAACCTGACACAATGTACTCTGACCTGAAAAATACATAAGGTTTATAACATGTGTTTTATCTTTCTTTTACAGAGAAATTGTGGCCACTACTGGCAAATTTCATGGTCGGTCCGTGCCTTGTGCTCGTTCAGGCCTCCTCAATAATGCGGAGATAGTGTGAGCAGTGGGAGCAAAAAAAGAGTTGCAGCCAGTATAAAAATTCAATATAAGCTCTTTCATTTATCTCACTTACGAATGACGGTTTATTTAGCCTATGCGAAACAATGTGCTCTTGTGTACACTGTACGGGATTAAGAATAGAGTTACGGTATGTATATATATATAGGTATATATATGCCTGACCGTAAGAGGCTACTAAGAGGGGGCTTCCGGGGTTGCGGGCGGTGAGAGTGGGGGCTCGACCCTCCAGCCAGCGGCCGGGGGCGGCGTGAGAGGAGGAGGTGCAGGAGAGCACGTCTGCTCTCCCGAGGCCATCCTCGGGATCGCCCCGTACGGGCCCATGCCCGTACGGGGCGCTTCACTGGAGATCCCAGAGTCCGCCCCAAGCGCAGAGGTAGGCCACCGAGGATATTTTAGTGCGGTAGATAGATAGATAGACTCTTTATTGTTTGTAATGCACAACAATCTTATGACATAAAATAAAAATACAAAATGTTCTCAGGTATCCCTGAAAATCAGCAGCCGTAACAGTCTCCTGTTATGGCACAGGCTGAGGGTGGCCTTTTTCACCTTTGGTCTATATAAATTAATGTAATAATCTACATAGTTTAATGCCAATTATTTGTTCTTGCTAAATTATTTTGTATCTTCTTGCTTGTTTTTGTCACTGGCTAATTGTGTTTACTTATTTATTTATTGTATCTTTTGTAAATTTTCTTCTATTCAAGGTGAAATAAATAAATTGTATTCTATTCTATTCTAAATATCAGTTAAACAAACAATGGGCGGCCTTATCGCTTAAAAGAGATTTCTTCCAGGCAACCCTAAAAAGCAAAAGAACAATGTACTAAAAACATACAGGTAACGCAATATTACAAGTAACAATAAAATAAAATACAATAATTATTATAATAACTAATAAATACACACACCTGCAATTTTATGGTAGTAATCACATAAGAGTAGCAAGGTAATGCTCCCTGACCAAGTTTTTAAAGGAAGCGAGATTTGGTGCTTTTCGTACTGTCACTGGTAAGGAGTTCCACAAGCGGATAGCTGATATGGTAAAAGATTTATCGAAAAAGGATGTAAAGAGTACTGGAACATGTAAGATCATGTTGTTAGATGAGCGAAGGAAACGACTGTGAGACTGATCAAGAAATTCAAATTTGTCCCGAAGATAAAATGGAGTGTTTAGGTTAAACAGAATGTTGCACAGAGCGGAGAGTATATGAGTATTCCGGCGAAGTCGGATTGGGAGCCACTTGAGCTTTGCACGAAATTCGGAAACGTGGTACAAATCACATAACCCGGTATCCTCTCCTAAGGTCCAAACAATCGCGACAGATTTTGGGGGCGGCAAATTTGGCCGCTTTAAAAATAATTTCAATATGAACTTGTTAAAGAATCTAATTTCTGAGGTCTGGTGCAAAAACTGAGTAGCGTACTAGCGGCAAATTTCAAAATCCGCCACAAGTACCAAAGCCAAATATTTTACTTCCAAAATAAAATAGATCTTTAAGCCAAGAAAATAAAAGAAAAAAATATTTATTTCATATTAAGATTACAACATATTCGCTTAATTTATGTCATTCTTGCCCGGTCATCGCCTTTAGGGGCCTATATGGGTTAGATGTTAAGCTGAGAGTAAAAAGACACCGGAAAAAAACTTCCAGCTACTCTTTTTTTTTTTAAAGTAAATTTATATATTTGAAATAACAGAATGGCTATGGGTCGATAATGGGCACACGGGACAGCTGACCGTGAAAGACACTATCAACCCACTTCCACCTGCTCATATATGCGAGTAATAATTACTAAAACTAATACATTATATGAAGAACTCCTTTTAGTCCTTAGTATTATAGTAATAATAATAATAAACACCCAGACCGAGAACGGAAATTTAAACTCATCATTCAAATTTCTGTTTCACCGGGAATCGAACCCGGGACCCCTCGATTGGCAGTCCGGCATGATAACATTGCGCCACTCGGATCGCCAGTAAGCTAAGACGGGTCAAACTTTGGTACTGTGTTCAATTGAAAATTTTAAACCTCACCTCAGGTTTAACTTGTCTGTCAGCCATATCGCCGGCCTTGACACCTGGCAATCTGACAGCAACATCTCCACCTTCCAACTCCGTTCTCTCTTCCACCAGCGCCATGTTGCCGAACTCTGATAGTAGTTTGCGGTTGATGAAGTCCTGTTAAACAAATAAAAAATAAAGAAAATTGTAAAATCACCTTAATAATCTATCACTATCTGATCAGCGGGCTGAATTTGTAATTCTGAAAGAAATTATTTCATTTACTTTGATTGAAATAATTTCTTTAACATTTAGTTAAAAACGCTTACATTGACAGCATCCAAGGATCTGTTCTGAGTGATGACGAATTTCTTGATGAGCACCGATTCCTTTATGCTATACAAGCAAATGTTCTTGGAGTTGCCGCCTCCCAATATGCAGTTGCCGTCAGCGGAATAGCAGATCGTTGTGAAGGCTCTGCAACGAAGAAGATTTGTTTCAAACAGTTTAGTTTATGAAGGCACATGTCTGTCATGTTTAACTTTCTGTAGTTATATGTATAAATTATTTACTTATTATGTACTAGCCTTCCGATAGCGGCTTCGCCCGCGTGGACCCGTTTTAAAGGTTCCCATAGGATAAAAACCATCCTATGTCCTTTCCCAATGTCCACTCTATCTGTATTCCAAATTTCATTAAAATCGGTTCAGTAGTTTAAGCGGGAAGCGTAGCAGACAGACAGACAGAGTTACTTTCGAATTTATACTATTAAAGTATGGATATATGTATATCTTATTATACGCGCCGTATATATATTTCGCGCCAAAACAGAGCATCATCAGGGTTATTGACTCTACGACGGTTACTCGCAAACACGTGCTGGTGGTGGTATACATGTTGGTGTATATTTTTTATTGTTGCATGTGCATGTATCCTATCCGATGTGGGAAGTATACGCCATCATACATTCTGATTGCGGATTGTTGCAAAATAGTTTTTACCTAACTTTACAGCTTTAGGACTGTGTCCTTTGTGATACTACTACAAAGATAGTAGAAACAATAAATTAAAAAAAAAAATTATCTTTTTAAGTATAAATGACGTCATCATAATTAATATAGGCATAACTTCGAGAACAGTTAATATTGGAATATATTGTAACTCACTTTGTTTTCAGGAGCGTTTTAGCGGTCACCAGGTCAGTATCGGCCCGGGCTGATCCCAGGTCGTTGCGACCCTCAATACTGCCGGTCTGGTCACACGTGGTCGAGTGGAAGAACGTTATGTTACCGTCCAGAGTTGATACTGCTACCTGACATATACATAAGTTTCACAATTCAAATATATTCTACGTACGGACGTACGTGATAATATATTTAACGGTAAAGATTAGTTTGGGGGACAGCTTAAGCCAGAGTCCGCTATAATTCAGGTTTCTATGAAAAAAGCTACGTGGAATATTAGCGGGAACTTGAAAGAGACATGTCGAAGAATCGTTTAATTTCTTTCTTTCTCCATTTCTTGATGATTTTTTGGTATGTCAAATAAAGTTAATAGAATTGAATTGATATATAGAATAACTTTGTAAAAACATGGCTTGTTAAGTTACCTCTAGAACTCCATAACACACGTTTTGGTAAAGTAGCCGTCACTTTACTTGGGTGCTAGGATAACTTGACTGACTGACTACTCTGACCACTGATGACTCACAGATTTTTGTTGCCCGGTCTCAACGAAACAATCAAAAATTGCATTCTAATGTTCTTTCCTTCTTTAATTCTAACCTTCCGCTACTCATCAAGAGATGGCACCACAGGTATTCCTGAAACACGCTGTCCCAGTTTTCTGAATATTCGAGCATATAATACAAGCTCCAAATTGAGTCAGTTGGAGCGCGGCCACTCCCCTGGGCATCGGGCATGACCACCGAGAGATCTCCCTTTGCCAAACTAATGTTTATAATTGACACTGGCAAGATCATGTAATGACATTACTTTGCATTGATATGTACTATTAATATAGGAGACATTGACTGTTAGGTTTTTTTCATTTTTCAATGCCATATAAAACTATTCGTCGAATAAATGTTAACGCTGTCACCGTTACTCATATGACATATGCAAAGGATAGCGATAATTTTGACTGGCAAATAAATTTATCTGGGGATTGAAAAATCCTAAGTCTTATGGTTGGAAATTTAAAGACAAAGACGAAGACTAAGACTAATTGAAATTTCAGCTGAAAGAAAATATATCTACCTCTTCTCCATCCGGCCTGAAGACGACCTGAAGAGCGTCCGAAGTAAGCCTGATGACTTCGCACTCAGAACTACTCTCGATACAGTTCCAGAGCCGCACTGTCTTGTCCCAGCCGCCGGAAGCCAGTTTGGAACTGCCCAGGTGTGGGCTGAAGGACAGGCTTGATACTGGGCCCTCGTGGCCGCCTAGTACCTGGGAAGTATTGATAAAAGAACTTCGTTAGAATAAATCGCTATTTCTGTCTGGTCCCATAGCTTAAATCTAGTTTGGAGCTGCAAACATGCTTGCTAAATGAGATAGGATACTATATATGACAGGCATTTATGGCGTCTTAGTAAATATCAGCTTCTAGGTATACAAGATTACTAGTGATCCCCGCAGACGTTGTCCTGCCTTAGTATTGAAAGAGGATTAGTTTCTTTATATCTCAAAGAGTTTTTACGTTACTGTCAAATCTTATCTTAATATATATAAATTACGTGTCACGTTGTTTGTCAGCGATGAATTCCTAAAATACTTAAACGATTTCAATAAAATTTGCACACTGTATGCAGTTTGATCCAACTTGAAAGATAGGATAGCTTACATCTCAATTTATAGTCGCAATATTATTTTATTTCTGATACTTTAAGGCAGGACAACGTCTGGCAGGCTCGGTAGTAAAAATATAAAATAAATAGTGATAAATGAATTGATAATGAAGTTATAAATTAATTGGACGTAGTTACTCGAAAAGGATCCAATCCACATCAACTCATTTTCGAGATATTGACATTTGAAGTTTATGACGTATTTCTTCATAGGTATTAATTATAAAATAGTTTGTCAGTATGTTGTTAACGTGTATTATTATTATTATTTTTATTGTTTATAGTCCAATCATACACAATATTGTATTTTAGGAGATATTTGTAAAAATATGCATTTGGATCCTTTTCGCTAAATAACAGTTTTTATTGTGCACGGTCAAGACTTATTTCACTAAAAAGACCCATGTAAAAAAATATTTAATAATTACAAATTTTTTTCAATAAAACGTCAATTTATTATTATTATAACTTTAATTTTATAAAAAAACAATCAAACATTCTACACGCCATTCTGAAAATTTAAATAAAAAATAAAAAAAGCACTTTTATGCAACAATATAAATCTTCATATAGTCTGTTTCTTTTAAATTGACTTAAAATTAAAAATAATTGCGTTTATAATTCGAAAATTAATCGCATTTCGATACATTTAAACAATCGGCAGTACCAGTATGCACCCTTTCCTACTTGCAAAACACAAAACATATGAATTATTTGAAGAATTACTGAAGTTAATCTACCTAACTCAATGCATTTCTTCCATCTGTTTTGCAAAGCTTCTTATCCGGATTTAAAAAATGATTCTTTTAGGTCTGCAAAATACTGGTTCACTGCGGCTTCAACCACATCATTTGATGAAAATCTCTGGCCACCAAGGTGTTTTTTTTTAAATTGGAAAACAGATGAAAGTCAGATGGTGTCAAATCAGGCGAATAAGCCGGATGGGTTAGCAGTTCAAAACACGTCACGTCACAGTCACGAAATTAAACCATGCTTTCAACAGAAGTGTGAACGCATGCGCTATCCTGATGAAACAACACTTTCTTTCGCTGTAATCCCGGACGTTTTTCTTTAATTTCTTCACGCAAACGACACAATAGGGTGAAATAGTATGCAGAGTTTATTGTTTGGCCCTTTGAAAGATAGTCCACCATTATGCCTCCACAAGCAGCCCAAAAAACCGATGCCATCACCTTGCCGAGAAAATTGCTTTTGCTTTCTGTTGGGTTGGTTCATCAGATTTTTTGCACTGCTTGGACTGATTGTTTGGACTTGGGCGTATAGTGATGATGGGTTCATCACTATACGCCAATATTAATAGTGATGAACCCAGGTTTCGTCCATAGTAACAAAACGATCCAAAAAGTCCTGCGGATCAGCCTCAAACATCTCCGAACAGTTGCGAGAAATTGTTAAACGAATTCGTTTTTGTTCAACTGAAAGCAGTCTAGGGACCCACCTGGCTGATACCTTAGAAAGACAGAGTTCATTGATAATGATGTTTTGTGTTCGCTCATACGAAATACCTATAGCGTCTGCAATCTCCCTTAAAGTTAATCTTCGGTTTTCCAGTATGAGATCACACACTTTGTGGATGTTTTCTTCCGTCGTAGCGTAGACGTGGTAGGCCAGCCGATGCGAGGGTTATCTTCAATGCTCTCTCGTCCACGTTTAAATTCTGCCACCCATTTTTTATAGTGGTATATGATGGCCCAAATTACCCTATGTTTTTGTTATATCATCATAGAGCTCTTTCGGTGTTAATCCCTTTATAAACAGATATTTGATCATCGCACGTTGTTCAATTTTGTCCATTTAAAAAAAACTGAACACTAGGTCTGTTTAGCACAGTCCCTGTAGCTTCGGGATTAATAATAGAGAGTATTGTAGAAATAAAATAAACGTTTATATGTCAGGCTGCGAACTTTTCGATCCACTCTCGTATTTTTAGCTTATAAAGTGAGGGATAAAAAGAGAAGTCACTTTATGCTAATGATCCTCTCTAACGCGGGTGAAACCGCGGGGCACAGCTAGTTTTGAATAAAATATAATCAGTAAGTAAACACCAACAACTACAGATGGTTTTCGTTGACAGATTTATTAGAATAATACGTAAAAATGTATTTATTGAAAACGATCCAAGCTTTCTGGATAGTTTTATTTATTTAATTATGATGTACCTAAGCAATTCAGCAAAAAGTCCCAAGCAGAGTGGATCGTTTTCGCGCTTTTATTGTAGTGTAGGTGATGTTGGTATTAAAATTACGCAAAAAGGATCCAACCTCTTTGGTTCGTTTTACTGATTTAGTTTCTAATACGGGGTAAGAACCACGACAATTGGATCGTTTTTGGTGAATAAATATACATGAGCTGCTATACATGTGGGTTGGTTCCGATGTTCAAATTCAATGGAAAACAGCTGTTTTGACGTGGGTCTTTTTACTGACCGATAATATCGATATTAAGCATCAGTTTGGTACACTTATGTCATTTTTGACAATGTTGTGGATTGGATCCTTTTCGTGTAACTACGTCCAATTGTTATCCAGACACAGTCTCGACGATGGCGCGAAAAACCAATATTTGGCAGTACAGTTTTTATAGGAAAATATAATAAGTTCTTTTACTACTAATTTCCCAATTTTTCTCACCGTTTAATTTTGCCACATCCAAAATTAGCCACATCGGTTCTTCCGTTTTAGCAAGACTAACGGAATAGCAATTCATTTTATATACAGAGATAATTCATTAATTTCACGGAATGGCCTGAGCTGAATGGGATGAGCCTAAGTTAAGTCGTTCTAGGTGTTTGTTTTTCTGTCTTGGTATTGTCCATGGTACTCATGACACAGGGTTTATCTACCCTACTGTGGGGCTATGAGTATGAAACCTTTTTATTATTATTATTTCTTTTATATTATTATTATTTATCTCTCCTTATAGGTCACGGGTCGAATATGTTATTTAACATAGGACCAACACGTAGACAAACCCATTTGAGACACTTTAATGTTGTTAATTATTATTATTATTATTTCATAGCTTTTGATGATGCTTAGGCTTAGCAATATAAATCTTTTGCATTCTACATCAACTACCAAGCTATTTGTTCTAAAGGATGATACGTTGTATGTTGCAATGGTCATAATATCTTACCTCCAACAGCTTCCCAAACTTGACGGACCACACGAATATCTCGAAGACGTCCTGTCCGCCAGCCGCACACAATTCGCTGCTAGAATCGATAGCCACGCAGCTGAACTGTACCAGACTTGGTGACGTCAGCGTTCTGAAATTGCGGTACCTGAAAAGAAAAATGTTTTTTTCAACCCTTTTTATGTCTCACCACTGGGCACAGGTTACCTCTCAGAATTTCGAGGACCTTAGCCCATAGTCTATCATGTTGACTAAGAAATTTGTTTATTTGGAGGTCCCAGTATCGGAGACCAGTGTCTTCTTCCACCCAGCTGTCGGTGAAATGAAATGAAATAATGAAATAGTTTATTAACATCTTTTAAAATTTGTGAGCGGATGGCAGTGTGATAGCATTGACACACACGATAGCTGTTTCGTGTGATCCTTGTCGCCCCACAGTCATGCTACATAATAAATACCATTGTGCCTGAAAATTTATTTAAAACAGGGCTGGAGTTTTTTTCCGCCCACTTATTTCTTCTAGCCCATATAAGCTTTAGCGCACGTAAAACGGATGACGCCTATGGCCGTAAAACAATGACAAACATCAAGTATATATTATTACCCAGGATGTTAATAAACTATTTCATTTCATTTCATAGTGTGACGTGGTGTGGCCTAGGTATTATTGTATACATTATAAACAATATTATATTACAATGTTCGCTTTTCATATGAGGTGCACAATCATATTACTGTAGGTATCGTGACGGTACATCCTTACCTAATAAGATCATAACAACGGACGGTACCATCAAGCGAGGCGGAAACAAGGAACTTCTTGTTGGCACTGAACACTATACTGGTGACCGTGGAAGTATGCTCACTGAAGGTGACGAAACAGAACCCTGACGTACTGTTCCACACCTTCACCTTGCCGTCGTATCCACCTGTCACAATGTACAGGCCGTCCGGGGAGTAGGTCAGGCAGGTCATGTCCAGGGAGTGGCCTTGTTGCTTCATCACGTATTGCTCACCTAGGGAAGGACAGACACAATCAGAAATCATAGAGCCTTGGACATTATATACAGAAAAAATCAAAAATCATTCCTTAAAAGGTGGCTCTAAACCACTCTTGGAAAGCAGGATAATAGGCATGATGACAGATTTTTAAATACCTTCCCTTATTGTAGGTACACGTCTCCTATTTTCGAAAAAAAGTTTATTTCAGCAATAATGTAAATTAATGTATTTTCTGCTATGTAATTTGAATTAAGCGCGAAAACGCTCGTAGGTGTCATGACGGGCTTGCTCGTCACACTTTAGTAAACATTGCATTGTGTGTATTGAGAGTGTATGCTGCAAAACGATGACATTTACTGAGACGTGACGTCATTCCTTCTGATTGGCGTTTCAGATAACATGGCCGATTGCAGTATTTCATACTTTCATTTTATTGACAATCTTCTTAATCTTAATGTTTATATTAAAACGGGATCATTTTTTAGAACCCTTTTAGCATATTTTTTTCTGTAAAACCATTTATTCTTTGATTCTTTAATAGTGTCATCATGCCTATTGTTAATTTACTTTTATACATGATTTATACCGCTTTCGAGTAAAAAGGACTGTACATATAATATTGTGTTTAAACAAAACTGAGGTACTCACTCTGCCACTCCCAAACCAGTAGCTGGCCAATATTGGGACATCCGAACGCTATCCAATCTCCTTGGTCCGACATAGCGATAGAACTGATCCTGTGTTCGGATATACTCAGTGTGTGTACTAGATTTACATCTGGCATTTCGTGCAGGAAGAAAACGCCGTTGGAGAATCCTGCAAAATGAAATGTGATGTTCAATTGTTTTTTTTTCTGTATTTAATTTTACAATTAAATATATTGTTGTTATAACTATTGTTGAATAAATGTTAAAATTCAACTGTCAAAATTTATTGTTACAAAATTAATTGGTAAGTATATACTTAGTTGAAAGTACATATTATATACATGTAATAAACTAGTGAAGGGTATTGCAAAGAAAATGTCTTTTAATGAGCTGTCTAAACCCTGTCCCTGGTTCGATTCCCGGCGAAGCAGAAATTTGAATGATGAGTTTAAAATTTCTGTTCTCGATCTGGGTGTTTGTGTTTCTGTCTTGGTGTGTGTCCATGGCACCCACGACATAGGGTATAACTACCCTACTGTGAGGCTATGGTGTGAAGCGTTATTTGTTATTTAGTTATTTATTTTGCTCACCTGTGACCAACATCTTTGTAGCTTTATGATACTGCGCGGCGGTTAGTTTCACCTTGTGACTGGCGTTCCTAATGGCGTCGCCTATATAGTGCCGCCCCAGCTTTTTATACTGAAGCTTCTTGTCGTCCGCAACTTTGCTTTCCTCTGCAGTTGGTGCTTCGTCTTCGCTTTCCTAAAAATAGGGATTAATAACAATACAATTGAACAGCCCTAGCCAAGTAAAGCACAAGAAAGAAAGGCCTCAAACGCAGAGACTATTTCTTATGTGTGGACTTATTTCTTACGACCTGCGTGGCGCAATGGTTACCATGCCAGACTTCCAATCGAAGGGTTCCAGGCTTAGATACCCGGCGAAACAGAAATTTGAATGATGAGTTTCTGTTCTCGGTCTGGGTGTTTGTGTTTCTGTCATTGTGTGTGTGCATGGTACCCACGACACAGGATATATCTACTCTGCTGTGGGGCTATGAGTGTGAAGCGTTATAATTATTATTATGTGTGTATACATTTCTGTTCCCAATGAGAGAAAACAATTTAATATTTCATCACAGTATTTTCCTTCCCCATACATTCTGAAGAGTTACAAAAAATTCATCGAAGGCATGATGTAAACGTCAATGTGGTTAACTATGGCCTAAATCAATTCCTGGACATGAGACCTGTGATCAGCAGTACCTATGTAAAAAAAAAGCAATAGATTAATTAGCCAGTGTTTTAGAATAATAATAATTGTTAATCATTCATACTATGAATAAGCTCAATCAGCCATTTCAAAATAGAAAATTTTGGGGATATTAATTTCGTTGTATACTTGCAGATCTTTTCAAATACGTAAAACTACATCAAAGTGTACTATACATATTCATGCATGTAAGTGAAGTAATCTGTTACATTCTTATTATCATCATTATTGAAAATAAACCTAAAATTTACACCTATTTTATGAATCATGATTATGAAGCGCGCATGGCCCGGCGGTAAGCCGAAAAAATTCATGCGCGTTTCCGTTCTTTTGAGGGCACGTTAAGCCGTCGGTCCCGGTTGTTGTCGATAGATAACAGTCGTTAAACCTTGTCGGAGGCCTTATGGGCGCTTTGAAAACATCCGACAGCGGGTTGGCCACTAACCCGCATTAGAGCAACGTAGTGGAGTAAGCTCCAGGCCTCCTCAATAATGGGGAGAGACCCGTGCCCAGCAGTGGGACGGCAAAAAAGGGTTGCAGCCTTATGAATCATAATAACTTACATATTCTTTGTCCTTCTCTACAACATTTTTCTCGTCGACCTCATCTTCCACTAATGCGTTCTGCTTCTGAACCCTCCGCCTTTTTGCATGTGATATCTGAACCTCGGACGTTACCAAATCATCAGCATCTATACTAGCTTCCCACAAACAGATCTGCCCATTCCTACTGACAGTTATAAGATCTAAACTCTTCTTCTCGAAAAAGGCTCCAACAATCTTATCTGTATGACCACTCAATGAGTACATGCTCAAGTTGTCCAAGTATTCCGGAGTGTATATTTTTGTAGTGGTATCCTTGGAGCCAACCGCTAATAGCCTGCCACAAGTCGACCAGTCCAGGCAGGTGACTTCGTCGTGTGACTTCTTAAAGACCCGCTTCATGATGAAGGAACGATACTCACCGGTATAACAACTTGGTGCTGTCATTATGAATACTGAAACAATAATTTTTATCCTTGAAGGTATGGTGAGTGTATTTATTCATCCCTACTAATATTATAAATTCGAAAGTCACTTTGTCTGTCTGTCTGCTACGCTTTCCCGCTTAAACTACTCAACCAATTTTAATGAAATTTGGAACACAGATAGAGTGGACCTTGGGAAAGGACATAGGATGGTTTTCATCCTACGGGAACCTATAAAACGAAGCCACGCGGGCGAAGCCGCTGGCGGAAGGCTAGTTATAATATATCATGTAATTGTTCAGAGACTATTCGGGCAGTCCCGATAAACTACGTGAGTTAAACTGTTTTATATCACAATCAATAATTATTTATGTGTTTTATATTATGATCAATAATTTTTACCCAAATGAAATTTGTTATTTGGAACAACTTAATAATAATTGACGCAATATATGTTTTAGGTTACTTAATCAGTTTGAACTTTGCCGGATTTTATATAGATTCCCATATCGATTTTATGTAGAGTTTCGTATTGATTTGATATCGATTTCGTAATAATATGAATAAGGATATAATATAGTAGACTTCCTCATTAATATTTATTTCGATTTCTGAAGACCATAAGCATTTATATATTAAGTAAAGATATTTAAGCTATTTTTTATGTCGATTCTCATATCGATTTTCTCACTCTCTCTCTCTCTCTCTAACCAACCATTATTTAAATTTAATTCCGAGTTTGAAAGTTATGAGTTTAAAATCTGTTCTCATGTGTTTGTGTTTCTGTCTTTGTATGAGTCCATGGCCCCCACGCTACAGGGTATATCTACCTTCTGTGTGATATGAGTGTGAAACTTTAAAAACAAATAATATAAATAAATTTATTTATATTATTTGATACTAATCAATGAAGTTTGATAATGAAAATCACTGAAATAAACTTAATCTGGTAATGAGCCTCTTGGTAGATTATTTATAGCAATGAGGTTTATAAGGAAACAATGGTGGTCTAACGCTAACGGCTACCATGCCAGATTACAAATTGAATGTCCTATGTGCTTGTATGTAGTCCCTGTAGCTTCGAGATTAAGAATAGAGCTACGGTATCCCCTGCCTGATCGTAAGAGGCGACTAAAAGGGGGCTTCCGGGGTTGTGGACAGTGTGAGTGGGAGCTCGATACGTCCAACCAACAGCCCCGGCGGTGGTGTGTGCGTGGCCGCATGTCGCCGTAAGCATTGGAAGGTGCAGGAGAGCACATCCGCTCTCCCGAAGATGGGTCCGTTCTGTGGCGTCGCGCGTGAAGGACACTGGTGCGTTCCGCTGGAGATCCCAGAGTCCTCCCCAAGCGCAAAGGCAGCCACTGAGAGGGTTTAAGTGAGTCAAATCCCACATACCCAACCCTCTCCCAAGGTGTCGGGTACCTTTTGAAGGTTCCCCCCCACAGTGTGACAAAACCACCTATTTTGTTGCATGCCGTTTTTATTCCAAAAATGAATAGATTTTATCATTCTAAGCAACATTAGTTTAAGCCGGTCATGGCTATCATGCGTAGTTTTTTTTTATAAAAAATTTCAAAGTTTGCATATAACCGGCCCGGTTAAATCACTAAAAAATTCATTAAAAATAAAAATTACTTTCTACTTGTGATTTGATTGCATTGATAAATTGTACATTATATCCCTGACGTACTCACAAAAAAATGACCTTTTATCGCGAAGAAATAACGAAATATATATTTTTTTTACATTTTTCTTTTCATTTTTTTTTTCTTCCGTATACCGCCGTATTAGAAGCTGATTTTCAGATTAAACTATTCGTAAAACATGTCTTTATTGCCATGATTTAAATCACAATCTAATTCCGAGGTATTCACAAGCTATTAGCATTTTTCTATTTTGGTCAGGGTTGTCACTTTCAAATTACTAATTTATTTATTTTTTATCCGGGTCATATCTAATAAATTCTGTTACATCATGCATCTTTATCTTCATGCGGAAGCACCAAATTTTCATCATCATCATTATCCTCCTCGATGTTAGAAGACGAATAATCATGCGTAATAATAGTTTCATCTCCAACAGATTTTAACAGATTTACTGCTGCTGGCGGTAAAGGAGATATTCGCGCTTTCTTTTTTCTTTCTTTAATTGTATAGTTCGATATGACTGGGTCGGAAGAAACTAGTGCTCTGTGAAATAAATCAATCATCGTTGCTTCACGGCTAGTTTTTCTTGCGTAATGCTCTCTGTCAAATGGCCAGTGCTTGTTGTGCGATTTCGCCGCTTGCTCAGAGAGCATGCCTACTGGTAAAGGTGACGCAGCTATGATTTTAGCGCCATGTATCAAAATTTTATGAATCGGCACTGTCATCGGGTGCCAACTATACGTTTCTACATACCTGTGAGCAAGGTTGTGACAAAATGTAGAAAACTTATCTACATTGATTGGCAAGTTGCAAGACAAGACAGCAACACTTAGAATGATGTACACAATCATCTAAAAGCCATTTGTCATCGTTTAAAATATTGGCAAACGTTTCACGATGCAAATCGAAAAACACGTTTCGGGCCGTGTTTCCATCATTTGCCTGACGAGGGTGGACTCCTTCCCATGCCACATGCAATATTTCATCGAAAATAAACAAAAACTTCCATGCTGAACTGCTGAAGTAAAAGAAAAATAAGTGACAAAATTTTAAGTAACTATAAAAAAAACGGGTAGAGAGTAATGCAACCCTACGCCCAAAGACTAGACTACTTTAATTTAACTTCTCAAATCACATGCAACATTTAGAATATTTTTTTTATAAATTGGAAGTTTAAAAAAAATTAACACAATTAGGTGACAGCCCTACGACGCCCGGAAAATCCGGATAAAACTTTAAAAAAAAATATTTCTTGAATACCTCGGAATTAGATTGTGATTTAAATCATGGCAATAAAGACATGTTTTACGAATAGTTTAATCTGAAAATCAGCTTCTAATACGGCGGTATACGGAAGAAAAAAAAAAGAAAAAAAAATGTAAAAAAATATATATTTCGTTATTTCTCGCGATAAAAAGTTATTTTTTTGTAAGTACGTCAGGGATATAATGTACAATTTATCAATGCAATCAAATCACAAGCAGAAAGTAATTTTTATTTTTAATGAATTTTTTAGTGATTTAACTGGGCTGGTTATATGCAAACTTTGAAATTTTTTATAAAAAAAACTACGCATGATAGCCATGACCGGCTTAAACTAATGTTGCTTAGAATGATAAAATCTATTCATTTTTGGAATAAAAACGGCATGCAACAAAATAGGTGGTTTTGTCCCCCCCCCTATTACCAAAAAAAAGGTGCTTGTATGTATTCTTGTACTTGTGTTCATCTGGTACCCATGAGACAATCCTTGTGCGGTAGCTTCACTAAATGTTACTAAAACAATTCATCAATCAATAAATACCTGTATCATCACAACATGCTGCAAAGTACTTGCCATCGGGACTGAACTTGACAGCATTGACTTGCTGTTTGAACTTATACCTGTGAATGACTGTGCATGTAAGCAGGCTTATCATTTGAGCCTCACCCTCTGGAAACATTACATTTGAATTAGAATCATATATTTCATTATATTTATGTCATAAATAACTCCACATTTCATGCTTAGCTTGTTGTCCAAACAGGTTTTATGTAATTGTCATAAAAATCTGGACTGTAATCTGGACTGTAATGTGCAGTAATATTGATTTCTCATACAAGATTGCAATAGTAAATACTGTGAATAGTAAAATATATAGTGATATTATAAAAATGTTTTAATCATACTTAGGAGTGATTTTTCCATCCCTGGATAAAAGCATTTGTCAAGCAAATCTTAGTGCTGTCATTGTTACTCTTATGTCATATGAAAAGGATAGTAACATAAACTAATAACATCTAATAACTTTATTTAATAATCAGCCCTTAGTATACTATGTATACAGCATGTGTACCTACTCGTATACTGTCTGTACCAACAAAAATCTCGTATTGAATGAGCATTTGTAGGGTATAAAATATATTTTTTAAACATCTTCATAGTTTATCATTTCAATTGGCACTTAAATTAAATATGAGAATTGGTCAAAAAACTACTTCTGTACGTTGAAATGTCATAAAGTGCATGTAGAAACGACATTACGACAAAATATTTGTGAATGAAATATTGATAAATGAAGACCATAATACATACTTTCATTGATAGCCAAAAGAATGGCTCCATTTGGTGATATATCAATCGCTGTGTAGTTAAAATGGCTCTCAATTGGCAGTGTGTTGCTTTTGTTCCTAAAGAGATAAAAAGTCCATCAGTATTAAAAAGGTCATACAGAGTAATTTTGAAATAACAGCTGATATCTTTCCCAGAGCAGATGCCTCAAAACTATAATGTAGTTATTAAGCAGATATGCCATGATATTATTAAATAAATATCTTATACCTTTAAACGAGCAATTCTTGTATATATCTAAATATATTTTTTGAATTCGGAAACGGCTCCGAAGATTTTGATGAAAAATAGTACCCTGGTTTCGGGGGTAATAAATCGATCCACCAAATTTTTATTGTTAGAATTTTTTCATTGTATAAAAATATTTTCAGTGATAATCAATTTAAATATAAACTGAAAAATACGGCTCTTCCTGACATCTATTGGAGAGTATTAATAATATAGTGACGTTTGTAAACGCTGACAAACGGGGGAGCCCACGAGGCTCATTGTGGATTTCCTCAAGCGTCATCAGGACCTTGTGCATTTTATAGGTTGGGGATTATATTTTATGACGTTTTGTGTTTAACCGGTACAGAGAGCGCCTGTAGGTTTTTATATGAAAGGTACAGGTGAAATAGTAGAATAAATTAAATTCATGCTAAGTCATTTTTCAGTAATTTAAATGCATTGTAATGTAAGTCATATTTCAGTAATCTGATAATTTTAGTATGAATGTATACAAAACAGCGAAATAAAAAAACGGCATTTTAGCAAACTCGGAAGAGTTCAAATTTTAATTATTTTAAATTCATGGTTCAATGGTAACGGGGTATTCTAATATGATCATTTTGACATCCGGAAGTAAGATAAAAATAATACTGTACCTATATAGAAGGTCTTTTTAAATCGTGGCAGTACTCAACAGGATGCAAGGTGTACTCCATATCTTAATCTGACGCGCTTGAGTAAATCCGAAAATCCCATCTTGGGTTCCCCTACCCCATCCGCCAATACGAAGTTCAAGGAAATGACAATGTCGATTTGAAAGAGCTCTATAAAAATTTAGCTCATTTAATTAAAGCTTCCTTGGCCGAATGGTTGCGTGAGCTGACTGCGGAACTAGAGACCCAGGTTCAAACCTCAATAAAAACCATATTATTATTGTGTCTATTGTTTATTTTGATGAAAATAACTTTTTTTTATTAGGAGCTATTTCAGATGGCGTTGTTAAGTAACACTAAGCAAATTAAGGTAGTGTTTCGTTTTAAACTAAACCAAGAAAATATTTTTTTAGACAATAAACTAAGTTAATTAATGTTTAATTTAATGTTATCTCATTGTATAAAATCTGGTGTGCAATTAAGTATTTTTGTATTGTATTGTTTATATCCGAGCAACGCTCGGGCATCCAGATACTGTTACAAGTAATATGTTATGAATATGAAATTTCAATTAAAAATTTATTGTGTGACACATGTCAGTTTAGCGAGCTGATGCATTTAATATGCATGTGTTATGGGCTATATTTCAAAGACATTTTAGTAGCTATAACAAATCTATATCTTTAATCTAATCATCTATTTAAATTCAATGTGTAAAAAAGTGATGCTGTAAGATTAATGATGATGATGATGTACAGGCAGATATCTGTCGATACTTAGGTCCTAGGGGGTAAAATATGATGGATGATTGTGGTTTAAAAGTTGGGTGAAATTTATGAGACCCAAAATATTTTGTTTCTAAACCAAGCTAAAATACTTCCGTATCCTTAGAATGATATAGAATGAGTGTCTTCATACAAGCACACTGTCAAAATTGAAGCACTAAATAGATTCACACAGATGTCACATCTGACTAACAAAATATTTTTATTTTCACCAAATTAACTTTAAAATACTACAAAATATTGAAAATTTTACTGTAAAAAATTATGATATTAGATTTCTTTTGTTTTTCAAAAGTGTTGTGACACATTTTAACACCACAAACTGTCATTTTTTTTCAGTAGATGCGTTTGGCGTACTTTAACCTTGATTAAATTGCGGCCAGTCTGCCCGGCGAAATGCTTCAAATTGGGCGCGCGAACTTGGTTTCTATAATGTAATTATTCTAAGTCCGTATCATAGTTTTGTCTAAAAATTAATGTACTGGCAAAACCCACAGTGCACTTTGACATTAAATGAAGGAATAATGCTGAAGAAAGAAGTAATAGAATTTCAATTACCATAAAATACTTACTGTTTCAAATTGTAAACAGTTATCTTATTGCCTACTGGACTAATAACACTATTACCATCATTGGTAAACAAAATATCTCCCTTTCTGTACACTGTACCCAGCAGATTTTGAAACTGAAAATAAATATAAACAAATATTATATTTGGAACATCGTTATCTTAATCAGATTGCAACAATTTATAAACATCTTGGATCAAATAAAAAAGTAAACTGTGTCACTCTGAGGACATCAAAGTAATATTGGTTTTGTAAAGATGTGGTGCATGGGCAAGTGTTTTAATCACAATTAGTATTACCCCATTATTGTTTATTACACCTATTCACAACACAATTTGGCATGTATTAATTTCGATACTTTTGACATGTTGTGCTGGACACATCACAATATTCTATTGGAAAAGGAATGTGCAGTTTTATATTGAATAACATGATAATGACACAGTATGTTATTATTTAATTTTGCTAGAGCTAAATATGCAGTACGCTGATGATAATTGACTCTATGTACTGGACTGCGAATATTCCAAAGCGATTGAGCATTCGAACAGGTCTAGATCATTGTTGATAAGAAATATTGCGATTAGCAATTTTAATACCCTGGGACCGGCGCCTACATTTGTGAAGATAAATTACCATTTTAACAACTCACCTTGTAGTTATACTTCATCTTAAAATATCCTAAGATTTCTTAGTTAATAAAAAGATGTTATCATTTTATAGCTACTTTTCATACATATGTTAATTCCTCAATTTATGTTTTACTCAAACACGGTATTTAATTTTTATGTAATGCAATTTTAATAACCTAAAATTTAAAATCAAAAATCAAAACAATAACATGTGAGCAGTTTTTTTTTTTCAATATTGGCAATGTCAAATTGTCAGTTTGGCATCGCAAACTCTGTAGAGATTGCCAGCGTCAAGTAAAGTTTTTTGTATCACTCAGTCGGGAAAAATCAGTAAGTCGTCAATCAGTAATCGGTCAGTCACAAATTAAATTATTAGTATTACGTATCGGCCTTAGAGCAAATTACAAAGAATTTAATAATCAGTGGAGCGCAGAAGTTGGTGTCATAATACACAATGAACGGTGGCAAAGATTTAAAAGGTGTCGGTCCAGTATTCTCCTTAACTGAAACAATGCATGTAATGTTATACAGCCAAGTTTTATTTTATAAAACGACCATTTTATTTATATCTTAACTGGTTTTAAAATATCAATCCAGCCTATTTTGCTGCGCGTATACTTGAGGGGAGATGTTTATACGCGTTAAACGTCATTGTGTCATGTGTGGCTAAAACTACCTTACACACGCATATTTAACTACACGTTGATTTAGATTTCATATGTTTTTGAAGTTTTGGAGGATCTTTTCATTGAAGACCAAAATAAAATTGCTTTATTGCTAATTTGTGACGAATATATTTCGTCTGATTGAAGACTGGATAAAATTAAATATTCTATTATGCCTGCCCTACACGAGAACGAAACGAGACGTAACGAAACGAGAAATCGTTCAGATTTCTCTGAACAGACCTGTTTCTTCAGATTTATCGCAAACAGTGACATTCCTACGTGAAGCGCGCACGACCCGGCGGCTGCTAGCGTAGAACGCAAGCGATCTATGTAGCTAAGATAATCGGACACGGTCGGGTGTGAGATGGGTGACCGCTAGTGATAAAGCATTTCATGCGCGTCTCCGTGCTTTGGAGGGCATGTTGAGCTGTTGGTCCCGGTTATTTCCGATAGATTACAGTCGTTAAACCGTGTCGGAACTGTCGGAAGACGTCTGGGCGGTTTGAAAACATCTGACAGCGGCTTGGCCACTAATCCCGAATCTTCATCAACCCGTATTGGAGATCCGTGACCCGCAGTGGGACGCAAAAAAGGGTTGCAGCCAACATTCCTACTTTATTTCATTATTAATTTTATCGTAGAGCATTGTATTAAGTGTTTTGGCCAAGTCAAAATAAAGTAAGAATTTAGAAAGAAATTATTGTAGGTACCCTTAGAATAGGTACCTCAGACAGATTATTATTAATTAAACGTCTGTACGCATATATAAATCAATTTCTGTATATAATATTAATATCAATAATAATTTATTCATGCAAAATAAACAAACAAGTCATAACTTAAATTCTTTTCAAAAAAGCATGTGAATCAATGTCTCTGGATTTAGTCCACTACAATAAGAGATTGTAAAAAACGTATTTTTAATTGTTGTTATCTTTTTCGTCGATTAATTTTAAGGTTTCAAAATATAAGGAAAAATTATAAATTCTACAACAAAACCCATAAAATTTTGCTGACTACACGTTATGACAATTACTGTATTCTGCCAAAGTAACATAAATGTATAACATCATTTTAGAAAAGTACAGTTAATTTAGTTGTACTCAACCTTTTTAAATACTATTTTTAGCCTTTAACTTGAAAATTGATAATTAAATTTCGCGCCACAGAATGTCCGTAGACAACCAGCAACGTCACACGGGGATCAACATCAAAACTTTTTTAAAAAAAATTCTTTTACATTAATATTCATAGAAAATCATGGTATAATTTAAGTTTAATTCTTCAATTTAATTTTAATAGTGTTACTAAGAATTACATTTCTATTAAAATTTATTTACTTAGTTTCATTAAAAAGATGGAAACGATTAATTAGCACATGCGCAACTGAAACTTGCTGGCCAGCGATCCACATCAATGATGGACGTCACACCACTGCGAAATCTGTAGCTCAAGATTGGTCGCGCATTTCGGAAATGACGTACTAACACCAATCAGAAGTTAGGGCATATCGAGTACTGCCTTGAACATCAAGCGTCATATGACCCATTCTATCCAGTCCGCAAAGCTTGGGCCATATTTGTCTGTTCTAAAATAGTTCCGTGGAGTGAGTGTGTGCAGATAGTCATCACAGATTTTGGGACCTGTAAATACTCCCACACCACATTTCAAGATGTCTGCGGAAAATCCCATCTATGGACCCTTCTTTGGAGTTATGGGGGCGGCGTCTGCTATCATTTTTAGCGGTATGTATTTATCTGTAAAGTGATTGAAATGGCTGTCCCTATTCATTTATCGATCCCCGAATTTATGTTAATACCCAGTTTAGTGGTTATTTGAACTAGAAAGAGTATTTCGAGATGAAGATGAATGATAAATCTTGTAATTACGAGTCTGGCTGTTATTTTAGGCATCCTAAATATAGTAGCCGCGCCTTGAGCATATGTTGGTATAACGTTTATGTATGTAATGTATGTTCCGCCCGATCGTGAGTATTGAAGTTTTTTAGTGAATTGAGTGCTTTAAAAATGTGGGCGTTGTACGGTATACGTAAATACGTATGGAATCAGTCATGTGACAGGTTGATAGTGGCCGACTTAATTTTTTGCGTTAGTATCACGTAGGTAATTGAAATCCCAATGACACATCTTGGGGCAATATCAGAGTCGCCAAAACCGTCCCTTCTGTCTTCAAAAGTCTTTGCAAAGTGGCTCGTATCACGATGCGCGAAGATTGAAAATTGGTATCGCAGGGTCGATACCGAAAGATGCATTTCGTATGCAAAGTCTGCACACTAAGTTACAATGGAAAGTGACAGTATAATTGCCCAAATTGTAAAAAACTGTTTTGTTGTAAATTGTACATTTCACTCTCTGAAATTTCTGTGAAGAAGAGATGATTTCTCCTAAGTTATCACATGATTGATAAACTTATATCATGTGATGTTAGCTCTTTGTATCTTAGCAAAAGACATGAATAATCAATATTTTAAGTAAATGCTATAGGAATCACACTCATCTTTATGCAATTTTTTATAAAACTGCAATTACAGATATTAACATTAAAGGAATAATGTTAATAGGTTCACTATAGGTAATACATTTCCAATCATCCTATCACAAAGATCAAATGTAATCAAATTCATAAGTCATTCATATATAAATATGTTGTATACAACAGTTTATGTAGCGTACAATAGCCAGACTACTCTGGTTACCTGTCATTTTAAAATCACATGATGAGGACAATTTTATTATGTCTATCATTACATGCAATGTATCTAAGTTATTTATGTATAATGTAAACAATTTAAACTGGTATTCATTCATACTGAACAATTCAGTAACTTGCAAAAGATGACCTAGAAATCAGGACCTTATGTCATATGATTATGACATCATTAGGTTATGGTTCGCTGAGGACAATCACATGAGTACAGGACAAAAAGTATGCTTCAAACTTCTGTGGTACATATTATTATCAATGGCATTAAGTTTTTGCTCAAATATTCATGATAACAAGACATTAATTACTTTGTATGCTAAATGGAAATTAGGTCAACAATTTTACATTCATTTTGATTAAAAGAATGATTCTTTACATTTCAGACTTTACCTTTGTTATCAACTACAATCAGTACTTCACACATTATCTATTTACATTATTTCAATGCACTTGTTGGTCAGATCATGTGATTTCATTGGCTTCAGTTAAAATAATATGCATTTGAGTCAAATACTAAGGGCTTTTTACATTATAACTTTTGAGAATGTTAAGGATCACTTGCATAGTGGTACAGATTTCTGTGACATACCAACCAAGAAGCATTGATACCATATCACTAGTTTGATAAAAAGCAAAAACTTGATTGTGTTGTGAAGACTTAGTACTGTAATGATTACCAGTTGTGTCTAGTTCTAGCACTGACATCTGTTAAGGCCATGGTCATGATCACTGCTATTATAGTGTCATACTTGTATATATGGGCCTTTACTGACTGGTATTCTTCCTAATTACTTACCACTGCTCAGTAATAAAATTTGTATGAACACCTCTGAACAGCATCAAAATATCCCAAATATTCTTCTTATGATTGTTAAAATGTGTGCTGTTGTATTAAATTATTAATAAATTCAAAAAAGTTTAGGCTTAGTGAAAAGTGAAATACTATATGATAAGAATACCTTTTTCATTCCTGTAATTAGTATAAAAACATGGTTCACCAATATTTTTCTTTAAAATTTTCACAGAAAGATATTAATCTTGAGAAGCTTAACATTACATCTTATGTTTTTAATTGGTATGGTTCAGTATATAATTATACCCAGTCACACTCCCAACTACTATCATAGTTAATAACCATCAATAAAATAATAAACTTCTATTGACTTCTGGGTACAATTATGTTAAAAGTTCATTGAACTGAAAAGTCAGCCATTTAAAATGGTATAAATGTTTTAGTAATTCATGTTTATAATAGCATTATTCGCAATAATGCATAATACTATTGTTCAAATTGTAGCTAAAATTTGTATTTTACTTTTTAAATTTTATTGACAACTTCAGCAGCATTTTGAAATAAGATTTTGGTAACAAATGATTGAAAATACAAAATTATTACATTCCAGCGCTGGGAGCTGCTTATGGCACTGCCAAGTCAGGTACCGGTATTGCCGCCATGTCGGTGATGAGACCAGAACTGATCATGAAGTCCATCATTCCCGTTGTCATGGCGGGTATTATTGCCATCTACGGGCTGGTCGTAGCTGTACTGATTGCAGGTTCCCTTGAGGGGCCAGCCACATACACCCTCTTCAAGTTAGTATACTTTTTTAACTTTAGCAGATTCTTGATTCTTGTAACACCTTGGCTTGTAAATTATTATCATAGTTCAGGAGTCATAATAATATGATTTGAAAGTACCTTAAATTTGATCAGTTTAAACTCTATTAATAAAATAATATTACTGTTGTAGTAAAAACTTGACAATGAAATGAAATGAAATATTCTTTATTCACTGTACGGTTCCTTTACAAACTCTTAGTGAACGTTATTTTTTTATTCTGTCTGCTCTGGGTGCGCTTAGGCAATGCTGAACTGGAGAAAAACTTCAGCCCTGTTCTGACATCATAATATGTCACACACATTATTCTTACAAGAGGATTTCAAAGAAACTGTGCAATTTTATGTTTAAATATCATTAATATCGGCATAAAGCTGTACAAACAAGTAATGCATTGTCATGTATGACTCATTACTATAACAAATTATAAGAAATACCTTAACATTTGTATTTTTCCATACATATTTATTTAATGAAATGTAGACCAGGTTATCTAAAGAAATGTTATTTATAAGGTGCTGGTTTGTTTAAAAAAAACAAATTATTTATAGTATTAAATTAAGACTGAATGTCTATAAAATATACTTAAAACTTAGCATGCTTGATTGGTTCACCAATTTCCTGTTAACATTCCTTTGTTTAACAACAGATAATTGTCACTAGACAAAGGTAAAAGGAAATTTCAATTAGAGAAGTGCAGCAGCACAAAACAAAAACTGTTTAAGGAAAAAGTTGGTTTAAACTTTTCATCCTCAACAAACTTTGATTGAGTTAGTTTTTTTTTAGCATTTTAGTGTGGAGGTCTTGGGTATTTCAAGCTTTGATCTATCATTAATGTTGTCAACATAGCCTATGTTGACAATCAATCATCCTTATGATAAGATAGTTTGCTGAAATGCTTTGGACAACTTGGATTACTGATTGCCACTTCATGACTGTTTTTGGATAGTTAATTTGAAAATGAATGATCTAGTGTTTTCAATATTTTATAGGTTTAGTAATACTACTATACGATATATTACGTAAATAAAAGAACGAAGCATTTTTTTTTTCTTTTTACAATAACAATCCAACGCGTTTACGTAAAAAAACCCACATTTAGAATAATCTCACGTGAGATTGGGGGATGGGGGAGGTGGTTGAATAAAATCTCACGACGTCTCACCAGGGGGCGAGGGATGGTCAGAAAATTTGAAAAAAAAAACACCTCACGTAATTTATGGACGCCCCCTAACATCCAATTTTATTTTATTCTACTTAGCATTAGCAATGACAAAGATAATGGCCTAAATATGAGTTTTTACTAAGATTGTTAGTTACCATAATGTTCTAGAGGTGTGAAAATGTTATAAAAGATTAAAAGTATTTAAAAACAATTTTTGATGAAAAGTTTGTTGAAATTATGATTTATATTATTGTGTTATCTATTTAATATCTATATTATTACCATTGATCATATAATAACACAGTAAGCACAGTTCCATACAAAATCGAGTCAAAAGTTGTCCAAAAGTGTATGTAGAAACACATAAATTTATTACACTCGTAGATGTATACCCAATTTGTTTAGCATCTTCTTTTGTTATTAATTGTTTATTATTTCCATTTTCAGAGGGTTCATCCATCTTGGTGCTGGTCTCGCCGTAGGCTTCTCTGGATTGGCGGCCGGTTTCGCCATAGGCATCGTCGGTGATGCTGGTGTCCGTGGTACCGCTCAACAGCCGAGGTTATTCGTCGGAATGATCCTTATCCTCATTTTCGCTGAAGTATTGGGTCTATACGGTCTCATCGTCGCCATCTACCTTTACACGAAACAGTAAATCTGCTCGCACACTCCCGTCGCCCGTGCCCCGGAGCTCTATGCCACGAATCTTATATATATCTGCTCATTCTCGATATATCGCGCACAGGGGACGTCGTCGCCGGTAGCTCCGCATAGCGCCCCGAGGCACCTGTAAGGACTCTCCCCTCGCCCTCTCCGGCTCGGCTCCGCCTTGATGCTGCGGTGGCGCCGGGCCCCGAGACGCGATCTGTATAAATATTTTTTTATCTTCCATTTTGTAAACCCACTTTCGAATCCCAATCATGTTCCGTGTGATGCTACCGCGCGATGACGAGTTATTTATTTTTTTAATTTATTGAATTGCTGGCCGAGTTTTTTTATTTTTCGGTGACGGAGGAATTCACCAACATATCGATTCGTTTGCGCGTTCAACACCCCTCGCGGTCGAACTTAACATCTGACGATATCAATTTAGATTATTTTAGCGTTAAGGCGAAACTAATGTACAGTTTTAGAGTAGAAATTTAAGTCCAATCGAGTTATCTTAAATAATTTATGATGACCAGTTGAACCCCCAGGGTACTGTGTACCGGTCTCTGATGCTGAGAGTGAGGTGGAACCTGGCTTAAAGTATACATGCTATTATGGCTTTCAGTGTTTATAGTGGGTGTACTTATCCTTAATACTTATACCTCTGCCTGTATTATGTATCAGTCTCGAGTGACCTCTGAGAACATTATTCCAAAGCGAGTCACAAACAATGTATTGCCAGGGATCAGTTAATAAACATGATTTGTACATTCCATATTATTTTGTTTCTACTTGTTTGTTTTGTGTGTTTTATTTTCCTTCTCTGGTCTTCTTATGAGCGAACAATATTAATATTTAAATTAAATATTCTAGTATTAGCAAGGCAGACGCTTCATGACATACTGCACATGTCGTATTATATCAAATTAATTATGAATAAATACTATATACTACATTTCTGACGACTTACTATGTAAATTATATTCAAAGTATTTTTATTATGTATACCTCATAGTCGAAATGATGTTTGAATGATTATAAATTGGTAAGTAAATACAAATAGGTAAATTGTATTTTATTTTAGGTTCCATGTTAGAGAATGTTATAATCTTTGGTGTTATTGAATGAATTGTGTTAATAAAATATTTTGAAAAGTACTGTAAATTATGAATCGAGTGTTTCAGTTTTCACAACCATTTTAGTTTGCTTTTTTAACATCTTTTTTAATGAACATAAACCATTTTGCAACATCAATTCACCGAACAATATTTATCTAAGTACCAATCAGTGCATTGAATTATTTAAAGTCTGATTCCGTTCAGGTGCTGCTTTCAAATAAATTAACACATGATCATTGACAATCTTCGCACTATTCTCTGACTACCCACCCCAAAGGATGTTCCAGGACAAAGTAAAGCGAGACAGATTCTAATTGCCGGTGGCACTCACTAGGTAGTTAGTTTAGTGAGAAGTAAAAATGCCAGGACAAAAGAACCTAGAAATTGACTACTTATTTGTCAATAAATATGGCTCATTACGCCTATTGCATCTCTTGACTGGACTCCCGAGGGCTTATTTTGTAATTCTAAAAGAAATTATTTCATTCAAAATCAAAGTAAATGAAATCATTTCTTTCAAAGTTACAAAATCAGTCCGCTGCGCTGTGCATTTACCATAGTAATCCAACCAGTAGTAGAACCAATATATAGGTAAAAGATTGGGCATACTAATGTGGGTGGCCAAGGCATTGCAAGTGAAAGTAGACCTAGGGCTGCCATTACCTAAATTGCCGACTCCGGATAAACACTGCAAAAATCCCGGACATTTGGGCAAAATATGGTTTTTTCCCCGGACATCTCTAGAAAATTATTTTTTGCAACAAAAATAAAATTATATTTTTTTAATTCCATTCGATCGTTGACTATTTTGCCGAGCCTTCTTGAAAGCGGGTTATTGTGGATTAATTTTTAATTAAGATTTATTTCAATTTATCGCTTATCAATTAAAAAATCCCCTGACAACAAAAGTGTTACCGTGAAACCTTACTACTTTGCCCTTGGGGGACATCTTTGCCAGAACACGAAAATTAACTAAAACTACCAATAGAATTTTCATTTTAACAAATGGCAACTTTGTGTGACGTCTAGAGGAAACTAGAATATCTGTTTGGCAACACTGATTACTACAATCGCAGCTAACTTCATTTAGTTTAGTGTCAGCTGCCGTCAAAGTGACATTGTCGAAGGTGGTGCAAAAACGTTATTGGAGATTTGCGTCCGTCATTGCCAAGAAACGTTGTGCAGGTAAGATTCATTATTATTTACGTGTAGAGTATTAATTGTTGCTGCTTTTAATCATGGTATTTTTCTTACATTCGTCTTATTTAGTGAGAAAATTGTGTGGGCAATCTTGTAAGCAATTTTGTAGACTTAGGTTGACAACATTGCCCAAGTCAAAAATGTGCTTAGGGTTGGCACTATTAAAAAATAAAAACAAAGAAATATGTAGGCACCTATCTATAGACAGATCTGATGCGCCCTGCAATGTTGCGGTGTCATTATAATGTAACTTTTTATTTTTGACTGATCGATATATATATATAATAGTAACATAAAAAATATACATACATACATGGTAAAAAAAGGGTATAAAAACAACTAGGTGGCATTGCTACTATTAACTTCTGTTCTGAAAACTACTGGTTTATGTAGATATGTTTTATAATATAAAGTAATAATATATAAAGAGGAACGATTTGCTTGTTTGTTTGTTTGCATTGAATAGGCTTAAATGATTAATTAAAATGTATGCTGCAAATTAGTTTGCAGGTAATTTTCTGGAAGTACTAACCTGGGTTTTTTTTCTATTTATTTGCAGGATGGTCTACTTCAGTTGCCTTTGTCTAATGTAATAAAAAAGCCGAAGACACCTCAAGAAAAAGAATACCACACAAATGAGATTAGATTATAATTAGATAATCATTATACGCGGGCGAACTTGAAAAACTATACCTACTTAATAAGTCAAATAAAAATTGCTTCAAAATCAGTTTATTATTTTCCTGTCATTGATACACAGCCCTAGCACCTCAAATCCCTTAGTATGAAAGTGTGACTAAATGTGATGATAACATTGCCCACCACAAATAAAACTTAAAATAGGGTTCTATTTATTTGAAATAGTAATGGTATACAATTTTGCACATTTCCTAACAATAGATTTTAAAATCAAAATCATAGAGCTTATAGTTGCTGAGAAATTCACGATGGGCAAAAATGTAAGAAAGTGGAGATAACTTTGCACGCGTGTGTTTTTGTTATTTTCTCAGCATCTGTTAGAAATTATGTCATCTGGTTTTGAGAGTTTATTCGTTTCAGAGAGCGTCATTTAAAACTTCAATAGCCATCAACAAAGAACGGATACTTATTTTTTTAATCAAAAAAGAGTCAAAAATGTGGGCAAAGATGTAAGGTTTCACGGTACACTTCAAAACCCTGCCAGACGCCCTTAAAACTAGGACAAATCCGGACGGATGGCAGCCCTAAGTAGACCGAAAAGCTCTGTCAAAGCCGGCAACAATGTTCATGGCATAAGAATAAATAATACTATATAGAACGGAAACTCCCGCTCCGGACGGGCTCAAGGTCATGATATTAGCCTACACGTTAAACTCTGATAAACAGAATACTGAAGTCGGGCTGTCTCGGACGGGCACGTCAATACAATAACGGCGCCAAGTTAGACTTAGTTCAGACATGGCGGATTCCGCGCAGATGCAAATCGCGCGGTTCTAAACGCAAGTGTTCAGACAGGCGCGGATGTACATGCGGAGTGCCGTTATTCGCATAGGGTGACAGTCCAATCATGGAAGTCGAAGAAGCAATATGTGTGTACTTGTTGCTCCGTAAAAAAGAAAGAAAGAAGAAACGGCAGTATTGGGTGCATCCAATATTACGCGATCGGTTTACTCATGGTCAGTTTCAGACTTTATATCCAAAATTACGAAGTTTTGAACCAAAATTCTTCAATTATTTGAGAATGTCGATAAATTCATTTGATGAATTATTAGAAATGATAAGTAAACAAATTGAATCTAATGATACCCATATGAGGTCAAGCGTGTCCCCAGAAGAAAAACTCGTGATCACATTAAGGTAAGATATTTATTTTATACGTCAGAATATATATTTTGTACTATAGAAGACTGTGAATCGTCAGTGCTATTGCATGATAAAGGCGATGGAGACTCTCCTGGTACTATTGTAGAATATCCAGTGAAATATCCTTGTGGGTTTGAATATTGTTGGTTTTGCCAAAATACTGCATTAGGCGTGTTTTGCTGGCTCGTGATATGAATAGGCGATGGTAATTTCTGCCCTTTCTGTATTACCTGGAGCAATTCAA
This sequence comes from Pyrgus malvae, assembly GCA_911387765.1. Classification (NCBI taxonomy): domain Eukaryota; kingdom Metazoa; phylum Arthropoda; class Insecta; order Lepidoptera; family Hesperiidae; genus Pyrgus; species Pyrgus malvae. The sequence goes on from OU426953.1 coordinate 26,342,616, forward strand.
TTTTAGTAGCCAATCGTTTATTTTCTGGAACTTTCTTTAACTCTTTATACAATGACATGCAAAAAAGTTTATCATCATCATCTTGCTTTGACATACTTTCTTGTATCTGTCTTTGTATTTTATCTCTTGATTCAATACTATTTTCTAATATGTCAGCCAATCGCTCTTCTGAAGTAATTTTAGTTTTCTTCCTTTTATTGGGTACCGGTTGTATTTCACGTGCATTTACAAAATTATCTAGCTTTTGGTCAATGTTCCGAATTTCTTCATTTTTGGCTTCATCTATGTTTGGGATAGTTTCTTTGTTTTCTATCGTCTTCTGAAGAAAAGAAAGCCGGTCGAAATACATGTATTTTGAACCTTTACATGCACCAGAACCAGAAGGAATTGATTTGCCTTTCTTGAATTCCTTATTATAAGCATCACGGATGTTCTTCCATTTTTTTTGTAATGATACACCTGGAACAGAAATCACTATCTTTAACAAATATAAATACAGTAGCGGTTAGGTAATTCAAGACACTCATTATGCTTTAACTAGCGGACCCGGCAGACTTTCAAAACGATACAGATTAATATTTTATTTTTCAGATATCTGGGTACTGGTTGTTCCTTTGGAGAACTACATTACAACTTTCGTCTTGGCAAATCTACAATCACAGGAATTGTCCGTGAAGTATGTGAAGCTCTGTGGGAAAAAGTCACAAAAAACGTCATGCCTGAACCCAGCGAAGATATATGGAAGAAAATAGCTAAAGATTTTGAAAAATATGCAAATTTTCCCAATTGCATAGGCGCCATAGATGGCAAGCATATAAGGATTACAAAACCCAAAGATTCGGGTTCTTTGTATTATAATTACAAAACTTTTTTTTCCATAGTACTGTTGGCACTTTGTGATAGTAACTATTGTTTTACTTTCATAGATATCGGATCTTACGGAAAAAGTAGTGATTCTGCAATTTTTAAAAATTCAGCATTTTATAAAAGGTTAATAGAAAAGTCATTACACATACCAAAACCTAAACCAATATCTGAAACAGATCCTAAACCATTGCCATACGTCATAGTTGGCGATGAAGCGTTTGGTTTATCCGAAAATGTAATGCGACCCTATGCAGGTAAAGGGCTATCATACGAAAAAAAAATATTTAATTACAGGTTATCAAGAGCTCGACGTTTTATTGAATGCACTTTTGGAATTCTGGCAAACAAGTGGCGCATTTTTCATAGGCCTATAAACGTGAATATAGACTTTGCCGAAGACATAATAAAGGCCTGTTGCGTGCTACACAATTTTGTTAGAACTAGAGATGGTATACAGTATGAAGATACTTTACATACTGCGCCAATGAGTAATCTTATTACATTACATGCAGGAAGGGGTACACCATCATCATTAAACATTAGAGACAAATATGCTAATTACTTTGTGAATGAGGGTCGTGTAGAATGGCAAGACACGAAAATATGAAATTAAAATTGTTACAGTTCGCGCCAAATAACTAAACTCAAGATGGCGCGTCGCGTTGGTGGGTTGTACATATTACAGTTAATAGCTATACGTTACTGTGGTAACGTGATAGTTTTCCCGCGCTCGTTACGTACCGCCAAACAACGTTATACACATTTCAGTTATTTGGGGTGGACTGTCTATTACAAAACATGTAAACTACCCTGGTAAAATGTATAATTAAATGTCTACTGACCAAAAAGAACCTTCTTTTCCAAAGAATCCTCATTTTCTCCAAAAATCTCCACCAGCTCCTGCCAAGCTCCGTTTTTAATCGTTTTGTTAGAATATTCTGCACATTGGATGTTCCACAAAGCAGGTCTTTTTTCCACCTCATCGATGAATAGCTCGGTGTCGAAGCGATCCATTGTCACCGTCCGATACGCGCGGCTTCCGCGGAGCAACTGAACGCCCTCTGGGTACGTCAAGTAAATAAAACCGAGCGGCGACCGCGCGAATTCATTTTCTAGCGGTTGAGTGGCGGGAGCCGCGCGGATTGTCAATCCGTGCGGACAGGTATGAACGATTTGTAAGGCGCTAATGTAATTAGGATCCGCGCGGTTCAACCGCGCTGTTTGAAACCGCGCGGAATCCGCCATGTCTGAACTATCGCTTAATGTGGTGTGTTTGGTTGTACAAACAATTCTAAAACAATGCCAAACTTAAGTTTTTTTAGTTTGCCCAAAGATGATGCGAGATAAGTAATATTTTTTAAATATTATTCCTTTTCCGTACCTAATTTATCAAAAGGATATGACCCAAAGACCAATAATCCTAAAGACAGCGGGTCGGTGTAACCACTTTGTTGGCATCTCTTTTTCGCAGCCAGTGTTACCCACTTATCATATTTTCCCCCAAATTTGGTAATCTACAATATCAAGCAAGTAAACTATAAACATTGGCAGACCAAACTGTGAAAGGATTTATATGCTTGTGCATTATGGTTGGTTGTTTGTGAGTTTAGATTGGTTGACTGGCATAAAGTTAATTGGGTCAGCAAATTACAGGACATACATATAGGAGAAAATAAAAGACAAATACAAAGATTTTTAATGGCACCAATATGGGTGTTTACAAAAGCTGTTAATACATATTTAGTACGTCATATTTACCTTAATGAGCTATGCAAATATTACAAAGATAAAAGTAAACACTTAGTTATAACGCAATATATAAAAATGTACATTTGTATCAATTTTATTATTTTTCTTCTCTTTATCCTTTTGGTTAATAAATGGCTTTCAAAATAGACCGAACAAATTCGGAATTAAATTGATGGTTGCCAGTCAATACGTCCAGTGGCCTGAATCCATTTATTTTCGGCAAGAGCGTCAGTTGGAAAACTGAAAAAAATATGACAGCAACATGAGATGAAATTCGTCTGGTAAACTTCTCATAATGTCTAATACAAAATGTATGGAGTATCTTTTTATAGTCTGTGTGAGTGAAATTTAATATGTCGGGAAAATGCTCATAACGTGCACCCCAGGCGCGGTCCCAGGTGGGGGAGTCACAGGACATGACCCCCCCCCCAATCCGTCAGTCATGCGTACATGGAAGGTAAAACAAGCGAATTTGAGACACTTCTTCCCTCAAATTTCTTGGCGACCCTCCCCCCAAAATTAAAGGCTGCGACCGCGCCTGGTGCACCCAGCCTATAACATTTTACTGGTCTCCACTTAAATAGTTATATATAAACAGGGGGTATTTGAGCCTCCCGCTTGAAATGTAACTAACTACTAATGAGGTAATCATAATCATAATCTTTGATATTATTATTGTCACTGTTTTTGTTAAAAATAATTATATTTAAATAAGATGGTTAATTTTTTACTAATACGGGGAGGATATTTTGATTCGAGATCTGACAACACAATTTCGAATTTGACAATATTTGAAATAAACAAATATATGTTTATTTTCACGAATTTCACTATATTTACGTTGAATGACTAGTTATAAGACAAAAGTAATTAAATATCTATATATAAACAATACATATTTAGTACATTTTAAAGAGAAGTATTTAACTTACGCGTAAAATGTAATACCTTCCGGCAGCCTTCCTGTTTACGCTCTTACAACCTAAAATACTGCAGCTCACCATATTATGGAACTAGAAAAATGTTATTTGCTTTTAATACAACACAATTTACAGCTGTGAGAATCGATTTTAACACATAAATATTATAAAATAACAATGTCACCCCGACTTCCACAGTTTGCCTGCCACATAATTAAAGGGCACTGTCAAGTCAAAATATGTGGTTACACCGAAAAGGACAGAAAATCTCGCTCCCATCTCTTTTTAAGAAGTTCTTTAAGTATATAGTACGTAAGTACATTATTCTTAGTCTAAGATATGACCAGTTCTTTTTGTGTAGCCAATTGTTTCACTTTCACTCAATTATTTAAAAAAATGTTAGATAACTGCAGCATTTTAACATGTCGCCAAAATATTTTTAATAGCCCCCGCCATCCGTCATTGAACCTTTCTCGATTGTTTTGCCTCGCGATTGCGGCGCCCCGCGGCACTGGCGCACGCACGTAATACTTAATTTACATATTAATTAAACGTTTATTTTAAACCTACACTACGTAAGTACTTACACCTATGTAGGTAAGTAATACTTACTTAAATGGCTTCATTTGGTATGGTACTTATAACTTATTAAGTAATATTATTTATAAGTATTTATAGAGTAGGTAAGTATTTATCATACTCATATTTTGTAATACTAAACTAAAATAATGATTTTTAAGTAAAGAAAAACTTATACTTTTGCGATATTATCTTTAGATATAAGCAAGCATATTTGCAATTTCTAATACTTATTTATTAATGATTTGCCAAATGTGGTCAGTACGGCTAGATGTCTGTTATTTGCGGACGATCTGAAAGAAATTATTCTTGGAAATAAAAGATCATACGGACTGTCAATGATTGCTTCAAAATGACATTGACAAATGCTCTGTAGTGACTTTTTCCCGCAAGCAAAGCCCAATTCTTTACAACTATAAATTAGATCAAGTTTGCTTATCACGTCACACCTTGGTCAGGGATCTGGGCGTGGTGATGAAAGCGGACTTAAATTTCTCTGACCATGTCATGACAACAAGCCAGAAGGCGTACCTACAGATCTTTGGGCTTTGTTATGTGTATAGGACAACACTTTAGGAGTTCCGCTGCTGTAAAGCTTTTATACAACAGTTACGTTAGGAGCACGCTTGAGAGTAATGCAGCTGTCTGGAGTCCACATGAAGCAAAATATAAGCTCATGTTGGAGAAACTTCAAAAAAAGTTCTTGAGATTTTTGTATTTTAAGATGTACGGTTACTTTATTGGTTACCCACATATATATCCTAGTCTCTTCTTAGTGGGGATGTTAGGATATAACACCTTAGAGTATAGACGTAACGTATCTTTACTGGATTATTTTGTTCATCTAATTAGAGGAACTGCATGCAACCCCATCAATATTAGAATTGATTAATCTGAATGTACCAGATAACTACGTTCGATTTCGCCGTCACAAATTGTTTGCTGTGCCAGGCCAGGGTGCAGACTTATTCTCGTGAAGGAGTCGCCCCTGGTGCGTGCTCTGACACTGCTCAACGGCTTAGTGGCCTGGGATATACAATTAGATATATTTCATTCAGGGCGGCAGGAGAATACCTCGAACAGCTATAGAACGCATTAGAATTAAGTAATTCTGTAATGTTTTATAGTTTGTATAGAATAAAATAAATAAATAAGATTAAATAAGCTTAAGAAATTACTAACAGTACACAACCACAACACGCCTGGGCGACAGAGGGGCGTAACGGGGTGAAGAGGGAAGTAGGTATATAAATTGCGGCGTATCGATGGCGGTCAAAGGAGATTCCGTTCTATGTAATTATTATTTATTCTTATGCTCATGCTCATGGGCTATCTATTACATAGAGGAAGGACATAATGTCCTAATAGCCATGTCTATGGGCTATTAGGACAATATATGACAAAATAAGACTTGTGTTTAATTTCTCTATGAATAAGACTATGATCTTAGAGCATCGAAGTTATTGCCTCCTGTCCATGTGTCTTTAGGCGAAGATGGCAGATTTCGTAGGGCGTCTACTAGGAAAAAATATATGATACGTAAGTACATGCTAAGCCTATGACACATAAAAGTGAGAGTTTCCATTTTTGTGAGATGTGGAGGAACGAAACTTTTTCAGAAGAAATTTCGATTTAATAATACCGATATTAATAATTTATAATTATTATAAGATCTGAAACGACTACCGCGTAGCTAACGGCACATTATTGTCAATTATTGTGTCAGTCAATCAACAAATCATGCATTTAATTTAAGTTGTGTCAAATATAAGTAATCATATAATAGATTAAATAAAACTGACGCTTGAATTTCATATTTGACGTACAGTTTTTGATCAAAGAAACTACAAAAATATACTCGCAGATTTTTTTATAATTTTAGCTTTGATTTTGCTTATAACGGTAGTCAATACAATCGATGCTCTAAGTGTCGTACACATAAGTATCGTTACTTTATTCGATAAATATTTATTTGTAGCGATAACAATACGATAGCTTAACGTTATTACCTACAGATATAATAAAATTATGGAAGTCTGTTTTGTTTATACCTTAGACTAAGAATAATGTACTTACGTACTATAGACAGAGGCATATTTTCATTACGGCACGCTAAAGCGAGATCGAAATATACTTAAAGAACTTCTTAAAAAGAGATGGGAGCGAGATTTTCTGTCCTTTTCGGTGTAACCACATATTTTGCCAGTGCCCTTTAATTATGTGGCAGGCAAACTGTGGAAGTCGGGGTGACATTGTTGTTTTATAATATTTATGTGTTAAAATCGATTCTCACAGCTGTAAATTGTGTTGTATTAAAAGCAAATAACATTTTTCTAGTTCCATAATATGGTGAGCTGCAGTATTTTAGGTTGTAAGAGCCACAGTGAGCGTAAACAGGAAGGCTGCCGGAAGGTATTACATTTTACGCGTAAGTTAAATACTTCTCTTTAAAATGTACTAAATATGTATTGTTTATATATAGATATTTAATTACTTTTGTCTTATAACTAGTCATTCAACGTAAATATAGTGAAATTCGTGAAAATAAACATATATTTGTTTATTTCAAACATTGTCAAATTCGAAATAATTTCGAATTTGACACAATTATTGTGTTGTCAGATCTAGAATCAAAATATCCTCCCCGTATTAGTAAAAAATTAACCATCTTATTTAAATATAATTATTTTTAACAAAAACAGTGACAATAATAATATCAAAGATTATGATTATGATTACCTCATTAGTAGTTAGTTACATTTCAAGCGGGAGGCTCAAATACCCCCTGTTTATATATAACTATTTAAGTGGAGACCAGTAAAATGTTATAGGCTGGGTGCACCAGGCGCGGTCGCAGCCTTTAATTTTGGGGGGAGGGTCGCCAAGAAATTTGAGGGAAGAAGTGTCTCAAATTCGCTTGTTTTACCTTCCATGTACGCATGACTGACGGATTGGGGGGGGGGGGGTCATGTCCTGTGACCCCCCCACCTGGGACCGCGCCTGGGGTGCACGTTATGAGCATTTTCCCGACATATTAAATTTCACTCACACAGACTATAAAAAGATACTCCATACATTTTGTATTAGACATTATGAGAAGTTTACCAGACGAATTTCATCTCATGTTGCTGTCATATTTTTTTCAGTTTTCCAACTGACGCTCTTGCCGAAAATAAATGGATTCAGGCCACTGGACGTATTGACTGGCAACCATCAATTTAATTCCGAATTTGTTCGGTCTATTTTGAAAGCCATTTATTGACCAAAAGGATAAAGAGAAGAAAAATAATAAAATTGATACAAATGTACATTTTTATATATTGCGTTATAACTAAGTGTTTACTTTTATCTTTGTAATATTTGCATAGCTCATTAAGGTAAATATGACGTACTAAATATGTATTAACAGCTTTTGTAAACACCCATATTGGTGCCATTAAAAATCTTTGTATTTGTCTTTTATTTTCTCCTATATGTATGTCCTGTAATTTGCTGACCCAATTAACTTTATGCCAGTCAACCAATCTAAACTCACAAACAACCAACCATAATGCACAAGCATATAAATCCTTTCACAGTTTGGTCTGCCAATGTTTATAGTTTACTTGCTTGATATTGTAGATTACCAAATTTGGGGGAAAATATGATAAGTGGGTAACACTGGCTGCGAAAAAGAGATGCCAACAAAGTGGTTACACCGACCCGCTGTCTTTAGGATTATTGGTCTTTGGTTGACGTTGACCGTTTTTGACATAGACATTGACACATTCACAACATAGATTGCACATAGATTGACATTGACTTATGACTAGACGGGTGGCATTTGGTTATTGGTGAATTTTACGAATTTTGTTTACACATTTTATTCATTTTGATAATACAAAATGAAGTCTTTCTCGTTATTACTACTTACAGTTCTCTTGACTTATTATAATGTGGATGCCCAGGGTCGTTTTAGAGGGGTAAGTTCTTGTGAAAAGAAGTTAATACCGGCTCGGAAAGGTTTCATAGAAATGGTTAGAAATAGGTTCGTGTTTCAGGTCGAGGAGAAAGTATCTGAGTTGGTGGACTTGGCTTCCAAGCAGCCTATCATAAAGCTAAACCTGAGTAAATTTAAGGAGTTCGTGAAGTCACCGCCAAGAGATTACTCCTTCATTGTGATGTTTACTGCTATGGCCCCTTCGCGGCGCTGTGCAATTTGCCAGCATGTGTACGACGAGTACCTGCTCGTTGCTAACTCCTTCAGATACCTGCGAACAAATACTGATAAGTTATTCTTTGGTATGGTTGACTTTGACGACGGATCTGATGTATTCCAGATGGTAAGTACCTGCCTATAAATTCAAGCATTAACGTGTATATTGAAAAGTACTCGACACATGCTATTAGTCTGCCTGCTTCAAAGCTCTTATAAAATGGGTAAATGTTTATTTTCCAGCTCCGTCTGAACACAGCCCCAGTGATCATGCATTTCCCAGCGAAGGGCAAGCCCAAACCTGCTGACACCATGGACTTTGAGAGAGCCGGCATCCAAGCTGAAGCCATTGCTAAATGGGTTCAGGACAGATCTGAAGTTCAGGTATGAAAATTCAGTATAAATAATAAAAATAAGTACATTCATATCATCTTTCAAAAAAGGGTAGAGTAGTGTACTGTAAATTGTGATTTCAAATAGGGTGTTGATGGTAAAGTAAATATAACTTTACAAATTTACTTAAAGACCATCAGGCCCCCTCTGAATTTTTCTAACTTTTTGTAGGTGGTAGAAGTATAGAGCTACAGTATCAAATCTAGGCAACTACATGAGGGCTTCCAGGGTTGCGGGCCATGAGAGTGGGAGCTCGCCAGCAGCTCTGGGAAGAACCGCTGTGTGTGCGTGGCTGCATGCAGCCGTAAGCATCTGAAGGTGTAGGAGAGCACATTTGCTCTCACGAAGATGGGCCTATACTGAGGACACTGGTGCGTTCCACTGGAGATCCCGGAGTCCTCCCCCAAGCACAGAGGCAGGCCACCAAGGAGGTTTTAGTGCAGTACAAATCCTACATAACCCGGTATCCCCTCTCCCAAGGTGCCGGGTACCTTTTGAAGGTATACCTCCCGATACCAAAAAAAAGTTGGTAGAGCTATAATGGTTAGAACAGGGAAGTACCATTGCTGCACACACTTCTACAGTAAAGCAATTCTATTGTGTTTTTGTGGAAAGGTGCAGTTGGCAGCTACACTTACATGAAGAGTATTCAAAGTAGGAGCACAAATGCATACAACCTCAGGCAAGACTTGACTGGCTTAGTGTTGTGTGTAGATGGCCCATGGGCTGCAGAGATCACTTAACACCAAGTGGCCTGTATGCTCATCTGCTACTCCAATCAAATAGTTTTGTTTAAGATTGTGTGCAGTTGAGCAACTACTCTAGAAGCTGACACAGTCAACACACAACAGACTTTCCTAGTTTAACTGTGCAAGTTTTACAGTCTATAATTTTGTTCACTGCAACTATACAACTTAAAATTTATACATTAGTTATTTTTTTCATATTGTTATAATTTATTATAACTTTACAGGTCAGAGTATTCCGACCACCAAACTATGGAGCTGCTGTAGCCTTTGGATCAGTCATAATACTGGTTGGCGGCCTCCTCTACCTCAGGAGGAATAACCTGGAGTTCCTACAGAACAAGCAGATGTGGGCTATTGGTGCTGTCTTCTTCTGCTTTGCCATGGTTTCCGGCCAGATGTGGAATCAGATACGAGGACCGCCATTCTTCCATAGGTCCAAGAACGGTCCAGTGTATATCAACGGGGGATCACATGGTCAATTTGTGCTTGAGAGCTACATTGTGGCTATTTTGAGTATCCTTTTTCAATGTCTTCCATTCGTATTAATACGATCATGAGAAATGAAAACCAGTCATCTTTCTTAACAAGGTATAATTAAATGTTGGTTAAACAAAAATAATTTTTACATTGTGAGCCCGACCCCGCTCATACAGAGTTAGGTGGTGGGATTGTACATTTTTGTTTGTTTGTTATGTGGGTGATTGACATGAGTCACAGCATGAATGCTTTTCGTTAGAGAGTCGCGACTTCAACGTTAAGTTTGCGCAGCGACAATGTTGGAGCAACGTCAACGCTGGTTAAATGCCAGTGGGTTGTGAAGTAATGAAAATCTCAGGAAAATAAGGAAAGAAAGAAAGATGTACTGTTTACAAAGTCTTAGTGAAATTTTTTTTCTGCTCTGGATACGCTTAGGCAATGCTGTCACCTGAAATCCTGAAACAGCACCAATGTTGAAAAGTAGAGTCACTAGTACATTGCCAGAATATCACATTTATATTTTGATAATTTGATCTTGCCGATTTAAAAGTTCTAAAGCAACAGTTTCCTTAACCAACACATTCAGATGGCGCTGTGGTTGTGGGCATGATTCTAATGATAGAAGCAGCCGGTGGAGTGAAGAACACTGAGGTGCGCAACGACCACGACGGCAAGCGGCGGCGGTTCCAGTCAGTTGTTGGGCTGGTGCTGGTCTGCGTGTTCTTCTCACTGCTACTCTCTGTGTTTAGAGCGAAGACACAGGGGTATCCTTACAGGTAAGAGCATTTTTTTCCCCTTAGTGCTGCATTGTGAGATCTGTGCATATTGTCAGTGTCAAGTAAAATAATTAGAATCCATTTTTGCATACTTTGCCTGAAACTGTAGGCTGAAAATCAACTGTCATGAACTGTACCCTTAATATCATGTGAAGTATTCCTAAACATCATGAATAAATAGTACTACGGACATCTGTAAGGATATTATGGTTTTCTTTGTGTTAATAACTTTATCATATAATTTTTTTGAAAAAAAAAAGTCACAACTCTTAAATAAATAAAAGTAATGAATGAACTTGGATATATGTATTTGAGTATAGTAATGAAACAAGACATACTCAGCAAAAGAAAATATCAGTTAATAAAATTAAAATCTACATAATGCAAGTTGATTTTCAGCCCACAGTATAACAAAACACTCAATTAGTGAGTAGTCATTGTCTCTGTCATAGTCTTATTATATTTGACAACACTACAGTCATTCCGGGTAACTTTGATGTTTCAATATAATAACTGTATATAATGGATTGCTAAAATGTTATTGTACCAAATAAAAATTAAAAAAATAAACTGTTAATGCCATAATTCTGAAAATTCCCGCCTTTTCCGTGGTGAAGTTGCTGGAAGTTTTTAAGCTCTGATTTGGAATCGTAAACTCTGTCAACTTTGATTCATATGACAAAACCACGCTATTTGTTACTTATGTACATCAGTGTAGATGTCATTTTTACAGATTAGGTTTTTAAATTTAATAATACCTTCTTTTTATTTTAACTAAACTTAAAATATTAAGGTTATTATTTTCTAAAAAAAATATTCAAAGTTACCCAAAATTCATGATAAATTAAAATTCGAGTTTTAGAGGAAATTATGGGTAGTTCTGATGTTTCTTCCGTAAATTTATTTTGTTAGAAAAGAAAACCAACTCAAAAGGACCCTATTCATTCAATAAAATAAAGGTGTCATAAATTGAAATCATTTTTAATAATAAAAATAACGTAAAAAATGTTCAAAGTTACCCGAATTGTACGTAATATTATTAATTCATTTATGTCGATTAAATATCACCAACTTTATTCATAATGAGTTAAAAATACTCCATGAAAATGAAAATAAAATAATTATGTGGAAATAAATTGACTATTGCAAGACTAAGAGCATCAAAATTACTGACTCACCTTTAGTAGAGACGGCATAGTGCCTGGCTTCAATACATAATTTTTGTGCCAAATCTGGTGCGGGGGAAGAACGCACACATTTTAATTTTGTTACACATTCACAAATATTATTTCATCGCTACAGACGCATACATTTTTAAATATGTATTTCAGTATCAATTAACATCATTTTCTATGCACCGACAACACTGACACCGACACACACAGACACACTAGTGGTATAACTAGAAGGCACATTGTGCATGGACGCGGACGTTGGGACGAGGGGTTCGCCCATAAAGGCCACTCCTCTGACGGGTGTCATACCTTGATGCTCTAAGTTGCAAGAGAAAATAAAAAACAGTAGCAATGAAGACTTAATATTTTTTAATGTTTATTTTGCCATTTGTATAATTTGTTTTGTATTTTTTTCAGTTTCCTGTTCAAGTGATAAATCACATCAGAAAAATATACTTAAGTAATTTATCCACTCCAATATTGTTATGTGTGATGTGCAAGTGAGTTTTGAATTGTTTTTGAAATTTAGGACATCTAATAAATAATAATTTGTTAAATACTTTTGTTTTATTAAATTAACTTTTAAAACTTATAATAATATACAAAGTGAGGTCTTAGCTTAAAGTGAAGGAACTTATTGACTGCAATCCTTTTTAAATCCCCCTGCTGGGCAACAATGTGAAAAGATCACATTGTTGGGGAGGCCTGGAGCTTACTCCACCATGCTGCTCCAATTTCTTTATTCTAAGAAAGTATTTGTGACATTTTTTTGTTTTCTTCCTCTTAAGTAGGTAGTGTTGAGTTTTTACAATAAAATAATAAATACAAAGTTATTCACCATACAAAAATACGTTTATTTGTAAAAAGTTAAGCTTAAAACAACAGCCAACTTAATATTAATTTTAAATAACCAATATTCACAATTAAAAATTTATTAGGATATTAGGATAATTTAAATGCTCGATTTTGTACCTTAATAAAATAAATTGAAATTTTAAACACATGATAGCATTTATGCCTTTATAATAAATAAATTAATAAAATGAAAAATTATTAAATATTAGTTAACAGATGTTACAACAGTAACATAAAAATATATTATCTCTCTTAGCCTCTTTAATTTATAAGATTTTTGTCATCAGTCCTTTATCTCAATTTTCAGTATTTACCCATTACATATACAGATACACCAATAACTTAATATGAGTATGTTTAATAATTATTGTTCAAAGTATGCCGTGAAAGATAGCATACCTGTTGGTGGGGTATGTTTTGAATGTCTTCTTGTACCATTCATGAGCTTGAATAGCAGTTTGGATCTGAAATAAAAGAAAAAATATGAACATAGATATAGTAGAAACAATATTGTCACAGTACTGGTTAAAAGTTGGTAGGTGATAGGTGAAGAATTTTAAGTGAACAATAATTTTCAAGGTTTTTTTTTTCAATATTATAGTCTGACATGATGTATTGTAAGAATCATCATTTCAGTACTTCATAGTCTACATCTGGACGTAGGCCTCCCCTAACGTTCGCTTGAGAACCTAACGTTCGTTTGAGAGCTATGTCGGTAACCTGCGTTCGTCTGCGGACTTCATCGTTACGGATTCTGTCGCGTAGAGAAATACCAATAGCTCTTTCCATTTCCATCGCTCGCTGAGCGACATTGACCTTGTAGCGACCTTCCGCTACTCATCAAGAGATGGCGCCACGGGTAATCCTGAATCACGCTATCGAAGTTTTCTGAATATCCGAAATATATACAAGCTCCGAATCTCCCTTTGCCAAAAGCTTATGGAAAAGGCTAACTGTAAAAGACAATTTCTCAGCGACGCTGGGGTCATCATTGGCAACACACACTGCTCGAAAACTTTCGACTTCAGACACTGAGGTATTCTGGACGAGAACACACTTTGTGATTTTCCGAAAGCAGCGCAACCGAGTTGGATTTACGATTCTACAAGTATGAATTGTAATTACAGCATATACCTCTACAAGTCTACAATTATGGTAGTATAGTTGGGGGAAAAAATTGGACCTTAATAGTTACTTCTTGTATGTTAGTAGTATATGAAAAATCTCCATGGTACCACTGGTGGTAGCAATAGGTAGTTGTAGGTAATGTGGAAGTTTAGTAACAGTAGTAACTCAGTCTCACTCTAGTTTGAGCTTTCTTTGTACATATAAATAAATAAACGTTACACACTCATAGCCCCACAGTAAGGTAATTAATACCCTGTGTCGTGGGTACCATGGACACATACAAAGACAGGAACACAAGATGCTGAATACAAACCTGATTGCACAAAACCCAGAGAAATATACAGAAAAATGTCTTGGTTGGTATAATAGACAGCAACACAGTGTACAGAATGATCTCGCAATATCTGTGCGGACTAGAGATTCTCTCAAACAGTCTTCCATTGGGTATCTTGTGTTCTTCTGTCACAACTTTGCCAGACTTTTTATCTTTTCTCAGGTTGGCAAATATCACATTTGTTTGGTACTGCTCATACATTGCCCACAGGAAGACTGGGATGCCAGGCACAAGAAGAATCATTGTTCTTGTATCCGCCCACAAAATTTTGTCCCGGTTATTGTCACCTGCAACAGTTAAAAAAATTCAAATGTCACATAATATTAATTTATACATAATTATTTTGTTTTAAAACTATTTTTTCTGGTATTGTATGCTATTTAAATTTCTATGCAATAGTGTAAAGAAGGTATTATTGCAAGTATAAAAAACATAAGTTTTATAGGTGTATACTCTGGCAGACGCAGTCCCATGGGACATGACCCTCCTAAAATCCATCAAAAACATATGTGTAAATGAAGGCAAAACAAGCCACCTTGGACCACCCTCCCACGCATAACAACTCAACATATTTTACTATAGTGACCTTCCTCAAATTTCTTAATGACTTCCTCCCCTCCCCCAAAATTGAAAGCTATAACTGCGCCTGTACTCTAAAACCAATAATTTACTGAGTAATGGTTCATATTCAGTGTATGGCTTTGAAATCTGGCCTACTATTATGCCCTCTATCCAATTTTATACTTTGCAAAATTCTCTGCGATTTATTACTACAGTAATGTTCTTACCACAAAACAAAGGTGCTTGTCCCACAATAGCCACTATAACTGCAACATAGTGAAGCAACCCTGCAATGTAGTGACTCAGATTCATCTTGCTGGATGTGGCAAACACCTGCAAACAGTGTGTCTCATAGAACCGCTTGACGCATTGTAGAGTTATGAGAGCTAGGGCTGCCACAGCTGCCAATACTGACACTGAAATTTAAAAAAAGTTCTTCTCAGTCTGTGACGTCACGTTTTTACATTGATATACCTAATTGAATTTATGATTTCAAGGGCAGTAAATATCTTATATAAATAAAATTCTTGTGTAACAATGTTAGTTGCCATACTCTTCTGAAGCGGCTTGACCAATTTTTATGAAAATTTATGTATATTCAGTAGGGCTAGGAAAATTGGTTATAGTCTAATTTTGAAAACCTTAAGTCATAAAGGCAGTCCATCCCAAAAACTTTTTTTTAAAATTATTGGATTATATTTTTCTACCCTTATCACCAATATCTATTTTTTAATAGCTCCATGAGAGGTGGTACTGAGTTCCTTGGCTAGGCAGCTAGTCTATACTAATATTATAAAGAGGAAAGATTTGTATGTTTGTAATGAATATATACTTAAAAACTACTGTTCCAATTTCAAAAATTCTTTCACCATTAGAAAGCTACATTCACCCTGAGTAACATAGCCTACTTTTTACTGTGGGAAAATGCTTCATTCCTACGTGAAAACGGGTAATAGGGTCAACGTGGTGGAAGCAACTGGCTCAACGCCTATGATTTTAATATAGCAATGAAGCCTGGAATAGCACATAGGCTATTTTTTTATCCTATGGGGACCCATTAAACGTGTCCACGCGGGCGAAGCCGCTGGCGGAAGGCTAGTCATTTATAAAATAGCTTAGTGCATTTTATAAATTTATGAATATTTTTGTACATAGGAAGTGTCAAATAGCCTATTAAATATTAGTGTTTCCTTCATTGTGGACCAGTGATAAATAGACACACACAATAAAATGGTGCTAGCCAGGATTTGAACCTGATACCTCTGTGTCAGAACCTGGTATCCTAACCACTATCCTATAACTGCCACAATAATATTATGTAAGAAGTGTGAAACTGAAATAGAAAAAATAATCAGTACCTAACTAAATTTGTATCAATGAGTAAGCAACTGGTTTTAGGATAATGAATGTGCAAATGTTAATGTTAGAATGTTCACACTGCAAATTAGGCTACTTAATTAGATTAGAAAGCTGAGTAATGAAATTCTTTTTTTTTTAATGGAGTAGCAGATGAGCATGCAGGCCACGTGGTGTTAAGTGGTCGCTGCAGCCTATGGACATCTACATACAACTTCAAGCAAGCATAGGTAAGTCTTGTCTGAGGTCGTATGCAGTTGTGTTGCTACTACGGAGGCTGGCGGTCGCCTCATGTAAGTGTGGCCGGCAATTGTACCGTTCCAACAAAACACAATAGAATTGGTTCACGGCAGAAGTTGGTGTAGCGGTGGTACTTCCCCGGGTGAACCATAATAGTTCTACCACTTGCAAAAATTCATGGAAGATTTGAAATAAAATAGATATTTTCAAAATAGTAGACTGGTGTCTTCTTGTACAAAATAATTAATTATTTACAAATACATATTAATATTTATTCTTGACAATTTTATTAATGTCTCAAGAACTCAAGACTACACATCCACAGACAAATTAATTTACATACAAATAGTAATAAAATTATATTTGGGTTTGTTACAAATACTAGTGTCTTACAAGGTTAGCAGCGCAACTGCATACAACCTCAAACAAGACTTACCTATGCTTGCTTGAGGTAGTATGTAGATGTCTATGGGCTGCAGCAACCACTTAACACCACGTGGCCTGCATGCTAGTCTGCTACTCCATTCAAATAAAAAAAAGGTTACAGATAATATGTAAATTTTGACTGGCTAGTAAGATGATAAATTCTCTATGAAACCCTTACCTGCTGGTGTATCTTGTTCCAAAAGTAATTTTAACATGATCGTCACATAATTGTGTACTTCATAACCATAGAAATAAACTAATATCGAATAAAGTAGCGTCGCTGTAATCAAAACCGACGATGATGAATAAAAGTGTCTGTAATATGCCTTAGGAATCTCGATTACTTGAAGAAAATTCCCGCCGCTACCTTGATACGCAAAACTTCCATACCTAAAACCTTTAATTATAAACGCAGGGACGTGTTTCTCAAAGTTATTGATCAGAAACCCTGTAAAGGCCACGGCACTTGCTAGGCCTAAAAAACCAATGTCTATAATATTAAACATTTTCACTAACGTCTAAGTTTCACGATGCACACAAGGGGTCTAAATTAGAAAGGTAACTATATATGTACATAACGGTACGGTAATATTTCCAAGCGTTCCCATTTTTATGCGGTTTGCATTCCAAAGTAGGTTAGTTTCTTGGTTTCTTGAGATGAAAATCTAGGTGCAGGCAATAGTAATCTTTAAACTAAGAAATACTAAAAATAAACTAGATTCTAAAGTCTACGCAATAAGATACTAATTACATTGCGATTTATATTCCAACGCGAAACAATTCAATTCACTCGTCACTCAGTCAGGTGCTCTAGATAAACATGTCAGCCATTTTTTTTTTTTTTTTTTTTTTTTAATTTCATTTTACGGCATTGGATAAAGATCCTTTCAGCCATTCAATATTTACTTTTCAATTTTAATAATGGCGTCGCAAACTCTGTGCATATTGCCAGCTTCAAGTAAAATTTTTGCATCACTGTAGTCGTAGAAAAGTCAGTTAGTCGTCAGGTATCAGTCAGTCTAGTCAGTCAAATGTTCAGGTAAAGTGATGGCTACTTTACCAGAACATGTCCGATGGAATTTTGGAGGCAAGCCGAAAAAACATGTTTTCGCACTGTTATTTTATTTCACAACACTCGTGCACTATCATTAACCTATATCGAGCAAAATGCCATCAACTTTATTCGATATAACTCAAAAATACACTAAGAAAATGAAAATAAAACAAGAGCACAACTTGTTCCTTCAGACTTCCCGCCAAAACTCCTGTCAGCCATTGACAGAATCATTGTCTAAATTTGTCTATGGTTTTTTTTTCAATTATGGCATCGCAAACTCTGTGCATACTGCCAGCGTCAAGTATAATTTTTGCATTAATTTTTTGCCAGTTTCAATGAAACTGGACGAAGTAATAACAAAGTCAGTAAGTAAGTCGTCAGTAATCAGTCAGTCTAGTCAGTTCAACATTCAAGTAAAGCGATGGCTAATTTACTAGAACGTGTCCGATGGAATTTTGGAGGCAAGCAGAAAAAACATATTTTAGCACTGTTATTCTATTTCACAAACACTCGTGCACTGTAATTAACCTATATCAAACAAAATGCCATCAACTTTATCCGATATAACTCAAAAATACACCAAGAAAATGAAAATAAAACAAGAGCACAATATGTCTTTTTCGACTTCCCTAACCGACTCGTAACCTGAACCGGAACTGACTAAGAAATTGCCCCAATCGCGCTACACACATGGCAACGGCAGGGGCAATCTAGGGAGCAAGGGTGGACTCGCGCTCCTGAAGCCCTACCGCAGGGCCGATCTAGGAAAATGCTCCTGCTTGCCTATACACGACTCGATTAAGGTGGCAATTAAGGGTCATCCCCACATTTACACCCTAGATTGCCCCTGCGGCAGGTGTGTGAGTAATGGCTCCAGTACACGTTGGTCCAACGCGCTCGGCGAGTGCGTTCGGCCAACGTGTACTGGGCCGTTTTGTGTGTATTTGGCGTTTGCGGCAAACGTTCGCCGACGATCCGATTATTGTAGGTTTTTCGAGCACAAATCAAAGGAAGTTGGCGCAAGCCACAAACTGCGTTCACACGTTGGCCGAGTGCTTATTTCATTGGTACGCATCGGAATAGACTGTAGTGTCGAACTTAGTTCTTCAACTATTGTTTTAAGAATATGGCGGCGTCATGGAGTAATGAAGGAAATATTTCGGTTAATTGATTTTTATCAGAATAAATCCATTATATGGAACCACAAACATGAGCAACATAAAAATAAAACCAATGGAAGTTATGTACTTACCAAAGTAAGTAACTTGCCTAACATTGTACCTACCTAATATAGGTAACATTAAAATAATAGGTAGGTATATGTTGAGTTGCGATGTCAGAGTAATAATTTTATGTTAGGTACCGATATGCTTTGATTTTATGAATTCGTTCATAATAAAGCGACTTGCCCCGGCTTCGCACGGGTGGTAAATTATATGCCTATATTTTGTTAGGCAAACGTCCTGAGACGTCCATCTTTATTTATCGACCAACGCAGAATGAAACACGCCAACGTGTGAACAGTTACCACGAAAATCTGCCGAGTGCACTCGCCGAGCGCGTTGGGCCAACGTGTACTGAAGCCATAAGCCGCTTTACAAACTCATAAAAAAGCTTAAAAATAGGTTTACCATACAAAATTACTACATACCATACAAAATTACTCGGCAATACGTAGGTAAAAAATAAAAAAAGTTGAACACTTCTTCCTTTTTGAAGTCGGATGGAAACTAATGGAAAGGTACCTACCTACATACATACCTACCGTACCTAAATACATATTTCTGTGCAAGGCGCCAAAGATCCACCCTCGTAAGCCAACTTCATTAGAATATTCCCGTTTCCACCCATCAAACCTGTCGGACCCGATCTTGTGAACTGTTTCGCCGTTTCATTACACTTGGTAGCCTTGTTTTGTAGATGGGAGATAATAACAATAGGAAATAGTTAACTTAGTGAATTTTTGATTTTGTAACTTTGTTAGTTACCTACCGTTTTTTAAAAACTGTTGTTTGTTAGGGAATGCAATCTCGATTGCAGATCTCGAAATTGGCGAGATTTCGCAGTATTGCTATTCATAAACTCGCAAGATCTCGCTTGAGCCCCGATCTCGCGAGATTTGCATTCCCTATTGCTTGTTTAAGAAGGAAAACCTCGTTATTAAACATTATAGGTATTTCTGTTTTACTTGAAGTTACAAGTACATATTATAAAATATCCTGAGTTTATTTGCCGCTGTTGACGTCTTGCAGCAATATAAGCAATCCCAATGTAAGTAGTTATTCCATGACCAACAGTTGTAAATCACTTGGGTCTGAACTTCTTTTAAATCGTACATGTTTCAAAAAATATCTAATCTTAATCATTTTTCTAGGTTATAAATAACTAAACGGGTCTTCAAACTTAAAATGTAGGTAATATCCAAATAAATCTGATAGCAGGATTCGTAGTAAAAAGACAAAGTTCGTTGTCACTTAAACGGACAACACTATAGGTACGATACTATAAAATACTAGCGAACACGGCAGACGTTGTCCAGCCTTAAAGTATCAGAAATAAATTAATATTGCGACTATAAATTGAGATGTAAGCTATCCTATCTTTCAAGTTGAATCAAACTGCACACGGTGTGCTTTATTAAAATCGGTTAAGTAAGTAGTTTAGGAGTCCATCGCGGACAAACACGTGACGCGTAATTTATATATACCTATTAAGATTATAAATCTAATAGAAATTACAAATCTATGGCATAACAATAATAAATAGTATTACTTACATCCTTTAAAGTTTCAGTAATTTGAAACCAAAAGAAGAGCGTCATTATTTAGGTATTCGTAAATATCGATAGGTGTCATAAAAATGTAAATTACACTGAAAATACATTACGTAGTCGCATTTATCAGGCTATAAAAATGTTTCATCGTTATTCAGTAGACGCGTGCCAGAAAAATTTAATGTCTCTAATGCTTGAAGTTTTATTTCACAGCCAGAATTCTATCCTAAGTTGTGTCCTCAAAACTTTATAAGTATTCGAATATCGTTTGCTCGTACGAATATGACGCCCCATTGCTCTTATATGGAGCCGAAGATAGATTCATATTTTTCGTAAAGCCTAAATAGAATAGATCTGAAAATGAAGAGTTATGAAAGCGTAAAAAAACGAAACCATTACAATATTTTTGCCTTAAATATAATAAAAATGAGGTACAAAATAATACTGCAATTTAGATAACAAATGTGCTGCGAATGGCTGCGTGTGAATTAAATTTATTTACAAAATATAATAAGAAAAGGAATGTACGAAGGTTATGACCTCTTACATCTCATCAGATCAATTTAACATTTCATGAAATTTGACAGAAAGCACACCATAGGCGCATTTCTTTTTGTGCGAATGAAATGAAATTGAATGTGCCTCAATGTAACTGCTTGGTTAGAATTTGTATTTTTATGTTGGGAAGATCAGCGACTATGTGAGTATGTATATTCACAAATTAATTTCGTAATTGTAAACTTTTCCACCAACCCGCATTCAGGCGCGGTCGCCGCAGCCTGCAATTTCTGTCGTGTCGCCAAGAAATTGGGGGGGGGGGGGGGGTCACTAAGAAATTTGGGGGAAGAGGTGTCCCAAATTGGCTTGTTTCGCCTTCCGTCTACGCATGACTGATGGATTTGGGGGGGGGGGGGTCATGTCCCCTGTGACTCCCCTGGGACCGCGCATGCCCGCATTGGAGCAGCGTGGTGGAGTAATCTACAGGCCTCCCAATAATAGGGAGAAACCCGTACTCAGCAGTGCAATGGGATGCAATAAGGCTTGTAGCCATGTGGACTAACAATATTTACTTTTAACGTACTTGGAAGCTCGTGTGCTAATTGCAGCCAATCCAATAATATCATATCCCACTTAAAACATTAATGTGAAAAATGACAGCCAAGTTCAATAACAAGAATATAATATGTTTGGTTGTGAACTTCGCCGAAAAAGTATTCGTAAATGAGCGCTAAGTTCTACAAAAAATCCCAAAAAATTTACGAGAACAAAATAACCATTATACATAAACAAGTATGCAACTCGTTTCCTTGATTTACCTTTTTCTTGAATTGAAAAATTATGTTTTATTGGTTAGTCCATTTATAGGGGAAGGCTTCAGGCTGTAGAACATCATGCTATGACTAATACCAAAGTCCACGCGCGGCACGTCGTGGGCGGCCGCTAGTGTAGAATAATTTATTTGTACTGAATAGTCATCGCGATGAAATTAAGCTTAAATATACGTAATTAGATGTGTTTCTGTTGAATAGGTTTTGAGTCATGGAGGGGTCAAAAGTCGCTCGGAATGGTTCGTGTAAATATATGTACACACGGCGCTGAGTCGCCAGTTCTTTTGCTTGAACTTGGCTTAATACGCTGACGCGTGTCTAGATTTATACACACATCAAACTGGCAACCTCCTCTTTTTGAAATCGGTTAGAAATTATGTTCACAAGCGTTTAAGTACACAGCCGAAAGTCCTCCGAACATTTTGTTTACGGGTACAACTTGTACGGAACCAAGTTGAATGTCTTAATTCAATACAAACTTCGCCTTTGTTCCGGCTCTTTCTCTAGCTTCCCTTGCGAGCAATGTTTTAGAGTTTTCTACTGTTAGTTTTGCCGTAAATAAGGCACAAAATTGTCTAGAAAATACCTCGGAGACATGACTAGAATGTGTTTTAGTGTAAATTTAAAATTTGTTTTTAGATTACTTAAATAAAATAATGATAAAGGAAGCTGGAGGCTTATTGGTGGTAAGCTGCGAGGTATTATGTACATTGGTAGTCCGCCTGCCCATTGTATGTATTTATATTTTATGTACTTATATTTCATCAACAAAATCGCAAACTCAATTTGAAGACCACAAGGCCTTTACCTGAAAAAGTATATTTTGTCTTGTTGTTTATTCTTGTTTGTTTTACATCTTGAAAAAGTGCTTGAAATGCAAAATTTACCAAGATGTCCCATTTTAAGGGATATGAAATGAAATATAATTATTTAATAACATCCGGGATAACAATATACTTATTTGGTGTTGGTCATTATGTGGTCATCGGCTGATATAAGACAAATTCTGAAAGAGAGGTTAAGGATATTTCGACGCTAATAAATAATAACGTTTGAAACGAGTATGGCAAAATGGACGATGTCGGGCTTGAGATAGGTGACCGCTAGTGAATTTCATGCGCGTTTCTATGCGGAGAGCACGCAGTAGACCTTTTTGAGCAGCGATGGCCGAGTAGTCAAAAACTCCTGACAAGGCATTTGAACTGTGTGCTTTTATCGCTGCTCCACAGTGATGGAAAATATCGTGATATTTAATTGATTTCGATGTTCTCCATCGCCGTGCATGCCTGAGAAAAATATAATTTCTCAAAAGAATGACGTTCACCAATCCGCCCTTGGCCAGCGTGGTGGACTATGGCCTAAATCCCTCTCACTTGTGTGAGGAGACCTGTGCCCAACGGTGGAAAAAGGTTGGAGAAAAAGGAGCTCCTATGGGCGGTTTGAAAACATCCAACAGCGGGTTGGTCACTGACTCGCATCACCACCATCGCTTTTGAAATAGTATGGAGGAGAAATATCCAGCCGTTATTATGGAGAGAGACCCATACAAAATAGCAGGACGCAAAAATAATTCCAGGCAACAAAAAGAACAGTAAAATTACAATAAACTTCCAAACAGACCTGTTGCATCAATTTTCAAGCTTCAGTAACCTCAATTGATTATTGACGTTGTTGTTTTGTAACACCTATGGCTTAATTATTCAAAAGCATACAAGCAGAAGGTCGTTACTGAAATTTCAGTAAGCAATTACCTGAAGGCTGGAATTGACAAGTTATTGAATATTAATATCTATCCTGAGGCCTGAGGGTATATAATGGAGGATTTCACACGATCAACAACAATCCGGCGTGTATCCTCTTAGAAGCTCTCAGAAACAGGCAAACATTATAAAGGTAAGGTCTTAATAATAATTACATTTGTTAGTTTCTTTTCCGTTGCATAGAATTAAAGACTTTTTCCCGTTTCAAGAATTCCATCGTCTCTTTATACCACTTTTTAAATTTTTTAATGGAGTAGCAGACCAGCATGCAGGCCACGTGATGTTAAGTGGTCGCTGCAGCTCATGGACATCTACATAATACCTCAAGCAAGCATAGGTAAGTCTTGTCTGAGGTCGTATGCAGTTGCGCTGCTACTCCGGAGGCTGGTGGTTGCCTCATGTATGTGTGGCCGGCAACTGCCACCGAAACACAATAGAATCGCTCACGGCAAAAGTGGGTGCAGCGGTGGTACTTCCCCGGGCGAACCATAATAGTTCTACCAATAACTTTACATAAAATAAAATAATATAAAATGAAAATAACGAGATTTTTGACATAAGATAGAGTTAGATGTAAATTCACGAGGGCATGATGTCCACAAACTCGTACTTACAATTGCGCTCAGCAGCCATGAGTTGCGACAAGGCGGTCTCTGGAGTTGCAGAAGAACTGTACGCAATCGTGCTCTGAATCTAGCGGCTTCTCACTGTCTTCTTTTAGTCGTATGTCCACACAAGTTGAAGGCCGTCTCGCTTTTTTTGCCGAGACCGAACAATTCTTACCCACCCATTGTCTGCCCTTGTAACATTACGGCCTGCACAATACACCTGCATACTCCCACTTTAGTTTGCAGATTTAGAGAACTATGTAGGATAACTTCGTACATAAACTTTTCAGATTCTGTTACGTAGAGAAATAATAAGCATTTGTAGCTCTTTCCGTCGCTCGCTGAGCGACTTTGGAAAAAACTAACGGTAAAGACCATGTATCAGCGCCGTAAGTATCACTCGCATTGTATGCTGCCCGAAGACTTTCGACTTCTGGTACTGAGGTTTGCTGTAAATAAAGCTTAGTTTTCTTTAAATCTCCAGACGAAAATGCAGACCCTGGTGTTTGTCGCTATCTCCGTGCTCCTCTCGGGGTGCAGTGGCCATATCGGTGGCAGTCCGTTCTCGCTGCAGGAAACCGAGCCCCAGTTCTACTGCGGACGAGTACTGTCCAATACTCTCGGACTGCTTTGTTATGGAGGACGTTTTAACGACAAGAGGGCTTTGGGTAGCTCAAAGTTCAGTGAGTAGCTATTGTATGTAATCCATGCAAATATTATAAATGTTTCACGTCAACGGTTGACCGGATTGAACCGATTTGTTGTAAGGAGATAGTCGGGGAGCTGAATAGTGACATAGGCTACTTGCTACACGGGAAAAATACCTCATTCTTATAGGAAGAAAATAGTACTCCACTAAGCTAGGGTTGTACAGTAACATAATTTATGAAGACATATTTGGATTGAATTTTATTTTCATTTTTGTATTGTATTAATTATTAAAACGGATTTGAAATCTCAAAATCGTAAACGATTATAATTTTAACCCAGTAAAAGGTTGGGTAGCTTTTAGTTGGTTTTGTATCTAGTAGCTTGAAGTAAAAATATTTCTCGCCCGTCGCCAAGCTTTGTGGAACGTGTTATAGCTTAAAATTTTCTCCAAGGCCAGGTGTATTTTTATAAATACTGGACAATTTTTTAAGCAATAATGTGTGAATATATAATTTTGTAAATGAAAGGGCTATCCATGAAAATAATGAGGAGTGAAGAAATAAGTATCAATTTATTGCAGCAACGTTCCTTATCATCTCCTTGGTTTCAGACGCGATCCTGTCTCAATATTACAACGACCAGGAGTCCGAAGCAAACTGGCCGTGGATACCTGCACACCACGCCAGGGGCATGTCCGCTCCCTCCAGGGACAAGCGGTATGTGGTAAATGAATGCTGTGATAAGCCTTGCAGCATCACCGAGCTAATGTCATATTGTTAAGCCAGTACCTGTAATAAACAATAATCTTAATGCCGGGCCGATGTGAAAAATCTTAATTATTTTGCATATAACTTGCATGAAAAACTAGTTAATGGTAGGAAAGAAATGAATCAAAGATAAAGATGATGAAAGAGGCTTATCCCACAATGGTGCTCCAATGTGCATTAGTGGAAAAGGGCTAATTACATTGACCAACTTGCAGGGGCCGACACGGCATACATTGCTGGTTATCTTGAGTATTTTATTACAATGTACTCAGATAACCAGCAATGTATGCCGTGTCGGCCCCTGCAGGTTGGCCAATGTAATCAGACCTAAATACGGATAACTGACTATCCACTGTCGATTGTCTTCAAACATGCGACATCTCATGATAAACCCGTAGAGTTTCTGCGGCTATTGAAATCAAAAGTGAAACTCATGCACATTTTCGTGCTTTGAAAGGTCAGTTAAGGCATATGTAACCTTGACAGTTCATGAAGTGTCGTCGGGATTGGGAAGGAAAAGAGGATGTTTATTGTTTGTAATGCTGCGTCTGAGCAGTATTTTCTACACTAGATGATCTATTTATTTTTGTATGCCAGAGTATGTGAGACTAGAATCTTAGCTTATAAGTGTAGACAACTGAGCTGAAAATAGCGAGCAGAATTAAAATGTTTTTAATAATAATGGAGTTTTTTCCGCCCGCTTTTTTTTCCAAGCCCATATAAGCCTTAGCGCACCCAAAGCGGATTACGGTCAGCCGATGGCCGTACAACAATGACAAACATCAATTTATTAACCCAGGATGTTAATAAACTATTTGATTTCAAACTATTTCATTTTATTTCAATAATAATGTTTAAGTTCGTATTTACAAGTAATCTATTTGGAACCCGAGTTTCCACACCTATACGTACTTATTAGTGAAGAAAGTTGTTTTCTCATATAGATCCTAATATATTTCAGTGTTAAAGATTGTCTTTAATTTAATTTCAGTGTTAAGATATGTAGAAGTATGTTACACCATTGCTAACTGCTTATTTTAATACATTACATTAAGTAATCAAAAATGTATTTTAATGTTTGTTACTTATTTTTATAGCTGCTGTAAAATTTTGACAACGTTTAATATACCTAATTCATCTCTACGTTTAGTTATAAAGTTAAGTAAACTTTGCAACAATCCGCAGTAAGATGCGGATTCACCTGCGGACCTGGTGACTCTTGAGTGAATGTGACTACTATCTTAAGATTGTTGAAAATAAAATATGCTATATTTGTTGTTTGATGTTAAATAGTTTTAAATATAAGTCTTTTCTGCAACTAACTAAGTCTTTTGTTGTTATATTTTGAGATTAGAATTCCCTACACCTTAACATAGGTACCTATTTCTTAGAAGATAGTAGTAATAAAAAATCATTGGCACTACTTTCAATGGAAATTTAGATAAATAAACATTTGAAATAATAAATAAAATATTTTATGAATATTTGGAATACAAATATTCCCTTAAATGAACGTCAATCTTTTCGCGGTCATCGGCTCTAGGTGCCCGTATAAGCGATGAGTTGAGCTGAGAGAAAAGAGCCAAAGGAGAAAAACTCTCAACAGCACTTTTTTAAATGCCAGTTGTTACAGAAATATTGTTATACAGTATGGCTATGGGTCGACAATGAATAGACGTAGTATACGTTAAAAATAAACCTTTTTTCTACGAATGTGATAAATTTTAAATCCTCTTTTAAAAAGCCATTTTCCAGACCCCCAACTATCTCCATATAAAAAGTCAGGTCAATTCGAAGCATTGATGCTACGTGAAAGAAGAAAAAACATACAAACAAATAAATAAACACACTTCACAGATGATATTAATATGGAAATATGTTAATTTTATATGAAAAAAATAATCGAGTAGTAATACTGTATGTAAGCTGTAAAAATATAAAAGTTTAAAAGTAGGGAAGTAAGACTTTTCTCTATATGTTATATCTATTATCTACTATCTGTATTTAACATCACTTCAGGGCCGGATTTAGAGGTGTGGAGGCCTCGGGGCAACAAAGGAGTGGAGGCCCCTTAGACCCAAATTATTTTCCAAATAAAATGGAACAAAAATTCAGTCGAGATTTCCAATAAATTAACATAAACATAATTAAGCTACTGTAAATTACGTTGCTATGCCGCCACAAATGGTAAGTAATAAAAACCGTATATTCGCACTGTGCATATTATAGAGTGTTGAGATTGTTTTGCCCGCCGCAAGACCCGACAACGAATGTTGTGATTTTTTTATTTGTTGATCAAATATTTGGTAATTAATTAAATCAGGCGTTACTTTCCGGAAATCCTTTTCAAGCTAATGTAAATTGCATATACATAATATGTAATTGAAAGAACAAAAATAAAGAGTCGAGAGTCCTGTCGAGACAAGGAATCGTATACCCAACCTCCGAGGCTGCGGGCGAGTACCACCCCACTCAGCCATTGACCCACTGGGATACTCCCTCAAGGTAAGGATTATATTGCAAGTGCTTATCAGGACCATTTGAGATTTTGATAATTTACTGATCACCCGATTTGAGTGACAAAATATAGATAGATGATTTCTGTTAACATTTAATGTAATAATGTTTGTACAAAGTACTATAAAACGAGAAAAAATATTAAAGGACAAGTTGTTTACTGAGCCCTTAGTGTGAGTTTGTAAACGCGCAAACGTTACTACTGCATCAGAGTTAAAATTAGATAGATAGATCTTAACCTGCAAGCAATAAGGTCGATAATTAAATTCTTAACGCAAACGCGATAGTAACGTTTTCGCGTGTGCACACTTACACTAAGGCCTCTGGTGTTCTGTAGTCAGAATTTAATTTTTTTTGTTAGTTTTATTGTTAAGCCCTCTGTTGGGCTGTAGCCCCTGTTGCCCTCTCCTAAATCCGGCCCTGCATCACTTAACAGTATAATTGCAAGGTAAATAAAGCGCTAATTGTTTTACAAAGTATACCATTCTACTTAATATTGATGAAGTGGGTATATCAGTATTCAAAGTAAGTGGGTGCTAATACTTGTTTAATACACTTTAATCAAGCGTTAAGCGTCAAATGTTAAGATAAGGGCACTTCCACGTACTAAAAAGTACTCGCAAGTTACGAGTAAAGGAAGACACCAAAGAAGACCGCAGTTTCAAAGAGATTCATATTCAAGTATTTTTAGTTTCTAAGTAGCATTTACTTTCTTAGTTTTAGTCATCAATAGTAATAAATAAATATAATATCAAGTGCGCTTATGAACAGTCTAAAAGTTTGATGACCCGTCTGGTGTAATGTTTGCCATGCCGGATTG
The DNA here is from genome assembly GCA_911387765.1 of Pyrgus malvae. Taxonomy (NCBI): domain Eukaryota; kingdom Metazoa; phylum Arthropoda; class Insecta; order Lepidoptera; family Hesperiidae; genus Pyrgus; species Pyrgus malvae. The sequence continues at coordinate 26,371,677 of OU426953.1, forward strand.
CCGATAAGAGCTTAGGGTCCCGGGTTCAATTCCCGGCGAAGCACAAATTTGAATGATGGATTTAAAATTCTGTTCTCGGTCTGGGTGTTTGTGTTTCTGTCTGCATCCATGGTACCCACGACACAGGGTTAATCTACCCTACTATGGCCGCTAATTTGCCGCCCCACAACATCTGCCGGCCTAGGCTCCAGCCTATTGGTAAATCCAGCACTGGGTCTATGTATAAAAATAGATACATTTATGTGCAGAACGTAGCATTTTCAAGAACCTATCGCGTGATCTTGTTTGTCGCACATATTTTATTATTTTCCCATGAGTACATCATTGCACACACGCTGAGAACATAGATAAGAATGCTTGAAGCGTGCAGACGAAAATCGACCAAAAGAGATTGCACGTTGCATCATGACATTTGATAATCTTTGATATTTTATTCTATCGCTGTCCTAAGAAGGGCTTCTTAGAGCATCAAGATATTGACAGGTATGACACCCGTCAGAGGAGTGGCCTTTACGGGCGAACCCCTCGTCCCAACGTCCATGCACAATGTGCCTTCTAGTTATACAACTAGTGTGTCTGTGTGTGTCAGTGTCAGTGTTGACGGTGCATAGAAAATGACGTTGTTAATTGAAATTGACATATTTAGTATGTAGTAACTGGACACCCGAGCGTTGCTCGGATTGATTTGATTGATTGATTATCTTGGTATATTTTAAAGCAAAACATTCATTGACTTAGTGTTAATTAACAAAGCTTTCTGAAATACCTAGCTCCCAATTTAAAAAAAAATTGTCACAAAAAATAAAAAATGCAACTTACCTACTTGAGGCTTTGAGCCCGGGTCTCTAGCTCCGTAGTCAGCTTTTGTAACCATTCGACCAAGAAAGCTTTAATTCCATTGACGAAATTTTATAGAGGTCTTTCATATCGACGAGCCGGCGAGCGAATATTCGACGGCTTTCTACGCCACAATATTATTTATATTCGCCAATAGATGTCAGTAAGAGTAATTTTGTATTTAATGGCATAAACATTAAAAAAACGACAATTTCTATTAATAAAAATTTGCTGGATTGATTTATCATCCCCGAAACCAGGGTACTAAATTTCATCAAAATCTTTGGAGCCGTTTCCGAGATAAAAAAAAATATATTTAGATATATTCAAGATTTGCTCGTTTAAAGGTATTAGATAATGTATGCGTCTGCAGCGATGAATATTTGTGAATGTGTGACAAAATTAAAATGTGTGCGTTCTTCTCCCCGCACCAGATTTGGCACAAAAATTATGTATCGAAGCGAGGCGCTATGCCGTCTCTACTGAAGGGTGATGAATGGGTGCTGAACCTTTGATGCTCTAGGCTGCCGTTACATATTTATACAGCTTGGTTTAAAAGCACAGCCAAGTTGCTCCTATTTCATTTAATTAAAAAATATCAAAAAGTTCCCAGATACACCAGGTATTTTAATACGGGCTATTGTATGATTTTACAAAGAATCTTACACAATGTTTGAACAGCCCCTTCTTCTAAAACTCCGACGCTTCCATCTCTTTGATGTTAATTACGAGCTGTCTTCACATAACAATATTTGTTGTTTACGTCAATTACGCGATGGAAATGCGAAATGAGACCAACCTTCACTATCAAACTTGCTTTAGCAACTTTAATTCTATCTTACTATCTACTGCAGTTTTTCTTCTAGCCCTCACATCAACCTCACCAACATTGCAAGCATTGGATAGGGTGTAAGTATTAAATATAGTGGCAAGCGAAGTTTGTGGTTGATAGCTAAGCAGCGTGGTATCTGGTCTGCATTTGTTAGTATTCAGTGTTCGAGCCACGTTGCATTCTAGGCATTTGCCGCCGACAGAATGCGTTAGGTTTTGCATAAAGGTCTACTACCCCCTGTACGTACGGTTTAGAGAAATAATGCTTCGCTACACACTTATAGCTCCACAGTAGGGTATACCTACTACCCTGTGTCGTGGGTACCATGGACACAAACAAAGACAGAAACAAAAACACCCAGACCGAGAACAGAAATTTAAACTCATCATTCAAATTTCTGTCTCTCCGGGGATAGAAACTGGGACGTTTCGATTGGCAGTCCGGCATGGTAATGGTTGTTGCGCAATGCAACCCAGGTCGTCAAAAATTGTGTTAAAATTTAGGAAATTCTTGTTCTTTTCAAGCTTCACCTAAAACGGCTGCTCGTAGACACAGCAACAATTGAGGACTGTCCAAAACCTCATTTCAGGCCACGGGTTGTTAAGAGCTCTCTGCAGCCCATGGACAATATACTACCTTAAGTAATTTCTGGCGTACTGCCTGCCTAAGTTCGTGTGCTGTTATTTGTAGGCTGTGGTTGTAGGCACTGCTACCTTAGAGACCGAGAGAGAGACTGATTTGCTGCACTGTTAAATCGACTGTAGCGGTGCAAGTGTGCGGAATCCAGTCCTTTGCTGGCATTGCTTCATTTTATTTTATTTATCCTAGGCTAGTGGATAAAGAGCTTTAGAATTTAACTTCTTTTGTGCATCCAGATTATCTAAATTGCCCGTTGGCACGTTCGCAGTAAATTGAATTCTGCCTCCGCAAAATATTCTAATAAACTTTCTAGAAATATGTCTTTCGCGTGAGTATATTTTGCAAAGGAATGATAAACTTTAATTAATAAACTACTTTGTGAAAGCTTCGGTCAAGATTTTTGCCGTAAAGAAAGAAAGAAGTAAAGAACTACTTAGTACAATATTTTTTGTGTTACATATGAGTAACAATTTCAAGAATGAATAAGGATTTTGTGGACTTTTCATTCATAGCTTTTATTTTTTAAATACATGTATGAACTTTTAGGTTGTAGAGTTTGGTTTTGCCCACTCAAAATGTTTTAATTTGAAGACTCCGGATTAGCGCGACTGTGTGTTTAGAGGAGACGCAAGTTTGATAAGCCCTGCAATATGGGTATGGGTACCCAAAGGCGACGATCGGATCCGATCCGAAATATTCAAATATGCTTTATTTACACCATAGATAAGAAAATGACAACATAGAGTAAGAAATAGAAAATACAGTGAACAATAGGCGGCCTTATCGCTTCTAGCGATCTCTTCCAGACAACCTTTGGGTAGAAGAGATTAGCTAATTAGGGAGAAGTAATGCGGGAGAGGTGCACATAAAAGCTGAAATTTAAATATAATAGACATACATAAATATTTAAATGAATAGACATAAATAAAAATAAATATAAAAAAACAATGGGTTGCACTCCGGGAGTGCCGGCAGAAGTGAAAACATTAACGTTGTGCATTTTTGATGTCTTGGAATCGTTAGGGAATAATTCCGCACGAATTGCTTGAATTATCAGTACCTATTAATTTCTATCTAGTATTTTTACAAAGTACTCTCTCATTTTCTTTCACTATTTCTTCGTCACTTTTTTCATTAATAGATGCACTTTGTGTGTCCATATTTTAAATACTTGATATAAACGAATTTTAAGATAAAATTATACTTGACGCTGGCAATATGCAGAGTTTGCGATGCCATAATTGAAGAAAAAAAGTATAGACAGCCGTCAGATGAGCCGTCATCAGCTGTCACCCCTCCGTCTTGGTCTAAGAGCCGGTGAAGATATTCACTCGTTCGGTTGTTACAAGAGTGAAGGTGATATGAAAGAAAATTGATTAAAATTGATTAAATTAAAAATAGCTATGAACACTTTTCGATAGTCAAGTTATCATAGGCATATATGTTTATAAATTATATTTGGTAAACAAGTCTCATCGAAATAAAGATCGGTGAAGGTCGATCTTCCTCGTCTCCTCTACTATCTTACGAAATTTTGCGATCAGCACACGTGACCTCGCGCGAGTTTCATAGTTTTTACCCATCCCACAAAAAGTGCTCAACGCCGCTAAAGAAGTTTTCACTTCAATAAAAATGAATAAACAATTAAATAAACAAACAACTAAATAGATACATTCTTAAATAAATACTTTTAAATTTTGAAAAGGTGCAATATGTAATAAAATTGATATATTATTGTAATTATATATTGTATATAAAGGACATAACCTTTATAGATCTGTCTGCCTATTCCAGCTAATCTCTGAAACGGCTGGACCAATTGTGACGAGACTTTCACTGGCAGGTAGCTGATGTAATAAGGAGTAACTTAAGCTACTTTAAGAAAGTCCACGCGGATGAAGTCGCGGGCGGCCGCTAGTATATATATATTTTCAAATATTCACCTTCAAATACCCGTAAATAAAGCCCCTTGACTTGAAACTCGGAGTAACTTTGCAAGTCGTAAAATTTCTAGAGCAACAGCAATAACAAGATATCTTAAAGTTTCGGAAAAAGTTTTGGAAAACTGAAGCTGTTCGTGCTGTTACGATTGCATCTATTCTTGAGAAGTACCTAGTTTATTGTTTAGTACGTACTCGTACATTGTGAGGGTTTTAAATAAGAAAAACTATTATTTACTTCCGGCGATAATCACGTAGCATAATTGATGATGCTCCTCCTGTAATTAACATAATGGGCATGATGACAGATTTTTAAATACCTTGTACACGTCTCCAAGTTTCGAAAAAAAGTTTATTTCAGCAATAAACTTAAGTTTTAACGTAAATTAATGTATTTTCCGTATTAACTTTCAGCAGAGCCCGCATTCCGCAGCACTACCAGTATCAGATGGACGGGGAACCGCTTCGCCGTATCACGGAGGTAAAGGATCTTGGTATTAAATTTACGGCTGATCTTAACTTTCGAGAACATATAACCGAAGTATGCAAAAAAGCGTACCGGAACCTGGGCTTCATATTGCGGCATTCACGAGACTTTACTAATCATAGGGCCTTGCGTGCCCTATATGAATCCCTGGTAAGAAGTCATTTGGAGTATAATTCGGTTATACGGGCTCCAAGTGAGATCAAATACAAGTCCACGCTAGAACGTATCCAGAATAAATTTACTCGATTTCTTTACTCAAAAATTTACGGAATATATCCAAGTTACCCGATGCCGTACCCTTCCTTATTCGTTCTCGGCATGGTCGGGTACAGTAAACTGGAAGCGAGGAGAGAGGCGTCCCTCGCCACGTATCTGTTCAAGGTGTTGCGTGGTAAGCTTGACCATCCGGCTCTGCTGCAACTGTTGAAGCTGTGCGTGCCGGACAGGTACATGGAGCGGCGGCGGCCGCCGGCGCTGATGGCACTGCCGCACGCCCGCACCAAGCTGCTGCACAACGCGCCGTTGACGCGGGCGGTGCGCACTTTAAACGTAATCGCTGACCGGATCGATTTATTTACCTGCACACTGAATGAGTTCACGAAGGTAGTGTCTGGTATCACAGAAAATAATATTAATTAATTGTAATGTGAATCAATGTTTTATACTGTTGAATATTTATTTAAATTTATGATTTATTTATTTTATTAATAATTAATGTGAATATTGCTGGTTTTTTTTTCTATTGTGACATTTAATTGCATTCTTTTACTACTGACATATTGTATTTTAATGGTATTATTAGTGTATAGGATATGAATATCTATTTCCATTTTGACATACCTACTTGGTAATATGTTTGTACGATTTTATTTAAACCTGACATTAATGTTTATATAGGTGACGCAAATATTTTATTTTTAATGTGATTGAATGTTTTTCTTGATTTTTTTAAAATATAATTTTTGTTCTACACTAACGCATTAGGCTACCCTGTAATGTTAGTTGTAAGTATGAATGAATGAATAAATGAATAAATGAATTTTCTGCTATGTAATTTCAATTAAGCGCGAAAACGCTCTTAGGTGTCATGGCGTCGGCTTGCTCGTCAAACTTCAAGCAATACGATGACATTTACTGAGACGTGACGTCATTCCTTTTGATTGGCGTTTCAGATAAAATGGCCGTTTGCCGTATTCAATACTTTTATTTTATAGATAACTAGCTGTGCCCCGTGGTTTCACGCGCGTTAGAAAGAGAAGTGAACCAAACTTTACAGGATTACTCGTTGGACCAATCTGAAGATTCTTCGAGAATTTCATTGAAATCGGTCCAGCCGTTTCGGAGTCTATAAGGAACATACATACACACTTTCTCTTTTATAGATATGATGATCTTATTAATCTTAATGTTTATATAACGCTTAAAGTGGTGTCAGAACCACAGCGAACAAATAAAAATGGACATCTTGGCTACTCAGCACGCGAAAAATGATTTTCGTAACTTTTGGAAATCGACCAATAAATTAAATAGTAAACCTGCCCTACCAGTGAGCGTAAATGGTATAAATGATCATGGTCTTATAGCAGATATGTTTAGAGAGCATTTTGCTGTGACATCACCGTTGGGGCCATCACGGTCCGTAGAAGATGGGGGTACGTGTGGCCAGGAGATTGGAATCCGATTTACAGCAAAGGATGTCAATAATGTTATAGCTTCTATGTCGCGTGGAAAGTCTCCTGGCCATGACGGGCTTAGTATTGAACATCTAAAGCATGCGGGTCCTCACTTACCTAGAGTACTTGCCATGTTTTATAACCTATGTATAGCGCATTCGTACTTGCCTGCGGCACTGATGAGAACCGTGGTGGTTCCAATTGTGAAGAATAAAACTGGAAACATATCTAACTACAGGCCTATCTCACTTGCCACGGTTGTTGCGAAAGTGCTTGACAGTTTGCTTAACGCCCAGCTTGATAGACATATATGCCTACACGACAATCAGTTTGGCTTTAGGCCGGGTTTGTCAACTGAGTCCGCCATATTATGTTTGAAGCAAACTGTGAAGCGACTAGACGAACTCCTATTTATGCCTGTTTTTTGGACCTAAGCAAGGCATTTGACCTGGTAAATTATGATATCCTATGGCAGAAATTAAAAGATACCGGACTGCCAGAAGAAATTACTAGTATCTTCAAATTTTGGTATCGAAACCAAGTCAATGTCGTGCGATGGTCCGAAACATATTCGCGGCCATATGGGTTGGAGTGCGGGGTACGACAGGGGGGCTTAACTTCCCCTAAGCTCTTCAACCTATATGTAAATGCTCTGGTGGAATTGCTTAGCAACACCCATGTCGGTTGTCATATAGACGGAGTATGCCTTAACAACATTAGCTACGCAGACGACATGGTGTTGCTGAGTGCTTCTGTTTGTGGCTTGGCAAAACTGTTGAGCATATGTGAAAGCTACGCTAGCAGTCATGGATTGATATATAACGTGAAGAAAAGCGAATGCATGGTTTTTCAGGCCAAGGGTAAACCCTTGCCATCATATGTACCACCCATTAAATTATATGGTACGCCGTTAAAAAGGATGTTTCATTTTAAGTACCTGGGTCATATGGTGTCCTTTGACCTGAAAGATGATGCGGATATAGAAAGAGAGCGCAGGGCATTGTCTGTTAGAGCGAACATGATTGCTCGCAGGTTCGCTCGTTGTTCTGTCTCGGTAAAAGTAACGCTCTTTAGAGCTTACTGTACATCTTTTTACACGAGCAGCCTGTGGGTGGACTACACGCAGAAACAGTACAATGCCCTGCGTGTTCAATACAATAATGCATTCAGGATGTTGTTGGGTCTGCCTCGTTACTGTAGCGCGTCGGGTATGTTCGCGGATGCGCGTGTGGATTGTTTCTACACTACTATGCGCAAACGGTGCACATCCCTGATGCGCAGGGTGCGGGCCAGTTCCAATGGCATCCTGAGGGCATTTTCTAACAGGACACATTGTCAGTACCTGAACCATTGTCATATGGTGCACGTACTGACTAATCAGGCCTGTCTTAGATATAGTTCTTAGGGTAAGATAATTAGTTTTTTAAGTCTACTAACATTAGCTTTAAAATTTGTATTTCTACTAACATCTAATATGCTTATTTTTTTATGTTGAAATATGATCCTCGGTGGTCGAAATAAACGATTTATTATTATTATTATATCAAAACGGGATCATATTTTAGAACTTTTTTAGCATATATTTTTCTGTAAAACCATTTATTCTCTGATTCTTTAATAGTGTCATCATGCCTATTAGACCAAAACGCCATCAACTTTATCCGATATAACCTTAGAGCATCAAGGTATGACAGGTATGACACCCGTAAGAGGAGTAGCCTTTACGGGCGAACCCCTCATCCCAACGTCCATGCACAATGTCCCTTCTAGTTATACAACTGCATCCAGTGTTGACGGTGCATAGAAAATGACGTTGTTAATTGAAATTGACATATTTAGTAATGTATGCGTCTGTAGCGATGAAATAATATTTGTGAATGTGTGACAAAATTAAAATGTGTGCGTTCTTCTCCCTTCACCAGATTTGGTACAAAAATTATGTATCGAAGCGAGATGCTATGCCGTCTCTACTGAAGGGTGAGTCAGTAACTTTGATGCTCTAAGGATATAACTCAAAAATAAACCAAGAAAATGAAAATAAAACAAGAGCACCACATGTGTATTTCTATTTCCCGCCAAAGCTTAATAATATATTCTATAACTCTAACTTTCCCGCCAAAGTTTAATAATATATTCTATAACTCTAACTTTTTAAATAAAATCCATAGCTCATTCTTCAATTTCCGTCTTTAATCTGAAAAAGCCAAACGCGTATTGCGTTGGTCGGATATTAGCGTCGAAAACGTCCCAGACACGAGATGTCAAACTACTGATTACAGTTTATTGACAGTCTGGAATGGTTAGGGGTAAATTTGACATTGGTATCGCATTAGTAGAAAATAAATGTAATTACCAATACTTAATTAATTTTTGAAGTGAAAACTTTTTTAGCGGCGTTGTGCACTTTTTTTAGGATGGGTAATAAATGTTAAACTCGCGTCAGGGCACGTGGCCTGATCGAAAGTTCATAAGACGGAGGGATGACAGCTGATGACGGCTCGACTCGTCTGTACATGTAAAATTCGTTTATATCAAGTATTTAAAATATGGACATTGAACAAAGTGCATCTATTAATGAAAAAAAGTGACGATGAAATAGTGAAAGAAAATGAGTGAGTACTTTATAAAAATACTGGATGAAAACCTACTGAAAGTACTAATGAAAAATAATATTGATAATAAAAGCAATTCGTGCGAAATTATTCCCTAACCATTCCAAAATATCAAAAACCGGCCAAGTGCGAATCGGACTCACGCATAAAGGGTTCCGTACCATTATCTATAAAAACCACGTTTATTGTATGGAAGTGTAGGACGGAGGCGCCGATGCAAATAATAAAACCGCGATTATAGTTCAACAGTTCAATGTCTTTTATTCGGTACACACACAAAAGAGTTATAGAAAAGTAAAAGCAGAAGATAAGAAACGAAAGCGTAGAACACAAGACCGGATAGAAAGGAACACTAGAATTTACACTACAGACTGAAACTTGATCAGACTAGGATTATCGCGAGATATAGCGAGCGGAAAAATGAGCGTGAATTTCAGCGTGCATTCGCCGTGGGAGACAGAGCGGCACTGAGCCCCGCGACCGAGCGATAGCGTATTTAATTATTACATTCCACAGAGTCAGCTGCGCCGGCGCGTATTGTTGGCGAGCATTGTCGCGATCACAGGAGGCGCCACAGTACTCCCCCACCGAGACCGCTACTGCGGGCGGTAATACTCTGGAAAGCGTACCTGCCTCCCAGATCTTGTCCTTCTATCAGTGTCAACTGTAGTCGATGTTGGCGTTGGTATTTCTGGAATATTTGGAGAAGAAGAGTCAATCTCTTTGTTTATATAAGCAGGTTTTAGTCGGTCAATGCTGACTGTCGTCTCTTTTCCCCGCACCTCTAGCTTATAATATATGGGATGGCGCTCTAGAACTTTATATGGTCCAGAATATGGTGCTTCCAGCGGTCTTCGGACACAATCCTGCCGCAAGAATACATGAGATGAATCACTAAGTCCACGAGGTATGTAAAATGGACCGTCTCGATGCCATGCTGCACTTGTTGGAGTAAGATGTGCCATGTATTGACGAAGTCGTGTCGCGAATTCAGTGACGTCCCCGGTCTTGTAGTCATCCGTAGGGCTCAGAAACTGTCCTGGTAATCGAAGGGGTTCCCCATAAACCAGTTCTGCAGGAGTGGCCTGGATATCCGCCTTCCATGAACTTCGGATGCCCAGAAGTACCAGTGGAAGAACTTCAGTCCATTTTGACGTAGCATGACACATGATTGCGTCCTTAAGCTGTCGGTGAAAGCGCTCAATCATGCCATTGGCAGCTGGGTGGTACGCTGTAGTGCGGTAATGTCGTGCACCCACCATGGAAGCAATGGCTTGGAACAAGTGACAGTCAAATTGACGACCACGGTCCGTTGTAATTTTGTGTGGACATCCAAACCTGGCGATCCAGCCGGACACCAGCGCGGCTGCACAGGTTTCAGCAGTGATATCTTTGATGGGGTACGCCTCAGGCCATCGAGTAAAGCGATCAATGACGGTGAGACAGTACCTGTAATCAGAAGAAGGTGTTAAAGGACCAACGATATCAAGATGTATATGGGAAAACCTGGATGTTGGAGCAAGGAAAGGGGAAAGTGGAGCTGCAGTATGTCGAGTTATTTTAGTGCCTTGACATAAAAGGCAACTTTGAGACCATTCTCTACAATTTTTGCGCATCCCTGGCCACACATACCTTTGTGCGACCAGTCGCACTGTAGCTGCGTTTCCTGGATGGCTTAAGTTATGCACGGAATCGAAGGCTTGTCTTCGAAAACCTGGAGTGATGTACGGACGCGGAGGTTTAGTGGAGACGTCGCAGTATACTTTAATATCTGAATCTGGTATTCTGACCATGTGCAACTTTAACGATGATCCATTTTTCAGAAGATTTTGTAGTTCAGAATCGATGTCTTGAGATTGTGCAAGTAGTTCGTAATCAATTCCTTGAGTTACCTCCTCGACTCTCGACAGTGTGTCGGCCACAACATTTTCATTGCCTGGGATGTATTTGATGTCGGTCGTAAATTGGGCTAAAAATTCCAGATGCCTATATTGCCTAGGCGAGCATTTATCTTTTACCGACTTGAATGCATGTGAGAGAGGCTTATGATCCGTAATAATGGAGAACTCACGAGCTTCCACCATGTGTCGGAAATACTTAACCGCCTCGTACATGGCTAAGAGTTCCCTATCGAAAGGACTGTATTTTTGCTGTGGTTGACTAAGTTTCTTAGAGAAAAAAGCTAGGGGTTGCCATTGGTTATTGACCTTCTGCTGTAAAACGGCACCTATAGCCACGTCTGACGCATCTGTAGCAATACTCAACTCCGCTTCTGGATGTGGGTGAGCTAGTAATGTTGAATTAGCGAGTGAGTACTTACAGTCATCGAATGCCTGCAACAAGTCTGGTGTCATTTCCAATGTCTGCAAGCCTTTTACATTTGGACCTGATAAGAGAGCGTTAAGTGGTGCTTGGCGACTGGCTGATTTGGGTATGAAGCGGCGGTAGAAGTTTATCATACCAAGAAAACGCCTTAGCTCCTTCACCGTCTTCGGTACCGGGTACTCCATAATGGCCTGCACCTTAGCCTCTAAAGGTCTGGTACCAGCAGCTGAAACATGATAACCGAGAAATGTTACATCATGCTTGCCTAAGACACATTTGCTCGTGTTGATGAGGACACCGTATTTGTTTAAGCGACTGAGTACTTGACGCAGGTGATCTTTATGGATTTCTGCGGACGGGGAAAATATTAAGATATCATCGCAGTAACCGTAAGCAAAATCATCCAAACCATGCAGCACCTCGTCAATAAATCTTTGAAATGTTTGTGCTGCATTACGTAGCCCAAAAGTCATGTGTCTGAATTCGAATAGACCGAATGGTGTGGTGATAGCAGTTTTTTGAATGTCATCGGTATTTACCGGTATCTGGTTATATGCCTTTACCAGGTCTATTGTTGAGAAGGTGGTGCAACCAGATAACTGGTGCGAAAAATCTTGGATGTGTCGCACTGGATATCGATCTGGGATTGTTCGGGCATTTAGTGCTCGGTAGTCACCGCAAGGCCTCCATCCATCATCTTTCTTTTTAACTAGGTGAAGAGGTGAAGACCATGGACTTTCTGAACGCCTAGCGATACCGTTGGCCAGCATTTCATCAAACTCCTTTTTAGCAGCTTTTAGGCGAGCTGGGTCTAGCCGGCGTGGTCTACAGGCGACTGGCGGTCCTGGCGTAGTATTTATGTAATGCACAGTATTATGTTGAACAGTACGTACCATCCCCGCTGGACGCGTGACGTCAGGAAATTCCCGTAGGATATTGTGGTAGTCCGACTCACCGCATACTGTCTTAATGGATGCTATGTCCACTGGAATGTTCTGCCGCGGAACCGAGACCGATAACGAAGTTGTCCCATCAACAAGGCGTTGGTTCCTGCAATCCACAAGTAAATTATAGTAGGACAAAAAATCGACACCAATTATCGGCTTAGAGACGTCGGCTATAGTAAATTTCCATTTAAAATAACGTCGGAGTCCTAGGTCTAAGTGTAGTTGTAGGGGTCCGTATGTATGTATTGTAGTACCATTGGCTGCAGTTAGGCTATATTTTGATTTGACACAGGGCATTTTAGTTGCTAGCCGTGGAAAAACACACAGGTCTGAACCAGTGTCCACTAAGAATTGAATTTTTGTCACCTGGTCTGTAACAAATAGACGGCCAGCCTGAATAGGGCAGTCGTTGGCCGCTACTTCCGGCTGCCCTTGGCATTTCCCGAATGAAACTGGCACGGCTCGTTGCATTTCTTGGCCCTGGCTCCATAATTGTAATGATACCAGCAATACGGGTGCTCTGGCGGGGGCTGCCGGTTGCGCGATTTGCTCTGATTCACTCTAGCTCTGTATGGAGAACGTGATTGCTTTCTAGGTTGCCTGAATACATAAGAGGTCAAATTAGCCATTTGTTTTGTTAAAGCATGGACTTCTTGAGTAAGCTCATCAATACTTGTTGCTGATGTTGATGATGACGATTGAAGTGTTGATGTGGATGCCACTTGGTAAGGTGCAGTATTCGGTGCAATTTCGTTTACCCGGTCGGCCAATTCGGCAAGGTCATCGAGCGCGAGCTTAGGCTGCGAGGCTATCGCCGTTTGCAAATTATGAGGTAAGCGTCCGGACCACAAAGATAATAAAATGTCATCACTTACCGAGGAACCAGCCAGCTCTCTTAAGTGCCGTAAAAATTGAGACGGCTTACGATCACCCATTTCTTGATGTTCAAAAAGTTGCTTTAATTTTCTCTCTTTGCTTACCCCAAAACGTTTTACCAATTCGCTTTTCAATTTTTCAAATTTCCCGGTCAACGGTGGTGAGCATAAAATGTCCTTTACTTGCGATGCATATGCATGTTCCAATTGCGAGATGGCATAATAAAATTTCGTCGAGTCACTCGTTACGTTCGATAATGCAAATTGAGCTTCTAATTGTGCGAACCAAAGTTCCGGATCATCTGGATAAAATGGCGGCACACGTACGCCAACACGAAACACATCGCCTGTATTCTCTCCAGCGCCGCATAGTTTTGCAGAATTCTCCATCGGTGGACAGTGTTCTTCTACGGGGTCACCAGATTGTAGCTTAGCTTGTGTAGGACGGAGGCGCCGATGCAAATAATAAAACCGCGATTATAGTTCAACAGTTCAATGTCTTTTATTCGGTACACACACAAAAGAGTTATAGAAAAGTAAAAGCAGAAGATAAGAAACGAAAGCGTAGAACACAAGACCGGATAGAAAGGAACACTAGAATTTACACTACAGACTGAAACTTGATCAGACTAGGATTATCGCGAGATATAGCGAGCGGAAAAATGAGCGTGAATTTCAGCGTGCATTCGCCGTGGGAGACAGAGCGGCACTGAGCCCCGCGACCGAGCGATAGCGTATTTAATTATTACATTCCACAGAGTCAGCTGCGCCGGCGCGTATTGTTGGCGAGCATTGTCGCGATCACAGGAGGCGCCACAGAAGCCCCCTTAAATATTTATTTTATTCTATTTTTAGTAGTTGTATAACAATAGCGGCAACAGAAATACATAATTGCCTTTGATTATCCATAGAAATCATTGCATTAAGATTGAATGAAAGGTAAATTGTGGTTTACGATTTATGAAGTATTAAAAAAACTACTTACTAGATCTCGTTCAAACCAATTTTTGATGAAAGTTTGCATCGTAATGTACACCATATATTTTTTATAGTTTTATCATTCTCTTACTTTAGAAGTTGCAGGGGGGAGGGGGGACACACACATTTTACCACTTTGGAAGTGTCTCTCGCGCAAACTATTCAGTTTAGAAAAAAAATATATCAGAAACCTCAATATCATTTTTAAAGACCTATCCATAGATACGCATCTCGCATACCCCACACGGGTTTGATGAAAAAAAAATTTTAGTTTCTGTTCTAAGTATGGGGAACCCTAAAAATTTATTGCTTTTTTTCTATTTTTGTGTGAAAATCTTAATGTGGTTCAACAGTACGAGTACAACGTACCGAGTTTCAACAGTGTCGTTCTTATAGTTTCGAAAAAAGGGACTGTGACATACGGACGGACAGACAGACAGACATCACGAATCCACAAGGGTTCCGTTTTTTGCCATTTGGCTACGAAACCCTAAAAATGCACAACGTTAATGTTCAAGTTTTCACTTTTGCCGGCACTAATAGAGTGCAATCTTTTTTTATTGTTATTTACTGTATGGGTACTGGAAAACCAAATCAGCTGTTAAATATTTTCACGACAAGCATAAAAACTTTTAATGAGGCACATTCCAAACTTCCGAGATATGTACAGAAATCGTCAATGTAAAAATCACAAAATGAATGCCATTATTTCGCTCTGAATCAGCAGATATGAAAGCGCTCCACAAATACAAATTACCAAGCACAATTTAAAGGACGGCCCGGAACGGCACATAATATTTCATCCCCCATACGATTAATGTTCGTGACAATTTTACGCTACTTCCCGTGAAAGCTTTTAATACCGAAATTAAAAAGGAATCAAAACGCTCATTCACCTTTGATGTCAAAGCTTTATTAAAAACCTTTTAAAGATTGTATGGTTTGATAGCGATGAATAAGTGAAGAAATAAAAGTGAGCGCCGATGAGTCTCTTCTAAATGTTCTGATTCAATAAAATATTGGTATTCGAGCTACTGAACAGCGCAAGGCCCAGCGACTATTGTAGATCGCAATCAACGAAGCTATGCGATACGGGCGCGGTACAGTTTGTAGGTGGTAGAACTATCATGGTTCGCCCGGGAAAGTACCACCGCTGCACCCACTTCTGCCGTGAACAAATTCTATTGTGTTTCGGTGGAAAGGTGCAGTTGCCGGCCACAGTTACATGAGGCGACCACCAGCCTCCGGAGTAGCAGCGCAACTGCATACGATCTCAGACAAGACTTACCTATGCTTGCTTGAGTTTGTATGTAGATGTCCATGGGCTGCAGCGATCACTTAACACCACGTGGGCTGCATGCTCGTCTGCTACTCCATTCAAATAAATAAAAAACAGTTCTCGCGATGATGAATAACCTCTAGTGGCCAATTTCATGGGCGTTTCTGTGTTGAAGGACATGTTGAACCATCGGTAGTCGGAACCGGTTCTCATCGATAGATGGCAGTCGTTAAACCTTGTCAAATATGCTATACCACCAAGCGGGTCATTGGAGCAGCGGGTGGAGGTGGAGTAAAACTATAAGTACCTATAAGTACCTTTAGGTAGTTTATTTGATTCAGTGTACTCGTACTGGGAAGTACTAAAAGTGAAGTCCGCTGAGTCGTTCTGATTCAATCAAACGTTGGTGTTCGAGCCATGACTTGTAGTTTTGTTATGAACAAAGTTTTCAGCGATCTAAAGTTAGGTGTCCAGTCCACAGACTTGACCACACACTTAAAAAACTAAATAAATACCATATAAATACGCTTTCGCAGCGAATACACTCAAACATTGGAATTTGTTGCTCAGGAATATCCGGAAATGTTTACAGGGTGTCACTGTGATTATAAATGGGGGAGCCCTACTAGTCTCGGACCGTACCTGACCGACCGTACTTCACCTTGGAGAAGACTTCGAAGTATATTAAATACCTCGGCCCGAGGACCGAGAAGTGTACCTCTAAGGGCCTCTTACACCATCTCCAAGTAAATTGTTGATTAGTTATGTCTCAAGTAAAGTTAATTGGCAAGTAAGAGCTATGTACGGGTCAGTTTATCATATTTCGTGCTACTCGAACATCGTAAAATTGAAATTGAAGTTATCGGTGTCTTTAACTAACAATTAGAGTATTTGCCACTTTACTTCAAGGTGGTAAAAGAGGGCCTAAGTGTATCTCGGTACGGTCCGATACTACGAGTAGCAGGGCAGCAAACGTTATGTTATAGCAAATGAGTCACTAAGCCGTATATAATCTATAACTTATGACGACAATTTCGATGTTTTTTTTGTGACCAATTTGGTCTTAGACAACCAAATCAATTGAGATACTTTTAATGAGCTGTCAAAACGTGACGTCTTCATACATTTTAATGACTTGTGACGTCACTACTCATTTATAGTCAATTGACCAATTTTTTATTGAATTAAAAATAAATGTACAAAAATAAATTAATATTATCCTGTTAAGTGCCACCTTCTGAATGTACGCATTTTGAATTTTTCTGTGCCTATTTTCCAAGAGCCTATTGATTAGAAAACCATACTTTAAGCATTCAGTTATTGTATTGACATCCGTTCTAAATATTTATTGCAAATTTTAAAGCTTTTAAAACATATTGGAATCGATTAATTCGAATTGTAATCAAAAGATCCGTTAAATTGATGTATACCTAAGTTTTTTTTTTCAACTTTTTTATGTCCCACTGCTGGGCACAGGTCTCCTCTCACTAGTGAGAGGGATTTAGGCCGTCATGCTTTCGAGAAATTATGAATTCCTTTCAGGCATGCACGGCGATGGAGAACATCGTAATCAATTAAATATCACGATTTTTTCCATCACCGTGGAGCAGCGATAAATGCGCACATTACAAATTTCTTTGTCAGAGGTGCGCGCCGAGGATTTGAACCCGGGATCGATCGCGTCGAAGACCGCAGATTACCCCTACCTAAGTATATAAGCCTATACCTAAGTATATAAGTAAATAAAAAAGTCAATAATAATCTAATGCTAATCTAAAACCTTTAACCGCTTTTATATAATATAAACCTCTATTTATATAATATATCTGAAATTTTGTATACATGCAGGGAGTTTCGGGGGCAAAATATCGATCTAGTTAGGTTTCATTTTTAAAAAGTATCGTTTTATTTATGTTTTCAGAGATAAGCAACTCAAACATAAACTGAAACATATGACTCTTCCTGTTGTCTATTGGCGAGTTGTATGTAATACTTTTGGTAGGTGGTAGAACTAGTATGGTTCGCCCGGGGAAGTACCACCGCTGCACTCACTTCTGCTGTGAACCAACTCTATTGTGTTTCGGTAGAAAGGTGCAGTTGCCGGCCACACTTACATGAGGCGACCACCAGCTTCCGGAGTAGCAGCGCAACCACATACGACCACAGACAAGACTAACCTATGCTTGCTTGAGTTTGTATGTAGATGTCCATGGGCTGCAGCGATCACTAAACACCACGTGGGCTGCATGCTCGTCTGCTGCTCCATTCAAATACAAAAAAACTATTTTTAATTGACAACTATTTCCATAGATGTCGTTGTTAACTAAAGCTAAGCCAATGAGTCTCTGAACAGAATCTATTGTTTTTATCCGAGCAACGCTTAAGCGTATATTTTTAAACCATTCTAGACTGTCAACTTGTTGTAATCAGTAGTGTAACATCTCAGTCGACGTCTTCGACGTTAATTTCCGATCAGCTACTCGTTGCCGGTTTAAAAATAATGTTTATTCGTCATTCTTGCTGAGAAAATATGTTATGGGGTAAAATAACTAGATTGCAGCGATGACCGAGCGGTCAAGACCACGGTCTCCGACACGGGGTAACGAGTCCAAAGCCCAGACTTGCACTTCCGTCAAATAGTTTAAGACATTTATTATTTATTTTTTATATTTATTACTTATGCTTATACTTATTTATTACAAATTAACGTTACACACTAGACCCTTCCTGTCGGTCTATGAGTGTGTAACGCCACAGGGTAGCCCTATAGTAGGGTAGATATACCCTGTGTCGTGAGTACCATGGACACATACAAACACAGGAACACAAACACCCAGACCGAGAACAGAAATTTAAACTCATCATTGAAATTTCTGTTTCGCCCAGAATCAAACCCCTCGATTAGCAGTCCGTCATGGTAACCATTGCGCCACGCGGGTTGTCATAACAAATAAATTTGTTATGTGCGTATTTATCGCTGCTCCACTGTGAAGAAAAACATTGTGATATTTAATTACGATATTTTCCCTCACCGTGCATGCCTGGGAGTTATTCTTCATTTCTCGAATGGTATGATGTCCACCAACCCGCAGTTTACCAGCGTAGTAGACTATGGTCTAAATCCATCCTGCGAGACCAGCAGTATCCAGCAGTGGGACATAAAAAGAAAAAAATCCCGACACAGGATTCGCCGAACTAATACCGAACCAAATTGAAATCTAAAAATAATTCAGCATTAATAGGCGGCGCTGCGTTGATTTTTAGTCGCATCACATCGGCCATCAGGAGATAAGGCACGGAACCTGCAGCGCCCGCTCAACACTTCATTTGCTTCGATCCCACTAGCCACCGAGCTAGGAATATGAGGAGGTCACATTTAAAGAATGGTTAAATGTGAATCAGAAATATATAAAAATGTCTTATCTGAGGCTGGATGCAGTTTTGCTACGTTTTAAGGCGAATGGCTGCTTCATGTAAGTCTGGTTAGCAACCACAACTTTCACCAAAGCAATAGCTTGCTTTATGACAGTTGTTAAAACTGCGATGGTATTTCCAACTTTCAGAGGTAAAATATCTTAGAATCTTATTGTTCATCGACTATTACAATTAGGTTCTAAAAATTTTTTTCGCTTCATCTCAGGTGCATAATAGAAATAACTAAGGCCCACAAACAGGAGAGGACTCAAAAAAATAATTTTGAAAATCGCTCCAAAGTCGGCGGAGTAATAGGTGAATATATAAAATGTACATAAAAATACATACAGCCGAACACAATATCCTTTTGGATGTTGGTAAAAATATAATACATGGTGCACTTTTAAGTAATAAATTTGTTTTCTTATTTTTGGTAGTAATTTTTTGCCGTCGGTTTTTGGGTTATTTTTTCGTTCTTGCCCAAAAACCGCAGTATAAATCCTAATTCTATCATCATTTCTACGGTTTGTCTAATACCTTTAAACGAGCTATTCTTGTATATACCTAAATATATTTTTGAATCTCGGAAACGGCTCCAACGATTTTGATAAAATTTAGTACCCTGGATGATAAATCGATCCAGCTAGGTTTTATTTTTAGAAATTTTAAATTATTTAAAAAAAAAATCAGCAACAATGAACTTAAATATAAACTGAAAAATACGACTCTTCCTGATATCTCTTTGAGAGTATTACAGATACTTCAACTCAGTTGTGCGCGCGGCGCTATGTGTGCGTGGGCTAGTAATTATGCAGCTTTAATTTGTGTGACAGTGACGCGGCCGTGATCGTCCGAGCAACTTCACTGTACCTCTTGTCACGCACACAAAGTCACTGTGTATATACAGGTTTACCCACACATAGCGCCGCGCGCACAACTGAGTTGAAGTATCTGTAATAATATTGTGGCGTAGAACGCCGTCAAACACCAACCGCCAACCCGACGTTCAAAGAGATGACAATGTCGATTTGAAAGAGCTCTATAAAAAATTCGTTTTTTGAATTAAAGCTTTTTTGGCCAAATGGTTATGTGGGCTGACTGCGGAACTAGAGACCCGGGTTCAAATCTCAATCAAAACCCTTTTTTATTTTTTGTGAAAATATTTTCTTTATTGGGAGCTATTTCAGATGGCGTTGTTAAGTAACACTAAGCAAATGAGTGTTTCGTTTGAAACTAAACCAAGAAAATAAATTGTTTTTACCCGAGCAACGCTCGGTCGTCCAGGTACTTTTAATTTAAAATAGATTGAAGCCACGTCTGCTTTTTCATGCATCGCGGGCCTCGCATACAGAAGACGGGAGCTATCAGATCTGCGGCTGGCGGGCTCGCTCGAAGAGATTGTGAGCGCTAATTAGTTTATCATCACCTGCATGCGGCGTTGCTTGGAAATATTGGAAACCCTACCTTGGATATAGCTAAAATTATTATAATACAATCTGTTCATTCTTTACCTATACGCTCACCAATTCATATTGTTGTAATAGTTTTTATACGTACAGTCCACACATTGAAGGTTGAAGTAGTGTTCAATAAACATTCAGAGGAGATACACACGTCTTTCTATTAAAAAATTCCACATAAATAAAAATAACAACCCCAACAAACAAAGTGAGTCTTAACCCCGTGAACATTTGGTCCATAATCGAACCGGACTGAAGCGAACCGGCCGGCGAGTCGTCCGACCCGAGAACAATAGCGTTATCTTGACACATCTTGACGAGTGCAAGCGGAGTGCAGTTTTTATGCAAAAAATTAATATTTCGAGCAATGAAATGTGATTGAGTTTATATTATGAGTATTTCATAGAACTATGTACTGGAGTGAAAGTTATGTGATTACAAGCATTTGTGGCTAATTTTCGTCTTCGGGACATTGAGTGAGCGAGTTAACTTAACAACCACAGCGAGTATTCATATTTTTACGAGATTTTAACTTCGAACTTTGAGTTACATACCTACAATTACCTACGTGTCTACGAGTCGTGAATTGTTTGTTGGGACTTGAGATTACTGTTGAAAGTGTTTAATATGGAGAAGTTAATACTATTACAAGGCGAGTTGTACGACGAAATAGCTAAATCTCAATTGAATTACCGTAAAACACCTAAGGAGAGAATTAAACAAGCTTATATAGAAACGAGATTGCAGCGATTAGAAGATCAGTTTTTGAAGTTTACAAAACGACACGAAGAGATTATTTTATTAGCGCCGGCAGATAGAACTGCTTCATATTTCACTGACAATAAATATGAACAAGCCGAAGAATTATATGTGAATTATAAAACTATGTTGAAGGAAGCTTTGCTGTTGTTTTTGCCGACATACACGCATAAACCGTCAGAACAGAATTCAGCAGCAGTTGATGTCGGTGCAGCCAATAACTGCTGTGATGTTAAATTGCCACGTATTAATATACCTACATTTAGCGGCAAGTATGAAGAGTGGCAAACGTTTTTCGATATGTTTTCTTCGTTAATCCACAGTAATAATAATATATCCTCGGTGCAGAAATTACATTATTTGAAGGGAAGTTTAACTGGAGAGGCGCTAAATTTGTTACGTAATTTGTCAATAACGGAGGCTAATTATCAAGAGGCATGGTCACAGCTAATACGGCGGTACAATAATAAACGTTATAACTGTAATGCTGTTTTAAGAAACATGTTTTCGTTAAAGAAGATAAATACGGAGTCAGCTCAGGCAATTAAGCACCTAGTAGACGCCACGTCGACTTGTTTAAAGTCGCTGCAGAGTATGGGCATTAGCGTGAATACCTGGGATGCTATCATTGTGTTTTTAGTAGTATCAAAATTAGATCCGGAGTCAATGAAGCAGTGGGAGCAGCAGCTCAACGTCAACGCCGATGAGTTGCCGACGTGGGACCAGCTAAGGACTTATCTGGAGAGTAGATTCCGTTCCCTGGAAATGGTGGATTCAAACCTGGCACGCCCTGCGCAGACCAAAACTAAAGCTTTTCATATGTCGGTTGAAAATAAATTGAAAAATTGTGATATCGATTGCGCAATGTGTCACGATAAACATTTCATTTTTAACTGTAAACAATTCGGAATTATGACGCCGAGGGATAGACAGGATTTTGTGCAAAATAATAAACTATGTTTTAATTGTCTGTCACCTACTCATGCTGCAATAAAGTGTCGTAGGTCAATGAGTTGTAAAAAATGTGGTAAACGACACCACACTTTATTACATTTTGAACGAGAAAGGAGCCATCAGGTAACAATTCCAGCTAGTGATGTTACGTCGTCAGTGGCACCGGGTGGACCGGGGGTACAGCACCCGCAGGAACGGCCCGGCCCCACGCGTGGCGAGTGTGGCGACACACACGTTACGACCGCTTTTTCAATAGGGGAAGTACAGCCCAATAGTGTCTTGCTGGCCACAGCTAGAGTTAAGGTACTTAATTCAAATCATTGTAAAATTATTATTCGTGCTTTACTTGACCAAGGGTCTCAGGCCTCTTTTATCACCGAGGCGACGGCACAGTTACTTGGACTCACACGCAAGCCGGTAAGTGGTTGGGTGTCAGGTCTGGGAGATGGTCGTATGAGAATTAAAAACTTTGTTTCACTTTATTTAGAATCACGCCATAATCCATTAAATTCAATTAAAGTTGATGCATATGTATTACATTCTCTAACATCTTTTCTTCCATCTAATAAAATTAGCGTTCCACAGTGGACAGAAATCGCGAATTTGCCTTTGGCCGATCCTACTTATGCCGTACCTGGCAAAATTGATATTTTGCTCGGCGCGGATGTGTATGGGGAAATATTATTGGATGGTATGGTCAAGCAATCGGGAGGGTGTTTGGTAGCACAAAATACAATGTTCGGATGGATCCTGTCCGGACGTACTGTGAGCGAAGCGTTACCGAATACTAATCTAATGAGTATGCACGTACAAGTAAAAGAAGATGATTTGTTAAGAAAATTTTGGGAGATAGAAAATGAACCCAACATGATACAGAAGGAGATGACTAAAACAGAAAAAATATGCGAAGAGTTTTTTGAGTCTACAACGGTAAGAGATGAAGAAGGAAGATTAGTAGTAAGATTACCATTTACAATGGACGAACCCAAATGCCAATATGGAAATTCAAAAGAGATAGCAATTAAGAGGTTTGAAATCTTAGAGAAAAGGCTAGCAAAGGATAGTAAGCTAAGAGTAGAGTATAATAAAGTCATGGAGGAGTATTTAAATTTGAAACACATGAGACAACTTGATGGAAGTGAGATAGACAATCCGAAAGCAGTGTATTTGCCTCATCACGCTGTCGTGAGAGAAGATAAGGAAACCACCAAGGTTAGGGTTGTGTTTGATGCATCCTGTAAATTAGAAAATGATACATCTCTCAATGGTGACCTACTTGTGGGTCCGAAATTACAAGATGACCTGCGGCATATACTAATGCGCTGGAGAACCCACAAGGTGTCTATAGTGGCAGACATCGAGAAAATGTACAGGATGGTGCGAGTCGCAGAGCAAGACACGGATTATCAAAGACTTGTGTGGAGGATGGGTGAAGATGGACCTATAAAACATTATAAATTATTGCGATTAACGTTTGGTACGGCTTGCGCACCATACTTAGCCGTGAAATGTTTGCACAAACTTGCTGATTTAGAAGAAATCAACTATCCATTAGCTGCAAGAATAACAAGACGAGATTTTTATATGGACGATTTGATTACAGGTGCAAATAATGAAACAGAAGCAATGAAAATTTATAATGAAATAAATAGTTTATTAAATTCAGGGGGGTTTAAATTACAGAAATGGAATAGTAATTCTAAGTTATTTTTACAAAAAATTGGAAAATCTAATGAGCTCAATAATAGTGAAGGTATATTAAAATTAAATCAATCAATTAAAGTACTTGGGGTTATTTGGAATAGGGAAAATGATAATTTTGAATACACTTTAAATTTATCTAAAATTAATAATTATATAACTAAGAGACAAATACTATCGGATGTTGCAAGATTATATGACCCGTTAGGTTGGGTCGCCCCTGTAGTTGTTATTGCTAAATCGTTTATTCAAAAACTATGGAAGACCGGTCTTGATTGGGATGATTGTTTAGATGAAGATTTACTAACACAATGGAAGAAATACAGAAATGAATTAGTTGCTTTAAAAGATTTAAAAATACCAAGATGGTTAAATGTCACAAGTAGTTCTAAGATAGAACTACACGTCTTTTCAGACGCTTCTAAGTTAGCTTATGCAGCAGCTGTGTATATGCGAGTGATAGATGAGAAGAGACAGATTCATGCACACTTGATTACTGCAAAAACTAAAATTGCGCCAATAGAAAGAGAAATTTCAATTCCGCGGCTTGAGTTATGTGGAGCAGCATTGGCAGCTAAGCTAATATTTGAAGTATCTCAAGTTATGAGTATTCCCAAGGAGAATTTGTATGCGTGGACAGATTCTACCATAGTTTTAGCGTGGCTCAGAGGAGGTTCAGCTCGTTGGACAACATTTGTTGCTAATCGAGTTTCGAGTATACTCAATGTTTTAGAATTTAAACAATGGAATCATGTAGCTTCTGAATCAAATCCTGCTGATTGCGCTTCGCGAGGTTTACAGGCTGGTAATTTATTAGGGCATTCATTGTGGTGGAACGGACCGCAGTGGCTACTAGAAACTTCATTACCCACGGAAAGGATTAGTATAGAAGACACACACGAAGAAGAAAAGATCCAGTCTTTAACTGTTTTATCCCACACCGAAAAAGAGTCGTTATGGTTAAGATTTTCGTCACTGTCGAGATTATTGAGAGTTTTATCGTATTGCAGAAGAATGTTGAGATTTAAATTACCCGAAAAGAATCAAACAAAATTGCCTAAACATATAACGACTACGGAGTTAAATGAAACTTTACTGACATGTATTAAACAAGTTCAGGCAACTGAATTTTATGTTGAGATAAATCAGTTAAAGAGTCGTGGCTATGTTTCAAAAAAGAGTGGTCTCCGCACTCTATGTCCTTTTGTTGATGACAAGGGCATATTGAGGGTACGAGGTCGAATAACTCAATCGGACACGAGTTATGACATGAGACATCCAATAATTATGCCTGGTAAAAATCATTTCACCAAGTTGATAGTTCTTGATGCTCATTATCAAACACTGCATGGAGGTCCACAAGCAATGTTACATTTTCTGCGTATGAAATATTGGATCCTGAACGCCAAGGAACGCGTTAAGAAGTGTTACCGAGAATGTGTGATTTGTTTGAGATATTCATCCAAGAAAAATACACCATTAATGGGTCTTCTGCCCGAAGCGAGGGTAAAGCCTAGCAAACCCTTTAAATCAACAGGTGTGGATTATTGTGGCCCTATAAATTTGAGATTATCACCTGGACGAGGTTCAAGATCATACAAAGGATATATTTGTCTTTTTGTCTGTTTAGTCACACGGGCAATACACCTGGAGGCAGTGTCAGATTTGACTGCAAAAGGATTCATTGCAGCCTTTAGGCGTTTCACTGCTCGTAGAGGACATTGTCAAGACTTGTACTCCGACAATGGGACAAATTTTGTTGGAGCAGATCGAGAGCTGAGGGAAATGTTTGACAAAGCCAAATCAACACTTTCGGAGGAAATATCAGAGTTGCTCACCTTAGAACGTACAACTTGGCACTTTATCCCACCACATGCGCCAAATTTTGGGGGAATTTGGGAACGAGGGGTTCGTAGTACAAAAACTCATCTTCGTAAAGTAATTGGTGATAGCACACTTACCTATGAGGAAATGGCGACAGTTTTAGCACAGGTAGAAGCGTGTTTAAATTCACGCCCCTTATCAGTATTAAGTGATGATCCGAACGACCCTCTCCCATTGACACCTGGTCATTTTCTGGTAGGTGAGCCATTAATTAATGTAGCTGATGATGACAATTGTAATAAAAGTAATTATATAGGTTTAAATAGGTGGCGCTTAATTCAAAAAATGGTAAATGATTTTTGGAAAAGATGGTACCGCGAATATTTGACTACACTTAATCAGAGGCATAAATGGAATTCTACTTGTAGTGAACCTGAAATTGGGGATGTAGTAGTGTTAAAAGAGGATAATGTACCTCCCACTAAATGGGTCTTAGGTAAAATCATACTGAAACATCCTGGTCCAGATAACATAACAAGAGTAGTTACAATTAAATGTAAGTCTGGAATATTTAAGCGTCCACTTAGTAAGCTTTGTGTTTTGACAAAATGAAATTTTATGTTTATTTTTTTGTTATTATTTGTGATTTTTAAATTTACTTCGTTATACTGAGTTATCCTATAAATGTTAAAGTAAATAGAGAAAATTTGTTAAATTTCTAATAGAGTTTAAGAACTAAGTTCTTGGTGGGCGGGATGTTCATTCTTTACCTATACGCTCACCAATTCATATTGTTGTAATAGTTTTTATACGTACAGTCCACACATTGAAGGTTGAAGTAGTGTTCAATAAACATTCAGAGGAGATACACACGTCTTTCTATTAAAAAATTCCACATAAATAAAAATAACAACCCCAACAAACAAAGTGAGTCTTAACCCCGTGAACACAATCCTTTGTTGTAAGACTAATCAGTTTATATAAATCCATGTTCATTTATTCTTTACCAACCCACATTAAAGCAGAGGGACGGAGTAAGCTCTAGCCCTACCCAAAAATGAAAAGAGAACAGAGCCCAGCTGTGGTATGCAAAAATGGTTGCATTCTTGATATCTCTTGGAGTATGTGAATATAATATGTGGAGTATGTGACAACCCGCGTGGCGCAATGGTTATCATGACGGACTGCTAATCGAGGGGTCCCGGGTCCGATTCCCGGCGAAACAGAAATTTGAATGATGAGTTTAAATTTCTGTTCTCGGTCTGGGTGTTTGTGTTATTGTATGTGTCCATGGTACCCACGACACAGGGTATTAATTACCTTACTGTGGTGCTATGAATGTGTAACATTTATTTATTTATTTTTTTCAAACCAAGCCAAGAGATATAAATAAACTGTCCATATAGGAAAACAATCCACCATAAATTTAATTTTTCAATGCTATGAGTAAGTACAAACTGTATTTCTACGAGTCACGCTGTTAAGCTCATCTCAGGTCGTCATTACAGCTCAACTCGCATTGGAACAGCGTGGTGGAGGAAGCTGAGATTCAAAAAAAGAGTTGTAACTAAGGTCGTGTTTCGACTCTACGTTGAGATGGAGAGGAATTAAAAAAAACTGAACAAGAGCTGACTGGTTGAATTGAATAAGTTGTTGTATGCTGTATCTCCATCACCTTGAATTCGACTTCGTTCGCGCATCGTAACTTTAGAGCTCCAAAAATAGTTTATGTCTGTGATCGCGTTCCAAAAAAGAAAGCCTTTCTCGATAAATGGACTATCCAACACAATAAAAATATTTTTTTCAATTCGAACCAGTACTTCCTGATATTAGCGCGTTCAAACAAATAAACTCTTCAGCTTTATATATTAGTATAGATTATATAAGAGGGTAACTCTAATATACTTAAAACAATGACCATTATTGCCAGGCCCAGCTGATGCTGCATGTATAAAGACTATAACTTTGTACATACAAGCCTTTTATCCTGTGGTGGTATTTTACACACGGGATGGAAATACCAGTGTTGGTTAGAATCAGGGTTGCCAAAGGATCTTGAAATTTTCGAACAAAGTATTAAGGTAGAAATTCTTATTAATTCAAACCGTCCCGTCGAGACAAGTCCTAAATATAGAAATAACGTAGGAGTTCCAGAGATTAGCTAAAGCCGGTCTTAGTCGTGGAATTATTTAAATTTAGACACGAAAAATATTAAAGCACTTTAATGTACAAGTATAGTTTTTGAATGTTTGACGAGCTGAAAAAAAAATTAACAAGGTATTACTGTATATAAGATAAAAATATATAATTGAGAATGTGTCTTATGCAATAAGCAGTTAGAAAATATTAGTTAAAGACCTTAAAACAAAAAAAAATTAAAAAAATCCATTTCGATATTTTCCCTTGATATGTATAACTATTTAAACAAAAAGATGTTTATTATGGAGTATCAGTGCATTTAGTTTCCAATTTAGAGGCTGGAGTGACATTACTTTAGAGTTAATTATGTTATCCAAAATTTTCTAAATATGGTTCACCATTTCCATTTACGGAAGGATAATGATAATAATTTAAAATTTTTTGACGTGATAACGTCTTTAAAATCGTTTTAGTCGGGTGACATGTTCAGAAACTTGTGTCACACCAAAACCTCACGAGCGCGATCGCAGGTATAACGAGAGGGAGACGGACCAATCTCCCGTCTCATCTCGAGCGCTGCCAGTCATTCCGTGAAACTTGTCACGCGGAATCCTCACGAGCGGAGGCTGGCATAGCATTCGAGTGAGTGGACCTTGACATGATAACGTCTTTAAAATCGTTTTAGTCGGGTGACATGTTCAGAAACTTGTGTCACACCAAAACCTCACGAGCGCGATCGCAGGTATAACGAGAGAGAGACGGACCGATCTCCCGTCTCATCTCGAGCGCTGCCAGTCATTCCGTGAAACTTGTCACGCGGAATCCTCACGAGCGGAGGCTGGCATAGCGTTCGAGTGAGTGGACCGATCTTCCGTCTCTCTCACTCTAGCGGCATACAAACGAATGGAGATTTTCTCGTGCGGACGTTATCACGTAAACATCTCGATCGTAAACCTACTTTACAAACAATTTGCCGTTTTTTTTAAATAATAGCATCCTGACATCACTGAGTTGACTTATTCGAATTTTCTTCACATTAAAAGCGAGATTGGAAAGTGTAAAATTTAAATGAATTTTAGTTTACATATCGATTAAATGAAAAATAGAATTTTTAGTGTTGTATGATACGATACCATATGATGGAATAAAAAATAAACTAGTTGTCTTTTTCCTGTTATGACGTCCGATTACATATTGCTGATTTAAATATTTCTTGTCCATGAACTAGAACTAGTGGAACTATGATACGAAACATAAATAATGCTTTATTTGATTCGATTGGACCACGATCAAAAATTGCCCATTGTACATATAATTTTGTTGGAATGACGGGCAAAAATATAGAGTAGATAGCGTAGGATTACCCATAAAAGAAAATAATCCATAATTGCTTTTAAACACAGGATTTCTAAAATGTAAGTAATATAGGTATTCTCTTCCTAAATTTCTAGCATTGCAAGAATATTCCTGGCAGTGACGTGGCAACCCTAACGCGTCAGACTGCATCATTTTTCTCTGTCGCGACAAGTCTACAATATATCCCACAGTTTGCAATGTGCATTTGTTTCCGATGCAATGTATGCGCTGGATTACCTAGCCTCTGTCGTTTCTTATTCTGTAGTAAAATATCCTTATTAAAAAAATTAAAGCACATGGCCCGGCAGATAGCGTAGAACGCAATCGATCTGTGCAGCTAAGCAACGCTCCCGTTTGCTAGTCGGGTGTGAGATAGGCATGATGACCCTATTAAAGAATCATAGAATAAACGGTTTTACAGAAAAATATATGCTAAAAAAGTTCTAAAATATGATCCCGTTTTAATATAAACATTAAGATTAATAAGATTTTCAATAAAATAAAAGTATTAAATACAGCAATCGGCCGTGTTATCTGAAACGCCAATCAAAAGTAATGACGTTACGTCTCAGTTAATGTCATCGTGTTGCTTGAAGTTTGATGAGCAAGCCGACGCCATGACAGCTACGAGCGTTTTCGCGCTTAATTCAAATAACATAGCAGAAAATAAATTAATTAACGTTAAAAGTTGAGTTTATTGCTGAAATAAACTTTTTTTCGAAACTAGGAGACGTGTACCTACAATAAGGAAAGGTGTTTAAAAATCTGTCATCATGCCCTACAGTATAGAAATGAATACTTATCTACATAATATAAAACTCTTTTTTCCTATATATAAAAAGTAAAGACAATATAACGTCTGTAGGGTCAGCTAGTCTATACTTTTATACTAATATTATAAAGAGGAAAGATTTGTATTTTTGCATGTTTGTATTTTTGTATGTTTGTAATGAATAAACTCAAAAACTACTGTTCCGATTTCAAAAATTCACCATTAGATTCACCATTAGAAAGCTACATTCACCTTGAGTAACATAGGCTACTTTTTACTGCGGGAAAATGCTTTATTCTTTATTGAAAACGGGTAATAGGGTCAACGCGGTTTAAGCAACTGGCTAAACGCCTATGATTTTAATATAGCAATGAAGCCTGGAATAGCACATAGGCTATTTTTTATCCTATTTTATATCCGAGGGACCCATTCAACGGGTCCACGCGGGCGAAGCCGTTGGCGGAAGGCTAGTTTTATATAAATTTTACAAAGCGCTTGACTTGATCGTGTTACTTCCAGGGATCTCCTCAATATTCAGCGTATTGTAATATTGTGACTGATAAAATTTGTGCTCTGTACGTTTTGCTACGTGTGTGAAATAATATTATTGTCTATTCTTTGATCGGGAACACTTTTCAAGTGTCAATTTTGAAGTGGTATTTTACATTCGGAGTTAGCTACGTCGTTTGTATTCTTGTTGGCTGCAACTTAAAATACAAAATGAGGTCTTTATTGGCTGCAACTTTCGTCCCACTGCTGGGCACGGGTTTTTCTCCATTATTGGAAAACCCTGGCTTACTCCACCACGTTGCTCCAATACGGGTTGGTGGAGATGCAGGTTAGTGGGCAACCTGCTTTCGGGTGTTTTTAAACTGCCCATAAGGTCGGTCTTATCCGGTCCCGTCCTATCCGATCCGACCGACGGGTTAACGTTCCCTCCAAAGCACGGAATATGTTGGATTTCTGCATACTGCGTAAATATGTTAGAATAAAATCAATAGAAGCAAATAACATAAACGTAAGGCACATGATAAGACTGACTGCAAAAACAATGTACAGTAATGTGCAGAAGTAATGTGCCATTTTCTAAACAAACTCAACTTGTTGCTTTCCATGAGTACATCATAGAATGTATCATGAAATCAGAACTAAGGAACTAAATAAGAATGCAAGACGCAAGCATGCTGCAGGGGAAAATAGACCACTACACCACGTTTTCTTCAATTTTTTTTATGTCCCACTGCTGGGTACAGGTTTCCTTCTCAGAAGTGAGAGGGATGCATGCCGCCATAAGCATCGGAAGGTGCAGGAGAGCACATCCCGAAGATGGGCCCATTCTAGGCACCGCGCGTGGACAACACCGGTGCGTTCCACTGGAGATCCCGGAGTCCTCCTCAAGCGCAGAGGCAGGCGACCGAGGGGGTTTTAGTGCGGTCAAATCCCACAAAACCCAGTATCCCCTCCCAAGGTACCGGATACCTTTTGAAGGTTTCCCCCCATTACCAAAAAAAGGTCAAAGTCGACCACACTGGCCAAGCGCGGATTGGTGGACACACCTCTACAACACTGTTAAAATCCTGATTATAAAATAATAAGAAGATTTCAGTTTTAATGCGAACTGTCTTTTTGCCAACATTGATAAAAATCTTTTTCATAAATAAAAATCGGTAACATTTTATTTTCATAGCAAAGATCAGATCACACTGTTATAATAGTTGAACAAAATAAATGCCAGCTGAATATCGGAAGCTGATCCCTTCATGTCAAGCGATTCCCTTTGAGAAATATTTTGCCATCCGTTGTTGAAGTTTTAACGAAATTTCTGTAGAAAAATATTCAGAGTCAGGCGGAAATTATATGCAATGTTCTCGTGTTTTTCGTAACTGATACTCGAAAACTATCACGAAAAATGAAATGCAAATCTTTTCGCGTTCCTTAAGGGGCATGCAGTGTCCAACGATCTTGGACATTTCACCTTTGTTCAAATTTAGAGACATCTAGTGGTAAATTATAACCTCCCCGCGCCCGCGCTCGTTTGAACGTGTTTGGTACGTGCTCCGTAAACAATAATGAATACCGACAGCAAAATGCAACAAGTGGCAACTACAGACGTTTTAAAAGTTGTACAAAGTATTGTGCTGCCGCTGGAGTTAAAAATAAACTCTATTATGGACATTGTGCGCTCGTTGGAAGTGAAAATAGATGCAATTCTTTCTTCGAACAATCAGCAAGAAAAGATGGCGACGACAAGCAATACCGAACACCCGAAGCAACAGTCGCAGAGCAAGAAAGAGAAGATAGCATCAAATCTTCGTCAATTGGCACCTCAAGACAAAAAGAGAGAGCCGGTAATGACGCGCCGACGCCGAGCGCTCGAGGAGTCGACTGCCGGCGACGACAGCCGAGCAGAGACGAGTAATGACGACAGTGGATCAGCGCCAGCGGCCAACAACTGTGTGGAGCGAGCGGCCCCGCCGCCCCCTCTACCTTTCACCAGCGATAATCGCCTCGCAAGTTCAAACGCGCGTACGCAAGTTAATGCATCGTCTACATTGAGGAGACAAAATCAAGACAATGTAGATAATAAAAGCGAAAAAGAGCAATGGACGACTGTGAGGCGGCGTAAGCATCGACCGGTTATCTGCGGCACGAGTGATATGGGTGGTTTAACGGCTATTGAAAAGAATAGAATGATCCATCTATGGTCCCTACATATTGACACTACACCAGAAAATGTCCAGGAATATATGAAAAAGAAAAGAGCCACCGATATTCCTTACGCTGTGGAGAAATTACAGTTAAAACATAATAACTACGCGTCGTTTGTGGTTACCGTTCCCGAAAGCCAATTTTCGTTTTTCATGTCAGCTGACCAGTGGCCAGCCAATACCAGGCTAAATGAATGGTTTCGGAGGAGTCAAACAATCGGGCAGCGAAACGAATAGTTATTACAATCAGGATAAGGAACATATTCTATGTTTTTACTATCAAAATGTTCGTGGGCTACGCACTAAACTTAATAATTTCTCTGCAGCAATAACAGCTTCCCAAGCAGAAATCTTTCTTATAACTGAGACTTGGTTGACAGAAGGAATAGATAACGCAGAGGTGATTCCGTCTAGGTATAGTATGATAAGAGCTGACCGGCCGGGCTCCAAAAGGGGAGGTGGGACGGCAATCATTACTTCACCACGATTTAATTTACATCGGATTAATTTATTAGATGTGCCTGTGGGTT
Organism: Pyrgus malvae; assembly: GCA_911387765.1. Lineage (NCBI taxonomy): Eukaryota > Metazoa > Arthropoda > Insecta > Lepidoptera > Hesperiidae > Pyrgus > Pyrgus malvae. Next base: position 26,404,718 of record OU426953.1, read on the forward strand.
GTGATATGGTTGCTGGCAACTTATATAGACTAAATAAGTTTATAATTACCTTAGTGTGTCTGTATATTCCACCCAATGTTGACGAAGAGCAGTATTTGTTATGTTTTAAATGTATAAAATCAATTTGTGTAAAACATCCAAATATTTTAATTTGTGGAGATTTTAATCTAAACTTAAAATACACGAGTGCAAATGTAAGTGCAGGTTTTGAGTACTTGTTGGCGTTCTGCGATCTGCAGCAGGTAAATACAATCTTAAATAGTCGCAATAGTTTATTAGACATGGTCCTGGTCGGGGCGTCGTTGGGCGGGGTCAAAGTGCAAAAGTCTAATGACGCACTCGTTCTACCGGATGCATACCATCCCCCTCTTGAAATACCGGTCCGGTGCGGTGCTGTGGACGGGGATGTCGTGGCGGTAGGTACCAGCACAGAGTGGGATTTTCACAAAGCTGACTATCACGCTTTATACGACAGATTTTTAAATGCTAACTGGGAATCAATATTAAGTATTGTTGATCCGGAAGAAGCAGTCACGGAATTTTACTGTATATTAAATAGTTGTGTAGATAACTGTGTTCCTATTAAATCGCGCGCGTGTGTACCCGCTCGGTATTCTTACCCGGTGTGGTACACACATCTGACCAGGCGCTACATTAGATTCAAAGCGCACTTTCATCGTCTATATAAAAAAACCTCGCAAAGTAATTTCCGAATGAAGTTTTCTTATTACAGAGCGCTTGTTAAGTTGAGCATGAAGGCAGACTTTCAACGTCATGTTAAAGTGATAGAGTATAATATTCGGCGGCAGCCCTTAACGTTTTGGAGTTATATTGCATCAAAACGTAAAAAGGGTAATAAGTTGCGGGCAATTCATAGAAATGGGGAGGCCATTCCATATAATGAATCAGCACAAATATTAGCTGAATATTTCAGTTCTATATACTTAAAACATAATCCTAAACTAGACGTACAAACAGCTGTAGAACTTTCTGAGTGTTCTAGTAGACGCATAAGTATTGGTAACATAAGTATAGAAGACATTGAAAGAGCACTCAGAAACCTCAAGCCGAAAAAGTCCGCTGGACCCGATGGTATTCCGCCGTACATAATTCGCGACTGTCGTTCGGTATTTGCGACACCGCTACATTATATTTTTAATTTGTGTCTCAGACACTGCAGTTACCCGGATCTGTGGAAAACTTCACGGGTCGTTCCAGTTCCAAAGAATAATCTCGGGTCGGAAGTAAGTGACTTCAGACCAGTAGCTGTGTTATCCGTATTTGGCAAATTATTTGAATCGGTCCTCCATCACAGTATAGCGATTCAGGTAGAGAGCCAATTGTCGGATGCGCAACATGGCTATCGTGCTGGTCGCTCAACCACCAGCAATATGCTAGCATTCCAAATGTACACTGCTCAAGCTTTGGATGAAGGTTTTCAAGTTGATGCCGCATATTTTGATTTCCGGAAGGCGTTTGATACGGTCGATAATGATCTTCTTCTCCTTAAGTTTGCAACTGCCGGATTTACTCCTGATTTATTACAGTTCTTCTCTTGCTACCTCCGTAACCGGAGGCAGTATGTGCAGTTTAATGGATACCTCTCGAGGCCGTATTACACGCTTTCCGGAATAAGCCAGGGTTCAAACCTTGGACCCCTAGAATTTTTAATATTTGTGAACGATTTGCCAAATATGGTTAGCACGGCTCGTTGTCTGTTATTTGCAGATGATCTGAAATTATTTTTAAGGATTGGAAGTACATCGGACTGTGAGCTTTTACAGAGGGACATTGAGAGTGTGTATGAGTGGAGTAGGAAAAACTGCCTAATGTTTAACGAAACCAAGTGCTCGGTAATATCGTTTACCCTCGCGCATAATCCAACAGAGTACAGATATCGGCTGGCTGGAATTGAGTTAGGTAGACCATCTTCGGTAAAGGACCTAGGAGTACTAATGAGGCCTGATCTCAATTTCACCAGTCATATTCGTGGTCTGGCAACAAAGGCCTACAAGTCATTAGGATTTGTTTTGAGGCAGTCAAAAGACTTTGAAGGTGTTGCTGTGATCAAAATGCTATATAACTGCTTCGTTAGAAGCCAGTTAGAAACCAATGCAGTTATCTGGAGTCCACATGATGCAAAACATAAGCTCATGTTGGAGAAACTCCAAAAGAAATTTTTGAGATGGTTGTACTTTAAGCGGTTCGGTTACCATGTCGGATACCCGCACATATATCCGAGCCTATTCCTACAAGGTATGTTAGGATATGACTCCCTTGAGGTAAGGCGTGATATGGCATTAATCGATTATTTTTATAAATTAATTAAGGGTAACATCTGTAACCCCTCTGTGCTGGAACTTATATCGCTGAGTGTCCCTAGGAACGTTCATGTTCGGCGACAAAACTTGTTTGCAGTTCCGTACTGTAGGCTGGTATTGTTTAGAGAATCACCGCTCGTACGTGCCTTGACGTTACTCAATGGTGTCCTGGCTACGGACACTAGCTTAGACATATTTCATACTCCGCCAGCTGCATTTCGTAGAGCAGCGGGCAAGTACGTACAGAACTTGTAAGAATATAAACGCATTGGGTTTTTTGAAAATCTGTAATGTTTATATTACTAAATAAATAAATAAATAAATAAATAAATAAATAAATAAATTATTGTACTGCAGTAAATGGTTGAAAGATTAATAAGAACACAGATGTTTTAAATCAATTTAACTTATTTTGCTTAGTTTTAAATTGCCTCTGAGAGACAGTTTTGTAAAGTAGTATAAGTCCGCTATATGTAGATACGATATAATTGGAAGAAATAATAATATATAAATAAATATTTAGAAAGACATAGTTTTAAGGTACGGGTCTCATAACACCACGCTGGCATAAGAATAAATAATAATTACATAGAACGGAATCTCCTTTGACCGCCATCGATACGCCGCAATTTATATACCTACTTCCCTCTTCACCTCGTTACGCCCCTCTGTCGCCCAGGCGTGTTGCCAGGGTTATCAACATTCTTATGTCATATGTTATAAGTTATAATATCGCTTAAATATAGGTTTTACTTTTTGACGTGATAACGTCTTTAAAATCGTTTTAGTCGGGTGACATGTTCAGAAACTTGTGTCACACCAAAACCTCACGAGCGCGATCGCAGGTATAACGAGAGAGAGACGGACCGATCTCCCGTCTCATCTCGAGCGCTGCCAGTCATTCCGTGAAACTTGTCACGCGGAATCCTCACGAGCGGAGGCTGGCATAGCGTTCGAGTGAGTGGACCGATCTTCCGTCTCTCTCACTCTAGCGGCATACAAACGAATGGAGATTTTCTCGTGCGGACGTTATCACGTAAACATCTCGATCGTAAACCTACTTTACAAACAATTTGCAGTTTTTTTTACTTAAAAACTATTTATGATTTCGTGCGTGCATTGTGAGGAGGAAAATTTTGCTTTTTCTTATGAGTCATAATTTATGACATTGCGCTCGTTTGGCAACACATTCGAAGAATAAGGATTGTAAGCCGATAAGCGAAAGTAAAATAAATAATTGTTTGTAAAGTAGGTTTACGATCGAGATGTTTACGTGATAACGTCCGCACGAGAAAATCTCCATTCGTTTGTATGCCGCTAGAGTGAGAGAGACGGAAGATCGGTCCACTCACTCGAACGCTATGCCAGCCTCCGCTCGTGAGGATTCCGCGTGACAAGTTTCACGGAATGACTGGCAGCGCTCGAGATGAGACGGGAGATCGGTCCGTCTCTCTCTCGTTATACCTGCGATCGCGCTCGTGAGGTTTTGGTGTGACACAAGTTTCTTAACATGTCACCCGACTAAAACGATTTTAAAGACGTTATCACGTCGATAATGTAGTTTAAAAAACTAAAAAACACGTTTTGTGAAAATACGAACTAAAAAGTAAAAAAATAAGAAGAAAGAAATGTATTTTACTGTAAAAAAACGGCAAATTGTTTGTAAAGTAGGTTTACGATCGAGATGTTTACGTGATAACGTCCGCACGAGAAAATCTCCATTCGTTTGTATGCCGCTAGAGTGAGAGAGACGGAAGATCGGTCCACTCACTCGAACGCTATGCCAGCCTCCGCTCGTGAGGATTCCGCGTGACAAGTTTCACGGAATGACTGGCAGCGCTCGAGATGAGACGGGAGATCGGTCCGTCTCTCTCTCGTTATACCTGCGATCGCGCTCGTGAGGTTTTGGTGTGACACAAGTTTCTGAACATGTCACCCGACTAAAATGATTTTAAAGACGTTATCACGTCTTTTATATATTGTTCACCGATTACTCCGCCGTTTGTGAACCGATTTTCAAAATTCTTTTTTTGTTCGTATGCTTATACTCCCGAGGTGGTCCCACTGTCACCAAATCAGGATCTGATGATGGGATCCCAGGGAAATCGAGAGGAACTCTTAAATTTTATAGGCACACACATTGATTTTCTTATACTTTCTGAAGCATAAGAGATATTTGTGCATAGTAATCATCATTTCATGTTGCTAAGCTGATGATGGAAGGTACTGCAACAGTGAGGAGTTGAAAGCAAATTCTTTCAATAAATAGTTTTTTATTCCAAATATTACATTCCTGAGGTGTTCCAACTGTCACCAAGTCTAAGTCTGATGAGGAGATCCCAGAGAAATCAAAGGGAACATTCAAATTTTATAGCACAACTAATGAATTTCATATTTTTACTAAAACAAAACAAGCATTTTTGTATAATTTCCATATCATATTGCTGAACTGATGATGGAAGGTACTACGAAGGTTAGGAGTTGAGAGCAAATTCTTTCAATAAATGGTTTTTTGTTTGAAGTCTTACATTCCTGAGGTGGTCCAACTGTCACCAAGTTAAAGTCTGATGATGGTATCCCAGAGAAATCGAAAGGAACATTCAAATTTTATAGCAGAACAAATGATTTTCATATTTTTACTAAAGCAAAACAGGTATTTGTGTATAATTATCATCATATCATGTTGCTGAGCTGATGATGGATGGTACTATGACGGTTAGGAGTTGAGAGCAAATTCTTTCAATAAATGGTTTTTTGTTGGAAATCTTACATTTCTGAGGTGTTCCAACTGTTACCATGGCAAAATCTGATGATGTGATACTAGGGAAATCGAGGGAAACACTGAAACTTAATAGGCACACATATTCTTTTAGTCATATTTTTTAACATAATACGAATATTTATGTCCGGTAATTACTACCTCATGTTGCTAAGCTGATGATTGAAGTTACAACTCCTCAACGGTTAGGAGCTGAGAGCAAATTCTTTCATTAATTTATACGTTCAGGTGACTGATAGTAGTATTCTTTCAGGGTAAAAGATGGCTATTAGATAAACATGATTATAAAAGGTATCTCTTTAATGTTTAGAAATTAACTGAAATAAAATCCAATTATGCTTATACATATGTGCAGACTTATTAAAATTACTAAAAAGAGTGAAATAAATTAAGTTTTTAACAAAAAAATAGAACCGACTTCAAACGGTAAAAAATAAAATTGTTCAGTACCTACTTCTTCTTGCTTATGGTAATGACTCTTAAAACTATTTTTGGAGTCGGGCCCTTGTAAAATGTCCTGTCTTAGTAAATATAGTGTACCTTTCGTTCTGAATGGGCTCCGTCTCCAATATAGTTTTAACAGTCATTACCATGAGCAGGAAGAAGTAGGTACTGTCCCACTGTCTGTACTGTCGGTGCCCAGTTAGAACGAATGGTACGACATTTTAGTAAGGGCCCGACTCCAAAAATAGTTTTAAGAGTCATTACCATAAGCAAGAAGAAGTAGGTACTGAACAATTTTATTTTTTACCGTTTGAAGTCGGTTCTATTTTTTTGTTAAAAACTTAATTTTTAGTTCATATTTTCACAAAAGCGTGTTTTTTAGTTTTTTAAACTACATTATTTATTTTTAATTTTTTAGTTGGATTTTTATTCTCATATTATTGCATTGTCATCGGCCCTTGACCCCTGTGCAAATTTTTAAGTTAATCAGACGCTTAGACGTGTTAAAAATATACAACTTTATATTTGTTTCATTAAAAAGTACCTTAAGCCACGAACTTATCAGCCGCTCCTCGTATATTTTTTTTATCCTGATGATCCTAGTTAGGACATTAATATAAAGTTATGAGATTTTTGTATTGTCATCGGCTTTTGACCCCTGTGCAAATTTTCAAGTTAATCAGATTCATAGTAGTAAGTGAAAATGAAGTTAAAAGATTCCGTTATATACATACATACACACATACAGGTGAAGTTAATAAAAGCGTGTTAAAAATATTTGAATGTAAGTCAAAGTAAAAAAAAAGTTAATCATAAGGTCTATCCTTACATGGCGAATTTATTTCTTTTAATATTTAATACAATACTTATGAGCGGTTATGTAGTTATTCGTAGGTCGTTCGTGGCGTGTCGTACTATAAACTGATTGAAAAGTAATCACACGATATACATTTTGTGTTCTATTTTATTGTTCAGTTTTTAGTTCGTTAGCCGATGTAAATTTTTAAACAACATGGAAATAGCCATGTTGCTTTCAACAGGCGCGGAAACATAAAAAGTATTTTAAAAATTAAAACACCTACCAGTTTAAAGCCGCTTCGGGAAGTACCCTCATTTTATAGAATACACTTTATATTTTTTAACTATGATTTTTTGAGTACCTACACTTAAAATATTAATATTAATAAAAGCTTTATACATATTTAAGGCATAAATTGAAACACGAAAATCCAATGTGTATGATTTTATTTACAAACGTTGAATCCGAAATGTAAGCAGCTTTCGCTCGTCGTCGAACACGTCGAGCCATAATTTTTCATATATTATGTATGTATCTGGGAAAAATTTAATGATGTCATCCATAATCATATTATCAACATCAGTACAAAAAAAAAAGGATGGCGCGCTTACTTGGACCTTTTTTTGGTATCTGAGAAAACCTTCAAAAGGTACCTTGATAGAGAATACCGGGTTATGTGGAATTTGACCTCTTTAAAACCCCCTCGGTGGCCTGCCTCTGTGCTGAGAACTCCGGGGTCTCCAGTGGAACGCACCGATGTCCTCCACGCGCGGCGCCCCAGAACGGGCCCATCTTCGGAGAGCAGATGTGCTCTCCTGCACCTTCCGATGTTTACGGCAGCATGGGCCACGTACATACCGCCGTTCTTCCCGGGTCTGCTGGTTGGACAGATCGAGCTCCAACTCTCCCCACCCGCAACCCCGGATTAGTCACCTCTTACGATCAGGCAGGGGGATACCGTAGCTTTATTCTTAATGCCGAAGCTACAGGAACTAGCGCCAGGGGACGTTATGTACGTCTGCCCCGGCGGCTCCTTCGCCGAGTGGGATCTCTACGCTCCCGGGCTCGCTCGACTTCCTCTTTTGCGCACATTACATTACACACAGTGTCACAGAAGGAGGTCACCGATTCCCACGCATCCATGGAGCGTACCATCGCTGCAATGACGGCCGCCGGGGACAAGTCAAGGACCAGGATGCGCCACGAAATGCGCGCGAAAAGAAATAGTATGAGCTGCGTGATCGTCAAAAAAGACTTGCAAAAAAGGGATTTCGGGGGCTGTGAGTTGTGGGTTTAGGAGCTCGAATCGTCCAGCCAGTAGTCCAGTTCAGCCGGCTACGGGAAGACAGGAGTTGTGTGCGTGATTGCATGCCATCGCGTCGTTGGTAGTTGAGCACCATCGGTCGACCAATGTATGCCCGTTTTGATACCGCGCATGAGCACACCAATGTGCTTCGTTGGAGATCCCGCAGGGCTCTTCATCCAGGCCGGCCACTGAGGAGGTATAGATACTAAATATGTTGTGTGTAGTGTACGCTTTAGCGACCACTTTACAGCATGACTACTTTATTTCCTTGATAGAGAATAACGCTTTTATTAAAAACTGTTTAGTCAATTGACGAAAGAACCCAAATAAAAACGGCGTCAATTTACACTAAACTTTATTAATTGTTAACGGCAAATTTAAATACAGCGCCTTCCAAAGCACACAAATAAAAAGCGCGAGACAGCATGACAGTAATAAGCTTTTTTACCTTTTAAAAGTTATGATTAATGTCTTCAGCTTCATGGAGCGGTCGCCGATCAATCTTCCGGACTACTAAATGGCGACATGGAGCAAGGAATCGAATGATCCCCCTGGCCTAGAGATAGCAATCTTAACAATCGCTATATAACTGGAGGTTCCAAATAACATTACTGGCTTGTTAGATTATGGACAGTTTGTTACATTTGCACTACATTAGTGTAAACGAAACGTAAGAAGATCCCATTGGATGATCTGTGATAGTAACCTCTTGGACTTGACATGATTACCATCTTTGGAAGAGCCTTCTTTGTAGTTCACGGTATTCCATTCCTTCATGAAGACTTCACGTCATAAGTGTAGCAAATAATAAATAATATACAGTCAAATTGAGAACCTTTATTTTTCTTTTGTCCGTTCAAAATAAAAGCTTGTCAAATAGCATTGGAACGCTGTTCAATAAAAATAAAATTATGTTATACACAAAGTTTGAAATGGAAATTCGCCAGCCATTGGTTCGCTACATTCTTTTGTTAATTGAAAAAAGAACCGAAATAAAAATGGCGTCAATTGTTACAATAGATATAAACGGTTATTTTAATTATTACAGCGACTTCCGAAGCACTCAAAAACAAAAGCGCGAGACAACATGTCAGTAAACAGGTTTTTTACACATCAAAAATTATGATTATTGTCTTCAAGCTACACACTCATAGCCCCACACTAGGATTCCCTGTGTCGTGGGTACCACGGACACACAAAAAGACAGAAATACAAACACCCAGACCTGCACAGAAATTTAAACTCATCATTCAAATTTCTGCCTCGCCGGGAATCGAACTCGGGACCCTCTGATCGGCAGTCCGGCATGGTAACCATTGCGTCAAACGGGTCGTCAGCTGGAGCAGCCGATCAATATTCTGGTGACAACAACTTCATCTCGTGACAACAGTATCTTGGACCAGCACACGTGGAGATCACTCTACGAGATCAGGACATGGAGGACGGATTTATCTTAAAGAGAAATGTTTCTTTCACGGATTTTTGTTTAAATAAATAAATATCTTTGGACAATTCACACAACACCATTTGATTCCAAACTAAGCAGAGCTTGTACTATGGTAATCAGAAAGCTGAAAAACATACTTATATAATTCTAAATACATACTTAAATAGATAAATTAACACCCAGACACAGAAAAAAATTAAATAGTCATGTTCATCACACAAATATTTGTCCTGGGTGGGAATCGAACCCACGACCCCGCGTTTCGCAGTTGGCTCATCACCCACTACGCCACGGAGGCTGTCATAATAGTTTAATATCAGTTTATAGTTATTTTCTAAATTTTAATTTAAAATCATGGTGGATAAATATTTTTTTTTATTAAAGCCAGCGTCTTGAAAATGTGACAATTAGAATATCATAATTATACATAACTTGAAAATTCGAAAAAACTCGGCTATCTACAATTTTCCCGAGCACAAAACCCGACCAAGAGAATATAGAGCCCGATATTCTTCAATCGGAGATCAGGACGGCAATAAAACACCTGAAAAATGGGAAAGCCACCGGTACAGATGCTATACTCATAGAGACTATAAAAGTCCTAGGAGAACGAGCAGTCGTAATGTTCCATAGTATATGCAACCGAATATGGGAAACTGGAGAATGGCCCTCAGAGTGGACACATACCATCTTCGTACCCTTACATAAAAAAGGTTCCACAAAAAAGTGCAGTAACTACCGCCTAATTGCTCTAATATCTCACTCTAGTAAAATCATGTTGCATATACTAAATGAGCGGCTTAAGTCATATCTATCTAAGGAAATTGCACCAGAACAGGCAGGGTTTGTAAAAGGAAAGGGCACCCGAGAGCAAATCCTCATCGTACGCCAGATAATCGAGAAGGCTCGAGAATTCAACAAGCCAGCGTATATTTGCTTTGTTGATTTTTCTAAAGCATTTGACTCGGTAAAATGGCCAATTTTGTGGAAGACCTTGATGGACATGGGAACACCGACACATCTGATACATCTTCTTCGACGGCTTTATGAAAACAGTTCAGCCTCAGTACGCACTGACGAAATATTATCCAGCAATTTCCATCCCAGCGCAGGTGTTCGTCAGGGCTGTATAATATCACCGCAACTATTCAACATATATACTGAAATTATCATGCGCATTACACTAGAAAATTGGAACGATGGTATAAGCATAGGTGGTTATAAGATTGCAAATCTACGCTACGCAGACGACACAACATTATTCGCGACCAGTGCTGAGCTCATGGAAGAACTGCTTAAAAGAATGGAACATATCAGTCTTGAGTTTGGCTTAAGAATTAATCGCAAGAAGACCAAAATAATGATTGTGGACCGTGCCAACAACAACCTAACAAATGTAACTCAAATAGCAAACTGCGAAGTCGTCTCATCTTACGTTTACTTGGGTGCGTTGATCTGCAACAGTGGGGGTTGCATGGAGGAAATTAAAAGACGTCTGGCAATGACGAGGAGTGCTATGGACAAATTAAGGAAAATTTGGCGAAATCGCAACATCACAAAAAGCACCAAATTAAAACTTGTTCGTGCGCTTGTATTCCCCATATTTCTATATGCTTCCGAAACGTGGACCCTGCGCGAAACTGAAAAGAAAAAGATAAATGCGCTCGAAATGTGGTGTTGGAGAAGGATGCTCGGAGTGTCGTGGACCGAATTTAGGACCAACGCCTCCATACTCAAAGAACTCGACATCAAAGATCGTCTGTCATCTATCGTACAAAGACGCATCTTAAAGTTCTTCGGCCACGTTTCGCGAAGAGGGGGAATGTCCATAGAGCGACTTGTTGTACAAGGCAAGGTGGAAGGCATAAGACCTCGTGGGAGGTCACCCATGCGCTGGACCGACCAAATAAAATCTGCGGTGGGCGGCCCATTACATGAATGCACTAGGATGACGGCCAATAGGGAAAAATGGCGAAACATCGTGAGGCGAGTGACATCAGCCCTTACCGCTACTTCATGATGACCACGACCGTTCTGTCAAGAAGGTTACGACTGAGAAGAGAAGAAGAAAACCGCGGCTGTCACCGTGACCATCGTCCCGGAGGCCGCGGAGAGGGGAGAGACGTACGAGTCCGTACTAAAGCGGGCTCGCGCTCATGCCGACCCTACGAAGCTGGGGATCGGCAGAGTGACATGTCGCCGGACCGTAACTGGGGCTCGAATCTTCGAGTTCCCGGGGGCCAAGGGGGCGGAAAATGCAGACCTCTTCGCAGCCAAGCTGCGAGAGGGTATCGCGGACGTGGCGAAGGTCGCTAGGCCCACAAAGTCCGCAACCTTGGAGGTGACCGACCTGGACGACTCGGTCACCAAGGAGGAGGTGGTGGCGGCCATAGCAGCGGCTGGAGGCTGCTCACCTGAAGCGGTGCGTAGCCGGGACATTAGGCCTGGCCGCGGCGGACTGGGCACCACTCGTCTAGAGTGCCCAGTCACAGCGGCCAAGGCCGTCCTGGCCAAGGGGCGGCTGCTCGTCGGCCTCAGTTCGGCGTCGGTCCGGGCAATTGAAGGTCAGCCTCTGCGTTGCTTCAGGTGCTTCGGAATCGGCCACACACGGGCCACGTGTCCCTCCCAAGAGGAGAGGAGGGACGCGTGCTACCGCTGCGGAAAGCAGGGGCACCTTGCGTCATCGTGCCAGGCCGCCAAGCCACACTGCGTGGTGTGTGCCGCGAGTGGCCGCCCTGCGGACCATGTGATGGCCGGGAGGAACTGCAGGCCTCCTACCACAAAGGGAAAGCAGCAGGTCGCAAGACAACCTGCTGCTATAGCCGCCCCCGCTGCTGGCCCAGCCACGGTGGCCGATGAGGGGGGTACGATGTCCGAATAATGCAGTCCGGACATCGTATCCTTCAGGCGAACACCAACCACTGCAGAGCGGCCCAGGATCTGCTCATGCAGTCCATGGCCGAGTGGTTGGTGGACGTGGCGGTAGTCGCCGAGCCGTACTCGGTCCCTGGCTACTGGCTGGGCGACAGGGACGATTCGGTGGCGATTGTGGCGCGGTCTTCCACAGACTCCCCTCCCCTCTCACTACTAGAGAGAGGACCGGGATATGTGGCCGCCGCGTGGGGAGATCTGGCCCTCGTCGGGGTGTACTTCTCCCCCAACCGCCCTCTCCAGGACTTCGAGGATTTCCTCGAAGTCCTGGCAGCCGTGGTCGGCAGGGCAGCGCCGCTTCAGGTCTCCGTTATGGGGGACCTGAACGCAAAATCGGTGGTGTGGGGAAACCCGGCCACTGACGCGCGTGGGCGGGCAGTGGAGCTGTGGGCGGCGTCCTCCGGACTCTCCCTCCTGAATAGGGGGAGAGTCCAAACATGCGTGCGGCAGCAGGGTGGGTCCATCGTGGACCTGACCTTCGCCACCCATGTGCTGGCCACGCGCGTGCGGAACTGGCGGGTGGACATGGTGGAGACCTTCTCGGACCACAGGTATGTGCGGTTCGAGATCTCCGCCCAAAGTCCACGGGGGAACGCCAGACCATCCGGCCGATCCCCCTTCCCGCGGTGGGCCCTCACCCGCCTGGACTGGGAGGCCGCAGAGGAGGCGGCTTTCGTCCAGGACTGGCTGTCGCCACCAGTTGACGTCCTGGACGTGGACGCCGCGGCGGCCCAATTGGGAGCGTCCCTGGCCGAGGTGTGCAATTCCAGCATGCCTCGGTCACGCCGCCCGCCTCCCCGACGTGCCGTGTACTGGTGGTCGGGGGAGCTGCAGCGCCTCCGTGTTGCCTGCACGGCAGTGCGTCGGGAACACGCACGGGCTCGACGGCGGCGCCGCAGGGACGGGGACGAGGAGGCCCGCCTGCGGGACGCCCTCACAGAGGCGAAGACGGCCCTCAAAGTGGCAATCGCGGAGGCTAAGGACTCGGCGAGGGCCGAGTTACTGGCGGGTCTCGACGCCGACCCATTCGGGAGACCATACAAGGCGGCGCGGAATAAACTGCGCCCCTTTGGTCCCCCGGTGGCCGAGACCCTCGAGCCGTCGTCGCTGGACGGGGTGGTGCGGTCCCTGTTTCCAAGCAGGGACGTAGACTTCACCCCTCCAGCGATGAATCCTCCGCGGGGGGCGGCTCCGCCAGAGGAACAGCCGGAGGACCCTCCTTCCATTTCAGAGGCCGAACTTGGCGCGGCGGTATTTCACCTCCGCTCCAAGAAAACGGCCCCTGGCCCAGATGGGGTCCCGGCTAAGGTGGTCGCGATCGCGGCCTCCGTCATGCCGGGACGTTTTCGGGACCTCTTCGGCGCGTGCCTCGTGACTGGGAGGTTCCCGAGACCATGGAAGGAGGGGCAGCTGTACCTCCTCCGCAAAGAGGGCCGTCCTGCAGACTCCCCCTCGGCATACCGGCCTATCGTTCTGCTCGATGAGGCCGGTAAGATGCTCGAGGGCATAGTGGCCGACCGCCTCAAGGCCCACTTGCGGCGTGTGGGGCCGGACCTGTCGGACGCTCAGTTCGGTTTTAGAGCTGAGCGTTCGACGGTGGATGCCCTGGCCCGCCTGAAGAGCCAGGTGAGGGAGGCAATGGAGGCGGGGGATGGTCTTTTGGCTGTGTCGTTTGACATAGCCAACGCTTTTAATACCATCCCCCATTCCACCATCCTGGAGGCACTCCGATTTCACGGAGTGCCTTTCTATCTGAGGCGCCTCCTGGCCAACTATTTGGTCGACCGGGAGGTGATACTGGTGGACAAGGCGGGCCAGGTCCGGCGGTACAGTGTGGAGGCCGGCGTTCCGCAGGGGTCTGTTTTAGGACCCCTGCTTTGGAACGTCGGATACGACTGGCTCCTGCGGGGATCGCTCCCGAGAGGCACGAGTGTCATCTGTTATGCAGATGACACTCTCCTCACGGCCCACGGGAGCTTCGGGGAGGCGGTCAGTCTGGCGTCGGCGGGCGGATCGCTGGTAGTGGACAGGATCCGCAGCCTAGGGTTGAAGACGGCGCTGCACAAGACCGTGGCCGTATACTTCCACGGTCCGCGGCGGCGCCCACCGCCGGATGCCCATATCCACGTGGGGGGCGTCCGCATAGCGGTAGAGGCCCAGATGAAATACCTGGGTCTCATAGTCGACAGCAGGTGGCACTTCAGCGCGCACTTTAGTGCGCTGTCGGGGCGCCTGCTGAAGGCAGCGGACGCCCTCTCGTGGCTGATGCCCAATTTGGGTGGGCCCAGCAAGCGGTGCCGGCAGCTGTACGCCGGCACCCTGCGGAGCATGGCCCTTTACGGGGCCCCTATTTGGGTGGACTCCCTTCGTAGAAGGGAGAACGCCGCCGCCCTTCGGGCGCCCCAGAGGGCCATCGCCCAGCGGGTGGGCAGGGCTTACCGCTCGGTGAGCTTTGCGGCTGCGTGCACCCTGGCCGGCACCCCGCCTTGGGAACTCGAGGCGGAGGTGCTTTCCAGGGTGTACGAATGGACGGCGGGGCGGAGGGCGCTTGGAGAGCGCCCGGCCCCGGAAGAGAAAGCGGCCGTCCGACAGCAGGCGCGCGATGCCGTCATTGCTCACTGGGCGGAGGACCTCGCCGCCGCTCACTTCGGCCGCCGGACGCTGGACGCCATCGGACCGGTCCTAAGAGACTGGCTCGAACGAGCGCACGGCTTCCTCTCGTTCCGCCTGGTGCAGGTACTGTCCGGACACGGTTGTTTCGGATCGTACTTGCACCGAATCGGTAGGGAGGAGGCCCCATCGTGCCACGACTGTGGCGCGGCGGAAGACACGGCGGAGCACACCCTCGAGGTGTGCCCGTCGTGGTCCGAGCAGCGCCGCAGTCTGGTTGCGGTGGTCGGGCGGGACCTCTCGCTCCCCCGCGTTGTGAGCGCAATGCTGGAGAGCGAGAGAGCGTGGGCGGCGGTTGCCTCCTTCTGCGAATCCGTCATGTCGCAGAAGGAGGCAGTGGAGCGCGCGCGAGAGGAAGACCCTCTTGCGCCCGCGTTCCGGAAGCGGCGAAGGGGACGGAGGAGGCGGGCGTATGACCGCCTTCACCTTCCCGATGGTGAGCAGCGGGCGACAGGTGCGGAGGCTCCTCCGCCCGCATTGCACCGCTCACCATCAGTGGATACGGGGACGATCGCGCACTCTCGACCGTCCCCGTTGCCCCACCCATCATAAGGGGGGGGGGGCGCGAAGGGCTCGCCATAAGGGCGGGGCTCGCCGGAGGGGGACTGGACGCAAAGGCTCTGCCGGATTCCCAGACCCTCTCCAAGAGGCGAAGACGGAGTGCCGCTGGGGGTTTTAGTGGGTATACCAGGGGGTATTGCCCCTGGGGAGTCCCACATACCCCTCTGCGGGAGGGGATGCGTAACGCATTTCCCCCAGCGAAACCAAAAAAAAAAAGGAGCTTCGGGATTAAGAATAGAGCTACGGTATCCCCTGCCTAATCGTAAGAGGCGACTATAAGGGGGTTTCCGGGGTTACGGGCGGTGAGAGTGGGAGCTTGACCCATCCAGCTAGCAGCCCCGGGATGGACGGCGGTGTGTGCGTTGCCTGAAGGTGCAGGAGAGCACATCTGCTCTCCCGAAGATGGGCCCGTTCTGGGGTGCCGCGCGTGGAAGACACCGGTGCGTTCCAATAGAGTTCCCGGAGTCCTCCCAAGCGCAGAGGCAGGCCACCGAGAGGGTTTTAGTGCGGTCAAATCCCACATAACCCGGTAACCTCTCCCAAGGTGCTGGGTACCTTTTAAGGGTTTCCCCCCCTCCCCCCGATACCAAATAAAAGGTTCGATTTTTTAAGTCGGTTATAAAAAAAGTTATAGTCAGTGTAGATTGAAGCCAGACCCCAGAAAGAAAGAAAGAAAGAAAGAAAAAATATTAATTTCATATTAGGAATACAAAATATTCGCATAGTGAAAGTCATTTTTTCCCGGTCATCGCCTTTAAGTGCCAGTTTGGGCTAGATGTTGAGCTGAGAGAAAAAAGGCGGCGGAAAAAAACTCCCAGCACTCTTTTATTTACCGACTTCCAAAAGAAGGAGGTACTGTATTCGGCTGTATGTATTTTTTTTTATATATGTTCACCGATTACTCCGCCGTTTGTGGACCGATTTTCAAAATTCTTTTTTTGTTCGTATGCTTAAACTCCCGAGGTGGTCCCATTGTCACCAAATCAGGATCTGATGACGGGATCTCAGGGAAATCGAGGGGAACTCTCAAATTTTATAGGCACACACATTGATTTTCTTATAGTTTCTGAAGCATAACAGATATTTGTGTATTGTAATCATCATCTCATGTTGCTGAGCTGATGATGGAAGGTACTGCGACGGTGAGGAGTTGAGAGCAAATTCTTTCAAAAAATGGTCTTTTGTTCGAAATCTTACATTTCTGAGGTGGTCCAACTGTCACCAAGTCAAAGTCTGATGATGGGATCCCAGAGAAATCGAAGGGAACATTCAAATTTTGTAGTACAACAAATGATTCTTATATTTTTACTAAAGCAAAACAGGCATTTGTGTATAATTATCATCATATCATGTTGCTGAGCTGATGATGGAAGGTACTACGACGGTTAGGAGTTGAGAGCAAATTCTTTCGATAAATGGTTTTTTGTTCGAAATTTTACATTCCTGAGGTAGTCCAACTGTCACCAAGTCAAAGTCTGATGATGGGATCCCAAAGAAATGGAGGGGAACATTCAAATTTTGTAGTACAACAAATGATTCTTATATTTTTACTAAAGCAAAACAGGCATTTGTGTATAATTATCATCATATCATGTTGCTGAGCTGATGATGGAAGGTACTACGACGGTTAGGAGTTGAGAGCAAATTCTTTCAATAAATGGTTTTTTGTTCGAAATCTTACATTCCTGAGGTAGTCCAACTGTCACCAAGTCAAAGTCTGATGATGGGATCCCACAGAAATGGAGGGGAACATTCAAATTTTGTAGTACAACAAATGATTCTTATATTTTTACTAAAGCAAAACAGGCATTTGTGTATAATTATCATCATATCAAGTTGCTGAGCTGATGATGGAAGGTACTACGACGGTTAGGAGTTGAGAGCAAATTCTTTCAATATATATTTTTTTGTTCTAAAACTTAAACTCCTAAGTTGGTCCAACTGTCACTATGTCTCTGATGATGTGATACTGTGCAAATCGAGGGAAACACTGAAACTTAATAAGCACAATATTATACATATGTACAGAATTATTAAAGTTACTAAAAAGAGTGAAATAAATTAAGTTTTTAACAAAAAAATAGAACCGACTTCAAACGGTAAAAAATAAAATTATTCAGTACCTACTTCTTCTTGCTTATGGTAATTACTCTTAAAACTATTTTTGGAGTCGGGCCCTTAGTAAAATGTCCTGTTATAGTAAATAAAGTGTACCTTTCGTTCTGAATGGGCACCGACTCCAATATAGTTTTAACAGTCATTACCATAAGCATAAGAATAAATAATACTATAAGCAAGAAGATGTAGGTACTGTCCCACTGTATGTATTGTCGGTGCCCATTTAGAACGAATTGTACGACATTTTAGTAAGGGCCCGACTCCAAAAATAGTTTTAAGAGTAATTACCATAAGCAAGAAGAAGTAGGTACTGAATAATTTAATTTTTTACCGTTTGAAGTCGGTTCAATTTTTTTGTTAAAAACTTAATTTATTTTTAAAAGTACATAATAATATATTTGTGATAACAGAATGGCTATGGGTTGATAATGGTCACACGTGACAGCTGATCGTGTGAGACACCATCTCTGCTAGATACAACCTCCAGGCCATCACTCATGTGTTGATTATAAAGAGGTATGTTTTCGGGAGCGCTGTAGCTATATTTCCCAAGGTACCACATAAATCAACGTCGGGGCTCAGTTGCAGCTGTCCGTCTCGCTACCCCTTTTTTCCACCCCTAACTTAATTAATTTGGTCCAAACATGTACTGGTAACCATACCTTGTTTTTTCGGTAATTTGTCTTTCTCTACCTTTAGAGAAATTATTTTGCTGTAGATATTTTTGTTGAGAACAATGTATCGGTACTCGGATAAAGGTTTATCCTACTAATATTATAAACGCGAAAGTTTGTAAGTATGGATGTTTGTTACTCTTTCACGTAAAAGCTACTGAATGGATTTTAATGAAACTTTACAATAATATAGCTTATACATCAGAATAACACATACGCTACAATTTTTAAAGATATTGTATGAATTGTCCAAAATATGACGATAAGTGTCAAGTAAGTAGGAAAAATTCTACCATCTGAGAGCTTTTTGGCGTGCGCTGCCAAAACCGCTAGAGTTACACATATGTAATGTATGATGGAAATGTTTATCTTAAATAGTCCTACAGAAAAGCCGGTCCAGCGGCTCTTCAGAAGGGACTTCACTTTATGCTAATAATCCTCTATAACGCGGGTGAAACCGCGGGGCACAGCTAGTTTCGTATAAAATATTGAAAGAAAAAAGTTAAATTCCACATTAATTTATTTTTTCTTATCTATGATCTACAGTAATAATTTAGCGAGCGGCAATGGCAGAGTGGTAAGGACGCAAAATTTCACCCGAACAAGCATACGAGTATATATGTACATACATTGCAAGCTTTTTATTAGCTTGTAAAAAGAGATGCCTGGGCATGTACGTGTTTAAAGCATTTATAAACTATTCTAAACAGAATTTCTGGTTATATAAAAAATAGACAATTTGTTTATTTAAAGAATTTTTTTTCAACCGTTTTATTGTATGGCTAGCACAGGTCTCCTCTCACAAGTAAGAGGGGTTTAGGCTATATCCACCACGATAGCCAAGTGCAGATTGGTGGACACAATGCCTTCAAGAAATTATGAATTTCTCTCAGGCATACACGGCAATGGAAAACATCGTAATCAATTAAATATCACAATATTTTCCATCACCGTAGAGCAGCGATAAAATGCGCACATCACAAACTTCTTTGTGAAAATGTTGTAGACCGCGGTATTTATCTTAAACAATCGCTGCTCAATCTCTCAGAAACTTCAAACGATAATAAAATGTTCTGATTTTAAAAGGATAGTGTATTATAACAAGTGTATTTTGTTCATATTGGTAGTGAACAAGGTGTTCAAATTGGAAATTTATACAGGGCAGGGGATGGAATGGAAATCAGCCTCGCAGGTGTTCACGGTTTTAATAATATTGAATTTTGTTACCCTTGTTTAACGCGATTGATATTTAATATAATGGGCGAATTTATTAATTTTTTTGCATGAAACGGTTGCTATTGATTTTTATTATGTACGAACCAGGAACCTATGCCCGTTATCTCTACTAATATTATAAATTCGAGTTAATTCGACAGTAACTCTGTCTGTCTGTCTGTCTGCTACGCTTTCCCAATTTAAATGAAATTTGGAACACAGATAGAGTAGACCTTGGGAAAGGACATAGGATGGTTTTTATCCTACGGGAACCTATAAAAGGGGTCCACGCGGGCGAAGCCGCTGGCGGAAGGCTAGTATAATTATAACTGTTGTTTAAGCGACAGCCCGTACAGTCGTTTCCCATGGCAACCCTTTTTGCGTCCCACTGCTGGGCACGGGTCTCTCCCCATTAATGGGGAGGCCTGGAGCTTACTCCACCACGCTGCTCCAATGCGGGTTGGTGGAGACGTTTCCCATAGTCCCGTACAAAAACTAACAGTCCTGCCTAAACGCAATAGCTAACACTAGTGTACTGTACTTGTATCGTACTTCACAATATATACTTTTTAAAATACACATTGACTTTCATCACTTAAGCAACCTTAACCATATCGCATCGGTGATCAATTTAGACGCTTTTAGAAGCTAAATGCAGCGACCGAACGTTGCACCGTTACACTTGAAAACACTAAAACGTGCGATTCTGCTACCGTGTTGGAATTATGGTAAGGAAGTCACGAAATTGCGATGCAGCGATCTTCAAAGTCGCTAAAACGCGCCAATAGGACTCCGTCTCCAAGTTACCAAAACGCGATGCAGCAACGGTGAACATGTAAAATCGACGTTTTCAGATGCTAAAACTGGCTAGTTTTTTTAAATATTTTTTTATACATAAACCGATCAGAAAGGCAGACGAGCCGCGTGGTGTTAAGCGATCACCGTCGCCTATGGACACGGACAACCCCAGGGGAGCCACCTGAGCATTGCCGGCTTACAGCTTTCTTGAATAACCCACTGTCACTGGAAACACTCACGAGTCCAGATGGTGTCGGTGGAACTTGAACCTTCGTCTGGTGGTATAATCATGCAATGGTGCATCCACTTGAGAAGTTCCTCGGAGCATCACCAAAGTAAAGTCGGTAGAATACGCAGAGCGAGCCTATGTCTCTTCTAAAGCTAAGCAGTTCTAGCCAGTCAATTACTCGTAATCTTGGGTCGTTGAGCGCGCTTTTCGACGGAGTCAAATGGGTGTAGCTGGTATTGATGGGAGATGGGAGCAGTACACCATGTGGGGTCTGAACTGGGCCTAATACTGCGTCAGGAGTTGCCCCGCAGTGAAGTACTGCCTCGCTTTTGGCCTTGTTCTCCAAATGACTCCGATACTGCACTTTACTTATAATGTCAACTCCCAAGATACCAACACTTTCACCGACGGTGAGCGCGGTGTCCTGGAACGTGGGCGCTACAACAAATAGATTTTTTGCGGTGTCTTTGTAAGGTTAAACTCAAAAAGAAGCGGCCTGCGCGGCGTGCGTCACTGGATTGAAAAATTGGAACGATTCTATTCCCATCCAGCGTTGAACGATGGACGCTGTACTGGGTTGAAACAATGACATGATCAAGGGTCAATATAAATCAGCCATAAGTCGACCCCATTCCAAGACACGCTCCTGAGAGTTCTCGACTTCAGACACAAGTTTGGTTCTGCTCTCCTAGTGTTGCTTGTCCTTTAAATTTAAAATCATAAGACGACGCTCTACTACAAACATTGTACAAAGTACAAACTCGTTCATGGTATTAAAAACCAATTGCCCTAAACAAGTATAGCAAAATTCAATATTCCCACAACATTGAGCAACTGTGCCGCTGTTTTCCATTCCATCCCCTACCCTGTATAAATTTCCACCTTGTTATAATATATAAGTAGTATACACTGACAGCAACCTTTCTTGCTTCAAATTACAACGTTGAGCGACCGTTGTCGTTGAAACGAAATATTAATTTAATTAATGTTTGATGTCCTCCGAAGGGCATCCCCGAATAGGTGTAGGATAAAATAGCTCTTATTTCTTTCACTAACAAAAAGACACCAACCCGGCATTAGCAGTGTTCTTTTTTTTCAATGACCATATAAATAATAAGTTTATCGCTACTGACTCACCTTTCAGGAGAGACGGCATAGCGCCTCGCTTCGATACATAATTTTTGTGCGATACATAATTTTCGATACATAATGTCTGGTGCGGGGAAAGAACACACATATTTTAATTTTGTCACACATTCACAGATATTCTTTCATCGCTACAGACGCATACATTTCTAAATATGTCAATTTCAATTAACAACGTCATTTTCTATGCACCGTCAACACTGACACCGACACACACAGACACACTAGTTGTATAACTAGAAGGCACATTGTGCATGGACGTTGGGACGAGGGGTTTGCCCGTAAAGGCCACAGGCGGGTGTCATACCTTGATGCTTGAAGGTTTATTGGTACCTTTAAGAAATGTGTACTTTCAACAGATCGCATGCGTTTTACATTTTTTCCTTTATGAAATTTATTTGAAAAGAAAATTCGTCTAGGCATTTTTAATTCCACTTTCAGAACAATGGTATACAGATCGATGGGTCCGATATTCATTTTTACGTCGTAAAATCCTTTTCATGCTTCAGATAAATTTCTCGTCATTCGTACTGAAATCATACAAAAGGTTTTTAAATTTTACTTTACAATGTACACGTGTGTTACAATTTAAATCTCAACATTGTGTTACTTTATTGTTATTTTATAGAATTGAAATAATTTGTTAATGTATATAACTTTTTAACAAAAAAAAACAAACCGCCTTTAAACGGTAAAAAATAATATTGTTCAGTACTTCCAGTTTGATACTTTTCCTGCTAATGGTAGGGACTCTTAAAACAGTTTTGGAGTCGGTGCCCATTCAGAGCGAAATATACTCCATTTGACTAAGGGCCCGACTCCAAAATAGTTTTAAGAGTCACTAACATTGCAAGGAAAAGTATCAAATGGGAAGTACTGAACAATACTATTTTTAACCGTTTGAATGCATTTTTTTTGTCCAAAACTTATATAATTTTACTCTTTTTAGCCCCTTAAGTTATTTTAAACATAATTGGCGATATTCCCACATATGTGTGCCTATAAAATTTGAGAGTTCCCCTCGATTTCCCTTGGATCAGATCTTGACTTGGTGACAGTTTAACCACCTCGGGAGCATAAGTTTTTGAACAATAAACATTCATCGAAAGAATTTTCTCTCAACTCCTAATCATCGCAGTATCTTCCATCATCAGCTCAGCAATATATGATTATAGTTACTATGCACAAATATCAATTTTAGTTCAGAAAGAATAAGAAAATCAATATGTATGCCTATAAAATTTGAGAGTTCCCCTCGATTTCCCCGGGATCCCATCATCAGATCATGACTTGGTGACAATGGGACCACCTCGGAAGTATAAACTTTCGAAAAAAAAGGAATCGTCAAAATCACTTCGTAAACAACGAATTATTGGCACTCAAAGTCTTCAGCACACAAATAAATGTAACCATAGATTTAATCGTATTAAACGACTGAAACAAGTATCAAGAAAATCAGATAGAGTATAGATACTTCAACTCAGTTGTGCGCGCGGCGCTATGTGTGCGTGGGCTAGTAATTATGCAGCTTTAATTTGTGTGACAGTGACGCGGCCGTGATCGTCCGAGCAACTTCACTGTACCTCTTGTCACGCACACAAACTCACTGTGTATATACAGGTTTACACACACATAGTGCCGCGCGCACAACTGAGTTGAAGTATCTTTACTCAGTTATTTAATTTATATTTTATTATTTAGCAACTAATATCTTTCTACAGTACAAGTTGATCTTTAAATTTGTACTCAAAATCTGGAAACGATACATTTGTCATAAAATAAATAAAATATAGTCTTGTACGGAACCCATTGACGCAAATACTACTCGCGCGTGTTCAGTTTATTTTAAGATCCACTTCACCTTGCGATAGCCGCAACGCGTTTTTATGACATTATTTTATTAATGATGAAGCCATATCATGAGGCCCTTTCTTAATTACTCGTATGGGTCAAGAGGTGCCTTATTTGATCTCCACTCGGGCCGCGGAAGCTTTATGTAATTATTATATTAAGTAATTATCAAGCCTTATATAACTCCGGAAGGAAATACTTGACGTCCCGGTTATTACTCGTAGCTGGTTGAAATAAGCAAAAAATATTCACCCATTTAATAAAGTAACGAAGTTTAATTGACCACCCATGTGGCGCAATGGTTACCATACCGGATTGCCAATCGAGGGGTCCCGGGTTCGATTCCCGGCGAAACAGAAATTTGAATGATGAGTTTAAATTTCTGTTCTCGGTCTGGGTGTTTGTGTTCCTGTCTTTGTATGTATCCATGGTACCCACGACACAGAGTATTAATTAACCTTACTGTGGGGTGGAGTGTGCAACGTTTATTTGTATGTTTTATTTATATATAGAATAAGCTCTGCTTAGTTTTGAATCAGACGGCGTTGTGTCAATTGTCCAAAGATAAAAAATGCGTTTAAGAGTTAATTCCTTGGTTACTTAAATGAAAAAATAAAACTGTGAAAAACTAAAATTTGGTATTTATCCCACAACTGATTGAATATCATGTAAAGTTTGAATAATATAATATGCAAACATTAAACTTAGTACGTTTCTAAGTTATAATACAGATGGATAAACGTCTACAGTTATTGTAGGTGGTAGAACTATTATGGTTCGCCCGGGGAAGTCCCACCGCTGCGCCCACTTCTGAACCCACTCTATTGTGTTTCTGTAGAAAGGTGCAGTTGCCGGCCACACTTACATGAGGCGACCACCAGCCTCCGGAGTAGCAGCGCAACTGCATACGACCTCAAACAAGACTTACCTATGCTTGTTTGAGGTTGTATGTAGATGTCCATGGGCTGTAGCGACCACTTAACACCACGTGGCCTACATGCTCGTCTGCTACTCCATTCAAAATAAAAATAAAGTATTTTTGTATACACCACAAATCTAAATCACTTACAAGAAAAATACAAAATGATGGATAAACAAGCAATAAACCATCGCTTTCATAAAATTTTTTTATTTATTTATTTAATTCAGGCGACGTAGGCCCATATAAATCAATACACAAATACTTATTAAAATTATAAACTAATACATATTAGAAATTAAAAAAACACAATAAACCAATACAAAACTAAATCAAATATAAAAATAGGTAAAAAAAACTTTTTAAGTTAAACGGTTTTATGTTAAACATACATTGCAATGTTTAAGATAAATGTACTAAAAACCAAAAAATAATAAAATAGATACAGTCGTGGGAATTATAAACATATGCATAGACTAGCTAGACTAAAATAAAACCCTGGGGCACGTCAATTGACTACAATCGTTGATTAAAATGTTTGTTTTGTAATGTTACACTATAATTAGGCAGTTGTTCAACCGACAACGATGGACGTGTGATAAGTAGGGCTAGAATGTGGAAACAAGCTAGCAAGCTCGATTATAAGCGAGTTTTAGGGTTTCATAGTGGTGAGCGAATAGTACTTTTATCATATGTTTTGTCGATTAAAGACAAACTACGAGCAGTGAAACGATTCCTCGCCAGCCAGCAGTGTGAATGTCCAACGATAAACTAGTTGAAACGTCTCTTTTATTTACATGGAGTGTATAACTATTGGAATTTCCATGAGCAAGAAAATAGTAAGTAATTTCCTCACCGTCTGCGGGCCAACTGCCTACTTTAACGACGAATTAAACGATTCTTCTATCGCACATTAAGTCGATAATATGTAGACAATTGACGTGCCCCACGGTTTTATTTTAGTCTAGTCTATGCATATGTTTATAATTCCCACGACTGTATCTATTTTATTATTTTTTGGTTTTTAGTACATTTGTCTTAAACATTGCAATGTATGTTTAACATAAAATCGTTTAACTTAAAAAGTTTTTTTTACCTATTTTTATTTTCTAGTTTTTAGTTTTTATTTCGCATTCTGTTTATTCCTTCAGATACCTAAATTACAGATTCAATTTCTAAATTTAAATCTTATTATTATACGCCATTTGGTGGCTGCGCCCTTCTTAAATATTGAGGTTGTATAGTGCACTGTATTCTTCTTGTCAAGCCCTTTTATTTGATACCCATATTGGTGGGATTGATAAAAAATTGTTATCAGCCATTTGGTAGCGGCGGCCATCTTAGCTTTCAATTTTGCATAGTAAATTGTATTCTACTTGTTGAGACCTTTCATTTGATACCCATGTTGATGGGATTGATAAAACCTAAGTTATCCGCCATTTTGTAGAGGCTGCCATCTTGGATTTTAATTTTATATAGTACATTGTATTATACTGGTTGAGCACTTTCATTTGATACCCATATTGATGGGATCGATAAAACCTACGTTATCCGTCATTTTGTAGCGGCCGCCATCTTGTATTTCAATTTTTTATAGTATATTATATTCTGCTTGTTGAGCCCTTTCATTTGATACCCATATTGATGGGATTGATAAAACCTACGTTATCCGCCATTTTGTAGCGGCCGCCATCTTGGATTTCAATTTTTTATAGTATATTGTATTCTGCTTGTTGAGCCCTTTTATTTGATACCCATATTGATGGGATTAACACGTTAAGTGCGTTACCGGACGTATATAGCCGGTAATGAACTCTCCCGTGGTGCGAGCGCCAAAAACTAGTTTTTCTCGCTGGTGCGGCGTCATTTTAGGTACGATATTGTGTGAGTTAAAAAGGGACAAATAAACATCATTGCTTCTTACTTTCAGATGGTCTTATTACAATAGAAAAAAAGTACATGGCATATTTGACCTGTACGCACAGAACGAAAAAATTTTACATTCCATGCGTTACCGGACGAATACGACTTGTATGTGTATGTCCGGTATCGCACTGTTGGCTAGGACGTATGCATTAGTGAGAAACGGATATTATTATCGTTTATCGATATTTGTTAACAGTATCGACATTTATAAACAATAGGTACTTACTTTGTTACCTACTGGCACAGAAAGATCTATCAAAACATCGTTTGTCGCGTGCAGTACCTTAAAATATTTAGTTTAACTTATTTAAATATACATTGCGATACTTGTTTCTCTCTTTTCAGTTCATTTTTGAAGCAGTCGGGTTTTTTTGTTTTTATAATAATAATTTAATTTCAAATTGTTTAGTTATTTGAAGATTTTTCTTAAAATATAGTAGAAATGTGATATGATATATATATTTTTGAAATAGTTTTTTCACTAGCTTGCATTTGATACCCATATTGCTGTGGTTAGAAAAAAAACCCCACTCCCCTTTTTTCAAATTTGAGGACGCCATTTTGAAAATATATATAGCCTATGTCAATCTGACAATCCTAACAAATTTAACGACACCTCATATGTTTAAATCTTCCAGTCGTTTGGGCTGTGCGGTGCGCCAAAGAAATGGACATACATACCCACATACATACATACATACGCTCGAAAAACATAACCCTCCTTCTCACGCAGTCGGGTAATAATGCCTAATTTGCTTTATAAATAAAAGTATTATCGATAAATATTTGTTTTCTTATATAACACCACTACTGTTTATCGACTATTTGAACGTTTTTACCACTTCTTGTGCGCCACATGACATATGAGTCCGGTAAGACGTTTATACCTATAAGTGAAAAAATATTTGTCCAATTCTAGAACCAAAAGAAATGTATATAGTTCAAAGTTTTTAGATATTGATAAAAGTTAAAGAATTGCCAGAAAGTAAAAATTTTATGAAAAAAAAAAAGTTTTTAAAAGAATTGTGTACCGGACACATTTGCCTTGTTTCGCACTAGAAAAATTAACAGTACATGGCAATATTGTCCTGTACCGTACCAGAGTGGAATATTATGTTTTTGAGCTTCGCAGTAAACGTGTTAATAAAACATAAATTATCCGCCATTTTGTAGCGGCGGCCATATTGAATTTATAATGATAATGAATAAACATAATTGTATTGTCACCAAAATCCAAAGTGTATACAAAATTTCAGATTAATCGGTTGACAGGAAGAGGGTGAAATTTGAATTACTAAATTTGACCCAAGAATAAATAAAACAAACGGGGTGAGCTAAATAAAACCGTTTAAAAACAATAGATACTATACACAAATATTAAACAATGACTAGGTAACACGAAGCTTCGGCGTCGTGTTGCGCGCGGTGTCGGGTAACCGGCCTCGGAAGCGCCGGAACACAACACCTCTCGGCCAAAATTCCTCCTTCATGAAGGTTGACAACTGCTGTGTGGGGACTCTCACCACAAATGAATTAAAGTTCACTGTATGGCGGGACTCCAATCGCTCAACCCTTAGTCTGATGTTAGTCTTGATGCGGATATACTCTACAATCTCCTCGGTCTTTGTAGAGTAATGCAAACGGGACACATACAGCAGCGTCGTCGGAATGGCTGGCTGCAGCATACGGTCCGGGCCGGTCGGTGCAGTGCCGCACCTGTTCTGACGAGTGGGCTTCCTCTTCTTCTTCTTCTCGACCTTGATAAAGCCCTCTTTGTCAGGCAGGTCCTTTACTGAACCATGCTTGAGCAGACCACGGTGAATTGCTTCGTTGCTCCCCCCAAATTGCTGCTTTGATGGAGAGGCAGCAGGCTTTGCGGCAATCGTAGCGTATGCACGTCCGGGGGTCGACGTACTCACGGGTGTCGTGACCTCGGCGGGAGCACAGCGCGACGCAGCGTTTGTGTTATTTGCTGAATCAGACCTCGCCGATTCAATGCTGCCGATGGAAGCATTTTGCGCCCCGCGACGCATGTTTACATTAGCGGCATCGGGTAACCTACTTACCGAAACGGCATTGCGCAACAACACCACTTCGGCACGTAAATATCCACGGTCTTGTTAGATACCTCTAACTTGGACATAACTTCAGCCAGGCTTGTTTTAAGAAATACGATATCCTTTAACATTCTGGTGACGTCAACGTGGTCGAAAGTGACGGGAGGCAGCTTGTGCAGCTCCTTCGCCACGAATGAATTTTAAATGGCAAAGCTTACTAAAACCACATAAACGTACAATATTATAAATCTATGACCATTTACGTACAATTTAGGGGTGGACCACTAAATATTGGGAAACAAAGAAAACTTTCCTCCAGCATTCGCTGCGGTCTACCAAAACTTGAAATATTTCGCTCAAATTCCAGCATTGTACCGTTTTATGGTCCCGAAATGTGCGCTTAACTTAAATAACTAAGAGATTTTGTATCATTGCTACCTGACTGGGAAGTTTTGAGGTTAAATATGGGGACCGAATGGTTTTGTGTTTTGAAGTGTTAAAATTATTAAAAAATATATAAAAATAAGTAGGTACCTAATATTTGTATTGATTTAAATGATAGATTGGTTACTTTTTAATTAAGGATAATAACGTTTCATAATAATTAGCCACACACTAGGATTCCCTGTGTCGTGGGTGCCATGGACACACATAAAGACAGAAACACTAACACTCAGATCGGGAACAGAAATTAAAACACAAAATTCATTAATGAAATCTCTGTTTCGCCGGGAATCGAACCCGAGACCCTCCGATCGACAGTCTTGCATGTTAACTATTGTGCTAAACGATTTCTCTTCAAATTCATCAATCATCGTCGGATCAACGTTTATGAATTAATTAATTCTCAATAATCGTATCTTGGACACTATGCACAAAAAAATTCAAAATCCTTACCTTAAAAAGGTTGTACTAAATCACGCTTGGAAAGCAATATAATTGTTAATTCTTTTTTATACATGATTTTTATTACCGCTTAAATCAATAACAATGAAGTCAATTGACTATATATGATAAGTGACGTCACTTATCATTTTCTCATTCAAAATGTATGGGGATGTCACGTTTTGACAGCTCATTGAAAGTATCTCAATTGACTTGATAGTCCAAGAACGGATTATATGTGTGAATCACTATTCACTATTATATTTTATTGTATTGTATTATATTTGTTGTTGAATAATTAATTCACTTCTATTTACTAAGGTTATAAATATGTATATTGATATTTATAATAATAGTATATTTTTATATTAAGATGTGCTATGAATAGGCATGATGACAGATTTTAAATACCTTTCCTTATTGTAGGTACACGTCTCCTGGTTTCGAAAAATAGTTTATTTCAGCAATAAATTTAAGTTTTAACGTAAATTAGTACTTTCTGCTGTGTAATTTGAATTAATCGCGAAAACGCTCGTAGGTGTCATGGCGTCGGCTTGCTCGTCAAACTTCAAAAAACACGATGACTTTTACTGAGACGTGACGTCATTCCTTTTGATTGGCGTTTCAGATAACATGGCCGATTGCTGTATTTAATACTTTTATTTTATTGAAAATCTTATTGATCTTAATGTTTATATTAAAACGAGATCATATTAAAGAATTTTTTTAACCTATATTTTTCTGTAAAACCATTTATTCTCTGATTCTTTAATAGTGTCATCATGCCTATTATGTTTAGGACTAAGTTGTCTGTGTTATGGTATGTAACAAATATTTTTCTTTATTATAATGGGCTAAAATACGGGCATGCAGGCCAGAGCGTAAAGTCGTATGTCGTTGTTGTATTATTCCGGAAGCAAATATTATAATATTCATAATTACCTTGGTTGACTCCAAGCATCGTAGTTTTTTAAAACGAAAATATACCTACTATGTATTTTCATTACGCAAATATGGTTAAACGAAGGTTTTACAACCATGATAAATATTGCAAATCAGTCACTTTGCGACTGTATAATTATTGAATTTATAATTCCACCAACCTGCATTGGTGGCCTCCCAAATAATCTTAAAAACCAATAAGACAGAGATCTGTGCCCAGCAGTGGGATGCAAAAAACATAATTTCCGCCATTTAATTTCCCACTTTTATATACGTAATACTTATTCTAAACGGTTATAAGGACAAGTGAGGACAAGACCTGAAGCCCCGCCCTTTCATTGTTTCTGCTCCTAATGGTTCCGAGTACCCTTGATAATGTTCCTACGATGATTTGAACGTGTCCGTCTGTACGTCCGTGTAAGGTAACCGCACCTTTTTTATGTTATTTTAGCTTAACATTTATTTACTTGAAGAAGCGCGCATGGCCCGGCGGTTAGCGTAGAATGCAAGCGATCTATGCGACTAAGCCAAACGGTCGCGGTTGAGTGTAATATGGGTGACCGATAGTGGCAAAAAATTTCATGCGCGTTTCCGTGCTTCGGAGAGCACGTTAAGCCGTCGGTCCCGGTTGTTGTCGATATATAACAGTCGTTAAACCTTATCGGAGGCCTAATGCGAGTTGGCCACTAATCCGCATCTCCACCAACGCGCACTGGAACAGCGTGGTGGAGTAAGCTCCAGGGTACCTCAATATTGGAGAGAGACCTTTGCCCAGCAATAGGACGTAAAAAGTTTTTTTTTAATTCAGCTAGGTGGGGTATGCATAAGTGCTATTATTGTGGTTCATCTAATAAGGGCCCAAATTGTGATAGAGACTTGGTATAACCACAGAATAAATAATAGTACAAGAACTACACTTTCGAGTAGCCGTCATACACATCATTGTCGTTCGTTGTTCAAACTCCCTGTCCATCTACAACCCTAAATATTTCCTTTTAGTAGCCTCTTACACAGGATTAGGATTAAATTTACACAGAGGAATTTCGTGGATCCACACCTCAAGCTGCGGAAGCAACTGCAAAATAACTATGTATTAAAAAAGTATAATCCCGAGACCGAACAATGATCTGCTCAGAAGTTTTTTTATCACGCTTATATTAGCTTGACCTGTATGTATGTATGCATGTATGTAACGGAATCTTTTAACTTCATTTTCAGCTACTTCTAAGCGTCCGATTAACTTGAAAATTTGCACAGGGGTCAAGGGCCGATGACAATGCAATAATATGGAAAAAAAACCAACTAAACATAAAATATAAAAAAAATATAATGAATAATACAGCTTAATAAACTAAAAAACGCTTTTCTGAAAATACGAACTAGACGTGCGCGCCGCGCCGGCGTGGGTATTTTTTTTAATAAAAAATAATCTAGCAGCTAGCAGCAGCAGTAGGTTAGGTACAGTCATTTTGGGTAACTTTGAATTGACGTTAAACTTTGAAAAAAGTTGGAAAAAATATTTAACAATTTATTACATCGAAACTTTTTGATGTTTCAATATAATAACTGTATATAATGGATTGCCAAAATGTTTTTGTACCAAAGGAAAATTAAAAAACTTTATTAACTGTTAATGCCATAATTCTGAAAATTCCCGCCTTTTCCGTGGTTAAGTTGCTGGAAGTTTTTGAGCTCTGATTTGGAATCGTAAACTAGTCCACTTTGATTCATAAGGCAAAATCCTTAGACTAAGAATAATGTACTGACGTGCAAAACCGAGCTAGGTATTTGTTACTTTTGTACGTCAGTGTAGATGTTATTTTTATAGATTAGGTTTTTAAATTTGATAATAACTTCTTTTTATTTTACCTACCTAAACTTTAAAATATTAAGGTTTTTACATTCTAAAAAAAATTATTCAAAGATACTCAAAATTCATGATAAATTAAAATTCGAGTTTTAGGGGAAATTATGGGTAGTTCTGTTGTTTCTTCAGTAAATTTATTTTGTTAGAAAAAAAACCAACTCAAAAGGACACTATTCATTCAATAAAATAAAGGTGTCATAAATTTAAATTTTAATAATAAAAATAAT
This sequence comes from Pyrgus malvae, assembly GCA_911387765.1. Lineage (NCBI taxonomy): Eukaryota > Metazoa > Arthropoda > Insecta > Lepidoptera > Hesperiidae > Pyrgus > Pyrgus malvae. Next base: position 26,436,830 of record OU426953.1, read on the forward strand.
ATAAAAAATGTTCAAAGATACCCGAATTGTACGTACCTATTTGAGTATTTTGAGTTACTAAATTAAAGAGAAATAATTACGTATGACCGAATGAAAACTTTTATTAGGCGCACTTACTAATTGCTGTGCTGTGTGTGTTCTTTACATGACTCGTAATTATTATGAATAAAAATAATGTGATTCACACGTTTCTGGGTTTAGGGTTGCCATCTCTTAAATTTGTAAACCAGGACAAGACACGTTAAAACCCCGGATTTTAGAGCCCAAAACCCGGACGTTTCAACAGCGGGGGGACGGTGAATTTACCGAGTTGGTTCGTCAGTTGATCGCGATGTGCGGGCACAGTGTTCACAATTCACTTGATTTTTTTAAAACCCGGACTACAAATGAAGTCCGGCCCGGACGCTTCCCCCCCCCCCCCCCGGACGGATGGCAACCCTACCTGGGTTCTGGAATTGCTATCATAGCCCTTGCATTTTCGCATAAAAGGGGAAAGGTTTCTTTTTTTTCCTCCAATACTGTAAAATGTCTTCATTCATGACATCGTTTGGAGTAGCAGCTGTCAAGAACCTCCAGCACCCTTGGTCAGCTTCACTACATTCAATATTCATCATTATTAGAGTTAGATGTGGTGCTGCTACTATGCAGCTGCTATGCTGCTATGACAACACGGTGAGAAAAAAGTTCGCGTCTTTACCCTCCCCGCGCCCCGCTCTTCCCCGCCAACCCCACGTTTGTGAATGCTCGGCTGAATTTGATTAAATTATCGCGCTTCGGTCATCTTCGGCGCGCCGAGAAAATGTCTCGGCGGCGGCGGCGCGTTCCGAAGACGGCGCGGCGCGGCGGCGCCGGCGCGGCGCGCACGTCTAATACGAACTAAAAAGTAAAAAATAAGAAGTAAATGTATTTTACTGTAAAAAAAAACGTGGGGTGCTTTTTGATATACTATTTACACCACGCACCCACGCTTTTTTACAGTAAAATACATTTTCTTCTTATTTTTTACTTTTTAGTTCGTATTTACAAAAGCGTGTTTTTTTAGTTTTAAACTATATTATTTATTGAAAGTTCAATTTTGTAAACGTACGCATAATCATTTTACGAGGCATCTAAACTACAGCAACAGTATTCGTCATCCCAGCCCCGTCGACGCATATAGAAGCTAAATAAAAAAAGTAAAAAAGTAAAGTTGCCATCTTTCTAAACTCGATGAGCGCATCGATAGCATAATATACATACGTACTTCAGATAATTCCACGGCTGAAGCACAAAATAAATAGGTTGAAGTTTTAACCTCATGAGTAAAAAATGGTAGTACAGCCACCAGTCACAATTTTGTTATAACATACTTTAACTTCTGTAGAATGGTATAGTTCTATAGTCACGAAACAGTTGTCGTACTGTGCTTCAGCTTTTAGCACATACGCGGTACGGTGCCCAGGAAATACAAGAATTACAGGCAAGAAATAGAGTTCCATTACTACCAATGTTTTCCTTCAAAAGAACAGCGGAACAGTGGTGTCTAACAGAAAACTGTAAACAAAGACAACTGCGCCATTTTATTTCAGTTAGATAACTTACTTGCAACGTTCGACGTTTTAAAGAATTAGTCCTGTAAGAAATTGTTGCGCAGTTTCTCTTTGAGTACAATGTCATAAGATGTTTTGTACTTTGTTTTACGAGGTTTTGTTTGAAAATTTTCCGGATGGAGTTGACCGGAGGTACGAGGACCCGGCGTGATTAACAATAGGTATAGTAAATTTCTGTCTTAATTCTTTAAATAAAAAATAATTTAGACTTTACTCCATAAGTTTCGTACGAAAGCAAGTTTGTCGACAATCACCTTTTCTAACCCAATTTCAACCCAAAAGGGAGATCTCCCGCCAGGCCAGGTGGTCATGCCTAGGGAGTGGCCGCGCTCCAACTGATTCAATTCGGAGCTTGTATATATGGTAGGATATTCCGAAATCTTCAATAGCGTGATTCAGGAATACCCATGGCACCATCTCTTGGTGAGTAGCGGAAGGTCGCTACATCACCCCCTGCTCAGAACGGAGGTCGATAACTTCTATCCATACTTAAGTAATCTTCGCTTACAAGCGCCTTGAATGCCCTCTATCTGCGGTGAGTCGCGATGTGAGGGTGCAGACCTTGTGTCGCCCTCTGTCCACAGTGAGTCGGGATGTGAGGGTGTGGCGAAGTGTGGAGATGCCCACTCTATCTTCGGTGAGTCGAGATGTGAGGGTAGGTTGGAATGTGGAGGCAATATGGTCGCAATAGGTAGCTGGATCAGGACCAGGAATCGTCATCACGATGCGCTGCGATGACCCTGACAAGCTAGTGAAGTGATGCTGCAGTCCATCCAGGGAGTGAAGATGCTACTGATGAAGGTCAGAAGGGACGTATTCTTGTCCGGGGTCACCAGTTTGGCAAAGGGAGATCTCTCCCCGAACGAGGTGGTCATGCCCGGGGAGCGGCCGCGCTCCAAGTGATTCGATTCGGAACTTGTATATATGGTAGGATATTCCAAAATATTCGATAGCGTGATTCAGGAATACCCGTGGCGCCATTTCTTGATGAGTAGCGGAAGGTCGTTACATATAATTCTGTCTAGGAAAACGTATCAGTGGATCAACAATTGCTTTATCTAAAAAAATGAGTTTTCTAGATAACATGCACTAAGTTTAAAGTGTACGCGTGTGCAGCGGACAGTAAAAGAATAACTAGCAAAGAAAACTCCATTACAGTCAATATTTCCTTCAAAGGAGCAGCGAAGCACCGGTGTCTAACTGAAAACTGGAAACAAAGACTTTGTTTCAGTTAGACAACTTCCTTGCCACGTTCGACGTTTTAAAGAATTAGTCCTGTAAGAAATTGTTGCGCAGTTTCTCTTTGAGTACAATGTCATAAGATGTTTTGTATTTTATTATACGAGGTTTTGTTTGAAAAGTTTCCGGATGGAGTTGACCGGAGGTACGAGGACCTAGCGTAATTAACAAGATAGTAAATTTCTGACTTGATACATAATAAATAACAAAGAGTTTAACTCTTTAGACTTTACTTTGCAAGTTACGCACGAAACCTATTTTGCCGACAATCTCCTTTTCTAACTTAAAAATATGTAATTATATGTCTAGGAAAACGTGTCAGTGGATCAACAATTGCTTTATCTTTTATTTTTTATTGAGTCTTCTAGATAACATGCACTAAGTTTGTTGCATCTCATACCACCCCAAGTTGACTGGTAGACAATGTAAGTCCGCCTATGTACATCTGTATTTTGGCACATGAAGAATAAATAAATAAATAATTTTAAAGTATACGCGTGTGCAGAGGACAGTAAAAGAATACTAGCAAAGAAAACTCCATTACAGTCAATATTTCCTTCAAAGGAGCAGCGGAGCACCGGTGTCTAACTGAAAACTGGAAACAAAGACTTTGTTTCAGTTAGACAACTTCCTTGCAACGTTCGACGTTTTAGAGAATTAGTCTTGTAAGGAATTGTTGTGCAGTTTCTCTTTGAGGACAATGCGATTGTCTCAGAGTATTTAGAGTTTTCAGTTTTATTTTACGTATGAAATCAAGTTTGTTGGGGACATGCTTGGCCAACTCACCATACTACTACTATTTTATTTTATGACTAGCCATCCGCCAGCGGCTTCGCCCGCGTGGACCCGTTTTATAGGATAAAAATCATCCTATGTCCTTTCCCAAGGTCCACTCTATCTCCAAATTTCATTAAAATTGGTTCATTAGTTTAAGCGAGAAAGCGTAACAGACAGACAGTTACTTTCGAATTTATAATATTAGTAGGGATAGAGGCCGCCCGCGACTTCGTCCGCGTGGATGTTTGATTGTTTGAACACGCTAATCTCAGGAACTACTGAAAAATTATTTTTGTGTTGAATAGTCCAGTTATTAGGGAAGGCTATAAGCTATATAACATCATGCTATGCGACATTAAACTCCTCCAACGATGTATTCTGTGCTCCAACGCACACACGCACACTGTTTTGATAGATATGATCTTTGACGTTAGGAACACACCTACATTGCTTAGACAACAGTGAGTGCTTGTAATTTAATATGAACTTTATACAATAGCAATAAAGCTCAAATTTACTACGTATTAAGTTAGAAAACATTTGTATGGGAAAAAGAAAAGGGCTGTTTTTATGGTTTTTCCGGCAATTATTCGAATTTTTCTCGCCGTACAAACCATCCTTGAACTTCAACGAACATTTAAAAAAAACAATTGGCCAAATTGGTCCAGGCGTTGTTGAGTTATGCGCTTACCAACACATTTTGCGATTCATTTTTATATTATAAGATTAGGAAAAGTTTACGTTGAAGAATGAATTGAAGAGTGTTATGAATCGCTTTATTTTACGAGGTTTTCATTACGTTATTTGCAGAAGATCTGTTGTTGGTGTACTAAGTAAAGTAGACGTCCATAATAAGCAGTTAACACATTATGCTAACGTCCATAAGAGCTATAATGTAAAATAATGAATAAATAAATAAATGAATAATGTCGTCAGTGTACTAGTACACGCTATTCCATAAAAAATTACAATTACACTTCTATGAATGATGATTACCGGGACACTGACAAAAACTGACGATACTCAATCAATTTAAGTTAGTATTTCAAATAAAATAAGCAACATAGGCCCGGTAATTGGTTACACGGCTAAACGGCTAGTATATTTGCTAGCTATGTGAAGAAAATATGCAATAAATTACTACTATTAATTATAGTGTACAAAAGGAAGCACGCATTATTACAAGCAAAAGTTACAAAAGAGTTACAAGCAAAGAAAATTACAGGCAGTTTCGTTGCAACATTCGACGTGTTAAAGAATTAAACTTGAAAGGAATGGTTTCTGAGTCCCTTTGGCTTTGCGATTGTCGAGTCTTAAGACTTTTCTGTAAAAAACCTCGTAAATAAGGTTGTGTAGGACCCAAAAGTTTGGGAAAAAATGTATTTACTAACTGACTGAATTCTTATGGGTTGCATCTTTGCAAGGGTTGCCATGTCAAACTTTTTAAACTCAAAATATTTGTTTTGAAATTTGTTATTTTTGAAAAGTAAATAAGTAATAAATATTACATAACTTTAAATTAACGTATTACGGTTTCATTTAGTTCTGTTCATATGTGAGTACTAATTCTATAAAATTCGCGGCGGATTCTATAAAAGATTTCTAAAATAAATCTAGATGGCTAACTATATATAAATGAGATTACTTTTCGTTGTATGTGCAGGTAAGACGTTATTACCGATCATAATCAACTTTCTTCTTCTACGGGCACGTGCTACGCGTTAGAACTATCTACGAGTGCTACGACCGTAGTCTGATTTATTAAATGGCGTAGACGAAACCAATATTGCTTTTAATACGAGTAATTACACTTGCTCTATTTATTGGGGAGAGCTGCTGGAATATTTTTTATTTTATTTTACGCAGTTTTGTGTTGAGCCAAATCAGTCGAATCATACAAAGTTATACCACGTCTTAAATAGCCGGTCTAGACCAGCCGCGGGGCTATGCTTGGATTTATTTAGCGCATATTAATAACAATCATAAATAAAGCCAGCAATTCTCCGAGGGGTAATATATAACCCGTGCGATGTATTTATGAAGTGAGAACGCAAGGACTGCATCGCGACGGTTTACGTTTAAACATGAACATGAAACATAAACGTGGAACGTTTTGCTGTTTAAACGGTGTTAAATCAGAAATTCAAATGTGGAACACATGCACCGTTCTGTCCTTTTGTAAGAGATTTGAATAGGACATAGATATACGGAGTCTGGAGGCTCCAAAAATAATTAAGAAAAGTTTTTTTCTAAAATATTTGGTTTATTTGACAGCAACCCTTTTTGAATCCACACGGGTTTCTGGCCATAATTCAGCAGGCCTGGAGCTTACTCTACGTTTGTGGAGTCAGAGTTAGATTTCTAAAATCCTATATATTAATAGCGCAAGCCGATTTTTGTCCCCGTTATTACGGGATGATAGCTCCACATAAAAAATCGGTTATGGTCTCATTCTGAAGAGCTCCAGTCGTAAATGTGCAGAAAAATAAATATTACAATATTAAATCAATTAAATGAATAACAAACAATAATTTTATTTTCCATATAATTGTTCCGACCTATCCAATATTTATTTCAATAAATATAAATATCTTTGGACGATTCACACAATAACATCTGATTCCAAACTAAGCAGAGCTTGTACTATGGTAATCAGAGAGCTGATAAACATACTTATATAATTCTAAATACATACTCAAATAGATAAATTAACACCCAGACACAGAACAAAATTAAATAGTCATGTTCATCACACAAATATTTGTCCTGGGTGGGAATCGAACCCACGCCCTCACGCTTCGCAATCGGCTCGTCACCCACTGCGCCACGGAGGCTGTCAATTTATATATATGTATTTCAATACGTTATTTCATTTGAAATCGCAATACAGTTTTGAATAGAAACCATTTTTTGTTATTCTAAATGGATCTATCAGATTTATTAAATGAAGCAGCAATTTTCCTTTGAATGCTGGTATTTTTAACTGATGTTGTTAACTAACTTGTTGATTCCATAGCTATTTTGCGGGAAAGATAAAATAAGAAAATATTTGCCTTCATTTACTTTTTTGTGGTTATGAGCCTATTTTAACTACTCCATTTTATTTATTTATTTATTTATTCATTGCATCAAACATGGTAATGCATAATAATAATATATATTATAGATGTTACAAATTTCAAGAGTACAGACATATTTGGCTGATTCAGCATGCAATGTCAATTAAAACTTAAAATTATATAATGTCAAACTATTTTATCATAATTGAAATTGATAACTGAATGTAATGTCAAATTCCTTAATCTATTCAAATTTATTTTAAATATTAAATGTCAAGTAGAGAACAATAAAGTTATTTAATTAATATTTAAGGTCCAGAACAAATATTTAATTTAATTAATATTTAAGTATTTTACAGTGTTCAAGGAAGTCACTCAACGAATAAAGTACAATAAAGTTTTAAAGGAAAACATTGTAATATTTCATTACGATGTTTTTCAACACCATGTTAGTCTGATGGTAAGTATGTGTATGGTGAGGTAGAGAAAAAATGCGGAAAATAATATCACATCCACCAAATTGCACTTCGACGGCCTGCAGGGTAGACTATAACTTTGGCTGCAATCCTTTTTGAGTCCCACTGCTGGGCAGTTTCTCCCCATTATTGGGGTTGGTGGAGATGCGGGTTAGTGGCTATCACTTCTGAGAAGGATTACCCATGCCTAGCATTTCAACACTTGGGGTGAACTACCTTAAATTTTATGAAAAAAATAATGCAGTACAATTATATGAAGGAAGCATCGGGCAGTATCAGTGAACTCACCCAATTTTAGATGAATGGGGCAAAAACTTTAGTGAGAGTCGTAAAAGATTATTTTCACTATTTGTTTAGGAAATAGATTCTATAAGCGAAGCAAACAGCTCTCACATAATCCTATTAGAAGGTTATCTAAAATATATCAATATTGACGGATATAAGTGGATTATTTTTGATGTACAATATAACGTAAGAAAAGTAGCGGTGCCCCGCTATTTCACCCGAACGAAGAGAATAATTTTTTTCCTGCATTTTCACTATTTGTTAACGGAATAGGATGTGTAAGTGAAGCAAACAGCTCTCACATGATCTTATCAAAATGTTAACAAAAAATACAAACGAATATTGACGTAACTTAAAGCCGAATTTAACGCCAAAAAGCAATTTCCAGTAACTACCATTCAAGAAGTGTAGTTAAAAAGACGCCAAAAAGATAAAAAAGATAATTTAAAAAGAGATAGAAGAGAGACAAGAGATCTGAAATAGAATAAATAGAAACTTAAACATTATACATAGGTACGTACGATTAATGACTGCTACCCTTTTTGCGTCCCACTGCTGGGCAAGGGTCTCTCCCCATTGGGGATGTCTGGAGCTTACTCCACGCTGCTCCAGTGTGGGTTGGTGGAGATGCTGGTTAGTGGCCAACCCGCTGTCGGTTGTTTTCAAACCGCTTATAAGGCCTCCGACAAGGTTTAACGACAGTTATCTATCGTCAACAATCTGGACCGACGCCGAGGTGCCTTCCGAAGCATGGAAACGCGCATGATTTTTTTTGCCACTAGCGGTCACCCATCTCACACCTGACCGCGCCCGTTTGGCTTAGTTGCATAGATCGATTCCGTTCTACGCTAACCGCCGGACCATGCGAGCTTCATGATTCATGATTAATATGAGAAGTGAATATTTTAAGACAGAGAAAGTAGTTTATATAATTAATATTATTATATAATTATAATCATAAAATCTTCATCAAGACATGAAAGCTAGTAGAACATCAAAGTACTGTCACTATACGAAATGTACTATCATAAATCAAATAACTTTACAAAAGCTTAAACTAGTAAGTTCGTGCATTTTTCATAATCGCTGAAGAGATTAAACCGACCTCAAACTATCTGATACCGACCCGAATTACTGCAATTAGCCGCCCGACTTATAAAACGATTTGCAACTTTCATCGTGTAAGTCATTTTGGAAAGATTTCCACTTTTTAAACTACGTTTAAAATTCGATTTACTATCTCTGTTTTATTATGTCTTTTGTGTATTTTGAGTGAGGATTTTGTAAATTTAAATTTGTGTTCAGTTGTTATGCCGGGAATATTTTCGTATACGTCTCGAAAACTAAAATACAAAATGCTTTAAAATTAGCTTTTAAACCGATCGTAAGCCCTGGCCTTTGTTGATTAGAAAGATTTCAACCAGGTGCTCTGGGAATTTGTGAATAAAATATTTTTTTTAACTTCTCTTATGAAAAAATAAAATGGATGCACAACAATAAGTAGATATTGATTATGTAAAACATATATTAACACTATTGGCATTGAACTACCTTTTTTTGGTGTCGGGGGGAAACCTTCAAAAGGCACCTTGGGAGAGGATACCGGGTTATGTAGAAATTGTAAAGCACTAAACCCCCTCGGTGGCCTGCCTCTGCGCTTGGGGAGGACTCCGGGATCTCCAGTGGAACGCACCGGTGTCATCCACGCGCGGCGCCCTTGAACGGGCCCATCCTCGGGAGAACAGATGAACTTTCCTCTGTACCCTCCGATGCTTACGGCGACATGCGGCCGCACACACGAACCACCGTTCTTTCTGGGGCCGCTGGCTGAATCGAGCTCCCCCTCTCACCGCTCACAACCCCGGAAGCCCCCTTTTAGTCGCCTCTTACGATCAGGCAGGGGGATACCGTAGCTCTATTCTTAATCCCGAAGCTACAGAGGCTTGGCATTGAACTACCTACCTACCTTAAAGAGTAATTTTATTGAATGTTTCATTTTTATTGCAAGTTGTTTTGAGCAACTTGTATTGAGCGGAATCCTCTAGTACCAAGGGTGCATAGATGCCGCACGGTCACAAAGACTAATTGAAAGCAAATAGCTCCTGGCTTGTCCTTTGTTTGCTTGACTCTCATAGTAAATGTGTAACGCACACCCCATTGCTAGAATACAGTGCCAATAAGCAGGAGATTTTGTTCCTTGATAAATTGATCTACCTAGATTTCCTTTTTTGGAAACGTTATTTTATCCGTGTTTTCAGGCAATGCAAAGCTGCTTAAATATCCTTAGAATACGACGGTAAATTTCACCTACATCTATAAGGTTATGGGCAACCAGAAGACTCCAGTTCAAAAAATATATAAATAATTATTACCTATGATGTTGTTTAATTGAAAGCAAACAGTCCTTAGTAAACCTTAACATTTATTTTGACATTATAATACCCGTATTTTTGTAGTTAAATCCTCCATTTCGAAGGCATCTCGTGCAAGTAAAATTTAACAGTACGCTCACGTAAGTGTAATCAATCACTGCAATTTTACAATTAAAAAAAATATTTTAAAGAAAGGAATGGGCGGCAAGTAGTAAAATTGCAAACTGGCCGTTGGATCTTTAAAATTCTCTGAAATCATAATATTTTTGTAACGCGAGAAATCCTCCACCACAGCGTAGTGGCTAATTAAAGTAAACAGTCATCAGTTGGTCCTTTGTCTCGACGCGGCTGTAATAATGTAGTGTTCCACTTTCCACAACTAAGTTAATTAAGAACACTAATTATAGTCATCACAAATTTTGACTTTGTTCCATTTTTAAAGGCAATAAAACTTATTATAGCTTTTAAAATCAGGTTACTAAGAATGAATTATTACAGTATACCTCTGAATTGATACTGTTATTGTTGTAAGTAAAAATTCAAATGTTGTGAACAACCACGACAGTCTCCAAAAGTGCAATATAATATGTATTCTTATTTTTCAACATTTTTTATGACCTACTGCTGGGCACAGGTCTCCTTCTCACAAGTGAGAGGGATTTAGGCCATAGTCCACCTCGCTGGCCAAGTGCGGATTGGTGGACGTCATGCTTTCGAGAAATTATAAATTTCTCTCAGGCATGCACGGCGATGGAGAACATTATAATCAATTAAATATCACGATTTTTTTCATCACCGTGCAGCAGCGATAAATGCGCACATAACAAATTTGTTTGACAGAGGTGCGCGCCGAGGATTTGAACCCGATATCGGTCGCGTCGGAGACCGCGGTCTTTTACCACTCGGCCAACGTTGCTATTCTTATTATCTCGATTATTATTATTATCTTGTTTGAAGGGCAGTTGTGCAGTAGATATATTACAATTATATTTAATTTAATCGAAAGCAAATAGTCATTGGCCAACCGGTTAGGTAAAATGCAAGGGGGAATGTTTTATTTAAATAAAATCAAAATAAGATAATTTATATTTACACGTCAGGATAGTAAACAAAATTTTTTCAACATCAATATTCAAGGATGGTATTCTCTAGATAAATATTTGCTATATTTTGCGCTTGGCAACGACAATATAACATACGTTATTAAAATTTAAGAATAGTCGCTGGGTCTCAAATTCCTGTAAAATTAAAAAAATCCTCTACTACTAATTGAAAGTAAACAGCCAGTAGATGGTCCTTTGATTCGACGCGGCTGTAATAATGTAGCGTCTCACTTTCCAGAACTAAGTAATTGTGTTCTCACACAATGTCGAATGATAAAGAAATCTTTAAATTTGTATAACGTAGAGGCATGCAATGCAAGCAAGAACTACTTAGTATGAATGCGGATGAATAAATAAATAAATGTTACACACTCATAGCCCCACAGTAAGGTAATTAATACCCTGTGTCGTGGGTGCCATGAACACATACAAAGACAGGAACACAAACACACAGACCGAGAACAGTTTAAACTCATCATTCAAATTTCTGTTTCGCCGGGAATCGAACCGTCCCGGGTTCGATTGGCAGTCCGGCATGGTAACCATTACGCCACGTGGGTCGGAATGGTTACCATGCAGATAATTACATATTTTACGAGCACCGGCTATTAAAAAAATTTGTATAACGTAGTGTAATTTCATTTTTCTGTAATGCATACCTTATGCAAACGTTACAAACAAACTTTTTATCTCAGTTACTCGTCTGAATGATCACGTGAAAAAGCAGCAAAAGTGATCTAAGTTAGATACATAGTTAGATGTTGGCTGCAACCCTTTTTGCGTCCCACTGTTGGGCACGGGTCTCTCCCCATTATTGGGGAGGCCTGGAGCTTACTCCACCACGCTGCTCCAATGCGGGTTGGTGGAGATGCGGGTTTGTGGCCAACCCGCTGTCGGATGTTTTTAAACCGCCCATAGGGCCTCCGACAAGGTTTAACGACTGTTATCTATCGACGACAACCGGGACCGACGGCTTAACGTGCCCTCCGAAGCACGGAAACGCGCATGATATTTTTTGCCACTAGCGGTCACCCATCTCACACCCGACCGCGCCCGTTTTGCTTAGTTGCATAGATCGCTAGCGGTCTACTCTAAGCGCCGGGCCATGCGCGCTTCGCACATAGTTAGATGTAAGGTAGCGTAATGTAAGTTGGATCGAATCTTTTTTGAGGTGCAGTTGTTCTGTACTACGGAGGTTGATGGGTGCCTCGTGTAAGTATGATCAACAAATGCACTTTTGAGTTTCAAGTTTGCAAAGTTGTCGTTGCATCTCAAAATCCCCTTAAATTATAAAATGGAGGAATTCTCTACCACGGCGTAGTAGCAAATTGAAAATAAACGTACAGCAGTGGGTCCTTTGTCTCGACGCGGCTGTTATAATGTAGCTTTCCACTTTTCACAGCTAAGAACGCTAATTGTAGTCTGCACGATTTTATTTATTTATTTAAAACTTTATTGAACCATAACAATTTGTGGTACAATAGGCGAGCTTAATGCCTAATGACATTATCTACCAGCTTACCTAAGGGAGTACAGAAAGATTTGAAGGCGGTAAAACATGAGAAACAAAACATATAATATTAACAGCAAAATGAACTATAAAAACAATTAATAAATGAAAATAAAGATATAATGTAATATAATAAATAGCATGGGTACATTACAAGTAAGGTAAATAATAGTATTATATTCGATATAATTCCTTAAGAAAATATTTTGTGTATTGTAAAGCGGAATTGTTATATTATTTTGATTGGAAAACGAAGCAAAGAAGCAAAATAATGTTATAGTTGTTGTAACGTTGTACGTACGATAAACGTCACATAATATAAACATTTTTTAAATTATTCCACATAAAATAGTAAAAATGAAAATTTATGTAATTAATTAAATCTAAATAATAAGATATAATAATAATATTATTAACATTTATTTTCATAAAGTAAATTTAGATATAGTTTAATTTTAATTTAATAATTAGTGTCTTTTGTATATTTATTTTCATTTCTCCTTAGGTACGTATATTTTATATAATAAGTAATTCTTAAAACATGAAGTTATAAATGATATTTGAACATTATAAAATAATATTAATCAAAATTATATTTGCAACTTATGCACTTTTGTCCGCGGCCGTACTTGTTTACGTGTTCGTTTTTCTTTTAAATAATAAATTCGTGTATACAGTTACGGTGGCTTGTTGTTTTTTAAACCCCATCGTATACCTCTTAGTTTAATTTAAACCGAACAGTTATTGATTAACACTTTAAATTTGGAAGTATACGATTTTGTAACCCAAAAAGTGTTTCGAAGTCATCGAGCGCATGTTTTTTATTTAAGTAGTGGTATTTTTTAATACAATTTGCCGCCACTATTGCTTCACGTTTATAATATATATTAATAAATTGGGGATAAGCCGATGAAGCTTAAAAACCTTTAAACCATAACCATAGCCATTTTAGTAACGGCAGATTAGTCCTCCATCACGGACACAGTGGCTAATTGAAAGTAAACAGCCAGCAGTGGGTTCTTTGTCTCGACGCAGCAGTAATAATGTTGCGTTCCACTTTCCACAACAAAGTACACAAATTTTATAGTCTTCACGATTTTGTGTAATAAAGTGAAAATTAGCCTTTGCGTTTAAATTCGTTGCTCTTTACTGTCAAGGACTAGGTAAAGAAGTATAATAATTATTGTATTCAGCAACGAATTTAAATTAATTTAAACGCTAGTCATATTTTTACTTTTTTTTTTCTCAACCTTTTTTATGTCCCACTGCTGGGCACAGGTCTCCTACTCACAAGTGAGAGGGATTTAGGCCATAGTCCACCACGCTGGCCAAGTGCGGATTGGTGGACGTCCTGCTTTCGAGAAATTATGAATTTCTCTCAGGCATGCACGGCGATGGGGAACATCGTAATCAATTAATTATCACGATATTTTCCATCACCGTGGAGCAGCGATAAATGCGCACATTACAAATTTCTTTGTCAGAGGTGCACGCCGAGGATTTGAACCCGGGATCGGTCGCGTCGATGACCGCGGTTTCTTACCACTCGGCCATCGCTGCTATTATGCTGCATATTTTTACTTAAATAAATAAAAATTGGAATTTAAAACAGAACACCCAGTTTGCAAGTTTATAGATCGCAGGTAATAAGTTATTTTACCAGAGTCTTAATATAGCCGTATACGAAATTTTGTCGATTTCGCTTATTTAATACATGAGATTTTGCAGTTAAATTACGGTATTTCCATAAGTTTCATTGCACAATATAACTAATCATTTCAGTAATAATCTAATACATTAGATTAGATTACTTTTTTAGCTTGCTTCAAGAATTATAATGCGAGATTTAGGTTACTTTAAAATATTTTTAATGCCTAATTTTCATTATTAATTTGATTTTTTTTTTCAGGAAACGGATTGATTATGAACTGTCAAATAAAGTTTATGAAAGAATACTCCAATTGGCCGAAATCAAATGCAATTTCTGGCCCATTTTCTCTCAAAATTGACTAAGTTCAATGTTTTTTTACTAATATTGTTTGTATGAGACTGACAAAAAGTGGCTCATTTACTATGTATGTGATTTTTCCAGCAATACATGGCATTTTTTGATCTGTTTAGATTTTAAATTTGATCTGGAAATATGTAACATTCTATACCTATTACAGTAAAATTCACAAAACCATCACCGTCTTCAGGTCTAGCAAAACAACGTAATAAAAATCGAAAGGTGGCTGATTTAATAGTTTATTATTAAAATGATCAGTTATATTGTGCAATAAAACTTATGGAAATACTGTATTTTGACTACAAAATTTCATGTGTAAAATCAGCTAAATCAGCGAAATCGGCAAAATTTCGTACACGGCTTCTTAAATATAATATACTTTTCTTTTTTTATTTTTTTATTTTTATTTCAATGGAGTAACAGACGAGCATGCAGGCCACGTGGTGTTAAGTGGCAGCAGCCCATGGACATCTACATACAACCTCAAGCAAGCATAGGTAAGTCTTGTCTGAGGTCGTATGCAGTTGCGCTGCTACTCCGGAGGCTGGTGGTCGCCTCATGTAAGTGTGGCCGTAATGTATTCTTAAAGCATCAAGGTATGACAGGTATGACACCCGTCAGAGGAGTGGCCTTTACGGGCGAACCCCTCGTCCCAAAGTGCATGCACAATGTGCCATCTAGTTATACAACTAGCGTGTCTGTGTGTGTCGGTGTCAGTGTTGACGGTGCATTGAAAATGACGTTGTTAATTGAAATTGACATATTTAGAAATGTATGCGTCTGTAGTGATGAAAGATTATTTGTGAATGTGTGACAAAATTAAAATGTGTGCGTTCTTTCCCCGCACCATATTTGGCACAAAAATTATGTATCGAAGCGAGGCGCTATGCCGTCTCTCCTGAAGGGTTAGTCAGTAACTTTGATGCTCAAGTTCTGTATTATATTCTACATGAGATCTTAGGCAATAGGCCATAGATTAGGCAATAGACAATAGCCTAGGCAAGAGGCAGTCGAAAAATGTTTTTTGTAGTTCCTAAAAAACATAATTAATTTTATAATCGATTTGAAATTTTCACTTTTTAAATCTGTATTTTTAAGCGGTACAGTAGCCGCCATAATGCGACTTCATACGGCTATGAAAACTAAAAAGTGTGAACTAAACATAAAGATCATAAAAATCAATCGGTGCATTTGTTAGCATGACGTTACCATAGAGTAAAAATGATATCTTGCGATTTCGCCAAGTTGCGCGCAATTTTTGAAAATATAAATTTTAATTTTATAGTTTAAGGTCACCTTTCTTTCTTTGTTTTCGTTCCAGAAATGAATATATAGATTTTTTTAAGTATTCATATACATATATAGTAATAGACTATAACTATTCTATTTCATAGTGCAACTACGATATTCATGTATGATATATTATAACCTAAGCCTTGAGGATGTGCACCGAGCAAACTACGGAAGACCAACACCCATAAAGAATGGCACGACGCATGAATTGTGTGGTACTCCGTGATACTCAGGAATTTGAACTGACGCCAGCAACATCCTCGCTCCGCTTATGCGCGTGATATTATTATAATTTTATATTCCTTTTATTAGAAAATATCGAATGTATTGATCGGTACTTTTAAACATTCATGGGCTGAAGCCAAACGAGTAACTCTGTTTAAAAATATGCAGGTAGAAAACAAAATTTAATTATGTCTTGTTTGCATGCAGTGTGTGTATGAAACAAACTGTAAATATTAGACCTAACCCCAGCACTGGATCATGAAACTATTGGAGACTATCTCAAATACATAACTTTTAACCGAAAAAAATGTGTTGTAGTTTTAAGTAGGTACCCGACGAGGAGTTTCCAATTATAAACCAAGGGCTGAGTGGCCCTTTATGATAACGAAATATCTACTGGATCCGACCCCTTTGTATACTTTGATCTACATTGATGCGTTTGCTTCATTCAACTGGTGTAGTTGCGAATTAATATTCCACTTAACAATACGTGGACTGCATACTTGTCTCATTCTTTGCTTCATCATTTTAAAGTTTTAACCCTTGGACGCTGGTTGAGTACCAGTGCACACTTCTGACAAGAACAATTGCTTATTTATCATCTCTGGTAAGGGAGTGTGAGGGAAACATTGCTTGCTTTCTTAAGAGGCTCAAAATTTTCAAAATCCCGTTATAACAGCCTTTTCCAGTCTTAGAGTAGACTTACGTCCCGCAGTGGGACAATGGCTTGATTTTGGGGTAAAATGGGTTAATTTGAAATGGATTAGAGCTCACTTCACTGCGCTGCTAAAATTGGGTAGGTGGAGGAAACTGGATTACTCGGACAAAATATAAAATTTCCAATAAAAATATGACAATGTGTTCTGGGTTTGAGTACCCGACGAGGAGTTTTCAATTATAAACCTCCACGCGCCAGCGTGTTATAAATATAAAGAACATTTAGCATACTGTCTAAAATCGTTACAGCAATCGCTATTTAGTGCCGTCTACAATAAGAAACGTTTTGCAAGGAGCCCGGTCCACGCCGCCATTATAATATCGTATTCGTACCGTGGTGCTCTACTTTTTTATGTCATTCGAAATAAACATTTAAAATCGCAAAAATAAAGCATTCATTAGAGTTGAAGAACCCAAAGCCCTCTAATACTCAATACATACTACACCGTCAGAACTTTTCTTTTGCAATCGCAATGTTAAAAAAAAATCACGTAATGTGTTTGGGTTAAATTTAATTTTGGGTTAATTAACCCGACAAGAAGTTTTCAATTAAAACTCCACGGCAGTGGCGGAAATGCCACTTAATGAAAGCTAAATATCTACTGTTGCGACCCCTTTGTATCCTTTGATCTAGTTCAATGCATTTGCTTCATTGAGCACGACTTGCGAATAATCCTCCAACTACTTACATGAGAAAGTTTTTTCGAATAGTTAGGTTAGAAGTTTAGTTAATAGTGTCAAGGTTAAGACAAATAAATAAATAAACGTCACACACTCATAGCCCCACAGTAAGGTAATCAATACCCTGTGTCGCGGGTACCATGGACACATACAAAGACAGGCACAGACATACACAAACACCCAGACCGAGAACATAAATTTTAAACTCATCATCAAATTTTCTGTTTCGCCAGGAATCGAACCCGGGACCCCTCGATTGGCAGTCCGGCACGGTAACCAATGCGCCACGTGGGCCGTCAATTTAATACATAATAATATAGATTTTATATTCAATTCATACGACGACCCGTGTGGCGCAACGGTTACGATGATGAAAGAAAGAAAGAAAGAAAAAATATTTATTTCATATTAGGAATACAAAATATTTGCTTATTGAATTTCCCGGTCATCGCCTTTAAGTGCCAGTTTGGGCTAGATGTTGAGCTGAGAGAAAAAAGGCGACGGAAAAAAACTCCCAGCACTCTTTAAAAAAATAAATACATAATAATATATTTGAGGTAACAGAATGGCTATGGGTTGATAATGGTCACACGTGACAGCTGATCGTGTGAGGTGATCGTGTGACGGACTGTCAAAGGGGGTCCCGGGTTCGATACCCGGTGAAGCAGAGATTGAATTGATTAGATGCAGTTTCTGTTGTCGCTCTGGATGGATGTGTTCATAACTTTGTATGTGTTCGTATTGTGGGTAACCACGAAATGGACACATACACGGGGTATATCGGGCGATGAGTGTGAAACGTTGTGTGAGAAAAGTTATATTTTAATAGAGCGCAGATATACGTAGCTAAACCAAACGGCGCGTTTGGGTTTGAGATTGGTGACCTCTAGTGGCAGAAATATCATACACATAAGCATATCCGTGCTTCGGAGGATACAATAAGCAGTCGTAACAGTTGCTAAACCAGAGCCTTATGAGCGGATTGAAAACATCCGATAGCGCCCGTTAACTCGCATCGCTTCGCTATCAACCCATATTGAAGCAGACAGGATATTTTGTAGAACTTTTAAAGAAGAACAATTTTGGTATAAATTCTTTTTGCGTAACTATAACCTACACACCGCACGTAATGTAAGCTTACAAATGTACTAGTAGTAGTGGTAAATAACAAAATAACACTAAAAATAAATAAAAAACACTCTTTAGCTTTGTAATTTTAGCAAAGGTTTATTGATAAAATTGGGAATTAATCCATAATCTACTTTTTTTTTCAATTATGGCATCGCAAACTCTGTGCATACTGCCAGCGTCAAGTATAACTTTTGCATCAATTTTTTGCCAGTTTCAATAAAACTGGACGAAGTAATAACAAAGTCAGTAAGTAAGTCGTCAGTAATCAGTCAGTCTAGTCAGTCCAACATTCAAGTAAAGCGATGGCTACTTTACTAGAACGTGTCCGATGGAATTTTGGAGGTAATCAGAAAAAACATATTTTAGCACTGTTATTCTATTTCACAAACACTCGTGCACTGTAATTAACATATATCAAACAAAATGCCATTAACTTTATCCGATATAACTCAAAAATACACCAAGAAAGTGAAAATAAAACAAGAGCACAATATGTCTTTTTCAACTTCCCAAAAAAAAAACCGCGTAGGTTCTTAGAGCAACAAAGGTACTGACTCACACGGGTGTCATACCTTTCTATTTTGACGCTCTACGCGTAGGTTATACGTAAAAGTTTAGTTAAGTGTCAAGGTTATGACAAATGAAAGTCTCAGACATGTCTAGATTTTCTGTTTACTTATGTATCGGGTCTTGACTTGTCTAATATTGATTTGTCTTGGCTGTGACCTCTTTGGCTGTTTGAATAAGTAAAGTATAACACTTTAAAATATATAAATAAATATGAATAAATTGGAAACCTACAAGTAATGTATTGCGCTCTTTTTATTATTGACTAGCGGCCGCCTGCGACTTCGTCCGCGTGGACTTTCGTTTTAATATTTCTCTAGAATAAAAGTAGCCTAAGTTACTCCTTATTATATTAACTATACATTTCCTGCCAGTGAAAGTCCCGTCCAAATCGGTCCAGAGGTTTCAGAGATTAGCCGGAACAAACAGACAGACAGATAGACGGACAGACAAAAATTTAAGAAAATGTTATTTTGGTATATGTACCGTATATAAATGCAGTTATTTTAATATTACAAACAGACACTCCAATTTTATTTATTTGTATAGATTGGTGAATTATGAATGATTAATCGTTTCCGTGATTCGGAGAACAAAATATTTGGTCGTGATTTTCGGTTAATGAAAATATGAGACAATATAAATGTTTTGGAGCCTGTATCTCCATCAACTTGCAATGGAGCGGTGACGTAGAATAAGTTACAGTCTACAGTTCTGGTTAAATTATTATTTAGCGACGTTAACTTTAGAATATAACTTAAATGGCTCGAAGAAATATTATTTTATATTATAGCATTAAATACACGTGACAAACGGCTATTCTGAAAGTTTTCTTGAAGTTTTTCTCGTTACGTTTCCAGAAAAAACTTCTTCATAACACGTTCATAGTCCCTGAAAAATTCATTTTGTGTCGTGTCGATAGAAATTAACAATGGCATTGTAAGCGAACGCGAAGTTGAACAAAAAGTTGGGGTTTCATTTAAAAACTTTCATGTCTAAGTCGTGTTATAAGAATTCTAAATTGTTACGAAAATAAGCAAACTCTTTCTTTTTAAATGACGTAAGAAATTTTAAAAATATAAATTCTACCTAATTTGTGATTGATACGAGTATTTTAATGAATTTAAAATCAGGATTGAAAAATGGTGTAGCCTCTGGTGGTCGATTTTCGCTCGCTCGCTTCAAGCGTTCATATATATCTATGTATGTTCTTAGCGTGTGTAATGTGCTCATGAAAAAATATGTACAATAAAATGACGCGATAGAGTTTTGAAAATTCTACATTGCACCAAACTGTATAACGCGGTCTGCCGGAATTCCAAAATTAAAACGGGCAACAAGTTTAAAAAAGAACTTAACGTTTACTGAAAAAGGCGTATTACTCAGTCAGATTACACGTATAAAACGGCATAAAGAAATTCCATAAAAACCTGGGAGGTTTTTTTTCCGCCGGCTATTGCACCAAACTGTATAACGCGGTCTGCCGGAATTCCAAAATTAAAACGGGCAACAAGTTTAAAAAAGAACTTAACGTTTACTGAAAAAGGCGTATTACTCAGTCAGATTTCACGTATAAAACGGCATAAAGAAATTCCATAAAAACCTCGGAGGTTTTTTTTCCGCCGGCTTTTTTTTCCTCTCAGTGTACAAACACCCTGTGATATGGGTACCCAAAGCCGACGATCGGAATCGATCCGAGATATAAATAAATAAATAAATATTTAAATTGTGTTATAATTAAGTTTTTCTCTTTTATATTTTTATCATTGTAATACTTGCATTGATGTGACCTGCCCCATAATGGGGAGAGACCCGTGCCCTACAGTGGGACGCAAAAAGGGTTGCAGCCAATACTTGCATACCTCAAGAAGGTAAATATGGCGAACTGAACATATATCGTATATACAACTGCTGCTTTTGCTGCTTTTCCTGTGATGCAGCACGTTTAGTGTTAGCAACCAGCGCAGCGTAGGCATGCCCAGGGGTCGACGTACTTGCGGGTGTCGTGACCACGGAGAATCCTTGATACCCTGCAGTAACGTTAAGCCAGAGGCCTTATTGGTGGTTTGAAAACATCGTTGTCGGATGTTACTAACCCGCAATCTCCACCAATCAGCATTGGAACAGCGTTGTGGAGTAAGTTAGCTTCAGGCCTCCCCAATAATGGGGAGAGACCCGTGCCCAGCAGTGGGACGTAAAAAGTGTTGGACCAAGCCAAGTGAATATTTGTATTCCAGAAATGAATAAAATATTACTTATTCTATTTATTTTCAAAAAAACTTAGGACAAGTGTTGATATGTTTGTACTAACTTTAGAAGTGCAACAACATCTAGGAAGAATGTTCTGGCGCTTGTTCAAATTCCTATCGTGGAGAGCTTCACGATTAATGTGTCGCGCCATTCTTTATGGGCGATGGGCTTCCGGAGAGCTATGTCGGTGCAAGTCTTCAAGACTTAGGTTTGAATATACGAACACCACTGTACTTGGTATTACTTTTATGGTTCGTCCGGGGAAGTACCTTCGCTGCACCCACTTTTGTCGTGAAGCAGGTCTTTTTAGTTTCAAAGAAAAGGTGCAGTTGCCGGCCAGACTTACATAAACCGACCAGCCTATGGAGTAGCAGCGCAACTTGTTTAAATTTGACGACCGGCGTGGCGTAATGGTTACCATGCCGGAATCCCGATCAAAGGGTCCCGGGTTCGATTCCCGGCAAGCAGAAATTGAAATGATGAGTTTAAAATTTCTGTTCTCGGTCTAGGTGTTTATGTTTCTGTCTTTGTGTGTGTCCATGATACCCACGACGCAGGCTATATCTACCCTACTGTGGGGGTATGAGAGTAAAACGTTTCTTTATTTTTTTTTATTTAATCTTATTGGAGTACCAGGCTTACCGTGGCAAAGTTGTAAGATGGAGTATAATTTTAAAACTTTTAAAGTTGTAATATTAAGCGTGGCAGATGGTGGTCGTAAAGTAAAGGACTTCTAAGGACCGATGAGGCTGATGACAAAACAGCTGTCATGTGTAACAAGGATAAAATCTAAATGTAATATGAATTGCACAAAAGATTAATATTCCAATGCAAGTCTAACTGAACACTGACGGAGATTGCAATATTCGCAATACGTTAGCGATGCATTTAATAAATCAGCGGCGGCGCTCCTGTCATCGCGTTGACAAATTGCAGTGCGCATGTTTCCACTGATGGTGCTATGACCACCAATAGCTGCAAATGGAAACAATCATTTATTTGGAGATTGATTTAAGGAATCGTAGTTTCAATTGGAGCAGCATAGTAGGGTAAACTCTGAGCTTCTCCAATTATGGTGTTTACACGTGCGTAGCAGTGAAACCCATAAAAGGTTGCAGCTACTTTCAAATTCATATAGTAGCAGACGAGCATGCAGGTCACGTGGTGTTAAGTGGTCGCTGCAGCCCATGGACATTTACATACAACCTCAAGCAAGCATAGGTAAGTCTTGTCTGAGGTCGTATGCAGTTGCGCTGCTACTCCGGAGGCTGGTGGTCACCTCATGTAAGTTTGGCCGGCAACTGCACCTTTCCACCGAAACACAATAGAGTTGGTTCACGGCAGAGGTGGGTGCAGAGGGGTACTTCCCCGAGCGAACCATAATAGTTCTACCATCTACTAGTCTATCTATAGAAAATCTATTAAAATATTATCTTTGTCTGAGGCCTGTCCAATAAAGGCAAAGTAACTGCTTATTTCAGAGACCGATTTTGGCTTCATGAAAGTATTTGACCGCATATTTCTACTAAAAAAGATATTCGTTTATGAAAAGAATTATCGATTTGGTTATAGAGACTTTCTCGGAAACATGCAAGAGGAACCACTTACAGGAACTTCACTAAAATGCCGTTACTTTTCCAATATAATAAAATAACCGGATCCGGTCAACGGTCCTGTAAATCGATATCGGTTCAGGTAAGTGTATATTAGTGCGGAGATTACCAGATCCGATTTTACGAATTGCAATCCCTAGACTTAGTGGTGTCGCTAGTGTCAACGAGTTGACAAATTGTTGTGCATGTTTTCCCAATAATGGTGCTATAGCCACAAATGATTTGGGGTTTGGACTATTGGAAAAAAATCATTGATTTGACTTCAGGGAATTCTCAAGGTTTTGGATGGTATATTGTAATTTAGAAACATAAAACCATGGTTATAAAGTCCCGGTTAAACGGTTTTATAATAAAATATAACAACTAACTTGAGGTTAACTTTAACAAACTTCCAAAACAAGCATTTACAAGTACAGTATCTCGATCAAGAAATTACCAATTATTTGATTTCGTAGCAACTCAGATTGATGACCATCGGTTTACAACTTACAGTTATTTTAAAATCATTACATGGAATGTTGAAATAAAATTCCGTAAAATAAAGTTTTCCGACATTAATTAATAAAAAATAACTTGCTCCAAAGTGACGCAAGTGACATCGTGTAAGAACGGAAAAATCATTTTACAATACATTAAGTGCACTCAGGGGAATTGCACGGGACAAAAGGGTAAGACATCTCGTGAAACTACAGGAAATTCATGAGATACATAAAATTAAATTATTTTGCTCTACGAACTAACTTTACTTAACTTGCATTGGAATGGTGACTAGCACGCCAAAATCAGAAGTGATGTTTAGGTTTCAAAAGTAACACTATACAGAGAGAGAAACTAAAAAATTTAACATTCAAAATTTATTAGTGAAACTCCGTTTTGCTAGAAAGTCATATAGGTAGATGCAGTCCCTGTAGCTTTGGGATTAAGAATAGAGTTACGGTATCCCCTGCTTGATCATAAGAGGCGACTAAAAGGGGGCTTCCTGGGTTGTGGGCGGTGAGAGTGGGAGCTCGATCCGACCAGCCAGTGGCCCCAGAAAGGGCAGCAGGCGTGGCTGCATGCCGCCGTAAGAATCTGAAGGTGCAGGAGAGCACATTTGCTCTCCCGAATATGGGCCCGTAAGGGGCACCGCGTGCGGAGGTCGGCGGTGTGTTCCACTGTAGATCCCGTATCCGTAGTGTGCGGTACAGTATCCTCTCCCAAGGCGCCGAGTAACATTTTCGGTAACATTTCGAAAATACCAAATCAAAGTAATCAATTTAAAGTCATAACATTCGTGATTACCTTTTATAATTTTCTCATTCTTACAACATTATTCAACAATAACCACGAAATATTATTTCGTAAATAGCTGCGACCATTAATCTTATACAAACGTTTTGTTTTATGACCACTTATCGTAATAACATTCACTTTTAAGAAAATGAACGTATTAATATTCTGAATATATCGAAGGAGACGTCGTTTCTAAGCTAGTGAGTGCTCCACATTAAATAAAAACGTGTCTGTTCACAGAACTAACAGTATTATAAAGAAATCCTAGTTTTAAAAGAAAGCATTTAGGGAATAAAGAGTTCAAAAACTATTGTAAACTTGTTGGCAACAAGAACTTTGTATTCCGTACAACGCCAAAGAATTTTTCAGCTTAAATGGAATTATAAACGACTGTGGCTGCAAGTTTGTATGAACACAATCTTGTATCTATATAACAAAACATTTACTATGCATCTGAAACATACAACAACGTTTATACTACTATGCATAGTATTAATTCAGCAGGGACAAGCTGAATTAAAGCACGAGGAAAGCCAAAACACAATTTCTCCATTGTGTTTACTCCAGAATGTTTTTGAATATAACGATGTTTTTATTTTGAAATACAATGCAGGGCAGTTAAGTGACGCTATGGAAGATACGCTAAAGAAACTAAGAAGGTTGGAAATTTACAGTTTTGAATCATACACTTGTAGAAGTCACGAATGGGATTTATATTCGTCTCATATTGTTTTTCATCGTCAATTTGTATTGTGCGTCACAACCTCTGAAGAACTTAATCTATTATTGAAGAATTGTTTAACTGACTGGTACACGGCGTCGAGATTTTTAATAATGACAGAAAATTCAGCAAATATTGAATCTATATTGCAGGCTTTAAAAGATCACTATATTTTTAAGGTCTTAGTAGTAATAATACAAAATGATGACATGGTATTTTATACACCTAAGTATCAATGTTCAGAACCGACACCGACCGAACGGAAAGATTATGATACTAAAGTTTACGAATGTACGCCAAATAGTACTATTACTAAATATAATTGGAACAATGTCGCTACTTGCGTATTGAATGTTGGTGTTAGAATATTTGAGCCATTTACGGTAAATCATAGTATGGGTTTAAGAAGTTTTACAAGTTTCCACAGAAATAATGTGCTTTACGATGGCATGGAAATAATGTTTATATCGGAAATACTAAATGATTACAAAGTACATGAAATTGACTTTTATAATAATATAAGTAGTGATATAGAAGATGAAAATATCATGGAAGAAGAGAAAGTCAGCTTGGTGAAAAACCTTAAGGATAAAAACATTGATATGGTTATTGGAGCTATACGTTTAGACAAATATTCTTTCGATGTTGAAGCTAGTTATCCATTTATGTATGGGACATTAGTGGCTGTGGTCAAGAAAAGAGAGACGTTACGCTTACTTGGTCTTTTTGGTGTTTTTACATTAGATGTGTGGTTATTTGTTGGAATAATTGCAGTCATTTATGTGTATGCAATTTCGACAATTATGCTAAAGAGTGACGAAGCGAAACTCAGTATTGGTATAATTTTTCTTAATATGCTTTCAATTTTATTTGGAAAAGTTACGCCACTAAAGAATAGCTCGATACGATTAATTTTTTTGTCATGGATCTGGTTTGCGTTTATACTGCGTTGTTGCTTTGCGGCTCTATTGATATACTTTTTAACGAAAAAGGATGATATTGACCAAGTAGACCATCTGCAAACCTTGTGTGATGACAATTATACAATTTTTATTTCCAAAATTAATTATGCTCAATTCTATGAAGGTTTTCAATTACCTAATTGTTCGATTCCAAAAAGAAATTTCATTATTGTCAGTAACCCTCTTAATGCTATTATAGAATCTGAAAGTGATTTAGTAGCAGCATTCATGTTTCGAAGAAATTTTATACACCATGTTTACGCGTATGTTCATAACTCTCAAAAACTACCATTTCATTTGTTACAGGAAACTATTTATAGATTGCCTTTTGCATTTTACTTCCACAAAGGCAATCCATTATTGGATAGGGTACAAAAACGAGGGTTTTGGTTATGTGAAAGTGGGATCTTTAAATTTCATAGGAAAACGGTTGACATGATAACGAAGGTAAACATTTACAATAGGCTTGCAGGGAATGAAAATCAAAATAGTTCTGATAGAGCTGTACTGACGCTTACGCATGTGATGTTGATTTTATATTTTTATTTAGGAGGAGTGCTATTGTCTTTTATAGCTTTTGTGGGGGAAATTATGTTTTATAACTTTTGTAGAGTTTAACTTAACACGTTCACTGCGGCAAGCTTTTTATATGACTTTTAGTCGGTGCTATATCGGATCTATTCGACCCTTTGATTAACTATCCTAGCGTGCGTTATGGGGTCGAAAAGACCTGTTCTACTTACTCACCTTTATATGTGTTTTTCTAGGTCAATTTAAATGTAAATTGTATACTTTTCATAGCAACGTGTTTTTTAATAATTGAAAGACATAGATTTATGGCAGGAGATGAATCTGACTAATAAATCGTTAGTTTTATGAGATTAAATTTATCGGATCTTTAAGACCTGATGTCAGCACCAGCGAGTAAATATGTCGATGAAATTTTAGTGATGTACAGGATTATTAGGTAAAAGTCGATATCGTTAAAAAGAATTTACTTATTATGTGATTAGAACACACTGTAAGATTTTATCAAATTTTTAGGCATTGAAAAAATAGTCAGGTCATCATCACTAGATATTGGAGAATCATCTTTAATAGTTTTAGGGTCAATATTGATTGATGATCTTCGAAAACCTGCTAGCAAATTGACATTTAAAAATAATGTACGCAAACATTTGCTTCTTCAAAGTAGTTAGGGTCATAAAGGCAATTTCCCCCCTCATTCTTTCTTTTTTACTTTCTCCCATCATCTAATTCTTATATTTACATGTATCTATATTTTCAGCTTTCTGTAGTTATACTTGTTCTATGTAGTTGTATCTATATTATATGTATGTATGTATATATGTTTATATATATATATATATGTATAATATGTGTATTTATATAAGTATGTATATTTATTATGTATGTATGTAAATCTTGTTTTACACATTAGTTCATCTTCTGCTTGCCGTTATTTTCTCAAATTTAAAAATAAGCCACCTATCGCTGCTTTCCTCACTACCCGAAGGTTGACTGGCAGAGAATGCTCATAGCATTAAGTCCACCTTTGTACACCTAGTTTAGGGTATGTACATAAAGCATAAATAAATAAATAAATAAATATTATTGCAAGCAGGTTTGACAGTGTTTTCTAATATTTGGATATTTTGATGAAGAATTTTGTTGGATGGTGTATGAGCGACTATTTGAAGAACTTGCAATTTGTTTCCTGTTGACTGGCTAGTGTAAATATTTGGTAGACTTTGGATATTCTTACTTGGTTTATTGAGAGAGCATTTTCCCGTTTCTGGCATCCTTTTTGTCTCTTTCATTTCACTTTCACTTACTTCTTCTTCACTTAACAACAAAAGCTTTCTTTTCGACCTCTTCATATTTTTTATTTACAGATTGCAAGGGAGATCCTCAATTTGTAATCCGTCTATTATCACTTCCGTACGTCACTTCACTAGAAGAATCAATGAAAATCCAGTGCGTTTATCGGGTCATCGGTCATCGGGTCTTTACGACCCGATAAACGCACTAGATGAATAATTTTTACCCGTGGTGCGGTATAGGGTCGAAACGACCCGATACGTTTTTTTGAGAGATGTTTATAGTATTTGATGAGATAATTGCAAAACAGTATTTATCTCTTTTCTACCACTGGAAAGTCCGAAGATATCCATCCCGCACCAACGGGTTGGCAGGGATTTTTCATGCCGCACCGAGTGCTGGATATGCATCAGGTCTATTCGACCCGATATAGCAGTGAACGTGTTAATATCGTATAGTAATATTGGGTATTTAATTTATCTTTTATGGTACATATTGTATTTTTAATTGCTGTGATGATTAACACTTTTTCAAAAGCAAGTCCCTGATGCAAACAAGAGTTCTAACATTGTAATGTACATACATTAGTCAGAACGCTTGGAATTTTGAAATGTGCGCTTGAAATGTGCTTACTTTTACCACTCTCATGACGTATACAGGTGTAGTTTGAATGCTGATAGTGGATTGTTTAAAAACGTAGGGCCTGATGTGAACAAACAGTGAGTTCTGTAAAGTACTGACACGAGACAATATTCAATGTTCGTCGAAAACTGTTCGTAGTGAGCTTGATATAAATCCTATTCACTGTTTACGTGAGGAGTGCTTTGAATGGAGGTAATAGATTGAGAAATTTCGGAAAACTGAAAATGTTGCGAGCAAGCAGCAGCAGCAGGTACGAATGCATCTTCACTTCTGAATGATGTTCCTAGAGCGCTTGAAATGTATTGGCTCCAGTACACGTTGGCCCAACGCGCTCGGCGAATGCGTTCGGCCAACGTGTACTGGGCCGTTTTGTGTGTATTTGGCGTTTACGGCAAACGTTCGCTAACGCGGCGACGATCCGATTAGTATAGGTTTTTTGTGCACAAATAAAAGGAAGTTGGCGCAAGCCGCAAACTGCGTTCACACGTTGGCCGAGTGCTCATATCATTGTTACGCATCGGAATAGACTGTAGTGTCGCGCAGGTCGCGCTTAGTTCTTCAACTATTGTTTTACGATTATGGCGTCTTGGAGTAATGAGTAACAAATATGAGTAACATAAAGTAACTTGTCTAACAATGTAATTTAGGTAACATTAAAAGTAATACATGTTGAGTTGCGATTTCAAAGTAATAATTATATGTTAGGTACTTATTTGCTTTGATTTTATGAATTCGTTCGTAATAAAGCGACCCGCCCCGGCTTCGCACGGGTGGTAAATTATATGACTATATTTTACTAGGCAATCGTCCTGACGAATGAAACACGCCAACGTGTGCATTCGCCGAGCGCGTTGGGCCAACGTGTACTGGAGCCATGTCAGCATTTACAAATAGGAGTAGTTTGAAGACTGGTAATATATTGTTCAATTTTCAAATCGTAGAGCCTGACTACAACTCACACTCCTCACAGTTTTAGTGTTGGTAATAAATTAAACAATTTCGTTAGTTATTTATTAAAAAATTAAAATGTTGTGACTGTCGCCAAAAAATGGTCGTTGTCTGTCCACAAAAATTTGTATTGCGCTTGTAATAAATTAGCGTTCACCGTTTACGAGAGGAGTACCTTGTTAGAATAGACAAAGACAAAGACATTTATTTGCACAAATACGGGTGTTTACAAAGTTGTTTATATATATTTAGTTCACCATATTTACCTTTATGAGGTATGCAAATATACAATGATAAAAAATATAAAAGGAAATAGAGGTCATAGATTGAGAAATATTGGAAAATTCAAAATGACGTGTGTAAATAGCGAGTACGAATGCACGACCGCTTCCGACAAATGTTTCTGTAATACTCCACCGTTTTTTTCCTCCCCTTACTGGGTACAGGTCTCTTTTCAATATTGGGGATAATGTACCTCGGTGCTTCAAGCGTTAACGTAATACAGACGATAGATAGATAGATGTAGATGTGAATAGTTTCAATGGCAGTAATAAATTTAAAAATATTCATAAGGTTGTGACTGACACGAGCATCGTTCATTGTACGTCGAAAAATATTCGTAATGCGCTTGAAATAAATTCGCTTTCACCATGTACGTGAGGAGTACTTTGAATGGAGGTAATAGATTGAGCAATTTTGAACATTGAAAGTGACGCGAGCAAATAGCGAGTACGAATGCACCTCCACTTCCGACTAATGCTTCTAGTGCGCTTGAAATGTACTAGCTTATACCACTTTCGTGATGTATACAGTACCAGTCAGAGCTCTGGTTATAGATTGAGTAATTTTCAAAAAGTTCAGTTTGAAATTAATTAGAAAACAGTACAAATACAACCTATGCTGGCTTTTACCACTAACGTGATTTATACAATAGCAGCTAGAACGCTGGTTATAGATTGAGTGATTTTCTAAAAGTTGAGTCTGATGCAACCAAAGAGTGAGTACAGATGAGGTAACTTTTACCATTTTTAAATCTTTTTATGTCTCGCTGTAGGGTACATATTGTCTTCTTTCTGAAGTAGGCCTACGCTGGCCAAGTTCACATTGGTGGACATCATGTCTTTGAGAAATTATGATTTTAGTCCTACGATGTACTCTCAAGCATGTACGGTGATGGAAAACATAGCAATTAAACATCATATTATTTTCATTGTAGTTATGCGAGTATATTACACGACTGTACTTACGTTAATGTCTATCGGGGATGCCGACATGTTTTGGTCCTGACCGAGGACCTTCTTCAGGAGCTCCGGTCGCGGTTGTTAGTTGACAGAAATATTGGTGTACACTCACGATTCGTTCAATAACACAATATTTTCCCTTAATGTGGAGGACAATAAATATGCACATAACAAATTTCTTTCTCAGTAGTACGCGCCGAGGGTTTGAACTGGGTATGTCCTTGTGACGCTGCTCTGTCTCTTTCACCACTTACGTGATTTATACAAGAGCAGTTTGAATGCCGGTAATGGATTGAGCAATTTTCAAAAGTTGCGACTGACGTTTAAAAATAGTGAGAACGAATACACTCTCCACTTCTGAGAAATGTGCCTAGCATGATTGAAGTATACTCGCGTTCAGCGTTTATGTGATTTATTTAGATGTTTGAATGTTGTTCATTAATAAATGTTTTAGAATTTACCGTGGTTTTTATTTTACCTTCATCGCATGTGTTAGTTATTTTTTTAACGTATGTTTCTTCGATCTAGAAACTGACCATTATATTTGTATAGCACTAGCGTCCGCCCACTACTTCGTCCGCGAGGTCTTTATAAAGTAGCTTAAGTTACTCCTTATTACATCAGCTACCTGCCAGTGAAAGCCTCGACGAAATGGGTCCAGCCGTTTCAGAGATTAGCTGGAGCACACAGACAGACAGACAGACACCAACTCAATTTTACCCGTTGTATTTGTGAAGTAATTCTTGGCTATTTAGATGAGGAAGTGTGATTGTTAATTACATTAATAATAATAATAAGGGTTGACTTTCTATCCTTAATAATAAGGTAACCACACAACCGCAAAGAGGACCTGAGAGATCAGGTTGAAGTTGGTTGTGGACGTCTATAGCCTGTTATTTGAAATATTACCATTGCAATTTTACTTTATAACTATTACCGTTGTTTTACTTTTTTATTTGAATTTGAATGGAGGTGGTGTTAAGTGGTCGCCGCAGCCCATGGACATCTACATACAATCTCAAGCAAGCATAGGTAAGTCCTGTCTGAGGTCGTATGCAGTTGCGCTGCTGGAGGCTGGTGGGCACCTCATGTAAGTGTGGCCGGACTAGACGAAGTACTTCAGACTATTCACTAAATTTTACCAGTATGGCCGAGTCGTAAGGTCCGACAAAAGAAATTTTTAACGTGCGCATTTTATCGCTGCTCTACGGTTTCCAAATTATGGTGATATTTATTGATTACGATGTTTTCCATCACTGTGCATGCCTGAGAGAAACTCATAATTTCTCGAAGGCATGATGTCCACCAATCCACACTAGGCCCGCGTAGTGGACTATGGACTAGTTCCCTCTCACTTTTTAGAGGAGACCTGTGCCCAGCAGTGGGACGTAAAAAGGTTGAAAAAAAAAATACAAAAATCTAAGATTTTTTTTACTTTTTGTCCAGCAGCCGGTATTGGGAAACTGTTGTGATAATGCTCCAGGCTTCAATAAGTAAGGCAAAAGACTCGTATCCAAAGACGTAAAAGTTTCGCAACCAAGGTATCACATGAAGCGCGCTTAGTCCTGAAATGAAATGAATGAAATGAAAATACTTTATTGTTGACTGTTTACACACATAGAATATGATGTTTAAAATTATAGTTGGAGTTTTAAACAGTCTGCCATGTTCTGGCAAACAATATTATTAATTAAAATTAACCAAAAAAATATTTTGTTTTAAGATCCGATAAGAATAATCTTAACTAATCATCGGCTTTTGATGCCTACCCGCCGCTCTGGGTCAATGAGAGAAAAAAAGCCGGCGGAAAAAAATGTGAGCCTGTGACTGGAATAGGACGCAAGCAATCTTGTGTGTAAGATATGTATATGGCAAAAGTATCATGCGCGTTTTCATGCTTCAAAAGGGACTTTAAGCCGTTGGTCCCGACTTTGATCGTTAGATAGTACTCGTTAAACCTTGTTCGAGTTTTGTAGTAGGCGGCTAGCAATATCCTTAATGGCACCTCTCCATCAATCCGCGCTGGAGCAAGCTGTGGAGTAAGCTGCAAACCTCTCCAATATCAGAGCGGCAGTGAGCTGCAAAAAGCGTTTGCAGGGAACGGTAGGTCCGTTAACAAAAAACAAAAATAAGACAGTAATAAAGTCCTTTCTATTAAGATTTTATTTCGTTTATTTACTTAAAATGTATCCTACATTTCTGCCACACGCACAAGCACTTAAAAGTACTGCAGTAGGATGCATCTCAGCACTAACGCCTGACAAATGTACGGTTCCGTAGCAAAGCGCGCTTTACACTGACATCACCTGAAAACCAGGTAAAGGGTATGTTACACTGTATCTTTTCGTGTTACATTTTAGAGCGACAGCATTTTGTTGGAAAAATGTTCTATTTTACAGGTTATCTTCAAGAACTAATTTATAACATTAATAATAACATTTTATGATTGTATATTATACGTTGTTCAACGGGGAAATGCCGCCAGCGTCTTAGGCACCATGCCTAATACGGACATTTTAGAGGAAGTTTTTTATTTATAAATATTTATTTTTGTAATTACCATTTATGTACAGTTTTCTTTTTATTCTACTTGTATATAATTAGTTTATTTTTATTATAACTATTTTTAAGTACCTATGTAAATATTATTGTAAAGATATTTAATTGAATAAATAAATTTTTATGAACTCAAATTATATTAATCTAGTAATTTATAATATTAGTATATAATATATAAGTAAATAAATAAATAATTTATTTATTGTTACAAATATGGTACCAATAAATAAATTACTTATTTATATAAATAAACATTTTTAATTATATTAACCCTCTGCCACTGACTTTACGTCTGACAGACACCATAAAATACAAACGTTGTTGCTACGTCACCATTTTGACGCGTATCGTTCCGTCTCTTTCTGTACCTTCTTGCGGTGGGACGGCCGTCAAACCAGTGCAGCGACGTCGGCTGCAGCGAGCACAGGTGTGGAATTAGAGCAGTTTGGTGTCTACAGGACGTAAGGTCAGTAACAAGTGATGGATCTGATATTCGTATTGTCAGTAAAATAATTATAATGTCATAGTGTCTCACAGACTTCATGTCAGCAATTTACATATAGCCATAGTGTCTCTAAGTTGTCACCTCAGTAAAATATTTAAATTAAATTAGATCCACCGCTGTAGCTTAGCATAGTGTTATTATTTCTAGAGGGCTAACAATACGGACAACGAAAGATCTTCAAGAAGAGGAAATCCCTTAATGAATACCAGATTCAACGGCGGTTAAATGAAGAAGATGACTACGAAATGAGTGATTTTGTCGATGACGTAGCTGACAAGGATTACGTAATAAGAGATATATGAAAATAATGAAATATCTGCTTACGAAGGAGAAAATAATTTGACTGAAGAGATTACTAATACAGAAACAGAGATTGAAACATAACCAACAACGTCTAGTCTCTAGTTTGTTTATATATTCTTATAGTCACTTGGCCACAAGCAATTTTCTCTCGTTTGGTTGATATAGCTGTTGTATGGTCATTGTCCTCGACCAAAGTTAAGAAGAGGAGATTTCCAGTTGCAAGTGGCTCGAGAATTAGTACTTCTTGCTATAAAACAACGTGTTTATAGTGAAAAGATTCCGAGAGAATTGCGCATGACCATACGTTGTGTTCTGGGTCGAGATTTACCACCTCCTCCACCTTCCAGTGACCCTGCACCATCAACATCAAGGAAGTTGTGTCGTATTTGTCCAAGCAAAAAAAGACAAATGCGGTTTACCTGTTGCGCTTGCTAAAAGCCGAATCGTCTACAGTGTGCAGCGCAAATATGTGAAGATTACAATAGTGAAATTTAAGGACAATTTAAAAAAAACTACTCTAAGAATATTTTTTCTTTTATTTTTTTTATAAAACTTTATGCTAGTAGATGGCAATGTCGTGTTTAATGTTTTTATTTTTTTCTTCATAATTTTTTTAAAAATACGTTTTTTAATGGCTGTGTCAAAAGTTCCTAGACTGAAGTAATATTAAACGAGATTGGTTATGTATTAAAATTTTGAGTTTTATTTCGATTATATTTGATTTTTTTAACTCAAAAATATTACAAAACAAGAAGAATATACCTTTATTACAAAACTCTGCATCGTTTTTAAATAATTGATACCTTAACGGTAAGTCTGTCAGACTACCGCTCAGCAGAATGTTTTGAAAAATACCACCTCAGTGGCAGAGGGTTAAATAGCCCTGTCCGAAATTATACAAAATGTACTTGTCTATGTATTATCTTGAAATGTACGGTCGGATGGTGGCATATTGTTAGTTGTATCCCTTAACCACATTACCGCTTAAACCAGATGAATTGGATTACGCAGCAAAGGTAATTTTGTTGGAAAAAGCAGCAGGAATTTTGTTTTTTTTTTTATTTTCATGCCCGTTTAGGGAACCGTGTATCGTTGCGTTTGACTGCTCGGTGTTTCCGTGGAGTACAGATACAGTTAATCCCACAAGAACGTGCTCCCTATAACTTGAAAGTTGAGCCTCTGCGGGTATCGATGACTGGTATTTCCGAGCTTAGAGGTCTAAGAGCTCTGATGCAATAGTCTTAACACCGTGGCTGTCACTTTGAACCGATTCGAACGTTGCAACGCTCGGATCAGTTGCAACATGCAGTCCATTGCACATCTGCATGCACGCAAGCATGTGCAGCCGGACTAACGTGCAGTCCGGCACCTAACGCATAAGAATAAATAATACATATAACGGAAACTCCCGCTCCGGACAGGCTCGAGGTCACGATATTAGCCTACACGTTAAACAGAATACTGAGTCGGGCTGTCTCGGCCGGCGCGTCAATTACAATAATGGCGCCAAGTTATTGTGGTGTGTTTGGTTGTACAAGCGATCCAAAAATAATGCCATACTTAAGTTTTTTTAGTTTGCCCAAAGAAGATGCAAGGTAAGAGTAGACTCTATTAGTATTTAAAAAAATATTATTCCGTTTCCGTAGGTACCTAAATCATCAAAAGGACATGAACAGTTCTTTTTGTATATCTTTACCCTACTGGAAAAATTCTGTTAGATACATACAGCATATTAACATGTCTCCAAAATCTTTAATAATAGCCCCCCGCCATTGGTCGTTGTACCTTTCTCGATTGCTTTGGCTCGCGATGGCGGCGGCGCGGTGGGGCGCGGCGTCGCGCCGCGGCAGTGGCGTACATATTCGTTTATTTTAAACCTAAACTACCCACTTAAGTACTAACACCTATGTAGGTAAGTAAAACTTACATGGCTTCATTTGGTAGGGTACTCAGTATAACTTATACCTAATGTAAAGTACTTTTATTTTTAAGTATTTATAGAGTAGGTAATTATTTATCATTCTCATATTTTTTAATACTAAACTAAAATAATGATTTTTAAAACTTATATTTTAACGATATTATCTTTAGACATAAGCATTATTAACAGTTCACAACCCTGGCAACACGCCTGGGCGACAGAGGGGCGTAACGAGGTGAAGAGGGAAGTAGGTATATAAATTGCGGCGTATCAAGGGCGGTCAAAGGAGATTCCGTTCTATGTTTATTTATTATTTATTCTTATGCCTAACGTTTGTCCTAAGCGCAGCAGTGCTACTTACGCGCGCTCGTTATCTCGTTACCTATTCTACGGGATTATCGCGTGACCTCGTTTGATTTCAAATTAAAAACAGGAAATTGTGGATAATTTTTTTATTGGAAAAAAGGAATAAAGTGTTCCATCGTTCTTAAGCATATACATACATGATACATAAGCATGGAAAACTAAGGACACGCTCGTACAAATATGATTAAGCGAAGTAGCAAAGGTAGTATATCGGGTGTTTGTTAGGTTTGCGACATTTAGACTTGCACCTCGAAGTGCATTCAGGAGATAGGGTCCCTACGGTTATGTATTCCCGACTGTAACATATAAAGCCGGTATCTCTTGCATGTTACCGAATACGATACCAAGAAGCTTTCCTTTCTTTTTATCACTCAGCAATACTATTTCACATGCCTGAATGATGAAATTAGTTGATGTATCATGTGATGTATTCTCTCCCTAATTTCCTTGAAGCCGCAACGATACATTACAACAGGTGCAGGTTTGCGAGCTAGATGGAAAACTCCCACTTTATTTGATAACTACATTGTGTTAAAATTATTCTACAGGAATAAGTGTTAGCCTCTCAATACAATTGACTAATATGAACCGATTGTTAACTTTATAAAACTTGATAGTATTTACTTTCTCTTTTTTATCTATAGGTACTATTAGCAGCAGTGGCGGATTTAGACTTTGTGCAGCCCAGGGCGGCAACTCTGAACGAATCCCTATTAAGTCAAAATTTTTTTTTCAACCGACTTCTAAAAGGGAGGAATCTGACATTTGTTAACTGGTGCAGACCTTAGACTAAGAATAATGTACTTAATGGTGCAGACACTTATTTTTTGGGTTGGAAAATAAACTTATACCTTCAGTTTGGTCTCACAAAAATTGAGTACCTAGTAAATATAAATTACATGTTTCTCGAAACGTTGGAAGAGGCCATACATTACCTCAGCTATTATACGAGTATGTTTGATCAACACAAAAAAAAAACTGAAAAAGATAAAAACCAACTTTAAAAACACTACTAATAATGTTGGAAAATAAATTTGTTTTATTAACATAGTAACAGTGTTAACTAATGACTGGTGCTCGGAGGCATCTGATTCTTCTGGTCGCTGACAGTATTCTCTCTCTGTCACCCTGACAGAAAAAATAAATGTGAAAGATAACTAGCTATTTTATCTCCGGAATATTGAGCACGCTTACAGTAAACATGAAGTATTTGTACTGGGACCATCGCGCTATTCGCCGGGCCCTGAGGACCACGTACGTTTTGCTCGGGCCGCTAAAATACTGCTAAGTTATTCAACTGAGCAAGTCATTTTTCTTTTATTTAAATGAAATAGTAGACGAACATACAGAAAAAGTAGCTTTTGCTGCATCTCAGGGACATCTACACAAATCCTTAACTTAATGTCTTACCTGAGATCGTATTCAGTTGACGTCCGTTAAACTGGCAATGTCAACATAGCGGCATCAAATTTTGTTTCTGTATAATTATGTAGTTACGACAATACTATTTTTGTTGCTACCGTAGATTTTTTATCTATACTACGTTCAAAATAAATCTATGGTGGCTACAGACATTTAAGAAAAAATATGGGTGATGGTAACATACTCGTAACTGCAAGCTGGCATTGTTACGTCTTCAAGAAAATACCCGTAACAATGAGACACCATAACAAGATAGTGATTCGAATCAATTAATAACCTAATAAAATTGTGAAATAGTGCGAAATGCACTTTTACCGGCATCACTTCTGCCCTAGTTTTATTTCATTAACCGCATTAGATCGAATTAAAAATGACCATTAAAATGGATTTTTGAATAACAATTTAAGTTATTTGTCTACCTGTGAGGGCCGGCTGTCGTACCGGTACGACAAAAAAAATCTCCGTCAAGGCCGGCTGTCGTACCGGTACGACAAGACTTGTCGTTCTAATTTAGCCCTTATAAATTTAAAAAATTATATCAGAATTGTTTGTGTTGTATGTCAAATGAATCAGAAAGAAACAACCTATTCACTCATATGATTGCAAGTCTACTAAAATAATACTCATTCATGTGACCACCATTAAAAAAATCGGTTTCGGCTGCTGTCGACATACGAGTACCTTTTTAGTGTGTTTTGTTTGTGAAAAAATAAATTCTGCTATTTCCTATATTAATAAAACAATATAAAGATTATAAAATATAATATCAAAATATATGCTTCGATAGAAGTTAACTACGTGGCTGAGGTACATTTTAGCGCTGGCAAAGCTCAGTATATTCGCTTATAGCGTCACTAACAACTCCAGGGACGGACGTGACGAACAAACAAACACTTCAACTTTGCCGGAAATTGTTTTATTAGGGAAGGGGCATCGCAGGTGGACGCTAGTTCCGCTGCTCTTTAGTTCTTCGTAAACTGTTTGACAACTTGGACGCGAGCCTTTATTGACGATATAAATATTTATAAAGATGTAGGTCAGGCGCGGTCTCAGGGGACATGACCCCCCCCCCCCAAATCCATCAGTAATGCGTAGATGGAAGGCGAAACAAGCCAATTTGGGACACCTTTTTCCCCAAATTTCTTAGTGACCCTTCCCCCCACCAAAATTTCTTGCTGACCCCCTCCCCAAAATTGAAGGCTGCGACCGCGCCTGATGTAGGTACAGTTTGAAAAGTAGACTTTCAACGGATTTCTTGTAAATACCAGTAATCTATAGGTTTATTATGACTTTGACTTACGTAGTATATAATATAAAAAATCATTTCTCCTAAATAGTTTTGACAAGCAAAAGACACGTAAATTTGTTTATCAAACCTTACTAAACAAAGAAAGGAGTTCTTTGTATTGTGCTAACTATGAGGAAAACATGAAAAATAAGTAGCTATAGCCCGTACAACATAGCTCCAGGATTTTGGCAGATGTCGTCTTGTTATCATAAAAACATAAAATATTATAATTTGATTGCATGTTCAATAAATTATTATGATACTAATTATTCGCAGATACAGTACGTTTAGATAATAAAGTTTAGACACTTCAATGTTTTTAGCCTAATCGGCCTAGAATTTAAGAACCATAAAACCACACATGGTCGTTATTTAGAACTTCGTGCATGTGATAGTGAACGCCGTTCGCATAAGGTTATACGTAATGATCTTTTTATTAGGTTTGTGACATAAATAACAGGATGGTAACTATTATTTGTATTAGTATCTTAGACAGTTCTTTGCTAAATTTAACGAAATGATTCATGACGTGAATGATGGCTTCACCTAGTAAATTCACTTTGCACCGTTCGATTTTTGTAAATATTTATGTACCTACTACCTGCGAATGCTAACTAAATACTTTCCAGAACCTCTCGTAGCATTTTTATGACAAGTATTTTAAAACAATTTAAAGTTACAATGATATGATTTAACCAGACAAGCACTATTATCAAACACATGTAATTATAGACTTAGGATATACCTTATGGAGTTTATTTTTTCATTTCGAAGGAAAAGTATTCTTTTCGGCAAACTGACATCAGACCACAATGTTGTTTAAAAAACTAAAAAACACGCTTTTGTGAAATTTTTTTTGAGATACTATTGACATCATACACCCCACGATTTTTTTACAGTAAAATACATATTCTTGTTATTTTTTACTTTTTAGTTCGCATTTTCACAAAAGCGTGTTTTTTTTAGTTTTTTAAACTACATTATTTATTTTTAATTTTTTAGTTCGTTTTATTCATATTATTGCATTGTCATAGGCCCTTGACCCCTGTGCAAATTTTCAAGTTAATCAGACGCTTGCTTATAAGTAGGTGAAAATAAAGTTAAAAGATTCCGTTACATTCATTTTCATACATACATTCATACATAGATACAAGTCAAGCTAATATAAGTGTGTAAAAAATTAAAACGCACGCGAACTAAAAAGAGACTTAATGTTCAATGTATAATCATCATTCCATACGCAACAGCTATTTCGGTAATTTGTAAGATTTAATTTATGGCTAAAAGATATCTTAACTCAAAGTGTTCGCGCTACAGTAGTTACATAACTTTAATTTTGTATACAAGAACTCAAGTATGTCAAATTCTATTGATTTTATTACTCAACTATTCATAATATTATGTATTTTTATGTGAACTCAAAAATTTTCTCCTTAAACATAAACACCAGTACAGAATAATATTCACACAGTAGCACAATTTTCTCTTCTAATTGTATCCATCTGAGTGGCACCGTGACGTAATGGCTATCACGACGTGACATCCCGTCATCCGTCAGACACGGGACATTGCGGGACGATGATCGACGGACCGGATAGAACTCGGACGTGTTGCAGTGCCATTTAAATTACCTTTGAATATTGAATATTGAACTAATGGTAATATTTATAGTAAAATTGTTATTTTTTAAATTATGAATATAGGAGTTACTCGGGTCATGCATGGTGGAGATGGTGGTCGACCGACGTTTGATCTTAATATCAAAATATTGTTATTATTGAATTTAAACATGTAGTGCTGATGAACACAGGCCAAACTAACCTTTTTTGGTTATGCTACTTGGTAAATTGTGACGGCTACTACTGTAATTTCAGCAAGATGTTTTATATATCTGCATCAATTTATTACTTTTAGTGCTTCAGCTAGGGGCGCGATTTTTCTTCTAGCTCTAATCCAGCGAGTGAGGTAATGACGATTCCTACGTCGTGCCGTCATCCGTCAGATACGGGACATTAAGGGACACATAAATATACATTGTCTTTGAATATGGAATATTGCTCTGGTGGTATAATAATCTTTTTCAAAAACTGTTTTTCATAGTGGTAGTAATGAAGACAGATC
Organism: Pyrgus malvae; assembly: GCA_911387765.1. Lineage (NCBI taxonomy): Eukaryota > Metazoa > Arthropoda > Insecta > Lepidoptera > Hesperiidae > Pyrgus > Pyrgus malvae. Next base: position 26,477,817 of record OU426953.1, read on the forward strand.
AAAATAATTTGTAAATATAAATGAAAGTACCTTGTTTAACTATAAGTAACTAAGTTGATTATTATATTACAGTAATTTCATCAAGAGTTTAGTGCTTAGGCTAGAGGCGCAATTTCCCATTTAGCTATATCCATACCAGTGTCGTAGATGTAATGCCTATACCGACGTAACATCCCATCATCCGTTAGACACGGGACATTGCAGGACGGTGATCGATAGACCGGATAATACTCGGACGTATTGCAGTTCCATTTAAATTGCTTTAATTTAAATATTGAATATGTAACTGAATATTGATTACTAGCGGCCGCCCGCGCCATCGTCCGCGTAGATTTTAGTTTCAAATCTTTTCTAAAATTAAAGCTCCTTATAACATCAGCTACCTGCCAGTAAAATCCCGTCAAAATCAGCCGTTTCAAAGATTACTCGGAGCAAAGAGGCAGACAGACATACGAAATTGTAAAAAATGTTATTTTGGTATATATATTCATATGCATGTAATATGCATCATTATGTAAAAAGTGGTTATTTTAATATTAAAAACAGACATTATAATTTTATTCATTTGTACAGATGTAATCTCAGTAATGTAATTGCTGTTAATATAATTATTCATGTGGGAGTGATGAAGACAGAACACCATATTTTGTGATACTACATTTATTTTCCATCGATCCAAATCTACCCTCTCCTCATTTTAGCCACTCCACCCGGTTTTACGCCTTCTGAATCCAGCTACTTCCTGCTGCTTCTTTAGGTCATCAATGAACCTGGTTGGAGGACGGCCTGTGTTCCTTTTGACGAGACGTGGTTGCCATTCAAGGACCTTTCTTCCCCTTTGTTGTCGGTCTCTTATATATATGAACTACCCATTGCCGCTTTAGCTTTCAGATTTTAAAGCTATGCTTCTTCAGTCACCAAACAAAAGGTTTAGCATTCACGCCAATAGCGCATTTTTCTTTACAGCTTTATTTGCTTGAGGTGTGGTGTGACGCGTTTCTACTATGACATCCCGTTATCAATAAGATAAGGACGGATTGCAACATGGTGATCGAGTTATAGGATATGCTAGAACGTTATAAAGTACTATATGTGATATTTAATTGATTACGATGTTTTCCATTGCCATGCATGCCTGAGAGAAACTCATAATTTCTTGAAGGTATGATGTCCACCAATTCACCCTAGGCCAACATGGTGGAGTATGGCCTAAATCCCTCTCACTTGTTGGAGGAGCCTCCCAGCAGTGGGACATAAAAAGGTTGGGAAAAAACGGTTTTATTGGGAAACATAATAACGTTGAATGGTAATAAATGCAGTTAAAGCAAAAAAATAATAGGTAGGGGCCAAGAACTTGTCTCCCTAACATACTCCCTATTAATCTAGGGCATTCTTTTGATTAAAAAAAACTAATCATTGGGATATGTATCTAAAGCATTATAAAAGTGGTTGACTGCAGGAAACAGAAATTTGATGCATACCTATCTATCACATATCCCTTTAAATCAAATATAAATAATAATAAAACTGTTTAATCCTTACGGAACGCTAGCGAAAATGACACTTTAAACCTTTAAACATGACAACCCAATCCTGCAATATCCCGTGATTGACGTTTAACGAGTGGACTTATTGACTGCCAGGGATCGTATTTTTGTTGCACCTATGTATTTACTTATTAGTCTCGAAATGTTGATCGACAACTGCATGAACTGGCAACCTCAGATAACGGAAGTTTGTCGAAAGGTTAATGCAAATCTTCAGGCCTTATGTCGGTTTAAAAACTTCCTACCCCAGCATACAAAGCTAACATTGGTATACACACTAGTTTTGTCCATAATTGATTACGCAGATGTGTCCTACCCTGATATAACCGAAAATTTTCTAGATAAGCTAGAGCGCCTTCTCAACAACTGCATTCGGTTTATTTTCAATTTACGAAAATACGATCATATTTCCAAATTTCGAAGCCAGCTTAAATGGCTAACCATTCGACAAAGGCGTAACGCTAGGATTTTAATGGGCTTGTACTCTGTCTTGTATGACCCATCTTCTCCTGTGTACCTCAAGGAAAAATTTCAATACCTCTGTTCCGCCCATGACAGAGGATTACGTTCCACCAAAAATCTTAGTATCATTCTTCCGCCACATAATAGTGGATTTTTCCATCACTCCTTCACAGTTCAGGCTATACAACTATGGAACGCCCTACGAGAAAATATAAGAAAGGCACCCAGAAAATTGGCATTCAAGAAGTTGGTCTGAGAGCATTTGTTGAGTATCCCCACAACCATCTAATATTTTTATTAATAAGAGTTCTATTTATAGTTCCTTTAAATATGTGTATGTATATTATGCATGTATGTATGTATTTATTTATGTGAGTATGTGTGTATCTATGTATATATATGTATGTGTATTATTGTGTGTATTATATTGTTACGCGCTATGGGTAATGAAAATGCCGTTTGACACGTAGAAGACGTTTATTGTCAGCTTCCACAAAAATCCACTTCACAGAGTCCGAATCACAATGCACAATCACTATAGTCCAATATCTTCGCTTGAGTCGTCGAAATAATTCTTCCTTGTCGCTTGGTAGAGATCGCTTCGGTTTCACTTCCGAAAATAAAACTGCCCAGTCGCGGCTCGGCGCGTGCCTTATATACGGCCACCCATGGTTCTCTAGAAATTTCCCGAACCACCAAATACAATAGACCCGTCCCGAACCTTCCTTTATGTTATTACGCACCTATGTACAGCTTATGTAGTCATAAACAATAGCCGCGACCCGCGATGTAAACAACCTATACATGTACGCTATAAATAGGTACGTACTCGCCGCGGACCCCGAATTTGTTTACTGGTAGAAATCGATGTTTTTCTTATGACCGATTTTTCGAGAACTTTCTTCACTGTTCGATAGTAGACCTAATACCTGTTTATGCGTTTTTGGGGTTTTGCTGTACGACGCTTTGTTCTCGAGATATAGGTACTCAAAGTCGTAACATTACCCCCTCCTTAGTCATGCTCGTCCCGAGCATGATTCTTGCCGTGGTATTTTGCTAGTCGGTCTACATGTACTACTTTTAGCTTGCCGCGGGGACCCTTCTTAATCCGGTAAGTGATGTCGTTAATCTTTGTGACAACAGTGTAAGGTCCTTCCCAGCGAGGTTGTAATTTAGGGGACTTCCCCTTTTTCCTCTGCGGATTGTGAAACCACACTAGAGCTCCTTCTTCAAATCCCTTGGAATTGGCTTTCCTGTCGTATCGGGTTTTCATGCTTGTACTGGTTTTCAAGCTGTTCTCCCGAACCATCTTGTGTACCTCATTTAGCTGGTATTGAAGATCACTCACGTACTCCGTCACAATCTTGGGACCATCCGGTGGAGTTCCAGTTATAGCGTCTATCGGAAGCCTGATTTCTCTGCCGAAGTTCACCTTTGCTGGAGTAAATCCTGTACTGTCGTGGAGTGCCGAACGATACGACATAAGGAACAGAGGTATGTATTGGTCCCAATCTTTTTGATGTTCATCCACTACCTTAGCCAAGTGATTTTCCAACGTTTGGTTGAATCTCTCGACCATACCGTCTGACTGTGGATGAGCAGGAGTCGTGCGCGTCTTATGCATGCCCAGCAAACTACACATTTCTTGGAATAGTACCGACTCGAAATTACGTCCTTGGTCCGAATGGATTTCCATAGGTACACCATATCGGCAGACTACTTCTTGCACGAGCTTTTTAGCCACGGTGTGTGCTTCTTGATTGGGAGTGGCAAACACTTCAGGCCACTTAGTGAAATAGTCCTGCACAACTACGATGTATCGGTTTCCATCTTCGGTTACTGGAAATGGCTCAGCTACGTCAATAGCTATACGCTCCCAAGGTGCTCCAACGTTATACAACTTTAATTTGCCTTTACTTCTTGTTTGGGGACCTCTGACTGAAGCGCAAGCTGTACATTTTCGGCACCAGTCTTCCACATCTTCGCGACAATGTACCCAGTAAAATCTTTTTCGCAGCTTTACTAGTGTTTTCTTCACGCCTAGGTGCCCACCAGAAGTTCCATCATGAATGTGCCTTAGGACGGACGACATCATACTTCTTGGTACTACGATCTGTAGGGTTACTTCCTGTCCGGTGTTAGACTCCCATCTTCTATGTAAGACATCATTTTCCAAGACTAAGCTGTCCCATTGAGCCCAATAGCTTTTAGTGACTGGACTACATGCTGACACATCATTCCAGCTGGGTTTGTTCTCACTTCGTTTCCAGTCCAGTATTAACCGTAGATCATCATCTTCTTCTTGCGCCTTTTTCATGTTTTCGTTGGTCCATTCATCGTCTAAGCCTTGCGTCCTTATTAACTTAACATGTCCTGTGGTTTCTTGTTTCTGACAGTGTTTGCAATCTTCAGGACAAGGTCTTCGTGATAAGGCATCGGCGTTGCTGTGTCCTTTTCCACTCCGGTGTTCCGTAACAAAATGAAACTCTTGCAGTTGCTCGAGCCATCGTGCCACTTGACCTTCAGGATTTTTAAACTGCAGGAGCCATTGTAACGCTGCGTGATCTGTCCGTAGTGTAAACTGGCGACCAATAAGGTACTTCGAAAAATGTTGCAAGACCTTGACCACGGCAAGTAACTCTCTACGAGTAACGCAGTAATTTCTTTCTGGTTTCGAGAGTGATTTGCTGAAGTATGCTATCACTACCGTGTGCTCGCCTTGTATCTGTGATAAAACGCCGCCGATTCCAGTATTACTCGCGTCCGTATCCACGATGAACCTCCCATCGCGACTTGGATATCCTAATATAGGCGTTTCACACAAACAACGTTTTAGCTCTCTGAAGGCATCTTCACAGGTCGAATCCCAGACAAAATCTCGTTTTTCTTCCGTAAGACGATGTAATGGCCTGGCTATATCTGAAAATTTATTTACAAAACGTCTGTAATACGTACACAAACCCAGAAATGAACGTACTTCAGATTTATTCCTTGGAGTAGGCCAGTCCTGCACAGCCTTAATCTTCTCTGGGTCGGTTTTAACTCCTTCCGGGGAAATAATGTGCCCAAGGTAGCTCACTTCTTTCTTGAAGAGGGCACATTTCTTCGGGCTTAGCTTTAGGTTGGCGTTCCTAAGCCGTGTAAAGACCCTTTCCATATTCCGCAGGTGTTCCTTAAAAGTACGCCCCATGATGATAATGTCATCAAGGTAGACCAAACATACGTCTCCAAGAAGGCCCACCATTACCCTTTCCATGAGACGTTCGAAAGTGGCGGGTGCATTACACAAGCCGAATGGCATAACTTTAAATTGCCATAGACCGTTACCTATTCCTGTACTGAATGCTGTCTTTTCCTTATCTTTCGGATCTATCTCCACCTGCCAATATCCACTCTTCAGATCAATGGTAGAGAACCACTTCATACCACTGAGCATGTCCAGCGTGTCATCTATTCGAGGCAGGGGATAACTATCCTTTTTGGTAACGTTATTCAACATCCGGTAATCTACACAGAACCTTGTGCTGCCGTCCTTTTTCTTTACTAAGACAACTGGTGAAGACCACGGACTTGTAGAAGGTTCGATAATTCCGTTACTAGCCATGTCTTTGACGAGTTCAGTGACTTCTTTTTCTTTTGCCCATGGTATCCTTCGAGGTCTTTGTTTAATGGGCCTAGCGTCGCCGGTGTCGATTTGGTGCTTGACGAGTCCCGTTCGTCCGAAATCACAGTCCTTTGCAAAAATGTCTTTAAATTTTGATAGGAGTTCCCATGCCTGCTGTCGCTCGGAAGTAGATAAATTCTCCTTAGAAGCTTCGAGAAGTTGACAGACAATATCGGCGCTAATTTGTTTCTCTGGCTGTACTGCTTTGATATTTCCCAGCTGTCTAAGAAGTTTCACTTCCTCGCATCTTCCCATTAAGCTGTTCTTCTTTAAATGAACTTCCTCGTTACTCATATTGAGAACCCGAACCGTAGATACTCCTTTGGACATGAGTAAAGTTCTTGCAGTAATCAAGTTATGGTTACTTCCGGTGTCCTCAACAATCACACATCTTCTTACTTTAACCTTCGAGGGGAATTTCACTTTCACTAGAGACTCCGATCTGGGTGCCAGTACAGTGTCCTTCAAGCAGTAAAGATTGCATGGTTCAGATCCATTAAGACATACTTCTTGATCAGGGAACCTCAAAACCCCTTTCCGTACGTCAACAACGCACTGTTCTTTCCTTAAGAAGTCCAGTCCCAATATGCAATCATCGGTGATACTGGCAATTAATACTGGATGTCGGTATACACGGTCACCAATCTTCAAATCAACGTCTATATTGCCGAGGACGGAAACTGGTTGGCCGGTTGCTGTTTGAAGACTGTATGCTGGCGATCGCTTGGTCCACTGAATGGTTCGCGGAAGTAGCTCAGGCTTCACAATTGAACAAGAGGCTCCAGTATCCACAGTGAATTGGCAAGTCCGGTTATTCACAATACCCTCAATTGTTAAGCTGTTTCCGTTGCAAACTTGGTTAATTGTAATACAGGGGGCATTAATTTGACCAACCAGCGCCCGCCCCGCGGCCCTGGCGACATCTAGTTTAACGGTAAGTTGTCCACTTGGGTTTCCGAGTCAGAAACCCATCTTCTTTTCTTCTTGGGACACTCCAACCGAATATGCCCCTTTTCGCCGCAACCGTAGCATGTGGGACCATAACGTGGTTTCTTTTCCTCCGTTACCACTTCCCTTACTTTATGGTACCTTGTATCTTGTCTCACGGCTTCGACTTCCAGGGCATGGGCCAAAGCACTCTTCAGAGTCTGGTGATGGCCCAAACGCACAGCAGCCCTGACCTCTAGGTCTCGTATCCCGTCGACAAATGCCTGCAGTAAGTACACTTCTATGTTCCCTGGTGTCGAAGAGTAGGCACGCCTTACAAGTCTTTCAACCTCTGTTGCCCACTGCTGGAGGCTCTCGTTGGGCTTCTGTGTTCTCTCTCGAAGCTGAGCTCGGTACACATACTCGAGGTGTTTCTCGCCATAGCGAGTTTCTAACGCTTCCATTAGAGTTTCCAGAGTCCTGCCTTCCTTTGGTAGGTTTTCGATTGTCATTAAGGCGTCCCCTCTTAAGGCCAGGGTTAAAGCGGTAAAGGAGTAATCCTTTCCCCAGGCATTTGCTTTAGCGAGAGTCTCGAACTGGTATCTGAAAGCCGCCCAGGAAGAACTTCCATCGAAGTGTGGAAGGTCGAGTCTAGCCGATGTCGCAGGAGATGCTACTATCGGTTCTCGTATCTTCAGTTTCACGACCTCCTTGCTTAATTCTTCAACGCGCTCTTCCAGGTGGTCAGTTCTGAGCGTAACTCCCTTAACCTCATGCTCCACTACTTTAAGTTTCTCGCCAAGGCCAGTAAGTCCACTGTCGATTTTCTCTATGATCTCTCGACGGCTGGCCTCTTGTTCGCGGCGGCTGGCTTCCTGACTGGCCTGGATCTGTTCCTGGATCTCGCGGCGGCTGGCTTCCTGTTCGCGGCGGTTGGCTTTTAGTTCAGCTTGCATCTTTTCCTGCATACCCTGTATTGCGGACAGTATCGCTGTCATATCCATTGCAGGAGCCGGTGCTGCGGTTGCCTCTGACGACGACCCCGGCGCAGCGGTCTCGTCCTCCCCTTCAGCCGCAAGTTGTCGCGCAGCATCCATACCGACCTGTCTCCTGGTCCTCGGAGTGCGCCCCTCTTCGTCTCGTTGTACTAACGGCATTCCGCTTCTGACACCAATTGTTACGCGCTATGGGTAATGAAAATGCCGTTTGACACGTAGAAGACGTTTATTGTCAGCTTCCACAAAAATCCACTTCACAGAGTCCGAATCACAATGCACAATCACTATAGTCCAATATCTTCGCTTGAGTCGTCGAAATAATTCTTCCTTGTCGCTTGGTAGAGATCGCTTCGGTTTCACTTCCGAAAATAAAACTGCCCAGTCGCGGCTCGGCGCGTGCCTTATATACGGCCACCCATGGTTCTCTAGAAATTTCCCGAACCACCAAATACAATAGACCCGTCCCGAACCTTCCTTTATGTTATTACGCACCTATGTACAGCTTATGTAGTCATAAACAATAGCCGCGACCCGCGATGTAAACAACCTATACATGTACGCTATAAATAGGTACGTACTCGCCGCGGACCCCGAATTTGTTTACTGGTAGAAATCGATGTTTTTCTTATGACCGATTTTTCGAGAACTTTCTTCACTGTTCGATAGTAGACCTAATACCTGTTTATGCGTTTTTGGGGTTTTGCTGTACGACGCTTTGTTCTCGAGATATAGGTACTCAAAGTCGTAACAATATTATTAGTATGTAGTTATAATATATACTCTACTATAACATTTTTTTTCTTTCTTCTTAATCATTTGTTCCTGTAGTTTGTTTATTATGAAAGCCTACCTCACATTCTCAACATCACCCAGGGTCGACCGGGAGACAATGCCAATAGGCATTAGGTTTAACCCTTTGTGTATCTTAGTTTTAAGGTGTTTCACATAAATAAATAAATAAAAATACATACAGGGCCGGATTAAGTGGCCCCGGGGCAACGGGGAAAAAAACCTTATTTACGCACACAGAGTGTTAAAATTGTTTTGCCCGCTGTACCACCAACAAAAAAATGTTGTGAAAAAAAATATTTGTATACTTGTTTAGTAATTAATTGAATCAGGCGTTACTTTGCGGAAATCCATTTTAAGCTAATGTAAATTACATGTATATAATTGAAAGAACAAAAATAAAGAATCGAGAGTCCTGTCGAGACACGGAATCAAATACTCAACCTCCGAGGCTGCGGGCGAGTTCCACACCACTCAACCATTGAGCCATTGGGATTCTCCCTCAAGGTGGGGAATAAAATGCAAGTACTTGATAAGTACTTGCATTTTATTCCCATTTTAGGCCCTGATAGGCCATTTGAGATTTTGATATTTTACTGATTACCCGATTGGACTGAACAAATATAGATCGATGATTTCTGTTAATTTTTAATGTGATCATGTTTGTTCAAAGTATTGTAAAACGCGAAAAAATAAGAAAGGAAAAGTTAATTTTTTTACCGAAGTTTTATTGTGGGGACCCCTCCTTTGTGGAGGTCCGGGGCTGTAGCCCCGGTTGCCCTCCCCTAAATCCGGCCCTGAATACATATGAGTTTGATTATACGAGGACAATAGACTATAATGCTGGATTAAGAATATTTAATGCCCCGAGCAACCTCCACAAATTCGCATGGAGCAGCGTGGTGGAGAAGGCATTGGCCTCCCCATTAATAAAGATCCAGTGTCCAGCAGTGGGATGCATAAAGAGTTGCAGCCAAGTAATCCCCGCTTATTACGGAGTTTATTATCCATAAGAAAATTATTTGTCCCAATGTACTAGTTCCTTTTAAGTGAAGGAAATGATTGACACTTCGTGTTGCAATGACAGGCATTTCCGTTTGATTTGTAACAATACCGGCATTTCGGTGTATCAGCAAATATTCACGTGCGGGAAATTGGATACACACGTATGACAGGTAAAGCCAAACTTATAATAATGTAATACTAGCATAGCTCGCGACTCCGCCTAAGTAGGCTACATATTTTCTCTCCTAGGAATACGATGTTCTCCCCGGTTAAAAATTCATCTCCAGCCTTCAAACTATATCCATACAAAAATCAAGTCAAACCTTAACACTTTCGACGTGAAACAAGGACAAACAATCAAACACATTTATACAATTTTTTATTTGAACAGACTAAATACATTTTATAAAAAATAATTTGAAATAAGTATTGAGGTCAATTATTGAGAAAAAAGCTCACTCTTAAGCTGAATCAACTACAGATAGTTCTGAAATTTTAACAAAATCTATCAGTAGCTTTGGAGTTTATCCAAAAGCTGTGAAACGAGATTTTATACATTTAGATAAGAAGAGAGATTTTATACATATGGTTAAAAAACTAATAATACTTTAAATAATAGTTTTAAAAACCAAAAAACACGGTTTTATAAGAAATCCAACTAAAAAAATGAAAATAAATTTGAATTAAAATATTGTAAAAATGCATTTTATTGTAAAAAAAAGCGTAAGATCTGACAGATATGATTAGAAGGATAATTATTTTGGTAATATCTTAAAAAGCACCCCACGCTTTTTTTTACAATAAAATGCATTTTTACACTATTTTAATTCAAATCTATTTTAATTTTTTTAGTTGGATTTCTTATAAAAGCGTGTTTTTTGGTTTTTAAAACTATTATTTATTTTCTTCTTTTTAGTATGGTTTATTTTAAAAAAAGTGTTTTTTAAATTTTTTAAACTGTTATTTTTAAATAAAATACATATTTTAATTATTTATACCATTTTTAATTTATGCTTAAGTCTTAAGATAATGGTTGGAAATAATTTTCAAAAATTCTATAAATTGACAAAAATCTTATTTTGCAAATTGAATAATGAAATAATCTTATCAAATTAGTGTGTTGTCATTGGTCCTCGATAAATCTACAAAGTTTGAATGAAATCTGGCCGTTTAAAGTGGTTCTAAATCACATCTGAAGGAGTCGGTTACAAACATACAAACATACATACAAGTGAAGCTAATATAAAGCGTGTAAAAACACCTTTGTTCCAAAGTAATAGAGCCTTTCTAAGGCAAAAAATGTTTGATGTACGTGTCGCAATGACAGATATTTCCGTTTAACTCGTAACAATATCGGCACTTCGGTGTATCGGCAATGTTCACGCACGGGAAATTGGATCAGGCGAATGACAGGCGAAGCCAAATGTGCGTTACTATAATAGGTATGTTTGGAATATTCTTCTTTGAATATTTGGTATACATTACTAGTTAAATTAGTAATTCTTAAAAAAATACTTCAATATTTCTTGGACATAAACGGGCATACATTTCGAAATGTGCAGGACTTCATCAGCCTTTGGAAGGCCACTGCCGCGCGTTCCCCGTGGACCAACCGTTGGTTCAACTAGTTGGACCACGGGCAATTTTTTTCCCCGCTGAACCAACTACTCGGTAGTTCAACTAAATTCATTCCCGGTGGTTCAACTTGTCAATTTAACATCCAATTAGTAATAATATGGATAAGACAATCATGTACGACCACAAATTTCACAAATATTCATTTCAAATTTTATATTCTTTTTACCGACTTCCAAAAGGAGGAGGTACTGTACTATGGTACTGTATTGGGCTGTATGTATTTTTTTATATATTTTCACCGATTACTCCTCCGTTTGTGGACCGATTTTCGAAATTCTTTTTTTGTCCGTATGCTTATACTCCCGAGGTGGTCCCATTGTCACCCTAATCAGGATTTTTATATTTTGATTTTAGATTTTTATATTTCTATTGTATACCCCATATTTTAAAACAGGGCTGAAGTTTTTCTCCGTCTGCTCTTTTCTTCAGCTCAGCATTGCCTAAGCGCACCCAGAGCAGACAGAACAAAAAATAACGTTCACTAAGAGTTTGTAAAGGAACCGTACAGTGAATAAAGAATATTTCATTTCATTTCATTTCATTTCATTTCATTTATATAATTACATGTATGTAATATATATCCCACTGCTGGGCACTGGTCTCCTCTCACTAGTGAGAGAGATTTAGACCATAGTCCACCACGCTGGCCAAGTGCGGATTGGTGCACGTCATGCTTTCGTTATTTTTGTATAATTATGAATTTTTCTTAAGCATGCACGGCGATGGAGAGCATCGATATAAATTGTATATCACGATATTTTGCATCACCATGGAGCAGCGATAAATGCCCACATTACAAATTTCTTTTGTAATAGCTGCGCGCCGAGGATTTGAAACCATCACTCGGCCATCGCTGCTTGTGCATAAAAAATATACGAAGGAAAATATATTTTACTAATACCGAAGTATTTATGCAGCTTCATATTATAGTATAACTGTGTCTCCTAGTACGGGGCTTATGATTTTACAGAAAAAATTGACAAGTGTTTACGCTTAACTTAACAAAACTGTCATTGTTGCTTATCGAAAAATATTCTCCAGGGGGAAATTGGATTCCGTGTATAAAAGACGAAACTAAACTTGTATATGTAGTAATGTTATGGATGTTTTATATCTTATGACAGTTTTTTATTTAAAGCTTAAGTGAAGTAATATAATATCAAATTAGTTTTTACACTTTATTCTAGCGCGATTATAGCTATTGTTGCCTATTTTTATTTTAACAGCAAACTTATTAAGTAGGTAGGTACTTACTTTTACAATAATAATATATTTTAGTAAGTATAAGAATAGTGTACTACAGTATTAATAAAATATTTCTACCCTTGTCAAAGGTCTGGCACGTGCTAAGTCCACTGTGATAAACATAATACAGGTAGTGTTTGCACCCGGGTGCTTGCGTCCTGTTTGTGACATGACATCCGGCAACGATATATCGGGCTAAACTAAGAAAAATATTGACAGTAGCACAGGGAAAATGACAAGTAAAAATATTGCTAAATACTTCGAGAAAATTCTTCAAAGTGCCCAAGTAACCAGTTGGACTAATTCATGTAGGGTTCCGTAGATAAATGTTTCAACTATGTCGATGGTGCCATGGACACACACAAGACATAAACACAAACACCTAGACCAAGAACCTAATATTAAACGCATCATTCGAATTTCTGCTTCGCCGGGAATCGAACCCGGGATACACTGATCGGCAGTCCGGCATGATAACCATTGCGCCACAGGGGTCGTCAAGTAGAAAGCATGGATTAGAGATATATATATGTTAATTAAATTTTCATAGTGTTTATGTATACATTACAAACTTATATTTGCGATATTTGTAAGTCTTAAAAATTACTGATCATGTTATCTTGTTCAAACCAAATGTTGAAAGTGTCAATTGAGATCTACGTTATTTTTATATCTTTCACTGCCATATTTCAAAACTTATAGATGGTATACATCTACCAAGTTACAACGGTATATACCGACAAACGGACATGAAAATTCCGTTTTGTCATTCGGTTAACGACGGAATCCTGAAAAACGGACGTAAGAAACGTCCAGAGAGGACAGAGAGGGCGTAAGAAAGATCCAAAGCAGTTTTGTAATTGTTGAAATAAAGAGTCAAGAAAAAAATTTTCATTTTATACTCAGCTCAGGTACACGCGAATTTATTCAAATTAGATTTTCAACCCCCTAATTGATCCCCTCTCAGAACCCCCGACCCAACCGGCCTGTATTCTAACTTGCAAATTATATTTATCTCAACTATTCGTACCTACACCTTTTATTTTATTATACAACTAATCTGGAGTGTAAGTTAACATGATTATTTACTTCACGTTGCATAATTGATGATGCTCACTGCTGCTTCGGAGCTGAACGAGGTCCTCATGAGCCGTCGCGGGCGGTCGCTAGAAGGTGCGCGCGTAGACTCCCAGGTCGGAAGGCAATAGGCCGGAAGGCCGGAAGTATATAATCATATTCGTACACCTATTTTTCGTCAAAGTTATAGTTAAGTTTAAGTATAGTTAAAACATTCAAATATTAACATTTATAGCTTACATGGGTCGAAAAACTTTTGCTAATAATTTAGTTGTGTTTCGATGGAATCTTGGTATTTCTGCAAAGTAGTTGAAAGCTTTATTCATCATTATTTTTAACTACTGGATGAAAAAAAATTTATCTGTGTTATCATTGATCATAGATATCATGCCATTCCAGAATGCGTTCAATAATCTTTATTTCGAATTTCAGTGAAACAGAACTTTGGAAAATGGGAGTTGGTTATAAAATGGCCTATCACTTGTTCAGAATGGACAGCGAATCCAAAAAAGTTCTAAAAGACATTACCAAAAAAAGCATCATGCCAAGTACCTACTTAGCAATTAAATTTTGTACCTTAAAACCTAAGCTACCTTAAAGTCTTAAGCCCTTAGAAAAATGAAGTACCATTCGCTCTGATTGGGCACCGGCTCCAAAATAGTTTTAAGAGTCACTACCATTAGTATGAATAATGAATGTATCAAATTTTTTCCGCCGCCTTTTTTCTCTCAGCTCAACACCTAGCCCAAACGGGCACTTAAAGGCGATGACCGGGAAAAAATGACATTCATTAAGCGAATATTTTGTATTCCTAATATGAAATAAATATTTTTTCTTTCTTTCTTTCTTTCAAATGCGAAGTACTGAACAATATTATTCTTTACCGTTAGAAGGCGGTTGTTTTTGGTAAAAATTTATATTTGGTAACAGTCTTTCATATCCTGTATTGCGTGTACCTATGACGCAATATGGTACGGGATATGGGCAATCTCCTTAATTTTTCAGTTTTGTTATCAAAATTTAGGAAACGTAGAAAATGTATACGCATAATGAATGTGTAAAAATATTTCTCTTACAATCAAAGGGTCGTTAATTATAGAACCTCTTGGGCGCACTTGACCGAAATTCTACCCGCAGTCGGGAACAGCGCTGGGTGGGTATTTTTACGATATTATCTTATTTATGACGGTAGGAGTGTCGCCAATGAGGGAATAACGTATTTCCTATATAACTATATTAATGCTAAAATAATATAACCTTTATTTTTTGCACAGAAATTCAGTAGGTTCAATGCCCGTATCTGTCGAGTCGACATCAAGATTTGTTGCTCTTCCTAAGGATTTTATTTTTATTTGCCGTTCATTTTTTTCTTATTTAGCATTTTTTTCCGCTAAAGAATAGTATGTCCCACTTTTCTTCATTACCACCATGCTCGCTTCTCAAACTACCCCAGGTTGACTGGTAGAGAATGCTTATAGCATTAAGTCCGCCTTGTACATAATTTTAGTATTATGGTACATGAAGGTTAAATAAATAAGTACCGTATATTTCATAATAGTTAGTTTAAGTGGCATAATTGCAAGGCGCGAGCGATCTCTGAGGTCAAACAAAAATTAAAGAACTTTTTATTTAAAAAAAACGGGGTTCAAAGTGACGGATTGAAATCCAAAAACTTATTTAATACAACTAGTGTGAAGAATACTCATCATCATCGACATTGTAAAAGGTTAATACAATATACAGGAAACATATTATTATGTAATGGAAAATAAAATAGATAAAAAGGGTAAGGTATATTTCGAAAAAATGAAACTTCTTTTTTTTAATCGGTCAATAAATAAATAATCACAACAAACGCAAGATTGGTCCGAACTGCATCAGAATAGTGATGTACACCAAAACTTTCTAGCGATGTTGCTTTACATAACTTCAAAAGTGTCCCGCTACGTCAGCCGGCCATATATTAAATGTACAGAAATACAATATGCACAGAGGAAGATCCCAAGAGTTAGTTACAAAGGAACTTCGGGCACGCTTCCAGAATCTTCTATTTACGGCCAGCACTGATCTGTGCAGAATAAATGTTAGTACCGTTACGCCCAATTTGGGAATCATGACAGTCCAGAATATTTTTAACTTAATTCTTACAGTAAAGTTGAAAATGTTGCAAACGTTGAAAAGTTTGCAGCAGCTTGGAAATCTTCGTAAAACTTATTTCTTTTATAAAGTGCCAAATGGCTGTTTAAGATGCTATGAATGCCAAACACTTTATGATTACGCAGAGGTTCAATAAGTTCAGCGTGTTCAATAAAAACGAGGTTGAACTTGCCTGTGACACTACTGATAGTGCGAAGCAGTAGTGCCACGGGCAATGAACCTTATTTTGTACCCTAAAAGAGAGTTGGATTAGATAGAGTAAAAAAACGAGCTTAAATTCCACTACATTTGTGTTTTTTTCCCCTTCCCTTCCCATGTCCCACTGCTGGGTACAGGTCTCCTCACAAGTGAGAGGTATTTAGGCCACAGTCCACCACGTTGGCCAAGTGCGGATTCGTGGACGAAATTTGTGTTTAAAATGTATAGATGTCGAAACGTTTACGCTATACGGCCTGCTTCTATTTGAAATTTGTTAATTAAAAGTGATCATCATAAGTGAAAGTGTCATCGTTATCATCAGTATGTATGTAAGTCAAGTGCAGCGTATGCGTAGCAATGATGACATGACAAATCAGTAATCTATTATTAAAATATTACTAGCTGACAGCCTACGACTACTTTTGTTTTTCATTAGGAAACCCAAAATTTATTGGGTGTACTCTAGGGGTATATAAAATAGTTTATAACCTATTCTCAGACCTAATAAATATACACACAAAATCATAATCATAAGGATCAGTCGAACCGTTTCAGAGGGCTTTTGTTACAAGCACTGTGACATGAGAATTTTATATACTCACTAGCTGATTCCGCGAACTCCGTACCGCGTTTAAATGTTTGGGGTGGGTCACCCTTATCACTTGGGGGATGAAAAATAGATAGTAGCCGATTCTCATACCTACCCGATATGCACACAAAATGTTATGAGAATTTGTCGAGCCGTTTCGGAGGAGTATGGTAAGTAACATTGTGACACGAGAATTTTATATATAAGATTGATAAAATATAAATGATAATAAAGAAAAAAATCTTTAATATTTTTACTTACATATCGAGAAGAAATATACCTTAATTGAATAAGAACAATATAAAGTAACGATTCAAGGGCGCAGCCCTAGGTCATACTATACCAAAGGGTGGGCCGTTTCTAGGACTTTGAAATTAAAAAAAAAATTGCTGTTTTTAGGCTTAAATTAAATTGAATCGTGAAGATTAAACTAAAATAAACATTTTTTTATAAATTAACTTTCTTTCTCAGATCAATATTTACCGAGATATTGAAACAACATTCGGAACATAAGAAACGGCCCCACCCTTTGCTACAGTATAATATGACCTATAATATGACCCCATGCATAGTGGGTGCCATGGACGCACAAAGTCGAGAATCCAGACCGAAAACAGAAATTAATAGAGATAATCACCAAATTAATGCCCCGCTGGGGATTGAACTTGGTATCTTTCGATCAGCAGCCCAGTATTGTAATAACTCATACTGTTCGTATTTAGGCCCACGTTTGATATTTAATTGTAGCACAGAATCCTTAAAGAAACAATCACGGTGCAACATTGTTCTTCTAATTTTCATTGCCCGTCAATAAAATCCTCCAACCGAGTGCACTGACAATCTGAAGAAGACAGCGGAAAGTCGGAAATTTACGGAGTGGCATATATATTAGGAAGGCCATTTTTCAGTAGTATACAGTACATCCACGTAAACCCTAAACGTTAATGAACGAAGCTCACCTTTTCGTATAATTAATCAGACACACGAAGCGAACATAACCGTTCTTCTTCGGAAATATCTCGGCGAAGGCAAAAACAAAGCCTGTAATTAGCTCGGCATAGCTGCTTTAAAATCAAGGCCGATGAGGTTAAGTGGAATCGTCAAAGATCAGCTATATACAGACCCTTCTTCTGACCTTTAATGCATATGCACCAATTAGGTTCAAACAAAACTGACAGCAGAAAAATCAAACAATTATTAATTATAGAAAAATTAAGCTCTTCATTGCATAATTTTTCTCATCTAAAATATTATACAGAATAACCCTGGTTATGTACGGTTAAAAGAAAATTTTACAGGTTCAAAATAAAGTTTTGTTTTCCGAAGGACACTCAAAATATGCATACAAGTAGATTAATTTCTTTAATTTTATTTAATTAATTTCTTAAAATTTCCTGCTGTTTCTTAAGAATCTGGCTTCCAAATATCTAAAGATACTCGTACTAAGTTTGAATTTAGGACTCTACGCAATATCAATCAACCAATCAATAGTGACAGCCCTGTCAAATGCTATAGAGGAAATAATCATCACAGAGGATCCTCAGAGAGGAAGTCGAAAAAGACGTATTGTGCTCTTGTTTTATTTTCATTTTCTTGGTGTATTTTTGAGTTATATCGGATAAAGTTGATGCCATTTTGTTTGATATAGGTTAATTACAGTGCACGAGTGTTTGTAAAATAGAATAACAGTGCTAAAATATGTTTTTTCTGCTCGCCTCCACATTTCCATCGGACACGTTCTAATAAAGTAGCCATCGCTTTACTTGAATGTTGGACTGATTAGACTGACTGATTACTGACGACTTATTGACTTTGTTATTACTTCTTTCAGTTTCATTGAAACTGGCAAAAAATTTATGCAAAAATTATACTTGACTCTGGCAGTATGCACAGAGTTTGCGATGCCATAATTGAAAAAAAAAACTTCACAGATCACAAAAGGCGTGGAACTTCTGTTTCAAAGCACACGTTTAATCATTGCACCGCTCAAAGGTAAACCTGCTTTAATTAAATAACTTCGTGGAAACTCAAACAAACGTGGTGGAATAACCAAAGCAAAAAATATTCGAAAATAATTTGAATATTAAACTTTCAATTTGTTCCGTTACAATTTACACTCTGATGAATCATCAACAATTCACTTTAAATTTCAGTTATGCATTTATTGTAGCCAAAAATTTTGCGCTAGAATTGTTCGTTATTTAAGTATAATGAAAGTTATTTTCTAATTATTTACTGAAATTCTGTAGTAGACTGTTTCTTCAGTTTTCATCCTTTTGCAAATTTATTTCAATGTTAATTTATGTTTAGTAGTACAAAAATACTAATCGTACTATATTCAACCCTACCTCCTCCGTGGTTATTCTTTTATGAACAGCCTCTGAGGAGCCGGTCCCAAGTCCGGATAAATGGGGAGGGCAATGACTTGCAAATTCACTCCTATGGGTCTGGATTTGCATTCCACATACACTCCACATACAGGCATTACTCATCCAGATACACTTCACAAATCACTAAGTCACCATGTATTCACTCAATGACACTAGACAGAAGCACTGATCTTACAGACACAACACACCACACCACACCACACTTTGGGGAGCCAACTTCCCAACCAGAGAAGGAAACTCTGTAAAAAACCCCTGCATCGGGCTTCTCCGAGATTCGGAGGCGAGGCCGGTGTAGTGCTGTGTGTTTTTGGCTGGAGCACACAGAAGAGTTGGCGGCGGATGAATCCCCACCAGGGATCAACGGCGGCACTCACGCCCTACCACGTAGGGAACAGTCCGACCCAATCTACATGGTGTATGGGAGCACCGTGCCAATGGATGCATGGCTAAGGGGGAGCTTAGCTGCGAACGGTCCCCTCTCCGATACCGGGCGACCTCGGAGAGTATTCAGCCTTACTCCGGCATGCGGGGCTCTGCCGGAGCGGACTTTTTAATTCCTACGCTATATGTATACAGTGTATGGAGGATATAAAATAAAAATAATAATAATAATAAATATCTTTGGACAATTCACACAACACCATCTGATTCCAAACTAAGCAGAGCTTGTACTATGGTAATCAGAAAGCTGATAAACATACTTATATAATTCTAAATACATACTTAAATAGATAAATTAACACCCAGACACAGAACAAATTGTCATGTTCATCACACAAATATTTGTCCTGGGTGGGAATCGAACCCACGACCTCACGCTTCGCGGTCGGCTCATCGCCCACTACGCCACGGAGGCTGTCATATAATAAATGAAATCAACACTGTCCTGGGTATCCAGGAACCAACCTCCTCGGTGGGCGGCGCTTCAGGTGCCCCAACACCAGGAACCAGTAGTGGGTCGGTTGAGGACGCCGGTCGGCACGGAGGCTGCAAAGCACCCGGACCGTCCGATAACGCCGAACCACCCACTAAACGAAGGCTATCAGGGGCTGCGCGGAAGCGCTTTAAGTTCCTGTTAGGCCAAAATGTAGACGTTGAAGAGGCCCTCAATCTGTGCCGACGGTCCTACGATTTTATTGTGGAAAAGATCCCCCGTCTGCGGGCTGTCAAAAGGCCCCGTTCGGAAGAGGAGTCCCCAAAGGGCCAGAAGCGCAAGGAGCCTAAGGTGTCTCCGTCGGGTCGGGCAGCGCCTTCAGGGGTAGCGACCGGACCGGCGGCGATAACTCAGGTGCCATCGTTGGAGGCCCCTTCAACCTCCACAACAGCCCAAGGAGTGCAGCATGAGGCGCCCACGCCGATGCAGCACTCATTGACAACAGCACCCACCTATAGTGAGGTGTTAGGCTCCTCCCGCATCGGAATCAAAAACAGCGATCCGATGACGGACGAACAAATGGTTCAGGTTCGCCAGGCCATTTTAGTAGCCATTGCCAGAACATCAGGCGGAAAAGGGAGTGGGCCTAGATTTGGTGGATGCTCACACAAGCCCGGCTGGATGCTGATTTCGTGTGAAAACGCGGAATCCAGACGTTGGCTTGAGCAAAATATCGCTGCACTAAAGCCATGGCCAGAGGCGAATCTCTCGCTTATTGCGGAAGAAGAGCTGCCCAAGCCAAAGGTTGGTGTGGTTTTCATTCCCAGCTCCGAAACGGTTGATCCGACGTTAGCAGTCACTCTTTTGCGATCGCAAAACGACGGACTCAACACTGAGCTGTGGAAGATTTTGAACAGCAAGGTCGCAGAAGCTGGGCTTACGCTCACTATAGCTCTGGACGACCAGTCTGTCGAAGCCATTAGAGCGCAGGACTGTAGAGTCCGCCTCGGCTTTAAAAAAGTCCTCTTTAGAGGCTTAGGTGCCGTTAGACCGGAGGCACCAACAACCTCCCAGCCGCCACCGCCAGCGGCACCGGGCAGCAACGCCCCAGCGGCGACGCAGCCAGGTGCAACTGGGCGAACGGCTGCAGCCACCCCCAGGAACAGGCGTGGCTTTCCCGCCTTGGGAACCAGGGGAGGGAGGATCACGAGGCCCGCCCAAGGAGGACCGATCGCCGGTTCACATAGGGATCTGCCCAGACACGGACCCAGGCCAGGACATAAACGTCCGAAGCGGGGCCGAGGGGGCGGATCTCAAAGCCGGAGATCGTAAGAAGACGGGTGCCAGGGTGGAGTTCATCCAGGTCAACTTACACCACGCAAAGGCTGCATCTGCAGTCTTAGAGAAGACCTTCCGCGAGTTTGACCTGGATGTCGCCCTGGTACAGGAGCCGTGGCTGAGGGGCAATACTGTCCTCGGCCTGAGCAACGCAGGTAAAGTCTTGTACAACACAAGTGGTGCAAGGCCTAGAGCCTGCTTAATCTTTAACAAAAAAGTTAACTTTTTGTCTGTTCCAGAGTTATGTACCGACGACCTGGTTGCAGCAACCGTCCATCTTAAAGGGAATGGCAAGGTATTAATTTGTTCTGCCTACCTTCCTGGAGAGAACCAAAACCCCGCGGACGAACTCCTGAGAGCAGCGGAATACGCACGTACACACGACCAGGAGCTTCTCATCGGGGCTGATGCCAATGCCCACCACACCATCTGGGGAAGCAGCGGCATCAACAACAGAGGTGAGTTATTACATGACTTCCTTTTAACCAACTGCCTCCAAACACTAAATATAGGATGCTCACCAACCTTTGTCACCAGAGCAAGGCAGGAGGTACTGGACATAACCATTTCCACGCAAGCACTATCCAAATCAGTCGGCCATTGGAGAGTCAGCGAGGAAAACTCCATGTCGGATCACAGACATATTAGATTCGACATCATGGCTGAATTTTCATACAAGCCTGAGACATTTAGAAACCCAAAGCTCACTGACTGGCCAAATTACAGGAATGCTCTCAGTGAGCTGGGAAAGGACATGCCTAAATGTATCAAATCACCTACCGACCTTGAACAAGCAGTGGCAATCCTCACAACTGGCGTACGTACAGCCTATGAGGAAAACTGCCCACTTAAAACAAGGGATTCAGGTAGAAAAGTTCACTGGTGGAACTCCAAGCTTGAAAGCTTAAGGAACCGTACTCGCAAGTTATTTAATAAGGCCAAAGGACCTAGAGGCTGGGATAAGTTCAAAGAGGCCATATATAAATATAACTGCGAACTAAGGAGGGCAAAAAGGAGATCCTGGTATGCTTTTGTAACGGAGATGTCTAGCATTCCCAAGGCTGCCAGACTCCATAAACTGCTAGCCAAATCTCCACCGACAGAACTGGGACTATTAAAGAAACCAGACGGTACCTACACGATTACGGAGGAAGAAACTTTGGAGCTGCTATCAAAAACACACTTCCCCGGATCGTACCTAACGACGCAAGGATGTGATATTGCCTTGCCGATGTGCCCGCCGGGAAGACCGAGGAGTGAAGTCTGGAAAACGGCAGCACAAATTTTCAGACCCAGCAAAGTAAGATGGGCTATAAGCACTTTTAAGCCATTTAAATCAGCTGGGGATGATGGAATCTTCCCAGCCTTGCTTCAGCAGGGTGGGGAGGTTCTAATACCTCTTCTGGTAAAAATTTTCAGGGCAAGTTATGCCTGGGGAATAATACCAGAACCTTGGACTAGGGTTGTTGTTACATACATACCCAAAACGGGTAAGAGGGACTTTTCGCAGCCAAAGTCCTTCAGACCCATTAGTCTTACTTCATTCGTATTAAAAACGATGGAGAAAATCTTAGATCAGCACTTAAGAGACGTTACGCTGGTGGAGCGCCCTCTGCAGAGCAACCAGCATGCTTACCAGAGAGGAAAATCCACAGAAACAGCTTTGGTATCTCTCACCGATGCCCTGGAAAGGTCCCTAGAGGACAAGCAGATCGCCCTATGTGCTTTTCTAGATATCGAGGGAGCTTTTGACAACACGCAAACCTCAACTATTGTCAATGGTTTGATGGCCAAAGGCGTCGAGAATGCCTCTGTTGCGTGGATCAAGTCAATGCTCTCGACCAGGGTTATACAATTAACCCTTCATGGACACAAATATGAACTAAGAACTACCCGAGGCTGCCCACAGGGAGGGGTCCTGTCTCCCCTCTTGTGGTCCCTAACGGTAGATCAGCTACTGGAGATTCTCAACAGGAAACGCTTTGACGTGCAAGGATATGCCGACGACCTTGTCATTGTGGTCAGAGGTTTCTGTCAATACACTTTGTCATCGAGACTCCAAGAAGCGCTAAACATTGTCTCTGACTGGTGTAGAAATAACCAACTATCAGTCAATCCAGACAAAACAGTAATAGTCCCATTCACAAGGAGGAGGCTCTTAGATAAACTAAGGCCCCCACGTCTGAGTGGGAAAACTATACCGTTTTCCACCGAGGTTAAATACTTGGGCGTAACACTCGACCAAAAACTTACGTGGAACCAACATATTGAGAATATTATCCAAAGAGCTAAAATAGCCTTAGGGATAAGCTGTCGACTTGTCGGGACCAGATGGGGCATCAGTCCCAAGGCTGTCATCTGGTTGTACACCACAATCATAAGGCCTCTTGTGACCTATGCATGTGTGGTGTGGAGCAAGAAAACTTCACAAAAAACGACCGTCGACAGATTAAACGCGATACAGAGAACTGCCTGTGTCATCGCTACAGGAGCCATGGCGTCGTGCCCAGGAGCGGCGCTGAATGCTATGCTGGACATGCCTCCACTGCACATATATATAGGAGCTCAGGCAAAGTCCAGTGTGGTTAGACTATGCTCCAGCGGGTGCAGACCTTGGCTTTCCCAATCTTTCCGAGCTCTAGTAGAGCAAGTCTTTAGGGAAGAAATATTTTCTATGGTATTTGATTTCATGATACCAGAGAGGAACTTTACCAAACTATACCAGGTAATGATGCCTACCAGGAACGAATGGCTTAATGGCCAGGTGCCAGGAGGGTTGAACGGTGTGGTCTGGTATACTGATGGATCCAAAATGGGTCATGACGTAGGATGTGGAGTTTACGGTGAAAGGCCCAAAACGAGGCTTAGCATACACCTAGGAACCCACGCCACAGTCTTTCAGGCGGAGGTGTTCGCCATTATACAGTGCGCAGAGCTAAACCTTGAAAGACGATACGTCAACAGAAACATCTTTATCTTTTCGGACAGCCAGGCAGCACTCTTGGCCATCAGTTCGTATACTGTAAATTCGAAACTGGTCAGGAACTGCATAGAGCGACTCAACGCACTGGCTGCGAGAAACAGAGTCTTTTTGATATGGGTTCCAGGACACTCATCCATAAAAGGAAACGAGGAAGCTGATGTCCTGGCACGTGAGGGTGCAAAAGGGACTCAGCTTGGTCCTGAACCATTCTGTGGTATTTCAAAAACGACCATCCGACAAAAAATTCTCACTCAGTGCAGGGAGGAGGCGATGAGGGACTGGACTGAAGGACCAGGGCACAGCCACTCCAAAGCTCTGATACGAGGATATGATCGGAGTTATGCTGAAGAGCTATTAAAGCTCAACAGAACAAATATCCGCACGGTAACCAGAGTCCTTACTGGACACTGTAAGCTCGGAAGACATATGTCGCTTTTAAGACTAAGTCCAACCGACACGTGCAGATACTGTGGGGAGGAGAGCGAGACACCACACCACCTCCTTTTAAATTGTGGTGCGCTAAACCACAAGCGTAGCATTCATCTTGGGAGGCACGTGCTGCTGCCAGATGAAGCCAAACAAATCACTGTCCATAAAATCCTAGCCTTTATCAAGGCTATCGGGTTGGACGGTGATCTGTAATCTGGCTACGGGTACAAACAATCTTTATAGGTTGAAGTACCCTGGGCTGATATAGCCCGAGCCCTTTATTCAAATATAAATATAATATAATATTAAACGTAATCAAGCAAAAATCCGTATCTCCGCCAACCCTCATTGAAGAGAGACCCGTACCCAGCAGTGGGACGAAAAAAGGGTTGCAGCCAGCCAGCCAAGCAATAATTTAAAATTAAGTTATAATTAAGTTATAATTTGTATTATGTAATTTTAAGGCAATAAATGAATTATTATTATTAATAATAATTTAAAAATCTAAGATAATTTATAAGTATGTATGACAATAAAAAATAAAACGTGAAAATTTCAGTGCACTAATGGAGTAGATAATATGAATGTAAGAGAGTAAAATTTTTAAGCGATAAGTTGACTTAACAGCGATGGCCGAGTGATGAAAAACCGCGGTCTTCGACGCGACCGATCCCGGGTTCAAATTATTCGCGCACCTCTTTTTCACCCTCTTGCGCACGACATAGAAATTTGTAAGGTGCGCATTTATCGCTGCTCCACGGTGATGGAAAATATCGTGATTAATAATTGATATTATGTTCTCCATCGCTGTGCATAATTCACTCAGCAATTCATAATTTCTCGAAAGCATGACGTCCACCGTCCGCACTTGGCCAGCGTGGTGGACTATGACCTAAATCCCTCTCACTTGTATCTAGCAATGAGATTCAAAATAAAAAAAAGTTGAAAAGAAAAAGTTGACTTACTCAGAATATGGTCCTATTATGTAGAAGTACTATACACAAATATACTCTTTAACAGAAACATACATATACTATAGGCAGAACAAATAGGTGTAAGGAAGCAGAAAAATAACAAGGCTTAACGTTCAATTAAAATGAAAAACCAATTTCTCTGTTCCATTACTGCTTGCCATTTTTCATCGGTACTCAGTTCTTTTAATATCCAAACGCGAAACTATATTTTTAATTAAAGCGTATGAAGTTGGATGGACGATAGGCAATGAATACCCATCAATTTCACGCATCATGTCGTGCAATAAACGTAGTGCATAGAAATTAAAAGCAAAAAACGTTTATTAAAAAAGCTTTTATTTAAATGCTCTAAAAAGAAGAAAATAAAATTTTCCTTAAAAAATTTAACTATCAACTTGTTATACACAATTTTTAAGGTCATAAAAGCTTGTCGCTAGGTTTGCTGAAGTAATTATAAGTATTTAATTAAACTGAAATTTAAAAAAATAAACTTAGCAGATTAAGTCACTCAATTAAACTACTAGTGCTATTGGTACTAGTTTATTTATATAAGTAAATCCCACGACAAGCTTTTATGATCATATAAATCCCTACTATTATAATAAATTCAAAAGTAACTCTGTCTCTCTGTTAGCTACGTTTTCCCGCTTAAACTACTGAACCAATTTCAGTGTTTGGGACACAGATAGAGTGGACCTTGGGAAAGGACATAGGATGGTTTTTATTCTACGGGAACCTATAAAACGTATCCAAGCGGGCGAAGCCGCTGGCGGAAGGCTAGTTGTGTATAATGATAACCTCATTATGTACAATTTGTATGTGCATAAGTTGATAGTTAAAAAAAATAATTTAAATAAAAGCTCTTTTCAAATTAAATTAAAACAGTGTCTAAGAATAGATGGAATGATAAGTAAGGAGACAGATGTTAAATACAGGGTCCCACAGGGAAGCATAATCGGCCCGACATTATTCTTAATTTATATTAATAGTCTGTGTCTTCTTAGCTTTAAAAATAGTAGTATTATTACCTTCGCTGATGACACTGTATTATTATCGTATGGTGAATCATGGGAAGAGGTAAACGCAATAGCTAATCAGAGCTTTCAAAAAATAATGCAATGGCTAGACGACAACTTATTAACGCTCAATGTAACTAAAACAAAATATATTAATTTTAGTATAAACAGCAGCTCACAACCTCCTAATAAAACTGTAAGAATTAAAGCTCACATTTGTAAAGTCATTCAATCTGATTGCAGTTACGAATATATAGAAGAAGTAAATAGCATTCGATACTTAGGAATAACAGTCGATAAACATCTTAATTGGCGTGAACATATATCTGCTCTAGCGGCACGGATAAGAAGATTACTGTACGTGTTTAAAATACTTCGATACGTCTGTGATTTTAAATTACTCATGTCTATTTATTATGCCTTATGCCAATCATTGTTGTCTTACGGAATAACGGGCTGGGGAGGGACACATAAAACTACAATGCTAATTCTAGAAAGAGCGCAAAGGGCACTACTAAAAGTAATGTGTTTTAAATCTTTTCTATTTCCTACAGCCAGCCTATACAATGAACTTCCAGTTTTATCAGTAAGACAACTTTATATAAAATCCGTTATAATTAATCAACATAGTAAAACTCCTGATATAGTAGGCCATAAAAGACGTAAGGATAGAACCTATGATGTGCCACCCTGCAGAACTTCTTTTGCCCATTCATTTCTTACCTACCAAGGACCATACTTATACAATAAAATATCTAAAATTGTTTTATTGAAAAAATTAACGAAACATGACTTGAAGAAAACTCTTTATGAATACTTAAAAACCCTATCATACGAAAACACCGAAAATATATTAATAAGATTGAAATGAACTTAAACAAATTGAATAAAAATCAGTTCGCAACAAACGACTATCTGATATACACAAACTCACCCACACAAATACGCGCACTCACTCACACACACACACAGGCACACACACTCACTCACACGCACACACACACACACATTACCCATAAGCCTCATTTAATTAATATTTTATTTTTAATTATAATAGTATGCCTTTCATGTAATTAAGTTAGAAAAAAAAAAAGGTTTATGTAACAAGTAAATATAAACGATATAAAAAAAGAAATATAACCTTTAAATGTAAATTGTAATAGATTCAAAAGGTATCATCTGTATTTCTTGCATGTACTACATAACTTTTGCGATAACATAACGCGTCATACGAGTTGATTCATTCACGCGATGCGAAGTCGAGGAATATTATCCGGCCGTCGTACAGTCCCTACTAGTTCGGCGGGTAGTATTATTTGCTTTTGCGATTGCTATAGCACTATTTGTAATGTCAACTTAATTCTTTAACTTAATTCTTGCACTTACATACGTAAGTAAGTACACCATACTTGCAACGTGTTTAAATTACCGACTTAATGGTATGTTGGTGTCAATCTGAATTATATTTAAGTTATTCGTGCACATGTAGTTAATACCTACTTAGGTTAAGCTTAGTAAGTAAGATACTTAAACTTGTTTGTAGCAAAACTCTTGTGAAAATAAATAAATAAATAAATAAATAAAAAAATTCAATTCAAGGAACTTCAATTCAGCTTAGAGACTTCAAAAATTCCGTTTCTTTTATTTTTTGATAGAATCAAACACAGAAATAAAAGCCGGATGATCTTCAAGGAAACGGAATAGACTAGGATAACAAAAACAAACAAGTTCCGGTGGATGTTTTTTATTGAAATATTCCTCGGATTTGCCATCCGGCTGTTCGCGTCCGGATTTTCGTTACAATAAATTATGACATTATAAGCTGCTGGTATTTTTCCTCCTAGTGTAACTTTGACTTATGTTTTAAGAGGAATATAGTGACAGCAAAAATAGAGGCCTTATTGAATGAAATAACATAATATTTTTTTTACTTTTTTACGCAGGAAACTAGTATTTTATGTAGTGAAGTAGCATATGAGAATGCAGGCCACGTGGTGCTAACGTATTGTCCTAGGTGGGCGACGGGACGCGACAAGTAGCGACGCGACGCGACTCTACGTAATGCGACCAATACTTCACGCGACGTGTGTCCTATGTACTTGAGCGACAAATGCGGCGCTCACAGTTCAGTACTGTTTTAACTATGGGCAAATATACTGCGTTGTTACTAGAAAATTCGTATTTTAAATACTTAGCCCTACAGAAACTTCGTAAACATAGAAGAAAGACAACAAATATTATATAATATTTTCAGCGAAATAAATTTGGAGAGTTTTAAGTATATTATAAGCCTTAATAAGGAGATCTAGATCCATATTTTATAATGAAACCACGATTCCTTGCTTTAAAATTCCTTTGCAAATGAAACTTATCAAGTCGTCGCAAAACGTCGCGCAAAAAACAAGTCCGCACGTCGACGCGTCTCGTCGCACACCGACTAACGTAGTCGCGTTCACTATTTGTTTACGGTTCAGTTCACTATCACGAGGCCACTATTTGATACAAAGACTACTTGATATTTTCGCGTCGCGTCGCATCGCGTCGCGTTGCCGCGTTTGTCGTTAACCTAGGACAATGGGTAAGTGGTCGATGCCGCTAGTGAACAGCGTCATCTTGCAATCTGCATCTCTTCAAGCACATCTTGACTGCGGTTATCTGTTAAATGTGGCCGGTAACCACATTTTTTCACCGACAGACAAAGTAATTGCTTCACATCAGCGGTACAGCGGTAGTACTTCCTCAATCGAAGCATACTATCTGAGAAAAAACGATTTTCATTTTTCATTTAAGATGGTAGGTAAGTTGTTGGCGTTGTTGCCATGCTACGTTCGAGGCAAAACGTCGCTTCATCTAAGTGTTGTTGGCAATCACTCGGGTTCTTTCATAGATATTAAAAGTTCTATAGGTGAAAGAATAGTATTAAAAATCAGCCATTAAAAACACATATTATGTACAGTAAATCTTAGAACAGTAATCTTTTAGTTACATTAGTAATGTTCTCGTACTTATAACAAAATTATGTTTCTAAGAAAAAGTTGAAATTATTTGGAAGATTGCGCATGAAACTTTAGCAATTAATAATGATAAGACTCAATTAGTGGAACTTAGTACCAGTGCGCTAGTTCCGTAAACATCTATTGGGACATTAAAAAACCATTTGTTAGAGAAAGAGCGCTTTGTTCTATCTTTATTGGGAAAGTTTCGCTTATGCTCTGCTATTGATTTAATTACGGAAACTGTATTTGATAGGGGTTTGTTTCCATGTACGAGTACCGTTCATCTTTTATTCATACATATTGTTAAATGGGCCCAATTTATATACATACATAAAGAATAATAAAAGTGTATCTTCGCCTTAATAAACAGTAACTAAAAATCATTACGTACACTTCGGGTAACTTTGAACATTTTTTACATTATTTGTATTATTAAAACTGATTTCTATTTATGATACCTTTATTTTATTGAATGAATAGTGTCCTTTTGAGTTGGTTTTTCTGTCTAACAAAATAAATTTGCGGAAGAAACAACAGAACTACCCATAATTTCCACTAAAACTCGAATTCAAAGTTATCATGAGTTTTGGGTAACTTTGAATAATTTTTTTAGAATGTAAAAAACCTTATTATTTTAAGGTTTAGGTAAAACAAAAAGAAGGTATTATTAAATTTAAAAACCTTATCTATAAAAATGACATCTACACTGACGTAAAAAAGGAACAAATAACTTGGTTTTGCCATATGAATCAAAGTGTACTAGTTAACGATTCCAAATCAGAGCTCAAAAACTTCCAGCAACTTAACCACGGAAAAGGCGGGAATTTTCAGAATTATGGCATTGATAGTTTATTTCTTTAATTTTCATTTGGTACAAAAACATTTTGG
This sequence comes from Pyrgus malvae, assembly GCA_911387765.1. Classification (NCBI taxonomy): domain Eukaryota; kingdom Metazoa; phylum Arthropoda; class Insecta; order Lepidoptera; family Hesperiidae; genus Pyrgus; species Pyrgus malvae. The sequence continues at coordinate 26,508,001 of OU426953.1, forward strand.
CAATCCATTTAACACAGTTATTATATTGAAATATCAAAAAGTTTCGATGTAATAAATTGTTAAATCTTTTTTCCAACTTTGTTCAAAGTTAAACGTCAATTCAAAGTTACCCGTAATGACATGGAAACATTTTTAGATAAAGCTTTACGTAGCAGTTTAAGTTAAAAACAATTTACCTATTAGTCATAACATAAGACAACATTGTAATTATATTATAGTATCCAGATGATCTTCGAAGTAAGGGAGTAAAGTACATCATTATTTATATACGACTTCACGCGACATGATACCCACCCTGTGACTGTGGCAAGAGTTATATTGGCGAAACTCGACGCAACACCCTTGGTAGCGGGTATGCGAACACATAGGTACGGAGTGTGAAGAATATGGACAGCAGTGGGTCCGCAGTCGCGGAACATGCCCATAATTCGGGGACGACGTATTTCATTCGGTTTGAAGTAGCAGTTCTGGCGAGAGAAAATTTTGTAGTACCCCGGAAAGTGCGTGAAGCGATTGAAATTATCAATCGCCCTAATTACAACAGAGAGAGCGGTTGGACTGTGCCCTTAGCCTGGAAACCAGTACTTCATACTACGTCAGATCACAATGTGATTGATACCTTGGAGAACGACATAGTCAGCATTGTATACGTCTCGTCTAGAACTACCTTAAGCGCGGACGCAATTGACGAAGACACACGAGGAGATTCGACGGTTGCCGAACCATCGAGACGGATCGCACGCGCCATCACCCGCAGTTATCGGCGCGTCCTCTGAACGACCGACCGCGACGGCTCGTGAAGGGCCTCGTTTAGGTCCGAAACTAGTCGGCCTAGTTCCGGAAAAATATCATGTGGGTTAAGATACACTCATGATTCTTTATGTAATAAAATATGAATTATTTGCTTTATGTGAGTCAATATTAAGATATGATATAGTCGCATGGGGAATGGCAAAAAAAACACATATAATTAGGCTTGAAAGAGCACAGCGAGCCCTGTTAAAGGTAGCATACAAAAAACCCTACCTATATCCAACCGAGTCACTCTATAAAGACACGGGGTTCCTTTCCATTAGAAAATTGTTCATATTGGAAATAATAAACAAATACCATAAAATTTCAAATGCATCAATAAAAACCGGACAGAGAACACAAAGACGAGTATTTTGGAACACACCACGCTTAAAAACAAGATTTGGACACAATAGCTATTTCTTTCTAGCACCATACATTTATACAAAAGTAAATAAAATATTAAACATCCACAATGATAACAGATATAAAACTAAAACTAAAGTTAAAAATTGGCTGAAAGAATCTTCATATGAAGAAACAGAAATGTTTTTACGTATTAATACATGACATTCACTTTCCCCAAACACAAACACAAACACACACACATACACACAACACACACACACACACAGACACACACACACACAGACATACACACACACATACATACAAAGCTATCAACTACAGTATATATATTTTTCTTTCTTATTACTTTTCTTACAATGTGTTCTGCCTTACAAAATATTGTACAATTTCGGAAGAGTCTAGACCCCATAACACAGGGAATCCTAGTATGGGGCCTAGTGCACATTTATGTTACTATGTATACTATGTATTATGTTATAAATATGAATAAATGAATAAAAAATAAAATGAAGTAAAGTACGTTTACCCGCGCTGTTTTATTACAACAAATCTAGAATAAAACCTTCTTGGGATACGAAATGTGACAGCCCGAATATCAAAGAATACGTTATATTTTTTTTTCTCTTTGTCTATATTTAGCCCTTTTGCATGTTATATTACTTGAAACGCAATATAAAATACGTGACGGGTTGCTTGTCACGCGTCTCATCAACAACTTGCGACAACTTTGATGAAGTTCTGTCACTTTAATCACGTGACACCGTGACACGAAAATTGGAAGCACACCCGTGTATAATATTTACTATGGAACAGTGGCGTATCTAGGATTTCAGTTTTGGGCTTGATTTTATTTTGGGACAGGTGCGGGCTGAAATAAAATAAAGTCGACGAGGGATGGTGGAGGGTTGCTGCATTACGTGTACTCGGACCCGTGCTTGGTTTGGGTGGGGGCTAGATATTATATTGGAGGAATTAAATTAGTGGTTCGTCGTGGGTTCTGTAGGTGGTAGAACAAATATGGTTCGCCCGGGGAAGTACCACAGCTGCACCCACTTCCACCGTGAACCAATTCTATTGTGTTTCGGTGGAAAGGTGCAGTTACCGGCCACACTTACATGAGGCAACCACCAGCCTCCACAGTAGCAGCACGACTGTATACAACCTCAGACAAGACTTACCTATGCTTGCTTGAGGTTGTATGTAGATGTCCATGGGCTGCAGCGACCACTTAACACCACGTCGCCTGCATGCTCGTCTGCTACTCCATTCAAATAAAAAAAGGGTTGAACATGGTTTTTTGTCTTGAGCCCCTAGCCCCCCCTCTGGATCCGCTAGTGCTATGGAAGGATAGCTTTATGGTTGGCAAAATACAATGCTCCCACGCTAGAACCCAAGTTCATAGTCTTGCATCTCTGGCTCTGTTTTTTTTACTTGTATTTACTATTGTCTCTACGACGAGTCGTACAATACGATTATAAAAATATTTTCAAGATGTACGATGTTACTCAATGGCATGTTTTTGAGCAGCGATGGCTGAGCGGTAAAGACCGCGGTCTCAATACATGCAATGACAAAATACACGAAATACATGCAATGACGCATGTACACCCCACGTAAATCCTATGATGTACGCGGAGTGCCTGTCACGCGTCTAATCAACAACTTGCGACAACTTTAATTAAGTTGTGTCGGAACGTCATTTTGATAATGTGACACAAAGACAGAAAAATTGGAAGCGTCTGTGTAATATTCTGGTGAAGCATTTGCTAAGCGAAATAACTAAGTGGATAGGTATCGGACTTCTAACTGGGCCCTGGTTCAAATTACGATTGACTATAAAAAGTTCTCAAGCGCGTATTAACCTGTTGAAAACAATGAAGGAAACCCACGTTATAAAATGATATGATATTTTTGAAGTGAAATCTTCTTTAACGGCGTTGTGCACTTTTTTGGGATGGGTAAAAAATGTTAAACTCGCGGCAAGACACGTGGCCTGATCGAATATTCGTAAGACGGAGGAGTGACAGCTGATGGCTGGACTGTCTATACTTGTAAAATTGGTTTATATCAAGTATTTAAAATATGGACATTGAATAAACTGCATCTATTAATGAAAAAAATGACGAAGAAAATGAGTAAGTGCTTTATAAAAATACTAGAATAGAACCTACTGAAAATACTAGATGAAAAATAATACTGATATTAAAAGCAATTCGTGCGAAATTGTTCCCTAACCATTCCAAAATATCAAAAATGTACAACGTTAATGTTCAAGTTTTCACTTTTGCCGGCACTACCGGAGTGCAACCCGTTGTTTTTTTTACCGCCCTAGCCTGAGAGATTTACAAAATTAAATGCAAAAGTATGTACTATGATCTAAATCTTGAAAAGAGATCTATATCCATTAGTAGGATACTAAAAAATTTAGTAATTTCGTTATGAATATTTAGTCAAAACTAATTTTGGCACAGTTTGCCTTTATTGACTATTGCCACAATTCGCAGTGAGTCTCAAAAAATATTAAACACTTATACCTTTTATCTATACTATAACATTGCTGAAGCTTGTTTGAAAGCGCTAATATCAGGAACTATGGGTTCGAATTAAACAATTTTTTTGTGTTGGATAATCCATTTATTGAGGAAGGTGTTACATTATCTTTGATTGATTTACAAATCTCAATTCACGCGGACAACGTCGCGGGCAGAGCTAGTATTTATATTTTATCTGCAGCTATTTTTATCGTAAATTGCTTGAAATGCATCACTCGTATAAAGTACGTGGGTTGCCTATCACGCGTCTCATCAACAAGTTGCGGCAACTTTGATGAAGTTGTGTCGAAGCGTCGCTTTGATAACGTGTCAGTATGACATACGGATTACAAATGCGGGTACGTTCAAACATTCTGAAATATTGGTATACGAAATAAAGGATAAATAAAGTTTTAAGCAAGGTTTTCAAAGACGAATAATGCTGGTGAAGGTGAAAATTTGATATGCCAGATTTAATCACATCTGTGAATTCTTAGGAATTGAAGACGAATAAACAAAAAAAAAACTAGCTGATGACCTAAAGAGGACAGCGGGAATCCAGATTCAGAAGGCGCAGGACCGGGAAGAGTGGCAAACGTTAGGGGAGGCCTACGTCCAGCAGTGGACTATGAAAGGCTGAAATGATGATTATGAATAATGATAACAGTATAAATAACCTGTACAACATTATTATACCTGAATCTCGTTTAGGAGGATAGCTAGTTCTGCAACTAGCTATCCGTCCGAAGCTCCACCCGCATCTGTTACACGTTTTTTTTTACATAGGAATGCGATATTTTACCAGGGTATTTTTATATAAAAATCAGGTCAATCTGCTGTACCGTTACGACGTGTAAGTAGGACAAACAAACACTCTTTCACATTATTATTATTTAGTATAGATATTATAGTTAGTAAAAAGATAAGGGTTCAGCTTGTGAAGTAAAACCTACTTTATGAAAGTTTTATTTGACTTCATGGTTAACTTAACAATCCGTGTAGTGCAATGGTTACTATGCCGGACTGCCGATTGGAGGTCCCAGGTTCGATTCCCGGCGAAGCAGAAATTTGAATGATGAGTTTAAATTTCTGTTCTTGGTCTGGATGTCTGTGTGTGTCCATGGCACCCACGACACAGCGTACTCTATTGTGGAGTGTGAAATTAAAAAAAAAGAGTTAATAACGTAAAAGCCCAACTATATATATATGTATATAACTTAACTGACTTCTGCAACACAATGCGAACTAAAGCAGAAGTCAGGGTCTCTACACAGTGTGCTACATGTTTTTATGGAAATAAAATATCTTTTATCTTTTATATATCATGCTGAAGCAAGCTAAACCTCAGATCCTAAGTTAAGTTTAAAATCGGTTGGTGTTGTTACAGATTTTATCTCGCATCGCCGCTGCCAACTCCTAAACATAGATAAGTTAAATTGGAAAAGAGATCATCTTCCTATCTCGATTGCACTTAAGATTATAGTGTATGAAATCGCGATCTCAGCTCGCGACTAAATAAGTAAATCTAACTTTTACAATTTACTTTATGTATGTCAAAAGGTGTAAGGTAAAACTGTAAAAAAAGTGAGGGTTGCTCGATGTACGAAAAATATGGTACAGAGCGCTTTTCTTTCACAATAATACTAGTATTTTTCGTTCTTTAATATTATCTGCTTACATTAAGGATTATATTTCACTTCTTTAGTTTTGATGTGCTTAAAAAGCGTGTTTTTTATTTAACTATATTTATATTTCATATTTTAGTTCAATTTATTGTTCTCGGAATCAAATAGATTCATGAAATTAATGTATTGCCACCGATTCTTGATAAGTGTCCAAAGTTTGAATTAAATTTGTCCGTTGAAAGTGGATCAAAATCGAGTCCAAATGAGAGTTACATACAAGCTTACAAACTCTCAGTTACAAACAAAGAGCGTGTTAAAATAGGTCAGATGAAGCTAATATGAGCGTGTTAAAATAGGCGAGAAAATCTTGTAACGTAATTAAAAAACTAGTACCCGTCCGTGTACTAGCACGAGCACTGCTCGAATAAAAACAATAGATATTCCTCAGACACTCATTGGCTTAAATTAACTTAACTACGCCATCTACCGAACATGCCACTTTAAAAAATAGTATTGCATACGGGTAGTATGTATAAGTCAAAATATGTCAGGAAGTCATATTTTTCAGTTTATGTTTAAGTTGATTATCGTGGAAAACTCGGGTAAAGCGATATTTTCTAAAAATTACCCTAGCTAAATCGATTTATCGCCTCCTAAACCCCCACTGCTTATTAATTTTCATGAAAATCGTTGTAGCCGTTTCTGAGATTCAGATTAAACAGGTAAAAATTGCTCGTTTCAAGGCTAGATAGATATAGAACAGGAGACGAATGTATACAAAAATAGCAAAAGGTGCCTAAATTCCATGCCAAATAGGCAATATCGGACAATATACGGACTCTATCACCGAGTATACTCTTCTTCTGTGGAGTGGCTCATTTCGTTACGATGAAAAGATTCACTCCAGTTTATCTCACGAATGTATGTTAAACATTTTTGTGAAGGTATACACATATAACTTAAATTTTAGAATGACTATTACAGAAGGGTGTATAAGAAACATTAAAGTAGATTTACATTTTTAACACGTTTTTATTAGCTTGACCTGTATGTAAGTATGTATGTAGGTAACGGATTATTTTAACTTCATTTTCACTTACTTCTAGGAGTCTGATTAACTTGAAAATTTGCACAAGGGTCAAGGGCCGATGACACTACAATGGCTGCAACCCTTTTTACGTCCCACTGCTGGGTACGGGTCTCTCCCCAATATTGGGGAGGCCTGGAGCTTACTCCACCACGCTGCTCCAATGCGGGTTGGTGGAGATGCGGATTAGTGGCCAACCCGCTGTCGGATGTTTTCAAACCGCCCATAAGGCCTCCGACAAGGTTTAACGACTGTAACGCTTTTGTGAAAATACGAACTCAAAGGTAAAATATAAGAAGAAAATGTATTTTACTGTAAAAAAAGCGTGGGGTGGTTTTTAAGATACTATTGACACCGTGCATCCACGCTTTTTTTTACAGTAAAATACATTTTCTTCTTATATTTTACCTTTGAGTTCGTATTTTCACAAAAGCGTGTTTTTTTAGTTTTTTGTAGTTTTTTTAAACTACAATATTTATTATAGATTTAGCTAATTAGACTTAGCCAATTTTGTGCTTTTTGCAATAATGTATTCTATGTGAACCAAACGAGATTCGCCGTCTTCAGCTTTAGGCACCCATCAGGGTAGGTTTTTGTACTAAGAAGAAAAAAATGCTGGCGAAAAAACCGTAATGTAAGTCAACGTTAAATCTTGTAAATCTGTTCGTATGTCAAACGAAAGAAAAGGTCTGTATTTATTTTAAGGCGATATTATGGAAAAGTTGGTTCTAAAAAAAATATGTACAAAAAAATCGCAACTATAATAAACTACTCGCACATTGCATGGTACATGTGGAATTGAATATCCAGGTCAAAATATCTATTAGCAATTCTTGCAACGATGTTGTCCGGGTGATTGGCCACACACGCTTTTTAATGGAAAATAGGTATTGAATGCAGAAAATCTTTCTAACCCTAGGAAAGTACTGTATGGCGTGCCTCAGGGAAGTATTTTAGGCCCTTTACTCTTTTTAATTTATATAAATGATTTTCCTAAAGTCATAAAACAACCGATGATACTATTTGCTGACGATAGTACAGTAATATTTACAAAAGAAAACACAGACTCTTTCGAAAGAAGTATAAATAATGCTCTTGAATCCCTAATAGATTGGTTAGACAGTAATAATCTTAAAATTAATCTCGATAAGACAAATATAATGACATTTAAAAACAGAGTATCATACGGGCAAACAATAAATATTGACTATAAAGGAAAGTTGATATCAGAAATAGAAACAACAAAATTTTTAGGACTATACATAGATAGCAAACTAACATGGCAGTCACATAAAGAGCACGTCTGTAAACAGTTAAATAAGTTTTCTTTTGCTTTATATAAATTAACAAAAGTTGTAAGCAAAACGGCGGTTCTGGACGCATACCATGCGTACGTTGGTGCCACATTAAGATACGGAATAATATTTTGGGGTAACGCGACGGGAATACAAACCATATTTAAGGCCCAAAAAAAGTGCATTCGAGCCATATGTCAGCTAAAGGAAACTGATACTTGTAGGCCACACTTTCAAAATTTAAAAATATTGACTTTTCCTTCTTTATATATTTACGAAATCTCTTTAATGGTCAAAAATGAAATAGCTAAATATGAAACCCTTAAATCAAAAAGGCATCCTAATAAATTATGTTCAATTGCTTCTAAAACGAAACAATACCATAATAGTGTCTTTTGCATGGGACCAAAAATATATAACGGTCTACCGGAATTCCTCAAAATCAAAACGGGCAACGAGTTTAAAAAAGAACTTAAAACTTATTTACTGAAAAAGGCGTATTACTCAGTCACTGATTTCTTAAACGACAAAACGGCATAAAGGAATTCCATAAAAACCTGGGAGGTTTTTTTTTGCGCCGGCTTTTTTTCCTATTAGTGTACAAAAACCCTGCAATATGGGTACCCAAAGCCGACGATCGGATTCGATCCGAAGTACAAATAAATATGAATAAATAATTAAATAAACAAACAACTAAATAAATACATACTTACTTGAAGAAATAAAATTTAAAAATTTTAATTTTCAAAATGCGCAATATGGGATCAAATAAAAATAAAATTGATATGATAATAATGTACATTTTTATAAATTGTGTTATTATTAAGTTTTTTCTTTTATCTTTGTAATATTTGCATACCTCATGAAGGTAAATATGGCGTACTAAATATGTATTAACAACTTTTGTAAACACCCATATTTGTGCAAATAAAGTTCTTTGTCTTTGTCTTTGTCTTTGAAAATTGAAGGTTTTGTTGGAATATCTATTGTGTTATTTTAAAAATTTCTGTACTTTTATAAATTTCTGTACTACGATGCGTGTGGTGCAATAATTACCATACTGGACTGTAGATCGGAAGGTCCCGGGTTCAATTCCCGGCGAGGCAGAAATTTAAATTATGACGTTTAATTTCTGTACTAGGTCTGGGTGTTTGTGTTTCTTTCTTTGTGTGTGTCTATGGTACCCACGACAAAGGGAATAGGGTCTTGGACACTATGCACAAAAAAAATCAAAATACTTACCTTAAAAAGGTTGCACTAAATCACGCTTGGAAAGCAATATAATTGTTTATTCTTTTTTATACATGATTTTAATTACCACTGAAATCAATAATAATGAAGTCAATTGACTATATATGATAAGTGACGTCACTTACCATCTTCTCATACAAAATGTATGTGGATGTCACGTTTTGACAGCTCATTAAAAGTATCTCAATTGACTTGGTAGTCCAAGACCGGATTCTAGTGTGAGGCTATGAGTAGTGTTAAAAATTCACATAAGTGTAAAATAGGGTAACTTACGAGATTGCTCCTCAATAGGGTCTTGGACACTATGCACAAAAAAATTCAAAAACCCTACCATAAAAAGGTTGCACTAAATCACGCTTAGAAAGCAATATAATTGTTAATTCTTTTTTATACATGATTTTAATTACCGATTAAATCAATAATAATGAATGTATGGGGATGTCACGTTTTGACAGCTTATTGCTTATTAAAAGTATCTCAATTGACTTGGTAGTCCAAGACCGGTTTTTTTTTTCAACCTTTTTTATGTCCCACTGCTGGGCACAGGTCTCCTTCTCACACAATTGAGAGGGGATTTAGGCCATAGTCCACCACGCTGGCCAAGTGCGGATTGGTGGACGTCATGCTTTCGAGAAATTATGAATTTCTCTCAGGCATGCACGGCGATGGAGAACATCGTAATCAATGAAATATCACGATATTTTCCATCACCGTGGAGCAGCGATAAAGCTTCTATAATTATAACAGACCGGATTAAGCTTCTATAATTATAACTATGAATTACGAAATTGAAGAAATTTGAAGTACTGAGTTTTGTTGTTATAAAGGCTAAGCGCGCATGGCTCGGCGGCTAGCGTAGAACTCAAGCGGTCTATGCAGCTAAGCCAAACGGGCGCGGTCGGTTGTGAGATGGGTGACCGCTAGTGGCAAAAAATTACATGCGCATTTCCGTGCTTCGAATGGCACGTTAAGCCGTCGGTCCCGGTTATTGTTGATAAATAACAGTCTTTAAACCTTGTCGGAGGCCCTATGCATACACCTGCATCCGACCTCATTCAAGACTCAGTCATGCTTGGAGTCTTGTGTGGATGTACATGGACTGCAGCGACCACTTACCACCACGTGGCCTACTGCTACTTACTCCATTTAAATAAAAAAATGTGTAGTTATTACTGACGTGCTCATTTGAAGTGTTTCTGGTTAGCAACTTGGTCCACCTCAGTCTTAAAATAGCTTCAGGGTCTCAATGAAAAAGTTTGTTATTTGTGCCAAAGAAATATAATATCTACTAAGTAGGTTGCGAAAAATATAAGTAATTATATTTAACAGAGACCGCTTCTAGCGTTTCCTAAAAGCAATTAATTACTTTTCTCTAACATAATTTTTGTCCATGAGTAATGGTGGAATAACATCTTATTTTTACTTTTATCCCTCATATTTCTAGAGGCGAGTGACCGAAAATTTACTTTTATTTTCTGAAGACAGAATTTTTGAAATTACGTTACTTTAGTGAAGTAAAGGAATAGTGTATCGGCAATCAGCTGAATTCCTTTATGTTTAATTATCTTTATGATATACTGGCTAATAATTTACTATCAGGTTTTAAAAACTATATAATTAAATACTACCCCTATTTGTTTGACCCCCACGATAAACGCTAAGTAATACGGCTGACTGACTATTTTTCTAATCCGATAATGTGACAATTTCGAAAATTCGGTCTAAAGTTTTTAGAACGCTTTCGCTGCTTTTTTAAACCCCGACGCAAAAACGACGGGGTGTTATAAGTTTGACGTGTCTGTGTGTGTATGTAAATGTGTATGTGTCCGTGTTTGTTTGTGGCATCGTAGCTCCCATACGGATGATCCGATTTTAATGCGGTTTTTTTTATTGAAAGGTATATCAGTCGAGAGTGTTCTTAGCTATGTTTGGTGGAAATCGGTTCAGGTCTTCAAGGTCATCAGGTCGTTTGTTAGGTGTGATACGTTGAATTAATGTGAATGTTACACGCTCAGTTTACTTGCAAGCATGTGTGGGATCTGATATTTGAAACACTAATGTCTTCTGGAACCACTGAGCTGGTCTGCTGTTAGGGCTCGAAGATAGGAGACGTAACCCTGGACTGCCTTTTAGTAAACCCATCGAGTTTGGGCTCGTTGAATTTGCTTTGACTAGTTCTCTTCATGTTTTTATTGACGAGGACCTAATGCTGGAAATGAGATGTGGTGGATGAAACCCTGAAATGCCGGAATGAAACGGATAAACCGATTTATATTTTTGCTGAAAATCTAGAAGGACCAAAGTTTAATCTTTATTGTTTCTCAATCTGTGCAATTCTCCCAGAACCAGTTTGTCATGAGTATTGTTAAACAGCTTCCTTTGGTCGAGATCGCATATAGTGACCCCATCTAAACTTTTTACGCGGCTTAAAGTCACGTAGGCTTGGCCTTTTGCAAAAGTTGGTTTGCCCAAATATACTACAGCCTTTTCAACTGTGGTTCCTTGTAACTTATGTACAGTAGATCAGTTCCGTTTAAAAAGCTTGAAATAAAAATTAAATTTAAAAATTTAAAAACCCCCCGACCAAAAAAATAAACTCTAAAAGCTAACAAATAATATTTTAAACCTATTATAATTATCATCGTCACATATATTATGTGAGTTCAAGTATTTTTATTTTTCAAGCGTCGTCGCGTTGGGGGACTGCTAATTGAAGCGCGCATGGCCCGACGGTTAGCGTAGAACGCAAGCGATCTATGCAACTAAGCCAAATGGGCGCGGTCGAGTGTGAGATGAGTGACCGCTAGTGGCAAAAAAATCATGCGCGTTTCCGTCCTTCGGAGGGCACGTTAAGCCGTCGATCCCGGTTGTTGGCGATAGATAACAGTCGTTAAACCTTGTCGAACCTTATGGGCGGTTTAAAAATATCCGACAGCGGGTTGGCCACTAACCCGCACCTCCACCAACTCACATTGGAGCAGCGTGGTGGAGTAAGCTCCTGGCCTCCCCCATAATTGGAAGATACCTGGTACCCTGCAGTGGGACACAAAAACGTGAGTGGATGACGTGGGTAATAAACGGTATATAAACGGTGGTAATCATTTGTTTTTTTTTCAATTATGGCATCGCAAACTCTGTGCATACTGCCAGCGTCAAGTATAATTTTTGCATAAATTTTTTGCCAGTTTCAATGAAACTGGGCGAAGTAATAAAATAACAAAGTCAGTAAGTCGTCAGTAACCAGTCAGTCTAATCAGTCCAACATTCAAGTAAAGCGATGGCTACTTTACTAGAACGTGTCCGATAGAATTTTGGAGGCAAGCAGAAAAACATATTTTAGCACTGTTATTCTATTTCACAAACACTCGTGCACTGTAATTAACCTATATCAAACAAAATGCCATCAAATTTATCCGACATAACTCAAAAATACAACAAGAAAATGAAAATACAATATGTCTTTTTCGACTTCCCGCCAAAACTCGACCAATCATTTGTTGTTCGTGATTCCATTCATTCAAAAATATGACACGAGGTGTCTGTCATTTTCTTTTTTTTTTCAAATCGCATCATGTTATTTTTACCATTTTGCCAATGCCAAAGATGCGGTGACATCGCATCACTTAAACTATAATATTTTATTTAACAGTTATATAAAAATTCCTAAGAATGATAAAGACACGATATTACTTCTTTCAATAGATTTGTTGTGCTATAAGAATTTCCTAAATGAAGGGTTTGAATTAACTGGATCTGATATAAATCTACAATGCGATTCTTGATTTTCTTATAATTTTTATTAAAGTTTTAAAGTTTTTTGACGTGATAACGTCTTTAAAATCGTTTTAGTCGGGTGACATGTTCAGAAACTTGTGTCACACCAAAACCTCACGAGCGCGATCGCAGGTATAACGAGAGAGAGACGGACCGATCTCCCGTCTTATCTCGAGCGCTGCCAGTCATTCCGTGAAACTTGTCACGCGGAATCCTCACGAGCGGAGGCTGGCATAGCGTTCGAGTGAGTGGACCGATCTTCCGTCTCTCTCACTCTAGCGGCATACAAACGAATGGAGATTTTCTCGTGTGGACGTTATCACGTAAACATCTCGATCGTAAACCTACTTTACAAACAATTTGCCGTTTTTTTTTTGCTAATGTTTTTAAGTACATTACTTGATTATTGATAATAATTTAAGGCAGGACAACGTCTGCCGGCGTAGTAGTATACTCGTAAGTATATATTTATTTATTTTAATCATTTAGTACGGATTGCTTCAATTACACAAATAAACAATTAATTATTAACAATTACAAACATATACTTAATTACTTTTTAGCATAATTTAGCAGTTTTCGCTAACCGTTATCTTTAATTTGATAAGTACCGTTTATTACTAAGAAAAATCATTTATCAATAACAATTTAAGTGTTCTATGCTAATAAAACAATACAATGAATTATTAACAATTACAAACATATACTTAATTACTTTTCAGCATAATGCAGCAGCTTTCGATAACCGTTACCTTTAATTTGATAAGTACCGTTTATTACCGAGAAAAATCCTTTATCAATAACATTTTAAGTGTTCTATGCTAATAAAACAATACAATACATTTAGAATTTAATGATATAATAATATATTTTAGCAATAGATACCGATGAAATTTCATTAAGATTGATCGGACCGAGTTACGAAGTAGATTTTCATTCGCAAAAGTGTAATACAAGTATATTTTCAGTATAAGTACCTATTTGCTTAAATGCGAATGAAAGTAAATTACATTACTCACAAGAAATAGAAGACGAAAAAGAGAAACATTTATTGAGACAGTTCACTTATGAAATACAGGGCTCTTACAAAATTTATCTTCTACTTTTAGACGGCACCGTTTTACCGTCCCTTAGCAGAACGTACCGTCCCTAGGGCCGAGCGATATCGGGGCAAGTCGCGCTAATATTCTCTCTTTATTGTACGTATGAGAAGCAATGGCCCCGCGGTAAAGACCACCGTTTTTGACACGGAGATACCGAGTTCAAAACCAAGCTCGCTCTTCTCACAAATAAATTTGTTATGTGCGAATTTATAGCTCCTCCATGGCTTGGGAAAATGTTTTGATATTTAATTAAGAGTTTCTCATCACCGTGCATGCACGAAAGTTACTTATAATTTCTCGAAGGTATGATGTCTACCAATCCGTATTTGGCCAGAGGTGTATGTATGTCATAATTTACATTCGTTTAACATTGGAGAGTCAACCTATGTTTATAAAGTCCCGGCATACCTCGCGGATTATTTCGGGGGCGCCCGATATGTTTTTGCTCGTACCGAGGTCTTCTTCGAGTCTTCGCTAAGGCCACCGACCGACCGCACGCGATGGCTCATGACCTCGGTACGGTTCAAAACATGTCGGGCGCCCCCGAAATAGTCCACGAGGTAAGCCGGGACATTATAAACATTTTTACGTAATCTCACGAGCCGTTTTATAGTAAAGTAGACATATGCCCAGCATTGGGACGTAAAAAGTGTTGAAAAAAAAGATACGTATAAGTACTCAGTCTGAGGGCAACGCGACACTCGTAATCGTGAATACGATTTGTTTTTAAAATTTTGTACAATTTATTTACCGTATCTAAAGTTAAGTTACCTAAAAAAGTATTTTTTTCGATACCGTTGTTTAGTGAAGAATCTAAAATTTAGCTAAGGAATATTCAAACGGGGCCGTGAGTTCAATGGCTTCTTGCAAGTCTCATACCTACATACCTATATTGTAGGTTACCATTATTTGCAGAGTCCATTTAACTGGTGGATTTTGATATATGTTCTTTACGCGATAGAAGTTGCAGAAGGTTTATAATGATATGCCTGGCTGGCTGGCTGCAGCGCTTTTTGCGTCCCACTGCTGGGCACGGGTCTCCCCCTTATTGTGGAGGCCTGGAGCTTACTCCACCACGCTGCTCCAATGCGGTGAGTAAATTTCATTCCTCTCCAACTGTGGGATATTTAATGGAAAGTATGTACCTTACTTAGTACCAGACCTTATGGTAGCAGCTAAATATTTCCTTTAAAATAATATGTTAAAACCTATTCCTGGATTGTGCTCTTAGAAAACTTCTTCACGCAACCACATTACATGAATTGTATGTTTACATCGACTGAAGCTGCACTTTAACTGAGAAATACTCGCAGTTCAACAAAACTTTAGCTCTACATTTTCATCTAGAACCCGGTACGTACCTGGTATGTATCGCTGTGGTTACGGACCTAAGGTGGGAGTATACTGGGTAGTATGAAAATATTTTTGGAATAAATTACGCTTTCCTTTATTAATACATATATTGTTGGTTTCCATTTATTTACAGAAAGTAAGTTTGTTTGTTACGCTTTCACGCGAAAACTACTCAACCGATCATCATGAAATTTTGTACAATATTCTTGGAGTTATCAGAAGTAAAATAGGATACTTAAAAAAAAATTACGCGGGTGAAACCGCGGGGCACAGCTAGTTTTAATATATCATAGAAGTTGCAGATGGTTTAAAAATGATGCCTAGTAGAGTAAATTTCATTCCTCTCCAACCGGATGTCTAATAGAAAGTATATAGGTTATCAGCTAAATAATTCCTTTGAAATAATATATTAAAACCTATTCCTGGATTGTGCTCTTAGAAAACTTCTTCACGCAACCACATTACATGAATTGTATGTTTACACCGACTGAAGCTGCACTTTAACTGAGAAATACTCTCAGTTCAACAAAACTTTAGCTCTCCATCTTCATCTAGAACCCGGTACGTACCTGTTATGTATCGCTGTGGTTACGGACCTAAGGTGGGAGTATACTGGGTAATATGAAAATAATTTTGGTATAAATTATGCTTTCCTTTAGTACAAAAGTGTTATGTTCAACCTTTCAGTTTCAAGTGAATTCCTAACATATCCTAGTTATTTCTGAAAATTTCTGGCCAGCGTGACTAGCCTCAATTCTTGGAGGCATAGAGGAGAGGAGAGGAGACCTGGGTCGAAAAAAGACCTCTCCGACTGACTCATAACCTCAGGAAAGACTTGCTTGAGGTTGTGTGTAGATGTTCGTAGGTTGCAGCGACCACTGAGCACCAGGCGGACGATATACTAATCTACTACTCCATCCATTAAAATAAAATAAAAATAATCTAATCACATTTTGCTAACAACTTTCTGCCCCTGTTTGTAATTCCCAGATATGAGTATTTAATTTAAGGTACATTGTAAACATTAATTTTAATTTCTTTCCACGCGTGAACAAGACCTTAGCTATAAAGGAGCTCTTTGTATTGTGCCTTAGCCACAATATTTCAAGCGCATCTCTACACTCCCGTATTTGTCAGGTGTTAGCACTGAGATGCAATCGTATACAGGCAGCGTTATAAGCATAACATTTGTGGGAATACTCCCTTTTAGCTTTTTTTTCAGTCCTTCTTAATGTCTCGCTGCTGGGCACGGGTCTCCTCTCAGAATGGAGAGGGGCTTAGCCCGTAATGAAGCTGGTCCAGCGTGGATTTCCGAGTTCAAATTCCGGCGCGCACTTCTGCTCTACGTTGAGGGAAAGCATTGTGATAATTAATAATGATGTTTTCAATATTATATTACCGTGCATGTCTGACAGTTACTAACAATTTTTCGAAGGCATGATGTCAGCAATCAGCATTCGAACAGCGTGGTAGATATTGGCCTAAAATCTCTCTTGCTTTCGAGAAGAGACCTGTTTCCATCAGTGGGGCATACAAAAGACCTGTGTCCATCAGTGGGGCATACAATAGGTTGAAATAGGGCGAGTTGCAAAGTGGTAGCTGTAGCATAAGAATGACTGATATCTCATGCAGTCTCTGTTCCAGGAGGTTGATGGATGGCTTCATATAAGTCTGGCTGGTAATCGCACCTTTCCAGCTAACAGTAGAATTGGTTTACTGCAGAATTGATCGAACCATGCCAGGTCTACGTTCCACAATTTATCACAAAATAAGATGGCACAAAAAATCCATACTTAATATTATAAAATAGTCTCAGGAACTACTACTAATTGAAATTCAAATATTCTTATTGTTTTGGATTGAGCATTTTTATAGGAAGGTTTGAAAGTTTTTAAGCGAAGCGCTTTTATATTATAATAATTGCTAAATGATTACATCTTAATTTTGTTTGTTAAAGTGTATTTTGTAGTTTGTGTATTTGTTCTTATTTCATGTTCATGGAAATAGTGGGTGGGCTGGAGTTACATAGGCTATTTTTTATCCGTGGAAAATATCTCATTCCTTTGGTATAAAATGTTCATATAATACTTAGCGTAGTTGTCTTAAAAGTTGTTAGTAAATTACTTGGTAATAACTATAAATCTACATTGAACCCAGTTTCATATAGCCAGTTCAGAAGTAAGAATGTGCAATGAAATAAATTTCTTTTATTCTCCAACAATTCACAGTTGCAACGAAATGTTTTGCCTTTGTGCAATCGCACTGAGTGCACTTAATGAATTGTAAATTGTTTCTTTTACTTCTAAAGGAAACTTTAATTTTACTTATTTGAAGCGTCACTCAAGGTAAATTGTTTCAGGTTAAAATAATCTGTAAGTATTTTCTGAAATAAACTTTGAAATAAAAAGCACAACGACGTAGAACGAGTGTAGAACGTCAATGATTATCGAACAAAAGTAATGTAAAGCGCGGTCAGTAGTTGGATGGGTGACTGCTAGTAACAATGTAACCTTTACATTTTCGCACTACACGATTGGTAAATATAACTCGACAGATTTTACATAAAATTATCGGATTCTGTATTGTTTTTGCAATAAAACAATCAATGACAGTTCTTTTCAAATGACTGATAAATTAATGAATAAAGAACGTTTCACACTCAGCCCCACAGTAGGGTAGATATACCCTGTGTCGTAGGTACCATGGACACACACAGACATAGAAACACAAACCCCCAAACCAAGAACAGAAATTTACACTCATCATTCAAATTTCTGCTTCGCCGGGACCTTTCGATTGGCGGAACAGCATGGTAACCTTTGCGCCACGCGGGTCGCCCTGTGATATGTTAGGAATTAACGTCGGTAGTTGAATAAAAAATGTGACGAAGTAGGAGAAAACGCCTATAAAAGCGAGGCCTCCTCTAAGGGGGGATTATTAGTTCTATAATCTTGATAATGGCAGTAACTCTGCCCGATTGCGTACTGAAATTCTGTATCTGTGCTTACTTATTATTTAATTGTTGTTTTATAAGGAAATGTTAATTAGAAACCTTAAATCGTTACCTGTAAATTGTATCAAAGGCTTTGTGAATTAAATGGTGATCTAAGTATTCTGCTTCTGGTTTTCATTTCTGAAAGATATATCTGAGTTTATTGCGGATTTGTAGAAAAGCTACGTAAACATGGGTTGTTTTAATTATTTCTTAAAAAACAGTCCCAACAGCTCATGGACATCTATACAGAATCAAAAGCAATTTAAATAAATAAATAAATATCTTTGGACAATTCACACAACACCATCAGATTCCAAACTAAGCAGAGCTTGTGCTAGATAACTTCCTCGCAGAAGGAAGCGACAGCTTTCCAGGCTCTTTCGCTTCCGAGCATGGCCCTAACTGCTCGGCAGCGAAAGGTCCCGGCCGACAGCTGTGCACAAGACTCGGCGCTGTTGCTCCCAGCCCCGGCAACTTTCAAGGCTATGCTGCGCCGAGTCTTCCGCCGCGCCGCAATGGTGGCACGACGGGGACTCCTCCCTCCCGATTCGGTACAGGTAATTGCCGAAACATCCGTGTCCGGAAAGTACCTGCACCAGGCGGAAGGTGAGAAATCCGTGCGGCCACTCCTCCCACGCCTCGATCACAGGACCGAGGGCGTCGAGAGTGCGGCGTCTAAACTGCGCGGAGGCTAGGTCCTCCCTCCACAGTTGGACCATAGCCTCGCGCGTATCCCGCCTCACCGCGTCGCGCTCTTCAGGGGCTGGCCACTCACCCAGCGCCTTTTGCGCCGCCGTCCAATCATAGACGGTGGCCAGCACCCTGGCCTCCAGCTCCCATGGAGGAGTTGCCGCGAGCGCACATGCGGACGCGTACTCGACAGTAGGTAGGTCCTCGCCACCCGCTGTGCAATGGCCCGTTGGGGCCTGCGGAGGAGGGCCACGTTCTCCCGCCGATGCAGGGAGTCCACCCATACAGGGGCGTCGTATAGCGCCATGCTCTTGAGGATGCCGGCATATAATCGCCGGCATCGTGAGCTTGGACCCCCAAGGTTCGGCAGGAGCCAGCTGAACGCGTCCGCTGCGCGGATGAAGCGAGATGACAGCCCGGCGAAGTGCACGCCGAACTGTCACAATAATGTGGGCGTCGGGAGGAATGCGCTGCCGGGGCCCAGGGAAGAATAGAGCCTCGGTCTTCTCCAGCGCCACCTTGAGGCCGAGGCGGCGAATCCTCTGAGCGACAAGCGTGCCGCCTACAGCCAGCCAGGCCTCTCCGTACGTCCTCCCGCGGGCAGTGACGAGTGTGTCATCCGCATAGCAGATGACTCTCGCCAGGAGGACACCCCGGAGCAGCCAGTCATATCCGAGGTTCTACAGCAGGGGGCCCAGGACCGAGCCCTGTGGAACCCCGGATTCGACGGCACGCCTTTGCAGACGGCCGTCTTTTCCAACAAAGAAGACCTCCCGTTGGCCCAGATAGTCTGCCAGCAACGCCCTCAAGTACAGAGGCACTCCGTGAAACCGAAGTGCCTCTATAATCGTGGAGTGGGGGATGGAGTTAAAAGCGTTGGCGATGTCAAAAGACACCAGGACTCCCTGCCCCCGCTCCGCGAATATAATAAACCCGAACTGCGCGTCGGAGAGATCCGGGCCGGTTCACGACAGGTGCTCGTTGAGACGGATCGCAATGACCCGCTCAAACAGCTTCGCCGCCTCATCGAGGAACAGTTTACTACCCTTTTTTTTATAGTAGGGAATGCAATTACGCACCGTCTCGACCTCTGTCGAGGGGACAGAGGGATGTCCATCAGTGATGGCCTGTGCAATGCAGGTGGAGGCACCCCCGTACCTCCAACCTTTACTACCCTGACCTGACCATGAACAGTTTACTACCCTGGGCAACCACTGCTAAGCATACAGATGTATAGAATTCCAAAAAAGTTACTTAATCTTGGGTCGTAGCTACAAACTCTTATAATATTATGTGATATAAGTTAAATAATTCCTAACCTAACTTGAAAATTATAACCAATTTAGAAGACTGAAGTATTATTCTGAATCATTACGTTTTAACGCTTATAGACGATGCAATCTATCAGAGCTCGCTTTGATAAATCAGTAGGATTGTCCGTCGGTGCGTCATATGAGTAGCAAAACAAATTGCGGCGAGTGCAGGCGATCGATTGCTGTTAAGGAAACTATTAATAAATTTGCATCAAAATTTTTGTTTCATTGTTCATTCGTCCAGGTTGTACTCATAGTTTAAAATGTATTCGATTTGGAGGATGAAAGAACTATTCTGAAACAAAACATACGTGGAATTCGTCTCACCATCGCTTTTATGGTCTACCCCTGATTTGTTGCCTATTTGCTGGTGTCCCTAGAGTATCGAGAGCTGTCCACTTTTCCAGGTACATATGACTATGGAAATGGAAATCCGTGGACTTTTTTTTTTATTTGAATGCAGTAGCAGACGAGCATGCAGGCCACGTGGTGTTAAGTGGTCGCTGCAGCCCATGGACATCTACATACAACCCCAACCAAGCATAGGTAAGTCTTGTCTGAGGTCGTATGTAGTTGCCCTACTACTCCGGAGGCTAGTGGTCAGCTCATGTAAGTGTGGCCGGCAACTGCACATTTCCACCGAAAAACAATAGAATTGCTTCACGGCAGAAGTGGGTGCAGCGGTGGTACTTCCCCGGGCGAACCATAATAGCTCTACCACCTACAAACCTTTGTTCAGCGGAGGGGCAGTAAAGGTTCAATTTAAAAAAAAAAACTGATTACTTACAAAGTCTGCTATCTGTCAGAGCTTGCTTTGATAAATCAGGAGAATTATCCGTCAGCCTCATGATAGGACAACAAATTACAAAGGCTAAGTGCGGTGTTGAGAGTTCATAATAAATTGCATTTAGATTTTGTTTTATGTCTTGTTTCAACATGGTATTCACAGGACACGTGCAGTTTCTATTAAAAAAGGATGTAATATCTATTCAGCTAGTGAAAATACTAAGTTCACCGCTGATCAACTTCTAGCGAGTAGATAAATAGATGGAAATGATAATAAGTAACTAACATTTTAGGTTTGTTTTTAGCTGCAAAACCAGATAATAGGTCTTTGAGTAATTGAAATGACTTAAGAAGACTGGAATTCCTACCGTAGCTTGACAAGTTTTTCCGTTTTTTTTTTTTTTTTTATAAATAAACCTAACAATAAGGCAGACGGGCCGCGTGATGTTAAGCGATCACCGTCGCCTATGGACACGGGCAACCCTAGGGGAGCCGCCCGAGCATTACCGGCTTTGAAGGAGAGCTTTTTTTACAGCTTTCTTGAAGAACCCCATGTTATAGTCCACTGGGAATGCCTCAGCTGGAAGGTTGTCCCATAACCTACACGTCCGTGGTAAAAAGGAGCGTGCAAAGCGGACTGTGGAGGACCGCCACGAGTCCAGATGGTGCCGGTGGAACTTTAACCTTCGTCTGGTGGTATAATCATGGAATGGTGATGTAGGCATCAATTTGAAGAGTTCCTCGGAGCACTCACCATAGTAAAGTCGGTAGAACACGCAGAGCGAGCCTATGTCTCTTCGCAAGCTAAGCGGTTCTAGCCTGTCAGTCAATCTTGGGTCGTTGACGATTCGGACTGCGCGCTTTTCAACGGAGTCAAATGGGTGTAGCTGGTACTTCGGTGCTCCTGCCCAGAGATGGGAGCAGTACTCCATGTGGGGTCTGACCTGGGCCTTATACAGCGTCAGGAGTTGCCCCGCAGTGAAGTACTGCCTCGCTCTGTTGAGGACACCAAGCTTTTTTGATGCCAATTTGGCTTTGTACTCCAAATGAAATGAAATGAAATGACCTAGAGGCATTGGCTCGACAGGTGTATAGTGCGTCCACCGTACTATCATCTGCATAGCAATGTATACTGCGTGATTGTTGCAGCATGTCATTGATATGCAGAATGAATAGTGTAGGGGACAGCACTGAGCCTTGGGGAACACCGGCGTTAATGGGCTTCATATCTGAGCAACATCCGTCAACAACGACCTTAATCTGCCGCTCAGATAAAAAGCTAGCCACCCAGTTGCATAGCCTCAAGGGAAGACCGTAAGATGGAAGCTTCGCGAGAAGGGCCTTGTGCCAGACCCGGTCAAAGGCCTTTGCGATATCCAGGCTGACTGCCAAAGCCTCCCCGTTACCCTCGATGGCTTCAGCCCAGCGGTGTGTGAGGTACACCAAGAGATCACCGGCCGACCGGCCCTGGCGAAAGCCGTACTGACGATCGCTGATCAACCGATGTCTCTCGAGGTACCTAAGGAGCTGTGTGTTTATAACACGCTCTATCACCTTAGAGAGCAGGGAGGTTATCGCAATAGGCCTGTAATTGGACGGGTCACTGCGGTCACCCTTTTTCGGAATTGGGTGTACTAAGGCTACCTTCCACAAAGACGGTACTTTACTTGTGGTGTAGGAAAGCGAGAATAAGCGCGTTAAGACGGGAGCCAACTCGGGAGCGCACGTCTTTAGTACGATCGCGGGGATATCATCCGGCCCGCTCGACTTCTTGACATCGAGGGCTTGCAGAGCTCGTCTGACGGCCTTTTGAGTGAAACGCACGTCCTTCATCGAGCTCTCACACTGCCTGATGGTCGGCGGTGCGGCGCCTCCGTCGTCCAGAGTCGAGTTTGAGGCAAACAGGGTACCCAGGAGATCGGCTTTCCCTTTTGCCGTGTGAGCCAGAGTATCGTCCGGTTTCCGTAAAGATGGTAAAGACGACCGACAGAAGTTACCTTCGACAGCCTTGGCCAGCGACCAAAAAGCTCGACTCCCGCAAGGGTAGCTTGGTAGACGCTGGCCAATTCTACCGATGTGCCTAAACTTCGCCTTGGCTGTTTGCTTCTTTGCCGAACGGGAGGCAGCGTTGAATTTTTTTCCAAGCTTAGACGTTTCGGGGTCGTTGCGCGTGTGCGCATCAGCCCAGGTTTTAAACGCTTCTTGCTTAAGGCTTGAATCCTTAGCGCAAGACCCATTAAACCAGGGCTTGTTTCGCCCGCCGATGGATACTGAAGAGCTGGGAATAAAACCAAGCATGCCCTCTCGTATCACATCGGCTATCGATTCCGCACACGTGCTAGGATCACCCGAGGTGAAGCACAACTGCCTCCAGGGGTAGGAAGCCAGGAATTCCCGGAGTCCATCCCAGTCCGCTGACCCGTAATGCCAGACTTGACGCTTCCCATTAGGTCGAGAACCTTCTGGGGGCGGCAAGGGTACGGCAGAACTTACCAGGCAATGGTCAGAAGTCCCAAGTGAGGCCCCAACCGTGACCCGGTAGTCAGATGGATGGGTGGTCAGCAGAAGATCCAGCAGAGAGGCAGTATGGGTCTCAATATCTGGTACTCTGGTGAAAGTGTGTACCACCTGCGTCAACCCATATGCCAAGGAGAAGTTGTAAGCGGCCCTGCCAGCAAAGTCGGTGATTCTGGATCCCAACCATTCGGTGTGGTGAGCGTTGAAGTCACCCAGAACCACCAGCTCAGCCGAGGGACACTGTTCCAGCACTCTGTCGGACGTCTTTTGGACGTGCTCAAATAGTCGAGTCGTCTCCGCGTCTCCGCTATAGGACCTATAGAGGCACGCGTAGATTCGGGTTCTAGCCCCAGCGTCTACGCGCGCCCATAGCACCGATAGGTCCTTGTCTTCAAGGGAGCTAAGTCGGCGACAGCAGACATCGCCCCTGACGTACATACATACCCCTGCCCTACGCATAAAAGCGTGTTCTAAAGTGTAGCCGGGATAGTGTAGGTACGACGTATCGTCAGGTGGCGCGATCTGCGTCTCCGTGAGGAAAAGCAAAGCCGGCTTTGCTGTCTTTGCTGTTGGAGTGTAGTCCCCTAATGTTGCACATGTCCACAGTAAATGTGGGGGGGATGGCCGCTGAGTAAACTTTACTTTCCTTTTTTTTGCGTCCCATAAAATGCTGTAAAAAAAGATATGGGAATTTGAAGGGAATCGCTCCGTTGGTGCCCCTCAGGCTCTGGCGTAGGTTTCTTAGCGCCAAGCCGATGGCAGGACGTGGGTTGCCGGCGCGGGGGACGAAAGGGCCCCCGGTCCCCCCCGTGCGCAGATGCCGGGCCCCCCTCCGGTCTCTTACCCCGGCACGGCACCGCGCAACGGGATTTTTCGCTGGTTGGCGGGACAGCCTCCCAGGCCAGAGGTTATCAGTGGGGCCTGGGTTCGGGTCCCCAACTGACCAGCGGGCGGCCAGCGGAAAGCCGTTTCACCGGGTCTTCCTGGCCCCCGCGCCGACACACCACGGCTACCAGGGCGAAGGCGCCTTGAATCCAACGGAAACCCAAGAGGCATCAACGGATCGATATAGGGATAGGGAAGGGTGGGACAGGGAAACTGGATCTCAGGCTCACAACCGAAACACGCCAGAGGCACACCAAGGCAAGCCAAGGCAAGCCAGAGGCATTAAGCGGTTGACTCCGACCCGAGGGTGGTCGCCACCCAGCCAGGTCCCACGAAGGTACCTTACCACCGAGCAGTTGTCGGGTTTAGTCGCCTTTTACGACACCCTGGTATCCCGACATGGGGCTGGTGTTAGTATTCTTAATCCGCCCCAGCACGGATAAAAGCTAAAATAAATGAAATAAATATTCTGAAGCTGGTTCAGAAGATGGAAGAATTATTCTGAAACATTATGCTATAACGCTTACAGACATTGCAATCTATCAGGGCTCACTTTGATAAATCAGGAGGATTGTCCGTCGGCGCGTCATAGTACGAAGACAAATTGCGGCGAGTGCATGCGATTGATTGCGGAGTATGAAGCTCATAAAATTAATTCGTATTTAGACTTTATGTCTTCAAAACCGATAAGGAGTTAGCCGGTAACTGTCAGATGTGGAATTTGATTTCATAAAAAAACACATAATAACGCTCGCATATGTTACTGTGTATCGAAACTCGCTTTGATAAATCAGGGTAATTTTCCGTCGGTGCGTCATTGTACCACATGAAATTAGTCAGACTAAACTGGGTTCAAATCCTCGGCAGACACTTCTGGAAAAGATATTTGTAATGTTTGTATTTATCGCTGCTTCACGGCGATGATAAATATTGTGATTTGATTAATCGCGATGTTTTCCATCACGGTGCATGCCTAAGAGAAACTCATTATTTCTGGAAGGCACGATGTCCAATAATCCGCACTTGGCCAGCGTGGTGCATTATGGTCTAAGTACCGTTTACTTGCGATGTGAAAGCAGTGCTACTGGCAAGCAGTGGGGCTTAAAAAAGGATGAAAAAAAAATCGGTTGTCTGTAAAGTCAGTTTACTGACTATAGTTGAACGTGACAACGTCATAAGAAAATGCTTGTTGCTATACAATTGACACCACATTCACTTTTCACTGCACTTCATACTTGACGAAAACATGTAAATGTATTATTGTATATCAGCTGTCCACGCGGACGCATCGCTCACTCAAGTAGGAGAAAGACAGATGTCGAACGCGGAGGCCGATTGTGCCTCTTGGTCGCTCGTTCCGCGCTCTCGCTTGCACTTCAAGACTAAAAAGGAACGCCTCAGAGCGAGGCAACACCGCATGAGTCATGTTTTTTCGTGCGTGCAGCCGGCTCCATCGAATTATAAGACGTTGTCACGTCAAAAAGTGATCTCGGGTCTCGAAGAGATATCCGCAGTCCGTTAACATATCGTATCCGTTAACATAGAGGAATATAATCCTCCTTTGCGGGTAAGTGTAGGAATGCAATGATAAATACACAAATTTCACGCTTTCAACCACTGTCATCAATCGGCATGTGAGGCTATTCGTCATTCCGTCGTCGCGCCGACGAACATTCGATACATGATTTATTAAATGCATTGCTATGACGTATTGCACGCGCTTCACTCTTCTGTATGTATCGTTTTTGATATGTGACTGTTATAGGTTAGGATTAAGTACTAGTCATAGGCACAAGGGTAGGTGGTAGAGCTATTATGGTTCGCCCGGGGAAGTACCACCGCTGCACCCACTGCTGCCGTGAACCAATTCTATTGTTTTTCGGTGGAAAGGTACGCCATACTTACATGAGGCGACCACCAGCCTCCAGAGTAGCAGCGGAACTGCATGCGACCTCAGACAAGACTTACCTATGCTTGCTTGAGGTTGTATGTAGATGTCCATAGGCTGCAGCGACCACTGAACACCACGTGGGCTGCATGCTCGTCTGCAACTCCATTCAAATAAAATAAAATAAAAACCTCAAAGTCACCAAAAGTGATTAGCTTTCCTTCCAATCAAAATATTTTTTTATAATATTGTAAAGATGTTTACAATATTATTATTATTTTAGGAGTAGCAGCAATTGTATGCCTGTATGGCAGCGTGGTGTTAAGTGGTCGCTGCAGCTCATAGACATCTACTCACAACAATACAAGCCTGAGGCTTTGACGTCGTATGCAGTTGCGCTGCAACTCCAAAGGCCAACGATTGCCTCATTTAAGTAAGTGAGTGAGTCTTCCTTTCCACCGTATCACGATAGAATTCAATTAATTAATAGAAATTAAGGTAGAAGTGGGTGCAGCGGTGATACTTCCTCGAGCGAACCATTAAAGTTCTACTTCCTAATAACTTTATTTAAAGAATGCATTATTTACCTTAAATTAAATACTTAAAAATATTTAAATTTAATGGGCGTTATCAACCAACCTTACTTGGGTTTAATTTATCTATCTCCACCTGGTAGGAAACCCGATTATAGATATAAATTTTTCTTTAGGAAAATAAACATTCATGTAGATGAACTAAGGACCAATTCGATCAATTAAGGAAAATCTTAACTGCTACCAAAACTCACTTACATTTACCTTTTTCATTTATTTTCATTTATTCGAAACAAGAAAACAATTCCGTAACACTCATAAGCCGACACTTTTGTTATACATGTGAAGTTTTTTAGCTGCTGTTTTGTGACGCCATTATCAACCCCTGCAGAACAAACATGGCATATGCAAACTAAACATAAACCGCTTACAGAACAAGGAAACGCTATCAAAAGTCAAATGCTACTGTGTACTTTTATAGTTGCTACTCCGGAAGCCAATGGCTGTTACTCCGAAGGCTACTGGATACTATTCTAGAGGCCACTAGATGCTACTCCGGACGCTATTATCAGCGACTCCGAAAGCCAATGGTTGCTATTCCAGAGGCTATAAGTTGCTACTCTGGAGGCTACTGGAGTAGCTGGAGGCCATTAGATGCTACTCCGGAGGCCATTAGCCGTTATTCCAGAGCCTATTAACTATTACTTTAGACGCTTCTGGGTGCTACATTGGCAGGAAACAATAATAAAACTATAATATTCTCAAGCTCGATAGATATGCCAATATCAACCCCTGCAGAACAAACATGGGATATACAAACTAAACACAAACCGCTTACAGAACAAGGAAACGCCATCAAAATTCAAATGCTAGAGAGATCTCTCTGAATAAAATATAGTGGGCCGGGGCTCTAACATTTTATGCATCACGCGAATCATGTCCGCACGGTATCGTGCTGTGTATTTATTTATTTATTTTATTTATTTATTTTAAATGTTGCACCAACAAAGTGTACACTTTACATTTAAACAAAAATATGACCATAATACATTGGACAAGTGCCACCCCAATTACAGGTGCAAACGACATGCTAATATTATACCAGCTAACAACAATTAGAAAAAAATAAAATTAAAATATCAATAAATATTAAAACATTTCCAAAGTAATAATCACAAAAAAAAAAAATCTTAACACAAAATTATAAATTAACTAAAAGATATGCACATATATTATAAAATGCATAAAAATAACATTAAATTATTACCATTATTACATCATTGATAACAATACTTCAATTAAAATAAAAATAATAATAAGTTTGAACAGAAAAATTAATTAATTTGTTAAATCTAGTATATGTTTTTTGAAGGCATGTAAAGAATTTGAAAAAACATCAATTACCGACAATGTACCCGGATTGTTTTCCGATAGACTATTTTTAAGTTGTTTACTGATGGCATTTTCGACATTTTTGCTGTGGATGGTATTGTAGTTCATTAAAATTCTGTTTAAAGGACTATAATGACCTAGTTTAGTACGCGAACTTCTCTCTACAAAAGGTTTATATTTTGATGTTCTCGGTAGTCGCCTAGGAACACAGATATTAATGCGTGTCAAAAGAGTGTTGCTGTCGATAATACCATTTATGAGTTTGTACAAAAACATGTGATCTATAACTCTTCTGCGGCTTAAAAGGGAATTTATGCCAACGTATTTTAATTTATCATCGTAGCTCGGCAGCGATTTAACAAGTTTGAAGCGATACGACAAGTGCCATAGAAACCTTTTCTGTACATTTTCTATGCGTTTTATATGGACATCATAGTACGGGTTCCATACAACACTGCAGTATTCCAGGCTGCTACGTACCAGTGCCGAGTACATTGAAATAATAGACCTGGGCTTTTTGAAGTCTTTAGTGTTACGTAAAATGAAACCCATAGTTTTGAACCCCTTTTTGACAATAGTGTCAAAATGAAAATTAAATCGAAGTTTGCAATCAAGAACCACACCTAGATCTCTGATTTTATCGACCTCCTCAAGAGCTACACCGTCTATAGAGTAAACCCGAGAAACCGAGTAATTTTTCTTTGTAAAGCGAATTACAAAACATTTTTTGGTATTCAAGCTCATCTCATTCAACTCACACCAATGAACCAGACTACACAGATCCTTCTGCAGCAACAGGGTATCTTCTGCTGTATTGACTTGCCTATAAAATTTCAAATCATCGGCAAACGCATAGTATTTGGAATGATTGAAGCATGTACCTATGTCATTGATAAAGCAGTTAAACAGCAAAGGTCCCAGATGCGAGCCCTGGGGTACTCCGGTAAAAGCAATAAAAGGTTCTGCCTTATAACCTCCGACGACTACCACAGACTTTCTTTCAGTCAGATAAGAACTGAACCAATCAAGGAGAATACCTTCTATACCGAATGAGGCCAATTTCCTAAGAAGGATTTTATGACTTACCACGTCAAAAGCCCTGCTGAAGTCTGTGTAGATTGCATCAAAAGAATGACCTTTGTCCAAGCCCTCTACAAGGCCCTCAACGAAGGAAGTCAGATTGGTTGCAGTGGAGCGTGCCTTCATGAAACCATGTTGCTCAGGCATAATCTTATGTTTAATGTGCCATGATAGTATTGGGCATATGAGGCTCTCGAAGACCTTGGCGAATACATTTATAATAGAAATAGGCCTATAGTTTGTTACGGAAGAACGGTCGCCAGTTTTATACAAAGGTATTATAAGCGCATCTTTCCAGACCGTGGGGAAGCTGCCGGAACTGAGCGATTTATTAAATATTATAGATAGAGGTGTTGCTAATGAGTATGCACACTTTACAGCAAATATGGATGGTATTCCGTCAGTTCCAGCTCCCTTCCGGGGGTCAAGTCTTTTTAATACCCTGTAAACTTGGTATTTCGTAACATTTACGCTTGTCAAATAATGGTGAGCAGGTGGTAAGTCAGGCCCATCAGATTTAGCTGTAGTCCTGTTGCTGTATATTGAAGAAAACTGTGCCGCAAAAAGATCACAAATATCCGAGCCCTTGGACGCTATTGTGTTGCCTAATGACATTTGGGCAGGGTAAGTAGTTCTGCCACCCCTTTTGTGTTTAATATAAGACCATATTAGTTTTGGATTAGTTGATAATGATGACTCTAACCGCTCCATGTACCTTCTATAATCCGCATCATATAAATTTGCACTTCTTTCTCTGAGTAAGTCGAAGGAAAGTAAGTCTCTTGGGTTTCCATACTTACGGTACTTATGCCTATACTTATGTTTTTCTTTTAGTAATCTTACTAAAGCTGCTGAGAACCAAATAGGGTATTTACTATTGTTATGGGTACTTGATTTGGGCACATGTTTTATTATCAACGTTTTAAGACGCTTGTAGAAAATGGTTACCATGTCGTCTACTGTAGCACATTTTAAAAATTCATGCGACCAAGATATGCTATTTAATTCAATTATAATTTTTTCGTAGTCAGCTTTGTAAAATAAGTATTTAACGCCGCATTTTGTCAACAAGTCATTAGAAACATTAAATGGAATATAGAAATTCAAGGGGGGATGTAAAGGATCAACTGTGGAAAGTTCGTCATTACAAATATCTAGTTCATACACATTAGTAGTACTAAGAACTAAATCTAGGATTCTTTGTTTGATGTTTAAATAAGAATTATACTGGGACAAGTTAAATAGCGACATAAAGTCGATCATCATGTTGTGTAATAAGCTATTAGAAGTTTTAGGTATAAGTGGATGGTTACATGCAACGTTTTCCCAGTACAAACTACTTAAATTAAAATCACCGAGAATGATGGAGTCTCCTGTATGATTTGCAAGAACACGATTGGCATTAGTAATAAAATGTTCCAGGATATGTTTTTGTACTGGCGGTGGAACATAAACACCGCATACATACATATATTCAATAGAGCCTGAGTTATTTCCCACTTCCAACTTGACCCAGAGATCCTCGCAGTCGGACTCACACCCAGTTAAGCGGTAAGATTTAATAAGTTTAGAGACAGCTATAAGTACACCTCCCCCTTCTTTACCGCAGTGAAACCCAGTACTTTGACGGTCCCGCCTATAAATCACATACCTATCATCAAATAACTCGCTGTCCGATATGCTATTGTTTAACCATGTCTCTGTAAAAACTATAACATCAAAGTAACTGCAAACAACGTTTTTGAAAAGATCAGATGTTTTTGTTCTTAGACCTCGTACATTTTGGTAATAAAAACTTAACTTATTTAAAGTGCCCAATAGTAATAATAAATATATAGGCAATTTTAGCGTGCATTATGACAAATGATTTAGCAAGTCTACATTTTTAACATAAATATAATTAGAAGTATCATTTTTTCTCATGTAAATTCTTCCATCTCGAACCCAGACAAACTTGTAACTAAGTTCCTTAGCTTTTTTGCGAGCAGCTGCATGTAGGGCTTTATTCTCAGATGTTAAGTGCTCAACGACATAGATAGGAGTATTTTTAGTCCCGCCAATTCCTAGGTGGCTAGTATTAAGTTTGTTGTCCTGATTACTTTTGTTAAATTTTGTTGTGGCAGCCAGGAATTCGTCACGCAAGCGAGGGCTGCTAAATTTAACCAATATAGAACGTGGGCGAGGACTAGTACTATTTAATTTCGCTAGCCTGGAACAATAGTGGATATTGGATTGAGTTATCGGACATTTTATTATTTGCCCTAGCTGCTGTACAGTGTTGATTAGATTTTCCTGTTTGTTTTCCGGGACACATTGAATTTCTAAATTACATGAACGAGAATGTTGGTCGATCTGCGCTAGCCTTGAGGATAGCAAGACGTTGGCATCCCTTAAGGATTTGTTTTCTGCAGATAAAGTTGCCAGTTGAGTTTTATGTGCATCATGTTCTGTTTTAATTCTGGCTATTTCATCGTTGTAGAAAGACATAGACGCTTCAATGGTGTTTATAGCTTGCCGGAGTTCCAAAAGCTGGGGTTGAATTTGAAATTTAAAAGCATCCTGAAGTTCTGCACGAATTATGTCTCGGATGTCATTAGCAGAGAGGCAAGAACAACTAACGGCGCTACGAGGTTTGCCTCGCTTAGTGACATAGTCAGGCTCGAGCTGCGGTGACGGGGTAGCGCGAACGGGTGTGTTTGAATTATCTCCGCCTCTGCGTTCTTTACTACGACACAAGACACAAACCCAATTTTGTCTTAAGTCCGTCGACATGCAATCGAAATCATTTTGAGAGATATTGACACAGTCGTGGTGATAATTCGCCTTACAGCGCGAGCAATTTAGTACCGACACATCATTTAAATGGTTGAGACAGCCAGCGCAATTGTTTGAACCAGACATTTTAAATAAGAAGTCGTTTGTGAATCACAAGTGAGATACTGTGCGCAGAGATTTCAAGTCAAAAAGGACACAAGCGCCGTGAGATTCGCGGCGCTTACGCGTTCACTTAAACTGTTAGCGTTCACTATTGAATTCTTTGTTTGTTGTGTTAATAAATGAAATTATTTTAATTTTACACTGATTTAACACATTAAAAAATGTCTTATTAGTTCAACAGATAGACACTTCACTTTATTTAACTATTATTACAACTTGAGATTCAGTTTTTACGAAATTACAAATTAAAAACTAACGGAGCAAAAATACAGCTGTTGTTGCCGGTAAGGACGGTATACGGTGTACTAATAGTGTACTTTTATAGTTGCTACTCCGGAGGCTAATGGCTGTTACTTCTAAGGCTATTCTGAAGGGTGCTATTCTGGAGGCCGCTAGATGCTACCCCGGACGCTATTATTAGCGACTCCGAAAGCCAATGGCTGCTATTCCAGAGGCTATTAGTTTGCTACTCCGAAGCCAACTGGATGCTATTCTGGAGGCCACTAGAAGATACTCCGGAGGCCATTAGCCGCTATTCCAGAGCCTATTGGCTATTACTTTAGACGCTACTGGGTGCTACTGCAGAGGCTATTGGCAGGAAACAATAATAAAACCATAACATTATCAAGCTCGATGCTTATGTCAAACATGAGAAATGTTTCTGCTGCTGTTTTGCTTTGTCATTATCATTCCATTCAGTACAAACATGGTATATACAAACTAAATACAAACCGCTTACAGAACAAGGAAACGCCATCAAAAATCAAATGCTAGAGAGATCGGAGCTCTGAATAAAATATAGTACGCCGGGACTGACATTTTATGCGTTAGGCCAATCATGTAATACGGTATTGTGTTGTATATTTTTCTTCTCTTCTGTTGCTTGATAGTTAGCCTTTATTACAAATATTCACGGTTTAGTTTTATAATTTTAATGCGAATGGGTAGTGCCACCGCTTCCTTGGCTGCAACCCTTTTTGCATCCCACTGCTGGGCACTGGATGCACGGGATTTTGTTCTACCACGCTGCTACAATGCGCGTTGATGGAGATGCGGGTTAGAGCCAACCCGCTGTCGGATGTTTTCAAACCGCTCATAAGGCTCCGCTAGGTTTAACGACCTTTATCTATCGATAACAACCGGGACCGACGGCTTAACATGCCCGAACGTGCACGGAAACGCGCATGAATTTTTTTGCCACTAGCGGTCATCCATCTCACACCCGACCGCGCCCGTTTGGCTTAGCTGCGTTGATCGCTTGCGTTCTCGCTCGCCGCCGGGCCATGCGTGCTTCCTTAAACAAGGCTAAGTCTTTCTTGTTGTTGCGTATGCAGTTTCGCTGTTGCAACGAAGACTAATGATCGCCTCATGTAACTCTGGCCAGCAACTGCATCTTTCCACCGGTAGACAATAGAATAGTTTCACGGCAGAAGTTGGTTCAGCGGTGGTTTCCCCGGTCGAACCATTAAAGTCCTACTGTATATACAAGCAAAGTTTCTTTTTGTAGCTTTATTAAAGAACTAGTGCACCCCGCAGAGTTCGTCCTACCTTAAAGTGTTGAAAGAGGATTGATTTCTTTATCATCTCAAAGAGTTTTTATGTTACTGTCAAAAAAATATATAAAACAAATAGTGACAGATGAATTGTTATTCAGACTATGTCAAACTTCTGGACGGGGTTTTGGCGGGAAGTCGAAAAAGACATATTGTGCTCTTGTTTTATTTTCATTTTCTTGGTGTATTTTTGAGTTATATCGGAAAAAGTTGATGGCATTTTGTTTGATATAGGTTAATTACAGTGCACGAGTGTTTGTGAGATAGAATAACAGTGCTAAAATATGTTTTTTCTGCTTGCCTTCAAAATTCCATCGGACACGTTCTAGTAAAGTAGCCATCGCTTTACTTAAATGTTGGACGGACTAGACTGACTGATTACTGACGACTTACTTACTGACTTTGTTATTACTTCATCCAGTTTCATTGAAACTGGCAAAAAATTGATGCAAAAATAATACTTGACGCTGGCAGTATGCACAGAGTTTGCGATGCCATAATTGAAAAAAAAAACTTCTGGACAGTGTCGCGAATAATCAATGTTTGACAGTTACTAACAGTGTTTATAGGAAAATAAAATAAGTTGTTTAACTATAAATTTCGCAAGTTTACCATTTTTTCTCACCGCTTAAAGCTTCCCTGGACTTCTACTAATGTTCCAAGATCAAAATTAGCCACATCGGTCCAGCCGTTCTTTAGTTTCAGCAAGACTAACGAACAGCATTTTTTCTGATGAATGCGTTCAGAGAATACGTAATCGTATGTCGCCTACCTCAACAAAACAAAACGTTCATATCTAATACCTTTAAACGAGCAATTCTTGTATATATCTAAATATATTTTTTGAATCTCGGAAACGGCTCCAAAGATTTTGATGAAATTTAGTACACTAGTTGCGGGGATGATAAATCGATCCACAAATTTTTATTGATAGAAATTGTCGTTTTTTTTAATGTTTATGTAGTTAAATATAAAATTACTCTTACTGACATCTATTGGAAAATATTAATAATATATTGTGGCGTAGAAAGCCGTCAAATGGTCCACATTTGACAATCCGCCCTTCAAATGACAATGTCGATAATTATGAAAGACCTCTATAAAAATTTCGTCAATGGAATTAAAGCTTTCTTGGTCGAATGGTTACGAAAGCCGACTACGGAGTTAGAGACCCGGGTTCAAATCTCAAGTAGGCAAGTTGCGTTTTTTATTTTTTGTGACATTTTTTTTTAAATTGGAAGCTAGGTATTTCAAAAGGATTTGTAAAGTAACAATAAGTCAATGAATGTTTTGCTTAAAAATAAACCAAGTAAATAAATTGTTTATATCCGAGCAACGCTCGGGCGTCCAGGTACTACTAGTAAATCATCATAAGTTTTGGTACAGAGTTTCGTAGGTAACCACGGCTGTATTACATACATACATACGAGTATATACATACATACCGTATGTATCTATTAATTATCATAACTCTCCTTTCTGCTTAACCGCAGCTGGGTAAAATAATCTTCCATTATAAAAATTATTCGTTCATAGTTTTTAATTAATAATTATTATGACTGTAACATAAAAATAGCTGGAGCTGCCTGGACTGAACGTTATAAAAATCCTTCTCTGAAAAGTGGAGAATTTCCTCTCCGCAATGATATTCAGAGTCAAAAATAATATTTTCAAGGCGCATTTTGCAAGGAATTGTTTCTCAGGGGATAATATCGCAAAGCCTCTTACTTGTATAACGTACAACCTTAGAGAATAGTTTGTTCGCAATAGCGTGCTTATATTTTTTACGGCCAGCGGTTTCTATAACTTTGCGGCTAATAACATTTTGTGTTCGCGTTAGTAAAACGGGAGTTTGGATTGTTGTAAGAAAATCTTTAATTTTTCATTTCTACTACAGATAATGATTTATGAATATTATGCTAAGAAAAATTTAATAGCTCAGTTTTTATAAGTTTCGTGAAAATATTTATACTAGTGGTCCGGCTCAGCTCCGCCCGGGTGCAGACGTTGTCCTGACTTAAAAGCATTGAAAGAGGATTTGTGTTGTTTATTATCTCTATTATCACGGCAGAAGTTGGTTCAGCGGTGGTTTCCCCGGTCGAACCATTAAAGTCCTACTGTTTACAAGCAACGTTCCTTTTTGTAGCTTTATTAAAGAAGTAGTGCACCCCGCATAGGTTGTCTTACCTTAAAGTGTTGAAAGAGGATTGATTTCTTTATCATCTCAAAGAAATTTCATGTTACTGTCTAACAAAAATATAAAACAAATAAAAAAAACAAATCGTCTTTCAATACTCTTAAGGCAGGACAACGTCAGCAACTGGGCGGAGTGGGCCGGACCACTAGTTAAGATATAGTTTTTTTTGTAAATTCAGTGATATTATACTCCTTGATATTCATTAAGGTCTGAAACTGACTCGTTTTATAGGTTCCCGTAGGATAAAAACCATCCTATGTCCTTTCCCAAGGTCCACTCTATCTGTGTTCCTAATTTCATTAAAATTGGTTCAGCAGTTTAAGCGGGAAAGCGTAGCAGACAGACAGACAGACACATAAACAGAGTTACTTTCGTTATTAAGTTATGATGTATAGTTCATAAAACGTCGGCAATATTACAAGAAATAAAATATTACTCTATATATGTGGTCTGAACAGGCGTTTTCAATTGAAATTGTTTGGGAATTGCTTGAATACTTTCATTTTGAATTATTTATTTGCAGGGAGAGCTGTAATAACATCATATACAGTGGGTTGAGGAAATATTGTGTTCAGAAGTCCTTTGTTTATACTAACTCATGCTTTTGTTATACTCGTGTGCGTTTTGTGAATACAATTTGTAAATACAGAAATATGATTGCAATATTAACTGTGTACAAAAATATTATTTTGTTTATTTTATTCGTTACAATATATTTTATGGTTCCGTAAATAAAAAGGTGGAAAGGAACGTTCCCAGAATTCCTTTATAAAATTGGGTCTGTATCATATTATAAAAACATCAAGCTGTTAAGTAAACGTAATAAAAATATTAGTTAACCAATCGAATAATTTTAAACATGTTATATTCCCTGCTAATATTATAAATTCGAAAGTAACTCTGACTATCTGTCTGCTTCGCTTTCCCGCTCAAACTTCTGAACGAATTTTAATGAAATTTGGAACACAATAGAGTGGACCGTGGGAAAGGACATAGGATGGTTTTTATCCTACGTGTATATTTTTACCCAGTGTTGTGGCCTCTGTAGAATATAAACTTTTTCGTTTATTTTGATATTTTTAGTTTTCCTTTAATTGTCAATTTTATTTAAAATATCTTTGTTTTTTCAATGTCAATTTTTGTATCAATAATGTGTGCATAAGAATATAGATAATTTCTTTAAAAAAGTCTATTAATATTGTTGAAGCCACCATATGTTCCACTAAAGAACATAATTTGGTGGCCCATGAGGGGAACGAACGGAAACTAATCCAAAAAATAGCAAAATCGGAAAAACCAAACGGGAACATAAACAAGAGTGAGCTACTGAATGTGCAGCAGCAACAAACTCGGGTGACCGTTGAGGATCAGCTTTCTTGGAGAGGCATTGACTTGTGAACCTACAACTGCGACGGAAAATTTGGGTGATCGTTCAACATCAGTTTTCTCGAAGTGCCGACCGGTTGAGGAGCGTGAGATACAAATTTTACTTATTTATTAGAACGATTTGCGATAGACTTAATTAATAATGCCTGATTCTTGCGATAAGCAGCGTTTAAAAGAATTAACAACTAAACGCTCTTCTATAAAATGTCAGTTAACCAAATTTAAAAATTATTTAACTAATTTAAGTGGTGAGCCTGATTTGCCTAAGTTACAGTTAGCTGAACTTACTCTCAAAATAACAAAAATTGAGGCATTGTCAGTTAAGTTTGATGACTTACAGAGCGAGATCGAGGTTCTTAATTCAGATAATATTAGTATTGAAATCGACGAAAGAGATGCCATCGAGCAAGAATTTATTTCCAATATAATCTTTGCTAAATCTCTTTTAGAGGCTCATACGAAAGATCGTGATAGTTGCTGCTCGAATCATGATGAATCTTATCACTATGGCCAACCAGAAGTAGGTCTAAAATTACCTCAGATTCAAATTTCTAAATTTGATGGGGCGTATTTTCGTTGGTTAGAGTTCCGCGATACATTTGAGAGCTTAATTCATAATAATAGTAAAATTTCTCCAATCCATAAATTTCATTATCTTATATCTTATTTACAAGGCGACGCAGCACGCATTGTATCGAATTTGGAAGTGTCATCTGCTAACTATGCTGACGCGTGGAAGTTGCTTTGTAGTCGTTATGATAATAAGCGTGTCTTAATAAACCATCACCTTAATGCTTTATTTAATATTAAGTCACTTCCACGTGAGTCAGAAAGATCGTTGCGATTTTTGGTTGACCACGTGACAAAGAACTTGCGGGCGCTATCCAGCTTGGGACAACCGACAGACAAATGGGATCTTAGACAAGGCTTACCTATGCTTGCTTGAGGTTGTGTGTAGATGTCCATGGGCTGCAGCGACCACTTAACACCACGTGGCCTGCATGCTCGTCTGCTACTCCATTCAAATAAAAAATAATAAGAAAAATGTAATCTAATATGTAATTCACGCTTAGAATTACAACAACATTAAAGTATTGTGTTGTAATGTAATGTGAAATGTGTTGCACGTCGTGCAGTTTCGACCAATAAAGTTGGTTTACAATTCCAAGAATCGTGTAATCTATAGCTTACTTACAATAAAGTTGTAACAGACCGATGTCAGCCCATTTAAGATATTTTAAAAACCTATTATAAAAGGTCTTATTCAGGGCAAATTAAACCATTTTTTACTATTTAGTCTGGCTGTATGTATGTACGCGTGTCACTTAAAAAAACCGAATCGAATTGTACAAAAATAAGTTCTATATTTAATTTTAGGTACTTCTGGATGCGCGGTGATGGAAGAAATCGTGTGAAATATTACAATGTTTTCCCTCACCGTGGCAGCGATAAATACATTTTTTTTAGTCAGAGTGCAGTCACATGGGAGTTCTCTAATTAGCGAACGGCCCTCAGAGCATAGACAAAGCGCTCTGAAGTCGCCTAGGCTGTTTGCTTTCAATTACCCCAGCCTGCATACCATCTACCATAAACGTCCCGTTGCCAGTAGCAGTTAAAATACAAGTGACTAAAAGGTCAATTGCAATCATGAATAACCATTCTTCAAATCTTATTTAGAAGTATAAATAAATAAATAATAATTTAGAAGTATAGTTCAAGAAACTGCTTTACAAGGCTGCCTTTAGAAGGTTGAAGCATTAAAATCGATCCCATTAAGCGTTGGCGTTAAAGGGTGCAAAACACTTTCGCCATAAAAACGCAATCGCTAAGTGCTGCAATAAAAGTGCTGGAAATACACATTTGCATTAACAATAGGTAACTTTCGTACTATCTTAATCTATCAAAATAAGGTTGGCTGCAACCTTTTTTGCTCACTTTTAGCATGGGTTCCCTTAGGCCTGAAGCTTACTTTTCCACACATAGGCGGGTTAGCGGAAATGCGGGTTAGTGGCCAACCCGCCGTCAGATCATCATCAGTAATCATATAAAAGGGCCAAGAAAGTCATAGCACGAAAAATAATAAAAATAAATTAAATAAAAAGCAAACTTCAATGCAAAAAACATGCAGCGGAGGAACGTCACTTCTAAGGGATTGGAAAGCAATTTTGCACATCGAGACGGGAGCCTCGAGACGGTCCCCGAAAAGGTTTCACGACTTGTATCAGTCGATAAAAACTGATGGCTTAACGTGCCCTCTAAGTGAATAAAATTTAATCGTTAACAAGTGCTAACACTATTATAAGAATGCTGTTACATTGCTAAGGAAAACTAATTGCCCTAACAAAGTGCACCGGTTGAGTTGTTCAATCGCGCGATGGCATTAAAAGGCGCAACGCTTCCGCCATAAAAACGCAATCGCTAAGTACTACAATGGAACTGTTGGAAATAATACAATACCTTGTATTAAAGTAACGTTTTTCTATGTCCTTCTTTCTCTAATCAAAAAAATACCTTTCACATTTTAACGCAAGAACTCACGATGCGATTTTTACCCGCGCCCGTCGCGGTGGAGAAAGAGCTGTTTTATTTCCAAACTCACGAGACCGGAGTTCTGTGCGGCTACGAAACCGTCGCGGCTGCGAATATCAAACAACCGCGCACACCGCGGGCGTAAAACGCGTCGTGAAATATGCTTTAATTTTTAACATATACATATATATCTGCATTCTTCAGAAGCTGCGGGCCCGCAACCGAGGCGGACGCGGGTGAAAACCGCTCCGTGAGTTCTTAGCCTTATGAGTATTCAAACGAGCATGCAGGCCACGCGCTGCTAAATGGTCGCTGCAGCCCATGGACATCTACAAACAACCTCAAGCAAGCCTAAGTCTTGCCAGCAGCTGCATGCAGTTGCGCTGCTCCTCTTAAGGCATCAGTAAGTCCGGTCGGCATACATTATTTACATACTTTGGCTGTTTCATACTTCTCCGTTCCAGTGGCGAATTTATATTTTTTATGAGTGTAGGCCACTTTATTTCTGCCGCCCCTTGTACATACTCTTAAAATTCAACAAATGAAAATTAAATGAAAAATTCAAAGATAACGTGTGCTTGGTTCGTTTAAGATTATATTTTTTTCAATAAACGAAATTAAATTTCAATTTAAAACTAATTGCTATCGCTTTTGATAAATAAATGAAAGCGAAGGAAGAAGCTTACTGACAGCTTTATTTCACTGACAGTTCAACTATTCTTTGGTTTAGCTTTGTAATAAAAATCTCAAGAGTTAATCGACGATGAACATTTATCAATATCAATATAATAATTTCAAAGTAACTAATTCCAAAGTACCTTTTACTTAATTGTAAAGTTTTGTTCTAAGTGTTCTCTAACAACTAATTGTGTTACCTTGGTCTAAGTGTAAGGCGGATGAGAGACGATTGAAATAGTTCGTGTACTTGTACAGTAAGCACAGCAAGTTTTGGTCGCACACATGAATTTGTTCAATGAGCATAACACACACATTAAGTACATACATAAGAGTGCTTGAAGCGTACAGGCGAAAATCGACCAAAAGAGGCCGCACCAAACCTGGATTGTACCTTTTTTTTTATATCGGGGGGGGGGGGGGACCTTCAACAGGTACCCGACACCTTGGGAGAGGATACCGGGTTCTGTGTGATTTGACCGCACTAAAACCCCCTCGGTGGCCTGCCTCTGCGTTTGTGAGGGATCCGGGATCTCCATTGGAACGCACCGGTGTCCTCCACGCGTGGCGCCCCAGAACGGGCCCACTTCGGGAGAGCAGATGTCTCCTGCACCTACAGCAGATGTTCACGGCGGCATGCGGCCACGAATACACCGCCGTCCCTTCCGGGGCTGCTGGCTGGACGGATCAAGCTCCCACTCTAGTCTCACCGTCCGCATCCCCGGAAGCCCCTTTTAGTTGCCTCTTACGATCAGGCAGGGGATACCGTAGCTCTATTCTTAATCCCGAAGCTACAGGGACTAAACCTGGATTGTACCTAGGTTGGTGAAATTTTTTGCCAATATTTGTACTTTAAAATAGGCGCACACACACATTTAAACCCTGATTGTACCTGATATGGTGAAATATTTCAATTCAAATAGGCGCACAAGTTCTTCTGCAATCCAAGCAGTTTGAAAATTTTCTCACAAGTTGTCACAACTCGAATGTGACCAACCTGTGAAAATGTGCACATTTTATTGAACTTATTTCGGTTACATAATAATAATTTTCTAAGCACTTTTTACGTTAAGGTTGTATTTTAACCATAAGGCGAAGTAAACTTACTTTTAACTAAAATTTAATATACGTTTTTTACTGACAACCAAATGGATCATCGTTATCTGAAAAATGGAATGTAATGGAATTGACTTGAAATAAAACAAATCACGTAGGAATCCATCTTCTACAAGTACCACAAGGCCGTCACCGCGGTCCATCTACGTCAAATGCAATGTCCCGTATATGACATATCACGAGTGACTGACCAATTCGTCACCCGGTTTCTATTTGTGGAACTCCACACAAGTTACGTGAGGGTTGCTTCGTGTAAAAATTCAGTATTTAAAAAAAATAGGGATTACAAAGCCATTATACCGTTTCTTTAAGAATATTTCGTTTGTGAAATTCTCATGAGATTATTTAATGAGTATTTTATATACTTACAGCAAAAAGAATTTGAAGAAGATAAGGGAAGAAGTTTGAATGCAGATGGATACGTCAGAACGCCAATACGTCACCCAAGATCAACCTCTATTTAATGACGACCCGTGTGGCGCAAAGGTTACCATCACGGACTGCCGATCGGAGGGTCCCGAGTTTGATACCCGGCGAAGAAATTTCAATGATGAGTTTGAATTTTCTATTCTCGGTCTGGGTGTTTGTGTTTTTGTCTATGTGTGTGTTCATGGCACCTACGACACAAGGTATATGTACCTTACTGTGGGGCTTTGGGTGTGAACGTAATTTATTTATTTAACTTCGTTACCCCATTCAATTTAATTTTGCACAAACTTGTGAACGCAATGTTACCAGAAAATTGGTTAAAAGTTCAGTTTTATAAAATCCTTGTGTTTTATTTCAATAAAGATAATAGTATAAAGTATTTAATATTTACAATAATATAATATATACCTACGGTTGTATTTCTACTCAGAAGGCAGTAGATTACCTCTCGCAACAACACTTTCCCACAGAAACATAATCCAA
Source organism: Pyrgus malvae (assembly GCA_911387765.1). Lineage (NCBI taxonomy): Eukaryota > Metazoa > Arthropoda > Insecta > Lepidoptera > Hesperiidae > Pyrgus > Pyrgus malvae. The sequence continues at coordinate 26,550,565 of OU426953.1, forward strand.
ATATTTCCAATTGTAAAAATGAAATGAAATGAAATATTATTTATTCACTGTAAGGTTCCTTTACAAACTCTTAGTGAACGTTATTTAGGTCCCGATCCCAAAACTCCCGCACTACAACATAGGGAGTAGGGACGGCTGAAAATCAGCGCTGCTCAGGATCTTCTTCTTGAGGCAGCACAAGCTGAGTCGCTCCCTTTTGCCAAAATATTTGTATGTTTAAATTATATATGTATTTTCTTTTAAATTTGTTATGTAATATTTGTGTTTTTATGGCAATAAATTTATTTTTCATTTCATTTCATTTTTTTGTTCTGTCTGCTCTGGGTGCGCTTAGGCAATGCTGAGCTGAAGAAAAGAGCGTCGACGTTAAAACTATGTACTATTCTAATTTCATTAAAAATACAAAAACCAAGCAGGAGCAAAACCGATCTAGAATAACATTTACCTAACATAATTTATAACACATGACTATAAAATACTATTTTACTAACCACATCAGGATTACAAAAGCTTTTAGCAACTCATTTTCAAATGGATAAAATGGTTGCAATTTGTGCTGTAAGTGCACGGGACAAAGCCTTTGTAAACCACAATGGCTGGAACACAGTACAATACGGGATCCTTTACAACAACTGAACCTTTTCCGTGATCTGATTCTGCGAGCGGAGCTGCGTTCCGATGATAGTGAGATACGCATTTATTAGCTTTAGCTAGTTTGTATCTTGTTTATAAAGTCCCGGCTTACCTCGCGGATTACTTCGGGGGCGTCCGGCATGTTTCGGACCGTACCGAGGTCCTTCATCATGAGCCATCGCGTGTAGTCGCTAGGTGGCCTCGGCAGTCTTCGCCGATATAGTGTGATAGTCAATTAATTACGTTGTTTTCCGTCACCATGCATGCTTAAATTTCTTATAGGCATAATGTCCACTAATCTGCATTTGGTAGCGTAGCGTAGGGCTATGGCCCATCGGACTATGGACTATGGACCACTTTGAAAAGCATGCCTGTGCCCAAAAGTGGGTCGTGAAAAGGGTTGAAAAGAAAAATCGATGTAAAGGTTTAATAAGTCACAGTTTTCATTAAGTATAAGATGTCCTTATTGTTGAACATCTTGCAAACGTACTGAGAACAATGATAATATACATTGATAATGAAATAATGACGTCGTTTCGTTTTTATAGGCTCCTTGGTTTTAAATTATAGCAATCATTTTATTATTAACATTATTGTGTATGTTGAGGCAACTTGACTACTCGTAATTGGCTGCTTCCACACATAGTAATCCTTTCGCAATTCTATTTCTGGTGTTTCCATAAATAGAAACCGGGTGACGTATTGGTCCGTCCACTCGTCATACGTACATACGTTGCGTTTGACGTAGATGGACCGCTGTAATGGCCTTGTGGTACATACTTGTAGAAGAATTTGTACTTGGTTTGTTTAAAATCTTAATTCTTATCGTATCGTAATGTAAGTATTATTACATATATAATAATAATAGTGTGAATCGATATATTTATATATCGACGACCCGCGTGGCGCAATGGTTACCATGCCAGACTGGCTATCGGAGGGTCTCGGGTTCGATTCCCGGAAAATCAGATATTTAAATGATGAGTTGAAATTTCCGTTCTCGATCTAGGTGTTTCTGTTTCTATCTTTGTGTGTGTCTGTGGTACTCACGACAGAGGGTATATCTACCCTACTGTGGAGATATGAGTGTGAAACGTTAAAAAAAAGAAAGTTATATCTCTTGTGTGTATTATGTCTTTGATTACTCTATTAATTTAACTTTTTAAACATAATTGTATTTTCTGCACTTCTTCTTTAAATAAAACTAATGTGCCAAATTTTCACTTCTCAGTCAGCGTAATTTTCGTAAAAAAAGGGTTCAAAATTTTTGTTTCGCTTAATATAATATATGTGTAAATATAAAAAATGATATTCTGTACTTTTCCTTTACTCATTTTAGCTTTTCGAGACTAATAAGTAAATACAGGTGCAATAAAAATATGATCCCTGGCAGTCAATAAGTCCACTCGTTAAACGTCAATCACGGGATATTGCAGGATTGGGTTGTCATGTTTAAAGGTTTAAAGTGTCATTTTCGTAAGCGTTCCGTAAGGATTAAACAGTTTTATTATTATTATTTATATTTGATTTAAAGAGATATGTGATATGCATCAAATTTCTATTTAATACAGTCAACCAATTATATAATGCTTTGGATACATCTCCCCATGATTCCCCTCGGTGGCCTGCCTCTGCGCTTGGGGAGGACTCCGGGATCTCAAATGGAACGCATCGGTGACCTCCACGCGTGGAGGTCACCGAATGGGCCCATCTTCGGAAGAGCAGACAAAGAGCAGAAGTCGCTGCACCTTCCGATGCTTACGCGCGGCATGCGGCATGTGGCCACGCATACACCACGTCCTTCTCGGAGCTGCTGGCTGGGTGGATTAAGCTCCCATTCGCACCCTACACAACCACGGAAGCCCCCTTTTAGTCGCCTCTTACGATCAGGCAAGGGATACCGTAGCTCTATTCTTAATCCCGAAGCTACAACTAATGCACTATTAAACCTTGCTTTTTGAAGTTTGACTGCTACTAAATTTTATCGATGTTCTATTGCTTGCTTACTGATTTTGATGGTAAATATGTTCGAATAGTTATTTTAAATGCAATGTTAAAAGCAATGCGATATTTGCTTACTTAATCGCAACGATCAATAATACTTTATTACGTTCTAGCATATCCTATAACTCGATCACCGTCCTGCAATCCGTCCGTATCTTATGGATAACGGGATGTCACAGTAGAACCGCCACTACCTCACACCTCAATCGAATAAATTTGTAAAGAAAAATGCGCTATTGGCGTGAGTGCTAAACGTTATGAGTTTAATGTAATAAGTTTAGTGTAAGTCATATAGATAAGAGACCGACAACAAAGGGGAAGAAAGGTCCTTGAATGGCGACCACGTCTCGGCAAAAAGAACACAGGCCGTCCTCCAACCAGGTTCATTGATGACCTAAAGAAGCAGCTGGAAGTAGCTGGATTCAGAAGGCATAAAACCGGGTTGAGTGGCTAACATGAGGAGAGGGCATAGATGGATGGATGGAAAATAAATGTAGTATAACAAAATATGGTGATCTGTCTTCATCACTCCCACATGAATAATTCTATTATCAGCAATTACATTATAGAGATGAAATCTATACAAATAAATAAAATTAGAGTGTCTGTTTGTAATATTGTAATAACCGCTTTTTACATACTGTAAATATACCAAAATAACATTTTTTACAATTTCGTCTGTCTGTCTGCCTCTTTGTTCTAGCTGATCTCTGAAACAGCTGGACAGATTTTGACGAGACTTTCACTGGCAGGCAGTTGAAGCAATAAGGAGTAACTGAGGCTACTTTTATTTTAGAAAACATATAAAACTAAAATACACGCGGACGAAGTCGCGGGCGGCCGCTAGTAATCAATATTCTCTAACTTATTCAATATTCAAAGCAATTTGAATGGCACTGCAACACGTCCGAGTACTATCCGGTCCGTCGATCGCCGTCCCGCAATGTCCCGTGTCTGACGGATGACGGGATGTCACGTCGTGATAGCCATTACGTCACTGTGCCACTCACATGGATACAGTTAGAAGAGAAAATGCAACTGTGTGAAGATTATTATGTACTAGTGTTTATGTTTAAGGAGAAATTTTTTGAGTTTACATAAAAAATACATATTATTTATACATAGTTGAGTAATAAAATTAGTAGAATTCGTCTACTTGAGTTCTTGTATACCAAATTAAAGTTATGTAACTACTGTAGAGCGAACACTTTAAGTTAAGATATCTTTAGCCATTTTAATCTTACATACTTATTACCGATGTATTGTGGTAGCTATTGGGTATAGAATAAGGATTATACATTGAACATTAAGTCTCTTCTTAGTTCGCGTTCGATTCAATTTTTAGGTCTGATGTCACTTTGCCGAAAAGGATACTTTTCCACCGCAATGAAAAAATAAATTCCAGTGCTTGTACGTAAGTCTTTGATTACATATGTTTGATAATAGTGCTTGTCTTGTGTAAATTTTTTAAAGGCCTTTTTTGTTCCAGTAACAATTTTTTCTTGTAGTTGTATGCAGTTCAGAGAATGGCCGCCTCATATAAGTCTGGCTACGAACTTTCTACCGAAACACAAATGTTTTGCATTTGTTCTTCAGCGGTGGTACTGTAACCATGAAAGTTCTTCCAATATGAAGCAAATATTTCCAATACAGCAAATAAAGTGAGACATAAAAATGCAACGAGAGGTGCTGGAAAGTATGTATGTAGTTAGCATTCGCGGGTAGTGCATAAATATTTACAAAAATCGAACGGTGTAAAGTGAATTTACTAGGTGAAGTCATCTCGATTGCACATCGATAAATAGTTTATCAAGACGTGAGTTTATCGATTTTGTTTCGACACTTAAGATTTTTTTAAATTTGAATGGAGTAGCAGACGAGCATGCAGGTCACGTAGTGTTAAGTGGTGGCTGCAGCCCATAGCCCATGCTGACAACGAATAAATAAATAATAAATATATAATAAATCAAATTATCTGCTTAGTCTCTCCTCACCTGTAAATGTAATTACTTCTCCTTTCCTTTTTCGCTGTCAGCTGTATCCTTGGTTGTCTCTGTTATTCTTTGCTGCTTCTTACTATTATTTCTTCTTACTATTATTCATTCTTACTACTGTTTGGAATATATTTACAGTACCTTTTTATTTTTTAATGCACCCTACCCTCTAATTTCGAAATGTCTTATATATTTCCTTCTCGGTTGTCTGGAAGAGATAGCTGTTTGTAGCAATAAGACCGCCTTTTGCTTTCTTTTTAATGTATCTATGTAATGTATGTTTTCATTGTATTGGTGTGCAATAAATAGTTTGTATTGTATTTTATTGTAATAAATAAACGATTCACACTCATAGGTTCACAGTAGGGTAGATATACCCTGTGTCGTGGGTGCCATGGATACGTTAGATAAACAGTTTAGTTTCGCGCTGGAATCGAACCCAGGGCCCTCCGATCGGTAGTCCGGCATGGTAGCCATTACGCCACGCAGGTCATTAAACTGGTTTTTGGTAACGGAATTCTATTGTGTTTCGGTGGAAAAGTGCAGTTGCCGGCCAGACCTACATGAGGCGACCTCGGACAAGATTCAGGCTTGGTGTGATGTCCTGACAGACTTTATACGAGTTACTTCAAATATAAATTTCAATTCAAACTTCCACTAATCCATTATCGGGTAAACAAAACTTGATAAGAAACAACTTTTCAAATTTGTTATAAACAAATATTTAAGTTATCAGAAGTACAATGACCATGCAATTTGTATACTTGTAACCTCTAATTATTTCCGATTCGAGAACTCACAGTACTCAACGACATAAAGTCGTCGCTAGAAGCATCTGTAAACCAAGCCGGGACGAAACAAGATTGTTTATTCAATGCAACGGCTGTTGAAGACTCTCTTACACAAGCGCAAGACTCTGGATTATATTAGAGACGTTACAATACTTGTTCGCAAATGTAATTTTAGAAACAATACGAGCATATGTGGGACGTGGGCAAGGAAAACAATAATATCGTAATTTATATTAATATTTTTATTTTCACAATAAATTTAACACAATTCACGCGTGTCTGATGTGGATTATGTTGGCCGAAATCATATTCTCTTGGTATTTAAATCCATGTCACGTTTTCTTCCTTCGTCTTCCATATCATCAGACAGTTATTCATCATATCTTACACATTTATTATCAAGCTTCTTTTCTCTGGACACCAACATTTTAGCCATTCATCCCGCTTTATGTAATTTTAGATACAGCAGTTGCGTACTACCTTTCTGTAAGATATAAATATTTCTCATAAATTACTGATTATATTATAAACAAATATTATAGATCGTAACTATATTATAAACAACGTACGTATATTATAAACAAGTATTATAGATCGTAACCGTATTATGCAGTGATATTTAATACTTTCTAGTTGTCATTTCACTCTGATCTGAACCAAAAATAGAAGTAATAGTTGGCGGGTCATATTAATATCGCAGTTGTGTGGGAGAGGCCTAACTCTACTTGATAGAATTAAAGTAAAGTATTCGGTGGCAACTCGAAGCGGACCGCCAGTACTTCGGAGTTGTTTATGTTTTAAAGTGCATCTTTATCTTTGTGTATTGCTTTAGCGTGAAACTTACTTGACGACCTCTCGACTTTTTCGGATAGGCCCTGTGGATAGGGCTATTAATAGGCATGATGACAGATTTTTAAATACCTTTCCTTATTGTAGGTACACGTCTCCTAGTTGCGAAAAAAAGTTTATTTCAGCAATAAACTTAAGTTTTAACGTAAATTAATGTATTTTCTGCTATGTAACTTGAATTAAGCGCAAAAACGCTCGTAGGTGTCATGGCGTCGGCTTGCTCGTCAAACTTCAAGCAACACGATGACTTTTCCTTAGGCGTGACGTCATTCCTTTTGTTTGGCGTTTCAGATAACATGGCCGATTGCTGTATTTAATACTTTTATTTTATTGAAAATCTTATTAATCTTAATGTTTATATTAAAACGGGATCATATTTTAGAACTTTTTTAGCATATATTTTTCTGTAAAACCGTTTATTCTCTGATTCTTTAATAGTGTCATCATGCCCATTCAATGCACGATTTTTTGTAACTATGGTTAAGTTTCCGTTATAAAATAACAATTTTAAAAGGCATTCATTTTTTATTTATTCACAGTAGACGAAATATTGATTCACTTAAATCCCGCCATTACTTTCAATACGTAAACAAATCAAAGTTTTATATCATTCTAACAGTAATTTACAGACTGGTTATGAAAGAGTGGATAAAAGCTGTAGAACATTTACTATGCAACTCTCTTTAAGAACTAAAATAGATGCAAAACCGTAGAAACTTAGATCGCAGTTATTCTCTGTGAATCGCGTGCTGGGGTTTAGCCGTTAAATGGATACATTGGATAATACAGCAGTAAGAACGAAGATGTTGTTACAGTTGTTATAAAAGAGTGGATGATGTTTTAGATAAAAACTGTAGAACTCTGTTTCACATAATCATTTGTAACGGGATGCCAGTGGTACTAGGTAAATAGTTTGAATCGAGTTAAAGACTCGGAGAGTCGCCGCAGAATATCCTTTGATGATAGGAACTTCGTCCTTAGGGAGCTAAGCCCGAAAGTTTTTAGATATTAAATTGTCAAAATATCTGGCTGTATAATTTAGACATTAAAGAAAATCTAACATGGAGGTCTTTTGTAAATCCACAGATGCTAAAAATAGTATTTTGCATTTTGTCTGTCCGGTATATTCAGGTATCACATAAAAAATCATTATGCAAGAGCTTTAAAACTTAGATCTTTGAAAGGTTTTACGAACAATATTAATTTATTCACAGTAAATGAAATGTTGCAATATCATAAATTTAAATCTGGCCTTTTTTTGGAATGGGGGCCATGGTTTTCAAAAGTTATCCTACTTGGGGGAGGGGATACCGGATTATGTGGGTTTTGATTCTGCTCTAAAACCCCTCGGTAGCCTGCTTCTGCGCTTGGGGAGGTACTTCGGAATCTCTAGTGGAACACACCGGTTTCTTCTGATCGGCGTACAGGCAGTACAGGCCGCCTTCGGGAAAGCAGATGTGCTCTCCTACAGATGCTTACGGCAACATACGGTCACGCACACACCGCTGTCCTTCCCGGGGGGACGTTGATTGAATGGATCGAGCTCCCACAATCACCGCCCGCATCCCCGGAAGCCCTTTTTTAGTTAGCTCTTACGATCAGGCAGGGGAATACCGTAGCTCTATTCTTCATTCCGATGCTACAGGGACTTTCTATCTGGCCTTGACCATGTCATGTACCCTGATTCGCAATCGACTTCAAATTTAAGCGCATAACATTCTAGAAAGCTGTAAATAATTTGTGACAGGATGTTAGTGGTTCAGTTACTAGCTAAGTAGTTTAAATCTAGTTATAGACTTCGAGAGTTGCCGCAAAATGTCCTTTGATGACAGGAACTCCTGTGGGTTTTGATTGAAACCCGAAAGTTTGTAGATATTATATTAGAATATAAACTGTAACCTTGTGTTTTTGCCCGATTTCGGCGGAATATAATCTATACATAAATTACGATCAATAACAATATAGGAATAATATAATAATAAATAATAAAAATATGTACGATTGATAACGAAAATCACGACCCGTGTGGCGCAATGGTTACCATGCTGGACTGCCAATCGAATCGGTAAGTTCGATTCCCGGCGAAACAGAAATTTTCGGTGATGAGTAAAAATTTTTGTTCTCGGTGTGTTTGTGTTTCTATCTTTGTGTGTGTTGTGAGTGTGAAATTTATTTATCTATATAATCAATCTGTAATAGGTAAATATTCGTTTATTATAGACATGGAAAAAAAATTACATAGGGAACAATAGGTCATCATCCGCAAGAGTCCCCTTTCGGATTCGGTTTTACCTATGTACGTAAACGTAAGTACGTAAACAATTCAAAGTTGTAGGTCAAATTGCTATGATATTTACAAAAAAAACTTGTTTGTTACTATTAAAAACCGCAACCCTATCAAGTAATCATTACTTTCGGGATGCTAGTGAGGTACCAGTTAAATAGTTTGAATCGAGTTTCAGAATTGGAGCGTTGCCGCAGAATGTCCTTTGATGACAGGAACTCCGGCCTCAGGGAGTACCTAAAGCCCAAAAGTTTGTAGATATTATATTAGACTCTAAAACCTCTGTCCAGCGGTGGGATATTTAAAAGTGTTGTTAATGATTCTTTTTTTTCTCTATCTCCTTGCTTTGGTAAAGTTAGCGTACATGTGTAATAATTAAATGATTGGTATATCTATTTATTTAATAAAATTTTAATTATCCTACGTAAGTAATAAACATTGACTTATAAATTTTTCGTTGCGCTAAAATCGATAATTAAAATTGCTAAATGTCTGCCTCTCTCCAAAATGCAATGCCTTACCAAGGCGCACTTGTTATTCTTTATTGTATAACATTTGCAAAGCATTAAATAAATAAATAAAATAAATAAATGCAAAAAACAACGATCATATTATTATGATCATATGAATAAACAGGGCTTCACTCTAGGATTCTACGGAATTCTAGCGTGAAGCTTTGTTTATTCATATTTATTAATTATGAGAATTTTAATAGTATGCTAATTATTAAACTCATGCAATAACGGTAAATTACCTATAATATAAATCAGAGCATAAACACTACCACAATAATTCATAGAAACTAGTGCCATAATTTTGCACCTTAGGGCGTGTCGAGATAAATAACGTCCTCAAGACTTACTTCGCATCTTGTTTATAGTAGTCTTTATAACCCCTTTATATGGTCTTATTGAGAAAAGGCTGAACCTGTATTGAACAGCGATGTGAAATAAATATTGATAATATATTTCTAGCGTTTAGTACCTCAGAAAGTCTAGAAGCTATAAAAAGGGCCGGAGGGAGTGACTTAAGTTAGACAAGGGTTGTATCTATAAGTGTAAGCCTTTTTTTGGTATCGGGGGAAAAATTCCACAGGTACCCGGCACCTTGAGAGAGGATACAGGATTATGTGGGATTTATACTGCACTAAAACCCCCTCGGTGGCTTGCCTCTGCGCTTGGGAAGACTCCGGTGTACGAGAACGGGTGTCCTCCGCAGTATCAGGCATACATAGATAATATAGATAGAGATATAATTCTTAGATACCATTTGTACCATTGGTATGGCCCGCGGTAAATAGTGTCCCAAGGACTTGCTTCGCACTTATTTATATTTCGCTTTATATTATATAAGTTACAAAAGGGTCTCATCCAAAAGTGCCTGAATAGCTGATGTACTTATCTAAAGCATCTTGATTGTTACTTTAAAAAGGAATTTTGTCGGTATTAAATTGACTATGGAAAAATGGATGCCTAAAAATTATGGATAAAAGATAGAACTAGAAATGACTATGAAACCAAAATGGCCACGCTTAATTGCTACAAGGTAAATCAATGCCAAAACATAGCCATAATGATTCAATGAAACTACTACCATAAATTTGTACCTTAGGGTGTACCCGCGGTAAATATCACCCGAAGACTTGCTTCGCACCTTGTTTATAGTTGTATATAGCCTTACAAAGCCCTTTGTGTAGTCTTAGGGGCATAAGACTGAGGCTACACTAACTAGCGGAGAGCTACATATTTCTACTTTTGTAGTAAATTTATTTACTTCTGTTTTTTATATTATTTTTTTTTAAATATATTGAAAAGTAAATTGATTTTAGCGCTGATTGTAGCAAAGTAGCAACTCATTTAGCCGGGATGGGACTACAAAATACCGCATAGAGTAACATGCACTATAGTTCTCTAGTTTGCCAAATCATTTTATAAAAAAGTATCTTACTTGTTAGTCCATTTTTTTAGAGTCTATATATATAAATAAACGTAGATTATTAAAAGACAGGTAATTTAACAGTAACGTCCGTTAAAATATAATTGATTGAATCTACGTAGGGCGTCATTTGTCCATTTGTATTAACTTATAGAAAAGAAGAAAATTTTCGTCATAATCAATTAAAAACAGAATCACCAAATCGAACTCAGTACACCGAATCGACCAAGATTTTTTTTGCCATATCTCATTTAAGTGAAAATTTGTTACTTTTACGTCAAGTACAATTTATTTACTATTTAAAACTCGGGAGAAAAATCAGACGATATTTTATTTTTTTCGTCGATCGTTGCCTACTGTAGCCTTAACCTTAAGGGCGCATTAAGCTGTAAGACTAATTAAGCGCTTCGACTTACTCTTTAAGTGCCTTCAAAAGGAGTAATAAGGCTTGTTTTAAAGTAATTTTACACGCTCTTTCTACGCTACTTCAATGTGAAACAATGTATTGTAATGTTTCAGGGCTTTGTATAAGGGTACTCAACCTATTTTGTATTTTGTAATGAAGTAAATTTTACAAAAAAATTATTCTAAAAGCTTTTTGCTTACAAAGATCGTAATACGCGTTTTAATTTTCTTTGCCTACATCCCTTTTTGCGTCCTACTGCGAGCACTGGCACCATTTTTGGGGAAGTCTAGAGCTCTGCTTCAATGTGGGTTGGTGGAGATGCGAATTACGGTCAACCCGCTGTCGGATGTTTTGAAACCGCCCATAAGGCAACCGACAAGGTTTAACGACTGCCATCTATCAATAACAATCAAAACTAAACCTATTTCTGAAATTCTATGATATTTCGGTGGAATGGTGCGGTTGTTGGCCAGACTCCGGAGTAGCAGCGCAACTGCATACGACCTAGGGCAAGACTCAGGCTTGCTTGAGGTTGTGATGTCCATGTGGTGCGTGAGCGTGACCCACTCGTACTTGCTTTTTTGATACTACTTTGGGAAAGGGAGATCTCCTGCCGGGCGACGTGGTCATGCCCGGGGAGCGGCCGCGCTCCGACTGACTAAATTCGGAGCATATATTTACAAGATATATGCTCGGATATTCAGAAAACTTCGATTGCGTGATTCAGGAATACCCGTGGCGCCATCTCTTGATGAGTAGCGAAAGGTCGCTACACTCCAATGTAATAAAATATTAATATAAACATGTTCATAAGCATGTTGTGGCAGTACTAGAGGAGAGTGGTCTAACGCCGGAAGACTTTTAGATGCGTTGAAATTTTTAGATATTTTTTTAATGTAATTTTTTCAGAATTATCTATATGCAAATCTTCTACGCTTAAGAAAAGTGTTACTTAGTTGGTATAGTAAAACAATGGGTAAATTTTATATAAAAATCATAAATAAAATAAAATAAAAAATGAATATAAAATTTTCATAAGAATGTTGTGGCCAGTACTGGAGGAGAGTGGTCTACCGCCGTAGGACTTTAAGCGTTGAAATTGTTTGATATTTTTTGTATGTAATTTTTTTCAAAAAAGATTCCAGAATTGTTAATTTTCAAAACTTCCTCGATTAAGAAGTAAGCCAAATGATAAATCTTAAACATAAATCAATTTTACTTTTAGTGTAAGTACCTATATTATAATAAAAACAAGAGTTGCTGTGTAAAAACACATGGAATATAGATATAGAAAACGTATACGTAAGGTACTTTAGCGTGTTTTATTTCGTTTTTTAAAAACACGGTCGCAAATTATTACGCTCCCCATCATAATTTCCACTTCTCACTTCGCCGGTTTATTTACTCACATAAAATGAAACGAACTTTAAAATATTAAGCGACAGTTGCGAAACACGTTAGGTGTGCGTAGAGGCTTTTACATGTTCCGATTCTTGATATAAAATATCTAATGCCCGCCGCATTACATTTGCTGGAACCCTTATTGATTACTCCACCATTGCGGGTTGGTGGCCAAACTGCTGTCGAATGTTTTCAAACAGCCCATAAGGCGTCCTACTAGTTTTAACGAATGCTATCTATCGATAATAACACAAAACAATTGCTTAATATGCCTTCTAAAATTTTGTCACTAGCGGTCACCCATCTCAAACCCGAAATCACCCGTTTCGCTTAGCTGTATAGATTGCTTGCGTTCCACGCCCGTAACAGACGTATTAAGTGCGACGACGTGTTTATTTAAATAAAAAAAGGTCGTACTGTCGTGCCATTTAAATGGTGTTTAGGGACACACAGGAGCCGCTGCGTCGGGGATCCCGTACCAATTTGTACAGAATCGAGCACAAGTAGGGGTTCGTAATGATTGTTGCGCAACCCACCGGTGTATTTGCACGATCTGGTTTAAACATTAACCAGTCCGTTTAAATATGGACGGAGATAAGACACGAACCCCTTTATCTGGGCATGGGAGTGCATCCGCCAAGACAAGCGATTCGCAAAGCAACCTTTTTCGAAGTGCTAGTAATTTTGTTTCTTCTTTTCAACCTCTTTTATGTCCCACTGCTGGGCACAGGTCTCCTTCTCACAAGTGAGAGGGATTTAGGCCATAGTCCACCACGCTGGCCAAGTGTGGATTGGTGGACGTCATGCTTTCGAGAAATTATGAATTTCTCTCAGGCATGCACGGCGATGGAGAACATCGTAATTAATGAAACATCACGATATTCTCCATCACCGTGGAGCAGCGATAAATTCGCACATTACAAATTTCTTTGTCAGAGGTGCGCGCCGAGGATTTGAACCCGGGATCGGTCGCGTAGAAGACCGCGGCTTTTACCACTCGGCCATCGCTGCTCACGTAATTTTGTTTAAACCTTAATAACTTTGGTATTTAATATATTAGATAGTTAAAAGTCTCCGGATATGATGCCAGTATTTTATTATAAAATGAGTCGTGAGAGTAAATTTACATTGAAGTTACATATCAGATAGCTGTTCACACGTTAGTGTTTATCGAGATCTGGCATATTTTGGTCCTGACCGAGAACCTTCTTCAAGAGGTGCCGCGTGTGGAGACGTCGGCAGTGCGGCATCCTCAACAAATATTAACTTGAGTAAAGTCGTCTGATATATAACTATGATGTCATTAGGTAGTGAAGTTTCAGGAGAGCACCATCGTTTTCCGGATGATGATTGAGATCCTATCCAAGCGCCGAGGCAGGCCATCGAGCGTATACGGTATATTTTTCAAGGTGTACCTTAAATAGGTTCTCCCTTTGATACAATAAAAAAAGTAAAGTAATTAAACATGAACAGTTTCAGTTGTTTAACTCTTATATTTAAGAATAAATTAATATCTAGAATAGTTCGATTTCGTCATTATCTGATGTAGAGTTAGGACTGGTAAACATAAGACGTGTAGATTTACGATTTCGGCTCTATTTTAGTAGGCTGCAACCCTTTTTGCCTCCCACTGCTGGGCACAGGTCTCTCCCCCTTATTAGAAAGCCAGACCTTCCCAATAAGCAGCGTGGTGGAGTAAGTACTCCACCACGCTATTCCAATGCAGGTTGGTGGAGATGCGGGTTAATGGCCAACCCGCTGTCGAATGTTATCAAACCGCCCATAAGGCCTCCGACAAGGTTTATCGACTATTATCTATCAACAACAACCGGGACCGACGGTTTAAAGTCCTCCGAATCACGGAAATGCGCATGCAATTTTTGCCACTTGCAGTCACCCATCTCACACCCGATTGCGCCCGTTTGACTTAGCTGTGTAAATCGCTTGCGTTATACACTCGCTGCTAGGCCACGCCTGCTTTAGCGTCCTGCGCTTTGCGCTATTTTAGTAGGAGGGCGGTAGAACTTTCATAGTTCGCGTCACTCACTTCTACCGTGAATAAATTTTGTTGTGTTCCAGTGGTGAGGTGCAGTCTCTGGTCAGACTTCAATGAGGTGACCATCAGCCTTCGGAGTAGCAGTGCAACTGCATACGACCTCAGACAAGACTTACCTATGCTTGCTTGTGGTACTGTAGATGTCCATGGGCTGCAGTGACCACTTAACACCACGCCTGCATGCTCGCCTGCTACTACATTAAAATTAAATAAAAATGATATGCGATGTGATATTTTTTCACAGAGTAAGCTATGTGCACTCGTCTTGACAACATTTTACATAAAACGCCTGCTTTAGCGTCCTGCGCTTTGCGCTATTTTAGTAGGAGGGCGGTAGAACTTTTATAGTTCGCGTCACTCACTTCTACCGTGAATAAATTTTGTTGTGTTCCAGTGGTGAGGTGCAGTCTCTGGTCAGACTTCAATGAGGTGACCATCAGCCTTCGGAGTAGCAGTGCAACTGCATACGACCTCAGACAAGACTTACCTATGCTTGCTTGTGGTACTGTAGATGTCCATGGGCTGCAGTGACCACTTAACACCACGCCTGCATGCTCGCCTGCTACTACATTAAAATTAAATAAAAATGATATGCGATGTGATATTTTTTCACAGAGTAAGCTATGTGCACTCGTCTTGACAACATTTTACATAAAACGCCTGCTTTAGCGTCCTGCGCTTTGCGCTATTTTAGTAGGAGGGCGGTAGAACTTTCATAGTTCGCGTCACTCACTTCTACCGTTAATAAATTTTGTTGTGTTCCAGTGGTGAGGTGCAGTCTCTGGTCAGACTTCAATGAGGTGACCATCAGCCTTCGGAGTAGCAGTGCAACTGCATACGACCTCAGACAAGACTTACCTATTCTTGCTTGTGGTACTGTAGATGTCCATGGGCTGCAGTGACCACTTAACACCACGCCTGCATGCTCGCCTGCTACTACATTCAAATTAAATAAAAAACGGCAAATTGTTTGTAAAGTAGGTTTACGATCGAGATGTTTACGTGATAACGTCCGCACGAGAAAATCTCCATTCGTTTGTATGCCGCTAGAGTGAGAGAGACGGAAGATCAGTCCACTCACTCGAAAGCTATGCCAGCCTCCGCTCGTGAGGATTCCGCGTGACAAGTTTCACGGAATGACTGGCAGCGCTCGAGATGAGACGGGAGATCGGTCCGTCTCTCTCTCGTTATACCTGCGATCGCGCTCCACCAAAACCTCTGGTGTGACACAAGTTTCTGAACATGTCACCCGACTAAAACGATTTTAAAGACGTTATCACGTCAAAAATGATATGCGATGTGATATTTTTTCACAGAGTAAGCTATGTGCACTCGTCTTGGCAACATTTTACATAAAAACGTTTTTGCTGGGATGTTTGGTTCTGTACCTCGCCAGATAACAGTTCTGACTTGGTCCTATTTTCATTAGTCGTTTAGGTTTGTTTGGATGTAAAATGTTTGCTGATAGAATTTAATCGAGTTCTCCGTTCGTCCGTAATCGTTTTGGATGTAATGTAGGCTTTGGGCCTTGTTACGATTGTTTTGTTGGTAAACAAGTTATGAAATTTTGTCATTATGTTAAATCGTTTGTGGAGCTAGTTTTAGTTTCGATTAACTTGGTAAGTGGATTTTGAAATTTTCATTACATTACGTTAAGTAAATTGTTGAAGATTTTTTTATTTAATTAGAATGCCGGCACTTGTTTACATGATTACAGGAGAAAAAACTTCATATTATAATTTGACAAATGAAATATCACTGGAATTGTTACGGCTATCCGCTGGTTAGGTACTATGTGATGTTTTTATTTATTTACAGTTGAGTTTACGGATACTTATTCGGTCTATCCATTAAAGTCCACAAAGAGAGTAGACCTCTAATCCCTTGGACCACAAATGAACACCTGGAATTTTGTGAACTGATTAATAAATAAAATATAAATAAATATATTTGGACAAATCACACAGCGCCATCTGATTCCAAACTAAGCAGAGCTCGTATTATGATAATCGGAATTAAAAAAAAATACTTAAATAGACAAATTAACACCCAGACACAGATGAAATAGTCATGTTCGTCACACAAAATATTTGTCCTGGGTTGGAATCGAACCCACGACCTCACGCTTCGCAGTCGGCTCATCACCCACTACGCCACGGAGGCTGTCAAATCAATGTTTCGTAATAGGTATATAATACTGAGGACTAAATTAAATGAAAGAAAGAAATGAATGAAAGCAGCCCTCGTTCCACGACTATATTATTCTTAAACAGTGTATATAAATTAGACATCTTCTCTTTCACAAGCATTAATTTTTCAAATGTTTGAATACAAATGAGAAAATCGTATTAGAGACGTTGGAAAGTCCCTTCGAATAGATATTAGATTACGAGAGGGTTCGTTATGTTTGTGGAACGCCCTACTTCAGAAAATCCTAATCCTTACCACCTACACGACCAATCTAAATATTTTACACTGTTGGGGATATTGTAAACAGAGTGTACAAAGCTATCCATTGATGTGTACCTTCATATGGTCTACAAGCTGGTCTATGTAAGTAGGATAGTGAGGAAAACTATTGAACTATAAAAGGTATTTAAATTTGTTATAAAAAAATATAATATATAGTAGTGGTGCGGCCCAGCTCCGCTGGTGCAGACGTTGTCCTGCCTCATACATTAGTATTTAAAGAGGATTGGTTTTTTAAAGAGATTTAATGTTACTGTCAAACAAAAATATAAAACAAATTATGACATACGAATTCTCCTGTTATTCTGACTGTGTCAAAGTTTAGATTAGAACGTCACGGCGCGATATACAAAACTATTTATAAACAAATGAAAATATTAAAAAACATTTTCCAGTGGTCCAAATTGTGAATCTAAAGTATTCTCAAATCTCCTTGAATACACACAAAAAATTTCATCATAATCAGTCCGGTCGTTTAGGAGGAGTTCAGTGACGTGCACATGAACACAAGAAATAATATATAAAGATTTTCGATTAAAGATAAACATACATAGATTTAAAAAAACTCAGAAAGGTTCTGGTGTTTATTTTGTGTTGAGATGATAATTTTATTTAGGTCTGTGACAAAGGTGGTCCTAGGATATATTATGTCCGTACATTTAATTAGCCATTCGTTTTTCCAGTCGTTGGATCTACGTTCCGATTGGCGTAATTTATATTTTTTTCTTCTCCATAGACATTGCCACTGATACCAAAAGTTGTAGCTAAAGTTTAAAATTAAAAGTGTCACGTTTAAATTTTAAGTTACACTTTGTCAGCTACTCCTTGAAGGGCCAATTTGATATACAGTGAGTTTTTCCTTTCTAAATTCTATTGTTTCCAAACTCATCTCACCTGTTAGTTAGAGTTAGTCTTACAGAATTGTAAACACAGTGCAGTAAAGCCAACATCATATAGTCCAGCGCACTGCTGCAAATATAGTTGCAAGGTAAGCATTCTGCTGTTTAGATTGTGAGGAAGACGAAGAGCTAGTTGACGATAGAGGAGTATGTAGCTACGCAATACAGTACTGTAATATTAGAGCGCGCCTCACAAAAAATACTGACCACGCATGATGACGCAGCTGCGAATGTCGTGATCAAAGAAACACCTAAGTCACACACGTCACACTGCACTGGCCAATCAGTAGATGTATTTTCAGTCTCGCTATCAAATTTTTGTGGAATCTTAGCATGTATATTGTACAAATGGTTCGAAGTTAGCATTCGGACCGCGGTTTCAAAGCAGTGACATCGGCTGATTAGAGATCTCCTCTTTTTCTTCACAAGTATGTATAAATTCGCTTAGTGATTAATATATTCGTGGCCACTAACCCGCATCTATACCATTCCGCATTGGATCAGCGTGATAGGGTAAGCTCCAGGCCTTCCCAAATAATGGAAAGATACCCGTGTCCAGCAATGGGTCGCAAAATGGGTTGTAGCTATATTAGAGCGGCACTTTGTATCCAACCTGATGTATCTTGCAGATCGTGTTTAAGGTATTTAGATAAGTCTTAATAAGTAATTTGTGTAAAAATTTATTCAGGGCCTAATAATGGAAACAAAAATAGTCTTAGGATATTATTGTCAACCCATTTAGTTTGATCTGAGTTACGAGCGATAGATAGCAATGGATAGTAATAACATTCAACAACAATGGAGCATCGTAAAATGAGAATAAAGGTTGCGGCTTGTGCCCAGTAGTGGATCGTAAAAAAGTTGGCGGCTATATAACTCCAAACTATGAAACTGAGAGATTAGTTAGCTTTATTAACGTCACTTTACTTCTCTATAGTCTAGATACTCTTGGGAATTCGCTTAACGCTGAAGTTTAATGTGTTGTGTATGTGAAACTATTAAACTAGCCGTTGCTAGCAAATATTGCATTCTCAGAAATTTTGCTTTTAGAAAACATAATGTTGCTAATTTCGTGTTTCCCTTTATATAACCAGAGAAAAACTAGTTGTAAGATAGGTGTGGCTTTTTTGTTCTGAGACAAATTAAAAAAAGCGATAGGAACACGCTTTATCGAGCATGCTGTTTGGTAGCTGTCGTCACGATCACTTAATAGTAGGCTCGTTTGCTAGTGGAAATATAAAATCTCAAGTGAATGGTATAAGCAGCTCTATAAAAGTACGTCTAGCTGGCAACTACATTGTGCACCAAATATCAAAGAGTTGTTTCAGTTGAACATCCCTGGTCCAACAGAGCAAGGACTGTTTAAAAAATAAAATAAAAAGTCTCGAAGTCCGTACACAGCTGAGAATTCTTCGAACCATTTTGGCGACTAAATCAGCGGTGCAAACATTAAAAAAAACATCCATCCGAAAGTTCAAACAAAATTAATTAAGGATCAATAGATTGATTCTTGCCTCCCTTGATAGTTCGTCAGGTGAAAAACCAGCGCCTAAACTGTTTCTAACATGAAATATTTTTTTTAAGATTCTGTGGCAAGATACGGTCGTACGGCTTTACTCTTGAAATTTACTCGTTTATGTTAAACTTCCACAGTCTATAAATTCTCTAAGCTCGGTCATCCTGATTAAGAAATGCCTGCGCTTTGATTGGCTACAAGTGAATAAATCCTTCCTCAGACTAGGAATTACCGTGTTAGACAGGCTTCATGCGGGCTTCCTACTGAGAAAATAAATTACTACCCCTCAGTATCAAAGTCCTTCAACAAGGACTAATTAAATTGGAACAATTTATTTCAATAGATTTATTCTCAAGCGAATACTATACAAAAGCACTTAAGGAATTATGGTATTCTAAAAGCTTTCTGAACGAATACAAAGGGTAATTAAATACTATTCAAAAGCAATAAAGAATAGGACACGGTAATGATTTATGAATAAATAAGCAATAACTAGTATAATAACTTTTTATACTCGTACACGCTAAGGTTTTTGTGTAGTCTGTATTCAAGAACTGAAGACAAGATGACAGTCATGTACCCAAAAGCTTAAATCAAGATCTGATAATTTTATAAACTCATATCTAAATATTTGCCACACTGTAGGTCATAATCAAAACACTGGATTGTCAGTCTGGCTTAGAAACCATTACGTTTAACCAATTTTCGTAAATTCTATATTTTTTATTTATTTTAGGAATTACCGTGCAACATAAATTAATGCTTCGCTGTATCAAAGCTCTTCAACAGGGCATATTAAAATTGGAACAATTAATTTGATATAGAGTTATTCTCAAGTAGTATCCATATTATCCGTATTCAAAAATAATGAAGTTTACTAAGAACGCAAAAGAAGGTAATTATTGACGTATAAATAAAATATATACAATACTTTCTATGTCATTAGTATAAGAAAAACACATTGACAAAAAAGTAGACAAGTAAAATGAAACTATCAAAAATTTGAACTTATAATTATACTCTTAAATCTAGGACCTTGGGTCTTGGACAATTTTCCGTAGTCTATAAATTCTCTAGACTCAGTCAACATGATTGAGTAATGCCTGTGCTTTGATTGGTTACAAGTAAATAAATCTCCCCTCAGGCGGGAATAACTGCTTCATGCGGGCTTCTTAATTGAGAATATAAATTACTCCTCTTCAGAATCAAAGCTTTTCAACAAGGACTAATTTAAATGGTACAATTCATTTCACTTCACTAGATTTATTTTCAAGCGAACACTATAGCCAGAAAAAGACTAAACTTTACTAAGAACAATAAAGGAATTGTTTTCCTATAGAACAACTGGAATACTAGATATAAATATGATTGTTTGAATTAATTAAAATAAAAAAGTCATGAAATCACTGCGTAAACAAAGTAATTATGACCAAATATATTTCAAGTACCACCCATTTAAGAGGAAAATAATTAACCGCTAATAATACGCGGCTAAAATTACTTGGTCCGTACTTGCCCGATGACAGCTGTATTGTTATTTACATTTCTAGTTGGTCTAAAAGTTTTTAAACTTCCAGACTATAGAACACATTAGAAGAGGGAATTTTTTTGGGTTTTACAAGCAAATTTTGACTTGGTAGAGCTCTACAAAAATAATTCTTCATTGCTCATTGACATTTCGAAGACCATAAATGAATCGTAGATGCGTGCGATCACTCTCGGGGCTCGTAGCAAAATAAAAGATTGGCCAACATTGGCATCCACACGGAATGCGATGGCCACAACTCGACCACAAACCCTTTGATCTTTTTTATAAAACCGACAACACACGGATATTGCGCCAACTTGTGGGCCATCATGTCAATACAGACCAAGGTAGGCAAAAACTCCCGTTCCACACGATGGCCACAATCTTATTGGACAACATGTGGAGCTGACATTATACCAACTATCCAGTTTATCAGTGGTGACCCTGACAAAGTTGGTACATTCTCAAAAAGTGATGGAACTTTTATGGTTGGACCGGAGAAGTATCATCCATTTCTATGCAGGTAAGAATTAGGATTGCTTGATGTTGTGCTGTTCGTAGATGTCCATGGGCTGCAGTGACGGTCACCTTGTCTGCATACTTATCTGCTACTTCATTCAAATAAAAAAATAATCAAAAAATGTAAATGGAATTTAAATAATGTTGCATTTTCTATCTTAAAAGACATTAAAATTCTATGCCGTGTACTCCCAAAACCATCAAATTCCTACCCTATAAAGTTCCCTGGGGCAACATCGATTGTCGTGGATTCCAACTATTTGCATATCATAATTAAAGAATTAGATTCAGAGTTCGGAGCGCATAGTTAAAAGACGAATGGTTTATTTTATTGCGCTTTTAAATGGACCATTTAGATTTAAAGGGGCTACGTTTTTATGTAAAATGGGAATTTGAAATCTGTCTTCTCTAAAATAGTACTAGTAATTATAAAAGCTGATAGGTTTTTTGTATCGTCAACACGAATATTTCTGTGGCCTTATCCGGTCCTGGACTACCAAATCAATTGAGATACTTTTAATGAGCTGTCAAAACGTGACACTTTCATACGTTGTATGTATTATATGAGAAAATGATATTATGTGACGTCACAACTCATTTGCAGTAAATTGACGATTTTTTTTATTATTTAAAAGGCAATAAAATCATGTACAAAAATAATTTACAATTTTTCTGTGCAAAGTGTCAAAGGCCCTATTAGACTACGCGAACGAAAACAAAATAAGTAACAATAGGCATGATGACACTATTAAAGAATCAGAGAATAAACGCTTTTATAGAAAAATATATGCTAAAAGAGTTCTAAAATATGATCCCGTTTTAATTAATTTATTTATTTATTTATTTATTTCAAGCATCTTTAGCTCATAAAACATACACACAATACAATGCCAAAAACATTTCATTATAAATTACAAATTGGCATTATTCTATTAATTTAAATTATAATTACAATAAATATCTTATTAATCTTAATATAAACATTAAGATTTATAACAGCCGATTGCTGTATTTAATACTTTTATTTTCAATAAAATAAAAGTATTAAATACAGCAATCGGCCATGTTATCTGAAACGTCAATCAAAAGGAATGACGTCACGCCTCAGTTAATGTCATCGTGTTGCTTGAAGTTTGACGAGCAAGCCGACGCCATGACACCTACGAGCGTTTTCGCGCTTAATTCAAATTACATAGCAGAAAATACATTAATTTACGTTAAAAGTTGAGTTTATTGCTGAAATAAACTTTTTTTCTAAACTAGGAGACGTGTACCTACAATAAGGAAAGGTATTTGAAAATCTGTCATCATGCCTATTCTATCCTAGATGGGTTGCTACTTAAAAATTGCATTCAGTTTTTTGTTTTTGGGTATACAGGCACGCAATTTTTATATTACGTTTTATAGATTAAAAATATGCATCAAAAATAATCTTTGCTAGTAATAAAATAAAGCTAAGTAATAAAATAAAATAATGTTTTTATAAAATAATTTAGGCGACAATAGAATGTAATTAATTTGTGAAATATATTTAGTTTTAATCAATATTTAGGTTTATATTAACAAGTTTACTATTTATATTCATTATAAAATAAAATATCACATTAAAAGGAACAATAAAAATATTATATTGACTATAATTTTTAAAATGTTAAATTTTATATTTTTGGGATATTTCTGTAGGTTATAAATGTAGTTATAAATGTAGGTCATAAACATGCACAAATGCACAAATGTAATATCAAATACATTGAACTGTCTGCAACATTAGGTTTAATATTTAAATCGCAATTCATACGAATGCATTGTCGGTCCCAAGGGTCGTATTTCAAAGAGATACGACGTTGAATATTATTGTTTACTAGCCTTACCCCCTGGTTTCAGTCGAGTTAGAAAGGATAATAATTAAAATTAATTTGATATACTCTGGAGATTTTAAGGATTTAAAGTACTTATTTGGAATGGAACCCTGTTTAACTCTCTTGGTGAAATTAGCTTTAAGGTTTCTCATAGTTTTTTTTTCAAGCCTTTTTATGTTCACTGCTGGGCACAGGTCTCCTCACCAGTAAGAGGGATTTAGGCCATAGTCCAACTGCGGATTAGTGGAAATATCATTTGGGAGACATTTTATAGTTAAGACGGAGGTCATCAATTTGAAGGGATCTACGTTGTTCTTTTGTATGTATGTTGATTGATTTTAAGAAGTAAACTTTATCCCATTTGTATGATTTTTGTTATTCGAAAAGGTACCTACTGCTTTTCCAATCCATTCAAATCCATGAAAAACATGTATCATAAAGGCCAGGAATTGTTTTCTGTCTTAAGAGTGTCCACTTTTAAAAGGCAAACCTTGTCCGATTTCTATGACATACAAAGAAGTTTGATGGATCTCTCTCTCTCAAATTAAACGTATATTAAGCGGACTCTGAAAGAAGGGTTTATCCATTGTCGCTCACGGACAATGGAAGATCGCAAATTATTGACGGCTCCATGTCCGTGAATGGGAAGAATTCATTCAGCGGTCGCTTTATTTCAGCTAGATTAATTCTCCATTATTACTTCTCTTTTATTAATGTTTGACACTAAGCTTTGATTATCTTACTTGCGCAAGAAACACGCAGGTAGAGTCTCGGAAAGAAAATTTTTCGACCATTTATGCAGTAATGAATGCAAATGACAAAAGTTGTTTGTTCGAGTATATTCTTTTTTCAAACAAACCAAATTTTCTAATACTCTTTTCATGCTTTAACAGGGCTCCGTAGAATAATAAGAACCAGAGGATAATAAGAACTCTTATAGATCGTTTTGTTAACCATGAAAGAAGGTCTTGAATCTTTAAAGTGTTGAATTTAAATAAGTTCATTTTTATATTAATAGATGTCGTTGTTTTGTTTTGCTGTATCTTCGCCTCTTCATTATTCTACTTACTCTTTGGACCCTGGACAGAGAGAATGGTATCAATATCTCTTATGAACAACATAAGCTTGGAATAAGAAACTTTTTGCCGTAACTCAGAGTTTTATTTTATGTTTTATAATTGTAACGCTGGTTTCAAAAGGTAACAAGTGAAAGCGTACCAAGACATCACGGCTACCGTTTATCTGGGGATACGAGAGTGCCCCCGCCAAAGCAAGCCAAGCAAAGCACAAGAGCACTACCTATCTGTTCTTGATAGAACTTATTGAACGAACTTTTCTTTAACTTGATAGAAATTTAACTGGAGTACATAGCAGACGTGCATGCAGGCCACGTGAAACTAGGCGGTCACTGCAGTCCACATGGATTCACATTTAGACACATTTATAACCTCTTGCAAGCCTGAGTCCCGGCTGAGGTCACATGTAGTTACGCTACTACTCCAGAGGCTGACAGCACCATGACAAGGTGGTTATTATTGCTAGACTAGCTTCGGGATTAAGAATATAGCTACGGTATCCCCTGATCGTAAGAGGCGACAAAAAGGGGGCTTCCGGGATTGCGAGCGTTGAGAGTTGAAGCTCGATCCGTCCAGCCAGCAGCCCCGGCAAGAACGGTAGCGTGCGCGTGGCCGCATGCTGCCGTAAGCATCGAAAGGTACAGGAGAGCACATTTGTTCTTCCGAAGATAGGCCCGTTCCAGGGCGCCGCGCGTGGAGGACACCGGTGCGTTCCACTGGTGATCCCGGAGTCCTCCTCAAGCGCAGCGGCAGGTCACCGAGGGAGTTTGAGTGCGGTCAAATACCACATAACCCGTTATCCTCGCCTAAGGTACCTTTTGTAGGATTCACCCCCAATACAAAAAAGGCCACATTATAAGTCTAGCGACGGTCTTTCCACAGAAATGTGATGGAATTGCTTCCCGACAGAAATGGGTGCAGCGATGAAACTTAGAAAATTTCATTACCTGTTGCCCTCCGTATTATTACAATGAGAGTCAACCAGTTCAAATTTCGTTACGTTTGGTTATTGATGTGTAATAGAACACCCGCGAGGCGCAATGTTTGCCATGCCGGACTGCCAACCGAGGGGTCCCGGGTTCAATTCCCGGCGAAACAGAAATTTGATTCATTAGTTTAAATTTCTTTTCTCGGTCTGGGTGTTTGTGTTCCTGTCTTTGTATGTGTCCATGGTACCCACGACACAAGATATTAATTACCTTACTCTGAGGCTATGAGTATGTTGCGTTTAGAAATAATGTCCAAAAAGTTAAGCACAAGTCATAACTTTATAGAGGAAAAAAGTAGACTTTTCATTTCATGTCCCTAATTTGATTCGAAAAAACTATACAAAGCTTAATTGAATCCTAGATATTTTACTGCCTGTTTAGTATTGATGTTTATTTATTTATGTGTGTTAGAAAAAAAAGGTCCTAAGAGTGAAGCACAAGACATAACTTTATTTATATAGCGAAAAGTAGACATTTTATTTCACATCCCCAAATGGATTCGAAAAAACTCTACAAAGCTTAATTGAATCCTAGATATTTTACTGCCTGTTTAGTATTGATGTTTATTTATTTATGTGTATTAAAAAGACTGTCCGAAGAGTGAAGCACAAGTAATAAGAGTAAAGCAAAGTAATAACTTTCTTTATATAGCAAAAAGTATACATTTTATTTCACATTCCCAAATTGATTCGAGAAAGCAATACAAAGCTTCATTGAATCCTAGATATTTTACTGCCTGTTTAGTATTGATGTTGGTGGCTCGGCTTGGCGGCTAGCGTAGAATGCAAGCGGTCTATGCAGCTAAGCCAAACAGGCGCGGTCGGGTGTGAGATCGGTGACTGCTAGGGGCAAAAATTTCATGCGCGTTTCCGTGCTTCGGAGGGCACGCTAAGCCATCGGTCCCGGTTGTTGTCGATAGATAACAGTCGTTTAACCTTGTCAGAAGCCTTATGGGCGGTTTGAAAACATCCGACAGCAGGTTTTCCACTGACCCGTATCTCCTCCAACCCGCATTGGAACAGCATGGTAGAGTAAGCTCCAGGCCTCCCTAATAAGAGGGAGAGACCCGTGCCCAACAGTGGGACGCAAAAAGAGTTGCAGCCATTAGAAATAATGTTCAAAGAGTAAAGCAAAAGTCATCACTTTCTTTATAGAGCAAAAAAGTAGACATTTTATTTCACGTCCCCAATTTGATTCGAGAAAGCAATACAAAGCTTAATTGAATCCTAGATATTTTACTGCCATTCCCGAGTTATGGCCTCTGAAATGAATTGCAAGAGGCCCTTAAATCTTGAAGGGAAGTCGTTTAGCAGTTAATACAATTAAAAAATGCAAATCGGTCTCGATTTACACCGACTACCACTTGTTTCCACGTTGGCGAATAGGAGACACGATTTTTTGTAACTTAGTAGTAGGAGTCTGTTTCAATTTCTATGTTTATATTTAACTTTATCTCTTTGTATGTATGTATTGTATTGTATGTATGTATTGTATATATGTATGTAGGTATTTGTCTTTGTTTTTGTCTTAGTTTCTAGCTAAAGTCAACTTTTATCATTTTTTATTCTCGATTCGATGAATGAATATTTATAAAAAAACATTATGATATAATTATAATTATTTAATTCAATTGTTATTATACCTACGTATAAGAGTGTAAATGAAATAATGCGTTGCTGTGACAGTTTTTCATTTATTTGTACGTTGTTATATTATTATATCAATAGTGCTAATTTCTAAAATTATACATGGGTTAGCTTTTTATTGATTAGTTAATTATTTTTTCATAGACTTTTTGGTTCATTGACTTTGTGGAATTGGTGTGCATACGCTATTACATTTTTTACTCATGGGTTTCTTTTAAACTAAAAACGGGGCAGTAAGAAGGGAGGGTAAAAATATTCGACTATATTTATTGCTAAAACCTTCCATTTTTTTATTTGAATGGAGTAGCAGACGAGCATGCAGCCACGTGGTGTTATGTGGTTGCTGCAGCCTATGGACATCTACACACAACCTCAAGCAAGGATAGGTAAGTCTTGTCTGAGTTCATATTATTATGCAGTTGCGCTGCTACTCCGGAGGCTGGTCGCCTCATCTAAGGTGGCCGGCAACTGCACCTTTCCACCGAAACATAACAGAATTGCTCACGGCAGAAGTGGGTGCAGCGGTGGTACTTTCCCGGGCGAACCATAATAGTTTCACCTTCCATCTTTTAAGCGCCACTAGTGAGACGGAGACCTTAAATACTACGTAGAAGGGGACAAGTAAGGCGAAGATTCATAGGGTGCAGATACCATGGGGCATTACACGCCATGGGAGTGCTTATGCATTATAGGGTTAGTGTAGGGTGAAAAGTTAAATGATCGCCGCTGCTTATTGGGTGCGAGTCTTATCTTGTATGGGGGTAGATAGGGCGCCATAAATTTGTAAAGAAACATTTATTGCTTGCTAAGTGCTTTGTAAGGGATTATTTTAGCCCTTCGATGTTATTTTCGGAATTTTGTCCATAGATATGTAACTGTAAGTGTTAGAACTTTTTTGGTTAGCCCGGGGAAGTACGACCGCTGCATCCACTTCTGCTGTGAATCAGTTTTGTTGTGTTCCAATGGAGATGCAGTTGCCCAGGCATACATGAGGCGATCATCAGCCTCCGTAGTAGCAGCGCAACTGAATACGAACTTAGACAAGACTTACCTATGCTTGCTTGAGGTTGTGTGTAGATGTCCAAGGATGTGACTACTTAAAACCACGTGCACGTGCTACTCGATTAAAAAAACGCTTCTAACTCATTCTCATATACAATGCATGTATTGGTACATACTTACAAGTACTTGATTTCACATATATAGTTTTTTGTTTTTAGAATATAAATTTGTGAAGTCACATTTATTGCTTCTTTGTTGCTTTGTAAGGGCCTTTTTGGCCTTCGATATTGTTTTTAGAATTTTGAACACAGGCATATAATGCTGCACGCTCATTCTAATAACGCATGTAGGTTCACACTCACACAACTTTCTTGTATGGTAGTGTTTCCTTGTAAGGACTGCATAATAAAACAGATAACTTTTCATTAAACGAAAACCTACTACCTACCTAGTTAAAATCAAGGTCATACGGTGTCATCGACCCGAAATATGAGTTAAATCCACTTTTACTCCAAACACCTTTATTCGCTTTGGTAGAAATGTTGTCTTATAGCCTATTAAATTTATTAAGCCAGTATCAAATATTATCTTAAATTCTGCAACTACAAAATACCAACATCATTTTCCAAAACATTAAAGAAATGAAAGCTTAAACCCTATACAAAGTGAAAGACGTCGACTCTACAGCTTTCAGTCAAGCGTTTAATTCACTAAAAACCAGGGTCAAACACTCAACTTAAACCGAGTTCCGGACGACATGTGCTTCCAACTTTCTTTCAAGCCTTCTCAAATATAATAACTGTATCAAACATAGTTTTAAATGCGGCCGCCAATATCCCTAAATCAAGGACATTGAAGTGATTATCGCTCAATCGGTGGGCACATAAAAGTGGTGTGTTTTAAGATATTATGGGACAGGATGTAGTTGCACTACGCATGCGTCGTTATCACTGCAGCTTGGCAGAGGCACGGGATATGTTGTGGTTCTGTCAGTCGATAGGTAACCGTCGACGGGGACGGTCACCTCGCGCCTCGATCCATGGTGTAGCGTATGGTTCGACGATCGCACGAACTATTTTACAGTGAACTTTGAAACTCAACTTGAATAAAGTTTTTTAGTATGACTTTCTAGTGTGGTTTTTCAGTCTGAAGTCACATGTGTGTGTCAAACGCTGAAATAGAGAGGGTAAGTAATTGCGTCTATCTGCGGTTTAAGGATTATAATAAATTAGGAACGGAAAATAAGAAAGAGGAAAATTTTGGAAACAATTTGGCAGATCTTAGGGGATTTGCCGAGGATTATACTTCCGTAGGCTTTTAGTAGATAAAGACTGCTCGTTTTTGTTTTTTTCGTCCTTACGGAATCTCGAGGTATTCTCTTGTATTATCATAATTGTTATTAAAATCCTAGAGATGACGTCAAGGGGATTATTAAAAGATACTTATTATCTTAGCTACCGAGAAGGTAATTATGAAAAGGTCATTGTTTCCTCATAAATGCGTGGGTTAGTGATCCGTTTCTGTGTGCGTAAGTTCATTTTACAGTCGTGTTACTGTAAGAAAATTTATTTATGATAACTCCTATATAAAATTATGAATTGCTAGATCCTTAATTTTGAATAACGCTAACTATTTTTTAAAAAGAAGTACACCTCGAACGTTAACTCTTACTTGTTTGAAAAAAAACACGTCTGAATCTCACAATCGTTTATTTTACTTATTCCTTATATTAAAATTATTACAGCAAATTTTATGTTACAAATTTAATTTATTTTTCAGCTCTCATGTTCACTACTAAATAATAATATAATATACATACTATCGAACACGGCAGACGTTGTCCTGCCTAAAAGTATCAGAAATAAATAAATATTGCGACTATAAATTGAGATGTAAGCTATCCTATCTTTCAAGTTGGATCAAACTGCACACGGTGTGCAAATTTTATTAAAATCGGTTAAGTAGTTTAAGAGTTCATCGCGAACAATTATATATTAAGATAAATATGTAAGAATTACAAGAAATTAATAACTTTGTAATTTTGTAGATTTTTATACAAATACTCTAAAAGCTCAACGTCCAAACCTTGTTGATTATAGTGTTAACAAACAATTTCTATTACTCTTACGATCTTCTGATATAAGGTAGAGTTCACAAATTAGCTGTTGGAATAGTCAACAATAAATAAATATCTTTGGACAATTCACACAACGCCATCTGATTCCAAACTAAGCAGAGCTTGTGCTATGGTAATCAGAAAGCTGATAAACAAACATACTTATATTATTGTAAATACATACTTATATAGATGAATTAACACCCAGACACAGAACAAATAGGCATGTTCATCACACAAATATTTGTCACGCCACGGAGGCTGTCAATGTATCTATTGTATCTTCTACATAATGTGTAAAGCTGTATCCATCAATGATCGTGTTTAACTACATACAATGACTATCAATGGATAGGACAAATTACTATTTGATATTTTATTACTATTTTCCGGAATAGGCATGATGACACTATTAAAGAATCAGAGAATAAACGGTTTTACAGAAAAATATATGCTAAAAAAGTTCTAAAATATGATCCCGTTTTAATAAAGTATTAAATACAGCATTATCTGAAACGCCAATCAAAAGGAATGACGTCACGTCTCAGTTAATGTCATCGTGTTGCTTGAAGTTTGACGAGCAAGCCGACGCCATGACATCTACGAGCGTTTTCGCGCTTAGTTCAAATTACATAGCAGAAAATACATTAATTTACGTTAAAAATTGAGTTTATTGCTGAAATAAACTTTTTTCGAAACTAGGAGACGTGTACCTACAATAAGGAAAGGTATTTAAAAATCTGTCATCATGCCCATTTTATCATAAGTACCTACATATTTTAAAAATATTGTTCTCTGTTTGCGAATTGATGTGTAAAGTGATCGCAGGAAAAAAGAAGGAGAGTAGTAAAATATCTGGAAATTACCAATTTACTCGGAAGAATCATTTTCATGTTTAAATGAAACTGTATTGTATGTACATGCTACATATTTTCAAACTGATATAACAAAAAATAGGACAAGCGAGATTTAAGAACTTGCACACAAAGTTTGTTGGTTAATCTAGGGAATAAAATTTTATTTTGTCTTCTTATTCCTTGCGATATTTTATTCCTGTCATCGTTATATTATACCTTTCGGTATACCATTGTACTTTTGCTAAACATACCCCTTGCTACAAGATCTCCTTGCCGATTTTAATGATACCAAATTAATGAGAAGTACACAAGTTGTTTGTTCAAATGCAGATGTTTAAATATTAAGCGTAATCGGCTGAATAATAATTATAATATAAATAAATAAATAACGTTTCAGACTCATAGCCCCACAGTAGGTTAGATATGTACTGTGTCGTGGGTTCCATAGATACATAACAACACAGAAACGCAAACACCCAGACCGAGAACAGAAATTTAAAATCATTGTTCAAATTTCTATTTCACCGGGATTCGAACCCGGGACCCTCCGATTGGCAGCCCCGCGTGGTATACATTGTGCCACACGGGTCGTCAAATTATTTTTTAAAGTCTATACTTAAACCTACAAATTACTATTTAATGTACTTATCGTGTTAGTGTAATTATTATTCGACTTATTCCCCAAAAAAAAGTCGAAATAGACGACAGGCAAGGAATGAATTCTATAAAGCAATACTTTTTTTAGATACAAAACCCCACCAAAGTAGATAGTATTCACTTGTTTAGACGATTTAAGTAAAATAAATAAGATTTACATATAAAACTTCATTTAGCAACTCTAATGACATAACGATGATTCTAATAATAAGTCAGTTCATAATGGCGAATGAATTTGCACCTTAGTGCAGCTGTACCGTGACCATTAAAAGTTTACTGCAGTGTAAAACTTAATATTTAAGTGCACTTCCACGATGTTCAAGTAAACAAAATCTATTCAAGAAGTCGTTAGTGTAAAAGGCATTAAAAGTAACGACATCATACCCGTACCCGGACAAGTAATATTTTACTATAAAAAGAGATTTTTAATGGCGTCGCACGTTCTGTGACCAAATCAATGGCGATTCTTTTAGTGAACTGTCAAAACGCGACATTTTTTTTAATAATGGCATCGCAAACTCTGTGCATATTGCCAGCGTCAAGAATAATTTTTGTATCACTTAGAATTCATAGAAAAATCAGTAAGTCGTCAGATATCAGTCAGTCTAGTCAGTCAAATGTTCAAGTAAAGTGATGGCTACTTTACCAGATCGTGTCCGATGGAGTTTTGGTGGCAAGCCGAAAAAACATGTTTTCGCACTGTTATTTTATTTCACAACACTCGTGTACTGTCATTAACCTATGTCGAACAAAATGCCATCAACTTTATCCGATAAAACTCAAAAATACACCAAGAAAATGAAAATAAAACAAGTGCACAGCTTGTCCTTTCAGGCTTCCCGCCAAAACTCCACAATCAAGTATAGTAAATTGACATTTTTTTTGTTTTTAATTAAAAAGGCAATAAAAATCTTGTTAAAATTTACAATTATACTGCGTTCCGAGATTAGTTTAGTTCTAAAAAAGATGCTATTTGTATTGTGGT
This sequence comes from Pyrgus malvae, assembly GCA_911387765.1. Taxonomy (NCBI): domain Eukaryota; kingdom Metazoa; phylum Arthropoda; class Insecta; order Lepidoptera; family Hesperiidae; genus Pyrgus; species Pyrgus malvae. Next base: position 26,583,036 of record OU426953.1, read on the forward strand.
TTAGTGCAAACTTGTAAAGTGTAAATTTTTATATTTTGTACGTATATTGTAACACAACGTAGTGTAGTGTCAAAAGCTCAGATGCCAGTGTCAGGTAGAAATCAGTCATATTAGTCACATGTTAGCTGCAACCCTTTTTGCGTCCTACTACTAGGCACGGGTCACACCCCATTATTGGAGAGGCCTTGAGCTTACTCCACCACGCTGCTCCAATGCGGGTTGGTGATATGCGGGTTAGTGGTTAACCCGCTGCCGGATGTTTTCAAACCGCCCATAAGGCCTCCGACAAGATTTTACGACTGTTATCTATCGACAGCAACCGGGACAGACGGCTTAACTTGCCCTCCGAAGCACGGAAACGAGCATGAAATTTTTGTCACTAGCGGTCACCCATCACACCACCGACCGCGCCCGTTTGGATTAGTTGCATAGATCGTTTGCGTTCTACGCTAACCGCCGAGCCATGCGCGCTTCGTAGTCACATGTACGAGTATTGATACGAGTAGCTTTACCAGAATATGTTTGAAAGACTTTAAAGGCAAACCAATAATTTTTATATTCCATCACGCTGGGTAATTAACCTACCTTGATCAAAGTATCATCAACTTTAACGATGTAACTTGAAAATAGACCAGTAAAATAAAATAAAAAACAAGACTATGACATGCTTCTTTCAACATTTACCGCCAAAACACGTTTTCACTGTTATTTAAATAAAAAGTTGGCAGAAATAGTACATTTGGACGTAAATTGATACAAATTTCAATAAGTTAGAGTTGTGGCTTTATAATATTAGCTATTACTTACACATATGTAAATGAAGATTTTGGAAATATGTACCAGTTATAGTTATCAAATGACAGCTAAAAAGAGAAAATTACTTTTACTTACATCGACTGTATTTTTTTCAGTAATTGTTGTTAATCAAATATAATAAAATTTATATGATGTAAATTTTTAAATATTTGATTTTCGACGCGACTTGCGAAAATATTATCTTCATACTTAGCAATCATTAAAACTTAAAACTGTTTATTTTCGATCAGATCGGCAAATGTGAGATACTATCATAATAATGTACTTATAAACATTTTGCATAAATGTGGTGATTTGTGGTGACAAACAACATTTATGCAAATAAATCAAATCATTTCAGGTTATCTTACAACTTTTGATTTGAGGGAGGAAACCTTCAAAAGGTACCCGGCACCTTGGGAGAGGAATTAAGTTATGTAGGAATTAAGAATAAGAATAATTTATTTGCGAAATGCACACATACAAATTTTTAGATAGAAAATGTTATATATCCTGTACTAAATTATAAATTTAGTATAAAACTAAAATCGGTATGCGTGCACGTCTCAAAAGGGATCCTACTCAGCATTAAGCTGGAAACTGAGGGCAATCAGCGCTGGTCTTCGATCCGAAGGATTTGTACTGCACTAAAACCCCTCGGCGGCCTGCCTCTGCGCTTGGGGACAACACCGGGGTCCTCCACGCGCGGCGCCCCTTCCGGGCCCATCTTCGGGATAGCAGATGTCCTCTCCTACACATTCTGATTCTCACAGCAGCATGCGGCCACGCACGCCCCTCCGTCCATTCTGGAGCTGCTGACTGTGGACGGATCAAGCTCCCACTCTCACTGCCCGCAACCCCAGAAGTCCCCTTTTAGTCGCTTCTTACGATCAGGCAGGAGATACCGCAGCTCTATTCTTAATCCCGAAGCTACAGGGATTTTCTTAAAAATACCTAGGCATATTAAGTTGAATTTCATGTGAAGAATTCAGGTTTCTTACACTTTTTAAAGTCCCGATGCTGGACACAATCTCTTAGGAGAAAAGATTTATCTACATGAAAAAAAAAAATCAAATGTGTAAGTTAAGGATTTTTTTTAGATAGTTGTACCCAACCTTTTAAGATTGAACCCGACTCACACTTGGTATAAAAAACGAGCCAGTTCCTTAATCATTTAGTATTTAGTATCCAAACGAAAGCTTAGGTATAAAACTTTAGATTAAAACAGCTTTTGATCAAAGTTCACTTATCTCGCGTCAACCATCCATAGTTGATTACAAACTCGATATCGTTTCGGAATTCTGCTTTATGCCATCGTTACAGCCTTAGTTTTACCTTACTTTGATCAGTCCAAGCCTATTTCGACCTTGATACCTAAAAGTAAGGCTTGTTATAAGTTGCTGGTTTGTGCCATCAGTACAGCCTGAGTTTTTCTATAATCAATTTAAGCAAATTTAAACCTTGCCAACCAGCAATACGATCTGTAATGGCTTAATAGTCTCCACCAACCCGCATTGGAGCAGCGTGGTGGAGTAAGCTCCAGGCCTCCCCAATAATGGGAAGAGACCTGTGCCCAGTTGTGGGACGTAAAAAGGGTTGCAGTTATGGCTTAATGGTATGTTTACAGCATTGATTGTTTTTGAATTTGACCAGTTAAAGCTAATTTTAACTTTGCTATCCAGAAATAAGGTCTGCTATTCCTTTGTCCTTTCAGCTTTAGTTTAACCTTACTTTGATTAGCCCAAGCCAATTTCAAATTTGCTACACAGGAATAAGATCCATTTTAAATGCATGGTTTCAGACGAAGCAGTGGCAACATTAACGCTCTTATTACCTGTTTACTTTTATCTTATAAAGCTCAGCGTTTGAATATTTAACCTCCTCTTATGAAGCATTAAAATGTTTAATGACGGTGCATAAGGTAGTTTTTTTTTATTAAATAAAGTAGCAAGTGCATATAAAGTGGCTTGCAACAAACACTCTCTGCTCCGTCTAGGGGAAATACGAACATAAGTCAACACTGCTGTGTTTTATTAAAAGTTGTTTGGATTTGCGGAGCTACTTCGCAGATTATCTCATGGCAATTGCAGGAGACGGCAACAGCACCTTCCCACCAGAAACATCGGCTCGGCAAGGGTTTTTCTCCACAATTTGGCGTGTTTTGAAATTTGCCACTAGCAGTCAGCCAGTCAAGTACCCCACAGCGCCGGTTATGCTTAGCTGCATAATCGCTTACTTTCTGCTGGCGTAGGACCATTTGCGATTATATATAGGACATTATTAACACCACATATATAGAGGTCGCGACATGTAAAAAGAACGCTGGAAGAAAGTGGAGGGGTTATGATTGCGCATGGGTACACTCGCACACGAAAGTCTATGGTTTTATTTTTAGCTCGTGACTTAGAAAATGTGAAATAGTCCGATAAATGGTCTAATACGCAGCTTGACCATCAGCGTTCTTTTTACATGACACAACCTATACCCAGCTGTGAAATTAAAAGTCGAAACGAACGAAGCATTGCGGGGACATTAAATATTTTACGGTACCAAACTTCTATTGCGTTTTAGAATTTGCAGTTTTATAGCCGGAGAACATCTTTATGGCCCGTTCGGTGCACATTTGGCTGGATAATTCACATATGGCCATAAAGTTAGGGTTACTGCACGCTTGTTTATAGTACCGACATTTAATCTGTTTAATGGAAGAAAGCGCGTACACTCCAGTGACTAGTGTAAAACGCATGTGATCTACGAGTATATAATAAATAATGTAGTGAAAATACGAACTAAAAACTAAAAAATAAGAAGAAAATGTATTTTACTGTAAAAAAAGCGTGGGGTGCATGGTGTCAATAGTATCTTAAAAACCACCCCACGCTTTTTTGTACAGTAAAATATATTTTCTGTGTGGGGTATCTATGGATAGGTCTTCAAAAATGATATTGAGGTTTTCAGTATAATTTTTTTCTAAACTGAATAGTTTGCGCGAGAGACACATACAAAGTGGTAAAATGTGTGTCCCTCCCCTGTAACTTCTAAAATAAGAGAATGATAAAACTAAAAAAATATATGATGTACATTAGGATACAAACTTCCACTGAAAATTGGTTTGAACGAGATCTAGTAAGTAGTTTTTTTAATAAGTCATAAATCGTAAACCACAATTTACCTTTCATTCAATCTTAATGCAATGATTTCTATGGATAATCAAAGGCAATGATGTATTTCTGTTACCGCTATAGTCATACAAATACTAAAAATAGAAAAAAATAAAATATTTAAGGGGGTTCCCATACAATAAATGTGATTTATTTATAGATAATGGTACGCAACCCTTCGTGCGTGAGTCCGACTCGCACTTGGCCGGTTTTTTAATTCGTATGTTAATTAGAACATTTTGAATGCTCACTGGCGTTCGGAATTTAAATTTCAAATAGAAGACTTAAAAGTCAAAGTAAAAAAAAGGAAGATAGGGAAGATAGGGAAGATTCTCAGCTATTCGTTTTCTAATATCACCGCAAAGGTTTTTAACGTGGCACTGCCTCTTTAGAAGCAACAGCTGGAAATTTCAAAAAGCTACACTTAGCGCAATTACCACGGAATAAGCTTAGTATTTTAATGATAACAGTTTATATTTCAAACTAATCGTTCTGGTTTTTCATCATTATTAGTACATTTTTATTGCATTTCATTTTGCTCAATGCTAAAAATCTTGTCGTGGGTACACAATATTTAATTACCTGAAGGCATGTTGTGAAGGCATCAAAGAAGCGCAAGCTGCGGTTGGCTTAGAGCAAAGGCGACCTACACAGAAAAGCTGGGTGGAGGTGAGATAGATGACAGTAAGCGGCAAATGAGCAGCGATGGCCGAGTGGTAAAAGCCGCGGTCTTCTACGCGACCGATCCCGGGTTCAAATCCTCGGCGCGCTCCTCTGACAAAGGAATTTATAATGAGCGCATTTATCGCTGCTCCACGGTGATCGAAAATATCGTGATATTTAATTGTTTGTAAATGTTCTCCATCGCCGTACATGCCTGAGAGAAATTCATAATTTCTAGAAAGCATGACGTCCACCAATCCGCACTTGGCCAGCGTGGTGGACTATGGCCTAAATACCTCTTACTTGTGAGAGGAGACCTGTGCCCAGCAGTGGGACATAAAAAGGGTTAAAAAATTATGACTCGTTCTAATTCGGAATACTTTTATTCATTAAAAATGAAAATGACAACGATTTATTTTCGTAAATATGAGTATTACAAAAGTTTTTTTATGTACATTTATTAGTTCGCCATATTTATCACAGTGGAGTATGTAAATTTGGAGGACATAATTAAAACGTTAATTTAATGATAGCAGTATAACTGAAATTGCTTATTTTAATATAATTAAAATATAAAAATATTTTTTACTAAGTATTATTTAAACTAAAATTACTTTAAGAATGCTTATTAGGATCGGATTTCAATCAAAAGAGAAGACGTAAAATTCTAAGTAAAAATAAGGAAGGTAGCAAAACATCCTGTGCTATTCATTTTTTTTCTAATCTCTTCGCAAAGGCTCTTTACGTGGCGCGCCGCCTCTTTAGAAGCAACAGCTGGAAATTTCAAAAAGTTAGACTTAGCGAAATTACCTACAGGATTTGCTTAGTGTTTTAATGATAACCGTGTATGTTTATAAGTAACCGTTTTGTTTTTTTAACTATTTTTAATACATTTTAATTTTATTTCACTAATAGTCCTATCTTACCAACTCACATTGGAGCGCCGTGGTGAAATAATCTGTCTTGGCTTGGCTGGCTGGCTGCAACCCATTTTGTGACTCACTGCTGGGCAAGGGTCTCGCCCCATTATTTGGGAGGCCTGAAACTTACTCCACTACGCTGCTCCAATGCGGGTTGGTGGAGATGCGGGTTAGTGGCCAACCCGCCGTTGGATGTTTTCAAACCGCCCATAAGGCTTGTGACAAAGTTTATCGACTGTTTATGCGTGCTAATTCCAACAATGGGAAGAGACCCGTGGCCAGTAGTGGGACGTAAAAAGTATTGCATTTAGTAAGCATTTATAGTTCCACATTAGGAATCGTGTCTTGGATACAATGGACAGTATTTTTTTTCTAAAATATGTCGTGTCCACCGATAAAGCACGTGCGGTTGACGTATAACGGAAGCAATCTATACAGCTATGTAAAAGGGGCGCGGCCGGTGGTGAGATAGGTGACAAGAAAGGTAGGATAAGTGCCGTGCGCAGTTCTATTTAGAGAATTTATGCCAAGAAATTGCGACACATTTTATAAAATTTTCCTAATTTGGGATACTTAAAGTAAAGTAAAAGTAAAAGTTGAATGTGATTTTAAATCTTATTTATACCAATATAACATTATGGATGCTTAATAGGGTTCGGAATTTAAAACTAAAAGAGAAAACTTAAAACTAGAAAAGAGAAATAAGAAAGATAAAAAAACATTCTCTGCTATCCATTTTCTAATTTATTCAATTAATGCGCGTAGACAATTCATAATCCTTCTGAATACAATTTTGAGAGGAGATCTGTTCCCCGCAATATTAAAAAGGATAAAAACCATATTTGAAAATAATTTTCATATTATATTGATATCTAAAACAATGAAAATGAGTTCCACATTTCAATACGTCAAGAATTTATTGCAGAATTTTCGCAATCATAATTACAGATTTTGCAATATATTCGCGAATGGCGAGTTAAACGGTCTCGTTTTAGAATTAATTTATGATAGTCATTCAATGTTTACATACGTTTGATAGTTGTTATTAATTCCGTTCTATAAAATTATAGCTTTAATTCTGAATTACTTAATTTTATAGATTGTGATTGCTTTATTATTGTTTTCATGTGAACTGATACAGATGTGGGTTTAAAATGTGTTTATGTGAATAAACGTATTTACTATCGTAAATTTATAATAAAAGTTTGACATAGACATGTCGGTTCCAGAATATTCTACAACAAATACAAATAATTAGGTACAAATTATTTCAAATATTTAGATACATACGTACAGCGTTATTCACAAAAACTCGTATAATAGCGTCCTACGAATTATAAAACAGTATTTACAAGTGAGAAAGTTTGATTTAACACCTATTTAAGAATTATAACAGAGACTCAACATTAAACAACATTTACGAATCGAATTTTGGCGGGAAGTCAGAAAATGCTTATTGTGCTCTTGTTTTATTTTCATTTTCTTAGTGTATTTTTGAATTATATTCGATAAATTTCATGGCATTTTGTTTATTATATATTATGTTAATTACAGTAGAGGAGTATTGTGGAATAAAAAAACTGTGCAAAAATACGTTTTTTCAGCTTGCCTCCAAAATGCCATCGCTCATCTTCTGGTAAAGTAGCCATCGCTTTACTTGATTATCTGACTGACTTGACTGAATGCTTACCAAAAACTTACTGACTTATTCTATTATTAATTATCCATTTTCAATGAAACTGGCAAAAACTTGAAATAATATGGTAATTTTTAAGCATTCATTTAAATATTGCTGTTTAAATAACTCTTATGAGTGAAGCCATTACAGTAATAACTTATGTTACAGTAATATTTATCCCACCAAAAACATTCTGTAAAAAACTAGCCAAGTCTCGATGGAGCTGCTTGTTTATCTCTAAAAAGTAATGAAATCTAGAGAAAGTCATGCCAAGTCTAAGGTTCCTTACTGCGATTTCTTTATTATTATAGTTAACTTTGAGTGACTTGGACGTTGAAGGATACACAAGTGTACAAAACCAGTTGCTCCCTCCATGACACCATTGCACCAGTCTGTCGCTAGAACCGCTACCAATTGACGATGGAAAATTGCCACTTGGAAAACGTTGATTCAATTAAAAGAGTGCTGCTGGAAGTGTTTTTCCGCCGCCTTTTTTCTCTCAGGTCTACATATAGCCCAGACCGGTACCTAAAGGCAATGACTGAATAAAATAAAATAAATATTTTTATTTGTTTCTTTCTTTGTTTGTGTGTAACTAAATAAAATTAAGAAAGCTATTAGTTGCAACTCCGGAGTGAGATACTCTTCGGAGACACGCGAAGAACACGAACTGTTTAATTAAGAAAGCGCTGGTTTCTTCTAGATTTTAAGAGTTTTAAATCTTCTTTTCTATTTACGAGTGTGTTTCACAATCCTCTTTAAGTACTTGATACTTTGGTTTACTAATATTACTACTATTGAAGTCTTGATACAAATAAATTCAATCTTTCTATCTCTTTATCCATCATTGGCCTTTAGAATTCCACTGCTGAATATAGTCCTCCTCCTTAAAGTCCTCCTCAAAGAGGTTTCAGACCTTTTCGATATATTACCTTCAAAAGATACCCAGCACTTTGGGACAGAGCATATCGTTTTATGTGGGATACCGCACTAAAGGTTCTTCGGTGGCCTGCCTCTCGCTTGGGCAGACTTCGCATGGCGCCCAGTACGGGCCCATCTTCGGGAAAGCAAATGTGCTCTCCTGCACCTTCAGATGCTTACGGCGGCATGCAGCCACACACACACCGCCGTCTTTCTCGGGGTCGCTGGCTTTACTTAGTAGTAGCTCTGTTCTGAATCCCGTAGCTACAGGGACTAGAGGTTATAGAACTACACGCTCGTAACATCTTGTATTTGAAGGCGCATGTGGGCGCGAATTTGCGAGCTTTTGCCACACATGTAACTCGCACGTGCGTTGACGCGCTTCTAAGCTCGTATATGTCAGTTGAGACAATACTACCCCTACAAAATGCTCCGCTATATGTATGCAAGTTGCTATGGCTTCTACCCATTTTTGCGTTCCATTACTGGGGAGCTTACTCTTCCACGATGCTCCAGTGCGGTTGCGGTGCGCTCCAACCGGGACCGACGGCTTAACAAGCCCTCCGAAGTACACCCACTTCACATCCGACCGCGCCCGTTTGACTTATCTGCGTAGATCGCTTGCTCTAACCCCGGTGGTCGGCGTAGCCATGCAGGTTTAGTACTTATAAAAGCTGTTAATGAATGGCGGTCTTGCAAGCTTTAAGTATGGTCCGGGTTATAGATAATCCCTGGAATGGAGTAAAGAACACGGATTGTTTAGTTCTCCAGCGTTTTCTCGTAAGATGTTTGCGAATCGGATCAGTGTCAGAGTGCTTTAAATAGCTGCTAGCAATTTGCTATAGTTAGGAAAGAGCAATGATTGATGACCAATTGAAACATCCAATACTTTATTCAAATTACTATGTCTAATTATGTATTATTATTACTTAATTAAATTCAATTATTATTCTTAGTCTAAAAAATTATTGGTCTTACAGCAGTACAGCATAGATTTTTTATAAATTGCTTATATATTTTTCAGTCCACATATTGAAGTATATCCAAGTAGTTAACACAGAGGGAGAGAGAGGAAGTGAAAGTATTTAAACCCTGCCTGCCCGCCTGTAGGATACAAACAAAACGAGAGTGCTTTGCGTGTCTCTAGGTCTCACCAGTTAGTACCTGTAGCTTCCGGATTATAAGAGGATAGGTCTACAGTATCACCTGCCTGATCGTAAGAGGCGGCTAAAAGGGGGCGTCCGGGGTTGCGGGCGGTGTATGATGGTGCAGTGCGTGAGTGTTGGATGGTGCAGGAGAGAACATCTGCTCTCCCGAAGATTGGGTCCGTTCTGGGGCGCCGCGCGTGGAGGACACTGGTACGTTCCACTAGAGATCCTGGAGTGCTCTCCAAGCCGTGCCGTTTGAAGGTTTCCCCCCGATACAAAAAAAGGTTTCACCAGTTAGTTCTTGTAACTTTGGGATTAAAGATAGGGATAAGTATTTCCCTTTTTTTGGTATCGGGAAGGAGGGGGGGTAACCTTCTAAAGGTACCCAGACCTTGGCGGAAGATACCGGGTTATGTGGGATGGGATTGTACCGCACTAAAACCCCCTCGGTGACTTGCCTCTGCGTTTGGGGAGGACTCCGAGATCTCCATTGGATATCCCCTGCCTGATCTTAGTAATTTCCTATTGATGGTTCCTCTCCCTTCCCCCTGATCCATGGTAGCATGGAAAAGGGTTTGTTAGTACTGGACCCTGATTGTCACATCAATTTATAATGGTGCGTGACTACAACTAATAATCACGAAACTCATTGTCGATGCTAATGTTAAGTATTGAAAGTACACAAACCTAATTTCTTGGTCGGCACTGACTAACAAAAAGTGTTTATGGCTGACTACTATCCGTCATAATTTGATTTATTTCTAAGGAAAACCTTTCACCTTTTGTTAATAAATGAATGAAAGTATAAATAAACAAAAGTAGGTACGTAAAGAGATTCAGAACATATTTGATGGATTTTTGAAGTTGAAAGTCATTTTTTGCAGTGTTATCACTTGGGCACTATAATTATAAACACTTTAACTCCAACCAGGTGGACTGACGACCTGAAGAAGATAGCGGGAAACCACTGGATTCAGAGGGCGCAGGACCGGACGGAGTGGCGAACATTAGGGGAGGCCTATGTCCAGCAGTGGACTTTAAAAGGCTGATGGATGGATGGATGAATGGGTACTATAATTAACCTATATCAATAAAAAATGTATGTACATGCGTACGAGTATGTACGATGTATTTCTCCAGCCTTTCTTATTATTGTAAGAAAACTTTGACCAACAAGAGAGAAAGAACAAAATCAAAGCTAATTACACCTTGGTTTTAAATAATAATACGTCAAAAACTGAATCCAATTAGTATCAACTAAACGTACAGTTCCAAGCAGGACATATAAGTAATATTTCAACTACCTTAAACGCCTCCACGTTACAGCACTTAAGACAACAAAGGTACCGTGTGAAATTTCAAACATAAGCTTGACTTGCGTCTGCTTTTACAACGAGATAAAGAAAAGAAGAAAAAGGGGCTTCCTTTGTACTAAACAACTCTAAAAGAGCCCTGTTAGCAGCAACTTGCATGCATTATCCGCACAATAGATGTTTTACGCCAAGAGAAAGAAAAGCTCCTCAAAAACTCCGCGGGAAACTCAATAATATTTACGTAAATGGATTTCTTTGACGGGGAAATTCATTTACGTAATTATATGAGGTACCGGAGTATCTGTTATTTCCTTTTTATTTAGTCAAGGATTTTTTGTACGAACTTACGTAATGATGTTTTATTATATAAAGTTTCAGTATATTTTCAAGCTCCTAATGTACTTTACACGTTGCACTGGAACAGCGTGGTGGTATGGTTTCAGGGCCCCTAAATGGTGGGGAGAGTTCCGTGCCCAGCAGTGGGCCGCAAAAAAGGGTTACACCCATACAAGATTAATTTCCAGTCAACCAAGGGTACTAAGGTACGACTCTTAATTAAGTTTGCGAAAAATTGTGCAATAAAAAATGTATGTTATAACTTTGTACTTTTCTTTTAAAGCTATTTTTTCTAGTACAATAGAAAGTTGTAGAGAGCTAAGTTTGTAGCTAGTGTTAAAGAATGCTAGCGTTGAGTCCTAAGAGCCTTTGTTAGCCACTTATATAATCGAATACAAATACGTACACTTAGTTCTGTTTTTATTCCTTCCTTGCTTTATATCGACTAAGTGATTTTCTCAGGGTTTCCAAAGTAGTAGGTTAGAATAAAATTACGTCCAATGGTTTAACTTGTCATAAGATGCGTATCGACAACGCGCGGCTACCGCGCGAGCAGTGTTCGACCCCGAATATGCGTTTTGGTTCGCGAGGGTTTTATAGCGCATAATTTTATTGAAACTAGGTAGTCGATCACGGCAGATCATCTGACAACGAGAGTTCATTTTGTGAGTACTGTGACACCTTTGACATCGAAAACCGAAATAAATTGGTTCGTTGCGCGGAAAAGGGGATTAATTGGATCCGGCTATGACCCTGCAACGTTTTTAAGTTTTCTCCTTATGTTTATGTTTTTAACACAGTTTTATTAGCTTGACCTGTATGTATGTAACGGAATTTTTGATCGTAATTTTGACCGACTTTAAAACGTTGGCTTAATTTGAAACTTTACATACTCATCAAGGACCGATGACATCGCAATATGAAAAAAAATCCAACAAAAAATACATATTTTAAAAAACTAAGAAACAAGCTTTTGTGTTTTTTTTATTAAAAAGTAAAAAGGTAAAAAGAAAATGTACCTATTTCATTTTAATAATACACTTTTAGAGATCTACTAATATATAACTATTGACAGCATACACCCCACGCTTCTTTTACAATGAAATAGGTACATTTTCTTCTTACCTTTTTTACTTTTTAATTATTTTTTTTCACAAAAGCGTGTTTTTTAGTTTTTTAAATTACATTATTTATTAAGTATTGAATTCAGTTCTGATTCTTGCGATCCGACTTGATAATTTCCGATACTTATTAGGCAGAACGACGTCTGCCGGGCCCGCTAGTACAAAGAGGCTGGCAGCAGCTAGGGTGCAGTTAATTCTATTTTGTTATTCCTTCGTTTATATATATCCAATAAGCTCTCGGCTTTTCATAAATAAAGGACGATGGCATTCGCTAGCGAATTATTTAAAAACCATCTTGTTTTGTTTTTCCCCGTGATTGGATTTAGTGTTAAAAACGCACAAAATACACAATATATTTTATGCTAGAATCAGATTAGTTCTGAAGATAACTTTTACTTTCGTTACTGCTTTTTAATTTTTGAAAACCACACTTTAAATACAATTTTGACACTGACAGCCTCCGTGGCGTCGATTCGCCGACTGGGAAGCGTGAGGTGGTTGTGAGTGAGTGAAGGCGTGATGAACATGACTATTTGTTCTGTGTCTGGGTATTAATTAATCTATTTAAGTATGTATTTAGAATAATATAAGTAATAAATTAAGTATGTTTATCGGCTTTCTGATTACCATAGTACAAGCTCTGCCTAGTTGAAATCAGATGGCGTTGTGTGAATTGTCCAAAGATATTTTTTTAATTTTTTTATTCCAGACCAATGCGTATAAACCCGTATCCGTAGTACTAGTTATGGGATTTTTCTAGCCACTTCATGTAACAAAACTATTATTTATTTATTTATTTGTATCACCTTAAAATAAGGGTTACAGGGTAAGACTTAATGCCTAATGGCATTCTCTGCCAGTCAACCCTGGGTGATGGTGAGAACTTACGGTAGGCAGGAAAATGTGTACTTAAAAAGTTATTGGTATAAAAATAATGAAAAGAAAAAAAATTGTTGTATACATACAAACATAATACATACATACAACATATATACATACATACATAAATACATACATAAATATATACATACATACTTGCTAATGTGCAGCTTATTCTGTTGTATTCTTTCGTTTCCTTATATCGAATAAGTGCTCTCGGTTTTTCGTAAATAAATTACGATGTGGCATTGAGAGGAATTGAATCGACGGCACTGGATAATTTAAACCATCCAATGCCGGTTTTTTTCTCATTATAGGTTTTAACGTTGAAAAACGCATAAAATGGATAAAAAGTTTTTTTTTTTTTATAGAAACAGGGTAATGCTATTGCTTTTCAATTCTTTAAAATAACGTTTTAAGTGCAGTTTCCGACCAGCGTATTATACACGTATAATGTTTTAAGAAGCGGGTTTAAGGGCGTATAGGCGAGCCTTTTGCCACACGTATACCATAAAGTTAGGTAAAAAATACTTTGCAACAATTCGCAATCGAAACGTATGATGGTGTATACTTTTTGCTACTTGGTCGTACTATATATAAGTAGAACAACTATAATTCTGTTTAGCCAGAAGTTATAATATACCTTAATATATTTTGCGTTTCCTAAACATGCATGAGAAATGATATTCAAGAAATTCTAACATATGAGCTACGGCGTAGTAAGCGTAGCACGTAGCAAATTCAATTTCGGCGTAGTAAGGTAGGGTATACTACCATCTCAGCTTGTTATATATTTGTACTTACTGATCACTATATATTGTTATACGTATATCGTCTATCAATTGACCTCCTCTTAAACGACTGACGGGTTATGATGGAATTTTTTTGTATGAACTTTATTGAATTGAATTTTATTGAACACCGTACTTGATCAGTATTGTAATTTATTTTTCTCCATTTTGGGAGGAAATATTAACAAGAAGAACTTACATCTTATTTGAAAACATTATAGAAATTAACACATTTTGTCAACGCGTGTTGACTCAATTTAGGCGACCTCGAATTTAATTTATTGAAGAGTCCTTTTAGATTATCCAAACTACGCTAACGCAATAAAGAAATTACTTGCTTTATGTTAAAATATACGAAATTCGAGTATATTATTCGACTTCTATTGAAGTATCGTGTTATGACGTCAAATATTTGTATAGACTAGATTCGATAGAGCGTACCTATTGAACCTATGCTAGAATGGAGTACTGCCTTGGCCTCATTATAAATTGAACTGGTATTTATGATTGTTGTTTTTACGAGTATGTTTTAAGTATGAAATGGAAATGTTTTATATAAGACATATTTCTGTAATTTGATTGGAAAATTTCGTGTACAAAAATGAAAATTGTGCTAAAATTACATTAAATGAAATTGGAATGTTATCAAAGCCAATGAAGCTTCATTGAAGATCCTCCGTTATCAGGATCTTCGATGAAGAGGTACAAGAAAAATGCAAAGTCACCAATTTTTAAGTCAAGAAATCAATATATATAAGTAATAGAGAACTAATTCACTGGGTGAACTATGACCTAAATCCCTTTTATTTGTGAGAGGAGACCTTTTCCCAGCAGTGGGACAAAAAATATTAAAAAAATATTTGGTCAAGTGGATTCCTACAACTTAATTTTAACTCAGTCAAAAAGACTTAAATTGCAAAATACAATACACTTTAAAAAAAAATTAAATCAAAGATTACTGTCACAACACGCCCTATATTATGGTAGTAAAGTGACCATTTTTAGGTCCCATGCTGGGCACGGGTTTCTTTATATTATTGGGGAGGCTTGGAGCTTACTGCACCACGATGCTCAAATGTGGATGGTTATCAAATTAAGGGCTTAACTTGTAAAATAGGCTGCATTAAATATAAATATGTTACAAAAAATGTTTTCTTCTAAATATAACTAACTATTCTTTAACTTACTTTTACTTTTTTATTATTATTTTTATCTATATATATAAAACAAAGTCGTGTTAGTTACACCCAACTCAAAAACGGCTGGGACAATTTTTATGATTTTTATTTTTTTGGATTTGTCTTCGCCGGAAATAGGATAATAAGTATGAAAATATGATAAAAATCTCAATTCTATTAATATTTCAACGATTTTATTTTCCCATATAAACGGTCCATCAATCATTTGTTGTTCTTATGAATGAACGCACGAACATGTCAAAAACGTAATCAATATATATGACACGAGGTATTTGTATTTTTTTTTCTTTTATCGAATCACATCTGTGGGGTTCACTAGTTTTAAATTAAATTATACCTAACCTATTAATTTAGATGGACTGTAACTAGCATATGTATTCACCATGTTCTAGTAATAAGCTAGCACATTCTTCTGTATGAAATACAGCTTTCACACAAGAGGTCGGGGGCCGGGGCCTGAGGGCCCACTCTGTACGCTCGTATTCGAAACTAAGTGAATTTTCGGGCCTTATTTTTGGATTAGATTGAAGAAATTCTAGCAATATTATTCATTCCATAGCTTAATGTCATCAATGACAACGCTTATCTAATTAATTCATGAAAAAGATCATGATCTGAGTATGCTAAAAATGATTCCGAAAATGTTAGAACTTATGGACGAATGCTTACAGAGTGGGCCCTCTGGTGCTTTGCAAGACTTAGCGCAAGCGCCAGCTACCGCGAACTATTGTTGTGCCGATAATATTTCATAATATACTGATAAATATACATCGTATTTTTGTAATAGTTTGCAAATATTATTATTTTATTTATTCTTCTTGCTAAAAAGGTTTGTTTAGTCTAGTTTTAATGGCGCGGGATACCATTCAAATTCGTGTAAATTGGGATATCGACTTGCCGTCATTACCAGTACATAATGTAAATGTTGTTTCTACCATTCAAGTTTATTTTTATTTTCTCGAGGGATTCTTAAGGTAAGGAAAAGTTTTTTCAAAATTTACAGACGTGTGCTTTTAAAAAGTATTTTCATTTAATATAAAATATATACACTACATTAATTAATACCTATTGACGTTATTTTTTTATTCGAACGTGTAGATTTGATTGAGTAGGTGATTATTTATTTTTACTGAAACCTACTGCTCAAGTTTAAGAGCTTAGCTTACCTTTAGTACCCGGATGACCGAGCCTTGCTCGGATAAAAATAGTTAATTTTTAGAGACTCACTGGCTTACTTAACAACACCATCTACTTCAGCTCTCAATTAAAGAAACACATTTTGCATATACTTGTCATGAAGAATCATATTTTTCAGTTTATGCTTAAGTTGAAAACACGCATCAAACGGTATTTTCTTTATTACCCTCGAAAACCCCTGCATACTAAATTTCATGGAAATAGTAGTAATAGTAATTTCCGAAATTCAAATTATATATTTAAGTCCTTATCTGCCCATAGCTACTCTGTAAGAAAGCTAATTATTGTATACCCCATATTTTAAAACAGGGCTGAAGATTTTCTCCGTCTGCTCTTTTCTTCAGCTCAGCATTGCCTAAACACACCCAGAGCAGACGGAACAAAAAATAACGTTCACTAAGAGTTTGTAGAGGAACCGTACAGTGAATAAAGAAATATTTCATTTTATGCAAGAATTGGACTTTAAAATGTATTTTTAAATATGAGTCAGAAGAATTTAAATTTACGTACAGTGGTCACATTAAAGTGCAATAGTTCCCTGTTGGATTGGAACCACTAAACTTATTTACAGACCGCCGTGGCTAAGCTCTATTCATGGACTCATTGCTAAGTGCAGATCTCTAGGGGCAGTCCGTGTGCACTTAGATAGAGCATTTTATTAATGGTCTTAACACAGTACAGAAACACTTTCATTTTATTTTATCTACTATTTAATACAGTTTACTACTTACTTAAACTATAATTAGATGGTAAATTATTCTAGGACTCGGCATTTCTTGATAACTGCTTTAAAATATTTTATTAGATTTGAGTACTGCTACGTAAATATGCTGTCGACTCGAACTGGAGACATCTATTCATGTTTCTCATAGTTTTTATTTGTATGAACTTTTCACTAGTTTTACATAAAATTATTCCTAGTATTACTTTCATCTTTTTACGTTTTTTAGGTGGGCTTGATAACAAAAATTTAATACAATATTATGACTTTACATGTACTATCAGAGTATCGCTACGGAAACATGGAAGTTTAATAGTTCCGTGTTTTATAGGTACCATTTATTTGGCCTGGGCCTTCCCAGGCCAAATAAATGGTCGCCGCATGCCGCCGTAAGCATCTGAAGTTGCAGGAGAGCACATCTGCTCTCCCGAAGATGGGCCCGAATGGGGCGCTCAGCTGGAGATCCCGGAGTCCTGCCCCAGCGCAGAGGCAGGCCTCCGAGGGGGTTTTAGTGCGAAACAAATCCCACATAACACAGTCCTCTCCCAAGGTGCCGGGTAGCTTATGAAGGTTTCATTTCCAATACATAAGAAAAATTGTACCATTTATTTACCAGCCATGGAAGCGGCCAAGCTTAATTCATGAACTCATCGCTAAGTGCAGGTCTCTAGGCGACATACCGTGTGCAATATCGATAGGTTATTTTAGTAAGGTGTTAGTATACGAGGAACCAAGCGGAATTACAACTTTTATTACTTTGAATAATTGTATATTGAATAAATTCTTACTTTTATTTTATCTTAACGTATTTTCTCGCAGAATTGTTAAAATAAATCGCACATTTTTATTTAATTTTTGTAATTAATGTTGTACAATATGCTCGTATTAACTAATTAAATTCGTTAAATATTCAAAATACTTAAATAAAATGCTTTCAAATGATTTATTTTAATTCCTATCCGTCATAATAATAACAACGTTTTTTTTGTTATCGGGGGAACCATCTAAACGTACCCACCACCTTGGGAAACGATACCGGGTTATGTGGGATTTGTACCGCACTAAAACGCTCTCGGTGGCCTGCCTCTGCGCTTGGAGGGGACTCCGGGATCTCCATTGGAACGCACCGTTGTCCTCCACGCGCGGCGCCCCAGATCGGGCCCATCTTCGGGAGAGCCGATGTGCTCTCCTGCGCCTTCAGGTGTTCACGGTTGCATGCAGCCACGCACACACCGCCGTCCTTCCCGGGGTTGCTGGCTAGACGGGTCGAGTGCCCACTCTCACCGTCCGCAACCCCGGAAGCCCCTTTTAGTCACCTCTTACGATCAGGCAGGGGATACCGTAGCTCTATTCTTAATCCCGAAGCTACAAGGGTTCCCTGTGCTATTGGGCTATTGGTACCTTGGACATACGCAAAGACAAATAGACACTTAAACCGGCAACAAGAATAATAATTAATGAATGATTATGAAAAAATATATTCACATTTATTCTGCGCTGTAAATCGAATTCAGGACACTTGTGAAGCAGCAAGATACCGTGCTGCCTCTCAAGGGCATACAGCCGAGAATCAAAACAAATGAATTATATGCTGGCAAATTTTAGTATCTGCGTCATGTTTAAGTGAAATTATTTTTAAGTTAACCTTGATAGTTATAATAATTAAAGTCTATATAAGCTATTTATTTTAACCATTAACAAAAAATTAAACCACCGATGTAACTGAAAGGCAAGAAATAATAAACTAATACATTACTTGGCATGATACTCTTTCATGCTAGTAATGACTCTTAAAACTATTTTGGACTCGGGCCCTTATAATTTTTTTATTATTATTTAATTATTTAATAATGGAATAATGCGAAAGTAAGCTTGTTAGTTACTCTTTCACGCGAATACCACTTAACCGATTATCATGAAACTTTGTACATATATCCTTGGAGTTATCAGAAGTAAAAAAAATAACTTTAAAAAAAATAACGCGGGTGAAACCGCGGGGCACAGCTAGTACTCTATATAAAGTTAAGCGTGTTCAATTGTTCGTATGTTACTATCAGTGAGTGAACAATCAATCATCCCCTGTTTTTCTACTTTTAGAGTTAGAATTTATATTAAAATTTATATAGGACCAATTTAGAAGTATATATAGGTATATACCCTTTACAATATAAAAAGAATTATCAAAATCGAAATACTCTCTGAAAATTTATGCATTATTATACATAAAATATATATATCGTACGCGTCGATTTCAGGATCTCCTTCGATTTTTCGTCAGAAAAAATATTCGCACTTTAAAGGTTCATTCAACCTTTTCTCACGAAAATTTTCACAAAAATCCGACTTCACAAAACTTCACCGCCCTAATGCGTAGTAATATCTGTTTACTTTTGTCGACGACCATTAATTACATCAAGGCATCTGCCATTAATTTTGTCAACAACATTAATTATATCTTCGTTTGTTTTGGCATTTGACGTTATTGTCATAAATTTTGTTCATACTCGTATATTTCGGCAGAAATATTTTTGTTTTCCTCGTCTATAATTTGCTGAGTAATTTCCTGTGACGCAATAAGGACTATTGTAACAGCACATTAGTTCTAGCAGGGGCTTTTATTTGGAGTACAGGGCGGTTATGTTGACTTTTAAAACGATTAGGAGTCAATTTTGAATCTATCATTTTGAATGTATCATTTTGTAGGTGATAGAACTATTATGGTTCGCCCGGGGAAGTACCACCACTGCACCCACTTCTGTCGTGAACCAATTCTATTGTGTTTCGGTGGAAAGGTGCAGTTGCCGGTCACACTTACATGAGGCGACCACCAGCCTCAGGAGTAGCAGCGCAACTGCATACGACCTCAAACAAGACTTACCTATGCTTGCTTGAGGTTGTATGTAGATGTCAATGGGCTGCAGCGTTCACATAACACCACGTGGCCTGCATGCTCGTCTGCTACTTCATTAAAATAAAAAAAAATAAAAAATATTTGTTAGATTGTAGCTTAATATATACTATCGTAGACTATTTTAATATATCGCAGACTAATTTAATGGAATATTTTTATCATTTGGTTAGGGACGATATAAGCAACCCTTCAGTGCTAGAGTTAATATCGCTCAATGTCTCAAAGACAAGCATCAGACCTCGGCAACGAAAATTGTTCTTCATACCAGTGTGCAAGTTGGTTTCGATTCGTGAGTCACCATTTGTGCGCGCCTTAACCTTGCTCAATGGTGTGCTGGCTTGGGATCCGGGCCTAGACTTGTTTTCTTCCACGCCTGCGGTATTTCGCAGAGTTGCAGAAAGATTTGTACAATCTCGTACGCCTATGTAAACGCAATGGAGAATCTGTAATGTTTATGTAGTAGTAAAATATAAATAAATAAAATTATGTTTGAAAGTTCTAAAAATAGAAGTAAACAAGCAAATCATTTTTTCTATAATTCTGCAAAATCTTTAGAAACTAAACCATCAAGTTACTCTTTTAAATACCGAGTTCAGGAGCGCATTTCAACTGTAATCAAATGTGTCGGCGCGGGTCGCGTCTGAGTAAACAAGATAAAACCGTGTGTCGGAGCGCATATGTGTAATGCGAGACTTTCACTGCTTTGTATATGCAGTGTAAGGTATAAGAAATAGAGGAAAATTATTCTTTAAGTTGAATATCTTTTCAAAAGAGTCAGTATAGTTTTCAATTATAATAAACGAGCCGCACTTTTGTAAAGCTATGCCGGCGTACAATATGTGTATTTCACTACTTTGTGCATGCTATGTAAGAAGTTAAAGACAAATGACAATTATTCATAAATTTGTATAATGTGTATAACTTTTCTAAATGATAAGGCCTTTTTACATTTTACATTACAGGTTTATCGTTACCCATCAGATTTTAACAATAACTTTACATAGTGTAGGAACGAAGTCACGTCTGAGTAAAAAGATAAAACAGTGTGTCGACGCTCATCTATAATCTAAGTCTGTGAATCTCAAGCCGGTGAAAGCACTGTCTTGAACATGCGGAGATAGAGATTGATTATTCTTTGTACTACAAAGCGCGCATGGCCTGGCAGTTAGCATAGAACGCCAGCGATCTATGCGACTTAGCTAAACGGGTGCGGTCGGGTGTAAGGTGGGTGACCGCTAGTGGCAAAATAAATTCATGCGCGTTTCCGTGTTTTTGAGTGCACGTTCAGCCGTCGGTCCCAGTTGTTGTCGTTAGATAACAGTCGTTAAACCTTGTCGGAGGCCTTATGGGCGGTTTGAAAACATCCGACAGCGGGTTGGCCACTAATTCGCATTGGAGCAGCGTGGTGGAGTAAGCTCCAGGCCTCCCCAATTATGGGGAGAGACCCGTGCCCAGTAGAGGGACGTAAAAAGGGTTGCAGCCATTCTTTGTATAATTTTTAAAAGCTTAATTTGTCTTTGTAACGCTACACATTTTAACTATAGTCAAAAGAGACGCCTTGTTTGAGTAAACTATGTTGATATGTAAACGCGTAAGCGAGTGTTTTACTGCCTTTTACAAGGAGAATAACTAGATAGAGGAGGACGAAGGAGAAGGAGGACGAGGAGGAGAACTAAATAGAGGAGGAGGTTGGTGTGTTGCTTACAATAAACTGTTTAAAAATTCTTTTAATCTTATTTTTAAATAATGCATAATTAAGTAATGCATAAATAAGTAATGCATTTTTGGAATACAAATATTCACTTAGTCTATTTATTTATTTAACACTTTATTATACCACATAAAAATGGTATAAAAGGCGGACTTAATGCTAAAAGCATTCTCTACCAGTCTACATAATAAGTTATATATATATAAGTATATATATATATATATAAACTATAAAAATGTATTTTATACGAGAAACAGGTATATATAAATATTTAATAAAAATATATGAATAAAATGATTATACTTATCTACTTATGAAAGTGTAAAAAGCTACATAATAAGTAATGTTTATTTTACCACACTAGCGAATAGCACTAGCTAATGAGCACTAGCATAATTAGCAGTGACACCCGTTTTAAAAGAATGTTTGACGGAATTTTTCCTTAGTCATTGTCAATCTACTCATAGCTTTAGATCCGATGTTTTGAGCTGAGAGAAAAGCCGAAACGGTAGTAGGAAAGGAGAAAAAACTCTCAGCAGCACTATAAAATGCCATTCAATCCGCAATATTATATTATATCTTCCGCTCTAAACTTGCGCCCCATACAGGATTATCTAGTAAACGCCTTGCCCAGATTCCTCGCTCTTAATAATATAACTCCGCTTTATTGCTCCACTAATGATTGTCACCCGCCCTCAGATTGTATTCAATTACCGTCATATTACGAGTTACAGAGGCCTTAGTGTAAGTGCGCACACGCGAAAACCTTACTATCGCGTTTGCGTTAAGAATTTAACTATCGACCTTATTCCGTTCAGATTAAGATCTATCTGTCCAATTTTAACTCGGACGCAGTAGTAACGTTTGCGCGTTTACAAACTCACACTAAGGGCTTAGTTCACAAGATTTGAGTATACGGTTGCTAGAGGTGAATTATCTACAATTCTTAATATCCCACCGCTGGACTCGGGTCTGTCCACTCAATTTGAGAGTAGGAATACGGTTTGGTTGTGGGGTAGGGACCAACCCGCTGGTGCCTATAGCTTCGGGACTAAGAAAAGAGCTACGGTATCCACTGCCTGATCGTAAGAGAGGACTAAAAGGGGGCTTCCGGGGTTGTGGGAGTTAAGAATGGGAGCTTGATCCGTCCAGCCAGCAGCCCCGGTAGGGACGACGTTGTGTGCGTGGCCGTATGCCGAAGCTAAGCCCAGGGGAATAAATTTCATGAAAATCGTTGAAGCCGTGCTCGAGATTCAAATTATAGAAATAGGTATGTACAAGAATTGATCGTTTAAAGGTATTAGATATACCTACATCAAGTTTTGAACTTGATGTAGGTATATCGTATATATATGCTTATTTTGGCGCTTTTTTATAAAATGAAACGATGTGATGTTCGAGATCACTGCATCCCATAAACTTAGAATATCCAACTTCGAGCAAACGCGACTGGTCTCTAATTTCCAATCGTACTCCTAGTATTATTGCTTCTCCAGGTACTGATTGTCAGCCTCTACAGTAGTAATGCAACATGAGCCAATCAACATTATATTAATGCAGTTTCCAATAGAACTTTTTCACGGAAATACAATGGTATCGCTTCAAGACAGAAATTGGAGCAGCGAAGAGACTTTCGTCGTTCAATAATTGACTTCTAATAAAATATATAGGTATATGTACTTAAATACGAAATACTGGTCAATATTTCCATAGTTCCATTTTTAGTAGGAAAACATAATGTCAAATTGTCATTTAAGTCTTTAAAAGTAATTTGACGCCATTGAGTTATAGGTACTTACATTCCGTACTTAGAATGGGTTCTAAGTTTGCCGCACACCGTAGCCGTTAGGCCAGTTTATTTACGGCCAAGCGGCTAAATGCTATTTATGGGCTCATTGCTAACAGCTTCGTGTTAGTTAAGGTTTAAAAGATTAACTTCTTTAAAATGCATTTTGAAAGATATTTTTAACTCAATTGCCATGCAATTTGAAAAATACTTTTAGTTCAATTAATACAAATACAATCCATCCAAAGCATTAACAAGCTTAAAAATATGACCCGGATTCGATCAGCTGATTTAAGTTTATACGATTATACTAAACTATCCCACAGGAACAGTGCATTTTTCTGGAATAATAAGTAGCCTGTTCCATCTATTCCATGCTATTGTATGCGACCTTCCACTACTCATCAAGAGATGGCGCCACGGGTATTCCTGAATCACGCTATCGAAGTTTTCTGAATATCCGACCATAATATACAAGCTCCGAACCGAGTCAGTTGGAGCGCGGCCGCTCACCGGGCATGACCACCTCGCTTGACCGGGGATCTCCCTTTGCCAAACTATAATCTAACTCTGCGCTCTTTAGCCCGTCCCGTTTAGTCGTTCTTTCGTATGCATCCAAATAATCAAACTTTCGAATTTATAATAATTATATGCAGTTTAAATTCTGGGATCAAGGGTAATTTATAATCTACTAGTGGACCCCGCAGACGTTGTCCTACCTTAAAAGTATTGAAAGAGGATTAGTTTCTGTATCATCTCAAAGAGTTTTTATATTACTGTCAAATATTAAATATAAAACAAATAATGACAAATAAAATTGTTATTCAGACTATCTCAATCCTCTGCACGACGGCGCAAAGAACCAATGTTTGACATTTACTAACAGTTTGTATAGGAAAATAAAATAAATTGTTATATTTACTACTATATAGCCTTCCGCCAGCGGCTCCGCCCGCGTGGATCCGTTTTATAGATTCCCGTAGGATAAAAAACATCCTATGTCCTTTCCCAAGGTCCACTCTATCTGTGTTCCAAATTTCATTAAAATTGGTTCAGTAGTTTAAGCAGGAGAGCGTAGCAGACAGACGCAGATTTCGAATTTAGAATATTATAGTAGGGATTAATTTTGCAATTTTTCTATATTTTCTCACCGTTTAAATCTTCCTTGGACTTCTGCTAATATTTTAATACCAAAATTAGACACATCGGTTCACCCGTTTTAAAGTTTTAGCGAGACTAACGAACAGCAATTCATTTTTATATGTAGAAAGATTAAAGACTCATTGCTTTACACATTTCCATGTAAAAGAAGTAAGATGAATGTGACCATGATTAGCGACCCTAGACACGTGCAAATTAGTAGACTTCATTAAAACATAGCCTTACCTTAGATTAGTGGTAGGGTCTCGTTCACCATCTACAAGTAAAGTGTTGATTAGTTACGTCCCAAGTAAGGTTAATTGGCAAGTAAAAGCTATGAGTATGGATCAGTCTATCGTATGATTAGTGCTACTCGAACATTTTGAAATTGAAATTGAAGTTACGGGTGACTTTAACCGACAATTAACTTACTTATCACTTTACTTGATGGCAGTGAAAGAGGCCCTTAGATTAGTAGATAGACCTTAGATTAGTAGATATAGACCTTAGATTAGTAGAATTCATAAAGACTTGAAGATAATTCTCAAAACTCCCAAACATATGTATGCCTTTTATCACAATAATTTTCTTCATTAAAATCTTCATTGCTCAATAAATCAATGAAACATAATTGACTCAATAATAAAGTATCTTGACTTTATAATAATTATTAAACGAATAAACAAAATATTCAGCAAAGTAAATTGGTACTTAACATTTCAAAAAGACTTTAAATCGGAGCCTGTCACAAAGAAAAATGCATTTTCATTAATGCTTAATTGCGTTTCAGGCTTTCCTGCGGCTGTTGTATGCGATTTCAACTCTTATCTTAATGGCGTAAGCCAGTAAATGGCGTGCACTGTAACTTTTAGGGCTGTTACATCGACAAATGTATTGTGGATATGTACCCGTAGCATGTTCGTGAGATAAACAAATGAGTATTGAAGAAAACAGCTTGTATGTTAAAAATTAAAACAGAATTTATCGAAAATTTTTGATATTGGCAAAACACTAGTTTTTAAGTTTATATAAGATTTGTAATTGTGATAAATAATTCGAATGAATTGTTACCTAACATGTTTTGAAAAATTATGATGGAATTTTCATCGTTAGGTTGCAATTAACATGTTCAATTATGAATAACCAATGTCAAAAAATCCTCATTTATGCCAAGCTGTTGTTGCTATTATACTAAAAATCACAATAATTTTTCAATACCAAAAAATATGTAAAAATATATTCTCCACGGATCTAAGGTATAGATATTATGTTTCCAAAAACTATTGTTTTTAAGAATCTTTATATTTCACTATATTATAAAGGAGACTTACAAAGATAAAGTATAACTAATTAATACTTAGAGCATCAAGGTACGGCAGGTATGACACCCGTACGAGGAGTGGCCTTTACGGGCCAACCCCTCGTCCCAACGTCCACGCACAATATGCCTTCTAGTTATACAACTAGTGTGTCTGTGTGTGTCGGTGTCAGTGTTGACGGTGCATAGAAAACAAAGAGCATTACAACCAACTGGTTGTCCTACTCCATGATAGAAAATAAAGTTGTTAATTGAAATTGACATATTTAGAAATTAATGCGTCTGTAGCGATGAAAGAATATTTGTGAATGTGTGACAAAATTAAAATGTGTGCGTTCTTCCCCCCACACCAGATTTGGCACAAAAATGATGTATCAAAACGAGGCGCTATGCCGTCTCCACTGAAGGGTGAGTCAGTTACTTTGATGCTCTAAGAATTAATATAAATATAATAATGTATTTATTTATGTAAATCACTTTCCGAACACTTGACAGCCCTAATCTCTAATGGCATAATGTAATAAAACGACAAAAGAAAGTAAAAAACAGGAATAACAATGACATCGTTATCGCTAATAAGTCATCGTTAGTCCCAAATGGACTTCTTTCATCGACTGTATTGATCGTTATGGGAAAATGACCTCTTTTAACGTGTCATTAAAGCCCTTTGTAGCGCGCCCCAGATCTTTAAATGGTCGGAACGAAATTAGCCTTTAGACGATTTGTATCTTATGGATTGTCCCACTTTCTTTCAAGTGTTACAGAGTTGCTTTCATATTTATAGTATACAGTCAGTCACTTTTAATTCTATTGTATTAAGCAATTTTTTAACAGAAATCTGAATAAGTTAGACATCTGATTATCAAATACACTATTTTAGACAAAATAGCCCTCTCATAGATAGAAACGGTAAATTTAAAGGTTGAAGAAGATTTCTACATGCACAATTCAAATTCAGTTTTCTTTAATTTTTTCCTAAATCTTTTGCTTCACAATGCACGAATATACAAATTAAATTATTCAAGTAATGAATACTTGACTATTTTAATTTACAGATACAATAGAAACATTAAACATTTTCTTATCAATGTAACGAATAGATATGAAATGAAATGAAATGAAATGAAATGAAATAATTTATTTGCATAAATGTGTTTAATAGTTCGTAAATACATTGGTATAGAGTAGCTCACATTTGCCGTAATACGGCGTGCAAATTATTCGTCAGTTTACAGTGAGTTTAAAAATAATCGCCATATACAAGACCACATAATCATTTTTAAATTAGAATTATAATAATTAACATGCTTAAATTCAGTTATTACAAGAAGATGTCAAATTTACATAAACATGATATAATATTGAATTAAATACATAATAAAATAAGTTAATGTCAAAAGAATTAAAATTTAATATCGTCTCTAAGGTCATTATTAGCATAAACTATAATGCTTTACAGCAACTCTTTAATTGAGTAAAAGCAATTCTCAATAAGCCACTTATGTATTTTCTTCTTGAATTGCGAGAGTGGTAGATCTTTTAAATTATCTGGTATTTTATTATAAATCTTAATACACATATGGTATGCATTTCTGGATCGCATAACTGTTCTATTAAGTGGCAAAAATAGTTTATCCGGACATCTAGTGAGAAATTGACAGTGCTCACTTTTCTTGCTGCAACTCGTTTGTGGAGACACTCCACATAAAGCACGAACACAACGTTTTTGGGCTATGAAAGCTTTGTTCACGTCAACTGAATTTCCCCACAATAATATTCCATACCTCAGATTAGAGGCAATATACCCATGGTATGCTTTAAGAGCTGTCGATAAGTTACTTATTTTTGGTTATATTGCCATTTATATATGTTGCAATTTCATTTTACTTACTAAGGAATAAAAACATGCATTTTCCGTCGACATTAAATCATGAAATTTATTAAAAAGTATTTGTTCAAGCAGGGGAAATAATGTGTGATTAAAATTACTACTCGCACCCCAAACTAACTCTTAACTCTGACCTTATTTTTGGTTCGATTTAAAAAAAATGAACCGTTTGCCTGAAGCCGACGGAGTACGTTTAAACGTATTTGTTAGTTTTAGTAAGTTGACTACCGAAATAGATTTCTAAATATTAAAAAAAAACATGGAAGCTTTGTACGAAAAAACAAAACAAATATTATTTCAATCAAAGTCAGAATTGTTACTAACTGTCAGTGAACTATCCGCAGGGTCATCTAGGGAACGTAGTTTGATAGCTTTTGTATAGGAATTTGAGACCTTATTTCTATGTTGGAAGCACAAAAGCTATATGTTCAATTTCAAGGTTAGTACTCGTTTTCTGTAGATACTGCTAGAGGCTTGATCCGTTTCAAATAGCAAACAGTCTTTGCTTTTCCATGTTATGTACACAAATATATTTTTCTTGCAGCTAAAAGGCTAGATAGAAGAGTTTAGCATACTGATATAGGTACATGTCTATTTAAAAAAAAATAATTAAACAGAACATTTTCTAGCAACGAAAAAATGTAGTATGCGGTGACTTTGTTAATCCTATTTTTAAACAAAATAAACATACATCGCAACCTAGTGAAAACAAGATTTTTATAACCTTAAACTATCCCCTATAACTATAACAATTCAATTGATATTACAGCACTGGTTTGTAGCAATAGTTGCAATACATACTGTAAAACGTTGTAAATATTATATCGCGACGGTTTTTTTTTATTTATTTTTTTAGTATATTAAATACATTTATTGAAATAATTACAAGTATTTACATTATCTGATTACACGGTTTTAAAACTACAATGTCCAGAAAGAGTTTTCTTATTTCACGTTGGTATATTTTTAGCCCAAGCAACGTAGTATTAAAGAATTGTTTGAAAAATTTGTTCTAAATAGTTACTAAAACATACTACTACGGCGCGGCGTAGAAGCTATGCAAGTGCTACAAACGCTGATGACTACGAAACCGTCCAGCTGACATTCTCTAGACTTTACGATATTTGAAAACCTTTAAACAATTTTTGTAAGTATACTAGTTTAGTATAGAGACTAGAGTTTGCCTAGTTTCTAATTTTCTTTTGAAGGACAAATAATTTTGTACAATACTTGTTCTTACTCTGAGCACAAAGCCCTTGTCAGCGTGTCACGTCGTGTTACGGTGTCGGCGCAGGGTACACGCTGACGCTTTAAGGAATACGTTGTTGGTATAGTATTAATTTTTGAAAAGATCTAGTCATTTTTAAAACGTGTTAGAAACTAAAAGACAATGACCAAAACTTGAATAAATAAAAAAACAACGGGTTGCACTCCGGTAGTGCCGGCAGAAGTGAAAACTTGAACATTAACGTTGTGCATTTTTGATATTTTGGAATGGTTAGGGAATAATTTCGCACGAATTGCTTTTATTATCAGTATTATTTTTCATCTAGTATTTTCAGTAAGTTTTCATTTAGAATTGTAATAAAGTACTCACTCATTTTCTTACACTATTTCTTCGTCACTTTTTTCATTAATAGATGCATTTTGTTCAGTGTCCATATTTTAAATACTTGATATAAACTAATTTTACAAGTATAGACAATCGAGCCATCAGCTGTCACCCCTCCGTCTTACGAATATTCGATCAGGTCACGTGTCCTGACGCGAGTTTAACATTTTTTACCAATCCCAAAAAAAGTGCACAACGCCCCTAAAGAAGTTTTCACTTTAAAAAAAGAATTTCAAACAAAAATAAATTGAATATTTTTTTTTAATAATTTTTCATTTATTCAAACCCCATTTAGGGACGCAGTACGCCTACAACGTAGTATATCATTAAAGCATGTAAAATATGCTATTGCTACGCGAGTAGATATATATTATACCGGCTTATTAACTTTTTCTGTATTTAAGAGCCATTAGAGTGAAGATATTACCATCACTTTTATTATTCACAATATGCCGACAAGATTGTAAAGACCTATTTATCTAGTTTTTATATTATTTTCGTACCTAAAATAATTATCTACAATACTTGTTCTTATTTATCTCTTTGTGAACACAAAGTCCCTGTCTGTGGGCCACGTCGTGTCACGTCGCGTCACGCCGCGGGCTACAGGGTGACGTACAAAGGAGTGCGGTTCTAGAACTCTTTTATCTTTAAGACATCTCTTAATATTTCAGAAGCTTCACTTGTCTCTGTAAGCTTTCTGAAATATTAAGTCTTAATGTCTTAAAAATAAATTTGGATGTCAAATAAATTGTAAGCATAATTCGTTTTAATTTTTTATTTCGAAGAACATGTACAAAAAGGACAGATGAATGTTAGGATATTACACAGGATGGACTCAAAATAGAGGCCCTTATTGTCGCAGGACAAGTTTAATTTTGGATCCTCGCGCCATCCCACTAACCAAATAACCCATTTGAACATAAGTGTACCGGGATCGTCAGGTTATTTAGGTGAAAACAAATTACTTTTTTTTAAATAGTTTAATGTATCTGGTTTTATTTGTTTCACTTAATCCTCGTTACCTAACTGGCTCTTACTACGATGTAGTAACTACGTATCTGCTACGCACTAGTCCTTACTATGCGTGTAGTCTACGATGTGTACGCCTGTGATAGATAAATAATAGTATATTTCATTACAAGTGCGGAAAGGCTGTCATTGCAAGGAGTCACGATAAATGTCTGCCCGAGCCGAGGCGCAGCCGAAGGTGAGGGTTGACAGTCGGAACTCCTTCCAATGACGGTTCCGCACGTGTACTGAACAACTATTTTTAATACAGTTGCGAAAAAATGAAGCAATTTAATAAAATAATAAAAACTCGCAAAGAACATTTTTGAAAATGGCGCCAACCGTAAAATAATGCCTATAATGCAGAGATTCTTTTTTGTTTTCTACACCCATTCTGGGTAGGCATATTGAAATATACAGCCAAGTCTTCAGTAGAATTTTTTTATTGATATGAAATGAAAATGTTAACGAGATGAAATGAAATGAAACCTAAACTAACTCATTGAATCAAATCATTAAATCTGATATTGAAACAAATTAGTAGCTTCTTTTTAGAAATATTTGTATGAGTCATAAAAACTTCTAAAACTTCGTGGTTGTTTTTTTTTTAATAGACATTATTTTGACAGTTGGGAAAGAGAACGCACGAGTTCGGAAAAGGTAAAGAAAAAGCACGAGTGTGTAATAGCTCACTTCCCGAACGCTATACGTCCCTGCAATATGCCACTTTTTGAGCAACTGTATTACTTTTATTATTATTATGTACATTAATCTATACTAATACTAGCTAACCCAGTAGACGTTGTCCTGCCTTAAAGTATCAGTAATAAAATACCTAATATTGCGACTGTGGGCAGGCCCGGCTTCGCTCGGGCAATTTGAGTTTATATGGATATGAGCTATCCTATCTTTCAAGTTGGATCAAACCACACACGGTGTGCAAATTTTATTAAAATCGGGTATATAGTTTAGGAGTCTATGATCTTAAGATTATAAAAAGGAAAGATTTGTGTTTTTGTATGTTTGTAATGAATAAACTCAAAAACTACTGTTCCGATTTCAAAAATTCTTTCAACATTAGAAAGCTACATTCTCCCTGAGTAATATAGGCTACTTTTTACCGGGGGAAAATGCTTCATCCCTACGTGAAAACGAGTAATAGGGTCAACGCGGTTGAAGCAACTGGCTAAACGCCTATGATTTTAATATAGCAATGAAGCCTGGAATAGCACATAGGCTATTTTTTATCCTACGGGGAACCATTAAACGGGTCCACGCGAGCGAAGCCGCTGGCGGAAGGCTAGTATAATTTTATTAATGTACTCTATTTAAACTGCGTTGACTTCTTCGTTTCTAAATCCATTAGAATGGAAAACAATGTTGGTTTAAAATATTGTGGCGGTGATTATTTATACAAGCCTCAAAAATCACTGATTAAGAAATAACCTAGTACTCGTACTTGGTATCTCGAATTCACTCATCGGAGATCAAAGTTTAGACACCACCAATATTATTATTATCGAGTTCTCCTTAGTGTAAGAAATTTTCGTGATAAAACCTTGAGAGTAGCTCAATAATTATTAAAAAGGTACTACTAAGTAAATAATTTTGACACTTGATGTAATAGCACTGGTACCAGTAATTACGAGTATTAAGGTACTTTTGACTGAGCGACAACATAAATTACGAGTAAAGACGTATTCGGACGTATTTCGAAGACGAAGGTATTCGCTACCGCCAGCGATAGTGAAAGTCGAGTGGGTATACGGTAACATTACTGTTCACATCAGAGCGGATTTCGCTATCTTTGTAGGTGAAATACTATTCTGATGCACTTGTACCCACAGTGATCAGCGGTATTCGCTCAGGACGCTATAACCGCGGAACTTCATACTTAATACCTGAGCGAAATCCGCGCAGTATGTAACTCTACCCACAGCAGTAGCGAATACCGCTTAGGTTTGAACAGGCCTTAAGTTCTAATTAATACGTTGAGGCAGGCAAGACTATCTGTTTAACGACATGATATTGGGTAGGTATTAGTTTTATTTTATGACTAGCGGTCGCCCGCTCCTTATTACATCAGCTACCTTCGATAGGCCGCTAGTACACAATATTTTCTAAATCACGATGATGTCGACCAGTGGCGGCTAGTGACATTTTTCGATGGGAATTCACAAAAAAAAAACAAAAAAATTTTTTACCACCCGTTGCCATCCAAGCAGACTCACCACCACTGTCGGTATCACTTCCAGTTGATAACCACAAGACACGGTAAACAAATTAAATTATTGCTTTCTTCACATCCACACAACCAAGGGTTTTAAATATAGTTCAGATTTAAAAACACGCGTAATTTAAAAGATTTAGTTTTCGTACAACATTATTGCTTTCATTTCAAGGCGTATTTCGAAAGTTTTTTTCACACTGCTTACTAAAAGATACAAATGATAAAAGATACACTGTATTGTTACATTTTTAACACAAACTGTCGCGCATAAACTATTTCTTTAAATATTCATTTAAAAGAAAAACTGCGAAATAACTGACTAAGACGACGACACATTTGTTTGTATACATAAGAACGGCAACATCGCATAAGCAGATTGAGCCCACGGTTTGGCAACTTCGCGCGTGAGCGGCGCTCCAGATTAAGTTAATTTCTCATACGAAATTGTTTCACGCGTCGGCCCTGTGTCGATGTTTCTCTTTCGCACTCATTGAATACAGCGCTAGGAATCGTACTAAACTTCGTTCCATAGGAGCGCAATCGCTGGCGCTCCACTCGTTACAACTTTACGCTAAATGTAGGTACGCATAGATATAGGTAATAATTAATATAATATACTTTGTATAGGTATAGTTTAACAGAATGAATGTAATGTAAGGATAGTAGGTATGTATTATGAAGGGACCTAGATTGCCTATGTAATTTTCTTGGGAGTGTACTGCACCAGCGCTCTTTAGGACGAGCCTCTGATGTCGACATTCTCGTGATGAAATAGCACTTTATGTCGCAACTTGGTCACATTTTCTCGGTCCGATATAACTCAATTACACAGCCCGACAATTGTTTACGAATATTAAGCTGAAACTTTCTCTGAGTTACGACGTAGCGCTCACTAATTTCGTGAATAAGTTGAACTACTGTAAAAAAGCTTACAGTCAAGATTTCATTTTTAAACCTTCTCACATTAAAACTATGTGCATTTGCACGCCTCACAGCATTCATAGCCGACATGACTTCGTGACATAAAACATCTTTACTAAATTTATAGTGAAAAGACACAAGAAGATATATAGGTTTATAGACATTTATTCTCAAAAAAGACACAGGTCACTTACATGAGAATACATATTTACAGTAAATAAAAACACCATTCCTAATACACACAGATGTATAATATTTTCTAAATCACGATGATGTCGACATTCTCGTGATGAAATACTATGTTCTGGCAAATAAAGAAATTGAATTGAATTGAATTGGATTGAATTGAATAGCACTTTATGTCGCAACTTGGTCACATTTTCTCGGTCCGAAATAACTCAATTACACAGCCCGACAATTGTTTACGAATATTAAGGCGAAAGTTTCTCCGAGTTACGACGTACCTCGGAGAAACGAGCTCACTAATTTCGTGAATAAGTTTTACTACTGTAGGAGATAAGCTTATCAGTACGTGAATTTTTTTGCTTGAATGTATAAATTTCTCCGTTAAATAATAATTTTATTTTAATAAATAGGTATAGAGATTATTCTTTTGTTTCCGTGCTTCGGAGGACTCGTTCAGCCATCGGTTCCCTTTGCTATCGTTAGGTAGCAGTCGTTAAACCTTGTCGGAGGCCTTATGGGCGGTTGCCCGACAAACATTCGACAGCGAGTTGACCACTAGGTTAGTGCCCAGTGGCATCTCTACCCAGATAGGTAGAGATGCCTATTGGGGCATCGTGGTGGAGTAAGCTCCAGGCTTCCCCAATAATGAGGCAATGAACATCCCAGAAAGGGATGCCATATAATAAACGAAAGTTTGTATGTTTTAAAATTATTTACCTACTATATAATAAATAATAATAAACGCTACCTGATTCAAATCTAAGCAAATTTTTGTGCTATGGTTATCAGAAAGCTGATGAACATAACATATTATTCTAAATACATACTTGAATAGATAAATTAACAATCCCTAGTAATATTATAAATTCGAAAGTAACTCTGTATGTCTGTCTGCTTCGCTTTCCCGCTTAAACTACTGAACCAATTTTAATAAAATTTGGAACACAGATAGAGTGGACCTTAGGAAAGGACATAGGATGATTTTTATTCTACGGGAACCTATAAAACGGGTCCACGCGCGCGAAACCGCTGGCGGAAGGCTAGTATACATATAAAACTTTGACATAATCTCATTATGATAATTGTATTCAAGTATTATTTATCGCTGCTCCACGGTGATGGAAAAAATCGTGATATTAAATTGATTATGATGTTCTCCATTGCCGTGCATGCCTGAGAGAAATTCATGATTTCTCGAAAGCATGACGTCCACCAATCCGAAATTGGCCAGCGTGGTGGACTATGGCCTAAATCCCTCTCACTTTTGAGGAGACTTGTGCCCAGCAGTGCGACATAAAAAAAAGGTTGAAAAATAAATAAATAATAAATTGTTAGTGCAATAACAACTGAGTGGAGCGAATAACATGTATATATGTATTTGGTCCAATTTCAAGTTATAAGAAAATATTTTGTCAGAAACACGGTAATATAGTGTTTCGTGTACCATTAAGTTTTCCCTTGTTTATAGAAGGCGATGTAACTAATACCTTATTTCGTTACTCCCTGCGTTCATTAATGATTCTGTAAGGATGTTTTCATTATCTAATGGTTAATGATTTATTTATGAAGTTTTGTGATTTAGGTCCAAACATTGGCTTACTGTTGTTTTTGGTACTCACGTAATAAATTAAATGAAACTTAGTTGGGCTTTATTGGAAGGTCTAAAATATGGTTGGAATTTGTTGTAATTTTGACGAAGATGACTCTTTCAAACCTTTTAAATATATAAAAAAAGAAAATTGCACTCCGTCAGTGCCGGCATAAGTGAAAACTTGAACATTAACGTTGTGCTTTTTTTGATATTTTGGAATGGTTAGGGAATAATTTCGCACGAATTGCCTTTACTATCAGTATTATTTTTCATCTAGTATTTTCAGTAGGTTTTCATCTAGTATTTTTATAAAGTACTTGCTCATTTTCTTTCACTATTTCTTCGTCACTTTTTTCATTAATAGATGCACTTTGTTTAATATCCATATTTTAAATACTTAATATAAACGAATTTCACAAGTATGGACAGTTGAGCCATCAGCTGTTACCCCTCCGTCTTACGAATATTCGATCAGGCCACGTGTCGCCGCGAGTCGGACGCGAGTTTAACATTTTTTACCCATCCCAAAAAAAGTGCACAACGCCGCTAAAGAAGTTTTCACATCAAAACTTAATTCGTGATTGATATGTGATTCACATAACGGTAATGATCCTTTCCAACACAGAAATCCTATCAAAAAAATACATAAACATGGAAATTTCATATGTGATTGAATCCATAGTTGTTTCCAATAAACTTCTCAGTAACCGCAAGCAAATTACAGTATTTTTCTTCGAACAATATCTACTATTTTCGTTCCCATTACGTCGGAAGTTCCTTATGGTTCAACGACTTCAAAGAATTGGTATTTATTGGTGCTTTATTTGATCATAATTTTTATATACTTTTATAATATTAAATGAGATGTATTTCATTGATATTTTAAATATGTCTTACTAATGTTATCAACATAGTTTTAAGTAAGGCGAAGTCAAGGATTCCGAAAAAAACCATTCAATTTACTAGTTATCCTGATCAATATAATTATGTACGAGTACTTTTGGAAACTTGTCTTTTGATTATATTGAGTATCAAATCTATTCTAGGTTTTTTTTTTATAAAAATACGATCGTACAGGTTGCGAGTGATCAGTGGTGTTAAGTGGTTACTGAAGGGAATCGAAAATTACGCCTAGCTATCTAAGGCTGATGTTCACCTAATATTACTTAAGCCACAAACTGTATCTTTCCATTACGACAAAGCTTATACTTTACGGCAAGAGTGACTATGGATACGACAAATATCCTACTAATATTATAAACGCGAAAGTTTGTAAGTATGGATTTTTGTTACTCTTTCACGTAATAACTACTGAATGGATTTAAATGAAACTTTACATAATATAGCTTATACAACAGAATAACACATAGGCTACAATTAATAAAGATATTGTGAAAATTGACTAAAATATGACGATAAGTGTCAAGTAAATAGGAAAAAATCTACCATCTGCGAGCTATTCTGGCGTGCGCTGCCAAAACCGCTAGAGTTACACATTATGATTTGTATGATGGAAATGTTTATCTTAAATAGTTCTACAAAAAACCCTCAGAAGGGACTTCACTTTATGCTCATGATCCTTTCTAACGCGGGTGAAACCGCGGGGCACGGCTAGTATTTAAATAAATATATCTAACCTAAAAAATAACCTAAAAATCGGTAAAGTTATTTGAAATTGAGGTAACCTGAAAGAATAAAGATATTTTGAAAACCTCTCTCTAACCTGAAAGCAATGTTTGCGGGTATACTCCGTCTGTTTGCGCTTCGATTACGCAAATCGGCCGCGCCTTTACCAACATCGACTGTTCTGCATCGACACTCGCCTGTAATGGCACATTAATAATGTAGTAGGTCGGGGTTCGATTCCATGTTTACTTTGATTTGAACGACATAGTGATAGGGCATTACCGCTGCATAATGAGATGAGTGGTAAGAATATGCGCCTAACGCGCAGGTCCTGAGTTAAAATAAATCCCGTGTGTTTGTTTCTATCCCGAAAGTTTATTATGTGCTTCTCCACGTTGTCATTATTATAAATACACTATCTGACCCCGCGAACTCCGTACCACGTTTATATGTTTGGGGTGGGCCACCCTTATCACTCAGGGGGATGAAAAATAGATGTTGTCCGATTTGCAGACCTAACCGATATGCACATAAAATTTTACGAAAATCGGTCAAGCCATTTCGAAGGAGTTTAATTACAAACACCGTGACACGAGAATTTTATATATTAGAGATAGATAACGTTTCACACTCATAGCCCCACAGTAGGGTACCTAACCTACTGTGTCGTGAGTGCCATGTACATTTACAGATAGACATGAACACAAACACCTAGACCGCGAACAGAAACTAAAACTCATCATTGACGACCCGCGTGGCGTAATTGTTACAGGCCGGACTGCCAATGAAATGGTCCCGGGTTCGATTCCCGGCGAAGCAGAAATTTGAATGATGAGTTTAAACTTCTGTTCTCGGTCTGGGTGTTTGTGTTTCTGTCTCTCTGTGTGTCCATGGTACCCACGACACAGGGTATATCTACCCTACTGTGAGGCTATGAGCGTGAAACGTTATTTTTTTAACGCTCCATACTCATAGCCCCAATTTTATACTCATCATTCAAATCTATGAAGCTTTGGTAAAGAGTCATTTGGAGGGTAATTCGGTTATATGGGCTCCAACTGAGGCTAAGTATAAGACAATGTTGGAACGTGTACAAAATAAATTCGCACGTTTTCTTTATTTTAAATTATATGGAGTGCATCCAGGGTACCCGTTGCTGTATCCTACTATGTTCGTCCTCGGCATGGTGGGGTACAGTAAGCTGGAAGTGAGAAGAGAGGTCTCGCTGGCAAAATATCTTTTTAAGGTATTACGGGGTGAGCTGGATAACCCATCTATACTCCAGCGGATGATGTTCAGTGTGCCGGACAAACATGTGGAGCGGCGCCGCCGGCCGCCTCTGCTGGCGCCGCCGCGCGCGCGCACCAAGCTGCTGCGGGCCGCGCCGCTGACGCGAGCGATGCGCACGCTAAACGCAGTCGCCGACGAAATCGATTTGTTCGCGTGTACACTGAATGAGTTCATGAAGGTTGTGTCTCATGTAGTAGAAATGTCAATGTTTAATGTTTAATTTTAATTTTATTTAATTGTAATTGTAATTTATTGAATGATTTTATTTTTATTATTATTGACTATTATATGAATGAAATATTAAATTAATGAATATTGAATGTTAATTTATTTTTAAATGTTTTAAATTTTAATTAATTATGATTTAATTTGATTTAATTTTAATTGAATGTTTAATTTTAATTTTATTTTAATTGAATGTTTAATTTTAATTTTATTTTAATTGTTATTTATGGTATGACTCTTTATTTTTATTATTGTTGACTATTTTAATTATTTATGATTTAATTTTAATTTAATGTGTTTTAATTATAATTTAAATTTGTACTTTGACAATTAGTTCACTTTTTTTTTTATGACTGTAATGTGATGTGTATAATATGTAAACTAAATATATTTCAATTCAATTAACGCATTAGGCAATCGCCTGTAATGTTAGTTGATAAGGGTTTATAAATAAATAAATAAAAATAAATAAATAAATAAATTTCTGTTTCGCCGGGTACCGGGGACCCTCCGATCGGCAGTCCGGCACGGTAACCTTTACGCCACGCGGGTCGTAGCTGAAGCAGGTGCTAGAACTTTAGTGGTTCGTGCAGGGAAGGGGTAGGTAGTAGAAATTTATGGTTGGCCCGGGGAAGTACCATAGCTGCACCCACTTCTGCCGTGAATCAATTTCATTGTGTTCCAGTGGAAAAGTGCAGTTGCCGGCCAGACTTACATTAGGCGTCCATCAGCCTCCGGAGTAGCAGCGCACTTGCAAACGACTTTAGACAACACTTACCTATGCTTGGAGTTGTGTGTAGATGTGCATGGGCAGCAGCGACTACTTAACATCGCATGGCCTACTCGTTTGCTACTCAATTAAATAAATAAAAGAATAAAATGTTATAATAATATAATATTTGTAACCATCTACATAGCTAAGCGAAACGAACACAATCGGGATGATTGTTGTGTTCAATTTGATTCGCATTTCTTACTTCGGAGGGCAAGTCGATCTCAACTTCCTTACACGTGACACGCAAAAAACAGTTATATTAAATAATGTTTAAGAATCTTGTAATTTAGTTCAACCAAAATTAAAAGTTGAAATTATTTACCAATATTCTTTGGCTTGTTTCAGGTAATGCAGATAAGAAAAAAATTGAAATATGATTCCTGTGCTCAGGTATTGCTAATCAATGTGCATTATAAATATACCGAGTATGTATGCTTAAGGGGATACCTCTGAAATAAATCGATGCGTGAAAGGCGGGGCTTACACGTATTGCGGGGAGCACCCCCGCTACAGAGTTCGCAACGACTATGCGCTCTCGCGCATTTCTAGAACGGAGTACGGATTGGAGTGGATGGAGATTAAAAATATTTTTGTTTTTTTGTCATATATTGGACAATTATTTTGTTTACTTACTTCCAAAATGGAGGTTTTTCAATTGTAAGTAATTATTTATAAGTAAGTATGTAATATTATATTAGAATTTTAAGGACTTTTTTTATATTCAAGTGCATTCAAGTAGGTAAAAATTAAATGAAAATTTCGTTGAAATCAGTAATTACTAATTAGTAATCATTTTATATAAGTAAAAAGTAATCAGTAATTTTTAAATATGAATTTCTTAATGCGTGTAAGTGTAGAGTAGCCGAGATCATTTATTTCAACTGAACTACAAAATGTGTTTTAAAAACTAGAAACTAAAAACAAACCTATCGGAATTATGAAAAAAACTTTTTTTATTTAAAACAGAAAATGAGATTTTCAAATATTCTTAGTTTTTTTTTCTTTATTACCTATGTAAATAACAATTTGTATGTCAGTAGTAATTATTGAAGACTAAAAATATTGAAAGGAATATGCAAATTTAAAACTGTTATTCTAATGAAAATACAGATTATTTTTTTAAGTGTGTGATAAGTATTGCATTAAAATAAAATAAAGGTACTTATGCATTATTCATTATTGTTTTTAATTCAAATTTAATTTAATTCATTAAACTTAATATATCTATTATAATTATAATTAAAATACTTTAATTTTACAATTTTCGTCATCGTCACGTATTCGTCATTTGGTCATTACTAATTATACCTATTTATCAAAAAACCCCGCCAAATGCGAGTCGGACTCGCGCATTATAATCATGTTCTCCACCAATCCGCAATGGAGCAGCGTGGTGGAGTAAGCTCCAGGCCTCCCCAACAATGGGGAGTTACCCGCGCCCCACAGTGGGACAAAAAGGGTTGCAGCCATACATTATAATATAATGCATGAAGATCAAGGTATATCATCAAACCATTTTATATTTTAATACCTACTTTAAAAACAAAATACTTTTCATATTTTTCGCAGTTGAAGATCACGGCATATCCAAATTTAAAAACAAATGCGACTCCATAGAACTCTGTTTTAATGATCGGATAGTTTTAAAAATACTATGTGATCGTATTTACCTATTCCACTGTTAGACTGGATCAGATTTAAGCAATTTTACATTAACAGTGGTCTTAAAATAAATAAACTTAAGTAATTTGTTAATTATATCGCAGAACAAAACGATTTTGGGATCTAGGCACGCCAAACACAGGTCCAACGCTGGCAAAGGCCGCAGCTTACTGACTGGCGGAAACAAACAAGGAAGAGGCTATTACTTTCCATGCGTAAAAAGAGACAAAAAAATTGCGAGCGCGGCATAAGTAAACGACGTAAGCGC
This sequence comes from Pyrgus malvae, assembly GCA_911387765.1. NCBI lineage: Eukaryota > Metazoa > Arthropoda > Insecta > Lepidoptera > Hesperiidae > Pyrgus > Pyrgus malvae. The sequence continues at coordinate 26,624,033 of OU426953.1, forward strand.
CAACATGAAAAAAAGTGATTCGTGTTGTAAATAATAAACCAAATAAAAAAGTTTTCTTGTAAATTTTTCATTTATTGTTAGACTAATCAATTAATAGAAATTCGCTTGTCAGTAAAGTTTCGTTCACTAGATATGTCAAAATTAAACATTTGGAAGACCATACTTTGAGATTTTTTTCTATCGAGGCAACTTAAAGCAATCGTGTTTTTGCTCTTGTCAATTAATACATTAAATGCTCAATTAATATTATATAAATTAATCGAAATTATTGCTTACGTATGTTACAAAAAATATACGAGAAACAAACAGGAATTTCTCAGAGGTATCCCCTTAACGTGACGAAAAAGAAACATACAAAGTTAAAAGATTATTGTTAGGGAAATGGCCGGCATTTGTATGGTTTTGTACCCTGTACGGGAATTGAGAGATTGAAATACCGCGTTGTCGTCTACTATCGGCAAATCCAACTGAAAAAATAATTCAATGGGAATCTTCTGTGTCTATTCTCTTTCTATACAGTCTCTATTGTCATAACTTTTCTGATATGTAACTAATTCACTTTTAATAAATTTAGCAAGTACCACTTCAATCACACGAAGTATAGTAAGTTATGTAAACAGTCAACAATAAAGTATTTTCATTTCATTTCATTTCAAGGGAAAAGAAACAGATTTTATAAAATCATGATAAGGAAACACCTTAAACAAAAAAAGGTTTCATTTTTCCATTTAGATACGGCACTCAAAGCTTACGCAAAACATCGGTTATCATATCTACATTTACAAGAAATAATAAAAAAACGTCACTCGTTTACAAAACGAATTTGTCCACATAAAGTTTTCCTTGTGTTAAACAAATTTATGGACATTTTTCCTCTGTCGCGGCAGTACGGCGCGTAACGCAATCATATGAATATCGCATTACGAGTCGAGATATTGAAAATGAATGCTATTAGTCACTAGCTGGTGTTTGCATGGCGTATTTACTTACATTTATAAGGTAATATTGAACACCGATGCGGTTCATTTAAGATTATAGCACAGAAAACTACCTCCGTGGCATATCTACCCACGGAGGTAGTTTTAGTGCAGTACAAGTCCCGTACACCACGGCATCTCGTGATGCCGAGTGTCTCTTGAAGTTTCTGGTGGTTTTTAGATCTCCTCGATAGAGCTCGCAACATTCGAAGCGAATTTAGAACGATTTTTCAAGACATGACTTCCTTCTTGAAAAATCGTTCTAAATTCGTTTCGAATGTTGCGAGCTCTATCGAGGAGATCTAAAAACCACCAGAAACTTCAAGAGACACTCGGCATCACGAGATGCCGTGGTGTACGGGACTTGTATTGTAGTCTTAACAATAGTTACTACTTACACAAGAATATAACATAAAGACACACCAATAACAAGAATGACGTATGGTTATCACCTGAGCCGGGAACATGTAATTGATGCCCCGATTGTTGCAAAAGGTGAACAATCTCTGGCATGTCGTATGTCTGGCTCAAAGTATCTTATTAATGTGTTCAAAATACTCATTAACAACATAATTACACAAATATCGGTAAGGAATATGGAAGTAATTTTATAAACTCTATGGATAAATCGTCATGTTTTTCAATGTTGATTATAATCGATATTTAATTAAAAGTAGTGTGATCATCGCCGAGATGTAAACAAAAATCACAACGCCGGCGATGAAGCAAGCAGCATTCATTTTCAATATCTTTTCGCAGCGTAATGTGATATTCATACAATTTGAATTTCGCACCGCATTGCCATGACAGAGGAAAAATATCCGCACGATGGCTGCCGGCGCCATAAATTTGTAAAACTCAAGGAAAAGTTTATGTGTACACAACGAGTGACGAATGCATATTTGATTATTGTATTTTAGGGTTCTGTGTATCTCAACTTTCTTTTCTATCTATGCTTTCTTGTCGTTGTTCCTTAAATCATCAAAGGTACTGACTCACCCGTCAGTGGAGAGGGCATTGCGTCTCGCTTCGATACATAATTTTTGTGCCAAATCTGGTGCGGGAGGAGAACGCACACATTTTAATTTTGTCACACATTCACAAATATTCTTTCATCGCTACCGACGCATACATTTCTAAATATGTCAATTTCAATTAACACACACATACACACTAGTTGTATATAACTAGAAGGCACATTGTGCATGCACGTTGGGACGAGGGGTTCGCCCGTAAAGGCCACTCCTCTGACGGGTTTCACACCTGTCAGCACAGAACATCAGTACCTGTGATGCTCTAAGCGTCGTTCATAAAGCTTCAGGTTTCCACGTATCTAAATGATAAAAAGATCTAACTAAAAGATATATCATATCTGTATAAGAAAACAATTGTCAAATCGGATCAATAGTGGAGGCTTAAATGTATTAGGTTTAGTTTTTATATACAGCGCTTTATCGTGCCAACGTCTATAATGCTAATAATAGTGACGTAATGACTGTAGTAATACGTCTTTTAAAGGGCTGAACGCCCCGTAGGCAACGCCTACTCAATAAGGCGACGAAGTATAAAATTAGGCATTCCTTTAAAAACGTATCCATTACCGTCCAGTAATGTATTTCCGTGCGTGATTGTCACATAATGATATAGCGATACATCATTACACTGCACCTCGTCGTAGTGTCACGCGAAAAAATCAATCGCAAAATATCGTGTTCCGTTTTAACACAAGGTTTAGCACGCTATGGACAATAATTATGAGTGTTTTGATTCTCTATGTAAGCAGTTAACTACTTTTCATTTGCAGATTATTAAAATTGTTAAATAAACACAGCTGCTACCCTTTTTAACACGCTTTTATTAGCTTCACTTGTATGTTTGTGTCCAAACTCTCCTTTGGACTCGATTTTGACCCACTTTCAACGGACAGATTTAATTCAAACTTTGGACACTTATTAAGACTCGGTGGCAATACAATAATTTTATGAGTTAATCTTATTCCGAGAACTTGAATTTTTTTTAACAATAAACCGAACTATAAAATAAAAATATACTTAAAAAAAAACTAAGAAAACACGCTTTTGAAGCACATCAAACTAAAAAAGTGCTAAATAATCCTTAACATAAGCAGAAAATAATAATAAACAAAAAATACCAGTATTATTGGCGTTATGCATTAGCGTTGGGATCGGTCCCTTGATTGTGGCTCTGGGTTGTTGAACGTTTTATCAAAAAGCTTGATGTTTCAGTTTTAATTGTTGTAATCAGAACAACTTATTGTGTTTTATTTGATCGGAAAATAATGTTCCGATTTGAGATCTAATTCAATTTTACAATAGAATTCATAAATTTTGTAACTGGTATGGGATGTATGCCACGTAAGTGACTATCGGCAAAGCCACAATATGCTTTCGACAGTACTTAATGCTACCTTCATTTTATAAATTTAATTTGAATTCATATTATTTACTTGCAAGAATATAGTAAAATTATACAATAGAGGTCTTAAACATTAATATGCCAGCTCCATATATTCTACCCTAACCTACCGTTTTTTTTTTTTTTTTTAAATTCGGAGACATGGAACTTAGTTCTTACGATCAGGCCTTACTTTTTAATCCCGATACTACGGCACCAAATTTTATTTACAAATTATCTTTGTTTAGTTAGTTGTCTTAGATTTGTTATGTTTTATCTATACTAATATTAAAGAGGAAAGATTTGTATTTTTGTATGTTTGTAATGAATAAACTCAAAAACTACTGTTCTGAGTAACATAGGCTACTTTTTTACTGCGAGAAAATGCTTCACTCCTACGTGTAAACGGGTAGGTAATATGGTCAACGCGGTTGAAGCAACTGGCTAAATGCCTATGATTTTAATATAGCAATGAAGCCTGGGACAGCATATAGGCTATTTTTATCCAAGGGGACCCATTAAACAGGTCCACGCAGTCGAAGTAGCTGGCAGCTTAAAATTTAAGAAGCAAAAACATCAAGTAGGTCGAGTAACATAACAAAAAACAGATAACAGGAACTGCGTTCACAACAGTAAACAAATGACTGAGCTTTATATATGTAATTCCGGGCTCCTGTATTCGTGAGCGCTCCGAGAACGGGACGTAGTTGGTAATTGGATTTTTAAGAAGTTTCCGCGAATTGTTAGTACGAGATATATTACCAAGTTGGTTCAAGTTATTCATTTAATAATGTAACTTTATTGAGAAGTGGAAGCTCTGGATTGTGGCTTAACCAGCCCACTGTTTTAATGTGGATTACTGAATCCCTGAAGGTTTGTAAAATTAATGGATGATTGATCTCTATCGATCCTACGAGGATTCCTTCTAATATTTTAAGCAAGTTTCAGGTCTAACGTGCTTAGAAAAATATTTGCGAATAGAGACCAATCAATAACGCATCACACTCATAGTTCCACATTACCTAGTGTCGTGGGTGCCAAACAAAGTCAGACAAACAAACAGACAAACATAAACACCCAGACCGATAAAAGAAATTGTAACTCATCATTTAAAGGAGACTGGCGGTTTTACTATGAGAGTTCGGCCTGGTCACCTACATGGATACTTTTCATGTTTACTCGTAGGATATTTTAATAGGAACTAAAACATGCTTTTAATTTCTTCAAAGAACTTGTCTTTATAACTGAAATAAGTAGTTGAAGTTAACTTTTGACAACAACGCATCCGTTCCATTATGGAAAAATCCAAATTGTCAAGAATATCAAGGTCCAATCAAACTCGCCAGGTCAACGTTTATGCAGGGTCCACAGTCCGAAATTCAAAAGTCAAAGTAAGAATTCACGGGAAAACACGATAAAATATTCACTAAGCAACAGAACCAAAAATGCAATACCGGAATGAAATGAAAAATGACAATGACAGATTCGATTCGCTTGTCAGTCTTGTCACGACAGATGTCAAATCATCGATGACGCATCGATTCATTGATCGATCATTTGTTCATTCACTCATCGTCTTAATATATATAAAAAAAGAATTTTGATTGGTTAGTAGTGGGGAAATATGTCATTTTATCGAGTATTTAAAGTGTGAATCGATCTGTACGTATGTTAAAGATACCGTGATTTTATTGTGAAATGTAACCGGGACAAATCGATTCACAAAAATATCGATTTGTTAAATATAAAATAGATGTTTTCTCTAGATGGACAAGTTCTACAAAAACGCTGATAAGACAATCTAAACTAGAAAAAAATTACGTATTTTTACGCATATGACTCACTCTTGTAGGGCTTCAGGCCGAAAACCGCCAGTCTCCTTTTTGCTTTGCCGGGAATCGAACCCGGGACCCTCCGATCGGCAGTCCGGTATGGACTGATGAAAGGATTAAGCATGCAGTGAATATTCTGGGTAGATTTCAAGGGAGCCGATTTCGACCCATACTTTTATTTCGTTCTTATCTTCTTAGCTGAAACAGGCGTCCTCCTCCAGAAGGTGGCATCAGTCGTCAATTAAATGGGATCACTAGCACACCTTTTTGACATTGGACTTGTAGATTTTGAGATAGGACTGTTCGTTACTTACATAGCAATATTATATCTTCATTTTCGTAACTCGTCGTAACTTTTAAACTTGCTGTCTAATTTGAATTTGACTATAAATAAGGTTATACTATTATTATATACCCGACGACCCGCGTGGCGTGATGACTACCATGCCGGAACGCCCATCGGTGGGTCCCGGATTCGATTCCCGGCGAAGCAGAAATTTGAGTGATGAGTTTAAGTTTCTGTTCTTGGTCTGGGTGTTTGTGTTTCTGTCTTTGTGTGTGTCCATGGCACCTACGACACAGGGTATAACTATCCTACTGTGTGGCAATGAGTGTGAAACATTATTTATTTTATTTAAGTATTTATTTATATTTACAACAAAATCAGTTAATTTTATTAATTATATTAACATAGCTTTTAGTAAATGCTCAGTAGCTTCTTAAAAACTTTGCAGGAACTTCTTGAAATTCAATTACGAATTGCGTTCTTCTCTCAAAGCGCTTGCAGGACACAGGCGCTTGGAATTCCAAAGCATTAACGTGGAAAATTGTTTTACTTACTATCTTATACATATATATTTTTATTCAAAGTTTATGCGACAAACATTTTGTCAACGATTGCGAAACGCAATATTGGTAATATAACACTGAATTCGTAACGTGTCTTAGTATCTCAATAGAATTGAAATAAACCACAAAATTGTTATACATATAATTAACCATAACTTAACTAATTAACTAACTAACAGTGCTGGGCACGGGTGATCGCGAAGTATATAAACTTTGCTGGTACTACATATTCATTTTGTTAAAAAGTTAAACGACTGTTATCTATCGACAACAATCGGGACCGACAGCTTGACGTGCCCTCCAAACCGCACCCGTTGGACTTAGTTGAATAGATCGTTTTGCGTTCTACGCTAACCGCCGGGCCATGCGTGCTTCATGTGCTATACGAATTATCAAATGAATGCATACGCTGTACGTATTATCAGATAGAATAAGCTTTATGCGTCGATTTATCAAAGAGGATATTAATCACTTAGTTCGTAAATTTTTGGTTTGTTTGACCAAGCAATTCAAATTAAATAAGATTGCTTTTACATGTGTTTGTACTGTTTCTACTATGCGACCTTAAGGTCACATTCAAAATTTTACTGAGTTCAGTCACGAAACTTTTAGGACCACTGAGCCTGTTTCAAATTCAGTGTACAAACATTGGTCTAAACGGTAACTTTGTTAATCTGCTAAGTCTATGTTAACAAAGTTAGGTACCAACTTGCTGCCCAAGTTTTATAAGTATTACAAGACCGATGTACAATTAAGAAACTTTGCCTAATTTATTACATTTTTAATATTTTAAATTATAATATAATGATATAATATTAGTCCAAAAATTTCCTCAAAACTTAAATAGTGAATGTTCTCGTAAATGCCGTAGTGGGAGTTATAATGGGAAATTAAAGACACATTGTGATCTTGGTTTTTTTATAAATTCCCGTTGATAGTAACGTTTCGCAATCTTAAAAATAAAAGCTTAGCATAATACTCCAGTTTTACTTTGTACCTAAATCGATAGCGTAACAGTTACATTCACCATACAAAATCAAAACCTTTTTGGCAAAATAGGTCATGTAGTTGTTTTTCTTTATATTTTTTACAAGCTGCGAGGAACTACGCCAATAATTTAATCTCGCACAACTACTACAAGGCAGTGAAACTACGCACGAGATATGAGATAGCGTAAGGCACAAATCACGTTCTGGAATACATCCAACGTGATGGCATTCGGGTTACGCCATTTTCACATGTAGAGGTTGAAAGAAAGATGTTTCGTTTCTTCTGTTAAGGTTTTACTTACTAAGGGATTATTTATCATACATCTCTGTTTTAGGGTAATCGAAGGATTATTTATCGTTAAAATACTTATGCATTAATATTATACTGGATCCATACTCGTCGCTAACACTTCTACGAAGAACTGAATAAAAACAACAATGGTTAATTATAATTTTTCTCAATATTATTATTAATCATAAAATATTATGTTGTAATGAAATGAAATGAAAATACTTTATTGTTGACTGTTTACATACATTTGTACGTTTTTTGTACGATTTGCAATTTGGTAAATGTGATTACTTAGAAAATTATAATCAAAATTTGTACACTCTTCGGGGTAAATATGGCGATGTAAATGTTTTTAACACCTTATTTGCCCATATTTATACAAATAAATACTTTCATTTCATTTAATATTTCTCAATAACTGTTAAACAATCTCAAATATCTCTCTCAATATATATAATTAATCAACAAAACTTAACTGTCAAAAAATTACTACTTTAAGACTTGCTTAACAGTAGGTACTAGGTATATACTTCAATTCTTTACACCATCAAAGAAAAACAAAGCGAAAGAAATGTTTGAAACTAGGTTGGATTGAATTCGATTAGATTGGGATATAGTTCAAATATTACTGTTTTTTATGAAAAGCTTTTTTGCAGTTTTATTGTGAAGTACCGGAGAGTAACGACATTAAACAATTAGAAATGCAGCTCGCACATGCATAGCTGATTAGTTTTATAACCAATTTAAGCAAGATAAGTTTATAATGTCCTTTTTTCTACGCAAAGTAATCTAACAGAGGTTTCCGAGATATGTTTTCGACGTTAACATAACCGCAAAGCATTTGCTTTGATCGATCGATCGTACAACCTGCAACAGATGTGAGAAGCTTAAATCCAACTTACTGTCAGAGCTATGTTGGTGTAGCCTTATGCGCGAATTTCTTCATTTATGTTAGTATTTATGTTTTATACTGCAGAATTATGATATTTTTCATATCACATGCATTGAAACAGCGAGTTTTGATGTCTTGCCAGTCGAAATAAGACAATTTCAAACCAATGCGAATGTGTCAGTCAGAAACAACGTTGTTTCTACCCTAGGGAAGAATCAACGTTGTTTCTACCCGGCACCTTAATTTATTTATTATTTCAGTCTTTCTTTCAAGTCTGTCAGAATCGCATTGAAAACTGTCGTCAAATCTTTGTCAAAAGATATTAATGCGCTATTTGTCTGAAATAGTCTTACTTCGACTGGCTACAGAAATCAAAACTCGTTGTTTCATTACATTAGGTATGAAAAATACAGTGTGTGGCACAGGATGAAACACGACCAGGACGATGACAGCCCTCGTCAGAAATCGTCTTGTTTCACCCCTTGCCACACAATATACTATTACATAACCATTTTGAATCTGTATTAAATATGTAAATTCTGATAAAAACTGACCAAGTAAATCTGATAAAATCTAACCTACTTTAAGAACAGCAATTGTTATAGGTATCCAATAAACCAAAGAAATAGAGTTAAATACTTGTTCACAATGTTATTTTGTGCCTATAAATACATATTTGGATTTTGCATCGAACTTGGCACTCATTAAGATCTCCATTCTTTTTGCGGCGAAGCCCACAGCCAAACATAATTTTTGTATTGAACTTGGCTCTCCTTTTTTACATTTACATATGTTTTTGGTAGGATTATAGATATTCACTAACAGAGGTTTTAAAGATGTTTTTACGACGTTTACATAACCGAAATCTCCAAGCAAGTACTTATCGATCGTAAGCCCTGCAACAGATGTGAGAAGCTTAAATCTTACTTGCTTTCACAGCTTTATCGGTAGCGCTAAACTAATAATTTCTTTATGCATGTTAATTTTTATGTTATCTACTACAGAATTCTAGTCATTTTCTTATATTTTGGAACTGTATAAAAGATATATCTTAATATTTTTAATTTAAAAACTAGGTAAGCAATTAGCAAATAAAATCGAAATTCACTATCACTGAGAGTTGCGACTAGAATAATGAACAGTTAATTAATTTTACGAGCAATGAAAGCAAATAAATGTATAATATTTTAGGGAAATATAACGAAGTTATTGAGCCCCAAATAATAAACAAATAACACTTCACACTCATAGACCAACTGTAGGGTATATACCCTTTATCGTGGGTATTATGGACACACAAAAAGACAGGAACACAAACAACCAGACCAAGAACAGAAATTTAAGCTCATCATTTAAATTTCTGTCTCACCGGGAATCAAATCCGGGACCTCTCGATTGCCAGTCCGGCGTGGTAACCATTAGGTACGCCACGCGGGTCGTCAAGATACACCTTTTTTTTGTATCGGGGGGGAAACCTTCAAAAGGTACCCGACACCTTGGGAGAGGATACCGGGTTATGTAGGATTTGACCGCACTAAAACCCCCTCGGTGGCGTGCCTCGGCCTCTGCATTTCGCGTTTCGCCTCGGCATCTCCATAGGAACGCACCGGTGTCCTCCACGCGCGGCGCCCCAGAACGGGTCCATCTTCGGGAGAGCAGATGTGCTCCCCTGCACCTTAAGAATTGAGAAGTGTTCACGGCGGCATGCGGCCACGCATACACCGCCGTCCCCCCCGGGGCTGCTAGCTGGACGGGTCAAGCTCTCACTCTCCCCGTCCGCATCCCCGGAAGCCCCCTTTTAGTCGCCTCTTACCATCAGGCAGGGGATACCGTAGCTCTATTCTTAATCCCGAAGCTACAGGGATTCTTTGGCCTGGGGCTTCAATTTCAATAATTTTCAGAGCAAACACGTATCAAGTACCAAATAGGTATGTCTTAGAATTTTTGTAGTCCACTTGAGGAAGTACCATCGCTGCGCCCACTTCTGCTGTAAAGTATTCCTATTATGTTTTGGTGAAATGCTTCAGTTGCCGGCCAAATTTATATAAGATATGTATGTGTGTGTCTATGTATGTGTTTATTTAGTCTTTAGGTATATTTATCTACATATTAATATTTCTTTTTTCTAATTAATAATCCTTTAAATTAAGTAAATATTTTCCTGCCTACCGTAACTTCTAGCCATCACCCAGGGTTGACTGGCAGAGAATGCCATTAGACAGTAAGTCTTACCCTGTAACCCTTATACTTTAAGGAGCTACAAATAATAAATAAATAAATAAATAAGACAGCGGCCGCCCGCGACTACGTCCGCGTGGACTTTAGTTGAAGAAGTTTTCTAAAACAGAAGTAGCCAAAGTTACTCCTCATTATATCAGCTACCTGTCAGTGAAATTCCCGTCAAAATTGGTCAGGCCGTTTCAGAGATTAGCCGGAGCAAACAGACAGACAGACAGACATACAAATAGTCAGATAGACAAAAATATAAAATAAAGTTATTTTGGTATATGTAAATACTATACATTCATATGGATGTACTAAAAAGCGGTTATTTTAATATTACAAATAGCCACTCCAATTTTATTTATATGTATAGACGATATGGCTTAGCAGTAACAGTGCAACTGCATGCAATGCTTGAGGTTGTGGACATCTAGTCCATGGGCCGCAGCGACCACTTAACACCACGCGACCTGCATGCTCGTCTGCTACTCTATTCAAATAAAAAAATAAATGGTAACTTAAGTCCATTCTTGATATAAATTGAAAGGCATCAGAAAATCATGGATTTATCCTACGCAAAGTAATCTAACAGAGGTTTCCGAGATGTTCTTACGACGTTTACATAACCGCAATCTCCAAGCAAGTACTCATTGATCGTAAGCTTTGCAACAGATGTGAGAGGCTAAAATCTAACTTGCTCTAAAAGCTATGTTGGTAAACTAATCAGCCAAATTCTTCATTTGTATCCGATTTCACAAAACAGTAGTAAAGAAAATTACACTATATTTAGATGTATTTTTCTGTATGTTATTTCAGAACACTGGCATTTCTTATGTTGTAATTATTTTAGGGAAATAAATACTTTATCTGAATTGTTGTTAAACATAGTTCAATATTTATTCAATAACTATTTGAAGGCCGTTTTGTTTTTAATTAAAAGATGACTGATGAAGATGATTTTTAAATAATCTAATACTTAGTGTAGTCTTACACGTTTTTTAAAAGCCTTTATTTAACTTGCAATGTTTACAATGTACGAATAATAATATATTTGTTCGGGTTTGTTCTACTCAATTTTGAAGCAAATATCTTTCAATCGATTGATCTAAAATTTTGTATGTGATTCAAAATTCTATATGGCGGAACGAAATAGTTATTTTTAATGAATTTCTATAAAATGGGTATCAAATAAAAGGGCTTCTTGAGAGTTACTTGAAAAGTTGAAAAATAATGTGACTGTTATAAATCCAATATGGCGGAACATCCAAGATGGCGGAATAGTTATTTTTTATGCAATATGGGTATCAAATGAAAGGGTTTTCCAAGAATAATTATAATAAATTAAAGGTTAAAAATAAATTAAAACAATATTTCTTAAATATTTAATAATATTTTAATAAATATATGCCTTTTCATTTTATTATTTCATATTTTTTCACAAAATGTCAGACTGAAAAGTCACAATTGGTTAGTTATGTCCTCTGTTTGTAATATTAATAAATTTACTTCATTTTTTTGCTACGTTGAAAGATAAAATGTTGATTATTTATTAAATGCAAATAAATTAAAAACTTATATTTCAATAATTGTATGGGAATCGTAAAAATGAATTTATTTTAAATCATCTATTTTCGAAAGTAATATTACTGTCGATATTTTTCGCCAAAAACCAATAAAAACTTTAAAATCGATTTTCTCCATATTTATAAAATGTTAGATGTACCTTTTCTCATTATGACCGCAGAATTTTAGGTTGCTAACCAGCAACGGAGTTTTGCCTACATCTTGGAAATGATATATTATGATAATAATTAATCGACTACTAAAATGATCAATGCTTGTATGAATAGGGCTTATCACGAAATTATAATAATGTTATACAAGAGAACATAATGTAACATTAACAACAAAGTACATTCGTACGGCAGTAAAAATAAATTCGTGAAACGATTTGCCGGTCCGTAATTTTGGCAGCACAATTAACCTAAAACACTAATTCTCCATTTAGTAACAGCGATGCGAAACGTGGGCATTAATTATATTCCCCATTAAATTCAGACATTCCCACTCGGGGACGTATTTCGTAAGGGCTCGATAACGTTCGTAATTTAACTAATTATGAGTTTCATTGCGAGTTTTGTTTGTTTGAATGTCTTGTTGTCCTTAGGCTCACATTGATATGATTTAACCTGTCAAAAATGGTGAATGAATAGCAAAACTTTCATATCAAAGCAAAGTACTAATCACAATTTAATAAGTAAAATGGAGTTGGAAGAATCATTTTTCATATTACCATAACATGTTAAGTGTATTTATTCGTCTTGTCTGTCACTTCTCAATTTTAAGTAGTCAAAAAAGCCTGAATTTCTGTATGTAACAACAAACCCCCCAAATATACAAACTGTCGCTCGTATTACGCAAATACTCTGTATCCAAACCAAAAGCGAAATCACAATGTAGTTGAGCTAAAAGAAACACTTTTTACTAAGTGGGCATTTTTTAATATCACAGCTTACAAGGGTTAAAAGTGATTACTCAAATTTTCTTAAAACATTCATGCCTCTAATATATTACAGTTTAATCCCTCCATGTAATATGTATTTTATTCATTTAAAAACAGCGACGCAAGTCATGGGCAAGAATTATATTGCCTATTACTCGTAAATTCAAGCATTTCCACTCTATGACTTATTTCGTAAGCGCTCGATATCGTTCGTAATTTTACTAATGAGTAATTTTGTTAGCTAATGAGTTTTATTGCGAGTGTCCTTGTGAATGTCCTAAATGTCCTGATGCCCTTACTTACACACAGATACTATTTTAACCTTGTCCTGAAAGGACGAATTCTGATATTCGTCCTTTCAGAACGGAGAAACAATAGGGTGGTGATGATGAATTATCATCATCATTAGATGATGATGTGTGCTGTGCAACTGTACACACTCTTCAAAGATCGCAGTCAACTGAGCTTGCTATGTACCATAACTGTTAGCGATACTATCGTGCAATATGAACGCCATGCTTAGATCTAGTATAGATTAGAACCATCTTTGCTGTCCTATATAGCACAATAGTATAGCGTCGTCTTTTATCACAGTTATTTGTCCTTCAGAATAATTGTAATCCGGTCTCGGACTACCAAATCAATTGCTTTTAATGAGCTGACAAAACGTAACATCTTCATACATTTTATAGTGCAGGAGAGCACATTCCGAAGATGGGCCCGTGCTGGTCTCCGCGCGCGAAGACACCAGTGCGTTCCACTGGAGATCCCGGAGTACTTCCCCAAGCGCAGAGGCAGGCCACCGAGGGAGTTTTAGCACGCAACAAATCCCACATAACTCAGTATCCCCTCTCCTAAGGTGGCGGGTACCTTTTGAAGGTTTCCACTGATACAAAAAAAGGAACTTTTACCCTCCAGTTCTTTTCTCTCTTCTCAACTTTTAGACCTAAATGGCAATTAGGAATGTAAAAAGAAGACCTTCAGTAGATCCACCTTTAAAGCACTTCAAGCGTTATATAACAAGGATACTTTCTCAATTCAAAACACATTATAATTACCACTCCGATTCTAAATGTGATAAACCTCATCAATATAAATTATTACGGAGTGTGTATGTAGTGCTCCGAAATGATAAAAGACTTCTTTTATTTCTTTAAACAATTTTTCCTTTTTAAATTACATTCGTTCAATTTTCTCACTCTGCTTTCGCTCACACTTTGCACAGCCATTTTCATCTCGGCTCACTTCAATCATACCATCATTATTCACTCACCTTACGTTCCGTAACAGTTATTATTACTTATGAAAATTGTACTTAATTTTAAATTTTATCAAATAACTTCCTACATAAATATCAAAGTTCGATACTAGACTAAAAGCGTAATTTCGCGCCAATTTCACCACCTCCCAACTTTGCAATAAGTCCCTATAAGTTCCTCAAGTTGTCAGCAACATGTCTGCGTTAAGAGCATGTTACTTTTAGTCCCGGTGTTTATTTACATTGTTCGTACCAAATACCTATAATAACACTTCACATGCTTCACACTGATAGCCCCACAGTATATTATATACCCTGTGTCGTGGGAACCATGGACACACACAAAGACAGAAGCAAAAACACCCAGACCGAGAACAGAAATTTAAACTCATCATTCAAATATCTGTTTCGCCGGGAATCGAACCCGGGACCCTTCGATTGGCAGTCCGGCATGGTAACTGGACTGGCGATTGGAGTGGAGGGGTTCCGGGATCGATTTCCGGCAGATATTTGATTGATGAGTTTAAATTTCTTTTCTAATTAATAATTTGATTTATCTTTGAATTAAATGAATGCAAGACCCAGTAACTCTAACACCACACATTGGCCATGATGGACAATTAAGGACTACAAATGATAAAACGTCGTGAATGTCATTACCACATACAATATCGTTTTATTTTAATTTTCTTGGTGTATTTGTGAGTTATATCGGATAAATTTTGTTCAATATAGGTTATTACTGACGACTCACTGACTTTACCTATTATTATTCGTCCATTTTAAATGAAACTGGCAAAAACGTGATGCAAAAATTATACTTCACGCTGGCAATATGCAGAGTTTACGATTCCATAATTGAACGAAAAAAAACCGTGACGTCATCATTATAGAACAGAAATTAAAAATATAATTTTAAATAGTACTTAAATAAGGTATATTTAAAATAGTACTTAAAGTACTTATTAGAGTCAACAATTGGCCATTCAACAAACTTTCTTATCTTTTTCGTATCTTAGTCTAGCATCTACACTTGACTCTTCTATAAAGAAATATAAAATACGATTAAAGTATTTCTCCCACGAGTATGTATATTATAAAGAATTTAATTTAATATTCCGTACCTTTACCTTAACTTCTCAACTCAAGTTTCCCCAAGTAGTAAGAATGTGTGAAATTTTTCGGAATATTTTTTCCTAACGTCGAACTCTCCTAATGACATCTCGAAACTTTTTGCTCGCTTTCATTACGGCCCAAAGTTGATCATGCGGTAACTAGAAGGGTTATTGACATAATGGTCCTATTTCCGGGAGGTATTTTCCTCACCTTTACCAGTATGATAATATATTTTGTAGGTGGAGGCATTTTAATGGTTTTAATGGTTCGAGTAACAACGCTGCACCAACTTTTGCTGTGAATCAAATCTATTATGTTTCGATGAAAAGGTGTGATTGCCGGCTACATTAACATGAGGAAATCATCAGCCTTACAGCCGTATTCAAGAAGCATTGCTTAAGAGGCCGTATACGAAATCGAAACGGGCCAGATTAGGTATTTGAAAGGCACACGGCGTAAGCGGGAGCATTTGGTCGCGGGTTTGTGTGAGTCCGGAATCGTCGAAGGCTGGTACGACGATTAAACGGTTTTGATACTTTGTACTTTCTTCGGTGTCTTTTCCTCAGTTGTTTTTTGTCAATTAGAATAAAAAGTCTGATAGTACACAACTAAGCATTTACTAGTGTAGTACAAGTAATGATCTATACATGTAATAAATCTGTAGATAAGCAAAATCTGTACATTTAATTTAATTTAATTATTCTTTATTACACTATAAAATAAGCACAAAGGGCGGACTAAATGCCTAATGGTATTATCTGCCAGCCAACCCGTGGCGTTGGTGTGGAGCTGTGGAAGGTGCATTAAACAGAATGGTATTGTGAAGGTAGAAGAAGAAAATATAAATAAAGAATAGTTCATTAAATACCTATATCGCAAAAAAAATCATATCTACTTAATACATAAAATACATACTTTCAGTACATAATAAAATACCCATATATAAAATATAATATAAAATACACAAAATGATATTGCTTTGTTTTGAGAAAAACCATTTTAATAGTCATTATAATTATAAAAGAAAAATACAGAATTGGTAGTTTTTGAAGAACTTGCCTGTGTGTCTGTGAAACTTTTTTATTTTAACTGACTTCAATTAAAAAGGAGGAGGTTATCAATTCGTCTGTATATTTTTTATGTTTGTTACCTCAGAACTTTCGACTGGATGAACAGATTTTGATGATTCTTTTTTTATTTCAAAGCTGATACTTCCCGTGTGGTCCCATTTTAATTTGGTCCAGTTCTGACAATGGTATCCATGCGAAAACCATATTTGCATTAAGTAGCTGCTCTACAAATGGACTAATAACTCAATATCACGCCAACCGATTATGATGATTCTTTTTTTATTGGATTTTTTTTCTTCAAGGGTAGTTTAATAAGAGTTTGGTTAGGTTCCGACTAAGGGATCCATGACAAAATAACGGGACTCTTCAATTCGTAGGAGTAAATTAATGATACTCGATCGAATCTTTTATAGACTAGTAATTGTCGTAATTGAATTTGATGATCAATGAAACTCCTTAACAGCTTACAGTAAGGTTGAAATCTGAGGTAGAACTGGTAACTGTTCCATTTAAACGGCGCTGTCTTAAATGAGCAGCACGTCTAGTATGCCTACCCACATTCAAACAAATAAGTTAGTATACATCAATTTTACTAAAATGCAAAAAATAAACAAAAATTTTAACAAAAAAAAACCGAATACAAAAGAAAACTATTCCAAAACAAATGAAATTGCACTAAAAAGAAAAAATAATTGCTTATTCTTGTACAATTAGATTTAGAATAGTAGACTTACATTTTCTACTCATCAATATGTAGGTACGATCTGTGTTTACGATAATAATATAATGTCAGTACAATTATTATTATTTTTGGAGTCAAGAATTTACAGTCGGGCGGGTCCCATTCTTCAATCAATGGATATTTTCCAAGAAGCCAAGTAAAATTTAAATGGATACTGGTTGTTAATTTTTCTATTTTCAAAAATAATATATGATATATAGCTTACAAAGCTTGTTTCTTTCTTTTTAGTTTTTACTCCACAGTCGAGGTTTTTGTTACTTTTATATCAGGGATGTTAGGGAGCTCCGTAACCGTAACCGAAACTATCGGATTAGATATGAGCGCCGCGCCGGCGCGCCGCCGCCGCCGCAGATTTCGCCGCGCCGCCGCCGCCGCGAAAAGGTAACGGCGCGCCGAGTGAGCGAGAAACATAGTTGAATCGGTCACTAGTCAAATAGTGTGAACGTGCTCGTGTTTAAGAAATGCAAAGGAAAATACTGCTATTTATGGCTATACTTCCTCATCTATTTTATTTTTTATTTTTGATATTATTGCAGACTTGTGGTCAGAAGGGTTTAATTTACCACCTCAACTAAAAAAAATAACGAAAACTATCCTCTAAAGCCTCTTAATGCATTTGTGGCCTTATGCAAATTTCTCAAAATCAACTATCTGGCAGATGCCTGGATATCGCAAAGGCCTTTGACCGGGTCTGGCACAGGGTCCTTTTCGCGAAGCTTCCATCTTACGGTCTTCCCGTGAGTCTATGCAACTGGGTGGCAAGCTTTCTGTCTCAGCAGCAGTTTAAGGTCGTTGTTGACGAATGCTGCTCAGTTATGAAGCCCATTAACGCCGCTGTTCCCCAAGGCTCAGTGATGTCTCCTACACTATTCGTTCTGCATATCAATGACATGCTGCAACAGCGCATATACAACGCGGTATACATTGCTATGCAGATGCTAGTACGGTCGACGCACTATACACCTGTCGAGCCAATGCCCCTCAGTCACAACTAGAGGAAAGCAGAATCAAACTTGTGTCTGAATTCATGAACTCTCTGGAATGGAATGGGGTCCACTTATCCTTGTTGAGTTTAACCTTACAAAGACACGAGCTTTTTTTTTAGCGGTAAACGTGCAATTACCGCTAAAAAAAAAGCTTCGCGAGAAGGGCCCGCTCCCAAGACTCCCGCAAGGGTAGCTTGATAGACGCTAGTCAATGCTGTAAACTTCGCCTTGGCTATGTGCTTCTTTGCTGAACGGGAGGCAAATTTTCAGTTATTCGAAATGAACACAAACCGTGCGGCTTTCTGGCAGCTCATTAAATCCCCTGATCTGCCACGTTCCGAATCTAGTGAACCTTCTCATGATGTATTAGAGCCACAACCAAGCTTTTCTTTGGCTCAATCTTTGCTAACAAAATAATCGAAAAAGCACAGTAGTTGCAGCAACATTGATGAATTACAAGAGTCAGGTTTTTCCCAAGAATGTTGGAGATATCAAGCATCAATCGATCTTAAAGAGGTAGAATTCTTGAACGGATATGTTCTTGCCTATTGACGAGAGAAAAATAATGTTTCCGCAGGACTAGCTGCACTTACCAGGACACTATTCTCGCGATTCCTGCGCCGAGCACCCTGAGCGAACATGTCTTTTCTAAGCTGGATTAGTTTTAAATGCTAAGTGATCACGTTTGAACCCTATTCGCGTAAATAAAATTATTTTCATACACGATAACTACAATTTGATTTCTTTTTAAAAAAAAAACCACGCTGCGGCGCGGCGCCGCCACGCCGACCAATTTACCCCAGCGCGCCACCGCCGGCAATTTTTAGGGCGGCGCCCACCTCTAAGCAGAATCAAAATTGTGTCTGAAGTCGAGAACTCTCTGGATTGGTTCTCGTAATAGGGTCGACTTAACCTTGTTGAGTTTAACCTTACAAAGACACAAGTTTGCGCGTTTACCGCTAAAAACACCCATTTTTTATAGCGCCCAAGTTCCAGGGAACCGCACTCACCGTTGGTGAAAGTGTCGGTATCTTGGGAGTTGACATTACGAGTAAAGTGCAGTTCGGAATCACCTGGAGAACAAGGTCAAACAGGAATCCAAAAAGCTTGATGTCCTCAACAGGGAGTACTTCACTGCGGGGCAACTCCTAACGCTGTATAAGGCCCAGGTAAAACCTCACAAGGAGTACTGCTCCCATCTCTGGGCAGGAGCACCAAAATATCAGCTATACTCATTTGACTCTGTTCAAAAGCGCGCAGTCCGAATCATCAACGACCCAAGCTTGACCGATAGGCTAGAACCGCTAAGCTTGGGAAGAGGCTCGCTCTGCACGTTCTACCGACTTTACTATGATGAGCGCACTGAGGAACTTTTTAAAATGATGCCTACGTCAACATTTCATGAATGTACCACCAGACGAAGGTTAAAGTGCCACCGACACCATCTGGACTATTCTGGACTCGTGGTGGTCCTCCACAGTCCGCTATGCACGCTCTTTTTTTTATCACGGACGTGTAAGTTATGGGACAACCTTCCAGTTGAGACATTTCCAGTGGACTATGACATGGGGTTCTTCAAGAAAGCTGTAAAAAAGCTCTCCTTCAAAGCCGACAATGCTCGGGTAGTTTCCTTGGGGTTACCCGTGTCCATAGGCGACGGTGATCGCTTAACACCACGCTGCCCGTCTGCCTTTTTGTACAGTTTATTTATATAAAAAAAACTATCCTGTCATACACCGACCTGCAATATCGGCGAATTGTTATTCAAAATTGTATAATTACGTTGTTTTTTTTCCTAAGTGCCAAAAATGTCACACTTTCCTGAACCGTAATTTATTTATTTTTAAGTTTTAATAAATGTTAATATTTTTATCGAAACTACGTGTTTTTTTTAAATTTTTATCTGCCAACATCTAAAAATCCTTTGGAGGTCACGCCGCCGACAACGCCGCCGCCGCCGACACCAAAAAGTCAGCGCGCCGCCGCCGACCTCACACCCATCGGCGCTCATATCTATATCGGATATCCGATATAAAAATTATTCGTAACCGTAACCGAATCCGAAATAATAGTTTCGGATAGTATCGGATAGGGACGGAGCCTAATTGAGACACGTTATGACGAGTTGTTTTAATTAATATTGTATAAGTAATAATTTTGTTATTACATTTTAATTTTAAGTAGATTAGATAACACTCAATGTAACACTTAATCATTTTTATTTCAAACTAGCCTTCCGCCAGCGGCTTCGCCCACGTGGACCCGTTTTATAGGTTCTCGTAGGATAAAAACCATCCTATGTCCTTTCCCAAGGTCCACTCTATCTGTGTTCCAAATTTCATTAAAATTGGTTCATTAGTTTAAGCGAGAAAGCGTAACAGACAGACAGACAGAGTTACTTTCGAATTTATAATATTATTAGGGATAGCGGCCGCCCACGACTTCGTCCGCGTGGATGTTTGATTGTTTGACCACGCTAATCTCAGAAACTACTGGTTCCAATTGAAAAATTATTTTTGTGTTGAATAGTCCAGTTATTAGGGAAGGCTATAAGCTATTATAACATCATGCTATGCGACATTAAACTCCTCCAACGATGTATTCTGTGCTCCAACGCACACACGCACACTGTTTTGATAGATATGATCTTTGACGTTAGGAACATACCTACATTGCTTAGACAACAGTGAGTGCTTGTAATTTAATATGAACTTTATACAAAAGCAATAAAGCTCAAATTGACTACGTTTTAGTTAGAAAACATTTGTATGGGAAAAAAAGGGCTGTTTTTATGGTTTTTCCGAATTTTTCTCGCCGTAAAAATAATCCTTGAACTTCAACGAACATTAAAAAAAAACAATTGGCCAAATTGGTCTAGGCGTTGTTGAGTTATGCGCTTACCAACACATTTTGCGATTCATTTTGTATTATAGATAGCTATAATAATTACTCACAGACTGATTGTAATTCTGACCAAATGGTGACATATAAATAAAACCATTTTATTAGCTACTAGCCTTCAGCCAGCGGCTTCGACCGCATGGACCCGTTTTTTTGGGTCCCCATAGGATAAAAAATGACCTATGTGCTTTTCAAGGCTTCATTTAGCCAGTTGCTTCAACAGCGTTGACATTATTACCCGTTTTCACGTAGGAATGAAGCATTTTCTCGCGGCAAAAAGTAGCCTATGTTACTCAAGGTAAATGTGGCTTTCTAACGGTGAAAGAATTTTTGAAATCGGAACAGTAGTTTTAAAGTTTAATTAGGATAAATTATATGATACTGAGTTACATAAACAGAATAGTTTTCTGCTGTTTTGTATTATACAACTTAGGCCCTCCTATTTAATACCCATATCATAGGGTTGCAAAAATAAATGTTATCCGCCATTTTGGGATAGCGGCTATCTTGGATTAGTTTTTTATAATGTATTTTATTCTACAAATTAATCCCTTTTATTTGATACCCATATTGTGTGGCTTTTTGTGCAAAAAATATGTGATCCACCATTTTGCTGCAGCGGCCATATTGAATTAACGAAAATGTTACTAATAATTATATTGTCATTTAAAATAAAAGTGTATTTCAAACTTCAGCTCAATCAGACTGTCGAAAGTGGTTCAAATTTAGCTTGCAATATTTAACTAAGGGCCTCGTTTGCCATCTTCAGGTAAAGTGTTGATTAGTTATGTCCCAAGTAAAGTTAATTGGCAAGTTAAAGCTATGAGTACGGGTCAGTTTATCATATGATTAGTGCTACTCGAACATTGTGAAATGGAAATTGAAGTTACGGGTGACTTTAACCGACAATTAGTGTACTTGTCACTTTACTTGAAGGTGGTGAAAGAGGCCCTAACACTAACAACCTTACTAACACGGCAAGCTATAAATGCTTGTAAACATACTTTTCTACATGAGATACACAACAATTAACAATGGAATTTTTACTACCCTATCACTTGTATTAAGAAGATGGTAAATCATCACAACATATTTAAAATTATTAGCTATTCAAAGTGTCAAGCACACGCTGCGCGCTGTAGTCACGCCGCTCTGTAGTCGGAGCATCGAACTAACATTGCTACGAACTTGTGCGACGTCCAGGGCGCCGCGTGGCGCAGAGCGACATGTCCACTCTCTGAAAGCGCTTGGCGCGGTCTGCCTGACTCGTAGCTTGCGTCGAGTATTATAATGCGAGTTTTAGGTTACTTTAAAAGATTATTAATGCCAAATTTTTATTTACAATTTGATTATGTTTTTCAGAAAACGGATTGTATATGAACTGAAGTTTATTTGTGTCTATTAAATTTTATGAATGACTGTTCCAATTGGCCGAAATTAAATGCAATGTCTGGCCCATTTTCTCTTAAAATTAACTAATTTCAATATTTTTTTACTAGTTTTTTGTATGAGAGTGGTAAAATGTGACACACACATTTTATAGGCGATTCTTACAGCAATACACAGCATTTTTTTCAATCCGCTGAGGTTTCATAATGATCTAGAAATATGTAACATTCTGTACCCATTACAGCAAAAATTCACAAAACTGTCATCGTCTTCAGGTCTAATAAGCACAACAAAGGAATAAAAATAAAAATGTGGCTAATGTAATAGCTTATTATTGAAATGACCAGTCATATTGTGCAATAAAACTTATGGATATGTTGTATTTTAACCGCAAAATCTCATGTGTAAAATCAGGGAAATCAGCGAAATCGGCATAATTTCGTATACGGCCTCTTAAGTAAGTAGGCAACGCTATGCAAAGAGCGCTATTTGACGTGCGTTCTTTATGTCAAGCCGTCGATTCATGTAGATTTTGACAAACTCATAGTAGCAGGCTTTACTCAAGTATCGTCTATGATTTCGTTTAGATGAACCTATGCGTTGACGAGGACTATGAGACCTCATAGTATTGTTTATGAATACGGGTGTCACAGCCGTATTCGAGAAGCATTGCTTAAGTAAGCAGGCAACGCTATGCAAAGAGTGCTATTTGACGTCCGTTCGTTATGTCAAGCCGTCGATTCATGTAGATTTTACCAACGCATAGTAGCAGGCTTAACTCAAGTATCGTCTATGAATTCATTTATATGACCCTATGCGTTGACGAGCACGATGAGACCTCTTAGTATTGTTTATGAATACGGGTGTTAGTAGCAGTGCAGTTGCCTGTGGTCGCAAGACTTAGGCTTGAGGTTGTGTGTAGATGTCCATGGGCTGCAGCGGTCACTTAAAATCACATAACCTGCATGCTCGTCCCCTACTCCATTTAAATAAATAAAATAATATTTTAGTCGTTTAACAACGAATATTGTTCGGATATATAGAAAAGCAATACATACTTACATAATTCGACGACCCCTGTGGCGCAATGGTTTCCATGTCGGACTGCCAATCGAAGGTTCCCGGTTTCGATTCCTGGCGAACTCTTATGAGCGTTTGACAACATTCGACATAGAGTTGGATACTTAAAAATAACTTCAATATTAATTTTAAACTACTCCAAATGACGTCGTGTAGTGGTGTATTCTTGAGGCTTATTTATATAAATTATGAGGATATATCTACGTTCATCGGTCAGAGCCAAACGAGGTTTATAGCCAGTGCAAAAATACTATCTCAAATATACCGCACAACTATATTATTATGGTAAACCCAACTACACATTATATACAATCACGTACGCGACAGATAGAGACATCCAGTAGGATACAAACTTTGTCTAAGTACGTGCTTGCCTGCCTTGTTACATAAAGTAATATTCGATAATCTTATTACATCGTGGAGATGGCTCGAGTAATCTGCTGTAAGTCCTTGTTTTCTTAGGATGGAAGCTAAAAATCCTATATCACCGGAGAAGCACCATCACGAGAAAAAGTATTCCTCACTGATGAGGATCGTGACCATCACCTATCATCATTATCTTGTGTGTGATGGTGTGCCATACACTTGTGTTCTCAGCGGTTTTCAAAGCGTAATGGACAGTAGAGCCAAGTGCAGAGCGGATTTAGTCAGACCAACGTATATGACTTCTTCCACGTGGTCTCTTTCCTTTGATCTTGCCAGTGACCATAAGTTTTTCTAGTGTGTCATTATTTCTTTCCGCAATATGACCGAAGTACTCAAGAAAAAATAAAAAATAAATAAATTTTCTTTAGGCAAATCTTGGACAGCCTTGTTTTTATATTCAGCTCCTTTAGTATCGATACGTTGGTCCGACGTGCTGTCCACGGTACCATAATAAAACAACATTAACATTTGTTTTGAAATCTGCTTTAGTAACTTATAATAATAATATGTCACAAATACTGAAGATACTTTGTAATCCGAAACATATTGTAATACGATACATGCGAAAGTTTAACGGCCAACTTTAATAAAGTTTAAGAAATAGTCGTTACAATGACATGTTCCAACGGTTATCATTTATCATACTGGATTGCCAATCGAAGGGCATTCGATTCCACAGCAACGCCCAATCAATAGTTTGCTGTTATTAAACCTTCTGATTTGTTTTAAATTGCAATAAATTGAACGAAACAATCTTTTATAAAATCCATAAAAGTTGTAACACTGACGCTCACACACGTATTTCCAATTTTGCTTGTCAGTATTTTATTTGCGCTGAACCATGTCAGCGCAAATTTGGAGCCCATTTTTTATCAACGAATTATATTTTATTACCTTTTCAGTCATGCGAGTAATACTTAAAACTATAGGTATGCCTCTATTTTTCTAGTTAGTCCACGAAACATCGCCGCTGAACTCATTTCTGCCGTTAATCAATTATAACTACTCCATAATTTGTCTTTCAGTGAAGAGGTTTAGTGGTGGCCATTCTTACATGAGGCGTCGATAAGCTTTATAGCAGCGGAATCGCACACGATCTCAGACAAGACTCAGCATAAGTTCGACGTTGTATGTAAATGTCTATGGACTGATGCGACAACGAAACGGCACATGGTCAGCATGTTTGTTATGTGTGTTTTAAAATAAAGAAATATATTCAATATATTTCAGCAACCCTTGTGGCGCAATGTATTCATGCCAGACTGCCAATCTGAGGGTCTCGGGATCTGAAGCAGAAATTTGAACGATGAGGTTAAAATTTCTGATCTCAGTCTGGGTGTTTGTGGTTCTGTCTTGTGTGTGTCCATGGCACACACGACACGGGATATTATCTACCTTAATGTGGGCTATGAGTATGAAACGTTTAAAATAATAAACGTAAAATTTATTACATATGCGACGACCCTGCGATGCTAGACTGCCAATCGAAGAGTATCGGCTTCGATGCCCGGCGAGGCGGAAGTTACAATTAAATGATGAGTTCAAATTTCTGTTCTGGGTGTTTGTGTTTGTCCATGGTACCCATGACATACCTACAGAATCATAGAATGGAGCTATGTGTGTATAGTGTAGAGTTGTTTATTTACGTAAAAATGTTTCAGACAAACTGACGCAACTCCAGTCACCAACGTTGAGCATTAATCTGTATGAAAACTTTACAAAAAATCTTCTTCTAAAATGTAAAACATTATACATAACAAAACAAAAATACGCTTGTACATACGTTGTTAAATCCCTGACAAGTGAATTACAGACAATACGGGCGAGGCGAGATGTGTTGAATTTTTTGGAAAAAATAAGTGTCATTTTTCTTTTTACAGGGACACCGTATTTTGGCGACGTCGCTACGTTGGTTTTGAATATGAAATGTCATTAAAATTTTCCCTTTTGTATGTGAAGCGACATTCTGCTGAAACAGTATTTAAATGTTTCTTTTATTGTTTCCCGAGAGAGATCTCCCTCAGTTTGTGTATCTACGAGTGCTTAAAATGTATTTACGTACAAAATATATTGTAGAAAAATTGTGAAAATTGTTTGGCCAAAAAGTTTGTCTTCATCGGAAAATATTAATACTATTATTCGCTTTGTCTATAACCCAGACGATACCTTGTGTAGTGGCGCCATACGTGTGTGGTACGTTTTTGGTGTATATTTTTATTTTTAATGTTAATTAAATGTGCATGTTGACGTAATATAGCATGAAAAAATATACCTCAACGTACGCGTTGATTGCGGATTCTTGGAAAGTAGTTTTAATAAAACTCTATAACAATTGATTTATCGTAAAATACATTTGACGGTTTTTTATTATTGCTAATATGAGGTCAAAACATTAGATATTGAATTCTTCTTTTTGTAGAAACTGAGAGACAAAATAATGGTCAAAATCTATAAGATTCAATAATCAGTCAGACATTGTAATAAAGCGATAAAAATAACATCAACTTCAATCGATATGTATTTAAAGAAAACAAACATATTTAAATTCCTGTCAAAACTCTTAAACGAGTTGTGACTGAAAAGGTTGAAACAACAAAATAAATTTCAATCGAGAATGAATTTTGACTGTCACATTTTATATTTCATGATAGCACCGATAGATACTGACTTTATCGCATTCACTTGACATTTTTAGTATTTACTGCGGCCATTTTGTGGACGTAAACATCATAAATTATTCATTGGACAAAACTGTCATTACTTGAAGAGCTTAATCTTCATTTTCTTATCAAAACGACGCCAAAACAATTTGTCAAAGTGCGTGATAATGATAATGGCCCAGTGAATATTAGAAAGAGTATTAGTGAGGTAAATTAAAATTTATAGTGTAAGTATTTCAAGTTCTTTTGATGGTTAACATTGATGGCCTTCTTTCAAGATCGTTTATAAAGTCTTTTTTAAATTTGGTGTTTTCTGTCGAATATATTTTCTATTCACCGTTCTATCAAGATACATGTAAGCGGTCTGGTTGCACCCTATTTGCGTCCTACTGCTGGGTACGGGTCTTTTCTCATTATTTGGGAAGCATAGAGCTTACAACATCATGCTGCTTCGGTCGGGTCGGTAGAGAAGCGGATGTTTTCAAGCCACCATTAAGGTTAAACGACTGCAGTTATTTATCAGTAATAACCAGGACCAACGGGCTAACGTGCCTTCCAAAGCACGATCGCGCTTGAAATTTTTAACACTAGCGGTCACCCATCTTACACTCGACCGTGCCCGTTTGGCTTAGCTACGTAGATCACTTGCGCCAGCTGCCGAGTCATGCACGCTTCAGCAAGAACTGAGGTGTATGTAATTTTATAGTATTAATTTCACTTGGTCATCGGGTTCATTGCTTGTTAAGGGAATTCCAGTGGAACGCAACCGTTAGGGTGATCACTTGTCGGCCTTGTCGCTATTTGCTCAATATCTAGCTTGTCATATTATTATCACATATCCAGCGGGGTAATGTAGCCAGCGTCCTGGGTACACTGCCCAAGGGCAGTAATTTGGATGCTGCCTTTTATATTTAATGTGTAAATTTTCAATCTTTTTTTTTTGTTTTTAACATATTTTTTTTATAAAGTAAATTTAGATATAGTTTAATTTTAATTTAATAATTAGTGTCTTGTATATTTATTTTCATTAAAAGACTATCTT
Organism: Pyrgus malvae; assembly: GCA_911387765.1. NCBI lineage: Eukaryota > Metazoa > Arthropoda > Insecta > Lepidoptera > Hesperiidae > Pyrgus > Pyrgus malvae. The sequence goes on from OU426953.1 coordinate 26,651,675, forward strand.
TTATCACATACATCATGGATATCTAGCGCAATATCCATGATGTAATGTGACTTAAACTTTCTAATACGTAATTTTTGGCATCCAGTCAGTGTTCATTAATTATCTCAGTATGCATTTCGACTCCTTTCAATAATAATATTTAAATAATTAAACTTTTTTATAATTGTCATAATGTCAGTAATTTTATAGCAGATTATCGGTCTTGTAGACCAATAAAGACAGCTCTTTTTCTTTTTTTGCAATTAATAAATTTAATTTAAACTTAATCTGTAACTAAACTAAAAGAACATAAATAATATGTAATTCTTTCAGCATCATAAATTGTCTTGATAGTTCGAGGCATAACATTAGACAATTATAAACATTTAATTAAAGAATTACTGAGTTATATAATATTCTCTAAGAGCAATTTTAAAAAGCTGTCCTTTGAAAATCCCATGAAAGCAAAGCTTCGCTCAAATAACGTTTGAATTCCGATCAAGTAGCACTCAGCGAAAACCCTCAATCTTTTCCGGGCTTTTAATACTCGTACTTCAGTGAATTGACGAGCTTAGTTCGATAATCATAATAAAATGACACTTTGCTGGCTTTTGTAATTGACCTTAAAGCATGGTATGACAGGTATGACACCCGTCAGAGGAGTGTCCTTTACGGGCACGGGCGATCCCCTCGTCCCAACGTCCATGCACAATGTGCCTTCTTGTTATACAATTAGTGTGTCAGTGTTTGTCGGTGTCAGTGTTGATGGTGCATAGAAAATGACGTTGTTAATTGAAATTGACATATTTAGAAATGTATGCATCTGTAGCGACTAGCGATGAAAGAATATTTGTGAATTTGTGACAAAATTAAAATGTGTGCGTTCTTTTCCCTCACCAGATTTGGCACAAAAATTATGTATTGAAGCGAGGCGCTATGCCGTCTCTCCTGAAGGGTGAGTTAGTACCTTTGATGCTCTAAATAATTGACTCGCCAACTAACTGAATCAACACTGAGTGACATTTGTATGGGAATAGATTGTCATCCTTTCAACCCAAGATATATCTATCAGGTAGCTTTTTTCCTGCCGCATAAAAAATCAGCAAGATCCTAGTAAATTATAATATTCACTGGTCATTAGTAAAAGTAATGAACAAGAATTTAAGTGCAATACTCGTAATTAGCATATTAATTGGTACGCGATAATATTTTAAGAGTCAAAGTTGCATAAACATAATTTTTGGCATTGGCCTTTGATAAGTCCTGCTAAGAGCAGATTATAAACAAATTCATTGACGACCGACGTGGACTGAAAGCTTCAATATAATGGAGGCTTGATCCGCACCATAGCGGAGTAATTTAAAGAAAATATAACATTAGCAATTCAAATTGAGCCCCTCTCAGGCTTTTATTAACCGTCAAACTGGAACACGTTAATACTTTTTAAGGGGCGCTGGTGTCTTTGATATTTTTTCTTTACACTTTTATATTTATACTATAATACAAATTTTGTTTCTATGAGAACAGAAAATGTTTCATTTTATGAAATGGGGAGTCACTTTACAGCGCAATAACAGGGTCTAATTAATGACTTGGCATTTTTATTATATTATGTACTTTATGCAGTTAAACTGACTGAGTGTCTAACTGAATTAATTTAAGGAGCAGGTTGTATGTATCCACTGTATATTTTTTTGAATAAAGTGTCATTTAAATTGACTTACGTATATCAAAGCAATATAGGTTTTTCTTAAATATCTAAACTACAACTTGTAGATTATTTATCCAGTTACATATACATATAGTTAAAACCAGCAGGATCCTAGTGGATTTTAATAGACGATTAGTTATCACAAACAAATTAACATAAATAAATAACATTAATACGTTTCACACTCATAGCCCCACAGCATATTAACACTCGATAATATCGTATATGCAGGTCAAAGTTTTTATGAAAGTTCTTATATTGATCCTTTGATAAGTCCTGCTAAGAGCATATTTTATACAAATCTACTCACGAGCGACGTGAACTTCAATATAATGGAGGCTCCGCACCACAGCGGAGTAATTTAAAGAAAAATAACATTAGCAATTCAAATTGAGCCTCTCTCAGGCTTTTATTAACCGTCAAACAGGAACACGTTAATCGACTTTTTAGGGGGCTATATTACTAGTGAACCCGGCAGACGTAGTCCTGCCTTGAAGTATAAGAAATAATCAAATTTAAAGTACTTAAAAACTTAAATATTAGCAAAGTACTTTTATTTAAAAATTATAATTAAATCAAGAAATGCATTGCAGATTCATAGCCAAATCCAGGTAATTCAAACTACAACGAAAATACTGTCTTTATTATCCTTTTTTAAAGGGGGGGGAACCTTCAAAAGGTACCCGAGCATTTTGGGAGACGCCGAGTTATGTGGTATTTAAACCCCCTCGGTGACCCTCCTCAGCGCTTACGGATAACCCCGGGATCTCCTGAGGAACGCACCGGTGACCACCTTACGCAACGTCCAAATACGGACCCGTCATGGGGAGCATGGCTCTCCTGTGTCTCTCGATCTTACGAGAGTGATGGCCACACACACCGCTGTCCTTCACTGTGTCTTTATTATCCTTAGGAGCCTTATTACTGTCAAATAAATATTAAACGTAAAGTTACGACACCGCTTTGACAATGGCAAAATGGTGAAAAGACCAAGATGCGATTCAAAAACAGAAAAAAAGAAATGACGGACACCTCATGTCATATTTTTGAATGAATTAGTACGTAAGTACATTATTCTTAGTCTAAGGAATGGAAGCACGAACATCAAATGATTGACGGGCCGTATATATTGAAAAATAAAACAGCAAAAATATTAATAAAATTGAGATTTCTATCATATTTTAATACTTATTATCCCATTACCGTCGAAGACAAACCCAAAAACACAAAAATCATAAAAATTGGTCCAGCCGTTCTTGAGTTATAAATGGTGTAACTAACACGACTTTGTTTTATATATATAGATTACAAAAAATATTTATCAATATGGTTTTACGATGAAAGAGCACCTACCTCTTACTTAATTTACATTAAAATAACGATTTTGTTTCAGAGAAAAAAAATAGGGTTCATTGTCATTTTTGAGTTTTTTATCAAATAAATGAATTGCGATGTAAATATTATTGAAATATTAATAAGTTTGTTCTTATTAACCAAATTAAAAAAGAAGCAGGTTCTATTTTTCTACTGTATATTTTTTTGCTTCAAATTTCATGGGGTTTTACAGGCGTATGCAATATGTATTTGTTTTCTTAAAAACTAACCCTAATAGGTGTTTACTTATCCATGCATACAAAATCAAATCCTTGAGAATTTAAATTATTCATTGAGTTACTAAAGAAATAGGATTTAAATTCAATAACCAAATATTTGTACGCGATAATATAACTAAGGTCAGAGTTCTATACACATAAGTTTTTACGTTGTCCTTCGATAAGTCCTATAAAATCCAGATTATAAACAACTTATTCAGAACTTACGTAGACTGAAATCTTCAATATAATGGAGGCTTGATCCGCCCACAGCGAAGTAATTTAAAGAAAAATAAAACACGTTTTTGAAGCACATGAAACTAAAAAAGTGAAAAATAATTCCAAATATAAGCAGATAATAATAATGAAAAAATATGTACTAGCATTATTGTAATAAAAGTGTGGGTTGCTCGATGTACAAAAATATTATATACTAAAGATATTATACTATACTACTACAATAAGGATTATTTTTCACCTTTTCAGTTTGATGTGCTTCAAAAACGTATTTTTTTGTTTTAAATAGATAGATAGATAGATAGATAAACTCTTTATTGTTTGTAATGCACAACAATCATTATGACATAAAATAAAAATACAAAATAACATTTAAACAAACAATGGGCGGCCTTATCGCTTAAAAGCGATTTCTTCCAGGCAACCCTAAAAAGCAAAAGAACAATGTATTAAAAACATACAGGTAATGCAACATTACAAGTAACATTAAAATAAAATACAATAATTATTTTATTAACTTGAATACACACACCTGCAATTTTATGATAGTATTCACAGAGTAGCAAGGTAATGCTCCTTAACCAAGTTTTTAAAGGAAGCGAGATTTGGTGCTTTTCGTACCGTCACTGGTAAGGAGTTCCACAAGCGGATAGCTGATATGGTAAAAGATTTATCGAAAAAGGATGTAAAGTGTACTGGAACATTTAAGATCATGTTGTTAGATGAGCGAAGCAAACGGCTGTGAGACTGATCAAGAAATTCAAATTTGTTCCGAAGATAAAATGGAGTGTTTGGGTTAAACAGAATGTTGTACAGAGCGGAGAGTATATGAGTATTCCGGCGAAGTCGGATAGGGAGCCACTTGATCTTTGCACGAAATTCGGAAACGTGGTCATACTTGCGAAGCCCAAATATGAACCTGATACAGAGATTTTGAAGACGCTCAAGCTTATTAAGTTGCTCCTCACTAAGATCAGAATAACAGATATCTGCGTAGTCAAGAATGGGTAAGAGTAAGGAATTGGCAAGCGCAATTTTAGTGGAGACCGGAAGGAAGTTCTTAAGCCTACGAAGACTTCCAGTTGTGGAGAATAGCCTTCTGCTGACCTCGTTAACCTGAGGAGACCACGACATCGTGGAGTCCATCAGGATACCTAAATTTTTGACAACTTGGGAATAAGGAATATGAACACCATCAAAAATTACCGAAGGAAGCTGGGGCCAATCAACTTTAGAAACCAGCCTCGAACTGCCAATTATAATAACTTGACTTTTGATTGGGTTCACTCTAAGTCCAAATGAGCGGCTCCAGGTAGAGATTCGAGTTAGGTCCTTGTTAATTGTGTCGATAGCGTCAGAAAGCGAGTTCAGTGAGGCCTGACTATAAATTTGTAGATCGTCAGCATATAGGTGGTAGGAAGAAGAGATTTGGGAACAAATTGAGTTAATGAAAATTGTAAACAGGAGCGGGGACAACACGCCACCTTGCGGAACGCCGGCCCCCACTGCAGCCCAGTTCGAGAAACTACCCTGAACCTGGACGCGTTGCCGACACCCATGCAAGTAATTGTGAAACCAATCAACAGCGGCCGGAGATATGTTGAGAGAGCGTAATACCGCAATCAGCAAATCAAAATCAACACAGTTGAAGGCATTACTAAAATCTAGCAATGCCAACACTGTAAGTCGCTGGTGGTCCATACCGAGACGAATGTCGTCAGTTACTTTTAAGAGAGCAGTTGTCGTGCTATGACCACGCCGAAAACCAGACTGTAAAGGATTAAGGAGGTTGTTCGTTTGTAGGAAAGAAGTAACTTGTAATTGAACTAACCGTTCAAGGATTTTGGATAGAAAAGGTAGAATAGAAATTGGTCGATAGTCGGACAAAGAAGAAGGCTTGGACTTTTTAGGTAAAGGAATAATTTGGGCATCTTTCCAAATGGAAGGAAAGGAGCATGTGGAAATAGAAAAATTAAGGATCGAGGTGATAACTGGTAAAATAATGTCAAGAATGGGAAGAATCATATTTCGACTTATACAGTCTGAACCGACGGCATTAGACTGGATTGAACGTATACTCACTTCAACATCACGGTCCGCAAATTGTTTAAAAACAAAACTAGGATAGCTATGGGTGGGAAACTTTGAAAGATTATTCAGTGTTGTGGATTTTATGCTTGTAGTTATATTACAAGACGAAGTAAAATGCTGATTGAGATTATCTAAATCTACAGAAGTTGACGTAGAAATGGTGTCACGAGGTTTCCCAACTCCAAGTTTTCGTAAAAACTTCCATACCTTAGAAGGATCGTCATTTTGAACTGATTCACGAATATGGCGTCGTTGCGAATCCCTACACACCATATTGCTGCGATTTCTGACGCGTTTGTATTTCTCCCGGTTCTCGTCGCTAGGGTCGGATTTGAATTTGGCCTTTGCATTTGCTTTCTTAGTTAACAACTTCTTGATTTCGTCAGATAACCAAGGTGCGGGTAGATGGCGCATACGTATTGGACGAACAGGAGCATGCATATCGTATAATTTTAATAATAAAGAGTTAAAAATAGCTACCTGCTCGTCAATCGTCCTACCGGCGTATACCGCACTCCAGTCAGTATTAATGGCATCTTTACGAAGAAGTTCCGTGTTAATTCCACTAAAATTACGCTGCATGAGTATTCTTGACTTTGCTTTAGGAGGCTTAATACGATAAGATAGATACAGTAAATCATGATATGAGAAAGAGTCCGCAGAGCATTGACCATGCTTCGCGACAAACTCGGGCGAAGATACAAATGTCAAGTCCAGAAGAGATGGTGTGCAACCAGGGAAGAAGTGAGTTGCAGAAAGAGAAAGAATATGCATATTGCATGCATTTATTAATGATCTAAGCCGGGTTGCCTTATGATCAGATTTCAAAAGGCAAGTGTTAAAATCTCCCATGACAATGGTATGGCTATAAAGTGGAGTGAGATCCTTAAGAGTTTTCTCTAAAATAGGGAAATAATTATTATTTAAGGATGGATTATAAAAAACTCCGAGAAGTAATTTGGTATGGCCAAAAAGGACTTCAATAAATAAATACTCCGCTTCGCTCTGAGTGCTTGAAGATGACATTGAAATAATTGAAAAAGGGATATGTGAACGAAGGTAGATGGCAACACCGCCTCCGCCCCGACCAGAGCGGTCATTGCGTATTAATTGAAAACCCGGCAGAGAATACGATGTGGAATTCAGACATGGCTTAAGCCATGTTTCTGAGACAAGGACAGCGTGAATTTTCTTACTGTCAAAAGAAGATAATAAATCGGGGTAATGAGCTGGAATACTCTGAGCATTAATATGCACAATATTAAAGTTTTTCGGGACATCCGAGAAGTGTGATTCTAGTGTAACATTTAAGGGAGGAATGCTACTGAAACTACCATTACTGCTTAACCCATTGGAATCAGTAGACAGGGAATAATACGATTTATTAGAGTCAATGTCACTATCCATAATTGCAACAGTATGTGTGTTGTAAAACTTGTGAACAATAAAGATGTGTAACTATTTAACCTAAAAACAACAAAAAAAAGCATAATTAACTACCTACCAGCTTAAATAAAAATGAAGCAAAATTTGCAATACTTAATAAATAATTTATTCTACAAAAATACATATTTCAAAATATTCACACAACTACTAATCGTGAAAAAGAAATTCTTATATATATGACTAATACGACATCGAAATCACATTAGAATAATTACATACTTTATTATTAAAATAAATATAAATGTATATAAAAATAAAAATAAAAAAAAAAACCAACGGATTGATTGGCTGTATGTACTGAAGCATTTTGCCTCCAAACAAGTCAATGTCAATACGTCACTCACAGTCATAGTTGTCATTGTCAGTTGTCAGTCAGACTCAGTCAGTCAATGTATTTTATGACAAGGAGCTGTAAAGTAATCAAAATTAATAAAAACAAAATGCATGAAGATTTGCATCATACCGACATAATTGTGTGAATATTATAAAAGCAAACAAACAAATAATTCAAAAGCAAGATCAGGTATCAAAGCAACTCAAGACAAAATCAATTTAGAATCATGACAAAACAAACAAATAACTCGTCAAACAGAGTGTTATTAAGCAATAAACTAAATGGAAACTAAGTTAGGCAATGAACGCAAACTAAATTACCGGGATGTCTACTTTCTATTCATCCTCCTGGGACGAGGAATAGACCTACTAGGTCCTTGATTCTTCGGTGAAACAGATGTGGGTTGCGGCGGCTGCGGCGGCTGCGGCGGCGAAGCTGCCGAAGCTGCCGAGGCCTCCGAAGCTGGCGAAGTGGGAGTAGGCACACGCGGCTCATCCTCAAGATCTGCCAAGCATTCAATTAGTTGGCGTTTTCCATCAGCTGTTAAAGCATAAATTGAGCCGTTCTTTGTCCAAAACTTTGATATACCAAACTTCTGCCGTGCCTCCAGGAAAAGGGTGCGTCGTGGCTTCGTGAGAAATTCTGATAGGGTAATGCCAGAGCCCTTCAACTTTTTTTTGGCATACCAAACACTATCACGGGTGGATTTATCTTCAAATTTAACAACAATTGGCCGTGGCTTTTTGTCAGATGATTTCCCAAGCCTATGAGTGCGACGGATACATTCAGTGGAGAACTCGGGCATATTCAGCTTGTCACTGATGATGCTAAAAGTGGCCACTGTTGTGTCTTCTGAGTCCCTCTCTGGAACACCATGGAAAAGAAGTGTTTTTTGTCGCCTTCTCATCTCTTGCCGGTCAATTTCCCTGTCCAAGAATTCAATTTGTTTTTGTAGGAGTTCTAATTGTGCCAGTATAAATGTTCGAAAAGAAGCAAATTCAGCAGACAATGATGGTGATGATGATGCAGAGGGGCTGCTTTTTGGCAAATCATTGCTAAAATCAGACATTTTAGTGACAAACATCTCTCTCATAGCAGCCATAGAATCTTTTATAGCTTGCATGTTTGAGGTTAAGTGACTGTTATGGTAACTGGTTAAAAGTGAAGTGTAGTGCCAGAATTTATAACAGGATATCTTGCTGGAAGGTAGGTTTAATCACAGCTGCATGTATATTGCCAAAACAACAGAGTAATACATTTAAATTTACCTTTGAATTATGATGTTTAAATTTCAATGTCACTTGTATGGCAACTACCCTCGAAAAACTAAATACTATATTTATTTTTCATTTTTTAGTTCAATATTATAATTTTTTTTTCAAGTTCTCGGAATTAGACAAACCCATTCATACAAATTATTGTATTGCCACCAATTCTTGATAAATCATTAAGTTTGGATTAAATCTGCCCGTTGAAAGTGGGTCAATATCGAGCCCAAAAGGGAGTTACAAACATGCTCACAAACTAACAAACTACAGGTGAAGCTAATAGAAGCATGTTAAAATAATATTAGCAATTCAAATTGAGCCTCTGTTGGGCTTTTATTAACCGTCAAACAGGAACACGTTAATAGACTTTTTAGAGGGCTGCTAGTGTCTTTACGTTTTGAGATTAAAATTACGACTTTACAGGCTTACGGTAGAATAAGTAGTGGTTTTCAATATTAAGTTCATGGATAACCGAGGTTTGCTCTGATAAAAAAATAAATTTTCGTGGTCTAACTTGAAAAAAAGTGGAATAAATAGGAACCTTGTGGAGTATGACAAGATTTTCTTCGATCATCTAGTAAATATAGACAACAAAATCTTTTTCCTTTCAGTCTGTTCGTTATATAATAAATTATAAGTATAATTAAAATAGAATTTGTAGAGCTTTGTCTTTACCAACTATATTTTTATTACACTTGTCAGTAGACTATTATTATTTACGACCCTTGTGGCGCAACGGTTACCATACCAGGCATGAAGGATCCCGGTTCGATTCCCAGCGAGGCAATAATTAAAATGATGAGTTTCAATTTCTATTCTCGAAGTTTGTGTACCCGTGGTGTCTACGATATAGGATATCCTAGTGTTGGGTAACGAATTCGTGGCGTTTGTAGCGTTATAAACAATCTTATTCTTGAACGACGTGGACTTAGAATAATTACATTATAGAAACCAAGTTCGCGCGCCCAAATTGAAGCATTTTAATTGGTGCCATTAATGGCACCAAACGACGGGCCGCCGGCCGCTTCGTAGTAGGTTGAAGCACGCAGAACATAATATATTATTATAATCTACCGAAAAAAGTATATGACAGTTTGTGGTGTTAAAATGTGTCACGACACTTTTGAAAAACAAAAGAAACCTAATAACATAACTTTTCACAGTGAAGTTTTCAGTATTTAATAGTATTTTATAGTTAATTTGGTGAAAATAAAAATATTTTGTTAGTCAGATGTGACATCTGTGTGAATCTATTTAGTGCTTCAATTTTGACAGTGCGCTTGTATGAAGACGCTCCTTCTATATTATTCTAAAGACGTGGAATACAGGCCATACTCCACGTTTAGAAATCTTCTCGAATTGTGTCGAATGTTATTACTATGCGATTATACCCACAGAACAAGCTCTGAGACTGAGACATAGATAATAAGCTTGAGGTGGACATTGTCCATCCTATACGGATTAATGCTTGTAATCCTATTAGATGTACTCGTATAATGCCACGATTAGTGCACGCCTTGTCTCTTGCTTTGAGGTTTGATACTAGACTGTGTGTTATAGATATACCTAATACATTACTAAATACAAACTATGGATTAGCAGATTTCTCTCATTTAAGAATTCTCCTTCAGAACTTAGAATGTATGTATATGTACTTAGTTTAGATGTTGACGACGCATGTGACGCAATGGATACAATACCGAACTGCCGATCGAATGATCTTGGGATTCCTAAAATTGGAGAAAAATTTGAATGAAAAATTTAAATTTCAGTTCTCAGTCTAGGTGTTTGTGTGTCCATGGTACCCACGACACAGGGAATTCTGGTGTCGGGCTATGAATGTATGGCACGTGTGGTGTTATAAACAATTCTCGACCACAGTTGAACATAGGCTGTCCTCCATAGTCAGGATCTATCTAGGAATATTATTATTATGCGATTAATACCCATAGAACTAACTCTGAGTCTGCGACATAGATGTAAGCTTGTGGTGGATATTGTCCATCCTATACGGATTAATGCTTGTGATCCTATTAGATGTATAATGCCACGATTAGTGCACGCCTTGTCTCTTGCTTTGAGGTTTGAGACCAGCCTGTGTGTTATAGATATAGCTAATACATTATTAAATACAAACTATGGAATAGCAGATTTCTCTCCTTTAAGAATTCTCCTTCAGAACTTAGAATGTATGTATACTTAGTTTAGATGTTGGCGACCCGTATGACGCAATTGATACAATACCGGACTGCCGATCGAATGATTCTGGGTTCAATTCCTAGCGAAGTAAAAATTTGCATGAAAAATTTAAATTGAAATGAAATGAAATATTCTTTATTCACGTTACGGTTCCTTTACAAACTCTTAGTGAACTTTATTTTTTTGTTCTGTCTGCTCTGGGTGCGCTTAGGCAATGCTGAGCTGAAGAAAAGAGCAGACGGATAAAAACTTCAGCCCTGTTTTAAAATATGCGGTATACAATAGCTACCTTTCTTACAGAGTAGTTATGGGACGATAAGGAACATACGTGACAGCTACCGCATGTTCCAGTTCTCAGTCTAGGTGTTTGTGTGTCCATGGTACCCACGACACAGGGAATCCTGGAGTCGGGCTATGAATGTATGGCACGTGTGGTGTTATAAACAATTCTCGACCACAGTTGAACATAGGCTGTCCTCCATAGTCAGGATCTATCTAGGAATATTATTATTATGCGATTAATACCCATAGAACTAACTCTGAGTCTGCGACATAGATGTAAGCTTGAGGTGGATACTGTCCATCCTATACGGATTAATGCTTGTAATCCTATTAGATGTATAATGCCACGATTAGTGCACGCCTTGTCTCTTGCTTTGAGGTTTGATACCTGACTAGTCTATACCACATGTATAGACTTACAATGTATAAATACCATAATATAATGTGTATGTATAAAGTACAGAATAGCGGATTTCGCTCTTATAAGTAATCATTAATTCGACCTAGTCGGTATCTTCAGTGTACTTCATTGATTACTGTATAAAGGGTATAGAGTGCCAACTCTAATAAAAAAAATTATACTTATGTAAAGTACCATTATCGGCCTGCCCCATATTATTATGTTTTTAAATATAGAGAAAATTGGTAATAGGTAAATCCATAACATAACGATGCGTTAAGTAAATCCAACTCATAGTCGTCAAACAATTTAAAGTTGCAGTGAGAAAAAAAAGAGACAAAGATTACAGAATTAACCGAGGTACGTAAGGTAAACGTCCGTAATTTCGACAGCGTACTAGTACTCGTCGTTCCATTGAAAAATCGCCAAACCTTTACACCGTTTCTATTAGTTACGACTACCGGGATACTGACAAACACTGACGATAGTACGGACGTTTACCTAACCTACGTAGGTAAATTTTGAGACAAGTTCAAATTTGTATTCGTACGCGAGCTGTTGTTTTTAACATGTTTTTATTAACTTGACCTGTATGTATAACGGAATCTTTCAACTTCATTTTCACTTACTTCTAGGAGTCTGATTAACTTGAAAATTTGAACAGGGGTCAAGGGCCGATGACAATACAATAATCTCATAATTTTATATTAAAGTCCTAACTAGGATCATCAGGATAAAAAAATATACGAGGGGCGGCTGATAAGTTCGCGGCCTAAGGTGTTTAATGAAATAAATATAAAGTTGTATATTTTTAACACGTCCAGTCGTCTGATTAACTTGAAAATTTGGACAAAGGTCAAGGGCCGATGACAATGCAATAATATGAGAATAAAAATCCAACTAAAAAATTAAAAATAAATAATGTAGTTTAAAAAACTAAAAAACATGCTTTTGTAAAAATACGAACTAAAAGGCAAAAAATAAGAATAAAATGTATTTTACTGTAAAAAAACCGTAGGGTGGTTTTTAAGATACTATTGACACCATGCACCCCACGCTTTTTTTACAGTAAAATAAATTTTCTTATTATTTTTTACTTGTTAGTTCGTATTTTCACAAAAGCGTGTTTTTTAGTTTTTTAAACTACACTATTATAATTATTACTTTAACACTCACTTCTACACCAATTGGTTTATTTAGTTAAGTTTCAATTACTATCAACAGCAGTTGATAAATACCTATTTACTACACAATGGATTAATACTCGATAACTGAACTTTTATTTCTTTTCTCTCAAACGTTCCGAAATACTTGATATTTAAAACACTCGATAAATCGTAATATTCTGAAATTGTATATGTGTAAATATTGTATGACTGTATTTTTGTTCGAATTACCAAAAGCATAAAAAAGTATGGATTTGGTTCGAAATATAAAGAGATTTAAGTTTTCGTAACGAAATGGAATGTACACACCTTATACGAAGTGCGTAGCAGTTAATTTTTGCTCCGCGGCACTTAACTAGAGCCGGATAATGGTGTCGGGGATTGCCGCGTTATGTGACCGTAAATTAGGGAAGGGAACTTCACTCGCCTTTATAAGTAACCATTACTTTGGCCTTGTCGGTATCTTTTTCGTTTAGTAAATTATTATTAAATAGGATTAATTAAGAAAAGCTTTATTTTAAATTTATAAGAATATGATAATTTATTAGGTACAAAATAATTAAATTGTTGAAATTGCACAACCAGTGGTTATTTACAGGGACAGGGTATGTATTACCTGTAAAAAGCAATCAAGGGATAAATTAATAAATGAATTAAGAAATGAATAAATGAATTAGGGCTGCGTTGAAATCGTTTTGATTTTAGTTACTTAGTTAGTTACTCAATGGTATAAATATAAGATGTTGTACTATAGCATTACAATATATAATATAGACAATATGCAACGACATAACATATAAAAATACGTAAATTATAAATAGGTATAAAATTTCAGTTCGAAAGTTGTCTTGATGTAGTTTTCAACATACGTCAAGAATGCAAAGAGAACTTCACTCTCCCTTATAAATAAACATTTCTTCTGCTTATACAATAAACACTTGATATTAAGCAGCAAGAATTAGTAGAATCTATTTATACAAAGAATCGTCATAACTATTATGCCGAAGGAGCGAAAAACAAAAAAAAAAAAACAAAAAAATATAGAAGAAATCACGAAAAGTTCATTTCCAAGCCTTCTCGTATTATTCTCTTTTTAAACTAACTCTACCTTCTAATTCTATAAAAATGAAAAGATTATCAGAGCTGCAAACATGAAATTTTGTAACACAAAACTTCTGAAATACTTAAGAAATATTGAGCTATAATATGTAATAAAGTATATTAAGGGTAACGTCATGATAAACACTAGTCTTCTTGATATACAAAGCAAGATGACTATATTTACGTAGCAGTTATTTTTTGCTTCGAGCGGCACTTAACTAGAGCCGGATAATGGTGTCGGGGATTGCCGCGTTGTGTGACCGTAAATTAGAGGGAACTTTACTCGCCCTTATAAGTAACCATTACTTCCTTCGGCCTCGTCGGTATCTTCTTCGTTTAGTAAATTATTATTAAAGAGGATTAATTAAGAATAGTTTTATTGAAGATTTACAACATATACAATTAACACTTGATGTTAAGCGGCAAGAATTAGTAGAATCTGTTTATACAAAGAATCAACATAACTATTGTGATGAATGAACGAAAAACAAAAGGAATAAAATAAAGAAGAAACCACGAAAACAATTCATTTCCAAGCCTTCTCGTATTATTCTCTTTTAAAACTTAATCTACCTTCTAGTTCGACAAAAATGATAAGGTTGTCAGAGCTGCAAACATGAAATTTTGTAACACAAAACTACTGAAATACTTAAGAAATATTGAGCTATAATATAATATGTTATAAAGTATATTAAGGGCAACGTCACGATAAACACTAGTCTTCTTGATATACAAAGCAAGATGAGTATATTTACGTAGCAGTTATTTTTTGCTTTGAGCGGCACTTAACTAGAGCCGGATAATGGTGTCGGGGATTGCCGCGTTGTGTGACCGTAAATCATTTACTCGCCCTTATAAGTAACCATTACTTCCTTCGGCCTCGTCGGTATCTTCTTCGTTTAGTTGTTAAAGACCAGATAGGTTTACATGTTCAAGATAAATAAATTTTAAAGTTTAATCTTTGTCTTAAAGTCCCATTTAGTTTGAACACTATTATTTGGTTCATCGATATATGTTACAAAAGGCAATGAAGGTACTTATGGCTGTCATGAAAAGCTGTAGTTTGTGGTTTTACCCCGATGTGTAAATAATAAAAATAATACAAATGCATTTGACGACCCGTGTAGCGTATGGTTACCATACCGGACTGCTGATCAGAGGTCCCGGGTTCGATTCGATGAGTTTAAAATTTCTGTCGGTTTGGGTGTGGGTCTTTCTGTCTTTGTGTGTGTCCATGGCACCCAGGACACAGGTTATATCTAACTTATTGTGCTTACTTACTTACAATTTTTTTATCCTATCCACGTCTCAGAAATGTTCATGTAGGTACCTTTTTTTTTTTTTTTTTTTTTGGTATCGGGGGGGAAACCTTCAAAAGGTACCCGACACCTTGGGAGAGGATACCGGGTTATGTGGGATTTGACCGCACTAAAACCCCCTCGGTGGCCTGCCTCTGCGTTTGTGAGGACTCCGGGATCTCCATAGGAACGCACCGGTGTCCTCCACGCGCGGCGCCCCAAAACGGGCCCATCTTCGGGAGAGCAGATGTGCTCTCCTGCACCTTCAGGTGTTCACGGCGGCATGCGGCCACGCATACACCGCCGTCCCTCCCGGGGCTGCTAGCTGGACGGGTCAAGCTCCCACTCTTACCGTCCGCATCCCCGGAAGCCCCCTTTTAGTCGCCTCTTACGATCAGGCAGGGGATACCGTAGCTCTATTCTTAATCCCGAAGCTACAGGGACTTCATGTAGGTACCTACTGTAATGAAAACAGTCAATGGTACAGTTTTTGATTTGGGTCTGGGTGTGTGGTCCTGATTTTGTAATGTCGTTTAGTGAAACAAAAAAAAAAAAACAAAAAAATATAGTATACGCGAAAACTATCTATGATATTTTGGCATTTTTAATTTTTGAGCGAGTAGTAACTGATTCTTCTTTTTGTTACAGTAAGAGGAGCACGTAACTTCCGCTCACATGGCAGAGAAAAACATAGATCGGTAATGTATTCATATAAAATAGATATAACCATTTTGCGAACTGTATATTTATAACCATTTATTTTATTTGGCTGACACGGAGGGCAAAAATTTTAGCCGTTTGACATGCGTAACTACATACTGGCATCTTTTTATTGAAATAAATTAATAATCTGTAAATTATTAATATTTATAATAATTTTATAAGGGTTTAGTTACAAATTTGAATAAATTGTAAATTCTAATAATATTACGTAAGTACTTCATAGACAATTTTTCCATGGAAATGGTAAATAAAATTGTGAGGTTTAAAATCATATCGTACATTACCTATCTGTAACCACAACTTGAGCAAATAAATGAATTATGATTATCATTCCAAGAAATGGTGGAAACCAGTGAATCTGAAATCTGTATATCAATTTGAATGCACCGCCATTTTTAAATAACGTTAATTTCACCTTAAATATAATGCTACATTAAATCAAACGTAAAAATGGTATGGATTTTTTTGAATATCTGTATATAAATACATAGAGTATAACTAAGTTGCATTTAAGTCCAGAATATGGTTTCTTAGATTTATATGCAGCTGGTTATTAAGACACTATTGCAAGTAATAAATCATGCACGACCCTAGGAACGGTTTCTTGGGACCCCTTGAGGGTTACGCCTTGACTTACATTTATATATAGCTTATTAGATAAAGGGTATTTAGGTAGTACCGTTAGTAACTTTTATGGTTTATCGGGGAAGTAACCACGCTGTATTGCACCCAAGCGGTTAGTCACCTGACATAATTATGAAATAAAAATCAATTTTCGGAGTGTAAGCATGACTGCATTGCGTAAGACCCTTAAAGCATCAAGGTATGACATGTATGACACCCGTCAGAGGAGTGCCCTTTACGGGCGAACCCCTCGTCCCAATGTCCATGCACAATGTGCCTTCTAGTTATACAACTATTGTGTCACGATGCATACAAAATGACGTTGTTAATTGAAATTGACATATTTAGAAATGTATGCGTCTGTAGCGATGAAAGAATATTTGTGAATGTGTGTCAAAATTGAAATGTGTGCGTTCTTTCCCCGCACCAGAATTGGCACAAAACTTAGATATCGAAGCGAGGCGCTATGCCGTCTCTCCTGAAGGGTGAGTCAGTAACTTTGATGTTTAAGGTAAGACCTCACGCTAGTTCGAGGTTATGTGTCCATGGGCAGGCCCATGGACCTAACTTAATATCCTAACATCATGTAACCTGTATGCTCATCTCCTACTCCGTTTATATAAATCAAGGCATCTTGTTTAAAGTGTCTTAATAATATATGCAACTGCCTTACTTAGATGTCAAACTATTGTCATTTGTACCAGAACTAGTGCCGTAGTAATCCGATATTGGATCCTAAATTAACCCTCAAAATTCAACCTTATTATAAGCGTTTTATGCTAGGCAATTGTAAGAAACAATAATTTATATTTCAAATGGAAAAATGTAAGCATTCTCATGAGAATAAGGAAATTCCAACAATGCTCTACATATTCGCTTTTTAAAACAGTTGTGTGAAAATGATTATTCAATAACTTACTTACCGAACGATTTAAGACTGTTTGTGCTGCATTTTGAAACCCGCACTCGCATCAATGCTCATTGCTCATATTTTTTGTTCGCTCAACAACGTGTCGTGTATTAAATTTCCAATTGAATTTATAGCTGAATGCACTTCAAGAGATAAATTACAAAATGCTTCATAGTTGCATGGTAAATTGGCATATATGTATGGGTTTCAACATTAGTGACCTAAACTAAAGGTCTAAATATGTTTGGTCAATAATACAAGGTTGTTTGTATTGGTGTTTTTATGAAACGGATTGGTATGCATGATAAATTTCCACAGATAAAACGGTATATTTAATTGATTCATCTATAGTTATAATTGCTCACCAATTACCTATTACTTACTTTTCGCTTACGCCCAATGACTACCGAATATTTCTGCTGCATTCAGAAATGGGCACTTCCTCCGATGCTCATATTTTTCGTTCGCTCAACAACATGTCGCGCATTAACTTTCCAACTGAATTTATAGCTGAATCAACTTCGTTGCCGAAAGGGAGCTATTATGAATTGCTTTATCGCTTACTTGGTTAGTGGGAACGTGAACGTTAACGTCATTAGTGGTTTATATATTGTATGGTCAGTAAAAGAAGACTTAATTGATAAATAAAATAAATAACACGACTATTATCAAAACGCAAATTATTGTTAAAGTTTGTATTGGTAAGCTTACATTATGTTTCGATTTAGAAAGTTGCCTGTATATACTGACGACTTTATACTGACGACTACGCATTGGAGCAGCGTGGTGGAATAAGCTGTAGGCCTCCCCAATAATGGGGAGAGACCCGTGCCCAGCAGTGGGAGGTAAAAATGGTTGCAGCCAATGACGATTCATATGGCGCAATGGTTACCATGTCGGACTGCCGATCAGAGGGTTCCGGGTTCGATTCCCGGCGAAGCAGAAATTTTAATGATGAGTTTAAATTTCTGTTCCCCGTCTGGGTGTTTGTGTTTCTGCCTCTGTGTGTGTCCATAGTACCCAGAACACGGTATATCTACGGTACTGTGAGGCCATGTGTGTGAAGCGTTATTTATTTAAAAAAAAGAATTGTTATTTGGCTGACACGGAGAGAATCTAGATTTTATTTTATATACCGTACAAAGCAATTTTAACATATCACTCGTTAAAATTGTATCAGAACGGAAAAAAATAATGAAGAAGAATACCAGTTTTCACTGAGAATTTCCCATCTCCCATCAGTATAAACTATTAATTCATTCATTGAATGTATTAATTTTCCTTGACTATGAAACACTTGCTTCAAAGTTATTATTTGATAAGATCGCAAAAATTTTCTGTCAGTGGTGCGTACTACTTACATTTCACAAGGCTCATATAATAAGCCGCAATAGTTGTTAGCCCCCAACGAGGGTTGTTCCACCCTCTGAGGAAGGAGGATATGCGCAATCTCGGCCGACACGCTATCCGGGATTGAGTGTCGAATCTCGATTCTGCGGTGAGGAAAGTATGTGTTGTTCAAAGGTAGGGTTTAGCAGTTTATAAATTGAAAGGTCTTAAGATATGATTACCGACTTTAGTCGGTAGTATAAATTTATTCACTGCGTTCTTATGAGTATAAGTTTCTTTATCCTGTCCCAATATTTTCATCATGTGCATTTTGTATATATTAGTGTGGTATGTGAGTATTATATCTTTTTTATAATTTTGAGAAAATAAATAAATTTTTCATTTTTATTTTCATCTGTAAGAAAGAAATAATGAAAGATTTTTTTTGTACAAATAAGGCTATTTCAAAAATTGTTTAATATACATTTATTAATTACCACATACATTCCTGTATGTTTTGTTTTTTTTTCAAATTTTGATGTCAGAAAAAAAACGTAAAAATAATTTTTAAAATGTGCAGTTCGTATGCACTAATACTCATCATTCTAATTTCTGTTCCACTTGGAATCGAACCCGGGACCCCGATTGGCAGTCCGGCATGGTAACCATTGCATCACACGGGTCGTCAATAACCTTTAATAACCTTATAACCGTTAATGTGCTTTAATAACCTTTAATATTATAAGGTTAGGTAAAAACTATTTTTCATGCAATGGCACCCCCCCCCCCCCTCCCACACAAGACACATGCACATGCAAAAACAAAAACACACACCAACATACGCACCACCACCGGTAGAGTTCCGCCGGTGGAGTCCACAATGGAGTTCCGCAAAAGTAACGCCTGATTTATCTTAAATATGCCAATACTTAACACTATTTCACTACACCTACTTCACTGTAAGTCATTTTAACCCCACAGCGGTCGCAAAGGCCCGCTTCTTCAGTTTTGCATGATTTATTGCAGCTGGGTGTCTTAATAACTCGCTGCTCGCTCGCTGCGCATAAATCATGGAAGCCATTCTTTGGCTTGAATGCGCTTATAGCCATTTCAGATCGGCCTGGCGGTCTACTGGAATGTTAGTAGTTGAATATAGTTCTCTATACTGTATTTTCCATGAACGTCTACAACGTATATACATGGTCCATCGGTGATGATCGCTTCGAAACCGATAGACACCCTTAATTACATAGTACTATAGGGTGCATAGTAACAGTACATAGTAATATAGGGTGTCTATCGGTTTCGCCTGTTGGGCACTGTATCGGTCGCGGCTGTTGGGCATAGGCCCAATAATAAATAATAATTATGCTACATCCTGCGTGTTCGTATCTTCACGTTAATTGGAAGGCAAATTTACGTGCGGTACCCAGCTTGAAAAAAATCTACCCCCCACCCCCCGGACCAAGGGCCTGGGTACGCACATAACTGGATGTATTGTATCGTTGTGTCCTTTTTGTTCTCTAATATTAAAAGCTAGATACCATTTTTCATATACATACTTGTAGTAGGTCTTCTTTTTAATTTAATAATATTTTAAACTCGATGGTACGTAAGGTATGAGTTTCTGAGTCTCTTATCGCTTAAGATGTTATCTTTGTAGGTTGTTCAAGTAATTAGTTTGGAGAAGCATTCCTCTAGGCGTTAGATGTTTTTATATTCTTCCAAGAAACAAATACTTAACACACCGTATAAAATTTGTATGAATTGTTTATTTATTTATTTGCCAAAAAACGTGCTATACAACAGTCTTAAAATAAGTCTTACGTAGTTGCAAAACGTCTTAAATAAGTCTTATAGATAGATTTACAGTGTTCACACGACCCAGGTAGGGCACGGCAAAAATATTTACAAGATTCAATTTAGAATGGATAATACTTTTTTAATACAGTTGCTCAAAAAGTGGCGTATTGCAGGGACGTATAGCGTTCGGGAAGTGGGCTATTACACACTCGTGCTTTTTTTTTACCTTTTCCGCACTCATGCGTTCTCCTCTTTCCCAACTGTCAAAATAATGTCTGTTGAAAAGAAAAAACCAACCACGAAGCTTTAGAAGTTTTTATGATTCATGCAAATATTTCTAAAAACAAGCTACTAATTTGTTTCAATATCAGATTTAATGATTTGATTCAATGAGTTAGGTTCGGTAATTCGGTTTCATTTCATTTCATCTCATTAACATTTTCATTTCATATCAATAAAAAAAATCTACAAAAGAATTGGCTGTATGGGCATAGTTCCCTTTGCCTACCCAGAATGGGTGAAGAAAACAAAAAAATCTCTGCATACGGTTGGCGCCATTTTTCAAAAATGTTCTTTGCTTTATTATTTTACTAAATTGCTTCATTTTTTTGGCCACTGTATTAAAAATAGTTGTTCAATACACGAACCGTCATTGCAATGACAGCCTTTCCGCACTTGTAATGAAATATACCATATCAAAGAATTAAAATTCATGACATATAACAAAATATGAAGTTAATTAAATGACTGATATTTTTTTATTTACAATAAACTATTTAACAGTAATTCACGAATTTGTAATCAGATTGTAATTGTTACATTCAATTTAAACGATTGTGGTGCTTTAAAATTTAAAATAAATCTTATATTGTTATTGTTAATATAATAAATTGTTTACTGTTGTACCTAATTACAATAATAACATAACTTTATGTCAAGCGTTAATCTGTTAATCTGTTTCGTATGACCTTTTTGACTTATGCTATCTTTCAAGCTCTTCGCCAACTGAAACATCTCTTGTCGATATCTTAAAATAATGCGTCTAGACTGGTCTTTTATATCTCTTTTATACAGGAGTCCTCTGAAAAAGTCAAGTAGAAGCTTAAGTTAAGTTAGAAATATGAATGGACTATTTCTGTAGCCGTCGATTCACAAGTTGATTTATAATGTCAAGAAGTTTAATATTACGAGTGACTGTAAGAACTGAATCTAAAAATTATTTCTAACATTATTCTTAATTTTGTTTTTTTCATCTTTTTTTTCAACCTTTTTTTTCTGTCAGGCATGCACGGTGATGGAGAACATCGTAATCAATGAAATATCACTACTAATTTTTTCATCTACTTAGGGGTAAATTATAAGTAATAACAACAGTTTCAACAAAAATGTTAGTTGCAGTTAGTTAATTTAAGAAGGCGGACTTCTTAAATTAAACGCAGACATAATGTGAAGTAGTGGGACATTAGGAAAAATTGTGTAAAAGAGGTAGTTCCAGAAGATCAGCAAATATGCAGCAAAACTGACGACCTTCGTGGCGCAATGGTTACCATGCCGGACTGCCAATTGAAGGGTCCCGGGTTCGATTCTCGGCGAAACAGAAATTTGAGTTTAAATTTCTGTTCTCGGTCTGGGTGTTTGTGTTTCTGTCTTTGTGTTGGTCCATGGTACCCACGACACAGGGTACCTATATCTACCCTACTGTGGGGCTATGCATGTGAAGCGTTATTTATTTATTATTTATAAATATATCTCGCAGGTTTTTTAAGTTCTATAATAATAATATATTATGTGGCTTAACATTAAGCTATTACCTACAGAAACTTTGTTTTTATTAGAGAATCCCGGAAAAAATACTTGAAAACAGACTTAATCTTTAGTCCAGAAGAACTAAGCTTTATACGATGCTGACGTTCTTCAGACAACTATACTGCTCAAAAGTTTTTTCGTGTAATCCACATGCAGTAACATAACAGTGCTTCTGGATTTGCCTCTTAAAGAAAAACCTTTGCATTTGGCCCTTACTTAAATTTCAACATACATATTATAGGATAAGGCTCACTTTACCTTTTTGTCGTAAAACTCACTTATCTCCGGAACAAAAAACTCCCGGAGATACATAACGGGTTGCGTTTTGGTCGTCACCCAGGAAGTCATAACTGTAGAGTTATGGGATTGGAAATGTGTTTTAATACGAATTTCTTAATAAAAACATAATCTTGCTGCTGTTTAAAATAGTCTTATATTTGAAATGATAAATATAGATATGAAATTTTCTAATAAATTTTTAAGATTTAAAACTTAAAATGAATACTCATATCAATGTCATCATCAATGTGAAGATCATTTCACATTTAAGTACACTATAAACAAAGCATTTCATTTAAATTTAAAACAATTAGAATGTGCCTACCAAAAAGGTGTTTCAACTCAACCAAAACTACTGTCGTAAAACTCCCTTATCTCCGGAACAAAAAACTCCCGGAGATACATAACGGGTTGCGTTTTGGTCGTTACCCAGGAAGCAATAACTGTAGAGTTATGGGATTGGAAATGTGTTTTAATACGAATTTCTTAATAACAAACATAACTTTGCTGCTGTTTAAAATAGTCTTATATTTGAAATGATAAATATAGATATGAAATTTTCTAATAAATTTTTAAGATTTAAAACTTAAAATTAATACTCATAATATCTATTTATTTTATTCATATGCGTAGCTGTCAAGATCATTTTACATTTAAGTACACTATAAACAAAGCATTTCAATTAAATTTAAAAGAATTAGAATGTGCCAATGAATGTGAAAAAGGTGTTTCGTGTAACGCACGCGTAATAATATAAAAGTAATTTCAAGTAGTCCTGAAACAAAACGCCTTACATCTTACCCAAAATTTAAGTACATCAAACATTTAAAGATAAGGCCCATTTCACAGAACCCAACTTAAGTTATCCTGCCCGTAAAACTCACGTATCTCCGGAACAAAAAACTCCTGGAGATGCTTTTTTGTCGGCACTCAGGAAGCCATAACCGCAGAGTTATGGGACAAAAGGTATGTGTCTATTTCCCAAAATAAACGAACGTCCACACTTTCCCTTTGTTATGTGATCCACAGAGAGCCTACTCTATACGCATTTGTCTGAAACTTCTTTTAAACAAAACTGAAGAAATATTATTAGAAATATTAAGTGTATTGTATTGTACTGAATTAAACACTGGACTGGCATAAATACTCCATCTGAACTTTCCGTTAGGTATTCACTTCGATTCATGTAATTGTACCTACAAATAAACTTAAAAAATACGAATAGAATATGAAGATTTAACCACATGTGGTAATGCAAATATGAATTTCGAGAACGTGTTTTCACTTACATAAGCATGCTCGTGACAAGAACTTGAGCCTCGAATTTTGTGCTAGGTCATTGCTACGAACGCTTTCCGATACAAGTTTATGGTACCCTTATAGTATACTAGTGATATTAAATTTTCGATCGAAATAATAATATTGATTTAAACATAAACTTTGTTACAATTAAAGTCATAATAATTAGAAACGATTCAATTAAATATAATTTAGCGGAAAATAAGTTACATTACATTTGTCGTTCGAATACACCCTGGAATATTTATATTATATATATAGACTTTGTAGCGGCGCTTGAGTAGGTATGAGATTTTGTATTACGATAAAATGTAAGCAATGTACGTGTTCTATCCAGCACCGTTGTGACATGAAGGAAGGTACTTTGTTAATCAAGTTTATTACACAAACACTATTTATAATATCTATTATTTTATATCTATGAGTACATTACAAATAAATAATTCTTCGTATTATTCACGCAATTTAACATAGAAATTAATTCTCCCTTCAAAACACATAGAAAATGACTTTCACAAGCAGTACCTGATCCTCCATACACATTTTTTAAACAATTTGTTTTCCCCAAAAGGTTTTCCATGTAACCCACACGCAGCAACATAACAGTAACTTAACATTATACCATTTCACACTAATAGCCTCACAGTAGGGTAGATATACCCTGTGTCGTGGGTACCATGGACACACACAGAGACAGAAACACAAAGACCCAGACCGAGAACAAAAATTTAAACTCATCATTCAAATTTCTGCTTCGCCGGGAATCGAACCCGGGACCCCTCGATTGGCAGTCCAGCATGGTAACCATTGCGCCACGCGGGTCGTAGAAT
The DNA here is from genome assembly GCA_911387765.1 of Pyrgus malvae. Classification (NCBI taxonomy): domain Eukaryota; kingdom Metazoa; phylum Arthropoda; class Insecta; order Lepidoptera; family Hesperiidae; genus Pyrgus; species Pyrgus malvae. The sequence continues at coordinate 26,676,382 of OU426953.1, forward strand.
AATGATTCTTCAAACTCCCTGATATAAAAATCCTAAACTTAATCCCACATTAAATTCCTCTGAACATTTCAAGATAAGACCCATATCGCAAAACCACCCAACTAAAGCTATCCTGCCCGCAAAACTAAACTTATCTCCGGAGCAAAAAAAAATCTAAAAGATCTTTCTGATTTATTTCTTAATACTTAGGTCCTCTTCACCACCTTCAAGTAAAGTGACAAGTATGATAATTATCGGTTAAAGTCACCCGTAACTTCAATTTCACGATGTTCAAGTAGCACTTATCATATGATAAACTGACCCGTACTCATAGCTTTTACTTGCTAATTAACTTTACTTGGAACGTAACTAATCAACACTTTACTTGGAGATGGTGAACGAGGCCCTTAGAATACTTAGAGATGACATAGAAAGTACATGTACCATATTAAAAATCGAATCAATTAGTAATTTCGTTTATTAAATTGGTCGGAATTTAATTTTAAATCACTACGGTTGAAGTTATATCCAACTGGCATACAGAGCCCTTAGTGTGAGTTAAACGTTACTACTGCGTCAGAGTTAAAACTGGACAGATAGATCTTTAATCTGAAAGGAATAAGGTCGATAATTAAATTCTTAACGCAAACGCGATAGTAACGTTTTCGCGTGTGCACACTTACACCCTCAGTTGACGGCCCGAAATGATTAAAGTTCAAATTGGACCACGGTTCAAATACCGCATAACGGATTATAGATTGCGGTTTGCTGACGATTGTTGAAATTAAATACAATGACATTTTTTTCTTATCATGTGCATGATTATGTTTAAAGGAATCATTTGATTTATTTCTGAAGTTAAAAATATTTACTACCCTTTCTTTTATCCCAGTGCTAGGCACGGGTTTCTCCTTATTATTGGGGTGGCTTGAAGCTTACTCCACATCGCTGTTCTAATGCTGATTCTTGGACACAAGTATTATTTACGTAAATATGTATAAAGTAGTATGACAAATAAAGCAATATAGTAAAAAATATTCCCTTCAAAACAAATATAATTGACAATTTTCACACACAGTGCTCGATCCTTCACAACTCGTACCTATATCAAACAATTTGTTTTCCCCTAAAAGGTTTTTCGTGTAACCCTCACGCAGTAACATAACAGTGATTCTTCAAACGCCCCTGAAATAAAAATCCTGAACTTAGCCCCACATTAAAGTCCGACAAACATTTCAAGATAAGGCCCATTTCACAAAACCGCCCAACTAAAGCTATCCTGCTCTTAATACTTATCTCTTAAACTTCAATCCTCCAGAGGTGTATTGAGATATACTTTTTTAAAGAACCGGTTAGTTGACTAAAAAACGAGCATGTATTATGATGTAACAAGCAGTATAAAATATATAAGACTAGCTGACCCTACAGACGTTGTCCTTTCTCATTATGACTTTAAAGTATAAAATATAAAAAGTTTGATTTATCAAAGGCGCAAAATTTAATATGGTGGTTAAGTATTCTTAAATTTTCTGATTTTCCACTCAATTTTCTTATTTCTTTTCTTTTATAAGGACCTTCTCCTGACAATAACAAACACAACAAAAAATAATTAGCTAAATCAGTCCAGCCGTTCACACGTGATGTTGTGACCAAGGAAAATATGGATTCATTTTTATATACATATATGTAGGATTGGGTGTGAATATTGAGTAAATAAGTCCACTTTACTTCTAATAACCGTTTATTATTTTTCTCAAAGCCAAATTGTTACACCGCGAACACTCGTCTTAAGTAGTCTTAACGCCATCTTAATTCTGTCTTTCTTTTTACACCGTTCATTCATCCCTGGTCACTCCGATCACTCTATCATCATTCAGTCACCTTACGTTCCATTATACTTTAAATTACAAAAAATCCTACAACTCGGCTATCCTGTAATACAGTCTGGCCTCAGACTGGTGTGGTAAGAACATGCTTAACTACAAAGCTATATATAAGTATAACAATATAGTACAATAACCAAAAGACTAAAATTTCCAAACATTTTTTTTACTACCAAAACTATTTCAAGAAAGAAAAAAAATTAATCATATCTTATACAAGTTCTTCTTTTACTTAATTCTACCTTAGGTACTAAATGTTCAAGTAGCACTTATCATATGATAAACTGACCCGTACTCATAGCTTTTACTTGCTAATTAACTTTACTTGGAACGTAACTAATCAACACTTTACTTGGAGATGGTGAACGAGGCCCTTAGAATACTTAGAGATGACATAGAAAGTACATGTACCATATTAAAAATCGAATCAATTAGTAATTTCGTTTATTAAATTGGTCGGAATTTAATTTTAAATCACTACGGTTGAAGTTATATCCAACTGGCATACAGAGCCCTTAGTGTGAGTTAAACGTTACTACTGCGTCAGAGTTAAAACTGGACAGATAGATCTTTAATCTGAAAGGAATAAGGTCGATAATTAAATTCTTAACGCAAACGCGATAGTAACGTTTTCGCGTGTGCACACTTACACCCTCAGTTGACGGCCCGAAATGATTAAAGTTCAAATTGGACCACGGTTCAAATACCGCATAACGGATTATAGATTGCGGTTTGCTGACGATTGTTGAAATTAAATACAATGACATTTTTTTCTTATCATGTGCATGATTATGTTTAAAGGAATCATTTGATTTATTTCTGAAGTTAAAAATATTTACTACCCTTTCTTTTATCCCAGTGCTAGGCACGGGTTTCTCCTTATTATTGGGGTGGCTTGAAGCTTACTCCACATCGCTGTTCTAATGCTGATTCTTGGACACAAGTATTATTTACGTAAATATGTATAAAGTAGTATGACAAATAAAGCAATATAGTAAAAAATATTCCCTTCAAAACAAATATAATTGACAATTTTCACACACAGTGCTCGATCCTTCACAACTCGTACCTATATCAAACAATTTGTTTTCCCCTAAAAGGTTTTTCGTGTAACCCTCACGCAGTAACATAACAGTGATTCTTCAAACGCCCCTGAAATAAAAATCCTGAACTTAGCCCCACATTAAAGTCCGACAAACATTTCAAGATAAGGCCCATTTCACAAAACCGCCCAACTAAAGCTATCCTGCTCTTAATACTTATCTCTTAAACTTCAATCCTCCAGAGGTGTATTGAGATATACTTTTTTAAAGAACCGGTTAGTTGACTAAAAAACGAGCATGTATTATGATGTAACAAGCAGTATAAAATATATAAGACTAGCTGACCCTACAGACGTTGTCCTTTCTCATTATGACTTTAAAGTATAAAATATAAAAAGTTTGATTTATCAAAGGCGCAAAATTTAATATGGTGGTTAAGTATTCTTAAATTTTCTGATTTTCCACTCAATTTTCTTATTTCTTTTCTTTTATAAGGACCTTCTCCTGACAATAACAAACACAACAAAAAATAATTAGCTAAATCAGTCCAGCCGTTCACACGTGATGTTGTGACCAAGGAAAATATGGATTCATTTTTATATACATATATGTAGGATTGGGTGTGAATATTGAGTAAATAAGTCCACTTTACTTCTAATAACCGTTTATTATTTTTCTCAAAGCCAAATTGTTACACCGCGAACACTCGTCTTAAGTAGTCTTAACGCCATCTTAATTCTGTCTTTCTTTTTACACCGTTCATTCATCCCTGGTCACTCCGATCACTCTATCATCATTCAGTCACCTTACGTTCCATTATACTTTAAATTACAAAAAATCCTACAACTCGGCTATCCTGTAATACAGTCTGGCCTCAGACTGGTGTGGTAAGAACATGCTTAACTACAAAGCTATATATAAGTATAACAATATAGTACAATAACCAAAAGACTAAAATTTCCAAACATTTTTTTTACTACCAAAACTATTTCAAGAAAGAAAAAAAATTAATCATATCTTATACAAGTTCTTCTTTTACTTAATTCTACCTTAGGTACTAAATTAATCAAATTACAATATAGCATATCCCATAGTTTCACTAAATATCAATACAATATAATGGTGCTAAAGTTTTCTAACAAACATTTTGTATTTATCTTTACTACAAAACTAACTCGAGAAAAAAAATATTGATCACATCATATACAAGTTCTTCTTTTACTCAATACTACCTTAGTTTTGTCCTTAAAGGTATCGTGAGTGTCTTTATTCATTGTAATATAAACACGGTTCTACTCACTCGGTTTTTCGGGATCGCCCGACTAGTTTCGGACCATTCCGTGGTCCTTATTCATGAGCTACCGCCGCTCGCCGCGAAGTGACGACGGAGACTACGGGCCGCCGCGCGTGTCGCCCGGCTGCTGGGTTCGGGGAGGTTCGGGGCCGCTTCGTCTTCTGTAGCACTCATGTCGTCTCGCTCGTCGTCAGGGTCAGCGTGTGCGCACAGATAAGGCTTAGGCTGGGCGCATACAATGCTAACTGTGTCGCACTCCAGGCGATCCGACCCACCTGGACTCGACGCAGTGTAAAGAACAGGTCTCCAGGCTGAAGGTACAGTCCATCCACTGTCTCGGTTGTAATTCGGATGACGACTAATTTCAATAGCTTCTCGCACTTTCCGGGGTACTGAAAACTTTTCCCTCGCCAGAACAGACACCTTGTCAAAGCGTATGAAATGAGCCGTATCCGGGGTGTGGGCATGTTCAGCGACTGCAGACCCTCTGCTGTCCATATTCTTCACACTGCGTATGTGTTCGGACACCCTGGTTGCGATGTTGCGTCGAGTTTCCCCAATGTAACTCTTGCCACAGTTGCATGGTATCTTGTATACGCCCGGTACGTTGAGTGGATCACTGTCTTTCGGTGAGCGTAGGAACTCCCTAACCTGCGCCGGTGAACGGTAAATCGTCTTTATGCCGAATTTAGAGCGCAATAAGTGTCCGATTTTATCCGTCACACCTTTAATGTAGGGTAAATAAGCTGGTAACCGTTCTAAGCCCACCGGTCGTCGCTTCGCACTTCCCCCCACCAACCGTAGGCTCTGCCTCCATGTATATCCGTTTGCCTCCAGTACGTTTCTCACATGATGTAACTCGGAGTTTACATACTGGAAGTCACATAATCTTAAGGCACGGTTGATGAGCGTTCTGGGTACCGAAGAGAGATGGGACGGATGGTGATGCGAGTCTGCGTGTAAATAGCGGTCCGTGTGTGTGGGCTTTCGGTAGACTGTATGTGACAGTTTACCGTCAGGCTCCCGGCAGACTAACACGTCCAGGAAAGGTAATGATCCTTCCTTTTCTTCTTCCACTGTAAATTTTACAGTAATGTTATACCGAAATTTGCCCGTATTAAGGAAGTGAAGTGCATTCGAGATTACGATGAGTTTTTTCGAGTCGCGAACAGCAAGCTATTGTCTCGGGTCATCGCGGATTACCACCGTAAATTGACACATGTAAACAAAGTACTGTACGACCTCCATTTACAACTTACGGTGGTACTAGAAGAAGATCTATGGTTGGTGCTTGATGCAATGACTTACAGCAGAACAGAAACAACCGGGAACAACATTGAAACGCGGCACAAAAATAAATTGATTAATTTAAAGAAGGTTGAAAACAGTACTCGCTCAACCTACCCGCACAATAACAAAACTTTAAGGCGGCCCGCACACGCAGAAGAGAAAACATCTGTTATCAATTTATCTTCACGAGTGCTTGATCCGGTTGCTGAGAAAGTTTTATCTGGTGGTCTTAACTTTGCACCATCCCCTCGTAAAATCCCGGTGGAGACCATAATAACAAATTTGGAAGACAGCATCGTGCATCACACATGATCAGATCGTGAAATATTTAGGACAAATAGATAGGCCAAAAGGTGCTCGCAGGAACTCGTAATGCCCTTCAGGGTTGCTCGTCACAAAAGCAGTATACTTTATTGACTCTTCTTCTATTGGTAAATAAAAGAAACCATTTTTCAAGTCGAGAGTACTAAACACCTTAACTCTACTTAACTTGTCTATCTGGCCATCAATAATTGGGAGAGGATATTCATCCTTAACCATTTTCTGGTTTATTTTCCTATAATCTACACATACTCTCACAGCCCCGTTTTTTTTCTTTACCAATACGAGAGGACTTGCATACTCAGAGTAGCTAGGACGAATGATGCCTTTAGCCAACCACTCATCAATTTGCTGCTTTACTATGTTTTCTTCAGTTGATGCCAATCTACGAGGATGAAGTGCAATAGGCGTATCATCTTTTAAAACTATCTTTATTTTAATTGGGGCTTCCTTTATTTTTAATGGTTGGTAACTATCAATTAATTCCTGAACAGCTGATACCTCATGTCTTTCTTCCAGATCAGAGTGCATACACATTAAATAAGAACTATCATAAAACTGTGGCCTCACCTCTACTGCACCTCTGTCAATAACAGTAATAGTGTTTGATAAAAAAGGTTGCCCTAAAATAATTTGGTATGGAATCACATTGGTAGGCACTATGTAAAAAGTTGTGTAATAACTATGACAGTCAACAACTAAATCAAATTGAAACTTACCAATTGAATGCACTCTGCTACATCCCAACCCAGTCAGTAAAATATTATCTTTACAGTATGACAACACGTTCAACCTAGAAATTAAATCAAAAGTTATAAAATTTAATTCACTGCCTGTATCAATTAAACACCTAATAGTTATATTATTAATTCTAACATTTTTCACCATTTTATTTTTGTTAAGGTCACAACTGTCACCAGGTTGACCGGTCAATTGACCTTGAAATGGCCACGAACTAACAGTTGACGTTTCAAATTGCTCATTCATAAGTTCGGTTTCTTCCGATGACTGTTGAGTGAACATACTAGAACGATGAGCCTTTACGTTCACGTCATTCCGGTTCGGTCCTAGAAATTGCCTTGGCGCCAAGTTCCGGTTGTCATTGTCACCGTCGGCCATTTTGCAATCTTTTCCAATATGGCCAAATGAATTACAGCGAAAACATTTTAACCCTTTAGCACAATTGTTGGAGATATGGCCCTCTTCCCCACACTTAAAACATCGCCGGAAATTTGCAATTTCTCCCGATTTTTTCTGTATCTTCTCATTTTGATAATTTTTCTGTTGTAAATTATTTTTTTTTGATTTTTCCTTAAATGTTTCGTATAGGGTTAGCTTTTCTTTTAGCGCGCTGTAGGATGTAACACCATAGAACAAAAGTTTGTTTGCTTCGTAGTCTGAAATACCATCAATGATGTACTGTATAGAGACATAATCGGGGAAACGAGCTCTCTTACCCAACTCCTTCATAACGAGCATGTATTTATAGAATGTTTCGTTAGATTTCTTCTTTCGGTTGCTCATGACTTCATGCATTTGTTTGGTATTTACTACCTCTGGAAACTCCTTGAGCAACGCAGCTTTAAGTTCATCATAATTTTTGAATGCCTTTTCGGTTCTGAGCCATAATTCCGCCGTTCCCGATACTGATCGCCGCGCAATAATAAGTTTTTGTTGCGCGCTCCACCCGAAGATTTCAGCATTGTCCTCCAGATCCTGCGTCCACCTCGTGGATGAATACGTTAAGTCGTCGCCGGTAAACTTCGGTATACTCTCCATCATAGCAGGCGCCATATTTTTTACTTCTTCCATCTTCTTCGTTGTTTGCACGTCGTAACAATAAATAAAACGTCGTAATAATGTTGAAATAATATGTCGTCTTCTTCGTCTTTAGTTAACCGGCCGGCCACGCTTGCCACGCGGTCGCGTTTTCGTCTTCGTTCGTCGTAGGTACTCAATACACCCAATCCTAATGTTTATTGCTATCCCGGACGAGAATTTGTAGGATTGGGTGTGAATATTGAGTAAATAAGTCCACTTTACTTCTAATAACCGTTTATTATTTTTCTCCAAGCCAAATTGTTACACCGCGAACACTCGTCTTAAGTAGTCTTAACGCCATCTTAATTCTGTCTTTCTTTTTACACCGTTCATTCATCCCCGGTCACTCCGATCACTCTATCATCATTCAGTCACCTTACGTTCCATTATACTTTAAATTACAAAAAATCCTACATATATAGATTCAATTACTTAACAATTTAATTTGTTAATTTGGTTAGAAGTTCAATTTGAATCGCCACTGTTCAGTGACCACTTTAGGGGAATTAGATATACATAGTCTGCGGTTTGCTGATGAGTGTTGTAGGTAATTAAATACTTTGTAATAGCCGAATACAAGTCTTTATGTATCAGATGTATGGTTTCTTACGTTTTAGTAAATGATCAGATTTCGTTAAAGGAACAAGAAAGTAGCAATTAACAGAACAAACATGAATTAACTTGTACTTATTATTTTATGTTATTTTGTCTTACTGTACAAACTTGGAATGTCAGTATATTACATACTGGCTATTGGTAAAGTGACAGAATATTATAACTTAATAGTTAAGATTACGAGCTAAACGCAGTATCAAATTCATCTATACTAATAATATTATAAAGAGGAATTTTTTTTGTATTTATGTATGTTTGTGATGAATAAACTCAAAAACTACTGTTCCAATTTCAAAAATTCTTTCACCATTAGAAAGCTACATTCACCCTGAGTAACATAGTCTCCACCAACCCGCATCTCTCCACCAACCCGCATTGGAGCAGCGTGGTGGAGTATGCTCCAGGCCTCCCCTATAATGGGGAGAGACCCATGCCCAGCAGTGGGACACAAAAGGGTTGCAGCCAACATAGGCTTATAACTTTTACCGCGGGAAAATGCTTCATTCCTACGTGAAAACGGGTAATAGGGTCAACGCGGTTGAAGCAACTGGCTAAATGCCTATGATTTTACTATAGCAATGAAGCCTGGAATAGCACAAAGGCTATTTTTATCCTACGGGGACCCATTAAACGGGTCCAAGCGGGCGAAGCTGCTGGCGGAAGGCTAGTTTGAACAACAAAGGAAAATTAGCGGCCAAAAAGCTTAGTATACTTAACAGAGCGATGCAGTTCTGACAGCTCCTGACGCTGTACGTCAATATGTACTGGCCTCCACTGTGTGAGCAAATTATCTGGCAGTAACCCTTTATTATGTCCCACTGTTGGGCACGGGACTCTCCCCATATTGTGGAGGCCTGGAGCTTTCTCCACCACGCTGCTCCATTGTGGGTTTGTTGATATGCGGGTAAGTGGCCAACCCGCTGTCGAATGTTTTCAAACAGCTCATAAGGCCACCGATAAGACTTAACGACTGTCATCTATCGACAACAACCGGGACCGGCGACTTAACGTACGTTATCCAAAGCACGAAAACGTGCATGAAATTTTTTTGCCACTAGCGGTCACCCATCTAACACCCGGCCGAGCAAATTATATACTTCACCCATTTAACGCCATTGAGAAGCGCGTAAGTCAACGACCCTAAATTGACATACGTGAATAGCTTACCAAGACGAATCACATTCCACCGACTTTACAGTAGCTCCAAACTTAATAGACTCATCTACGTCAAAATTTCACCAGTATGCGACAACACGAAGGTTGAAGCTCATTTTACAAGCAAAGAACATTTAAATGTACATTCTCAAGCAGAAAGTGCGTCTAATCGAGCCGTTAGAGGCGTGAAAGTACGCGCTGACGGTAATTTTCAGAACGTTAACAGGAAATGGAGGGATTTGTGGCTTAACTTGAATGAAAAATTAGTTTTATGTCACGCAATAACACAAGCGTACCTATGTGTTGCTATCTCAATACTATGTTTTAATAGAAAAAAGAAACCTTCAGTACGTACCTAACGTATGACTAAAGTGACATCACTAATAACAACTCTAGTTATAGTATTTTTGTAGGTAGTGAAGCCTCCATGTTACAGGGAAATGCCGCTGCTTGTGCGCCTTAAAGCATGACTGTCACTCATGTTATAATCACGTGGTAGAGTAAGCTCCAGGCCTCCCTAATAATGGGTCTCTCCATGCCCAGCAGTGAGACGTAAAAAGGGTTGCTGCCAGAGCAATGGTAGAAGAGTAGTTACGATACTTGATTTCCATACAGAGACCAAGTTGAAATAAAATCCAGCCTATCTTTCAAGAGTGGTGTTATTAGTTGAGTAGTTTCGGATTTTATTCCGGAAAATATCAAAATACAGTATTTTAACGTAAATTCTGTTGGATCCTTAAAATGTACAGTGTCAAGCAGAAAGCGCGTCTAATTGAGCCGTTAGGGGCGTGAAACTACGCGGCCTTAAACCTTTCTGACGTTAATTTGTTGTGCGTTAACAGGAAACGTAGGGATTTGTGGCTTAACTTGAATGTAATCTAGTTTTATGGTCACGAAAATATTGCTGCGATATAACTTAGAAATTGCTATTTGAATTTGAATCCTACTGAAGTGTATATTTCAACAACAACTCTAGTTTAAGTAATTTTGAAGGTTATAAAAGCTTGTATGGCTAGACCAGTGAATTGACTCTGCTGTACATACGTCTGCCTTAAAGCCAAGTATATAAAATAACGTTTCACACTCATAGCCCCGCAGTGAGGTAGATATACCCTGTGTCGTGAGTACCATGGACACACACAGAGACAGAAACACAAACACCCAGACTGAGAAAAGAAATTTAAACTCATCGTTCAAATTTCTGCTTCGCCGGGAATTGTAGCCGGAACCCTTCGATGGCTGTTTGGCATGGTAACCATTGCGCCACGCGGGTCGTCAAGTATATAAGTTGTGTGCTTGCTATGTAGAGAACAATCAGATCCAGTGCTTAAGATACTCGATTCCGACACTGAAGCCCTATCTTTCATATAGGGTGCATTTAAACTCTCAAAATACAGGTCTACCGAAGTAAAACCAAGCCTACCTTTTGAGTTTCGCAAGTACGAATAACCTACAAAGTATGAGTGATATACGAAGTACGAGTAGGTAACATACGAAATATCATTAGGATCTGTTGATAACTTTCGGATTCAATTCAGGATAAATATCTTGATGGTATTTTATTTATTTTTATTGACGGTATTTTTCATTTGTTATGTAAACATGTATCACTAATTGAATAGCTCAGATGTGTACATTTTCTATAATATTTGGCAAAGAATCCTAAATTGTACAGTGTCAAGCAGAAAGTGCGTCTAATCGAGCCGTTAGGGGCGTGAAACTACGCAGCTTTAAACCTTTTTGAAGGCAATTTGTGCGTTGACAGGAAACGAAGGGATTAGGAGCTTAACTTGTGTGAAATCTTACTTTTATGGCTACGAAAATGTGACGGAATGTATATGTTTTTATTTGAATATTATGTTGTAATAGTGTTCCATTCGCAGTATTGCACCACGCTGTTAAACAAATAGTATTCTGTGCGTTGCCGGATTCGAGAAATTAATTAAATTAATAATTTAAGTTAATTATTAGCAGTATTAACATTTAAAAAGGTGGAGGTTCTCAATTGACCTACGTTTTTTATTATTTGAGTAGTCTTGAACTCTGTAAACTTAATAAAAAAAAACTTACTAAAAGCACGAATGACTCGCTTATTTACTTGTAGCTATTTACGTTTCCATTTCAAACGGATATTCGTTTTGGCGAAAGCTTTTTTTTAAGATCTGCGGACTGTTATTTTAGCAAGCAGGTCAGTCGTGTCTTTTACTATTTTTTATTTTTTTTATTACGATGAACGAACAGTAAGCTAAGTAATAATGTGGAGAGACCCATGCACACGAGACACAGTGGAATGTAAAAAGGGTTGCAACAATTTTCATTTCATGGACGTAATCTTAGACGAGTGTCAAACCACAGTTGGCAGTTTTTTGGTGTAATGCTTTAGTTATCGATATTTGGCACCCCTTTATAGTGTACACGATGCTTTCATTGTTTGGAGGATGCGCTTGAAACAAATGGCTATTGTTATACAAGTGGCATGGTTGTATGCCTTTGAACGACCATTATGCCGCAAAATACTTATGTTTTCGTAATGTCGTATGTGATGCTGATGATATAGAAAATCGCAACGTTTCTTTAAGTGAAATATACAACAGCTGTATTGATAAAGTTATTTTTTGGTTATAGTGTGATAATTTATTTAAGATACCACACTATAATGCTTAGTCGTCCAATTCATTTAAAAAGAATCGGTCAATGAGTATTTTACACAACATTGTGATATTTATTTACGACGTTTTCCATCACCGTGTATGCCTGTAACTTACTCATAATTGGCTGCAACCCTTTTTGCGTCCCACTGCTGGGCACGGGTCTTTCACCCCTATTGGGGAGGCCTGGAGCTTACTCTACCACGCTGTTCCAATGCGGATTGGTGGAGATGTGGGTTAGTGGCCAGCCCGCAGTCGGATGTTTTAAAACCGCCCATAAGTCCTCCGACAGGGTTTAGCGACTGTTATCCATCGGCACGGCCTAACGTGCGACGGCTTAACGTGCCCTCCGAAGCACGGAAACGCGCATGAAATTTTTGCCACTAGCGGTCACCCATCTTAAGCCCGACCGCGCCCGTGCGTTTTATGCTAACCGCCGGGCCATGCGCGTCAGTATTAATAATTACTCGAAGACATGATATCCAGCAATCTGAACTTAGTCAGTAGGTCTTTGACCTAGTCCCTGTAGCTTCGGGATTAAGAATAGAGCTACGATGTGCCCTGCCTGATCGTAAGAGGCGACTAAAAGGGGGCTTCCGGGGATGCGGACGGTGAGAGTGGGAGCATGACCCGTCCAGCCAGCAGCCCCGGGAGGGACGGCGGTGTGTGCGTGGCCGCATGCCGCCGTGAACACCTGAAGGTGCAGGAGAGCACATCTGCTCTCCCGAAGATGGGCCCGTTATGGGGCGCCGCGCGTGGAGGACACCGGTGCGTTCCTATGGAGATCCCGGAGTCCTCTCAAACGCAGAGGCAGGCCACCGAGGGGGTTTTAGTGCGGTCAAATCCCACATAATCCGCCGCGGTATCCTCTCCTAAGGTGTCGGGTACCTTTTGAATGTTTCCCCCCCCGATACCAAAAAAAAAAGGTCTTTGACCTATATTTTTTTTCACTTCTAAGAGAAGATCGAGAAGATTGAGCAGCGATGGCCGAGTGGTGAAAAACCGTGGTCTTCGACGCGACCTCCTCCACTCTCCACCACTGACAAAGAAATTTGTAATGTGCGCATTTATCGCTGCTCCACGGTAATGGAAAATATCGTAATATTTAATTGATTATGATGTTCTCCATCGCCGTGCATGCCTGAGAGAAATTCATAATTTCTCGAAAGCATGACGTCCACCAATCCGCACTTGGCCAGCGTGGTGGACTATGGCCTAAATCCCCCTCACTTGTGAGAAGGAGACCTGTGCCCTGTAGTGGGACATAAAATAGGTTGAAAAAAAAAAGAGAAGATCTGTTCCCAGGAGGTGCAAAACGTAGACACTTTTTGGTACCAACACGGCACATTATTATAGAGGTAGTCACTGTATTCGGTACAACGGTTCGGTTGACGACCCGCGTCGGTTGGTTGGTTGCCATGCCGGACTGCCAATCGAGGTTCCCGGGTTCGATTCTCGGACAAACAGAAAATTGAATAATGAGTTTAAATTTCTGTTCTGGGTGTTTGTATTCATGTCTATGTACATGGCATCCACGACACAGGATACCCTACTGTGGGGCTATGAATGTGAAACGTTATTAATGTATTAAAATTTATAATAATGTCAACGCGGAGAAGCACATAAAAATTTATGTGTCCATGGTATCCGCGACACAGGGTTTTAAATACCTTACTGTGGGGCTGAGTGTGTAACGTTAAAATAAATTGTAGATTTGTTAGTGTTGTTGTGTCTTCAACTGACGACTTTTAGTTTCCTGTGTCCGATATAGAACAGTTTTTGTTGCTAATTGAATTGAATTGAAGCAGCTAAACACAAAATGACGTTTGTGCTGGGAGTATGATATACTGAGATATATATTTCACGCTGAATATTAAGAAATCAAATATTAATTATAAGGTTGTATCCGATACAATATACGAGTACAAAAGTATCTACGTCTGCGCAACAGCTTTGAGAATACGAAGACAAAGACAAAGACAAAAACTTTTATATGCACAAATATGGATGTTTACAAAAATTGATTTTATAAGTGTTATAATAAATAAGTCAGCTTGACCTCAAATAGAACCCGCTTGACGTTTCGACGACAAAAATTCTTGATACCTTTAGTAATAGACTAACCTAAAACTTCTAATAAAAGAACAGATATACTATAGTACTAGTCGGCCACACCAATAGACTATAGTACCTACCTCATGTTTATTTTTAGATGTTCGTACCTACCCTAGCTTGCTGTTCCTAAAATCATTTACGTTTATATAATGTATACGTCGACGACCTGCGTGGCGCAATGGTTACCATGCAGGACTTCCAATCAAAGGGTCCCGGGTTCGATTCCCGGCGAAACAGAAATTTGAATGATGAGTTTAAATTTCTGTTCTCGGTCTGGGTGTATGTGTTTCTGTCTCTGTGTGTGTCCATAGTACCCACGACACAGGGTATATCTACCCTACTGTGGGGCTATCAGTGTGAAGCGTTTATTTAATTTATATACTATTTTTTTAAAAGAGTGCTGCTGGGAGTGTTTTCCGCCGCCTTTTTCTCTCATCTCAACATCTAGCCCAAACGGGCACCTAAAGGCGATGACCGGGAGAAAATGACATTCATTAAGCAAATATTTTGTATTCCTAATATGAAATAAATATTTTTGTATTATCTATATTTTCTTTACTCTCTAAGGCATCCGATTTTTCAAGCCTATTAACTCAATGTGCGTGAAAAATCGGGAAATTGAATAAATTGTGTACCCCCTGAATAAATAATGATTTTTGCGCCAAGGTGCAGGATTCCTATTAATATTCTGAGGCCAAGTCGGAAGTAATCAGGCAAAATGAATTTGTCGCAAATCACGTTTTGGACATAATTTATTCGGAATATAAATAGGCAGAAAAATAAACGCTTTTTTCAGGTTTTTTGTTGTTTAACTAAAAATATTTATGTGTCCATAAAAACCAAACTGCTTGTTAGTTTTAGCAGTATTAAGCAAAACTACGTAGTCATAAACTACATTTGTTATCTATGACAGGGATGGCTTAATGGATGGCAGACTGCTGTTCGAAAAGTCCTGTCCTAAACCGAAAACGAAAGTCCTAAGTCCTACTCCTAAAACGAAAATATTTAATCTATGGCTGCAAACCCTTTTTGCGCCCCACTGCTGGACATGGGTCTCTCCCCATTATTGGGGAGGCCTGGAGCTTACTCCACCACGCTGCTCCAATGCGGGTTGGTGGAGATGCTGGTTAGTGGCCAACCCGCTGTCGGATGTTTTCAAACCGCCCATAAGTCCTCCAACACGGTATAACGACTGTTATCTATCGACAACAATCGGAACCGACGGCTTTGCGTGCCTTCCGAAGCACAGAAACGCGCATGAAATTTTTGCCACTAGCTGTCACCCATCTCACACCCGACCGCGCCCGTTTGGCTTAGTTGAATAGATCGTTTGCATTCTATGCTAACCGCCGAGCCATGCGCGCTTCATTGAATCTATAATGGTGAGAAACTGAGTCTATAAAACTGAACTGTAAATGAGTTTCCTAATAAAAGTCGTTTACATGTACAAAATGAGTAGTTTCCTATTATGTTTGACGACCCGCGTGGCGTAATGGTTACCACGCCGGACTGCCGATCGGAGGGTCCCGGGTTCGATTCCCGGCGAAGCAGAAATTTGAATGATGAGTTTAAATTTCTGTTCTCGGTCTGGGTGTTTGTGTTTCTATCTTTGTGTGTGTCCATGGCACCAACGACACAAGGTATAGTGTAGTATAGTGTGAACCGTTATTATTATTTTATTATTATCTTTGTCACTACGTGACCGACAATCTCACATAGAATTACTACTTCAAATTAGCACAACTATTCCGCGAGTCATTACGAAACGTTCGTATTCCACGAAACTCAGGTAAAGTTTATCGAGTGAGTTAGAAATAAGGCCTTCGTACGCTGCAAATTACACTGTAATGAATAATTGGATTACAGTCAGAAAATTCAATAGCAAATGTTTGCGAGCTCTGTCAAATCCTATACACGAATTTTCATAAATATGCGAACAGTTTGTAACTTTGTTTGCTTAATAAGCGCTTCCGCAGACATGTTACTTGTTTTGGTTCTGTGATTTACTGTATTTTGGAATCTTTCGGGCTCTCCATATCTCTATATATAAAAATGAATGCCTTTTTCCTTTGGTCACGACATCACGCCTGAACGGCTGGACCGATTTCGCTAATTCTTCTTTTGTTGTGTTTGTTATTAGCAGAAGAAGGTTCGTATTAAATAGCACGAAAAATAAGAAAATTTAAAAATACTTAACCACCATCCAATTCGAATGCAATATTCATATTTAAGACAGGACAACGTCTATCGTATTTGTCAACCGTTGGTGCAATTCGCCGTCTCTTTCAAAAATTTGACACAAATAAAATAATATTTAAAGAGTCTTAACAAAGTAAACTAACTCGCCTTTGGACGAGAGTGAAATAGGAAGGTGAAGTTTACATGGAATTTTCTCATTTCTGGACTTGGACTTCATAATTATAACGGGGGTTAATTAAAACTGTGTCCCGATAACTAAAACACGCGGAAGAAGTCGCGGGCAAAACCTATTTCTATATGTATAAAAATGAATCCCTATTTCCCTTTGTCTCGGCATCACGCGTGAACGGTTAGATTGATTTCAATAATTATTTTTTGTTGTGTATGTTATTATCAGGAGAAAATTCTTATTAATAAGATTGGGGAGGCCTGGAGCTTACTCCATCACGCTGCTCCAATGCGGGTAGGTGGAGATGCGTGTTAGTGGCCAACCCGCTGTCGGATGTTTTCAAACCGCCCATAAGGCCTCCGTCAAGGTTTAACGACTATTATCTACCGATAACAACCGGGACCGACGGCTTAACGTACCCTCCGAAGCACGGAAACGCGCATGCAATTTTTTGCCACTAGCGGTCACCCATCTAACACCCGACCACGCCCGTTTGGCTTAGTTGCATTGATTATTTGCGTTCTACACTAACCGCCGGGCCATGCGCGCTTCTTTTTTATTTATAATATTCTAGGTTAAAAGAACCAATTGTTCAAGTGACGTGAAGTTAAATTTTAGTCTAGCCCCGTTCCCAAAATTAAGTAACAAAAACAACACCGATGATTTAAACAAAATTTCTGTGATATTTTCCTACAATTTAATATTCAGAAAGACATATTTCAAAACATTTATTTTATGTATTCAAGGGCCATACGCTAATAGCATTTGAATAAAAGCGTCCGGTCAAAGGTAGAAAAAGTCAAAAGTCAACGTTTATTTATTCAAACAAGATTCATGATGTCGGATGAATAAATTATTTTAATGTGGATATTATTTTATTATTAAGTTAGGAAAATGGTGTTATCGTCACTGTTTTTATATGGAACTAGGTTTCCGCCAGCGGTTTCGTTCGCGTGGACCCGTTTTATAGGGTCCTGTAGGATAAAAACCATCCTACGTCCTTTCCCAAGGTCCACTCTATCTGTGTTCCAAATTGAATTAAAATTGGTTCAGTAGTTTAAGCGGGAAAGCGTAGCAGACAGACAGACTTACTTTCGAATTATAATATTAAGTAGGGATACTCAATAAAGTTGTGTCGCGTAGAGTTTAGTTAGGATCGAGTAATAAATAGCTTTTTCGTAACATTAAAATGAAACAAATTTTCTTCTTTTTTGATTTTACTCTTATACTATTTTTGTTCATATACCTACCAATTATTATAGAAAAGGAAAGGGTATTATTGCAATTTTCAGTTTTCAGCTGTCCTTAACCTTTTTGCGTCCCTCTGCTTGGCACGTGTCCCTTCAATTGGGCAGACTCGGAGCTTATACTACCACGCTGGTCCAATACGTCATATTCCTACACTAGGATTCCCTGTGTCGTGGGTACCAAGACACACACAAAGACAGAAACACAAACACCCAGACCAAGAACAGAAATTTAAACTCATCAATCAAATTTCTGCCTCGCCGGGAATCAAACCCGTGACCCTCCGATCAGCAGTCCGGCATGGTAACTAGTGCGTCAAACAGATCGACAATTGGACCTATTTACGCAAACCGGAACCAATCCACACCATGCCGAAATTGAGTAAAGTACACAGAAAAGCTTAAAATTGCACCTTCTATCGACCCTGTAAAGATCAAAATGATCTGACAATTTTGACAGAACATTTTCATGACATGTTTACCAATCCACAAAACATCAGTTGTCTCATACATTAAACAGCTTTTTCTCAAAACTATCATCATCATCATCATGTGTGGGTTGGTTCCGGTTTGCATAAATAGGTCCAATTGTATTTAGCTTTTTCCAAACTTACATGTCAAACCAAAGACTAAACTAAAATATCTTACAAATATATAAAAATGTTAGGCGCAATAATTTTAATTTGTATTTATCCTTTCAACAGTTGTACAATCAGTTTAAAGTAATTTTGGTTTATAAGTCGTATTTTTCGACTGTTACTAATCATTAATCAGTCTTAAACGGAAAACCGTTGTAGGATAAAAAACTAAGCAAAGTCGGCTAACGGCATATCCATTTGAGCCGTACTAAAGTCCAAGAAAACCAATTACTTACAGATCTCTTCTGAGCGCAAAAGAAGTCAGATCTACATCACAGTCTCAAGCACAATGGTCTTGCATTCAGTGCATCCAAAGACTTCATGATAACTATTGTTCTGTCTGTCGTGCAATGTCGGAAACATCCTGGTTTTTAGAATAGATTGGAGGAAAGATAGGTTCGGTCATTCGCAGCTGCCTATAGATTAGTTAACTAATAAATTATAATAACCGTAGGGTCGATATACCCTGTGTCGTGGGTACTATGGACACATACAGAGACAGAAACACAAACACCCAGACCGAGAACAGAAATTTAAATTCATCAATCAAATTTCTGCTTCGCCGGGAATCGAACCCGGGACTCTCAGATCGGCAGTCCGGCATGATGACCATTGCGTCACACGGGTCGTCAAATCGATATTCGTTTAAAATATCTCGAATACACAGGTTATCTATTCATTGTCTTTTAATGACACACTTGTTGGCATATGCTGACTCTAAAAGTAACGTAAAAAATGAACTAGCTTCAGAACCATTTTTAATATTTTGTTATTTTCTCTGGGTCAATATTATGTTGTCTTTTACTTTGTGGATGTGTGTATAAGATACCGCCTTCAAAAAGTGATTTTTTTTTCGCTTTTGATTACGATTACGTTTCTTACGAGCTATAAAGATACCCAAATACTTTAATTGGATTAGTTCTTTTTGCAAATTGAAATTTTTGGGTTTGTCTTGAGCGCAAAAGAAGGCAAATCCAAATCACAGTCCCTTGCATTCAATGCATTCAAAGACTTATCAGAAAAATTCGGAAAGAACCCGATGATAAGTATTATCCCGTCTGTATCGCAAAGTCATAAAAATCCTGGATTTGAGAATTTTATTCACGGCTAACAGTATTGGCACAGGTAACAGATTGGCTTACTAACTAGCCTAGTTTTCGTTTCGTAGACAAACGTTTACTTTAGAAAAAAGCAAAAAGTAGGAGTACGTGTTAAGAAAAGAAAAGGGAAGAAAAGAAAAGAAGAGAAAAGAAAATAAAAGAAAAGAAAATACTTTATTGTTGACTGTTTACATACATACAGTTAGATGCCTAAAATTATTATAAGAATTCAAACAGTCTACCATGCTCTGGCATACAATATTATATTACTAACTAGCTGACCCCGCGAACTCCGTATCGCGTTTAAATATTAAATAATAATAATAATGGATAGCATATAAACCTTCTCCGTGAAAAAATACATGTACATACCAATTTTCATAATAATCGGTCGAATAGTTTCTGAGTTTTGCGATGTCATATATACAAACATTACTTAACACCCCCGCAACCCCCCC
This sequence comes from Pyrgus malvae, assembly GCA_911387765.1. Lineage (NCBI taxonomy): Eukaryota > Metazoa > Arthropoda > Insecta > Lepidoptera > Hesperiidae > Pyrgus > Pyrgus malvae. The sequence continues at coordinate 26,696,357 of OU426953.1, forward strand.
TTCTGGGTGGAATTTCGTAAAATCCGTTCTTAGCTGACCTCTACTCGGCAAAAGGAATATTCCTACCAAATTTGAAGTCGGTAGGTCTTATAGTTCCAGAGATATCGTGATGAGTCAATATATGGGTGGAAATACCCCCCCTTCCGGGTGGAATTTCGTAAAATCCGTTCTTAGCTGACCTCTACTCGGCGAAAGGAATATTCCTACCAAATTTGAAGTCGGTAGGTCTTATAGTTCCAGAGATATCGTGATGAGTCAATATATGGGTGGAAATACCCCCCCTTCCGGGTGGAATTTCGTAAAATCCGTTCTTAGCTGACCTCTACTCGGCGAAAGGAATATTCCTACCAAATTTGAAGTCGGTAGGTCTTATAGTTCCAGAGATATCGTGATGAGTCAATATATGGGTGGAAATACCCCCCCTTCCGGGTGGAATTTCGTAAAATCCGTTCTTAGCTGACCTCTACTCGGCGAAAGGAATATTCCTACCAAATTTAAAGTCGGTAGGTCTTATAGTTCCAGAGATATCGTGATGAGTCAATATATGGGTGGAAATCTCTTATATATATACAGAATTAAAATAGTAATGTAAGTAAAATAGTTTTATTTTAGGATCCGCTAAGAATATTCTTAACGGATCATCGGCTTTTGATGCCTATCCACCACTGGGTCAATGAGAAAAAAAATCCGTCTGAAAAAAACTCTCAGGCATTGTTTAGAGTAGTATTTTACGCGGAAGCTTGCACGATTTAGAAACTTTTGTCGTCAAAAAATTCGTTTACACTATAGTATACTTTTTATAAGCCATTGCTTTAGTTCTCCTTTAAATTTATTACATGATAATTGTTTGAATTGTATGGGTAATTTATTATTTATTCAATAGCAAATATGTTAAGTATATTCCAGTTGGTCCCATAGTATGAAAAACATCCTGACTTGTTGTATGGGGAGGTAGAAAGAAGATATAAGCAGCGTAAAATATGATTTACCAATTGGATGGTTTTCACTTAAAAATCTCAAAACCAGACAAGTTAGCTATAATTATAACGTGGGTTAATAGAAAGTAACAAATCAGAGTTATTAAAGCTTCCTATTAGTTTTATGACTTCAATATAAATAAATGAATAAATAACGTTTTACACTCACAGCCCCACAGTAAGGTAGATATACCCTGTGTCGTGGGTACCATGGACACACACAGAGACAGAAACACAAACACTGATTCTCATTCAATTTAAACTCATTCAAATTTCTGCTTCGCTGGGAATCGAAACCGGGACCCTTCGATTGGCAGTCCGGCATGGTTAACATTGCGCCACGCGGGTTGTCATTTATACTATCGTAATTCCAATGAAAAGTTGCGGCAGCTTTTGAGTGGAAATGACCACAGCTATTATCTTTGTGACCAAAATCTAACTGAACATAATAATAATTTACTTTATTTAATTGTGTTTTTTAATAGGAAAAAACATTAAACATCTAAAAACTGAAACTGTTTGAACTCTACGTTCCAGAAAACCAATTACTTACTTACAGCTCTGTCCTGCGCGCAAAGGAAGTCGGATCCACATCACAGTCCCATACAAAGCAATGGCTGAATACAGTGTCATTCGATGCATTCAAAGACCTATCAGAAAAATGCAGAAAAAACTCCTGACAAGTATTCTGTCCATCCCGGTTTTGAGAATGAAGTGAAATAAAGAAGGGAATAAAGTAAAAACAGTTGTTTATAGCTGCGTATAGTTTATTATCCTAATAGGTACTTTTTGTTCTGTAGCTTCGGGATTAAAAATAGAGCTACGGTATTCCCTGCCTGATCGTAAGAGGCGAAAGGGGGGTTCCGAAGTTGCGAGCGGTGAGAAGGTGAGAGTGGGAGCTCGATCCATCCAGCCAGCAGCCTCGAGAAAGATGGCAGCGGTGTGTGCGCAGCCGTATACCGCCGTAAGCATCGAAAAATGCGGCGCCGCGAATGGAGGACACCAGTGCGATCCATAGCATCTATACCATCGGAGTCTTAACAAGACACAGACAAGTCACCGAGGGGGTTTTACTTTGGTCAGATCCCACATAACCCTTTTGAAGGTTTTGAAGGTTTCCCCCCGATTAAGAACATTACGAGATCTTTTTAATATAGTCAGTTTTTCTCATATCAGGCATATGCCTCCGAAAATGAAATGAAAAAGTTTTATTTTTAAAGTCTCGCCTCGTAACAGTTTTGTTTGAATACCATTCATACTATTTTCAAAGACAACTTTTGCTATACTATTTCTGTTCGTAGATAGACCAATTTTTTTTAAATTTATATAGTTATTGAATTTTTGTAACAAAATCATTAATTAAAACTGCCGTTTTACATAAGACAAAAAACCAGTTTAAAACTGTATGTAAAACCAATTACTTATAGGCTCTAGAAAAAAGTTAGATCCACATCACAGTCGCAAACTCAAATCAAAGCAATGGCTGAATGCAATGGCATTAAATGCATTCAGAGACCTATCAGAAAAACGCGGATAGCACTCGTGATAAGTATTGTTCCTTCTGTCCCGCAATGTCACAAGCATCCTGATTCTGAGAAAGAACAAAGATAAAAACAGTTATTCATATCTTTTTTACTGATTTTACTAGCTTACCAATGAATATTTGTCGCTTTCAAAAAAACTTTTAGAATGTTTTTTATTCCACGATGATTCATATCCTTAGAGCATCAAAGTTACTGACCACCCTTCAGGAGAGACGGCATAGCGCCTCGCTTCGATACATAATTTTTGTGCCAAATCTGGTGCGGGTAAAGAACGCACACATTTTAATTTTGTCACACATTCACAAATATTCTTTCATCGCTACAGTCGCATACATTTCTAAATATGTCAATTTCAATTAACAACGTCATTTTCTATGCACCGTCAACACTGACACCGACACACACTGCCACAATAGTTGTATAACTAGAAGGCACATTGTGCATGGACGTTGGGACGAAGGGTTCGCCCGTAAAGGCCATTCCTCTGACGGGTGTCATACCTGTCATACCATGATGCTTTAAGTTAATATCCTACCCTTGAATAAAAAACTGCAAAAGTATAGTAATACATAATCCTCAATAAATTTTAATTTTCTGTGAAATTTCTGAGTATTCAACAGAAATAGTAATGTGACCAATAGACGCATGTGCAGGGTGATTTGGAAAACCAACTTCGATATGAATGTATATTGAATAGTTTTCAAAATTTAAAAACAATGTTTTCCCGACATTTTATTGTTATGTAGATAAATATTATATTGGTTTCATATCTGTACGAAAGATTACACGTTACGTTACGTTTTCTTACGTTTCATTTCTATATTCTTCTACGTTTTCTCCAATAGTTATAAAAACAAAATCTAAGTAATTAAAATGGATAGTTTTATTTTGCTTAAAAGATGCGAACCATCTTCAGTTTTTCTCTTACAATGTTTGTCAGAAACATTCAGGGTACCTCTGACAGTATAATAGAATCTTTAGGGGATAGCTTATTTTACTTTCTTCTTATCTTTAAACTCTTCCATCCTATTGTAATAGCGAAAGTTTATTTTCTAAGCGTTATACTAAGTTGTCAGTATTATTGATATTTGAGTATATTTTTGGTTTTCTTTGACTGAAACAGTGTTATACACTGTTTCAGTGACTTAAATTACTTAAACTTAAACTTTTAAATTGACTTAAACTTTCATTGACTGAAACAGTGTTATACACTGTTTCAGTCAAAGAAAACCAAAAATATACTCAAATATCAATAATACTGACAACTTAGTATAACGCATAAACAGTGTTATACACTGTTTCAGTCAAAGAAAACCAAAAATATACTCAAATATCAATAATACTGACAACTTAGTATAACGCTTAGAAAATAAACTTTCGCTATTACAATAGGATGGAAGAGTTGGCTTGGCTACAGCCACGGAAGTTATAGCCACACCTATTTTCTCCACGAATTATTCGGCATTTTCGTTCAAAGATTTTGTCAGTCAAAGTACTTGACCATTTTTGCCTTAAAGAGGATAAGTATGCCTATACTTAAATGAAGAGATACTTTAGTTAGAATATGCCTATTAATTATATTGTTTATGACATAACATAATTTTAATTTTAATAAACTGCAAAAATATTTTTATTTTGCATACCTTACTGAGGTAAATATGGCGGATTTTAAATATATACCTAAAACAACTTCTGTAATATCCATATTTGCGCAAATAAATCATTTTTTTCTTTTCTTTTCTTTTCTTTCTTTTATATTTTCATCCGATACCAAAATAAACAACTGGCACTGCAACTAGATAATTCGAGTATTGTTTTAATATTAATGACCCCGCGAACTCCGTATCGCCTTAAAATGTTTAGGGTGGACCACCCTTATCACTTAGGGGGATGAAAAATAGATGTTGGCCGATTCTCAGACCTACTCAATATGCTGACAAAATTTCATGAGAATCGGTCAAGCCGTTTCGGAGGAGTATGGGAACGAACATTGTGACACGAGAATTTTATACTATTAAAATAAAGATCAATTAATGTTTAAATGTAAAAAGTTTGGATGGATGTTTGCTGCTCAATCAAGCACAAATGGCTGAATGCATCGGGATAAAATTTGGCACAATAATAGATTATAGTTTAAAATATCTATTTTTTACACGGAAAATTATATTTTCCGCCGTCATCATTTATAAAAGATTAGCTTTTAATAAATTAATAGTACTTTGATACATGGCTTGTATCAAGCTCTACGTAGCAATGATATAAGAGCGTTTCACAAAATAGTTACTTCCTATAAACTCGTACTATAAGAGGTACGAGAACGATTGTACGAGGTACGAGAGGGGGTGCAAAAAATTCCCATTGAGCGTTATAAATTTGACTGAAAATGGTCTGTACGAGATTCGAAAGCCAAAACATGAAATTATTATCGGCTTCCGTACGAAGAAAAAAAAAAGGTTGGCAACACTGGTCGGAGCACTGCATGTCAAATATTTGGACTGCGGTCGGGCGAAATGGAATGCGCTAAACATGGAATTTTGGAGATATTGCAATGCCACGGTATTTGGCAACGGTAACAAATTTTTCTGTTTTTTAAAAAGTGTCAAAGAGAAAGTGAACTTAATACTATAAGCATTCTCTATCAGTAAGCTGACCGTTTGTGGTAAATTTCATGTATGATTCTACAGAAATTTGGCACGAAAGAGATTATAGTCTGAAATAGCACATAGGCTTTTTACCTTTTTCTGTAGTTGGTAGAACTATTATGGTTCGCCCGGGGAAGTACCACCGCTGCACCTACTTCTGCCGTGAAGCAATTCTATTGTTTTTCGCTGGAAAGGTGCAGTTGCCAGCCACACTTACATGAGGCGACCACCAGCCTCCGGAGTAGCAGCGCAACTGCATACGACCTCCAAGACTTACCTATGTTTGCTTGAGGTTGTAATAGTATGTAGATGTCCATGGGCTGCAGCGACCACTTAACACCACGTGGTCTGCATGCTCGTCTTATTTTATTTTTATTTATTTATTTATGTCAAAAAAGTACAATATATACTATTTTAGTATTCTGCCAAACTGTGGAGACAGTTTGTCGGCAGCGTTCCCGTGGACACGGACAATTACTGTACTTACTTACTAATTATAATCTAAGTTATTACTAAGTTAATTAATCCATTGGTTATACCTTATATATATACATATAAAAGAGGATGTTTGTATATATGACATCGCAAAACTCAGAAACTATTCGACCGATTATTATGAAAATTGGTATGTATATGTCTTTTTTTCACGGAGAAGGTTTATATGCTATCCATTATTATTATTATTTAATATTTAAACGCGATACGGAGTTCGCGGGGTCAGCTAGTACCTTATAGTGGTTGAGAATTTGTTAACGATTCTTTGTCTTTGATCTTTTAGAATATGTAGATCTTAACTTAATACACTGCAAGCTACGGACAAAGAGACAAATAGTGTTTTATTAATAATCTTTTAAATTGTCTTAAGGTTTTTATATCTGTAAATAGATCACGAGGTAGCTCGTTAGTTAGTACCGGTGTTAGCCAACGTCTTTCTCTCTTACCAAAATAGTTTTTTACCTTAGGGACAACGAGCTTTGGGTTTTTAATTGATCGGGTTGGGTACGTGTACTCTCTTTCGATTTTATGTTCTCGTCTGTTGAATTGTTCGAGCATGAGCGTTACCTTTACTTTTAATTCAATTGGTAAAATTTTACAAATTTTGAATAGTTTATCGTACTCGCTGTTTAGTGAAATTCTAACATGTTTATCTACAAGTAGTTTAAGCATTCTAATCTGTAAATTCTTTACTTTGTTTAGATGCACTGGGAATGTGAGACCATACGCACCCAGCCCATAAGATATAACTGCATCCGCTAAGGCGTAGTACAGCATGTACATAACACCTCTGCTTACATATAATTTTACATGTTGCATTTTACTTAAAATAGAGCGCAATTTACTACATATATATTCGATATGTAGATCCCAGCTAAACCGTTTATCTATTATTACGCCTAGATATTTATAAGAAGTTACATTTTCGAGGTAATGACATTTACAGTTAATTTTATTTATGTGCAGACAATCATATGTATGACCTTTTATCTGAATGTGTACAGATTTATTTCTATTATATGGCGACATAATAGTCATACATTTGGTTTTATCAAAATTAATTATAATTCCATTGTCATGGGCCCACCGAACTATATTATCAAAATCCTCTTGTACATTGTTTTGAATCGTATCTGGGCACCTGCTGCTATATATCATGCATGTGTCATCAGCGTACATAAAGCACTTACATTTTCTTATCACGTTCGGCATGCTGTTTACATGCATAATATACCCAACAGGGGCATAGACCGAGCCAGTCGGGACTCCAAATTTTATGTTACCTTTATTACTTTCGGCGCCACATACACAAACTTTAAGCTGTCTATTGCTAAGATATTCTTTAAACCATGAATTCATAGGCCCTCTTATGCCACATTCGTGCATGGATTGCAGTAATCCGTCGTGATCCAAGGTATCAAACGCCTTTTTGAAATCAATATATACTGCAAATACTATCTTTTGTTGATTAAGTGAGTGATTTACATTATCTACAAATTTTGACAAGACTGTGGCTGTACTTTTATTAGGCCGAAATCCGTGTTGCGCATCGTTTATAATCTTGTTTTCTTCCAAAAAGGTTGCAATTTGACTAATTATAATTTTTTCTACAATTTTATTTATGACATTTAGAATAGCAATAGGTCTATAGTTAGTAAACTCATTGTGAGCACCATTTTTGTATATAGGTCTTATAATAGATAATTTTAATTCTTGAGGATAGATACCTATTTTTACTGTTAAATTTATGAAGTGAGCAATTACTGGGGCAATTTGGAATTTAACCTTTTTTAAGTCTTTTATTCTTATACCATCTGATCCCGACGACTTACTGCAATCCATGTTATTAATTACCTTTATAACATCCTCAGGTAGTACTTTTTTAAATCTAAAGCTAACATTACTTTTATTTACGTATGAGTTTCGGTCTAAAAATAATTTATTACATCTATGTTGATTTTTTATTTCTTCAATTTCCGTAGTAAATGTATTAGAAAAGCCTTCACATATTTGTAATTTAGTTCTATTCTTCAACATGTACCTCTCAATCACATCATCCACAGACGGTTTAATTCGTCCCAGCCAATTATTTACTGTAGTCCATATTTTTCGCATATCGCCATTACAATTTTTTAATTTACGTTTTCTTTCCTCGTTTTTAGCACGGTTTATAAGTTTATTCGTATAATTTCTTTGTTTGGTGTAATCTAATCTGAGTTTATTGTTCTTGGGATGAGATTTCCATTTCCTAAATAGATAGTCCTTTTTTTCAATTTGACTTTTAAGGAATTTGTCCACCCACGGTTGTGTCTCTCTAACGTCCGTGGAAGTGCACTGAAAGGTACACATTTTATAAATTTCTTGAAATATATTTATTAAACTACAATATAGCCTGACTGGGTCTTCTATGGTTAATAGATTTGACCATCTAATATTTTGTAACTTTGCAATTATCATATTATTATTAAATTTTACTCGCGAAGACTGAATAATACTCTGTTTTTCTAATTCAGCTGAAAGCCCTATCATGTAATGGTCAGCAAGCCTACTGGCCACCGTATATACCTGGAGTGTACTTGCCCTGTCAGTCCGCACGAAGATGTGATCAATGCATGACGCCACCCTTCTCCCGGCCACTACACTTTCCCGCGTAATATCTCGTAATCCACACTGCAATCCGTACTCACTGAGGATATTCAAATACTTGCTGGCAGTTATGTCCACATCCTGCTCCATGATGTTGATGTTTAAGTCCCCGACTAAAATTAAATTGCTTCTGCTAGGTAGATCTTGTAGTAATTCATTTATCTCGGTAATAAACTCCGTTTTATTTGTATGGGGAGGTCTGTATATAATAAATATATTTGTGTTGTATTGCTTTACCCGTAGTTCGCCTGTTAATATCTCACAGTGTTTTACTTGAACATTTTTTGTGACAAAGGTGTGCTCGGTTTTTACATATAACAAAATTCCACCCCCTCTTCTCTCTTCTCTAGTCCACGCAAACATATTAAAACCATTTATAACATATTTAAATAATTCTTCTTCTTTGATGTTAATTTCTGTAAGACATATAAGATCTAAATTATGGATGCAATCTTCTAGCAACACCAGTAGTTCATTAAAATGTTTTCTCAAGGAGCACACGTTTAAATGTATTATATGTAAGCGTGATGTATGCTTGTTTATTTCTTCATACCAGTCTTGTACACATAAAAATCTGCAATAATCTATGTCTTGTACGTTATGTTTAGGTATAAAGTTAGAAGGCATTTATTTTAAATTTTTATGTTAATAAAAATTAAATAACTTTTCACGATAAATTATTCTGTATTATCTCTTCAATGTCACTTTGGAAGTTGATTTGTATAATCTTTTTTTCGTTTTCATTTTTCTTAATAAGTACATTCCCGTTTTGAATCCATATAAAATTAAATATAGCCTTTAATTTAGTTTTGGCCATCCAAAACAGTTGACGGGTGTGACGCGTTACATGCTCGTTTATATAAATTCTAGTAGAATTATTATTGTGAAAAATAGTGTCATTTACAATTGGAGTTTTTTTACATTTTAGCCATTCCTGTCGGGCTTCTCGCGAGCGCAGAGAAACAATTAACGGACGCGGCCCCTTGCTGTTATCGCCAGGAATTCTACGGACTTTTCCAATGTCTTTAACATTTAATTTTAGCACTTCTGCAATTTTGTTAACAATTTCTATCAAATTTTCTCCTTCTTGTAACTGTACGTTTTGTATTTCAATTTGCAGTTGTGTTTCTTTCTGTTCCATTCTCAGTATTCTTTCTTCTACCGCTCTGTTACATTTTTCTAAATATATATTTTTGTTAAATAGGTCTCTAATTCTATTTTCCTGTTTTTGATAATCATCGTTTGTCTCTTTCCTGAATTTTTCAAGTTCTTTATACTTGTTTCCTAGATAATCAACCGATTTCTCGATTTCTTCGTTAGCTTTCTTTATATCACTTATTTCCTTCTTGATCTCATAGAAACGAGCATTTTGTTCTTCCTTCATAGTGTTTAACAGCTCTGTCATCTTTGTCATCTGGTCACTTAGGGCGGCCAGATTCTTGCTTACAGCTTCGGCACTACAGCATGCAGTTTTCTGCCTTCTGGTCTCACGATTAGTGTAAAAGTCACTGTCGGAATCGTCCTCCGTACGTTTTTTCTTTTGTCTAGTACTAATCCAATCGTCCATGGTTAGACACTTTTCTTTCACCTTGCATACGTTTGGATCAGACCCGTACAATTTACCTTTGTCCGGTGTACGTTGCATCCTATGCGCTATAAATAGGCCTAGAATCTATTAAACGCGCAAATAGGCCTACAATTGTATTATGTTCGGTGTCCGGCTGGTGACGCACGATCGGTGGGCGTTCCCAACAGTAAGGCGGAGGGGTACGCGGGCGGTACTACCTGCGTCCGAGTTCCTAACGAAGCTAACTGACTATATTTATCTCTTTTTAACGTATAGGTATGTCTTTGTCACTTTGGACAATTATCAAGCGTAAACTAATTATGCGTCCGACGCTCACGCGCGATCCACGGGAACTGAACTCCATTGAACTGCTACTCCATTCAAATAAAAAAAATGTACTGTCACCGTGAGGTAGATAAGTATTGTTGTATATATTCAAAAAGTAGCTTTATGTAAAAGCATAGTGCCTGGATGCATAATATGTATCAAGCTATATGTAGCAGTGGTGTAAGAGCATTTCACAATATATTAACTTCCTATAAACTCGTATAGGGGCGCTGGTCGGAGCACTGAATGTCAAATATTTTGCCTGCGGTTGGGCGAGATGGAATGCGCTGAACGTGGAATTTTGGAGATATTGCAATTCCACAGAATTTTTACAACGGTAACTATTCGATCTCTGTGGCTGGCTGGTAAGTAATTATAAAGAAGAATTCCAGCGACTTTGACAACCAACGTCAATCGTAAAAAGATGGTGTTGGTATTGATTTTGGGAGTTTTGGCGGGAAGTCGAAAAATACATATTGTGCTCTTGTTTTATTTTCATTTTCTTGGTGTATTTTTGAGTTATATCGGATAAAGTTGATGGCATTTTGTTTGATATAGGTTAATTACAGTGCACGTTTGTGAAATAGAATAACAGTGCTAAAATATGTCTTTTTCTGCTTGCCTCCAAAATTCCATCGGACACGTTCTAGTAAAGTAGCCATCGCTTTACTTGAATGTTGGACTGACTAGACTGACTGATTACTGACGACTTACTTATTGACTTTGTTATTACTTCGTCCAGTTTCATTGAAACTGGCAAAAAATTGATGCTAAAGTTATACTTGACGCTGGCAGTATGCACAGAGTTTGCGATGCCATAATTGAAAAAAAAGTATTGATTTAAGGCCGTGGTGCCGTACACCTAAATATATTCAGCCGTGCTGAAAGAGTTCTCAGCGATACTCAAACCCCAGTACCGTGAGCCAAAAGACCAGTTCAGCCGTGCTGAACCCCACCTGTCCTCGAACTCTATTACGTACGAAAGCACCTTAGTACCGTGTAACCAAGGACATCAGTCTTGCTGTTTCGTATACTCCGTGAGTGTTCAGGACCCATCGGCCGTGCCGAAACTTGTGAAGAACACCGTGCGCTCTGTATCATGATACAAGAGTGTTCAAGACCCATCGACCGTGACGGATAAACAATAAAAGTGCGCCGTGCGAACCCCACCAGCTCCAAATCGAATTCGAGGTTAAGGTTGGTGGTTCAGAAATACTTATTAGTTTCAGCGGGGTTTTGGACATCTCTTACAAATACATATTTCATACAGTCCACTCACAGAGAAATCAAGTAGTGCGCGCGTTATTTGGAACTCCGTGAGTCCACTCCACGAATCTTGTGCGATAACCGCACAGTAAAAAACATTTCTAGTTTTGAAAATTATCGAAGAGCAAGCGGACTTAATACTATAAGTATTTTTGTATCAATTAACCTAAGGGTAGTGCAAAATATAAAGTAGAGGTTGTGAAAGTAAGATGACCGTTTGTGGTCAATTTTATGTATGATTCTGTACTATATAAGGCATGTCGGTCTCACTTTTAAGTAAGCATCAGGTATCCGTAGTTATAAATATGGATGGTCTTATTTTATTTCTGCGTCTCACTGCTGGGCACGGATCTCTCCTCATTATGGGAAGGCCTGGAGCTCTGGACTCTACCATGCTGTTCTAATTGGTACCTATTGTTAACTGCGATTTGAATTTAGCTTCATATCTAAAAATTCAATAGTTTTGGAAAGTATTTGGTTCGAATTTAGCTTTACATAAGCGTTGTGAGAACGTGAACGTGGAGTTGTGGAGATAATGTTTAACTTTGGTAAAAATATGACGGGTTATGTGGTGAATTATATTTTGTTTTAGCATTGCATTAACGATTTACGTGACTGCTTTGTGCAATACTAGAAGTACATTCTGCAGTTCACGGCCTCACGGGTATCAGCAGAGTTGCCAACCGTACGAGATTGCAAATTGACTGTACGAGATTCGAAAGCCAAAATACGAGATTTTTATCTGCTTCCGTACGAGGAAAAAAAAAGGTTGGTAACCCTGGGTAGAAGGCACTGGCAGTCGCGTGAGAGCGTGTCCTACCCGGATTGCTGGTGACGAACGAGCCACTAGAGTACATGTAGTATCCGAGTACTAAAACAATGAACCTGTGATACGAAGTAAAGGGTCGGTCTGAAAATCAGCGCGATGGTAATTTATTTTACCTTGGCATACGCTGAGTCCATTCCATCGCAATCCCATTCGCAATGCATTGCACTGCAGTACAGATTTTATGCATTCTTATATGATCCTCTGCCTGATCTTAAGAGGTGAGTAAAGGGGGCTTCCAGGTTGCAGGCGGTGAGAGTGCGAGCTCGATCCGTCCAGCCAGCGGCCTCGGAAAGGACGGCGGTGTATGCAGACGGCGGCGTGGCTGCATGCAGGCCTAAGCATCTGAAGGTGCAGGAGAGCACATTTGCGGTCACCGGTGCGTTCATAACATAACCCGGTATCCACTCTCCTAACGTGCGTAGCGTAGGTTTTGAAGGTTTCCCACCCGATAAAAAAAGGGTTTTTTCAAACATAGTCTTCAAGTTAGCCAATAATATGGATGTCCATTAATTCGCATCAGATTAGCCTGATGGTAATCATTACGATTTTTCATAACTTTCTGAACTTAATAAACTTGACGCTATGTTTATCAATTAATTTAGTTTTTTTTAAATAATAGCAATAATCTCATCGTATTTACTTTCCACACCAAATTAATTTACCCCTATTCATTGAACAGGGGATTTATACAGAAACATAATTTCGCGTTACAAAATCATGTACCCTAGTATATAATGTGGAGATCAATTTACGAATATTTACCCAAAGCTTCGATGAAATTATGATCGTGCTCCATCAAACGAGGCTCATTAATTTTATGACGGCAATAAACATGGTATACAGTAAATTAAGTACCATCCCGTAAATAACTCTGAAATTAATACTGTCACGGATTAAAGTTACGAAAAGTTTTATTTTATTAAACTTTGATAAAAAAAGTGTCCTCATAATTTTACAAGCTTTTCATTAACTTGCAATGAATGTTTTTTCCTCTCGCATCTCAATTTTGAAGCAGATAATGCCGATTGAGCTGAAAAGTTTATACGTTTAGTTTGGATAGCGGCTCATATGTCCACGAAAAAACAATAGAATTGGGTAGTTGACACTATGAACAGGAAAATTCAATATGCATACCTCGAAAAGCTTGCACTAATTTACGCTTGGAAACCAGGATAATTGTTAATTAATTTTTGTTAATGATTTTTATTTCATTTTAAATCAATAATAATTAAGTCAACTGACTATACCACGTGGTGATGTTATAAATATTTTTCTCGTACAAAATGTAGGAGGATGTCGCATTTTGACAGCTTATTAAAAGTATGTCAATTGAATTGACTACCGAATTGCTTCACGACAGATATGGGCCCTTAGACTAAGAATAATGTACTTACATACTATATGGGCCTATGCCCGCTGCTATCAGTGGTGGAACTGATCGAACCATGAAAGTTCTGCTACCTATAATTATTATATGTATTTCTTTTTAGGTATTTATATTTTATACCTCACTTTAAAAAATAAAAACTGGGAAAAAAAGTCCAATATGTGGAAACAGCTGTTGACGAAGCTAGTGATAGACTCAATCGATTAAAGCCGGTGACGAGAATCTCTCTTTTAACTCGATTTGTGCCGCTGAAATTTCGAATTTCAATTTTTGAAGTTTCATAACTTGCTGAGCCTGTGTTGGAATCTGGGGTAAGAATTTTTTAATATCGAGATTTTTAAAAAATTGAGGCTACTCGTTCAATGTTAGATTTTTAGTGATCCTTTTTTAATTTAATTTATTTAATTTTTAACTTAATTTTCGAATGGTTTCAAATTTTAAATTATCATTGATTTACGAGTAGGAAAGCAGCTAGGAAATGCTGGCTATGGAGTTATAAGAATAAAAAGGATTTGTAAAACAAAAAGGTCGCATAGCCCGGCGGATAGCGTAGAACGCAAAACGATCTATGCAACTAAGCCAAACGGGCACGTTCGGGTGCGAGATGGGTGACCGCTAGTGGCTTGTCCTCTGGACTTATGGGCGGTTTGAAAACATCCGACACCGGGATGGCCACTAACTCGAATCTCCACCAACCCACATTGAAGCAGCGTGGTGAAATGAGCTCCAGGCCTCCCCAGTAATGAGGAGAGACCCGTGCCCAGCAGTAGGACGCGAAAAGGGTTGCAGCCAAAACAAAAAGCATAATTCTGCTCAGCTTTTTTATAACTTTTAAATAATATAAAATGTCACGATAGATCATAGGTTTTATGCGTAAATTTAGTTATCAAATAAACTTAATCCTTTACTGGCTTTTGAGCAAACTCAGTAGACACATGTAATTATAGCATTAGCTCAGCCGACACCTGCAGATATACTGATAGTATGGGAGCTTAAAACGCCCTACCTACAGGTATGTTGTAGAACACTCAGTCATAGACAAAGGATTCACCTAAGGAGGAAAGATAAGCCGCCAGATGAAGCCAAACAAATCGCTATCAATAAAATCATGGCCTTTTTAAAGCCAATAGATTAAGGGCGAATTGTAACTGGCTGTGGGCACAACCAATCTTGACAGGGCAAGTGCCTGTACGTGACCAAAGCCATCATAATCTAATAAAAAATGCTCGAGCGTCTTCTGAGATTCAATGTTTTTGTATTAGACCACTCAAAAAGGAGGTAGCAGCAATACATAAAAGATTTGGGTCACAGCAGAAAGGAGCAGAATTGCGGTATGTAGTACTATAGTTGAATCATAAAATTTCTTTAATTGTTCCTCGTTGATTAATTATTCCGAACAAAGTTTACATTTAATTTGCTTTTTGCTTTTAAGCTACTACGGCTTCAAAAGGTCCCTTTCCAAACCTTTGGAGTAGCTTTCGTAATTTAATTCGGAACACAAATAATTAAGCATCTCCCCGCTTGTATCATCCGATGGAATGGAACAGGATTTTTGCATTTATACCGCCTGTACCGCACCTTGGATACGCGAAATACGAGGAAATTAAGCTCTTGTCTTACCTGGTGCGAGCTAGCAAAATATATTTCATAAAAATATATTTTCAGCATAGTGTTTTCTTCTCAGATTTATAATAAGCTTGCAAATTAATCAGTTCAAATGCTTACGACGTCAGCCAATACTGAGACTTGGTAGAACTTGTTGGCAGATATCCATGGACTGGATAGTCCATGTTATCTACTTAGCAATTGTCTAAAGACTGTCTTATATCTAGTAGAAAATGCTGGAGAAAGAAATAAATAAAATAAATAAGTAAATGAACGTTACACACTTATAGCCCCACGGTAAGGTAATTAATACCCTGTGTCGTGGGAACCATGGACATATACAATGACAGTAACAAAAACACCCAGACCGAGAACTGAAGTTTAAACTCATCATCCAAATTTCTTTTTTCGCCGGGAATCAAACCAGGGACCTCTTGCTTGGTAGTCCGGCATGGTAACCATTGCGCCACCTGGGTCGTCGCTGAGAAATGTAAGCTACGGCCCCGGGACTCCTTCATTGGCAGTCCGGCATGGTAACTATTGCGCTACCCGGGCCGTCGCTGTGAAATGTAAGTTACGAGTATTTTATTAAAATAGTATAAAAATATCTCATAAACAGTAGAAAAACAAAGGTAAGGTGACGATCAGTGATGCTTGATAAACTAGGCTGTGCCCTGCGAGTTCATCAGATCTGTATTAGAAATTTATGCGTACTACAATGTTTTATAGTGATTTTATGACCATTGATTATGATTACTAATGTACATTTATATTAGTTCAGGTCCTATTCGGATTGATAGGGAAAATGTTGTGAACTTGTTTTCTAGTTGAAGTTTAAAATTTTAAGCCCTGTGATTTTTTCTGCGAATCTTAATTTTTGAATAATTTATTGAATAGTTGAATACTTATTATATAAATTACAAGTTGAATGAAATAGTCCTACTACTATTATAAAGGCGAAAGTTTGTAAGTATGGATGTATGGATGTATGGATGTTTGTTACTCTTTCACGTAAAAACTACTGAATGGATTTGAATGAAACTTTACCACAATATAGCTTATACATCAGAATAACATATAGGCTACAATTTATAAAGATATTGTGTGAATTGTCCAAAATATGACGATAAGTGTCAAGTAAGTAGGAAAAAATCTACCATCTGCGAGCTATTCTGGCATGCGCCGCCAAAACCGCTAGAGGTACACCTATGTAATGTATGATGTTAATGTTTATCTTATATAGTCCTACAAAAAAGCCGGTCCACGGTACTTCAGAAGGGACTTCACTTTATGCTAATGATCCTCTCTAACGCGGGTGAAACCGCGGGGCACAGCTAGTATAGAAATAAAGTGGAATTGAATTATAATTGAAGAATAAAATACTTATTACAAGATTGATAAAAAGTTAGCTTATCGTTTCTCGCCATCTATCGCAAAATTCCCATTTCCAGGAACCTCTGGCTTCCTTGTAATCTAAATAACTATTTTTCAATATAGACCGCAATATCGGATGTTATGAATTTTCGTCTAGCTCACCGCGAACGTGCCTCAAATATAATATGTTTTCGGAAAGAAAAAACGTACGTTTCTTGCCTACTAAATATAAATATTTTGGATTTCCCGTCAAATTTAGCGTAACCGAGTATCGCTATGGGAATATTATATTTTTTGATAAAATTCGTATCTACTATACTATCTCTGTAAGCTCTGATACGAATGTTTTCTTAACTTTAATGATTACAGATATTTTATTGAAAAAGGCTCATGTAGCGGTTATTTTAGGAATTAATTAAATGGAGGACATTATGGATCAATTGTCAACTAGCTCAGAACGCAAGCGATCTCCGCATTTAAGCCAAACGAGCGCATTCGGATGTTAAATAGGTGACAGCTGATTCCAACATGCTTTGGAGAGCACGTTAAGCCGTCGATCCTGGTCAAAACTCCTCGGAGGCCTTATGGGCGGTTTGATAACACCGTATCTCCACCAACCCGCATCGGAGCAGCGTCGTGGAGTAAGATTCTGGCCTCTCTAATAAAGGAAGACACTATTACTTAGCAGTAGTATGCAAAAAGCGGCTGCCTTCTTTTTTCATCTAATAATATTATACTTACACCTGGTATATAAAAAAGAGAAAAGCCTATTCAATTACTTAGTTTTTTTATTTGAATGGAGTAGCAGACGAGCATGCAAGTCACGTGGTGTTAAGTGGTCGCTGCAGCCCATGGACATCTACATACAACCTCAAGTATAGGTAACTCTTGTCTGAGGTCGTATGCAGTTGCGCTGCTACTCCGGACGCTGATGGTCGCCTCATGTAAGTGTGGCCGGCAACTGCACCTTTCCACCGAAACACAATAGAATTGGTTCACGGCAGAAGTGGGTGCAGCGGTGGTAGGTACTTCCCCGGGCGAACGTTAATAGTTCTACCACCTACATACTTGTATAAATTATCACGTCTTAAAGTAGAAAAGGCAGTAAAAACTAAAAACGAAGATGAAACTTAAACGAATTGTAACAAAAACTTAAAATAAATGCGACGCTATAAAAGCGAGGAGGATTAACTTTGGAATCGCAACTAAAATAAGTTTTTAAGTTGAAAAGGTGATTAAGACCGACAAAAATTATTATTTTCACGGGTCGTACTTTTGACTGTTTTGTAAAATTGGACTACAAGTGACCAATAAAATGGCTAGGTGGTGTTTATCGATAAATGTGGCCCGTAGGATTCTAAGTTCGACTTTTTAAGTAGGTTTATTTGTATGTAGTTTAGAAAGAAGATAGTAAAAACAAATAATGTATAACTAATTTTATTTATTATTTTAAGAAAACATTTCTATCAAAAGACGATGTTGCTTCACGGCAGAGACTGATAGAGGTACATAGGTACTACCGCACGTTAAGTTTACACGTCTCACAATAAAATCTTAATATATTATGCTTAAGTATGTATAAAAATTATCCCTATAGTGTAAAGTATAATATTCCTACCATATTTTGACTGGCCTGCAAAGAAAAGATTAGTATAAATCTGTAATTAAAAATAATAATAATATATGATTTAAATAGAATTATAAAACATTTCGACGCGCACATTTAAATGCCTAAAATTGTGCTTAATAAAAACATTCTTCTGCGGCAAAAAAATCAATCCCTTATGTAAAAATACGTGGACAAAAGAATAAAGAGGCACATGAATATTGACACGGTAATGACAAACAATGTTTCCCTTCGCGGCAAGAATACTAAAATAACGTTTTCTTGTCGACTGAGGCCCAATACAAAGAGCTACTTTCCCAGACTGAGGTCAAGGTCATGTCAATCTGTAGTAGGTATACAAGTTAATAGTTTATGATAGCTATATTGATTTTTGAACATCAAGGTATGACAGGTATGACACCCGTCAGAGAGGAGTGGCCTTTACGGGCGAACCCGTCGTCTCAACGTCCATGCACAATGGGCCTTCTAGTTATAAGACTAGTGTGTCTGTGTGTGTCGGTGTCAGTGTTGACGGTGCATAGAAAATGACGTTTTTAATTGAAATTGACATATTTACAAATGTAGGTATCGTCTGTAGCGATGAAAGAATATTTGAGAATATGTGACAAAACTAAAATGTGTGCGTTCTTCCCCCGGACCAGATTTGGCATAAAAATTATGTATCAAAGCGAGGTGCTATGCCTTCTCCACTGACGGGTGAGTCAATGTCTTTGATACATTTAGTTTATAATATAAATTACTAATGTTACTACTATATTAATATAATTAAGTACTATAAATAATATTGATTAGATGCTCATAATATGGCATTGCGGCATGCATTAGACGCTATATAGTGATCCAGGTAGCTAGGAGATACGGGCGCGGTCCTGTGTGAGATGTGTAACCAATTTAAATATGTTTTTTTTATTGTGCCCCTTTTTTACACAGTAAAAATAATAAATAAATGAATAACGTTTCACTCTCATAAGCCCACAGTAAGGTCGATAATACCCTGAGTCGTAGGTACCATGGACACACACAAAGACAGAAACACAAACACCTGATACCGACTGTCGCCTCTTGTAAGCTTGGTAAGCAACCACACCTTTCAACCGAATCATAGTAGAATTACAGTAGATGTACAGAGGTTTTAGTTCCGTGGTGGAACCAGACAAGCCTAAAGGGCCTCGCGTATATGTCGCTACTCAAAGAAACAATCTAATCAGTGCTTACTTATAAGGAGGTAAAATATTCATCTACAAAAATGATTGTCTGTTGTATAAAATTGTTTATTTATTATTACTTCGAAGAATAAAAATAGTGTTAATAATAGTATTACAACATAGTTCAATAGGATTTAACCACATATCACAATGCAACAGTCAATCGATTGCGATTGTAATACACAATCTGATTGTTATTGCTTGCATGAGCCGTCTCTGAGCCGACCAGCCGATCGGAATGAACGATATTTACAAGACTGTGAACGTTACAACTAGATTCTCTCAGATGTGAGAATTTATGTGGTATGTATCTGTTTAATAAATATCAGGATATATTGTTAAAATTTATTATGATACAAGCTTAATTCTTCTTCTCTAATATTATCTAATCTATCTCCATCCTAAAAGTCAAGTCAATCCAAAGTATCGTTGCGACGTGAAGGAAAAATTAATAAAAAAATATTACTATGAGTTTAAGAAATAATATTAAAAATAATTTGAATAAGATTTTATTTATACAATAATAATATAGGGTAACTTAGAAAATAATAATGTCTGTTCAAATCGTGGAACGTGTTTTGCAGTTTAATCGATTGGAAAACAACACAATTCCCAAACATTTATATGTCCTAAGGACTACAGATCAGTAAAAAAATTATATTGTGATGAACATTAAGGTAATAGTGATTGCGTGTGGTTTGAAATCTGATTGTTATTGCTCACAAGAGCCGCCACTGAGCCGACTATTGGTCTCAGCCGATTGGAATGAACGATGTTTACAAGACTATGAATGTTCTAGTAGACTTCGATATGAAATAATAATATGAAAATGTAGACAGTTTATTTTGATGATAAAAAAATATATATTTTGGAGTGGATTATATTTACAGCTCTTTTGATTTAAGAAAATCGAGTTATATGTTTTTTTTAAACTTGAAAATCATAATTCAATCCTCCTATTGAGTATTAACAACTGTTTTGAATAGTTCGGCAAGAGCTTTATACCAAAATGCAACAGTGAGTCGATTACGATTGTGGTGCGTAACCTGATTGTTATTGCTCACACGAGCCGCCACTGAGCCGTCTGTTTGGCCCAGCCGATCGGAATGAACGATGTTTACAAGGTTCTGAACGTTACTTACGTTACGAACCAACTTCGACTTCGATATTGTGACATATTATGAAAATCTATGCGGGTATGTAATACTCGTATGTATGGCAGGATGTACTTTTTATTATTGTAAGTGAAGGATTTGAATTATGAGATATTGTTTTTTATGTATTTAATAGGTTTAAAAAGTACTTTCTCCGTACATTACGAGTATGTTGGACAAATAAAGAGTTGTTTAACATTTTGGCCCTTAAAGTTTGTTCAAGACGAGACCCATTTTATAATTTGATATACTTTAGACTACTTTTTTCGATTAGATACTATCAACATCTGGTTGGCATTGGTAAACTATAAAAAAGAGCTTCAATATTGAGTCTTGGATCATTTTGTTTAGACGTTAAACTAGTATTGGTTCCAAGAAGCGTCTGTTAGCTGGGTCAACTTGACCTATAAAGAGGCTCGCATAGGTAGGTAAGGCATTTAGTAGAGATGATTTGAACGTAATTACTTTATACTTGCCAAATAAAACAAACTCTTCAGCTTAATATATTCAATTCGAGCCAGTAGTTCTTTAGATTAGTGCGTTCAAACAAACAAACAAACTCTTCAGCTGTATATATTGGTATAATGTAGATTTAATAGTTATTCAGTTCTTATTTTTATAAACTTAAGTAATATAGGTAACGTGTAACCGTTACAGTATAGAGACGAATGATTCCGTTCAATTATAGCACAGCAGCTGTCATCAATAGAAATGTCATAAAAGTTATATAACCTTAGGCCTATAGGTCGTCTGGGTAGTTTGAATACATCCAATAGTGGGTTGGCCACCTGAGTTGTATCTCCACTAACGAATTTTGGAGCAGCTTTATGGAGCATGAGTCAGCTCTTTCCAGCCACTGGAGATGCTTATGGGTTACAACTGGCTGGTTTTAACGGGCTAGCCGACTGGCCCATGCCATCTATACAAATAAATAAATATGGAGTGTCTGTTTTTAATATTTAAAAAAAACCTCTTTTTTACAGCATGCATATATGCATATACGGTACATATACCAAAATAACATTATTTACAATTTTTGTCTGTCTGTCTGTTTTTCGGGCTAATCCTGAAACGACTGGACCAATTTTGACGGGATTTTCACTGGCAGGTAGCTGATGTAATAAGGAGTAGCTTAGGCTACGGCCAAAAAACTAAAGTCTACGCGGACGAAGTAGCGGGCGGCCGCTATTAATAATAAAAATATTACCACATTCAAGAATTATAAAGGCCCTCAACACTAACACTGTTTTTCCTTGTTACAGGCACGCTTCTCGAGACCAACAAACAAATGTGCAGATTTAGAAATGTGACGATCCGACCAAGACCGAGCCCGAAGATGAAACGAAGATCGTTGCCCATCGTCCGTGAGAACAGTGTAAAGCAGTGCAACAATGATATCGCGATATATGTGATGGTGACCACCACCGCAGTGTTGAGTTATGTGAATAGTTTGAATGGAGAGTTCGTGCATGACGACATCCCGGCGATCGTGACGAATGGTGACGTCATAGGGACGAACTCGTTGAAGCAACTGTTTCTGGATGACTTCTGGGGCACCCCGATGGCGGATGTGAACAGCCACAAGTCGTATCGGCCGCTTACTACGCTGTCTTTTAGGTGAGTAGTATGAAACTGTATTTTTTTGAAGTGAAAACTTCTTTAGCGGCGTTTTGCACTTTTTTTGGGATGGGTAAAAAATGTTAAACTCGCGTCAACTACACGTGGCCTGATCGAATATTCGTAAGACGGAGGGGTGACAGCTGATGATGGCTCGACTGTCTATACTTGTAAAATTCGTTTATATCAAGTATTTAAAATATGGATATTGAACAAAGTGTATCTATTAATGAAAAAAGTGACGAAGAAATAGTGAAAGAAAATGAGTGAGTACTTTATAAAAATACTAGATAGAAATTAATACTGATAATTCAAGCAATTCGTGCGGAATTATTCCCTAACGAGTCCAAGATATCAAAAATGCACAACGTTAATGTTTTCACTTCTGCCGGCCCTTCCGGAGTGCGATCCGTTGTTTATCGTCATTAGTTCTTCCGAATCTGGTTTTGAAAATAATGTGATTCCTTAACTCAATAATATATAATAATATTTTTATAGCATATTAATACTAGAAAGAAATAACCGCAGATTGTTTAAACTGTTTACTAAACTATATTTTAGGTATTAGATTATCATTTTAAGTCACAAATATTATTTATTACAATTAAATTAAGAGCTCTAAACAATTCTGCACTGCTTATAAAAGCGTTATCAAAAGTATTTATCTAGTGATTCCATGGACTAGGGCTGCCATCCATCCGGATTTCCCCGGATTTGTCCTAGTTTGAAGGGCGTCCGGGGGCCGTCTGGCAGGGGTTTTTGAAAACTTTTATTGTCAGGGGAAATCCATTTTTTTATATATAAGCGATAAATTGAAATAAATCTTAATAAAAAATTCATCCACAATAACCCGCATTCAAGATGAAAACAAAAAACATAGCAGGCAATATAGTCAACGATCGAATGGAATTAAAAATTATAACGATGTTTTTATCTTTGTTGCAAAAATATTTTTCCATAGATGTCCGGGAAAAAACCATATTTCGCCCAAATGTCCGGGATTTTTGCCGTGTTTATCCGGCGTCGGCAATTTAGGTGATGGCAGCCCTACCATGGACTGACAGTAGGCTACTGCTTCTACAGTCATGGCATATTCTACAATACTAGAGATGTTCTCATGCCAACAACAATATTATAAATCGACTTTTTTACATCTAACATATTAAATAAGGTAGTATGCAATTGTAGAGTAATAGTATGTAATAGTAGTAATACTGTAAGTTCTCTACAAGTAAGGACCATCTTTCTTAGCCGCATTTATAAATGAATGTTACTCTGCCGTAGTTGTATTTTGATGACTTTTGTAGCATACCTGTTATGCAATTCGCGGTGAAAGCCTAACACTAGGCGCTCTTTGTATTGTGACTACGTTGACGTTTTTATTGAGTTTCAGCTTAAAAAATAGTGATAAATGTCAAGGTGCATATCTTTCGAGAGAGAATAATATTTTAAGAAAAATAATTCTTCGTATTCATAGAGGACAAAAGAGTGAGTTGCAAAATTAAGAGGTTTCATTAAAAAGAACCTAGGTAAGAAAGGACTTATGTTAGCGGAAGCAAAAGATAATAACATGCTTTATGAGTTAAAGAATTAACAGTTCTTAAAACTAGCACCTAGTCTTTTGCACTGTAATTTATGTACCTCCAAGTTAAGGTCCTTAATTCACATGTCATACTTCGGAAATACCTAATTCTAAAATTATTAAAAGTAAAAGAAGAAGAACACTAGGTACTTATTCTTTTCTTTGTTTTTATTTTACTTTAACAAAGGCAATTTTGTTGTTTAATATCTTCAAATTTTGTAAAATTTGACTGAATTTATGTTAAGGAAAATACTATTAAAATAAAAGTTTCTATTCATTTTAGTTGGATTTTCGGTTCATTACAGGCTTTTTTCAGCGAAATAGCGTCATTAATATAAATGAGTATTTAATATTAGGCATCACATTCACACTTAATAACGAGAACAATAATGTTTTCTCTCTGAAATCAACTTTAAAAGCTTTCTTGTTAAAATGCAGCGTACAATAGAATTTAGCATACTTTCCCGCCATTGTTGTTTCACAACAATAGCCCATTAAAATCAACGCAATACAAATCTTGGCCGTAATACTCTGTAAGTTCTGAAATCTTAATTTTTAATCAGTCTCAAGCAATGGAAACGGGAAAACAGAGCAGAGATGAGTGATATTATATTTACGAAGTGTCTTCTTACACAGGTTTTTATTAACTACAATGTCCATACTAATGTTTGGAAATGCTAACCTCTAGCGTTCCGCGATGGCCGAGCGGTGAAGATCGCGGTCTACGACACGGAAATGCCTAGTTCAAAACCATAGCGCGCACCTTTGACAAATAATTTTTATAAGTTTTTTGCGTGTTCATCGCTGCTCTACCGAGAGGAAATATTGTGAAGTTTAATTAATTACGACTTCGAATAATCCATTTTTTCTGAAATGCATGATGCCCACCCATCTACTCTTCGATTGCGTGGTGGACTATGGCCTAAACCCCTCTCACTTTCGAGAGAAGACCTGTGCCTTGCAGTGACACTCATAAAAGGTGAGAAAAATCTCTTCTGGCGTCGTCATCCTTTACCGATTAGCCTGTGCTTACTTCGAAGCTGTGTTTCTGCACTTAGTAGCTGAACGAGTCATAGACCAGCAACGTATGTTTATTTCTAGTCATGTCAAAATCGATAAAGTCGAAAGCTGTTGTGTATTGGTCACGGATAGGAAGTCGTCATAGGCACTATGACCACTCTGTCAAGAGTGTACGATTATGGAGATAGCGAGCGCTATTGGATGCATAAAACGCAGGACCAGATGGACCGGCGAAAGAAAATTGGACACCTTCAGTATTTGGCATTTAATGCCTAATGGATTAGTTTTGCTTATGATTACGCTTAGATAATTTTTTGATGCTGAGTTAAAAGTCAAGAATTATAGTTATTTTTTATATTGAAACAAAGTGTGCCGTTGTTAATTAAAAATACGCGGACTAACGATGGTCTGTAATATTATACTGATTGAATATTTTAATATTATTTTCAACCTTGTATAATTATTTCACCGTTTTAATTAATTTTTGACTGGATCTCTGTTACACAGAATCTTTTTTATACATTTAAAACCAAGCAAATTAGCAGATGGGCCACATATGTTGGTATACAACAGAACATACAGATAGAACTTATAATTTATCTCTTCAAAGGCTGAGCCTAGAAGATCAAGAGCTCCCATAACCGTTTAGCCACAACCAAGGGTCGTTGACGCATTTCTCATCGAAGTCAAATGGCTTAAGTTGGTAATTTGATGCATCTGCCCAAGAATGGGATTCAATGTAGCGTCAAACAAGACAAGAGCCTTGTAGAGGTTCAAGAGTTACCCTACAGTGAATTACTGTAACTGCTTTGCTCTGTGTAGGACACCAGTCATTTTGGACGCCAACTTGGCTTTAATACTGCAGTTAGCTCATAATAAACATATTTTTAGTCAAATGACACGTTGATTTTGATAACACAAACTGAATTAAAATTGAAGGCAGAAAATAAACCGTAAAATGGTTAAAATAAACAATTCGCATGACTGACACGTCATTAATATTACCCGCATATTTGATGCCAACATTCGCGGTATTTGTGATATGCATAATTATAACTGTCAAATATTAAATAAAATAAAGTGAGGCATGAAAGTTTTTATATAAAGTGGAGCACCAAAAATTACGCTAGCCATGGGGAGTTTGTTAGGAATTTTAAAAATGCATATCGCGGTCCTACTTTTATGTCCATTTTCTTGGTAAACTTGTCTTACCATTGAATAATGTCGAAGACAGTTTATGGAATTTTGTCTGATATAAAAGCTTAAAGCTTCAAACCTTTTTGAGTCCCGGTACCAACCGCTTAACGTGCCCTCCAAAGCACGGAAATATGCATGAAATTTTTGCCACTAGCGGTCACCCGTATCACACCCGACCACGCCCGTTTTACTTCTATGCTCACGCCAAGCCATGCGCGCTTCATCACGTCTGATATAGATAATTATTTTTACTTAATCAGTTTTTGTGTGAAACCAATAAAAACAACAAGATGGGAAAAATTCTAAAAATTGTCGTTTCGACTTCTGTACAGAACGTATTTTTGTAAGCTTTTCTTCAATATCGATGCTATTCAATCGTCGTCTTGTAATCTTATCAACAATAAATTATCTTTATGTACAGTTCAAAACCTGCGATGAGTGCGCGGCGTTGACAGCCTCCGTGGCGTAGTGGGTGATGAGCCGACTGCGAAACGTGAGATCGTGGGTTCGATTCCCACCCAGGACAAATATTTATGTGATGAACATGACTATTTGTTCTGTGTCTGGGTGTTAATTTATCTATTTAAGTATGTATTTAGAATTATATAAGTATGTTTATCAGCTTTCTGATTACCATAGTACAAGCACTGCTTAGTTTGGAATCAGACGGTGTTGTGTGAATTGTCCAAAAAAAAATTTGAAATAGGTATGGGCTTCCGTTACATCGTGATTATCATCCGAATGTAACTTCGTAATGTAACTAAATTTTAATAATATAAAGCTGAAGAGTTTGTTTGTTTGTTTGAAAACGCTAATCTCATGAATTTCTGTATCAAATTGAAAAAAAATTTTTGTGCTGAATAGTCTATTTATTAAGAAAGGCTATAGAGGCAAAACACTAAGGACCTTATTAATATAATTATAATAAACACATAAATTTATGTATCGTGCCTCTTATAGCCCCAAAGTATACCCACCACCCTTGTTGTTGTTATACCCTGTGTCGTGGGTACCATGGACACTCACAAAGACCGAAACACAAACACCCAGACCGAGAACAGAAATTTAAACTCATCATTCAAATTTCTGTTTCACCGGGAATCGAACCCAAACCCTTCCGGCATGGTAACCATTGCGCCACGCAGGTCGTCATTCATATCAATTATATCAAAAATGCATGTTAATTTCTTTAGATCAATATTTGAATCGTATTTAAGACTACCTAATAAACGACAGTAGCCTCGGCGACGGTTGTACAAGAAACTCTGTTAACTTACTAAGAATTATGCTAAATATTGTGAAGTTTCAGTTAAGGACCACAGTTAACGTTCAAAGCTAATAAGATTACTCTCAGCGCTGTTGGTTTTTGGCTCCCTTGTAATCCGATTTGTAGTATCTATAGATAAAATCTATTAAATTTTGTTTGAATCTAAATTAAGTTAACCTTTATCGAAATAAATATTTATTCCGTTAACCGTACATTAAAATTAATCTAGCTAATGTTGTACAGAATTATTCGGACGTGCTTTTGTTCACACTCTTTGACGACCCGTTTGGCGCAACGGTTATCATGGCAGACTGCCGTTCGGTCCGAGGGTCCGGGTTCGATTCCCGTCGAGGAAGAAATTTGAATGATGAGTTTATATTTCTGTTCTCGGTCTGGGTGTTTGTATTTCTGTCTTTGTGTGTATTCATGGTACCCACGAAACAGGGAAACCTAGTTTGGGGCTATGAGTGTGTAGCGTTATTACTTTTATCGAGATTGGACGTTTGATCGGTCATCATCGGGCGTGTTCGAACGATGGAGTTGTAGTAATTATTAGGATGTAAAATAATTATAAACCTCATTCATTGTAGTACATATGTAATTTTGATTTGATCAGAGCTTGGCTGGAGATGCCCTATTATAGTACAGATCGAACGAAAACGGTTTAGGTGTACGCGATTTGTTATGTTCCTATATAAATTTGATCTGGACAAATAAACATATTTTTAAATGACACTGCACACTCATAGCCTCACATTCGCTGTGTTGAGGTTACTAAAGACACAAACACATAACAGTACATAATATCTGTTTGTTTGTCCTCTTAGAAAGGTAATTGAACCTTGTCTCCCAATTTCTGGATCACCGAGAATTGAACCCGGGACCCTTGATTAGCAGTCCAATATGGTAACCATTCCATCCTTAATTTACTGGCTTCTAGGAATTATACTAAATATTTTGAAGTTAAAGTTGGAGGGCCGCTGTTTACGTCCAAGTGTAATAAGATTACGTACCCTTCTATTGGTTCTTGCCTCCCTTGTAATCCGATTGTTGTTGTTTGTTTTCATAACCGCGACAAACTTGTGAGTTTGCTTGTTATTTCAGTTTGTGAATAGTTTTGGGTCATTTAGCTTTTTAATGGAGACGGATTTTCAAAGTAGATTTTATTTATTTTGTATTTTTTTTTGTAAGATACTATATTCCGGATATACACAAAGACAGGAATATGAAACACTCAGACCAACAACGGAAATTGTAACTCACAATTCCAGTTTCTACATAATCGGGAATCGAATCCAGGATCTGGATTAGCGATCTGGCATATTAATCATTGCACCATACAGAGTGCCGATTTCTTTTTAAATAATGCTGCATACTCATAGCCGCAAACTAGGAGAACAGGGATTAAATTTACCCTTCCATTTTCTGTCTCGCAGGAAATTGAACCTGGGACCCATGATTGGAATGTGTCCAACCATTGCGCGACATGGGTCGTCAGTTTACTAGCTCCTATGAATTATACTAAATATTCTGTTAAAGTTAAAGGGACACAGTTTACGTCCAAATCTAATAAGATTACGCCCTTCTGTTGGTTTTTGCCTCCCTAGTAATCTGAGTCTTGTTGTTTCAGTTTGCGAAAAGTTTTGCGCCATTTATGTGTTTAATTATCACACACTAGTATCCTGTGTCGTGGTTACCATAGACACTCAAAGACACACAAAACACTCAGACCCCGAACGTAAATAGAAACTTGACAATAAAATTACTGCCTCGCCGGTAATCGAACCCGGGACTCATGATTAGAAGTCCAGTATGGTAACCGTTCTGCCACATGGGTCGTTAATTCACTGGCTTCTAAGAATTATGCTAAATATACTGAAGTTTAAGTTGAAGGGCCGCAGTTTACGTCCAAGTGTAATAAGATTACGTACCCTTCTATTGGTTCTTGCCTCCCTTGTAATCCGATTGTTGTTGTTTGTATTCATACCCGCGACAAACTCGCGAGCTTCCTCGTTGTTCCAGTTTGCGAATAGTTGTGCGCCATTTTGGTGTTTAATTTGTATTATAGAAGGTTTTGCCGAGCAGGTATGTTTGTTTCACCTGGTTTTTGTTGACTTTGTGAAATAATATTTGTTCTTTTCTTGATGGATAAAGCGACAAAAACAACAATGACGATAGTTCTTGCAATAATTTTGTTGGCTGGCTGCAACCCTTTTTGCATCCCACTGCTGAGCACGGGTCTCTCCCCCTTATTGGGGAGGCCTGGAGCTTACTCCACCACGCTGCTCCAATGCGGGTTGGTGGAGATGCGGGTTAGTGGCCAACCCGCTGTCGGATGTTTTCAAACTGCCCATAAGGCCTCCGACAAAGTTTAACGACTGTCATCTATCGACAACAACCGGGACCGACGGCTTAACGTGCTCTCCGAAGCTCGGAAACGCGCATGAAATTTTTTTGACACTAGCGGTCACCCATCTCACACCCGACCGCGCTCGTTTGGCTTAACTGCATAGACCGCTTGCGTTCTACGCTAGCCGCCTAGCCATGCGCGCTTCAATAATTAGGTACTTGCAATTAACATACTTTTTTAGGCCTTTATCATGTTTCACTGCTGCATCTGTCTCTTTTCAGAATAAAGAGGCATTAAGGTCAATTGCAATTATGGTAATAATAATATTTCATTTATTGCCTTAAAAATAATAATAAAATCTTAATACTAAATAGGGGTAAAAGGAGGCGGCTCAGCTTATGCTCACACGAGGTGTTAACTTCGCGCAGCCCTGTTTTTCATCCGCTCCCTGGTCCAAGAGGTCTTAGTCGGAAATTTGAGGTCTGTGGTTCCCCAATTGACCGCAGATAAGCAAATTTAAATTGCGAAGTAAAATTTTTTTTCTCACAAATTTTATTTTAGTTAGCGACGTGTGCGTGTGCGTGTGTGTGTGAGAGATTGTGCCTGCGTGTTAGTGTCCGCTGGCGTGTGGTTGCTAACCGTCGAAGAAGTATTTTAGTTTTGATAACTTGTGGTGGGCATGTTTCAAATTCTCTGGTCTTCAATGGTCTTCTATAGACCTACAATTTGCTGATTGAGACACCTAATGCGGATTTGAAATGACCCTTTTAGGAAATTTTGGAGAACTCTTAGTAGGTATAATGTTAAAAAAACCTCATTAAATATTACCATATTTTTCTTTACCCTGGAGTAATGATAAACACGTATATAATTCTGCCTTAAAGATAAATAAATATCCAAAATACAAAAAAAACAAAAGCATCAATTAAAAAATAAAGCAACCAAATTGCAAAATAAAAAATACAACACCTGCATGGCGCGAAATAAATAACACCAACGCATGGCGTCAGCGCTCGCTGGCGTTATCTTTAGCCGAATTCGCAAAATGCGTATTTATTCCGCCATTAAGTACTAAAATAAAAAATAAAAAAACTACCTATCTTGAGTTAAAAAGCCAAGAAAAACCACCGAGCACAAGAAATAAGGTGCTCTGAAATTAGATTTACCAAATATGAAAAGCACCAAAAGCAACAAATTTAAAAAATAAAGCAACCAAATTGCAAAATAAAAAATACAACACCTGCATGGCGCGAAATAAATAACACCAACGCATGGCGTCAGCGCTCGCTGGCGTTATCTTTCGCCGAATTCGCAAAACTCGTATTTATAACGCCATCAAGCACTAAATTTGAAAATATTGCTATATTAAAATTCACCACGAATGCGTACCGTAGATAAAATTTAGAAATATGAGTTTTACGTGTGGCTGTGACAACGTTGTTACTTTAATTTAATATTAACGTTAATTATTCATTAATATTTACGTGTCTCATGTTAATTTGTTGGCGGTTACACGTATTATACTGCTGTGTACGCAGTTCTCATATTATATTAATGGAGTTTTTGTGCAAACATTGTTACTTACATATTTATTTAATTTAATATGAAATTATGTTGGTACCCAACGATTTTAATATTAAATGCAAAATGGTTTTCATATTGTAAATTTTTAAACGGGCAGTTTATTTTACCACACAGATTGCTATTAAATTTAAATAACATAGGAAAACGGCTACAAATTTTTTACTAGCGGCCGCCCGCGACTTCGTACGCGAGGAATTTGTTTGTCATAATAATATCATGCTATTACAAACAGCAAATGGACTTTTCAACACAAAAATAATTTTTCAATTCTTCGATACAGTAGTTCCTGAGATAAGCACGTTCAAACAAACAGACAAACTCTTTCAGCTTTACAATATTATTATAGATTTCAAAGGATTATATTACTCATAATATACAGTATGTATATAAAAACATAGGTTTAAACATTGTTCATGTTCTAGTCAAAATAGAAATATTGATTATTACAACTCAAATTTTTTCGCGGTCGTAAGCATTTCTGTTGTTTTATACTATATACTCGTACATACCTATATGGACCTAAATCTTTTAAGTGGTACTATTTTGACTTGTACATAAATACTGAAGTACATAATAAATCTCAATAAAAGGGGTCACTTTTGATTGAGATTTACCGTTTTAAAACATATACTGTATAGGCTCTATAAGCACACAAATGTACAGATTATATCGGTATACATAATTAGCACCGGCTATGTTTGCAACAATACCACTTAATCGCCTCTCTTGTGTTATACTGGTTATGCAGCAATGATATGTGACACTATGACTACGTATTAAAAGTGTAATTATAAGGTTGTTAACGTAGCATAATATTATTTCAAATATTAAACGATTGCAAAACTAGTTAAAACTAGTTTGCTGATTGCTTTTGGCGGCCTTTTATGCGGATTTAAAACACGCTTCCTTTTAGCGTCCCACTGCTGCGCATCAGTATTTTTGGGTAGGCCTGGAGATTACGCAACGTACGCACTATTCATTATTTAAGTACACAATAAGATTATATCGGAGCTCGTAATTACAGCAGGCTTTGTTTACCAACAACGCCACTAAATTGCCTCAGTATAGTTCACCCTCCTCCGCATTGTTGTACCGCGTCAATGATGTGCGATGTTATTACCGCACAACAATGTGTAATTTAGCGGGGGCTTAAGTAGCATTACATGGATCGAACGACCAATACTGCGGTGTAACAATTAAAATAAGCGTCCGTATTATCGTCAGTTTTTGTCAGTGTCTTGGTACTTGTCATTCATAGAAAAAGTGTAACCTTTGGCCATTTTTCTGTGCAATGATGAGAACGAGTACGCTGTCGAAATCAAAACTGTTACTTTATAGCATATTATGCCGACTACTTTATAGTGAAAAGTAGCTTTTAACCCTGCTAATTAATCTAATAACATTGAAGATCTTTTCATAATATATAAAACTAATCGACTGATTTTTATTGTATTAAAATATCGAAATCAACCTAATTTAATATGAAACTAAATTGAAAATAAAATGTTTTGAATGATTTAAAAATAAAAATAAAAATTTGCTTCGTGAAAGTGGATTTATTCGCAAACAACCACTTTAGCCTTTTGGCTCGTCTTGCTAAGCTGCAGGTAATAGCTAACAGAAAAATAAGAATATAAGGTCTCACCAAGACCATTTTAAGTCTAGATTTAATAGAAAAAGAGTTGTTTGAACTATGTAAACTGTTTAAATAACCCTCTTTCTCTACAAGAACAAGTTACTTTTGATCGTGATTCATATACATATTCAAATACTGTATGGCTCTTCCAAGCAAACAATAAGTTTAGATCGGAGCTCGTATAAAATTACCGCAGGCTTTGTTCACGATTAACGCCACTAAATTGCCTCAGTATAGTTATCCCTCCACCACATTGTTGTACGGCATCAATGTTGTGCAATGTTACTATCGCACAACAATGTGTAATTTAGTGGTAGCTTAGTAGCATTACATGGCTTGAACCATCAATATTAATACAATATGGTTTTGTGTGCATCGATGGCTAGACTATGTTTGGATTTTTGGCTTTATAAAGACTAAACAACTTGTTCATTGTTATATCGCTTCAGTTAGCATAGTTTTTTATGTCGATATCGTAACGACTTTAAACTGTCTCCTTGTTATTTTACAACATCAGTCGTTATAACCGCACAATATTGTGTAACGTTTAAGTAACCCACAATGGATGTAACCTTCAATATTCATATGCATCGATTAATAAATACTTACCTGTGAATTTGCTTCAGTTTCGAAGAACGCCACTAATCCGCCTCTATATTGTTATACGGCGTCAGTGATGTATTACATTGAAATCGGATAACCATGCATGATTTTAGGATCGCTTAGGTGTTGATACATTGCTTGAGCCTTCAATAATGACACAATATAGTTTGGTGTGCTACAACATCCAGACAATGCAGCGAACTTTGGATTTAACAACATCACTATGCCGTCTTCGTATTGTTGTACCACGTCAGCAATTTTCTATGTTACAACTTGTTATTGTAAAACAATTATATATTTCTGCGAAAGTTTAAGCCGTACTACGGTCTACATGGACCGATCTATCATTAGTGAACAATATGGCTTTGTGTATCGATAAGTATAATATGCCCGAGTCTGGGACTTAATTTACAAAGAAGGTCGCACTATGCCTACTCGTAATTATTGTTTGGTTCATCAGAATTGAGTCACGACTCACATGAGTCGTGCACTCAATACTTATATTAAACAATCGTGTGATCACACAATCACAATATGTACTTTACTTACACTACGGCAGTTTAGGTTTTACATGGCTTGAGCTATCACTATTGATGCAAAATAGTTTGTTGTATCGATGAGTAATGTAAAAATAACACAACTAACTTTACATATTCTTAAGCCATAAGCCCTCACTAGGATTCTCTGTATCGTGGATACCATGGATACATACAAAGATAGTAACCCTCGCACCCAGATCGAGAACAGAAATTTAATCTTATCATTCAAATTCTGTGTCGCCAGGAATTATACTTTTGGACGCCAGTTTCGCTTAATTTACAAACAGCTCCTTACATTTGTTTTCCTGCATCTACTTTTGACAAATAAACCACACATTGCAGACACAATGGAGCTAGTTTCCATCCATTTATTCACCAGTCTTTACAGGTCTATTGCTAGAGATAGTTCGCCCATATCATTCAGCCCTGCGTGCAATATATAGGTGAAGTAGTCTTTCACCTATATTAGGTAGTTATATAGAAGTTATATATGACTCCAGCCAGGCATGCATGCTGTTAGAACATCAATGTACACTAAACTGAACATATACAACATGCACTTTTATTTCATTATCCAAACATAAAGTTAGATAAATCCGCAGTCAGAACGTATGATGGTGTATACTTTTTATGCAATATACATAATATAGATAGCTGTTATAGTTGCAAAGTAGTTTTTATCTAACTGTATAACAATGGAGTTCTGCAAAGTAAGACCCGATTCTATTGACTATATTAACTAAACAGTTAAATAAACAGAAACATTAACCACGTCATTCCTCGATGCTTACGAAACACCAGTAAATTCATCATGAGATCCAACTGTCAAATACAACGATTAAACTGACATCTAATTCGGTTGACATTTCGTTCCTATGGGACTCGGATAATTGGGTCAGGGGTTGAACCTAATTGCTTAACACCAACACACACGCAAACACACTAAGACATAGGAACAAGTACCGTTACGTGATTATTTACTTCCGCATACTCACGTTGCATAATTGATGATGCTCAACTAGTTTCGGACCTTTCGGACTCTTTCCGAGTCTCCTCGCGCGTCTCCTAGCGACCGCCCTCGACGCCTCATGAGGAAGGACCGCGTTCAGGTCCGAAACTAGTTGAGATCCGCTATCACGTGTGCCCATTATGGACCCATAGCCACTCTGCTATCTCAAATATATAATGTACTTTTTTTTAAAAAGAGTGCTGCTGGAACCACTCTGCTATCTCAAATATATAATGTACTTTTTTTAAAAAAGAGTCCTGCTGGAAGTTTTTTTTCGCCGCCTTTTTTGTCTAAGCGCAACATCTAGCCCAAACGGGCACCTAAAGGCGATGACCGGGAAAAAATGACATTCATTAAGCGAATATTTTGTATTTCTAATATGAAACAAATATTTTTTCTTTCTTTATTTCTTTGAGCATATCAATTATGCAACGTGAGTATTTCCGGAAGAAAATAAACATATTAACTTACACTCACGATTCGTTATATAATAAAAAAGTACTGTTACGATAAATACGTTATTTTTTAATTTAATATACATAGCTCCCTTTTTACTTCAGGGTTGTGGTAAAGTAGAAAAAATGTATAGGCCCATATGTGAAACGAGGGTGCGGGTTATTAAAAAACTGTTGTATATAAACATTTAAACGCGGTACGGAGTTCGCGGGCACAGCTAGTATTATATGTAAAAGACATAGCTGAACCATCACACTATTTATAGAGAATTTATCTGTCAGAGAAACATGAGCTGGAGATGAAAAAAATTGTCTGTATGTTCATTGGCACTCCGAGCAAGCTATAGAAACACAAGAAATTATTTTTATGTAGAAAAATATAGCTAGAACAAGAAATTGCTCAATCGATTTATCTACCAGGGCTACATGAGCCACCGGTGATAAATTCTGGCTGTCTCGCCGCAGCTAACCGCACACCGCATTAAGCCTCTGGCCCATTATTGGAGCGAGAGAGGCACTTCAACAGGATATTGATGCTACACTAACTAAATTAATTAGTTATCCATGGAAGTTCAGTAGATAAAACTTTCATGGTTAGACCGAGGAAGTACCATCACTGCGCGAATTTCTGCCACGAAGCAATTCTATTAGTTTTCGGTGGTAAGGTGCAGTTGCTGGTCAGACTTACATGAGGCGACAAGCAGCCTTCTTTATTGCAGCGTTTCTGCCACGGACAAGACTTGCTTGAGGTTGTGTGTAGATGGCCATTGGCTGTAGATACCACTTAACAGCACGTGGCCTACATGTTCATCTGCTACTCCATTCAAAATAAAATAAATTCAAAAAAAGCTTTTTATAAAAAAATATAACACCATATTTTCTTCTGACGCCTAATATCGTAAATTATGGAAATGCATGTTATATTGTCAAAACACAATAGAAAAAAAGAACTAACGACGCTGGTTGGCGTTGTTGTGTAATTGAAGATACTTAATAATTTTATTCATTACTTATTCATCCATTGTTTATTCCCTATACATTATGGTCATGTCGGATGTTTTCAGTGTATTTATTATCAGCTAAAACCTGCTACAACAAAACCGATGATTTAAAAAAAAGACTCAACGGATGCTGCGTTTATGTGGTAAAATTATTTAACCAGCTAGTTTTTTAAAGATGAAATCCTGAATAGACCAAACTATATAATAAATACCGCCCAAACCACTACGACCTAAATAAGAATGGAGTCGTTTCGCAGTATAACTGCCTTTCCAACAGTTTTTACGAGAGGAAACGGCCGTCCTCCTATCTCTTGTCACATAAAACAAGCCGACCAAATTAAAGAGGCTGGCGCTTCGGCGCGGCAGCCGTATAAATTGGTTATATTAATCTTTGTCACTTAATACCCCATAAACTTCAGGCTTGATGAATCGCCACCTGAATAAAGGAGAAAACTGTCTGGATTGTTAATTGATTGCCTCGATTGTGGTAAATAACTCCGTCTCAAAGGGACAATGTCAAGGATACCATTTGTGTTGAGACATTTTGATTGAGCTGTTAAGCAATTAATTTTGTTTGGTCGGATCACTGTATACCACTGAAAATTAATTATTCTCCCAAAATTCACACAACTGCATTTATGGCTTTTGTTTAATGAATTGACTGAAAATAAAATAAGGTTTTGAATTAAATTATGTACCAATTATGGGAGGAGCCTCGAACCTAGTTACTCGTATGTACCAATTAAAGGTAGTTCCCGAACGTATTAGTGGGATGCGAAAATGATTAAAACCAGCCCAGTCAAGAATATAAACCGCATTAAATTCGCGTTTGTCATTACTAACCTGTGAAAATTGCTTACAGCTTCCCATCCATGCCCTAATATACTTTAAAAAATGTCGTAGCAAAAACTTTAACGATGAAGTCTGAAGGCGGCGACTTACTCTTAAATACCTTAATGACCGAGAAATAAGTCGTCAACCAGAAGTCGCGAGAGCTTAAGATGCGAATAATTAAATGCAACTTTACGATTCAACAGGTCCTCTGTTAAAGACTATTTTGCATAACAGTGACTATCGAATAGATAGTTTATGTATGTATATCAGAGCTTGCTATTTGCGCGAACTTTGTAAGAACAAACTTTGCTCTTCGCGTTGCTTAATTTACTTACTTATTACAGACAGGTAAATAGTAGCTGAAAGTTTTTCTTATAAATAGAGAAATAAGTAAAAAGTGTGAAACTTCTTTGTAATAAATTTTGTGTCTGAACTACGTCACGCCTCTCTTGAAAACCGTACTATCTACATAACGTGTTGGTTCGGATCGAGTTTGGTTGAAGAAAACTGAAATATTGTGATACTCAGCCTCCGTGGCGTAGTGGGTGATGAGCCGACTGCGAAGCGTGAGGTCGTGGGTTGGATTCCCACCCAGGACAAATATATTTGTGTGATGAACATGACTATTTGTTCTGTGTCTGGGTGTTAATTTATCTATTTAAGTATGTATTTAGAATTATATAAGTATGTTTATCAGCTTTCTGATTACCATAGTACAAGCTCTGCTTAGATTGGAATCAGATGGTGTTGTGTGAATTGTCCAAAGATATTTATTTATATATTTATTTAACTTGCACTTTAGCATCGGCTAGTAAAATACAATTTAATTGTTTTTTTCAACCCCTATTGTAGAGGCATTGTTATCCATTTTATCAAATTTGAATCAAGTCACTGCTTAAGGTTTAGGCATAGAATCAGACACATCAATCACACAACTGGCTCCTGAACGCGCTTGACTACAAAGATCACATACCTTTTTTCTTAGCTAGCAGAAAAGCTGTGCCTTATAAAATGTTAACTCTAGAAAAATCTGTAACTTACTCTTAAATAATTTGCTGTCCGAGAAATAATTCTGGTTGACGACCAGAAGTAATGAAAAATTTAAGATGCAAATAAGATGGATCTGCAACTTTACGATTCAACAGGTCTTGTTCAAGACTGTTTTGCATAACTATCAAATACATAGTTTATGTGGGTCAGAGCGAACTTTGCAAGAACAAACTTTGCTCTTCGCGTCGCTTAATTTACTTACTTATTACGGACAGGTAATGGTAGCTGGAAGTTTTTCTTATAAATAGTAATGTAAAAAAGAAATTACTCTACTCGTATGTATGTGACAAACTATGGTCTTAATAAAAAAAATTGAAAAATTTCTATCTAATACCTAGTACGGGTTTTTGTTCCGACTGAACCACTAATCCGATAAATGATAACTAGAGTCTTCACCATACCGTATTGAATAAACCCATGCCCAGCAGTGGTACACTAAAAGAGTTTATTTATTTACTTATTTTACATTATACACTTTAAAAATATTACAGACAGCTCCAATACGTTTTTAAGTAACGCTTCACAATCATAGCACCAGTAGAGTAGATTTACTCAGTATCGTGAGCACTTTGGACACACACACAGACAGAAACACAAACACCCAGACCGAGGACAGAAATTAAAACTCATCATTCAAATTTCTGTTTCGCCGGAAATCTAACCCTCACTACTCAGGTCGTCGTTTTAAAAAGCTAATTGCACCCAAAAAAATAGTTAAGGTGCATACAATTTTCCAGTAACTGTTATAGCACGTCTAAATCTCGATCATGCTTACAACAACGAAGTGAACGATTTAACTCTTGAAACTGCGTGATTGCTACCTGAATGCTTATTTTTTGATGACGTAATAAATATCTTAGTTAAATTTTACATTGAATTCTAAAGACGGCTTTCTTATAAATAGCTTAATGTCTGAGAAAATTTGTCACCAAAAGATTAAAGTTGCAAATAACTGAATGCAACTTTAAGATTCAACATGGCCTCTGTTCAAGACTGTATTTCAAAACTATCGAATACATACATAGGTTACGTAGGTCAAAAGTAGCAAGCTTTTGCGAACTTTGTAAAAACAAACTTTGCTCTTGAGTCGTTTAATTTACTTAATTATTACGGAGAGATAAATGGAAGCTGGAAGTTTTTCTTATAAATAGGATGGATAAAAAGGAAGTTCTATGTGATCACGCCTTACTTGAATAACTTATTTATTTGCGTATTTTGCGTTTTAAAAGTTCCCGTAGGATAAAAACCATCATATGTCCTTTCCCAAGGTCCACTCTATCTGTGTTCCAAATTTCATTAAAATCGGTTCAGGAGTTTAAGCGGGAAAGCGTAGCAGACAGACAGACAGAGTTACTTTCGAATTTATAATATTAGTATGGATGGACGAAAGGAGGCTTCCGGGGTTGCAGACAGCGAAAGTGGTACATATTTCCAAACATGCAATCTGCGTCGCCGGGGAGGACGGCGGTGTTTCTTTGGACGCCTGCCGTTGCAAGCACTGGAGGTTGCAGGAGAATACTATCGCTCTCCAGATGATGAGCCCGTTTTGGGGCCACCTCACGTGGAGGAGACCGGTGCGTTCCGTTGAAGATCCCGAAATTCCATCCCAAGCGCTCAAGCATGCCACTAGGCCTTTCCAACTACCGGACCTATGGAACTACGGGACCCTTGATTAACGTATACAAGATTTTATAATAACAATTAATTTCCCTGTGTTTATTTGTGTTATAAGCACTACTATACTATATCAATGGTTATAAGTGCTAGATAGTAAGATGACGTAGTTCCTTTGTTACAAAACTCTTATAATAAAATAAGTATTTAAAAATATGTTTTAGCCGTATTTGTATACTATAGGTTTACTTATACAAACATAGGCAGTATACATTAGCTTCAAGATAAGTATTGATTGCAGTAATTATGTTAGGATCGGTCATTGTTACCCTGTGTAGGATATGATTTCGTATTATCTGTCAATCTTAGTTTCTGTAATGGAACAGATATATCCACATGAGACTTGCGCATTGAATCTATACTAATAATATAAAGTTGAAGAGTTTGTTTGTTTGTTTGAACGCGCTATTCTTAGGAAGTACTAGTTAGAATTGAAAAAATATTTTTGTATTGAATAGTCCATGCCTTCCTCAGGCATATATAAAGACATTTATATAGCGGCAAAAAATTAAGTCCACGCGGCCGAAGTCGCGGGCGGACGCTAGTTTGATGAATTAGATTCACATACGAGGAATATAGATGCAAATTTTGATACGCATACGAGTATTTGACTGAAATACTTTGCTATATGCTAATTTATCACTATAGCAATGGAAATCATTTTAACAATTTAATAAATATTTTTATCATTGTGTTATTTCTCGCACGAAATTAACTTATATTTGGTGGACTATTTTCAAATTCCTTTTCAGTTCTGAAAGAATTCAGAACCTGTAGCATTATGATAATAGATGCAATTGAATGGAATTTATATTGAATAACTCGTCCAGCAAAGCATCAAAAACTGCATATTTAATACGCAACCCGTGTTGCGCAACGGTTATCATGCCAGACTGCCAATCAGGGTTCCGGGTTCGATTATTAATTCTCATCGAAGTAAAAATTGAAATAATGATTTTCAGTTTCTGTTCTCGGTATGGCTGTTCATGTCTTCATGTGTGTCGCTACTTCGGCTATGAGTGGGAAACGTACATATATACATCGATACAGAGGCAAAGTAAACATAATATCATAATAGGAGGTGTGTTTACGCACTGTGTGTCGCTTTATCGAATTGATGTCTCGCTGACACCTACGCAGTAGGCCGAGGACAATTGAGTCGAGTGGCCGAGGACATATTGACAAATGAAGTACGTAGGTAGAATTTGTAGCTTCGTCACAGGAAGAACAACCGCTACACCCATCACTTGCGTGAACTAATTCTATGGTGGTTCGGTAGTTGAATGGCTCGGCTTTTTTATCGACCCACTGCTGGGCACGGGTCTCTTTACATGATAGGAATGCCTTAAGCTTTCTTTACTACGCAGCTCCAATGCATGTGAAGATCTTGTAGGTTATTAATTTGTGACATGATTCAATGAATTCATAATTTCTTCTTAATCTTTCTACGACAGCTGAATTTAAATCAAAATTTTTGGCTTAACCACGGTATGATCTTATTGTCACCTGACCTACTTACATATAATGCCCAAGTTTCATGATCATAAAAGAATAATTTCTTGATATATTGAGGAAAGTTACGTTTAATTAATTTAAATTCATGCCTTAAAATGTGTTGAAAATTTGAACTGAATCAGAAAGCTGATGAATTGAAATTGGTAGTTATAAGCCGACGTAAGCATCGGAAGGTGCAGGAGAGCACATCTGCTTTCCCGAAGATGGGTCCGTTCTGGGACGTCGCGAGTGAAGGACACCGGTGCGTTCCACTGGAGATCCCGGAGTCCTCCCCAAGCAAAGAGGCAGCCACCGAGGGGGTTTAGTGCGGTGAAATCCCACATAATCCGGTAACCTTTCCCAAGGTGCTGGGTACCTTTTGAAGGTTTCCCACAAACAAAAAAAGTATAACATAAAAGTAATGGATCTTACACCCATACTTATACAAGGTACTTCGCATACCCTTCCCTCACAATTGAAACAATTAAGCCACGAATTTTGACTACGAGTATGTTGTTGTAAAGTTTGTAAAGATCAGAATCTGATAATTTTTTGACAGTGTGAGCAACATGGTCTCGTCTTGGTAACATTGTAGGAGAAAATGTTTTTGAAGTGGCATTATTGTTAACGATGCTATCTCTAGAATGGGCTCGCGATTTCTTGCTCTGCGCTTACCACATTTTACCAAAATTAAAAAAAGAAGCTATTATTTTAAAATCCCAAGCTTTGCAGACTATTACTGTTCCTTATGTTCCTTGCTATTGTTCGCTGCAAAAAGAACAAATTACAGCTTCCTAAATTAACTGCGCGCCTGGTACGAGCTTCTGCGAACCGACATTATTGCCCCATCCTGGATCGAATCCAAACTAATACGGCGCAGTTCATAAACACTGGAATTAAATGGAGTTTTTTTACAAAACGTGCAAGTTACTTTGTTACAAAATTACAAAAAAATTTCAAAGACGTGCCATGGCAGCGTGGTATACCGTGGCCTAAATTCCTGTCAATTCAGATAGTAAAACCTAACAGTGAGTAGAAGAAATATATTTTATTACTTTTTTTCCCTCTTTTTTTCCCTCTCCTCTCATAAGTGAGAGGGAATTAGGCCATATTCCACCACATGGCCAAGTGCGGATGTGGTGGATGTCATGCTTTCGAAAAATTATGAATTTCTCTAAGGCATGCACGGTGATATATCACGATATTTACCATCACCATGGAGCAGCGATAAATGCGCACATTTCAAATTTCTTTGTCAAAGGTGCGCGCCGAGGAATTGAACCCGGTATCGGTCGCGTCGAAGACCGCGGTTTTTTTTCCACTCGGTCATTGCTGCTTCCTACTATCCATATTAATATTGTGAATATGATAGTATTCCAGTTTCTCTTTATTTCACGTCACGATGAA
The DNA here is from genome assembly GCA_911387765.1 of Pyrgus malvae. NCBI lineage: Eukaryota > Metazoa > Arthropoda > Insecta > Lepidoptera > Hesperiidae > Pyrgus > Pyrgus malvae. The sequence goes on from OU426953.1 coordinate 26,739,321, forward strand.
ATGATTTTATGCGTGGAGATAGGAATGTGTTTCCACATTTCTAGATTGCTTTCGCAACATAGGCCTACTTTACCTCAGTCCCTGTAGCTTCGGGATTAAGAATAGAGCTATGGTATCCCCTGCCTGATCGTAAAAGGCGACTAAAAGGGGGCTTCCGGGATTGTGGACGGTGTGAGTGGGAGCTCGATCCGTCCAACCAGCAACCCCGGGAAGGGCGGTGATGTGTGCGTGGCCTCATGTCGCCGTGAGCATTGGAAGGTGCAGGAGAGCACATATTATGCTCTCCCGAAGATGGGCCCGTTCTGGGGCGTCGCGCGTGGAAGACACCGGTGCGTTCCGCCGGAGATCCCGGAGTCCTCCCCAAGCGCAGTGGCAGCCACCGAGGGGGTTTTAGTGCGGTCAAATCCCACATAACCCGGTACCCTCTCCCATGGTGCCGGGTACCTTTTGAAGATTTCCCCCCGAAAACAAAAAAAGGCCTACTTTACCTCGGTAAAACATCTCATTGGCATGGGAAGATCATAATATATTATTGACGTGACAACGTCTAATATATCGACGAACGCCTGTTGCACACACAAAAAGGATGACTCAATGTAACGTTACGCTCATTGTACGTTACGCTGATTGTAACGTTACGTTGAGGCTTGAGTAACGCTTACGCTGTTCGTCGACTGTTTATAAAGAAATGTGAAAAGTTAATGTGGTTTTTATTGTTTTTGTTATGACGTGGTCACGTTAAAGAATTGTCCGTAAACCGATTTACAGACAACCATTTTTTATGCTTTCTAACGCGGGAATTACCGCTAGGCATAGCTAATACCTATTTAAGAAGAAATTACAAAATAGCGCAATTGAAAATGGAAAATTTCAAAAACTTTACTATCCTGGATTGCATCCAATCTAATGCCACTAATGCGCTGTATTGTTCCACGTATATTTTACGGATGAAGTGTGGTAGCAAATTTGTTAGAACTTTAAAATTCCATGCTGGGGACCCAAGCCCCCTGACTGCTGACTGACCAAGCTGACAAAAAAATTGAATTGTGAAAGATACTCTTACAATTTCAGTTATTCAATATCTAATATCAGTTTTATTATACAGGTAATTAATGTTTTGTAGCTTTTGTAGACTGTTTATTGCCGTTTCAATTTAAAAATTATTTTCTAAGCAAGAACAAAAAGTATTATGAAGGGCAATATGGTTCAGATAACATTCAATTTCCACTTAATTTGTAGCCTCGATTTATATTCTGAAACGAATTTGTGTGCCGTTCCGCAGAACCTAAATCTTTTGTTGGAATTTGAAATATTTTCTTTGTGTTTTAAATTCAATGCTTCTTAAGAGCTGAACTAAAACCAACCATAGAACACATAGCTGAAAAGAAATAGGGATTTCTAAGTTAGATTAATTTCACTTATATTTAAAGAATAGTTTGCATATAGACTCCTACATTAGAACTTGTATTAGGAGTCTGTAATAGTACCCTGATTTATCCTTCAGCCGCATAGGGTATCAAAGGTACTGACTCACCCTTCAGTAAAGACGGCATAGCGCCTCGCTTCGATACATAATTTTTGTGCCAAATCTGGTGCGGGGGGATGAACGCACACGTTTTAATTTTGGCACACATTCACAAATATTATTTCATCGCTACAGACGCATACATTTCTAAATATGTCAATTTCAACTAACTACGTTATTTTCTATGCACCGACAACACTGACACCGACACACAGAGACACAGTAGTTGTATAACAAGAAGGCACATTGTGCATGGATGTTGGAACGAGGGGTTCGCCCGTAAAGGTCACTCCTCTGACGGGTGTCATAATACCCGTGAAAATCTTGATGTTCTAAGTTCAGCCGCCTTCAGGCGACAGTGCTAGAGCGCTGTACAAGTTTGTTTATATGGGTGTTAGCCGTAGGTTATAAGAGTATAATCAATAATATAAGCGACGTTGTCCCATGGACGAAGCTCTTTAAATAAAAAAATATTTAAAAATATAGATATAAACTCCACATTATTTACTAAAAAAATCTATTCGAATTATTCGAAATTATTTTAGGACAATGTTGTTACGTAAACACTCAATTTCCTTGAATTTCCTCGTAATGTGTATAAACCTAATTTTATATTCCGAAACGCAATTGTGCGCGGTTCTTTCAGTAAATCTTTTCTCAAAACTTGAAATATTTCCTTTGTGCTTTCCATTCAATATTTGTACAGCGTTGAACCGAAACCAGCTAAAGCGTATCGCCGCGAGAAAATATCTTAGTCATACTTTTTAATTCGCATTCTAAAATGAAGGGCACATTGCCCAGTGGCTGTCATAAAATGTAAGCGATCTACGCATTTAAAGAAAATCGGGTACGGTTGTGTGGTGGTGATAAGTAGTGGTAAATTAAATGCGCATTTACGTGTTTTTAAGAGCTTGTTAGGTCTAGATCTCAGTTGTAATTTATCGGTTCATAAAATGTCAACCGCGGCTATTTTTTATTTATTTGAATGGAGCAGCAGACGTGCAGGCCACATGGTGTTGAGTGGTCGCTGCAGCCCGTGGACACCTATATACAACCTCAAACAAGCATAGGTAAGTCTTGTCTGAGGTCGTATGCAGTTGCTCCGGAGGCTGCTGGTCGCCTCGAAACACAATAGAATTGCTCACGGCAGAAGTGGGTGCAGCCACCGCTGCACGAAAAGCTGCGGGAAAGTACCACCGTACTTTCCCAGGCGAACCATAATAGTTCTACCAACTATCAATATGGAATGCAAACAGTATTCCATTCAAAAAGTAGCAAAATGACAATATTAGCCTATATCAATACAACAGTATTTTTTTAAATTCTACGTTTAAGTAATTAGTTATTAGCCTTCCGCCAGCGGTTTCGCACGCGTGCAACCATTTAATGGGTCCCCGTAGGATAAAAAATAACCTATGTGCTATTCCAGGCTTCATTTCTATATTAAAATCATAGGCGTTTAGCCAGTTGCTTCAACCACATTGACCCTATTACCCGTTTTCACGTAGAAATGAAGCATTTCCCGCGGTAAAAAGTAGCCTATGTTACTCAGGGTGAATGTAGCTTTCTAATGGGGAAAGAATTTTTGAAATCGGAACAGTAGTTTTTGAGTATATTCATTACAAACACACAAAAATACAAATCTTTCCTCTTTATAATATTAGTATAGATTTACTAAGCAAAATCCTATTTAAAAGCTATTTTTAGGACAATGTTGTTAAGTAAACACTCAATTTCGGTGAATTTCCACTTAATTTGTAATCTCGTTTCATATTCCGAAACGCAATTGTGAGCGTTTCAGTAAATCTTTTGTCGGAAATTGAAATGTATCCTTTGTGCTTTAAATTTAATAGTTTATACAATGCTGAACCGAAATAAGCCAAAGCACACATCGTAGCAAAGAAATAGGAATTCCTAAGTCGGTGTTTCATTCTAAGCGGATGTTTTATATAAGTTTTCTGTTTAGAAAAGCGTTTCAGAGACTATTGCAGACAATATTTCTTTGTAATATTTGCATACCTCATGAAAATAAATATGACCAACCAATCTATACAAATAAATAAAATTGGAGTGTCTGTTGTAATATTAACACGTTGTATGCCATGGGGGACAACATTTGACCCACGCTTGTATAGTGTATAGAGCCAGGCAAAAAGTATAGAAACATAATTTTTTCCAACCATATTTTTATTTTAAACGATCGGAAATACATAGAAAATAATAATCCAATTCAATAAAGTCTAATTTTGTACTTTTCATAATGGTTTTTATTACTGTCGGTCAATAGTTGACCCCCGCGGCCCAGTAGGACAGAAATTCGTTTTTCCGTTACGGAGGGCCGCGGAGGTCGCGGTGTTGACCACCCCCGCCCGCCATACTCTTGCTCCACGCTAAAAATTTAAAACTTAAAAGTATATGAAGGTTTCAAAAAAACCATACAATACTTCATAAACATCTATTTACACATACATATTTAAAGAAACGCGTTAAAACATAGTCAGGAATAATAAAATTGTCATATTTTTATACTTACAGCTAACTTATAAAAACCAATTAAACTTGATTTCTCTACGGGGCCGTGGGGGGCTCGCTCGATACAGATTTGTTTGATAAACGTATCCACCGGCTCAACAGGGACGTTTCAAATAATCTATGAAGCGCGGTCAATAGGCATGATGACAGATTTTAAAATACCTTTCCTTATTGTAGGTACACGACTCCTAGTTTCGAAAAAAAGTTTATTTCAGCAATAAACTTAAGTTTTAACGTAAATTAATGTATTTTCTGCTATGTAATTTGAATTAAGCGCGAAAACGCTCGTAGGTGTCATGGCGTCGGCTTGCTCGTCAAACTTCAAGCAATACGATGAAATTCACTGAGACGTGACGTCATTCTTTTTGATTGGCGTTTTAGATAACATGGCCGTTTGCCGTATTTAATACTTTTATTTAATTGAAAATCTTATTAATCTTAATGTTTATATTAAAACGGAATCATATTTAAGAACTGTTTTAGCATATATTTTTCTGTAAAACCATTTATTCTCTGATTATTTAATAGTGTCATCGTGCCTATTGTTGTCCCCCATGGCCTGAATGATACAATCATGTGTCGACCAAGCCTTGTCCCCCATGGCCTAAATGAAAAAAGTTAAAAAAATCGTTGGCACTTAACGTGTTAAAATAACTGTTTTTTACTACATGCATCTGAATTTAAATACGATATATATACCAAAATATCATTTTTTTTATTTTTGTCTGTCTGTCTGTCTGTCCGTCTGTCTATCTATCTGTCTGTTTGTTCTAAATAATCTCTGAAACGGCTGGATCGATTTTGACGGGACGTTCATTGGCAGATAGGTGATGTAATAAGGAATAACTTAGGCTACTTTTGTTTTAGAGAGATTCTAAAACGTTGCCTTTCACGCGAACGTAGTCGCGGGCGGCCGCTAGTAGAATATAAAGAACTTTAGTAAACACCCATATTTGTGCAAATAAAAGTCTTTGTCTACTTGTTATTATTATTGTTATATATGTATGTAATTGAATTGGAAACGAGAATGCTGGTCACGTTATACTATGTGGTCGCTTCAGTGTCATCTACATGAACATTGACCTGTCAGGTTTGTCGAACGCAAATTGAACTACAAGTGTGTTAATGTGTTACATGTGAGGCGCTAAAGATTTAAATAATTTGCGGTATTGAAAGTACTTTATGAAGATACTTTCTGGTTCTAAACTGGATACTATGTAGGTGGTAGAACTATTATGGTTCACTCGGGGAAGTACCACTGCTGCACCCACTTCTGCCGTGAGCAATTCTATTGTGTTTCGGTGGAAAGGTGCAGTTGTCGGCCACACTTGCATGAGACGACCACCAACCTCCGAAGTAGCAGCGCAACTGCATACAACCTCAGAAAAGACTTATCTATGCTTGCTTGAGGTTGTATGTAGATGTCCACGGGCTGCCGCGACCACTTAAAACCACGTGGCCTGCATGCTCGTCTTCTACTCCATTCAAATAAAAATAAAAAACTCATTTTACTGGTAAGCTCCGCAGCGGTATTATATATTTTTATGTCATTAAAATAATTAGTTTTTGCATATGTTTTTATGTAAACAACTTTGCGATCAGATTTGAGTATTTTTGATAGTTTTAAGGTAGGACAACGTCTGCTGAGCCTATTTATTACTTTTGAATAACGAAGAGTTTTCGCAGGAAATTCTGAAAATATGCTTGGCCAACCGCTACGGGATCTCGGAAAAGTGAATCTTTTGAAGTTCCGGTCTGATTTAATTATACTTTTACTCACGAGTCACGCGATTCGAGGAAATGAGACAAACAGCAGATATCCTTAGAAATTAATGCCTTTGAGGCGGTCATAGAAGTCATTCCGGATGTGTCACGGTTATCATACAAAGACTATCATATAAAGGCTTTTGTCTGAGGCTCATTAATAGTCACCTCAAGTACAAAACTCAAACACAATAGAATCGCTTCACAGCAACAGGTGCAACGTGAAAATGTGAAAATTTTGCACACCCTGTGTGGTAGAACGCACGGAACTGTCATTAGATTTAAGATCTTTACAAAAACACTGTGTTCTTGCAAATAAAGAATTTGAATTTGAATAGGTTTAACGACTGTTATCTATCGATAACAACTGATACCGATAGCGTAACGTCCAAAGCATGTAAATGCGCATATTTTTGTGCCACTAGGATTCACCCATCTCACACCTGACCGTGACTGTTTGAATTAGCTGCATAGATCGCTTACGTTTTACGCAAACCGCCTATAAATTAAAATAACTGGCCGTTATAGCAGCTATGTTTAAGCGAGCAGCGATGGTCGAGTGGTATAAATCTGCGGTCTTCGACGTGATCGATTCCGGGTTCAAATCCTCGGCGCGCATCTCTGACAAAGAAATTTGTAATGCGCGCATTTATCGCTGCTCCATGGTGATGGAAAAAATCGTGATATTTAATTGATTAGGTACCTACGATGTTCTCCATCGCTGTGCATGCCTGAGAGGAAATCATAATTTCTCGAAAGCATGACGTCCACCAATCCGCACTTGGCCAGAGTGGTGGACTATGGCCTAAATCCCTCTCACTAGTGAGAGGAGACCTGTGCCCAGCAGTGGGACATAAAAAAGGTTGAAAAAAATGTTAAGCAGTTAACAAGAGGACAAGACCAATTATGTGTAGAGCAAAAAGATTGAGATTGAGTCTATCGCTTTATAACCGTGGGGCTCGAGGGAAATCGTCTTATAACTAGTTAGTCAGGGGCGTCGTTAATCTTTGTTACAGTTAAAGACATCGTCTGCCCAAGTTTTTATGTCTAGTACAAATCGATAGTTAGCTACTTGAGTTAATGGTTAAACCTATAAAACCGCAGCTTATAGCCATAAGTGGGTTAATGAGAGTAAGCCTGCGTTAGAAATACGTGCATAATGTATGTCAGTGAGTATTGTGATGCATTTACTTTACACAACACACGTGCATTTCAAGTGATGTCACCTGCTATATATACTTAGCACTTTGATTAAAAAAAACTCAACTTCGGTGTAAGTACCTATACGCAGTTTTTTTTTTGTGAGTAATTTCACTTTTACAAAAAACAATATTATCGAAAAAACACTTTATTGCTTTATTCTGTCACTTTATCATTATCCATCAAGCAATTCACTAATAAATGAATATTCACAATGTTTCAAATAACAAAATATTTTTATTTCGATCAATCAAAAGCAAATGGAAACAATAACGAAATTTACAAAGGCAAAAATAATATACTTAAAAGCGTCATAAACACGATCATTTAAATTCTTACTCGTACGTACTTATTATTCATCAATCAATTCACAAATAAATAAATATTCACAATGTTTCAAATAATAAAATATTTTTATTTTGATCAATCAAAAGCAAATGGAAACAATAACGAAATTTACAAAGGCATAAAATGTATACTTAAAAGCGTCATATACACGATCATTTAAATACTTACTCGTACTTACCGTGTGAAACACCATTCCGTTTTATAACCTTAAGACATAAAATTTATCCATGAAAGCACCCTTTTGTGATGTGATATCTATTTATAGATAGCTTGTGATATCTATTTATAGATGTACGATAAAATTTAGCTTTGTCTGTAGATACTAGGTAGTGAGCGGTTTAAGCATTAAGTCCTCCTTCTATCAGATGCGTTTGTACGGTTGAAAAGTTTAAATAAATAAATAAACTTCGAGAGTCATCAACAGTTCTGTCGTTCCCGAGGTACAAGGTGGTAATACCCCAGGTGACTAGAGTAGGAAAGAAATGTGTGCTTCAGTCTTGTCACGTTATAATAAACCCATACCATTTGGAGCACATCGAACAACTTTTCCTACAATTCCTGCAGCGATTCTGTCATAAGCGAGGCATAGATGAGTGATGAATGTGCGCCTTCCTTATGCCTGGCTCTTTCTAAACGAATAGCTTATAGATCTTAAGAATCCAATTTCAAATCTCACCAATCGCAGACACGGAACAGACAGATCGAAATTATCATTAGAGGCTTATATATTATTTTAAGTTACGGAACCCTAAAAAGATCAATTCTCCTAAAAATCAAAGTAGAAATGAAATCATCCCACTTACGGCAAGAGCATATTGTGGCATCTCCACATAAAACCGGCAATAATGCGGGGTTCTTGTAGAATATTTTATTTAGTGGTGGCTTTGCTTCCTAAGCGCGGCTGGGGACTGCAATAAAAATATTATATACCTAAGTGCTGTGCGGTCTGTTTGTGTGGTTAGGGTTAAGATATAAGAACCAGCGGGTTCTTGAGGAGGCATTTTTTATATACAATAACAAATGCATGGCATGTTTGATTTTGTAAGAATCCCTGCTCTTCTATTTTATCTGGAGTTGATTGAGAGTAAATAAAATGCGTCTACGTATATATACCGACATTTCATGCAAAAGGCGACTATAAGCGCCCATAGCCCAGCGGTTGGCGTAAAATACTAGTGATCTAAGCAACTAAGCAAAATGGGCTGGGTCGAGTGTAAGACGGTGACCACTAGTGGCAAATTTAATGCGCGTTTCCGTGCTTTGTAGGGCAAGTATCACGCCGGAGTGGATAAAACATACGACAGTGGATTTGCTATTTACCTGTATCTCACCCAACCTTTCCGAAAATGAGGCCCAGCAGTGAGATGTAAATAATATTGTAGCCAACTCGGTAACTATACACCAAATGTAGCCATTGCCTACATAATAAGAGGCTTTTATTAGAATGCCCATAACCTACACTTTTAGCATAACGTCTTTGATAAATTAATAATTCCGTTAAATTATTCTACTAATAAGCAGCGATGGCCGAGTGGGAAAATAACGCAGTCGTCGACGCGACCGATCCCGGGTTCAAATCCTCGGCGCACACCTCTGACAAAGTAATTTGTAATGTGCGCATTTATCGCTGCTCCACGGTGATGGAAAATATCGTGATATTTAATTGATTACGATGTTCTCCATCGCCGTGCATGCCTGAGAGAAATTCATAATTTCTCGAAAGCATGACGTCCACCAACCCGCACTTGGCCAGCGTGGTGGACTATGGCCTAAAAATCCCTCTCACTTGTGAGAGGAGACCTGTGCCCAGCAGTGGGACATAAAAAAGGTTGAGAGAGGTATTATACTAATGCAATAATAATTCATTCTTATAACATTTTCTTTCTCTTTCTTATACTTGCTATAACTTATTACGTAAACTCCACGTCATAAAATATACTAGATACACTAGATATAAATACACTAGATAACCGCCTCTTTATCCCTTACACTCAGAATCCGTTCCCTGTCTAAGTTCTCCTTCTGTTTTATTGTAAGGAGAGATACCCGGCATTATTTCAATATAAAATACATCTGTGGCCATGTATTGATCTCTGCCTAGTAATTCCAAGTTTTATCTAAGTATACCAATATAATGCGATCTGCGCAACTAAGCCAAACTTACGCAGCAAGGTGTGAGATAAGTGACCATCTTATGTTGGGAAATTCCCGTGATTTAGGGGGATATTAAGCTGTCAGTCCTGGTTGATATTAGTCCATAATAGTCGTCGACCTTGTCGAAGGCCTTATGATTTAAAAACATCCAACAGCGGGTTGGCCACTAACCTGATTCTCCACCAACTCGCATTTGTTGGTTGGTGGTTGGGAGGGACTCGAGCCCAGTAGCGTACCACAAAAAAGGGCTGCAGCCAATTTTTTTTACCTACATAGGTACCCTTATAAAAATACCTTAAAATTAGGCTATGTAAATACATACCTCAATAAATAGATATAACGTCACAAAAGGGGTGCTTTCATCAATAAATTTTACGGCACAAGGTTGTAAAATGGAATGGCGGTGTTGCACACGGCAAGTACGAGTAAGTATTTAAATGATCGTGTGTATGAGGCTTTTAAATATAAATTTTATGCCTTTGTAAATTTTGTTACTGTCTCCATTTGCTTTAATAAGTAGTAAAAACCTTTAAATTTTTAACGTTGTTGATATTCATTTATTGTGAATTGATTGATTGGTGACGGAGTAAAACAATGAGTGTGATATTATTTAATACCTTTAAACGAGATATTCTTATATATGTATTAATATCTAAATATATTTTTTGAATCTCGGAAACGGCTTCAAATATTTTGATGAAATTTAGTACCCTGGTTATGGGGATGATAAATCGATCCAGCAAATTTTTATTGATAGAAATTGTCGTTTTATTTAAGGTTTATGCCGTTAAATATAAATCTTACTGACATCTATTGGAGAATATCAATAATATTGTGGCGTAGAAAGCCGTCAAATGTCGACTGTCAATCCGCCCTTCAAACAAATGACAATGTCGATATGAAAGATCTCTATAAAAATTTCGTCATTGGAATTAAAACTTTTTTGGTCGAATGGTTACGAAAGCTGACTACACGGAGGTAGAGACCCGGGTTCAAACCTCAAGTAGGCAAGTTGCTTAGCTTAGCAAGTTTCTTATTTTTTGTGACATTTTTTTTAGCTAGGCTATTTCAAAAGGCTTTGTTAAGTAACACTAAGCCAATGAATGTTTTGCTTTAAAATAAACCAAGAAAATCAATTGTTTTTATCCGAGCAATGCTTGGGCGTCCAGGTACTTTTGTTTATTTGAAAAAAAAATGGTGATTCGAACTCTAGCTTACCTTATTTTTTACATATTTAAATTTCATGCGTAAATCCAGCGAAAGGCTGGATACCATTTTCACTCTGTTTTGACGTCACTCGGTTATGTAAACAAATGCAATGTCAACTGACAAGCAACAGTGAACCTTGAGTGAACTGAAACCTTTTTAGTCTCATTTAGTAAGGAACATATTATATGAAAAAAATTGAAACTGATTATGAAAGAAAGAAATTGTTATTTCAAAAATGAAGCTAAGATTTTCCGACGCTATATTTTACTACCTAAGTTATCTCAATTGTAATTATTGTATTAATTGTATCTCAATAAAGTTAAATATACTATTTACACATTCGCTCGCTTCAATATCTCTTCCCGACTTAAATTGCCAAGTAGCATTTTAAAAGTTTCCTTTAAGTTTGAAAAGTAACGCAATTATTAGTGTCGATAATGTATTATGTCAATGGCATTTACAATGTTGTGGATATACTATTAAACATCAAAATCAGTTGATTCAATTTTCATGTGGGTAAAGATTATTTTTTTAATAGATTTTTCGCATATTTATGCAAATATCTTAGAAGTCTGATTTCTGTCATAAATTCAATGACGGTGTCAACCAATGCACTGATTGTAAGTGTTGCAAGCAGACATGATGTATGTATCTCGGATCGCATTATAAAATTATAGCCAATAGGAGTTTTAGCGGGAAATCAAAAAATATATATTACGCCCTTGTTTTATTTTTATTTTTCTTGGTGTATTTTTGAGTTGTATCTGATAAATTTGGTGGTATTTTGTTCGATATAGATTTATTACAGTGTACGAGTGTTGTGGAATAAAATAATATTGCGAAAATTTATTTTTTCAGCTTGCCTCCAAATTTCCATTGGTCACGTTCTGGTAAAGAAGCCATCGCTTTAATTGAATGTTTGACTTACTTAACTGACTGTTTTTTTTTTCAACCTTTTTTTAATGTCCTACTGCTGGGCACAGGTCTCCTCTCACAACTGAGAGGGATTTAGGCCATAGTCCACCACGCTGGCCAAGTGCGGAATGAAGGACGTCATGCTTTCAAGAAATTATGAATTTCTCTCAGGCATGCACGGCGATGGAGAACATCGTAATCACTTAAATATCACAATATTTTCCATCACCGTGGAGCAGTGATCCTGACTGATTACTGACGACTTACTGACTTTATCTATTACTAGCCTTCCGCCAGCGGCTTCGCCCGCGTGGACTCGTTTAATGGGTCCCGTAGGATAAAAAATAGCCTATGTGCTATTCCAGGTTTCATTGCTATATTAAAATCATAGGCGTTTAGCCAGTTGCTTCAACCGCGTTAACCCTATTACCCGTTTTCATGTAGGAATGAAGCATTTTCCCGCGGTAAATAGTAGCCTATGTTACTCAAGGTGAATGTAGCTTTCTAATGGTGAAAGATATTTTGAAATCGGAATAGTAGTTTTTGAGTTTATTCATTACAAAACATAGATAGTATAGATTACTAGTCCATTTTCAACGAAACTGGCGAAAACATGATGCAAAAATTATACTTTACGCTGTCAATATACTGAGTTTGCGATGCCATAATTGAAAAAAATATAGCCAAAAAGTTTAAGTAACCGCATTGGAGCAGCTTGGTGGAGTAAGCTCCAGGCCTCTCCAATAATGGGGTGAGACCCGTGCTCAGTAGTGGGATGCAAAACGGGTGGCAGCCAAGTTAAAGTAAGAAAAGCACAGGGCAAGTCAAACACAAACGCAATCTTAAGAGAAGTCAGTTTTTTAGTTGGTAGAAATTGCATGGTTCAACCTCCTCGCAGAAAGTATCATTGCTGTACCCTTTTCTGTCGTAAAGCTAAAATTCTATTGTATTTTTCTGTGAAGGCAGTTACTAGCCTGACTGACATGAAGTGACCGCCAGTCTCCAAAATAGCTGCAAAACTAGAGTAGCCTTGCTTGAAGTTGGGTTGAGGCAAAAAATAACGTTTCACACTCATAGCCCCATAGTAAGGTAGATATACCCTGTGTCGTTGGTGCCATGGACACACACAAACACCCAGACCAAGAACAGAAATTTTAAACTCATCATTCAAATTTCTGCTTTGCCGGGAATCAACTCCGGGACCCTCCGATCGACAGTACGGAAAGGTAACCATTGCACCACACGGGTTGTCAGAAAGAAAACACACTCCGAAAGAAGATAAGACGAAAACAAATGTAAAATAGCAAAGTTAATCTATTAATACGAACATATGTTCGGCATAAAGCTCCAGTCCCAACAAAACAAATTCTTATTTGTTCAAGCATAAAAATTAGAATGTCGTACACTGTAATCATATAATATGCGGCCATAATACATTTAACGGGCGTAATAAAAGCAATGATCCGGATCCCGCAACTCCCCTGGGGTACTGGGACCATGGTGAGACGCAATATCGAGACAAAGTTTCACAAATTATTTATTTATATGAGCTTTTGTTTTTAGATAAGACAACAAAACTACGCAGTTATTGACGTATTCTGCAGTTGAAAGCAATTTACAACAATAACTTTATGCGACCAAATTGTAGTGGCCATTCTATGTATTGAATGTTTCTAAACGACTTATGACGAAGCGCGCATGGCTCGGCGGCGAGCGTAGAACGCAAGCGATCTATGCAACTAAGCCAAACGGGCGCGGTCAGGTGTGAGATGGGTGACCGCTAGTGGCAAAAATTTCATGCGCGTTTCCGTGCTTCGGAGGGCACGTTAAGCCGTCGGTCCCGGTTGTTGTCGATAGATAACAGTCGTTAAACCTTGTCGGAGGCCTTATGGGCGGTTTGAAAACATCCGACAGCGGGTTGGCCACTAACCCGCATCTCCACCAACCCGCATTGGAGCAGCGTGGTGGAGTAAGCTCCAGGCCTCCCCAATATTGGGGAGAGACCCGTGCCCAGCAGTGGGACGCAAAAAGGGTTGCAGCCAAACGACTTATACCTCCACCAACCCGCGCAACACGCGTGGTGGAGTAAGCTCCAGGCCTCTGCAATAAAGGGAGTGACCCGTGCTCAGTAGTGGAACGCTAAAAGGGTTACAGCCAAATGACTTATAAACCTTTAATACGGTTAAACGACTGTTATATAACCATATAAACCAGTACGCTTTACATAACGTCCGAGGAACTGACATCGCATGAATGCCATTACATGTCACCTATTCAACTCCCAACCACGCCTGAGAGTCTTTAGATGCATTTTATTAGATGCGTTGCCATTCAATTAATTTTAAACTTTTAAACGGTGATTTTTGGAAGTTCGCTCACTTTTTATGTCAGGTTTACAAATAGAACGAAAAATTTATACATATATTTTAACTATGAAATGGTGTTTGTTTGGACGTCGTAGCGGTGCTTGGAATGATCAGATTTTTGTATGGAAATGGAGTGAGAAATAAAATATTGAGAAATGTCCTATAAATTACAAATTCATGCTCACCATAGCAAGACTACCATGGAGAAATAAAATATACAATGTGTCTTTTATTTATCCGAGTTACTTTCTTCGAAATCCCATTGGGTCCATATGCTTAATTGAAGACTAATTTAAAAGAAATATTAACTAGTATGTTATTTCTACTTTGTTTTTAGGGTTTCGTATCACACAAGGAAATGTGATCTTAATAGGATCAATTATTGTTCTGTCTGTATGTCTTATACGATCGTTTTCTCAGGAAAACATAGAGTGTCAAACTAATGTAAAATGTGCAATGTACATTTTTTTAAACAGACAACAATCTTTTAAACCGAAAACTAAGGTAATAATTAAGATCATTATTACGACACAATGGGTAAGATACTACCATTTGTAGAGTATAAATAGATATTTAATACATTTAGGCGCAATTCACCCATCTCATACCCGACTGCGTCCGTTTGGCTTACCTGCGTAGATTGATTGCGGCCTAAACTAGCCACTGTTTATCAAAAAAATCATTGACGTCACAATTCAGAATTCAAGTAAAAAAGTTCGATAAAAATATAACAGAAGCACGTACGAGTCCCAACATAATCAAATTATTAATAAAATTTCCGACCTACAAGCGTTACGTGGGATGTAATAAACCTGCAGAAAATATTTACGCAGTTAAACGCCACGACACGTACACCGCTTGCGGATTTCATCAAACTTGTGTAATTCGTTCTCATAAAAGTTGTACGATATTTAAATATACATGGGTAGATTTTTGTTAGAAGCACACAGAGCTGTGTGGTTTATGTATAACACGAGCTAAGAAATAAAGCTGCAGTCGCGAGTAAGCCGAGTAAGATGGGTGACCACAAGTGCTAATATAATATTTCATATTATGTTTGCTGAGGATAGATTCCTAGGGCACAAGCGACACGTACACCGCTTGCGGATTTCATCAAACTTGTGTAATTCGTTGTCAAAAAAGTTGTACGATATTTAAATATACATGGGTAGATTTTTGTTAGAAGCACACAGAGCTGTGTGGTTTATGTATAACACGAGCTAAGAAATAAAGCTGCAGTCGCGAGTAAGATGGGTGACCACAAGTGCTAATATAATATTTCATATTATGTGTGTTGAGGATAGATTCCTAGGGCACAAGCGACACGTACACCGCTTGCGGATTTCATCAAACTTGTGTAATTCGTTCTCATAAAAGTTGTACGATATTTAAATATACATGGGTAGATTATTGTTAGAAACACACAGGGCGTGTGGTTTATGTATAATACGAGCTAAGAAATAAAGCTGCAGTCGCGAGTAAGATGGGTGACCACAAGTGCTAATATAATATTTCATATTATGTTTGCTGAGGATAGATTCCTAGGGCACAAGCGACACGTACACCGCTTGCGGATTTCATCAAACTTGTGTAATTCGTTCTCATAAAAGTTGTACGCTATTTAAATATGCATGGGTAGATTTTTGCTAGAAGCACACAGAGCTGTGTGGTTTATGTATAACACGAGCTAAGCAATAAGGGTCGTGATTAAGATGGGTGACCACATGTGGTAATATAATATTTCATATTATGTGTGTTGAGGATAGATTCCTAGGGCACAAGCGACAAGTACACCGCTTGCGTATTTTTTATTTATTTTATAAATTAACCGAACAAAAAGGCCCGTGATGTTAGGCGATCACCGTCGCCTATGGACACGGGCAACCCCAGGGGAGCCACCCGAGCATTGCCGGCTTTGGAGGAGAGCTTTTTTTACAACTTTCTTGAAGAACCCCATGTCATAGTCCACAGGAAATGCCTCAGCTGGAAGGTTGTCCCATAACCTACACGTCCGTGGTAAAAAGGAGCGTGCAAAGCGGACTGTGGAGGACCGCCACGAGTCCAGATGGTGCCGGTGGAACTTTAACCTTCGTCTGGTGGTATAATCATAAAACGGTGACGTAGGCATCATTTTGAAAAGTTCCTCGGAGCACTCACCATAGTAAAGTATTTCTCACCATAGTAAATTTCATCAAGCTTGTGTAATTCGTTGACATAAAAGTTGTACGATATTTAAATATGCATGGGTAGATTTTTGTTAGAAGAACACAGAGCTGTGTGGTTTATGTATAACGCGAGCTAAGCAATAAGGATGCGGTCGCGAGTAAAATGGGTGATCACAAGTGCTAATATAATATTTCATATTATGTGTGCTTAGGATAGATTCCTAGGGCACAAGCGACACGTACACCGCTTGCGGATTTCATCAAACTTGTGTAATTCGTTCTCATAAAAGTTGTACGATATTTAAATATACATGGGTAGATTTTTGTTAGAAGCACACAGAGCTGTGTGGTTTATGTATAACACGAGCTAAGATATAAAGCTGCAGTCGCGAGTAAGATGGGTGACCACTTGTCACCCATCATAATATTTCATATATGTGCTTTGGAGGGCACAAGCAATCTATCCAAGATATTTCTATACAAATTGTTGGAGGTCTTACTGACGGTTTGAAAACAAGTGAGTTTGGTCACCTACCAACATTAGAGCAGCGTACTGAAGTAAGCTTATCAGGATATATGACGTGCACAGCAATATGATACAAATAGAACTTTTTTAACACTCATAGCCCCACAAGGATTTATTGTATCATGGATATCATGGACACTCACAAACACAGAAACAGAAACACTCAGACAGAGAACAGAATTATCGTAACCTTATCATTAAATTTTCTGTTTCGTCCGGAATCGAATCCGGGACGGTCGTCAAGAGTTGCAGGTTAATTGCGTCTACATTCTCTTGAAATAGCGAATCAAACATCTCATTGCCGTTTGAATCGTGACTTTGTCCACATAACGTGATGTTATAAAGCCTTAAGCCTTCCTCAATAAATGAACTATTCAACACAAAAATATTTTTTCAATTCGAACCTGTACTTTCCGAGATCAGCGTGTTCAAACAAACACATAACACACACAAAAACAAACAAACTCTTCAGCTTTATTCTATAAGGACAGATTTAGAAAATTATAAAACAGTTTTAAGGATATGTTATTCAATAAAGAAATGAAACTTATGGTAAAACATTTGTCACTTTACTTGAATACTCTCTCAAACATTCATAATGTACTAGTGGGTCGAACGCGAAACATTCGCGTTTGGTCAACAGATTTTAATGTTAAGAATTTCGAACCTACCACTTTAATCTGGCCGTACGCTGGCGTATGTCTACTTACTCAACTACGCTATTAATAAGTAGGATATAGCATGTATTTTATGTACCTACGTACAGTGAGTACCGTCTTCCAAGTACAATAATACAGTCAGACAACGGAAGGTGATTTTACTGAACGAACCGAACCCAGACTCCCCTCCCATAGCATGCCGACGCGCAATTAGATTTGGTATTGTGCTGAAATTTCGGCTATAAGCATGAGCATTGTTGACGTACATTTTCTGGAAATGCTACTGTAAAGTTATTTCGTCGTTAACAGAATATTGAAGTTGTTATTAATGGAGGTAAAATTACATGGATTGAAAAATTCTTTGTCTTTGTAGATATCCATTAGCTGCAGCGATCTCTTAACACCACGTTGTCTGCACGCTCGTGTGTTACTCCATTGAAATAAAAAAAATATATGTATATAAAAAATACTATTTTGTCATACTTGCTATTGTAGACAAGATAAGCGTCCAAGTTATGTTTCTTAACCAAAAGACTTGAAACTTTAGTTGAAAATTGGCCTTTCTAAACGCAAATTT
Source organism: Pyrgus malvae (assembly GCA_911387765.1). Taxonomy (NCBI): domain Eukaryota; kingdom Metazoa; phylum Arthropoda; class Insecta; order Lepidoptera; family Hesperiidae; genus Pyrgus; species Pyrgus malvae. Next base: position 26,757,261 of record OU426953.1, read on the forward strand.
TATGATTAAATTTATGTGTAGGCATATTACATGAATACAACACCCGTACTTATTATGATACCTCTTCATTTTCATATATCGAACATTTTTCTACAGAAGGGAATTAACTTAAATCGATATAACGATTCCTATGAACATTTTTATCTCGTATAAATTTTAAGAGTTCCGCTTACTATCCGACTCAAAATTCAAACGAATCAAAATTCCGAATAACGAATGAAATTTCCTTGCTTATACGAATGTCCTCGAAATCATTACTTTAAGTGCGCCCTACTTACAGTCAACCGAGTGTTATTAATCTATTTCTAATTAACTTCCACACAAATCGGACGAGGAATGGTACCCTTAACTACAATTATTGCCGAAAGGAACTAATTTATAACTTAATACGCCCGACAATTTACAGTATTTACTAAGGGAACCGCGAATAAATTGGCTCTTTTTGTACGTTTATATATCAAAGACGGGAAAGAACATCTGTTCGCTTTATTTCCGTGGAAAATTCCCTCAAATGGCACCTCGTGGTACGATATTGCCACAAATAATTAGCCATGTAACCCTGAACATCGTTGAATTTGGATATTACGAGGTTTTGACGGAGGAATATTTTGCATGTTAGATTTGATTTGACTACTGATAAGGTTTGATTAGTTTCAACGTTTTAGCGAGTGATATATTTAAATTTTCCGCTGGTGACTATATCACTACAATAGCATTTATTTTCATATAAAATTGTGTAAAAATATTACCATAAATAAGAGAAAGGTAAAAGTAAGTGTAGAAGTAGTTGTAGACATAATTATTACACTTTGAGGTTGTATTGATGAAACTAAAAGCGATATGTTTTCAGAACAAGGTTTTTGGTTTTTGGAGCAATGGGCAGGCCATATAGTAAGGAGGTAGAAAGGTTCTCGAATGGCGACCACGTCTGAAATGATATGAAATATTCGCTACTATAGGTCCTAAAGATTTAAGGTGAAAGGTCATGAACTAAGATCGATCTCAGATCGATTGATCCCAACTTAGAAAAAGATATCCCTTCATAAATTGAACCAAGACCTCTTGCATGGTACACCAGTATGGTAATTATTGCGCCGTGTTTCTCCCGTATGATCTGAAAGATGAAATATTCGCTACTATAGGTCCTAAAGATTTTAGGGGAAAGAACATGATCTAAGATCGATCTCTGATCGATTGACGAACTAAGATAGAGCAGCGTTAGCTGAGCGGTCAAGACAACGGTTGGGAACTTCCGGGTTTATTTCTGTGTCTTTCATGATGACAGCCTCCTTGGCGTAGTGAGTGATGAGCCGACTGCGAAGCGTGAGGTCGTGGGTTCGATTCCCATCCAGGACAAATATTTGTGTGATGAACATGACTATTTGTTCTGTGTCTGGGTGTTAACTTATCTATTTAAGTATGTATTTAGAACTATATAAGTATGTTTATCAGCTTTCTGATTACCATAGTACAAGCTCTGCTTAGTTTGGAATCAGATGGTGTTGTGTAAATAGTCCAAAGATATTTATTTATTTATAATGGCGATGAAACACCTTGTGCAATCAGCAATCTATAAATTATTATTACCTATTATTTTTCTATGTACATTAAAACAAAAATAATCGCGTTACATTACAAAGTTGAAACAGCTGGGTACTTGACCGATTTCTGTATCGTAACGAGAGCTCTAAGCAGCTCGCTCGAGTTGTCATTATTTTAATGAAACCCGTCGAGAGCGGAGCCATAACAAACCTTTGAAATATATACTCTTTATTCTGCTCCTCGCGTGTAGTGGAGTGCTAGAAGTGCAGAGAACTTAAGACAAAGATCACAGATTTTCTGGAACCAAAGGTATTTAAGTGTACATGACCCTGCGACTGGCAAAAAATGGAAAGAAAAAAGTAAAAACATTCGTGTGTGAGATAGGTGACCAGTAGTGGCTAATTTCGTGTGCGATTTAGCAGATTGGAACGTAAAGCCGTTGGTCTTGTTTGTTTTATTATATATCGAATCGTGAGTGTAACTTAACATGATTATTTATATCCGACTAACCTCACGAGACATTTTTCCGGAACTAGGCCGACTAGTTTCGGACCTAAACGAGGTCCTTCTTCATGAGCCGTCGCGCTCGGTCGCTCGGAGGACGCGCCGATGACTGCGGGCGGTGGCGCGTGCGGCTCGTCGGGATGGTTCGGCAGCCATCGGATCTCCTCGTGTGTCTTCGTCCATTGCGTCCGCGCTTAAGGTGGTGCTAGACGGGACGCATGGAAACGCATGGAAACCAGTACTTCATACTACGTCGGATCACAATGTGGTTGATACTTTGGAGAGCGACACAGTCAGCGTGGTATGCGTCCCGTCTAGCACCACCTTAAGCGCGGACGCAATGGACGAAGACACACGAGGAGATCCGATGGCTGCCGAACCATCCCGACGAGCCGCACGCGCCACCGCGCCCACCGCCCGCAGTCATCGGCGCGTCCTCCGAGCGACCGACCGCGACGGCTCATGAAGAAGGACCTCGTTTAGGTCCGAAACTAGTCGGCCTAGTTCCGGAAAAATGTCTCGTGAGGTTAGTCGGATATAAATAATCATGTCTTGTTTGTTATTAATAGATATCAGTCGTTAAACCTCGTGTTGACTTTATGAGATTGATACTAACCTGCATTTCCACCAACTCGTGTCGGAGCAGCTTGGTAGAGTAAGCTATAGGTTTTCCCAATCATGGAGATTGGGCAGTGTGTAGGGGTCCTGGGACTTAAACGAAAGTGGACTGTATTTCGATAGGCTGGTTATTTGCCGTCTAACTGACAAAGATACATCCGGTCAAACAGAGTACTAAAAGAATAAAAGATCCGTGATCGATGGCGGTCACAATGATGAGTGGTGCCCCGGCCCGCCGCCTTTGTCGAAACAGCCGACGACGTAACTCGCCTCCTCCGCCCACGTGTCTCCTCCCGTGCGTATTGAGAAGAATCTCAACATGGTGTACATGTGCAAAAATTTATGAAAAAAGGTGGCCATAGCTACTTAATTGATAATAGAATTGGCTGCAACCCTTTTTACGTCCCACTAATGGGCACGGATCCCTACCCATTATTTGGGAAGCCTGGAGTTTACTCCACCACGCTGCTCCAATGCGGGTTGGTGGAGGTAAAAGAATTATGATAATCATAACATAAACTTCACTTTACGTAAATGGTATGGTTGGGCTTGATACCTTGGAGTTGAGGAGGAAGTTGTTTCTTCTGCTGCATTATTACCAGTTACTTAATAATAAAATTGACAATCCTTTAGCTCTTCTAATAACAAGCTGCAAGTACCCACGCATCACATGTGCGGTGATTATGGTGGTAGAAGGCCGGTTCGACTCTATGTAGAGCATTTAGTTCACACGCATCGTACTGCTGCTACACCCCACTGTGCTGCTCCCATACTAATCAAAAGGTTTCTTGCTCAGAGACCTGACACTGACATCTCTTTGATAGTCTAAGCAAATTTGCAAATGTATTTGCTTAGGCTATCAAAAAAGATTACAACATGTATGTGTTTTAAGTAAATGAATAAAATATGAGCAATTTTATCGCTGCTTCACGATGAGAGAAAACATTTTTTTAATCTGTATTTTCAATTTTTACCTTTCATCACGCATTAGTTAAGGTGGATCGATTAAGTTTATACAAAATTTTAGTTTGCTAACGAAGTAAATAAAATGCTTCGTTAGATTGGGTATATCGTGAATATCTTTTCACAACGTCTATGACAGATATTGGTATGCAACTGGCCCATATAAGACACCTCATACATAATCCAGTAGGGCTGTCACACGCAGCACTACGTTTTGGATGACCGCCAAACGAGGAAGCCGAATGTTATTGAGTTGATTATTAGTAATTCGCTTATAACTGTTGTGGACCGAGTTATTCGGGATGACTCTTTTATTAAAAAAATTATCTTGGTTTACGAGAACAAATAAATAAAATTCTTCGACAGAACCGATAAAAACGTAAGTAAACTTGTCATAAATGTTTGATCATATTTTTATTTGCCAGTTTATGTTCTTGGTCTAGGAGTTCGTATCCATGTCTTTATGTGTATCCATGGTACCTTCTCTACAGGGTTTATATACTCTACTGTGGGGCTGTGAGTGTAATATATGTTAAAAAATAATAAATATACGTATTTCTTCTCACAGCAACCATGACAGATATTGGTATGTAAAGGGTCCCTATAAGACACCTCATACATAATCCAGTAGGGCTGTCACACGCAGCACTACGGTTTGGATTAGCGCCAAACGAGGAAACCGAATGTTATTGAATTAATTCTTAGTAATTCGCTTATCTCCACCAACTCGCATTGGAGCAGCGTGGTGAAGTAAGCTTCAGGCCTCCGCAATAATGGGGAGAGACCCGTGCCCAGCAGTGGGACGCAAAAAGGGTTGCAGCTAATTCGCTTATAACTGTTGTGGACCAAATTCGCTGCAACCTTTTTTCGGGCTCCACTGCTACGCACGGTTATCTTCCCATCAATGGGGAGGCCTACCTATAGCTTACTCCATCACGATGCTCAAATGTGGGTTGGTGGAGCTTAGTAGCCAACCAATTGTTGAATTTTTTCAAATCGCCCATGAGGCCCAACAAGGTTTTATCTACTGCTGCTCATCTGTTCCAGCCATCTAGTTAAATCAGCCACTCAATAAAAAGGCTAGTTCGTTCATCAAATGCCGGCAAATAATGATGTGGCTAAATGACAAGAACTTGTTGAATGTAATGGTGACTTAGCTGAACATCACATAGCCGTTTTGTTAAATGGGTGACCTTTAGAACGCTACTTAAATGATTTAGTGACAAAAAAGGAAACTAATTATTTAAGATTACATTTATTTAATAAGGCAAATAACATAAATAAAAACTTATTTTGAATAAAAATTCTATTTACAACTTTTTAACTACTGTAGCCGGCGGCGTCATATTAGCCATATCCTTGTAAGCACACTTTCTTGTATTTATAATCACACTTTAAATTTATGAAACTCAAAAACGTTGCTTTCTTTGGACTACTAGCACTGAAGTGAAGAAAACATAGTTCATAACTAAATTTAAATCACCTGCCTGACTTTACGCCAACCAAATTCAAATAGCTTACTATAAGCTAACTAATTGAACATTGAGTGATTTAAGTTCAGTCAATTATCGGCCTAGGCATTGAATTGAATGCCAGTGTATAATGAATAATGATAGCTTTTAATTGAGTGGCTGATTTAACCAGATGGCTGCGACATATCGATAACAACCACGACCGACGGCAGTACCCTCTAAAGCGCGAAACATAAAATTTGCCACGAGCGATCAACCATCTCCCATTCGGACCACGCCCGATTCCCTTACCTTAGACATAGCCATAGCCATGCACGTCAAGTGCGGGTAGGTGGATATAACAAAACTGAGTAAATTTGTGTAACACTCAAGCTTGCACGGTGATTGAACAGATTGTAATTAAATTCAATTTTTATCTGGAGCAATTAAAGGTACTTAAAAAGCACATAAGAATATCATAGTCAGACTTTGAACACGTCATTTTTTTGGAGATTAGTGTCTTGACCACTTGACCACTGGGCTATCACTGTACTTTAATAAATTTCATAAAAACAATAAAAGATTTGCTTAAAAGACATCCTCGAGGGCATAGCACCAACACTTTGCTGTCATATAATTTCAACCGCAATTGTAACGCTGTCCTACGCACGAACGGCCCAAGTTGGACTTGCGCCAATGTTGCACAAAGCCGAATGCGAAGGAATGAGGCGAATAAGGCCAAATAATAGTTTTTTCTAATATTAAAGAAACTAAATTCTATCAAAGAAAGTCGCTCTCAGCATTTTATAAATCATGTTTATTAATTGATTGCAAGTTTTAATGTCCGACTGCTGGACACAGATCTCTCCTATCAGAATTAAGAAGGATTTAGGGCACAGTCAATCATACTGATAAAACGCATGTTGATAAACATTCGTTCGAGAATTTTGTATCAATTTGATATACATCTTAGTCATGCACATTAACCGGAGTCTAATTTACTGGTTAGATGTTTGTCTTATTAACTAACGATGACATAAAGAAAAAATAAGAAGACAGTTTCGAGTATTGGCGGGAAGTCTGAAGGGACAAGTTGTGCTCTTGTTTTATATTAATTTTCTTGGTGTATTTCTGAGTTATATCGATGGCATTTTATTCCATATATGTAGGTTAATGACAGTGCACGAGTGTTGTGAAATAAAATAATAGTGCGAAACCATATTTTTCGGCTTGCCTCAAAAACTCGATCGGACACGTGCTGGTGAAGTAACTTTACTTGAACATCTGACTGACTAGACTGACTGATACCTGACGACTTACTGATTTTTCTATGATTACTAAGTAATGCAAAAATTATATTTGATGCTGGCAATATTCGCAGAGTTTCCGATGTCATTAATGAATAACGAAAAGACAGTTTATAAGTATGAATTTTTTTGTTTAAAAATTGTCCCAGAAACGGCCCAATCATAAAATATGTCGGTAAATGTGGTCATTAAAAGAGCGGCTTCACATATCTATACCTTTTTAATTGACAGAAACATTGTTTACAAGGAAGTACAAAAAAAGTCAACAAATTATGTTTTGCGCGCTGTATTATGTCCATTTAAATAACACTGTGCTTCATTGCTGCTTCCTTATTAAAAAAAACTTAAATATACCCGCATTTGTTTTATATACCTAGTAGTTCTTTGTCCTATTTTATAAAGAAAAGGATCCCTTAGTTATTCCATGGAACCATTGTTGCATACAAAACAAACTACTCGTGTTCCTGTGTAATTATTCTTTCGCTGGGATAAAAAGGAAGCCACATTTTTAAATTAGGTCTATTCGTATACTACAGCAGTTACATGGTGTGGATTTTTGTTTAAAAAGCTCGGCTGATTAAGAGAAACTAGTGTTAAACAACAGGATGAGGCTATAGGAAAATAGCAGTAGTATGTTATAATACTAGAAAAAAATATCTACTTTTATTCATTTGGCTGCAACCTTTTTTACATCCCACTGCTGGGCACGGGTCTCTCCCCATTACTGGGGAGGCCTGGAGCTTACTATGCTGTTCCTATGCGGGTTGGTGGAATTTGTTCATTTACTATTACATACAAAACTTAAAGAAAACATAAAAAATATATAGCAAAATATAAAAGACTTAATATTAAGCACCCATATTTGTACAAATAAAAGCCTTTGTCTTTGTCTCTTGCTTTCCGACCGTGATGCGCGCGCGGTTCCCCCTCGCCGCCTGCAACAGTTTTTGAATGACAATGCGCGGGCCCATCTACGTTCGTCTATGTAATAGTTAATAGAATCAGGCGTTACTTTGCGGAACTCCATTGTTATAAAGTTAGATAAAAACTACTTTACAACATGTAATAGTTAAAGAAAATTAAGTAAATATCCATGATTTAGGATCATTTCCTCAGTGTAAAAGTAACTCACTGTGTTCGTAAAGTGTTTTAAAAGAGGGGCCACTCAAAATTACAAACATTAAAGTAGAAACATGACAGAAACGACCGGCAACCCACACCACGTGTTCGGTAAGGGTAAGTCCCTCCAGCAACATTTCCTGCGTCTACCTATCCTAGGCCTAGAAAAATCTAAAAAATACATTCGAATCAGCGCCAATAATAAGAAAATATCAATATGATTTTCTTTACAACACGCCTTATTTTTTTTTTAATTTTAACAACAAGAATTCAAAATAGCTTAAAATTTCGCATACTTAGGTTCATGATGTATTTTGGCGACTACAGTCTATTCGACTACAGTCCGATGTCGTTTAAAATTTTGCATACAATAGCTCATGACTTTTTGGCAATTTCAAGGTGTTATTTCTTTAAACAAAGTACATATAATAAGATTTTATAACCCCACGTGCTTTTCAATAAACAAATATTATAATTGTATATATAAATATAATTATATTTATATAAAAAGTATTTCTTTTTCTTTTTTAAAAACCTTTTATTTAACTTGCAATGTATGTATGTTTGTTCGGGTGGAAACTTGCTACTCAATTTTGAAGCAGATATTTTTAACCGATTGAGCTGAATTTTTAGTTTCATTTACTGAAGTTATAGTTTGACGACAATACACGTTAAGCTGTGTGACGTCATTCTAAATCCAATAAGGCGGACAATACAAGAAGGCGAAATAGTTATTTTTATGCATTTCTACAATATGGATATATTATGAAAGGGCTTGTTGAGCGTAACTCAAAAAAATGTGACGTCATTCTAAATCCAATATGGCAGAACATCCAAGATGGCGGAATAGTTCTTTTTTTGGCACTTCTGCAATATAGGTATCTAATGATAGGGTTTGCCGAGAAAAATCTAGCCTAAACATAAAAAATCAATTAAAAGTGAAAAAACCATTAAAAAATTAAGTTTTTATTTAAATGCTCTAAAAAAAGAAACAAAATTTTCCTTTAAAAGTCATCATTTCATATATTTCCTATCAACTTATAACCTCATTATACTCAATTTACGTTATGCAATGACGACCCGCGTGGCGCAATGGTTACCATGCCGGACTGCCGGCCGAGGGGTTCGATTCCCGGCGAAACAAAAATTTGAATGATGAGTTTAAATTTCTGTTCTAGGTCTGAGTGTTTGTGTTCCTGTCTTTGTGTTTGTCCATGGTACCCACGATGCAGGGTATTAATTACCTTTGAAAAGTTTATTTTCTTCTTGTTAGAGCATTTAAATAAAACCTTTCATTAAAAAAAGGTTAAAAAAAAAAGGTTTTTGACTCTTAATTTTTTGGTCGGATTACAATCATAGCATGTTTTTTTAAGTTTTTTAACTATAATAGTTACTATACTGTATCACTACAATTGCGAAGCACATCGTTTCGTAACAATAATAACCTTTTTGTGTAAACTGTAATAACCTTTTTGTGTAAACTGTATTCGTTCAAATTGATTTAATATAGATTCTTGTTCAGAATTTTTGAACTAAAAATTGTAATGTTTCTTAGAGATTGGAAGAAAAAATCTCTTTCTTTGTATTTCATAGACAACTATAATAATTGTCATTGATCCATTTTGAATATTCTTTCTTCCTTTCCTATGTCTCTTTGAAAGGACTTTTTCAAGGGAATATTTTCTTCATAAGTGTTTATATGTCTATATGTCTTTTTTTTATCTTTTTCTTCTTCTATACATAAAAATGAATTGCTATTCGTTAGTTAGTCTCGCTAAAACTCGATAACGGCTGGACCGAGGTGGTTCATTTTGGGTTTGAAATGTTTGTTTGACTTTCTATAAGTGGTGAGAAAGTATGAAAAGTAAAACGAAGCGGTATTTAAGAGGAATATTTACTTAATAACTGTCTGATGCATGTAAGATATTTCTATGGTATAGTAGGTATTAAGTTTACTTTCCCTAACGTGCATGCTCTTGAGAGTGATTTTAATGAAAATATTGATAAAGAAAGCAAGCTCCGTTCAAAGCTAAATAGGAGTCCATTTTAAGTAAAATTCAGTTCAGCACGGGTCTCCCTCCATTATTAGAGAGACATGAAATGAAATGAAATATTCTTTATTCACTGTACGGTTCATTTACAAACTCTTAGTGAACGTTATTTTTTGTTCTGTCTGCTCTGGGTGCGCTTAGGCAATGCTGAGCTGAAGAAAAGAGCAAACGGAGAAAAACTTCAGCCCTGTTTTAAAATATGAGGTATACAATAGTAAATAATAATAATAAATAACATGGAGCTTTTTCTATTACTCTCGCTGCTGCAATGCGTTTTGGTGGAGATGCGGGTTCGTAGCCAAACCGATGTCCGATGTTCTCAAACCACCCATAACGCTTCTGATGAAGTTTAACGACTGTATTCTATTGATAATATCCAGAAATGGCTTAATGCGCCTTCCGATATGTGGGATGAAATAGTCTAGACTAGCAGCCGCCCGAGACTTCGTCCGTGTGGTCTTAGAAATTCTCTAAAATTAAAGTAGCCTAAGTTACTCCTTATAAAATCAGCTACCTGCCAGAAAAAGTCACGTCAAAATCGGTCCAGCCGTTTCAGGAATTAGCCGGAACAGACAGACGAAAATTTAAAAAAAATATATGTATATTTTGGTACATGTACCATATATACATTTATATTATTATGCATGTTGTGTAAAGCAGTTATTTTAATGTTACAAACAGACACTTCAATTTTATTTATTTGTTTAGATAAGACAAAGAAATAGCGTATGAATTAATCATTTTGTGATCAATTGATGATCCAGAACACTTTGCATACACCGTCCACTTGGCGCCACTTGGGTCGCCCATTCTATAAATAGCCTAATACAACAGTATTTGTTACTCACCCAGAGATTGTAAAGACAGCATTATAATAAATCGACCCGTGCCGTTTGCTACTATACCTTTACTTCCAATAACGGTCAAATATTGGCGAATGTGTGAACCGTGCCAAACGCCTGATTGCGTTTGTTTTGAAATATTCTCATAGCGGTACCGCTGCCAAGTAGTTCATTTTAGCTGCCTACTGTAGTCAGAATGAATAAAAGAGAGAATTGTCCTTTAGCCTACTAAAAATACAATCCTTTTAACGTCCCACAGCTGGGCATGACTCTTCCGATTACTAAGGAGGCTTGGAGCTTACAACCGTACTCATAAACAATACTATGAGGACGGTCTCATATCTAAACGAATTCATCATCGATACTTGAGTGATGCCTTCTACTATGCGTTTGTCCAAATCGACATAAATCGATAGCTTGATATAATGAACGCACGTCAAATAGCGCTCTTTACATAGCGTTGCCTGTTTACTTAAGTAAGCAAGTATGTTTTTTGAATACGGATGTTACTCCACCACGCTGCTCCAATGCGGGTTTGCGGAAATGCGGGTTAGAGGCCAACCCGCTGTCGAATGGTTTTAAATCGCCCATAAGTTCTCCGACAAGATTTAATAATAGCTATTTATGCTGCCAGAACAGACAAACAAAAATGTAACGTTCACTAATGGTTGAAAAAAAACCGTACAGTGAATAAAATATTTTCTTTCTTTCTTTCTTACCTTGTATATACAGATATCTGACGTCTTTATGCTGAAGAACGGAAACGAAAATTGCTTACGATCACCCATCACACACTTGACCATGTCCATTTTCGTTTGGTAGCATTTCTAAGGTTAAACAAAATTCCTTAAATTAAACTTATATTTTATTTAATTTTACACTTCCAGACCATAGGGTTCCACTGGCACCCTTCCTGGCATCGTTGCCAAGTGAGTTGTCTCTGATATTTGCGTACTTCCGCATCCGTGGTTTGAAATGAGGATACCGAATATTGTTGATACAACAAAAGGAGGAACCAGTGACCTGGTTAATATAATACATAATGTAATAGGGCGATTCAATTCGAAATATGCTTATGAATTCAATTTACTATTGCAAATGAAATTTTTCTAAGGAGAATCTTAGTTGTTGTCGAATGAATTCTAATCATGGATTTTATTTCTAATGGTTACAATATTAAAATATAGAATATAAGTAAGATGAGTGAGAGATGAGTAAGATGATAGCAGTTAATAGCAAGCTATATTTTTCAGAAGTTGAAGAAAGTGCATCTATTAATGAAAAAAGTGACGAAGAAATAGTGAAAGAAAATGAGTGAGTACTTAATAAAAATACTAGATGAAAACCTACTGAAAATACAAGATAAAAAATAATACTGATAATAAAAGCAATTCGTGCGAAGTTATTCCCTAACCATTCCAAAATATCAAAAATGCTCAACGTTAATGTTCAAGTTTTCACTTCTGCTGGCATTACCGGAGTGCAACCCGTTTATTTTTTTTCTAAAAATATTTGTAATGTGCTCTAAATAGTCACTGGCTACAGTGTACTATATTTAATTAAATCACATAGCCGTAACGAACTTAAATAAAATATGATATCTCAATTGAACGTCAAATTCAGATTTGTAGTACTTTTGAACTCTCCAGTTTTCTAGCGATATTTGATTGTTTATAATTTAACTGAAAATAACAATTAGAATAGATATATATAATTGATCAAAAACGTAATTTGATAGAGAAAATATTTTTTCATAATTACATAGATCTTACTGAGATCATCATCGTATAAAAAGTCGGCTAAAAATTAATTTGCTCGAAACATGACTAAAACAGACTGACTGACTAGCAGTAAAATTTGGCGTAGTAACAATTAATTGTAACATAGGAGTCGTCAATTATGTTTTGCACGGTTCAGACACTAATTTAAACAGATAATCATCACTTATATTCTGCCTCCAAAGATGTTATCTTTTAGTATAAAAACTATGATTTGCAACTCTTATATTTACTCGCTTTTTACCTTATACGCCTACGCTTAAAAGCTATGTAACAAGGAAGACGCGGTAACAGGTGAAAAATCCGCGCGGTCCTAAAGTTTCTCATAAAGGTACCCCATTGAGGTACAAGCCATAACTCTCCTCCTCGGCCTATCCATTACTATCAAAGCCTCGCCGTCTCGTCCCCGCATCGCTCAGGCTTTTCACGCAGTAAATTAATGGCAAGGCTCACGTGAACTTTTTATTTTATACTTCAGGTGAGCAGGTTAGGTTAGGGTTCAAGGGACAAAAGATTAGCGGCTGATAGTGATTTGTCGTTCTTTATTTGGATGGAGTTGCTACTCCATGCCATGACCAGCAGGCCATGTTAAGTGGTCGCTGTAACCTATTGAGAAGTACATACAACGTCAAGCAAGTTTAGGTCTTGCCTGTGGTCGTATGCAGTTGCGCTGCAAATGGTAGCTGGGTAGCTAGGTAGCTAGGTGTGCTTCAAAAGCGTGTTTTTTAAGTTTTTTTTAACTATGTTTATTTTTCATTTTTTAGTTCAATTTATTGTTAAAAATAATGCTCTTTCAAGTCGGAATTAGATAAACTCATAAAATTATTGTATTAGCACAGAATCTTGATAGTGTCCAAAGTTTGAATTAAATCTGTCCGTTGATCACAAGTGGGTCTCAAGCTCACAAACTCACAAACATACAGGTGATAAGCGTGTTAAAATAATGTGAGCTGTCGCAAGACACTTAGTAGAAGTGAAACAGCTGATTTTATGCACAAGTAACATGCATATAAACATAATAAGTATATGAATAGAAATATAAATATCATCATCTTCATTTCAGCCTTTCGTAGTCCACTGCTGGACATAAACCTCCCCAAACGTTCGCCACATGAATATAAATATGAATCAGTAAAAAAATTACTTCAAAAGTTTTTAAACAAAACGTTGACGATGCATCACCACGCTGAGAATCGATGTAACAGAACACGTTAGATGATTCACATCAAAAATAAGGAAATATAGGCGCAAAACTGACTGATAAATACCCTCTTAGTGGTCTCCCTCCGCCATGACAGTGTGATTGAAAGTCTTATTATGAAGCAACAAAGGAACGAGTGAAAATACTGAAAATGAAGGTGAGACAGACGTAGATGATAATTTATTTTTCCTTAGTCATTTAGAGTTAAGATACTTACAGAGTTATTTGGTTAGTTACGGTCATAATGATAGGCAATACGAATATCATGAATTAGCAACTTAAGAGGGCACCGGGGCACTGATATGAAATTTGAGTTCGTTTGATCACTTGCTGTGTCGTTATTACTAAAGCTATAGTTATGCATTTATTACGTAAGAAATTTAAGGATATACTCTATAAATCATAAGCTAAGCACGCGCATAAGTTTTGTACGTGTGTACTGTCCGTATACATTTATATGTATGTATGTATCTATATATCTATTTATGTATATAATTATTATTTTTTACTTATGTACGGTTATATTTAATTATTATTCTTTCTATTTGTACACACTAAATTTAAATTTGCCTTTTCAGATCTTTATCCATTCCTGGTGCTGCTGGAAGAAATTTCTTTTAGAATTAACAATACCCTGTACATATTCTCTTCTTTTGTCATGATTTATGATATGTCTGTGCAATAAATATATAATTAATAAATAATAATTGTCACTAGCGGTCACTTATTTTATGTATTTCTAATCCGTGTCGTGTCACTTATATAGATGTGTAAATCATTTCATTCAACAGCTCAGCATTTAGGGTTTTGCGCGCTTCAACTAGTTTAGTCAGTCAAGGCTGGTTCTAAAGGGCATGTAACCAGAATTAAGTGACTGACGGACAGAGCTCTCTTTATCTAGAACATTGATTAAGCGTGGCGCATGACTGACAATTAACACTATCAGAAAAACCCAGAATTTTACTGTAAAAAGCGCATTACTCTGTCATAAACGGGTAAGTCATAGTAAATAAGTAAATAATAAATAAGTAACAGCGACAAGCAACTTCCGAAATCTGGAAGGTTCGCTGCTCTTTTTTTTTCGGTGTACGTAGATTCTTAATTTATTGATGTTTGTGTACCTACTAATACCCAGTGAACTAAATTTGTCCGCTTTTATAAGTCTACTTCTCAATCTTACTAAATAGAATGTTTACGTAAAAATTCTGCAACTTATTAACAATAATATGCTCGTAAACACCTTACGACAAAATAAATCAGTATCTGTGTCTGTTTGTTGAAGACACCCGTCTGCTGCTGCATGACGCTGTCATGGCGGAGGCCACAATGTGCGCCATTTATCGGTCATTCTCGCACTTTTCCTCCTGTCATTAACTACTTTTCACTCGTTGACAAGACGATGGAAATAAACTTTGCGATTTGTTTCCCTTTTATGTTATTTTGTATACGTCACCGTAAATAACAGATTATTTGCAAAAATCTGTGTTTTGTCACTCAAAAAGGTGGGAGTAATTTGAAGAAACAATGCTTAAAAACTATATGAATGAATCGAAAAATAATTAATCTAACTGTGTTCATAATTACAAGAAAGAAGAAGAAATTGTTTACAAGAAAGAAAAAAGCTCTTCTTCAAAGCCGGCAATGCTCAGGTGACTCCTCTGTAGTGTTCACAGGCGACGGTGATCGCTTAGCATCAGAAAGAAAGAAAGAAAAATATTTATTTCATATTAGGAATACAAAATATTCGCTTAATGAATGTCCTTTTTTTCCCGGACATCGCCTTTAGGTGCCCGTTTGGGCTAGATGTTGAGCTGAGAGAAAAAAGGCGGCGGAAAAAAACTCCCAGCAGCACTCACACGGGCCATCTACCTTTTTGTCTGGTTGATATATTTAAAAAAAATCTCAAGAGGAATTTTTATTTATGTATACGAAACTGCCCAAACTGCTCAAGTATCAGGTAACTATAAAAGTATTTTTCAAAATTTTAATTTACTAAATTGAGCTTTAAGCAATGTTTTGAATTAATTCAAAAGAATAACAACTTTGTGCTTACCAACCTGCTGTAAACCAGCTTCCATTAAAATGTATCTCGCATTTCCATCTGCTTCAAAACATCTCAATTTAAGCTATCCTGCTACACCCCACTTACAGAATTACTCGCGAACTGCTTATTCAAGTTTTCAAAAAAGCAACAACCCATTACCATCCCACTTCTGGTCAAAGGCCCTCTGAATGAGCGGGTTTCGAGCGACCCGAAATTCCCTGAAAGAACTCAAAATACGCCTGAAAAATCGCCAGTTTCATCTCTTTTAGGGTTCGTGGGAATGATGGAAGGAAACCTTTTTGTACTTTATTTTTATTTGACTGCAAAACTTCTTGCGTCTGACTACTGGAGACTAGTATCTCAATATTTTTGGGGAGGCCATTTTGGGGTCCATCACGCTGTTCCAATGCGGGTTAGTACCTACCTGATCTCGGATATTTTCAAAACGGCCATAAGGCATCCGAAAAAAACCGACTCTGACTGATATATCGATAAAAATCGGGAAACACGGCTTAACGTGCCCTCCAAAGAACTGAAACATACATGAAATATGCCGCTATGGTCACCCATATCCTACCCAACGGCGCCCATTTTGTTGAAATGCATAGATCGCTTGCTACAACGTTAGATGCTGGGCCATGCGCGCTTCGCTGTGTAGTTTTTAATTTACTATTACTTAATTATTACAAACTAGGTTGTATTTGTAGAACTTTTATACCAAGAGGCATAAATATTCTCTACAAGTAAAGTCTTCGTGCATCTACATATTTTTATGTACCTAAGTCATCGACAGTAAATAAAATATACCTTAATATTCTGCTTAACAGATCAGTGGTAGCTGAGCGGTTAAGACCCCATCTCCCAAGCGAAGGGTTCCAAGGCATGTCATGTCCACCATCACTTGGCCAACGTGGCGGACTAAAGCCTAAATGCCTTTTCTGACAGAAGAGATTTGCCCAGCGGTGGGCATTCAAAAGGTTGAAAAATCTGCTGCAAAAATATAAATAATCAAATTAATAAGCATTTTAAAGCTTGAAGAAAAATTAAGATTAAGTTCTTAATACGTCCTTTTTCTTTCATGACAAAACATTAAAAGAAGTAAAATATTTTTACGCTATACGGAACCAACTACATCACTTAAACTCGCTTTAATCCAGCTTTTTTGCGGTAACCATAAGGTAGATTTAAAAGAAAAACACGAATAAGGCTAGATAAAAGCCGTTACTGTTTGGACTGGGGTCGGCAACATTTTACCGTTAAGCATAATTTATGTTGAGCTGTTTGGCACGATGGATGTCCTGTTAGTCGCATTTGCAGGCTCGTTTTCCGATATGGGCATTTAAAGATGAATTAAAATTACCACGCTTACCACTCGGTTTCAGAAAAGGAATATTTAATTTTGTAACTAGCCTTCCGCCAGCGGCTTCGCCCGCGTGGACTCGTTTTATGGGTCCTCCGTTGTATAAAAATAGTCTTTGCGCTATTACAGGTTATATCTCTAACTTTCTTCCATCCATGAAAAACTGCATAAGATATGCATATATTGTTTAACTAGTTGCTTCAACCGCGTGGGGGGTCCACGGTCCATTACCCATTTTCCTGTAGGAATGAAGTATTTTCCCGCGGTAAAAAGTAGCCTCTGTTCATCAGAGATAATGCCGGATTCTAATGATAATATTTTTTTTTAATCTGTCCAGTAGTTTCGGAGCGTACTCAATACAAACAAACATACAAACAATAAAATCTGTCCTCTTTATAACATTAGTGTAAATTTGCCCTAGTTCTCAGTTAAGTTTATTCCTAAAGATAAACAGTAATGTTTACTAGTAACATTGAAATTATTTTATTGTTATCGGGGGGGAAACCTTCAAAAGGTACCCGGCACCTTGGGAGAGGATACCCCCTCGTTGGCTGCCTCTGCACTTGGGGAGGACTCCGGCATCTCCAGTGCAACGCACCGGTGTCCGCCACGCGCGACGCTCCAGAACGGGCACATATTCGGGAGAGCAGATGTGCTCTCCTGCCCTTCCGATGCTTACGGTGGCATGCGGCTACGCACATACCGCCGCCCTTCTCGGGGCTGCACGCTGAACGGATCAAGCTGCCACTCTCACCGCCCACAACCCTGGAAGCCCCCTTTTAGTCGCCTATTACGATCAGGCAGGGGATACGGTAGCTCTATTCTTAATCCCGAAGCTACCTCTGTAGCTAACATTCAAACTTAGTCCCTACTAAGTTAACAAAAGCTAGTTAATTTAAAAAAAAATTGCATGACTTGAGTGGAAAGGAAGGGTTTCTCATGTGAGTCTTGGTGTATAACTGTTACTTATTATTATATTTATAAATTTAAAATTGCAAATTTTTCAAGGGCATGCATGGGTATTATGTTATAAGCAAATGCTTGCAAGGCTTTGTTTGGTAACCTCGAATGTAGATTCAATTAAACTTTTTTATAATCAGTTTCAAATATAAGCCTTGTCAAGACCTGCATCAATGTAATTACAGATTCTAAAATTAAGTAAATAGGGCAGCCATTATGTTATTAAATGTCGAATTCATTACAGCATCAAAGCGGAAAACATTCAAACGATTCAAATTAAAACCAACATCAATTACGACTTCGAATGTTTAAGGTTTTGTTTGTCTTTAATATGAGAATTCAAAATATAAAGATCAGAATATATACGAAAAGTAAGTTATAAATGGCCTTGTAAATTTTATCTGATATTTTTTGCATTTATAATAATTATACTTGAAAATATAGTTTATTAAAAGTTAACTTGATACCTTAAAGAAATAAGTAATGGATACCAGGGTACCAGGTCTTCTTTCTACAGTTTTGAGTAAATCATACTAGATATTCATTCGGTACAGAACAATAGTTCCCATTTCTTACGACTGTTGTTTTGACGATTTAAATGTTATTATCTGTGTATATTATTATGGTTTGCAGCACGTGTAAAAATCGACGTGTCACTTATACTTATCATTTTAAGTTTTCACTACAAGTTTAATACTAAAAGGTAAATACAACTTAAAAAACCATTTTAATTTTGAACACTTTTTGACATTTAAATATATTGAAATTGTATTGGGGAGCTGCAACCATTTTTGCGTAGCAGCACGGGTCGCTCCCCCTTATTGAGGAGGCTGGAGCTTACTGCACCACGCTTCTCCAATGCGGGTTATTGGTCTACCCACTGTTGTTGTCGTATGTTTTCAAACCGTTCATAAGGTCTCCGACAAGTTTTAACGACTGTTATCTATCGACAACAACCAAGATCGACGGCTTAACGTGCCCTCCGAAGCACGGAACCGCGCATGACTTTTTTTGCCACTAGCGATCACCCATCTCAAACCCGACCGCGTCCGTTTGGCTTAGCTGCATAGACCGCTTGCGTTCTACGCTAATCGCCGAGCCATGCGCGCTTCATTAATTTACACATATGTATTACACGTATACGGTTTTGCTCGACAGTCAATCTCTTTGTACATATTTCTGTGTGAAATTGTTAGCTTATATTTTCATATAGCATTGTGGTTTTCATACGCTCTACCATCGTGACAAGCTAATATTTTGCTGCTCGCATTTCGTTCAGATTGCGCCCACAAAGAGATATCATTTGTTTGTGGATCACATTAGACAGTCTACGCTTCTGTTACGCTCAGATTCAGAGATCAGAGGGAATTGGTTATATCTGTACATTACCATGAGAATATCGATCCATCCATCCATCAGCCTTTTATAGTCCACTGCTGGACATAGGCCTCCCCTAACGTTCGCCACTCTTTCCGGTCCTGAGCCTTTTGAATCCAGCGACTACCCGCTGTCTTCTTCAGGTCATCAGTCCATCTGGTTGGAGGGCGGCCTGTACTCCTTTAGCCGAGACGTGGTCGCCATTCGAGGACCTTTCGTCCCCGTGGGTTGCCGGTCCTCCTTACTTAATGGCCTGCCCTGAGAATATTTACAATACTGTTTATGTGAAGCAGTATTAGGTACATTAAAAGAAAGTGATGAAAGCGAAGAATTGCTAATTAAACTAGGGAAATCTAGGTGTATAAATAAATAAAAAAATCATACGTCCTGATCTTTTACCGAAAGTGAAAGTAATATATTTTATCAAAACTTGTTGCCACATATGTATCAGAAATAGAAAAAATAGATGAACAAGTTTTTGAAGTAATGTCAAACCCCGGACTAGAATGATTACTATTAGTACTTTTATCAACCTTTGTAACCATACAAAGATAAACGTTACACACTCATAGACCCACAGTAAGGTAATTAATACCCGGTGTCGTGGGTACCATGGACTCATACAAAGACAAGAAAACAAGCACCTAGACCGAGAACAGAAATTTAAAATCATCATTTTCTGTTTCGCCGGGAATCGAACCAGGGGCCCCTCGATTGGCAGTCCGACATGGTAACCATTGCGCCAAACGGGTCGTCAAAGATTTTCAATGTACATTGTACACATTAACATTTCTGTGAAATTATGATTATCACCTCATATTTCCAGTTTACCTTGTCTTCCTTGTCCTTGCTTTTCGTCTGCCGTGATGACAAGCTAGCAACGGCATGACAGGCTAATATTTGATATATTTGTCGCATGCATTTCGTTCTAATGTTGCGCTTACAAAGAGATATCAACCGTTTGTGGATCACATTAGACAGTCTATTTCAAATTCTCTTCTGGTATGCAAAACTTGTGATCAGAGACAATCGGTAATATCCGTATAATATTATGAGTAATTTGGTGAAATTAAATAACGAATATTTCTTGCACTTCTTTCAGTGAGTAAAAGTTATATAATTTTAACAAAAAGCTATATCATACGTAGCAAGCATGAAAGAACAGGTGCATAAAATTTATAAGCCGTATCAAACTTATTCATGCTCCTTCACAGTTGATTATAATGTCTTCAAAAAGTTGTGAAGCTACTTTTTAATATAAAACAATGATTGATTAAGTGTGCTGCCTCCAGATTGCTCTTATCGCCTCATATCCAGTGTACTTTGTGGTTTTCATCTGTCATGGTGACAAACTATCAACGGCGTGACAAGCTAATACTTTGTCGTACGCATTTCATTCTGAAGTTGCGCTCACAAAGCGATGTCAACCGTTTGTGGATCATGTTAGAGAGTTAGTCTATTTCTAAAACCGCTTCTGTTACGTAGAACTTGGTACAAGATATGTTCAGAAATGATAATATTACTTGAAATATTTACTTTTGACGTTTATATTTCTCGAATTTTATTGCAATTAATAGATTTGTTCGAAAAAATGTCCTTATTATAACTTACAACAGCTCTTGGTGTTGTTCTACTGGCGAGATATAAATTAAATATCCATTCAAGCAATTTTTTTGTATCGCAGTGCGATGCCAAACGTTCTTCACCTATTTCAGAAGAACTTTTATGGTTGGGTAAGGGATGTACCACCACTGCATCCATTTGAACCCAAAACTTTGTTTCTGTTCGATAAGAAAACAAAATTCTTCTGATTACTAACCTAAGCTCGTCCACTTTAAGCGCTGATTAGTCAATTTTATGATCACATCATAAACAGTTTGCTGAATTTTTGTTTCAGTTATTCCTATTATCAATTTAAATTATTGCAAATAAAACAATAACACAATACGAAGGCTCGGATGCAAATCGCGGCTTATTACGGAGTATTGCCAACAATAACATTATTTATTCACGGCGCTACGATTTGACATCGTAAATGAAATGGGCGAGTGAATACATTAGGGCTGTCAACCCAGATTACAAGGTCGGAAATGACAGGCCGATGTTGCGATTGCGAGACGTATTCAGGTTAAAAATAGAAAATGTAATTTATAAGCATCGTGGTCTGTTTTTTGCCTGTCTGTTCTTTGACAGCTAAACTAAAAAAAATAATAGCGAAACGTAATGAGGTTTGCGAATAAATGAAGGGTCGCAACCTCGATGTCAAAAGTGACAGTCGTTTATTTTTAGACAGACATGTTGAGGGTAAAAGTTGCAGTGTTGTTTACAAGTATTATGATATATTTTGTGCTGAAATACGTTCAAGTAGGTTAAAATAAAATTTATTTGTGTTTATATGAAAGTTACAGGAGTTACGTGAATTGACACATTATAATTTTAATGAATAACGAATGAATGAATTCTTATTTACACTTCATTTTATTAACACAACTATTACACAACAATTTCATGGTGTAGGTAAAAAGATAAAAATAAAACAAACCAACGATAAAGTATTGCCTTATTTCTTTTCACTGAATAGGCACATTTAGTTCATATTTCTAAAGACGACGTGCGTCTACTATCTAAAATATGAGTTACAAAGAAATAATGTAACTAAGAAATCACTGAAGACAACTTCGTCTATATTTCATAATTCACAAAGAATGCTCATTGCGTGACAGCCCTACGAGATATGGTCACGCTAAGCCGACGTACATTATTAAGTTAGTTTAGTACATCATTTCCGGAAAAAAGTGTCACCGCCGTACCGACTCGTACCATCTGTTAATCCGAATATTGCAATAAAACAATTTCTTTATTGCGTCTCGGCACGCAAAAATGTTGAGAACTCCCTGAAATAATCATGTCGGAAGTCAGCAATTAGAGGGTTAACAGTCGTTAGCAACATTTGGAGGCAATATCAAACAATCTTTCGAAGATTTATTGGACGATAAAAACTTTACAACCATTATTTTTGTTATGATAATTTTATGGCGATTAACTTTGTTTTCGATTTAACATTACTTTTAAAATTGGCTAACGCAATATATTTTTTACAATACGCGGAAAATAAGTGTCATTAAAATTCTGTCTATTATTATAGTTTGTATGCAATCGATATTTGGGTTCTATTGTTAGCCAAGGGTCTTTCTCAATAACTGATAAGATCTGGAGCTTACTCCACCACGCTGATCCAATGCGAATAGGCTGAAATACAAATGGGACAGGAGTATGTTCATACTCCTGTCCCATTTGTATTATATGTATAGCTGTTCAGCTATACTACTTTAACCTTTAACTTATACTAACTTTTACTAATATCAGACCTCCTCTACCAACCTCGCAATTTGTCCATATATTTTAATTGTTTAAACTTTGCCTGAACATCTACAAATATTTCAAAACCAAAATTAGCGACTTTTGTCATGACGTTCTCTAGTTTTTGTGCAAGAGTAACGAACACACCAGCCACCTATATTTTATATTTATGATACTCGTAGATGAAGTTAAATTAACGAAGCAAAAGACACAAAAGTATGAAAAAGTCTTTTTAATACCTGATCTCACTATATATTTAGAAGACTTGAACTAATGAATATTTTCATTTTGCAAGCTTTAATACAGCTATCGTTTTTTTCTTCTTCAATCCCGAAACTTGGGATCCCGGAATCCCGGACGTATTTTGTTGCCAAAA
Source organism: Pyrgus malvae (assembly GCA_911387765.1). Taxonomy (NCBI): domain Eukaryota; kingdom Metazoa; phylum Arthropoda; class Insecta; order Lepidoptera; family Hesperiidae; genus Pyrgus; species Pyrgus malvae. The sequence continues at coordinate 26,780,114 of OU426953.1, forward strand.
TTTTGGGATTACCAAAAGAGATAAAAAAATACAAAAATTTTTACGAAACGAAAAGCACTAATTTAGTTTGACAGTGGCTATAAATTAAAACAAAGTAATAATTATTTCTTAACTATTCCATCTTCCATCGATCCTAAGTGGATTTTTTTAGTGTTTAAATACATGAGTAACAAAACTGAGAAGTAGACGTGGAGATGAAACATTGGATGTGTTATTATCATTTTTAAAATTTTATTTTTGCTATAGAAATCGTATAATGTGTCCGTAAGTTAATTTTATTGCAAGTTTGCAAATTAATTTGGAATATTATTGAAGAGTACGGGTTAACATTTCATTTATTTATGTTTATGTGGCATTTCATTATAATCTATTATCTATACTTTATAATATACTATACTATTTCATAGAAGCGCGCATGGCCCGGCGGTTAGCGTAGAACGAAAGCGATCTATGCAACTAAGCCAAACGGGCGCGGTCGGGTGTGAGATGGGTGACCGCTAGTGGCAAAAAATTTCATGCGCGTTTCCGTGCTTCGGAGGACACGTTAAGCCGTCGGTCCCGGTTGTTGTCGATCGATAACAGTCGTTAAACCTTGTCGGAGGCCTTATGGGCGGTTTGAGAACATCCGATAGCGGGTTGGCCACTAACCCGCATCTCCACCAACCCGCAATGGAGCAGCGTGGTGGAGTAAGTTCCAGGCCTCCCCAATAATGGAGAGAGACCCGTGCCCAGCAGTGGGACGTAAAAAGGGTTGCAGCCATACTATTTCATTATAATTTATATAAAGTGTCTCGTGGAAGAATTTATTTGAGGTATATAATTTATATTGATTTTCGTTTAGAGTTAAAAGAGAAGTTGTGATTATTTTAAGAGAAGATTTAGGTTAAAACTTTATTATTTTACTTTCATACTGAATATTTAGTGAAAATTTAATTTTTCTGTTAATGAAAATATAAGTAGCAATCTGATGTTTGCACAAAGCAGCCACAATCTCGGGATTACCCTGAGATCCCGGGATTGTCTGTAGAAAATCCCAAAATCCCGGGATTGTTTGTAGAAAATCCCAAAATCCCGGGATTAGAAAAAAAGATCCAGGATTAAATTCACGTATACGTAATACGTATTCAAAAGCAGGAGACCAAACAAATATTTCAAACAACTGAGCTTCGTAGCTAAAACACTGACTTCTAAAAGGCTGTGTGAAAGACCCTGTATATTCAGAGCCCAATGGTTCCGAGGTTGTGTAACAATTCGAAACAAATGGCGTAAGTTGGTACACTGGGCCTTAACAATTTCCTTACTGGAAAAGGAACCTTATTCTGCTAGCTGAAGGTTCAAATTAATTTGATAGATACAGCAATAAAATTCAGGCTCATTATTTATTTATCACCTCACATCGTTACATTATAAATGAAGTTAGTTAATGGCCTTAATGTTTATATTTTTGTGGCGTAGGCTGTTTGTACATGTGTTTAAATGTTTGTATTGTTTTCAGGTATGTTTGGAAAGCCGAATCGTGCGGTGAGTTTGTTTATAATTGACGCCTAACGTTTTGTTAATACGACTTTGAATTTAGCTTAGGATTACATCCAATTGTAAGACTTGCTTTAAAAGTAAATTCAGTTTTTATTACTTTGTACAAAAAAAGTGAAAACTTCTTTAGCGGCGTTGTGCACTTTTTTTGGGACGGGTAAAAAATGTTAAACTCGCATCAGGCCACGTGGCCTGATCGAATATTTGTAAGACGGAGGGGTGACAGCTGATGGCTCGACTGTCTATACTTGTAAAATTCGTTTGTATCAAGTATTTAAAATATGGACATTGAACAAAGTGCATCTATTAATGAAAAAAGTGAGGAAGAAAATGAGTGAGTACTTTATAAAAATACTAAATGAAAACCTACTGAACATACTAGATGAACAATAATACTGATAAAGCAATTCGTGCGAAATTATTCCCTGACCATTCCAAAATATCAAAAATGCACAACGTTAATGTTCAAGTTTTCACTTCTGCCGGCACTATCGGAGTGCAACCCGTTGTTTTTTTTATCTATGTTTTAAGACTAAGAGCATTTGAGACCAACGTATTTGTCTGCGCAACAACGTATTTATATACGGTTGTTTTGGCATATGCACTTAAACAAATGCTAACTTTTGCGTTTCAAAAAACAATACGAACTGTTTTGGGCATTTTGGTTCCTGAACCGGTACGAGTCACTTATAAGGCGGAAGCGACCTTCGTACGCTCCTTCGTGTGTTTTTAAAAATTTCTTTGTACGCGCGTATAAAATACGTTGGTCTGAAAACGCCCTAAAGGGACTCAAATAGGATACTTGTTGATCTAGAACCGAGAAACGTTCTCTTAGTCCGTCAACGAAACAAAATAAAAGTAAAAAATAACGTATTTTAAAACCATGAATTTGTAGTACATCTCTGGGAGCAGAAGGATAACTTCAAACGATAAAAGGTAAGACTAAGCCTTGCTAAAGGATATGTGTAGGTTTCCATGTGCTGCAGCGACCACTTAACACCAGGCAACCTGCATGTTTGTCTTCTACTCCATTCAAATAAAAAAGTAGATTTTCTCGAGTATAAAAAGCCATGTCTTTGGCCGTGGAGACAAAATTTGGCTTTGGCCGTGGAGGCAAAGTTTACAAGTCATGATAACTTTCTCAGGCTACACTACAAATGGAACTGTTCTAGATTGTACATAATATTTAGAGTACAGAATGAATATTTCTTACAATTTTATGGGACTGGAGACTGCAGACAGTATTACATTACAAGTCCTGACATGTCTCTTATATAACACTACTAAAAGGATTGTTTCTGAGACAATCTATTTAAATTACATTACTGTTTTTGAAGTGAAAACTTCTTTAGAAGCGTTGTGTACTTTTTTTGGGATGGGTAAAAAATGTTGAACTCGCGTCAGGACACGTGGCCTGATCGAATATTCGTAAAAGGAAGGGGTGACAGCTGATGGCGGCTCGACTGTCTATACTTGTAAAATTCGTTTATATCAATTATTTAAAATATGAACGTTGAACAAAGTGCATCTATTAATGAAAAAAGTGACGAAGAAATAGTGAAAGAAAATGAGTGAGTACTTTATAAAAATACTAGATGAAAACCTACTGAAAATACTAGATGAAAAATATTTAATACTGTTAATAAAAGCAATTCGTGCGAAATTATTCCCAAACCATTCCAAAATATCAAAAATGCACAACGTTAATGTTCAAGTTTTCACTTCTGCCGGCACTATCGGAGTGCAACCCGTTGGTTTTTACTATGCATATGCGAAACTAGAGATAGAAGTGAATATGACATTATTACTAAATCAGTCATCATGATAATATTTCTCAAACTGCACTATTAAAGAAATTGTTCTGGAAAGTTTTATTTCGATGACTGAATCTACATTATATTACTTACTTTGTGACGTGTGTTGCTGTTCCTTTATATTTGAGATAAGATTTAATAGCGTAATGATGACAACACCTTTAAAGGTAGAATTTTAGTATTCAATTGATGTAACTATAATAACGTCTCTACATGTTTTTGAATCAAATTACTCGGTTAGGTAAACTGTTCTGATTTTAAATGGCGTCATTAAGTTAAATAATGATAGGAGTAGCCACAGAACATTATATAAAGGCAGAACAGCAATAATGCGCCGTTCGTATGAAAACTGGTGTCGCCGATCAAGCCCCACCTTTCACGTCCATTATATCTGTACTTAAATAAATATGAAGTTTACGCACATATTTGCAATTTCAAATCTACCCAATCTTAGCGCCGCACATTCACGCGATTTCAAATGAACGAATCACACCCAAGCACACACAGAATCACGCATATCGCAGCACGATCGCGTGTTACTGTAGAGATACGACCGTTTGCTCATATTCTTGGCGCGTCTGCCCCGCCCACATTTCCATTCTAACCTCTTTAATATGTTCTGTGGGATTAGCGTTGGCCGAGTGGTAATAAACCGGGGTCTCCGACGCATTTTCATTAATAATTTCATTCAATTCATAATTTCTCAAAATCATAACATTCACCAATCCGCACTAGGCCAGCGTGGTGAACTATGGCCTAAAATCCCTCTCACTTGTGAGAAGAGACCTGTGCCCAGCAGTGGGACATAAAAAAAGGTTGAAAAAAAAGATATTTCATGATTAGGTTAGTTGTCACAGAATGCTAACTTTTACGTACAGTTTTAGTTACGACATACGACAAATTGATGTACCTTTAATAACATTATCATACTTTGTGAATCAAATTACATGGATAGGTAAACTCGTTCTGATTTTGACATGTTATTTGCCGTCACTAAGTTAGATTAACATTTAGATAACATCCCCGCGGGCGTAAAAAGCTCCGCAGCTAGCCGAGTACTGCTTCAATGCAGTCAGATGTCAAGATAACTTTATTATTGTACGTTTGAAATGGACGAGAGGTTTTCTACGATTTTTGGCATTGTTTAATATTTAATTGAATACATATTTCAACTTCATCGCTGTACGATGATGAGGGAAAATGTTGTGATATTTGATTAATCACGATGTTTTCCATCACCGTGCATGCCTGAGAATGTCCTTTTTTTGGTATCGGGGGGAAAACCTTCAAAAGGTACCCGACACCTTGGGAGAGGATGCCGGGTTATGTGGGATTTGACCGCACTTTAGTGCTAGACACCCTCGGTGGCTGCCTCTGCGCTTGGGAAGGACTCCGGGATCTCCAAAGGAACGTACCGGTGACCTCCACGCGCAGCGCCCAGAATGGGCTCATCTTCGGGAGAGCAGATATGCTCTCCTGAACCTTACGATGCTTACGGCGGCATGTGGCCATGCACACCACGTCCTTCCCGGGTTGCTGGCTGGGCGGATCAAGCTCTCAATCGCACCGTCCACAACCCCGGAAACCCCTTTTAGTCGCCTCTTACGATCAGGCAGAGGATACTGTAGCTCTATTCTTAATCCCAAATCTACAGGGACTGCCTGAGAATGTCCTATAAATTTTCGAAGGCACGATGTCCACAACTCCACACTTAGCCAGTGTGGTGAACTATGGCCTTCATCCTTCTCTTTTCCAAGACTCAAGTCTGGCGGACAGTGGGATATAAAATAAATAAATAAATAACGTTTCACACTCATAGCCCCACAGTAGGGTAGATATACTCTGCATCGTGGGTACCATGGACACACACAAAGACAGAAACACAAACACATCGAGAACAGAAATTTAAACTCATCATTCAAATTTCTGCTTCGCCGGGAACCGAATCCGGGCCCTCCAATCGGCAGTCCGGCGTGGTAACCATTGCGCCACAGGGGTCGTCAAACTATTCGTTAAATATTTCAAAGTCTAGAATCTAAAATGTTTTACAGGCAGTAATGTAGTTCTCGTTTATCTTAACGTCAATGCAATTCAATTTTTTCTGTGCTAACAGTAGGACTTAAAAACGGTTGTAGCAAGTAATCAAATATTTAAGTGACTTTTAGTTTGAAAACTTCGTCCAATCTCATTATGTTTTAGCAATGCCTAAGTTAGGCGTCGACGGCTAAAGAATAGTATGAATTTTGTTTAAGTGTGCGTAGATACTATGGCGCACACAATATACAAGCCGCACGCGGTGCGTTTGTAATAGTTTGTATGAAGATAACTTTTTTTTTCTGCTGATATAACATTATTTATTTATTTATATATATACATGTACAAGATTAAATTACCATATGTACAAAAACCTAGAACTAATCTTAATAACTAACCTTAACAATATATACAAAACTAAAAGTAAAAATAAAAAAAAAAACATATAAAATAAAAAGGCTTATAAATAAAATACTTCATCTAAAAAGTCCGTGTGAGGCATGGTACCCAAGACACTGGCGGCATTGCCCCTTTGTACGACTAGACTGAGTCGTTGGGCAAAATAGCCGCCAGCCCTCAGGTCACCACAGGCAAGGACAAGTCTGTTCGACATTTCTGACATGAATTTTTTCATGTCAGAAGACCATGGTCCCATAGTCTCTACAGCTAGCGCCGCAAATATATAATTATCCGACAAATTACTATATTTGCAGCGCTTGAGAGACTGTGCATGGTCGGCAGCGACATGCGACGGGGCTAAGGTATCCGCACATGTAACGTCCCAAACCAGTGGCCGTCCTAGACTCCACGGCACCAATGTAACTCCGTCAGATAACTTACTTTCCCCCTCTTTATACTATGGCTAAAGGCCGCCGGCCAAAGAGGTAAACTGAACCTACCTAGATTTCAGTAAGACATTTTGTATAATACAAAGCGTTTCATAAAAGTTTTTTACGTTACTAACGCATTTTTTGTTATTCTATGTATTAAAGCATATTTTATTCGAGCTACAGAACAGATTTTTTTTCAACCTTTTTTTATGTCACACTGCTGGGCATATTCGACCACGCTGGCCAAGTGCGGATTGGTGGACGTCATTCTTTCGAGAAATTATGAATTCTCTCAGGTATTCACGGTGATGGAGAACATCGCAATCAATTAAATACCTATAACGATATTGTCACAAATTCGCACATTACAATTTTTTTTGTCAGAGCTGCGCGCATAGGATTTGAACCCGGTATCGGTCGCGTCGAAGACCGCGGTTTTTTACCAATCAGCCATCTCTGCTCTCTGAGAACTATGAATATTCATATGAGTATTCCGAATCTTCAAGTATAATGTGAAAGCTCTGGAATAAAAATATGCAACTACCTACACTTGCATGCTTTATGCCAAATTGTCTTTACAAATAAATATTTCTATAATACTTATCTTATTTGAAAATCAGCTACTAGGAATACTTGAACATAAATAAAAATATATAATGTTATTACGGAACACCGTGTCACCGTTACGACCTTAATATCAACTCAAAACATAATCCCTTCAAAAGCTTGAAAATTTAATGTTTCGCGAAAAATCCCAAGTAGGTACTCAAACTTCCATGATACTTCACGCGAGCGGGAACCAGATATTATCTATAAAGCCACCACGTTCCCATCCTTTATACAAACTTTTAATAGATCTGCGCCTAGCAAGTTAAACATGGCTCCGGCGTGACATCTTATTCAAATGTTATGCATAATAAAGCAAACTCGGAACAGTTATAAGCAGATTTTGAGCCAGCGCCAAGATTTCTAATGCGAAACATGATTTTGCTGCTGCCTTGTACATTTCTTGTCAAAATACACTTGAATTTATCTTGAAATTGCGTTTGACGTGTTGTTTTTGAAATTTTACTGTCTGGTTAATTCTAACGTTGTATAAAACGTAAACCTTCCATATCAATCTGACGACAAACTACTCGCAAATAGCAATACAATAAAGCATTCGCATAAGTGGCAAAAAAATTCATACGTGTTTTCGTGCTTCGAAGGGCACGTCAAGCCGTCAGTCTCGGTTGTTGTCGATAGATAACAGTCGTTAAACTTTGTCAGAGGCCTTATGGGCGGTTTGAAAACATCCGACAGCGGGTTGGCTACTAACTCACATCTCCACCAACCCACATTGGAGTGGCGTAGTGGAATAGTATGTAGTCCTCTCCAGTAATGAGGAGAGACCCGTGCTCAGCAGTGGGACGCAAAAAGGGTTGCAGCCAAAGTATTCGATCTATATAAGTTCGCACTAGTATTTTGACAGGACGCCACCGTTATGTTAACCACTCGGCTATCTTTTACTACTCAAGCTCGGCTGCAATCCTTTTTGCGTCCCACTGCTGGGCACGGTTTCCTCCCTATTATTATTTCAAATTGCCCATATGGATCTTTGCACTTTGGTGACTATTCAAGCTCGGCTGCAATCCTTTTTGCGTCCCACTGCTGGGCACGGTTTCCTCCCCATTATTATTTCAAATTGCCCATATGGATCTTTGCACTTTGGTGACTATTCAAGCTCGGCTGCAATCCTTTTTGCGTCCCACTGCTGGGCACGGTTTCCTACCCATTATTATTTCAAATTGCCCATATGGATCTTTGCATTTTGGTGACTATTCAAGCTCGGCTGCAATCCTTTTTGCGTCCCACTGTTGGGTACGGTTTCCTCCCCATTATTATTTCAAATTGCCCATATGGATCTTTGCACTTTGGTGACTATTCAAGCTCGGCTGCAATCCTTTTTGCGTTCCACTGCTGGGCACAGTTTCCTCCCCATTATTATTTCAAACTGCCCAAAAGGATAGCTTTACACTCACTTATCATTTTTACATGTTCATCAAGTGCTATCAAGTATCAAGATTAGTAAACACATAATGACAAAGAGTTTAATCGGATAATCGGCAAATGTGTATCATGATACGCTTTATAATCGTTATTTACAAATTGGTAGCACTCATTAAAAAAATGCCTTTAAGTGTATTTTCTTCACAACTTGATACAAGTTAAAGCGTCATAAACCAAGCCCATTTCTTCCCTTCGATTTAACACTTCACAAGTCTTAGTATTATAATTATCGACTTCATACGCCCTCAACTTGTAAATGCGGTCTTTAGCTTTCGCTTTATGAACAGTGCGGGGTAAAAAGCGAAACCTTTAAACAAACTTCAAAATCGATTCGGTTTTGCAGTGAAGTTGTGTTTTTAGCAATTCAGTTTACCTGGTTGTAATTTGCTGGCAAATATTTTTTTAGTTTCATATTTTGGCTTTGGCTAACGGTCATAGGTAGTGAGCATCAGTTATCAACCTTATGTTCCGGGAAATACGTAAGAAATTAATTTTATAAAACATATTATAGAAATCAGAGCCCATGAGGTTTTAATCAAATAATTACTGCATTTAATTATTTAAACTTTCAGCTGTAAGTACTGAATAGAGCAAAAAATTATTACTTTTTATTTGTGAAATAATTGTAGTTCATTAAAAATAATATCAAATGGTTTTAATCCGCGACGTCGTCCGCGTGGATAAAGACATGTAAATCAGATATATATATTAACCCGTTTCTTTAAGTCGTAACGTGATGTTTCATAGCCAAAAACGACAAAAACCGTCTTTGGTATATAGACTACCAACCCAACACAAATAATATTTTTTTCAATTCATACCAGTATTGGTTTATTCAACTGAGATTAGCGTTTTCGAACGAGTAGACTCTTGAGATTTATAAATCAGTATAGATTTTAATGATCCTCCCTAAGGTTGACATCTGATATTGAATAGGTATCTCCTGATATTAAAAGCATAAAAATATGTTTCGACCTAGTTTTCCAGTTTGCCGTTCTAGGGAATTTTGTATATTGATGTATTAGAATCGTACAAAATACAATTCAAATCGAGTGTGTTGTTGTCAAATATATCACGAGTCAAGTGCTGCCAATCAAATGGATGGTGTTATGCATGAGCGCGCAGTGAACATTTTTATTTGTTTTTGTACGTTTTTACATTGAACGTGTCATAATTTTGATGCTGTAAACATTTTTAGAAAAATATTTGTTGTTTACGTTTAGTTTCATTTTATTCGGTTAGATTGAAGTTCATTAAATTTGCACGACATTAATACCATTATTATAATTAAATATATATATATATATATATAGTATAAGGCGTGTTATAAATATGATATCGTAGGTGGTAGAACGATTATGTTTTGCCCGGGGAAGTACCACCGCTGCACCCACTTCTGCCGTGAAGCAATTCTATTGTTTTTCGGTGGAAAGGTGCAGTTGCCGCCCATACTTACATGAGGCAACCACCAGCCTCCGGAGTAGCAGCACGACTGCATACGACCTTAGACAAGACTTACCTATGCTTGCTTGAGGTTGTATGTAGATGTCCATGGGCTGCAGCTTCCACTTAATACCACGTGGCCTGCATGCTCGTCTGCTACTCCATTCAAATAAAATAAATTAAAGTTGTGTTATTCAAACGAAAATTTAGCATCAGAGCTTGTGATCTAAACGTTCTTAAGATGGAAAATAAAATTATTTCAAATATGCTTGCAAACCGTTTAATATCGCTGTGAATAAACATGCGAGGACAATATTTGATTTTGTAGTTTCATAAACTTTATTGCCCTAACTTAATTTAGAATAAAACTTAAATTCGTCAAAGTCATATTATCTTACTACAATGTAGAGAACTGTTTACGATATGTTGTCATCATTAACAGTACTTAACTATCATTACAGCCATGCTATCTATTTCAGGCTAAGTGGTTTTTAATAACGGTTCTATTCGACCATAGGCGATCGTAGTGATACAGTTGAATAGAAATTGTAGATACCATGTCGGGGTATTTTTAATAATTACTATTTTATTGCCCGTAATGATATCGTGATAATAATATGAACAATAATGACGACCCGTGTGGCGCAATGGTTACCATGCCGGACTGCCAATCGGAGGGTCCCGGGTTCGATTCCCGGCGAAACAGAAATTCAAATGATGAGTTTAAAATTTCTGTTCTCGGTCTGGGTGTTTGTGTTTCTGTCTTTGTATGTGTCCATGGTACCCACGACACAGGGTATATCTACCCTACTGTGGGGCTATGAGTGTGAAACGTTAAAAAAATTAAGTCTGAGATACTATCGCTGTAACACCAAATGTTAAATTGGATTTATGAGTGTGAAACGTTATTTAAAAAAATGTAGTCTTAGTAATTAGTTATAAAAGCTTACCAGCATCCGCTACAAAAATCTGTGTACATTTTTAAGTTGACATTAATGTATACATAGGTATATAAAAATTGAAAACCAAAATCAGTTTATGTATTAAAGTTTTTAAACTATTATGTATCAAACAGTTAATTTATTTTCTAAACTATTTTACTTTCTATGTATCTCAGTTTTTTTTTCAAAATTGTCCACGGAGATAGTTTTTTCCTAATCTAGATATAGAACAGGCAGAAGAAATAGAAAGTAAACTAAAATATATCTTTGCTAAATACCGGCCTCGACTGCTAATTATTTTCTTTTCTGTGTTGTGTGAATGATAAGCTTATAGTTAATATAAATAAACAAGCTTGTAGAATAAAAATACCGCTTCAAAAGGGTTATGTAGCCAAAGTACCATAAAACACGAGAAAAGCATTATGCATGAAGCCGTAATTCCAAAACAAGTGTCCTGTCACTGTACGTTCATTAATCAACGAACGAAGCACAATTTTTTTTATCCGCTTGGATTAGTTCCACTTAGATATTATATGTTTTATTTATTGCTAGCGATGCCCTGCAATTTCACGCGCGTTAGAAAGGATATAATACATTCTAATGGATCTTCTCATCGGTGAAAAGAACCTCGGTAAAATAGCCTATGGCAATCGCCAGCCTTGTAACTTTCTCCACGCACAAAAATCATACCATGAAATCACTCCACCGCGACGAGAATGAAGGACGTTATTAGTGTAGATTTGCTTGTTTGTAAACGACTTCAAAAGGAGACGTTTTGTGTATGTTGACTTATTTCCCCATGAAATCGGTTACAAGGCTAGGCCTTTACTTCCTGACTTTTATTGGTTCCTAATGCATTTAAAAAAAATGAAGAAAGCCCTCGATATTTAAATGCACAATGTTTTTATTATGATTTGATCTATTTAGATCAGAGTTACTGATCACCAAATGGTCTAAACAAGACAGAACATTTCATAATGTTTTATGTCGCTCGCACGTCACTATATGGACTTTAATAATTTGTAACTTTTTGACGTGATAACGTCTTATAATTCGATGGAGCCGGCTGTACGCACGTAAAAACATGACTCATGCGGCGTTACCTCGCTCTGAGGCGTTCCATTTAAGGCTTGAAGTGCAAGCGAGAGTGCGGAACGAGCGACAAAGAGGCACAATCGGCCGCCGCGTTCGACATCTGTCTCTCTCCTACTTGAGTGAGGAGGATTTTTTTTCTTTCAGTAATCTCATTTCATGCTCTGTACATGCAACAAAATGCAATGTTAAACGAAAACATTGGAATCCTATTTTTGCTCGTTTAGTCTACATCGAGTCAATCTACAAAGATTTTCAACCCAACCTTTTATGCCCTATTTTGCCTTCTAAATTTTACCATAACCCTTAGACCTGACAAAACACATCCTTAGTGAACGTCTGCAATTATAACCTACCTTCAGGTAGCTGCTACTGCCAAATTTTTTCTTACTGTGTCAAGCGGTTTTGAAAATTTGTGATGAGTGAGCGTGTCATCTTTTTTTATAATAAAGTGAGTTACCTGTGATCAAATCAAACACTTCAGATAGATCATGGACAATATTATTATAATTGACGATATTACTATAAATTTATTTAAATAGAAGTGACTCCTATGTGACGTAATGGTACTTTACATGTTACGCATTTGAATAAAAAAGGTTTTTATATTTCGTGAAATAATAATGTGTGGATATTTAATTCAAATAGAATAATATTATAAGTATAATAAGACAAAAGAAGAGAAGTATATTATGTAATAAATTAAACATTAAAACACCTTATTAGGACCAATTTAATATTTATTCCGGTTTCAAATTGTGCGTCATCATCTATTTTTGATTTTTTTAGTCGATGGCGCTTACATGTAAACTATACTACCAAAGCCAGTTAAAAAAGTGAATAAGATATTTTTTGTTTTATTAACCTAGACTCGTATAAAGCAAACATTTATGTAACTGAAGCACAAATATGCAAGTTCGGGCAAATAAATGATCGCGCAGTGACGGGAGTTTTATTCCAGGCTTACGGTGTGCTTGCTTCATGCATAATGCCAACGCCATGTTTTATTTAGAAACTAGCCTCCGCCCCACACTTTATCAGTAAATGACTGAAACAAGTTCCTTTATTTGCACACATCACCGCTTTCTGAGCTTTAACAGGGACTTAAAAAGATCGTAATCTTATTGACAGCCTCCGTGGCGTAGTGGGTAATGAGCCGACTGCGAAACGTGAGGTCGTGGGTTCGATTCCCACCCTGGACAAATATTTGTGTGATGAACATGACTATTTGTTCTGTGTCTGGGTGTTAATTTATCTATTTAAGTATGTATTTAGAATTATATAAGTATGTTTATCAGCTTTCTGATTACCATAGTACAAGCTCTGCTTAGTTTGGAATCAGATGGTGTTGTGTGAATTGTCCAAAGATATTTATTTATTTATTGTAGTTATATATTACACGACTTTACTCACGTAAATTTTTATCGGTATTGCCGACATGTTTCGGTCCTGACCGAGGACCTTCTTCAGGAGCTCCCGCCGGTCGCGGTGGCATCGCGGCGGAGACTGCGCGCTGCGGCTCGAGCGGCGCGGCTGGTGCGGCCGCTAGCGTGAGTGGTGGAGGGAACGCTTAGGCTGTTCTCAGACGCGGCAGTCTTCTTAATGTCTTGCGTGTCGTCATCATCGGCACTCGCGCACAGGTTCGGTGGTGCGCATACTATACTGACCGTGTCACTCTCCAGGGTGTCCGTTGCACAACAATGCGACGTAGTATTAAGAATTGGTCTCCAGGAAGGGGGAACAGTCCAACCACTATCACGGTTGAAGTTTGGACGACGACTTATCTCAATCGCCTCGCGAACTTTTCGTGGTACGAGATACTTTTCTCTCGCCAAAACCGCGACTTTGTCGAAGCGAATGAAATGGGTCGTGTCCTGCGAGTGGGCGTGTTCCGCGACTGCCGAACCCTTACTGTCCATATTCTTCAAGCTACGTATGTGCTCAGACACTCTGGTAGTGATATTGCGGCGGGTTTCACCAATATAACCCTTGCCACAGTCACATGGTATCAAGTATACGCCAGGTACATTGAGCGGGTCCTTGTCTTTTGGTGAACGTAGGAACTCCCTAATTTGTGTCGGAGAACGGAATATGGTCCTGATGTTATATTTGGACCGTAGTAGGTATCCAATTTTGTCCGTTACTCCTTTTATATACGGTAAGTAGGCTGGTATACGTTCCACGCTCACCAAATGTCGCTTCGAGGTTCCTCCCATCAGCCGCAGGCTTTGTCTCCATGAATAGCCGTTACTTTCCAGTACGTGCCTCACGTGATTAAGTTCCGAGTTTACGTGCTGGAAGTCGCATAGATTCAAAGCCCGACCGATGAGAGTTCTGGGCACTGAAGAGAGGTGGGCCGGATGGTGGTGTGAGTCTGCCTGCAAGTACCGGTCGGTGTGCGTCGGTTTACGGTATACGGTGTGTGACACCTTTCCGTTTGGCTCGCGGCAGACTAGTACATCCAGGAATGGTAGTTTGCCTTCCTTCTCTTTTTCCACTGTAAACTGGATTTTAGGATGTACAGTGTTCAGGTGCTCCAGAAACTCAGGTAACCCATCCTTGGTTATTATTGCGAAGACATCGTCAACGTACCTCCACCAGTAACGCGGTCTAGTGGTGGCCGATTCCAACGCTCTGGCCTCAAACCACTCCATGAAAATGTTTGCCACAACCGGAGCGATGGGTGACCCCATGGCCACTCCGTCTATCTGAAGAAAGTATTCACGCCGCCAGACGAAATAACCAGTCCTCAAACATAGCTCCACCAATTCACTAGTTCCGGTAGGTACATCTGTGTTCTCTATCAACGTGGATATGAGACCTTCCTGGAGACCAATTCTTAATACTACGTCGCATTGTTGTGCAACGGACACCCTGGAGAGTGACACGGTCAGTATAGTATGCGCACCACCGAACCTGTGCGCGAGTGCCGATGATGACGACACGCAAGACATTAAGAAGACTGCCGCGTCTGAGAACAGCCTAAGCGTTCCCTCCACCACTCACGCTAGCGGCCGCACCAGCCGCGCCGCTCGAGCCGCAGCGCGCAGTCTCCGCCGCGATGCCACCGCGACCGGCGGGAGCTCCTGAAGAAGGTCCTCGGTCAGGACCGAAACATGTCGGCAATACCGATAAAAATTTACGTGAGTAAAGTCGTGTAATATATAACTACAATGTTAGTGTACACTCACGATTCGTTCAATAAGAAAATTATTTATTTATTATTTAATTTTCATTTTCTAGGAATATTTTTGAGTTTACTAATTATTATTAAAGAGAAAGGTCGTAATTTTACCACCACAAACGCATGCATACCTCACACCAACGCAAACACATCGGTACCCATATATCTTAAATAAAACAATTGATGACAATGCTCATTTGGCTGCAACCCATTTTGCGTCCCACTACTGGGCACCGGTCTCTCCCCATTATTACTCCACCACGCTGCTCTAATGCGGGTTGATAAAGTTGGTGGATGCTCAATTTTATTATGCTAAAAACCTGTTGTTAAATTTACTAAAAGTACATTTTCGAACAAAGGTAGTTAACTTAAAACTCGAAGGTCTTAGGATGTTGTATAAAAAGCAGAAACATTTTCTATATAAGTCTCCAGGGTTTGTAAAACAATATTTTAGCATTCGACCTCTTTCCTGCGAACAAAAAACGCCGAAGTTATTATTAAAATTTGGTACTTCATCTTAAAACACCCACCAGCGTCTTGGAGGAGGGAAACCTTGTTTTATTTATAAGTTTTTGTTTTTCAATCAGTGTGAGAGGTCGGAAAGTTGACGGAGATAAGGAAAAATAAACGAATATTTAATCTTAACTAAGAATTTGCTCTTTATTAACACCATGATTAAGATTGATACTTCACACTTTGCACGTTTTCAACAAAGTTCTGTTATTGGTGCAGAAGACAATAACAATTAATAATTACAATAATAACAATAACAATTATAACAATTTTAAAAGATACGAGTTTCAGCAATGAAAAACAAATCATGTTGCCCCAAGAGAAAATCCACGAAGTTATCTTTAGAATTACAATTTCGTAGATGTCTGCAGAGTTCACTCTGTTTAGAAACTATTCTGGTCTCTGGTCGGAATGATATCCATATTAGGAAAACTGTAGTATTATTTTGTTAAATATTATCTCTTTGATCGTGCACTCATATTAAGTGCTTCATTGGTCATTCACCATTTTGGTCATTCAAGGTATTTTCGCACTGTTTCAATTCAACAAAATGCCATCAACTTCATCGGACGCAAAAATACATCAAGAACATCAAATTTAAACAAGAGCACAATAATGTCCTTTTCAACCCAGCCAAAAATCTTCTCTGACAGCCGCGCTCATACAAAATGGCGCAGTGTAACGTCCCGTATCACGGAAATATATAAATTTTCAAAAATATCAATAAAAATCTAGACTCGTCTCCGGCGAGAAATTACTCCACGGAATCATTCAGGTGGGCTCCGTAAACCCCCCTACCATCACAGTTTATTTCTAGCGAGGGTACCGATTTCTAAATCCAATCCAAAATCTCCTCCAAAGGGGTTGCAGTAAATTAATATTCAGTTTCAAATGTTGCACTACAGAGATGTACAAATTTCCAACACATACGTGTCGATATTACCTTTTCCTAATTTTAATGCAATTGCACTCTGGAACGAGCGTGTACTAGGTACATTTCTTTTTCTTTTTCTTTTCAAGCGCCAGCTCTTACCTTTTACGACGTTACTGTTTTAGCTCAGTTATTTTTACGACTGCAATAATGATTTTATTTTCTAGTAACGAAGGAAATTGCAGGTTGGCAGTTGAACACTTTCTGAATTACCTTTGTTAACTCACAGCTTTTAAAGCTCTTAAAAGTGTAATGCTAAGTGGTTACAAAATTCAGCTACAATTTTAAGAGAATTTTTGTTTTGGTTAAAATAATGCTGTGGACAAAAAATGCTTTTAAAGGTTTTATTGACGCTGCTTTTTCATGCCACTGTTGAAATTGAAACCAATTAAAATGTATGAAACTAACATCAATTTTGAATCTCATATCTCAATCTCATTCATAGGGACAACAAGTTGAAGCGGAATGTTGTCAAATATCTGAGGTTATAACGGAGAGGATCCACTATGCGACTACTACCTACTTGTGATAAGTTGCAAATCTTTTTGTGATTCAAAGGAATTAGTATTTTGAAGCGAGAACGGCCTACGGCTAGCGTGAAATGCAAGCATTCTGCTCAGCTAATCAAAATTCGGTTCTTCGAGTGACACCCCAAGCCTTGTGTCCCGTTAGTTATTGGTAGATAATAGACGTCGGAACCTTGTCGGTGACCTTGTAAGACTACCCGGTTTGAAGAACATCCAACAGTGGGTTGACCACCAACCCGCCTCGCCACCAATATCAAATTTCAGCAGCGTGGTGGGATATGCTTCAAATCTCTAATAATAGGGACCTAAGAAAAGACTTGCCAGCAGCGAAACGCAATAAAACGGTTGTATCCAATAATAATAAAGTATTAGCGATACTTCATGGAGTATCTTCGTCGTTATCTTGTTCAAACAGGGAAACTTTCTTAAGTTTCTTAGTGGAAGAATGCACTTTAGGTAATATATCTGCCGTCGTCATCTTGTCACTGTAGCTGAACGAATGGAACACCGAGGCAGAGATTGATGAATGAACTGATTGATGAAGTTTCGAGCTGTGAACGAAATGAAGATTGTGTGCAACTTAAATGGGGAATGATAGTTTTAGTCATGTTTAGTAGTTTTCTGAAGAGTTTGCATTGAAATAACCCGGCGACTGGCGATAGATGCAAGCAATCTACGCAGATTAACTAAGCTATCTTGGTACGGTGTGTAGATGGGTGACATACCTATTTCATGCGTGTTTTTTTAGTTTTAAAGGTCACATTAAGCCGTCAGTCTCGCCTTTTATTGATAGATAACAATTGTTAAATCTTGTTGGATGCCTCTCTTGTGTAGCCTGCTTGAAAACACTCGACATCAGTAATGTAAAGCCATAAACTCTCTGAGCTACAAAAATACATTAACACCCATCTCACTACTGACCACGCCTGTATAGTTTACTTGTGTTCTACAACAGCCACTGTGTTTGCACCTTTTGAATATTAATCAAAACTAATTCACAGAAAACATATTGTTTCATCGCATAATGCGAGTACATCTATATCTCAATCACACCCTTACTTCTCAGAATAAATTGATACTCGTATCTGTGATCGAACACGATCGTTACAGGAAAAACAGGAGCTCCAACATCGATAGAAAACAGCAGTCGACCGAAAAAAGATATAACTGGGAAGCTATTTGTGCGAACTTCAGCTATTACTCTTCTGATCCGAGTACTAACAGCCAAGCGCGAACAGTTGGATCTACACCATGAAAAATGACACTTTTTGATGGTTCTAAAATTAATCAAGTGTTAGCTACAAAAATTCTAACCGGCCATAAAGCTTTTTACAAAGTTTTATGACGTCACTTCCTGTTGCTTTCTATCCAGAGTATTAGAGAGCAACCGGGACCGACAGCTTTGACACTCTTCAACGTCCATAACCACCCATCCTACAACATTTCGATTAGCCGAGTAAATCTCTTGCGTTATACTCCACTTGTTGTGCACAATTTACTGAAGTATCTATACATTTCTTCACATTGGCAACTATTTTCAATCCGCTGTATGTATATATACGAAACTCAGTCATGGAAACTCATAATGAAGTTTCAAACAGGAGCAAAAACAAAAACTCTCCGAAAATATCAGTGGATACATATCTTACCAGTTCGTCGTTCGTTGCCGGAATAAAACAACCGGTTTGATAAACTACAATAGATTTGGAGCCTAAAGAAATGTTCATTTATCATGAAGCCCTTACTAACTTTTCACGTTCCTGTCGCCGAAATCTGCCTAAGAGTTGCTCACGTAAGCAAATAAATCACACCACGTTACTTTGTTGTTCAGAATGTGAGCAGAAGCGTACATGTGAAGTTACGGTTTCATTCAGTTTAGGGAGATGGTATCGTGCCTTACACATAATTTTTTAAATCATACTTCAACATCTGCTTCGAAATGAACATAACGTCTTCAAAAAAATTATTAAAATTTAGTCTGTAAAATTTCAATTAGGCCCAAGTGTAGGCTAGTATCGTGACGCGTAACATTTTGCAGTTCGTGTGAAATATGTTCTGTTATGCCGTAGTTTTATTTCTTTCCATTCCAGTAAACTACAATCGTTTCGGCGCGTAAAGAACTGTTCATTTATCAGGAAACCCTTACCTACTTTTCACGGTCCTGTCGCTGAAGACTGTCTGAGTGTGGCTCACGTAAGCGAATAAATCACGCCGCGTTACTTTGTTGCCCGGAATGTGAACAGACGCGTACATGTGAAGTTGACGGTTTAATTCAGTTTATTATTATTATTTGAAGTTTTTGGATCATACTAATCATCTGTTTCGAATCGAACCTAAGATCTTCTAAAAATCATTTCAAATTTTGTCCTTGCAGATGTTTGATCAATCTCAAGTGATCAGTCATCATTTCAGTAGGTTTTCATCTAGTATTTTTATAAAGTACTCACTCATTTTCTTTAACTATTTCTTCGTCACTTTTTTCATTAATAGATGCACTTTGTTCAATGTCCATATTTTAAATACTTGATATAAAAGAGTTTTACAAGTATAGGTAGTCGAGCCATCAGCTGTCACCCCTCCGTCTTACGAATATTCGATCAGGCCACGTGTCCTGACGCGAGTTTAACATTTTTTAACCATCCCAAAAAAAGTCCACAACGCCGCTAAATAAGTTTTCGCCTCAAAAAGATTAGAACAAAACCATTCCTGGTATCACCACAGCTAGAAAGGCAACATATTTATTTATTTTAATCAGTGTTGGCATTTTTATTTGAAGGCTTCTTGACTGTCTTGTAGGATAGATAAACACACTGGACAAGTTCATATTAGATTACAACATTTATAATTAACATCCCCATGGCCGCGTTTTACCTTGATTTAGTTGGAGCTATGTTATATTTTTGTGGGACTCGCGCTCAGCAGTGGGATACAAAAAGGGTTGCAGCCAATTTAAAACTTTAAGTAAGAAGTGTTGACAGTTTAATTTGAACGCAACTCTTCCTGACTTGTTGTGGTAATGAAAGACGGGCTTACCGGGGTTATAACTGCTCTGGTGTGGACAGCCTGTCTGCGCTTGTTTAAATTGCAACATCTATAACTCTTACGGATGTCACCGCGGTATAGTTAGACCAAGTAATACATTTTGCTTGAAATAAGTGGTGTCAGTTTAATATTTGGACACACTTGATGGCTTTTTTACAAAATGCATTTTGACCACTATTGTATGTGTGATGCTTGGGTGCGTCCATTAAAGTAATATTGTCACAAAATACCAAAACGTGACAATGACATAGTAATTGTAATGTTAAGATGAAGATATAGGAGGCTAATTAATTATTATAAGCATCCAAATATTGTTAGAAACAGGTTAGGAAGTAAAAAAGGTGAATTTTAATAGTTCACAGTAGACCGCTTAAAACTATTGAAAATCACAGTAAACGAGTATCTTTGAACACAAATTCAAACACAATTCCAATCCAGTCCTAAACAACTAAATGAAGCCCAGTGAGTCAACCGTATCTACTAATGAAATTCTGTTTTGAGCGCAAAGACAAACTGTCTATTGACACAACGGAATTGAACCACCAACCTCGGCAGGTACGCTGTCATTACATTCCGAAAAACAGAGTAACGCACTCGACAATGGTTTACGGGTCTACCACACAGCTGCGAAATTACGACTGGCAATTCTGTCTTTTTTGGCACTTGGGTTATAATGTCGTCCGAAGTCTTAAGGTAGGTACTATATCATTAACTGTTTTATATTTTTACTGTTGTTGTTGTAGTTGTTGCTTAGTTAAAAACATTATTATAATCTCAAATTGATGAAAAATAAATCCATGACGCTGTTTTATTGCGTTGTTAGTATCATTTATTTTCCGATACATAATAATATATCAACCTATAACGCTGTGTGTGTATGTATGTGTATCCTAAAGGGAAACTTTTCTAATTTTATTTATCTGTA
Organism: Pyrgus malvae; assembly: GCA_911387765.1. Classification (NCBI taxonomy): domain Eukaryota; kingdom Metazoa; phylum Arthropoda; class Insecta; order Lepidoptera; family Hesperiidae; genus Pyrgus; species Pyrgus malvae. The sequence continues at coordinate 26,800,972 of OU426953.1, forward strand.
AAATAAATCCTAAAAATATGATTAAAGTCGATATTATGTTTCTAGGTGTGTTCATTGTCGACTTATATGTAACTATGCTGTCTTTACAAATTACACTTATGTAACGACTGGCATATAGAAGAGTTCTGAAGGTTTCTCCTCCAGCTCTATTCTCTCAGCTCAACCTATTGCCCAGTAAGGCACCTAATCACAAGAAGCTGATCACCATGAAATAATTGACGTTTATTAAAATCGAATATCTGTATTCCAAAATAAAATAAAATATTTTGACTTTTGACTTGACTTTGGCTATAACGCAGCTGTGTAGGTGAGCCCTAATACCATCACGTGAAAAGCTCTGAGCATGTCTTCGGCGATAGGAGGATGAAATGTCGGTGAGGGCTTCATGACGAATGCATAGCTTTCCGCGCCCCAAAATGGCAGTAGTTTATCTCACCGCCTGTTTTATTTTGACGACGTTTTCGTGCCTCCATCTCAGTTACAGTGCGTGAATTTTGACACTGAGTGATTTCTAGCTAAGAAATAAAAGTATCTTTTTGGTAAAAAAATTGTCACTATTATAATATCCTGCTTGGCCGTTTATTTTATGGTGAGGATTTCAATGTTTTATCGGTCAGGTTTATCTATATATCACGTTCCTCTATAACTTCGGGCCAAACGGGGGCAGTCGGCTGTGAGATGTGTGACCACTAATCACAATTGGTTAAATTACCCTAATCCCTCAAATCCAAAACAAATTATGATTTCAAACGAGCACTTAAAACGTTCTTATATACAAAAGCGTACTATTCGGTTTCTGAATTTCTAAACGATGACTATTAAGTTCGTGAGGGAATACGGGTTTATGGAACTAAAACCCTGGGAGTTCTTTTTCCGCCGGCTTGTTTTCCTCTCAGAGTATAAAAACCCAGTGAATTGGGTGCCTAAGACGACGACGTGGGAAAAACACCGTCTAAATAAATTCTACTACAAAATAAAAATAAAACGCAAAATATGGGATAAATAAATAAATAACATGGTTTGTAGTTATTTAGATTTAAGTCAAAAAGTTATATAGGTAGATTTAAGTGTATTTTTTTATTTCTTTCATATAATAATAGTATTTTTTCTTTATTTAACAATATCTGCATACCTTACTGAGGTAAATAAGGCGGACTTTAAATATATAAAACAATTTCTGTAATACCCATTTGCGCAAATAAATCATTTTCTTTTCTTTTCTTTACAAGTAAGTTTCCTTATTTTGCAAAGCACATCCGACGGCCTCAGTTCTTATCGATAAATAGCACTCGTTAAAAATTACACCTTATTGGTTAGGTTTGAAAACATCCGACAGCGGGTTGGTCACTAACCCGCATCTCCACTCTCGCGGAGCAGCGTGGTTGAATCTTTAATTGCGTTATGTGGAGAGACCGTGGGCCGTCGGTCCCGGTTGTTGTCGATAGATAACAGTCGTTAAACCTTGTCGGAGGCCTTATGGGCGGTTTGAAAACATCCGACAGCGGGTTGGCCACTAACCCGCATCTCCACCAACCCGCATTGGAGCAGCGTGGTGGAGTAAGCTCCAGGCCTCCCCAATAATGGGGAGAGACCCGTGCCCAGCAGTGGGACGCAAAAAGGGTTGCGGCCATGTGGAGAGACCCGTGTCAAGCAGTGCCACGATAAAGGATTACAGCCATCTCGTCAAGTTCAAAATTACTTTGCGCTTTATGTCTAACCATTAAGGAGTCTCCACATAATGATGATGATGCCTTGTTTTGGGTTGAAACACCTACTGGTGGTGATTATGGGTATTCATCTCTTTTGCTTATCAAAAGTGACTACCTGCGTGGCGCAATGGTTATCATACCGGACTGCCAATAGAAGGATCCCGGGTTCGATTCCCGGCGAAACAGATATTTGAACGATGAGTTTAAATTTCTGTTATCGGTCTGGGTGTTTGTGTTTCTATCGCTGTGTGTGTCATGGTACCCACGACACAAGGTATACCTACTGTAGGGCTATGAGTGTGAAACGTTATTTTTATCAAAATATCATGTAATATATTGATTGCGGATTGTTGTAAAGTAGGACTGACCTTGAAATAAGGTTAGAATTTTTTTCAAAACTCAATATATATCAGATAGCAACATTCGATTCAAATCGATTCCCACTTAGATATTTCTAAAGCGGGGTGTTTTCTATCTATGTAAGTGATTCTGTTCCTCCTGTAATGCCGATGCTCAATCACAGAATCGAACCTCGCATATATTGTGGAGTAAGCTTTAAAGTGATGGATAGTGCTCTCATGTTAGCAATATGTGGAACGAGTGGTATACTCATACTTACCTGGATTAAATTAAATTGTGTTTTACAGAAGATTGAGTTTCGTAGATAAATATGTTGGTAATCAAGGATAACGAAATTACCTACATGATGTATGGCTTCACGTCCCACAACTGGGCACGCATATGAGTCCTCTGAATAAGATGAAGGGAAAGCTCCCGAAGTGGAAATCGCCTTTGTACAACCCCCATCGTAATTTGAAGATACAGAAGCCAGGAGCGGGTAGGTCCAACGCGGTTTGGTGGAAATGCGGGTAAGTAGCCAACTTGCTGTCAGATGTTATCGAACCGTCCATATTTAGGGCCATTGACTAGGTTTAACGACTGTTATCTGTCGACAAAAACCGGGGCCCATGACCGTGCCCTGCCAACTCGGAATCGTGCATGAAATATTTGCCACTAGCAGTCACACACCCACTGTGTCCGTTTTTCGTAGCTGCGTAGATTGCTTGCGCTCTACGCCAGTCGCCAGACCATACGCGATTCAGTATACCGTAGTCATGATGTAACGTATACCGAGTATTTTAAACATTATGTTAGGAAGAAATGCAAAATCGAGCGTTCATTTTCATGTAAAATTACATAAAATTAATTCTAAGAATTGGCATAGTATTTTTTAAATCAGTCCTTTTGTAATCCTTCTTAATAATCCTTCTTAGTCATCCTTAAGTACCTATGTATATTGAAGTACACTTCAAACAGTAAGTCAATTTTGAACCTTACACAACAGCATATAAACTTGATTTGGTGAGATGAAACAGCGATTTAATATAGACATCGAACTCATTAACTAACTATTTGAAGCTTCGATTGGAAAACATCCAACTCAGCCAAACCATCAACAAATAACCAGAAACGTTAGGACATTGTAAAACGGGCTTATGCAGCGAGTTGATAACTGCACCGACATTCTGTCCAAGCCTGTAAGCTGCAACATTTATAACCGCCCATGATGACAACACAGCTTAGATACAGTTAGGCAATATTTTGTCTAATTTCTTTAAGACATGATCTATTAACCCGTGCTTGGCCGGCCTGCTGGACTATTGGCTAAAATCACTTCCAAGAGTAGACCTATGCCCAGCATTGGGATTGTAGATAAAATATATTTTAATGAAGGATTACGAAATTACCTACATGATGTATGGCTGCAACCCTTTACGCATCTCACAGCTGGAAACGCATATCTCTTAAGCCTGGAGCGGGTTGGTCCAATGCGGGGTTAATAACCTCCTTATTTTAACAACATAACAACAATCATACTTCAAACAATATGTCAATTTTGAACCTTACACAACAGCATATAAACTTGACTAGTCGACTTGGTGAGATGAAACAGCGATTTAATACAGACATCGAACCCATTAACTGACTGTTTGAAGCTTCGATTGAACAACATCAGCTCAGCCAAAGCATCCAACTTTGACAGAAATCAGCAAAATTTCAATCTTTAAACCTAGGAATAAGGTCAAGTCAGCTGCCGTCGTGAGATGAAACAACAATAGGGTATACAACCCCATATGAAAAAAAATCTAAAAACATAAAATCAATATGGCTTAAGTAACATGCAGTTGGAAAATGTTAGTTTTAATTATTTAAACAAAGAGATTAGTTTTATAATCCACATCGAAAGTTTCACATTTTAATCTGTATTTTTTTAATCGGAACGGTCGTCGTCATGTCATGACGTCATACGGCTATGTTAACAAAAATGTGTATACTTTACCAGTGCATTTGTTTACATGACCGAGTCACATCATCACAGATTAAAAGAATATCCAGTGTTATCATAAAATTACGCGCGAAATATGAAAATATAATATTTAATAATATTTAAATGCTGTTTTAGGTCCCTTATCGATACTATAAAATAATTAGTGTCGTTAAAAATGGATGTAATACCCTATTTTTGTACAAATCAAACTTATTTACTGAGCTAAATAGCTTGTAGTGTTCATAGCATCCACCAAGGCTTAAACCCTTTTTGTGTCCTATTGCTTAGCACGGCACCCATAAAAACTCGACCATATTTTCAAAAACTATTTTGACAAATTACATTTTTACAAAATGCGGAGTACAACAATTCCTACAAATGACGTCATTAACGAAGGTCTACTGACGCGTAATCTATCAGCTTCGATTGAACATGATCCAGTAGTAAGCTCAATCACCTATCACAAAGGTCAGTCAGATTTCAACCTTATAGTCCTACAAATAAGGTTGATTAAGCTTTCTTTGTGAGATGAAACAACAATTTTGTGCAAACACCGAACTCATTAACTGAAGCCCTCGTGATGTTTCAAGCACCAGTTTGATACATCTGTCTACGAAACTGCAAGAATGAATTGATAGAATAAGTGGAAAGTATACATACCTACTACTTTTAAGACCTTTATTGTAACCCTTATTCTGGCAAATAAAGATTATGAATTATGACATCAATCTACTTTGGAACTTAGCTAAGATACAAGAATAATAATATAATGTACAAGATTATAATGTATAGTAAGTGCGGTTTCAAACTACGAGTAGCACGTATACGGTCGTTTCGGAAAACAATCTTACACGAGCGGATCTTTTGTACCGGAAAATGTCATATCTCGCTGTTTCGCGCGAACACGCGCTACAAAAATCAAACAAAAGATGTGTCAACGTGCGGAATAATACGACAGTTTGAAACCTCCTATGCCGCAAGGCCTATTATGAAACCAAGGACTATTTAAATGATAAAAAGGCTTGGGATTAAACTTAACTCACATAAGGCTATTTCTATATATCATGTAATAATTGTAACATTTTTAAAATTTGTGAGCGGATGGCAGTGTGATAGCATTGACACACACGATAGCTGTCTCGTGTGCTCCTTGTCGCCCCACAGTCATGCTGCATAATGAATACCCATTGTACCTGAAAATGTATTTAAAACAGGGCTGGGGTTTTTCCTGCCCGCTTTTTTCTCCTAGCCCATATATGCCTTAGCGCACCCAAAGCGGATGACGGTCAGCTGATGGCCGTACAACAATGACAAACATCAAGTGTATAATATTATTACCCAGGATGTTAATAAACTATTTCATTTCTCTCTAAAAGCATCATAAATTATATTGACGATGTAGCTTATAAACTACAGATTATGAAGACATAAACTTAATATACATCTTTCGTACAAAATTTTGGAGATATCGTCATTTTATTGCGCCGCGGCGATATCGCGAGAGACCACCACGTCGCCATTGACAGATGTGCCAAATTGCGTTTTTCGGCGTTGACAGTGGAGAGGATATAGCTGAAGAGTTTGTTTGTTTGTTTGAACGCGCTAATCTCAGGAACTACATACTGGTTTGAATTTAAAAATTCATTTTGTGTTGAATAGTCCATTTATTGGGGAAAGCTATAGGCTATATAACATCCACGCAAACGAAGTCGCGGGCGGCCGCTAGTAAATAATAATGCTTGATGAGTGCAGGCGAAATTTGAAGAAAAGAGGCCACCACTTTTAACCCTGATTGTACAATACATGCAAGTAGTTGCACATATTGAGGTAACAAAAAAAATAATTTTACAAAATTAAATGCTTTCTGATGCGTCTACGTTGTGGATATAAATGTCTTACATATTTCAATAATTTTTCATTACATTTTCATAAACGTGAACGTGAATAGGTAAACATTTCCAATTTGACAGTTAAACTCACACTCATTTCGCAAAGTGTGATTTAGTTGAAAACTAGCAACATTACTGTCCATTGTTGTAGCCGTAAGTGTGAAGCTTGTGAACACATGATGATCCTTAATTTACAGAACTATGAACCATAATGTCTATAATATAAAGTTCATTAGGAGGGCCATCGTGAAATGAACTAACCCGAACAATTGAGTCCATTTGTGGTTGCGACTAGTCGTTCCCGCGCTCGGTTCGATGTAGATGACCGTGTAATATTCAGTTTAGTAACTTTAAATACCTTATTTTGTTCCCATTTTTAGTGCAATAAACAACATTTATAACAAACTGGCGGCCGCTCGCCACTTCGTCCGCGTGGACTTTAATTTTAATTTTTTTCTAAAATGCATATATACAGACAAAAATAAAATTGTGAAACAATGTTATTTTGATATATATACCTTAAATTCATATGTATCATCTATACATAAAAATTAATATAATTGGTGTGTCTGTTTGTAATATTAAAATAACCACTAATAACATTTTCTTACAATTTTTGTTTGTCTGTCTTTTTTTGACGTGATAACGTCTTTAAAATCGTTGTAGTCGGGTGACATGTTCAGAAACTTGTGTCACACCAAAACCTCACGAGCGCGATCGCAGTATAACGAGAGAGAGACGGACCGATCTCCCGTCTCATCTCGAGCGCTGCCAGTCATCCCGTGAAACTTGTCACGCGGAATCCTCACGAGCGGAGGCTAGCATAGCGTTCGAGTGAGTGGACCGATCTTCCGTCTCTCTCACTCTAGCGGCATACAAACGAATAGAGATTTTCTCGTGCGGACGTTATCACGTAAACATCTCGACCGTAAACCTACTTTACAAACAATTTGGTATTTTTTTTTCAACCTTTTTTATGTCCCACTGCTGGGCACAGGTCTCCTCTCACTAGTGAGAGGGACGCAGGCCAAGTGCGGATTGGTGGACGTCATGCTTACGAGAAATTATGAATTCCTCTCAAGCATGCACGGCGATGGAGAACATGGTAATCAATTAAATATCACGATTTTTTCCATCACCGTGGAGCAGCGATAAATGCGCACATTACAAATTTCTTTGTCAGAGGTGCGCGCCGAGGATTTGATCCCGGGATCGATCGCGTCGAAGACCGCGGATTCATACCACTCGGCCATCGCTGCTTTTTATTTAAGAAAAAAAAATCTAAAACGAAAGTCTACGCGGACAAAGTTGCATAAGTAGTCGTCGTAAATAAATATCATGATGTTTTCCTTCATAAAAAAATACAAATTCAAGATTTTATACACTCTCAACTAACATCAAAGTTTGATCTAACTTCCGACTACGTACTCCAGAGTCCATTGTGTTAACTGTACAAATGAAGGTTGTGAACACATGATGACCCGTAATATACAGAATCAGCCCTATGTCCATGTAATACAGATCATTAGACGCGCCATCGTAAAATGAACTCTCGCAATTTAGGTTCATTAGCGGTTGTGACCGGTCGTTCTCGTCCGCGGTTCGACGTAGGTGACCCTAGAACATTCTGTTTAGTTTTTTTTTTCAACCTTTTTATGTCCCACTGCTGGGCAGTGAGCACATAAGTAGAGGGATTTAGACTATAGTCCACCACGCTGGCCAAGTGCGGATTGGTGGACGTCATGCTTTCGAGAAATTATGAATTTCTCTCAGGCATGCACGGCGATGGAGGACATCATTAACAATTAAATATCATGATATTTTGTAGGTAGACGGTGTACCTATAATGTGTGAGTGAATATTTATCCAAAAGCACAATGTAGACGATAGTTGGAGCTTAAAATTTAGAGCAGCAAAGCGTATGCCAAAAAGCAATAATTAGTGGATGCGGTGTTCCGAGCAGTCGGTTCATTTGCGGTTATGAAAGGCCAACTGCTCGCAATAGCACAAAATGTGGAATCCATGTTTTAGTAGTGCTACTCGTATAATTTTGCATTGAAATTTATTTGTAGCTACTTTAGTGCTGATTGATTGCTTTGGAGAAAATTGTTACTATTAGTTAAATGTCATCTTTTATCTCCTTTTTATACAAAGACAGAAACACAAACACCCTGACCAAGAACAGAAATTTAAACTCATCATTCAAGTTTCCGTTTCGCCGGGAATCGAACCCGGGACCCTCCCATCGGCAGTCCAGCATGGTAACCATTACGCCACATGGACCGTCAAACATAAAAGTAGTTTTATTTTGAGTCAACCGTAGGAGGTAGAGATATATTATGGTGGATTTTTTTTGTAGTGTTATTGTAAGTCTACAATTCTCTAATACGTTAATTTAATGTACATATCTCTGCTCACTATACAGCGTACGCTATCGATGTTCCCTGTAAGTAATATTTTCATCCATAATAGCTATATTTCAGTCAGTTTACATTTTTTTTCAACCTTCTTCATGTCCCACTGCAGGGCATAGGTCTCCTCTCACAAGTGCGAGGGATTTAGGCCATAGTCTACCACGCTGGCTAAGCGCGGATTGGTGGTTGTCATGCTTTCGAGAAATTACGAATTTCTCTCAGGCATGCACGGCGATGGAAAACATCGTAATCAAATAAATATCACGATATTTTCCATCACCGTGGAGCAACGATAAATGCGCACATTATAAATTTCTTTGTCAGAGGTGCGCGCCGAGAATCTGAACCCGGGATCGGCTTTTTACCACTCGGTCATCGCGGCTCGTTGCAGTTTACATAAAACCATAATAAATCTATACCTTTCACGGGAATTAAACTATCTATTGATTAAAACTGTACAAAAATCCGTTCAGTACTTGAGTTTAGCGCGTGCATACAGACAAACAAGACACGCCGCCGGGGGACTTCAACCATTTTCGTTTTATTTAATTTCTTTTCACCACACAGTACAGTACCATTATAATATACCTGCAGAACGGTGCCGCGTCGCAAATGGAAGAGTATTGTAAAGTGTGCGCAGCGCTATCTGTTTGCGGAGCCATTTTGAACCAAGAGACGGAATCTTTAGCGGAACGTTTCTACTGTTAAATCCGCTTGTCCTTGCAAATATACGTTATGAGTTTAGATATTAAACTTTTTGTTCTTTTGAAAATAAATGGAACATTTTTTACATGGGACAGCAGAAGAGCATGCAGTTCACGTGGTGTTTTGACTACTCTCGTGGCGCAATGGTTACAATGCCGGACTGCCAATCGAAGGGTCCCGAGTTCGATTCCCAACGAAGCAGAAATTTAAATAATGATTTTAAATTTCTGTTCTCGGCCTGGGTGTTTGTGTTCCTGTCTCTGTGTATGTCCACAGTACCGACGACACAGGATATATCTACCCTACTGTTGGGCTATAAGTGGTCGCTGCAGCTTATGGACAACAACCTTTAGCATGGCTCACTCTTTCCTGAGGTCGTATCCAATTGCTCTGCTGCTCTGAAGCTGTAAATCTGGCCGGCAACTGCACTTTTATACCGATCTATACAAATAAATAAAATTAGAGTGTCTGTTTGTAATATTAAAAGAACCGCTTTTTACTACATGCATATAAATGTATCTATTATGGTGCATATACCTAAACAACATTTTTTACAATTTTTGTCTATCTCTCTATCGATTTGTTCCGGCTAATCTCTGAAACAGCTAGACCGATTTTTACAGGACCTTCACAGGCAGGTACCTGAAGTAATAAAGAGTAACTTTGACTTCTTTTAAATTAAAATAAAACTTAAATTCTAAAACTAATATCCACGCGGACGTAGTCGCGGGCTGCGGCTAGTACACAATATAATTGCTTCATGGCAAAAATAGGTGCAGAAGTGATAAATCCCTTGATAAAAATTCGAAGTTCTACTACCTATGCACATGAACTAGTGGGAATGACCCTAAATTTATCGAGGTTTCGATTTTCTTATGCACGGAAACCTTAAAACGATAGATCTGTAGATATTCTGTTACGAAAACAGCACGTGCCATACCAATTGTAATGATTTTTTAATTCGAACCAGTAGTTCCTGAGATTAACGCGTTCAAATAAACAAGCAAACGTATAGATTTCAATTATAAATTATAAGCTTTTTAATTAAATCTTAAGCTAAAAATGATTTTAATTATTATAATATTGTATCAACAATTAGTTATTGCATCCAGTGGCGGATTTACCTTAAGGCCAAGTAGGCCCAGGCCTATGGCAGCCAGCTATTAGGGGCGGCCATGCGTGGAAAAATACACCATTTTAAGTTATAAACGCTCGTATACTGGCTCGTATGAAGGCGGCGGCGGCCGGGGCACGCATCGTTCTTGCATTTCCGTGAGTTCTGTCCATGAAGTCAGGACAGAGGTTCTGTCACACCATCCGCGCCACACGCGCCGCCTCCACACCCAATCTGGACTCGTCGCTACGCTGTGTAACACAGCGTGCGTGAATATTACAGACAGAGCAGAGCCTGACGTAGAGTGTTATATTATGATGGATGGAAAGAAAAGGTTAAGCGGGGCAGAGTATCGCAAGCGGTCTAAAGAAAAAGAAGATAAGCAAAAAGATGAAAAAGTAAAAAATTAGACGATTTCTTTGAAGATCATGAAGACCGCTGAAGATCATGAGAAAAGTATAATGTAGTGGTGCTACGCCAACTGATAGTGCTTCAGTATCTTCAAGCGCAACTACAATAGGTTTCAAAAAACTATGTTTTAATTAAATTCAGATTTATTGCTGATAATTTTTTAAATAAATAATATGAGAAGAAAAATATACCTATGCGCGAACGGGATTCGAATTCGCGACCTGCGGCCATTGCAGCGTAGCGTAGTATCTCTTTACAAACTGATCCGAAACTGATTACAAAACGACGGTAACTGAGCATATTTTTTAAATGACTCTGTATAATAATTATTTTAAAAATCGTACATAAAGAGCAACAGTAATTTGTTGGTTCATTGACTTAGAACAAAGTTCATTACGTAGAAACGAAAATATTGCTCCTAGCACAATACAAGGAGCGCCTGCCTTTATATCTATATTGTGCTCCTAGTGACTTTTTAATACTTGACAGGAAACATTTTGTTCAATTTCTGTGAAATAATGAAAGCCTATCTATATATTATGTATATAAAAAATTCGTGTTACAGTGTTTGCTACCTTATTCCTCTGAAACGGCTGAACAGATTTTGATGGAAATGTTTATTCACATTTGGTAGGTTCAGACCTACCAAATAGGTTGTTATTTATTTTTCATCCACCTAAGTGATGAATGCCCACTCTAAACATTTAAACGCAGTACGGAGTTCGCGGGTTCATCTTGTTTAATTATATCGTAAATCCTTTGTGATATGTAAACACGATTATTAGGTTACACGCTAGATATGCTTGAAAAACATAAAAACCTTCACAAGAAAATGCTTGACTATCAACAAAGCCTTACTAGCGGACATTTTTTTAGTTTCATTTCACCTATTCTGTTTTGAAAATATACTGTGTGATTTTTGATCCCACATTGGAGCCGCGTGGTGAAGTTAGCTCCAAGCCTCCCAATAATGGAGAGAAACCCGTGCCTAACAATGGGACGCAAAAAGGTTGCAGTAAATCCCTCATAAAACGAAAATAAAATAATATTTTAAAATTGGTTGCCTGTAAAGCCGGTTTCTCCACCAACCTGCATTGGAGCAGCGTGGTGGAGTAAGCTCCAGACCTCCTAAATAATGTGGAAAGACCCGGGCCCAGCAGTGGGACGCAAAAAGGGTTGCAGTTGCAGCAAAGCCGGTGTAAGGACGATAGTTTAAATGTGACAACGTCACCACAATTCAATGAAAACCACGATAACTTTTCACTTCACTTTATTAACAGTCGACGAACGGCGCAAGCCGAACGCTCAAGCCTTAACGTAACGATCAATGAGCGTAATGTACAATGAGTCATCCTTTTTTGTGCGTGCAGCCGGCGTTCATCGACTTATTAGAAAAATGCTTTATAGCCGGTGTCAATAGAACATATTGGATATACCTAATGCGGATGAAACCGTGGGACAAAACCACTATAGATAGAAATATATCGTGATACAAAATACGTGAAATCTCCGACCCGTTTTTGTGCGTAAAACTCTCCTCAATTTGTCAGTTCATTGACGTGGAACGAAGTTGTTCGCCGCTTTGAGATGAATAAAGATTTCGCCCTCAACATCTCTTCCATAATTGACAAGATGTTTACTTAACTCCTGATACGTCTTTACAAGATGCGTAACATGGCAAATTTTTAAGTGTTATTTTAAAGGTTTGTAGATAGTAGAATTCTCATCGGTCGATTTGAAATTACGTTACCAATTCTTCGTAGCCATTGTCCAAAACTACGTCACACATGCTACGCATTTCCGTAGTGTTAGTATTCTGTGCCGTAGTTTAGCATTTTAGATTGTCAATATTTTGGTTTTCTGGTAGTATTAAATTATAATTTTTGGCAGTTTTATCTGAATTGACCTTCATACGCATTTTCAATTTGTCGACTTATCTAACATAACATAGAGACGTAAAATATTTGGTTTCTTTGTCTTCTTTAGATGTTGCAATCCTAGACAAATTGCAACCTATACTTTTTTTTAACCTTTTTTTTATGTCCCACTACTGGGCACAGGTCTCCTCTCATAAGTGAGAGGGATTTAGGCCATAGTCCACTACGCTGGCCAAGTGCGGATTGGTGGGCATCATGCTTTCGAGAAATTATGATTTTCTCTCAGGCATGCACGGTGATGGAGAACATCGTAATTAATTAAATATCACGATATTTTCCATGGCCTATACATTAAGTAATATATTTTTAATTGCGAATTCGGGAGTAAGCAATACACCCTTGAAAAATTGACCAACATTTCAGTGAGACGAAAGAAAATGAACCGTTGTTGGTGCAATGTTCCAGTGGTACTATGTTGTTATACCTCTACAGCGATTAAGTTCCGATGTTGCCTACAGTAATCGCTTACGTGACATGCTCTAAATCAAAAGCAAAAGAGTAATTACACAGCTCAGCGAATCAATTATTAACTTTGAAGCCAGCGATGCAGAAAGTAATTTGTACGTTAGGTAATTGAAGTCGCGAGTTAATGTATATCGTATATCCGAAGATAGCCGTGTAATTAATGAACGCTAAGCAGCAAGAATTAATTGGCTGAGGATTATCCGAGATGACGGTAATTTGGAATTAATTGATCGTTTCCATCAACATTCATCTTCGATTGACGACGGACTTTAGATATGTATCCAAAATACAGATAGTAATCATCGTTGTATGTAAACATTCAGGTTTCTAAATTTTTTCCATGCTCACATGTAAAAATTCTGTAAAGATATGTCGACAAGACTTGTCCTCGCTTCGGGTGACCAGAGGGCTGGCAGTTATTTTGCACAAAAAATCATCCTTTTGATTCAAAGAGGTAATGCTGCCAGCGTTCTGGGTACCATGCCGTAATCAGGTCTTTCGGATGGCATATACATTTTGTCAAATATGTATATAATTGTTACATTTTTATGTAGTTTTGTGTTTAAATAAACCTCCAACTTGTAATTTAAAAAATTGGGTGAAAATTAGTATAGAATTTATTGTCACCACTAAATGACTAAGAATGAACATGATATATGGGCCCAAAGAGATTTTTTTTAACCTATGCTGTCCCACTGCTGAGCAAAGGTCTCCCAAAGAGAAAAATAACAAATATTATTTGAATTTGTTTCTTACCTCAAACTAATACAAAAAAAAATCTATTGGTAAGCTGTAAAGTAGTAAATCACTCTAAAGTATCTATATTTGTTAAGTAAATTTAATGGTGTGCGTTATTTGTGAATTCTACGTTTTAATCATAGTGATTTAAAAGAAATTAAGTATTCGATTTAACGTGATAGATATCGATTATGTTAATAACTGAAACCGAAAAACGAGGAAACATTATTCAAAAAGTTTTTCTATCGTGGTGCTATAAAGACGCACGATAAATTTTATATTTCAACTACAAGAAATTAGCTATTTTGTGGTCTAGTGAAACTCTAAAAACTAACTATAATAAACATCAAATAACGGCCTTAGTTGTGCCCATTCTCTTTACGAACATATTTCATGAAAGTCAGATTAAATGCGATCCCAAATTCCCCAACAGCATGGAGTTGTTTGACGCCTCGCTAGACTTTGAACACGTTCGGAATTTTTGATTGCTTCCCGCTTAGTTACATTGCCAATTGGTGCATGAGTGTTATGAACTGGGGAATGTAGGTTTCATGTTTCACATTGAATGCAATGGAATGGCAAGGCGAAATTGCAGAGTTATGTCATTTTTGCAATAAAGGCTTCAATGTATAAGGTGTCTTAGAGTAGGAATTGGGAATAGGCATTTTTATTTAAATGGAATAGCAGACTTCACTGCTGGGCAACTCATGACTATGTATAAGGCCCAGGTCAGACCTCACATGGAGTACTGCTCCTATCTCTGAGCAGGAGCACAAAACACCAGCTACACCCATTTGACTGTTCAAAAGTGCGCAGTCCGAATCGTCAACTACCCAAGATTGACTGACTGACCGCTTAGCTTGCGAAGAAACATAGTCTCGCTCTGCATGTTCTACCGTCTTTACTATGTTGAGACTCCGAAGAACTTTTCAAAATGATGCCTACGTCACCGTTTTATGATTACACCACCAGACTAAGGTTAAAGTTCCACCCATACCATCTGGACTCGTGGAGGTTTTCCACAGTCTGCTTTGCACGCTCCTTTTTACCACGGACGTGTAAGTTATAGGACAACCTTCCAGCTGAAGCATTTCCAGTGGACTCTAACATGGTGTTCTTCAAGAAAGCTGTAACACAAGCTCTCCTTCAACGCCGGCAATGCTCGGGTGACTCCCGACTCCAAAAATAACAATAATTGTACTGACATTGTAATGTAAACACAGATGTAGGTACATATTGATTAGTAGAAAATGTAAGTTGACTAGTAAATTGTACAAGAATACGCAATTATTTTTTTACTTTATAGTGCATATTAATTTGTTTTGGAATATTGTTCTTTTGAATTAGTCGGTTTATTTTTTTGTTTATTTATTATATTATTTATATCATTATTTATACCCATATTGCGCCAATTAATTGATTAATTTTATTTATTTATTTATTTTTCGGATTGGATCCGATCGTCGGCTTTGGGTACCCATTACCCATATTGCAGGGTTTTTGTACACTGCTCTCAGTGTACAAAAACCCTGTCTCAAAACAACCTGGCGGAAAAAAAACCTCCCAGGTTTTTACGGAATTCCTATATTTCGCTTTATCGTTTAAAAATCAGTGACTGAGTAATACGCCTTTTCCAGTAAATACGTTTTAAGTTCCTTTTCAAACTCATTGCCTGCTTTTATTTTGAGAATCCCGGTAGGTTATTTAAAAAACTACTTAAATGCAACGCAAAGCGCTCAGACTGAAACTTTCTGCTGAAGCTGATGTATAATTCCGCCGCAATCTGGAAAATCCTTTAATAAGTTTATTTCGCACTGTATGATAAGTGCTTGCTGGTTCAGAAATGTATTGCGGTAACATATTCTAGTAATTTACACTGAAGCAGCGATGGCCGAGTGGTAAAAAACCACGGTCATCGACGCGACCGATCCTGGGTTCAAATCCTCGGCGCGCACCTCTTACAAAGAAATTTGTAATGTGCGGATTTTTCGCTGCTCCACGGTGATGGAAAATATCGTGATATTTAATTGATTACGATGTTCCCCATCGCCGTACATGCCTGAGAGAAATTCATAATTTCTCGAAAGCATGACGTCCACCAATCCACACTTGGCCAGCGTGGTGGACTATGGCCTAAATCCCTCTCACTTGTGACGAGACCTGTGCCCAGCAGTGGGACTTAAATAGGTTTGAAAAAAACTCTGAATAGAGAATAGTCAATTAGAGATTAATCTGGGTACTAATTTGTATACAAATATATATAAAAATCAATTTTTACTCACCTCAAATGTCGCTATAATTTTTGAAGTGAAAACTTCTTTAGTGGCGTTGTGCACTTTTTTGGATGGGTAAAAAATGTTAAACTCGCGTCAGGACACGTGGCCTTATCGAATATTCGTAAGACGGAGGGGTGACAGCTGATGACGGCTCGACTGTCTATACCTACTTGTAAAATTACTTTATATCAAGTATTTAAAATATGGACATTGAACAAAGTGCATCTATTAATGAAAAAAGTGACTAAGAAATAGTGAAAGAAAATGAGTGAGTACTGTATAAAAATACTAGATGAAAACCTACTGAAAATACTAGATGAAAAATAATACTGATAATAAAAGCAATTCGTGCGAAATTATTCCCTAACCATTCCAAAATATCAAAAATGCACAACGTTAATGTTCAAGTGTTCACTTCTGCCGGCACTACCGGAGTGCAACCCGCTGTTTTTTTTAAATTAAATATTTTAATATTAAAACAAAAATATTTCAAGAAAAATTAAGTGTTAAATAATGGCGATCCAATAATTTTTAAAACCTTTTTTCCCATATTTGTACAAATCCAAGGTTGTTAACTGAAGCCCACAGCAAGTTGGTGACAAAGCAAATTGCGCTAGATGAACTATTCACAACTTGTTCTAGTAGTTTTGGTGAAGTTGGGGCTATTATAAGTACTTGCACAATTAACTAAATAATGCAATAAACTTAGAATAATTACAATTACTTTATAGAAACCAAGTTCGCGCGACCAAATTGAAGCATGTTGATTTGGCACCAAACGCCGGGCCGCTCCGTAAGACTTAAGGTAAAATTTTATCACAACACTTTTTAAAAACGAAAGAAGTCTAATAAAATATCTTTTCACTGTGTTTTCAATATTTTTGTAGTATTTTATAGTTAATTTGGTCAAAATAAAAATATTTCGTTTTTCAGCTGTGTGTGAATCTATTAAGTGCTTCAATTTTGACAGCGCGCTTGTATGAAGACACTCATTCTATACGTATTTATTCTAAGGCATTAAAGTTTTATACGTAAACTTGATTTATTGTACCAAATTATATTGAGTTTAGAATACTGAAAAATAGCGCTGTGAAATAGACGATCAAAAGTAATAAAGTTTTATGTAAATGAAGATCGCCTTAGTGTACTGGTGAAGTTACGAATAAATGATAAAATATGCAAAAAAAGCTTCGTGAAAAGAAACAGATAGAACTGTGGTATCCCCATGAAGGTATATTTTCCTTCGTGCATATCCTTGATCTACATGTTGTTTGTAGTTTTTAACACGCTTTTATTAACTTGACCTGTATGTATGTATGTAACGGAATCTTTTAACTTCATTTGCACTTACTTATAGGAATCTGAAATCTAACTTGAAAATTTGCACAGGGGTCAAGGGCCGATGACAATGCAATAATATGAAAAAAAAATCCAACTAAAAAATTAAAAATGAATAATGAAGTTTAAAATACTAAAAAACACGCTTTTGTGAAAATACGAAAAAAAACCGTGGGGTGGTTTTTAAGATACTATTGACACCATGCACCCCACGCTCTTTACAGTAAAATACATTTTCTTTTTATTTTTTTACTTTTTAGTTCCTATTTTCACAAAAGCGTGTTTTTTAGTTTTTCAAACTACATTATTTTTTTAACATTATTTTATGTTTCACGCAGAAGTGAGAAGGACTTAAACAACAGTTCACCATGCTGTTTAAAGTTCGGATGAGTGATTGTACCGTCAACAAAATATAAGTAGTAAATGGTTAAAATCAGAGGCACCCTAACCTACTATGTACCAAAACCACTGTTGCCATCGAATAGTGTGAACTCATCAATATATTTGGACAAGCCATTTTAATTGTTTTACTCATAATCGTAAGGAACTTTTGCGATTGTCAGCAGTAAGTAAGTAAGTGTTTGTTTCGTGGTTTTTAATTTTGTTATACGCGCAACGATCGAATGTTAATTATGGGAAATAATGACTAAGGTAATAAGTTTTGGTAGTCTACTACTAAGCGACGAGCAAACTTCGCCACTAGAACTGTTCACAACTCGATATAGAGAGCAATGCGGCAAAAACAGAACTCATCTACTTGTTTGGGTAAGGTTGGGTAAAGTTACTTTCAATTAACTAAACAATGTGACGAAGTTTTACAGAGTAAGGTGTTCGTATATCAAGTTGTTATTTAGTTTTGGGAGTAAAATCAGTTTGCTCCGTAATATATGGGAAATTTGTAACTCAATGCAAAAATCCCTGTGGCCATAATAGTTGTTGGCTGCAACCATTTTTGCGTCTCATTATTAAGCATGTGTCTCTCGCTATGATTAGGGATGCCTGGAGCCTACTACATAATGCTGCTCCAAAATAGGTAACTACTCGTAAAAGTGCGGGTAAGTGGCCAACCCGCCACCGACTTGGTTTAACGACTGCTAACAGTCAATAACGGGACTGAGAGCTTAACGTATCTTCCGCAGTACTAAATCATCCATCATCCATCCATCAGCCTTTTAGAGTCCACTGCTGGACATAGGCCTCCCCTAATGTTCGCCACTCCGTCCGGTCCTGCGCCCTCTGAATCCAGCGGTTTCCCGCTATCTTTTTCAGGTCGTCAGTCCACCTGGTTGGAGGGCGGCCTGTGCTCCTTTTGCCGAGACGTGGTCGCCATTCGAGAACCTTTCTTCCCCATCGGTTGTCGGTTCTTCTAACTATATGGCCTGCCCATTGCCACTTCAGCTTGCAGATTTTGAGAGATATGTCGGTAACCTTAGTTGTTCTACGGATTTCATCATTACGAATTCTGTCGCGTAGAGAAATACCAAGCATAGCCCTCTCCATCGCTCGCTGGGTGACCCTGAGCTTATGGAAAAGGCTAACTGTAAAAGACCATGTCTCAGCGCCGTAGGTCATCACTGGCAACACACACTGCTCGAAAACTTTCGATTTCAGGCACTGAGGTATTCTGGACGAGAAGACACTTTGTAATTTCCCGAACGCTGCCCAACCGAGTTGGATTCTACGAGTTACCTCTCTCTCGAAGCTGGACTTACCCATACGGATCGCTTGTCCCAGGTAGATGTACTCGTCGACAACTTCGAGAGTAGCGCCATCAACAATAACCGGTATAGGTGTGACATGGACGTTAGACATGATCTTCGTCTTGTCCATGTTCATCTTAAGACCCACCCTTTGTGAGGCGCTATGGAGGTCACCTAGCATAGTGCTGAGCTCTTCCAGGTTCTCCGCCAAGATTACTATGTCATCGGCAAATCGAAGGTGTGTTAGGTGTTCGCCATTGATGTTAATACCCAGCCCGTTCCACTCCATCAGCTTGAACACGTCTTCCAGTGCAGCGGTAAACAGCTTCGGGGATATAACATCCCCTTGTCGTACTCCGCGCTGCACTGGAATAGGTCCAGTGCTTCCGTCGTGGACTCGGACTGTCATGGTTGCGGCTTTGTACAAACACTTCAACACCTCGATGTACCGATAGTCAATCTGGCATCGCTGGAGAGACTCTAGCACCGCCCAGGTCGCGATAGAATCGAAGGCTTTCTCATAGTCCACATACGCAATACATAGCGGCAGATTATACTCCTCGGTCTTTTGTATAATCTGTCGCAGCGTGTGTATGTGGTCCATGGTACTATAGCCTTTTCGGAATCCGGCTTGTTCGGGAGGCTGGAAGTCGTCTAGCCTGCGCGCAATGCGATTAGTAAGAACCCTTGAGAACAGCTTATAGACGTGGCTCAGAAGCGCGATGGGTCTGTAGTTCTTTAAAAGGGCTTTGTCGCCCTTTTTGTAGAACAGTACCACCACGCTTCTGCTCCACGCCTCCGGGACAGTTCCGCTACTGATGACGGTATCGAACAGTTTTTGGAGCGCCACTAGGAGGGGTTTCCCTCCAGCTTTCAGCAGCTCAGATGTGATACCGTCATCGCCCGGTGCTTTGTTGTTTTTAAGCTGATTAAGGGCCCTTCTAATTTCGTACAGGCTGACGTCCGGGATATCTTTGGTATAGTGTCGGGTCAATTTGGCTCTCTTGTCGTTCACCACATTGGTGACTGGAGCTTTTGAGGAGCTGTACAACCGTCCGTAGTACCTCTCAATTTCTCTCTGAACTTCAGGCTTAGACGAAACTATAGCGCCAGACTCCGTCTTCAATCTTGTCAACTGGCTTTGCCCAATACTCAGATCCCTTGAGAACACTTTAGTGCCTTGGTTCCGCTCTATAGTGTTTTTGACGCGCTTTGTGTTATGAGCACGCAGATCGCGTCGTCTGCTGCAAGAGATCTGTTTATTAAGCTGCCTGTATTTCAACATTGAAGACGGAGACCGGATGCATAGTTCACGCCTTTCCTTTATAAGACCGAGGGTGTGTTCAGAGAGCACTTGAGGTCTACCACTGGAGGGGGCCTTAAAGAACTTGGACCCTACCTCGTGGACGGTTTGTACCATCCTGGTGTTGTATTCGTCCACAGACTCGCATTCTTCCAGGCCCGCGAAACGATTTCGTGGGCTTATCTCGCTTTTCGTGGAACCATTAGGGCTTATCCAAGTCCACTTGCGCTGTGGCTTCTTCTTGAAGAAGGAGTTCATCATAAAGAGGCTCTCCTTCTCCAAGAAGTTAGCAAGCAAGTGGCCTCGGTGGTTCCGTTGTCCAAACCCAAAGGGCCCTACTCTCTGCTCGTCGCCGTCTCGCGTGCCCAGTCTTGCATTGAAATCCCCCATCACCACCGTGAAATGAGTTTTAGAGGCACGTATGGCTCTACTGACGTCCTCATACATAGCCTCAACCTCATCGTCTGGGTGTGTCGCGGTCGGTGCGTATACCTGTATGACCTTCAGCGAATACCGTTTTGATATTCTGAGTATAAGGTACGCTACCCTTGCTGACACACTTTCGACTTTCGTCACGTTGTTGACGAGGGACCTGTGGACGAGAAACCCGACACCACCTTGTGACAGATGTTCGCCCTCCCGGTGATAGAATAAGTTACCGGATTTAAGGATCACCGTGTCCCCCTCCTCTCTTCGGACTTCGGATAATCCTATGATACTCCAGCGTAACTTATCTATCTCTGCTTCCAGCTCATGTATCTTCTCGTCGGTTCTCAGTGTCCTGGTGTTGTATGTTGCCAGGTGCAGAGGTCGTTTTCTTTTGTGACAGCCGAATCTCTGCCGGAGATTCTTAGCACCCCCTGCCCCGCCTTTTACTTACAATTTTTTTACTTACAAATAAGTAAATTATTCAATCCCATGGTGCTAGTTGGGTATCAGCCCGCAGACATATCTATTTAACGTTTCACACTTATAGCCGCATGACTTATAGTAGGGCAAATAAACCCTGTGCCGTGGGTACCATGGACACACACAAAGACAGACACATAAACACCCAGAAATTAAAACCCATCATTCAAATTTCTAACAGCTAAGAAACTACAAACTCCCTAAAATTATTTTCATTCGTTTGAAACTCTTTGAATATCAAATATGTAAATGGCTGCAACCCTTTTTGCGTCTTTCCCCATCATTGGGGAGACCTGGAGCTTACTCCACCACGCTGCTCCAATGCCGGTTGGTGGAGAATGTGTGAATACTTAGCAGTAATTAATTATTATGAAGCGCGCATGGCCTGGCGGCTAGCGTAGAACGCAATTGATCTATGCAGCTGAGCCAAACGGGCGCGGTCGGGTGTGAGATGGGTGACCGCTAGTGGCAAAAAAATTTCATGCGCGTTTCCGTGCTTCGGAGGGCACGTTAAGCCGTCGGTCCCGGTTGTTGTCGATAGATAACAGTCGTCAAACCTTGTCGGAGGCCTTATGGGCGGTTTGAAAACATCCGACAGCGGGTTGGCCACTAACCCGCAACTCCACCAACCCGCATTGGAGCAGCGTGGTGGAGTAAGCTCCAGGCCTCCCCAATAAGGGGGAGAGACCCGTGCCCAGCAGTGGGACGCAAAAAGGGTTGCAGCCAATTATAATATTACAATAATCCCTACTAATATTATAAATTTAAAAGTAACTCTGTCTGTCTGTCTGTCTGCTACGCTTTCCCTCTTAAACTACTGAACCAATTTTAATGAAATTTGGAACACAGATAGAGTGGACCTTGGGAACGAACGTAGGATGGTTTTTATGCTACGGGAACCTATAAAACGGGTCCAAGCGGGTGAAGACGCTGGCAGAAAGCTAATACATACATATACGTGTCGAATTGACGATCTCATGAGAAAACGGTGAAAAAGCAAAATCTTGCTTTTCTACCTTACATTTGAAATGGGCGACTATTACCTTAATAGCCAATTCAGATCAGGTGCACTTTTTCTTCCTTCCAGTACAAAATGGAAACAAAAACTGAACTCGGCTCTACTGAAGCAGCAAATAGCACCGTCTGAAACAATGCAATGAGCGACTCCGAAACAACTAACGACCCGCATAGCGCATTGCAATACAAAGATAGTGGGAATGAGGTATTTTAATCTATATGAGAAAAAAATCCAAACCTCTATATCTTCTATGTATAAAAATGCATTGCTGTTCGATAGTCTCGCTAAAACTCGAGAACGGCTGAACCGATGTGGCTTATTTTGGTCTTGATATGTTAGTGGAAGTCCAGGGAAGGTTTAAACGGTGAGAATATATAGAAAAATTGCGAACTTAATAGTAAAACAACTTATTTTATTTTCCTAAGTATATAAACTGTTCGTAACTGTCAAACATTGATTCTTCGCGCCTGTGGCGCCATCGTCCAGAAGTTTGACATAGTTTGCATAACAATTCATCTGTCTATTGTTTTATATTTTTTACTTGACAGTAACATAAAAACTCTTTGAGATGATAAAGAAACGCATCCTCTTTCAATACTTTTAAGGTGCGGGGTCCACTAGTATACAATATTCAATTGAGTTAGTGTAGGCAAGCAGTTGGAAAATGCGAGTTTTATTACGGGAAATAATGAAAAGAGTTTTATAATTCATTTCCAAATTTTCCCTTTTTAACCTGTGGTGGCAACCTTTTTTGCGTCCCACTGCAGCTTTCTCACCATTATTGGGGGATCTGAAGCTTACTCCACCCTGCTGCTCCAATACGGTCCTATGCCCCTAGGCTTAGTTCTTAGAGCATCAAAGTCACTAACTCACGCTTCAGTAGAGACGGCATAGCGCCTCGCTTCAATACATAATTTTTGTGCCAAATCTGGTGCGGGGGAAGAACGCACACATTTTAATTTTGTCACACATTCACAAATATTATTTCATCGCTACAGACCCAAACATTTCTAAATATGTCAATTTCAATTAACAACGTCATTTTCTATGCACCGTCAACACTGAAACCGACACACACAGACACACTAGATGTATAACTACTGTACCTTCATTGTGCATGGACGTTGGGACGAGGGGTTCGCCCGTAAAGGCCACTCCTCTGCCGGGTGTCATACCTGTCAATAGCTTGATGCTCTTAGGTTTAGTCATAGTCAGGTAGACTGAATCAATAACTACAGCTCGCTAAAAATAATAAGATAATTCACTGAAAAACCAAAATTTATTTTAAAGTTGGTTCAAAAGTTTCGTTTTTTACTGCGCGCTTTTTGTAACGTGGAAGCTAAAGACCGCATTCAATGAACAAGTTGAGGGCGTATGAGTTAGGCGTTGCGTGTTGCTTGTTGAGTGTTTAATAGAAACGACGAAAGAATGCCCTTGGTGTAGTGGCAAAAACAAGTGTAGCGAAACTTTTGAGAAGTACTTACTTTTGTAAAATTATCTGCCCCTGTGCGAATCCTTTAGCGTGATAAAAACAGCTACAAATCGCGTCGCGTGTCTTAGGTATTATACTGAAGTCCCTGTAGCTTCGGAATTAAGAATTGAGCTACGGTATCCCCTGCCGGGTCGTAAGATGCGACTAAAAGGCTTATACATTAGCTATATTCTTAATCTCGAAGTTACAGGGACTAAATTTAATGTTCAGCAGTTGACTATGAAATGCCGATGAACGGACGAAAGAGTAACTGATACTACAATTCTTAAACAATATGAATAAAAATAATAAACCTAATTCGAAATCAAAGTAGAAGCAGCTATCAAAGTAATTAAAGCGATTATTCTGATCGGTTTCCCTTGAACCGCGATTGCCTTTAATGAACCAACTAGAAGTTAAATCGTTTGCTCGCGTGTTTGCGGTATTCATATTTCCTGTATGGCTTCAATAAGAGTAAAAGCTCAACACTTATTACACTATCATTGCCGTGTTAAACTGCATTTCGAAATCTCCATGCTTTGCAGTTAATGTCTTTTATCTAATACATTTAAATGAGTTAATCTTGTACCTACCTATACATGTAATGATATATGAGCAGCGATGGCCGAGTGGTAAACAACCGCGGGTTTCGACGCGACCGACCCCAGGTTCAAATCCTCGGCGCGCACCTGTGACAAATAAATTTGTAATGTGCGCATTTATCGCTGCTCCACAGTGATGGAAAATATCGTGATATTTAAATAATTACGATGTCCTCCATCGCCGTGCATGCCCGAGAGAAATTTATAATTTCTCGAAATCATGATGTCCACCAATCCGCACTTGGCCAGCGTGGTGGACTATGGCCTCAATCCCTCTTACTTATGAGAGGAGACCTGTGCCCAGAAGTGGGACATAAAAAAGGTTGAAAAAAAAACATATAATTTCAATCTTGGAAACGGGTCCACCGATTTTCGTGAAATTTAGTGCCCAGGGTTTCGGAGGTCCTTCCAGCTAGGTTGTCGTATTATTGGATTTTTAGCGATAATGAACTTAAATATAAACTGAGAAATATGACTCTTACTGATATCTATTGGAGAGTATTAATAATATTGTGGCGTACAACTACAACGCCGTCAAACGTCATCCGCCAATCCGCCGTTCAAACAAAAGACAATCTCGATTTGAAAGAATTGAAAGAGCTCTATAAAAATTTCGTTGGTGGGATTATAGTTTCCTTGGTCGAATGGTTACATAGGCTGACTGCGAAGCTACAGACCCGGGTTCAACGTTTGTGATGTGTGTTGTGATGTTGTGTGTGTGTGTTCAACGTGTTACGTCTTTTTATTTTCTGTGACAATATTTATTTAAATTGTGAGCTCTTTCAAATGGTGTTGTGACACTTTTTTTTTCAAATTTTTTTTATGTCCCACGGCAGGGCACAGATCTCTTCTAACAAATGAAAGGGATTTGGGCCATAGTCCACCACGCGGGCCTAGTGTGGACTGGTGGACATCATACCTTCGAGAAATTATGACATTCTCCCAGACATGCGCGGCGATGGAAAACATCTTAATCAATTAAATATCACAATATTTTCCATCACCGTGGAGCATCGATGAAATGCGCACATAACAAATTTGTTTTGTCAGAGGTGCGCGCCGAGGATTTGAACCCGGCATCTCCCGCGTCGAAGAACGCGATCCTTATCATTTGGCCAATATAATGTAATGAAATGTGAATGTGGAATATTATGTTCGAATTCCAACTAACTGTTCTTAAAAAAATTCTTTGCCCGTAAAGTACGTTTACGGACGATAGGTTAACAAAACAACGTCATAACAAAACAATGAAAACCACATTCACTTTCCACTTCACTTTGAAAACAATTGACGAACGGTGCAAGCCGAACGTTCAAGTCTCAACGTAACGTTAAAAGCCCCGATCGTAACATACAATGAGCGTAACGTTACAACGAGTCATCCTTTTTCGTGTGTGCAGCCGGCGTTCATCGATATATTAGACGTTGTCGCGTCAAAAAGGAAATGTATCAAAGTGATCATTGCTAATTGTATTGAATCAAGACTGTATTTAATGTTTCAAGCAATTGCAGTAGGAATATAATACCTGCTGCACATATATTTTACGGATTGAAAGGTTGATAAAGTTCTATGTTCAGTAGGACTGCTAAAAGTCTATGCATAAAAAAAACAGGTTGTCTGTAAAATCGGTTTACTGACGATAGTTGAAAGTGACAACGTCATAAGAAAATACTTGTTGCTATAAATTATTGACACCACATTCACTTTTCACTCCACTTCATACTTGACGAAAACATGTAAATGTATTATTGTATAGCAGCTGTCCACGCGGACGCATCGCTCACTCAAGTAGGAGAGAGATAGATGTCGAACGCTGCCGAACACGGAGGCCGATTGTGCCTCTTTGTCGCTCGTTCCGAGCTCTCGCACTTCAAGCCTTAAATGGAACGCCTCAGAGCGAGGTAACGCCGCTTGAGTCATTTTCGTGCGTGCAGCCGGCTCCATCGAATTATAAGACATTAAGTCAAAAAATCCAAATATTCGTATAGGTACACGCCACAAATGCCTACTATAAATATAGAAATGGATTGAACAAAAATGTATATTTGATACAGTGTACAAAATTTGTAGAATTCAGAATATTTAGTTCAATTTTGTCTACTGTACACAGTGTATACTGCACTACCCAATCAACATTGTAATTTAAACGTCAAAGCCAGTCAACCTTTGCGACACTAACATAATATTATGTAAATTCAAAATTTGCGAAATTTAGAATTATTGCTTGAATGTCTCTATTGGACTAAGCAATTGACGATGTAATTGAAACGCTAAATACAGTCCCCCTTTATAGCATTAACGCGTTATGTAACGCATGAAATGGAAATCAGAAGCTGCATTTATCCCTAAACCTACCCAAATCAGGTTTAGGCATTTAGTGACTGCAGCTTCTTATTATTATAATGCACACATCAAATCGTGCTCTCTATTTGCGTGCCACTGCTGGACACGGGTCTCTCCCCATTATTGGGGGAGGCCTGGAGCTTACTCCACCACGCTGCTGCAATGCGGGGTGGTGGAGATACGGGTTAGTGGCCAACTCGCTGTTGGATGTTTTTAAACCGCCCATAAGTCCTCCGAAAATGTTTTGCGACTGTTTTCTATCGATAACTACCGGTACCGATGGCTTAACGTGCCCTGCGAAGCACAGAAACGTGCATGTTTTTTTTGCCACTAGCAGTTACGCATCTCACATCTGACCATGCTGGTTTAGCTGAGCTGCGTAAATTGCTTGCGTTTTTCGCTAGCCGCTGGGCCATGCGCGATTCGAAAATGACACTACTAGGTCATTGTAAGGACCAGTGTTGTATTAAGTGAACAAAAATACAAGTATACAGGATTAAAGTTGCAGACAATAGCTAGTATAATATAAGCGCTAAGACCAGACATCCAGCAAACCTGCAAATTAGTAGCTACATATATGTAGCTACTAAAATATGTTTATTATATTTATAAAGTTAGGTAAAAACTACTTTGCAACAATCCGCAACCAGAACTTATGATGGTAAATACCTTTTTTCATGCAATAGCACCTCCCTCCCTCCCACATAGGACACATGCACATGCAACAACAAAAAGTATACACCAACATACGTACCACCACCGCGCAAAGACTTTGCGGGTGACCGTCGTAGAGTCAATAACCCTGATGCTCTGTTTTGGGGCGAAACACGTGTTGGTGGTGGTACGTATGTTGGTGTATACTTTTTATTGCATGTGCATGTGTCCTATGTGTGAGGGAGGGAGGTGATATTGCATGAAAAAAAAGGTATACACCATCATACGTTCTGGTTGCGGGTTGTTGCAAAGTAGTTTTTACCTAACTTTATAACAATGGAGTTCCGTAAAGTAACGCCTGATTCTATTAAATTTATATTATTTTATAATAATAATAATAATAATAATTATCAATAAAATACAATTGGTTGCAGGATTTTCTTCCTATTAAATAATAAATAGATTTATTTTCTTACTCTATTTACTATTGTAGTCAAAAATGTACGTTGCATTGTAACAAACCAACTTTACAAAAATAATAATAGAACATATCGAATTTGTAGGATTACGAATGTTCAACGGTGGCTATTACATGAAGCAATCGACAGTTTAATTTAAGCGCCAAAGCCAGCTTTCCTTTGTAGTACTAATACGCAACGTAAATGCAATACACCGCATGAAACCGAAATCAAATTTACCACTAACTTTATTATAGTGAGTTTAGTGAGTATTTTGTTTTTAATTGAGTAGTAGACCATCATGCAGACCATCTAATATAAAATTATGTTTCACGCTCATAGCCCCACATTAGGGTAGATATACCCTGTGTCGTACCATGGACACAAAAAAGACAGAAACACAAACACGTCTGGAATGGTAACCGTTGCACCACACGGATCGTCAGAAAATAGTCGTTGCATTCCATGGACATTAATACATAATATCAAAAAATGACCTGAATCTAGTACTTCACTACGCTGCTGCAATGCGAATTGGCGGAGATGTAGCCAATGAGATAGTAGCTAACCCGCTGTCGACATCCGCTCTCCCGAAGATGAGCCCGGTCTGCGGCGCCGCGCGTGGAGAACACCGGTGCGTTCCACTGGAGATCTCGCAGTCCTCCCCAAGCGCAGAGGCAGGCCATCGAGAGGGTTGTAGGGTGGTACAAATCCCATAAGGCCTCCACTATCGTTCGCCACTCCATTAAGAGGAAACGCTAGCGCCGTTTTTCCATACAAACGTATTCTCCTATTTTCTCCCTGGATAATGCTTCCAGAGGAATTATTTTTTGTGACAATATCTAAGTCTGCTAAAGCTATGCTCCTATGTTTTGTTTTTTTCAATCAACTAATTAGATCAGAAAATATGACTCATCAAAAATCGTAGGAAATGCCTCTTTCATACAGCCCTAATCTAATCCAACAACTGCAAAACAAATTTGAAAGGTTTTTAAACCAAATAAAAACATAGGAGCATAGACTTATTCTATTTCTTGATATTTGTGAAAAAAATATTATAAACTCAATTTTGAAGGAGGGAAGAGGAGAATACGAAACCTCGATTTAGTAAGAAAGTTTGTAGGTAAAATCGGGCTGGATAGCGCAGGGCGCAGCGCGATAGCAATAGTTATTCCAAAATACCTAATTTTCAAATTCGGCCGAACCCGCGTTTCCTCTTAAGTTCCTCCGCTCCTGACGCCCTCTGAATCCTGCGTCGTCCTGCTGTTTTCTTTGGTAGGCGACCTGTGCTCCTTTTGCCGAGACATTATTCTTGAACATTTATTTATCATTGATTGCCGGTTCTCCTAACTATATTATGGCCTGTAATTCTTACTCCTGTTTTATAAGTCAAACAAAGTAAGTACTTAAGAACGGGTCCCGAGTTCGATTCCCGGCGAAACAGAAATTTGAATAATGACATGATTTAACGACAGTGTTAACATAATTTTAATTTGAAACTATCTGAAAACTGTATTTTCATACTTTTTCATCTTGTTCGAAGACGAGCTTAGAATCGTCTTTTCCTTTCCATAATTTTTGCAAGAGAAAGAAAAATATAATATTAAACTATTTTCCATATTGCATCATCATAATAGTGGATTTTTCCATCACTCCTTCACAGTTAAGGCTATACAGCTCTGGAACGCCCTACCCGAAGATATCAGGAAGGCACCTAGAAAATTGGCTTTCAAAAAATTGGTCAGGGAGTATTTGTTGAGTATCACTACTACCATTTAATATTGTGTCATTAAGAGACATCACCTATCTGTATCTTATAAATTGAAAACATTTTTTCTTTGTAATAGCCTGTTGACTACTAAAGCCTACCTCGCATTCTCAACATCACCCAGGGTGGA
Organism: Pyrgus malvae; assembly: GCA_911387765.1. Classification (NCBI taxonomy): domain Eukaryota; kingdom Metazoa; phylum Arthropoda; class Insecta; order Lepidoptera; family Hesperiidae; genus Pyrgus; species Pyrgus malvae. The sequence goes on from OU426953.1 coordinate 26,830,653, forward strand.
CTGGTAGACAATGCCAATTGGCATTAAGTTTTACCCTCTCATTTTAAGTTGTTTCACAGAAATAAATAAATAAAAAAAATCAAAATTTACTTTCTCGGATGTGTATAATACATAACTAATCAACGATGTAATTTAAACGCCAATTCCAGCCGTCCTTTGTGGCAGTAACGCGCAATGTTAATGCAAAACACAGCCTTTTCATGGCAATCATTTGCCTCTTACTATATACGAGTTTATTGGTTATTTACATTGACTAGCAAATAACCATACATAAATTCTGGTATTAATTGCTCGCTATACCCCATGGTCATCAACACAATAATGTCATATAATGCTCGAATCTTTTTTTTATTTGAATGGAGTAGCAGACGAACATGGTGGCCACGTGGTGTTAAGTAGTCGCTGCAACCCATGGACATCGGCACACAACCTTAAGCAAGCATAGGTAAGTCTTGTCTGAGGTCGTATGCAGTTGCGCTGCTACTCCGGAGGCTAGTGGTCGCCTCATGTAAGTGTGGCTGGCAACTGCACCTTTGCACCGAAACACAATAGAATTGGTTCACGGCAGAAGTGGGTGCAGCGTTGGTACTTCCCCGGGCGAACCATAATAGCTCTACCACCTACGAATCTTGTTTGAGGACGACCTCCAAATATATTTTTTCTTTCCTTTAGTTTCAGGAAGAGAAAGAAAAGTATTTTCATTTGAAACCTCCAAACTGTAGATATCAGAATTTAGTTGCTTCACTGTGTATTCTACACTGACCAATCAATTACGTTGTATTTTGTACATACGTTTAGCCGATTATTATTTTATTTTAGTTATGCAGCAGACAATAATACATAACATTTGATATTAAGTGGTCGCTGTAGCCCATGATTATCAATCATACTAATATTATAAATGCGAAAGTAAGTTTGCTTGTTACTTTTTCACGCGAAAACTACTCAACCGATCATCATGGAACTTTGTACATATTTATAGTCCTGGAGTTATCAGAAGTAAAATAGGATACCTTAAAAAAATAACACGGGTATAACCGCGGGGCACAGCTAGTACTAATATATAAAGCTGAAGAGTGTTTGAACGTGCCAATCTCAGGAACTACTGGTTCGAACTGAAAAAATATTTTTGTTTTGAATAGTCCATTTATTGAGGAAGGCTATAGGCTATATAACATCATGCTATGACTTATACCAAAGTTCACGCGGACGAAGTCGCGGGTGGCCGCTAGTGATTATATAAGTATTTTTGTAAAATCGCAACGCCATTGCTACAGCACTGTTTTCAAAGTGAATCTGAAATAAAAAAAATCCGGGCTATCCTAACTATAGGTAATACTCAGAGTATCGTCACCGATGAGTTGCTTGATTACTTTTTAATAGCCCCACAACATCGCAATATCGATGTCGAACATTTTTTGATTGTTTTTATCCGCTTCATTGTGAGAAGATATCGATTGGTCTAATTTAGTATCCTATTACATATTGGATATTCTCGTATGTGAGTATATCCAAGAGTGAATAGAGTGAATAAAGAGTGAATAGTCTTCAAAGCAATTTATTAACATACCATTTAGGTAGGTAGGCGCACTGTAATGTAACTTAATCAAAATAATATTAAATAAAAAAACGGGTTGCAATCCGGTAGTGCCGGCAGAAGTGAAAACTTGAACATTAACGTTGTGCATTTTTGACATTTTGGAATGGTTGGGGAATAATTTCTCACAAATAGCTTTTATTCTCAGTATTACTTTTCATCTGGTATTTTCAGAAGGTTTTCATCTAGTATTTTTATAAAGTACTGACTCATTTTCTTCCACTATTTTGTTCGTCACTTTTTCCATTAATACATGCACTTTGTTCAATGTCCATATTTTAAATACTTGATATTCGTTCATAAACGAATTTCACAAGTATAGACAGTCGAGCCATCAGCTGTCACCCCTCTGTCTTACGAATTTTCGATCAGACCACGTGTAGTTGACACGAGTTTAACATTTCTTACCCATCCCAAAAAAAGTGCACCATGCCGCTAAAGAAGTTTTCACTTCAAAAAATATTATTACTTGGGGTGCAACTGCCAGCCTGAGTAGTATTTAGGGTTTTTAAATTCTTCTGCTTCATTTCTGAAGCGAAGTAAGGAATACCGTATCTATCCAGATTGAAATTTGACTTCATTTTTTTCGATGATATATTGCAATTCATGCCCAACATCTCTAGAATGTTAAGTTGAAATTCATTCCTTGGATGACCCCTGCGTTTCTAGAATGTAAGTATTTGAAATTCATTCCCCAGGTCATAATATAGATCAGAGTATCGACATCGGTGCGCAGCTTGATTGCTTTTTAATAGCCCCGCAACATGGCAATATCGATGTCCAACATAGCTATTCGATATTCGCGATATTTTTTTTGTTTTTTTGCGTCTTTGCATCACTTGACTAAGTTTTGTGACGAAAAAAAAACAACGGTTTGTACTCCGGGAGTGCCGACAGAAGTGAAAATTTGAACATTAACATTGTGCATTTTTTTACACGCTTTATATTAGCTTCACTTGTATGCATGTTTGTATGTTTGTAACCGACTCCTTCAGATGCGATTTTGACCCACTTTAAAGAAAAGAAGAAAAGAAAGTGCAAGAGAGCTCATCTGCTCTTCCGAAGGTGGGCCCGTTCTGGGGCGCCGCACGTGGAGGACACCGGTGCGTTCCGCTGGAGATCCCGGAGTTCTTCCAAGCGCAGAGGCAGGCCACCGAGGGGGTTTTAGTGCGGTCAAATATCACATAACTTATCTTCTCCCAAGTTACCGGGTACTTTTTGAAGGTTCTTCCGATACAAAAAAAAGGTATAACGTTGAAATTGTTTAAGTTAAATAAATACATAATCACTTACGAGACCTGGTCTAGAGACCGGGATTCAAAATGTAGTATAGCATAGATGCTATACACGATGTACTCAACATTGTGAAAGGTTCAAAACACAAAATATTGTTGTTTTGTTTTCATGTAGAAAGCCGATAATGCCGTCGTTATTGATAGTTCGCTTGATTGGTTTTTAATTATTCCGTGACGTTGTTCCTATAAATATACCAAAATAATATATATTCCCAGGTTCATAGAAAGCTTTAAATTTGTTATAAATGGATCAACAGAAGATAATGCAGGCCGTGCAGACGTAATCGTAACGCTTGAGTATAAAAAAAAAAACAAGTTTGATATAATCAAGAAAACAAACGATTACTTAACTTCTTCTGTAGCACTTGTTGAGGTATTTCTTGTTCATATCTGGTACGTAGTATACATTAATTGCTTGGGTTATAAGACACCAAGGGCGTTTTACTGTGACCATACACCACGGTGCCCTTACGTTGATTTTGTACGACATATTTTAGCATTTATTTTGAAAATACAAAAAAAAAGGAAGAGCTTTATACCTATGATACAGAAAGTAGATCAGACTATTATCATCAACGTCGCGCGATTGCCTTTTAATAGCCACGCGAAATCGCAATATCGATTTTGAACATCGATAATCGTTTGTTTTTGTTCCATACGCTACAAATGTCGTTATTTAAATCGCTATTTAAATAACGATTGAGCTTTTTTGAGCAAATTTTGTAATGAAAATGAAGAATTCAACCTATTTTATTCACGTTAACAAACATTGGTTTCTTACTGTAATACAGAAAGCAGATTGTATTATCCTCAACGATAGGTCGCGTTATTGATTTTTAAATAGCCTCGCGACATCGCGATATCGATCTCGAACAACGTTATTCAGCTGTTTTGTCCGATCCACTCCTATTATCGGATGGGAGCTATTTGAATATCGATTGATCCGTCCAAATTTTGTAATAAAAGTGAAGGGTGCACCTTATTTTAATCAATTTAATGAACATTTTTGTTTTAGTCTTGTACAGCAAACTACAATCTATCCTTGATTGTGAAGATTCCGTTCTGGAAAGATATAAAGGGAACTTATTTATTAAGATTCTGCGGCCCGTTGGCCCGTCTGTCTGTAACCAGCCTGTACCTTATGAATCGTGATACCTTTTTTTTTGGTGTCGGGGGGGCAACCTTCAAAAGGTACCCGGCACCTAGGGAGAGGATACCGGGTTATTTGGGATTTGACCGCACTAAAACCCCCTCGGTGGCCTGCTTCTGCGCTTGGGGAGGACTCCCGGATCTCCTAAGGAACGCACCGGTGTTCTCAACGCGCGGAGCCCACTATGGGCCCATCTTCGGAGGTTAGATGTGCTCTCCTGCACCTTCCGATGTTTACGGCGGCATGCGGCCACACGCACACACCGCCGTCCTTCCCGGGGCTGCTAGCTGGACGGATCGAGCTCCGACTCTCCCCGTCCGCAACCCCGGAAGTCCCCTTTTAGTCGCCTCTTACGATCAGGCAGGGGATACCGTAGCTCTATTCTTAATCCCGAAGCTACAGGGACTATGAATCGTGATACCTAGGCAGTTGAAATTTTAAAAGATTACCTGCGCTGTAACAACAAATACGAAAAAAACATTAAATAAATATTTAATGGTAGTTCCCCTCCAACGAATGTCTTTTTTGCCGTTTTTTGTTGATAATGGTACGGAAGCCTTCGTGTGCTAGTTCGACTCTCACTTGGCCGGTATTTTTGATAGCCACGGGACATTGCAATATCGATGTCGAACATGGATTGTACTTTGTTTTTATCCGAGGGGAGCTATTCGAATTTTGATTAGGTTATCTGTGTTTTGTATTGGAAAAATAACACAGCCCAATTACTAGGGTTCTGTACTCAAAAAGCGAATGCTTGTTTTGTTTTTAAATAGCCTCCTAACATATCCATATCTACGTTGAAAGTCGGTATTTGTTTGTTTTCATCCCATTCGTACCGAATATCTGATTAGAGCTTACAACCTTGAATATTTTTGGTAAAACAAATATTTTCGTATCCAGTAACAAAATTATGCAAAATCCTGCAAACTTTGTGATATTTTTGCAAATAATTCAGACATTTTACATAGTATCACGCATTATCTGAGAAAGGATTTTAGCAAAGCGTAGGTAAACATTTCAGTGTAAAAGGTGCGAAATGTTGGTAAAGATTCCGTCGCGGCAAATTGCGGTTACATTGTTCTCTGGAATACGGAGACAGATAATACGGCGGTGACCCCACTGTTTTGAAACTAAAATAAAAATTATGTCAGAAAAATATTTTGTATTCTTAATGTGAAATAAATATCTTTTTTTCTTTCCACGGCGACGAAAGTCAATAAACTTTTTTGTAAGGAAGTAGAAAACGAGCATGTAATCTTCGTGGTATTAAGTGGTCGCTGCAGCCCATTTATATACAAATTTTATTATTTTCTTGAGTACATTTTCAAGTTTAACAACACAGTTTTAAACTTTAAAAGTGAGGGGGATTAAGGATTTAATCCACCACACCGCTCAAGTGCGGATTGGTGGACATCATACCTTCGATAAATTATAAGTTTCTGAGCCTATAATGCCTGAGGCATGCAGGATTTGTCCATATTGACGCAAGATTTGTAGGATTTGTCCGTATTGACAACAAATTCATGGTGTCTCTAAGATTTAGGAGACATTGAATCTGCAAAGAAGGAGTGTCGTCACATCTCGCCTTTTTATTCAAAATTTGTTCGGCGTCCCGTATCAGTGGTTTCTTGTCTTACTTCCGAAACATTTTTCCTTAGTTATCAAACAAGATCGAAAAAGATATTTCGGAAATTTTGAGGTTATGTCTTGTTACAAAAAGATAAATAAGAGATGCGAGTAATGTTTTAAATTTCTTAAATGAAAAAGGATTTAAGGAAAAGTTTTAGTGTGCTAAACTTTACGCCTTTTTATTTATTTATGAAGGATAAGGAGAAAAATTAGGGGCATATTCTAGGATCAAGCTTTTTTGCTTACTAATATATGTATCTATCTTGTAGAACAAGAGATGACTATTAGGTTTCGGAGCAGCAGCGTAACTGCCTCAAACAAGCCTTGAGCTTGTTCAAGGTTAAATATAACCATGGTTTTTGAAGCTTCTGGAATATCATCGCGGGCCCTTCTTGGTATAAACCAATCGCGGTACCTCAAACGGATCCATCTTCAATACCTTATTTACTACAGCGTGCGGCCATTCACTTACCGTAGTTCTTTCCGGAGAGCTTTGAGAGCCAATCGCACCTGTTTAAGCCCCTCTTATTAGCCTTTTACTGTGAAATGTTTATTCTTGAGGGACATCTGTGATTACTTTGATAAGTTGAACACCCTGATCGTCTATTTACTATCTACTTCAAACTTCATAGTTTGTCCAGAACAGATAAACTGTATTTTGTTACTGACAAACTTCTTTTTATTGTTCCAGGTTAAATTATGCGCTAGCCGGTCTCCGGCCGTGGTGGTGGCACGCGTGTAACGTATGCCTGCACGCAGCGTGTTGCGCTCTGGTCGCGCGTGCGTGCGTGACGGTCGCACGTTTGCAACGGCCCTTCGCTGCGTTGGCGGCGCTGCTGTTTGCTGTTCATCCTGTACATACTGAAGCGGTTAGTATAGGTATTCTACTTCACGATGTCCAATCGGCAATGGTTTGTATTGTATTGACAACCGCGCTTGTGTGCGTAAGCTTTTGAAGCGATAGCAAGAAATTAGAACATCTTTTTCAATAACCCGTATGGCGTAATGGTTACCATGCCGGACCGCCGATCGGAGGGTGCCGGATTCGATTCCTGGCGAAGCAGAAATTTAAATGATGAGAACAGTAATTTTCGGTCTGGGTGCTTGTGTTTGTCTTTGTATGTGTACATGGTACCCACGACACAGGGTATATCTACCCTACTATGGGGCTATGAGTGTGAAATGTTATTAAAAAAAAACTTTAAAATATATTGTCACTCTCCTACGTTTAGTTGTTATGCTGACGTTACTTAACACTGAGCGCTCTCGAGGTTACGCACGCTGAAACAATGTGTACGCATCACATTATTCATGCTGGGAAAGTATCATCACTGCACCCATTTCTGCGGTGAAGCAATTCTATTGTCCCTCATTAAAAATATGACAAGCGGCTGTTAAGCTTACAAGAGGCCATCATCAGCTTCTGAACAACATATTACACGTAATTATTACGTAACATTCATGGATTGCAGTGACCAGTTAACACCATGTAGTTTGCGCTGTAGCCTCGTTTGGGATGCTATTTAAATAAATTGAAAATCACAGCAGAATAGTTTGGCACTTTGGTACAATTTATTTGTACTTTCTACAGGCCGTATAAATTTAATCACAGCAACAAACAGGACTTTTCTATAGTTTATTTGTAGGTACTTTTTACAGGCCGTATAAATTTATTAAAATTATTATGATCATACTTGTATATCTTGTGTACATAATATTTGCGAGTATGTTGTTTATAAATCTCCGTGTATAACTTCCTAAAAAAGTATAAGTAGGTATTATTGCTACACTTTATTGATATTAAATTTTATTAATATAATACGGATCCATAATTATATTTTTTGTTTCGTAGGTAGCCGGCGTGGTCGGCAGAGCAGACGTATTGGCGTGTATATTTTTTCTATCTTCACTATTAGTTTATCATAGGTAAGTCGTAATACTTATTAACTTTTAATAATCATACTTCATACTAATATTATAAACGCGAAAGTTTGTATGTATAATACTATATGTATATACGATATATGTATTTATTTAGTTATCGAAGCCGCTAGTCCTATATAAACTAAGATACGCCACGTAATACTAGTAATTTTCACGATGCGATGGCCTGAAATATTCATATTTTTTGCAGTTACATTTTATTTAATTTGTGCTTTACAAACAACACATACTAATAAACAATGCAACTAGGTAGTAACAATGCACGTAGCGGGTTACCATATAACCCCAAAAGCATCCTATTTGTGGTACTGCTTTCCTATGTTGTAGCCCAATGTAATGTATTTGCAAAGCGTTAATCTTCAACGTTCGGACGGGCGCAATGTTTCTCTAGACTTAGCCGTGTAAGTTGGCCGAAACTTATAGTGCAGGAGTTGATTCTAAGTTCGGTTTTAACTTACAAGATAACATACTAAATCCTCTGAACATTTTGCGTCTTGGGGATGTAAATATGAAGTTCTTTCAAACTGTTTTTGTTGAAAAGGATTTTCTTAACTAAAGGAGAAATTTGATGAAAAGCATGCTTTAGCGATTTAATAATATCTTTTTAGCGTTGAATTGGATTATTGTGCTTATAATTGAATGAATATTGTAAATGTCATTTAAATAATTATTGAAATAGGAGTGGAATTAGATATTTTGCACACCCGTTAGGGTAGAACATATTATGGAGCTGGTATATTAATGTTTAAGACCGTAATTGTATACTTTACTATGTTCTTGCAAATAAATAATTTGATTTTGATAATTTTTTTGCATTATATCACGCAAATAGAAAACATTAATTTAATTCCTTAAAAGTAACATCTGAATCATTTGAAGTTTAGGTCTGTTTTTATATTTTAAGCTATCGCAATGCGTTTTACTTGTTTGGCATATTGGTAATCAATATATACTTATTATTATAATATATATTTATTATTATTATATTACATATTTATTATAAAATTATATTTATTTTATATATTATCTGTTTATTATGTATTTACAAATTTTTTATATGTATATTTTTATATATATGTACCTATTATTAATAAATACTTAGAAAATCTTATTCATTCAATTACTTGATTTTAATTATATATATTTTTTAATTTCTCTTTAAAAAATAAAAGCATAATATAAAAGCATTTTTTTAATTTATTACGTGCCTACCCGTAGCTCTCACCATCGCTCAGGGTTGACTGGCAGAGAATGCCATTAGGCCTAGTTATAGTAAGTCTGTGCATTAGGCATTAAGTTTAACCCTGTAGCCCTTAATTTAAGGTGGTACGAATGTTAAATAAAAATAAATAAATAATAAATTAATGATTAGTTACTAAACTAAGGGATGTATATGTGGTTTTTTTAAAGTGATTTTGTTGAAAAGGATTTTCTAAATTACAGGAGTTTGATGAGAAGCGTATTTTGACGACAAATCATTTATATTATATCACACGAAATGAAAACATTAATGATTTACAAAGCTAAGTATTGCAGAGCGTGGCCGAAAGTCAAATGGGTGATAGCTTGCAACTACATTAGCTTGTAACCATCTTTGTTCTGTTAAATTTACAAAACTTTATACACGTCGACATACTTTGAGAAAATTTCTGAGAGTGAGTTGTCAATAATATATTTGTTTTTGTATTATTATATAACACACACACACACATACACACACACACAATATTATAAACGTTTATAAGATTCGAAGGCAACGCGTTCAACACATTCATATATGAGTAGATACGCGTATTACAATTTACAAGTATTTGTAGCGTATATTTTTTATATATACTTTGACGTAGTCAATATAAAATATCTATGATTTGTAGTATGATGTCCGTATCACACAAATACATTTGCACGTTGTGACTCCCTGCAAGTGTGTTGTTTAATTTGTGCTTCACCGACAACACACACTCGCATTACAATTACCAATGCAAGTATCAGGTTAACCTTTAACCCCTAAAGCATATATTGTGTGTTGCTTTCATAGGTTGTTGCCAAAAGTAATGTCTTTGCAAAGCATTAAACTTCAACGTTCGGCGCAATGTTTCTGTAGACTTAGCCGTGTAAGTTCGGTTTTAACTTACAAAATAACATACTAAATCCCCTGAACATGCCGGGGGCTGTACATATGAAGTTCCTTTGAAGTATTTTTCTTAAGAAGGATTTTCTTAACTTACTCGTAAGGAGAAATTTTTAACTTATGGAGAAATTAAAAAAAATACAAAGTGTCTTCTCGTCCAGAATACCGCAGTGCCTGAAGTCGAAAGTTTTTGAGCAGTGTGTGTTGCCAGTGATGATCTACGGCGTTGAGACGTGGTCTTTTACAGTTAGCCTTTTCCACAGGCTCAAGGTCGCTCAGCGAGCAATGGAGAGGGCTATGCTTGGTATTTCTCTACGCGACAGAATCCGTAACGATGAAATCCGTAGACGAACGAAGGTTACCGACATAGCTCTCAAAATCTGCAAGCTGAAGTGGCAATGACAACAATGACAACCGGTGGGGAAGAAATGTCCTCGAATGGCGACCACGTCTCGGCAAAAGGAGCACAGGCCGCCCTCCAACCAGGTGGACCGACGACCTGAAGAAGATAGCGGGAAACCGCTGGATTCAGAGGGCGCAGGACGAAGTGGCGAACATTAGGGGAGGCCTATGTCCAGCAGTGGACTCTAAAAGGCTGATGTATGGATGGATGGAAGGAGAAATTTGATGAGAAGCGTAATAGAACGATAAGTTATTTGTATTCCATCACACAAGTGGAAAACATAAATGATTTACAAAGCTAAGTATTGCAGAGCGTGGCCTACTTGTAACTACAGCAGCTTGTAACGGTAACAGTATTGGTTCTATGCAATTGAAAATAATTAGATGCGTCGACATAAATCGAGAGAGAGAGAAGAAGAGAATCTTATATACTCGTATTTCCTTTATATTGATAGCCTCCGTGGCGTAGTGGGTGATGAGCCGACTGCGATGCGTGAGGTCGTGGGTTCGATTCCCACCCAGGACAAATATTTGTGTGATGAACATGACTATTTGTTCTGTGCCTGGGTGTTAATTTATCTATTTAAGTATGTATTTAGAGTTATATAAGTATGTTTATCAGCTTTCTGATTACCATAGTACAAGCTCTGCTTAGTTTGGAATCAGATGGTGTTGTATGAATTGTCCAAAGATATTTATTATATTTATTTATTATTAATGACTGGCCTATTCCTACATACTCTACCGGTAGAACCGGTGTGCAAATGTTTAAAATTAAAAGTTAACAAAATATTAAATTTAATAGATTAAAAAAAATCTGTATGATAATACATATTCATTATTATAAGCCTTTACTAGAAGCCAGCGCGTGCAACAGTTATATAGGCATGCTCAATGAATCTTATTTATGGTATCCGTGTTATTTAAATTTGGCGTTAATGGAATAATCATGTTACGAGTTTTACTAAGGTCCGATGTTGATAAATGTGTTTTACTACCAAGATTTTGTATTTGCAAAATTATTATTATGTGTGTGTTTTATAATTATTGCTTTTTAATTTGTTCTATTAGTTCAAACAGTACGTTGGGTTCTATCATTTTCTATTTGTCTATACTGATATTTATTATTATTTTTATACCTTTCTTATTTAAAGGTTCTTTTTTACATTTTCTGGTTGGCTGCAACCCTTTTTACGTCCCACTGCTGGGCACGGGTCTCTCCCCATTATTGGGAAGGCCTGGATCTTACTCCACCACGCTGCTCCAATGCTGGTTGGTGGAGATGCGGGTTAGTGGCCACAGTCGGATATTTTCAAACCTCCCATAAGACCTCCAATAAGGTTTAACGACTGTTATCTATCGACAACAACCGGGACCTACGGCTTAATGTGGCCTCAGAAGCACGGAAACGCGCATGACTTTTTTGCCACTAGCGGTCACCCATCTCACATCCGACCGCGCCCGTTTGGCTTAGTTGCATAGATCGCTTGCGTTCTACGCTAACCACCGGGCCATGCGCCCTTCGATTCGATTTTCCGGTTACTAACGTTTCAATAATGTAATATATAGGTATGTACGTCCATACATTTCCTGGTACGTCAAGTATTAAAATTACAAGCGGGCTGACGTTTGTGTAAAAAGCTCTGAATATATTAAATAGAGTGGAAGTATTTTACTCGATTAAGTTAAATATAGGAGTGCTCTAATGGACCTTTTTGGTCGTTCTATGGCATATCATTTACTATTTTAAGAGTGGGCGTGCATTTCATACTACCATATTATTTTTAAGCGTATTTTATTTAATTTAAAATGTCATGACGTTAAATATTATTAACATGCATATGAATATAAAATTTACTGAATTAATTAACTGAAAATACATTTTAAACAAGTACGATGATATTTAATTGGTAATTAATATCCTAGGTAATAATATACACTTAAATGTTAGTCATTATACAGTCGTGATCTGACCATTATGCGCTTCAAATCCTATAAGCGTCACTTAGGCTCATATATGCTTAGAGAAGAGATATAATAGAAAGGTCACCTCTAAGATGTTTACCGGAAAAATCCTATTTTTTTATGTATAATCGAGACAATTTGTGTCCTTTATTGTTAACTCTTTTGACTTTTTACTCTGCTAAGCATTACCAGCCATCGATAAAGTGCGACAAGCATCTTTTGGTTTGTGGGCAAAAAAGGAAATATGAAGTAAATACATGTGTAAGAAATCAAATGGGAACCTGTAACCCCGTAGAATAGAAATCCTACTAATATTATAAAAGCGAAAGTAAGTTTGTTTGTTACTCTTTCACGCGAAAACTACTCAACCGATCATCATGGAACTTTGTACGTATTATTGGAGTTATCAGAAGTATAATAGGATACTTTAAAAAAAATAACGCGGGTGAAACCGCGGGGCACAATATTATATAATATGTAGGTATTATGTGTGTATTCGGTAGGTAGAACTTTTATGGTTCGCCTGGGGAAGTACCACCGCTGCACCCACTTCTGCTGTGAGCAATTCTATTGTATTTCGGTAGAAAGGTGCAGTTGCCGGCCACACTTACATGAGGCGACCACCAGCCTCCGGAGTAGTAGCGCAACTGCATACGACCTCAGAAAAGACTTACCTATGCTTGCTTGAGGTTGTATGTAGATGTCCATAGGCTGCAGCGACCACTTAACATCACGTGGCCTGCATGCTCGTCTGCTACATCATTCAAATAAAATAATAAATGTAGGTACTTTATATCATAGATTTAAATTTATATATATTTATATCCTATTATCCTTTATACCCTTTGAAAGATATCATATGTCATATTATAGAGCGAAGTTCCTGAATACACGCCCTACATTTACCAACTTTTGACTTCACCATTAGATACTACATCTCAGTCGAAGTGTGTGGCTTGTCCGTTTCGTCGATTCAGAAACTAGATAATTGTAAAAAAAGTAACCAATGACTTCGTGACGTGACGGTAGCGAATTAGAGTTAGGACCGACAGGACGACATTCAGGACGAGCCGGGCTTTACATATGATTAACCTTAGTGTAAGTTTGCACACGTGAAAATGTTACTAACGCTTTTGCGTCAAGAATTTAATTATCGACCTTATTATTTTCAGGTTAAGATCTATCTGATGCCTTATTGTAAGTCCGCACACGCGAAAACGTTACTAATGCGTTTGCGTTAAGAATTTAATTATCGATCTTATTATTTTCAGGTTAAGATCTATCTGATGCCTTAGTGTAAGTCCGCACACGCGAAAACGTTACTAATGCGTTTGCGTTAAGAATTTAATTATCGATCTTATTATTTTCAGGTTAAGATCTATCTGATGCCTTAGTGTAAGTCCGCACACGCGAAAACGTTACTAACGCGTTTGCGTTAAGAATTTAATTATCGATCTTATTCCTTTCAGGTTGAGATCTATCTGTCCAATTTCAACTCGGACGCAATCTTACACTAAGGGGCTCTGTCTAATTTTAACTGGGACACAGTAGTAACGTTTGCGCGTTTATAAACTTACACTTAGGGATATCAGATCCCAATTTGCCACTTCTCACTTCTCAATTTGCCACTTCTCAGTCGCCCCACAGTCATGCTGCATAATGAATACCCATTGTACCTGAAAATTTATTTAATACAGGGCTGGAGTTTTTTTCCGCCCGCTTTTTTCTCCTAGCCCATATATGCCTTAGCGCACCCAAAGCGGATGACGGTCAGCTGATGGCCGTACAACAATGACAAACATCAAGTGTATATTATTACCCAGGATGTTAATAAACTATTTCATTTCATTTCATTTCAATTATCTGTTTATCAGTCATAGTTAGATTGGTAATATCTTAAATGAAAATGTTTTCAGTAAGATTCTATTAAACAGAAATTTTAATACGATCATTTGTTCCAGTCCAACCAGCAATAAGAAGTGCGTGTGGCTCAGCGTGGTTCTCGGAGCGCTGAGCATGTTGGCGAAGGAGACAGGAATTACTATCCTGCTTCTGAACCTCGCCATCGACTTCTACAGGTGCTGGCCTTTCGTTAAGAGGTTTGTTTTTTATAACTACTAATAGTTTTTCAACTCCCTTGAATATATACTTTATATGACTTAATATTTACGCATGAAACTGTTGAAGAATTAGTACCGTGAAAGCAATTTTGTGCATTCAGCAAAATTCCCACTGCGATCCCATGTCTCTTCTCGGAGCTGAGAGGGATTTAGGCCGTAGTCTACCCTACTGGCCAATTGCGATTTGGTTAAATCTTTGTATTATAGGTAATATGCAGAAGTTTTATTTTTACTTATGTCTGCCACAACATAATAATAATAATGTAATAATATCTTTGGACAATTCACACAACGCCATCTGATTCCAAACTAAGCAGAGCTTGTACTAAGGTAATCAGAAAGTTGATAGACATACTTATATAATTCTAAATATATATTTAAATAGATAAATTAACACCCAGACACAGAACAAATAGTCATGTTCATCATACAAATATTTGTCCTGGGTGGGAATCGAACCCACGACCTCACGCTTCGCAGTCGGCTCATCACCCACTACGCCACGGAGGCTGTCATAAGGATTAGAGTCCATGTTTTTGTACTAAAAGGTAATTAAATTAAACGTTTATTATCAGCAAACCCCTTCTAGTGGCGCTCCAAAAATTTTTTTGGTTCCGTCTTCAGAGAAGAAACTTCCCTGAGCCACTGCTAATCCAGTTTCTTCTACACGGATAAAAAATATAGAAGTACCTAATTAGACCACAGAAACTCATAAAATAGTTAATTAATAATAGTAACGTACAATGCGGTCGGGTGTGAGATGGGTGACCGCTAGTGGCAAAAAAATTCATGCGCGTTTGCAAAGTATTAAACTTCAACGTTCGTCGCAATATTTCTGTAGACTTAGCCGTGTAAGTTTGGTTTTAACTTACAAAATAACATACTAAATCCCCTGAAGCGCGCATGGCCTGGCGGCGAGCGTAGAACGCAAGCGATCGACGCAGCTAAGCCAAACGGGCGCGGTCAGGTGTGAGATGGGTGACCGCTAGTGGCAAAAAAATTCATGCGCGTTTCCATGCTTCGGAGGGCACGTTAAGCCGTCGGTCCCGGTTGTTGTCGATAGATAACAGTCGTTAAACCTTGTCGGAGGCCTTATGAGCGGTTTGAAAACATCCGACAGCGGGTTGACCACTAACCCACATCTCCACCAACTCGCATTGGAGCAGCGCGGTGGAGTAAGCTCCAGGCCTCCCCAATAATGGGGAGAGACCAGTGCCCAACAGTGGGACGAAAAAAGGGTTGCAGCCAACGTACAATGTATTCTGGTCAGTGAGGTACAGTTATTTAGATGACAAAACAATTTTATCAGAATAATTATCACACGTATTATCAGCAACAACTTTAAAGATTATTAATTGAGGGCTTTCATTATAACACTTTCTTTTCAGCTCAAAAAATAATATACATATTTAAATAGATAAATTAACACTATCTATCTCACCCCGTGAACTCTGTTTAAATGTTTGAGGTGGATCACCCTTAACGTTTAGGGGTATGAAAAACAGATATTTACCGATTCTCAGACCTACCCAATATACACACAAAATTTCATGAGAATCGATCCAGCCGTTTCAGATGAGTTTGACAACAAACATTGCGACACGATGTATTACGAAAATTTATTTTCTGTACATAATGTTATAGGCGGTAGAACTATTATCGTTCGCCGGGGAAGTACCACCGCTGCACCCACTTCTGCCGTCAACCAATTCTATTGTGTTTCGGTGGAAAGGTGCAGTTGCCGTCCACACTTACACGAGGCGACCACCAGCCTCCGGAGTAGCAGCGCAACTGCATACGACCTCAGACAATATTTACCGCTGCTGGCTTGAGGTTGTATGTAGATGTCCATGGGCTGCAGCGACCACTTAAAATACGTGGCCTGCATGCTCGTCTGCTACTCCATTCAAATAAAAAAAAAACTTAAAATTAAACTTGCCTAAATTAAATAGAATTTTGTCGTTATTACTAGGCTGTTAAATTAATACCTTCATAGCAACGGTATTCAAGTATTAATAACTGGTGCTGGAGATAATATTATTCAAATAGTTTTAGTTATGAACTGTTTTATGTAAAGCAATTAAAGTAATTGGTTTAATAGTGACAAAATTAATCTAATAGAGCTGAATACTTTGTGAAGTAAGTTGGCGTAGAACCTAATTAATTAGTCGTAATTATATATGTCTTGCAGATTCACTTACTTTATAATTAGGGATATTATAAGCTGCTACCGACGAAGTGAGAGTTATAATCGCAAAAATTATTTCATAGAGCCTTAAAATATTCACAAAATACTATCAGAGAAACGCTAAAAAATTGTGTGTCATTATATGAACATGGGTTTTCAGATCTTTTTTTTGATGTTTAATTGATTGCGATGTTCTCCATTGCCGTACATGCCTGAGAGAACTTAATAATATCTCGAAAGCATGACGTCGAATCCGTACAATCCACACTTGGCCAACGTAGTGGACAATAGTCAAAGTCACTAGTGAGAAGAGACCTGTGCCCAGCAGTGAGACATAAAAAGGTTTAAAAATAAGGACAAGCCACACTAGCCCCTTTTGAAAACGACGATAGGCTATTTAGTCGCTAAATACAGCGATTCAAGGGCCCTAATCTAAGTGCGATCGTCCAAAGTATCGTGTATTTTCTAGTGATCATTTATGTTTGAAGAATTATAGAGGGTACTCGTATACACTTTTAATAGCACTATATTCTCGATGACATTACTATATAGTTACTAGCCTTCCAGCGACTTCGCCCGCGTGGACCCGTTTTATAGGTTTCCGTAGGATAAAAACTATCCTATATCCTTACCCAAGACCTATCTGACTCTATCTGTGTTCCAAATTTCATTAAAATTGGTTCAGTAGTTAAAATTGGAAAGAGTTACAGACAGGCAGACAGAGAATTTATAATATTAAGTATGGATGTATCCACAAAAATAAAGGTCAGATCTGGGTCAAAAATGATGTACAAATTCAAGATATATCGATTTTACGAGTAGCACCCCGCGCGATTCCGAAGATGCGTCCAAGAAACAAAACGCAATGCATCACACGTATGCACACGCAAATCGCCGATCGCTGATGCTAAAAGTACCTAATGTAGCGTGGCTTTTAGTAATGCGTCAAAAACTCTTAGATATAATAAAAAAAGAGCTGCGGGAGTTTTTGGCAGGAGGTCAGAAGAGAAATAATGTGCTCTTGTTTTATTTTCATTTTCTTGGTGTATTCTTAAGTTATATCGGATTAAGTTGATGACATTTTGTTTGATATAGGTTAATTACAGAGTTCGAATGTTGTGAAATAACAGTGCTAAACTATATTTCTTCTGCTTGCCTCCAAAATTCCATAGGACACGTTCTAGTAAAGAAGCCATCGATTTACTTGAATGTTGGACTGACAAGACTGACTTACTGAAGACTTTGTTATTGTTTCATTAAATATACATAAAGAAGAAAAAAAGAGCTGTGGCTAACAAGCTTACCTTGCTTATTGTACTGATTCTAAACTAATTAATTCAAGTAACACGTAATAACTTAACATTTCTGCAAATGATGATACCTATAGTATTAACACTGCGAGTGTAGAACGTACGATACCTACTTCATTAAGAAAAATTGAGTCGGCTCCATTTTGCTAGTTTCGGGAACTAAACTACGCCTGTTTGTTAATGATATAACTGATACTTCAATGTTAGTGTGACTCGTGTATATTATAACGTTTCGAACTAATAGCACAGAATACTGATTATTACTAGCCGTTCAGGCAGGGGGTTAAGCTGTATTCTTAATCCTGAAGCTACAGGGACAGACCATTACTAACCTACTACCTTATGGTAGGTTTACCCTATGTCTTGGGTACTATGGACGCACGCATAGACATGAACACAAACACCCAGACCGAGAACAGAAACTAAAACTCATGATTTTATTTTCTACTTCGCCGGGAATCGAACCCGGGACCTCCGATTGACAGTCCGACATGGTAACCATTGCTTCACACGGGTTATATTATACGCCCAGTTTTCCGCCCGTGCGGACTACCTACAAGTTTAGTTTTCGTAAGGATTATTATTATATTATAATTATTTTGGAAATAAAATACAGCCTATGATAGCCTATTTTACTCGCTGACATTATCAGCTTTCTGTCAATGAAAGAACGTTAAAAATTGGTTCAATAGTTTTTAAATGATAATATTAGTAGGTATATTGAATACGAAGATGTTAAAACAGCAGACTTCCCCCGTCCCGAGTCCATGGGCCTGAACTCCAGTCTCGGAGAGCATTAAGAAGAAAATCTTATCATACACACATCATACTAAACTTAAAGAAATTTATGTAATATTTCGCGATTGTAATACAAAATTTAAACCATATTAAGAAATATTGAAATAAACTTTTCAGCTATTTCATTAAAACATAGCGAAAGTTTCACAATACATATTAATTTCCCACGAAAACATTTTACATGCATGTTTAAGCTTTGTAAAGGTATTACAACATTCACAGGTAAAAACTGTAAATAAATCCGCTCGACAGATCGTTTTTATGCGTATTTTATGCGCGGACTGACAATTATTTAAATGTATGCTGAATCGAGAAAACTATCAATCACGCGCTCTTTACTTAAAAAAGAAGGCTAGAAAGAGATTAGCTTAGTTTAGAACTAGCTCACTCAATGGGAATGGGTGATTTTATTATTTCCGAATAAGTCATCCTTTCTTTAACAGGCTGTATACGAAATTTTGCTGACTTCGCTGACTTACCTGATTTCACACATGAAATTTTGCAGTTAAAATAAAGTATTTCCATAAGTTACGAGTATATTGCAGGATATGACTGATCATTTCAATTTTAATCTAATACATTGGCCATTTTTTATTTTAAGTACTTTGTTTCGCTCTATAGACCTGTAGACGGTGACACTTTTGTGAATTTTTGCTGTAAAAAGTCCTGTTACGCGCTATGGATAATAAAGCCGTAGAATGCGTTTATTGTCTTCTTCCAGAAAAAATCCGGTTTACAGAATTCAAATCACTAAGCACAATCACTATAGTCCAATAACATTGCTGTAGTTGTCGAAATATTTATTCCTTGTCGCTTGGTAGAAATTGCTTCGATTTCACTTCCGGAACTAAAACTGCGTTGTCGCGGTTCGGTGCGTGTCTTATATTCTACGATTTCTTAAATCTGAAAAGAAGCGAGCATATTGTTAATTAAACTGACGTCTCGAGTCAAAACAGTGGCAAGTGGAAGCAATACAATCTAAAATAAGTATTTTTTATTAAAGTCAACATCACTACTTCCTTTTAGGAGCTAAAATAACTTATCAATATTATATCTGTGACCGGAGTATTATTTCCTTCAACATAACAATTTCCCGGAAGAATGTTTATTTCCTTCAGAGAAAAGAGAAATCAAACGTTATATTGCAAGTAATATTGTATTCTCTGAAATTAAAAATAGAAAGGACTTATTTGTTTTATGCAATTGATTTACCCTCTAGAATTATTTTAAGATATCCTTCACATTATTTATATTAGTTACTGAAAAGTAATTGATATGAATACTGTTACTTACATAGACCCAATTACCGCTCTTTCTACAGTAAAAGAAAAATGACAATTAAGCATTTCATTTACTGTGCATATCAAAATAATAAATAATAATAATAATCAATAACGCTTCACACTCATAGCCCCACAGTAGGGTAGACATACCCTGTATCGTGGATACCATGGACACACACAGAGACAGAAACACAAACACCCAGACCAAGAACAGAAATTTAAACTCATCATTCAAATTTCTGCTTCGCCGGGAATCGAACCCGTGACCCTTCGATTGGCAGTCCGGCGAGGTAACCATTGCGCCACGTGGGTCGTCATAAAGGTGTGCATATTAAAATGCTGTAGGAAACATCAAATTTCTCAGAGGGGGGCGTTCGTGTTTGAAATAGTAACAAACTCCCGTGAAAGTAATTACATAATATGCTCTATTCACGCTCGATCATCTCCCACTCTATCAACATGGTCGAGTCTCATTCTCGAATTTTGTTGGAACCACCAAATTCGGTCTTTTCATAGGCCATGTTTATATATTTACCCTACATCCGCTTAAGTGGGACCCAGATTATTTCCACGACTTGCTCGTGGATATCACTCAAATCTGTCCTCCAAAGCATATCTCGCTGTGGTAAATATGGTGAAGTTATAAATGTACAAAAAACAACTTTTGTTTTACCCATATTTGTGCAAATAAATTATTTTCATTTTCATTTCATTTTCATTACCATCCCTCTCAGCTATGACGAGACGATAACTGAGCCTTTTTTTGGTATCGGGGGAACCTTCAAAAGGTACCCGGTTTTTTATAGCATCTTGGGAGGGGGTTATGTGACATTTGGCCGCACTAAAACCACCTCGGTGGCCTGCCTCTGCGCTTGGGGAGGACTCCGGGATCTCCAGTGGAACGCACCGGTAGGGTGTCGCACGTCCTCCACGTGCCACACCCACGTCGACCACGCCACGTCCCACCAGAACGGGCCCATCTAGCCATCTTGCTTGCTCTACGGCGACCTGCGGCCACGCACACACCGCCGTCCTACTCGGTGCTGCTTGCTGGACGGATCGAGCTGCCACCCTCACCGCCCACAACCCCGGAAGCCCCCTTTTAGTCGCCTTTTACGATCAGACAGGGGATACTGTAGCTCTATTCTTAATCCCGAAGCTACAGGGACTGGAATATCTGAGCCTAACTCTTTAATCCAACTGATATTAAAGAGTTGAATCAATCATTAATGAATATTTTTTAACTTCTAAAAAAACTTTCCTTCCCAGGTCTGTTTGCTCATTCAAGTTCGAGAAAAAGTGCACGGGGCTTTCGATAAGGACCATCAAGATAGTAGTATCATTGGCGCTACTTATTTGTTTGCGACTGGCGCTTCTGCAGGGTACATGGCCAACGTTCTCGCCGCAAGACAACCCGGCGGCTTTTCATCCTAGCTTCGTTGTCAGGTAAGTTCTTCCTTGGTAGTTTAGAAATACTTAAGAGCACCTTGTACCGCAAGTGCTGTTTTAAAAATCAACATGAATCAGCCAAAAATTGACGTGAAATTCTGAAAAAAATATATGTTTCAGTTGAGGATCTTACAGAGTACAATTCGCTTACAGTTACATAATCAGACGAACTTCGCTCTTTAGAAAGACATCCAAAGTTGCCCCTTTTTAAAAAATATTTTCAATACTGTGTCTAAAATAATAAACTTATTAACATTATTTTTACACCAATCTTTAGATAAATCATTTTTGTAGTACAAATCGCTGAGATGGATTTGATAATGTTATTCTGTGGCGTTCTCGCCCGCCGAATAAGGTCTCCAGAGGTCATATCCAGTCGGCTCCCGCGAAACGCAGATACAAGTCTACTGGGTGAGTGAGTGAAATGCCAAATCTTCGGAACAAGGTGCCCTTAAGATTTTGTAACTGGTACAGAGATTTGGATAAGGACTATCTAGATACTGGTTTTATTGGTGCTAATCATTTGTCTAATAATCGCATGATACCTAGAATTTCTTATTATCTTAATCCGGAGTAAGATGTTTGGAATCAATATTGTGACTTAATTAGAGAATAAATTTTGTAAAGTGCATTTATGTAACACAAAAATTTTATATTTTTGAAGTACGATGTGGTTTATAATTCCATGTTACAATCATAAGTAACCGTCAATTAACTTTATTTGAAATAATTGTTATCATTATCTATTACTAATTATTTTTCATCTTTCATTCCTTTTGTGTTAATTCAAATAATATTATGTTAATCACCCAAAACCTTCGAATTATTTTGGTTTGATTTCCCATTGTGGAGTTTGCTAATAAATTTACCCGTTTCACTCCGTCCTAACTCTGGGCCATTGTTTACTTGCCAGCGCTAAATCGCTTCAAATGCCTTCCTATTGTGAACTCGCGATGAACTTCGCACGGATGGGTTTGGTCGCTAATTTGTAATCAGTTCACGGCAAGACACGTTTGGGCTATGGATTTTGATTTTCAGTATACTATTTAATAAACAGTAAAAGTTAGCTTTTGAAGGCTTAAAATGTGCCGGCTCACTCCGTTTTAACTCTGGCCCATTATTCACTTTGCTATGGTTTCTAATTCTTTCCAGTAGGAGTTTACAATAGTGAACTCGCGGTAAGCTTCGTGCGATGTGCTTAGGTATATTATTTATATTCAAAATCAGTTCACGACACCAAAACGTAGTACTTCAGCTGTTCGCTTCTTTGTTTTGATTGTAGAATTTAAATCTATTATTACTGGTAGAAATAAATACGTCTTCAGAAAATTCAGTTTTTGTATTCACAAAAGTTTGCTCTTGATAATTTGTCTTTCTTTAGAAAAAACTATTACTGCGGAGTGATCATAGAGAATGGGAAAAATGGTTTGATTGTTTGCGATCGCTGTTTTTTACTTGTCAAATACCTAATTTCTGGCTTTAATTTATTACCACCCATTTTCCTTTTTCGAGTTATGTCTGTTCTGATATTATACTAGTCATGCAAACCCAACTAAACCTTCCAATTATTTTGGTTTGATTTTTCATTATGTAGTTTATTAATAATTTCGTCAACTCACTCCGTCTGTCCGTCCTAACTTTGGTCCATTGTTCACCTTGCCGACGCTGAAACGTTTCTAATTCCTTCCTCTTATTGTGAACTCGCGATAAATTTTGCATGGATGGGTTTGGAGAAGCAAATTCAATAATTCGGCTGTTGGTGTTTTGGCTTGTTTATGGAATTTAAGTTTAAAATTATTTAATGTACAGCAAAGAATTACTTTGATAGGCTTAAGAAAGTCTTCAAGTTAGAAAATAATATTTATCTGTTTTTTTATTGAGTAGTTTTGTTCATGAGCGAAACGTAAAACTTAAACACACGTTACACCTACGAAAGTGCATTTATTATATTAATTTTAATAATATTACATATTCATTTATTTTTGCATCTATTTCTTTAGAAGAAACTACTATTGTGTAGTGATAGGCGAAAAACCTACAAAATTTGTAGCTGGCCTCATTATATTCCAACTACTACTTTTTTATGTCAAATTACTGTCTCCCTTCAATTTGTAGGCACTTATCGTTTTTTTATAGATTTATTACTGTCCGTATATGATTTTACATACCTAAAACAATTAAAAACTTTGAATTATTATGGTTTAATTTTCTATTGCGTACTTCACAAATAATTTTCCCGATTCACTCCGCCCTAGATCTGGTCCATTGTTCACCTTGCGGGCAGTAAATGGTTCCTAATACCTTCCTATTGTGAACTCGCGGTAAACTTTGCGAGGATAGGTTTGTATGTAAATTTGTAATCAGTTCATTATGCGACACGTTTTTGCTATTGAGTTTTGAATTTACTATTTAAACTTAAGTGAAAATTTTACTTTTGTAGAATCAAAACAAAGTGATTCGGCTGTTTGTTTTTCTGGCTCGTTTATCGAATTTGAATTTAAATTTATTTGATATACAGTGGAAATTTACTTAGGTCGGCTTAATAAAGTCTTCAGATTTTTTATTTTTATTAAGTAGTTTTTTCATGATTACTGAACTTCTCAAACACCTACTTGCTGACTAAAATTTTTTACTACCATTAATTTTTGTTTTTCGAGTTATATCTGTTACGACATAATCCTAATCATCCAACACAACTAAATCTTCGAATTATTTATTTTGATTTGTTTTTCTATTGTGTAGTTGGCTAATAATTTCCGCGGCTCACTCTGTCCTAACTCTCTTGTCCTGACTCCATTGTTCACCTTACTGACAGCTAAATCGTTTCTAACTCCTTCCTATTGTAAAGTCGCGATAATCTTTGCTTGGATGGGTTTGGACGTAAATTTGAAATTAAATCATGACAGCAAACTCAGTATATCGGCGAAATCATTCGTTAGGCTGCTTTTTGTATTTTGTTTTCAAATTTTAAAATAATTTAAATTTAAGCCTATGTATAGTGATAATAGATTTAAGCATTCGATTCTTGTAAGAATACTACTGCTACTAAAAAAGAACTAATGTTACAAAATTTTACATTTGTTGCTTTAGACTACTCTCTTCTTTCTTATTTTTTTTCTACTTATCAGGTTGATGACCTTCTGCTACCTGGCTGCGTTCAATTGGTGGCTACTCCTATGCCCATGGACGCTAAGCCACGACTGGCAGATGGGCTCAGTGCCCCTCATCACAAGTGGATGGGATCCGAGGAACTTCCTCACGTGTGCAGCCTTTGGAGCCTTATTTCTACTCTGCTATCGATGTATTGCAGACTTGGATGTAAGTGATAGTCTTTTGTTTATTTTAAGTGAAACAATAAAAATATGGAAATGCTAAATTTAAAATGCATGTATTATATAGAAGAATTTTGTTTTGGCAAGATTAGGAACCGATAAACTATGATGGAATTCGTCGTTCTGGTTCCTACTCTAAAGCGTTCATATTAAGCGGACTACTCACACACCTGCCGCAGGGGCGATCTAGGGTGTAAGGGCGGGGATGACCCTTAATTGCCACCTTAATCTTGTCGTATCTACATACGACAAGATTAAGGTGCCTACGCAAGCAGGGGCAATTTCCTGTCGCCCAGCCGCAGGGCCGATCTAGGAAATTGCCCCTGCTTGCCTACACATGACACTATTAAGGTGACAATTAAGGGGCATTCCCACTTTTACACCCTAGATCGCCCCTGCGGCAGGTGTGTGAGTAGCCCGCTTTATTTTACGGTTGAAACATGCATATTTATTAAGTCTATATTGTGTTTAAAACACCTTCTAAGTGTCAGAAACTTTTTAATTGTATTTTGACGGTAAGGTTTGGTTGTCTCAAATCTAAGTTTTGTTGCAGACAAGAGCCTTTAGATAAACAATAGCCTTCGTATTAGTATTGCAAGGCTCAAGCTTGCTTGATATTTTATATAGACTCCATCCATAGGCAGCAGTGTCTACTTAACACCAGGTCTCATTGGCACTGCTCGTCTTCTCCACCACATACCTAAATAAAAAAAGCATTCACATTTTAAAAGAACTTTATAGCTAATACATTTTCATAAAAGATATACTGTGTAAGTATTAAGCTCCATCACTACACAGATTGATTAATCCATAAACAAACAATAATTATAACTTGTACGTATTTTGCGTAGAATTTTCTCTCGCATACGTATCATAACAAAGCCAGAATGAACGTGCTAACTGCTAGTTGTTGCAATAATCAGAATTTCTAGTTCTACTATTAATGAGTCCGCTGATAATGTTCAAAGGGGATTTGTTTTCACTACAATAAATGGATACTAATGGCAAAAGTTCTTTGTAACACACATTTGTAGGAAATTTAATTTATACCGCGGCTTTTCCAACCCATTCCAGATATTTTTCAACCGTTTTTAATATTGCACTTATTAATATAGTTCTCCTAAAAGTGAAGAAGGATTTACTCCTATGCCACGATACGGC
Source organism: Pyrgus malvae (assembly GCA_911387765.1). Classification (NCBI taxonomy): domain Eukaryota; kingdom Metazoa; phylum Arthropoda; class Insecta; order Lepidoptera; family Hesperiidae; genus Pyrgus; species Pyrgus malvae. The sequence goes on from OU426953.1 coordinate 26,856,407, forward strand.
TAAACAAAAAAGATAACTTAATACTTTCCTTGGTTTCTTTGTAGGCCTGTGTCTGTGTCGGGCTTCATTTTTAGATAAGCCTATAAGAAAGTCTAGCATTATTATTCATTCAGTAGGCTTAAAGATATTAAGCCTACTAATAATCCATACTAATATTATAAATTCGAAAGTAACTCTATCTGTCTGTCTGCTACGCTCTCCCGCTTAAACTATTAAACCGATTTTAATGAAATTTGGAACACAGATAGAGTGGACCTTGTGAAAGGATATAGGATGGTTTTTATCTTACGGGGACCTTTAAAACGGGTCCACGCGGGCGAAGCCGCTTGCGGAAGACTAGTAATTAATAACATTAACCTCTCCTGAATGATACTGCAAATAACTACTTACACCACGTGGGCAGTAGGCGCCTCTGCTCTCTCATTTTAATTCTAAAAATTTAACAACAAATACAAATAATATTATCATGGTTCTACAAGCTGAATTACATCATTCATAGTCTACAACAAACCTCGGGCGTTTGAACGGACAAAATCAACCTTATTAATAGCTACATGAAATCAGGTTTTTCTCTCTAACTGCGATTCTTCTCTGAGTATGTTTATTTCATTTGTCATTGGCAGTTTAATGAGTAATAATAATTAGTTATTGATCATCAAAACAATTAGTTGGACGAGCTCCATTATGTAATCATCATCAAGCCAATTTAACCATCAATTGGATTACAATGTAATATTATAATATATAACATAATCATTACATCATTCATATCCTACAATAAACAAATTTACTGACAAACTCGGACGTTTAAACGGACAAAATCAACTTTATAAACAGGTAATTGAAATCAGATGTTTCTCACTTTAACTGCGATTCCTCTTAGTATCTGTTTATTTAATTTGTCGATGACATTGCAACGAGTGTCATCAATTAGGTATTGATCATCAAAACAATTCGTTCGACGAGTTTCATTAATTACGTATCCATCATCATGCCAATGAAGCGCGCATGGCCCGGTGGTTAGCGTAGAATGCAAGCGATCTATGTGACTAAGCCAAACGGGCACGATCGGGTGTAAGATGGGTGACCGCTAGTGGCAAAAAAAATCATGCGCGTTTCCGTGCTTCGAAGGCCCGCTAAGCTGTCGGTCCCAGTTGTTGTCGTTAGATAACAGTAGTAAAACCTTGTTGGAGGCCTTATGGGCGGTTTGAAAACATCCGACAGCGGGTTGGCCACTAACTTGCATCTCCACTAACGAGTAAGCTCCAGGCCTCCCCAATAAAGTGCCCAGCAGTGGGACGCAAAATTGGTTGCAGCCAGCAGTCTTACAAGCTGAACTTTGTTTTACTAGTAAAACAAGCGAATCTACTTGGATGTTTGACCAGACATAGGTAATTGAATTTATAAAAATCAAGAATTTCGCGTTAAAAGTACCATTTAAATACAAATTTAATTCATTGGAAACTTCACTAAACTGAATTGAAATTGTATTGAAACTACCATTCCTCTTTGTGACCGTTGATTTTATCTGCCAATGACAGAGCGATGATTATCATTAATTAGGCATTGTATTTATCATCAACTCAATTTACTCGTAGTTGGCACATAGTTCAATAGTTATTTATGGTTTATGGGCAAAGAAAGGACTAAAGAGCTATAAAAATTAAAAAAAACTTACTAAGTGAAACAAAGCAAAAGTGCAAAACTTCATAGCAATTAAATCATATCATATTTTTATAAACAGCCCAATAGCATAAAATAATGTTTTGCTAAATAGTTCGTATCATTCATAACAACAAAATATATAACTACGACTAAGTCAACCTTAAAAATAGCCAATTGAAATCATGCTTTTCACTGAAAATACGACTCCAGTTTGTGCCTGCTAATTTCATTTGTCAATGACAGCGCGAGGAGTATCATTAATTAAATATTGATCATTGAAGATTGTCAATTCATTTACCTTATAGTTTATTTATTAAACAAATGACTTGCGAATGTCTGTTTCAGTGGACAATGCACCATGAATTTCACTGTTTCATTAGGTATTGTCGCTATTGGAGGACCTTTTTAGCAAGTAGGAAATACAATAAGAGTATGTATTTTTTTTTCATATATTACCCCACAGCCGTCATCTTGTAAATGTGATGCAAGCTCAGCAACCAAACGCAGTACAAGACGTTTTTTTTCCTATTTCCATTTTTTGTCGGTGCCAAGAATCTTTTTTTTTGCTGAATTTAAATTTTTTTTGTAAACCAGGTCCAAAGACACACACCAGCTGTAATCGGGCTATTACTTCTTGTAGTGCCCTTCGTACCCGCCAGCAACCTCCTCGTCACAGTGGGGTTTGTCATTGCAGAACGAGTTTTATATATACCAAGGTACGTAACTATAATACAGAAAATAAGCTTGTTACATATTTACGCTCGTAAAATTTGTTTTTTGAAGCGAGTATACTCGCAAAACGACCAGATTTGACATTTTCCGTTATAAAAAGCCGTTGTAAACTAGATTTTATTTATATATAAGTACATAATAATATTATATAAAAGTTTTATACTTTTCCTTACAAAATTGTGGCTTAAGAAGAACATATAGGTCAGTACTCTAGATCGGAAGTTGGTGATTCAAACATCTAGCAAATGCTCACAAATGTCCCCAAAATGGAAAAGTACGTTAAGTCTTACCTTAACGAACTTTTCCGTTATTTAATTATGAGAAAACGGAAAAGTTCGTTAAGGTAAGACTTAACTAAAGTTCGTTTAGTCTAACCTTAACGAACTTTTCCGTTACGAACTTTAATTAAGTCTTACCTTAACGAACTTTTCCGTTATTTAATTATGAGAAAACGGAAAAGTTCGCTAAGGTAAGAATTAACGTACTTTTCCGTTTTGAGGACATTTGTGAGCGTTTGCTAGATGTTATCGAACAAGAGCAAAAAAAAAAAGATTTGTTTAAAAACAGCAACAGAATAGCAACAGTATAGTGGTATAACTTTAATGGTCCGAACGGGAAAGAACCAACCCACATCTGCTAAAGCAAACGTGTTTCGGTGTTGATCAGTTGCCGGCCAGATTAACATGAGGCGACCATCAGCCTTCAGAGTAGCAGTGCAACTGCATATGACCTCACTTATGACGAAGATAAGTTTCGCCTGAGGCCCTGGAGGGTTGCATGAGGTTGTGTGTAGATTTCCTCAGGCGAAGATAAGTCTCACCTAAGGTCATAGAGGCTTACATGAGGTCGTGTATAGATGTTCTAAGGCGAAGATAAGTCTCGCCTGAGGTCATAGAGGCTTACATCAGGTCATGTGTAGATGTTCTAAAGCGAAGATAAGTCTCGCCTGAGGTCGCGGCGGGTTGCATGAGGTTGTTCTTTAGCTGCAACGAGCACTTAAGACTCGTCGACGTCGAATGTTCAGCTAGCAGCAGTTCATTTTTAAATATAGTGTTTTCAAGCGTTCTTTCATTCACAGTGTGGGAAGCGTCATTATAACGGCATATGGCGTTCAGCTGATGTGGTACTCCAAGCCTGGATCGAAGGTCTTTTTGGTCGTGGGACTAGTCGTTCTTGCTGCTAGCGGAGTCGCCAGGACTCACAGAAGAAATGTTGACTGGAAGGATAGAGCTACTCTATTAAGGTGAATGGCAGGACATGACTGCAACTATTTTAACGCCCCACTGTTAGGTACTGGTCACATTTAGTTATAAAAGAAGCCTGAAGCTAACTCCACTACCCATCTTTTTTTTATTGGACACTTCACACAACACCATCTGATTCCAAACTAAGCAGAGCTTGTACTATGGTAATCAGAAAGCTGATAAACATACTTATATAAGTTTAAATATATACTTAAATGCAGCGATGGCCGAGTGGTAAAAAACCGCGGTCCTCGACGCGACCGATCCCAGGTTCAAATCCTCGGCGCACACCTCTGACAAAGAAGTTTGTAATGTGCGAATTTATCGCTGCTCCACGGTGATGGAAAATATCGTGATTATTTCATTGATTACGATGTTCTACATCGCCGTGCATGCCTGAGAGAAATTCATAATTTCTCGAGGGCATGACGTCCACCAATCCGCACTGGGCCGGCGTGGTGGACTGTGGCCTAAATCCCTCTCAATTGTGAGAAGGAGACCTGTGCCCAGCAGTGGGACATGAAAAAGGTTGAAAAAAAAATATACTTAAATAGATAAGTTAACACCCAGACACAGAATAAATAATCATTTTCATCACACAAATATTTGTCTTGGGTGGGAATCGAACCCACGACCTCACGCTTCGCAGTCGGCTCATCACCCACTACGCCACGGAGGCTGTCTATCTCCAATGCAGATAGATGTCAACTCGTGGTCGATTGTTTTCATACCGCCCATAAGACCTCTGTCAAGGTTTAACGATCGCTATTTATCTATAAAAACGCCATCCTCTGTAAAGCAAAGAAATTCTCATGAAACTTGTTCCTTGTGGTCAAATATTTAACCGCGCCCTTTTCGCTTAGCATTGTAAATCGCTGCGTGACAGTCTCAGGACTATGGACACTTCTGGACATAGATGAAAAAACTTATAATGTCACCATTATTATTTGTAAATTTGTAAAGAGTTTTAATAAATACGCCATTTCGCAAGATTTAAAGAGCTTTAAACGCTAAACTGTCGAACATCAAAGTATTATACGAATAAACATCTCATAAGACGTTTCATATCAAGAACTTTCGGCATAAGCTCAAAACAAGTAGGCAACTCCTTACAAAGTGTCATAATATTACAATTTAACAAACACGCGACAAGAAGCGTCAAGTTTAATAACTTGAGACGAATAAAGCGATTTACACCTACATACTTCCGTTACGATCGCCGTATTCGAACGTATTTTATCCCAAATGTGTTTTGTTGTTCCAGGTCGGATTTACTGACTTTGCCACAGAACGCTAAACTACACTACAACTTTGGAAACTTCCTGCGAGAAACTGAACAGCAAGACAGCGCTATCAAACATTACAAAGAAGCTCTGAGGTACGAACACGTTTGCGTTAACGCGAGTTCTACGCTTGGTCGGTAATTGGAAAGTAACTAATTTGATAGAGGAGTAATTATTAATCTTAACAAATTAAAGGACTTTAGGCACAATATCAAAATAAATAAATAAATAGTAAAATGTAAGGCGGAATGAGGAATTCCATAAAAATGAGAAAGTATTTGTCCGCTGGCTATTTTTCTTTCAGTTGTAAACCTAATCAGATCAGATCTTAAAGGCGGCGGATATATTTCATCCGAAAAAACAAAACGAAATGAATGCAGTATATGTTATACCCATATAACATAACCAAAATAATGACAAAAATTAAATTAAAAATAAGTAATATAATTAAATTTTTAATCTTTGTTCTATTTTTACACTTAATAAGGGTAAATAATAATATGGCGAGCCCAAGTGTAAAATTCTTTGTTTTTCTGTATGTTACATTACGTCTCTATTCATTAGTTGCTGGTAATTTGTCGATATGAGTTTAGTTTGTCGCAGTGGCTTAAGAACTTAGTCTTAGCGCTTGCGTTTTATTGTTACTTTCTACGTTTATTGGCAGTTACAATAAATTCAATTACGAAACTTTCAATTTGCTCGTTTCCGGTCTTTTTCTTTACATCTTGCCTTTCTCTTCTGGTTTTATTACTTCTTAGTGTTTTGGAACTAATAGTAACTTTGATAAAATTTTATTTGTATGTACTTATGTCAATAAAATAAAACTCCACTGAAGTTAGTTGAACTCTATTTTACATAAAAGATTGTCGTAGCTCTTAGTTATTCCTGATAAGGATAATATATTTTATACGTCATTTAATAGTGATTCACATATATTTTTGATATTGATAACTTCACCAATATTGTAGTTTCTTTCTTAAGTTTCTTGTTTAAAAAATCCCACTTCCTTGATTATACTAGAAGAAAATAACCATAGCACAAATATAATAGCACAAAATACACAAAACAACACAACAGACACACAAACTTCCACTCAAACTCACTTCGAAACATAAGAACCGGTTTATTTGGCTTACTGCAAGCCCGTACCTTATTCTTAATACCGACTCAAGTCGAGAAGAAATATACTCGTAGTTGGAAGTAAAAATAATAAAATTCATCAAGAAAATATTTTTTTTATTAGTTTATTACATTTCAATTTATTAGTTGTACTTAATCCATGTTAGTCATATTGAAGTATCAAAATGTGATAGTCCAGTCTGTCTGCAATCATCATCAAAATTCTGTTGGAGCTGTCCCGCGTCCTCCTCGCTGCTGTCAGTCACATCGTGGTCCAGAAACATTGAACACGATCCTCCGCAAACATACCATCCTCGTTGTTATAACGCACACGAAGGGCTCCATAAATCTTTTGCGTATACGTTGTGATGATTGAATTGTTTCTAATATATTTATTTAAAAAAATTAAGAACTGATTGTTTTACAGGCTATGGCCTACATACGCGAGTGCCCACAACAACTTAGGCACCCTCATAATGGGCCCCGAAAACGCAGAGCAGCATTTCCTACAAGCCATCAAGTACAACAAACACCATGTCAATGCACATTATAATCTTGGAAAGCTGTACAAGTAAGTTACAAAGAAACAGCTTTTCATATCACATGCATTGAAACAGCGAGTTTTGATCTCTGTTTTGCCAGTCGAAATAATACAGTTTCTAACCAATGCGAATGTGTCAGTCAGAAACAACGTTGTTTCTACTCGGCACCTTCATTTATTTATAATTTACGTCTTTATTTCAAGTCTGTCAGAATCGCATTGACAACTGTCGTCAAATCGTTGTCAAAAGATATTACTGCGCTATTTGTCTGAAATAGTCTTACTTCGACTGGCTACAGAAATCAAAACTCGTTGTTTCATTAGATGTGATATGAAAAATACAGTGTGTGGCACGGGATGAAACAAAGACGATTTCAGACCAGGGCGATGACATCCCTCGCTTCGCTCGGGCAGTCACCTCTCGCCCTCGTCAGAAATCATCTTGTTTCACCCCTTGCCACACAATATACTATTGTCAGCTGCTGAGCAAACGTCACTTTTGTGTCTTGTGTGAATTTCATTTCATTTTTAATTTTTAACCTTTTTTATGTCGTACTGCTGGATACAGGTCTCTTCGCTGAAGCAAGAGTGATTTAGGCAATAGTCCACCACGTTGGCTAAGTGCGGATTGGTAGAATTTTAGATTTCTACTAAACCAGTGTGAAATCTGTCACTCCCAGCATAGACCTAAACATTTTGTGTCAAGTTGCTTCCGCTTGAAACATACTCGTTACGATTTGAAATATGTTTGGTGTCGGTAACTGAAAATTAAAAGTCCTTAGTTGAAGACACATGCAACATGTTTTTTTTTTATAATTGTACCGAGCACGGATACTGTTACTACAGTTATAAGTAACCAGGAGTAGCAACCGACGACTATATCCGTTCACCGCCACAGAACACTATAGTCGTATTGTCCTGCGGCGGTGAACGGACCCAGTCGTGTTGAAGATGGTGTGCCGTGCCTAAAAAAGTGTCTAATTTTGCGCATTACCTTTGAGTTAGTTAAGATTATTGTCCTGGCTACTATTGTAGTGGTTATAAAACCTATAGAAAACACATCAAATAGCCATGTGTGCCCCCAGTTCAGTACTCTTACTGTTTTCCATAAACTAAATAAAACCTCTTTGTTTAAGAATTATATCGATGCTATTGAGTTGAATAGTTCCCTTAATAGATGGTGATTATTTTATCAAGCTCCATTGCAATCATTTTACTATAGTATTATTCTCTTGTTTTGTTTGACTTGTTTGAGAGAATTTATTTTTAATATCATTTTGATGACATTTGCTCTACTTTTGGCTTATAAAGATGTCGTATGTCGTAGGGTCAATACCCCTAATGATGCTTTGGGGTGAAACACTTGTTGGTGGTGGCACGTATGTTGGTGTATATTTTTTATTGTTGCGTGTGCATGTATCATATGTGAGAAGGAGGGAGGTGATATTGCATGAAAAAAGTATACACCATCATGCGTTCTGATTGCGGATTGTTACAAAGTACTTTTTACCTAACTTTATAACAATAGAATTCCGCAAAGTAACGCCTGATTCTATTACTTAAATATTTTTACAGAAAAGGTGGCAAAATAATCCAAGCAGTAAAAATGCTGGAAAGATGTATTATCCTACAACCAAGATTTGTACAAGCCCACGTTGAATTGCTGTCTTTGAAGCCGGAATCAGAGAAACAGAAAATTTTAACGAAACTCTTAGAGCTGGAGCCGAACAATTGGGAGCACTACGTATTGTATGGGAACTGGCTACGGAACAAAGGTGAGTTTAAAACCAAATAAAAAATTATAATATCCCTTATTCCAATAAAATAAAATACCTACGTAGAAAATATATTTTGAACAGATAATAGATAAGAAGAAAGTTTACGAAAGAAAAGATACATGTTTAAGGAAATATATTTTTCAGAAGTTTTAAAAAAATAAGTGCTTGTTGATTTCCAAAGCAAATTGTAGAATTGTGAAGAAATTTCTATAAAAGTACAAGTGGTATAAATACCAAAACCTGGTAAAGAAATAATTGGTTATACTGTATAATATAATTTAAATTCTCTGTCTGCCTCGCTCACTTTCATAAAATTTTTAATTGTTATAAATTATAATAGTAAAGAGATTGTTTGATAAATTGGTTTCAAATTCATGCCATCGATGTAACTTCGTAGAATAAAGAAGTTGTTTAGGAATGGCTACAGATACCAATAATATTTATTGTGTTTCATTATGTTATATAGCTTGCCAACTTGATGCCATACCAAATATCAGTGTAGCCCAATGGAATCAATCACATCATTAACACAACAAAAAACTTTATTAAACGACCTCCTTAAGAAATAATTCCTCAGAATCCTTCCAAGATAGAATTCGTCAAACAACTTTTATGAAAACAGGATTATATTTCAGGCTTGCCAGGGCCCGCCTCGAAGTACTTCTTAGAAGCGATGCGGCTAAGCTTCCGAAACCGGAACGTGGAGCGGCCGGTGCGGGGAGATCTGATTTCCTTCAGGTTGACTGCGCTGACCTACCGGGCGCTCGGGCAGAAATCACGAACTTTACAACTTATAACCAGGTGAGGGATTATCGTCTCAGGCCAAAGAATCAGGTCGAAATTTTAAATATTGTATTTTATTTACTTACCTACTTCAATAATTTTTTTGAAGATGCGTTACAATCATGAGTTTGTTAATATTAATAAATTATAAATCATAAATATTTATTTGGATTTTTTTTGGGTCACAATGTTTACATTTTTAAGTAGGTATATGAATACGAGTTCCATAAAAAATTTGCCTTTTAAGGCGTCCCAAAAGTTAGAGTCAAATGGTACAGTTACGACTTATTATTAATACATAGCAAAATTTAAATCGAAATCGAATCGAATTGAAAATCTAAATATAATCTTACCTTCGTTTTTAATAAACTTCGCACAAAATATCATCTGGATAATTTTGTCACGGTGTTATTCCTAAAAATACTATGCTACGATCACGCGGCACCAAGCCATCCACAGAGTTCCAAATAACCCGCACCCCCCCAGAAGCCATCACTTCTCGTTTGATTTTTTAAATCACCCTTTGTCAGGTGTTATACCTGTCAATGTTGATGCTCTAAGATTTTATATATTTCTAACTCAAAATTCTGTTACTCTAGGTGGCATACTTGGCGAAGAGGCTGGCCCAGTGCAGCAGCTACTCACATGTACTTAAGGGACTGGAGATTAAAAATGGAGTTGGAGGGTCGAATAAAAGTATACTCCAAAGCAGTTAATCCTACTGTAAGTACTGAACGTGGAAGTAAAAAACTCCATAGGTAAATAAAGTTGGTTGGTATAGCAACTAGAAATTGACAATATATTTTTAAATTCAATAATAATTATAATTAGTATAATTGGTACTAAATAATCGAAGAGTTCCTAAAACAAATTGAGCTAGATTATCAGTTTAATTTGACGACCCATGTGGCTCAATAGTTACAATGCCGGGCTGCCGACCGGAAGGTGCCGGGTTTGATTCCCGGCGAAACATAAATTTGAATGAAGAGTTTAAAATTTCTTTTCTCGGACTGTGTGTTTAAATTTCTGTCTTTGTGTTTGTCCATGGCATGCACGACACAGGGTTATATCTTCGTACCTTACTGTGGGACTATGAGTATGATACGTAATATATAGTTATTATTAATTTAATATTCAAGCAATTGTAATAGAAATCTCGATAAATTATTGTTTCAATTTTAACAGAAATCCACTACGTGCGTCGACCACTCTCAGTTGGCTGTGGATGGAAGTCCAGCAAAAGAAGTAACAGGACACACTAAAAGAAAGAAGAATGATGAGAAACATTACGTCAATCAAGACGAAAAGACAATTAGTGGTAAAAGTGTTGACAAGAGTGATAGTGTTAAAACAGACCGCAATTCATGTGACTGCAAATCGTGTAGGCTTAAAAAGCGCGATGTATCAATATCATCGCAAATAAAGACTACACACAATAAATCAGAAATAGGGCTAAAGGACAAGAAGTGCAATCTTCATAGGAAAGAAAAAACAGCGGACAACGATATCATACCCAAAATAGGAGCGACGCTTTCCGAACGAATGCTTCTAAAGACTTTTTAAGTGTTATAGTGTTTTCATGTGAGTGGAGTGGACTGCGTCAATATCACGCTTTTGAAGGGTCTGACTATTTTTTTTTAATCAATGAAGTTAGTTATAAAGTTATGCCGACAATATCGCGAGGTTTATACGTAGATAAGACAAGTTGGAGTTCAAAAATTTTATGAGCAGGTATTGTAGTTTAATTTTTGTTAAAAAGAAATTTGACTATCAATTTATAATAACATAAATATATATTCTGTATTACTAAAACTACTTTTGTAATAATTGAATGTAAGAAACAAAATATCAGGTAATTAGAAAATGACAGATTATATTTTGTTGTTATAATTTTAAAATTTTGTATGTTTTCCAGTTTAATTTTAAAATTTTGTATGAAGTGCTGAATTCACGCAGTATTACGAAGCTGTCTGTAAATCACAAAATATGTTGTGTAATACAGGTTACACTTTGCTTACCTAATAATTGTTGTTGTTCTTAAAAGGTTTGTGATACCAAAATATTCAGATACGTACTGTTTTGTCCTTAAAAGTATCGTGAGTAGGTTTATTCATTACTTTATAAAAAAGTCTCCATTGTTACTTCGCGTCGACCGGCGGGTGCTTTAGCTTTAAACATACCTGTATCTACTGATTCAACTTTATTAAGAATTATTATTTTGAAATCTTATTTACTGTTGTTTGAACAAACCTGAGTAAGAAACATTGGCAAAGCTCAAAAGCCTTCAAGTCTTCTAGATAATTTCAAATTCTAAATTTTGTAGAGAAATGACGATATAACTAACACTTAATAAAATTCCAATTAATTACGAATAATTAAAAAAGTAAATAGGTCTGCTCCTAAAATTAGTGAACTCGATATTATTAGATAGAAAACTAATTCTAATATAAACATTTTGTAGACTTGAAATAAAATTATATTTTTGACAGAAGGTGTGTGACGTTTTGTATGATGGATGCGTAAAATTTAATTGTAGGTAATTTTGTGTAATTTGATACGAAGCCAAACTTCGTGTTAGTGATGAAGTTTATTTACTGGTTCTCACATTAATCCAAGGGCAGTCTGTATACATTACGTTTTACAATAGTTTTTGACTATTTGGAAACAGAAATGGCCCGTAACAGACAAATCGCACTAGCTAATTTTAACATTGACGATTGGCGACTGAGTCGTTTTTAGAAGGTGAAGACTAAGCTAGCGACCGAACTCTGAACCGTACACTTAAAAACGCTATAATGCGCGATTTCGTTACAGAGTTTGAATTAAGTAGTTGCGAACTCGGAACGAAGCATCTATAAAGCCGCTAAAATGCACGATTCCCCGATGTTAAAAGAAGCTAGTATAGCTGGCAACAGTGTGAAATAGTGGATTATTTATTAATATTTCTGATAACGAAAAACTAAGCCTCTGTGTTTGCAAATTTTTACATACTTTGGAATTGTTGTAATTTACTTCTGTGTGATTTCTTCCTTAGGTTTTCTAACACAGTTGAAATGATCTTAACTTACTTTAGAAGTAATTCTTCCTAGGTGGAATGGAAGGTACACTGTAGTCACATTATATAAATTCCCGAAAAACTGCAAAACATTGAAATTGGAAGCCCAAATAAAACATATTAAACGTAAGGTAATGAATAAAAAAAATCTCAGATATATTTTAAAAATTTGGAAGTACTATTAAATGCTTATTTTCAAAAATATATACCTACTTATTTTTTTGGACTCACCCCAAAATGCATTACCTATTAAAAATACGCTCAACAATTAATACTATATCTAAAAATAAATAAGTTAAAACATGGATATATATATGTATAATTTATCATAATAATAACTAACTTTACGTTGAAAAGAAGTTTGTAATTTGTAGAGATCGAATTTGTTATATTTAAAAATATAAAGCTTGTATTATGAAATGTATAGTCCGTTTGCTAGATTAATTTTAGTCTTTTGACAATCGTATAAAGATAGCGTTTTAAGAATAATATTTTTTTTACAAGACTTGGGGTTGCTTGAGGTCTAATGTAAAAGTATGTGGGCTGTATTGAACACGTTGCGTATTTATTTAAAAAAATTGAGGTTGATGACAATGATATTATCTTAATGATCATTATCGATATCGATATCGATAATTAAAATAGTACAATGATTAGGTACATGTATATAAACTTCCTGACATCTATTGGCGACTAGAATATTTTTTTTTTATTGGGAGCTACTTCAGTAGATGGCGTTGTTGAGTTTTGAGTAACACCAAGCCAACTAGCCTCGGTAGAAAATCAATTATTTGATGCTCGAATTTCATGTGTTCCTCGAATAAAAATATATGTATATTTATTATTGATTTAATCTAGCAAACGGTCTACACCTTGGATAGTGGATAATCGCTTGGCCTTAAATTGGATAGGAAGCACAAAGTATCGTTACAGTATTTATTACAAGGTTTATATTCGCATACAAACTATATCTACAATATATGTAACAATTGAACTTACCATACAGCCAATAAGATGTACATACTATGTTAAGGATACTGTAAGAGCACATGACTAAGCTTTCAATGTACTGAGAATAAAGGATTGAATTATTTACTTGGTCTTATTTCTACCCAATGTTCACACCCTGTACGAGATATGTTATGACTAGGGCTGCCATCACTTAAATTGCCAACGCCGGCTAAACACGGCAAAAATCCCGGACATTTGGCCTAAATATGGTTTTTTCCCGGACATCTCTGTCATTGTTTCTGTGAAATTATTTTTTGCAACAAAAATAAAAACATCGTTATAACTTTTTAATTCCATTCGATCGTCGACTATTTGCCGAGCCTTCTTGAATGCGGGTTATTGTGGATGAATTTTTAATTAAGATTTATTTCAATTAATTGCTTATCTATTAAAAAAATGGACTACCTCTGACAACAAAAGTGTCCCACTTTTCAAAAACCCCTGCCGGACGGCCCCCGACGCCCTTCAAACTTGGACAAATCCGGGGAATTCCAGACGGATGGCAGTCCTAGTTACGACCATCACCCAGAAGATAGTTATGATAGCTTCAGCAATACTAATGTTATTCGTAGAACTCATATAAAAGTATCAAGGGCTCAGATCCAATACAAAATATACAAAGATAGCATTCTGCGAACAACGTTATGAGTTATATGACTATGATGAGGCACCTCACCGTGTACATAATTATTACACGCACACACTGACAATTAAAATGTGCCTTGATTTGCCGTTAAATAACTTACAATACCCTTTCACTGGTAAGAGGAGACCTGTGCCCAGGAGTGGGATATGTAGAAAGGTTGTACAAATTATTATGATTTTAAAATAAATCACAATTTTATTTCAGAAAAACAGCTGGCTATAAGAAGAATAATAAATACCAATGATTACTGTTTTTATAATAAAAATACAGATTATCCAAGATCAAATACAACTCACAGATCTTTTCTCCTACCCAATAGTGGCTCATTTAATAGTTTATTATTGAAATGATCAGTCATATTGTGCAAAAAACTCATGGTATTACTGAATTTTAACTTCAAAATCTCCTATGTAAAATCAGCTAAATCAGCGAAATTGGAAAAATTTCGTATACGGCCTCTTAACGAAAAACATATATAAAGATGTTATTCAATAATTCAGACGACTTCCCGTTATATAATTTATTACGATACCTGAGACTTTGAAAGCGGTAAGTGGCCGGTGACGTAATAGGTAGGGGATATTGTTAACAGTACGCCATGATTTCTCAATAATATCACTAACATCGTTAAAGTTATATTAACCATAGTGTTTAATTAAGCGAATACCAAAATTAACAAGCTCGTCGCTAATTTCATATTACATATTCAAATTGTAGCAAATTTCGAATGTAGCCAATTACCTACCGGTTAATTATCACATAGTGAATCCAAATAAATGATATAGACAATTATATTTACTAATAAAGCTTCTAATAATTGTTTTGTAATTACTTTCGTCAATATGATCGAGCAAATTGAAATTTTACTTCTATAAATAAAAATATGAACCAGTCAATTCACAAGCATAAAAGGAAATGCTTTAGGAAAACAAAGATATCTATCTAATACTTAAAAACAGAATAATATTTATTTTTTCAAAACAAGCAAAATTACAGTAAGGAAAACCGTAATATAATTGGTTTTAATTATGAATATTGAATAATAAGACGATGATGAAGATCTTTTCATACATTTTTTACATCTCTAACCAGCATTAGGTTTTAATTACCTACCTTTTTAATTGCCCTTTATACTAAAATAGACGTTTATTTTTGTATATCACCAATTACACTATTCGTTAATCTGTGCAAGTTTGTTCAATTATGGTATTACAGATAATATGTCACTCATTGGTTGGTTGCAACCCTTTTTACGTCCCACTGCTGGGCACGGGTCTCTCCCCATTATTGGGGAGGCCTGGAGCTTACTCCACCACGCTGCTCCAATGCGGGTTGGTGGAGATGCGGGTTAGTGGCCAACCCGCTGTCGGATGTTTTCAAACCGCCCATAAGGCCTCCGACAAGGTTTAACGACTGCTATCCATCGACAACAACCGGGACCGACGGCTTAACGTGCCCTCCGAAGCACGGAAACGCGCATGAAATTTTTTGCCACTAGCGGTCACCCATCTTACACCCGACCGTGCCCGTTTGGCTTAACTGCATAGACCGCTTGCGTTCTAAGCTAGCCGCCGAACCATGCGCGCTTCTGCATGCGCACGGCTGCGCGCCATGTCACTCATTCCTGATACAATAAGTACCTAGGTAATCTTTATAGTTAAGTAAAAAAGTATCAGTCCTGCAAAGATGTCAAAGTGATATGTAAATTTTAAATCAATAAGGCAAAGTAACTAAATTTACGTTAAAACCCTGGCAATACGTCAGAATTGCTTATCACAGGAGATATTTTGGAGTTCATCAATACTCGCCGCATGGTGTTGATATCAGTTTCAAATTATGCAGGTGACGCTACAAAAAAGGAAAAAACCGAAATCAAAGTAAATAAACCCGGATTTCATTTGTTTTAATTTAATTCATAGAACTAGTTGACAAAACATTATATTTTTTTTATTTATTAGATTATCAAGAACACTTTTCAAAAATGTGTCACTGCGCAAGCTTGTTACGATATCGCTTTACATATGAGTAGTAAATCGCTAGACTCTATAAAGATGTCAAAGCTATCTGAAAATTGTAAATCAGTGAGGCAAAGTAACCAAATTCGAATGAAAAACCCTGGCAGTACGCCAGAACGGCGTGTCAAAGGGGATACTTGTCGCGTAGTGTTTAATTCAGTTTCTTTTTGCGCAGCTGACGTGGCAGATGTGAAAATATCTTGAGCTGCCGTAAATAAATAACTCTTTTGATTCGTTTTAAATTTTTGGCTTTTTCAAAATATTAAAAAGGTAAAAGAAGAGAAAATGCTGGCGATAAACAAATAAACAAAATATTATATTTTTTTTAGATTATCAAGTAAGTACAGTATCCAAAATCATGACGTCACAGCGTAAGCTACGTAGTTACAATATCACGTAACGTATAATGAGTAGTGAAGCGCTAGACTCTAGAAAGATTTCAAAGCGATCTGAAAATTTTAAATCAGTGAAGCATAGTAACCAAATTCGTGTGAAAACTCCTGGCAATACGCCAGAACGGCGAGTAGCATAGGATATTTTACTATTTACTTTACTCGCCGCGCGGTGTTTACTGCAGTTTCTGTTTACGCAGGTGACGCGGCAGGTCCGCTTTGGATTCCTAAAAAAAAAAAAATAGTCTTGTCCATAGTAAAGAAGGCAATTTTGCGTTAATTTTATTTCGAAACTGCTTACAAATTTGAAAAATGAAGAAAAAAATATTTTTAATGTCTATTGCGTGAGACATCACCTCTCAGTCAGCACCTCTAGCAAAGTCTTTTACAAATTACTAAATTTTCTTCCAAATATTATTAAAAATATCAAGTTATGTTAAAAGTGAACTTTGTTTGATTGATTTAGAATTTTCTTTTGAAATTTCCATAAAAACTAAAGTATTATAATAATATACATATGTACTTAAGTGATTCGTATCTTATATTGGCTTCACGTGGCAAACGAATCAGAAATTCTGGTGTGATAAAAAGGCTGAAAGGTAAAATTTGGAAAAAAGTTTGGACCTACGCCAGTGCCATGTTGGTATCACAGAGGATATATCTCTTCTGTGATACTCTCCACGCGGTGTTAAATTCAGTTTCGGTTTATACTATGTGACGAGACAACTACTCGTAGGTAGTTCGGTTAATTTTTTTTGTTTAATACATCGTGGCTCCAGAAGCTGACTGTGACATTATTTATTCTGGTCAGTAACTGCACCTTTCCACCGAAACAGGATAGAATTGCTTGAGCCTAGGAATTGTGGTGGTACCTAATTCTCCATTTCCCCCAATAATGGAAAGAGACCCGTGCCCAGCAGTGGGACGTAAAAAGGGTTGCAGCCCAATTCTCGATTTAAACCATACTCTTGGCTAACCAAGTATGAGTCGTTGGACACACAACTCAATAACCAGCCTTATGTACGCGGCTTCGCCAGCGTAGGCTGCACTGTTTTCCTGTAGGAATTAAATATTTTCGACAGTGCATACTCGTTAGTAACCTTATGTCACTCTGCAACTGATGTGACGTAAAAGAAAGACAAACAAACTAACTTTCATATTTATATTATTAGTATGGGTTTATACGCCGATTGATCGATCATAACTTAACTTCTGCAAATATTAGAATATTCACTAAACATAGAAAAAACATTGTCAACGTCTTATCAATGAGACAAGACTAACATTGCGACGATTAACTAAAGGTAATAATATTTAAAATAACATTTGAAACAAATTTCCATTTCAGCCATTATCCTACTACTATTATAAAGGCGAAAGTTTGTAAGTATGGATGTTTGTTACTCTTTCACGTAAAAACTACTGAATGGATTTGAATGAAACTTTACCACAATATAGCTTATACATCAGAATAACATATAGGCTACAATTTATAAAGATATTGTGTGAATTGTCCAAAATATGACGATAAGTGTCAAGTAAGTAGGAAAAAATCTACCATCTGCGAGCTATTCTGGCATGCGCCGCCAAAACCGCTAGAGGTACACCTATGTAATGTATGATGTTAATGTTTATCTTATATAGTCCTACAAAAAAGCCGGTCCACGGTACTTCAGAAGGGACTTCACTTTATGCTAATGATCATCTCTAACGCGGGTGAAACCGCGGGGCACAGCTAGTTATCTCATATGTACGTTTTTAAAACTATGATATATTATGCCAGGTGACTGCTGGAATGCCCGCAGCGCTATACGCGGCTAAACGTTATAATATTTGCCTCTCTGTGGTAAAATTTCACACGAGAAATGCCGTTTTAATAAATAAATTTTATTTATACTGTTTTTTGTTCTGCAATGTAACCAGTCCTGCAGCTGGTGTGGATGCGAACGATATATTATTATGATTATGAGGTTAAGTTACGTTTGTAGGTGGTTGAAATTTTATATTTGACCGTGACCGTAAGTACCGTTGTACCCATTTTTGCCTTGAAGCAAGAAAAGAAAAAAAACATATTAGGAAACCATACTAATATTATAAATTTTAAAGTAACTCTGTCGGTCTGTCTATTTGCTACTCTTTCACGCTTAAACCACTGAACCGATTTTGATGAAATTTTACACAAACATAGAAAGGACGTTGAGAAAGGACATAGGCGAGAAAATATCTTATTCCCATGGGAAGCAAATGAAATGAATGAAATGCGCCGTGTAGTGTTTGTTATAAATACACTACATTTATTACTTACTTCATTCACGTCTATTATCATATTTTATAACGTATATCCTTTTATTTTATTTTTATACTTTGCTTTTCCTTTATTATTTCTTTACAAAATTATTTACTTTCTTTATTTGTTTATTTACATTTTGACGCAGCTATCAAAATTGTCATATCTGTCTTTTATGTTTCTTATTTTTTTTAATTCGTTTTACGGCATTGTATGAAAATCCTTTCAGCCATTCAATATTGAATGAAAAGCAAAATTGTATGTTTCTCATTTCATTTCATAGATTAATAAAGTATAGTATTGCCTTTGGCTTATTCATGTTTTTAATAAATAAGTGGTTGCATTCATATACTTGGTAATCATGAGATGCGGTAGATGACGTTTTTGCGCAATATCTCTACTTTAAAGGGAAAATATTATTGGTAACCGATCAAGAACTTATTTCAAACGCGACGCGATAGATGGCGTTGGTGCCCAATATCTCTTTTTCAGTAGCTAATATAATGAGAGCTAAGAAAGATGAGGAACTGGACCTGGTAGAGTATCCTGGAAGCACAACATAGTGGTCACGCCCAGAATATTATGGGAATCGATATATCGAGGACATAATTTACGTAGAATGCTTAAGGTAGTGTTGTTAACAGGACCAAATAAATGATATTTTAACTTAATTTTTTTGCACTTCTTTCTTGCGTGCTGTTCTAATGCAGGTTGATGGAGATATGAGTTAGTGACCAAACCACTGTCGCAAATTTTAAATAGCTTTAAATAAACGGTAGGCTAACAACAGTGGAATCCACGTGCCTTACAATTTTTCGACTCTCCGATCCTAATCACGCAAGCGTGTAAGAAATTTCCCAAGTAACACGTAAGTGAAATTTGGAACTAATTTTGCAACCTGTGGTAGCATATAATTGATGCAAGAGTGTATTTCATTACTTATAGATGCAAATGACGCATAAAGGTTTTAATTTTCTCTCTTTTAGAACTCAAAGAGGCATAATATGACATTTTATAATCCCCCCTAAGGAACTGTGCCCTAATAGGTGGTAATTTTTCCTTATTTGGCATCTTTAGTACTAAATAACTAGTATATACGAGTTATTTATCAGCTGGAGTTATTATTGCAGCTCAATAATCCCCCCTAAGGAACTGTGCCCTATTAGGTGGTAATGTTACCTTATTTGGCATGTTTAGTACTAAATAAGTAGTAGGTATATACGAGTTATTTATCACCTGTAGTGGCTTAAGAATTATTATTGCAGCTCATTTGGAACCTACTGTAATTGCCTTTGTGAGGTCTAATATACTTTAATATGCCACTCTAACGCGTGTCTCGGTTCCAAAAGATTGTTCTTGAAAACTGTAAGCATCAATTTTGTCTCATTTAGAACCATTTAAGATTTAACAGTTCTAAAAGATAGAAAAGTAGAACTTAATTTTGATTGCGATGCTGTGTACGGTACGTGTATATAATGTTTGTTTATAAATTAATCTATTGCTCTATTACAATTTACGGCTTTGCCCCCGTTTTGAGGATCCCAATGCAACGCATTCTGTGCATAGACAGCGAGACCTCTAAAGTGAAAATAATCACTATTTACTGAAAATAATTAGTGAAAATAATCACACGCACTAATGAGTGATTTTTGGCCCTAAGAGCTCCAAATCAGTGAAAATAGGAACTGCAACGTTTATTTTAAATCGTCATGAAGTCGCCATGTTTAAAAATGGAGTCCTTTAAAAGAATCTTGTTGAAAAGTATTTTACTGCAATAACATAAAATAAAATTAGTTTTGATAACTGTTTCTGATGTAGTTTGAGATCATAGTTTTTGTAAAACCATAATTTTAGGTTTTTTACTAACAAATTTTAATCTGGAGGCACGGGAGTGCCCCGCCACGTTGAGCGCAAAGCAAACACTGCCGTACCATCCTTTACTAGAACCATTTCGCCGCATTTTCAGGCCCCTATTTGAGAACCTCTGGATAAGACCAGAGCGCTGAGGTAAAGTTGGTAAGTGGGTAAACCTGTATATACACAGTGACTTTGTGTGCGTGACAAGAGCTACAGTGAAGTTGCTCGGCCGACGACGGCCGCGTCACTGTCACACAAATTAAAGCTGTATAATTACTAGCCCACGCACACATAGCGCCGCGCGCACAAATGAGTTGAACTAACTATACAGAGTTAGGGTTTAATGGCCACATAAAGGGAAAACTATAAAAACTACGATAATTAGGATTATTTAGTACTCTTAGTTTTCTAGGTTTAATTTACGGTTAGGCAGTACTTGGAATCGCGTTCGTGTTTATAAGTACTTTTCTAGTATTCTACATTTCGTTTATTTAGTTAGATATTACTTCGTTTCGTTTAAAAATATCATTAATTTAGCTGTATTTCAGTACCTACTAGGTAGGTGTCCGACCGTGTTTTAGCGGAGCGCAATTAAAATTGTAAGTTGTAATAGTTCTGCAAAATCGGGCTAGATGGCGTTAGTAATGTACACTCTGAATCACGCTGTTAAGGTTCTGGGTAAATTGTACTAGATGGCGTTAGTAATGTACACTCTGAATCACGCTGTTAAGGTTCTGGGTAAATTGTATATAAGACCCAGTGTATGTAAATGCGCCGTATGTAAATACCCAGTGTATGTAAGTGCGGCTAAGTCACACAACGTTAACTACAATAATAAAGAAATCGCAGTAAGGAACCTTAGACTTGGCACGACTTTCTCTAGATTTCATTACTTTTTAGAGATAAACAAGCAGCTCCATCGAGACTTGGCTAGTTTTTTACATAATGTTTTGGTGGGATTTATCTTTACCGTAAATAATTCTTGTTAAGATCTCATTTATTACTCAACGAATGAACGGTATCGCTTTATCGTTCATACATTCATTCACAGCGCGCAATTTGCGCCGTCAGTTCCAAGTACCACTCAGGTTAACAATTCGAACTCTTATGCATCGCTTTTGCATATTAAATTGGTTACAATTTTTCTCCCTTTGGTAACACAAAGGTTGCTTATAGGTTCTAACCACCTTTATAGAACTTAATCACGGTGGATTTTATTACTATAGTTTAGTAAAAAATAATTTATGCAAGCTATTTGTCACTAAAGTGTTACTTGGGTTATCTCCCAATCCCAACTACTAACCAAACCTGACATAACGTTGTTGAATAATAGTAAAGAATAGTTCATCTTATTAATTCTACGATAGATTCAAGCGATATAGAATAAATTTATGCATTTCTTGCAGCATACATTCACGTAATTATAATTATACCTTTATTAACGCGGGTACCGTGAGCACTGTACTATTATCTAAAGAGCAGTACAGGTACAAGAGCTAGGCTATTTTAACACGTTTAATATTTTGTAAGGATAAACTGATGATAGCACTAGAAAAGTGGATAGTAAGTGTTGAGTACAGTCTGGACTGTAAGGACTTATGAAGAGGTGTCTACTAAATATTTATGAACATTGTATCATAAGCAATTTCTAAATAGGTAACAATAATCCGTTCCTCATCTATAAGTCTTATCCATGCGGATGACGTCGCGGGCACAGCTAGTATAAAATATTCGCTTAATGAATCTAATTTTTTTCCCGGTACTCGCCTTTAAGTGCCCGTTTGGGCTAGATGTTGAGCTGAGAGAAAAAGGCGGCGTAAAAATCTCCCAGTAGCACCCTTTTAATAAAAGTACATTATATATTTGAGATAACAGAATGGCTATGGGCACACGTGGGTCTATAATGGGCACACGTGACAGCTGATCTTGTGAGTCTTGTTTTACAGTGGATTCACTATTCCGCAGCTGTAATAACGAACAAAAGCTCTACCACCCAATATTTCTTAATAAATAGCTATATTATGTATATATAGCTGTGTTACTTCGTATTAAAAACCTTTGAAATAATCTGTAAATTTTGGTCGCCACCAAATAAGGAACCGTCCAGAATATCAGCGGAGTTGTTTGCTGTGGAAGGAATAACAAATTGAAAACAATTCGTTAAACGTCTCCCTGTTTCGAGGGAGTCAACAAAACATCACTTTGTCAACAGAAGGGACCCTGTAGGCGTAGATTTTATTCTTGATTATACTAGTAATACAGTACAAATCTTTCCTTCAAAGATCACGATATATAAATAAATTAATAAATAAATAACGCTACACACTCATAACCCAAAACTAGAATTCCTTGTGTAATGGGTATCATAAATATAAATAAATAAATATCTTTGGACAATTCACACAACACTATCTGATTCCAAACTAAGCAGAGCTTGTACTACCTAATCAGAAAGCTGATAAACATACATATATAATTCTAAATACATACTTAGATAGATACATTAACACCCAGATCCAGAACAAATAGTCATGTTCATCACACAAATATTTGTCCTGGGTGGAAATCGAACCCACAACCTCACGTTTCGCAGTCGGCTCATCACCCACTACGCCACGGAGGCTGTCTATACCATAAACACACACAAAGACAGAAACACAAACACCCAGGAAGAAATTAGAAAATTAAACTCATAATTTAAATTACAGCTGCGAGAATCGAACCCAGCACCCTTCGATCGGTAGTCCGGCATGGTTTCGGCAATATGAAAACATGCTTTATTTCTTATTTAGAAAACAAAATTTATTTATAACCCATAAGGTCACGTGGTGTTAAGTGGTCGCTGCAGCCCATGGACATATACATACAACCTCAAGCAAGCATAGGTAAGTCTTGTCTGAGGTCGTATGCAGTTGCGCTACTACTCCGGAGGCTGGTGGTCGCCTCATGTAAGTGTGGCCGGCAACTGCACCTTTTCACCGAAACACAATAGAATTTGTTCACAGCAGAAGTGGCTGCAGCGGTGGTACTTCCCCGGGCAAACCATAATAGTTCTACCGCTTACAAAATAGAGCATATTGTTTTGAAAATATTTTGCGTGGATTAGCCTTAATAGTTAGTGACTATACGATGTTTTTCAGCTGCTTATAAGGAAGTCCTAACAGATAACGTCATAATAAGCCAAGGTGTAATGAAAAGCGTCCAGAGGTCCTTGGTGATGAAAGAAAAGAAAGATGCTCAAAGAACATAATCACCCGCATGAATTTTTTTGCCACTAGCGGTCACCCATCTCAAACTTGACCGCGCCCGTTAAGCTTAGCTGCATAGACCGCTTGCGTTCTACGCTAGCCGACAAGACATGCGCGCTTCGGCTTCCAAAATAAGGAAAAGTAAAAATATTAATTTATTTTTATAATTTTCGTACACCGAAAAGGCTCCGAAAATCTATTGGCATTGTCAAAGCAGCCTGAAAAGGCTTCTGACAAATGCGTCATTACTCTACCGGTCAACATAATAATGTCCCGGACAAAAGGGACTAAACCATATGAATTTATAATACACTCGACGCTAAGCCTTCCACTCTTGGGTCCCAGAGGCCGAATTTATTTACAATACATTACCAGAATATGGATATAGTTCAGAAGGAATGCTGAATTCTTGATAAGGCTTTTTGGATAATCGTAGTGACAAAGTGTCGTGACAAATGATGGAGTCGGTAAATAAATGTATCTCAATCTGTAAACTGTGTGCCTATATTCTTTTGTTAAAACTTATCTGTATGTAACTTATGGAAACCACTAAATAATACCTAGCCTTTTTTAAAGTATTGTACCAAAATCGAAATCCGTACCCGAAATTGGGGTTATAATTAAATTACTAAGGCACTAACTTGCTAGTAGTTTTTTTTTCTGGAATCACTAAGCAGAACAAAGATCAATTTTTTGAATTATCACACACAAATAATATCTATAACTATACCTGGTAAATGCTCCTACATGAATTAAATTTCATGTGTCAAGAAAGAAGCAAGCAATTTTTTTGTAAATTTGAAGTACACTAACTAATTTGATTGAAGGAGCCTACTAAATGTGCTGCTCATATGAGACAGCGCCGTTTAAATGAAACTGTTGGAAATTCTCCCCCAGATCGCACCCTTTAAGCCGTTAAGGAGTTTCATTGATCATCATATTCGACTACGAATTACTTAGCCATAACGACGTTACTGTAGGTGACTCAAATACCCGGATAACCTATAAAATATTCGGTCTAGTATTATTAATTTGCTCCTAAGAATTGAAGAGTTCCGTTATTTTGTCATGGATCCTATAATCAGAACCTAACCAAACTTTAATTAAACTACCCTTGAAATTCATCCTTTCCAATAAAAAAGAAAAATCAAAATCGGTTGGCATCACGCCAATCGATTGAGTTATACGTCCATTTATCGCATAGCTACTTAATGCGAATTTAAGACTTATATAGTTTTCTGGTGCCATCGTCAGAACTAGACCAAACTGATATGGAACACTGGAAGTATCAGCTTCCAAATAAAAAAAGAATCATCAAAATCTATTCACCCAGTCGAAAGTTCTGAGGTAAGAAACATAAAAAATACAACTGAATTGAGAACATCCTCCTTTTTTGAAGTCGGTTAAATGTTCATGTTCCAGTGTATTTTTCAGCGAGTTCGCGTGTCTGTTTTTGTTTTTTAGCAGCGAAAAGTCAAGATTTGACATTTTTCGGTAAAAGAAGAAACGCGCACGTATGCGCGTTTTCCGAAACGACCGTATACACTCGCTGTTTTGCGAGTACCCAGGCTACGATTAAACCATTCTTAGTTATACGTACGTATGACTTAATTTTTTAAAGAATACTCTAGCTATACATAATATGGTGTATGCTATAAGTGGAATTAAAGTAAACCAAAACGACGTAAGCTAGTGCCACGACATGTACTATTATTATTTTAGCTGCATTTGTTTATTCATACATTACATTGATGTTTACCTAGAATCTGATTAACCGTCGGCTTATAATCAAATAATTGGGTCGTCATAATCAATTCGCGGGATTATGCTAATTTCGCTAACATAGTATATGGTTAGTGCCCTCAACCGTTAAGCCTAATAACCAGCCGAATAATTAGTAAAATAAACTCACCAATATTATTAGAACTGCTACTAATGCACGTGGTTGGATCAGCCAATTAAATTACACTCGTATATGATAGCAAACAATATTTGCTTGGTCAGATTTAATCATGGAGCTTTGATGAACTTAATATTATGCATATTACGCATACTTACGCAAGCGATCTATGCAACTAAGCCTAATAGGCGCGGTCGGGTGTGAGTTGGGTGACCGCTAGTAGCAAAAAAATCATGCACGTTTCCGTCCTTCGGAGGGCACGTTGAGTCGTCGGTCCCGGTTGTTGTCGATAGATAACAGTCGTTAAACAATATCGAAGGCCTTATGGGCGGTTTGAAAACATCCGACAGTGGGTTGGCCACTAACTCGCATCTTCAATCGGTATTTGAGCAGCGTGATGGAGTAAGCTCCAGGCCTCTCCAATAATGGAGAGAGACTCGTGCCCAGTAGTGGGACGAAAAAAGGGTTGCAACCTTTATGCTTATGAAGATTTGGAACTGATTATAATTAATTAATTAATAATTAATAAGTATTAGTATTGATGTTGTCTTTTTTTAACATCGTGATGGAGTGATACTACAGAATGATTTTATTGCATATAAATAATTTCTCCGAAGGCCATGTAAGTCTGGCCGTCCTCTTTACTACATCTATACAACTACACAAATAAATAAAATTGAAGTGTCTGTTTGTAAGTTTAAAATAACCGCTTTTTACTATGCATATGAATGTTTATATGGTAGTACATACCAAAATAACATATTTTACATTTTTTGTCTGTCTGTCGGTCTGTCTGTCTGTCTGTTTGTTCCGGCTAAACTCTGGAACGGCTTGACTGATTTTGATAGGACTTTTACTGGCAGGTACCTGATGTAATAAGGAGTAACAAAGGCTACTTTTATTTTAGGAAAATTCTTAAACTGAAGTCCACGCGGACGAAGTCACGGGCAGCCGCTAGTTTAAATATAAAAACCTAAAAGATGCTCGCGTGGCTCAATGGTTACTATGCCGGACTGCCAGTCGAAGGGTCCCGGGTTCGATTCCCAACGAAGCAGAAATTTAAATGATGACTTTAAATTTCTGTTTTCGGTCTTGGTGTTTGTGTTTCTGTCTCTGAACGTGTCCATGGCACCCATAACATAGGGTATATCTATTCTACTGTGGGGCTATAAATGTGAAAAGTTATTAAAAATTAAAAAAGCTCAAGCAAAAATCTTATGAGTTAAATATAAAGCAAAATATATTCAGAAAAACTTTTTCTTTTTGAAAATAATATTATTATATTCGGTTAAATGTTTTGATATGATAGTTCTGAGAATCTTCATAAAAGCAAGATACAAAAATATGAAAACTGTAAAAGTTTCCAAATATTTCATGTGTACTTTTTATTATTTCAGTATGTTAAATGTATTGAAATGAAAGCTCTGAATAAATGTTTATTATTAAATCTTTCACTTACATTGCTTGCTTGCTTGCTATTCGAATTTTTCTTGTTTAAATTTGCAATCCATGCTTGTATTGTAAAGCATACTTATTTATGAACTAGCGGCCACCCGCGACTTGGCCGCATGGACATTAGTTGTAGAATTTATCTGAAATAAATGTAACCGCAGTTACTCCTCATTGCAATCGCGGAAAAATGCGAAAACTGTTAAATGGCTTTTAGATACTTAAGTTAATAATAATATTTATGATTATGATATTATAATATTTATTATGATTAAAATTATATCAGCTACCTGCCATCAAAAGTCCTGTCAAAATCGGTCCGGCAGACTCCAGCCGTTTCAGAGATTAGCCGGAACAAACAGAAAGACAGACTGATAGACAAACAGACAATTTGATAGACAGACAAAAATTGTAAAAAATGCTTTCTTTGTATATGTACCGTATATCCTATAAACATTCACATATTATTATGTAGTAAAAAGCGGTATTTTAATTTTATTAATTAATATAATTATATAACATCCGCTATATAACTCCTAAGAACGGTTTCAAGCCAGCGTATTTTTCGGTGCGTTTGCGCGTCTTTTGTTTTCATACATTTTCCGGCACAAAAAGAAGCGCGCGTGTAAGCGCCTTTTCCGAAACGACCGAATATGCTTTAAAAAAATAATTATGCTTATGAGAAAATGCTTTAAAAAAGGTACTTTAAAAGATATAGAACAAAGAGATCGTGCTCGGCTTAGCTTGGCTAATTGGCTACATGGCTAATAATACAATTATACGAATCCATCCCACGGGAACAGAACAGTACTGACAAGGTGTCAACCCGACACCTCACCGACACCGACCTCGTCGACACCGTTGCGACGTGAGAAAAGACAAACAAAGAAACAACGACATCAACACTAATACATATATTTATTTTTTTCAATTATGGCATCGCAAACTCTGTGCATACTGCCAGCGTCAAGTATTATTTTGCATCATTTTTTGCCAATTTCAATGAAACTGGACAAAGTAATAACAAAGTCAGTGAGTAAGTCGTCAGTAATTATTTATTTACATTTTTATTTCTTATTATTTACTGATTTTGTTTAAAATTACCGTCCATTATAAAAGTACATTCATTTAAAATACAAAATAGGCATAATATAATAAATCATATCAAAGCAAACTTATAAGCTAAGAAGTACCGAAGGTTCAACTGTGTTTGTAACTTTGTATCTCATTGGGATTTAAGTACTTTGAATATTGTAAAGTTTGTTGCGAAGTATGAAAATATACAAACAGACATCATATAACAATTCCTTCACATATATAAACACTACCTTCTCTTATTACTACACTACCGCCGGCGTACACGCACGCAAGTCCTCTCGTGACAACTGCACCGCAAGCCACCATGCGTGGTTAGACTCGCCGCATCGCCGCCATCACCGCTGTCAATAGTTTGTGATTTAACGACTCAAAGTGATGAATAGGTACCTATAGTGTAGTGTGAAGGACAACACCAGTTCCCGGGCAAGAGAAGATTGATCGAGGCTTCATCAGTACACGAGCATACCATCTGCTCCAGCCCCTGTGATAATCCAGGTTAGTGTGCTTGCTCCCTTTATCAATCCTTCTCGTTTCCACCCTTTATTCCACCAATTTTGATCATATCGAACCGGAGGTCGAACCGCAACTTACAGTCCACAATTCCTGCACCCGCAGCGGGGGATCATCTTCAGATCCACCATCATTTTTGGGCGGATCACTATTATTACTATCCTATCCCCATTATTACTGTGGGTTGGTCCAGATGTGGATTAGTGGCCAATCCGCTATCGGATGTTTTCACACCACTGAGATCAACGGCTTTACATGATCACTGACGCACGAAAACACGCATAATTTTTTTACCACTAACGGTCACCAATTTCACACCTGAATGCGCCCGCTTGGCTTAGCTGCGTAGATCCCTTGCGTTCTACGATATCTAGACATCGGACCATCGAGGTGATAAATCGGTCCTCCTAGGTTTAATTTTTAGAAATTGTCGTTTCAGCTATAATCAACTTAAATATAAACTGAAAATATGACTCTTCTTGCCATTGGAGAGTACTGATAATATTTTGCCGTAACTTATATTTAGAGCGGTCGCAGCGGGGTGCGAAATGAAAACTAATAGTTTTACTAAACCATTTTTACTTTAAATATTAAAATCTACATTATAATTATCTTAAAAACTAGCGATTCGAGATCGATGTAAGACCGGAATGTCCGTGCAGCTGCGGGCCTCTTCTTTCCCACGCGCCGTAGTCCTGTGTCAGCAGAACCTCGAATATGATATCTTGCCTATACAATTCTGCGACGCGGCGATGTCTGGATTTTTGCTTTATTTTCGGTTCCAATTCAAATTATAAAATAGGAATACGTAACATGTAGAACACCGTCAAACGTCATTCGCCGTTCAAGCAAATGACAAACAATGTCGATTTAAAAGAGATATGAATTTCGTCGGATGAAGTTGAAGCTTCCTTGGCCTATTAGTTACGTAGGCTGAATGCGGAGCTATAAGCCCGGGTTCAAATCTCGATCAAGCATATTATGTTTTTTTTATTTTTTGTTACATTTTTAATTGGGAGCTATTTCAGATGTCGTTATTAAGTGACACTAACCCATAAGGGTATTTTTTTTTAAATAAACCGAGAAAATCACTTTCCTTTTTTTGATTCTGAGCAACGCTCGTCGTCCGAGTATTATTTCATTACCTGAGGTTTCACAAGGAGAATAAAAAGCTAAACGATTTTCCAACATTCTTACATCTAGTCTAAACTTAACATAAAATAGAGAATTTTGTAGAAACATGAAACATCTTAACTTGTATGCTTAGAGCATCAAGGTATGACAGGTAAATTACACCCGTCAGAAAGGCCTTTACGGGTGAACCCCTCGTCCCAACGTCCATGCACAATGTGCCTTCTAGTTATACAACTAGTATGTCTGTGTGTGTCGGTGTCAGTGTTGACGGTGCATAGAAAATGACGTTGTTAATTGAAATTGACATATTTATAAATGTATGCATCTGTAGCGATGAAAGAATATTTGTGAATGTGTCACAAAATTTAAATGTGTGCGTTCTTCCCCCGCACCAGATTTAGCACAATAATTATGTATCGAAGCGAGGCGCTATGCCGTCTCTACTGAAGGGTGAGTCAGTAACTTTGATGCTCTAAGCTTGTGTGATAGCTTCCACACGTAAAAAGTTTCCAACTCCATTACATTATACCTAAGTACTTTTCAAACTATGAAACATTGATCGTAAATCATATCGAAGCATGATACTAGCTAAAGAGTACCGAACATTCAACTTCTAGGATTCAATTTCCGGTTATGTTTTCAGTATTGCTTACTATCTGACTTTGTCTTGAGACTTGAAATACTTTGGATATTGTTTAGTTTGTCTCAAAGAAAGGTAGCTGTTTTTTTTATTTTTTTTTATTTGAATGGAGTAGCAGACGAGCATGCAGCCCACGTGGTGTTAAGTGGTCGATGCAGCCCATGGACATCTTCATACAACCTCATGCATACGCCTGCATGCAAGCATAGGTAAGTCTTGTCTGAGGTCGCTAAGGATAAGCTTTAATTATTGTAATATTTGCATACCTCATAAAGGTAAATATGGCGAACCAAATGTATAAAAACACATTTTTATACTACCATCCATCCATCCATCCATCAGCCTTTTACCGTCCACTGCTGGACATAGGCCTCCCCTAACGTTAGCCACTCCTCCCGGTCCTGGGCCTTCTGAATCCAGCGACTACCCGCTGTCTTCTTCAGGTCGTCAGTCCACCTGGTTGGAGGGCGGCCTGTACTCCTTTTGCCGAGACGTGGTCTCCATTCAAGGACCTTTCTTCCCCATCGGTTGTCGGTCCTCCTAACTATATGGCCTGCCCATTGCCACTTCAGCTTGCAGATTTTGAGAGCTATGTCGGTAACTTTAGTTCTTCTACGGATTTCATCATTACGAATTCTGTCGCGTAGAGAAATACCAAGCATAGCCTTCTCCATCGCTCGCTGGGCGACCCTGAGCTTATGGAAAAGTTACAAAGTGTCTTCTCGTCCAGAATACCTCAGTGCCTGAAGTCGAAAGTTTTATACTACACCATATGTAAATATATGGCGAACCAAATGTATAAAACACCAAAATTATGAATACACACTTAAATAGATAAATTAACACCCAGACACAGAACAAATAGTCATGTTCATCACACAAATATTTAAGTTTGTCCTGGGTGGGGATCGAACCCACGACCTCACGCTTCGCAGTCGGCTCATCACCCACTACGCCACGGAGGCTGTCCATACAAGCGTACCATCAACTATTCTGTGTCGTTTGTTGAACTAAATCCAATTTTACAATAAGTAGGTACATATTCGTAGCGATATCAACATAGTAGCTTATAACAGGTCAAATTGGGAAAGGCCGCAATTTGATGCTAGTTATTCAACGGCATAAATAATAAGGCGTATGAATAAAAAAATAAAAAATTGTTGAGTATAACGACCTAGGACTACTTTGAAAAGATTATAGATATATTGCTTCTTTGCAATTCCTTTAAAATCTTTTCAACTCACGGCGTAAAATATGTACATGACTTTAAAACTAAAATCGCAATTACTTTTAAAATGTTTTCATATTGCACCAATGGAAGCTTCCTCCCAATTACCTTCCCCAGCTATAAAACTACAGGATAGATTGACAGAAACACGAGACATATCACGCCGCCATTTCAACCTTAATTGCGGGGTCCTTTAAAAAGAACTTAGCAGTCAAATAAGGCACTGAAAGTCGTTATTGCAGTGCTGGTTAACACTAGGATTATTTTAAGGTGATTGCTGTATGGAGAGCGAAGAACGAGTAGTACAAATCAAGCAACCCACCATTAAAATAATTGTAAGTGGTAATTATACTTCTAGTAACCCTAGGATTATAACATGTAAGGTGATTGTTGTATAGAAACGACAGACCTGTAGTTTTTGAAATGATACGAAAAATATATACATATACATATTATTATTAATTGCTACGGCCAGCGTTCA
This sequence comes from Pyrgus malvae, assembly GCA_911387765.1. Lineage (NCBI taxonomy): Eukaryota > Metazoa > Arthropoda > Insecta > Lepidoptera > Hesperiidae > Pyrgus > Pyrgus malvae. The sequence continues at coordinate 26,888,503 of OU426953.1, forward strand.
ATCGCAACATGAGTAAGTTAAAGTTGCGCATGCTTTAACCCTCCATGCACCACGTGGGGTTAAGTATACCCCAGCGAAACAAAAATCTTCATATCTTTTTTAACAAACTTCCGGCGAATTTCAGCGAATTAATTGAAGCTTCATATAGCTGGAGATGTAACGCTGCCAAACCATATAGTAACAGTTATTTAGTAGTAACATCATAATCACAGAGGACGATCGCCTGTTAAGTACGGCGGGATATCACAAACCCCACGTGGTTCGGGATGTATGTATGATATGACTTTTCCACTTAACTCTTATTTATATAATTTTTTTGATTACTTGAATCGTTTGTGACATTCTTTCAAGAACTCATAATGGCTTTGATACGAAAATGCAATATCGGTTGCTATTAATTTTTTCTCCAACTTGGTAAAATTAGTGTAGAGCCATCATAAAAAATGCTAAAATGAAAAAATAAAATAAACATGATGTTCGGAATGCGATAGGAAAAAGGATCGAAATACTAAGTACGGTTTTGAGCAATTTGAAGTAGGTATATATATGCCTAGAAAATGATTATTACATAGGCATATAGATCTTTCTTTCTTGTATGGATTTGAACCAACTAGGATCTCAAGAAAACTAATTACTTTTAGTTTTTTTTTTATATAAATTTTGTTTCTTTTCTCATTATACTCTCAAAGTAAAGGCAATTAAAAGTTATAAGATATATATTTTTTTCTAGGCTAAGCTAAAGAAGATGGTCTCCTCTTAGTTAGTAATTTTTTACTAACTATGATGAGTATGATTTTCGTAATTTATCAAAATTTATTTAATTTTTATCATCTATTACTTCAGACTTGATAATAATACATACAATATAAGTTAAAAAAGGTACACCCATAAAAAGATGGAATTGATGATGGGGTGCAGTAAACCCCACGTAGTGCAGGACTTAACTTTTACTTAACGTGGTTCACGGAAGGTTAAACGCAAAGTTAACATGTAGTTAACGCAACGTCAATGTTGCGCTCACGCAGCGACAACGTTGGAGAGAAGTAAACGCCTGTTAAGAGTCAGCGACACAGCGGTCTAACGGGTAACAGCTAAAAAAAACACAATTTCATGTCAATAAAAGTACGATTTTTCTCGTTTCATTTCCAGAAAAAAAAAAACGTTTCACACTCATAGCCCCACAGTAGGGTAGATATTCATATATATCAATATTCATGTCGTGGGTACCATGGACACACACAGAGACAGAAACACAAACACCCAGACCGGGAACAGAAAATTAAAATCATCATTTAATTTTCTTCTTCGCCGGGAATCGAACCCGGGACCCTTTGATAGGCAGTCCGGCATAGTAACCATTACGCCACGCGGGTCGTCAAGCGCGAAATTAAAATTACAAGGCTATCTAATTAAAACATTTAAAAATCGAGCACAGGTTTTTGTTTGCCAAGTGCGAATCAAAATGGCTCACCGAAGGTGATCACCTATCACCTTCACCTTAAATTATTTATTCACCATCCTATCTTAAATTATTTAAACAACCACTCATACTACTTATACTAAGTTAGCAAATAAATTAGTTTCGACGCATATTGCGTTGAAGTAATATTTTTTTTTTTATTAAATACTAGCTGTGCCCGCGACGTCGTCCGCGTGTATAAAGACTTATAAAATGGATTGATTAAAAATTAAAGATTATATATTTGCATTGAATAAGTAGTAGGTAGATTATTCTTACATATAGTGAAATCACTTATAATACAATGTTCATATGTTCAGAAGAAACCTAATGTATTTTTGCTAAATCCTTTAAACCTAAAACAGTAAGGAATGCTTACTGTACTGATCTTACTATCCACTTTTCTCACGTTTCGCTTTTCTCGCGCAATCAGATTCTCTTTACAAATATGTACCTCGTTTATTAAAGTTAAGAGATACTGCTGTGCCCGTGGCTTCATCTATGTTAAAAATAGTATCTTTAGTAAATTGGGTGAATTTATACTGCAAAGAATGTATAGACTCATTCTATATACATAGCTTTAACTATATAACTACTTGTAGTTGGGAGATAAAATTTCTAAACATACACGTGCTTAGGATTAAACAATCGGAAAAATAATTGTAAGGTCAATTAATAAACTATAGGTTTAAAACTTGCGGACAGCAGTTTGGTCATAAGTCATAACTCATATAACATTGTGAAAACTAAAGCAGAAGGCAGGGTCTCTACACAGTGTGCTATCTGTATTTGGAAATAAAGAATATTTTTATAAAGAATCTTTAAAGAATCCTTAATATCTCCATCAATCAACGTGTGTGGATGAGCCATCAGCCCGTACGCAATAAAGAGACGCAAAAAATGAGTTAAGTTATCATTGGTCCAATTAACAATGTTCAGCATCATACGTATACCTACCCAACGATGGGACAACCCGCGTGGCGCAATGTTTACCATGCCGGACTGCTAATCGAACTGTCCCGGGTTAGAATCCGGGCGAAGCAGAAATTTCAATGATGAGTTTAAACTGTTCTCGGTCTGGGTGGTTGTGTTTCTGTCTCTATGTGTGTTCATGGCACCCACGACACAGGGTATATCTACCCTAATGTGAGGCTATACGTGTGAAATGTTATTTTTTATTTTTTACACTATGTACTTACTTTTATTAGACTTAAGGCTTTTATTTGAAATTATCTCCATCGAATCACTTTGGAGAAGAAATGAATATTGCTCAATAACGCCATCTACCGTATGACATATAAACTTTGTGGTTGATAAATCGAATGTCAAATTACCAAATAGGTAGATATTGAGATTAACAGTTGGTTCATGGTTAATGCTGGATGCATTGAGATTGTAAGATTTGGATTTCGGTTCATCGAAGCTAGAGGCCTCCTCAATATTGGGAGAGCTCCATGCTCAGCAGTGAAATGCTGAAAAGGTTGCAGCTTGATATAATGTAGCGATAATAATCGTTTCAGCTGCAGCCTGTTCATAATCTTCCACCCCAAAAGAAGACTAATAAGCTGAGCAACTAACTCAATGGAGCCTGTGATGTAAGGTTCGGCGGCGGTAAGGCTCGCGATGCACTTATTAGGTACCTATAGTCTAGCCATTCTCGGCCAACGAAAGAAAATACAGTAAGCTGATCTAAGTATAGGAGTCGACAATATTAGTGAGAGTTCAAAATAATTTTACTTAAATTTAAACTTTTATTTATGGTTTTGAATGGGCTGTTACCGAAACTTTCATACAAATTCCCCAAAGTGCCTTTTAAGTTTATGTCGCGTATTGTGTAAATGAACATAACAGTTTTTTGTTTATCACCCGATTGATATGAAATACACACTAATGTTACGGAAATTCATTCAACAATATATCAGTAAACACATCATTCAAAGAAGGGAAAAGAATTTGAGAATGAAATATTAAGTTAAGGTTAATTATTATACGCTTGAGATACCAACTTTCGAATCCATTTTATTTGCTATTGAGGGGTAGTTTTGAAAAAAGCTTAAATAGAATTCTTACTATGTTAGTAAAGATTACAAATACAAAATTATAAGTATATTACTCTGCACAAAAATATTCTGTACATCAAGTTTCGACACTCAATTTTCAAAGAGTTTCAAAGAAAATTGACATTTAAAGGGTGAATTACGGAAAATGCTGAAACACGTATTCTTTTATTTTGGTTAGAAAATATTTATACCAAATTTCAAGAAAATCTATTGAAAAAATCCAAGTTTTCCATACAAATTTTCATCGCTCATTTTACACCCTTAAAGGGTGATTTTTAAAATTATCTATAGCCTAAATGTTAGCGAGGACCAATATATATAAAACAAAAAAAGTTTCATCAAAATCCGTCCAGTAGTTTTTGCGTGAAAAGCTAACAACAGACAGACAGACAGACAGACAGACAGACAGACAATAATTTCAAAACTTATATTTTTAGCTTCTGTTACTTATAAAAAGACCCCTAGAAGAATTTTTTAAATTTCTATGCAATGTACAGAATTGACCCTGCTTACAGTTTTATTATATGTACTAGCTGTGCCCGCGACGTCGTCCGCGTAGATAAAGACTTGTACAAAAAGCTTGATTAGGCTTGGGTTATTTGTTCCTCCTCCTCCTTAGTCGTTCACTCTTGACAGAGTGGTCGTGGCTGATGAGGTTGCAATTTCGTTCGTGACCGCTTGCCCTCCACTGTCCCTTGGATTATTGTTACCTTTTATGAAATTACTTATGATACAAAAGTTCATATTATTATGTTGAGTAGATACATTCTTCCTGAGTCCTTACAATTCTTACTGTACTTCTCTTATAATACCGACTTTTCAGTCGTTATCATCAGTTTCTCTTTACAAATTATACGTATTATAATAGCATGTTTTTAAAGTGTTTAGATAGTACTGCTGTGCCCGCGGAAAGTATCATTATAATTATGTAACTTAAATATATTGCAGAAAGGTGGTGAAATGTCTACGCTATGTCAGGCGTGGTTAGTAGTTGGGAGTCAAATTCTTGGTTGCTTACACGTTGGTTGCAATTGTCGTTAACATACTGTCGTTCATACTTAATGGAGGTCTTTTGAGCGATTTAAAACTTGCGACAGCAGTTAGGCCACTAACAATGAAGACGTCATCAACCTGAATTGGAGCAGCGTGAGAGGATCAGGCCCTACGCGATTAAGAGTCAATTGGTTCTATTAACAACCCTTCACACAGCATCAGAAATAAATATATCGATTACTAATATTAATCTGGGCGTGACCACCATGCCGTGCTGCTGCCGTGACGCTTTAGCATATTAGTGTAACACCAGTGCCAGTACTGCGTATGTATGTAATAGCTCTTATTAAATTAACCACTGAAAACGTCTGCTCATTTCAATAATTTTTTTATTAGACCCTCGGCAATTGGTTATTCGTTTATTCGAAATCACTTTTTTTATAAGTAAACCGAACAAAGAGGCAGAAAGGCCGCGTGGTTAAGCGTTCACTGTCGACTGGCAACCCCAGCGGAGCCACCCGAGCACTGCCGGCTTTCAAGAAGAGCTTTCTTTACAGCTTTCTTGAAGAACCCTATGTCAAAGTCCACTGGAAATGCCTCAGCTGGAAGGTTGTCCCATAACTTAAACATCCGTTCAAACATCAAAAGGAGCGTGCAAAGCGGCCTGTGGAACTTCAACCTTCGACTGGTGGTGTAATCATGATATGGTGACATAGCTATCATTTTGAAAAGATCACTCAGCATAGTAGTCGGAAGAACACTTTGATTTTTTTTACGTTTCAAAGACAAAGACAAAGACAAAGACATTTATTTGCACAAATATGGGTGTTTACAAAGTTGTTTATATATATTTAGTTCGCCATATTTACCTTCATGAGGTATGCAAATATACAATGATAAAAATATAAAAGGAAAAAAACTAAACTATAATACAATTACGAAATGTACATTTACATCTATTTTAATATTATTTTTATTTGTCCCATATTGCGCCTTTTATAAATAAAAATAAATTTTTTTATTTATTTATATTTCGGATCGGTTCCGATCGTCAGCTTTGGGTACCCATATCACAGGGTGTTTGTACACTGAGAGGAAAAAAAGCCGGCGGAAAAAAAACCTCCCAGGTTTTTGTGGAATTCCTTTATGCCGTTTTATCGTTTATGAAATCAGTGACTGAGTAATACGCCTTTTTCAGTAAATACGTTTTAAGTCCTTTTTTAAATTCGTTGCCTGTTTTAATTTTGAGGAATTCCGGTAGACCGTTATATATTTTTGGTCCCATGCAAAAGACACTGTTATGATATTGTTTTGTTTTAGAAGCGATTGAACATAATTGACTGTTATGTCTTTTTGATTTAAGGGTTTCATATTTTGTGATTTCTGTTTTGACCATTAAAGAGATCTCGTAAATGTATAAGGAAGGGAGCGTCATTATTTTTAAATTTTGAAAATGTGGCCTACAAGTATCCGTTTGTTGTAATTGACATATTGCTCGAATGCATTTTTTTTGAGCCTTAAACACAGTTTGAATTCCAGTCGCGTTTCCCCAGAATATTATACCGTATCTTAATGTTGCACCTACGTACGCATGGTAGGCATTTAGAACCGCCGTTTTGCTTACAACTTTGGCCAATTTATATAAAGCAAAAGAAAACTTATTTAATTGTTTACAAACGTGTTCTTTGTGTGACTGCCACGTTAATCTGCTATCTATGTATAGTCCTAAAAATTTTGTTGTTTCTATTTCAGATATCAAATTTCCTTTATAGTTAATATTTACTGGTTGTCCGTATGATACTCTATTTTTAAATGTCATTATGTTTGTTTTATCAAGATTAATTTTAAGATTATTACCATTTAGCCACTCTATCAGTGATTCAAGACAATCATTTATATTACTTTCAAAGGAACCTGTGTTTTCATTTGTAAATATTACTGTACTATCATCAGCAAATAGTATCATCGGTTCTTTTACTGCTTGAGGAAAATCGTTAATATAAATTAAAAAAAGTAAAGGGCCTAAAATACTTCCTTGAGGCACTCCATACAGTACTTTCCTAGAGAGAGAATGATGTTTCTCTTCAGTTTTTGTGATTTCATTAATTTTTGTTATTTCTGTTATGTGTTCTCTGTCAGTTAGGTAAGAGTTGATTAAGTTCAACGCATTGCCTCTGACTCCATATTTCTCTAACTTATTAATCAGCAATTTATGATCTACATACTCGAATGCCCTTGTCATGTCCATATAGAGCCCGATTACCTGTTTCTTATCATTTAAACCTGTCATTACTTTTTGTAAAAAATTATAAATTGCTACGTTTATTGATTTGTTTTTCCTAAACCCTACCTGCTCATCAGCAAAGATAGAAAACTTTTCGAAGTAAAAATATAATCTGTCATGGAGTACTTTTTCAAATATTTTAGAAAAAATAGGTATTAATGCTATAGGTCTGTAACATCCCATGTTCTGTCTGTCCTGTTTCTTAAATATTGGTTTGATAATTGTGACTTTAAGTTTCTCTGGAAATATGCCAGTTTCAATACTTAAATTTATATTATAAGCTAGTATTGGTGCAATTATATTTGATACCCGTTTAACGATATTCGTACATATACCGTCATACCCCGTACTATTTGTATTATTTAGATTATTTATTATTTTTATAACTTCGTCGGGTGAGGTTGGTTTTAAGAAAAATGAGTGTTGACTGTTAAAACTAATTTTATGTATATCACTATTAATCTTTATATTACAGTTATCTTCAATTTGATTTAAGAAGAAGTCATTAAACTCTTTGGCGATAATTTGTGGGTCTGTTTCAATGTGGTTCCCCACTTTGATTTCATTAATATCTTGTTTAGGTATATTTATAGTGTTATTGTTAATTACTTTCCAGACAGCTTTCGATTTATTATTAGAGTTCTTAATAAAATTGTCATTTTGAGATTTTTGTGTTAGTTTTATTATTCTTTTAAATGTTTTTGAATAATTTTTAAATTTATTTTTTGCCTCCATGCTGCGAGAGATCCTGTACCTCCAAAGTAAACCCCTTTTAATTTTGGAACACCTTTTTATACCTTTTGAAATCCACTTTGGTCGTTTTTTCGTAAGTATTTTAACTTTTAAAATAGGGAAACAAAGATTATATAATAGTTGGAATAACTCGTGAAATACATTAAAAGCATCGTTTGGATCAGTACTTAAATAAACGTCTTGAAATGTTAAATTTTTAAGACTGTCGATAAATTTTTTAATATTTTCAATACAATAATCGCGTCGATAGATGTACCAGTGCGTAATGAGGCAATTTCTTTTTACCGGACATTGCAATATCTGAGCGGTATGGTCCGATAATGCAAGTTCAATTACGCCAGATTTACAGTTTCGAATGTTATGAGCAAAATTATCAATACAAGTTTTACTGCAAAGTCGCGTTGGTGTTTTAATGGACAGCTTAAGATTATATGAGTCAAATATTTCTTCAAATTCGGATGTTATTTTGTTTCGTTTTAGAATATCTATGTTAAAATCCCCGCACACTATTATCTTTTTATTTTTAAAACAAATATTATTTAGAAGGCTATTTAATTTCTCAAAGAAAAGATCAATGGAAGTCGAATTATTTCTTGGCGATCTATATATACAAATAACTACAATTCTGTGTTCAGTTAACTCCACCGCACTACATTCTATTATATTTATTACGTTAAATTGAGTAATTTCATGTATATTACGATATTTATGACCTTTGCGAATTAATATACACGATCCACCATTTCTATTATTTCTTACGCAGTACGAAGCGAGATTAAAATTTGGTATGTTCAAGAAGTTAATGTCAGTTACGATCATGTTGTGTTCCGTGACGCAAAGAACATCGACACCTTTTTTTTGAAGGCATAGATCATTCAGGCAAACAGTTAATTCATCCGATTTATTTATCAAGCCATTAATATTCTGATGCAATATATTAATGTTTTTATACACGAAAAAAATTTTCTGATTGTGTCAAGTCTTCTGTTTGTGTTTGTTTCTCAGACTTTATATGGACATAAGAACAGCTTGTCTGAGTACTATTGTCTTTTGTTTCGGGGATAGTTTTAATATTTATCTTATTTTTGTGGTTAAACGTTAAAAATCTTGTTTTATAATTTATGTGGAGTATTTGCCTGAGAATAAGTCTACATACATTAACAAGTAATTGGTTTCTGTTTCGCATATTATTAAACCGTTTGTACTCCAGATCTAAGTAATATGCATGTTCTAAATTAGTGCAGGCAAATTTTAGGTCGTAATTTAGCTTATTCTCATTGAGATACATTGAGATACACTGATAGCCCCAGAGTACGGTAAATATACACTGTGTAATGGGTACCATGAGACACACAGAGACAGAAATACAAACTCTTAAACCGAGAACAGAAAATTAAACTCATCATTCAAATTTCTGCTTCGCCGGGAATCAAACTCGAGACCCTTCGATTGGCAGTCCGGCATGGTAAACATTACGCCACGCGAGTCCAGGCGCGGTCGCAGCCTTCAATTGGGGGGGGGGGGGTCGCCAAGAAATTTTGGTGGGGGGTCACTAAGAAATTTGGGGGAAGAGGTGTCTCAAATTGGCTTGTTTCGCCTTCCATCTACGCATGAGTGAGGGATTTTGGGGGGGGGGGGGGTCATGTCCCCTGTGACCCCCCCACTGGGACCGTGCCTGCTCGAGTCGATAATTATTATTGTCTATTAAATACGTTCGATACCAATAATATGTGGATGTAACCACCTCGCCACGCCTCCATAATGCTCTACCACAATGAATTGTACTCATTGTCAGTCAGCGCCAGTTCCAAAGGTCTCTAAGTTGTTAATTTTTTTATTAGATATTTTATTAAGTAAATATACTCGTAATTAATTATTTGAAATAATCTCCACCAATCCACTTTGTAATAGCGTTATTGCGTAACAATGACATCTATCGTTTAGCGTGTAAACTAAATTGTCGATATACCGAATTTGCAACAGATCACTAAATAGTTCTGAATATGAACATAGATGTCGGCAGTAGCCTCGTTTTGTTAAGGTTTTGTACATTAATTTTGTATTGAGGATTTCTTTGAATATGTGGTGATATGTATGGTTTTTTTAAATATTTAGAGATGAAATCTAGCATAAGTGAATGAAAACTTGCTATCAGAATATTAAGAGATGTTAGTAATTATCGAAACTTGTGGTGTGATCGCTCGCATTAACTTTATTCTCTTACAAAAGTTACACACTTAAATTTAAAAACCCGCATTGGAGCAGCGTGGTTAACTAATCTCCAGGCCTCCCAAATAATGGGAAGCCCAGGAGGGGAGCGAGACGTTAAAAGGATGCAGCTATTTAGCTTGTATCGGTAATGGTCGCTTCGGTCTTTAATTCAATTCTTGAAATTGACGTAACTTTTTTGTTTGTTAACCGATTTAAATAAAACAAACCCTAAATGTTAATCCAAAAAAATACCAATACATCAGTGAAAACCGTATCCTTCTACGTTAAGCCGTTCCTGAGATTAGCGCGCACAAACGAACAGATAAACAGACAAACAGATAAACAGACAAACAGACAATAATTCTAAAAATCATTGTTTTGGGTTCTATTACGCTAATAAATAGCCCTAGTGACAGTTTTTTTCAAATATCTTCAATGTACAGAAACCGACTTGTTACAGATTTATTATATGTATAGATAGATACTTGTAACTTTTATTTTCACAGTCTTACATGACTGTTAAACTAGCTTTGATGTTATTTAACAGGGTCAGACAGACATACAGGCAGAAAGATACACATGAATTGACAACATGCTTGCAAGTTATCATAGAAAGATTTGTAGTGTATCTTTGTAGGGAACCCTTTAAAATAGATGTAGGAGTCGCATCGTTAACATGATGGGTAAACCATTTAAAAGTTCCAAATTTCCCTTCAAGCATGTCCCTTAGAAGCAGGGGTATAAGAAAAGTAAGTTCAAATTAGGAGAATTTCTAAAGTTTGGGTGCTCTCAACGGTATTCTTTTAGTTGGTTATTTTGTTTTAGTTGAAGGCTACGAAATTTTCGGTTTCGGTAGATATTTTCTGTTAAAGACATTCTTCTACTTTTGATTGTATTGATATAAATATGAAGTTTTGTATAAAAGGTGTATTTTTTTATTCAATCACTTTACTGACTACTTACTTATTTATAATATTAGTTTCAAAAAACATATATATATTGTTATATCGATTATTGTTATATCGTTTTTTGATCAGATTTTTTACAAATATGGACGAAATTTAAGTTACAGTATCGGAAAAAAAATAAAAATATTTTTTTATATAGGGAAATAAGACCTTTTGAACAGACACTCCTCAGATAACAGTCGTTAAGCCTTGTTGGAGGCCTTATGGGCGGTTTGAAAACATCCGACAGCGGGTTGACATTTCCAGGACTTGAAAATGTTTTATTTTGAATTAGCCTTTGCAACTAAGAAGTATGCAAAAAAACGCACATTTTTGTATATCTTTGAATTTATAAGCATGACTACTACTAGACCAAGAAAGCTTAAGTACATTTCGCCCCGAAACTGTCACTAAATAAAACGAAGGCTTGAGTAAAACAATGCCCCCAAAGGTTTCAAGTTAAACAAACACGTAAATTATTTTTAGAGAGCCATTATTTACGTCTAACATTACCGACTCTGGTATACAAATAAGGGCCCTATTACCGCCACAGACAGGAGAAAATCCTATGTAATGGAAAGTTGGTAATCTCTCAATAAATTTGCAAACTGTGAAGTTACTATAACTCTTGACGTAAAGGGATAAGATATATTTTGGCTTGTCTTAAAAAGGAAAGTGAAAAGTTGAGGCATTTGCGGAGAACAACGTGTGAACAAGGGTCAATGAAAAAATTCTGGTACTAAAGAGCATTTGGAAGTATTTGTTCGAGGTGTCGTTTTTCGTTATGTTTTATGGGACAGTAGAGTGTAAGTTCAGATTGTTGTGTTAGTATATTATCGTGGTTTTCGAGCATTACTAATAGCTGTAATTAAGTTTGTCTTATCATGGATACTATGGATTCCCACACAGATCGAGAAAAGATTCTGTTCTCGGTCTGGATGGTTCTCTTCGCGTAGCAAGTCTCTGCCTACATCGCAGCCCACGTCTACGCCGTAGACATTCAGCAGAGGTTATATACGAAGACCGAATATTATCTGATAATAATTTAAATAATAAAATAAAATTAAAGATAAATCCTTAATATAATTAAAATAATTTATATTTTTTTAGTTCAATTTATTTAAAAACTATCATTTTTCAAATTCTTGGAATTAGGTAAACTCATAAAATTATTATATTGCGACCGATTCTTGATGAGTGTCCAAAGTTTGAATTAAATCTGTTCGTTGCAAGTGGGTACAATCGAGTCCAAAGGAGAGTTAAAAACAAGCTCACAAAATCACAAACATACAGATCAAGCTAATGTAAGCGTCTAATAAAGGGTATACAAATTAGTACCTATATCTCTAATAATATCCGGTATCAAGTTCTACGAACTAAAATATTCACAATCATTAAACAGAAACCTAAAGTTAAGTAAATAAGAAAGCGCATGATAGATAAATACAATATCATTTATCTATCACGCGCATGGCCCAGCGGTTAGCGTATAACGCAAGCGATCTATGCGACTAAGCCAAACGAGCGCAGTCAGGTGTGAGATGAGTGACTGCTAGTGGCCAAAAATTTGATTCGCGTCGTTGTTCCCGGTTGTTGTCGATAGTTAACAGTCGTTAAACCTTGTAGGAGGCCACTAACCTGCATCTCCACCAATCCGCATTGGATCAGCGTGGTGGAGTAAGCTCCAGGCCTCCCCAATAATGGGGAGAAACCCGTGCACAGCAGTGGGACATAAATAGGGTTGCAGCCAGCAACACACTACTAATTAAAGTTTCTGGCGTTTGATTACAACATTTAATCTGAATGAATAAACATTATGAAGATCGGCATGAAACATTGCTGTTTACTTTTTCTTCAAATATTTATGGATGAGGGTAGTTACAGGTGTCTTTTAAATAGCAATCGTGTGGATAGTTCGTGCGAAACTTTCTCCGATTACAGATGTACTAGAAATACACCCAATGAAAAGAAAGGAACATACACAGGTAATTATAATAAATAAATCCTGTGACAAACCAATTACAAAATGCAATGAAATTTTAACTTCTAGTTGAATGTTAAATGTTCAAATTCAAATTCAAATCATTTTTATTGTGGAACATGAGTACAATACAAGGTGTAACAAAATTTTGCAATCCTCCATATTCCCGATACGGATGGGCATACAATATCTACAAACAGAAATCACAATTTATTTAAAAAAAAATATAGAGAATTTAATTATACTTAATTTAAAAAATGCTATTTATGTCAAATGATTTAATAATAATTTACAATTGTATTACTTAATAGATTTATCACTAAGAAAATCATTTGGCGTGTAATAACACTTGTCGATTAAAAACTTTTGAAGTCTATGTTTAATGTAGTCTATGTTGATTTTAATGTCTAGTTTCATTTAAATATAAATATGTTAAAAGCAGTTTTTTTTTTCAGTAACAGAGAAAAAGACCGAAGTGTATCAGATCATAAAAAAATATTACCTCTCTATTGCATGAGTCGATTGTTCAGAAGATACCATCACCTTCAGGCCTTTACACAAAGTACCCTCGATCGCGTTATATTTGGCATCATTCCAAAATTAAATGTTTCCTTATGAACGAAGAGCGAGCTCTCTTATCACCGAGCGAATCAATGACGACCCGGTTACCACGCCGGACTACCGATTGGAGGGTCCCGGGTTCCATTCCCGGCGAAACAGAAATTTGAATGATGAGTTTAAAACTTCTATTCTCGATCTGGTTGTTTGTATTTCTGTCTTTGTGTGTGTTCATGGTGCCCGCGACATCTACCTTCTACCTACCTTTATTATATATAATAATATAATGTATAATATACATTCAAGAGAATTTAGACAATAGCATAAAAAAGAAAACCAGCCTAGTTTTCTTTATAAAAAGTAATGACATCCAACCAAAAACATAAATGTAAAAAAAGAGAGCCAAGTTCAATACAAAAATTATGCTTGGCTGTGAGCTTCGCCGCAAAAAGAATGGAGATCTAAATGAATGCCAATTTCTATGCAAAATCCAAATATATATTTATAGGAACAAAATAACATTATGAACAAGTATTTAACTCTATTTCTTTACTTTATTGGATACCTATAACAATTATTATTGCTGTTATTTAAAAATGTGAGATCTTAAAGTAGGTTAGATTTGACTTCGCCAGTTTTTATCAGATATATATATGTTGAATAATTTTATAAAATTACTGATGTATTTAAAACTGTGCGAATACTGCTTACCTATGACAGTAGATGCAAGTATTGTGGTAAACAACATACCTTTTACTAATAGAATTTAGGTTACTTAATATTCCACTGTTTTCTATTAGACACGATGCCGTGGAAGTACATTTCTAATCCTGGCGCGTTCTACCGAAATCAGTTGGCATCAGTTGGCTTGGTGCCAGCGTCAATTAGCGGCAAAGGTTGCATTCGAATTGTCATACAAGTAAACTTTACGAGAGAAGCGTGGTAGTCACCAGTCGTGTGAGCGTGACGGGGTTAGTAGCGCATGCCAATCGATGATTTCTGTTTATTTTTACATGACTCTCCGAATAAAAACTCTTACTGGATAGGATGGTACTCCTATCAGACTATCGGGTGTCAGACCAGAATCATTTAGTAGCGCAAAGCGCGTAGCCGAATTGTCAAATAAATAAAACAGTAAGCTACGCGAGTGGATCGGCAGACTGTCGTATGAGTAAAGTATGCCATTCGATTATTTTGGGTTTTTGACGTGACAACATCTTATAATTCGATGGAGCCGGCTGCACACACGAAAAAACATTACTCATGCGGCGTTACCTCTGAGGCGTTCCATTTGAGGCTTGAAGTGCAAGCGAGAGCGTGGAACGAGCGACAAAGAGGCACAATCGGCCTCCGCGTTCGGCAGCGTTCGATATCTGTCTCTCTCCTACTTGAGTGAGCGATGCGTCCGCGTGGACAGCTGCTATACAATAATACATTTACATGTTTTCGTCAAGTATGAAGTGCAGTAAAAAGTGAATGTGGTGTCAATTGTTTATAGCAACAAGTATTTTCTTATGACGTGTTCACGTTTAACTATCCAGTAAACCGACTTTACAGACAACCGATTTTTTATAATAATTTTATGTATGTATTACTTAATTTATAAGTTGATAATCATAGCACATGCCTTGTACTTTCAATATTAGACACTTTACTACTGTTTTCGCTACGTTGTCAATATTTCTAACCCTAACGCGTTCCATTTGAATTAGTTGGCGTAGTGCCAGCATCAAATTAGCGCCAAAGGCTGCAGTCGAATTGTCAAACAAGTCAACTGTACGAGAGAAGGTAGAAGCGCGGTATTCAGCCGTGTGAACGTGACGGGGTTAGTGGCGCATTATTCTTTCTTTTTAGTACCTCTACTTGAGTTGTTCGGATAAAAACAATTTATTTTTTTCAGAGACTCATTGGCTTAGTGTTACGTAACAACGCTATCTACTGAAGTAGCTCCCATTTAAAATAATAGTAATAATTATTATTATCATATACTCGCCAACAGATATCAGGAAGAGTCACATGTTTAGTTTATGTTTAAGTTAATTATCGCTGACGAATAAATTTGTATTATATAAAAATGAAACCTAGCTCGATCGATTTATTGGAACCGATAACCCTTTTGTACTAAATTTCATGAAAATCGTTGCAGCCGTTTCCTAGAATCAGATTATATGTAATGTAATGGGTAAGAATTTCTCATTTAAATAGATTAGATATAACTGACTAAATAAAAACACTTTTAAGACAAACTTCAGCCAGTCGCCGTTGGATATTTAGTAGCGCAAAGCTTGTTGTAATATAGAAATTTGTAACAAAACAGTCAGCTGTACGAACGAAGCGCCTGACAGCAGGATTGGCAGCGCATGTCAGTCGATGATTTCTGTTCCTTTTTAACCAAATGCAAAAATAAAAACCCTGAATGTATGACCAGCGTCAATTAGAGTCTGCAGTCAGATTATCAAATAAAACATTTAACTATACGAAACGCCTGACTGCCACTTGAGAGTGACGGGGTTAGTAACGCATGCCAATCGATAATTTCTGTTCTTTTTACACGACCAGCCAGAAAGTGTTGTTCTGGATAAGCTCTTTTTTTTTCGATATGGTTAGTGGTGAATGGCGAGTGTGAGTGAAAGGTTAATGAAATGTACCAATCGGTGATGTCCACTTTTTTACGCTGCTAGATAAATAAAATGAGAGAGCTAAGAAAAAACACAATGTGAAAAGAACGGAAGACTTCGAAAGAGCTATTTTTTTAAAGCGGGAGTATTGATTCATAACTTTACTTCGGCACAGTATCTTTGGTACCGGTTAGATTTATTACTTCCGTTTAACAAAGTAGCATGAGATTTTTGAGTTTACTAAGTAAAATCTGAAAAATTCAAGAAACTACTACATCGGCGACGTACAGTTGTTTTCTATAGAAAAAAATTAAGCAATATCCTCTACAGCAGAATCGGGCACATTCTTGTTCAGTATATTCACAAAAAACCATTTGGCGTGGTGCCAGCGTCAATTAGCGGCGCAAAGCCTGCAGTCGGATTGTCAAACAAAACAGTCAACTGCGCGAGTGACGACTCACAGTGTGAGTGTGTCTGGATTAGTGAGGCATGCCAATCGATGACTTTTATTTTTTACACGACTAGACGAATAAAACCGAAGATCAATGGAAAATAGTGTGAAAATAAAAAGGATTTTTGGAAGACTTTCTAATCCAAACAGACCCCTATTATGTTGTGTATTGCTTTTAATGGTTGAATAATTGATGGCCATTATGATTGTCGTCTCTACATGTTAATTTCTGCTAGTAAACGTTAAAAAATATGACCACTTAGGGACTTATTAAAATTACACTTAAGACGTTCAGTGAAATTCGTCTTTCTTCCTAAAGAAACTGGTAAGCGTGTCTTTTCTAGCTTAGGCGAGTGATATCATGTTCTGTGCGTTTAACCCACACAATGTGGCGTTGCGCCAGCGTCAAATAACGGTGCATAGCCTACAGTCGAATTGTCAAACAACATAGTCTACTTCGTGAGTGAAGTGACTATAGTGAGTTTCGGGAATAGTAAAAACCAAAGAGTGGCTGTTAGGGTTTAATAGTAGGGGGGCCGAAGAGGGGATTTTCGGATTTACTAAAGCGTGTCAGATTAACATAAGGGGATACATAACCTTGCATCCTGTTGAGTACTGCCACGATATAAAAACCTTCTATATAAGTACAGTATTTTTTTATTTTTTTTATCTTACTTCCGGATCTCTAAATCGTCACATTAGAATAACCCGTTACCGTTGACTTTTTAAATAATAAAAATCACTCACTAGAGATTGCCAAAATGCGGTTTTTTTATTTCACTGTTTTGTACACATTCATACTAAAATCATCAGATAACTGAAATACGACTTACCATGCATTTAATTTATTCTATTATTGATCGATATTTGTGGTTATTTTACTTGTACTGCGATATAACAACACACCGGGGAAAACTCATGGAGCATTGCGAACTACCATAAGTTATTACATTATTCATTTAATACGTTTTTGTTTGTCAAATTGACATGGTCAAACAAAACAACTCAAAAGATGCAGGACCATGAATTAATGTAATATAGTGCACTTACTCCGCCACGCTGCTCCAGTGCTGGTTGGTAGTTGTGTTCGGATTTTCCCGCCCATAAGGCTTCTGATAACGTTTAACGACTACTATCTATTTTTAAAAAGCGGGACCGTTGTTAAGCCAACGTTGTTAATGCGGAAGGCAAGCACGGAAACGCGCGTAAAATTTTGCCCTAGCGTTCACTCATCTCAAAACCCAACAGCGCCCGTTTCGCTTACGCTTAAGATATTAATACTTAATATCTAATCTACGTTAATAATTTAATCTGTAAAGTATTTATAACAAAAACAGATAAAGCCGGAGAATAATAATAGTAATTGTCCAATGCAAAGTCACCGTTCTTTTGGCAAGCCATTGTTATTTAAAACAAGGTTAGGAGTTCACACCAAGCATCCGTGGATCCAACGGCTTAAGGCCTTGTTCAGACGGGGCGAATTTGACGCAATTTTCGTTTGTTTAGAAGTAACCAATATATTTTATAAAATAACGCTTCACACTCATAGTTCCACAGTGGGGTAGATGTACCCTGTGTCGTGGGTACCATGGACACAAACAAAGACAGAAACAGAAACACCCAGACCGAGAACAGAAATTTTAACTCATCATTCAAATTTCAGTTTCGCCGGAAATTGAACCCGGGACCCTTCGATTGGCAGTTCGGCAAGGCGACCATTGCGCCACGCGGGTATGGTATTACCAATTATGGTAAGAGAGTCAGTCACATTTCTCTTTTATTGATTTAGATTGTATCTTCTTACACTGTTTTCTTCCCACTGAAAATATTGTGGCTACATCTCACATAAAGGAAGAACTACGAAGCAGTATTAGTGCGATATTAATCCAACATAGCACGGAACCTCTTCCAATGTTCTATACGATACTAAAATAAAGTTGATTTTTAAATTATTTAACTTGCAAATCACGATAACGCCTTTTCCAGTCAGGGCTTAAAGAGTCTTAATAAGCCGCTATACTCAGCGCGGGTTAAGCAGCCCGACTTCTCATACGGCTTGCGGCTTAGCGCGGCTTGAGCTCCGTATCCCATTTTAATTGTTGATCTACTCCATTGTTGGTCAGCTTTGCAAAGCTGCGAATCTTTTAGGAGATAATCTAATACTTTCCGCATTATCTCCGAAAGGTTCACAAGGTAAATTTCACTTAAAATTTAGTAGCCTGCGCATAATACAAAGACAAAGACTTTTATTTGCACAAATATGAAAAGAAAGAAAGAAAAAATATTTATTTCATATTAGGAATACAAAATATTCGCTTAATGAATGTCATTTTTTCCCGGTCATCGCCTTTAAGTGCCCGTTTGGGCTAGGTGTTGAGCTGAGAGAAAAAAGGCGGCGGAAAAAAACTCCCAACACTCTTTTTAAAAAAAAGTACATAATATATTTGAGATAACAGAATGGCTATGGGTTGATAATGGTCACACGTGACAGCTGATCGTGTAATTGGGATATGGGTGTTTAATAAAGGTGTTTTATACATTTGCGCTCGCGGCAACTCCTCCATGGGAGCTGGAGGCCAGGGTGCTGGCCACCGTCTATGATTGGACGGCGGCGCAAAAGGCGCTGGGTGAGTGGCCAGCCCCTGAAGAGCGCGACGCGGTGAGGCGGGATGCGCGCGAGGCTATGGTCCAACTGTGGAAGGAGGACCTAGCCTCCGCGCAGTTTGGACGCCGCACTCTCGACGCCCTCGGTCCTGTGATCGAGGCGTGGGAGGAGCGGCCGCATGGGTTCCTCACCTTCCGCCTGGTGCAGGTACTTTCCGGACACGGATGTTTCGGCAATTACCTGTACCGAATCGGAAGGGAGGAGTCCCCGTCGTGCCACCATTGCGGCGCGGCGGAAGACTCGGCGCAGCACAGCCTTGAAAGTTGCCGGGGCTGGGAGGAGCAGCGCCGAGTCTTGTGCACGGTTGTCGGCCGGGACCTTTCGCTGCCGAGCATCGTTAGGGCCATGCTCGGAAGCGAAAGAGGCTGGAAAGCCGTTGCCTCCTTCTGCGAGGAAGTCATCTCGCATAAGGAGGCGGCGGAGCGGGAGCGAGAGGGCGATCCGTCCCAACCCCCGCTCCGCAAACGTAGAAGGGGAAGGAGAAGACGGCAATACGACCGTTCTCTCCCTCCCCCTGGTGGTGGCCTGCAGGTTGGAGGTACGGGGGGGAGTCCCACACACCTCCCTCTGTCCCCTCGACAGAGGTCGAGACGGTGCGTAATAGTTTAGTTGCCCTACTTAAAAAAAAAAAAGGGTGTTTTATACATTTGGTTTGCCATATTTACCTTCATGAGGTATGCAAATATTACAATAATTAAAACTTAAGTAATAACAAATATAAAAAATGTACATTGAAATATATTTCTTTATTATATTATACTTATATTATTATTATCATATTGCGCCTTTTTATTGATAAATTTTTATTTATTTATTTTTGTTTTTCAGATCGGATTCGATCGTCAGCTTTGGGCACCGTTAAGACGGTATCGGTTAAGCCGGGAAAGTACAGTACGACTCTTCTGTCGTATTGTTTCTATAGGATTACAATTCAAACACATTTACGTGAACGATAAACTCGACAAGTGAAAGCAAGTATGTACAGTCGTGGTCAACTAATTAGGGACACTATCTAGTTAAACCAAATTATGAATTTATTTTTAATTTTCCAGGAGTCTAAGCAATATTCCATATCTCTTACACGTAAGTATAATTATTCATTTATGTGCCTGATTATACAAACAATAACAACTTCTTAAACATTAAACCTCTTTACAGTATAGCTGATAGATTATCACAGTGCTATTTGTTCAAAGAATGCTGGCTGGCCATTTAATTAGGAACACTGAGATATTGCGTTCTATTTACAAAATCTGATTCTCAATATTTTTTTATTTCTTCTTCTACTGTTTCGTGGTAGTTTTGGCGGCAAACTTGATTTTTAATTTTAAGTTTTGAGATTGAAGAACAATGGGCAAAAATCAATGTTGCGATGCAACACTACGAAAATTTATCATGAAGTTTGTCGAGCGTGGTTGGTCATACCGAAGGATATCAGAATATTTAAATTGTTCAAAAACTATGGTATACAATTCAGTGCAACATTTCAGGCGCAACAACACAGCTCTAAATGTGCCTAGAAAAAAAGATTGAGAAAAACAACTCCGCAAGAAGATAGAATGATAACCAGGTTAGCTAAGAAATATCCGTTTCTAGGCTCTGTTTTAATTAAACACGAAGTGTTTGGGTCAGACGAAAGAGCCAGTATATCAGCGAGGACCGTTCGACGACGTCTGGTAGAAGCAGGGTTGTTTGGAAGAGTGGCTCGCAAAGTACCGTTGTTGAAGACAGAACATAGAAATGCACGTTTGGCGTTTGCACGTAAATATGGACATAGGACCATCTTGGACCAGAATATGTATTATTATCTGACGAGACCAAGGTTAATTCGATTTCTTCAGATGGAAGGCAATATGAACGGCGTCCTGTAAAAGCGAAAATGAACCCAAGATTCACAAAAAAGTAGATGAAACATGGCGGAGGAAACATTAAAATGTGGGGTTCATTTTCTGGACGTGGAGTGGGACCTGTGAGGAAAGTTCAGGGTAACTTATACCAACATCAATACAAGGCAATATTAGAGGAAACTATGCTTCCCTATGCTCAGGAACATCTCCCTATTATATGGACTGTTTAGCATGATAACGACCCAAAACATACCGCACGTTCAGTCAAGTCGTTTCTTAACAGTCAGTCGGTATCAGTGCTAGATTGGCCAGCAAATAGCCCAGACCTCAACCCAATCGAGCACCTTTGGCACCATATCAAGAAAAAAGTTGCCACTTATCGTACGACAACTTTAGATGAACTTAACGAAGCTTTGTGTGAGGCATGGGTAAACATTTCTTTCGAAATATGTCAGAAACTGATAATGTCTATGCCACATCGGTGTCAAGTGGTATTACTAACAAAGGTTTTGCTACTGGGTACTGATTTTACCCGTAATAAAATGGAGTTGTTAAAGAAATTAAAATACTGCAGATTTATTAGTTTTGATTAACACTATTTTTCATTTTACTTGACTGTTCTTAATTAAATGTCCAGCTATAGATTTGTACCTTAAATTGAATACATGGTTAACCTTTGATATTAAACACTTTTTTCTATTTATTTATACTTTTATTTACAGCCATTTATAGCATAAGAATCGGACCAAATCATACAAATAATAGTTACTGAGAAATCAACAGGGTTTTATATTTATATGTACATAACCTGTTATTTCTCTTCACTATCTTGAATGTCCCTAATTAGTTGACCACGACTGTATATCAGAAATATCAAATAAGTGTCTTTCGACCGTTCTTACATCTTGTTCATTATTATCATTGTAGTTGTAGTACTTATCCATTTTTAATGACAAAAAGGTTCAAAAATTATGAGGTTGGCATCCTTATACGTCGCCATCATGTTTTTACTTAGTAAAAAAGTAACTTAGAAGTTTATATTATGGCGAAGATTCAAAATTGAAAGTCGGATTCAATTTCCGCTACGTACTTCTACAAGTTTTGGAGCGGGCAGCTTTAATGGGCTTCCGCGGTGTTAGGAGTTTGGTTAAACAAGAGAATAATACAGTTAACTAACAAGTTAAATGAAAAAATATTATCCACATTAAGTAAGTTACTAATATTTTTAATATACATACGTTAGTAATAACCCTACACTCTACAAAGACAGAAACATCAGATACACCCAAACTGAGAATGGAAATTAAAATCATCATTCCAATATCAGCCTTGCGAATCGAACCCGGGACCCTCGATTTGCAGTCCAATCTGGTGACCACTGTGCCATCTGGGTTCAAGATTTTAAGTAATTAAGTAGTGCTATTTTTATTTCCGCCATCTTTTTACTCTTTGGCTCTGTCGGACACATGAAGCCCAAATAGGTCATTGAAGTATAATGTAACGCAATAATAATAGCTCAGTGAAATAGGCACCTAAAGTTAATGGCCTCAAAATATTATAAACATTCACAATCTGAATATTTGTATTCAATAATATGACATAAATATTTTTCAAAGATTCACAGTTGCAAAAGTTCCACCCTGATAGCGCCACAAGGTTTTCGGTACCATGGACTCACACAGACACACCTGAACAGACACTCAGAGTTAGAACAGAAATTAAAATCATAATTAATATATTGTATGCCAAGCTGTGGCGGGAATACTTTGGACAAATACTGTTACATATTATATTGTTCTTTGTTCCACAATAAAAACAAATTGATTTGATTAAAAATTTTGCCTCGCCGGAATTGAAACCGGGACCCTCAGCTTGGTAACCGTTTTTCTATCTGGGTACTTACTACAATTATTAAGTACTCGTGGGGTGGTTTTTTAATTTCCACTATATTTTTTCTCTCTGTCTAAGATATTAAGCCCAAACAGGCGCCTAAAAGTGATGACACAAAGTTAAAGACATGCATGAAGTGCATATTTTCTATTCTTAATCATCCATCTATCCATCAGCCTTTATAAGTCTACTGCTGGAAATAGGCCTCCCCTTATATTTGCCACTCAGTCCGATCCTGCGCCCTCTAATTTCAGTGGTTTCTCGATGTCTTTTTAGCTCTAGAGGTTGTAACGGGGGGGGGGGGGAAACCTCCAAAAGGTACCCGGCACCTTGGGAGATG
Organism: Pyrgus malvae; assembly: GCA_911387765.1. Taxonomy (NCBI): domain Eukaryota; kingdom Metazoa; phylum Arthropoda; class Insecta; order Lepidoptera; family Hesperiidae; genus Pyrgus; species Pyrgus malvae. The sequence goes on from OU426953.1 coordinate 26,911,560, forward strand.
ATACCGGGTTATGTGGGATTTTACTGCACTAAAACCCACTTAGTGGCATGCCTCTGCGTTTGGGGAGGACTCCGGGATCTCTAGTGGAACGCACCGGTGTGCTCCACGCGCGGTGGCACAGAACGAGCCCATCTTCGGGAAAGCGGATGTGCTCTCCTGCACCTTCAGGTGTTCATAGCGGCATGCAGCCACGCACGCACCGCCGTTCCTCCCGGGGCTGCTGGATGGATGGGTTAAGAAACTCTCACCGTCTGAAACCCCAGAAGCCCCCTTTTAGTTGCCTCTTATGATCAGGCGGGGGATACCGTAGCTCTATTCTTAATCCCGAAGCTACAGGGACTGTGTTCCTTTTACCTAGACATGGTCGTTATCTCTCCTGGTTCCTAATGTGAAATAAATAATGTTTTCATCCCCTTTTATTAGCATGCCAAACATTGTTGCAAATGTTGTCAAATTCAATTTCCGCTACTTACTTAGTTGCTACAACTTGTATTGCTGCGGCCAGCTTAAGAGGCTTCCGCGGTGTTAAAACTTTGTTTAAACAAGGTTATAACAAACAGGTACCGAGCATACATTAGGTGATAATATTAGTTATTGGTTATATCTATTTAATTTGGTAGCTCACTAAAACACTTTAAATAAGTATTAACCATACTAACTATTCACGTCGCATTTTCTGTTGCTCAAATAGACAAACGGATTACAGAAACTTAAAAAGTATTTACTAGAAAAGGCATATTACCCTGTCACTGATTTTTTAAACGATAAAGCGTCATAAAGGAATTCCATAAAAACCTGGGAGGTTTTTTTTCCGCCGGCTTTTTTTCCTCTTAGTGTACAAAAACCCTGCAATATGGGTTCCCAAAGCTGACGAACGGATCCGATCCGAAATATAAAAATAAAATAATAAATAAAAATTAATCAATAAAGAGGTGCAATATGGGTATAAATTATGATAATAATAATATAAGTATTTGTAATTAGTTAAGTTTTAATTATTGTAATATTTGCATACTTCATGAAGGTAAATATGGCGCACCAAATGTATAAAAACACCTTTTGTAAACACCCATATTTGTGCAAATAAAAGTCTTTGTCTTTGTATTTGAGAAATATGTGAGGAATGCAGTTGTATACATATTATATTGCATACACGTGCATTGTTAGGTGGTAGAAATGTCGCAGCCATCTGGTTAAATCAGCCACTCAATTGACAGGCTAGCCCAGTAATTAAAACGCCGGCATTCAATAAAATTCAATAGAGCGACGATGGTCGAGTGGAAAGACCGACGCGGGAGATGCCGATTTCAAATAGACATAAGAGCTGTATAAAAATTTCGTTCATTGAATTAAAGCTTCCTTAGACGAATGGTTGCGTGGGCTGACTGCGGAACTAGAGACCCGGGTTCAAGCATCATTCAAAACAATATTGCGTTTATTTTTTGTGAAAATGTTTTTTTTTTTTTTATTGGGAGCTATTTCGATGGCGTTGCTAAGTAAAACTAAGCAAATGAGTGTTTCGTTTGAAATTAAACCAAGAAAATAAATTATTATTTTTATCCGAGCAACGCTCGGTCGTCCAGGTACCTACTTTGATTTAATGTGGGCGTTTAATTAAAGGGCTAGCCTTTCATTTGGAAGTCTGATTTAACCAGATGGCTGCTACAGAACACGCATTGGAGAAGTGTGAGGGAGTAAGCTGCAGGCCTCACCAATATATTAGGTCGAGATCTATGCCCAGTAGTGGGACGCAAAAATGGATCCCAGCAAAGCCTCGACTTTATATTCTCTTTACAATATTCTCTTTTTATAGTAAAAAGTTACTAAGATTAATTATATAATAATTATATTTTAAAGTTGGATAACGTTTGAACAAATTTGTTGAAACAAGAAAATAATCAAACAAGTAAAGTGGATGCTAATAGAAATTTCATAGATGTATTTAAAATTTAATCTAAATTACCCTAACATAAAAATACATTTTAAATATTATTTTATCTTAAAAAAATACGCCCTACGTGAGTTATGTTTGTTCATAGCTTTAAACATATCAGGAATACGTCACGTAAAAAAACCTTTTTTATTACCCAGCCCAGGTTTAGACCTGGTTGGATTTAAGTTAGGTCTTAGATTCATTTTCGTATTTTTAACACACCGGCGATTTATAAGGCATAGTGTTCAAATTAATGCTTACCACTATGTGCATTAGTACAATAATATGTACTACCTATTTAAGTTAGTAGATAAACATTTTTTTTATTTGAATGGAGTAGCAGACGAGCATGCAGGCCACGTGGTGTTAAGTGGTCGCTGAAGCCCATGGACATCTACATACAACCTCAAGCAGGCATAGGTAAGCCTTGTCTGAGGTCGTATGCAGTTGCGCTGCTACTCCGGAGGCTGGTGGTCGCCTCATGTAAGTGTGGCCAACAACTGCACCTTACCACCGAAACTCAATAGAGTTGGTTCACGGCAGAAGTGGGTGCAGCGGTGGTACTTTCCCGGGCGAACCATAATAGTTCTACCAAAGTTCTACATGGTATAAGTAAATAAATAAAAATAAATAACGTTTCACACTCATAGCCCCACAGTAGAGTAGATATACCCTGTGTCGTGGGTGCCATGGACACACACAGAGACAGAAACACAAACACCCAGACAGAGAACAGAAATTTAAACTCAACATTCAAATTTCTGTTTCGCCGGGAATTGAACCCGGGACCCTCCGATCGGCAGTCCGGCATTGTAACCATTACGCCACGCGGGTCGTCAAGAATTATTTTATATAGCAAGTATTTTGCTATTTCGTTAAAATAATACGCTCGTCAAATTTACGCATATTAATATAGAGTTATCTGCTCTGTCACTCTATTAGAGTACCTATTTAATTTATTTAATCACTAGCTGTGCCCGCGACGTCGTCCGCGTGTATAAAGACTTATAAAATGGACTGATTAAAAATTAAAGATTATTTATTTGCATTGAATAAGTAGTAGGTAGATTATTCTTACATTATAGTGAAATCACTTATAATACTATGTTCATATGTTCAGAAGAAACCTAATGTATTTTTTCTAAATCCTTCAAACCTAAAACAGTAAGGAATGCTTACTGTACTTATCTTACTATCCACTTTTCTCACGTTTCGCTTTTCTCGCGCAATCAGATTCTGTTTACAAATATGTACCTCGTTTATTAATGTTAAGAGATATTGCTGTGCCCGTGGCTTCATCTATGTTAAAAATAGTATCTTTAGTAAATTGGGTGAATTTATACTGCAAAGAATGTATAGACTCATTCTATATACATAGCTTTAACCTACTGTAGAAAAGAGGTGCACTATACAACTACTTGTAGTTGGGAGATAAAATTTCTAAACATACACGTGCTTAGGATTAAACAATCGGAAAAATAATTGTAAGGTCAATTAATAAACTATAGGTTTAAAACTTGCGGACAGCAGTTTGGTCATAAGTCAAAACTCATATAACACAGTGGAAACTAAAGCAGAAGGCAGGGTCTCTACACAGTGTGCTATCTGTATTTGGAAATAAAGAATATTTTTATAAAGAATCTTTAAAGAATCCTTAATATCTCCATCAATCAACGTGTGTGGATGAGCCCTCAGCCCGTACGCAATAAAGAGACGCAAAAAATGAGTTAAGTTATCATTGGTCCAATTAACAATGTTCAGCATCATACGTATACCTACCCAACGATGGTACCTACAACCCGCGTGGCGCAATGTTTACCATGCTGGACTGCTAATCGAACTGTCCCGGGTTAGAATCCGGGCGAAGCAGAAATTTCAATGATGAGTTTAAACTGTTCTCGGTCTGGGTGGTTGTGTTTCTGTCTCTATGTGTGTTCATGGCACCCACGACACAGGGTATATCTACCCTAATGTGAGGCTATACGTGTGAAATGTTATTTTTTATTTTTTTTACACTATGTACTTACTTTTATTAGACTTAAGGCTTTTATTTGAAATTATCTCCATCGAATCACTTTGGAGAAGAAATGAATATTGCTCAATAACGTCATCTACCGTATGACATGTAAAATTTGTGGTTGATAAATCGAATGTCAAATTACCAAATAGGTAGATATTGAGATTATAACAGTTGGTTCACTAAAAGTTTAAACTATTCGTCACCTAGATGTCTGCAGTAGTCTCGTTTTGTTAAGGCTTTGTACATTCGGTATGAAGGTTTAGATTCCGTATCTTACAACCTTAATGCTGGATGCATTGAGATTGTAAGATTTGGATTTCGGTTCATCGGAGCTAGAGGCCTCCTCAATATTGGGAGAGCTCCATGCTCAGCAGTGGAATGCTAAAAAGGTTGCAGCTTGATATAATGTAGCGATAATAATCGTTTCAGCTGCAGCCTGTTCATAATCTTCCACCCCAAAAGAAGACTAATAAGCTGAGCAACTAACTCAATGGAGCCTGTGATGTAAGGTTCGGCGGCGGTAAGGCTCGCGATGCACTTATTAGGTACATATAGTCTAGCCATTCTCGGCCAACGAAAGAAAATACAGTAAGCTGATCTAAGTATATTTAATATAGTCGACAATATTAGTGAGAGTTCAAAATAATTTTAGGTACTTAAATTTAAACTTTTATTTCTGGTTTTGAATGGGCTGTTACCGAAACTTTCATACAAATTCCCCAAAGTGCCTTTTAAGTTTATGTCGCGTATTGTGTAAATGAACATAACTTTTTTGTTTATCACCTGATTGATATGAAATACACACTAATGTTACGGAAATTCATTCAACAATATATCAGTAAACACATCATTCAAAGAAGGGAATAGAATTTGAGAATGAAATATTAAGTTAAGGTTAATTTATTGTACGCTTGAGATACCAACTTTCGAATCCATTTTATTTGCTATTGAGGGGTAGTTTTGAAAAAAGCTTAAATAGAATTCTTACTATGTTAGTAAAGATTACAAATATAAAATTATAAGTATATTACTCTGCACAAAAATATTCTGTACATCAAGTTTCGACACTCAATTTTCAAAGAGTTTCAAAGAAAATTGACATTTAAAGGGTGAATTTCGGGAAATGCTGAAACACGTATTCTTTTATTTTGGTTAGAAAATATTTATACCAAATTTCAAGAAAATCTATTGAAAAAATCCAAGTTTTCCATGCAAATTTTCATCGCTCATTTCACACCCTTAAATGGTGATTTTTAAAATTATCTATAGCCTAAATGTTAGCGAGGACCAATATATATAAAACAAAAAAAGTTTCATCAAAATCCGTCCAGTAGTTTTTGCGTGAAAAGCTAACAACAGACAGACAGACAGACAGACAGACAGACAGACAGACAGACAGACAATAATTTCAAAAATTATATTTTTAGCTTCTGTTACTTATAAAAATACCCCTAGAAGTATTTTTTTAAATTTATATGCAATGTACAGAATTGACCCTGCTTACAGTTTTATTATATGTATAGATTTGACAAATAGTTTTTTACCAAGTATGTAAACATAAAATGACAAACGTTATAATTGATATCAATTTTCTGTTGAAAAGCTTATTAAAAATTTCATATTTTACTAGTCTTCCGCCAGCGGCTTCGCCCGTTTGGACCCGTTTTAAAGGTTCCCGTTGGATAAAAACCATCATATGTTCTTTTCCAAGGTCCACTCTATCAGTGTTCCGAATTTCATTAAAATCGGTTACGTAGTTTAAGCGGGAAAGCGTAGCAGACAGAGTTACTTTCGAATTTATAATATTAGTATAAGTAGATATATATTATTTGAATACTAAGAAAAAACTAAGAAGAAACGATTGCCGTACAAATAGCAAACATTTAAAAGTATTTAAACAAAACTGAATCTCCCAGCAAAAGTTCACGCGGATTTTAAGTTTTAAGTTGGAGCAGACAGACCGCGCATTCGAAACTAAACAAGCCAATATTCGCTTGAGTATCGCTTTAGAAGTCTTTATTGCTGATGTTCATAAGTTCATAACTTTTTTCAATATCTGTTCTAGGGAGCATTATTGACTTAGCTTAGTTAGCTTGCGGTTATATCAGTAATGTGACTTTAGAAGTTCGAAATGCATGTCTGTTTTATTAGTTTCATGATGATTTACCTTCGTATGGTTAGGAAGTATAGCCATTACTACTACTTTATAAAATTTATGATGACGGATGAGGGTGATGGATTTATGATTATTCCAGCCAGCATGGCCGAGTGGTAAAAACCGCGGTCTTCGACGCGACTGATCTCGGGTTCAGATCCCCGGCGCGAACCTTTGACAAATACATTTGTAATGTGCATGACGTCCACCAATCTGCACTTGACCAACTTGGTGGACTATGGCCTTCATTCCTCTCTTTTTGAGAGGAGACCTGCGCCCATTAGTGGGACATAAAAAAGGTATGAAAATATTAAATTTGTTGATACTGTTGCCCCCTAAAAATAAAAATTATCATATATTACATTAAGTCAAATAAAATACATAACTACATTAAATCCACCCTTTGTACAACCTAGTTTAACAATAAAGTATAAATAAATAATTGTCAGGCAGTTTATAGGTTCACTGCATTTATTTGTAGGTATAATATGTATATGCATGTTTGTTATTATGTATCCTTTCACTTGAATATTATGCTGAAGAGTGTGTTTGATTCTTAGAGCATCAAAGTTACTGACTCACCCTTCAGTAGAGACGTTAGATAGTTAGACGTTAGATAGTAGTTATATTGTGCATGGACGTTGGAACGAGGGGTTCGCCCGTAAAGGCCACTCCTCTGACGGGTGTCATACCTGTCATACCCTGATGCTCTAAGGTTTGTTTGAAAGCGCTAATCTCGAGAACTACTGATTCGAATTGACTATGACTTTTTTACAATTAAATCTCTGCTCTCAAAATGCCTTTATTTTTTACAGATACAACTACGATCTTTGATCCTTTGTCGTCATCTCACAAGTCTCTTAATTGACGCTACATACTGTGAAACATTATATCTCTAAAAGCGGATGACGGATAGTCGATAGCCGTACAACAATGACAAACATCAAGTGTATTAAGTAATTATGCTGATTGGCGAGATTACTAGGTGTTGAGGTCGAGCGGACTCTAACTAGCTTATACTCCCGACTTCCTCTAAGCTAATTAAGGTTTTTACATTTACTTGAAGACTCTGTTGTCCCGCTACTGATACAAAGGTCTCCTCTCTTGGTCTTCTCTGGTCGGCCAAGTGCCATCATTTTATTTTATTAAACACTTTATTGTACACCACTTGAAACAAAGAAGTATAACAGATTTTTATGATAATATATGTACAAATGGCGGCCTTATCGCTAAGCAGCGATTTCTTCTAGACAACCATCGAGGTAAGGAGTTAAGGAAAGAAATTAAGATAGAGGTAGGGTGTACAGGCGAGCGTTAGATATAATAATAACGAAGAAACCAAGTCAAGTTCGCAGGTTGTAAAGGATTCGGGTAGGAGGAGAAAGAAAGAGGTAAGAGCTTCTGGTGGTTATATAGTTCTATATTGTCTCTAAATTACACTGCACACACTCGGCTAAATGGTCTATGGTATAATGGTATAAGTTTAACTATGGTACAAAATACGCGACGGTGATAGGAAAATGGTTAATGGTAATGATATACGCGGCGCCTCTGACGGCTGCTGGTCACGTACTCACTTATTCCTAAATTATAATTATTTAGGTAAAGTGATTGCGCGTCAACGCAAACTCAGCGACATTCGCAAACGCTGAGCTGTCCGAAAACCATGTTCTCGAACATACTCCCGCGCCTGAGATGAAAACAAACATTGGTTGGTGGTAAGTATGATGATATGACAATGAATGGTGCAAATGATACGTCTAGTATTTATCTAAGCAACTACAAATAAGCCTTATTGGTAACATTATGTAAAATCAACATAGAAATAGTACTCAAATGGTATCTAACAATTTAAAACAATGTAAAAGTTATGCAATAATAGAATTATGCTTAAAGAACAGATACTTCAAAATTTAAACTAAAGTGTCTTCAATTTCAATAGTTTGTTTACGTGCTACAGGATGCGCCTGTGAGCTCCTTTTACCCGCACTCACATTACGCGTAACACTAGGCCACCGTTTGGCAAAACTTTGCAAACGCACAGTTTTAATAGATTTTATGCTATCATCACTGACCGAATGCTTCACAACACTACACACTGGTTGAGACTGGGGCATGGCTGGCGGCGGGACGGCTCCCTCCGCACGGCGGGATTGCGAAGTGGCAGGCGGCTGCGGGATGCGATTCCTGCGCCGCCGGTACCACCATCCAGCGGCAGCTGCTATTGCTACCGCAAGCAGCACGTAGATTATGGTGTATTGATGAATGTCGTGACTCGAAAGTTTGTCAAGTTGAATATTACTTGACTTAAGGTCTTTAATCTGGTCTCTAAGTATATCAAAAGAGGTATTTAACTCTTGGTAAGACAATGAGCCATCTCCATCAGGTATTCTCAACTTCACTATGTTATTAATCTGGTCTATTTCTGGTGTCGGGATGATAGGAGTGTAATTAAGTTGATTGGCTTGCTGTTGTAAGGAGTACAGTACAAAATCTTTTCCTTTCAGAATACAATTGTGGCCGATAGTAATGACCCCTGCACGACTTATATATTTTATGGTAACCTGGTTATTGCATATGATTTGTATGGTATAATTATCGCAACAAAAATACAGGTATTGCGATGGAAAGTGCAATTCTATCCATTTGTTCACACACTTCGATTCCTTAATGTTACATGTGGAATGATTGTGGGGATTCTTATCACAGAAGCACTCATCTTTATCCATTCTCATTATTGGTATAAACAGCTGGCACAAATAAGTTTCCTTGTGGTGTAGGCAAGAATTCAATTCATTAATGGTTACCGTAAAGAAAGTGTTTTGCTTTAGATTAATAGCAACATACTCTGATACCGGATCTATTGTCATCATGTTACTGTTGCTTTGGTGTGGAACTGAGAAAACTTTATATAACTGGTAATGTTCTCTACTAACAAGAGGAAAAACGAGTTCGAATATAACGTATTTTTCAGTCACCCGGGTCTTTATGTTTAATAATTTGTAGATGTACTGGAACTCTGTTTCAATATTTGTGATTGGTAAAGTAACTTCTGTAGGCATCTGTCCAGAAATGATACGCAACTCATTCTTTAACTGTTCTGGTTTTAGTAAGTGAAAGCTGACTTGACCATGGTATATATCTGTAATAGTGTCTAAAAGAGTATCCTGAAGTCTCCGCAGACCTTGTAACAGCCCGCTTCTTGCTATCGCACTCAATGTAAAATCTTGAATATATGACATGTTTTGAATTTCCCGCTGAACGATGTTGGTAGTCCCTTATAAATCATTAAGTTTTTTATTAATAAATTTATGCTGCTTATCAATGGATTCCTTGAACTTACTCATGAAACTAAATTCAGTTTCCATTACCGAAGTTTGCTTTTTCCAAAGACTAAGCAAATGGTTTTCGTTTTTTCTAAGTGTATCTATATCCTTGCTGTACATTTCTGCGAAACGAGAATCTAAAACACCGAACAACTCATGCGCCAGATACCCGATGCCGTTGATAAGACCTCGGCGGCGCCGACGCTGTCTGCCGTGAACGTTGAATTGCTGAGATAGCAAGAGTTCATTATAGTACTTCAGTTCTTCGAATTCATTACGCAGTTGTAGAATTACCATATTACAATGGGATTGGTTTTTAATGGTAGCACACAATTTATCCAAGTAAGCAGATATTTTATCATACGATTTCATACCGTCCCAGTATGGTTCCATATCATAATATAAAACAAGGGTCCACCTGTCTCTGATCAGCTGAACGTCGGTTATGGAATCAAAATACAAGGTTTGGTTGGCTGGGAATTCGTTAATATGAAACATAGCATTGGTAGGTATAAATAACGTCATAAAGTACAGTATAGCCGTAGCAACAGTAGAAAAACCGAATCTTTTTGGCGCTTTTCTCCTTCTTTTCTCAATATTTTCCTCTGGTGTATTGTTCTTCTCTTCTTCATCTGGTATGGGCATTAATTCCGGATTGTTTACTTCTGGTAACTGGTTATTATTAATTGGTAAAACAGATAATTTTACGATTGGTCTTTTAATGGTACCGTTCTTCGTCTTCAATGTGACAACCCTAACTAAGTCGTCATCACCTGGATGCGTCTCTATAACTTGCCCCATGGCCCATTTCCCGCTAGGCACGTTATCTTCATGAATTACTACCAAATCCCCAATAGCAATATTTTTCTTTGACTCTTTCCACTTGTTTCGTGCCGATAACATGGTTAAATATTCCATCTTCCATCTCTTCCAAAGATCTTTAAACAATTTCGATGTTAAGTGCCATCTGGTTCTAGCATCTTGCTCAGTTTCTATAATGGTTAATCCCGGACGAGCAGTTAAGAAATGGGCTGGTGTTAAGAAATCCAAATCCTCAGGATGTTCTGACAATGCACAGAGTGGGCGGGAGTTCAGGCATGCTTCTATTTTGGCCAAAAGAGTTGCATACTCCTCAAATGTTAACTTCTGGTGACCCACAACTCGCTTGAGATGGTATTTCAAACTTCGGACGGCCCGCTCCCACAGGCCCCCTCCACTTGGCCAAGCTGGTGCATTCCAGTGCCATTCAATACCCATTTCTGTTATTTCAGACATAAAATAAGCATTGGAGAATAATTCTTGTAGATGGTCAAACTCTTCCTGTAACATTCTATTAGCCCCATGAAAATTGGTCGCATTATCGCTGTACAAGTGTCGAGGTGCGCCCCTCCTTGCAGCCATTCTCTGGAGTGCTGCTAAGAAAGCCGAACTAGTAAGATCTGATACTAATTCAATATGAACAGCTTTGGTCGCCATACATATAAATATTGCAATATACCCCTTGCACGTTTTAATTCCGCGTCCTTTATTGGCCTTTACTTCAACGAATCCGGTATAATCCACGCCACAATGGTAGAAAGCGCATTCAGGGTTCACTCTAGGCTCTGGTAAATCACCCATAAGCTGGTACTGCTTCATAGGATCCTGTTTTCGACATATAACACACTGTCTAATAAACTTTTTGGTAGCTCTATAACCACTAATTATCCAATAGTTTTGTCTTATATTTGATAACGTTAGCCGAGCTCCTCCGTGGAATGTTAATTCATGAGCTTGTTGAATTAATAAGCTGGTTAAACGATGGTTGTATGGAATGATGATGGGATGTTTCATATTATAAGTTATTTGCGCGTTCTTAAGTCTACCTCCTACTCGTAAAATACCTAATTGATCAATAAATGGATTTAAACTTAAAATATTACTTTTACAATGCACTTTGGTATGTTTATAATAATAATTCAGGTCAGCTGTGAATACCGATTGTTGCACGTTTTTAACAATCAGCATTTTCGCGCGCCTTAGCTCGTGTAAGGTGAGATAGGGTTGATGAACCGATTTCTTTATAGTAGGTATGCGTAATATCCAAGCAAAAATACGAATTATTTTATTTAATGAACTAAATTTATTTAAAAGGTAACTAACTATGCTATTAATGGTATCGTTGTTTTGATTTAAGATTGCAACATTGGTTTGTTTTAAATATGAAGTTTTTAACTCAAAATTGGTTTCATAAGTTGATTTATTGGTTTTTTGACTATCGAATGACGATAACCACGCAGGGCCTTGCCACCACAATTCATAGTTTTGAAGTTGCTTGGTCGTTAAACCGCGACTAGCACAATCAGCCGGGTTTTCCGAAGTATTTACATAATTCCAATTGTTAGATGGTATTACAGAGGTGATAGCTCTCACTCGATTAGCTACGAAAGGCTTCCAACGTGCTGGATCGCCTTGTAACCATCCTAGCACGGCTGTAGAGTCTGCCCAGCAGTAAAATTGGGTTTGGTAATCTGACAAGCAATTTAATACCTTTTTTATAAGTTGTGAAAGCAATACGGCACCCATTAACTCTAATCTAGGGGTCGTCATGGATTTGCTTGTAGGTGCAAGTTTTCCCTTAGCCGCAACTAGTGAAACGTCATTATTTTTGTTCTCACTCACTCTGCAATATATTACACACGCATATGCCTTATCTGACGCGTCACAAAATCCGTGTATCTCAATATTTTGGTTGTTTCTAGTAAATCCGAGCCACCTCTTTATCTCGATATTACTTATATCATCCAGATCTTGTCTCAAACTGTCCCACTTGCTCTTAAATCTATCTGGTAATGGTTCATCCCAGCTCACGGATAATTCGTACACGTCTCTAAATAAAATCTTCATGGTAGTGCTTAGGGGTGCTAGCCACCCCAAAGGGTCGAACAGCTTCGATATATTCGACAATAGCAATCTTTTGGTTGGTATTGGTTTATTTTCAAATGCTAATTTTGCAAATATAAAATGGTCATTTTGGGGATTCCAACCTAATCCTGTATTGCTGTATCTGGTTCTTTGAACTCGTACGTCCGTTGGGTGCCCCCTTCAATTTCTACATCTGGTAATAATTGGGATTTATTCGACGTCCATTTACGTAAATTGAATCCGGCAGTTTTTAATAATTTAATCAAGTCCCTTTTTTGTAACAACGCCTGATCTATTGAATGACTTCCTCCACAAAAATCATCCATGTAAAAGTGGTTTTCTAATAATTTGGTTGCCTCAGGATAATTATGTCTTTCGTCCTTGGCTAATTGTTTAAGACACATCATAGCAAGAAATGGTGCTGGTTTGGTTCCATAAGTCAAAGTTACTAAAAGATTGTATTTGTTGTTCAGGGGACTCTCGCCATAAAATTTTCTGATAGGTTTGATCTTCAGGATGCACAAGGATCTGTCTGTACATCTTTTCAATATCAGCAGTATAGGCATACTGGTACTGTCTCCACCTAAGGATTAATTCTTGCAGATCCTGTTGTAAGTTTGGACCGGCATACAATATATCATTAAGAGTAGTTCCCGTGGTCGACTTTGCAGAAGCGTTAAAAACTACCCTGAATTTATTGGTTGCAGTTCCTGCTTTGTAAACAGCATGGTGAGGCAAGTAACATTCTTGCGCGGTGCTCTTAGGCGATAAAATCATGTGGTTCAATTCCCGATACTCGTTCATGAAACGCTGATACTCAGTTTTCAGTTCACCACTCATCTCCAACTTTCTTTCAAGGCTACGGAACTGAGCAAGGGCAAGTGACTTGGTAGCTCCTAACTGGTTCTTGAGTTCTGGCTTGAAAGGTAGTCTTACCTCATACCTTCCACCATCAATTCTCCTTGTGGTAGACAAAAAATATTCTAAACAGTCGTTATCTTCACTACTCATCTCAATAGTTTGATTGATATCCTCATTTTCCCAAAATTTGCGTAAATCATCGGTATTCTGTAGAACTACGTTGCATCTATAAATTGGTTTAACAGAACCGCAGAGCAGCCACCCGAACTGCGACTGCTGAGCTATAGGGAGTTCCTCATTGTCCCCTCGCAGTATTCCGCCTAGCATAATTTTACTATATATATCTACTCCAAACAACAAATCAATTGGCCTACTTTCGTTGAATTTAGGATCCGCTAAACTAATATTCTGGATGTGCGTCCACTCTGGTTTGACAAAAGTTTTATTTGGTAAGCTTTTTATTAAGTTATTCATAATAAAAACTTTCGTTTTAACCGAAAATTCGTTGTACATTGACTGTACCTCAATATTCATCGTCCCCTTACACTGGTTTTCCTTCTCCCCTACCCCAAATATGGTACCCCTGCAATGGTTTCTCTTAAGACCTAAAGTTTGAGCTGTAGTTTCATTAATTAAAGAAATCTGAGAGCCCTGGTCAATTAGTGCTCTCATAGTATGTTGAGTGCCGTCCACCCCCGTGACCTTAACCATGGCGGTGGCCAAAAATATCTCGGACATGTCATTCCATGATACATGGCTAGAAGACGAACCAGGTTCATCGGTACTTATATTTTTTGGAGAATTGGGAACGTTAGACTTGGTTGGTACAGATACTGGTTTTTGTTTTAATAAAGCTTCATGCATTAATGTATTATGAGTACCTAAACACTTACGGCAACGTTTACTAGAAAAACATGATTTATTATAATGATTAGTCAAACAATTTCGACATAAATTAAATTGATTCACAGTAATTAATTTCTGTCCATTAGACATTTGCAGGAATTTACTGCATTGCCATAATCCGTGGTCAGCATTACACAATACGCAAGTGATTGACCGCGACACGTGAAACGTATTCATGTTAGGTTTTAAATTACTAATGTTATAACGATGATTAGAATGATAATTATTATTGCTAGGATGGTAAGGTTTTTTATGGTTAGGTGGTAAGTTAGTACGCGAGTTATATGGAACGTTAGTCTTTGGCTGATTAAAGTGCTCTTGCTTTCGACGAGATGCTTCTAAAGCTGTGAATTTACATTCCAAGAAAGACAAAAATTCCTGAAGGATTGGTAGCTCTCGGGGATTTTTAACTGACTCTACATATTCGGCAAACGACTCGCTATCTAATTTTTGCCCTAATAGGTGTACCAATAGTGGGTCCCAAGAGCTTATGTCTACGCCTAGGTTTTGGATAGCGTGCAGACTTTCCTTGGTTACATCATGCAATTTCTTAATCAGAGCTGCTGACTGGTGTGGTAGATTAGGTATTCCAAGCATGGCATTAATATGAGAAGTAAAGATTAATTTTTTATTGTCATATCGATGGTTTAATATGTCCCAGCATACATCATAGTTATCGGAACTAATCTGTAAATGATGAATGAGACGTTCAGCATCTCCTGTCACCCTACTTTTCAAAAATTGCATTTTCTGTGCGTTCGACATAGACATGTTTTTATGAATGGTTTCGTTAAACAAGTCTTTAAAGGAAACCCATTGATGGTAATTGCCACTAAATACTGGGATATCCATCTGTGGTGTAGATTTTTCTCTATGGGATTCAGAAAACATCTTGGTGTTAATGTTCTTCTTGAGGTTGTTATACACTAACTCGTGCTTACTAAACTCTTCTTGATACTGCAAGTTCTCGTCGCCATTTTCTCCCTCAATCTGCCAGTGCAATTCATCTATGTTGCGCCAACGAGATTCCAGCGCTCTTAATGCATCTTCGTACTCCCATCTTTTTTCCAAATGGCTGGTTGTTATGGAACTTACAGTCCTCATGAATGCCTTGAGCTGAATGGTTTGCTTCTTCAGTAAATGGTTAAGCTTTCTGGGATCTCCGTCCTCAGCGGAAAGAGTAAATGGTCGTTGGGCAGGTTCATGAGACATTTCTGGTTGTGCTGAAGGTGTTATTGGTCTAGGCGTGCTAGGTTGCGGTAGCAACTCAACACCTGGCTTCCCTTCCCGCAATGGTTGCTGTCCTTGCTTCTCCAACCGTTCCATGGTTAAAGAAATTGCTTCTTTTACTTTCAAATAAGTATTTTCTGCCGTATCGTAACACCGCTTTTGAAAATACACATGGTCAAAATCAGCAAATTCGCACAGTTTTTTATGGTTACTTAAGTAGTCGCGCCAGTAAGTTTCTAATAATTCTAGCCTACGTTTACAGAAGTCTAAAGTTTTCCTATCAGCTCCGTCCTTTTTAAAATTAATAAACAATTTGTTCATCGATTCGTAGATCTCAGTTTGGTTTATAAAAAGGTTATCCATCTTGGTAAATTATTTATAAAAGTGCAGAAAATAAAAATGGTTGGGTCTGACCTTATGTACTCCTTACACTCCAAAACTGCAATTCACGCCTTTATTCACTAATGACACACACTATTTGATGGTTCACACACTAAACAACGTTATGGTCTTTGAAACTGGTCTGGTCAATAGTTTATATGTCACCGAACACCATAGGCACTGATCGTCTATCACTTTAAGGCTCGAAGGACCATGTAAAGGATTCGGGTAGGAGGAGAAAGAAAGAGGTAAGAGCTCTGGTGGTTATATAATTCTATATTGCCTCTAAATTACACTGCACACACTCGGCTAAATGGTCTATGGTATAATGGTATAAGTTTAACTATGGTACAAAATACGCGACGGTGATAGGAAAATGGTTATTGGTAATGATATACGCGGCGCCTCTGACGGCTGCTGGTCACGTACTCACTTATTCCTAAATTATAATTATTTAGGTAAAGTGATTGCGCGTCAACGCAAACTCAGCGACATTCGCAAACGCTGAGCTGTCCGAAAACCATGTTCTCGAACACAGGTAATGCGCCTTGACTTGGCACTTAAAAGAGTTGAGGGAACTAGATAGACGGATGGATTTAGGGAGGGAGTTCCAAAGGCGAACTGAGGTAGCAGTGAAGGAGTTTTGGTAAAAAGATGAGGAGTGAGCAGGGATACTTAACATTTTTTCATCATTATCGGTATCTTGATTTTTTTCACTTCACACTCATAGAATGCTACGAATCCCTCTAACAGGTGAACTATTGACCCACACACATTCGTATACCCAGACCTAAAGGGGAAATTTGTCATCATTAAAATTTCTGACTTGTCAAATAAAAAATAAAAATAGTCAGTGGGCACTCATACTTAGCTTCTTATTTTAATTTTGTCTGCTCTGCGATTTTTGAAGTTTTACATTTCGTTGAAGCGCGCATGGCCCGGCGGTCAGCGTACGCAAATGATTTATGCAACTAAGCCAAACGGGCGCAATCGAGTGTGAGATGGGTGACCGCTAGTGGTAAAAAAATTATGCGCGTTTCCGTGGTTTGAAGGGCACGTTAAACCGTCGGTCCCGGTTGTTGTCGATAGATAACAGTCGTTAAACCTTGTCGGAGGCCTTATGGGCGGTTTGAAAACATCCGACAGCGGGTTGGCCACTAAACCACATCTCCACCAACCCGCATTGGAGCAGCGTGGTAAGCTCCAGGCCTCCCCAATAATGGAGAGAGACCCGTGCCTAGCAGTGGGAGGCAGAAAGGGTTGCAGCCATACATTTCGTTAAAAATTAAAACATTTGGATTTGGTTGGAAACCTTTTTTTTCAGGTTTTAAAATGTTTTTGATTGTATTCCTATTATTGTGGAGACGAAACTTACTAAACCATGCTGCTCTAATGAAATGTTTTGCCATTAGTGGTCTCCGATCTAACACCCAACCGCGCCCGTTTGGCTTAGCTACGTAGATTGTTCTAGGCCGCCAGGTCATATGTATTTCGAAGCATGTTATAATAATAATTAAATATTTGGTATCATGTACGATACTTCTTTGCATCTCTAAGATTTTTGTAATAATAAATGTTGAGTGTTGCCTCTTATCAAAGACAGAATTTAATTAAGATTAAAGAAATTGTAAGCAGGAAAATGATTCAAAAACAAAAATTTTCCTAATGATGCCGAAACAGAGAAAATGCGCAAATGATTGTTAATAGGCTAAATCACTTTCATTTAAAATTGTTTCGGATTCGCCCTCAGCTTTAAACTTTCCTGTTTGTTGTCTGACTACGGTAAAAAGCGATAAACAGCGATAAAAAAAGAATATTAGATTTTTTCCTGAAATTTATCTACAAACAATAATAGAGGTACTTATTATATTCCATTATATAATCAACTAATATGCAAGGTATATAGGATACATTTTTAAATATATTTACTATAAAAATTTATTATTATTTAAGATCAGATGATAACAATCGTTTGCATGTTCGTAGTAGAAATGAAAGTGACTAATGGACTTTTAAAGATTGCCTATGTCCAGGTGGCAGAGTGGCAGGGTGGTACTTCTATTTTGGCGGATGTTAGTGGAATTTTGACGAAGGCATTTGACCATCTTATTCAGATGAGCACTCACCGTTGTAGAGGCGGTAGAAAACACATAAAGCGCCAATATCTTTATGTAAGCTCATCTTCGAGCCTAGCCTAGGGTTGTCAATCGCCATACCCGAGCCACGTGTCCCTCGCAAGAGGAGAGGACGGACGCGTGCTACCGCTGCGGGAAGCAGGGGCACCTGGCGTCGTCGTGCCAGGCCGCCAAGCCACACTGCGTGGTGTGCGCGGCCAGTGGCCGCCCTGCGGACCATGTGATGGCTGGGAGGAAGTGCAGGCCTCCCACCACTAAGGGAAAGCAGCAGGTCGCAAGACAACCTGCTGCTATAGCCGCCCCCGCTGCTGGCCCAGCAACGGTGGCCGACGAGGGAGGTACGATGTCCGAATAATGCAGTCCGGACATCGTATCCTTCAGGCGAACACCAACCACTGCAGAGCGGCCCAGGATCTGCTCATGCAGTCCATGGCCGAGTGGTTGGTGGACGTGGCGGTAGTCGCCGAGCCGTACTCGGTCCCTGGCTACTGGCTGGGCGACAGGGACGGTTCGGTGGCGATTGTGGCGCGGTCTTCCACAGACTCCCCTTCCCTCTCACTACTAGAGAGAGGACCGGGATATGTGGCCGCCGCGTGGGGAGATCTGGCCCTCGTCGGGGTGTACTTCTCCCCCAACCGCTCTCTCCGTGGTCGGCAGGGCAGCGCCGCGTCTCCGTCATGGGGGACCTGAACGCCAAATCAGTGGTGTGGGGAAACCCGGCCACCGATGCGAGGCGGCCTCCTGAATAGGGGGAGAGTCCAAACATGCGTGCGGCAGCAGGGTGGGTCCATTGTGGACCTCACCTTCGCCACCCATGTGCTGGCCGCGCGTGTGCGGAACTGGCGGGTGGACATGGTGGAGACCATCTCGGACCACAGGTATGTGCGGTTCGAGATCTCCGCCCAAAGTCCACAGGGGAATGCCAGACCATCCGGCCGATCCCCTTTCCCGCGGTGGGCCCTCACCCGCCTGGACCGGGAGGCCGCAGAGGAGGCGGCCTTCGTCCAGAACTGGCTGTCGCCACCAGTCGACGTCCTGGACGTGGATGCCGCGGCGGCCCAATTGGGAGCGTCCCTGGCCGAGGTGTGCAACTCCAGCATGCCTCGGTCACGCCGCCCGCCTCCCCGACGTGCCGTGTACTCGTGGTCGGGGGAGCTGCAGCGCCTCCGTGTTGCCTGCACGGCAGCGCGGCGGGAGCACGCACGGGCTCGACGGCGGCGCCGCAGGGACGGGGACGAGGAGGCCCGCCTGCGGGACGCCCTCGCAGACGTGAAGACGGCCCTCAAGGCGGCAATTGCGGAGGCTAAGGACTCGGCGAGGGCCGAGTTGCTGGCGGGGCTCGACGCCGACCCATTCGGGAACCATAAAAGGCGGCGCGGAATAAACTGCGCCCCTCTGGTCTCCCGGTGGCCGAGACCCTCGAACCGTCGTCGCTGGACGGGGTGGTGCGGTCCCTGTTTCCAAGCAGGGACGTAGACTTCACCCCTCCAGCGATGAATCCCCCGCAGGGGGTGGCTCCGCCAGAGGTACAGCAGGAGGACCCTCCTCCCATCTCAGAGGGCGAACTTGGCGCGGCGGTATTTCGCCTCCGCTCCAAGAAAACAGCCCCTGGCCCAGATGGGGTCCCGGCTAAGGTGGTCGCGATCGCGGCCTCCATCATGCCGGGACGGTTTCGGGACCTCTTCGGCGCGTGCCTCGCGACTGGGAGGTTCCCGGGACCATGGAAGGAGGGGCAGCTGTGCCTCCTCCGCAAAGAGGGCCGTCCTGCGGTCTCCCCCTCGACATACCGGCCTATCGTTCTGCTCGATGAGGCCGGAAAGATGCTCTAGGGCATAGTGGCGGACCGCCTCAAGGCCCACTTGCGGCGTGTGGGGCCGGACCTGTCGGACGCTCAGTTCGGCTTTAGAGCTGAGCGTTCGACGGTGGACGCCCTGGCCCGCCTTAAGAGCCAGGCGATGGAGGAGGCGATTGAGGCGGGGGATGGTCTTTTGGCTGTGTTGTTTGACATAGCCAACGCTTTTAATACCATCCCCCATTCCACCATCTTGGAGGCACTCCGATTTCACGGAGTGCCTTCCTATTTGAGGCGCCTCCTGGCCAACTATTTGGTGGACCGGGAGGTGGTACTGGTGGACAAGGCGGGCCAGGTCCGGCGGTATAGCGTGGAGGTCGGCGTTCCACAGGGGTCTGTTTTAGGACCCCTGCTTTGGAACGTCGGATACGACTGGCTCCTGCGGGGATCGCTTCTGAGAGGCACGAGTGTCATCTGTTATGCAGATGACACTCTCCTCACAGCCCGCGGGAGCTTCAGGGAGGCGGCCAGTCTGGCGTCGGCGGGCGGATCTTTGGTAGTGGACAGGATCCGCCGCCTAGGGCTGAAGACGGCGCTGCACAAGACCGTGGCGGTATTCTTCCACGGTCCGCGGCGGCGCCCACCGCCGGATGCCCACATCCACGTGGGGGGCGTCCGCATAGCGGTTGAGGCCCAGATGAAATACCTGGGTCTCATAGTCGACAGCAGGTGGCACTTCAGCGCGCATTTTAGTGCGCTGTCGGGGCGCCTGCTGAAGGCAGCGAACGCCCTCTCGTGGCTGATGCTGGGTGAGCAGGGCTTACCGCTCAGTGAGCTTTGCGGCTGCGTGCACCCTGGCCGGCACCCATCCTTGGGAACTCGAGGTGGAGGTGCTTTCCAGGGTGTACGAATGGACGGCGGGGCGGAGGGCGCTTGGAGAGCGCCCGGCCCCGGAAGAGAAAGCGGCCGTCCGACAGCAGGCGCGCGATGCCGTCATTGCTCACTGGGCGGAGGACCTCGCCGCCGCTCACTTCGGCCGCCGGACGCTGGACGCCATCGGGCCGGTCCTAAGGGACTGGCTCGAAAGAGCGCACGGCTTCCTCTCGTTCCGCCTGGTGCAGGTACTCTCCGGACACGGTTGTTTCGGATCGTACTTGCACCGAATCGGTCGGGAGGAGGCCCCATCGTGCCACGACTGTGGCGCGGCGGAAGACACGGCGCAGCACACCCTCGAGGTGTGCCCGTCGTGGTCCGAGCAGCGCCACAGTCTGGTTGCGGTGGTCGGGCGGGACCTCTCGCTCCCCCGCGTTGTGAGCGCAATGCTGGAGAGCGAGTGGGCGTGGGCGGCGGTTGCCTCCTTCTGCGAATTCGTCATGTCGCAGAAGGAGGCAGCGGAGCGCGCGCGAGAGGAAGACCCTCTTGCGCCGGCGCTCCGGAAGCGGCGAAGGGGACGGAGGAGGCGGGCGTATGACCGCCTTCACCTTCCCGATGGTGAGCAGCGGGCGACAGGTGCGGAGGCTCCTCCGCCCGCATTGCACCGCTCACCATCAGTGGATACGGGGACGATCGCGCACTCTCGACCGTCCCCGTTGCCCCACCCATCATAAGGGGGGGGGCGCGAAGGGCTCGCCATATAGGCGAGGCTCGCCGGAGGGGGACTGGACGCAAAGGCTCTGCCGGATTCCCAGACCCTCTCCAGGAGGCGAAGATGGAGTGCCGCTGGGGGTTTTAGTGGGTATACCAGGGAGTATTTATTACTCCTGGGGAGTCCCACATACCCCTCTGCGGGAGGGGATGCGTAATGCATTTCCCCCAGCGAAACCAAAAAAAAAAAGGGTTGTCAATCATTCGAACGGTAGAAACGCAACGCAGTGGATTAAGTTGGTGGCGTGTGCCGCCAGTCCACAGCTGTGAGTTTGTGTGTACTTTACGTGTATGTTGTAAAAAGTAGCCCATTTATGTATTTCATAATTTTTCCTTAGAATTAAGTACATAAGAAGGACTTTTGTTGTCGCTCGGAGGACGCGCCGATGACAGCGATGTGTCATCGGCGCGTCCTCCGAGCGACCGACCGCGACGGCTCATGAAGAAGGACCTCGTTTAGGTCCGAAACTAGTCGGCCTCGTTCCGAGAAAAAATGTCACGTGAGTTAAGTCGTATATAAACTATCATGTTAAGTTACACTCACGATTCGATATATAATAAAATAGCTATCAATTCTAACTACTCTATGTCACTCTTCAAAACCCAAACTATCTTCAAGCAAAAAGTCAGGTCAATTTGTAGTACCTACCGTTGCGACGTGAATGAAGGTCTTACAAACAAACACACTCACATTTATAATTTATTTTAGTATTATCATTTTCTCATTACATTTAGACGACCCGCGTGGCGCAATGGTTACCATGCCGGACTGACAATCGAGGGGTCCTGGGTTCGATTCCCGGCGAAACAGAAATTTGAATGATGAGTTTGAATTTCTGTTCACGGTCTGGGTGTTTGTGTTTCTGTCTTTGTATGTTTTTATGGTACCCACGACACATGGTACTGTGGGGCTGTGAGTGTGAGGCGTTTGTTTTATTATTTTTATTTTATTTCGGAATAATGGTACAACTAGTGATCCGTCCATTACACTAATACATCCTACAAGAATAGTACAATTTTTTTCCAGATTATTGTATATCTCTGTACTAAATTTTATTCCGATTCGTTCAGCCATTTTTTGCGATATTGAGAAAAAAACATCCATTCAAACATGCGTCCAAACTTTCAACGAGTTTAGAATGTAAAGTATTAAGTACTTATTTTATTCAAAGTTCGAGAACTTTATGATTGTATCTGATTCTATGGAAAATAATATTTAAAACCTATTAAGATACGAGTAGCATTGAATTCATTCATATTTTTAGTAATTATATTCCTATCTCATCATTAAAGGATAGCTATGACATCTTGCACATAGTTAAACTACAAAGAGCGCAGAGAAAGTTGGGATTACAAGCTAGTTAGAGTCATCTCGACCTCAACACTTAGTAATCTCGACAATCAGCTTTACTCAATTAGCGCGACAAGGAGACAACTGAGACTGACAAACGAACCGGAAGATCGTAATTATACTGTGCGCTTTGAATACCGTTTCGCAGGGAGTTATTACTCGTATCTCTTTTAAGTAAAAGATGTGCTGATTTCGTATGTTTTTTTTAGAATGTTTGTACATTTATAACATGAGTAGATATGAATATTATAGATACCTGGTAACTTTGCCCTCAAAATCCAAAAAGTGAGTGAAAGTGCGCTTTACTCAATTAGCGCGACAAGGAGACAACTGAGACTGACAAACGAACCGGAAGATCGTAATTATACTGTGCGCTTTGAATACTGTTTCGCAGGGAGTTATTACTCGTATCTCTTCTAAGTAAAAGATGTGCTGATTTCGTATGTTTTTTTTAGAATGTTTGTACATTTGTAACATAAGTTAATAACGCATAGATATGAATATTATAGATACCTGGTAACTTTGCCCTCAAAATCCAAAAAGTGAGTGAAAGTGCGCTTTACTCAATTAGCGCGACAAGGAGACAACTGAGACTGACAAACGAACCGGAAGATCGTAATTATACTGTGCGCTTTGAATACCGTTTCGCAGGGAGTTATTACTCGTATCTCTTCTAAGTAAAAGATGTGCTGATTTCGTATGTTTTTTTAGAATGTTTGTACATTTGTAACATAAGTTAATAACGCATAGATATGAATATTATAGATACCTGGTAACTTTGCCCTCAAAATCCAAAAAGTGAGTGAAAGTGCGCTTTACTCAATTAGCGCGACAAGGAGACAACTGAGACTGACAAACGAACCGGAAGATCGTAATTATACTGTGCGCTTTGAATACCGTTTCGCAGGGAGTTATTACTCGTATCTCTTTTAAGTAAAAGATGTGCTGATTTCGTATGTTTTTAGAATATTTGTACTTTTATTACACAAATTAATAACGCATAGATATATTATAGGTAACTGGTAACTTTGCCCTCAAAATCCAAAAAGTGAGTGAAAGTGCGATTAAAGCTTAAACGACATAAAGATGCAATTGTTTTTTTCTTATCATTCACAAGTCCAAATTAATCCAATCTAACGGTATCTAAGTATTTTCCTAATGCTATTACATACCTTTCTTTTTGGTATCGGGGGGGTAACCTTCAAAAGGTACCCGACACCTTGGGAGAGGATACCGGATATGGGATTTGACCGCACTAAAACCCCCTCGGTGGCCTGCCTCTGCGTTTGTGAGGACTCCGGGATCTCCATAGGAACGCATCGGCACTCGCGGCGCCCCAGAACGGGCCCATCTTCGAAAGAGCAGATGTGCTCTCCTGCACCTTCAAGTGTTCACGGCGGCATGTACAGTAACATCACTTCTTGAATAGGTTTTTATTCAATATGTCAATGTTAGGCACGAGACTCCTCTGAAAAGATAACAACAATGGTATGTTACAACCTTTATCAACTCTTAATCTCTTAACTTAATAGTTTACTCCATAAAGTTGTATGAGGTAACATGCGTTCATAAAAATACAGTCGAATGGAGAACTTTTTTGAAGTCGCTTAAAAATGAATCGTTGGTTCGCATTTTGAATTCTAAAATTTTACATACGTTTGTAGTTCATTACGTAAGCTGTAACGGAACAGTCGATGTTTCAACACTAATGAAACAAAGGCCTAGATTTAGATTCGCCACCAAACGAGACCTCGTCAAACAAAAGCGAAATGTGGAACGTAGCTACAGTACAGAGTACAAGCAACTCGGTACTATATATCTGACAGATGAAAAATGGAATCAATTTTCTGTGTTGAAAAAACACAATCGTTAGATTGATTTTGCATTGGTAAAATTTTCTAAATTAGGCCCAAACAGCTTATTTGTTACAAATATCTAATTTCAGTGAGCGGTAAATTTTTATATAACGGTTTGTGATTATTTTATTTTGCAGGCCATATAGTCCGAATGAGACAGAGAAAAGAGAAAGAAAACAGGTCTTTATTATTAAAAGGTACTTATTCGTTACAATTAACTAATTTCAGTAAGCGGTAAATTTTTATATAACGTTTTGTTATTATTTTATTTTGCAGGCCATATAGTCCGAATGAGACAGAGAAAAGAGAAAGAGAACAGGTCTTTATTATTAATACTTATTCGTTACAAATAACTAATTTCAGTAAGCGGTAAATTATATAATGGTTTGTTATTATTTTACTTTGCAGGCCATATAGTCCGAATGAGACAGAAAAAAGAGAAAGAGAACAGGTCTTTATTATTAATACTTATTCGTTACAAATAACTAATTTCAGTAAGCGGTAAATTTTTATATAACATTTTGTTATTATTTTATTTTGTAGGCCATATAATCCGAATAATAGAGAGAAGAAAGAAAGGGAACAGGTATTTATTATTGATACTTATTTTCTACAAATAACTACCTAATTTCCGTGAGCGGTAAATATTTATACAACGGTTTGTTATTATTTTAGTTGGCAGGCTATATAGTCCCAGTAATACAGAGAAAAGAGAAAGAGAACCGAATAAGACAGTGGGAAGCCGCTGGACGTGGCGGATATTATGAGAGAAATATGTATGTCCAGCGTTGTACTTTAGAAGGTTGATAGATGGTTAAATGGATGTGTGAATATGTGTGGATATGTGTTGTTATGAATATAGCATTTTCAGGATCATGGGAACAAATATTTAATTTCAGTATGCAGTCATTTTTTGTACGCCTATGGTAAAAAAGGAAGGTTTTTTTTAACACGCATAATAGCTTGACCTGTATCTAATACCTTTAAACGAGCAATTCTTGTATATATCTAAATATATTTTTTGAATCTCGGAAACGGCTCCAAAGATTTTGATGAAATTTAGTACACTGGTTGCGGGGATGATAAATCAATCCACAAATTTTTATTGATAGAAATTGTCGTTTTGTTTAATGTTTATGCAGTTAAATATAAAATTACTCTTACTGACATCTATTGGAAAATATTAATAATATTGTGGCGTAGAAACCCGTCAAATGTTGTCCGTCAATCCGCCCTTCAAACAAATGACAATGTCGATATGAAAGACCTCTTTAAAAATTTCGTCAATGGAATTAAAGCTTTGTTGGTCGAATGGTTACGAAAACCGACTACGGAACTACAAACCCGAGTTCAAATTTCATGTAGGCAAGTAGCGTTTTTTATTTTTTGTGACATTTTTTTTAATTTGGAGCTAGGTATTTTAAAAGGTTTTTTAAAGTAACACTAAGTCAATGAATGTTTTGCTTAAAAATAAACCAAGTAAATAAATTATTTTTATCCGAGCAACGCTCGGGCGTCCAGGTACTGTATATATGTAACGGAATCTTTTAACTTAATTTTCACCTACTTCTAAGAGTCTGATTAACTTGAAAATTTTCACAAGTATCAAGGGCCGATGACATTGCAATAAATATGAAAAAAAACAACAAAAAAATTAATATAAATAATGTAGTCGGCCGTGTGGTGTCCGGCGTTAGAATAGCACCACTCCGATTCTTCCCAGGAGGTCGTAGGAGGCGACCAAGGGACACATTCCAGGAGATGGGCAGCAGCGTCTTCCTGTGTAACGTATCATCTACTGCGGTCACCAACCCGCAATGCCAAGCGTGGTGACTATGGCAAAAACCCCCTATGGCAGTCACAATTAAACCTCGGCCCCCAGTCCCCGGCGGCCCCGCTATCCCTGGTTACGACAGCGGCCATGGTAACGGCGGGGCAGGGGGTGCTAAGAATCTCCGGCAGAGATTCGGCTGTCACAAAAGAAAACGACCTCTGCACCTGGCAACATACAACACCAGGACACTGAGAACCGACGAGAAGATACATGAGCTGGAAGCAGAGATAGATAAGTTACGCTGGAGTATCATAGGATTATCCGAAGTCCGAAGAGAGGGGGAGGACACGGTAATCCTTAAATCCGGTAACTTATTCTATCACCGGGAGGGCGAACATCTGTCCCAAGGTGGTGTCGGGTTTCTCGTCCACAGGTCCCTCGTCAACAACGTGACGAAAGTCGAAAGTGTGTCAGCAAGGGTAGCGTACCTTATACTCAGAATATCAAAACGGTATTCGTTGAAGGTCATACAGGTATACGCACCGACCGCGACACACCCAGACGATGAGGTTGAGGCTATGTATGAGGACGTCAGTAGAGCCATACATGCCTCTAAGACTCATTTCACGGTGGTGATGGGGGATTTCAATGCAAGACTGGGCACGCGAGACGGCGACGAGCAGAAGGTAGGGCCCTTTGGATTTGGTCAAAGGAACCACCGAGGCCACTTGCTTGCTAACTTCTTGGAGAAGGAGAACCTCTTTATGATGAACTCCTTCTTCAAGAAGAAGCCTCATCGCAAGTGGACTTGGATAAGTCCCAACGGTTCCACGAAAAGCGAGATAGACTTCATTTTGGCAGACAAACGGCACATATTTAATGATGTCTCCGTGATCAACAGGTATAAAACCGGAAGTGATCACCGAATGGTACGAGGCACATTAAATATCAACATCAAGCTGGAACGGTCACGCCTAATGAAGTCTACGCTTCGACCAACACCTGTCCAAATCCAGGGCTCCGAGAACTTTCAGCTTGAGTTGCGAAATCGTTTCGCGGGCCTAGAAAAATGCGAGTCTGTGGACGAATACAACACCAGGATGGTACAAACCGTCCACGAGGTAGGGTCCAAGTTCTTTAAGACCCCCTCCAGTAGTAGACCCCAAGTGCTCTCTGAACAAACCCTCGGTCTTATAAAGGAAAGGCGTGAACTATGCATCCGGTCTCCGTCTTCAATTTCGAAATACAGGCAGCTCAACAAACAGATCTCTTGCTGCAGACGACGCGATCTGCGTGCTCACAACACACAGCGCGTCAAAAACACTATTGAGCGCAACCAAGGCACAAAAGTGTTCACAAGAGATCTGAGTGTAGGGCAAAGCCAGTTAACGAGGTTGAGGACTGAGTCTGGCGCTGTAGTTTCGTCTAAGCCTGAAGTTCAGAGAGAAATTGAGAGGTACTACGGACGGTTGTACAGCTCCTCAAAAGCTCCCGTTACCGATGTGGTAAACGATAAGAGAGCCAAATTGACCCGACACTATACCGAAGATATCCCGGACGTCAGCCTGTACGAAATTAGAAGGGCCCTTAATCAGCTTAAAAACAACGAAGCACCGGGAGATGACGGTATCACATCAGAGCTGCTGAAGGCTGGAGGGAAACCCCTCCTAGTGGCGCTCCAAAAATTGTTCGATACCGTCATCAGTAGCGGAACTGTCCCGGAGGCGTGGAGCAGAAGCGTGGTAGTTTTGTTCTTCAAAAAGGGTGACAGAGCCCTTTTGAAGAACTATAGACCCATCGCGCTTCTGAGCCACGTCTATAAGCTGTTTTCAAGGGTTCTTACTAATCGTATTGCGCGCAGGCTAGACGACTTCCAGCCTCCCGAACAAGCCGGATTCCGAAAAGGCTATAGTACCATGGACCACATACACACGCTGCGACAGGTTATACAAAAGACCGAGGAGTATAACCTGCCGCTATGTATTGCGTATGTGGACTATGAGAAAGAATTTGATGCTATCGAGACCTGGGCGGTGCTAGAGTCTCTCCAGCGATGCCAGATTGACTATCGGTACATCGAGGTGTTGAAGTGTTTGTACAAAGCCAAAAGCAACTATGACAGTCCGAGTTCACGACGGAAGCACTGGACCTATTCCACTGCAGCGCGGAGTACGACAAGGGGATGTTATATCCCCGAAGCTGTTTACCGCTGCTTTGGAAGACGTGTTCAAGCTGATGGAGTGGAACGGGCTGGGTATTAACATCAATGGCGAACACCTCACACACCTTCGATTTGCCGATGATATAGTAATCTTGGCTGAGAACCTGGAAGAGCTCAGCACTATGCTAGGTGACCTCCATAGCGCCTCACAAAGGGTGGGTCTTAAGATGAACATGGACAAGACGAAGATCATGTCTAACGTCCATGTCACACCTATACCGGTCGTTGTTGATGGCGCTACTCTCGAAGTTGTCGACGAGTACATTTACCTGGGACAAGCGATCCGTATGGGTAAGTCCAGCTTCGAGAGAGAGGTAACTCGTAGAATCCAACTCGGTTGGGCAGCGTTCGGGAAATTACAAAGTGTCTTCTCGTCCAGAATACCTCAGTGCCTGAAGTCGAAAGTTTTCGAGCAGTGTGTGTTGCCAGTGATGACCTACGGCGCTGAGACGTGGTCTTTTACAGTTGGCCTTTTCCATAAGCTCAAGGTCGCTCAGCGCGCGATGGAGAGGGCTATGCTTGGTATTTCTCTACGCGACAGAATTCGTAACGATGAAATCCGTAGACGAACGAAAGTTACCGACATAGCTCTCAAAATTTGCAAGCTGAAGTGGCAATGGGCAGGCCATATAGTTAGAAGAACCGACAACCGATGGGGAAGAAAGGTTCTCGAATGGCGACCACGTATCGGCAAAAGGAGTACAGGCCGCCCTCCAACCAGGTGGACTGATGACCTGAAGAAGACAGCGGGTAGCCGCTGGATTCAGAAGGCCCAGGACCGGGAGGAGTGGCGAACGTTAGGGGAGGCCTATGTCCAGCAGTGGACTATAAAAGGCTGATGGATGGATGGATGGATGGAATGTAGTTTAAAAAACTAAAAAATAGGCTTTTGTGAAAATACGAACTAAAATTTAAAAATTAAGAAGAAAATGTATTTTACTGTAAAAAAAGCGTGGGGATACTGTTTATTGGGAACTTAAGATACTATTGACATCGTGTATTGTCACAAAAGTTTTTTAAACTATATTATTTATTTTAATATTTCCTAGCTGAATCGGTTCTAGATATGGTTAAGTAAAAATTATTACCATCCCATGAAAATAGTAAATAAATTACTTACTTAATTTTAAAGTAGTAGATTTTTTAGTTTCAGAACTTTTCTAATCAACGGTTCTTCAATTGTTATTTTGGTACAGAACCTCAATGTACTGATAATAACATTTTCAGGTTCATCAACTTGTTTACACAAAGCAACACAGTTTTCTACAAGTACAGACCGTAACAT
The DNA here is from genome assembly GCA_911387765.1 of Pyrgus malvae. Lineage (NCBI taxonomy): Eukaryota > Metazoa > Arthropoda > Insecta > Lepidoptera > Hesperiidae > Pyrgus > Pyrgus malvae. Next base: position 26,941,334 of record OU426953.1, read on the forward strand.
TGAATGAATTCTCATTGCCGTAATCAGAACTGTCGTATCGCTCCCTCATTGGCACTAACCGTGTTGTCGGAATTAGAGAATCATTTACAATTTCAGAAACAAGAGAAAATTGACTCTTTAGGAAGTTAAAATAATTGTTTTATTGATTGATACATTTCGTTCAACGAGAAAGAAATTTAAATAAATGATATAAATTTCTTTTTTGGTTTTTGTTTGTATATGTCCGTGGTATGACACAAAGATAGCTAGTGTAAAGCTATAAGTGTGTGTTATTTATTATTTTTCCAGTTTTATTAGTATTTTTATTTTTCAAATTAAGAATGAAATTTATTTTGTTTATTTTTCTCATAATCGATTATTTAATAGATGCACATATCCATCATAGTGTGTTTGTGGGTTTATCCTTCCTTCACGCCGTAATGGTGCTATTGGCCTAATTTTTGAGGATTTGGGGGTTGGAAAGTGAGATAGGCTACTTTTTACCCGAAGAAAATATTTTTTTCCGATAGAAAAAACGTTACTTGGACGGGGTACCCGGGACACGCGAAAAGCTAGTAATCCAATAAAATAATATGGTGAAATACTAATTGAATACAATTTTTTTATATCAATGTGTTTGTACTATCAAAAAAAATTGGTTAATTATTTAAATAAGAAAATAAACAGCAATGGGACGACAAACTACAACGCCGAAAGCGTCATTTAAATCTGGCACGAAATGAAACCCAAACTGCCGTACACGCTATAACATCAAACAAACGTGCGTAGAGGTCTCATTGTAGTAATGAGAACAAGCAGTTATCGTTCCCATTCGCCCGTTCTGTATCCCCTCATGTGAAATTAGCGTGTGACAATTTGTGATTAGGGGCCCAATATTGTACCCTGTGGGATCCCGTATCACTTAAAACAAACAAGTTGGAATAATGATGGGCTTGTTCAGCTAAATCCTGAATAAATTAAAATAAATAAATATCTTATGGTAGGTATTTGTCGCAATTTTAGAGATGTGTAAGTGCTGAAGTAAAGTAAAAAAAACAGGTAACAACAATATCCAAATTCTCATTATGTTGTAAAATCGATCACATAAATAACAAATTATATAGAAATTTAACGAAGTCTGCTCGGCTCGGCTTGGCTCTGGTTGTATTAGTAATGTGAACTGACAATAAGCACACTTGTTTGCGTAAACTTTTGAAGCGTTAGAAAAGAAACATCATAAGATGCGCGCATGGCCCGGCGGTTAGCGTAGAACGCAAACGATCTATGCAACTAAGCCAAACGGGCGCGGTCGGGTGTGAGATGGGTGACCGCTAGTGGCAAAAAATTTCATGCGCGTTTCCGTGCTTTGGAGGGCACGTTAAGCCTTGTCGGAGGTCTTGAGGGCGGTTTGAAAACATCCGACAGGGGGTTGGCCACTAACCCGCATTGGAGCAGCGTGGTGGAGTAGGCTCCAGGCCTCGCCAATAATGGGGAGAGACCTGTGCCCAGCAGTGGGACGCAAAAAGGGTTGCAGCCACGGACAATTCTTCTCCGTGTAGTCATGCTGACTTTACTCGACACTAAGCACTGTCAAGTTACGCACACTAAAACAGACAGCAACCTTTTTTTGTGACAGTGGGCACAGCTCTCTTCCCATTATTTGGGGAGGCTTGGAGCTCCTGAAATGTGATAATTGCATTTATAGAGTCATATAATTGAATAAAAGTTCTGCAAACTAAACAAGTGAAAAATATTCCTTAATATAAGCAGAAAGTAAAAATGGACAAAAAAATTGAGTATTATTGTAAAAAATAAATAATGTACTTAGTTTAAAAAAACTAAAAAACACGCTTTTGTGAAAATACGAATTAAAAAGTAAAAAATAAGAAGAAAATGTATTTTACTGTATAAATTGGCGTGGGGTGCATGGTGTCAATGGTATCTTGAAAACCACCCAACGCTTTTTTCAAAGTAATACTAGTATTTATGTTCATTATTATTTTCTGCTTATACTGAGAATTATTTTTCACTTTTTTAGTTTGATGTGCTTCGAGAGCGTGGTTTTAGTTTTTTTTAAAACTATTAATTTTAATTTTCTACTTCGATTTATTGTTATATTTCTTTAAGTTCCCGGAATTAGATAAACTCGTGAAATTATTGTATTGCCACCGATTCTTTATAATCGTAAGTGGCCAAAGTTTGAATTGAATCTGTCCGTTGAAAGTGGGTTAAAATCGAGTCCAAAGGAGAGTTGCTAACAATCTCACAGTTACAAATAAATATATAGGTGAAGCTAATATGGCTGGCTGCAACCTTTTTTACGTCCCACTGCTGGGCACGGGTCTCTCCCCATTATTGGGAAGGCCTGGAGCTTACTCCACCACGCTGCTCCAATGCGGGTTGGTGGAGATGCGGGTTAGTGGCCAACCCGCTGTCGGATGTTTTAAACCGCCCATAAGGCCTTCGACAAGGTTTAACGACTGTTATCTATCGACAACAACCGGGACCGACGGCTTAACGTGCCCTCCGAAGCACGAAAACGCGCATGATTTTTTTTGCCACTAGCGGTCACCCATCTCACACCCGACCTCGCCCGTCTGGCTTAGTTGCATAGATCGCTTGCGGTCTACGCTAACCGCCGGGCAATGCGCGCTTCAGGTGCGCAAAGCAGGTGAAGCTAATATAAGCGTGTTAATAAACCGAGAGCAGAGAAAACGTTAGCCGAAACTCGCAAAAATAAAAGACAGATAGATCTCACTGTAACTAATCTGTCCTTCCTTTTTTAGTTCATCAAAAATGCAAAACTTCATGAAAATGTATGCAGTTTGGTGTGTCGTCCGATTTTGGCATCGTCGGAAAAATTTCGAGGTTGTTTGTGATGCAGATGAAGTAAAATGTTTCGTTCCTATTGGGAGTGAAAGAAAGAAAGAAAAAATATATTTCATATTAGCAATACAAAATGTTCGCTTAATAAATATACGAGTAGTTTGTTCTCCGATTTTTTAGTTATTTTTAATTCCTGTGATCTGAATCTGATCATAGGTAGTAGAACTTCGGTGGTTCGGGGATGTACCACCGTTGCATCCATTTCTGCCTAGAAGCAATTAGGTAGTATCCCGGAGGAATGCTGAAGTTGCCGACCAAACTTACATGAGGCAATCATCAACCTCAGAAGTAGCACCGCGACCGCATTCAACTTCAGGCTTGTTCGAGGTTGCGTATGTCGTGAGCTGCAGTTATTTTTTAACACAACATAGCCTTTTTTGGTATCGTGGGGAAACCTTCCAAATGTAACCCGGCACCATGGAGAGGTGTTACCGGGTTATGTGGGATTTGTTACCGCATTAAAACCCCCTCGGTGACCTACCTCTGCGCTTGGGGCGGACTCCGGGATCTCCAGTGGAACGCAACGGTGTCCTCTACGCGCGGCGCCCCAGAACGGGCTCATCCTCTAGAGAGCAGATGTGCTCTCCTGCACTCTCCGATTCCGTTCTTGTTAGATTCATTCTGGTGCTTGTCATCCAAGTGGTATAATACCAATAATGTGGACACCATTTGTTAAACTCTTCACTAGCAAAAATCCACCATTAGTATATTTTATTTATAATGATAAAATTTCAAACTTACACTTTAACATATCGCATAAGTTTTATAAAATTAAGGGCCTCTTTCACCACCATCAAATAAAGTGACAAGTACGCTAATTGCCGGTTAAAGTCACCCGTAACTTTAATTTCAATTTCACGATGTTCGATTAGCACTAATTTATACTAATATTATAAAAAGGAAAGATTTGTATTTACCCTGTGTAACATAGGCTACTTTTTGCTGCGGGAAAATGCTTCATTCCTACGTGAAAACGGGTAATAGGGTCAACACGGTTGAAGCAACTGGCTATGATTTTAATATAGCAATGAAGCCTGGAATAGCACATAGGCTACTTTTTATTTTAAACGGGTATTAAACGGGTCCACGCGCGCGAAGCCGCTGGCGAAAGACTAGTCATAAGATAAACAGACACGTACTCATAGCTTTTACTTGCCAATTAATTTGCTTGGGACGTAACTTATCAACGCTTTACTTGGAGATAGTGAACGAGGCCCTTAGTGTTATAAGTTCCATAACGAAAAAAACCGCAACTACCTTTTGCTTACACGAGTCACGAAACGTATGTCTTCACTGTAGTGTAGAAAAACACATTGGTTAAAGTTAACAACTTGATTGCAAAGTCGTCAAGGATTATAAATTTAAAGAAACCACTGCGCTAAAACTGTTTGCTACTCTTGTAAAATTTATGGGTTAAAATGCTTAATATTGCATGGCTTCACTAATATTAAATAACGATAAACGAATAAGGTATTATAGTAACATTTATCTTTTGTTTATCATTATTCATAGTACTTTACATCTCATTTTTAAGTAATACAGTTTCTTAATAATACGTGCCTATCGTAAGAAAACGTTGCATTTTCATACTATCTCAGGTAAATATTTTAGTCGATTGGCTGTCAATAAAATTTGATTTGCACTAAGCCGATTTTTTATCAAATGTCTATATTTGATGTCACAATTTTGAGATATTAGACAGGTGTATTATTTTATGAAAAAATTGCTGTTAAATAGTTTAATATAATTAATACTGCTCTCAAGACCTTTTCTAGTATGGGGCCCTGAGTGTCGTGTTGCTATCCTTTTTGCTCTTGTATATCCTACAGCGTTTTCTTTCATTCATACAATGACTCATTGGGAACTAAACTAACAATAATAAGAGATTTATCACCATCGCCCAGCGAACTTTTTTTTTCAACCTTTTTTATGTCCCACTGCTGGGCACAGGTCTTCTCTCACAAGTAAAAGGGATTTAGGCCATAGTCCACCACGCTGGCCAAGTGCGGATTGGTGGACGTCATGCTTTCGAGAAATTATGAATTTCTCTCAGGCATGCATGGCGATGGAGAACATCGTAATTAATTAAATATCACGATATTTTCCATCACCGTGGGGCAGCGATAAATGCGCACATTACAAATTTATTTATCAGAGGTGCGCGCCGAGGATTTGAACCCGGGATCGGTTGCGTAGAAGACCGCGGCTTTTACCACTCGGCCATCGCTGCTCATAGCGAACATCTTAATATATATAATTCTTGTGTGAGTGTGTATGTCACTGAACTCCTCCTTAACGGCTGGACAGATTTTAATGAATTTTTTTGTGTGTATTCAAATGGATTCGAGGATGGTTTAGATTCACAATTTGGGCCACTGGAAATGTTTATAATTACTTTTTTACTTATTTAGTTTTCCCATATAAATTGTTCCTGCCTGTCAAACGTTTTGTATTTCGTGCCGTGTCGTTCTAAACTTTGACACAGTCAGAATAACTGGACAGTTCGTATGTCATTATTTGTTTTATATTTTTGTTTGATAGTAACATGAAGTCTCTTTAAGATAATAAGAAAACAAATCCTCTTTTATTACTTTTAAGGCAGGACAACGTCTGCGGGGTCTACTAGTCTTAATATATATAATTCTTGTGTGAGTGTGTATGTCACTGAACTCCTCCTTAACGGCTGGACAGATTTTAATGAATTTTTTTGTGTGTATTCAAATGGATTCGAGGATGGTTTAGATTCACAATTTGGGCCACTGGAAATGTTTTTTAATTATTATTTTTATTTATAAGTAGTTTTCCCATATAAATTGTTCCTATCTGTCAAACGTTTGTATTTCGTGCCGTGCCGTTCTAAACTTTGACACATTCAGAATAACAGGACAGTTCGTATGTCATTATTTGTTTTATATTTTTGTTTGATAGTAACATGAAGTCTCTTTAAGATAATAAAAAACAAATCCTCTTTGAACAACGTCTGCACCCGGGCGGAGCTGGGCGGGACCACTAGTAATTATGTATTATACGCAGGTGGCGAGATTTGACAGCCGACATAATATGTGGATTCCCTAGACGAGGGAGGCTAGTTACAAAACTACATAACATGCTTTTGAAGATTTTCTTAAAATATCGATATTTTGACTATCTGTTATTGTTTTGTATCAAAGACAATTTTTACTTATGGCATCTGTACTATATTTAATTGAATGGTGGCCTCAAAAAAGTCAAATAATTTATCGCCTGTATCTTGTCGTTCCTAGTGAAACATACGAGGGAAACTTTGAATACAAAAACAGAAGTTGCCTCCCCATTGTTGACCACATTGTTCTTTATTGCTTTTTTTGCACTTTGTCGTCTTTTTTTTTTTACTAAAACTTTCCAATTTAGGATTTCATTCGTTCGAAATTTCAGGCATTTGGTAAAGTTATACAATTGCCCCAATTAAATGTCAGTTACTTTCGCATTGTCTCTTTTGTTAAATGTTTTCATTGTAGTCGGACTTATTTTTTTAAATTTGTATTTAGTGTTTTTTTAAATTAACTTTACATGTAATTAGTTGTACTTAATTCCAAAACCTGATTTTTGTAATGTGTATGATTTAGTATAAAAATATTTATGACAAGGTCAAATGGCTACTATTAATAACAATAAGGATCGACAGCGTATCGTGTTCTTCGAAGCACAAAATGCGCATGAAATTTGCCACTGGTTGTTATCCGTTTTACTCGTACACCCGACCCTTAGAGCATCAAGGTATGACAGGTATGACACCCGTCAGAGAGGAGTGGCCTTTACGGGCGAACTCCTCGTCCCAACGTCCAACACAATGTGCCTTCTACAACTAGTGTGTCTGTGTGTGTTGGTGTCAGTGTTGACGGTGCATTAGATAATGCCCTTGTTAATTGAAATTGACATAATATTTAGAAATGTATGCGTCTGTAGCGATGAAAATATATTTGTCAATGTGTGACAAAATTAAAATGTGTGCGTTCTTCCCCCGCACCAGATTTGGCACAAAAAGTATGTATCGAAGCGAGGCACTATGCCGTCTCTACTGAAGGGTGAGTTAGTAACTTTGATGCTCTAAGACCCGACCGAATCCTTTTCGCTAACCTGATTATACCATTAGCATTCTACACTCACCCCAATTCTATGTGTGATTCTTGTGTTTTTTTTTTTCACTTCACTCTGAAATGAGAAGGATTTAGGTCGTACATGATACCTTTGACAAATTATGAGTTTCTGTCTATAATGCACGGAGATGGAAGACATGGACAAAGCTGGATAAAAGTGGAGGGGGTATGTTTGCGCATGGGTACACTCGCACACGAAAGTTCTATGCTTTTATTTTTGAACTAACCTTTACATTGTGACTTCGTATATTGGTGATCGGTAGGTTATTGAAAAACCTCATACCACCAAATAGACCGGTAAATCGCCTCATGCGCAACGTGACCATCAGCGTTCTTTTAACATGACGCGACCTATTATTTATTAAATTTCACAATATTGTTCATCGTGGCGAGTCAGCAGTTATACGCACTTAACATAATTATTTGTATTTATGTATTTCTTTGTCAGTCAGGCACGCACCGCCAGGGATTTGACTTGTGCCTGAATTTAATTTGTGCCTGCTGAATATTTTGTTTATAATAATTTATATTTAATATGATATATAAATTTTATAATAATTAATTTACAAAATTCAAGGACACCACTATAAGCCTCAATAACTAACTTAGCCTCTAACCAACATGATATTTTTGGCGAAACTTTAAGTAAATTTAAAGTTAAGTTAATAAAAACCTTGGCTGGCTGCAACTCTTTTTGCATCCCATTGCTGGGCACGGGTCTCTGCCCCTTATTGGGAAGGCCTGAAGCTTACTCCACCACGCTGCTCCAATGCGGGTTGGTGGAGATGCGGGCTAGTGGCCAACTCGCTGTCGGATGTTTTCAAACTCATAAGGCCTCCGACAAGGTTTAACGACTGTTATCTATCGACAACAAAAGGGACCGACGGCTTAACATGCCCTCCGAAGCAAATTTTTTGCCACTAGCGGTCTCCCATCTCACACCCGACCGCGCCCGTTTGGCTTAACTGCATAGACCACTTGCGTTCTACGCTAGCCGCCGAGCCATCCGCGCTACCATAATAAAAACCTTAAATAAAATAATATAAAAATATAATATAAATAAAATAAAATAAAAAAGTATTTATCATTTATCTCTCATATAGACTTGTGATTCAATTTCATTGTATTATTAACGCATATTTAATTTAATGTATACAACGTCCTCAATATGTATATACCTATATGTTCACCTGTAATTGTGGATGCATGATTTTTCTTATTTTACTGTTTATAAATATATTTGACTAAGTATAATCTACGTTGGTGAGTGAACCTTAAATAAACAAATAAGGAGAATTTTCACTACAACTACTACATAAGAGCTTCCTTAGGTTTAGATATATTACTATTAACGGCTGCAATGAATAATATTGCTAATCTGTTTATACAAAAAAAATATTGAAACTTCAAAACGCCATAATGTTATATTATTATTTGATCCTCAAAGCAAACGTCAGCAAAAGTTACAACATTTCATATCAAGAGGATTCTACTTCACAGAATAAATTTCACACATGCAAAGTGCATATTTGATTTTAGCTGACGTGTGAGCCACACTTGATTTTACTTATTTGTATTTACAAACACTCCTGAAACACGAGCTTCAAAAATGCTTTACCCAAAAATCCGAAAATACTGTCTGCTACACCTCGTTACGATTTTTGTAATCAAAAATGCAAATCCCCCAGTCAAAATTATACTGATTTGCAAGTCCGTTTTCCGTTGACTAAACACAGTTTTTAATAATTCGCCGACGACATTGCAAATTCGAACGGTTAATAACGCTTTTATCTCTTGAGAACTTCGTATTTTTTTTGTCTTTTATTTATAATTTTATTTGCTTAATTTAGTTAAGGATAAAATTTTGTTTCCTTGAAAATCTACAGTTATAAAAACATTAATGATTATGAATTCAGTTTTCTATGCACTTACAAACGCGTAGTAATATTAATGCATAGCAAGTCATGGGTCTTGGATGTAAAAATGTTTTTTTTATATAATACCTTTATAATATTAAATTATAAAGACGCGTATAGAATTTAGAGAGATATTATTACTTAACATACAGCAAATTACTATTATAAAAATAGTATCACTAAGCAAGTGACATTTATAATTTTAAAACAAAATTGAATTAAACTTAATCGAAAAAGTAATGTTATTTTTATTATTAACGTAAACAGTACATGATATTATTTTAAATAATATTTTTTTATTGCTACCACATATTTTTTAAATACACAAACGGATATTTGTAAAAAGATAATATTATTTTTTAATCTGTAGATTATATTTACAGCAAGTCAAGATTTTATCAGTTTATGTTAACTAGAGCTCTTTAGAATTTGCTACTAGAGCTCTTTAAAAATTGCTAAATATATTAATATTTTCTGTAATCGAACCCTTACTCGATACTATAAGAGGATCATTTCTTGTATCAATAGGTTTTTTGTTATCCTTCAGAACCATAAGTCCTGGCACATGTAGGCCATAAATCAAAACATTACTAAGGACTTTTCAGAAACGCTGTGTCCACTTAGCGGATAACGATACACAAAGTTTTCGTGATTTATGTAACGAAACAAAGTTTATTCTCTCCACCAGCAGTTCCATTCGCCCCGCATCCGCGAGCTAAACGTAGCTAAACGTTTGGTAATTTATCGCTTTTGGGAAGCACCACCAAATTGTTTGAGGCCCTTTATCTGGGTTTTTCCTGTTCTCCAAATTGATATCAGCTGCTTTTAGGTGTTATCGTGTTGACACCGCCGTCGGATATGTTGTCACGGTTTGTCATGCTTTTTCACAGTATTTTCTATATTATTGACTTGTATTTAAATGCGGACTGACTGAACGGTAATTGAAATGCAGTTTAGAATGGAAAAATGATAGAATTGCCTTGATATCGTAAGTAGAACGTATTAGGATAAGAACTAGCTTTCCGCCAGCGGCTTCGCCCATGTTGCCACGTTGCATAGGTTCCCGTAGGATAAAAATAATCAAATTTTATTAAAATTGGTCCAGTAGTTTAAGCTGAAAACCGTAAAAGACAGACAGACAGAGTAAGTTTCGAATTTATAATATAAAAAGTGTGGATTAATATGCTTTTACCCCTGACATAATTGGATAGTAAATGGTTAAATCTATTTTGGTCCAATATAAGCATTTTTCATCCAAATAGTACGTATGGTAAGTAAGTAGGTACCTAAATTATACGTCATACCCTTTTATTTGTAGGTACTTACGCCATTTGGGTATATTTGACAATTTCAGATTTTTCATCCTCAGTTTCACTCGATATAAAGGCTGTTTACATTGATCCAATGACTGGATCCAGTGTCGCTGCATTCCAGCGCTGGATTGGCATTGCTACTGGATCAGGTCGTTTACTTTTGATCCAGTAGATACTCTTACTTTTTAGGATGACAACAAGTTTGCAGCAAAAATTAGTATTCCGCGTCTTGGAAAGCGCAGACAATATAAATATATATATAATTATTTGTAATAAGAACGGTTAAAGGAAAAGCTAATTTCAGAAAATATATAAAAGATAGGCACAATTATTCAAAAAATGTTAAAACAGACCCTGTTTTAATTTAGATATTTTTGGCAAACTTGTATTGTATACCAGACGAACAGAAGTGCGGTCACTATACGAGTACGCGGCGGAGGCTGGCCCGTTGCATTACACGGTTGCAGTGATACTGGCGCGAGGTGAACAGCGAGCGGTGGAGGTCATTGAATTGAAAAATATTAACTAGTTTCGGATCTAGCGCTAGATACTAGACGATGTATTGGATTGGAACATGTTTACATAGATCCAGTGCGAATCCAGCGCTGGAATCCAGTGACGCTGGATCTAGCTATTGGATCAATGTAAATCGACTTTTATTAAATGACTGAATCAATTTTCACAAATCATGACTGGAAACCAATGCAGAAAGAGATGCTTTCTAACCAAAAAACCGAATCTAAATCGGTTCACTTGTTTAGGAGCTATGTATACATATGTACGTCGAAACGGTTAAACAGAGTGACATAGCGGTCAAACTTATAAACACCCCACTTTTTGCGTCGGGGGTTAAAAAGAACTTTGTTACACGTACCGGTTCCACTTCATAAATCACAGTCAGAGTATGGCCGCGCGCTGTACAGTGTACACGAATAGACAGAATTTGGAGTGGGCCCCAGGGCTCTAGTGAAGCGTTTCGGTGTACATTTTTGATACAGGCTTTTAGCTTCGTAGGTTTTGGTGAGTTCCCTGGCCTCTTGTTTAGGCAGATGCAGTGTTTTATTTTATTTTCGGAAAATTCTAAAAAAATGTATTCCCGTAGGCTAGGTAATTCCATTAGTTAACACTATAACACAGTATGGCCGTTAACACAACTCATCTATTTTCTTTTAGACAAAGCTCAATAATAGACTCCTTGAATGATTAATATTCATAGCTACCTTTTTTTGGTATCAGGGGGGAAACCTACAAAAGGTACCCGATACCTTGGCAGAGGACACCGGGTTATGTGGGATTTGACCGCACTCAACCCTCGGTGGCATGTCTCTGCGCTTGGGGATGACTCCGAGATCTCCAGTGGAACGCACCGGTGACCTCCACGCGCGGCACCCAGAATTGGCCCATCTTCGGGAGATGCTCTCGTGTACCTTCCGATACTTACGGCGACATGCGGCCACGCACATACTACCGTCCTTCCCGGGGCTGCTGGCTGGGCGGATCGAGCTCCCACTTACACCGTCCACAATACCGGAAGCCCCCTTTTAATAGCCTCTTACGATCAGGCATACCTTAGCTCTATTCTTAATCCCGACGCTACAGGGACTATTCATAGCCACCTACAGGAATTCCCTGTGTTGTTGTTGCTGTTGACACATAAAACTAAGATATAATAATCAAATTAAAAAAGGTCAGGACAAGAAAAGATCCCGCCCTAGGTCTCCTTGCCCGTTATCGATGTGATGACCACGGGTAACTTTATAAATACCTACGTCATATATCAAAAATGTCGCATACAAAGAATATTAAGAATGTAACACATATCGCAAACAACTTGAAGAGCTTGTTAAACTCATTTACCTAAGCGCTTTTGAAAGGCACGAGTGTGACATGGAATTCCTTTTCCGAGTCTAAAATGAAAACATTTTCGCATAAAATCACAATTTTCGAATGCTTTTGAAGGTGAAGTACATTAGAATATTAAATAAAATGTAGGTATGCGCGGTTTGGATTTACTACAATTTAAAACTTGCTGTAAAAGTAATAAACTTAATGCGCTGAATGTATTAGATGCGACAGTGGATTTCAAGAGAAAAGAAAATAATTACGTTTATGCAAAACACATTTGAACGATGTGCATGACAATGTAACATTAGATTCACACGCGGTCATTTCTAGTCCATAAAAGCAATTAAAACAAACAAATTATTTGATAAAGTACACAAAAACAATCACATTTCGCGTCATGCAATGAATAATGTTGCAGATGGCGCCATTGGTTATATAATTTCACTTGGCTAAAGTTTAGCCTGGCCGCATGCCGCCGTGAACACCTCAAGGTGCAGGAGAGCACATCTGCTCTCCCGAAGATGAGCCCGTTCTGGGGCGCCGCGCGTGGAGGTCACCGATGCGTTCCTATGGAGATCCCGGGGTCCTCACAAACGCAGAGGCAGGCCACCAGGGAGTTTTAGTGCGGTTAAATCCCACATAACCCGGTATCCTCACCCAGGGTGTCGGGTAACTTTTGAAGGTTTCCCCCCGATACCAAAAAAAGGCTCTACAGGAGATTTGATATGTTTTTTACAAAGTAAGTCATAATTTCATGCACTCGTCTTGGCATAACTTTACATGAAAATATTTTCGGTGGTACTGTTTTGATTATTTGATGCACGTATGCAAGAATCCACAGGTAAAAGAAATGTTCACTACAAACATTTTAAACGTTATCCTTGCTATCTGAAAAGGTGTTAGCTGGCGGGTAATAGAAATACGTTTTTTAATGGAGTAGGAGACGAGAATGCAGGTTACATGGTGCTTCGTGGTCGCTGCAAGCCATGGACATCTAAATTCAACCTCAAGCAAGCCTAAGCCTTGCCTGCGTGAGTATGCAGTTGCGCTGTTACTCCGAAGATTGATGGTCGCCTCATGTAAGTCAGGTCGGCAACTGCATTTTTCCACCGAATGACAATAGATTTCCTTCTTAGCAGAAGTCGGTTCAGCGATGGTACTCCCTTGGTCGATTAAAGTTCTAACTGCCACTATTTGTTTATTTTGACTATTTGATGCACATTTGGAAGCGACTACAGGTAAAATAAATGTTGTGTGCCAACGCATTAAGAGTCATCCTTCCTATCTGAAAAGGTCCTACCTGGCGGGAAATAGAAATACAGTTAATGCATACGTAATCAAATAGTTCCGCCATCTTTGCGCGTGTTGGAAGACGTTACACGGACTGGTTACATTTAGATACAATCCTGATGTACTGACGTCGCTAGAGCTTTTTTGGAAACTCACCTGTTTATTACCTGTTAATTAAGCAAGGTACTTAATTATATTTTATGGGTCGTAAAACTTGTATTCTTTTAAATAAATAAACCGAACAAAAAGGCAGACGGCCCGCGTGATGTTAAGCAATCACCGTCGTCTATGGACACGGGCACCCCCAGGGGAGCCACCCGAGCATTGCCGGCTTTGAAGGAGACCTTTTTAACAGCTTTCTTGAACAACCCCATGTTAAAGTCCTCTGGGAATGCCTCAGCTGGAAGGTTGTCCCATAACCTACACGTCCGTGGTAAAAAGGAGCGTGCAGAGCGGATTGTGGAGGACCGCCACGAGTCCAGATGGTGCCGGTGGAACTTTAACCTACGTCTGGTGGTATAATCATGGAATGGTGATGTAGGCATCAATTTGAAAAGTTCCTCGGAGCACTCACCATAGTAAAGTCGGTAGAACAGGTAGAGCAAGCCTATGTCTCTTCGCAAGCTAAGCGGTTCTAGCCTGTCAGTCATCTTGGATCGTTGACGATTCGGACTGCGCGCTTTTCAACGGAGTCAAATATGTGTAGCTGGTATAATTCACGCCTGTAAACAAACAGACAAAAAATATTTTTAGTAAATTTTGTGGTTTTAAAGTCTTGAAACTAGCTAGTGATGTTACTAGTGCACTAAAGATGTTAGTTCTAAAATCGTTGGAAAAAAACCCGTCAAATCTTCACGTTATCATTTTGATACGTAGTTGATAAAGTGATGTCGACACGGCCGGCGGGCAACTGCACTTGATGCATACGTAATCAAATTATCACAATGTCTCTCTAGAGGACTTAAATGGATGGATAACAGGAACGAAACAAATCACTCATGAGGATACCTCTCATCGGTGTATCTTTTTTATGTCACAGGTCTTATGTCACACTGTCGCTGGTCAAGTGCCGATTGCTGAACATCATGCCTTCGAGAAATCATAAGATATTCTCAGGAATATATGGTAGTGGAAAACATCGTTATTATTTAAATATCACAATATTTTCCCTCACCTGAAGCAGCGATAACCACAAACTTAACAAATTTCTTAGACAGTCCGGCGCGCATCGCCGTAGATATGAAGTCGACATCTCCGTACCGAAGACCGCTGTCTTTTTCTCAGTCATCACTGCTCATAATGATAAATGTACAGTGAATTTCGAAATACCATGCAAAATAAATGTAATCATCAATCCAGCTCAAGACTATTCCTGTTATAAGTAACATATTACCTATAACATGAACAGTCTTGAGTTGGATAGATAATCCTATCGTTTAAATGTATTCTATTGTGATTATATTCAGAGAGATTTTGGATAAAGGTTTATGGTAGAAAAGGACTGAAGTAATTTACTAAAAGATGACACATTAATGCTTATAACGTTGACACGTAGTTCATAAAGTGACATTGACACGACCCGCTGACAATGGGACTGAACTCACAGCACATAATCAAATAATCTCGAGGTCGCTCTTTAGAGAACTTGCACAAATGCTTACGCATACTCAAATGCTTACTTACGCATACTCAAATGCTTACGCATACTAAAATGCTCACGCATACTCAAATGCTTACGAAAAGCAATTTCTTTCTGTATTACATGTATGTACTACATAAGCTGAAGTTAAATATAAATTTAGATTGTAAGTCAACCAATACATTCATGTCCATGTATTGTTATCACGATTGTTGAATTGATCAGTTTGTTGAGTGTCAGATGGGAAGTACTAGTCTTTACAAGACAGGGAATCCTAGTGTAGCGACCTTCCGCTACTCATCAAGAGATGGCCCCACGGGTATTCCTGAATCACGCTATCGAAGTTTTCGGAATATCCTACCATATATACAAGCTCCGAATTGAGTCAGTTGGAGCGCGGCCGCTCCCCGGGCATGACCACCTCGCCCGGCGGGAGATCTCCCTTTGCCAAACTAGCATTGAGAATAGTGACTACGTATTTCTTGTATCACTGTATGTATCTTTTCAATAAATCATTTCATTTAAAAAAAAAGTATTTGATAGAACAAAGAACTTTCCTTCTCATTTGAACGGAAAAGTGCATGAGTATATATTATGATTATTAATTTACAGTGAGTATTGAGACACTATCAGGATGTAAGTATAAGAAGTGAACAAGAAATAAAATTACCCATCTGACTTAAAACCGCGTCTGAGAAAGCTTGACATACGTAAATAGATGCAGTTTAAAACTAAAATAATTTTATTTACACACTAAAAAACAAACTAAAGCTTCGACAAAGAGCTGATAAAAAAAAGACTCGCGGGAAAAGGGACTACAATTAATGCCTACGTAATCAAATTATCTCGATTTCGCTCTCTAGAGGACTTGCACAGACATAACACGAGACGTATTTAGAGTTGCAACTCGAATGGCTCACGACAAATTAATGTAATTTTCTCCCATGAACCAACTATAAAAGTATTGTGCACTTTTACATACATAGATGTTATATGTTTAAATTTTGTCTTTCATTGTTAGTTTACATTTTTATTAAAATAATATCAAATATTGTATGGTCCGACACCTAAACCTAGTAGAAACACTCTTTTTATTTAAAAAAATCGGTTGTCTGTAAAGTCGGTTTACTGACAATAGTTGAACGTGACAACGTCATAAGAAAATACTTATTGCTATAAACAATTGACACCACATTCACTTTTCATTGCATTTCATACTTGACGAAAACATGTAAATGTATTATTGTATAGCAGCTGTCAACGCGGACGCTCACTCAAGTAGGAGAGAGACAGATGTCGAACGCTGAGGCCGATTGTGCCTATAATATGTCGCTCGTTCCGCGCTCTCGCTTGCACTTCAAGCCTTAAATAGAACGCCTCAGAGCAAGGTAACGCCGCATGAGTCATGTTTTTTCGTACGTGCAGCCGGCTCCATCGAATCATAAGACGTTGTCACGTCAAAAAGGTTAAAGCTTACGTAATTAAAATATTATAAATTTGATAAAGAAAAGGTAAAATTAACACCTCTACACCTAACATTTGTACACAAAACTGATATAGAAATCGCCCAAAATCTACACATGTTCACACGGCGATGATTAAGTGACGTCAACACGGACCTCGGGCAATAGGACTGCATTAATGCATACGTTATCAAATTATATCGATGTCGCTTTCTAGAGAACTTGCACAGATGCGTAATATGGTCTCAATTATTTCCAATTTGACGACCCGTGTGGCACGATGGTTAACATAAAGAAAGACTACCGATCAAAGGGTCCCGGGTTCGATTCCCGGAATAGCAAAAAATTTAATGATGAGTTTAAATTTCTGCTCTTGGTCTTGATGTATGTGTTTCTCTGTGTATGTGTGTGTGTGTGTCCATGGTGTCCACGATACAGAGAATGCTAGTATGGGACTGTGAGTGTAATTTATTTTATCCTTATTTATTTATTCATAAATGTAATGAATAGTTATGTTAAGCGATTATATTATGAATAGTCTATATTAGTAACGACGTTTGGCTTGATGTTGAAAAAATCTGAGACTGATTCAATTCGCGACCAATGTATTATTGTATTGAAAATGGATCAAAAAATATTAACGTTAGGCATTTCTCAGAAAAAGACTAGAATCATGAACTGACAAAGCACTCAATAACGCGTCTCACGTCGATATGGCGGTGGGCAATGGGACTGCACTTAATGCATACGTAATCAAATTATCTAGATGTCGCTCTCTGGAGAACTTCCACAGATGCGTAACATGATCCCGATTATTCCCAATTTGACGACCCGTGTGGCGCAATGGTTACCATGCTAGACTACCGATCGAAGGGTCCCAGGTTTCCCAGAATAGAATTTTTTTAAAGATGACTCTAAATTTTTGTTCTCGGTCTGGATGTCTTTTATTCTCTGTGTGTGTGTGTGTGTCCATGGTGTCCACGATACAAAAAATGCTAGTATGGGACTGTGAGTGTAATTTATTGTATCCTTATTTATTTATTCATAAATGTAATGAATGTTAATGTTCAGCTATTAAAATATTATGTCTATATGTCTATATTAGTAACCACGTTTGGCTTGATGTTGAAAAAATCTGTGACTGATTCAATTCGCGACCAATATATTGTATTCAAACTGCATCTAAAATTGAAACTGATTCAATTCGCGGCCAATGTATTATTGTATTGAAACTGCATCTAAAAAATTTAGAGTTAAACGCATTTCTCAGAAAAATACTAGAATCATGAACTGGCAAAGCACTCAATAACGCTTCTCACGTCGACATGGCCGTGGGCAATGGGACTGCACTCAATGCATACGTAATCAAATTATCTCGATGTCGCTCTCTGGAGATCTTGCACAAACGCGTAACATGATCCCAATTATTCTCATTTTGACGAACCGTGTGGCGCAAAGGCTACCATACCAGACTACCAATCGAAAGGTCCCGGGTTCGATTCCCAGAATAGCTAAAATTTAAATGATGACTTTATATTTCTGTTCTCGGTTTCGATGTCTTTTTTCTCTCTCTGTGTGTGTGTCCATGGTTACCACGATACATAAAATGCTAGTAAGGGACTGTGACTATAATTTATTTTATCCTTATTTATTTATTAACAAATGTAATGATAATATTATGAACTAGCTGTGCCCGCGACGTCGTCCGCGTGTATAAAGACTTATAAAATGGACTGATTAAAAATTAAAGATTATTTATTTGCATTGAATAAGTAGTAGGTAGATTATTCTTACATTATAGTGAAATCACTTATAATACTATGTTCATATGTTCAGAAGAAACCTAATGTATTTTTTCTAAATCCTTCAAACCTAAAACAGTAAGGAATGCTTACTGTACTTATCTTACTATCCACTTTTCTCACGTTTCGCTTTTCTCGCGCAATCAGATTCTCTTTACAAATATGTACCTCGTTTATTAATGTTAAGAGATATTGCTGTGCCCGTGGCTTCATCTATGTTAAAAATAGTATCTTTAGTAAATTGGGTGAATTTATACTGCAAAGAATGTATAGACTCATTCTATATACATAGCTTTAACCTACTGTAGAAAAGAGGTGCACTATACAACTACTTGTAGTTGGGAGATAAAATTTCTAAACATACACGTGCTTAGGATTAAACAATCGGAAAAATAATTGTAAGGTCAATTAATAAACTATAGGTTTAAAACTTGCGGACAGCAGTTTGGTCATAAGTCAAAACTCATATAACACAGTGGAAACTAAAGCAGAAGGCAGGGTCTCTACACAGTGTGCTATCTGTATTTGGAAATAAAGAATATTTTTATAAAGAATCTTTAAAGAATCCTTAATATCTCCATCAATCAACGTGTGTGGATGAGCCCTCAGCCCGTACGCAATAAAGAGACGCAAAAAATGAGTTAAGTTATCATTGGTCCAATTAACAATGTTCAGCATCATACGTATACCTACCCAACGATGGTACCTACAACCCGCGTGGCGCAATGTTTACCATGCTGGACTGCTAATCGAACTGTCCCGGGTTAGAATCCGGGCGAAGCAGAAATTTCAATGATGAGTTTAAACTGTTCTCGGTCTGGGTGGTTGTGTTTCTGTCTCTATGTGTGTTCATGGCACCCACGACACAGGGTATATCTACCCTAATGTGAGGCTATACGTGTGAAATGTTATTTTTTATTTTTTTTACACTATGTACTTACTTTTATTAGACTTAAGGCTTTTATTTGAAATTATCTCCATCGAATCACTTTGGAGAAGAAATGAATATTGCTCAATAACGTCATCTACCGTATGACATGTAAAATTTGTGGTTGATAAATCGAATGTCAAATTACCAAATAGGTAGATATTGAGATTATAACAGTTGGTTCACTAAAAGTTTAAACTATTCGTCACCTAGATGTCTGCAGTAGTCTCGTTTTGTTAAGGCTTTGTACATTCGGTATGAAGGTTTAGATTCCGTATCTTACAACCTTAATGCTGGATGCATTGAGATTGTAAGATTTGGATTTCGGTTCATCGGAGCTAGAGGCCTCCTCAATATTGGGAGAGCTCCATGCTCAGCAGTGGAATGCTAAAAAGGTTGCAGCTTGATATAATGTAGCGATAATAATCGTTTCAGCTGCAGCCTGTTCATAATCTTCCACCCCAAAAGAAGACTAATAAGCTGAGCAACTAACTCAATGGAGCCTGTGATGTAAGGTTCGGCGGCGGTAAGGCTCGCGATGCACTTATTAGGTACCTATAGTCTAGCCATTCTCGGCCAACGAAAGAAAATACAGTAAGCTGATCTAAGTATATTTAATATAGTCGACAATATTAGTGAGAGTTCAAAATAATTTTAGGTACTTAAATTTAAACTTTTATTTCTGGTTTTGAATGGGCTGTTACCGAAACTTTCATACAAATTCCCCAAAGTGCCTTTTAAGTTTATGTCGCGTATTGTGTAAATGAACATAACTTTTTTGTTTATCACCTGATTGATATGAAATACACACTAATGTTACGGAAATTCATTCAACAATATATCAGTAAACACATCATTCAAAGAAGGGAATAGAATTTGAGAATGAAATATTAAGTTAAGGTTAATTTATTGTACGCTTGAGATACCAACTTTCGAATCCATTTTATTTGCTATTGAGGGGTAGTTTTGAAAAAAGCTTAAATAGAATTCTTACTATGTTAGTAAAGATTACAAATATAAAATTATAAGTATATTACTCTGCACAAAAATATTCTGTACATCAAGTTTCGACACTCAATTTTCAAAGAGTTTCAAAGAAAATTGACATTTAAAGGGTGAATTTCGGGAAATGCTGAAACACGTATTCTTTTATTTTGGTTAGAAAATATTTATACCAAATTTCAAGAAAATCTATTGAAAAAATCCAAGTTTTCCATGCAAATTTTCATCGCTCATTTCACACCCTTAAATGGTGATTTTTAAAATTATCTATAGCCTAAATGTTAGCGAGGACCAATATATATAAAACAAAAAAAGTTTCATCAAAATCCGTCCAGTAGTTTTTGCGTGAAAAGCTAACAACAGACAGACAGACAGACAGACAGACAGACAGACAGACAGACAGACAGACAATAATTTCAAAAATTATATTTTTAGCTTCTGTTACTTATAAAAATACCCCTAGAAGTATTTTTTTAAATTTATATGCAATGTACAGAATTGACCCTGCTTACAGTTTTATTATATGTATAGATAGTCTATATTAGTAACCACGTTTGGCTTGATGTTGAAAAAATCTGTAACTGATTCATTTCGCGACCAATGTACTTATTCTATTGAAACTGTATCCAAAAAATTTTAGAGTTAAATGGATTTCTCAGAAAAAGACTAGAATCATGAACTGACAAAGAACTCAACGCTTCTCACGTCGACATGGCCGTCAACAATGGGACTGCACTTAATGCATACGTAATCAAATTATCTCGATGTCGCTCTCTGGAGAACTTGCACAAACGCGTAACATGATCCCAATTATTCCCAATTTGATGACCTGTATGTAACAAACTAACATTTGTATAGAAGAATATGATATATTCGTGGTCTACGTGTCATTGAATGAAAAAAAATTAAAATATGTTAGTAATGTTTACGACCACTGACAAAGAAATTTGTAATGTGCGCATTTATCGCTGCTCCACGGTGATGGAAAATATCGTGATATTTAATTGATTACGATGTTCTCCATCGCCGTGCATGCCTAAGAGAAATTTATAATTTCTCGAAAGCATGACGTCCACCAATCCGCACTTGGCCAGCGTGGTGAACTATGGCCTAAATTCCTCTCACTTGTGAGAAGGAGACCTGTGCCCAGCAGTGGAACATAAAAAAGGTTGGAAAAAAAATGTTTACGACATTATAATGTCCGATTTAACAACAAATTGTGTTATAAGAGAGATTTAAAATAAGGTTCTGGTGAATCTCTACAATAAACATCAGGCAGTCATTAGATAATTACACAACCAACCATTTGTAATGTATGATAAAATAATAGATTTCATTATTTATGACAAAATAATATAACGAATTCTCAGAAGTGACGCAAAAAGGATTGCAGCCAGGCTCCATTTCTCAAGAAAAAATAAAATTGTGTATTGTAGCTTCATAGCAGAAGAATGAATAAAAAACATATTAAACTGTTTAGCGAGTTATGCTTCTGCGAACTAAATCGCCGCTATCACGCCAACACTGGTTTTAAGACAGCCTTGTACAAATTAACGACATGGGGACCGACTGAGGAGTCACTCGATAAGTTAACAATATTTTTTTAGTTTTCAATAAACGTCATTAAATATAAATAATGGTTTTTATTCAAATTGGAGCGGAGACAGATTGAAAACAAGATATGCTTAATATCATCTTGGGGGAATAAATCTCATTCTAATGGAAAAATACTTTAAGCAAAGCACTTATGAATCCTCTTACTACATGATAATGATTCTTTATATATCTATTGAAACAGCAGGGCACAGTGTTAATACAAATTTAAATCCGGTACATAAATAAATTAAGATCAGCGATGGCCGAGGACTAAAGCCCGCGGTCTCCAACAAGAAGATTCTGTCGCGCACCTCTGACAAATAATTTTGTTAAGTGCGTATTGTTGCTGCTCCGATTGTGATTCAATGAATTATCGTGGATGCCTGAGAAAAACTCAGAATTTACCGCCATTTCGCACTTAGCCATGGTGGTGAACTATGACCTAAGTCCCTCTCACTTCCGAGAGGAGACTTGTGCCCAGCAGTGGGGATATGACGAGTCATGACCAAACTTACATTGATACAACTTAGTACAAGGCTGTGTCCACTTGGGACAACCTTCCAGCTGAGGCATTTCCAGTGGACTATAACATGGGGTTCTTCAAGAAAGCTGTAAAAAAAGCTCTCCTTCAAAGCCGGCAATGCTCGGGTGGCTCCCCTGGGGTTGCCTGTGTCCATAGGCGACGGTGATCGCTTAACACCACGCGGACCGTCTGCCTCTTTGTTCGGTTTATATATGTATATAAAAAAACATAAATATCATATCAAATGAACAAACACACAAGTGATTTCACTGGAGTCCCATCCGTTAATAAGTACAGTGCGCATGCAAATTTTAATGGAGTTGACAAGAGTCCCAAAGGTATTATACGCTCTCCTGCACATTTCATATTACGGGATTTCAATAACCATAACGTAGTTGTGCATATGAGATATTATAAATAATAATACATTCGTTTATTTAAGTGATAAAACATAAAGGATTATTTTTTTACAAGATTTTACTAACTTAATGATGATGATTGAGCTAAAATTTTGTAATATTCTTAGTGTGGATAACAATAAAATTAAAGTATTTTTTTTATAATATTAGGTATATTATTATCCTTTTGATTACTCGCGAGAGTGGTTATGATTTTCAAAAGTGTACTTAACTATAATTAATTTGTGCAGGCACTAATACAGAATTAAGGAAGACCCGCGTGGCGCAATGGTTACCATGCCGGACTGCCAATCGAAGGGTCCCAGGTACGATTACCGGCAAAGCAGAAATTTGAATGATGGATTTAAATTTCTGTTCTCGGTCTGGGTGTTTGTGTTTCTGTCCCTTTATGTGTCCATGGTACCCACGCTACACAGTATATCTACCCTACTGTTGGGCAATGAGTGTTAAACGTTATTATTTTAATGTACTATGTAATAATTTATTTATATTAAGTTGTTAGGTCACAGGTATGTAACTGTGAGCTTAGAGGAAACTATATTTATAACAGTAACAAAATTTTACTGCGCTGTACAAAACTGTATTACAAGTTGCATATAAACAGTTTGCAGCTTATTGCGAACATAAAAAACTTTATTTCCCAATTTTTCAAAGTGTATTTGATCTCGATAATAATAACATCACGATACTTAATCAATCAATTTTATAAGTTATATACTTATAATATAATAATATAACGTGTTACGTATCAATGTCCTCAGTTCTAACAAGTAAGTTCTAACAAGTAAGTAAGTACCCTCTGTTCTGTAAAAAGGAGTAAATGTTCTTAATTTTATCGTCTGACAAAGAATAGGGTACTGGAGCTAAACGAATCGTTGCATGACGAGCAGCCATAACCAAGGGGGGCGCCAGTGTCTTTGCGGTGAGCGGATATCATTTATAATGCACAATATCCGGTTTAAAATAACCATTACACGCCCGTATAACTTCGCGACCGTGACTTGACGGATTTATTGCCCGCTGTACTAAATTTGACTCTATTTTTCTAAGCCTTCTATTTTATAGCCAACGTTTAATTTTTTTACTAAATTCAAATTGTCTTTCATAAGAAAGTTTTTGTTAGCACAAAGAAATAAACTGTTGACCTTTCTGTACTAATTTATTAAAATATCCCTACTAATATTATAAACTCGAAAGTAACTCGGAAAGTGCTACGATTTCCCGCTTAAACTACTGAACCAATTTTATCCCTAGTAATGTAGGTATAAAACATTGTTTACATTGAATTTTAAAATATACATTGGTTTTATCTTTAAAAAAATATACATTTTACACAGAAATAATACAGTAAAAAATGTACTAATATTATTCGTATCTTATCTGAAAGTAAAAGCACTGTAGTAAAAGCATTCATAATGTACGCGTATAGCGGAGAATTTTACAGAATAAAGCTATGAGATCACATCTACAAAGGTGTATACATAACAAGCTTATTGTAATTTTCTTTTTTATTTCAGTGAAATGTCCCCACCTGATTGTGAGAAACGACTAAAAGGGTTTTCGCAGTTGCGGGCGGTGAGATTGGAACTCGAACCGTCCAGCTAGAGGCTTCTAGATGGCAGAGTGCGTGGCCGTACGCCGTTGCTTGTATGGACGGGGAGGCAGGGGAGCAATTCCACAAGATTGTCCCGTATCGGGCGCCGCGTATAGATAACACCGGTGTGTTCCGCTGCAGATTCCGGAGTCCTCAGTCCTGCACACCAAGCACTGAGGGAGGCTACTGAGGGGATTTTAGTGTGGTACGAATCCCACATAACCCAGTTTGCTACCCTAGGTGCCGGGTACCTTTTGAACACGGAGTTCCAAAGCGCGCACCCCCCCAATTTCTCTGTGCTTTTGAAGTTTTCTCTCAGATTACAAAGGATTAATAAGACTTACGGCCTCTTTCACCATCTCCAAGTAAGGTGTTGATTAGTTACGTCCCAAGTTAAGTTAATTGGCAAATAAAAGCTATGAGTACGGGTCAGTTTCTCATATGATTAGTGCTACTCGAAGATCGTGAAATTGAAATTGAAGATACGGGTGACTTTAATCGACAATTAGCGTACTTGTCACTTACCTTAAGGTGGTGAAAGAGGCTCTTAGACCTTATACTAGATATTAACAAATAACAAGCAAATAAGCCTTCTCAAATAAACACACATTTCAAAGTAAATTTAGTCTTGTATTTCTTAAGTGTACATTTACAGTATTACATTATTCGAATCGTATATTTCACAATGAGGATATGAAAGACTATTGTTTCGACGACTACTGTTCCATCGTTGCATGGAAGCACTGTGTAGAGGAAAATACTCGTATATATGTACTCGTGTACTTGTAGAATTAATTATAGAGGCAGTTGTTATTATTATTTGTGAAGGAATATTGTTTTTTTTTTCAACCTTTTTTATGTCCCACTACTGGGCACAGGTCTCCTTCTCACAAGTGAGAGGGATTTAGGCCATAGTCCACCACGCTGGCCAAGTGCGGATTGGTGGACGTCATGCTTTTGAGAAATTATGAATTTCACTCAGGCATGCACGGCGATGGGGAACATCGTAATCAATTAAAATATCACGATATTTTCCATCACCGTGGAGCAGCGATAAATGCGCACATTACAAATTTCTTTGTCAGAGGTGCGCGTCGAGGTTGAACCGGTCGCGTCGAAGACCGCGGTTTTTTTACCACTCGTCCATCGCTGCTCTACTATTACTTGCTTCTCATACTCATACTGACTATTGTTTGCTTCTCATTAAATAGACGTTTTGTAATCTGGGACGTATATTTTGTTGCAATTATTTCTGCGTTCACTGCTGGGCATGGGTCTCTCTCCATTATTGGGACTGGAGCTTACTCCACCACATTGATCCAATGCCGGTTTGTGGAGGTGCGGGTTGGTGGTCGACCCGCTGTCGGATGTTTTTTTGAACCGCGAAAGTTTTCGCTGTCGTTTATGTGTGAGGGTTTTGTTTGAAAACTATTATAAAGAAAATCTACGTTTTGAAATACTTTTGAGGAGAACTTGGTTATGTACAGAATGTGAAGCTAAAGGAAGTACAAATAAATATCTACACCGAACTGCTAAGTTTGAAGAACAACAACTCACTTGACGACCTGCGTGGCGCAATGGTTACCATACCGGACTGTCAATCGAGGGTTCCCGGGTTCGATTCCCGGCGAAATAGAAATTTGAATGATGAGTTTAAATTGTGTGTTAAGGTGTTTGTGTTCCTGTCTTTATACGTGTCCATGGTACCCACAGCACGGGGTATTAATTACCTTACTGTGGGACTATGAGTATGTAACGTTACTTTATATCACTAAGTAAGAATTATATGTTTAAAACTATTTTTTTTTTTATTTCTATGTTATATAACATAATATTATACCCTTAATGGAACAAATAAAAGAAAATTACACCGCATTACGTTGAAATAACAGTTTTAGTATAATTACGCAATGAATATTTTGCGTATTTTTTTAATTACTTAAAAAACATAATTTTTCACCTCCTACAAAATGATAATATTATTATGATGCACGAATACATCTCACAATTCAAATTTTAAGAGGATTAGTTCACACAGTTGCATGGAAGCACTGTATACGGGAAAATACTCGTGTTTCTGTACTTGGCGCAATAAATAATATTCCATTGTAATTTACGTGAAAGCTGTTATTTGAAAACTATTGTGTGCTTACATTGGAAGGCGATATTTTGCTTCACGAATCCGTACTTTGTTGAAGTTAACCTTCAACGTTAAACTTTACTTAAAGAAAGACTAGAAGAGGAAAACTATAAAGTAATCTACTATTAGATAAGCTCCTATAATGAAATAGTACAGTAATAAATATGTATCAACCGAATAATAAAATAATAATAATAAGCTACCTGCCAGTGAATTTCTGTCAAAATCGGTACAGCCGTTTCAGAGGTTAGCCGGAACACACAGACAGTCAGATAGACAGACAGACAGACAGACAGACAGACAGATAGACAAAAATTGTATAAAATGTTATTTTGATATATTATTATGTACCGTATATACATTCATACTCGTATGCATGTAGTATAAAGCGGTTATTTTAATATTACAAACAGACACTCCAATTTCATTTATTTGAATAGATACTTAGCATATTTACATTTAAGCTTGTTAAGTTAAAAAGACGTCTACATATCCCATATTAAAATTAAAAATGTCAAGAACCAAAACTAAAAGAAAAATTACAAGCAAAATGATTAGAAATTTACTTGATCAAGTCAAGTTAAGTAGGCATGTATATTAATTGTTTCAGATTTATTCCTTGTTGTTTACAAAAAAAAAAGCTTTAAAACTATACCATTTTTTGGTATCCATATCAGCCTTTCATAGTCCACTGGTAATATTGCGACGTGAAAGAAGAATAAACAAATAAACACACTTTAACATTTCTAAGATCAAGATCAATTGACCACTTCCATAACTAAGTTAAACGTTAAATTTTTTCATATCACATGCATTGAAACAGCGAGTTTTGATCTCTGTTCTGCCAGTCGAAATAAGACAATTTCAAACCAACGCGAATGTGTCAGTCAGAAACAACGTTGTTTCTACCCGGCACCTACATTTATTTATTATTTACGTCTTTTTTTCAAGTCTGTCAGAATTGCATTGACAACTGTCGTCAAATCGTTGTCAAAAGATATTACTGCGCTATTTGTCTGAAATAGTCTTACTTCGACTGGCTACAGAAATCAAAACTCGTTGTTTCATTACATGTTATATGAAAAATACAGTGTGTGGCACGGGATGAAACAAAGACGATTTCAGACCAGGGCGATGACAGCTCTCGCTTCGCTCGGGCAGTCACCTCTCGCCCTCGTCAGAAATCGTCTTGTTTCACCCCTTGCCACACAATATACTATTTCTTTCAATTATGGCATCGCTTTGTGTATATTGCTAGTGCAACTATAATTTTTGCATATTTTTTTGATGGACGAGTAATAATAGGTAAAGTCAGTAGGTTAACAGTAAACAGTCAGTCAAGTAGACATTCAAGTAATGCGATGGCTACTTGATCAGAACGCGGTCACGTTCTACTCAGTCACGGTCACTATGGTATTCAGGAGGCAAGCCGAAAAATACATATTTTCGCATTGTTATTTTATTTCACAACACCCGTGCATAGTAATAAACCTATATAGAACGAAATGCCATCAGTTTTATCAGATACAACTCAAAATACACCAAGAAGATGAAAATAAACATGCACAATATATATTTTGCGACTTCCCACCGAAACATGTTTAGCTCTAATTGCTTATTTCAGATGCAATATCAACAAGCATCTAACTTCAGCAAACAGTTTAATGCACTAACGTCAAGAACGACGTCGGGCATATTAATTAGAATTTATTGAAAAGCAGATGCGTTTAAACCTAGTGGCATAAGTCTTAAACTAATATGAGTGCTTCAAGTTTCATTACTTAAGCGATGAACGAAGACAGAAAATAACAAAGCTCCTAGTGGTAATTTTTGGTAATAAAAATGTTTTTAGTATTACAGAAGGACCACGGGTAAAAAAATGCACATGCTACAACTACTAGCTCAAAGTCCTTTTAGTTGGACAACGAGTACAATAAGTTGCCTGTGGTACTACCAGTAGGACCACGCGGTTGTACCACGCAACAAACCTTTGTAGGCAACCAATGTAGACATAGAACTTCTTAGACAATTTAGCATTTTAGGCATACTGCTCCATCGGCATCTTTTTATTACGTCAAAGAACTTCCAAGGCAAAAAATATCTTTAGGTATAAAGCCTTCATTGGCGTCTCAAGTTTAAGGTGAAAAGAGAAAATAAATATATTTAAAAGTGGAAAGCCGCTGGATTCAAGGGCTGGATGGAGTGGCGAACGTTAGGCTTAAGTTATCAAAAATTTAAATACCCCTTATAGATTACTTTTGTGCTTAATGCGGTACCTGTAACATATATCATTACTCCGATATTATACGTGCTGATTGGCGAGATAAGAGCAGGTGACGCTACAAGTAAATCCAATCCGAACTGCGAACGCGATACAAGTAAATTCACTTCGAGCTGCGAACATATCCCAAACTGAATTAGACCTGTCACGCTTGCTACCTGATGCGTTGTATTGGCACTAGTTACTAATGGAATCAATTGTACAGAGTTTAAATTTAATATCTGTGGATTAGTCAGATCCAAATTTTGTATAGCAAGAGAATGCCATCAGGCATTAAGTCCGCCAATTGTTATTAAACAATAAAGGGTACATAAATAAATAAATATTACCCAATCCCGAGAAAGGGTGACCGCAGTGACCCGTCCAACTACAGGCCCATTACGATAACCTCCCTGCTCTCTAAGGTGATGGAGCGTGTTATAAATACGCAGCTCCTTAGGTACCTCGAGAAGCACCGGTTGATCAGCGATCGTCAGTATGGCTTTCGCCAGGGCCGGTCGGCCGGTGATCTCTTGGTATACCTCACACACCGCTGGGCTGAAGCCGTCGAGGGCAACGGGGAGGCTCTGGCAATCAGCCTGGATATCGCAAAGGCCTTTGACCGGGTCTGGCACAGGGCCCTTCTCGCGAAGCTTCCATCTTACGGTCTTCCCCTGAGGCTATGCAACTGGGTGGCAAACTTTCTGTCTGAGCGGCAGATTAAGGTCGTTGTTGACGGATGCTGCTCAGATATGAAACCCATTAATGCCGGTGTTCCCCAAGGCTCAGTACTGTCTCCTACACTATTCATTCTGCATATCAATGACATGCTGCAACAATCACGCAGTATACATTGCTATGCAGATGATAGTACGGTAGACGCACTATACACCTGTCGAGCCAATGCCTCTCGGTCACAAGTGGAGGAAAGTAGAATCAAACTTGTGTCTGAAGTCGAGAACTCTCTGGAGCGGGTCTCGGAATGGGGTCGACTTAACCTTGTCGAGTTTAACCTCACGAAGACACAAGTTTGCGCGTTTACCGCTAAAAAAACCCCATTTGTTATAGCGCCCAAGTTCCAGGGTACCGCGCTCACCGTCGGTGAAAGTGTCGGTATCTTGGGAGTTGACATTACGAGTAAAGTGCAGTACCGGAGTCATTTGGAGCACAAAGCCAAATTGGCGTCCAAAAAGCTTGGTGTCCTCAATAGGGCGAGGCAGTACTTCACTGCGGGGCAACTCCTGACGCTGTACAAAGCCCAGGTCAGACCCCATATGGAGTACTGCTCTCATCTCTGGGCAGGAGCACCAAAATACCAGCTACACCCATTTGACTCTGTTGAAAAGCGCGCAATCCGAATCGTCAACGACCCAAGATTAACTGACAGGCTAGAACCGTTCAGCTTGCGAAGAGACATAGGCTCGCTCTGCGTGTTCTACCGACTTTACTATGGTGAGTGCTCCGAGGAACTTTTCAGACTAATGCCTACATCACCATTCCATGATTATACCACCAGACGAAGGTTAAAGTTCCACAGGCACCATCTGGCCTCGTGGCGGTCCTCCACAGTCCGCTTTGCACGCTCCTTTTTACCACGGACGTGTAGGTTATGGGACAACCTTCCAGCTGAGGCATTCCCAGTGGACTATAACATGGGGTTCTTCAAGAAAGCTGTAAAAAAAGCACTCCTCCAAAGCCGGCAATGCTCGGGTGGCTCCCCTGGGGTTGCCCGTGTCCATAGGCGACGGTGATCGCTTAACATCACGCGGCCCGTCTGCTTTTTTGTTCGGTTTACATATAAAAAAAGGTAGATAATTTTTTTAAATAAAGACTAAAAATGTAATAGAATTTTTCATTATGGGGAGAGACCCGTGCCCAACAGTGGGATGCAAAAAGGGTTGCAGTCATACCTATGCTAATTAAAAACCACAACTTGAGTCACTGTTCATATTTAGGTTTGGTAGTATCAAAGCGCAAATAGGTAGCCGTGTTCAACTTTTCTCCGCAAGCGGCGCTAAGCGCAAAATTAGCTCCGATGCTTTATATTTCCACAGAGATCT
This sequence comes from Pyrgus malvae, assembly GCA_911387765.1. Classification (NCBI taxonomy): domain Eukaryota; kingdom Metazoa; phylum Arthropoda; class Insecta; order Lepidoptera; family Hesperiidae; genus Pyrgus; species Pyrgus malvae. The sequence goes on from OU426953.1 coordinate 26,972,125, forward strand.
CGGTACTCTATCTATGTGTATGAAATCCAGCAATAAAATTCACCAGGTAGTCGTACCTTCTTAACGAGAATAACTCTTCTAATTTAATTATAAGTAAAGTCATTTTATTTTGCACAGTAACTTAATAAAAATATTTTGGATACCACACCATTTACAAGATTGTTACGTACGGACAGTAGACTCAGTGTATAGAAGTGTAAAAGTGCTGACATTGGCGACATCTGATGCCGTGCAGGTGTCGCGCATCGTTCCCACGAACGTGCATTCCCGTGCCTAACTTTGGACGGGTCTCACCCACTTTAAATATAGGATAGATTTAGATTATTATTATAAAAAGTATGTTTAATATAGGATAATCATGTAACTCTAACATTGAGTTAAATAAAAGTATTAAATAAGTGATGTTTCGACTTGCTGATTTCACCCTGGCTGTGGCCAATCCTGAACTAAATCATTTTAATATCCGTATTATTATTTATATTTAACTTTGTTTCATAGTGAAACCACACGGCTTTTTTAAAGGTTCGGTCCTATTACTTTTTTGGTGTTTGAAGTGATAGAAAACTATAGCAAAAAATCTTTAAAAATCCTAAGTGATCACTAAAATTAAACATACCAAAATCACATATTATCATCCGGATGATAAAAATTAAAACATTTATTGAAATTACTTACTGGATCCTGTAGTAATACTTTAAAATATTTCTTGTTTCACTATGTACTATCAACTTGTAGTGTAATAGAAAGAAAAGGAAGAAAGCTTTCAAAAAAAAAAACATTAAAGTTAGCCCAGACTTATTTTAAAGTTATTTCTTGGTGAAAATAATTTTATGACTAAGAGGTGAATAAGTAGCTCCATTTTCCTATATAGAGGGACTTTTAGTTCTTTAACATATTTAATTTTTGCCAGATTTCGCAACTTAACCTTCATTTTTATGTTTCGTAGCGTCAAAGGCAGAGATGTCCAACTTTTTCTCAAACGGCGGCGCTAAGCACGGAATTAGCCCCAACACTTCACATTTCCACGGAGAACTGGTTACTCTCTATGAAATCCCGCAGTGAAGTATTCTACATGCAATTGTGTCTTGTTTACAAGGACTAGTTTCAAATGTTATTATGAGTAAAGTTTGCCTAATCGTTTTAAATTCCTGGAGACCTGAATTCTCGTCCACATTGTCCATGAAATAAGACTTCAATTAATTAAATTAATTTGAAGTACAATCGGCAGCAGTAGATGGACTGATGACCTAAAGAAAACAATGGGAAGCCGCTGTATTCAAAGGGCGTAGTCGTAGTAGGTAGTAAAAGACGTAGTAGGTCGGAGTAGCGAACTTTAGGGGAGGCCTATGTTCAACAGTGATCCATGATAAGCTGATGACAATGACCATGAATAAATGACAGAAAACCATTTATTACTACAAATTTTTTAATTTAATTTTAAGATAATAACTATTTATTTTTAATTTGTATACCCAGAAAGGTTGAATAAAGTGTAACATTGTAATTAATATGTAAGACCTTTTTGACCTAAATTCACAAATAAATGGATTAAATTGAAATTGAATTGAATTGAATTGAAAATTAGGGTGCCGTTAACCATTAATATTATAATCCAACTCGGTTGGGCAGCGTTCGGGAAATTACAAAGTGTCTTCTCGTCCAGAATACCTCAGTGCCTGAAGTCGAATGTTTTCGAGAAGTTTGTATTGCCAGTGATGACCTACGGCGCTGAGACATGGTCTTTTACAGTTAGCCATTTCCATAAGCTCAGGGTCGCACAGCGAGCGATGCTTGTTATATTTCTATGCGACAGAATCCGTAACGATGAAATCCGTAGAAGAACAAAGTTTACCGACATAGCTCTCAAAATCTGCAAGCTGAAGTGGTAATGGGCAGGCCATATAGTTAGTGAAGGAGGATCGACAACCGATGGGGAAGAAAGGTCCTTGAATGACGACCACGTCTCGGCAAAATGAGTACAGGCCGCCAGGCTATGTGTACTGATGATATGAAGAAGACAGCGGGTAGTCGCTGGATTCAGAAGGCCCTGGATCGGAAGGAGTGGCGAACGTTAGGGGAGGCCTATGTCCAGCAGCGGTCTTTAAAAGGCTGATGGATGAATGGAAATATTATGTTATGTGGTGTTAATGTAGTTTTACTTTCAGAAATGTGCAGTTGCGCTGAGTGCTGACTAGACTGAGTGTGATTTTAATGCATAGTAGAAGTTCAAATAAATAATACCTTTTCAAACTTAAGACTTAAACTTATTAGAGTTAATAATAAATTAATGAATCTTGAAAAGGAAAGAAATCCGTTTTCTTTAAATGAAAAAGGGTAATTGACAACATTAAATCTAACATGGTAGTAAATTACCAGGTTTCTGGTTATACCTTTAAATACAGCCACTGTGATACTCGAAATTCTGTAGTTTAGGCAATAGTAAACTTTTTCAGGAGTTCCGAACTCACACCGGTGACGGTACGACTACCTTTGTGTCGTCTAAATTTAGGAATCCTGAAATTTGTATTGTGTTAAAGTTGGCTGATGGAACTCCATATCCAGTTGGAAATGTTGAAATGCTTTACTAATCGACATTGCACAAGTTTAACGAACAATTTCAAAACTTTCGTCGAGTGCTCCATACATCAATACTCGTATTCAATTACAAAACAGGTGTAGATTTATTAGTATAGAAAGGTGTATCGCCAATTTCAAATACAGTCCAGGATACTCTAAACTGGAAGGAACTGGAAGGAATAAAGTATAAAAGAGCATCTAAAATATTTTTAGAAGCGCATTTTTTGGTTAGGTTTCAGGAACGGAAGATTAATTGAGCGTCTTATTATGTATGGTAAGGGTGATTGTACAACATTGACATCGAGTTTATTCACCGATGCGATGGACCGTCCAAATAAAAAACTGCGTTTTTTGCGTGGGCCTATATATGATTGTACCAGTACGACGGTCAACAGAGAGAGAGGGTGGGACGTTGTGAGGCGAATTCAATCTGCCCCAACTCCCCTACTACATAACGACATAACCGCTCTATCAAGAGCGTATCGAATGAGAAGACCACCAAATCGTTAATTACATTAGAACTTTGTTAAACCTTAAATATTCAATATTTTTTATTATTTACTTAACTATTTATTTAATTTATTAAATGTTAAAAAACCCTAAAAATTTGTTAAATGCGTAAGCACTATACTGCACACAGAAAGACAAGAGATTTAGAAAGCCATTGGCGTTGTATGAAAATCAGTTGGCGTGTAGCCAGCATCAATTAGCCGCGCAAATCGTGCAGCCGAATCGTCAAACAAAACTGTTAACCACGCAAGTGAAGTACGTGACTTCTACCGTAGCGAGTGTATTGTAATCAGTGAAGTCTTTGTGTGTGAGACGATGACATTAAAAAAAATTAAACGTTAATACTTTCACATTAAATGCATTTTATACCTTAAACTTTCTTCGTTTTACCTCTTGCGAACGAATAAGTCTGAAATCCGTGGTTGTATCGATATTGAACCGTTAAATTTATTACTTTATCACACTGTCTAGCAACTAACACATTATCAAGTCCATACATACCATACAGCTCTGAACATTTAATTTGGGAAGGCTACGAAACTATCATAGAACTTTTTTTGAGGACTAAAGCTAGCTTAGAAGTGCTGATTTTTCTATTCAGTAAATTATTATTACGGTGTATATTGCAAGAGCGTAAGCATCACGATGCACAGAGCATAAGCATTACGATGCACAGAGCGTTAACATTACGATGCACAAAGCAACAGACTTAGAATGCTAGTAGCATTACACGTATATCAGAATCAGTTGGAGTGGCGCTAGCATCAATTAGCCGCGCAAAGCCTGCAGCCGAATTTATTTATTTATTTATTTTATTTATTTTATTTACAATATACACATAATTTACAGGGTAATCCCCAAAACATTACGTGCATGCATTTAGAAATGACTTACACATAGTAATAAACTTATTCGCACATAAATGAAACAAATCAGCATCTGGTATTTCAGCGAGCATACGGTTAAGTAGAACGGGCGCCGCGCAGTGTGGGGCGGCGGCCGTGCGGCGCGTGTGCACACGGGGCTCCGCCAGCAGCCGGTTAGGTTAGTAATTGTCAAACATAACAGTCAACTGCGCGATTTGTGTACGTGAGTTTCGTACTAGGAGTAGTAAAGTATTCTTTTGTAAGCCTTCTGACTTTTTCACCTATTCAATTTCATACAAAATGTCTTTTTTTGCTTTAAAACTTTCACATACAATATAACATTTTTAACTTTTTGACACGAGAACTTTTTTCATTTTACATTTTTGCCGACTGAGTAATATGAAGTAATTTCTTTTAGACGTTTTTTTATTTTTATTTATTTATTTAACAAGCTTACCACTAACATTACAGTAACACCAATTCGTTAGCGTAGTCAAATAAATTCATTCACATTCAGATTTAAAATTAAATATAACAGAAAATAAAATTATATAGGCGAATTGAATTGAATTGATGAAAATTAATAAATTTTATTTTTAAATTGACTGATTGAATTGAATGAGTCCACACGGTTCAGTAATTTATTTCGATAAGGTGACGAAAATATCAGAGAACTTGTTATGATGACGAGATCTAGCCTGGAAGTGTTCGTTTTTATCAACTAGGACTTTGAAATTTTAACAGTGAAAGCATTACTTTACGTGCTATAAGAGACATACATAGGATGCTAGTGGCGATGTATCGGAATTATTTGGTATAGCGCCAACGTCAATTAGCCGTGCAAAGCCTTCAGCCGAATCGTCAAACAAAACAGTCAACTGCGCGAGTGGAGTACGTGACTTCCACCGAAGCGAGTGTGTTGTGTTTAATGAAGTATTCTTCCATAAGTCGATGACTTGTGCACTTTTCCTCTTACATCCAAAATGTTTTGGTTTTAATTTGATGGAATAGCAGACGATTATGCAGGCCACGTGGTGTTCTGCTGCTCATGGACATCTACACTAAACTTAACTAACTTACAACCCTACTCCACCAAGAATCTATGGTTTGCCAAAAACTCACAAACCGGACTGGCCCTTGAGACCCATCGTGAGTCAGATAGATTCACCTACTTATAAGCTCTCCAGACACCTGGCTACCGTGCTTCATCCTTTCACGGGAAGAACATCTAGCCATGTGAGAGATTCGGGGCATTTCGTCGGCCTATTGGGAGATTTACAGCTGCTTGACAACGAAATAATGGTCAGTTTTGACGTAGTTTCACTGTTCACCAACAATCCGGTAGATGACACCATCCACATCATATCCACGTTGATAGAGAACACAGATGTACCTACCGGAACTAGTGAATTGGTAGAGCTATGTTTGAGGACTGGTTATTTCGTCTGGCGGCGTGAATACTTTCTTCAGGTAGACGGAGTGGCCATGGGGTCACCCATCGCTCCGGTTGTGGCAAACATTTTCATGGAGTGCTTTGAGGCCAGAGCGTTGGAATCGGCCACCACTAGACCGCGTTACTGGTGGAGGTACGTTGACGATGTCTTCGCGATAATAACCAAGGATGGGTTACCTGAGTTTCTGGAGCACCTAAACACTGTACATCCTAAAATCCAGTTTACAGTGGAAAAAGAGAAGGAAGGCAAACTACCATTCCTGGATGTACTAGTCTGCCGCGAGCCAAACGGAAAGGTGTCACACACCGTATACCGTAAACCGACGCACACCGACCGGTACTTGCAGGCAGACTCACACCACCATCCGGCCCACCTCTCTTCAGTGCCCAGAACTCTCATCGGTCGGGCTTTGAATCTATGCGACTTCCAGCACGTAAACTCGGAACTTAATCACGTGAGGCACGTACTGGAAAGTAACGGCTATTCATGGAGACAAAGCCTGCGGCTGATGGGAGGAACCTCGAAGCGACATTTGGTGAGCGTGGAACGTATACCAGCCTACTTACCGTATATAAAAGGAGTAACGGACAAAATTGGATACCTACTACGGTCCAAATATAACATCAGGACCATATTCCGTTCTCCGACACAAATTAGGGAGTTCCTACGTTCACCAAAAGACAAGGACCCGCTCAATGTACCTGGCGTATACTTGATACCATGTGACTGTGGCAAGGGTTATATTGGTGAAACCCGCCGCAATATCACTACCAGAGTGTCTGAGCACATACGTAGCTTGAAGAATATGGACAGTAAGGGTTCGGCAGTCGCGGAACACGCCCACTCGCAGGACACGACCCATTTCATTCGCTTCGACAAAGTCGCGGTTTTGGCGAGAGAAAAGTATCTCGTACCACGAAAAGTTCGCGAAGCGATTGAGATAAGTCGTCGTCCAAACTTTAACCGTGATAGTGGTTGGACTGTTCCCCCTTCCTGGAGACCAATTCTTAATACTACGTCGCATTGTTGTGCAACGGACACCCTGGAGAGTGACACGGTCAGTATAGTATGCGCACCACCGAACCTGTGCGCGAGTGCCGATGATGACGACACGCAAGACAATAAGAAGACTGCCGCGTCTGAGAACAGCCTAAGCGTTCCCTCCACCACTCACGCTAGCGGCCGCACCAGCCGCGCCGCTCGAGCCGCAGCGCGCAGTCTCCGCCGCGATGCCACCGCGACCGGCGAGAGCTCCTGAAGAAGGTCCTCGGTCAGGACCGAAACATGTCGGCAATACCGATAAAAATTTACGTGAGTAAAGTCGTGTAATATATAACTACAATGTTAACTAACTTAAATTACAAAAAAAAGCAATAAAGGTACCTAACATAAGAATTCAACTTTGTTTATGGATTACAATTACAGTTTCTCTATAGTGGGAACATGTGTGTGTGTTCAGTTTGGTCATTTCAATTGTAACGGCGCGAGCTTACTGCGCGCGTTGCGAGACCCAGGGTGCTAGTAGCGTTGTGTTAGAATACGTTGGCGTGGCGCCAATTTCCATTAGCCGCGCAGGCTTCGTAGCCCAATTGTCAAACAAAACAGTCAACTGCGCGAGTGAAGCACGTGACTTTCACTCTTTTTTTTGGGTATCGAGGGGTAAACCTTCAAAAGTTACCCAGCACCTTGGGAGAAGATACCGGGTTATGTGGGATTTATACCGGGATTTGTACTCCAGTGGAATGCAACGGTGAACTCATCGTGCAGCGCCCCAGAACGGGCCCATCTTCAGGAGAGCAGATGCGCTCTCCTGCACCCTCAGGCATTCACAGCGGCATGCGGCCACGCCCACACCGCCGTCCTTCCCGGGGCTTCTGGCTGGACGGGTCGAGCTCCCACACTCACCATCCGCAACCCCGGAAGCCCCTTTTAGTCGCCTCTTACGATCAGGCAGGGGATACCGTAGCTCTATTCTTAATTCCGAAGCTACGACTACGTGACTTCCACCCTAGGGGTTCAATGAAGTATAAGGACAAGTCTAGGTCAATTTAGTTAAGGTACTGAGGCTATATTGCATCTACCATCTGCCGATGAGTTTTAATACTCCATCACAATTTATTACTTTACCAAAACTACTGATCGAGGCCGTACAGTCCAGTTTATTTAATTTAGTAAAGGAGACCCGAGTATTTCGTCAATCATATCTATAAAAGAGAAAGTGTGTATGTATGTTCCTTATAGACTCCGAAACGGCTGGACCGATTTCAATGAAATTCTCGGAGAATCTTCAGATTGGTCCAATGACTAATCCTGTAAAGTTTGATTCACTTCTCTTTCTAACGCGGGTGAAACCGCGGGGCACAGCTAGTCATCATATCTATAAAAGAGAAAGTGTGTATGTATGTTCCTTATAGACTCCGAAACGGCTGGACCGATTTCAATGAAATTATCGGAGAATCTTCAGATTGGTCCAACGAGTAATCCTGTAAAGTTTGGTTCACTTCTCTTTCTAACGCGGGTGAAACCGCGGGGCACAGCTAGTTCAATATAATATATGCGCATTAGTCACGACGACTCCACGCCGGTTATTGGGAGAAATATCTTAATGGAGAATAAAGAGATCTTTTACTGGTCTGGACGTATCAGTTCCTTTACTTTCGTGTATATTCATAGAACCTACAACACAGCGTATTCTTTTGTGTGGCTATGAATATGATGGTTTATCTTTTATTATTCCAGGCAATTTGTTGCTACATTCTGAAAACATGCCTGTGAACGTACCAAAAACAGAATATCAGATCTGATGGCCAGCAAGCTAATCCGCAAAGTGCTGGATGCCGAATTTTCAAACAAATACGTAAACTTCACGAATGAACTATTTTAATGCCACCATTGTCACATTTTTGAATTCGGTGATACGCTGACGGAATATTTTATTCTGGTTATTTTTAACACTGCAATGTGTTTCAGTTTTAGTTTTTGGCTTAAGTAGTCAACAATCGTATTTAAACGATACAAATGTAATATTGATTACGATGTAAAGTATTATGACATTTTGTAGGCTGTTTACTGCTTGTTTAATACACTGATCGAATTTCCAGTCTGACTGGACTAAAACAGTTTGAATTATTTTGGTTGATCCATGCCAAGCAGTAAATAATGTTCCACAAAAGATTTTAAAAGTGATGTCAATGATTCTACAAAATATCATTTAGAGGTCATATTAGACAGCTCTAAAATGGATTGACATAGCTACTTTGTTTAGTCATAATACCGTCTAAATCCTGCTACACATTATATTATGATGAATTTTGTGTGCCGTTTTATGTCGCATGTATTTGGAACTTATTATTTTTTGTGTCAAAACCTGTAAGTACAAACATAATAACTAAACACACCGGCACAATTAGCGGAACACAAAAAAAAGCAGGATTTTAAAATCTTTTACTTGAGGAACTGGCCAGTTATGATATTTTTTTAATTTATTGTCAAATTTGAAAATAGAAAATTAGATGACATACTCTTTTTTCATTCATTTGTTTTATTTTCCCGAACAATACGTTTTGTCAACTTGTTCGAGTAATAACTACGTAATTGTAATTTTTTTGAAAAATTGCACTTAATGGTTTTTTACAAAATTTGTTATTCTATAGGCAATTTTGTTTATTAAAAGCTCTTTATTATGCCTGACCTAACATCACTGGAAATCATTAGGGCTGATGAAATGAGAAGAAATGGCCATACCTACAGATCGATTGCCTCAAGGCTTCGTCGACCAGTATCAACGATTCATCGCAGCATCCAGCGGTACAGATCGTCTAATTCTCTTGTGGTAGAAAAAGATGTACATCGAGGCGAGATGACAGTTTTTTACAACTTGGAGTTCGTAGGAATACGCGATTAACGGCTGTACAAGCTCGAAATGAACTGGAAGACGTTCGAGGAGTACGAGTAAGTGAGCATACAGTTCGCAGGAGATTTGAAGAAGTTGGTTTAGGGTCGTATATACCTGCCAAAGGCCCAAAACTTGAGAGACGTCACTGCGTAAACCGATTAAGCTATGCGCGAGAACATTGTCATTGGGATTTGAACGAATGGCAGCAGGCTCTCTTTACTGATGAGTGCAGAGTTCTTTTAAAACAGATCGATGGGAGACAGCGAATATGGAGACGCAAAGGAGAACGCCACATACAGTCTAATTTTGAACACACAGTGGGTTATGGTGGCGGCTCGATTATGGTTTGGGGAGGGATATGTTTGGGAGCTCGCACGGAGTTAGTGATAGTCACAGGAGGGACCATGACAGCAGATCGATACATCAGAGACATTTTAGAAGAACATGTTGTACCATTTGCCCCATTTATTGGTGACGACTTTATTCTAATGCAAGATAATGCTCGTGCTCATAGTGCACAATCGGTACAGGCATATCTGAGCCACGTAGGTATACCGGTGATGCAGTGGCCTGCAAATTCCCCCGATATGAATCCGATAGAGCATGTCTGGGACTTGCTTAAAAGAAGGGTTAAATCCAGAATGCCACCCCCCAACAATCTGAATGAACTTGGAAACGCATTACTTGAGGAGTGGGAGCGGTTGTCTCAAGAAATCATCGATAACATAATCTGTAGCATGCCCAGACGAATGGAAACCGTAATCAGAGCAAGAGGGGGAAACACTCGTTATTAATTTTGCTTTAATTTTATTGTTAAATCATTTAATGCTTACTTTTTTTTATTTTTTGTGATGGTTCATAATCATCTAAAAATTTCACTTATTTCAAATTTCTTTATTTTTCAATAAAAAAATAACGAAGACTTTTCAAAATCGTTGTTAAAAGATGTTAATCAATTTGTTATTTTGTGTCTAATTACATTTTCGTAAAATATATGCGTTATTATCTCATAGTCTCACTTTTTTTCTGTTCCGCTAATTGTGCCGGTGTGATAAGGACCGAGGCCATGTCTGCTAGTGGTCGTATTGGGAAGTATTTTTCTATGTTGAAGTGGTTACTTACGGACCAAAAGGATCTTTTCAACATTATCTACTGATGTGATTCATTTGATCCTGACTAACTCAATCAATTATTTCAGTCGTGATCATTTCTCCCTTTTATCTTATTTTAAGAATTTATACAGACAGAGCATAAGTATATTCAATGAATTTTAAAATTCAGTGGAGCAATTTTAAAATTCATTGAATATTATAATTAGACTTAAAGTTGTAACTTTGATCAGCCAAGCCCACGGAAACGAAACCTTTATTTCAGAACTAAAAGAGAATTACTCATTTCTATTCTATGGTATTGATATTCTTAATGAATTAACATCTATTTATTTTAGATTTATTTATTTATTTTACGATTTCTTAAATTACCGACATACATAGCCTTGAACGGGCAGGCAATGTAGTTAGGAGGGCTACCCCCTACGGGAAAGAAATGTCCTTGAAAAGCGGCAAAAAGAGCACAGGCCGCCCTCCAACCATTTGACGAAGACAGCAGGAAGTCGCTGGATTTAGAGGGCGCAAGACCGGATGAAAAGGTGAATATTAGAAGAGGCCTACGTCCAGCAACGGAATTTTATAGGTTGATGGATAAATGGCTGGATGGATGTATATTTTTATCTAAACTTAACCTTTCTGTGAAGTAAATCAAAACCGTATTTCCCATAGGTTTCTCAGGCATACAGTTTTGGGTTTTATTATTATTTTATGAGCCTTTAGCTCGGGTTAAGTGACTTTAACGGTTCATAATAAGATGACTCTGGGATTAAATTATAATTAACCGTAAAATTATTCCAAGTGGAGTCTGGGTTACACAAAAGGTTTTCTAATTTATTCATGAGGGTCTCCGTGAAGGTTGGAATTATAATTGTATGTAATTATATCTGATGCCCTATGTTGTAATACCCATGACGAGTAGCTTAGGCTTGAAGCATGGACTTGTGAATTATAATGTATTTAAAAAAATCTATAATGCAATCTAAATAGCTTGCATTGTGACATCCACATACAAATCATAGTACACTGACCTATGGTATTATTTCAAGAAAATTTACCTAAAACAAGCAGGATGTAGTATAAATAAAATAACCGTCTTCTACATGTAAGCAGCGCGTCACGAGATAACTTCAACGTCTGAGAGATGGATGGAGAAGATTTAGCTCCTTGAATAATGTTCCGTTCCACTAAATGGGTTAGCCCAGAGATAAGATGTGTTTTAGGTATAGTAAGAAATGTGTCTCAGCCACAGCAGGGTTTTAAAATTGTGAAATAGATTTTTATTTGCAATATTCAAATATTTGATTTTTATGGAAGTTCTTCGTACCTTTCTACATTTCTCTGATAGAGCAATTCAAGTGGAAGGAGTAGGAAATGGAGGTTAGTAGTCAATACTCGGTTGGGCAGCATTCGGGAAATTAAAAAATGTCTTCTCGTCCAGATTATTCAGTGCCTGAAGTCGAAAATTTTTGAGCAGTGTGTGTTGCCGATGATGTCCTACAGTGCTGAGACATGGTCTTTTACAGTGACCTTTTCCATAACCTCAAGGTCGGTCAGCGAGCGATGGAGAGACACAGATACGACAGAATCCATCCGTCCATAGACGAATGAAGGTTTCCGACATAACTCTCAAAATTTGCAAACTGAAGTGGCAATGTGTAGGTCATAATAGTAGTAATAGTAGTAGTAATCATAATAGGACCGGCAGCTGTGGCGAACGGTAGGGGAGGCCTACGTCCAGCAGTGAACTATAAACCATACTTAAATAGTAATAAGTTTGAAAATCTTTTAAATTCATTAGATATAAGTAGTTAGAACATAGTGTCAATATATTTTGGGGTGGGCGTAAACCGCTACGACACAGTTAATTTTATTAACTATTGTAGTAGTTTACGAATACTTTGTTTTTGTACAACTAAGGTTATCCCTACTAATATTATAAATTCGAAAGTAACTCTGTCTAGTCTATTTGCCATGATTTCCCACTTAAACTACTGAACCAATTTTAATGAAATTCGGAACACAGATAGAGTTTCATTTCATTTCATTTCATTTGAAAAGGTTGAAATAATCGTTATGACGATCAACACAGTATCGGGTATTTATAAACTACCCACAAGGCCTTCAATAAGACTTAACAGCTACTAGACTACCTATCCTATTACACCCTCCCTAAAATATGGTATATTGCTGAGGATTTGAATGCGGTATATGAATGGCGGAGACCGCGATCTCTACCACTCGACCATCGCTACTCGTGTTTGATTGATAGCTACCATTCCATGAGGAGACAATCAGCCTTCAAATTTGAAAACTACTTCGTTGAGGTAATTTTGGTAACCATGGACTGCAGCGACCACTGAATAGCACCCAACTTGATATGCGACATTTTATTAAAAAATGATTCACATTTAAAAGCTTTTATTGTTTAGATATCTCGCTTAAATAAATTCAAATAAAATGCAGAAGAACGTAAGCTTGGTTTAAGTGGGTAAATATTCGGTGCTCGCGTATAGCTGGGACCTGGGTAAATACGGAGATGGTTTTAGACAAGCGAGATGCACCATTAGACAACATTGTTTACAAAGTTAGACAAAACGTTATTGTTGAAAGATGTTTATTGTTTTAGCTCGCGAAGTTTATTGTTTTTGTTTAAGCGGTTTATTTGTGTGCCTGTGAGATCAGTTTTAGTATTTTGCTTTTGAATTTAGAATATAATAGGAATTTAAAAGCGAAAACAGTTTTAAAACTCATTGGATCATGGGTACCATAGACGTAGGATATAATCTACTCTACTGTGGGCTTAAAGCATCAAAGGTACTGACTCACCCGTCAGTGGAGAGGGCATTGCGCCTCGCTTCGATTTATAATTTTTGTGCCAATCTGGTGCGGGGGGAAGAACGCACACATTTTAAATTTGCCACACATTAACAAAATATTCTTTCATCGCTAGAGACTATAATTTCTAAATATCTCAATTGCAATTAACAACGTCATTTTCTATGCACCGACAATATACATATATACATATATAACTAGAAGGCACATTGTGAATGCACGTTGGGATGAGGGGTTCGCCCGTAAAGGCCACTCCTCTGACGGGTGTCATACCTGTCAGTACCTGTGATGCTCTAAGACAGTGGGGCTATAAGTATGAAGCGTTATTTATTTATTTTGAGTACTTGCTGAGCTATATATATTTTATAGCTTATCTTTAAATAGGTACGTAGAACACAGAAATGTTATCAAAGAGAAAAAAAACTCGATGAATCGATGTATGTTTACAAATACGTTGTAAAGAAAATATTAAGAAAATATTACCTGACCAACTGACCGATAAATTTCCATAAGCTTAAGTAATAATCAGAGTCCAGTGAAATTAATTTTCATGGGCTAATGCAAAGTAAGTGGGTTTAACGCTTCATTATAAGAGGTCTAAGGGACTAATCCGGTCAAAGGGTCTCGCGTGTCTTGCGGAAGTGACTTCTTGTTAAATTTGGGAACGTAATAACAAAGTTTATGGAAATACGAGTATTAATGCCAATAGGCATGATGATAGATTTTTAAATACCTTTCCTTATTGTGGGTACACGTCTCCTAGTTTCGAAAAAAAGTTTATTTCAGCAATAAACTTAAGTTTTAACGTAAATTAATGTATTTTCTGCTATGTAATTTGAATTAAGCGCGAAAACGCTCTTAAGTGTCATCAAGCCGACGGGCTTGCTCGTCAAACTTCAAGCAACTCGATGACATTAACTGAGACGTGACGTCATTCCTTTTGATTGGCGTTTCAGATAACATGGCCGATTGCTGTATTTAATACTATTATTTTATTGAAAATCTTATTAATCTTAATGGTTATATTAAAACGGGATCATATTTTAGAACTTTTTTAGCATATTTTTTTCTGTAAAACCGTTTATTCTCTGATTCTTTAGTAGTGTCATCATGCCAATTATTTCACAGATAACGCTTCACACTTGTAACTCCACCGTAGGAAGGAAGGTAGGTAGGAATACCTTGTGTCGTGGGTGCCACACACAAAGAGGCAGAAATATAAACACCCAGACGAAGAACACACAAATTTAAACTCATCATTGAAATCTCTCGCTGGGAATCGATCCCAGGACCATTGGATTGGCATTTCAGCATGGTAACCATTGCACCTTACAGGTCTTCAAATATTTAAAAAAATCATTAAGAGATTTAATTTCTAATGAAAATATGAATTTAATAAATAATGACTTTTTTTAAGTTGTGAGATGCGTTAAAAATTAAATAAGTCAAATCTCTGCAAATTTTCTCGTTCATAAATAATTATGCAAACCTTAAAGGTACTACTAGACTACATGGCTTATATTTTTTCAAATAAAAGCTTAGCAGATTAGGTCTCTGCAGTCCACGATCGACGTAATTTACCCCAGCAACATCAAACCTTGTCTGCGATTGTTAGCAGTTACGTGTACGTTTTGTTTACTTTTGGCCGAAAGCCACACCTTTAGTAATAGTTAGTATTCTGTGCCTTTACTAAAATATATAAAATATTACCTCAAGGAAGAAAAATGTATCAGAATGTTTGAGGTACAACAACGTTAGCTGTCCAACTGGCCAATAGCTTAATCAGAGTCCACAGCACCCAGTGAAATTAATTTTCGTGGGCCAGCGCAGAGTAAGTAGGCTTAACGCTTAATTATGAGAGGTTGAAGGGATTAATCCGGTCAAAGGGTCTCGGCGTGTCTTGCGCAAATGACTTCTTGAGTAAGTAACTATTTGGGGGTGTAGGGTAAAGGATTTTTTAATACAGTTGCTCAAAAAGTGACGTATTGCAAGGACGTATAGCGTGAGGGAAGTGGGCTATTATACACTCGTGCTTTTTCTTTACCTTTTCCGCATTCGTGCGTGCTCTTTGCCGACTATCAAAATAATGTCTATTAAAAAGAAAAAAAAACTAACCACGAAGTTTTAGAAATTTTTATGATTCATGCAAACATTTCTAAAAAGAAACTACTAATTTGTTTCAATAGCAGATTTAATGATTTGATTCAATGAGTTAGGTTAGGTTTCATGTCATTTCATCTCATTAGCATTTTCATTTCATATCAATTAATCAACTACTGAAAAATACAACTACAAAAATCATTCTACTGAAGACTTGGCAGTATGGGCATAGTTCCCTTTGCCTACCCAGAATGGCTAAAGAAAACAAAAAAAAATCTCTGCATTGTATTATTTTACGGTTGGCGCCATTTTTCAAAAATGTTCTTTACGAGTTTTTATTATTTTATTAAATTGCTTCATTTTTTCGCAACTGTATTAAAAATAGTTGATCAGTACACGTGCGGAACCATCATCTTCGGCTGCGCCTCGGCTCGGGTAGACATTTGTCGGAACTCCTTGCAATGACAGCCTTTCCGCACTTGTAATGAAATATACTATTAATTCGTCATGTTTCTATTTTTTATCTTGTACTAGCTGTGCCCCGCGGTTTCACCCACGTTAGAAAGAGAAGTGAACCAAACTTTACAGGATTACTCGTTGGACCAATCTGAAGATTCTCCGAGAATTTCATTGAAATCGGTCCAGCCGTTTCGGAGTCTATAAGGAACATACATACACACTTTCTCTTTTATAGATATGATGATGATGATGATTGCGAAAAACTAAGGCAATAATCCTGACTATAATTACTAAAATACTGTTTTCTACAAGTATATCAAGATTATACAATTTTTCATATTGGCATTGTACGTTGTTGCGCTTTTTGATGTTTTCACTGTTAGCCACTAACGTTAAATAAAATCCTTATCTCTTCTTAATTTCTCCTAGTGATTCTGGAATGTTTTCAAATCTTGTGAAGTACACTGGTGCCTTGTGGAGTGTATTTGAATGAACTATGGAAAATTATATTACCTGAGATACCAGGTAGATTATTTTATAGATATGTGCAAACAGGCTGTTTTCATCTATACTAATATATAAAGCTGAAACTGAAGAGTTTCAGAGTTTCAGTAGCAGCAGTTTGTTTGTTTGAATGAAATGGATAGCGTTAGTTTTACAATGATCATAAAATAAAAGTAGCCTAAGTTATTACTTATTACATCAGCTACCTGCCTGTGAAAGTCCCGTCAAAATCGGTCCAGCCATTTCAGAGATTAGCCGGAACAAAGAGACAAACAGACAGACACACAAAATAAAACATGCTGCTTTTACATCAGCTACCTTTTTTTTTTCGTGTCAGGGGGGAAACCTTCAAAAGGTACCTGGCACCTAGGGAGAGGATACCGGATTATGTGGGATTTGACCGCACTAAAACCCCTCGGTGGCCTGCCTCTGCGCTTTCTGAGGACTTCGGGATCTCCTAAGGAACGCACCGATGTTCTCCACGCGCGGAGCCCAGAATGGGCCCATTTTCGGAGGTTAGATGTGCTCTCCTGCACCTTCCGATGTTTACGGCGGCATGCGGCCACACGCACACACCGCCGTCCTTCCCGGGGCTGCTGGCTGGACCGATCGAGCTCCGACTCTCCCCGTCCGCGACCCCGGAAGTCCCCTTTTAGTCGCCTCTTACGATGAGGCAGGGGATACCGTAGCTCTATTCTTAATCCCGAAGCTACAGGGACTAACATCAGCTACCTGCCTGTGAAAGTCCCGTTATAATCGGTCCAACCGTTTCAGAGATTACCGGAACAAATAGACAGACAGACAAAACAAAAGTAGCCTGAGTTACTTCTTACTACATCAGCTACCTGCCAGTGAAAGTCCCGTTAAAATCGGTCCAGCCGTTTCAGAGATTAACTGGAACTAACAGGCATGTAGCCTAAGTTACTCCTTATTACATCAACTACCTGCCAGTGAAGGTCTCGTCAAAATCGGTCCAGCCGTTTCAGAGATTAGCCGGAACAAACAGACAGACAGACAAAAATTGTAAAAAAAAAATTGGCATGTGTACCGTATAAACATTCATATGCAATATGCATGTAGTAAAAAGCGGTTATTTTAATACAGGGTGGGCCATGAATTAGTTAATATTTTAAATATATATATAAAAAAAACTATAAGACGTACTTTAAAAATAATTTATTACAGAGATAGCGAATAGACCGGAACTTAGTTTTTAAAAATAATGTCATTTAAATGACCTCCGTCGCGACTCCGGCACTCTTCTAACCGACAACGAAAATTGTCGAGAACTCGTCTGCATAAAGACCGAGAAATCGCTGACATCTCTTCCCTGATCCTTGCCTTCAATTCAAGCAATGAATATGGCTTATGGGTGTACACACGGTGGTTAAGATATCCCCATAAAAAGAAATCGGCTGGCGTCAAATCAGGACTCCTGGGTGGCCACGGAATGTTGCCTCTCCGAGAAATCAGTTTTTCGGGGATCATCTGCTTAACGACCGGCAGGGCTTCATTAGAAGTGTGACACACTTGTCACACTTGGTTTCAGCAAGATGGAGCCACTGCTCCATCTTGCTGAAACCACGTGTTCCAATTGTAACCAGCAAATTTCTGTAGTTGTGGTGACAAAAACTCCCGTAACATTCTCACATACACAGCAGAATTGATAGTGACAGTATGGCCGCGAAAATCCTCAAAGATATAAGGTCCAATTATTCCTTTTGCTGAAATTGCTGCCCATACAGTGACCTTAGGTGAATGCAGCGGCCTTTGATGTTTAGTTTTAGGATTTTCGCTGCTCCAGTATCTGCAGTTTTGTTTGTTAACATGCCCGTTGAGGTGGAAATTGGTTTCGTCGGAAAACAAGATGTTATCAAAATTACGAAAGCGTTCCAACATTGTTTCAGCATACAATTTGCGTAAAAAATCATTAGGCTTCAATTCTTGCACTAACTGAATCTTATATGGGTGCAATTTCAAATCTAATTTCATAATACGGCGTACGGATGTGCGCAATATTCCTAATTCAGCTGAACGTTTGCGCGTCGATAAATGAGGTTCACGTTGAAGTGAAGCTGAAACTCTTTGAACGTTCTCTTCACTTCTGGAACTCCGTGGACCGCCGGATTGCTTCACATTTAGAGTCGATCCGGTCTTCTCGAACTTCTTTACCCATTTTTTTATCAAAACTGGACTTGGACTCTGATTTATGACATGTAAATCGTATTCAACACGAAATAAGCGCCGCAAAGTAACGAGAGATTCATTGTTTAAATAAAATTGCTTTACGCAAAAAGCGCGCTGAGGTCCCGTGAACCGATCCATTGCGACTAAATTTCCGAGAAACGAGCCAGCCACTAGACCCCTCCCCTCTCGCCGCGCCGCTCAGGTTTGCGCGGGAAATCAAATTTAAATGTTAACTAATTCATGGCCCACCCTGTACAACAAACAGACACTCCAATTTTATTGATTTGTATAGATTTAATTTAATTTTCTAATCTGACATTGTTTATTTATTATTATTATTTAAGGTGACTTGTGCTTAAAATACAATTTTATTTATATGTTTCACTACTCTATCGAATTAGGACGCCTGTAATGTAATGTAATGTGTAATAGTTAATGTTTAATAAATAAATAAATAAATAATAATTTTGATGCATGATTCTTGACACAAAACTGAAATTAAATGTAATTTAGAGTAGCTATACATAATTAATTAATGTGATGAATGTAATACTCAAGGGAAATGATTAATTTCCTGTGTGTGTTATATTGAAGCTGAAAACCATGATGTAATTGTGAAATGTAATAATATTCTGATTCATTTGTATTCTCCATGGATTAGGATAGGAGCACTAAATGTATTAATGTGTCATCCGTGTTGTGTCTGAAAATCTTTTTGTTGAAGTATTTTTATAAAATTTAAAATTAAAACCGGCCAAGTGCGAGTCGAAAACGAGCATAAAAGGTTCCGTATCAAATATAAAAAGGGACAAAAATCGTGTTTCTCGTGTTCGGGGTACCCTTAAATATATATTTTATTCTTTTTAGTATTTTTTGTTAATTGTGCAATAAAAATACATCTTTTAAAATTTCAACCATCTTTCTATCACAGTTCATGAGATATAGCCTGGTGATAGACAGACGAACACATGGACGAGAGGAGTCTTATTAACAGAGTTCCATTTGTATCCTTTTTGTATGGAACCCTAATTATAAATGAAGATTTTAATAAATTATTATCTGATTCGCAGTGCAAATTATATTTGGTTAAGTATTACTTTAAATTACTTTTTAAATTAGCTCGCAGTGCCCAACAGTTGCACGCGATCTATGTACATAAATACCTAAGAGAAACAGACGCGGTCAGATGTGGGACGAGGGACTGTTTAGCCGTTGGTCTCTGATGAAACTTATTGATATATAACAGTCATTAAACCTTGTCAGAGACCTAATCAGTGGTTTAAAAACATCTGACAGCACCTTGCCAGATCATTTAAATGCTTTTATTTAAATAACGTTGGTGAAGAAGCCCTTCATTGAGAGTTTTTTTTTTTAATCTATACATCTATATAAATAAATAAAATTGGAATGTTTGTTTGTAATATTAAAAGAATTGCTTTTTTACTACATGCATATGAATTTGTATACGGTACATATACAAAAATAACATTTTTAACAATTTTTGTCTGTCTGTCTGTTCCAACTTATCTCTGAAACGTCTGGACCGATTTTGACAGGACTTTTACTGGCAGGTAGCTTATATAATAAGGAGTAACTTAGGCTACTTTTATTCAGAGAGAGAAATTCTAAAACTAAATTCCATGCGAACGAAGTCGCGGGTGGCCGCTAGTAAATTACAAGTGTCTATTAAAATTTCCTTTCTGTTCAGTCTCTAAAATGTCAATTGAAATCACGAATTTCGTGACAGCAATAATTTTCCTTTGTGCATCTGTTGATTTTATCCTTCGATGGCTGCGCGATGAACATTATGAATTAGGTATTGCTGAATACACTTCGATTTCAATATTGTTTGTTATTATTGTTTTCATTTGACTTTCAACTCCAGTGATCACATAAATAATTATGATATTTAAATCTTAATTAAGTGTAACTCATTCAAGTTACTTGTATTAAATTAGAGTCCTTTTTGAGGTTAAGCGCACATTTGTTGCTAAGGAACGTTGCTAAGGAAGTTCTACTCATGAACCATCGTAGTCGGTTACTGTAGGACACATTTTTTCATAGATATGCAAGAAAAAATAATGATTCAGTTACATTTACATTAAAATCCGCTTAAGTTTGTGCTCCTTATTGTACTTTTGACGTGCTTACAAAGAGAGTAAGAAAAGAAAGAAATAAACAAATAAATAAAGAAAGACTAGAAAGAAAAATGATTTATTAGCGCAAATATGGGTATTAAGAAATTAAACGATATCAAACACAAAAATTCTAGAATTTTACTGTACATCTGAATTTGGCAATTATGAGCGCAAACTAAAGTATACTTTTGGTGCATAAAACTACCTAACAGCACCCAAACACAACATTACTCGTCGTCTCGCGTTCGAAATTGAAATAAAAATAAAACTCGAGTCAAACGCTTTTTCGCGTCCCTACCTGGCGGCTAGCCTGTTAGGATCCGTCTAAACCTTATAGTAGAAGTCCAAGAGGGAAATTTTGGACTTTCTCGAGCGCGACAGATTAAGATCTATTATTTTCTGTTTTCCAATATACGATTAAATGTTTTTTTATTCAATACTTTCTTTTTCAAAACTCTATGTTAAGTATTAATTGAAAACCAGTTTCCTCCACCAATGAAAGGAAAAACACAATACCGCCGAATCCACTAGCAGACCCAAGCTGATGACGGCAAACCTCGTATGGTTCAAATAAAATAAATCATTATAAAAAGCACAAAATTGGGTTTACATCTAAGTAATTAAAACTATACATAATTAAATGTAATACTACATACCTACTTTAATGTTTCTTATGTATTCTTTAAGAGTAATTTTAGAATTTAAGTTTAAATTAGGTCATTAAATTTAATTAGTTTATCAAATTAAATTAAAATTTGTACACCCTAAGGGGTAAATATGGAGTTCTAAATATTTTGTAAAACCTTTTTTTCACCCATATTTGTGCAAATAAAATATTTTCATTTCATTTCATTTCATTTCAAGGGAGCAAGGAGCTCAAGCGCCCCCCAGAACCATTTGGGTTCACCCTTAACAAGCCTCTAATTCCTCCAAATTAAAATCAAGGCCCCCAAACCAGGCGTGGTCCGAGTAGACAAAATCAAGTCGTCATTATGCATCTGCTATTCCCCCCCGCCCCAAACTGAAATCTTAGATCCGCCACTGGACCTCATGCTCGAGTAAATCCACATTTAGGAACATATCCTCCCCTACTTAACCTCATATTATACTCAATCAAAATTAAACTCTATCCCCAAATAGTAAGGCTCTAATTTTAAACAACCTATCAAGTGCAAATGTACTATGAATATTGAATAAAGTTATTCGTACCTACGTTGAATTTCGCATTCCGTTTGTATCGTTGCAAAAGTCCTGACATACTGTAAGGCTGAGTTCATAAAAGTTTTAACCGCATACTTCGTAGTTGTTACCGCATGGTTTTAATGTTGGAAAGAATAAAAATATATTTTGTAGCGATTAAACTCGTTCTAAATTCAAAATGAATTTTTAATAATTGCAAATGTTTTAACGGTTTAACATTTTAATGGCGCATACGAGCATTCGTATTAAATTCTTTCGAGAACTACTTTACTTATATTTTATAAGTCCTGAAACGTTTTACCCTTGTTTAACACTGCATATTTTATTTTTCCGTTATATTTTATTCTATTCCTATACAAACGCTACATTTGTGTTACGTTGCGTATAGTGTGATATTTTCCTAACAATAAAATAAAAAAGTGTAAATATAAAATACTGATTGGGTCAAATAGAGCTTTAAACATAACGTAATAATCCGTCTTAAACTGTTTCATTATAATTTTGACTTGTTTTTTAATGTCTTGACCCATGATCTTATGACTTTTTTTAGTACTAAATAAAAAAAAAATGCATAACACTTGCAAAAAGAATAAGCGTCGAACAGAGATCCTTCCTCTACGTATATTATATTTTGAACAGGCTCTACAAGCAAAAGACGTATTATCTTGTTTTATTTAAAAATTTATTGCACTAAGTCAATACTTGTATTCCTAGGAATATTCTGAATGACCATAACAAAAAACTCTAACAAAAGAAATATATTTCCTGCTTTTAGAAAGGTGTGAATAACGCCTTAGTAGGCACTTGATTTATGGAGCCTTGTTTAACATTAACACTATGATGCCGTGCGATGTAGAGACATACCTAATATGTGAAATATCTGTGTATTCAATTCATTTAATGCACGTAACCTCGGGCAAAGAAAACACATGTATTTTTGAATCATCCTTTGAAATATTTCGGTAAACATTGCGTTTAATACGACCCGTGTGGCACAATGTTACCCCCGGGTTCGCTTTCCGGCAAGGCAGCATTGTAATGATAGAAAGAAAGAAAGAAAAAATATTTATTTCATATTAGGAATACAAAATATTCGCTTAATGAATGTCATTTTTTCCCGGTCATCGCCTTTAAGTGCCCGTTTGGGCTAGATGTTGAGCTGAGAGAAAAAAGGCGGCGGAAAAAAACTCCCAGCACTCTTGATGAGTTTTAATTTCTGTACTTGGTCTGGGTGTTTGTGTTTCTGTCTTTGTGTGTTCATGGTACCCACGATACGGTTATTTGTTAATTAAAAAAATATATACAATTCAGAAGCAGAGAAGCAGTGTGGCCATAACTGGTCGGTGCGGCCTATGGAAATCTATTACTCACCTTTTCTTGTTCTTAGAAGAGATACGAGTAGTATGCAGTAGCGTTGATACCCCGAAACGAAACTAATTGTATTTCATGTAAAATTGCCGCTAAAAGCTTCCGCCGATAAGCAAGAGTTAAATTTCTCGAGCTATGAATTAGGTGTGTAACAACCCTTTGATAACGTCTCAGGTATGGTGGAAAGACTTTGCCTGTAACTCAAAATCAACTTGAAATGATTGAGAGTTTACCTTTAAAATAACAAAATCATCGTTTTCAGCCATCCCAGTTCAATTCGAAGGAGCATCGAAACGGAATAAATAAAAGCTAAACCGCGGATACACTCGTTTGGCGCGGCTCCGCGAAGGTGTTGGGGCGGCCATTAAAGTTCGCCACTTTTTAGATGTGATGTTCCGTTTACACTCTTAGGGTACTGTCCGATAATAGGTGACCGATTTTTTGTGTGTGAAAAATATAACGTACTGATAGCAATGGTGCAACGCACACGTCCTACAAAAAGTCGGTCAGAAATAAAATCAGTGCACCCCGACCGATCCGATTATCTGTGAAAAATGGAACGTTTGGAAATGTATGCGTAAACGCACACTACTCACCGACTCACCGACAGTCAGCCGCATGCACTTGCAAGGGAAGTAGAAAAATGACCTGCTTTATACGACACAGGATTGGCCGAGTATCACGATAGAAACAAAAAGGAAACTTAATAGGAAGAAATATGCATTGCATTAAATTCTAGTTGGGCAACGTATATGGTACGTATATAGCACACAAGAAAAAACAAAATTCGGTAAGTGGATCTCATAATATTTATTCAAGTCTAAGTTTCAAATCCACCTTCCTCCTTATATTTATGAAATTCTTTCTGTTCATGAAGTGCTATAGTCACAGACAAAGTGACGGACGCAGTCGTTGAGTCGGCCACAAAATCGGTCATAAGAATCGGAGGTAAATCTGTCCTACAAAAAGTCTGACGTGGGCGAGAAGCTTTATTGGTCACTTGTAAATAATTCTTGTAGCTTTGCTTTCTTTTAAAAATCTATCGAAAATTGGAATTTCGTAACGGAAATTGTTTATCACAACTAATAAAATTTAGGTATTTTCGTATTAGTCGCAGATCTAATTAATAAAAAAATTAATCTCTAGATCAAGGTACTTGTTTTTACTGGTTTGCTTGTAGTAAAATCATCCAAAATCTAATATCTCTTTCTGAAGCTCAGTGCGTTTTTAAAGGGCTTAAAAAGCATTGAACTTAGTACATAAATTTAGAGACAAAATAGGTCAGAAATTGCATTTGATTTCGGCAAATTGGAATAATCTTTCATAAAATTTATTGGACATTGTATACACATCGTTTATAATAAATCTGTTTCCTCAAATTATTTTATTAATGAAAAAGATCAATTATGTTGTACAATGAAACTTATGGAAATACTGTATTTTAACTGCAAATTTCATTGTTATAACATTCACGTGTAAAGTCAGGCGAATAACCGAAATCAGCAAAATTGCGTATACGGCCTCTCAACTCATGTGACATTTTTCCGGAACTGGGCCGAGCCTACTTTCGGACCTAAACGAGGTCCTTCTTCATGAGCCGTTGCGGTCGGTCGCTCGGAGGATGCACCGATGGTTTATAACTCGCTTTTTCCATCGACATTTTCTTTTCGAGTAACTTACCTTAGTAAAGAGGTCTTCATGCGGGTGTTGCGTTTACATACCATTTCCTCTGCTTCGCTCGGAGCGCGACGACTTGTCTTGTATTTTTACCCCCGATTGTTGTACAAACTACCCCTTTATAACATTGTTATGACACTAAAGCCATTTTGGAAACACTTTCTTTTTACAGTTGAGTTGGTAACTTGACAAGGAGCCTAAACGTAAAAATAGAATAAACATAAATGAATTTAAGCATTTTATTAGTCTTAAAAGATATATTTGTGTAGGATAAAACGACCACCGTAGTCCTCCTCCTCCTCCTCGCGTCGTTTTCCTTACTGCGGGTCGTGATTCCCCTGTGATGGAGGCATTTTCCTTCTAATGATATTGCGCCATATATGTCCAATCTTTGCTGTGTGGAGCGCCTTATGAAGGTTGGAGTCTAGTGATAGACGGATTTGGTCGAACCATCTTAGTGGACTACGGCCTATTGGGCGCCTGCCGTCAATTTTGCCTGTAATTGTGAGTTGTTCCAAGTTGCTTCCGTCTTTCCTGGCAATGTGACCAAAGAAATGCAGTACTCTACCTAGGCATATGGAGGATAGTCTGGATTCCAAATTAAGCTCTTTGAGGTGGACTTGTTGGTGCGGAATGCAGTCCAAGGAATCTGCAACATTTTCCTCCAGCACCACATCTCAAAAGCATTTATTTATTTTATTTAAATTTAAAGTATTACCTTAACAAATAAGGAACACAAGGGCGTGCTTAATGCCTGAATGGCATTCTCTACCAGCCAACCCTGGGTGACGAGTAGAGCTTGTGGTAGGCGCATGGCTTGGCTGCAACCCTTTTTACGTCCCACTGCTGGGCACGGGTCTCTCCCCATTATTGGGGAGGCCTGGAGCTTACTCCACCACGCTGCTCCACTGCGGGTTGGTGGAGATGCGGGTTAGTGGCCAACCCGGTGTCGGATGTTCTCAAACCGCCCATAAGGCCTCCGACAAGGTTTAACGACTGTTATCGATCGACAACAACCGGGACCGACGGCTTAACGTGCCCCCCGAAGCACGGAAACGCGCATGAATTTTTTTGCCACTAGCGGTCACCCATCTCACACCCGACCGCGCCCGTTTGGCTTAGTTGCATAGATCGCTTTCGTTCTACGCTAACCGCCGGGCCATGCGCGCTTCTAGATCGCGTTCGTTCTACGCTAACCGCCGTTCTAATTCGTGGTAGGCGCATACTAAGTCAAATAATAATAATAATAAAAATAAAAGAGAACAAGGATATATGCGGTCACGATCGGCCTTTTTCAGAGACCATATTTTTTCTGACCCGTAGTTTAACAAGAGAAGACTAATGAAGTCACCACCCACATTTTGGTTCTTCTTGAGATGTTTCTGTCTTTCCATGTTGTTTAAAGTTGAGAAATTGCATTTTTGCCCATACCTATACGCCTACAAATTTCCTTCTCGCAAGAACCTGTGTTGCTGATGTTTGCACGTAGATAGATAAAGTCATCCACGATTTCCAATTCCAGAGCGCCAGTGAGTTGTAGTTGTTTGCCACGGTCTATAAATATCAGCATAATTTTGGTGTGGTTGATTTTGAGACCCAGTTCCATGCTGACTTTCCCTATTCTCTGGAGGAGATCAATCAAAGTAATCAACCGTAGTCCTACTCTTCATTTTTATTGTGATAAAAACTACCTTGAGAGCAGATCATAAGAATTCATTGTTAAGACAAATAGTAAATAGTGATTCATGTAGTATATTAAACATCATATATTGAAAGCGAGTAAGGTGGGGTGGAGATCGCTAGTGATAAAACTTATGCTCGTTTTTGTGCTTCAGAGGGTATGTTAAACCGCTGGAGCCCCTTTAGGCCGTATT
The DNA here is from genome assembly GCA_911387765.1 of Pyrgus malvae. Lineage (NCBI taxonomy): Eukaryota > Metazoa > Arthropoda > Insecta > Lepidoptera > Hesperiidae > Pyrgus > Pyrgus malvae. The sequence goes on from OU426953.1 coordinate 26,998,878, forward strand.
AATTAATACATCCATCATCTCGTTGGCCGTATCTCAACAAACTGTCATTGGAGTATCGTGATTATGTAGGTAAGCTCGAAACCTTCCCAATAATAATTGTGGAGAAGGTCTCAGGTCCATAAGTGAGATGTAAAAAGGGTTGCAATAAAATATAAGATAAGCGTATAAATAATATTTTTTTTTACTCTGAAATAGATTTTCAGATCTCATGGCGCTTAAATATCATGACGTACCAAAGGTAATTGTTAACGAAGATAAAGATTCCCTAGACTTATGGACTAAGAAATTTAATCAATCAATTTAATTTATTATACTACTATACTTATTTACTTATTCTGTATTTTGTATTCGCGGCGGAAACTCGCCGCGATGCCACCGCGACCGGCGGGAGCTCCTGAAGAAGGTCCTCGGCCAGAAATCCGATAAAATTTACGTCAGTACAGTCGTGTAATATATAATTACAATGTTAAACTAAGTTAATTAATGTATATTGTTTTAGATCTTTAATATTTGTATGCCAATATAATGGTACGATAAGCGCACTTGAATTTATATGAATGTAAGATCGTGTATAACCTTATTGACAAATAAAATATTGATTGATTGATTGATTATTGTTTTGAGAGCTCTCAATATTTTTAGGTACTCCTTAAAGATAATCTATATGGTAGTATACAAGTAACCAACAATTTTTAAACGTAGTGTTCAACTATATCCCACATCTGCACGCAACATTAATGGCGTACATGACAAATGCTAGTGGCTGCAGTGTCGAGTGGATGCAAATTCTCTGGTTGCCAGTTGGTGACATCGGTAAATTTATTAATAAAATACATAGACAGTTAAAAACATAAACAACTAAACAAATGAAAATAAAAGCTTAATGATAATAAAATAAAGGAGTTTACGTAAAATGCAACTCTGTTGCACGCAATTTTTTTACCACAATAACATGATTTTCCAAATATATAAATTAAATGAAGAAATGTCATTTTGTCAAATCCCTACTAATATTATAAATTCGAAAGTAACTCTGTCTGTCTGTCTGCTACGCTTTAAATACTGAACCAATTTTAATGAAATTTGGAACACAGATAGAGTTGACCTTGGGAAAGGACATAGGATGGTTTTTATTCTACGGAAACTTATAAAACGGGTCCACGCGGGCGAAGCGACGTTAAAGAATTACAAACGAACAAATAAACAATTAAACACATTTTCATTGTAATATTGTGGATGTGTATTTTAAAAATACGTATATCATGTTCCACCGACTCCAAAAACTACAATAATTGTATACCTAAATTATATGGTTAACACATATTGATGAGTAGAAAATGTAAGTTGACTATTAAATTAAAGAAGAATACGCAATTATTCTTTTACTTTTTAGTGCATATTATTTGTTTTGGAATAGTTTTCTTTTGAAGTCGGTTTCTGCTTTGTAATTTTTTTTATTTATTCACTTTTTTAGTTTGATGTGCTTCAAAAGCGTGCTTTATAGTTTTTTAAACTATATGTATTTTTAACTTAATTGCATTTATAGGGTCGGCTAGATTCCCAGTCTATTATTCAAATCACGTAGAATAACAGTACCCCATAGTTATATTTCACCATTATCATTACAATAATTCACTTTAGTCCATAATAGCTGTATTAAAAGGGCAAATGGCGGTAAATTATTTCTATTGCAGCAAAAACTAAACCCGAACGGTTTCAGGATAATCGATATGCGCATTTCAATGGCGATCCATTGGCGGTCATTATGGGTTTAGCGCCATTAAACTTGTGGTTTGTTCGCCATGAGATGAATAAAAAGAGAAAAAAAAAACAGACTAAGCAAAGCGAGCGTAATTTTGTTGCTGGTATAGATTGCATGCGTTCGGGAGCGGTCTAAGAATAAGACCTACTTGCTGTTTATTACTTTTGATTTGTTCAGTTCAAAACGGTTATAATCAAAATTAAGTTTTTAACAAAAAAAATAGAACCGACTTCAAACGGTAAAAAATAAAATTGTTCAGTAGGTACCTACTTCTTTTTGCTTATGGTAATGACTCTTAAAACAGTTTCTGGAGTCGGGCCCTTAGTAAATGTCGTACCATTCGTTCTAAATTGGCACCGACAGTGCAGACAGTGGGACAGTACCTTCTTCTTCTTCTTGCTTATGGTAATGACTGTTAAAACTATATTGGAATCGGTGCCCATTCAGAATGAAAGGTACACTATATTTATTAAGACAGGGCATATCACTAAGGGCCCGACTTCAAAAATTGTTTTAAAAGTCATTACCATAAGCAAAAAGAAGTAGGTACCTACTGAACAATTTTATTTTTTACCGTTTGAAGTCGGTTCTATTTTTTTTGTTAAAAACTTAATTTATTTCACCCTTTTTAGTAATTTTAATAATTATGTATGTATTAGCATAATTGGAAAAATTTTCACTTAACTTCTAAACTTTAAACAGATTTACCTTTTATAATCATGTTTATCTAATAGCCTGAAAGAATACTACTATCAGTCCGCCTGAACGTATAAATTAAAAAAAAATTGCTCTTAGCTCCTAACCGTTGAGGAGTTGTACCTTCAATCATCAGCTCAACAACAGCAGGTGATAATTACCAGAGATAAATATTTGTATTATGTTAAAAATATGACTAAAAGAATGTGTGTTCCTATTAAGTTTCAGTGTTTCCCTCGATTTCCCTAATATCACATCATCAGATTTTGACATGGTGACAGTTGGACCACCTCAGGAATCTAAGATTTCGAACAAAAAACCATTTATTGAAAGAATTTGCTCTCAACTCCTAACCGTCGTTGTACCTTCCATCATCAGTTCAGCAACATGATATGACGATAATTATACACAAATGTCTGATTTGCTTTTGTAAAAATATGAAAATCATTTGTTGTGCTATAAAATTTGAATGTTCCCTTCGATTTCTCTGGGATCCCCTCATCAGACTTTGACTTGGTGACAGTTGGACCACCTCAGGAATGTAAGATTTCGAATAAAAAACTATTTATTGAAAGAATTTGCTCTCAACTCCTCACTGTCGCAGTACCTTCCATCATCAGCTCAGCAACATGAGGTGATGATTTCTATGCGTAAATATCTCTTATGCTTCAGAAACTATAAGAAAATCAATGTGTGTGCCTATAAAATTTGAGAGTTCCCTTCGATTTCCCTGGGATCCCATCATCAGATCCTGATTTGGTGACAATGGGACCACCTCGGGAGTATAAGCATACGAACAAAAAAAGAATTTTGAAAATCTGTCCACAAACGGCGGAGTAATCGGTGAACATATATAAAAAAAAAAAAATACATACAGCCGAATACAGTACCTCCTCCTTTTGGAAGTCGGTAAAAAATAGTTCTATACAGAACCACACTACGTGCATCAAGCTACTGATAGTTGCCTTTTCAATATTATTTGAAATAAATTAACGTTTCACACTCATATCCCCACAGTAGGGTAGATATAGCCTGTGTCGTGGGTACCATGGACACATACAAAGACAGAAACACCAAACACCCAGACCAAAAACAGAAATTTAAACTCGTCATGCAAATTTCTGTTTCGCGGGGAATCGAACCCGCTGGACCCTCCGATTGGCAGTCCGGCATGTTAACCATTACGTCAAACAGGTCGTCTTATAGAATATTATAATATTGAAAGCTATATTTCACACTCATAGCCGCACAATAGGTTACACTCTGTCGTTTCATTCATCATTTCATTCGTTTCACAGACACACAAAAAATACATTGTCCTCTAATTAAAATACATCCTTATTCCTTATTTAGTTATCTCCCTTATGTTTATCAAACCGTGGACCTAAGACCTGGACCGGCAAGATGACCACTACGCTATATAGGTCGTTTCACACTGAGTCGTCATACGATGTTACCCCCACAGCGCCATAATCCTCCATACAGTTCTGTTTTAATTCGTTTTAATTATCCTTCTTCTTTCTAAAGATTTATTCACATCTCATCATACCCATCCAACGCTAATCTATTTCCAACAAGCCCGTTTCAATAAGGCAGCTCTCCCGAGCTTAACAGTTGAGAGCTCTTGTCGTCGCCTAAATGTCAAATAAAGTCGACCTCACTTCGCATAAGCTCATCTTATTTTCCGCAAATAGATTTTCGATGTGGCTAGGATTACGGTCACCTTACGGAAGGTTTGTTGAATACGATTCATTCATTAAAAGCGAAGCGAAGGGTGTGTTCTGTGTAGTTCTACATCCAGTATAGCATAAGCGTTTACCAAAGCTAAACAATTGTTGAAGCGAACTGGTATTAGACAGATGACCTTGACCGGCAAATTACCTTATTTCTTACCATAAAGCATCAAGGTATGACAGGTATGACACCCGTCAGAGGAGTGGCCTTTAAGAGCGAACCCCTCGTCCCAACGTCCATGCACAAAGTGCCTTCTAGTTATACAACTAGTGTGTCTGTGTGTGTCGGTGTCAGTGTTGACAGTGTATAGAAAATGACGTTGTTATTGAAATTGGCATATTTAGAAATGTATGCGTCTGTAGCAATGAAAGAATATTTGTGAATGTGTGACAAAATTAAAATGTGTGCGTTCTTTCCCCGCACCACATTTGGCACAAAAATTATGTATCGAAGTGAGGCGCTATGCCGTCTCTCCTGAAGGGTGAGTCAGTAACTTTGATGCTCTAAGTTTCTTACAGATTTCTTCCGTGCTTTAGAGGGTACGTTAAGCCGTCAGCCTACAACAGTAACAAAGTAGTACGTAAGTAGACAAACAGCCCAAGTTCTACAAGGTTGCGTGTAGGAATAATCTTGTATATGGATGACAGGAATACATTAAATTAAACATAGATGTCCAAAACCTGCATAACCAGATAGGGTGCCAACATGAAACTAAAAGAAAAATATTTATTTATTTATTTATATGTATAATCCTAAAATGTAAACATTACAGATTTTAAATCCAAAGCGTTTACATCTTTTCAAGGTATCTCCCGGTCCTTTTGCGAAATACATCAGGTGCAGAAAAGAACAAATCGAGAGTTTGGTCAAACTCCAGAACACCATTAAGAAAGGTCAGTGCACGTATGAGAGGTGACTCTCTCACCAATTGCATCCTGCAACCCGGAACTGCGAATAAATAATGTCAACGAACGTGGGCATACTTTGGGACGTTCAGCGATATCAGACTTAGCACTGATGGGTTACAAATTTTGCCTGTTATAACGTTATAGAAGTACTCCATTAGGGATATAATTATTTCTTCTTTTTTCTAGGGAGTCATATCCTAACATTCCCTTTATAAATATTGCCTTTCTTTATGGATTTTCCTCAACTTTGTATTATAATGCTGGAATATTTTTTATTTCCATCTTTTAGCTTTAAAACCTTTATCCTTCCTACGGTAATATATTTAAAACAAGCTCGTTTAAATAAGGCAGCTCTAGCGAGCTTACCAGTTGAGAGCTCTTGTCGTTGCCTAAACGTCAAATAAGTCGACCTCACTTCGCATAAGCCCATCTTATTTTCTGCAAATAGATTTTCGATGTAGCTAAGATTACGGTCATTTTACAGATACTTTGTACGACCGATTGCAAGAGACTTGCGATAAGCAATAACTTATTTTTTATCCTGGGTCACAGTCTCCATAACTACTTTTATTCTGGTGATCGGGGATTTAAAGGATATTTTAGTGAATACTGCAGAGATTGGAGTGCAATAATTCGCACTTGATACGACAGAGTTCAAAGCTTTGGACTTACAACAACGAAAATAGAATAAATGCCTTCTGTTTTAATTATATCACCATCCATTGTTATTTTAGCGACTTAAGTTTCTATCATTGAATTCTATTTTACATGTAAAAAAGTAGAAATCAATAGCTCACGTATGTAATGTTGTAAAAAGAGATGTCGAATTACAAGAATGTAGGATTACAACGACTAATAAGATTCTGTACTCTATTTTTCATTCTTCCACAGCTTCAAGACAGTGCCTGAATTTATACTACTAAAAATTTAGAATTATACTTAAATTCTATCATTATGTTATCGTACATTTCATGTTACCCTGTGTGAATAATTAGGTGAAATATTTATTTATAAGGTAGGGGCGTAAGCTCAATACATCTAAATATATTTATGAACCGAGATCCTTACGAACTACCGAACCAATGATATAAATTATACTTGATTCTCCTTCCATATTTATCACATTTAAAGTTCGGCTCACACCCATCTATGCCGTCCTGAAAACATCTCCCAAATGATTACCACAATATCCACGGATTCACAGCCAATAACGTGTGTCAACAAACAACTCTTCAACATCCGCGTACCGTTTGTTTTCAATATGGTAGAAATATATTTTCTCAGGCATACACGGCGATGGAAAACATCACAATATTTTTCATCACCATGGAGCACAGATAAACACGCACATTACAAATTGCTTGGTCAGTGGTATGGGCCGAAGATTTGAATCCAGTATCTCCGCGTCATAGACCACGGTCGTAATCGCTCGACCGTCACTGCACGTTATGACTATTTTTTTTATATTTTTTTTTCAACCTTTATTATGTCCCACCGCTAGGTGTCCTCTCACAAGAGGAAGTAATTTAGGCCGTAGTCCACCATGCTGGTCAAGTGCGAAATGGACATCGTACCTTCGGGATATTATTGAATCTGGTGTCTCCGAGTAGGAGACCACGGTCCTTACCATCCGACCATCGAAGCTCCTTTATGCTATACGAAGCCTGAAAAGGTAGCTGTTCGCGCCAATTAAGTCATTTCACCTCCCTCCCCTTCATCCTCCCTCTCTTTCCCGCAAGCGCACTATTGTATTATATCGGCCTCGTTCGCACCTCAACGAACGTAGATGGATCAGGAAGATCTATCAATTCAGTCTGCCTTCGTCCCGCCGCCGACGCGCACGCCGCCGACGCGCATGCAAGTCCTCTAGTGACAACCGCACCGCAAGCCACCTAACACGTGGTCATCAGACTCGCCGCATCGCCGCCATCACCGCTGTCAATAGTTTGTGATTTAACTGACTTCAAGTGATGAATAAGTGCTTATAATAGTGTATTGTGAAGGACAACGTCAGTTCCCGGGCAAGAGAAGATTTCATCAGTACACGAGCATACCATCTGCTCCAGCCCCCTGGGATAAGCCAAGTAAGTGCGCTCCCTTTATCAATCCTTCTCGTTTTTCCACCTTTAATTCAAACCGCAACTTACAGTCCACAATTCCATCACCCGCAACGGGGGACCACCCTCCTTTCCACCCTTTATTCCACCACCATTTTTGGTCATAGCGAACCGGAGGTCCCCCCTTTATCCAACAGTAGCATTTATTTGAACTCTCGTATTATGCATTAAGACCTGCTAATTATTGTACTAAATGCCTAACACTAATGTTTAAATAAATAAATAAATAAAATAAATAAACTACATCAGAATTCCTTCTTAGCCTGCATTGGATGCTTAAATTATCAATATATTTTAATTATATCTTGCAGATCTGGCAGTTTACACATGTAGCAAAGGGTGTAAAAAACTAAATCAAAATTCTGATATTTTATTCATTTTTGGAATGCAAAGATTCTCGTAAGGAACGACGATCTTTTCATTTTTTCGTCTTAGTCGCAGAGCATGAAATGAAATGAATTAGGTTTTCATAGTGAAATGAAATGAAAATATTTTTTTAAATGATAATATTTTATTTTCACAAATATGGGGTTTTTTTTACATAATATTTAGAACTCCATATTTACCTTATAAGGTGTGCAAATTTTAATTTAATTTAATAAACTAATAAATTTTAATGCCTTAATTTAATCTTATATTCTTAAAATGACTATAAAAGAAGGGTACATAAGAAACATTAAATTAGTTTTACATTTTTATAGTTTTAATTAACAAAACTTGTGCTTTTTATAATAATTAACTAGGATTTTATTTGAACCATACGAGGTTCGCCGTTATCATCGTCTAACTTGATTAGCTGCAACTCTTTTTTGCGTCCCACTGCTGGAGATAGACTTCTCCCACAATTGCGAAGGAGCCCTACTCTTTACCCAATGCTGAGATGATGATAATAAAAGACATCTCCTTAAAATATTCCAAAATACATCCAAAATGTAAGATATTGTCAAAGTAAACAAACATGATAATGTTTGTATTTCACTTTCCGTTGTTGTTGTTATTTATATTGTTATACCGTTTCCTTTTCAATACAAATTTCCAAACGCTTACCACAAAGCCCAAGGATTCGCAGCCAATGTAAATATTGACGACAACTATTGCGTGGATATGGAATTGTGATGGAGTGGAAGAAGGAATAATAGGCGTATGTTTTGATTTGTAGTGTATTTTCATGTAACACTAATATTACTTTCTGAGCTTTTTTGAGATCAATATTTTTAAGGCATCAATTTTCGTTCGGTTTTTAATATTTCTTTATCTTTAGAAAACAGTACAGGATATTAAGGAAAGTCTACAATTGTGAGTTCAGATCATGCAAAAATGGAATTTAATAGGAGATAGAAGGAAAGATTATGTTTTGTTCTTGAATTTTTTTATCTAGGAGGTACTTACTAATTTGAAACTGAGGATAACTAAACCCGATTTTAGGATAAATTAGTTTTTCCTAGTCTAAACTAGTTCTTCTTATATGCGATAGGATAAACTGGTTTAGCCTAGTCTAAACTAGTTCGTCCTAAGCCCGATAGGATAAACTAGTTTAGCTCCCGATAGGATAAACAAAGCTCTGGGCAGACTTAGTTTTTTTTTCTACGTTTTTTATGTCCCACTGCTTATTTATTTATCGGAAAACCAATGCTCTTCGAAACATTATAAGTTTATTTATTTATTTTATTTATTTATTTATTTATGTGAAACACCTTAAAACTAAGATTCACAAAGGGTTAAACCTAATGCCTATTGGCATTGTCTCCCGGTCGACCCTGGGTGATGTTGAGAATGTGAAGTAGGCTTTCATAATAAACAAGCTACAGGAACAAATGATTAAGAAGAAAAAAAATGTTATAGTAGAGTAATGATATATTATAACTACATACTAATAATATAATACACACTATAATACACATACATATATATATACATAGATACATACATACTCACATAAATAAATACATGCATACATACATACATATATACATACATACATACATACATACATACATACATATAAACGTACACATATTTATAGGAACTAAAAATAGAACTCTTATTATTAAAAAAGATTAGATGGTTGTGGGGATACTCAATAAATGCTCTCGGACCAACTTCTTGAATGCCAATTTGCTGGGTGCCTTTCTTATATTTTCGGGTAGGGTGTTCCATAGTTGTATAGCCTGAACTGTGAAGGAGTGATGAAAAAATCCACTATTATGTGGCGGAAGAATGATACTAAGATTTTTGGTGGAACGTAATCCTCTGTCATGGGCGGAGCAGAGGTATTGAAAATTTTCCTTGAGGTACACAGGAGAAGATGGGTCATGCAAGACAGAGTACAGACCCATTAAAATCCTAGAGTTACGCCTTTGTCGAATGGTAAGCCATTTGAGCTGGCTTCGAAATTTGGAAATATGATCGTATTTGCGTAAGTTGAAAATAAACCGAATGCAGTTGTTAAGAAGGCGCTCTAGCTTATTTAGAAGATTTTCCGTGAGATCAGGGTAGGACACATCTGCGTAATCAATTATGGGCAACACAAGGGTGTGTACCAATGTTAGTTTAGTGTGTTGCGGTAGGAAGTTTTTAAACCGCCATAAAGCCTGGAGAGTGCCATTAACCTTTCGGCTAACCTCCGTTATCTGAGGATGCCAACTCATACAGCTGTCAATTAATAAACCAAGGTTTTTTACAGTTTTGGTGAGCTGTACTACATTACCATCGTAAACAATGGAGGGTAGTTCCGACCAATCAATTTTCGCCAATAACCTGGAGCTGCCTACAAGAATTCCCTGGCACTTCAGAGGGTTAACTACAATACCATAATTGTGAACACCACATCTTTACAGCTTCCAGGTTTCGGTTTATCACTCCAAAGGCATCATTTAGATCCTCAGCGTACAGATGGTACGAGCGGTCTAAAACGGAAGTGATTGAGTTGATAAACAACGAAAATAACAAAGGAGAGAGTATGCCGCCTTGTGGAGCGCCAGCATTTACTTCCATCCACTCAGAACATTCCTGTTCAAAGCGAACAGACTGCTGACGACCACGAAGATACGAAGTAAACCATTTGAGAGCAGTTGGTGCGAAATTAAGATGGGAAAGTGTGGAAAGGAGAATTTCGTGGTCAACTGTGTTGAAAGCATTTGAAAAGTCAATCAGCACCACAATAGTGACTTTCCTGTTATCCATAGCCTTTCGGATGTCGTCAGTGACTTTAATCAAGGCTGTAGTGGTGCTGTGACCAGGACGGAACCCAGACTGATGTACACTCAGTAGGTTATGCGTACAAATGAAAGAGGAGATTTGCTCATGTACACAGGCTTCCATAACTTTAGATAGGAAAGGAAGAATAGAGATAGGACGGAAGTGACTAGGAAGTGTAGGTTTTGAAATCTTAGGAAGTGGTCGAACAAATGCATTTTTCCAATTTGTGGGGTATTGGCCCGTCGACAGAGAACAGTTCACGATATTGGTAATAGAGGTTAGTAGACTCTCCATTATCGGGACCACCATTGATCTACCAATGCTATCAGACCCAACCGCTCTCGACTTAATATTTGAAATTACCTTCCTTATTTTCTCTTGGCTTACAGTCGAGAAATTGAAAACTGGAATTGAAGGTGATTGCAATGATGCAATAGAATTCAAGGTACGACATCTGATTGCAGGGTCCAAAGAAGAAGTAGAGAGAAAGTGTTTGTTAATACAATCGAGAGAAATGGAAAAACTGCAATCATGCGATGGTGGTTTAGTAATTCCCATAGACTTTAGAAACTTCCACACATCAGCGGGAGAAGAATTGACTATATTTTCGTGGATATATCGGCGTTTCGCAGCTCGAACCATCTGATTACACCGATTTCTCGCCACCTTAAAAGCTGACCAATTTATGTCGGAACGGTCTTTTTTAAACTTACGAAAGGCCCTGTTCCGTTTCCTCATGGCAATTAAAACCAGCCTAGTAAGCCAAGGGGCTGGAGGACGCTTTAGACGAACTCTGTGGACCGGGGCATGGGTGTCATACAGATTCAGTATTATATTATTAATAAGAGAAACTTTACAGTCTACTGTAGACGCGCTTAACACCGGCGAAAAATCCACGTTGGATGCATCACTCCTAAGCTCCTCTGTATTTAATTTTCGAAAATTCCTCAAATCAAATGTGCTGGCTTTGAACTTTGGGGGTTTAATTTTATATGAGGCATATATTAGGTCATGGCGAGAAAAACCAGGTGCCGAGAGCTGTCCATAAGTATGTATCCGATCCGAGGAAGCTGTAAAAATGAGATCTAGCAGAGTGGGATCAGTGTCCGTGTTCCAGTGAGTTGGCGATAAAGGTAGAATTGTTAGATTTACAGATTCCACGATGGATTTTAATTTTTGTGCACGAGGTGTGATTTTAAGTAAGTCTGTGTTAAAGTCACCCATAATTAAATAATGTGCATACCCGGACCCGAGGGTATCAAGTGCAGATTCTAATGACGAGAAATAGTCGACAGTTGGAGGACAGTATACAACACCTAGTAACACCCTTAGACCCTTTATGTTCAGTTCTAGAAAAAGGTACTCGGCAGAGGCAGAATAAGTAGAGGGTGATGCTAACACAATCTTATGCGCAATCGTAGACCGCAGATATATCGCTACTCCGCCTCCACCTTTCCCCGTTCTGTCATTCCGAACCAAAACGAAACCCGGCAGCGGGTATAAGAATGAGTTAAGTGAAGGTTTCAACCAGCTCTCAGAAATGAGGATTGCATGAATGTATTCACACGTAAACACACTCTCGACTTCTGAAAAATGACTGGGTAAACTTTGTGCATTAATGTGACATACATTCATGCATTTAGAATTATCTTGAAATATTGACACTAACTGATTTTTTAACAAACTGGCATCATAATCCGAAGATTCGTCGCAAGAGTTATATGAGGTATCAGATCCATTTGCTGAATAATAAGAATCATTATCTGACATAATAACAATAGATATATAATATATAGAATAAATAAATATATATAATATATATATGATATATTTTATAATATATTTTATAAGCAAACTATAAAATGTACCTTACAAGTCAAAAATCTAATTAATGCTCACACATCTAAGCACCAACCCATCAGCTGACAAATTTAGTTACAACAACGCTAAAATTACATACAAACTACAACTAGAGTACAAAACAAAATTAAATGAACTAATATACGGTTAACTACTAACAGCAGAAATACACAAATGATGAGCATGAAAAACATGAACTTGGCTGTCAACATCATATGAATCATAGCCGCAATTACAAAAAAAAAAAAACAATTTGGTACAATTTTGCGTCTGTCTACCAGTCTATGGTATTTACAATGACGTTTCTCTATCTTGAGAATTTGACAGCTGACAATTATAGTTTAGATTTTTAGATTGAATTATTGAATAATGAATGACAGCTACTAAGATAAAATTACAATTTAATAAGTGAAAGTTGAGAATATTAATTCATTATTGTACAAATTACCTTCAAAATAAGCTACAAAACAAAAAAGAACAAAAACTAAATCAGCAAAGCATTGTAAACACAAGATCTGTTTGTATTAAAGTACAAACTAACATTTACCTTCACCGGCTACAAAACAAAATAAACATAAAACGTACCGTACCGCGTAATAGAGGCACACTACTTCTTTGTACCAGCCCGACGAGGCCTTTTCGTTTCCTCGGCATGTGACGCAGTGGTAATCTGCTTGCGACGACCATCAGACCGTCCTGCCTGGAATTCAACCTGCACACACTCCTGTCCATCATCTGATACATCACCGTCACCACCCTTAGCTTCAGATGTCAGTTGCTGCTCAACCGAAGGGTACTTTAGAAGGAGTGGATGTAGTTCTTCTTTGGATAAGTGAGTTGCCGTGGCCTTGTGAGAAACTCAGATGCAGACACAGAAGTACCCTTTAACTTAGCTTTTGCACTCCAGACCTCTGCTTTTGACTCGTGACTACTGAAGCGAACCAGTACGGGACGAACATGATCTTCTGTCTTGGGACCCAACCGATGACACTGTTTAATAGATGAGGCAGTCAGATGAATAAGGCCCATCTTATCGTTGAGAAGGTTGATGACATATGGTTTTGCTTCAGTTGCTATGTCCTCTGGGATGTTGTTGAATAGCAAAACCTTCTGCCGACTCCGCATGTCAATGGCATCCAATGTTTTGGCATTGTTTATGACTTGCTGTCCCAAGAGATGAATCATTTTAAGGACTCCATCCTTAAAATTCAGAAATTCTTCCCTCAGCTGCTGTATTGTGGAGTCAGTTGGAGTTGTAATTGCATTTAGTCGCTGCTCAAAGTCTGCAAATTTTTGGGTCCAGCACAACTCCAACTCCTTCTGAACTGCTTCTGCATCTAGTGTTTGTGCCATTATAGTGTAGTGGATGTGAAAGTGAAAGTAATAGGCTTAGTGATTGGGTTGTATTCTTTAACTGTATGTAATATAGGTTAGGTTAGCTGACAGGGGAGGTGCAAAAGTACTAAAGACTCTTATGTGGACATAAATTAACTAGAAATACAAAACTGTAAGTACATAGAGTAACATCTATATATAAAGAAAGTAAAAAAATGTTCTTTTACTATTTTAATTTAAATAAATACCAAGAGAAATTCCAACTGATGTTTATTAGTGTGCACCTACCCTCAAAAAGTAGTTTCTCTAAAGCATGCACGGTGATGGAAAACATTGTAATAAATTAAACATTACAACATTTTTCCCTCACAGTGGAAAAGCGATAAAATACCTAACAAAAAACTTATTTGTCGGAGGAGCACGCCGGGGTTTGAACATGGTATCTCCGTGTCGTAGACCGCGGCCTACACCGCTCCGTCATAGCTGCTCAGGCTGAGTTTAGTTAATGCAAACAGTACGCAAAAATATATTTAGGTTGCAGGACACGTCGCTCACTGCAAATATTTGGAGCTACTATTGCGTAGAAATGGAATTGTGGATGCAGAATGGAATACTAGATATAGCATATGAATTCTACATGTTTTTTTAAATATTTTTTCAAATGATAAAGTAATTGTTGGTGTCGAATGAGTATTTAGAGGACAAGTATTTCTAACACTACCTACTGGTAATTAATATATGTAGTAGGAGCGACAGACAGAGCTGTAAAGATATCAATCTGCGTAGGTCCCCAAATTCTCCACCAACCCGCATTGGAGCAGCGTAATGGAGTAAGCTCCAGGCCTTCCCAACAATGGGGAGAGATGCGTGCCCAGCAGTGGGACGTAAAAAGGGTTGCAGCCAGCCAGGTCCCCAAATTCTTGCAGAACACACATTCGGAGTTGAGTCCACCACGCTGATCTAGTTAGTGTGGTGAACACAATTCAAAGGAGTGAAACATTGAAATGGATTGAAAAAAATCTTTTTTTAAGTGTATATTTATACATCAATTCATTTTAAATAGATACAGGCCAGTAAAAGTGATTGTAAAGTTAGTTTAACTTAATTAAGGCTATCCCTATTTATTATTCCAGTCCTAAAACAAAGCTCGTGTTACTCGTAAGCTTCTCAGTCGGTATAGGCCAAGGGCCAACTTCAAAACTTCGCAGTCGTAAACATGAGCTAGGAATATAATGCTGCTTAAAGTTCAGAACTACACCTGCATCGTTATAAATCAGACTTAGTTTTAGGATATTGAAACATAATTCAAGTTTCAAACAGGATTTAGATACAATTAAGATTAGCGACTCTACATACCTATCAATAGTGCTTTGGTTGATACCTTCTCATTTGAATTTTTTTAAGGACATAACTATACAGCCATTGAATCGAGAATCGTAGTATACATATATATTTGAAAGCATTGACCGCTACTCCACGTTGAGCTTTGTATGTACTTAAGGATGTTTTTTAACACCACGTATGCCTGTGAGTTAAAAAAATGAGTTACGAAATTTCTTTTTTTTTTTTAACGTTTATTTGAGAAAACAAACAGTTACAAATTATAATTTAAATAATTCTTATGAGCTATACAATAGTGTGTAAATTTGCAACCAGCATCGTTTTCTACATATAAGTAGAATAATATTATAAAGTGGTCTTTGCTAGATCATAAATTAATGCAGATTACACTTAAGGATTTAACTGTACCAAAATTTTAAGAAAGTACTATTAACAATATAGGTATTGTGGAACAAGGTGAGTTATCTAAGAGACTTTATACAATCAACAATTATTTTTTTAAACTTAGATGGACACTCCGCCGCAATGTCTATTGAGTAAAAATAGTTGTTATACGAACTAAATAGTTTGTTCATGGGAGCACGTTTTCCGGCATTTGTACGACATTTAGGAATATAGAAGGGTTTAGGAGGATTGCGGCAAGGTGTCCTAATAGGCACATTGTAACATATTTTATTAATTATTGTTATACAATCATACTTGTTATGACATAGATCAAATAATAACATTGCTTCCAACTGAGAGCGTCTTTCTTTAAGTGACAGGAGATTGTATTTATCTAAGAGCTGAATGTATGAGGGATAGTTCTTGAAACATCTGTATTGCATGCTTTTTAAAAACTTTTTTTGAACTTTTTCTAATGAGTCTACATACTTTATATAAAATGGATTCCAGACTGACACAGCGTGTTCGAGTTGAGAGCGTATTAAGGCTTTATAAAGATATAGATAAGTAGATGTCTGAGTAAATTTAGTGCTTGCGCGTAATACGAAACCATACATTTTGAGTGCTTTATTTATAATGTTATCAATGTGCAGGTCTAGATTAAGTTTACTATCTAATGTTACACCTAAGTCTTTTATTGAATTAACAGCTTCCAAATTAATGCCACTTATTTTATAGGTATGGCAACTTATATTTTTTTTCTTTGTAAAGGTAATAGACATACATTTATTAATATTTAAGTCAAGTTTATTGATAGCACAGTAGTTTGTAAGGCGATCGAGATCTGATTGAAAAGAGAAGTGATCAGTTGTGTTTTCAATTACATGATAAATTTTTAGATCATCAGCATATAACAGAATATTACAGAATCTGAAACACTCATGTATGTCATTAATAAATAAAATAAATAACAGAGGACCCAATATTGACCCTTGAGGTACACCTGATGTTACTGGTACAAATTCAGACTCGTAACCTTTGATAACAACTTTTTGGGTACGGTTGCTTACATAAGATTTGAACCAGCGCCATAAATTACCACGTATACCATTGAAAGCTAGCTTGTCTAATAAAATTTTATGATCTACCCCGTCAAATGCTTTTTTAAAATCTGTATACACACTGTCTGTCTGTCTATTAGTATCCATACATTCAAATAAATAAGATGTGTATGTTAGCAAATTAGTGTTGGTGGAGCGGCGCTTTACGAAACCGTGTTGTTGTGGTATGATTATGTGATGTATAGAGGGATATATAATGTTGTGAACTAATCTTTCAAAGAGTTTAGATAGTGTGGGTAGTATAGATATAGGACGATAATTCTCAACGTTATTTCTAGTTCCACTCTTATGGACTGGAACTATACGTGCGGATTTCCAGATTTGAGGAAACACGCCTCGCTCTAGGCATAAGTGAAACAGCTTATATATTGGTTTATAAATTGATTGTGCAGTTGATCTAAGGAAATATGGGGGAACGTTATCTAGGCCAGACCCTTTGGTTACATCTAATGATTTTAACTCCTTTAAAATAGCTGCCTCAGGAATATATATATTATGTAAGTTAAGAGCAGACAGTTGATCAGGGATATTATTAATATCATAGTCCTCTGTTATAGAGCAAGGTTTGAAAACCGACCTAAAAAAGTTAGAGAAAAGGTGGCAGGCATCTGTAGGATTATTGGCTACCTGACTGTTATAAAGTACTGTGTTGGGAATATCACATCTGGACTTATTATTGTTATGAATGTATGACCAAAAGTATTTTATATTACTAGTTGTACTATATTCAACTTTTTTTATATAGTTTTTATAACATATATTAGAAATGTATTTAAAACGACTTCTGTACAGAGCAAATTCTTCATAATCACATAAATTTTTATACTTCTTCCATTTAACCCAAGCTTTGTTTTTATCTTTAAAGATGTGTATTAAGGCAGGTGTAAACCAAGGTGGATAGATAGGGGGCTTAATAGTAATAAGTGGAGTGTGTTGTCTTATAATATTATATATTATTATAGTTTCGTAGAATATGGCTACCGCTCCTTCTGGGCATTTATTAGAAAACAATTCAATCCAGTTAATGTCTGAAATCTTTTTATTTATTAAATCATAATTAGCTTTTTTGAAATTAAATTGTGTTCTGGGTTTTAAATTTATTGAAGTGTTATGTTTGTTATTTATAGGTACTAAGGCAAAAAAGGGGGGATGATGTTCATCTGGATGCACCAGTGGCATCGGGGCGGCAGATGCAGTAGTGTCAGATATGTTTGTAATTAATAAGTCTAATATACGGTTTCTCCTGTTTTTACATTTATTTACTTGAATGCAATTAAAGGTATTAAGTACATTTAATAAATGTTTGTTCTGTTCGCAATGTGTACTGGAGCAGATTGGGTGCATATACGTACCACAGTCTTGCCACTCAAGAGTAGGTAAGTTGTAATCGCCTAAAATAATAAATTCATTAACATCAGATAGCTGTAATATGGCACTGAGATATTTAAAATGTGATAGGTAGGTTTCCGAACTTAAGTTAGGGGGAATGTACGCAGCGCTTATAATAAAACAATAGTTGCGTTGCCTCATCTCAACAATAACGTGATCTATAATCGGTGGCGGGCACAGCGACGGCGGCGAGGAGGGCGAAGACGGCGAGAAGGGCGCGCGGTGCGCTGTCGCAGCGAGCGTCCGGCGCGCCGCCACCAGCACCCCGCCACCGTCGCTCCGCCCGCTGCTGGCTCGGTCCCTGTCGCAGCGAAATACTTGATATCTGTCGTCGATGTACTCATTATCAAATATGTTTTCATGTAACCAGGTTTCAGTTAAAACAATAACATCATAATCATGGGATAAGATATTCATATTTACACACTATTTGTGTAACTTTGTCCTTATGCCACGACAATTTTGATAATAGACAGACAATGTTTGTTTTTTATCCATAAAAAAGGTATACAAGATGTATGTGTATTACTATTATGGATTTTAAATACTGAGTTAAACATATTACATTAAGAATATTTAGTGGCAAGGAAAAAATTAATAATAATACGATGTCATAACACAATGCCAGCCTGGAATACATTGTTACTACCCGAAATAAATAATAATAATTTGTTACTATAATTATGGTTTTTATTATGTTATACCTATGATTCAAGAGTAATGGGATGAGACTTTTGACAATTAAATACAGCTTTTGACGGTTTTCGCTTAATAAACACTGATAAGTAATCTTATTATGATTTAACACAATTATAGATTTTATATGCACCAAACATTCATAACTCAATAAACACAGTCTTATTAGACTTAATACTATACTTTTTACACTGCTTATTAAAAAGTGTAGGTCATAACATAGTACTACTCTGAAATACATTATTACTCCTGTAAATAAATGATATGTTAATGAAATTATGTTTATAATTATTTTATAACTATAATTTAAGACTATAGGGATGAGACTCCTGCGATTTAAACATAACTTTAGTCTGTATAATCCTGTCAAGTTCTGATAAATAACTGTATTAATATTTGAAAAAAATGTAAACTATATGCACAACACATTTAGAGCTCAAAATGCACAGGTTTTTTAGATGAAATACTATATATTTTACATAGCACTTAAATGAGTGTAGAACTATCCTAAGATATGTATATAGCTTATAGTCTATTATTTTTAATGTAACCAGAATTTGAACGTAAACATAACAAGTCACCTTGGGTGTAATGTAAGTGTTACATATTAACAAATACATGAAGGACATAGAGGTACAAATACAGATACACTCATAGTCTATAATTACTAAAATGATACCTGAATCGTATTTACGCACTGTTCATTTAATTTTGCCAGTTTCGTTCATGGATCTGATGGCCAGAGCGGTTGATGTGTCTGACTTCCTTACCAGGATAGTTCCGTGCTTGACCCATACATATTTGTAGCCTTGTTTTTTGGCGACTTCCCTGCATTCTCGAAATAGGATTTTATTCTTAACACGTTAACTGCGTTACCGGACGTATATAGCCGGTAATGAACTCTCCCGTGGTGCGAGCGCCAAAAACTAGTTTTTCTCGCTGGTGCGGCGTCATTTTAGGTACGATATTCTGTGAGTTAAAAAGGGACAAATAAACATCATTGCTTCTTACTTTCAGATGGTCTTATTACAATAGAAAAAAAGTACATGGCATATTTGACCTGTACGCACAGAACGAAAAAATTTTACATTCCATGCGTTACCGGAAGAATACGACTTGTATGTGTATGTCCGGTATCGCACTGTTGGCTAGGACGTATGCATTAGTGAGAAACGGATATTATTATCGTTTATCGATATTTGTTAACAGTATCGACATTTATAAACAATAGGTACTTACTTTGTTACCTACTGGCACAGAAAGATCTATCAAAACATCGTTTGTCACCGCGTGCAGTACCTTAAAATATTTAGTTTAACTTATTTAAATATACATTGCGATACTTGTTTCTCTCTTTTCAGTTCATTTTTGAAGCAGTCGGGTTTTTTTGTTTTTATAATAATAATTTAATTTCAAATTGTTTAGTTATTTGAAGATTTTTCTTAAAATATAATAGAAATGTGATATGATATATATATATTTGAAATAGTTTTTTCACTAGCTTGCATTTGATACCCATATTGCTGTGGTTAGAAAAAAAACCCCACTCCCCTTTTTTCAAATTTGAGGACGCCATTTTGAAAATGTATATAGCCTATGTCAATCTGACTTTAAAAATCTTCCAGTTTAAATCTTCCAGTCGTTTGGGCTGTGCGGTGCGCCAAAGAAATGGACATACATACCCACATACATACATACGCTCGAAAAACATAACCCTCCTTCTCACGCAGTCGGGTAATAATGCCTAATTTGCTTTATAAATAAAAGTATTATCGATAAATATTTGTTTTCTTATATAACACCACTACTGTTTATCGACTATTTGAACGTTTTCACCACTTCTTGTGCGCCACATGACATATGAGTCCGGTAAGACGTTTATACCTATAAGTGAAAAAATATTTGTCCAATTCTAGAACCAAAAGAAATGTATATAGTTCAAAGTTTTTAGATATTGATAAAAGTTAAAGAATTGCCAGAAAGTAAAAATTTTATGAAAAAAAAAAAGTTTTAAAAAGAATTGTGTACCGGACACATTTGCCTTGTTTCGCACTAGAAAAATTAACAGTACATGGCAATATTGTCCTGTACCGCACCAGAGTGGAATATTATGTTTTTGAGCTTCGCAGTAAACGTGTTAAGGGTTAGATGTTCATTAACATACACGACCGTCGGCGTGCCACTTATTCCCAATTTCGTCGAGTCCAGTCGCTTATATACACGGCAGGCCGTTATAACGTTGTCACGAATAAACTTGTTGGTAAATTTAGCAATAACATTTTTCTGGCGGTTGCTTTTTGGGGTCGCTTGTTGTACGCGGTGAATAGACACTATATCAGACTCGCGTATAGGGCATTGTATGACTTCGCCTAATGTTTTTAGAATATTCACAAGGTTTTCTCCACGACGTTCCGGCATATTTGAGATTTCGATGTTGCAGCTTCTGGCTTGTTGTTCCAATGATGTTATTTTGTTTTCCAGCAATTCTAAGTTCGAAGGTATGTCATTGTAGTATAGTGACGTAGCAGGCTCGGTTATGATAAAAAAGGCGTCTTTACTGTTTGATGTCTGTATTATTAATGCTTACAGGTTATTGAAGGTAAAATATTTAATAGAGCCCTAGCTACACACCACACCTCCCGGGCAAATAATAAAAAAAGAAATTTAATTTTAAGAAATTTCTTTTTTTTGTCACAAAACGTATTTTACTTTATTTAGTAAAAGTATGAATGCAGTTGGTGTGTTGCTGATGCTAGGACTTAAGCAGAAATATTACACTTAGGTATAGGTAGGTACATAAAATAAAAAAAAAACATCAAAATTGATGGATTTACATTACATACTTATTGATATTCTTAAGTAAAGTTAAATTTATTACTTAGTTTAACAATACAATTGCTTGCTTATTTTAACCTTAAATTCTAGTCTATATCAATCTTATTAAACTATAGCTATAGGTATAAGCTAATATTTGAAATGCATTTCAAAGTCACATCCGATTAAACAAAGTCAAGTCCGAGAAAATTTTATTAAGTATTTATTACGAGTAGGTACATTTATTAAATATTATATAAGTCAATTCCTAGCTATAATTTTTTACCTTTTCATAAAATAAATGTATTTATTTGCTTTATTTGACCATGTGGCCTATAATCAAATAAAGACAAAATATCAGTCAATATCCGTAATATTCGTAGTACATAGGTAGGTACCTATAAAAGGTCCATAAAACACATAATACATTTTTTATTTTAGGCTTACAATTTGCTTTTCCTCATAATCCTTTTAATTAACAATAATCCTTTGTATACATAACACTATTTTATCACATTCATAATATTTCTTTCACTTTATAATTATCTTTATTATTTTAGGGTTTATATTAATATTATGCCATTTCTTTCACGAAGTCGTCTCGCGTGAATCATGATCAAGATAACGGATATTCTATCTACCCTTTTACAATACTTATTCCTTTTATCGTCATTTATTTTTGAATACACCATACTTTAAATATTCATTCAATCCATTTCTTTCACGTATACGACTCGCGTAACTACATGATCAAGTTAATGGAGAAAGTAATTTAATACCATATTGTTATTTCATAATAGGTACTAAGACTTATCATCACACATGCTTGTTTGATTAAAAAATCCTTCTTTTTCTTGATCATCTGCGATCAAAAAACTGCTGATCATGCAGTGTAATCAAGACAATCATTAAACCAACTGTAAAACATTAACAACATTCAAAATATTTCGTCAGTATGTTAGATATCTTCTGAACTCTTGGGGGATCAACCCAATCGTTATCAAAAATACTAACTTACAGAAGAAATCCATACAGTAATTTCAAACAACATTCTTCTGTTTTTATCATTCCTCATTATAGTCCATATTAAATACTCGTAATTTCTCAATTCATAACTCATCATCTTTCAGGTTCTTTCAAACTTTAGCTCGTATTATTCATCATCCAAAGAAAAGTAAAACACAAGTACTAACAACAATACATAAAATCAAAATATGTCACTAAGTTATAAACTTTAATATAACGTTAGATTGAGTGAGCTTGTAATTAGAAACGACATCGGCATTGCATCATTATTGCAATCCGAACCGAAGAACATCCCAAGTAACATTTAGGCGCTAAAGTAAGAGTTATAATAAGTCTAATGGAGCGCTAACTAGATTCTAAAGTGGTTTATGGGTGTTACAAATTGGGGTTAGAGCGCGCTCTAACCCTACTTTACCCCCGAATTAGGCACAATTTTTATATTACTTAAGGTTGTATAATGACGGTATACAAGAGTTATGGTAATTGGCTAAGTGGTATTATCATGCTATAAGAGAGTTATGATAGCGGTAATAGGATCTCTTAGCGATACAAGAGGGGTAAATAAGCGAAAATTAACTCTGTTAGCGGTAAAATGGCAAAAATGGTTTTATATTACTTCTATGGGCGCTAAGCGGGCTACAGGTAGGCGTCAACTGACTCCTTAAGCGATACAGTAGAGATACAAAGGCGTTAATTATATTTTCAAGCGCTAAAAGGGAGGTAAATAGGTGATTTGTAACGGTCTAAACGCTATTCAAGATCCACAAAGGGGTAAAGGTCTCTCCCGCAAGAGTTTTTGATACCCGGAAAATATATTTTCTAATTTTGCGATCTAACAATAATTAAATAATATATTATTTTCAATAGCTAATATAATATCGGCAACCTCAAGATGGTTCATTAAACAAAAAAGTGAACCATTAGTATATGTTTTATGGTGCGAAAAGAAGCGTATTTTTGCTGCGAAGGTAAGTACACTGTGAATATGTTACATATTTATTGGTAAATAATTCGAGCGCCCGATGTATATTGTCTATTTACTGAAAACAAATGTTTTGTCTAATATGGAGTGACACACTTTTCTTGTAAAAGAGTACAAAAAAATTGCCTTATTGATCTTATAGTACTGTACTAGTAATATAAATACACACTAAAGCAAAATACTTCATGGAAACCATGTAAATATTTGTTTTTATAACCATAATCTAATATTTCATTATCTCAACATGGCGAGCAAACGAATTTAGGGATCCGTAGTGCTCAAAACTTTAAACCATGTATTGATGTTATTTTTTACCTGTTAACTGTTTTGGACGAGTAGAATACAGAGAAGTAGGTAGATATAAATTATTATATTGTTTTAACTACGCCCACGGGAAAAAATGGAATGCTAACATCATAATATATTAACATTCAACTGTTCTTGAATTAAAGTAATTGACAGTAGAATAAGGTATTTAATGTACTTACTGCTAATTTTGTTTTGTATTAATTGGTTTCAGAATGCCGTATAAAATATTAAAAACCTTAGAAAAAGGAAAATACATGCACTGGATTGCGCCTTCGCAATGGGAACATAATACTTAATATAGTAAAATGGCCAAAAAAAAACGCAACAAAACTTGTAAGATCGGCTTACTCCTTACCACAGCCTGATTGGCGAGATATAAAGTGTCAACTCAAGAGAAGTAATATTCCAACTTTTGAAGAAGCTGAACGCGAATTGGATAGTTTGTTGGATATTACAGATACCGATGAAGAAACTAAAGTCACTAAGAAGAGTCAACCAACCAGCAAAAAAGAAGTAGATTACAACGTGCTCGTGGAACAATTGAATAAATAATAATGAAAAATTTGGTTGAATATCACAAAATCTTTCATTTAAAATTAATAGCAAATCTTTCAGAGACGTTTGACTTATGATTTCCTTTATAGCCCATGCCCTCAACTTTTCACGAAAATTAATATTTTTCAAAATGTCACTCGTGTCATCTTCACTTTCACTGCTTGATGAAGGCAAATTTCTCTCTTCAGTCTCAACAAAACTTTCGGAGCATAGAGATTTCTGATCTTCATTATCACCTGTAGTAATAGCACAATCATCATTTTGAAAAGCATGTACGGAACCATCAGGCTCACAGGAAACTCGCGCTTCACTGTTTTCCATAGGAATAGAGGACGTATTTTCAATAGGAATAGAGGAGTTGAAAATGAGATAATATTCTCTGATAAATTTCTGTCTATTTCCACCAGTCCTACATTGATTTTTCCAAGTATTTACAACAATTTTTATTTTTTTTGGTTGTCAAAAACAATAGTAGTCAATATAAGAAATACATTAGTGACCTTAAGCGCTATTACTTTACCTTTAGTTACAAAGAAGTAACAATAGACGCTAGAGGATCTGTTATAGCGAAAAATTATACTCCTATTTGACTTAAGGTAATGCAAGAGAGTTTTGTATAACTTCAAGCATTTGGTTCTATATAAGAGTAAATAAACACCATTGTAAAGCTGGTAGCGCTTATTAACGCTATTGTGCAACTTTAGGTTCTTGTAAAGAGTTTAAAATCACTTGCATAGCACTTTTGGAGGTAGTAGCTAATTCTTATTCTTATTTAGATCTTAGAGTTCTAAGATTCACTTAAAGCTATAACACAAAATGCTGTGCATGTACAACAGTGTTAAGATTTGCCATAATACGTCCATAACCTTTAAGCTCGCCTAATTGTCGCCCTTGTAACTCTGTATTATAAGTAGAAGTGATATACGTTACTTGCTTACGCCACTTTATCGCCAACAGTCATAAGTGCTGCTACTGTAATGCCTTTGTAACCCACTAAGTAACAAAACAAGCTCTAATCGTCGCCTAAATGTTTGTTTCTATTCCTATAAAGGATGGGTAACAAGAATCGTAGCACGTTTTCGATACTCAGCGAAATTAGAACAATGGATTTCTACCTAACTACTGTTGATACAAAGATTTACTTTAATAATTTCAATGATTGAATAGGTTATTACTTCTGACTACATTGTTGAACAAATCATTTAAATTTAAATGCAATATGATTTTAATGACTTACAATAGAAAAATACAATCATTTCAATTATTATCAGATCATTAATCACTTAATTTATATTTTTCATATGAACAGAAACAAGACATTATTATATCTACATATCTTTAAAAGAACTCAAATCCTTTTTTTTTTACTTTCAGAAAATTAAATTTGAATGACTATTTGCAATTTCACATACAAAGATTTACTTTAGATTGTACAATTTATTTATCGAGAAAAAAAAAATTACTGTCTGTGCTGAACTGAACTAGACTATCGATCTATTTACCGTGACTGAACTGAGCTTGTAGTTTCCTTTTCTGCTGTCTGGTAGTGTGATGAATGAGGTACACGAAGCGCAGCGATGATGGCGCAGCGATGATGGGCACAGCGATGATGGACACAGGCGGCTGGCAGCGACACATTAGATGACCGTCTTCCGTATTTTTCATGACACAATTTTGATGACTTCGGTGGCTTCTCTTCTTATTCAGAGGGCTGAGATTTTATTTGAGATCCGAGATATTTGGATCCATGCTGATCTTTTGACTTCATCCTTTATGTTGTTTTTTTTTTCTTTTATCTAAGTTGATATATTTTTCTTCTTTTCCTTTTTTTGATTTAGGTTTTTCTTATTATTATTTTATGTTTCTTCATTTTCATAAGAAAACTTATAAAGCTGACTTCTTTGTTCTGATTTTCTTCTTTTTTGATTTTCTTCATTCAGGTTTCTTCTTATTTCCCATTTTCTTCATTTTGGTATGATCTTTGGCCTTCTTTCTTCTCTTCTAATTCTTGTGTTCTTTACTGATTCTTTTAATAGTTTCCTTTGTTTCGCTGTTCTTGAACACCTCCCGGTGCGCGTGCAACGTGGCAGCGCCACACGCGCACCGGCCTGGCGCGGTCGCCATATAGTGACGTAGCAGGCTCGGTTATGATAAAAAAGGCGTCTTTACTGTTTGATGTCTGTATTATTAATGCTTACAGGTTATTGAAGGTAAAATATTTAATAGAGCCCTAGCTACACACCACAGTAGCGTGTGATGCTGTCTTCCATTTTTGTCAAGCGGCTATCGAACAGGTCCTGACGATCAGACGAATCACTAAGATACCTTTCCAGCTCACTAAGTCTTTCATTTGTCACATTAATAGATGTTCTCATGTCAAGGTTATCTTTATTAAGTTTTACCATGTTTTCATTAATTTCTCCAAGCACTGATGTAATTTTAGTTAATTCGCTTGACAGGGCGGAACTAATGGCGCACGTGATACTACTTTTGATTGTTTTATCCCACTCCAACAGCTGTTCGTTAAACTTCTCCTCGTAGGTCACAAAATTACTGTCCGGTTGTTTTCTTTTGCGATTACTTAAATACATATTATCATTGTCGCCGTCAACAGAAGATGGGATATTTGAATCGGATAAATGGATGTTTGGCGGTGTACGTTGTAACGCCATTATGATTGTCTATGCGTGCGCGGCGATGCAGCTATGCCTACTTGCCTAGGCGCGACAGAGACACACAGCGCGTTCTATCTGCACTTCTCGTTCTTTTTACAATATGTTGTACGCAAGAAAATGACACTTATGACTTCACCTTTATTACGCGATGTAGTACTACTTTCCTATGAACTATTTAAACTATTTTAAAGTTAGCAAAATTTAATTAGCGAGCAATAGCACGACCACTCTCGAAGCGAGAACGAGAACGAATGATGATGAGACGAATTCTTAGTCTTGAACTAGCGTTTGGCCAACATGGTGGACTGCAGCCTAAATCCTCGCAATTCTGAGAAAAGTCCAGCAATAATCAGTAGTTCAAATGCCAAAGTTCCAAGAAATGGGGCATTAAAAAGTTGAGAAAAGGTTAAAATCTAAATCAAAATAGCACGAGGCTGTGATCAAATTAATATGACAACGTTCAATAGGACTAGTTCAGAACCAAAGGTTTTTAAGTTAGTTATAGTCAACGAATACAATCTCTATTTTATTATTCCACTATTAAAACAAAGCTCCTGTTAAGCTTCTCGGTTGGTGTAGGCCAAGGGCCAAATTCAAAACTTCGCAGCCGTAACATGAGCTAGGATTGTAACCTAACCTAAAACTGCTCAAAGTTCAAAACTACACCGGCATTGTTATAAATAAGACTTAGTCTTAGGATACTGAAATGTACAAAAGTTTCAAATTAGATTTAGGTAGAGTTAAAATAATTTACTCTACTGATTTCGTCAAGGTTGGCGTCAAGAGACCCTATGGTTGATAGAAACCAAATAGTTTAGTATTTTTTTACGGACAGAACTAAACCACAATAGATATAAAATTGTTGTTCGTATTGTAACTAAACAGCCAAACATTTAAAAACAACGTTTAAAAGTCGCGATAAACGAAGCGTTTTTGAAGTCTTCTTATTTATATATTTTGAATTTTCTACTTTACATCTTTCATCTATACATCTATACAAATAAATAAAATTGGAGTGTCTGTGTGTAATATTAAAAAAATGTTTTTAACTACATGCATATGATATATGCATATGATATATATACGGTAAATATACCAAAATAACATTTTTTTACAATTTTTGTCTGTCTATGGCTGTCTGTTTGTTTCTGCTAATCTCTGGAACGGCTCGATCAATTTTGACGGGACTTTCATTGTTAGATAGCTAGTAACTTAAGCTACTTTTATTTAAGAATAAGTCTAAAACTAAAGTCCACGCGGACGAAGTCACGGGCGGCCGCTAGTGTATTATTAATAAAAAGCCACCACTGCAATCCAGCTCTCCAGTTACAGGTCTGCTGGAAGAAATTTCTGTTGGAATAAGCAGTACCTTTGTACCATATTTCATTTAATGTTGCTTACTTTATATACTGTGTACAAAAATCGTTAAATAAAATAAATAAATAAATAAAAAGCTGTACCCCGCAGTTTTACCCACTTGAGAAAAAGTCAAAAATATTATATTGTACCCGATTTTCTGATCATGACGTGTTTGAGATGTTTCACCCTGGTTAAAATAAGCCTACATCACTCTCCAGATCCCTTACTATCTCCACGCACAAAAATATTTCCTCGAGATCACTCTATCGCGGTGTGAAAAAAGGGAAAATAAACATAAAACACAATTTCACATTTATAAAATTACTATGGATACATTACAAACGCCATGTTCATTTATCATTGTTCATTCATTCAAATTCCTACCATTTTTATAAACTGAGTAGAGCACAAGGTAAGACGTGTAAAATAAGAACCTTTCTTCCTCGAGGATAGCAATACGAATTCCGCTGCGGCTGGAATGTAAACTTCAATTTGCTTTTCATATAAATGTCTATATATAAGGCGCTTCCTTTGTACTGAATGAGTTGTGCTTCCTTATTGTTGGGTGGAACTGTTTGTAGTTGGAGTGTAGACACTAGAAATAACATAAGAGCTCTACAGCCCTTACTTATAAAGTTTACTTAATAAAGTTTATTATTATTAAAGAAATAAGTGAAGTTAAATTTGCTTACTATTTAATGTGTTTGAATAGGGCGTGTCTCACTAATGACAATAAAAAGAAAAAATGTAGACTCCGTATAAGTATACAATTACAGTTCGAACATTCAACAATGCAACATTCCCCGAATATTGGCATAATACTTAGAGCATCAAGGTATGACAGGTATGACACCCGTCAGAGAGGAGTGGCCTTTACGGGCGAACCCCTCGTCCCAACGTCCATGCACAATGTGCCTTCTATTTATACAACTAGCGTGTCTGTTTGTGTCGGTGTCAGTGTTGTCGGTGAATAGAAAATTACGTTGTTAATTGAAATTGACATAATTAGAAATGTATGCATCTGTAACGATGAAAGAATATTTGTGAATGTGTGACAAAATTAAAATGTGTGCGTTCTTCCCCCGCACCAGATTTGGCACAAAAGTTATGTATCGAAGCGAGGCGCTATGCGGGAGTATAAGTATAAGGGTGAGTCAGTAACTTTGATGCTCTAAGGCATAATACCAACAATATAAATTGTCATTGTGAAAAAACATGTGAAAAATAGAATCGTCCTCGTGCATACTTTTAATGAATATTTTTAAAGAACTTACTATCTAATCATAGTGTACCCTCGGAGGCATGTCACAGTACAAAAAAGTAAGAGTAAAAAAACAAAGATCCTTAATAATAACGAAAATTCATTCCTATTTTCTGAAACATAAAAAAACTCCTTGCCTTTGCAATGAATTGTGCTTTCATATTACTGAGCTGATGCCTCCATTTTGTATTTCCAATCCTCCATTTTGTGTTTACAATCTTGAGCAGTTTGTGCCGTTTAGTTTTCTTTGTTGGCTGTAAAGTTTTCTTTTGTTTGAGAGAATCGTTTCGCAAACATTTTTTATTGTTGCAATAAACGAACAACAAGTAAATTGTAGACTCTTAATTGCACCTTTAGACAAAATGTGTTGTTTTATTGCTTCAAATTTCATCTAAATCATCTTAAGTTAGTAATATTTTATAATATTTTAGTACTTATTTACTGAGCATGAGTTTTGTCTAAATAAATAAATAATTATAAATTACAAGGCGGCTTGTGTGTTCTAATTATTGAAATGATCAGTCATATGGTGCAATACAACTTATGGAAATACCTAATATAATTTAATTGCAAAATCTCATGTGTAAAATCAGGTAAATCAGCAAAATCGGCAAAACGGCCTATGGACACAAAACTATAACAAATTATCTACGAACGAACTTTTCATGCTGAAAAATGATGACATACAGTTAAAATACGAGACTAATTGCTTTATCAAGAATAAGATTTAGTCTAACATATGTGCAATGCAGATTTTTATTGCTCAATTACGCAAAAACGGCTGAACGAATCTGGACGAAATTTGGCACTTATTGTAGTCTGAAATAGTACATAAACAAGTACTAGAATAGCACCGGAGAAATGTATTGTTCCTTTGGAATAGATTAGTATAAACATGTAAACTTAATCACCCGAGCGAAGCGCAGAAAAAAAAATATAACCTTTTAGTGTGCCTTACACTATACCCAAAATTGTATTTATTCCCATATACGCGTAACTATACCCAAAACCCTTCTCCAGATCACTTCACTTCTACCAAACCATTTTCACCCATCCAACGCTTAAAATAACTGGCTGAATATAAAAACACCCTCCAAAATCAAATAGCCATGTCAAAAAAGGTAAAAGTAGACGATAGCAGTTTTATAACTGCGAAACAACCGAACCGTTCGGGAGTTCTAATAAAAACAGCGAGTAAAATTCAATACCAGAATGGTATTGGCAAAAAATATGAAATCATAGTCAAAAAGAAAGAAAAACGCACGCATAACTCGCTCCTATAGATTCTGTATCTATTGGGTTCTGTATCACTATTAATTATTAATTGCCGACTTTGAGACATATGATTGTTTCATTGTTAGGCAATTCCTTTATTTTAAAGTGAAAGCCCTGGCAGTGACGTACGCGGTGGCTAATAGTGATGAAACGGGCGTACATTAAATCATTTTTTTTCTGTTGGAAAATAAACAGAGCGTTTATCATCTACATATATCAAAATATATCATACAACGGTCTGGAAATGGGTCCAGAGCTTAGAGCATCACAGGTACTGACAGGTATGATACCCGTCAGAGGAGTGGCCTTTACGGGCGAAACCCTCGTCCCAACGTGCATGCACAATGTGCCTTCTAGTTATATACAACTAGTGTGTGTGTCGGTGTCAGTGTTGTCGGTGAAAGAATATTTGTGAATGTGTGACAAAAATAAAATGTTTGCGTTCTTCCCCCGCACCAGATTTGGCACAAAAATTATGTATCGAAGCGAGGCGCAATGCCCTCTCCATTGACGGATGAGTCAGTACCTTTGATGCTTAAAGGTCCAGAGCCAATATAAGTATAAGATATTTATATGTATAAGAATTTGCGGATATTAAATGTAAATAAAATAAATATACACGTGCAACAATACAAGACAAAAATACATTGAAACGTAAATTAAATACTTTCGTACCAAATCTTAGTCTTTTTAGTTTTAAATGAGTTGGGACTCGAGTTAAGTATAGGTCGGGGAAATCATCCAGTTTGTTGACTCGTTACCGGATCGGATAAAGAATGAATTGTGCCTGTATAAATACGCGCTGCGCTACGAGGAATATAAAGGAATATATGGGGCTACCCACAGAACATTAATAAGAGAGGTAGAACGGCAATAATACGCCGTTTGTATGAAGACTGGTGTCGCCGATTAAGCCCCGCCTTTCACCTCCATTATATCTGTAATTAAATAAATACGAAGCTTACGCACATATTTGCAATTTCAAATCTAGCCAATCTTAGCGCCGCACAATCACGCGATTTCAAATGAACGAATCACACCCAAGCACGCACACAAGCACGCATATTGTAGCACGATCGCGTGTTTCTGTAGAGATTTTGGAATTTTGAGCGTTTGCTCAAAATTCCTTAGCCACGTCAGCCCCGCCCACATTTTCATTCTAACTTCTGTTAATAATGTTCTGTGGGGCTACCGCACAGATCTCGTGGATGCTTTAAGG
Source organism: Pyrgus malvae (assembly GCA_911387765.1). Classification (NCBI taxonomy): domain Eukaryota; kingdom Metazoa; phylum Arthropoda; class Insecta; order Lepidoptera; family Hesperiidae; genus Pyrgus; species Pyrgus malvae. Next base: position 27,030,894 of record OU426953.1, read on the forward strand.
TTAATTTTGGATAAAATATATAACGCTTCATACTCTGAGCTCCACAATAGGGTATATATACCCTGTGTCGTGGGTACCATGGACACATACAAAGACAGAAGCACCCAGACCGAGAACAGAAATTTAAACTCATCATTCAAATTTCTGTCTCCCCGGGAATCGAACCTGGGACTCCTCGATTGGCAGTCCGGCATGGTAACCATTGCGCCACGCGGGTCGTAGAGTCGTAGATATGTATGTATTTGATTTTGTGCTATTTTAACCAAGAATGCTATCTGCGTCTTTGGTGTAGCGGTAAAATATGATGTCTCTTACACCTGGATTCATAACTATAGTCACTTACTTGACTTTTAAATTATAAGTGTTTTGAAAACCTGCGCTGGATTGCCTCTGGCCTATTTATATATGATATCGTGAGCTCTAAACTTAGAAGCAATACTCAAGTAAACTACGCACGTAAGAGCAATAGAGTATTTTAATTGTTTTAATGCTCCTAAATTGAGAACTTTGATCCCAACTCTGAGGTTGAAAACATGTACGGGTATGCAGTAGTTAAAACTATTTGATACCCTCAGTAATCCAAGTCCGCCCCTAGGCTAGACTAACCGACCAAGAGTAAGCAAATATTGGAATTTAAGAAAAAACACGGGTTGCACTCCGAGAGTGCCGGCAGAAGTGAAAACATTAACGTTGTGCATTTTAGATGTCTTGGAATCGTTAGGGAATAATTCCGCACGAATTGCTTGAATTATCAGTACTACCTATTAATTTCTATCTAGTATTTTTATAAAGTACTCACTCATTTTCTTTCACTATTTCTTCGTCACTTTTTTCATTAATAGATGCACTTTGTTCAATGACCATATTTTAATTTTAAATACTTAATATAAACGAATTTTACAAGTATAGACAGTCGAGCCGTCATCAGCTGTTACCCCTTCGTCTTACGGTTTTTCGATCAGCACACGTGACCTGACGCGAGTTTCACAGTTTTTACCCATCCCACAAAAGTGTTCAACGCCGCTAAAGAAGTTTTCACTTCAAAAACTTGTTTAATAGATAGATTATTACGTAATTTAAAATAATACAGTACAGGTTTTTGGTGGCCCATACTATAAATTGCTGAATTTACTGATTTGCTAATTTTGCACTGCGGCTATATCACATTCATATTTAAATCATCAAATTCTAAGGTGAACTAGATATTGAGTTCCAGAAACTTTGAATCTTCAAAATAATGCAAAGCTAACGTAATATTTAGTTAGCGAACAATCATAAAAGTCTTTCCGAAGCAAAATTTGGCTGCATGCATTCCAATTTGCAAGTGCATAAGGTGTGCGGAACTCCCATTTGCTTTTATAAGAACGCTCCGTGCAAAGTGAAGCAACAAATATGGCGGCGTGATTGCCGCCCAAAATGGCGGTACTTTTTTCATAACCTACGCAGACTCTTTGTGGCTTGGAAATTAGCGGAAAATCTCTTTTATTTAGGTATTGAAATAGTTTTTTTTTTTCAACCTTTTTTTATGTCCCACTGCTGGGCACAGGTCTCCTTCTCACACAATTGAGAGGGATTTAGGCCATAGTCCACCACGCTGGCCAAGTGCGGATTGGTGGACGTCATGCTTTCGAGAAATTATGAATTTGGGATCGGTCGCGTCGAAGACCGCGGTTTTTTACCACTCGGCCATCGCTGCTCATGAATTGAAATAGTTAACAGTTCTTAATATGTATCTATAAAATATTTATGTTACAGTTTTGTGTAAATATTTGAAAGTACCTACCACCTGTACTAGAAACCATGAAATTATTACCTAAACATTTTAAGATTATGAAAACTATGAAAAATTTAATTATTACTTAAATTCATGCAATTCATGAATTGCTATGTTATAGAGACATAACATAGTAAGTCTTATTTTATTAACACTCGAGATTTTTTTGTCCTCTTAAATTTTGATAATCAAGGATTATTATTATTAATAAGTCTATTATTATTATTATATCATTAACGACAAATGAAATAATAATAATAATTGACTTATTAAAGACGAGAAATCGCCATGGCGATCGATTATAAAATTAGTGTTAAAGTAAGTACATTATTCTTAGTCTAAGGTTAAAACCGATGTCAGATACTTCTTTGTCAAATTTTGAAAGATTATACTAAATCCTATTTAATTACTAACTAACGTATATTCCAAACGTGTATTATCCTAAGCCTTTATACAAGAGAATCAGGTGAACAGACTGGCAACGAGATATTTTTTACAAATAATATATGTTTATTTATCAACTTTTTGAAAGCCTTAGTTGATTGCATAATGTTTTATTATTAAATTAAAAAAACATCGTATTAACGACAAAAACCGTAACGTAATAATTGCGCGTCCGCGCTCATTCTGTGGCCCGACACAAAGTGCTAAACTGTCGCAACCATTCCATTATTTCCACGTCGCGACTTAACACTGTTGTTATTGTAACGAGTTGTACTCTTTTCGCCTTTTTGCGGCAATTCGCAATTTGTGGCCTCTGTTTCGACTCGTTGCCTGTAATTTCGTGCGAAGACGATATTACAGAAGTTTGCTAGAATTGCGGTCGTAAATATGTTCGAATGCTGCGTTTGGACCGCTTTCAATACACGGCGATAATTCAGCGGTTTCAAATTACGGCCCACTGAGAAGTTTTGGCATCGATTTCTTGTTTTATTAAAACGGTTCGCTTTGAATGAGTTATATTTGGAATTACTGATTGGTTTGTAAAGTTGAGAGAATAGTGGACCTTGTCTGTTATTTTCTATTCAAATTCGTATTACAAAAGTCTTTGAAAACTTTAATGTAGATAGTACCTTTTTAACAAAATAACTATAGATATTATTATAACGTAGCTGCTAAAATTTAAATAAATGTTTGCTGCATTATTTAAACACTATTAAATCAACATTATTTAAGTACTTACTCTAAATAAATATAAACACTGCTGGGCATGGCATTTTTCCACTATTAGTGGCGGAGATATGAGTCAGTCCACTTGTCTGTTATCAATCGATACAGTGCTCTCAGAATCATTGAAAATAGCCAACAAAAAAGTACCTATTTTCAATTTTCTTTTTTCACGAATATTTATCAATAGCGGTCACCCAAATAGCTCGCACTCCCAACCGCGCCAGTTCTCTTAGCTGCAAAGATTGCTCGAGTTGTACGCCAGAGGCCATGCGAGTTTCTATAGTTTATACTCACACACAACAGTATTACAGAATCAGCGAATGTAATCTGTGCAGACTTAAGCGTATTATTTCCTGTGTCTACACCACATTTCCACAATTATCTCGTGCAGCAGCAGCGAATTACAATTTCCGGAAATACAGACTATTACCGGTAAACCTATGACCGTGTACTTAGTCAAGCAAGAGTGACGCGGTTATGCAATTAATTTGTAGTACCTGGACGACCGGGGTTGCTTGGATATAAACAATTTATTTTCTTGGTGTAATTTCAAACGATACACTCATTTGCTTCCTGTTACTTAACAACACTATCTAAAATAGCTCCCAATAAAAAAATCACAAATATGGTTTTCACTGATGTTTGAACCCGGGTCTCTAGTTCCGCAATCAGCCAACGTAACCATTCGGCCAAGGAACCTTTAATTCAATGAACGGAATTTTTATAGAGCTCTTTCAAATCGCCATTGTAATTTCTTTGAACGTCGGATTGGCGGATGGCATTTGACGACGTTCTACGCCACAATATTATTAATACTCTCCAATAGGTATCAGAAAGAGTAGTATTTTTCAGTTTATATTTAAGTTGATAGGTATTCGCTAATATTATTTTATAATAATTAAAATTTTCTAAAAATAAAACCTAGCTGGGTCGATTTATCACTCCCGAAACCAGGTTACTAAATTTCATCAAAATTGTTGGAGCCGTTTCCGAGATTGAAATTAAATTAGGTATATACAAGAATTGCTCGTTTAAAGATATTAAGATAAGATTGTAATTATATTCGAATCCTGTTCAGGAATCATAAATATCGTTCGCTGAAGTCACAGCTCATTTTGTGGAGGGACCAAGTAAAATTTACGAAAGGTCTGCCTTATATCAGTGACGTAGTATACGAGGGGCGGACATGACTTCGAACACCCCAAGATTTCTGTAACGTCTCTGGAGTAGCAATGCAAGTGTATATAAATACATAAAAAAATAATTACTTACTTACTTATAAAAAATATACTTAACACCTGGTGCCTGTTTGATATACCTCTCTTTATGATAACTTTATAAGGCTGCAACCGTTTTTACGTCCCACTGCTGGCCACGGGTCTCTCCCCATTATTGGGTAGACCTGGAGCTTACTCCACCACGCTGCTCCAATGCGGGTTAGTGGCCAACCCGCTGTCGGATGTTTTCAAACCGCCCATAAAGCCTCCGACAAGGTTTAACAATTGTTGTCTATCGACAACAACCGGGACCGACGGCTTAACGTGCCCTCCGAAGCACGGAAACGTGCATGAAATTTTTTGCTACATATGGTGACCCATCTCACACCCGACCGCGCCCGTTTGGCTTAGTTGCATAGATCGCTTGCGTTCTACGCTAACCGCCGGGTCATGCGCGCTTCTTGCCAGGCCATGCGCGCTTCTAGCTTCTAATACTTTATAAGGGAAAACTTTAATTCAATATTCTCTATCCAACCATTCACATCCATAGGTGCGGAAACTTAATATCCCAGAGAGATTGAGGACCATTGTGGTGACGTCACAGAGATATTACGTTAAGCTCAGCGGAGATTAAATGCATTCAACTCATCAGGATTCACGTTTAATGCATTCAAATGAGTCCTAACTCATCAGTACCACATTAAGCGTATTGAAATGATTCCTAAAGTGAATTACAATGGGGCGTCGATAAAAGGATTTGATAGGAACTGAATTATGCCGTTTGACTCCATGAACACTATTCTTAGTGTTATATGTTAGGTAGGGTGAGCGTTTCGCTAAAGTTTTTGCTAATTGTAAGAAAAGTATTTGAGTTGAGCTTGGCTTGGCTGCAACCCTTTTTGCGTCCCACTGCTAGGCACGGGTCTCTCGCAATTATTACGGAGGTTTGGAGCTTACTCCACCACGCTGCTCCAATGCAGGTCGATGGAGATGCGGGTTAACGCCTGATTCTATTGACAATACCATTATATTGTTGCAGTTCCAGTTGCCGGCCAGACTTACATGAGGCAACCTTCAGACTCCGGAGTAGCAGCGCAATTGGATACAACATCAGACAAGTGTAACAGAAGTAGGTTGGATGGCTCTAATACTTTATACGAGGGCATTTAAATATTAACTCTCACAATACTTTCACACAGCATTCCGCACTAAAACCCCCTCAGTGGCCAGCCTCTGCGTTTGTGAGGTCTCCGGGATCTCCATAGGAACGCACCGGTCTCCTCCACGCGCGGCGCCCCAGAACGGGCCCATCTTCGGGAGAGCAGATGTGCTCTCCTGCACCTTCAGGTGTTCACGGCGGCATGCGGCCACGCATACACCGCGGTCCCTCCCGGGGCTGCTAGCTGGACGGGTCCAGCTCCCACTCTTACCCTCCGCATCCCCGGAAGCCCCCTTTTAGTCGCCTCTTACGATCAGGCAGGGGATACCGTAGCTCTATTCTTAATCCCGAAGCTAAGGTTTGAAATCGACAAATAAAGTCAATAGAACATCTATTTATTAAATATTCTCAATAGCCTCGATCATATGATGTTAAAAACTATATATTCAGCAAAATCTGTAGTTCTTGAAAATGCCCCTACCGACCACGCTACAGTACTTTTAAGTCTTATGCTTAATATAAAGCGTATTAAGGCCCCAACATTAAAAATTACTATCAATTATGCTAAGGCTCTAGATGAAATTAAAAATAATCTTTCTGATATTTTGAGTATGTCAGACCCAATACAAGCCGCTGAGGCCTTGGTGGGTAGAATTTCTTTAGCTTTAATGAATAATCGAGTTGTAAATAGCTTACCATCTCGGAGACGTTGTATTCAACCCTGGATGACACCTGGGATGTTGCGATGTCTCCGAAATCGCGATAAATTACATTTTAAAGTTAAAAAGGACCCAGAAAACTTGATTTTAAAAATAACGTACACTAGATATAGAAATTATTGTCAAAAACTCATTCGTAATCTAAAAAATGACTATGAAAGAAAGAAATTACAAAATGCTAATAAAAATTCAAAAACTCTATGGAAAACAATAAAATCAATTTGCGGTATAAACCAAAAAGGAAAAACAGAATATAACGAATTATTAACATTAAAAACGTCACCTTTAGAGTCTGCTAACCATCTTAATGCTCATTTCTCAAACTTAGGCAAAAATCTTGTTGAAAAACTGTTAAACTCTCCTACTGCTGTTGTAGAGAACTCATATAATAGGACACCCCTAAATTCATTTGCCCTGTTAGACACCGATCCTTTTGAAATTAACTGCATTATAAACGGTCTCTCTAATGATTCAGCTTCAGGATGGGACAATATCTCTACCGCTTTTATTAAAATGGGTCGACAAATCCTTATTCCGATTTTGGTCCACGTCTTTAATTTATGTTTTCAAAATGGTTGCTTTCCTTCGACCTTCAAGAAAGCTATAGTTACTCCCATTCATAAAGGTGGTGATAGAGACGATGTCGATAACTATAGACCTATCTCTGTGCTTACTGTATTTTCGAAGATTCTGGAGAAGCTTATCAACAGCCGTCTCCTGAAATTCCTTACAGATAACAATTTGTTATCTAAAAATCAATTTGGCTTTAGAAAAGGCATATCCACTGAAGATGCAGTGCTAGCTTTATCAGAAGAAGTAAGCACACAGCTGGATCTTGGTAAGAAATGTATCGGAGTGTTCCTAGACCTAGCTAAAGCGTTCGACACCGTCTCTACTACCATACTTCTAGACAAACTACATAACCATGGTGTAAGGGGACTGCCTTATCAACTGTTTACTGACTATCTAACAGACCGCCAGCAACAATTAAAACTTGGCAATCACTTAAGCCATGCGATGGGGATTTCCTGTGGTGTCCCACAGGGTAGCGTCCTCGGACCTACACTTTTTTTGATTTATGTCAACGATCTGTGTGACCTCCAGCTTAGTAATTGTAAAATTTTTACGTACGCTGATGATACTGCCCTAGTCTTTAATGCAGATTCATGGTCTGGTTTAAAGACTATTGTAGAGAGTGGAATATCTCAGGTGTTTGGCTGGCTAAGAGCTAATTTATTAACATTGAATGTTAATAAAACAAAATACATTCCATTTTCAATCCGCAAAACAAGCCTTCCAGATGAAAATTTTAATCTGAAACTACATTCGAGTTCGTTATGTTCCCCACTAGTTTGTTGTCCATGTTACGATCTTAATCGGAGCAGCCATATTAAATACCTAGGTGTAGTCATAGATCAACATCTGACTTGGAATTTACACATTAAAGCCACCGCTGACAGAATGAGAAAGTTAATGTGGATTTTCAGGAAACTCAGAGACGTGGCGGACAAAACACTACTAATTAATACATACAAAGCCCTTGCACACTCTGTTATAAATTACTGCATACCAGTTTGGGGAGGAGCAGCTAAAACCCACCTTATTATACTTGAAAGAGCACAAAGAGCGCTTCTCAAAGTTATTTTTAAAAAACCAATTCGTTTTCCTACATTTGATTTATATAATGGTCATAATCTGCATACAGTTCGACAAACATACCTTTTACGCTGCGTACTTAGAACACATCAACAACTCCCTTACACCAGTCAGCAATTACAGAGACGCAGAGGCACAATTATTTGTCAAACCCCTAGATGTAAAACGAAATTTAAAAAGAAATCATATTCTTATATGTCAGCTTTTCTCTACAACAGACTTAATAAAATTCTTAATACTTACACCCTAACACGAAACAAAGTTAATAAATCGTTATCATCTTACTTATTGAAATTAAACTATGATGAAACAGAGCACTTAGTCAATACAAATAACATTTAATGTAACTACATGCACGTGCATACACATACGTAAACACACACTCGCACACACCCATACACACACACACACACACACACACACTCTCACACACACACACACACTCACACACACAGTCTCACATACTCACACCACACACACACACACACACAAGCGCGCGCACGTGTGCGCGCACGCACTCTCATGCAATTCCTATAATATATTGTTAAAATTTATGTTACTATTGTGTTGTATCATTAGTTAAAAATATTGTCTTGTTCTTGTACCTCTTGATAAACACTGTATAATGTCCCGGGTGATGAGCGGGGCACCTGTAACACAGGTTTCGAACCTAGCACAGGGCCCTTGCGACTTGCTGTATGTGAAATGTGTTTTTATCAATAAATCATTTTTCATTTTTCATTTTTCATAGTCGGTGTATGTCTATTATATTTGTTGTTAAATTATTAATTCACTTATATTTATTTGCATTATAAAACATGCATGAATGTAAAAAATTACTATGTATTAATAATTACTGTACCATTTTGACTGTAACTTTTGGTACGCCTTAAACGGTAAACATTTTTTTGGAGCTCATATACATATACTTACTGTAATATTTATGATTTATGATTTATGATTTATTTATTGATATTAAGATGAGTGTACATTTTATATTAAGATGTATTATGAATTATGTTTATGATTAAGTTGTCTGTTATAGTATCTATGCGTATCGATTTATCTATGCTTCCTTGAATGTAGATGTCCATGGGATCAAGCCATTGTTGCCATCTCTAAAATTTGTCAACCAGGACAAGAGGCGTTAAAACCCCGGATTGTAGAGCCCGAAACCCGGACCTGTCAACAGCGGGGGGACGGTGAATTTAGCGAGTCGGTTCGTCACGACAAGGGCACAGTACCCAAGACTTTATTTTTTTAAACCCGGACTTCAAATGAATTCCGGCCCGGACGCTCCCCGGACGCCCTCTAAACTAGGACAAATCCGGGGAAACCCAGAAGGATGACAACCCTAGCTCAAGCGACCATTTAACAGCACTGGAATGTGCTCGGAATGAAAGCTTAAGGCTACAACTAATGACACAGAAAAGACCGTATGAAGTTGGAAGTTGTAACAGTGTCTTGGCTACCCCGGTGTCCGAGGGAGCCAAGATACTGTTAAAACTTTACAATTACTTGTATTGAAATTATATTAATATGTTAAGTGCTAGCCTGTACGGGGGTGACATAGTCACATTGTGACAAAACCCCTTTAAAAAAATAAAGATTTAAAAAAAAATAACAGCACGTGGCCTTCATGGTCGTTTGCATGCTCGTTTCCATTAAAATCATTCGTTCATTTATCATCATGTTTCATCATACATACTCGTAAAGTTTGCAAACTAAGCCTTTGAAAATAAGGATCTTTACACGTAAAATGAAACAAGTTAAATAAATGTAAAGCATCTAATTAGACGTGTTATAACAAGATAAGGACATTCAAAATTCCTTTTCACGTTCCACGGTTGTGCCTTTAATGTTCCATCAAAGGCTTTTGGCACTTCGTTAAAGCCGTCTGAAGCCTCGTTTTACATGTGATGATTTTACCTTTAATGTCTTCGTTCTTTGCTTTCATATCTATTACCTAGAAATATAAGGTAAACATTACAAACAAAGCTTATACATATAAAATCTAATAAAGAAGCTACAAAGATTTAAAGAAAGAAAGAAAGAAAAAAATTCCAATAATAATGTTTAAGAAAAAAATGTATAACTGGTTATTAGAACATTGTTTTTATTCAATCGCAGATTTTATGACTTGGAAAAATAATTTCATAACATTATGATTTAGAATATTTTTTGACATTATTTCAATTTACTAACCTCTAAGTGGTCAATGAATTTTATAATATTTAAATTTAAATTAATTCTGCTATACTGTATGCGATTTGATTGATAAAATTAGTGTATTGATTCTTTAGATTACCTTACTTACTTTTTACTTTAAGACATTGCATGCCGAAATAGGCGAAATAATTATGACTGTTCTGTATAATTTCTTGTGACATCTTATGTACCATATTTCTGCAATAAATGATTATGATTATGATTATGATTTTCTGAGCTGAAAACTCATTAGGCCACAATCTCCTATACTGCCCAATTGAAATCTAATAGACAAAACAGCTTCCTTGCTTTGGAGGGCACGTTATGCCGTGGGTCCCGGTTGCTAACGATAGATGACTGTCGTTAAACCTTGTCTTAGCAGCCTTATGGTAGGTTTGAAAACAACTGACAGCGAGTTGGCTACTAAACCGTATCTCCAGCAACCCGTATTAAAACGGAGTTGTGGAGAAAGCTCCAATAAATGGGAGAGATCCGTGCCTAGCTGTGAGATACAAAAAGGGTTTAAAATAAATTTAAAATTTAAAACCTAACAATTTTTAGTGTTGCACCTGCCATATTATATACAAGAGAGTTTATTAAAATTCCTTTTTATGCTCCATGCGTGTTCCTTTAAATTCCATAAAAGCCTTTTTGGCAGTACATCGGTTTGAATGTATCTAGTCTCTCAGTAAAATTTGTCGCCTTTAAACTTTTGCTTTATTCACTTCCGCGTAAGTAAACTTTTGATTGACGAACTTTAAATAGGCGGAAAAACTTTTATGGTTTGTCCAGAGCAATACAACCGCTTTATCCACTTCTGCCGTGAAGCAATTCTATTCTGTTTCCGTGGAAAGGTGGAGTTGCCGATCAGTCTTTCATGAGGCGACCATCAGCCTTCGTACTTTTTTTTCGTTAATTTGAATAAAAAAATAATTTTTAAACTTTTTAACTACTTAAAAACTTAAAGCCAGCTGTGTTATATTAGGCACATACATTTTATAACACTTTTTTTTATAAATAATCACATAAAAATAAAAATAAATGCTTGCTTTGTGAGCTTTCTGATGCCATATTTAATATGGTGACTACCAGCACTGCAGAGATAAAAATATGAAGTAAAATTTTAATCACTTGCTTGATTTTACGTTTGCCACTTTCTTGCTTATAATATTTTAATTTATAAAAATTACATACAATAATTTATAAATGTACATTTTTGTAATTGTGTTATAATTAAGTTTTCTCTTTTATATTTTATCCTTGTAATATTTGCATACCTCAAGAAACTAAAAATATATAAACAACGTTTGTAAACACTCATACACCATCCATCATCCTTTTATAGTCCACTGCTGGACATAGGCCTGCCCTAACGTTCGCCACTCCTCCCGGTCCTGGGCCTTCTGAATCCAGCGACTACCCGCTGTCTTCTTCAGGTCATCAGTCCACCTGTAAACACCCATATTTGTGCAAATCAAAGTCTTTGTCTTTGAAACATTTAAGTTTAATTCAATAAACATTCCAGGAAAATTGAAACAGCGCCCACACAGTAACTGTAGCCTTGAGCAGGGAAGCGTGAATTTCACTCGTGAAGCGTCCTCTTATTGGCCCTTCAACGCTCGAGAAAATAAATCTTTGCGGCGATGCAGCATGATAATAATATGTGAATGTCTCACATGTTTTTTTTATAAAATGGCACAGCAAACGAAAATACATGCGAAGATTTTTGTATGTTTGTCAGCAACACCTTTATCGGTTCACAAAAATTTGTTACTAGTGTTACTATTAAAACTTGAAAAATTTAACAATTAATGTATTTATCTACACGTATGAAATATTTTGTTCCAACTAAATCATCAACAAAATTCGAAAGCTAGAAACATAAGAATGCTTTTATAGGTACCTACTTCAGCTTCAGCCGGGCCAGCCGAGAATAAATTTTACGAATTTAACTATGATTTTGATGATGACTTGGCATCTTACTTTATTCTCTTTTAAAATAAAGTACCTGGACGACCGAGCATTGCTCGGATAAAAACAATTTATTTTCTTGGTTTAGTTTCAAACGAAACACTCATTTGCTTAGTGTTACTTAACAACGCCATCTGAAATAGTTCCTAATAAAAAATAGTTATTTTCATAAAATTAAAAAATACACAATATGGTTTTGATTGAGGTTTGAACCCGGGTCTCTAGTTCCGCAGTCAGCTCACGCAACCATTCGACCAGAGAAGCTTTAAATCAATAAACGAAATTTTCATAGAGCTCTTTCAAATCGACATTGTCATTTCTTTGAACGTCAGATTGGCGGATGGTAGTAGCGGATCCCAAGAAGGGATTTTCGGATTTACTCGAGCGCGTCAGATTAAGATATGGCTAAATTTCTTGGCATTGAAATCGACTCAAATTTAAATTGGAACAATCATGTAGAAATAGTATGCCAAAGACTAAATAAATTCATATACGCATTACACGATCTTTCAAAAGTAGCAAATCAAAAAACAGCATTGATTGCTTATCACGGATAGTATGTTCGGTCCTAAGATACGGATTACTCTTATGGGGGAACTCAACTGACTTCAATAGAGCATTTATTATACAAAAGAAATGTGTTAGGGCCATTTACGGTGCGGGACCTATGGAATCCTGTAAGCCAATATTCGATAAGAAGAATATAATACGAAAGTCTGATATTTGTCAAAAATAATCAAAATCGATTTGATACCAAAGATGATACATTCTCCACACGGCATCGGGGTCAATTGCATAGACCATTATCTTATACGGCATGCTATTCGAGAAACAGCTTTGCGATGTGCATCAAACTTTATAATTTGCTGCCATCTCGGTTAAAAAATCTAACATTAAATCGGTTCAAGGTTTTTATTTTTAAATTATTGATTAAGAACTGTTTTTATTCCACAAAGTAATTTATAGAATATTGTCATGCTGGACACCCAAACGCTTGGCTAATAAATTATAACTTTTTATTCAATTACGCAAATATTATCATTATTATTGACATCTAATATTATTGTTATTAAATTATAATTGTTATTACTGTAATTATTTAAAAAATTGACATGTACCTTCGGGTATGAAATTGCATTTAATATCCTTAAATTAAGAAATGTAAATTAATGATTTAATCTATAGACTAAGGATATACTGTTATCACTTATCAGTCTTATCACTAAAGACACAATGACTTTATCTTATTTATTAATAAATATTTGCCCACCGACTAGGTCGGTAAGACACGCATGAAAAATATTGTAAGATTTTTATCGTAAAATAAATATTTATAATTTTTATAATTATAATTTTTATAATAAAATAAATATTTCATTTCATTTCATTTCCTGTTGAGTACTGCTACGATTAAAAAAGACCTTCTATATAGGTACAATATTTTTTTATCTTACTTCCGGATGTCAAAATAGTCAGATTAGAATACCCCGTTACCGTTGAACCATGAATTTTAAATAATAAAAATCTCTCTCCACTGGGTAAACGCAAAACGTCATAAATTATAATCATATTAAATAATATAATATTTTAAACTTCCTACCACCCAACCTATAAAAAGCACAAGGTCCTGATGACGCTTGAGGAAATCCACAATGAGCCTCGTGGGCTCCCCCGTTTGACAGCGTTTACGCCACAATATTATTAATACTCTCCAATAGATTTCAGGAAGAGTTGTTTTTTTCAGTTTATATTTAAATTGATTATCATTGAAAATATTTTTATACAGTTAAAAATTTGTAACAATAAAAAATTTGTGGATCGATTTATCACCCCCGAAACCAGGGTACTAAATTTTATCAAAATATTTGGAGTCGTTTCCGAGATTCAAAAAATATATTTAGTGTTAACGAGGCTAACTCATATTATGTTATCTGTGGTGCATGTCTGGACGCGAAGACTTGTGGCGCCATCTAAAGAAGAGGTAGAGGAAGCAGGGAGCGTGTCGCCGTGACAGTATTCTCTCGAGCTTGAATAATTTGTGCAATTCAAATGAGTAAACCAGGAGATTTTCACATTGATTTGTCGTTTCAGAATGTTATTTTATATATCAGAAGTGAAATAATAAAATAAACCTACGTGTCCTTACGTTTTTCATAATAATCAACGTGGGAAGGTTGTGGTCGAGATCCTAACTCGAAAACGATATTATTGTGATAAATCGCGTGACAGATCATCAAAATAAGAAAAACAATCGTCATCGATAAAAAAATAGAAAGATCAGAAAATATTATTGACAAAATTGTAAATAAGGAGTAAACTTTTTCTGCGAATATTTCAGCATCAGCAGTGTCAACGACCCCGCCTTGCCCCGTGTGTCCATTGATAACCGTTCCAGCCCCGTCGACCTCCTCAGATAGGCAAGAGGTGCCTGTCGTAGATTCAGTGGCTGCATAACAGTCGGTGTTGGATACACCGGCGACTAATGATGACGCCATGGTTTGTTCAAGTCAAGGACAGGTACACAAGTTATTTACATCTACCGAAAACATCCCTGTGTTTAATGGTAATATAAGTTGTGACAATATGACAGTTTAAAATTGGTAGAAGCTTTAGTAAAAATTTATGCATGGGACGCGTTCGTCTCAACGTCAATAACGTTTTATTTAATAAATTTAATGACATTCAAATTATCCGACAATGAACGCTTGATTTGGCGTACAGCCTATTTCACTTGGGTTCAATGGAAAGGTAAATGTAATTTTCCTAAAGGATGATGAATAACCTCGAAATTATATGATTTTATTGTTATTATGATGGAGTTAAACTCTGTAACTGTTACGGTTGTGTTAAGCCACTCATCTGTGTATCTCATAATTATATTGGTTACGCTTCACACGCATAGCTCCACAGTAGGGTAGATGTACCCTGTGTCGTGGGTACCATGGACACACACGGACAGAAACACGGGCGCCCAGACCGGGAACAGAAATTTAAACTCATCATTCAGGTTTCTGCTTCGCCGGGAATCGGGCCCGGGACCCTTGAATTGGGGGTCGGGCATTGTAGCCATTGCGCCACGCAGGTCGTCAAATTGGTTGCTTTGTTATTTCCGTAAGGGATGATTATAATAATATGACGATCTTGACTGCTTTTGCTTTTCTAAAAGTATTTGGTAGAATACTTTTAGAAAAACCAGATGATGTTGGATAATTCAGGTAACGATATAATTGATGTCATACAACATGTTTCAATGTGTTTATTTGAATAACTCTGTGTTTAAGAAAAATGTCCATGTGATGTAAAAAAAATTACTGGCTACGGAAATGATTAAAAAAGATGTATTGTGTCTTACACAGGTTGGATAATTTACACTCAATCGGCCGGCTAAGCTGGGTTGTTATACGAAGATGATGGGTCAAGTTCAGACTCAATCAGCTGCCTAAGCTGATCACGATGGGTCAAGTTCAGACTCGATCAGCTGGCTAAGTTGGGTTGTTATACGAAGATGATGGGTCAAGTTCAGACTCAATCAGCTGCCTAAGCTGATCACGATGGGTCAAGTTCAGACTCGATCAGCTGGCTAAGTTGGGATACGAAGATGATGGGTCAAGTTAAGACTCAATCAGCTACCTAAGCTGGGTTATTATATGAAGACGATGAGTCAAGCACAGACTCAATCAGCTACCTAAGCTGGGTTATTATATGAAGACGATGAGTCAAGCACAGACTCAATCAGCTGGATAAGTAATACGAGGCCGTATTAAAGTTCAGGATGGTCGACTGTTAACGAGGCTAACTCATATTATGTTATCTGTGGTGCATGTCTGGACGCGAAGACTTGTGGCGCCATCTAAAGAAGAGGTAGAGGAAGCAGGGAGCGTGTCGCCGTGACAGTATTCTCTCGAGCTTGAATAATTTGTGCAATTCAAATGAGTAAACCAGGAGATTTTCACATTGATTTGTCGTTTCAGAATGTTATTTTATATTAGATATATACAAGAATTGCTCGTTTAAAGGTGGTTAGGCGATTTGTTATTATAATGTTACTTTCATTTTTCATAGGTTTAATATCTATATAAAACACTCTCAATTATTGCTAGCTTGCCAGCATAATGTTTTCAGGAGTGCTTATCGGTTTCTGATTCGCAGTTTACCGAACTCCTTTCATATTGGATGAAGGAGAACAGTATCATAGGCCATAATCTTTGTCTATGATTAGTAAAAAAATAAAAATAGAATATTATCTACGCCTGCTCCAGTATGGCGGCGGTCGCATACAAACGGTACTTACGTCGACTAACGTTCTTTGGTTATGTTCGACAATATTCTTGAGTACTAATCTAAAACCCATCAAAAACTACAAGCGGAACCTTGAAGCGGCAGACTGCAGTCTGGAAGAACGTCCAGGATCCTGTGACTGTATATAGGAGAGGTGGCTTCGATTCAAGAATTCCGTAAGTATTAAATGAATTCCTTATGTTGGTTACAGTAATTGATTGTGTTTGTACTCTCCCAACAGTGGGCTTGGGTCATAATTGCGCGCCCGCCCATCCAAAACGTATTAGATAAACCTCATGGTAACAATTTTTAGAATCCGCTTTGGTAATAAAATAGCTTTGATAAATCACCTTTATTTACTAGATATTAACATTATGGTAAAGCAGCGATGGCCGAGACGTGATGACCGCACGGTCTTCGAATTTGTGATCCCGAGTTCATGTCCTCGGCATGCACATGTGACAAATAAATTTGTAATAAATAAATAATTAACGTTTCACACTCATAGCCCCACAGTAGGGTAGATATACCCTGTGTCGCGGGTACCATGGACACACACAGAGACAGAAACACAAACACCCAGACCGAGAACAGAAATTCAAACACATCTCACACCCGACCGCGCCTGTTTGGCTTAGTTGCATAGATCATTTGCCTTCTACGCTAACCACAGAGCCATTCGCACAGTTCGCACTTCAGTAAAAATATATCGTGTATTGTATATTGGCAAATGCTAATAATATCTAACCATTTTATCCATGTGCGTTTTGTAAACAGTTTCCCAATTACTCCCGAAATTTTTGATCCAAAATTCCGAGAACCCATCCCAAAATCCACTAAATACTGTGATTTGCTAGAAATATTTGTTTCCGTACCGAGAGTCCCGTGAAATTTCGACGAAACGGAAATTCTAGAATCACAAATTCGGTACATGAAATCTGTACTGAAAACTGTGTGACATAGTTTGAACAACGCAGAATATGTTGCTTTCAGCAATATGCATACTTATACTTACAATTCATATCCTATTTCTATGTAGGATTATATTGTTATAACTGCTTTTCTTACGAGTTCTAATTTTAAAGACTAACCTAAACTAAGATACAAATTTTTTGTGCAGGTGTAAGTAATGAACTGTCGATCTCAATTTTATTAGCA
Organism: Pyrgus malvae; assembly: GCA_911387765.1. Classification (NCBI taxonomy): domain Eukaryota; kingdom Metazoa; phylum Arthropoda; class Insecta; order Lepidoptera; family Hesperiidae; genus Pyrgus; species Pyrgus malvae. The sequence goes on from OU426953.1 coordinate 27,048,204, forward strand.
CGTCTATTCTATATATGTCGTAAAATAATGTAGTTTAAAAAAACTAAAAAAAAACGCGTTTGTGAAAATACGAACTAAAAAGTAAAAAATAAGAAGAAAATGTATTTCAAAACGACAAATTTTGAAATGTATGCGTCTGTAGCGATGAAAGAATATTTTGTGAATGTGTGACAAAATTAAAATGTATGCGTTCATCCCCCGCACCAGATTTGGCACAAAAATTATGTATCGAAGCGAGGCGCTATGCTGTCTCTACTGAAGGGTGAGTCATCGATGGGTGAGTCAGTAACTTTGGTGCTCTAAGGAAGAAGTCAATTCTTTGAATAAAATTGATATATTAGGGCCAGACGGCCGAACACGAGGTTCTTTCTTGTTCTCTTGATTCTCTTGATTCTTCGGAATAAAAATCTACAACTACAACTACTGGAAGTCTTTTTACAAGTGAATCTTATCTAAACCTAGCAATACTCTATTATAACAATGTGAGCGGATTCTTTGTGATATCTACAACATTGCCTGGATTTGTGGAATGTGGATTTCTTAACAACTCTATCTAAAGAGCTGAAGATTCTGGACTTGCAGAGATCCGACCGTGTGTCATAGGGACTTTAAGTGTGCTATTTTCTAATTTAGTTCTACGCTTAGTATAGTCTATTTCTGTAACCACTAGGTTATAAAATAAACCCAGTTAAACCCTAAACACCTTTTATTTCACTAAACTGTCTATACTTACTTGTGAAATTCGTTTATATCAAGTATTTAAAATATGGACATTGAACAAAGTGCATCTATTAATGAAAAAAGTGACGTAGAAATAGTGAAAGAAAATGAGTGAGTACTTTATAAAAAATAAATACTAGATGAAAATCTACTAAAAATACTAGACGGCAGTCCCATTTGGAACATGTTTGCAAACAGTTAAATAAATTTGCATTTTCATTATATAAACTATCAAAAATAATGAAAAAAACAGCTGTCCTTAGTGCATATTATGCAAATGTTGGTGTGACTCTTAGATACGTACTCATATTCTGGGGTAATGCAACGGGAATTCAAACGGTTTTTGAGGCTCAAAAGAAATGTATTCGTTCTAAATATCAAATAAATCAAATAGACTCTTGTAAACCGCACTTTAAAAATTTAAAAATAATGATGCTTCCTTCCCTATATATATGAAATATCCCTGTAGCGACCTTCCGCTACTCATCAAGAGATGGCCCCACGGGTATTCCTGAATCACGCTATCGAAGTTTTCGGAATATCCTACCATATATACAAGCTCCAAATTGAGTCAGTTGGAGCGCGGCCGCTCCCCGGGCATGACCACCTCGCCCGGCGGGAGATCTCCCTTTGCCAAATCCCTAATGGTAAAAAAATATTTAAATACCTATGAAACTTTAAAATCAAAAAGACATACTAAAAAATTGTGTTCAATTGCATCAAAAACAAAACAATATCACAAAAGCGTCTTTTGCATGGGACCAAAAATATAATAATATAATAACTTACCTGAATCCCTCAAATCTAAAACAATTTGTGATTTTAAACGAGCACTTAAAACGTTCTTATTTACAAAAGCGTACTATTCGGTGTCTAAATTTTTAAACGACGAACTTTAACTTCGTGAGGGATTTCGGGTTTAAGGGACTAAAAACCTGCGTGATTTGTTTTTCCGCTGGCATTTTTTCCTCTCAGTGTACAAAAACCCAGTAAATTGGGAGCCCAAAGCCGATGGCCCGGATAAAAATATAACACGTATAAACATTTTTTTTTTCAACCTTTTTATGTCCCACTGCAGGGCACAGGCCTCCTTCTCACACAACCAAGTGCGCTGGCCAAGTGCGGATTGGTGTACGTCAGGCTTTCGAGAAATTATGAATTTCTCTCAGGCATGCACGGCGATGGAGAACATCTTAATCAATGAAATATCACGATATTTTCCATCACCGTGGAGCAGCGATAAATTCGCACATTACAAATTTCTTTGTTAGAGGTTCGAGCCGAGGATTTGAACCAGGGATCGGTCGCGTCGAAGACCGCGGTTTTTGACGTGATAACGTCTTTAAAATCGTTTTAGTCGGGTGACATGTTCAGAAACTTGTGTCACACCAAAACCTCACGAGCGCGATCGCAGGTATAACGAGAGAGAGACGGACCGATCTCCCGTCTCATCTCAAGCGCTGCCAGTCATTCCTTGAAACTTGTCACGCGGAATCCTCACGAGCGGAGGCTGGCATAGCGTTCGAGTGAGTGGACCGATCTTCCGTCTCTCTCACTCTAGCGGCATACAAACGAATGGAGATTTTCTCGTGCGGACGTTATCACGTAAACATCTCGATCGTAAACCTACTTTACAAACAATTTGCCGTTTTTTACCATCGGCCATCGCTGCTCATACACACAAACATATACAGCTTATATAATTAAAGCAGAATTAATAAAACATCGCAATAAAAACCGCAAAATATGGGTTAAAATAAAATCAGCGTTGTCTTCAATTATAATAAATTTAATTATAAGTAATTTTAGTTACACTGCTAACTTATGTTTTAATTCTGTCCTCCAAATTTGCATACCTCGCTGAGGTAAATATGGCGAACTAATAAATGGACATAAACCAACTTTTGTAATACCCATATTTGTCCAAATAAATTATTTTCATTTTCAAACCAATTTAAAGTCCTTATAGGAAACACAGTAATAATACTCTTAGGGATGAGACTCCACGCTGGGTTCCGGTACTAATCATGAATAACGTTTTATAACGTTTCATACTCATAGCCCCATAGTAGGGTAGATATACCTTGTGTCGTGGGTATAATGGACACATACAAAGACAGAAACACAAACACCCAGACTGCGAACAGAAATTTAAACTCATCATTCAAATTTCTGTTTTACCGGGAATCGAACCCGGGACCCTCCGACTGACAGTCCGGCATGGTAACCATTGCGCCACGCAGGTTGTCATGAATCATCATGAATTAAACCTAAGGGCCTCTTTCACCACCTTCAAGAAAATTGATAAGTACACTAATTGTCGGTTAAAATCATCCGTAACTTCAATTTCAATTTAACGATGTTCGAGTAGCACTAATCGTATGATAAACTGACCTGCAGTCATAGCTTTTACTTGCCCATTAACTTAACTTGGTACGTAATTCATTAACACTTTACTTGGAGATGGTGAACGAGGCCCTAAGAGTACACAATAGGTAATATAAAGGCAAAATTAAAGATATAGGTTGTAGCCCGTCAGATACGTAAAAATTATGATGTTTTGTCAAATCGACTTACTGCTCTATATTCAAATAATGACTTATTTCCCACATAAAACTAAGTACCTCCCAAACTCCTACAATCTATTAGCCAATATCGGTCTAAGCGAAGCTCGTTGCACCTGAATTTACGGTGTATTCACCGGTCCCTAATTTATGTCACGAGGCTACCTCAGGTTATGTCGCATTTAAGCTGGAAATACTTTCTACGTGAATAAATTTCAGCTATTCTGTTTATATCGTAAAGGAGTAAAAATACACTCCAGCTTTTTGTGAGAAAAGCGAACAAGAGAGTGATTTTACCAATTTAAAACTCCCTAAAGGGAATTCAGTTCCTTGCGGATGAGACACAGAACATTATTAAGAGAGGTAGAATGGCAATAATGCGCCATTCGTATGAAGTCTGGTGTCGCCGATCAAGCCCCGCCTTTCACCTCCATTACATCTCTACTCAAATATAAATAAATATTAAGCTTACGCACATATTTGCAATTTCAAATCTAGCCAATCTTAGCGCCGCACAATCACGCGATTTCAAATGAACGAATCACACCTAAGCACGTACACAAGCAGGCATATCGTAGCACATTCGCGTGTTTCTGTAGAGATTTTGGAATTTTAAGCGTTTGCTTCAAACTCCTTGGCGTGTCTGCCCCGCCCACATTTCCATTCTACCTCTTTTACTATGTTCTATGGACACCACGCTGGGTTTTGGTACAAATTATCAATTAAAACTTTGTTATACTACGGTACACCTTAGTATTGTTTTCTAGATGCAAATTATAAACACCAGAAGTTGTAAAAATGCTATTAGATACAGGGCTACTCTTGACGTCGATATTCAGCTCAAGACCAGGATTTTTTTTCTTCCAACTTATTATGGCCTTTTGGTGACACGTAAAATAAAGGTAAAGTAAAGTTAATGCGATAAGTTATACAAAATGTATTTTGTATAAGTTTATTTTTTGCATATTATATTTGAATATTGCAGTACTCTCAGCTCATTACAGTAAAAGTATTCAGCGTACGAATGATTCTGTGGATCTTAATAATGTATACAAATAAGTTTGTTGAAACTGACAATAACTTGCTGATACGTATTTATGTTACCTAGAATATTTATTGAACATGCAATCTATTGAGCATTATCGCACTAAGCAATGCACGTTGCGCCTAAATTTACGGTGCGTTCAGGTAAATGCATCGACGACGGGGCTTCACTGACTCACCTCAGGAATCGTAACGACATATAGCGTGATATTATAATGGAATTGGGATATTACCACTAAGTACAAAAATTCAATAAACATACATACATTTAAAAGGTTTAACTACACTGGTAAACAGCATAATTGTTATTTGGCTTGGCTGCAACCCTTTTTGCGTCCCACTGCTGGACACGGGTCTCTCTCCATTAATGGGGAGGCCTGGAGCTTACTCCACCACGCTGCTCCAATGCGGGTTGGTGGAGATGCGGGTTAGTGGCCAACCCGCTGTCGGATGTTTTCAAACCATAAGGCCTCCGACAAGGTTTAACGACTGTTATCTATCGACAACAACCGGGACCGACGGCTTAACGTGCCCTCCGAAGCACGGAAATACGCATGAAATTTTTTGCCACTAGCGGTCACCCATCTCACACCCGACCGCGCCCGTTTGGCTTAGTTGCATAGATAGTTTGCGTTCTACACTAACCGCCGGGCCATGCGCGCTTCGTTATTTACTTGATAATAATTATTGCCTTTAAATAATTAATCGCGTTTTGACAGCTAAATAAAAGTATATCAAATAGTTTGAAATCAAATTATGCGTTGGCTTTATAGTGAGAACTTCTTTATAAAAAGAAACGTATTCTACTTTTCTGCAAATAATTAAAAAAAACTATCGGTCCTTTTTTGATAACCGGAGCAATGAAGCTTTCGGCAATATTTTAAAATAACTTTTTGTGCACTGAGAGGGAAACCTCCAAGGTATTTAAAAAAATAAATTAATTGACTTCGTTGAAAAGCGCGCAGTCCGAATCGTCAACAACCCAAGATTGACTGACAGGCTAGAACCGCTCAGCTTGCGAAGAGACATAGGCTCGCTCTGCGTGTTCTACCGACTTTACTATGGTGAGTGCTCCGAGGAACTTTTCAAACTAATGCCTACATCACCATTCCATGATTATACCACCAGACGAAGGTTAAAGTTCCACAGACACCATCTGGACTCGTGGCGGTCCTCCACAGTCCGCTTTGCACGCTCCTTCTTACCACGGACGTGTATGTTATGGGACAACCTTCCAGCTGAGGCATTCCCAGTGGACTATAACATGGGGTTCTTCAAGAAAGCTGTAAAAAAAGCTCTCCTCCAAAGCCGGCAATGCTCGGGTGGCTCCCCTGAAGTTGCCCGTGTCCATAGGCGACGGTGATCGCTTAACACCACGCGGCCCGTCTGCCTTTTTGTTCGGTATACATATAAAAAAAAAATTAAGTTACACACTCATAGCCCCACAGTAAGTTAATTAACACCCTGTTTCGTGGGTGCCATGGACACATACAAAGACAAGAACACAAACACCCAGACCGAGAACAGAATTTTAAACTCATCATTCAAATTTCTGTTTCGCCGGGAATCGAACCCGGGACTCCTCGATTGGCAGTCGGGCATGGTAACCATTGCGCCACGCTGGTCATCAAAAAAAAATATTTTCTCATAATAGTCAAAGGTATTTTCTGTAGAGGGGGGGCTGTGGCTCGTGTGTGGCGGACCGAAATAATACGCAATCTTCTAAAGTACTTCTTTTATTTCTTTAGACCACTTTTCTCCTTAATTTTAACTTAATAACTTTGACACCTTCCTCGCACACCTTTTTCACCTTGACTTCTTACCACTCTCGCCATCTAATAATGTCCTTTAAACACCGTTCATTCATCCTCGGTCACTCCGATCACTCCATCATCATTCAATCACGTTACGTTCCATTACACCTTATTTTAGTTACAAAAAAATCCTACATTTATGTATTAAATAAATTAAAATATCGACGAACGTTGCAGCTGAATTTGGGCAGTCACTGATCCTTAATTTAGTTACCTCAGGCCATGCTGGTAATACTTTCTACGCGAATAAATTTCATGATAGTGCCATTAGCATAAGAATAAACAATACTACATAGAACGGAATCTCCTTTGACCGCCATCGATATGCCGCAATTTATATACCTACTTCCCTCTTCACCCCGTTACGCCCCTCTGTCGCCCAGGCGTGCTGCCAGGGCTGTGAACTGTTAGTAATGCTTATGTCTAAAGATAATATCGCAAAAATATAAGTTTTTCTTTACTTAAAAATCATTATTTTAGTTTAGTATTACAAAATATGAGAATGATAAATACTTACCTACTCCATAAATACTTATAAATAATATTACTTAATAAGTTATAAGTACCATACCAAATGAAGCCATTTAAGTAAGTATTACTTACCTACATAGGTGTAAGTACTTACGTAGTGTAGGTTTAAAATAAACGAATTAAATATTAAGTATAACGTGCGTGCGCCAGTGCCGCGGCGCCGCAATCGCGAGGCAAAACAATCGAGAAAGGTTCAATGACCGATGGCGGGGGCTATTAAAAAATATTTTGGCGACATGTTAAAATGCTGTAGTTATCTAACTTTTTTTTTTATTATTGAGTGAAAGTGAAACAATTGGCTACACAAAAAGAACTGGTCATATCCTTTTGATAAATTAGGTACGGAAAAGGAATAATATTTAAAAAATATTACTTATCTCGCATCATCTTTGGGCAAACTAAAAAAACTTAAGTTTGGCATTGTTTTAGAATTGTTTGTACAACCAAACACACCACATTAACTTGGCGCCGTTATTGTAATTGACGCGCCCGTCCGAGACAGCCCGTCTTCAGTAGTCGGTTTAGCCGAAATTAACGTGTAGGCTAATATCGTGACCTTGAGCCCGTTTTGAGCGGGAGTTTCCGTTCTACGTAGTATTATTTATTCTTATGCCATTAGCATGCTGATATGAATTTTCGGCTGCAATATTCTACTTTACTTTACGCTACTTTATCTAAATATATTTGAAATTGTTTTTTATGAAGATATATTTTTTAATTTCATTTCATTTAATTTAATTTATTTGCATTGAGCACAGATTTTACACTTTGGAAGTGTCTACCTTTTAAACGATTAACTTTGAGAAAAAATGTTTTTAGAAACCTCAATGTCATTTTAAAAGACTTTTCTACACCATACACGAATAGGTTTGATGAAAAATTTTTTTTTGTTTGAGTTCCATGTATGGAGAGAATTATTAATATTTTATTTTATTTTTGTATAAAAATCGTAAAGCGGTTCAGAGATTAGTTTTGGAATGAAGTGGCTGTGACATACGGACGGACAGACAGACAGACAGACATGCCGAATCTATAAGAGTTCCGTTTTTTGCCATTTTGGCTACGGAACCCTAAAATGGTGGCGACTTAAAAACAATTATGGTAATAAATTATTATAGACTATTTTAATGTATCAATTTATAATAACGAGTAATAGAAGTCAACAGTAAACGTGTTAAGCTATTTGAAGGTTGTAAAAAAAAATCTCGTTTAAGCTTTTCAGAACTTCTACACGAGCGCCCTGTGGGCCAGATATATACGCGGAAGTCGCCTCATGCACTGCGGGTCCAATATAACAATATTTTTAGGGTTTTGCTGGGGCTCCCTCGCTTCTGCAGTGCTTCCAACATGTTCGTGGAGGCGCGCGTTGATGGCTTTTATGCCATCATGCGAAAAAGGCTGTCCTTTTTCCGTCTTTTTTACTTGCCAGACTGCGTGGCAGCCCCAACATCATCCTGAAAACTACATATTGTGACAAGTACGACTCACCATTTGTGGGTCATTTTGTCAAAACTGTTATAGGACATACTTTATAAATAAATTAATGGGATAAATATGTTTTTAAAATGTTTAAATTTAATAATAATTGTTAATTTAATTGATTTTAATTTTATATATTATGAATTATGGTTATTAATGTATTAAATGATTAGTACCTGGACGACCGAGCGTTGCTCGGATAAAAACAATTTATTTTCTTGGTTTAGTTTTAAACGAAACACTGATTTGCTTACTGTTACTTAACAACGCCATCTGAAATAGCTCCTAATAAAAATAGTTATTTTCATAAAAATAAAAAATACACAATATGGTTTTGATTGAGGTTTGAACCCGGGTCTCTAGTTCCGCAGTCAACACACGCAACCATTCGACCACGAAAGCTTTAATTCAATGGACGAAATTTTCATAGAGCTCTTTCAAACTGACATTGTCATTTCTTTGAACGTCGGATTGGCGTATGGTAATAGGGGAGCCCAAGAAGGGATTTACGGATTTACTCGAGCGCGTCAGATTAATATATGGGGTACACCTTGCATCCTGTTCAGTGCTGCCACGATATAAAAAGACCTTCTATGTAGGTACAGTTTTTTTTTCTTACTTCTGGATGTCAAAGTGGTCAGATTAGAAAACCCCGTTACCGTTGAGCCATGAATTTTAAATAATAAAAATTCGAACTCTTCAAGAGTTTGCCAAAATGTCGTTTTTTATTTCGCTGTTATACGTCGTCGTCATCGTCAAAGGTATACATTCATACTAAAATCTTCAGATTACTGAAATATGACTTACCATGCATTTAAGTTACTGAAATATGACTTAGCATGCATTTAATTTATTCTACTATTTTACCTGGACCTTTCGTTTAAAATTTTTGAAAACCTATAGGCGCTCTCTCCACCGGTTAAACGCAAAACGTCATGAAGTATAATAATATTAAATAATATAATATTTTAATCTTACTACCACCCAACCTATAAAAAGCACAAGGTCCTGATGGCGCTTGAGGAAATCCACAATGAGCCTTGTGGGCTCCCAGTTTGACAGCGTTTACACCACAATATTATTAATACTCTCCAATAGATGTCAGGAAGAGTCGTATTTTTCAGTTTATATTTAAATTGATTTTCATTGAAAATATTTTTATACAGCTAAAAATTTCCATCAATATAAATTTTGTGGATCGATTTATCATCCCCGAAACCAGGGACTAAATTTCATCAAAATCTTTGGAGCCGTTTCCGAGATTCAAAAAATATATTTAGATACATACAAGAATTGCTCGTTTAAAGGTATTAGATAAATAATATAATATTTTAATCTTACTACCACCCAACCTATAAAAAGCACAAGGTCCTGATGGCGCTTGAGGAAATCCACATAGAGCCTTGTGGGCTCCCAGTTTGACAGCGTTTACACCACAATATTATTAATACTCTCCAATAGATGTCAGGAAGAGTCGTATTTTTCAGTTTATATTTAAATTGATTTTCATTGAAAATATTTTTATACAGCTAAAAATTTCCATCAATAAAAATTTTGTGGATCGATTTATCATCCCCGAAACCAGGGCACTAAATTTCATCAAAATCTTTGGAGCCGTTTCCGAGATTCAAAAAATATATTTAGATACATACAAGAATTGCTCGTTTAAAGGTATTAGATAACTTTTTATAATTTACTAACATAGATATTAAGAAAATTGTTACTAACAAAATATGGACATTTTATTCGAAATAAAAATTTATTATTATTATTATATTATTAACTTTCTTTTACTCTGTAATTTTTTCACTTAACAAGTATAATCTCAGAAAACCTTTTATTCAGAGGTTATAAATCTATCAGTCAAATAATAATAAAACTACAATCTCAATCGTTCTAAGCACTTTCTTACACTCCTATTATTACATCCAGTAAAGGCCGGCATACACACGCCATTATCTCGATTGAAACTGCGCTTGACGCTGCATTATTAATTATCTCTCTTCACCTGCTTCCCTTTGAGCGGCGGCAGGATAGGGATTAGCAAACGTTTCAACGCTATTTTCTTCCATCACTTTCTCTTTAAAATGCAGGATCTTTATTATTTAAACTAGCCTTCCGCCAGCGGCTTCGCCCGCGTGGACTCGTTTAATGGGTCCCCGTAGGATAAAAATTGCCTATGTGCTTCATCGCTGTATTAAAATCATAGGCGTTTAGCTAGTAGCTTCAACCGCGTTGACTCTATTACCCGTTTTCACGTAGGAATGAATCATTTCCCGCGGTAAAAATTAGCCTATGCTACTCAAGATAAAAGTAGCTTTCTAATCGTGAAAGAATTTTTGAAATCGGTACAGTAGTTTTTGAGTTAATTCATTACAAACATACAAAAATACAAATTATTCCTCTTTATAATATTAGTAGGTATAGATAAAATGAATCATAGTACTGACTGGTAGTAGCCAAGTCCAAATAATCAAGGTGCAATAGAGTGTACTAGCCAAGGTGCCAGATGCTTCAGTCTACCAAAGCATTAATATTGACATATATCTATACATATAATAAAACTGTAAGCAGGGTCAATTCTGTACATTGCATATAAATTTAAAAAAATACTTCTAGGGGTCTTTTTATAAGTAACAGAAGCTAAAAATATAAGTTTTGAAATTATTGTCTGTCTGTCTGTCTGTCTGTCTGTCTGTTGTTAGCTTTTCACGCAAAAACTACTGGACGGATTTTGATGAAACTTTTTTTGTTTTATATATATTGGTCCTCGCTAACATTTAAGCTATAGATAATTTTAAAAATCACCCTTTAAGGGTGTGAAATGAGCGATGAAAATTTGTATGGAAAACTTGGATTTTTTCAATAGATTTTCTTGAAATTTGGTATAAATATTTTCTAACCAAAATAAAAGAATACGTGTTTCAGTATTTCCCGAAATTCATCCTTTAAATGTCAATTTTCTTTGAAACTCTTTGAAAATTGAGTGTCGAAACTTGATGTACAGAATATTTTTGTGCAGAGTAATATACTTATAATTTTGTATTTGTAATCTTTACTAACATAGTAAGAATTCTATTTAAGCTTTTTTCAAAACTACCCCCCAATAGCAAATAAAATGGATTCGAAAGCGTACAATAATTAACCTTAACTTAATATTTCATTCTCAAATTCTTTTCCCTTCTTTGAATGATGTGTTTACTGATATATTGTTGAATGAATTTCCGTAACATTAGTGTGTATTTCATATCAATCGGGTGATAAACAAAAAAGTTATGTTCATTTACACAATACGCGACATAAACTTAAAAGGCACTTGGGGGAATTTGTATGAAAGTTTCGGTAACAGCCCATTCAAAACCATAAATAAAAGTTTAAATTTAAGTAAAATTATTTTGAACTCTCACTAATATTGTCGACTATATTAAATATAATTAGATCAGCTTACTGTATTTTCATTCGTTGGCCGAGAATGGCTAGACTTTAGGTACCTAATAAGTACATCGCGAGCCTTACCGCCGCCGAACCTTACATCACAGGCTCCATTGAGTTAGTTGCTCAGCTTATTATTCTTCTTTTGGGGTGGAAGATTATGAACAGGCTGCAGCTGAAACGATTATTATCGCTACATTATATCAAGCTGCAACCTTTTTAGCATTCCACTGCTGAGCATGGAGCTCTCCCAATATTGAGGAGGCCTCAAGCTCCGATGAACCGAAATCCAAATCTTACAATCTCAATGCATCCAGCATTAAGGTTGTAAGATACGGAATCTAAACCTTCATACAGAATGTACAAAGCCTTAACAAAACGAGACTACTGCAGACATCTAGGTGACGAATAGTTAAACTTTTAGTGAACCAACTGTTAATCTCAATATCTACCTATAATTTGACATTCGATTTATCAACCACAAAGTTTACATGTCATACTGTAGATGGCGTTATTGAGCAAAATTCATTTCTTCTCCAAAGTGATTCGATGGAGATAATTTCAAATAAAAGCCTTAAGTCTAATAAAATTATGTACATAGTGTAAAAAAAATAAAAAAAAAACATTTCACACGTATAGCCTCACATTAGGGTAGATATACCCTGTGTCGTGGGTGCCATGAACACACATAGAGACAGAAACACAACCACCCAGACCGAGAACAGTTTAAACTCATCATTGAAATTTCTGCTTCGCCCGGATTCTAACCCGGGACAGTTCGATTAGCAGTCCGGCATGGTAAACATTGCGCCACGTGGGTTGTCCCATCGTTGGGTAGGTATACGTATGATGCTGAACATTGTTAATTGACCAATGATAACTTAACTAATTTTTTGCGTCTCTTTATTGCGTACGGGCTGAGGGCTCATCCACACACGTTGATTGATGGAGATATTAAGGATTCTAGAGATTCTTTATAAAAATATTCTTTATTTTCAAATACAGATAGCACACTGTGTAGAGACCCTGCCTTCTGCTTTAGTTTTCACAATGTTATATGAGTTATGACTTATGACCAAACTGCTGTCCTCAAGTTTTAAACCTATAGTTTATTAATTGACCTTACAATTATTTTTCGGATTGTTTAATCCTAAGCACGTGTATGTTTAGAAATTTTATCTCCCAACTACAAGTAGTTGTATAGTGCACCTCTTTTCTGCAGTAGGTTAAAGCTATGTATATAGAATGAGTCTATACATTCTTTGCAGTATAAATTCACCCAATTTACTAAAGATACTATTTTTAACATAGATGAAGCCACGGGCACAGCAGTATCTCTTAACTTTAATAAACGAGGTACATATTTGTAAAGAGAATCTGATTGCGCGAGAAAAGCGAAACGTGAGAAAAGTGGATAGTAAGATCAGTACAGTAAGCAAGCATTTCTTACTGTTTTAGGTTTGAAGGATTTAGAAAAAATACATTAGGTTTCTTCTGAACATATGAACATTGTATTGATCATATGAAAATTATGTGCAGGTATTTTAAACATTATTTTATTACTAATTTAAAACATATAATGGTAGCCTTCGATAAGGTTTATTTTTACTTTGTTTATTAATAAGAACCGCAACCGATGGCTTAAAGTTTTTTCTAACGAAAAAAATTATATTTAAAGAAGTGCGAATAAAAAATGTAACTCAGAACGTAACGCTTATTATTATTAAAAATACTATAAGCACGCCAACTATCTCATCTCTTCGCCTCTTTATCCTAAAAGTAAGATTGTTTGTTACTCTTTTACGTGAAAACTACTCAACCGATGATCATGATACTTTGTACATATTCTTGGAGTTATCATAAGTAAAATAGGATTTTAAAAAATTTAACGCGGGTGAAAACATGGGGCACAGCTAATAGGAATATAAGCGATATTAGGTTATTTTGTTTTAATCTTAATTTACCTTAATATGATGCCCCAATTTTAATATGCAGATATTTTGCAGAATTTAAATTAATTTGATAGATAAACTCAAGACTCACAACCATGACATAGAACACATTGCATCACGTTGAGAGCTATCAGATATCCCTTTGCTCGCCAGTGTGGCAACAAGATATGACTTCTGGCGTAACAGAATATTCAACACTGTAGATCCATGACATAGGTGTATTGGGTACAATTTGTAAAGATACGCCTTAGAAATTAATCTAAGGAACTCCAGTCATGTTTCTCAGCCCATATATTTGTAAGATTAGAGTTATAAACCAATACCTTGAAAATGTAACACACACACAATACACTACAGTTAAATTATAATAAAAACATAATCCAAAAATAACATATAAGAACAATCAAAATGAGGCAAGATAATTTAAAAAATATAATTTAATTTATTTCAAATACTCGCACAGAAGCGCGCATGGCCTGGCGGTTAGCGTAGAACGCAAACGATCTATGCAACTAAGCCAAACGGGCGCGGTCGGGTGTGAGATGGGTGACCGCTAGTGGCAAAAAAATTCATGCGCGTTTCCGTGCTTCGGAGGGCACGTTAAGCCATCGGTCCTGATTGTTGTCGATAGATAACAGTCGTTAAACCTTGTGGGGGGCCTTATGGGCGGTTTGAAAACATCCTACAGCGGGTTGGCCACTAACCCACATCTCCACCAACTCGCATTGGATCAGCGTGGTGGAGTAAACTCCAGGCCTCCCCAATAATGGGGAGAGACCTGTGCTCAGCAGTGGGACGCAAAAAAGGTTGCAGCCATACTCTCACTCTTCCCTCACTCTATATTCACCTCATTACGTTCCTGAAAAAAAAGAAGTCTTAAAAAATAAACCGATAGAATGAAAAGTACTGTCCGCCATATTTACCTTCGTGAGAATTTGCATCTCTATGTTTGTAACATTTTACGTAACAACTTAAAACTTAATTTTAATTAATAAATAAGACAGACGGATGAATAAGGATGGGATCCTCTATCACATTTCTTTTTTACTATTTAACAACCAAACTCCAAAAGTTTTAAAAAGTGACACACATGAAAATGATCTTCGAACGCAGTCCTAAACTAGTTATGTGAATCTTGTAGGAATCTAAAGCAATAACTCTGCAGCTTCGGGATTAAGAATAGAGCTACGGTATCGGTATCGGTACGGTACGGAGGGGTCCCTGATCGTAAGAGTGGGAGCTCGATCCGTCCAGCCAGCAGCCCCAGGAATGACGGCGGTCTGGGTGGTCGAATGCCGCCGTAGACATCGAAAGGTGCAGGAGAGCAATCTGCTCTCCCGATGATGGACCCGTTTTGGGGCACCGCGCGTGGAAGACACCGGTGCGTTCCACTGAAGTCCTCCCAGAGTCCTCCCCAAGCGCAGAGGCAAGCCATCGAGGGGGTTACCGGGTACCTTTTGAAGGTTTCTCCCGGTACACAAAAAGGTATAAGCTTTTAAATATATTCCATCCATCCATCAGCCTTCTAAACTAATGTTCGCTACTCCTCCCGGTCCTGGGCCTTCTGAACCCAGCGACAACCCGCTGTCTCCTTCAGGTCATCAGTCCACCTGGTTGGAGGGCGGCCTGTACTCCTTTTGCCCCGACGTGGTCTCCAATCAATGACCTTTCTTCCCCATCAGTTTTCGATCCTCCTAACTATATGGCCTGCCTAACTATATGTCGGTAACCTTAGTTCTTCTACGGATTTCATCATTACGAATTCTGTCTCTCCATCGCTCGCTGGGCGATCCTGAGCTTATGGAAAAGGCTAACTGTAAATATATTACATAAAGCAAATTTAATATACTCTAGAAATATCTCTCTAGCTCCACGCTGTGCACCTGAATATTATAAATTTCTAGCCCCGTACTCTATACAAAGGTCCTCGCTCCCCTTTGTAGTAAAATCGCATTTATATAGGCATTTTAGGGGCCCCACTAAAAGTTTACGATCAGAACACGATTACATTTTGACGACTTAGAAAGAAATCTGAAGATTCAATGTCACGTTTGGGCCTGATTTGAACGAAAAATTTACGTTCTTTTTACACCCAATGTTTTGTGAGTACGACATTGATAACATTTTAGAATTTTCCTCCTCTTTTGGACTTAACAGCTTCCGGAAAAGTTTGATTTGAAAGTGGCGCATGTAGGTACTTTTTTTCTATTTCTATAAGTCATAGTGACTTCTTAACCGTCATTATTTTATTAACACGCTTTTATTAGCTAGACCTGTATGTATGTATGTTTGTAACGGAATCTTTTAACTTCATTTTCACTTACTTCTAGGAGTCTGATTAACTTGAAAATTTGCACAGGGGTCAAGGGACGATGACAATATGAGAATAAAAATCCAGCTAAAAAATTAAAAATAAATAATGTAGTTTAAAAAACAAAAAACACGCTTTTGTGAAAATACGAACTAAAAAGTAAAAAATAAGAAGAAAATGTATTTTACTGTAAGAAGAGCGTCGGGTGGTTTTATGATAGAAGATACTATTGACATGATGCGCCTCACGCTTTTTTTTTACAGTAAAATACATTTACTTCATACATTTTTTACTTTTTAGGGTTCCGTAGCCAAATGGCAAAAAAACGGAACTCTATAAACCAAATGTCTTTTTTGCGTTGCTGTAGAAACAAGATTATTAATATAATATAATAGATAATTAATATTAAATAATTAAAGATGAGCAGCGATGGCCGAGTGGAAAAAACCGCGGTCTTCGACGCGACCGACCTCAGGTTCAAATCCTCGGCGCGCACCTCAGACAAAGAAATTTGTAATGTGCGCATTTATCGCTGCTCCACGGTGATGGAGAAAATCGTGTGATATTTAATTAATTACGATGTTCTCCATCGCCGTGCATGTCTGAGAGAAATTCATAATTTCTCGAAAGCATGACGTCCACCAATCCGCACTTGGCCAGCGTGGTGGACTATGGCCTAAATCATGAGAGGAGACCTGTGCCCAACAGTGTGACATAAAAAAGTTTGAAAAAAATAATAGATAATTACTGTCAATAATGTTATCGATTAATCCATACTAATATGAATATCAATGACAAATTAACTGTGTCTATGTGTGTCCATCTCACTTTTACGCCTAAACTACTGAAACTGAAATTTTGGTGACATGTGGTACTCAGATACGAGTAGAGTGGACTTTGAGAAAGTACATAGGATAGTTTTTATCATGAAAAAACGAACTGTTCCCTTGGGATGGATTGGCTGCAACCCTTTTTTACGTCCCACTGCTGGGCACGGGTTTCTCCCTATTATTAGGTAAGCCTTAAGCGTACTCCACCACGCTGCTCCAATGCGGGTTGGTGGAGATGCGGGTTACTGGCCAACCCGCTGTCGGATGTTTTCAAACCGCCCATAAGGCATCCGACAAGGTTTAACGACTGATATCTATCGACAACAACCGGGACTGACGGCTTAATGTGCCGTCCGAAGCACGGAAACGCACATGAATTTTTTGCCACTAGCGGTCACCCATCTCACACCTGACCGCGCCCGTTTGGCTTAGTGGCATAGATCGCTTGCGTTCTACGCTAACCGCCGCGTGCCGGACTATTGGCCGGGCGCTTGGGATGGATAAGTATAATATCATAATAGTTTATATCAATAAACTTAAATCACCCGAGTAAAGCCGACCTGGATCACTACTTTGATATAAATAACAAATATTTAATTGTAAAGAAGAAGTTCAACTTCTTGTGATACGTTTCCATTTAATTTTAAGCTCTTATGAGCTTCCTCAGTAATGTAATTTACTTTCAATATAAGATAGTGGTATTAATTGGGTGATACAATTCGGTGTCTTTGGTGGCGCAATGGTGACCATGCCGGACTGCCAAACGAGGAGTCCCGGGTTCGATTCCCAGCGAAACATAAATTTGAATGATGAGTTTAAGTTTCTGTTGTCAGTCAGGGTGTTTGTGTTCCTGTATCTGTATGTGTCCATGACCCACGACACAGGGTATTAATTACCTTACTGTAGGGTTATGAGTATGTAACGTTTATTATTATTATTATTTATTATTGAAATCGCCTTCCATTTACGAGTAAGATATATCCTCCAGCTTACAAGTAATCTAGTATAGCGTTAGTTCGCATCAAAATCTATATCGAAATTACGGAGTTACGGACATTCGCCAACCAAATTCCTGGCATATACATCCCGGGCGGGATATTTGAGATATGACTGGTCCGTTCACTAACCGCAAAATGCTTGTCATGGCATGTCATTGTTTGCCGATCGATATTGGTAATCCAGCGGGATTTTCGCGAAGGGAATACTTGTCTCTGCGGTTTTTATTGGCGTTAACATGCGTATATTATGTCATACGAATTTGTTTATCAAACGTCTAAAGAAAAATCGCAAAATATTGATCGATATAATTCATAATATGCTTTTGGATAGAAATATAAATACATCTTTAACTTTTTATATCCAATTAATAATTTTGGAATACAATTCAAGTAGCTTTGTTTTATATGGATAATTGTTTTTGGGAACACTCTGGAGGTTATGAGACTTTTTACATAGAATAGTTATTACCATGACATGTAACAAGAGCAACCTGTAGAACGCCTTTGACATTAAGCATGTCTTCTAGGCCACTAACAATACCATATAGCATAAAGCAAAATTATTGATATATTCAAAATTACGTAATTCGCAAACCCAGTTCCTAGCATCTACATCCCAGGATATTTGAGGTAAGACCGGTCCGTACCGTCACAGTAACCGCGAAATGTTTGTCATGCTGCTAATGCATTTGCCAATCGACATTGGTATTCCGATAGGATTTGAAGCACCGTCTTGTCACTCAAATCTTTGAAAGCGTAAGATATTTAAGGTTTTTTTTCAATCTTTTTTTTATGTCCCACTGCTGGGCACAGGTCTCCTTCTCACACAATTGAGAGGGATTTAGGCCATAGTCCACCACGCTGGCCAAGTGCGGACTGGTGGACGTCATGCTTTCGAGAAATTATGAACTTCTCTCAGGCATGCACGGCGATGGAGAACATCGTAATCAATGAAATATCACGATAATTTCCATCACCGTGGAGCAGCGATAAATTCGCACATTACAAATTTCTTTGTCAGTAGTGCGAGCCGAGGATTTGAACCTGGGATCGGTCGCGTCGAAGACCGCGGTTTTTTACCACTCGGCCATTGCTGCTCTAAGGTTACATCAAGTCAAACATCAAATGCTTAATACCTACAAACCTACGAGTACTTCTTGTATGTATATATGTATAATATGTATGTATGTGAAATATGCTCGCGTTATTTGCTTTATTTCTATAACCTTATTTATCTTGTGGATTGGTACCCGATTTTATAAAAAAATCTTCTTTCCTCTACCCAAAGGCAGTCTGGAAGAGATCGCTATCAGCGATAAGGCCGCCTATTGTTACACTATTTTTCAATAAGCTTGTTTTTGTATGTAACTTTTATTTTGGTGTACAATAAAGTATATTTGTATTTGTATTTGTACTTCATTACCGCAAATCATTAAAGTTTTAGAGTAAAGGTTAGTTTAATATTGAGTTTTTAATCAAAGCTTGAAGGAATATTTGAATGAATATTTGAATATTTCTTGACACAAAAATGAATCGTAATATTATGGTTCTAAAAGTACTACATTGTATATCGGCGTGCATCTATTTTTTAACACATCAAAGTTGGTTGCTGCACTGTTTTGGATCAAATCTTTATTTCAAGAGACATGCAGTGCCTTACGACCTTGACCTACAAAAAAATAATATTATTTTATGGTGGTTTTTGAAATTTACTCATAACTCATACGTATTGCATGCGAAGTGAACAATAGGATTCGTCTTCAATTTTTTTTTTAAATCTAGGTGTTGTTTTCTTACGATTTGAGCCTTGTATTGACCTTCTGTAAATGGGTAGAGAATGTAAGCAAGTAAATAGACAAAGTTCAATTCTAGAGAATTCCCGAAGCCACGGCCTAAGATCATGCAGTATTGGAATACCGATCAGAGAGCGCATTCAAGATGGTATGTCAGCCACTTTGCGGCGAATATTGATCTCTGGTATTTCGGAAGCTTGAGGTAGGAATTTGGACAGGACGTAGTTTTGGTTAGAATAAATGTTTTGTTAAAGTTCAATGGTACCCGCGCCTTAAAAGTAAAAACACAATAAATATTTTATTACACTATTCATTACACAATTTATTAAACTTACTTTTAGACAGTCACAATATACTAGTATGGAAGCCACTTACTGGTACGTACATAATTCACCAGTACGACATATTACTGCTTCTCATATTGTTCTTATTAATATACAATTAAACAACAGAAATCAAAAGATTGAAAAATTTGAAAAAAATAAATAAACTAGAGCTATGATTAACTAGCAGCCGCCCGCGTCTTCGTCCGCGTGGACTTTAGTTTTAGATTTTTTAAATAAATGTAGCCTAAGTTACTCCTTATTACATCAGCACTAGCTGTCCGGTCCGGTCTAAATCGGTCCAGCCGTTTCAGAGATAAATAATAAACAGACAAACAGATAGACAGACAAAAATTGTTATAAATGTTGTTGTATCATAATATGTATCGTATATACATACATGTAATAAAAAGTGGTTATTTTAATATTACAAACAGACACTCCAATTTTATTTACATATTTGTATTGATGTAATGAAATGTTCAGATATTTATTTGTAGATATGTGTGGTAAGCAAGCTTGCAACTGAGTCATGGAATATGTCTATTTCACTAATAATAGCAGAGAGCCGATTGTATTCAGAACACGCTTTGCAGAGCGCTTTGGCGCCTTTTGTCGCCTATTTTATTATTGGAACCATAAATAATATAAAAATCCAGACATTGCCGCGACGCAGTCTTGTATAGGCAAGATTTATTTATTTATTTATTTAATACACATACATGTAATATACAGGCTTAACCTAAAAGATTACATGTGCTTAGAAAGTGTCGACATAGATTTGCAAATTTGCTTAGCCTATCAAAAAATATGTCAGTGTCAGGTCTCTGAGCAAGCAACCTATTGATCAGTATGGGAGCAGCACAGTGGGGTGCAGCAGCAGTACGACGCGTGCGAACCAGATGCTCTACAAAGAGTCGAGCTTGCCTTCTCCCACCATAGTCACCGCGCATGTGATGCGTGGGTACTTGCAGCTTGCAATTGGAAAGAGCTAAAGGATTGTCAATTTTATTATGAAATAACTGGTAATAATGCAGCAGAAGAAACAACTTCCTCCTCAACTCCAAGGTATCAAGCCCAATCATACCATTTACATAAAGTGATGGATACAGAAATGGGTAATACCCGTACCTTTGCTTATACACAAAGCGACAAAATTTTCTTTGCACACGTTCCATCATGATAGAATATTTCTTTTCACGTGGATCGAAAACGACTGCGTTATATTCTAATCTACTACGTACAAAAGATTTATATAAATCAAGAGAATGATATTCGATTTAAGATATTCGAGGTTATGCTGACACAGGACTACGGCGCATGGGAAAGAAGAAGCCCGGTGCTGCACAGACATTCCAGTCTAACATCGTGAATCACTAGTTTTTAAGACAATTATT
Source organism: Pyrgus malvae (assembly GCA_911387765.1). Classification (NCBI taxonomy): domain Eukaryota; kingdom Metazoa; phylum Arthropoda; class Insecta; order Lepidoptera; family Hesperiidae; genus Pyrgus; species Pyrgus malvae. Next base: position 27,069,392 of record OU426953.1, read on the forward strand.
TATTTATTTATTTTATTTATTTACACTTTATTGTACACCACTTGAAACAAAGAAGTATTACAGATTTTTATCATAATATATGTACAAATGGCGGCCTTATCGCTAAGCAGCGATTTCTTCCAGACAACCATCGAGGTAAGGAGTTAAGGAAAGAAATTAAAATAGAGGTAGGGTGTACAGGCGAGCGTTAGATATAATAATAACGAAGAAACCAAGTCAAGTTCGCAGGTAATGCGCCTTGACTTGGCACTTAAAAGAGTTGAGGGAACTAGATATACGGATGGATTTAGGGAGGGAGTTCCAAAGGCGAACTGCAGTAGCAGTGAAGGAGTTTTGGTAAAAAGATGAGGAGTGAGCAGGGATACTTAAAAGAAGGTTGTCTGAGGATCGAAGTGATAGGTTGTGAGTAGAATGAAGGAATTGAAAGCGTTGCTTAAGGTAAGGAGGAGCATTTGGATTGAATAAGATGCAGTAGAGAAGAGATAGAATATGTGAATTTCGGCGAAGTCTGATTGGGAGCCACTTGAGTTTAGTGCGATATTCAGATATGTGGTCATATTTTCGGAGTCCAAATATAAACCGTATACATAAGTTTTGGAGACGCTCAAGTTTATTTAATTGCTCCGTGGTAATGTCCAGATAGCATACATCAGCGTAGTCAAGGATTGGGAGAAGAAGAGACTGTGCAAGCAGAATTTTAGTTGGAATTGGTAAGATGTTTTTGTGCCTTCGAAGTGAACTCACTGCAGCAAACAGCTTCTTGCTAATTTCTGTTAGTTGAGGTACCCAATTAAGACACCGGTCAATGTATATGCCCAGACTTTTTACTTTGTCGCTATAAGGAATTATTTAATTTCCCAGTCTTATAGGTGGAAGCTGCGAAAAGTCTATTCTTGATATCAAGCGAGAGCTGCCAATTATGATCGATTGAGACTTCTTAGGATTGAGTTGAAGCCCGTAAGACTTGCTCCAGTCCATTACGTGGTTTAAGTCAGAATTTAAGGTGGCAATGGCATTGGGCAAGCTGCTTAGAGAGGCTTGACTGTAGATCTGTAGGTCGTCTGCATATAGATGGTAGAGAGAAGATAGGCGTTGACTTATGGAATTTATGAAAATAGAAAAAAGAAGAGGAGACAACACGCCACCTTGTGGGACGCCAGCAGTCGTAATACACCAGTTGGAATACGTGTCTTGAACTTGAATACGTTGCCGACGTCCATACAAGTACGAATGAAACCAATCAATAGCTGCCGGAGATATGCTGAGGGAGCGTAACACCCCGAGTAGGATCTCAAAATTGACAGTGTTGAACGCATTGCTGAAATCCAGCAGAGTCAACACCGTCAATTTTTTACTGTCCATTCCTTCGCGTATGTCGTCAGTGATTTTTAGAAGAGCAGTAGCCGTACTATGGCAGGAACGGAAACCGGACTGTAACGGATATAATCTAATATATAAAATTCTCGTGTCACGGGGTGCGTAATTGAACTCCTCCGAAACGGCTCGACCGATTTTCGTGAATCTTTGCAAGGATATCGGCTAGGGTGGAGAATCGGACAACATCTATTTTTCATCCCCCTATATGTTAAGGGTGGTCCACCCTTAAATTTTTATTTTTATTTTTTTGGACAAATTTTTTTGTTTTTATTTTTTTATGATACACCATACTAAAATACATACAAGCCTAAATTTTCACCCCTCTATGATCAACCCTTATTTTTTATTTTTTTATTAAAAACTTTAATTTTTTTGGGAAGATTTTTATTTTTATTTTGTCATAACTTAGAATAAAAAAAATCATCTGTCATCGTAAATTTAAAATTAATTTCCAGTGCAATAATTATTTATTTACAATTTATTAATCTGACAAAGACAGCTTTAACTATCAGTTAATTAAGTGATCTCATGTAAATAAACACGTGTTGTGAGCTCCCGCCAACAACGGCTATTACTGTACCTGTATATATTGTACTTAACATTTTTTAATAAAATTTGCACACCGTGTGCAGTTTGATTCAACTTGAAAGAGAATACCTAGCTTACATCTCAATTTATAGTCGCAATATTAGGTATTTTATTACTGATACTTTAAGGCAGGACAACGTCTGCCGGGTTAGCTAGTGTTGTATAAAATAATCTGTCTGTATTTAGTACATATTTACATAATACTTACTAACAATAGATGGGCCAACCCGACAAAGACCACCATAGTGCCTATTGCTCTGGAGCAATTCTGTAGAACTTCCGCGCAACGTGCGTGCGTTCCGTGCCGCACGGAACGCACGGACCGTGCGTTGTTGACCACAAGCTAGTTTTAACATAATAGCTAAATAAAAAAATAATATTTTTTATTTGCTTCAGGATGTATAAATTTTATTTTCAGTTAAATAATTAAATTTATATAAAACTATTTTTATACATTATATGCCATGCAGTATTTTAAAAATTAACATTACAATACCGCATTTATTTATATTAAATAATAAGGATTTTGATTATCCATATCAAAAATTTTATTGGCAATTCAGAGGCTTCCAAGATTCGAGCCCAATAATTATGGTTGAGAGTAGAAATTTACACCACAATAAATATCACATATATTTATAAACATTGGAGTAAAAGGCGAAAGATCTTACTGAATAGTTTAATTTACAGGCTGCCAACGTTTCACTCGCCTTCATCTTATGGCGATCTATTAATCTCAGTCGAGAATGCTGGCGTATGTTTGCTGATCACCATATTCATGGAAGAAAAAACACGTGATGCGTTCATGCTATGAAAGGTTAAGGAGACTTCTCATTAGAGTGAACTTTTGAATAAAATTTCGTGTCACTTCTGATTCTGTCACTAATTTATCTGAATATTAGATAAATTTGTATCATGGTGTATCAGGGTACATTACTTGCACACGTTCAAATATGCTAACAAGTAGAGAGACCACATAAAAAGTTTCAATTGTAGCATTGTCAATTAAAAGAAATACATAAATACAAACTGACTTTTCAAAGGTAATCAAAATATTAGGACTAAATGTCAGAAATAGATTTCATTTTTACTCTTCATTGTTATTTTTCATAGTTTTTTAATTTGGTTTCTTTTTTATATTGTATGTATAGCTTACCGCCAGCGGATTCACCCGCGTGGACCCATTTAATGGGTCCCCGTAGGATAAAAAGTAGCCTATGTGCTGTCAGGCTTCTTTGCTATATTAAAATCATAGGCTTCAACTGGTTGCTTCAACCGCGTTGACCCTATTACCCGTTTTCACGTAGGAATGAAGCATTTTCCCGCTGTAAAAAGTAGCTTATGTTACTCATGGTGAATGTAGCTTTTTAATGGTGAAAGAATTTTTGAAATCGAAACAGTTGTTTTTGAGTTTATTTATTACAAACATACAAAAATACAGATCTTTCCTCTTTATAATATTAGTATAGATGTAAGATAGTGCTATTTTCATTCCCAGTAAATACTTTATTCTCACCAGTCAATTACCGTTGTCATACAGCTAGTGTAAACGACCTGTTAGAACTCTGATGAACAAGATAAATAACCCTAGCATGAGTGAATCGTCAGCCCCTAATGATATGCTGGCTTATGATGAACGACGCAGTTCAGCAGATATATCGTATTACCGGAAATATTATATGCAACATTTGCTTGAAACCGATATGATGGCGCCAGCAGTTTTTACAAGACAGCTAAAAGAGTTTCAAGTCGATGACTAGACTAAACAAAAATCTGTATGCTCTAATACCGACATTTGGAATAAATAATATTATATCCTTAGTACGAAATATAATATCTCGTACATAAGGATATAAAAAATGGAACAAGTATGTATTGTATGATAAAATAGACCAGCAACATAATGCGAGTATGCGCCACAAAATAATGCTTTTTAAATTCTCACTAAATTTCGAAAACTCTTTTGAAATTCTATTTTGCTGTTCTGTTTTCTCTACTGCCCTCTATTAGGATCACGATACGTGTGTTATGTTTAATATTACGTACCCCACCCAGGACAAATATTGGTAAATAAATAAATAAATAAATATTTTTGGACAATTCACACAACACCATCCGATTCCAAACTAAGCAGAGCTTGTACTATGGTAATCAGAAAGCTAATAAACATACTTATATAATTCTAAATACATACTTAAATAGATAGAATGGTGTGATGAACATGACTATTTGTTCTGTGTTTGGGTGTTAATTTATCTGTTTAAGTATGTATTTAGAATTGCATAAGTATATTTCTCAGCTTTCTGATTACCATAGTACAAGCTCTGCTTAGTTTGGAATCAGATGGTGTTGTGTGAATTGTCCAAAGATATTTATATATTTATTAAATAATAAAAATTCTCAGTATATCAATAGCTTCTTTAATACTCGTATTTACTTACATTATTCTATTTTTCCAATTAGTCTCTGCTAGGAACACGATACGCATGTAACATTGAACTGTACTATATCCATACTAATATTATAAATTCCAAAGTAACTCTGTCTGTCTGTCTGTCTGCTACTCTTTCACGCTTAAACCACTGAACCGATTTTGATGAAATTTGGCATTAACATAGAAAGGATGTTGAGAAAGAACATAGGCTACTTTTTGCCGCGGGAAAATATCTCATTCCCACGGAAAGCAATTGGAATGAATGAAATGCGCCGTGTACTGTTATAATTAATACATTACATGTCATTTCTTACCTTATTCACGTCCAATATCATATTTTATAACTTATATTATTTTATTTTATTCTTATACTTTACTTTTCCTTTAGTATTTCTTTACAAAATTATTTAATTTCTGTGTTTGATTATTTATATTTTGACGCAGCTATCAAAATTGTCTTTTATGTTTTTTATTTTTTTTTATTCATTTTACGGCATTGTATAAAAATCCTTTTAGCCATTCAATATTAAATGAAAAGAAAAAATTTATGTTTCTTATTTCATTTCATAGATTAATAAAGTATAGTATTGTCTTTGGCTTATTCATGTTTTTTATATTATTGTTATTATAAATTGTTATTTTTAAATAATTAATGAATATAATGTTCTTCAAATCTTTATATATATATAAATGAATTGCTGTTCGTTAGTCTCGCTAAAACTCAAGAACGGCTGGACCGAAATGGCTAATTTTGGTCTTGCAATATTAGTAGAAGTCCAGGGAAGGTTTAAACGGTGAGAAAATTTGGCGGCATTGCGAAATTAATAGTAAAATAACTTATTTTATTTTCCTATATAAACAGTTAGTAACAGTAATTGTCAAACATTGATTCTTCGCGCCATCGTCCAAAAGTTTGACATAGTCTGAATAAAAGTTCATCTGTCACTATTAGTTTTTATTTTTTTATTTGACAGTAACATAAAAACCCTTTGAGATAAAGAAACTAATCCTCTTACAAAACTTTTAAGGCAGGACAACGTCTGCGGGATCCACTAGTAACAAAATTAATGTTACAAGTAACTATTAAATAATAAGATGGGTTGAGAAAGATAAAGTGCGAATGTGCCACAATAAAGTGAATTTAAAAATTCTCACTACATTTCGAAAGCTCCCTTGATATTCACTTACGCTATTCTATTTTCGCGACTACCCTCTGTTAGGAACACGATACGCGTGAAATGTTTATCAGGGGACACGTCGAGTTTAGAGTCGACGTCTTAAAAGGAGCTAGAAAAATACTCGTTTATTTAGTGCCGTAAAGGATGCACTTTATTTACTGCCTTTGGTGCCTATTTTTCCAGTTCCTTTGTGTCTACGTTTGTAGTTAAAAGTTTAAAAATCAACAACGGCTTGTGAAGGAACTTTGGTATTAGGAACATTTTGTTCTTACACAATATAATAAGGTTTAACGAAAATATTTAGACCGCCATATTTATTTATGTACAGTTTAGTGCTATAGAAAACTATAGCACGATAGGCACATAATTATAAGAATAGGTTAGGGTGCAGGCGAGCACATCTGCTCTCCCGAGGATGGGCCCTTCTGGGGTGCCGTGCGTGGAGGACACTGGTGCATTCCACTGGAGATCCCGGAGTCCTCCCAAAGCGCAGGCCACCGAGGGGGTTTTGTGCGGTACAAATCCCACATAACCCGGTATCCTCTCCCAAGGTCCCCTCCCCCTCCCCCCGATACCAAAAAAGTAACTCCCACATGGGGTACGCTACAGCTGTAGGAACCACATTTTTTAAATAAAGGTTGGTTTGTGCCTTTATTCACCATCGAAATAATTTGTATTTGTCATAAAAATACAAATCAATATGTTTTATTATTTATTTGGCTGCAACCCTTTTTGCGTCCCACTGCTGGGCACGGGTCTCTCCACCTTATTGGGGAGGCCTGGAGCTTACTCCACCACGCTGCTCCAATGCGGGTTGGTATATAATTAATAATTAATATGAATATTAAAATCGGATCTAACTATTAATTACTCCTGCTGTAGAACGTAAAAATAATGCAATATAACAACAAGAAAGCGGCTAATATTACTTGTATTAAAAAGACAAGCAAAGAACAACTTGGAAGAAGTTGAGGCCGCATAACAAACTTTGATTATTTAAGAGGCTTTGGTAAAAGCTCGATGGAAAAATGTTTTTGTTTTAGCGAGAGAAAAACTGTGTAAAATGAACGTTTAAGGCCATCGCGTTCACAATGAGCCTCCATTAACAGTTTGACATTTACTTAGGAGGTCAATTAGTATCGATTTGGGGCCACGAGAAATTTGTCTTCAAAAATGTTGTGTATTTTTGGGTCATTTTGTCCCGTTGGTAATGCTTCTGTGAAGATAATTTACTTTGAGATCACTTAGTTTTGTTTTATCAATAACATTTTTGATAGAGTTCTATGCCAGGTACGATATATTTTACTAATATAAAAACATGATACAGCTTGGGTAAACTGCTGTGTTTTGATATACATATGCAGGTACCTAGAATTTTAATAGTTGGTAGAACTTTTATGGCTTGACTAGCTATTCGGCTCTGGTTTGTTTTTGCAAATTAAAATTATTATAGTCCAACTTTTTACTGTTTAAGAATAATTCAAAAACTAGCTGACCCCGCTAACCCTGTTTTAAAATAACTTTTTAGATGTTTGTAATCAATCATTAGGATATGATTTAGGGGGTTGAAAAATAGATTATAACTGATTCTTAGACCTATCAAATATATATGTCGACGCAAAAGCGTAGATGTTCCTCTTTTTAAAATATTGTTTGATTATTTTTATGATTACTTAAATGTAAATCAATAATTTACTTTGATTACTTACAAACATGATTTTTTGTAACTTAATTTATTAATAAGTAGTGATATTTGAACATTCTAAAAGCAACATTTTGTTATCTTGTTCGCCTTAGTTTACACGCACGTAACTAGATGGCGTTGTTGTAAATCGATGTTGTTGCTTTTAGAATGTGGATTTTAAAAAACTATTTAATTCACTATTTAAAATGATTTCTTTGTTTTAAAATAAATTAAAAATCTACTTATGAATTATGAGATGTAAATTGAATTTATTTAGACAGATTACATTGATCATGTTTTGAAATTACGCTTTGGCGCCAATGTGGATTTTTGGTAAATTATTCAAACAAGTGTTCATAAAATGATTTCGTATTTTTACAATGTATTTAAATTCAGTTCATGAATTATGAAATGTAAATTAAGAAGAATTACATTCTTTATATTAATTTCTTTTTGGCGACAATGAAGCGTCATAGGGTGTGCGTTTAAGTACACGGCCCCTTTTTGCTTGAGCCTTCAGAATAAGCAGACGATTCTTGTGAGTACATTTATTTGATTTTTGTTAGGAATAAATAATAGCTATAGCCTACTTAGAACATAGACATAGTTTAAGAAAATAATTTAAGATTTAGATTGTCGTATTAACTAAATAGTTCAAAATTGGTGAAATAATTATTAAAGTGTTTCTTTTAAAAAGGTCAGTGTGTTTATCATTGCATCATGAGCGAAAATACTTCAAATAGTGTCGGCAGTGCTGATGTTTCCCTTTCTAAGAACTCTGTTGAGCAAAACCCTCCGTTATCAGAAGTGGGATCGCCACCCACTTCTGCCGGGCATTCTGATTTACCTTCTGCTGCAACCACTTCTGTTGTCGGGGTCTCAGCTGAGTTCTTCGCTCAAATGATGCAGATGATGAAGCACATGTCGGATCGAATGACGTCATCAGAGTCTAAAGTAAAAATTTGTGATGTATTTTTACCGTCATATGATCCAGATTCTAACATAGGGATACGAGAATGGTGTAAGCATATAACAACTGCAATGGATACGTACAACCTAAGTGATTATGATGTACGAATGAAAGTGGGTAGTTTGCTTAAAGGTCGCGCTAGGTTATACGTAGACAGCTGGCTTGTATCTACTAATTCTTGGCCAGAGTTGCGCGATATTTTGATAACTACCTTCGAACCAGAAAGTAGGTATTCAAGAGACATAGTTCGTTTTAGAGAACATGTTTACGATTATAGTAAAAATATTGCCCAGTTTCTGTCTGAGGCCTGGGTATTATGGCAACGTGTCACGAAAGATAAATTATCGAGTGATGATGCGGTTGAGGCTGTCATTGGTTGCATTAGTGATGAACGACTACGGATAGAATTACTAAACGCGCGGGCAAAATCTGTACCGGAATTAATTTCAGTTGCATCGTCTATACGTCCAATAAAACGTACAAACTCTAACCATTTGCAACAAAATTTAAATAAGCGCCCGCGTTTAGCTGAAAAATCAAACCCATATTGTCAAGTATGTAAGAGAACAAACCACGATACACGTGATTGTCGTTTTGGGAACAAAAATACAGCTCCTCAGCCGCACCATGATTCTATCAACGGAACGCAAAATACAACTAAGCCTACCTGCACATTTTGCTCGAAAATAGGTCATACGTATGAAACTTGTTATAAACGTGAACGCGCAGTAGTTTCAAATGTAAACTTTGTAGGTAAACCAAAACTAACTTTGTTACCCATTATCATTAAAGATTTTAAATTAAACGCAATTTTTGATAGCGGGGCAGAATGTTCTTTGGTACGCGAGTCAGTAGCGGCAAAAATTCCGGGTAAACGTGTAAATGAGGTTCATTATCTAAAGGGCATCGGTCAGTTTACGGTGGTATCTTTGTCTACATTGGTTGCTGTTTGCGTTATTGACAATTTATGTGTTGAGTTACAATTTCATGTAGTTCCTGATTATGAAATATGTTTTGATATGTTGATTGGCACAAATCTTGTTGATAACACAAACTTAAGTGTACTAGTTACATCACAAGGCGCTAGGTTGCTTCATCAACCGGTGGTTTACCATATGCGATCCCAAGATGATAAATTCGATAAACTTAACACTGATCTATCCAAAGAAGATCAGATTAACGAATTAAAGCTTTTATTAAATAAGTATACACATTTATTTATACGAGGGTACCCTCGTACCCGTGTGAATACAGGTAAATTGGAGATACGTTTGAAAGATCCCAATAAATATGTAGAACGCAGACCATATAAACTGAGTCCTGTCGAACGGGAAAAAGTAAGAGAGATTGTGACAGAATTGTTAGAGAATAATATTATTAGGGAAAGCAACTCTGCTTTTTCTAGTCCAATAATCCTAGTTAAAAAGAAAAACGGACAGGATCGCATGTGTGTTGACTACCGTGAGCTGAACAAAAACACCTTAAGAGACCACTATCCTCTGCCGATCATTTCGGATCAAATTGATCAATTATCAGGGGGTTTTTATTACTCTACTTTTGACATGGCGGCAGGTTTTCACCAAATTCCTGTTTCGGAGAGTTCAATTGAGAAAACCGCCTTCGTAACACCCGATGGCCTTTACGAATATTTAGCCATGCCATTTGGCTTAAGTAATGCTGTTTCAGTGTATCAAAGATGCATAAATAGAGCTCTGGGACCTCTACTTTATGAATCTGATCCAATATGTCAAGTGTATGTCGATGATGTTCTTACGAAGTGTAAAAACTTTTCAGAAGGTCTATCTCGCATTGAGAGAATACTCATAGCTCTACAAGAAGCTGGGTTTTCAATCAATGTAGAGAAAACAGCTTTCTTTAAACGCTCTATCGAGTACTTGGGAAACAATATCAAATGGACAAGTTAGCCCAAGCCCAAAGAAAATAGAGGCTTTAACGAAAGCTCCTATACCATCATCTGTTAAACAAGTTAGACAGTTTAATGGATTAGCCAGTTATTTTAGGCGTTTCATTCCCAATTTTTCTTCTATTATGGCACCTTTATATGAATTGACAAAAAAAGACGCAAAATGGGAATGGAACGACAGACATGATCAGGCTAGGAATTATATTATCCAACATTTGTCTACTGCGCCTACCCTTTCAATTTTCCAGGAAGACTCACCAATTGAACTTTACACGGATGCGAGCAGCATTGGCTATGGGGCGGTGTTAGTGCAAGTAATCAACGGGCGACATCATCCAGTTGCCTACATGAGCCTGCGTACCACCGAAGTTGAGAGCCGTTACCACTCCTACGAACTAAAAACCAGTCGGGTCAGGATGAATATGTGATTGTCACCATTGATGCGTTCACCAAATATTTACTACAAAGTTATTCAAATAGTAAAAGTCAAAGTGACAGTCTTGCAGCATTAAAACGCACTATACATTTATTTGGAACACCAGTACAAATAGTGGTCGATGGGGGAAGGGAATTCCTCGGTGACTTCAAAAACTACTGCGAAAACTTCAATATTAATATTCACGCGATTTCACCAGGAGCAAGCCGAGCAAATGGTCAAGTAGAGCGCATAATGGCCACATTGAAGAATGCTTTGACAATGATTAAAAATTATGAAACTGAAAATTGGCAGACTGCGTTGGAAGCACTTCAACTAGCATTCAATTGTACTCCTCATCGCGTTACTGGAGTGGCACCACTTACACTTTTGACTCGTCGACAGCATAGCGTTCCGCCGCAACTCCTAAAGCTGGTGAACATTGACGAAGAAACGATGGATTTTGACCTTCTCGATCAACAAGTTCAACAAAAAATTTTAGCTGCTGCTCAGTACGACAAACGACGGTTTGATAAAAATAAGGCTAAGATACGCCCTTTCCAAAAAGGAGACTACGTTCTAATCAAGAATAATCCACGTAACCAGACAAGCCTTGATCTCAAATACAGTGAGCCACACGAGATCCTAAGAATTGAAGACAATGACAGATACATCGTCAAACGAGTAACAGGGAGAGGGCGACCACGTAAGGTCGCTCACGATCAGCTACGTCGAGCACCACAACCAGGCGAACAGGAAACCGTGTCGAACTGTTTGGATGCTGATCAACAATTAAGCCTGGAAGACCCTCAGCCCCAAACAAGCACCAGCGATTCGCAGACTGCGACTTCTTGAGCTGCGATGATATCTTATGCCTAAATTAAGGTGAGTTTTCTTCATAATAATGGTCACAGATTCAAGTTCTTATCACTCATTTTTAAATATGCTTGTCATATTTTCATATTTTATTATTAATGAAATAACAAACATTTTAGCTACCAAATTTACTAATGACGTTTTAGTACTAAGATTTTTATTTTATTTTATTCCGGCTTCCTTATCGGTGCTGTCATTTTCAGAGCCCCTGTGGACCACGGTCAAATAAAGACCTAGGCCTCAGCATCGACCTTCCCACATCCTTAAGATCCTCTGTGGACCACGGCGTAAATGACCGCTCAGACCACAGTAAAAATCTCCTATGAGCTTTTAATGTTACGAATTTCTATTGTTATTTATAATTAATTGGCACATAAGAACGCTCACAGTAGCCAAAAAAAAAAAAAAAAAACTTTTTCAGAGCCTCTGTGGACCACGGCGTGCATGACCGCTTAGACCACAGCTTCGACCTAGCCCCTAAATCCTTTAGAGCCCCTGTGGACCACGGCGTAAAAGACCGCCCAGACCACAGCATCATCCGACTACGAGGATTATAATAAAATGCAAGGATGCGTGGAGACATTTGCATTTAATAACAACCATAAAACGTGTTAAAATGCGTGGAGCATAAAAACACAGGCTAACAAAAATATTTTCCTTTATAGCTCATTCCTGAAGTAGCGTAATAATTATATTAATTAACAATACTACTATTATTTTAATAGTAAAACTGGCACCTAGTTAAGTATTGAGTTTTTACCGTGACTACTTATCTAATTACAAGTTTAAAATGTAAGGAGTCATCAGCTATTTCTTTACGATGACCCTAATAACTAAAATACTTCAAAATGTTAACTAAAGATATCAAACTACCTAGTGTATCGGTGTACAGATACCTAGTTCAAAATAAATATTTTTACTTTCAGAAACGTGGCAGGCGCAGAGCACGCACCGCCCCGCAGAATGGCCGTGTCGACGCAAAAGCGTAGATGTTCCTCTTTTTAAAATATTGTTTGATTATTTTTATGATTACTTAAATGTAAATCAATAATTTACTTTGATTACTTACAAACATGATTTTTTGTAACTTAATTTATTAATAAGTAGTGATATTTGAACATTCTAAAAGCAACATTTTGTTATCTTGTTCGCCTTAGTTTACACGCACGTAACTAGATGGCGTTGTTGTAAATCGATGTTGTTGCTTTTAGAATGTGGATTTTAAAAAACTATTTAATTCACTATTTAAAATGATTTCTTTGTTTTAAAATAAATTAAAAATCTACTTATGAATTATGAGATGTAAATTGAATTTATTTAGACAGATTACATTGATCATGTTTTGAAATTACGCTTTGGCGCCAATGTGGATTTTTGGTAAATTATTCAAACAAGTGTTCATAAAATGATTTCGTATTTTTACAATGTATTTAAATTCAGTTCATGAATTATGAAATGTAAATTAAGAAGAATTACATTCTTTACATTAATTTCTTTTTGGCGACAATGAAGCGTCATAGGGTGTGCGTTTAAGTACACGGCCCCTTTTTGCTTGAGCCTTCAGAATAAGCAGACGATTCTTGTGAGTACATTTATTTGACTTTTGTTAGGAATAAATAATAGCTATAGCCTACTTAGAACATAGACATAGTTTAAGAAAATAATTTAAGATTTAGATTGTCGTATTAACTAAATAGTTCAAAATTGGTGAAATAATTATTAAAGTGTTTCTTTTAAAAAGGTCAGTGTGTTTATCATTGCATCATGAGCGAAAATACTTCAAATAGTGTCGGCAGTGCTGATGTTTCCCTTTCTAAGAACTCTGTTGAGCAAAACCCTCCGTTATATATCTGTGGCCCTAGTGAAAAGGGATTTAAGTCTAAAACTACAACTTTACAGGAGAGGCAAAAAACACACGGCGCGCTCAAATTGCGTGTTTGTCCTCGTATGACATTTAAACCGCCTGCAAAAGTAATACATTTGATGTTTTTTATAGGTAAACAGAGTATGTTCTTTATTATTATTGAGTTATTTTTTATGTAAAGTTATTAGTTTTTAAAATAATTACTTATACCCTCAACAAAATAAATTCCTCGAGGGTATAAAATAACTTATACCCGTTCACACATAAGTAAATTGAGAATTCGCTTATGTGAAAAGGAATACGCATTTGAATTAATTTTATGATAACCAAGTAATTAAATGAAATATTTAATAGCTCATTTTATAAGAAAATAGTGTTTAGCTGTGTACTTTAAGTCAACTTTAAAAAAAATTAAAATTATGAAAAAAATATCTTGGCGTCTTTTTCACTAAGATTTTATACGTGGCGTGTGGTACATGTAGACTTATATGAACTATTTTGTGCTACTTAAACCCATATTGGAGCCCGCATTGGAGCAGCGTGGTGGAGTAAGCTCCAGGCCTCCCCAATATTGGGGAGAGACCCGTGCCCAGCAGTGGGACGCAAAAAAGGGTTGCAGCCAAACCCATATTTTAATGGAAATAAAACAAGCGGAATACAAAATTATATTTATTTTTTTAAATTTCTTGCGTATTTTTTTTTATATGTAAACCGAACAAAAAGGCAGACGGGCCGCGTGGTGTTAAGCGATCACCGTCGCCTATGGACCCCAGGGGAGCCACCCGAGCATTGCCGGCTTTGGAGGAGAGCTTTTTTTACAGCTTTCTTGAAGAACCCCATGTTATAGTCCACTAGGAATGCCTCAGCTGGAAGGTTGTCCCATAACCTACACGTCCGTGGTAAAAAGGAGCGTGCAAAGCGGACTGTGGAGGACCGCCACGAGTCCAGATGATGCCTGTGGAACTTTAACCTTCTTCTGGTGGTATAATTATGGAATGGTGATGTAGGCATTAGTTTGAAAAGTTCCTCGGAGCACTCACCATAGTAAAGTCGGTAGAACACGCAGAGCGAGCCTATGTCTCTTCGCAAGCTGAGTGGTTCTAGCCTGTCAGTCAATCTTGGGTCGTTGACGATTCGGAATGCGCGCTTTTCAACGGAGTCAAATGGGTGTAGCTAGTATTTTGGTGCTCCTGCCCAGAGATGAAAGCAGTACTCCATATGGGGTCTGACCTGGGCTTTGTACAGCGTCAGGAGTTGCCCCGCAGTGAAGTACTGCCTCGCCCTATTGAGGACACCAAGCTTTTTGGACGCCAATTTGGCTTTGTGCTCCAAATGACTCCGGTACTGCACTTTACTCGTAATGTCAACTCCCAAGATACCGACACTTTCACCGACGGTGAGCGCGGTACCCTGGAATTGGGGCGCTATAACAAATGGGGTTTTTTTAGCGGTAAACGCGCAAACTTGTGTCTTCGTGAGGTTACACTCGACAAGGTTAAGTCGACCCCATTCCGAGACCCGCTCCAGAGAGTTCTCGACTTCAGACACAAGTTTGATTCTACTTTCCTCTACTTGTGACCGAGAGGCATTGGCTCGACAGGTGTATAGTGCGTCCACCGTACTATAATCTGCATAGCAATGTATACTGCGTGATTGTTGCAGCATGTCATTGATATGCAGAATGAATAGTATAGGAGACAGTACTGAGCCTTGGGGAACACCGGCATTAATGGGTTTCATATCTGAGCAGCATCCGTCAACAACGACCTTAATCTGCCGCTCACACAGAAAGTTTGCCACCCAGTTGCTTAGCCTCAGGGGAAGACCGTAAGATGGAAGCTTCGCGAGAAGGGCCCTGTGCCAGACCCGGTCAAAGGCCTTTGCGATATCCAGGCTGACTGCTAGAGCCTCCCCGTTGCCCTCGACGGCTTCAGCCCAGCGGTGTGTGAGGTATACCAAGAGATCACCGGCCGACCGGCCCTGCCGAAAGCTGATCAACCGGTGCTTCTCGAGGTACCTAAGGAGCTGCGTATTTATAACACGCTCCATCACCTTAGAGAGCAGGGAGGTTATCGCAATGGGCCTGTAGTTGGACGGGTCACTGCGTTCACCCTTTTTCGGGATTGGGTGTACTAGGGCTACCTTCCACGAAGACGGTACTATACTAGTGGTGTAGGAAAGCGAGAATAAGCGCGTTAAGACGGGAGCCAACTCGGGAGCGCACGTCTTTAATACGATCGCGGGGATATCATCCGGCCCGCTCGACTTCTTGACATCGAGGGCTAGCAGAGCTCGTCTGACGGCCTTTTGAGTGAAACGCACGTCCTTCATCGAGCTCTCACACTGCTTGATGGTCGGCGGTGTGGCACCTCCGTCGTCCAGAGTCGAGTTTGAGGCAAACAGGGTACCCAGGAGATCGGCTTTCCCTTTTGCCGTGTGAGCCAGAGTATCGTCCGGTTTGCGTAAAGATGGTGGAGACGACCGACAGAAGTTACCTTCGACAGCCTTGGCAAGCGACCAAAAAGCTCGACTCCCGCAAGGGTAGCTAGATAGACGCTGGCCAATTCTGCCGATGTGC
This sequence comes from Pyrgus malvae, assembly GCA_911387765.1. Classification (NCBI taxonomy): domain Eukaryota; kingdom Metazoa; phylum Arthropoda; class Insecta; order Lepidoptera; family Hesperiidae; genus Pyrgus; species Pyrgus malvae. The sequence continues at coordinate 27,085,280 of OU426953.1, forward strand.
CTAAACTTCGCCTTGGCTATTTGCTTCTTTGCCGAACGGGAGGCAGCGTTGATTTTTTTCCGAAGCTTAGACGTTTCGGGGTCCTTGCGCGTGTGCGCATCAGCCCAGGTTTTAAAAGCTTCTTGCTTAAGGCAAGAAGCCTTAGCGCAAGAACCATTAAACAAGGGCTTGTTTCGCCCGCCAATGGATACTACAGAGTTGGGAATAAAACCAATCATGCCCTGTCGTATCACATCGGCTATCGATTCCGCACACGTTCTAGGATCACCCGAGGTGAAGCACAGTTGCCTCCAGGGGTAGGAAGCCAGGAATTCCCGGAGTCCATCCCAGTCCGCTGACCCGTAATGCCAGACTTGACGCTTCCCATTGGGTCGAGAACCATCTGGGGGCGGCAATGGTACGGCAGAACTTACCAGGCAATGGTCAGAAGTCCCAAGTGGGGCCCCAACCGTCACCCGATAGTCAGATGGATGGGTGGTCAGCACAAGGTCCAGCAGAGAGGCAGTATGGGTCTCAATATCTGGTACTCTGGTGAAAGTGTGTACCACCTGCGTCAACCTATATGCCAAGGAGAAGTTGTAAGTGTGTATTTGAACAATACCAAAAAAAAATAAGAGAAACTCACATCTTAATCTGCAGAAAAATCACAAATTGAGATGAAAAAAAGGATGCGCGAGCGACTGACTAGACGCGGGCGCTATGCGCTCCCCACTCACCCGCACCACTCCCCCGCAGCGACGAGTTATATCGTTTCTCACGTAAAATGGAAGCTATTCGTAGGATACAACTAGAATTGTATTATATTACATTTATTAATTTCACAATAGCATAATGTGGATACTGATCTCAAAAGAGTTATACTTGATTTTTGACATTTATTTTGGTGAAAACAAATTGATGTCTAGTAATATCATTACTCACTAAGCCATTTAATAAGGACCCTCTGTTGTTGTATTGGTAAACACCAATTTGATAAAAAAGTAGGTAGTTTATGTTAATTTAGATTAAAAAACACAATTTAATTTTTTTATTTTTCAGTTTAAAACAATACGAAAGTACTTGAATCCGATTATTGTAGTTTTGTTTGTATTAGTTAAACCCATATGCACCAAATAACTTCTTTGTTTTTAGAGATAGCTTAGATCCGTTTACACCAAATGATAGAGCATTTCTTTCTGATCAATTTGGTATATTTAACTAATTTTCGACAAAATCGGACTTGTACCCCTTTTCACTAGGGCCACAGATATAATTTCATAAAAATCGGTGAAGCAGTTTCGGAGGATTACAGCAACTAACACTGTACACGAGAATTTAATTATACAGATTACTAACTGACCCCGCGAAATCCGTGACGCCGTTAAATTTTTGGCGTGGACTACCTTTGTGACTTAGGGATTTGAAAAATATATGTTGACCGATTCTCAGACCTACCCGATGTGCACACATCATGAGAATCGGTCGAGCCGTTTCGAAGGAGTATGGCAACTAACACTGTACACCAGAATCTAATTATATAGATTATAATTATTGATAACAATACGAGTGTCACCAATGCTTTTAACTTGAATATTTAAAAAATGTCCGTAGCCCACGAGATCGTCAGTCACAACAGGATTAATCATGACCAAAGTTAAACATCCCAAACTTATAAATCCTATTGAAAAACATTTTAGTACAATCACTCCGTATCACTACTATATCTTTTTTATTGTATTTTCCAGCAATGTACCAATCTTCTGGCATGTCCTCAACCTTATTTTTCTTTCTCCGCCGATGGACTTTTTCTGCAAAGACGTCGATTCTACGAATTCATCTAAGAATGTATGTCCCTGTGAAAATCCAGAATGGGATCGGTCAGTGTTTACAGAAACAATGCAATCTAAATACGAAACTATATGTGATTCAAATTGGGTGATCAGTTTTTCACAAAGCATCAATTACGTGGGAATGCTCATAGGTGCCTTTACATTCGGATTCCTTTCAGATAAGTAAGCCAACTTTTTTTCTTAGTTACTGGCTGTGCTCGTGAGTCTTTCACGTGGATAGAGACACATATATAATTTATAGTACAATGTTCATGTGTTCAGTAGAATTCTAATTCTTTTGTTCATTTGTTCTCACATTTCTAATTACACTCTCTTCTAGCTACTTGCTACAATATTTCTCTACACAAAATAAAGTTTACCGTTGAAGTAGGCTTAAATTTGTAGTATGACTTAAAAGTGTAAATTAAAACGTTTTACTGAAATTATGTAAACTTTTTATAATCGTTCGTTTTTATAATCGTTTTATAATCTTTTTGTAATCTGCATCACGATGTCGAGCTCTGACTAAGGTAGAAAGGTAATTGCACTGAAACTCCGGAGACTCATGTTTGTCTCATGTATGATGGACCTGCCCGCCGCGGCCTTGATGTTTACATTAATAGTTCAATAACAACAACAGTCTGTTTTAGAAGTTTTATTTACCTTGCAAAATTTAAAATAAATAACATAGTTCAGTTTTCCCATGTATTAAAAATCAAGCTAAATAATGTTATAAATAAAAGCTTATAAGAAAGTCTGCTATTAGAAGTCAACGACTGATATCGGTCGTTAAGCTGCATATAATTTCATCGAGACGAGAAGATAGGATCTGATTCATTAGTACCTTTATTTTATTAAGTTTTTCTTGCTTGAGCTATTTCCGATTTTTGACGAATTAACCTTTTCAGGTTCGGCCGTCTCCCAATGTTTTCCTTATCCTGCTTGCTGTTAGGCCTATTTGGCTGCCTCGTCAGCGTCATGCCTACAGTTGCTTCCTTCACTCTGATGCGATGTATCGAAGGCATTGGAGCTGGAGGTGCCATCGTTACCGGATACGTGCTATGCATTGAGTATTGTGGAGTCAGGCATAGAGAAATAATCACCGCACTCTACCACATACCAATAAATCTTAGTCACGTAACGATACCACTAGTGTCGTACCTGCTTAGACATTGTGACGAATTTCAGTTGGCCCTGTCAATTCCTATGTTCCTTTATGTCGCAACAAAATGGCTGGTTATGGAGTCTCCGAAATGGCTGATGGATAATGAGCAAATAGATGAAACTGTTGCTGTCATGGATAAATTTGAGAGATTGTAAGTTTTACTTTTTAATAATACTTGATATTTTTCACAAGGAAATATAATAATTTAAGATAGGTAATGAATAGTCCAACTAATTTTAGTAATTGACGGTCCGTTCGGCATAATAGACACGATCCCGCTGGTGTGCCATTCAAGAGGTCCTGTGTTCGATTCCCATATCTATGTTATACTAGCTGACCCCGCTAACGCCGTACTGCGTTTAATGTTTGGGGTGGGCTACCCTTATCACTTAGGGAGATGAAAAATATAGTAGCCGATTCTCAGATCTACTCGATATGCACACAAAATTTCATGAGAATCGGTCGAGCCGTTTCGGCGGAGTATGGTAACTAACATTGTGACACGAGAATTTTATATATAAGATTTACCAGATAATATCTTCAACATTGGCTGCAACCCTTTTTGCGTCCCACTGCTGGGCACGGGTCTCTCCCCCATATTGGGGAGGCCTGGAGCTTACTCCACCACGCTGCTCGAATGCGGGTTGGTGGAGATGCGGATTAGTGGCCAACCCGCTGTCGGATGTTTTCAAACCGCCCATAAGGCCTCCGACAAGGTTTAACGACTGTTATCTATCGACAACAACCGGGACCGACAGCTTAACGTGCCCTCCGAAGCACGGAAACGCGCATGAAATTTTTTGCCACTAGCGGTCACCCATCTCACAACCGACCGCGCCCGTTTGGCTTAGCTGCGTAGACCGTTTGCGTTCTACGCTAGCCGCTGAGCCATGCGCGCTTCAACATTATCGAAATAATAAATTTAGAAATCCATCCTGGTCTGGATAATTTAGGTCTTTTTCATTGTGTGTCCATGGCGCTTACGACTCGGTAGTCCTACTGCGGTGCTATAAATGTGAAGCGTATTTCTGAAATAGAAAATTTGACCTGCTTTTTACACATAGTGCAAAGTTTAAGAATAACTAATAAGTAACTCGTTTATTCTGTTGCAGTAACGGACGACATTGTGAAAACTTAAGAGAACAAATAGAAGAGTACCTCTCAAGCCACAAAGATAAATCTCGCATAGGATTTTGGCAAATTTTCAAGCACAAAAAGTTGTGTTTAAATCTTGGTTGCTTGTCAATAATATATTTTCTTTGCGGACTGGGTTACTACGGCGTGTCTCAGTACATTGGGCAAATGAGTGGGAACATACACGCAAATGTTGCCTTATCTGGAACACTTCTATTGCCAGGGACATTGGGATCGATATTTCTATTAAAATGGTTGCCAAGAAGATATTTTTTGATGGTCACAATTTTTTTGTCAGGTTTTTTTATGTTAATCGTCATTTGTATACCGGCACATTTGAGTTGGATCAGAGTTATTATGACTTGCTTTTGCAATTGCTTTTTCTTCATGTCGTTTATAATTGTTATTTTGTATAGTGTTGAACTATTTCCGACTAAAGTAAGAAACTCTGTATTTGGTTTTCTTTCTGTGATTTCACGAATCGGTCAGATTAGTGCTCCGCCAGTAAACTCTTTATCAGAGACAGTCTCAGGTATTATTTACGGTGTGATGGCGATATGCGGTACTGTAGTATGTTACGTTTTACCTGAAACAAAAAATGTTGAGTTGCCTTCATCATTAGATGATTCTAAAAGTATTTCACGTAAGATAATACATTTAGTTGAAGATGAGTCAAATAACATTGAATTCGGAGTTCCAGGGTCTACAAAATAAGTAAGAAAAAATTAAATGGATTGTTGAAACTAAAACGTTTTATTTGCCGATATTCGTAACTTAAAATTTAGAAAAAGAGATTAAATATATCTATACTTGCTTGTTTTAAACGAAATGTTGTACTCGTGCATGAATAATATTGAAAAAATGGTATGAAATTATTAAAAAAAAATTATAGACGGTACCAGCAACCAGTCCGCTCTTCAGTCACCGCACAGTCAAGCTGCATTTTAAATGCCATTGTACCTGAAAATTTATTTAAAACAGGGCTGGAGGTTTTTTCCGCCCGCTTTTTTCTCCTAGCCCATATAAGCCTTAGCGCACCCAAAGCGGATGACGATCAGCCGATGGCCGTACAACAATGACAGACATCAAGTGTATATTATTACCCAAGATGTTAATAAACTATTTCAACTACTTCATATTTAATTTAATTGGATTGAAAAGTTCACTCATTTTAGACGTGAAGTAAGCTTATTGGGCAGCGATGGCCGAGTGGTCAAAAACGACGGTCTTCGACGCGACCGATCCCTGGTTCAAATCCTCGGCGCGCACCTCTGACAAATAAATTTGTAATGTGCGCATTTATCGCTGCTCCACGGTAATGGAAAATATCGTGATTTTATTTGATTACGATGTTCTCCATCGCCGTGCATGCCTGAGAGAAGTTCATAATTTCTCAAAAGCATGACCTCCACCAATCCGCATTTGGACATGGTGGACTATAGCCTAAATCCCTCTCACTTGTGAGAGGAGGCCTGAGCCCAGCAGTGGGACATAAAAAAGGTTGAAAGAAACTTATTGTGTTTCAGTGAAAAGTTTTAAATGTGTGGTTGCCGACCAGACCAACATGAAGCGCTACAAATAAGACCAGAAGGTTGTGTGTAGATATCCATTGGCTGGTGACCACCCAACATTACATTACCTGCATGCTTTTCTGCTACTCCATTTAAATAAACCAAAAGCAGAAAATAACACTAATACTAATGTTTACAAAAATCATTAAACTCGTTTAATAGTTACCAAAATGCCAAAATAATAACACAATTTACTGTTTTTTTGTCATTTAGTGGATGGAGTGAAGGCTTGAAAAGCAAAGGGGATAATAAAGAATTTCCCTGTTTCAAACCCCTACTCTTTACAATAGACTTCAGTAAATCATTCCCGGCGACCCTAGATTTTTTGTAATATCACACAAAAAGTGTAATTGATGGAGCAAGCTCAACGAAATTCCTCTCTGAATATTTTTATCTGCAAAATTTACGGAGTTTCATCGCAGTCATTAGTAATATCGTCCGGTCGTCTATCTTCAAGTCCGATGTTTTGAGCTAGAGACTCAGATTCACTCTTTAAAAGCACTTGCATCTGTTGTAGATGACAGCTGATATTACTTAACATAAATTTCTCAAGTTAAATTATTCTATTTAAATAATCTCTGCAGGTTGATACTAAAACAGTGCACCGATTCTTTTTTTAAGTGGATTAAGTTAATTTGAATTTTTTTGAAGTTGATGGGTGACCGCTAGTGGCAAATGTCATGATCGTTTCATGCCTTGAAAAGCACGTCAAGCCGTCGGTCGCAGTGTTATCCTTAGACAGCTGGAATCATCAACGTTTGACGTAAGGTTTGTTATCGGAGGCCTAATGGGTGGTTTGAATACATCTGACAGCAGGTTGGCAAATGGTAAATAACTGGCGATGCGGGTAAGACCAAAACCCATTGGAACAATGTGGCGAAGTAAGATCCAGACCTCCCCTGGGGGCCAAAATTAACACAACTCCTACTTCCTTTGACATCCTTTTCTATCTTACAAAATGTTCATTAGAAATGAATATCTCTTTCTCGCGCTCTGTTGGTCCTCTTGAGCGAAGCGAAATTGTATGTATTTTATGAATAATTTGTATAAATTCTAAAAATGCCTACTCAGCGAAACTTTTATCTATCATTATACTTGAGACACAATGACTTCTAGGAATAAATTAACTATTTCTTTTGGTCTAGAAGGCGTGCACGTACTTGCACGCCTTCGAAATAAAAGATATTTTTTGTAGATATTCTTTTAATAGAATAATTTTCGATTTTTGAAAATATTGATAGATGCCGCCCGCTTTTATCTCCTAGCCCATATAACTAAGCCTTAGCGCACCCAAAGCGGATGACGATCAGCCGATGGCCGTACAACAATGACAGACATCAATGTTAATAAACTATTTCAAGTCATTCAGGCTTTATAATAACGATCCTTACAAATCCATTTTCTATTTATCGCAAAGATAAACGGATAAACTCAAACAAACATTAAACAAACTTGGAGCAAATCCGCTGTAAAAATAAGATATTAATAAGACACAAGACACGACATTGTTATTTTCAATAAACCGTTATAACTGGGGTAATGAAAAAAGTTTTTATTACCGCAGTACCGGGATTGGGTCGGGGGCTATAAGTGGCAAGAAAATGTTTTGTACAAATTTCACGTTGTACAATGGACATTGAACTGAGGTTTAGAGGTTGAAAAGAAAAGCAATACATGATTAAATTGTTCATACAAAATCAATGGAAAGCAAAGGCAAAGGAATAGGAAAAGAGATGTAGGTAAGGTAAGTCCATATTATCGTCAGTTTTGGTAGTATCCTCGTACTTGTCATCCATAGAGAACGTATTAAGATAACCATAAAATTAAAAACACAAATACAAATTAAAAAAAAAACAGGAACAAATAAACAAAAAAATACAAATAAAAAATTTTGTGGGCAAAGGAAAATTCGTAGCTCTAGTAGTCCTAATTACCTATTTTTTTATTTCTTTGACGGAGGACTGAACAATGTTCTAATGTCGAGTCAAATTTTTTCTTTATTGGGCGAGCAAGGATTACCAGACGTTCAAAAATGAAATGAAATAAGGTATTTATTTTGCACGAATTAACAAAAAAATCTTTATAATTCTATGTAATGTATATAAAGGCCACAACCCAATTTGCGTTCTTCTGTTTATTATGCCTATTATTGAGGCAGCCTGGATCTTACTACTAGTGGTTAGTAGCCAACCCGCTGTCGAATATTTTCAAACTCCCCATAAGGCTTCCGCCAAGGCTACTACTGCTGTATATCGATAACAATCGGGGCCATCGCCCCCTTAACTTCTCTAAAGTACGGCAACACGCATGTTTACTACTAACGATCACCCATTTTAAACTCGGCCAAAGCGGCTTTGCTTAGTTGCATAGATCACTTGCGTTCTATGCCAGCCGCACGGCTATGTGCGCTTCCATATGATATTATTATACATTATCATAAATCGTACAACATTTTCAACAATAAACACTAGATTGTACGAGCAATTATGGGCGCTAATGGGCGTTACCCGCCAACGGCACGCGGTAAATTCGCCCACCCGACCGACTTGCGGTAACAAATGGAGCTGTTGCCACACTCCGGAGTAGTTAGGCCTATATATTTTTGAATACCTACTTCCGAGAACTCTTTAAGGTGACTTTGACCTTGAGATCAAGAAATTAACAGTTTCTGTATCAATCATTGAGTTCCTAGTTATTACGGTTTGGTTATTCATGTGTTATTAACGTGTCAAATACCTTGTTATTATATTGCTAAGCAAGGAATAATTTTCATTATCACTATAGCTTTACAAGGATATAAATATTTTGATAAAAATTATATCTAAAACAAATTTTCAGTCTGACCATTACAAATTTATAGAATCATAAATATCTTAAACTTGTTCAAAAATAAACACTAGATTGTACAAGCGATTATTGGACCTAATGGGCGTGACCCGCCAACGGCAAGCGGTAAATTCAGCCACTAGACCGACTTACGGTAACAAATGGATTTGTTGCCATACCCCGGAGCTAAGTGATCGGGTAGTTAGGTTTATATATTTTAAAATGTGCTATGATGGCCGTGCGGTAAAAACCGCATACGTATAAAATTTACAACACTATACCGCTACATCATTGTATAACCGTTTTTTAACCGACCACTCAACGGAAATGAGAGTAATGTGTTTATTAGTTTATGTACTTAATATGTTCATTTATTTTTTGCTACAGTTGAGTTGTAGATCGTGTTGACCGATTTCAATGATTAATTAATTAACATCAATCAATTCGTGTTAACCAAAGACCTAGCATAATTCGCTAAGCTCAAGGTCATCTTACGAGTGTTACTGAAGGCATAAAACAACAATCAAATTCATCACAACAACAACTATAATGCCACATTGTTGTGTAGAATGTATACTCGTACGTACGATGCGTAGCACGCTACGACGTAGCGTTACTACATAGGTGCGTAGCCTAAAGCGGTGTAAGCGAACAAGAAACTTTGTATGCACCTAGTAAGAACAGCTTCTACCTTAAGGTTGATCCTTAATAATAAAGATTACTTACATACTAAAGAATTCAGAATAAATTCGACTGCAATACCGTAAGAACAAATTAATGAGTACTAGTTTATATTTGTGCAGCACAGGTAGTGCTGAATTCACAATTTTTTTTCAGGAAACTATTTTAAAAATACATATTCAAGAAAAGTTTAAACAAAAAACAACTTAAATGCCATAAAACCGCTTAACCGTAGTTTTGGATCATAAATTTGTCGATTAGCCAAATCTATAGCGTTGCAAAATTCTTGTTCTAAAATGTTTGCAGGTTAAATTTTATAAAGTTCACGTTTCTTTTTTTAATTTACGAGACGATTACGATACGAGAATTAACTACTTAATTGATTTTGGTCCTATGCAGTCTCTCGCCACTTCTCAGTATGTTAGTCCGAACTAACCCTGTCCCATAGATGGTTGATCCATGAAAGTTCTCAACCTGTAGCCAAATTACTACCTGTATACCTACAATGGGCATGATGATAGATTTTTAAATACCTTTCCTTATTGTAGGTACACGTCTCCTAGTTTCGAAAAAAAGTTTATTTCAGCAATAAACTCAACTTTTAACATAAATTAATGTATTTTCTGCTATGTAATTTGAATTAAGCGCGAAAACGCTCGTAGGTGTCATGACGTCGGCTTGCTCGTCAAACTTCAAGCAACACGATGACATTAACTGAGACGTGACGTCATTCCTTTTGATTGGCGTTTCAGATAACGTGGCCGATTGCTGCATTTAATACTTTTATTTTATTGAAAATCTTATTAATCTTAATGTTTATATTAAAACGGGATCATATTTTAGAACTTTTTTAGCATATTTTTTTCTATAAAACCGTTTATTCTATGATTCTTTAATAGTGTCATCATGCCTATTTACGTAGTATGCTACCCAAATATCTTTTTTTAGCATCGGTAGGGGATACCTTCAAAAGATATCCGCACTAAAACCCCCTCGGTGTTCTACTTCTGCGCTTGGGAAGGTACTCCGAAATCTCCAGTGGAACGCACCGGTACTTTCTGCACGCGGCGCCCAGCACAGGCCCATCTTCGGTAGAGCAAATGTGCTCTTTAGGGCTCTGCACCTTCCGGTCCTTAATGCGACCTGCAGCCGCGCACACACCGCCATCTTTCCCGGGGCCGCTGGCTGCACGGAATGAGCTCCTACTCTCTTCGCCCGCAACCTCGGAAACCCCCTTTATATCACCTCTTACGATCAGGCAGGGGATACAGTACCTCTATTCTTAATCCCAAAGTTTTTTATATATATATATATAAACCTAACAATAAGGCAGACGGGCCGCGTGATGTTAAGCGATCACCGTCGCCTATGGACACGGGCAACCCTAGGGGAGCCGCCCGAGCATTGCCGGCTTTGGAGGAGAGCTTTTTTTACAGCTTTCTTGAAGAACCCCATGTTATAGTCCACTGGGAATGCCTCAGCTGGAAGGTTGTCCCATAACCTACACGTCCGTGGTAAAAAGGAGCGTGCAAAGCGGACTGTGGAGGGCCGCCACGAGTCCAGATGGTGCCAGTGGAATTTTAACCTTCGTCTGGTGGTATAATCATGGAATGGTGATGTAGGCATCAATTTGACACAGCTAGCTTGAGCTACAGGAACAACCCAGATATCTACAAAACTCTTTAAAATACTTTACATTTTCTTTATTCCGTGTAGTCTATGTAGTAATTATGCTCAAAGGACTCCGTAACTTAAATATCTTTGCGCGACGTTAGCTAACTTAATGAGGAAATTAAACGCAAATTTTGGCCACTGCTTAGTATGTACAGAATAAACAAGTCAGGCTTTTATTGCCGAGTACAAATATTAGTAAGCTTTGCGTTTTTGGCTTAAGGTTATAGTTATTGTTTTGATTTTCCTACGATACTGTAAAAATTACGGAAACGTCTGTTCATCATTCCACCTGCACTTGATGGTGTTTCGCCTGTTTAATAACAATTTATCATTCTGTTTGTAGTAAGGTTGCTCATTTGTATCGTAATGATCTATGCAGCGAAGCGATACAGATTTATAGGTGACTAGTATGAAATTTGACATGACAAATCGTCGTGTTATTGTTTTAATTTTAATTTAAAATTATAATTTTTAATCGACGAATTGATCGATTCTTCATGGAAGCGAGTTGGTTTCTTACCCGCATCTTCAGCAACCCAACGTTGGAGCGAGGCAGAGTAAGTTCGAGTCCTTCGCAATTGTGGAAAATGATACATGTAATGGTTACCATGTCGGACTGCTGATCGGAAGGTCCCGGTTTCGATTCCCGGCGAAGCAGAATAATGATGAGTTTAAAATTTCTGTTCTCGTTCAGGGTGTTTGTGTTTCTGTCTTTGTGTATGTCCATGGCACCCACGACACTGGGTACATCTAACTTGTGAGGCTAGCAGTGTTATGCTCAGTCCTTGCAGCTTGTAGCTACCTGCAATAACTCTTTTAAAACTCAGAATTTTCATCTACGGAGTAATTATTATTATGCTCAAAGGACCCAACAGCTTAAATTTCTTCGCGCGACGTGAGCTAACTTAATGAGGAAATTAAACGCAAATTTTGGCCTCTGGTTAGTAGATACAGAGTAAATAAGCCAGGCTTTTATTACTAGGTAAAAATATTTTTGGCTTTAAATTAAAAAAGCTTTTGTTTTGGTATTTTGATTCAACAAAATAAAATAATAAAAATGTTTGGTCATTTTGCCTGTATATGACGGAATTTATTTGGCTGTCTAAAACTTTGTTGTATATTAAACCAATATTTTGTTTGTAGTAATATTGATGCCCGATGATTGAGCAGCGATGGCCGAGTGGTAAAAAACCGCGGTCTTCGACGCGACCGATCCCAGGTTCAAATCCTCGGCTCGCACCTCTGACAAAGAAATTTGTAATATGCGAATTTATCGCTGCTCCACGGTGATGAAAAATATCGTGATATATCATTGATTATGATGTTCTCCATCGCCGTGCATGCCTGAGAGAAATTCATAATTTCTCGAAAGCATGACGTCCACCAATCCGCACTTGGCCAGCGTGGTGGACTATGGCCTAAATCCCTCTCAATTGTGTGAGAAGGAGACCTGTGCCCAGCAGTGGGACATAAAAAAAAGGTTGAAAAAAATTTATTGATCATTGAATTATTGCGAATTGAAGTACTCTTACTTACTTACTTACGCAGCTTAACAAAACGAGCGCATTCGGGTTTGAGATGGATGACCAGTCATGTGTGTTTCCTTGCTGACCTAACTTCAATAACTTTCTTATGTGTCAATCAACCTAATTAACAAACGTATTACAAATTTTCTGTTATTGTTTGATATTCACGTTAAACCTCGTCAGAGGCCATAGGGGTGGTTTGAAGACATCCGACAATGGATTAGCCACTTACCCGCATTTCCACTAACCCACATTGGATCAGAGTTATGGATTAAGCTTCAGGCCTCCCCAAGAATTGGGAGAGGCAAGGGCCCAGCAGTGGGACGCAAAAAGAGTTACAACCTATATTTTTATCATTGATTTTCAAGTTTTTGTAAGCAGCCTTATGCAGGATGAATGACGAAGATTTGATTTTAAATTTAATTCCCATTAAATTGTCACTATAACTTACAGAGGTCGTTAACCTCATTAGCCACTAAACACCAAGGCAGCAGAAACATAGACAAAGCAAGTCGCACTTTGCTTTGCATCGCAACACTCGTCTACCATTCAGCTATCACTTTACCTCACGCGCCTGTTAATCGTCGAGAGAGATGGTGATATCATGCCTACATGTGAAAGTGAGATGGGAGACACAAGCATCAGCATAATATTCAGTTATCACTTCATGATCCCCGCATTGAGTCGTAGGGGCTTACTACGCACAATGACGTCATAATTAATTATTCAGATCTTAGTCACAATACAAAGAGCTCCTATTGTGTCTTAGTAGTCGGGAAAGCAGATAGCGGGGTAAGACAGTTTGTTATATCAGTAAATCATTTGCTACGAATCGGATTTTTCACTTGACTTGAATAAGAGACCAGTGTGATCTTATTAATGGCTAACGAGGAAGTCTTTTTTTAGGTTTCTGTACCCACAACAGTATCTGTATCAAACAGAACCCTAAAACTAAAACTCCGCTGTCCGTCAGGCTTTCACCAGGCTGTTTCTCCTGAACCGGTATTTATTTATTTATTTACAAACTTTATGAGAAACTAACAGCTGTGTTATACTTAAGGCTATATGTCTAATTAATATCTAAGGCCAATTACAAGTTTCCACCTATAGACTCACAATTAATAGTTTTGTTGCCGAGACAAAAAAAATAGTAGTTATACATTATTTAAACAAAAATTTTTTTGTATTAAAGTGATTTAGGGTTATCGTACTTAGAAAGAAAAGAAACCGTAAAAGAAACTATTTAAGCACATTGGTAGAAGTGTTAAATAAGTCTACATCATAGTAATTATTAATCAATGAGTTGAAACACCTGCTCGCACGCATCAAGAAGCAGTTCTATCTGTAATATATTATTATGTATTATAACTATGATTCCAAACTTGTGCTGCGTATTCTAAGTGACTCCTTACAAAACTATAGTACCTAAAGATTTTTAAAAGTTTTGATGTAATTAAAATCGCGCGACATACGTAATATAAAACCTAGAGATTTTGACGCTTTCTTTATTATGTTATTTATATGTTGATCAAAAATTAGTTTCGAGTCAAATGTGAACCCTAAGTCTTTAATCGAGGTCACACGAGATATGTTCGAGTCTTAGTATAGCTAGACAGTTGAAGTTTTCACAGTTAAACCTTCTAGGAAGCCTTTAGCGGGCGGTTTTAAAACATCCTACAGCGGGTTTGATACTAATCCTAAAATAAACACAATTTTTAGTAACGCTTTATTATCAAATACACTAAACTAAAAGCTATACAGAGAAATCGTTTGCACATACTTAATTTATCGTCTTAAAATTTATTGTGTTCAAAAGATTTAAATTAAATTTAAATAAATAAAAAATACACCAACCTACCACCAAAATCTTCCGCAATGGGCATGATGACATATTTTCAAATACCTTTCCTTATTGTAGGTACACGTCTCCTAGTTTCTAAAAAAAGTTTATTTCAGCAATAAACTCAACTTTAAACGTAAATTAATAAATTTTTTGCTACGTAATTTGAATAAGCGCGAAAACGCTCGTAGGTGTCATGGCGTCGGCTTGCTCGTCAAACTTCAAACAACACGATGACATTAACTGAGACGTGACGTCATTCCTTTTGATTGGCGTTTCAGATAACATGGCCGATTGCTGTATTTAATACATTTGTTTTATTGCAAATCTTATTGATCTTAACGTTTATATTGAAACGGGATCATATTTTAGAACTTTTTTAGCATATATTTTTCTGTAAAACCGTTTATTATCTGATTCTTTAATAGTGTCATCATGCCCATTACAGAAAGAGACCCATGCCCAAACGTGTGACGCAAGGATTGCAGCATAACTACTAACATATTTTAATAAAATTTATCAAAGCAATTTCATATTATTTTCTAAATGTCATTTATAATATTAAATTCATTCGCAGCATACTTATGCATACTTGCGTAGGTTTTTGACTTGCTCTGCTGTTAAAAACATCGTGGAATATCGGAACGTTTCTTTTCACTCTAAATGCCTTTAGGTATTATATTCCATCTAAACTATGAGAGCAATCCGTACCCAATAATTAATGAATATATTATACAGATGTAATAATAAACAAATACATTAATGTAGGTACCTTATATTTATGAAAAGCATATTTCGTAAGTAGAAATTATTATTCCTCACATAAAACTCAACTAAGCATACAGAATGAATGTATTACGAGACAAGCGAAGTAAAATCCAAAAAATCCCCAAGCTTTCAAGATCGCATGAATTCATTATTAAAATTTGTGCAAACGACTCCTTGCAGCATAATGAGATCTACTTCAGACTTATTTAAACTAGAATCCCATGAATAATATTCATAAGTAAGATTATGCTAATACGTGAATGTTAATTCGTTTATAAACAAACCAAAATGCAGTCATGAATTGCTACATTTTCGGTGAAATACGTAAAACGAAAAGACTATAATAAATTCATTTTAATATATAAACTAGTATAATCCCGAAAAACCACATGAGATAATCCATTTTATATTAAAATGATTATAGACACTCGCGATACCTTTAAGGACAAAACACTGTAATAAATTAGCTAACTCTGACCTATTATCATCATCGAAGAAAACTAATGTTACAATAGTCAAGTGATTCACAACTATATTATGACGTAATTAATACAATAATATATAATATAGAAGGAAAGGACTATTAAACTTTAAATAAGTAAGCGGACAATAAAGTGAAGTCGCAGAACATGGAATCGCATTAGTTGTGAAACTTTCTAGAGACCGCACAAATAATATCCTAGGTCCTAGACGCTACTAAAGTAGTTTATGTAATTTGTTAATTTTTAGTGTTTGAAGGAAACATGAAAAATTCGAAGTAGGTTTCTGCGCTCCGCATCATGTTTGTCAATGTAAATACTGTCTCTAGCGTCGACTAAGCAAAACTGTCAACACACTGCTTCCCTGCTCTGTAGGCTTACCGATTTTAGGTAGACTAAAATTTTCATCAGTGACCCTTAAAAATATACATACTAAATAAAATAATTTTATCAACAACCAATACATAAGAAAAAAATAGTTTTTTGCTTGTTATTTACATACAAACATACAAACCATATACTTTATATTCAACTATTTAATTTTTTAACATACTAAAGTTATGACAAAAAGACTAGGGATGATGATACATTTAAGAACAAAGGTAACAGTATTTAAAATTCTTCTAAAGTCCAGTAATGAGACCGCACTCTCGTACAACTTGTTCCGCTGACACTGGGTTTAGGAACACTGCAAAAGGAAAGAGAATATTACTTATGTGTTATAATACAGCTTAGTATCACGGTAGTCGGCTGCAACCCTTTTTGCGTCCCACTGCTGGGCACGAGCTCCCCACAGTATTGGGGAGGCCTGGAGCTTACTCCACTACGCTGCTCCAATGCAAGTTGGTGGAGATGCTGGTTAGTGACCAACCCACTGTCGCATGTTTTCAAACCGCCCATAAGGCCTCCGACAAGGTTTAACAACTGTTATCTATCGACAACAACCGGGACCAACGGCTTAACGTGCCCTCCGAAGCTCGGAAACGCGCATGACATTTTGCCACTAGCGGTCACCCATCTCACACCAGACCGCGTCCGTTTAGCTTAATTGCACAGATCGTTTGCACTAACCGCCGGGCCGTGCGCGCTTTATTTGTATAGTCAGTTGTAGTTACATGAAAACTTCAATCTTTCAACTTAAGTATCGCACCCTACTTTCGATCTGCGTCGTAACAGTAAAATGCAGCACAACTACATACATTATTATAATTGTTTCATTCTTCGATCAGAGAGATGCCACTCCTAGTGGTTCTAAGTAGTGGATCGAGGATTTCAGTTTGGGGAGGGCTCGACTTGAAATTGTGGAGGAGGTCAAAAAATTGTCAACGGTGGGGGGAGGTTAGCTGAAGCATGACGTGTACTTGGACCGCGCCTGGTTTGGGCTTGAGATTACTTTAGAGGAATAAAAGTAACAAATGGTTCTGGGGGAGGAGGGGCTTGAGCCCTTTACCCCATGGATCCGCTAGTTCTGGTTCTGGTACTAGAAAAAAGCCCGTTAACTTGCAATTTTAAGTGCAAAAAAGTGCGTTGTTACACATACCGTAACGACCGAATAAGTCAATACGCTCATGAATTCGCGCCAACCATACCTATCCATACAGTTCTGCCGTTACGCAACTTTGCGGCAGAATATAGTGCAGCGGTGGTATATAGTTCCCAACGTGCTATGAATGTTTTACCATCGGAACTACACTTACTTGTACTGCCAGTAAAGAAATCTTGATCAGGAATTATGTTTGCCGCTGCGATCGCGGCCTCGTCCAAAACAATCACCTGGAAACAGAAAAAAATGTTTTAGATGTAAATTGAAATTACACACAGAGCAAGCCGATTTCTTGGGTACTTTCTTCTAAACAATTGACAACCTGCGTGGCGCAATGGTTACCATGCCGAACTGCCAATTCGGGTCCCGGATTCGATTCCCGGCGAAACAGAAATTTAAACACATCGTTTAAATTTCTGTTCTCGATCTGGGTGTTTGTGTTTCTGTCTTTGTGTGCGTTCATGGTACCCACGGCACAGGGTATATTATCTACGCTACTGCGGGGCTAATGTGAAGCGTTATTTAAGCGTTAATTATTAATTTTAAAGTTGTTTCTTTTTTTAACAACAAAATACTTATTGTGGGCTGCCTTAGGTAAAGTAGGATCACAGGGTTTTATCTTGCTTGAGCTTGATCGAAATATTCATAGGCTGCAGTGAGTACGGTGCTTTTAATCTGATTACTATATTTTAACCATCCCCATGCTCGCCTGAGAGTTACAAAAAGTTCTCAACGTCATCTAATATCCACTTACTCGCACTTAACCAGTGTGATGAAACTTTACGTGAGATTTTTGTATGCATCAGCAGCAGTGGAAAATTGAAAAAGGTTAAAAAAAAACATGATGTAGTTTTACTAACTTAACTACATTATTTATTTTTAAGTTTTAATTCGTTTTTTTTCATATTATTGCGGCCCTCGGTAATTTTCAAGTTAATCAGACACCTAAGTAAGTTAAAATGAAGTTAAGATTCCATTACATACATACATACATACATACATACATACACACATACATACATACATACATACATACATACATACATACATACATACATACATACATACATACATACATACATACATACATATAGGTCAAGCTAATAAAAGCATATTAAAAATATATTAAAAGATAACTCGAACCTTTGGGCAATCCAGAATATGCGCTTCTTGTATTTCCGGGTAGAATTCTTCTGTCAGCTTCTTCGTCTCGTTGGTAGTGTAGGTCCTATGCGGTAGAAGGTCAATGGCGTTGGCCGCGAGGGACCAGAGATGGCCAGCGCCCTGGGTCGCCCTGGCGCCCTTACGGAAATGTGGGTTGATGGACAGGTTATGCCGGACTGAGTTCTTCCAACGCTCGTCGTTTGCTTTGTAGAAGGGGAAACGGTCACTGAAAGAGGAAATAAAAATATTTTAGAAAGCGAGATATTAAGGGTCGGGATACATTAATCGACGGCGTTCTACAGTTTGTCCATACAAAAAGAGCGCAAAGTATGGAATGACGTACACATCTTCTTCACACGCGAAAACGTTACTAACGCGTTCGCGTTAAGAATTTTACTATAGACCTTATTCCTTTCAGGTTAAGATCTATCTGTCCAATTTCAACTCGGATGCAGTAGTAACGTTTGCGCGTTTACAAACTTACACTAAGGGCTCAGGAAGACACGAAACGCGACCGGTCGTCGACGGCTGACGGCGGCAAGCTAAAGTCGACTGCGGCGATCGACGGCTGACGGTGAGGATGCAAACTGCTCAGTAAGCGGGCGATATATCATAATAATGCGTAATAGTGTGTTCCTTTTCAATCGGCA
Source organism: Pyrgus malvae (assembly GCA_911387765.1). NCBI lineage: Eukaryota > Metazoa > Arthropoda > Insecta > Lepidoptera > Hesperiidae > Pyrgus > Pyrgus malvae. Next base: position 27,104,109 of record OU426953.1, read on the forward strand.
AAATGAGAAAGGCCGTCGATCAGTGTGTCTCAACTCTAACAGTTTACCGCCCATTTCTGCACCCATTTCAGCCATAAAGCAATTACTGTGTGGTTGCCGGCCTGACTTTAGAAGAGTAGCGCAACGGCCAAAACACATGCCTGCTATTATATACGTTGCATGTACGAGTATTCTCGAGTATCGCATGGGCTGCAATGACCTCTCATCACTACACGTGCTTATCACTTAATTAAGGTTAAAAAGTCTAATCACGACCGTAGATTAAAAAAAAAGAGAAAAAAAATGAATAGGTCTTGAAGTTGGTTCTTCTGTTTTCTGTACCGCCCGATTTCCCACCTGAGCCTTAAAGACCTTATTTATATATTTTAAGATATTATTTATATATATATTACATTAAATAACCTTAAAGACGTAGGCAAAATTTACCGTCGTATTCTTATGATATTTTAGTAGTTTTCATTGCCTGAAAACACGGATAAAACGCCGTTTCATTAAAAGAAAATCTAGCTAGATCAATTTATCGCCCCCAAAACCCCCAGCATACTAAATTTCATAAAAATCGTGGGAGCCGTTTCCGAGATTCACATTATGATTTATATCGAACTAGGTATCGATGTATGTCTATATCCGAATCTAAAGAACTCGTATTTTGCAAGCTGAATCCTTTCAGTAGTTTTTAAAAAACGTTAGTTCCACTATTTCCATTTTGTATTTCCATGGAAATAGTGGGATCCACTCGCATAATTTTTAGAAAGGAATCTACCAAATAATGTATAATTTTACTGATTTATTAACTTACTCGCAACGTAACATACACTGTCCGAGGCAGACAAAATCAATATTTTACAATAGAACACTTCATAAGCTAATTTTGGACGCACAAAGCGCACGCAGCGTTCGAGGGCCCATCCAATTGGTGTTTATGAGGACAATGGTCAATGAAATGAATATTCAGTCGGGTGATTTCATGGATGACTTAGTATGTTAGGTAACGGTGACGCTGACGGAGAGTAACTTATTAAAAGATACGTTCTGTAGCTTCGGCTTTAAGAATAAAGCTACAGTATCCCCTGCCTGATCATAAGAGGCGACTAAAAGGGGGCTTCCGGGGTTGCATTATTCCAGCGTTTTCGCCCTCGAACTGGTGCAGAGGTGGTATCTGTCGCAGCCACGTCGCTGCTAAAATATACGAGCTTATCAAGTGCGCCAGCATTCGTACGAGTTATTTGTGTTATATAAAAATAGGTAAAAAAACTTTTTAAGTTAAACGGTTTTATGTTAAACAAACATAAATTGAAATGTTTAAGATAAATGTACTAAAAAACCAAAAAATAATAAAATAGATACAGTCGTGGGAATTATAAACATATGCATAGACTAGACTAAAATAAAACCGTGGGGCACGTCAATTGTCTACAAATTATCGACTTAATGTGCGATAGAAGAATCGTTTAATTCGTCGTTAAAATAGGCAGTTGGCCCGCAGACGGTGAAAAAATTACTTACTATTTTCTTGCTCATGAAAATTCCAATAGTTATACACTCCATGTAAATAAAAGAGATGTTTCAACTAGTTTATCGTTGGACATTCACACTGCTGGCTGGCGAGGAATCGTTTCACTGCTCGTAGTTTGTCTTTAATCGACAAAACATATCATAAAAGTACTACTCGCTCCCCACTATGAAACCCTAAAACTCGTTTATAATCGAGCTTGCTAGCTTGTTTCCACATTCTAGCCCTACTTATCACACGTCCATCGTTGTCGGTTGAACAACTGCCTAATTATAGTGTAACATTGCAAAACAAACATTTTAATCAACGATTGTAGACAATTGACGTGCCCCTCGGTTTTATTTTAGTCTAGTCTATGCATATGTTTATAATTCCCACGACTGTATCTATTTTATTATTTTTTGGTTTTTTAGTACATTTATCTTAAACATTGCAATTTATGTTTAACATAAAACCGTTTAACTTAAAAAGTTTTTTACCTATTTTTATTTTCTAGTTTTTAGTTTTTATTTCGCATTCTGTTTAATTCATTTAGTGCTTCATTATTGCAAGGTTTCTTGCCCGTTAGTTTATTGCAGTCCAACTCCTCTATACGTAGTCCCTGCAAAGATCTTACTCTACTAAGAGCCACGTAGGCTTGATCTTCTTCAAACAGTTTCGTTGGTGTACCGCTAACGACGTATCATTTTTAGCCACCCTAACGCCACACAGTCCTCAACACGATACAAAATCTTGACTTGGGTGGTGGATTCAGGCTGGATTAATCAGATACCTAAATTACAGATTCAATTTCTAAATTTAAATCTTATTATTATACGCCATTTGGTGGCTGCGCCCATCTTAAATATTGAGGTTGTATAGTGCACTGTATTCTTCTTGTCAAGCCCTTTTATTTGATACCCATATTGGTGGGATTGATAAAAAATTGTTATCAGCCATTTGGTAGCGGCGGCCATCTTAGATTTCAATTTTGCATAGTAAATTGTATTCTACTTGTTGAGACCTTTCATTTGATACCCATGTTGATGGGATTGATAAAACCTAAGTTATCCGCCATTTTGTAGAGGCCGCCATCTTGGATTTTAAAATTTTATATAGTACATTGTATTATACTGGTTGATCACTTTCATTTGATACCCATATTGATGGGATCGATAAAACCTACGTTATCCGCCATTTTGTAGCGGCCGCCATCTTGGATTTCAATTTTTTATAGTATATTGTATTTTGCTTGTTGAGCCCTTTTATTTAATACCCATATTGATGGGATTAATAAAACATAAATTATCCGCCATTTTGTAGCGGCGGCCATCTTGAATTTATAATGATAATGAATAAACATAATTGTATTGTCACCAAAATCCAAAGTGTATACAAAATTTCAGATTAATCGGTTGACAGGAAGAGGGTGAAATTTGAATTACTAAATTTGACCCAAGAATAATAAATAAAACAAACGGGGTGAGCTAAATAAAACCGTTTAATAATAAAAAGCTTGCCATTTCGCGCCTACACACGCTTACAAAATCAATTTTATGAGCGTATAATACGCTAGTCTGAACCCAAATAAAACAGAAAATTAGAATTAGCAACACTAAAGTACTAAAACATATTTCTAGTTCTTCGTTGATCGTGAGACAGGTACCCAACAGACCATCAACGGGATCAAATAAATCGCACTCGACCAGATATTAAGTATTTACTTTGAAATTAACCGAACATTGCGAACGCAGCTGAATCGAGCCAGTTTGCGGATCGAGGTGGCATTGTTTACATAGCGAATGGTGTTGGTTTGGTGTATTGAGATAGTGGTGGTCAATCAATATTAACATTTTTTATCCTGTATTGGTATTACTAATGTAAATTTTAGAGAGCTCATTCCTTTACAGGTCCTCTAGTTGGCTTATGAAATTGCTGGCACCATTTCTATTTCAGAGAAACCAAGGTCACGTGGTTTTAAATGGTCGCTGCAACATGTATAGCATGAGCTACATATGTCTAAATTATGTACAGTAAGTAATCGTGTCAACTTCATCACACAGGCTAAGAACAAGCATAAGAAAACATAAAGCTTGAAACGAAAATGGACCAAAAGAGGCTACACCGCTTTTAAACTCTGATTGTACATGGAAATGGAAAGTCTGAATTGAATGCTGGCGATTAATGAACGGGTTAGCCTTTTAATTGAGTGGCTGTTTTAACCAGATGGCTGCGACAGAGATCTTATTATGTATATACGGCAACGGCGCCTTTCATTATTATAATAATGACAATTATCATAAAATAAAATAAGACATAACTAATTGTAAACAAAATATTACACAAATCATGCTTAGATATAAATAAGGAAATATCTAAATCTATGGCTAAGGGGTTAAAAAAGGCAATGAAAGTGTGTATGAGCTACTTCTTTAAAGTTTTAAACGTAATATATAGTTTCCTTGAAAGAAATATTAAGTGCAAGACAAAGTAATGAGAGCCAAAAAGCACATGCCTACCTACACACATTTATACTTATAATTTAAGTCACAATATTTTTTGCGCCTGGCCTGGTTTTTAAGCACTGTCCTTTGATTAATTGCTATCGTAAATAAAACAGCCTGTAAAATGTTATTACTTTAAAACCACCCTTGTCACAAAATTACCGCTCACCCATTTCCGTAACGATCTATTATGGATTTTATTAAATTTCCCGTGTAATAATTTCGACTTGTCATCACAACTAGTATATCTGTGTGTCGTAACCGTGTCTGTGCATCAGCACGCTAGCGTTCGCGCTCGTCTCCGCCTGGCACCGGTCGATGTTGCGTGGCATATCGATACGTTTGCGGCGACATGCGATCAACCGACGATCAAGAGTGACTCATGGTTGAATGGTTTTCACTCTTATAGGTGAGAGCAGTCATGCAACTATTAAAAAAAAGGAATATAATGAAAATATAAAAAAAGGAATATATGACATTACAAGTAATGTCATGGGGGGTAGGTGCTGTACACTGAACTACAGGCAGTAATACTACCTAGTTCAGGAAACAATGCCTACACATCGATGTATATTGCTTAATTACTGATGTTAATATTGTAACCTGTTAGAATAGTTAATTTTTTTTTTCATGAATAAAGTTTTTATTATTATTATTGAACAACAAAAAAATAACTAAAACTAATGAGGAAGATTGAGAAATAATAGGATTATGATAATGAAGACACTATCTCCTAATATGTTTCCGTTATGCCAGCATAAAACCAACACGCTGAGAAATCTAGTTTAGATTGCAGACATCGCAGTTTAGATTTTTTACGCAATATCTGCTGTATTTCTAGCAAGGCCTAAAGATTACGTAAAGAATTTGTGTATTCAGTGAGCGACTTTTAAACTCATCATTCAAATTTCTACTTCGCTGGGAATCGAACCCGGGACTCTCCGATCGGCAGTCCGGCATGGTAGCCGTTGCGCCACACGAGTCGTCCCGGTGCAAATGTTTTATTTTTAAGAAAGGCTTAAAAGTTCATTTGTACTTTTAAGCTTCGCTACAATCAAAACGAAAACACCGTAAGGGCATCTCAAAAAGACGTATTAACATTGCATGAATCGATAATTTTATCAACCTTTCATAATTAATTTCATTATGTTCAAGGTTCAAGGGAATTTACCTATTCAGTACTAACATTATTCTGCCCTTACAACGCTATCGGAGCATCCGGCGCTAAACGTTCACGTTAGGGCATCTTAGCTTAATGGAGCGAGGTCGTATGGTAAATGGACTTATTTACTGCTTGCGCATAGCTAATACATACTTTCATACTATATAGTATATTGATATTAATACCTGGATGACCGAGCATTGCTCGGATGAAAACAATTGATTTTCTTCAGAGACCCATTGACTTACATAGTGTTACTTAACAACGCCATCTACTGAAGTAGCTCCCAATTAATAAAATAATAGTAATACACACTTCGGTAATAGATGTCAGGAAGAGCCACATTTTCAGTATATATTTAAGATGATTATCGCTCAAAACGAGGTTTTATAAAAATTAAACCTAGCTAGATCGACTTTCGAGACTCAGATTCTATAGGTTTACAAAACATACAAGAATTGCTCGTTTAAAGGCATTAAATAAATGCGAAAGTAACTATGTCAATATGTGTATCATTTTCACGCCTCAACTACTGAACGAAATTTAACGAATGTTGGTACACAAATAGAGTAAACCTCGGGGAAAGACAGTTTATATCTCGGAAAAATCTACTGCTTTCGTGGAATGGCTAAGTATAATCATATGAACTCAAATCACTCCAGCGAAATCGAACTGGATACCTAGTAGATTAAATAAAGAGTTTTATATTTACTTTTATTGTATCACTGGCACTAGAATTTTGTGTAATGAGAGTAATGGACTGACACATCTTTAGTTTATTATACCCAAAATCCCCTATTACGTGTAAACTTTAGTGCCCTCTCGCCACATAATCAGGGCTTAATGTTGCGTTAAATGAAATTAAATATGGCGTAGAGCTGTAAGTCCTACACATAAAAATACTAAAATTATTTTTGTTTTGCTGTAAACAAACAGCAAACCGATAAAATAAAAGCATCAATATTTATTTTCCAAAATAATAAGTTATAGGAGCCATACATATATCTCAATTTATATTTTTAAAATGTAAATCAGACCCAAACCATCCCAAACTGCAAGGCTATGTGTTAAATATAGTCTCAAAGTCATTTTTTATAGAATAATAAAGTTATTACATCTACACTGTAATGCCTGATTGAATCACAGAGCTTTTTTGTTTTAAAATCATAAAGGGAGAAACCATAAATATTCAAATACCTGTCCCCGTACTACAGGTAATTACATTATCGTTCATTGTTAACATTAATGCACCCTCGTGTTATCTGAACATCCCGTGCTAAACGCTCACGCTTATACTGGGGCAACTCAGCTTATTAGAGCGAGGTCCTTTGATAAATGGACTTTATACATATTTAATGCTAACACTGGCAAATATGTAAAACATCATTATCAGAATTATTATTATGTATAATTGATCAGCGATAGCGGAGCAAAAAAGACCGTGTCCATGTCACCTGATTACCATGGCGCTCACTTCTTCAAAAAAAAATTATATGCGCTTCTACAAGGTGAGTGAAAACATTGTGATATTATTTAATAACGATGTTTTCCAATACCATGCATGCCTAAAGAGTTACTAATAATTTTTCGGAGGCATGATTGCAAGCTTGAGGCTTCTACACTTTATCCGAATTTTTTTACTTAAAATACTTGAAATAAGTGCAGTATCAGTATAGCTTCTAAGATGCCATCATCAGCTTACGATGAATCAGCACAGTTCAACACAAACTCAGACCACAGCTATGTTGGAGGCTCAGTGTAGATTTCGATCATTGTTATTAGTTTTCATGATCGTCTGTTACTGCAGTTTATTAAAAAATGTGTTTGTAATTGACAAACACTATGTGGAGAGCATCATAAAATAAACATAATTATTATCATCTGCTACAGTTGATTTTGTTACTGCATTCAATCTAAATATTACTTCCACCTCAGTCACGCTATCGGGACAGTCGACGCTAAACGCCACCCTTAGGGTGACCTGGTTGAATGGATAGAGGTGGTGTACTGGATGGAATTATTTATCCTTTCATTTGCTAGTACATATCTATACTAATATATAAATGTGACAAGCTTGTTTGTTTGTTTGTTTGTTTGAACGCGCAGGAACTACTGGTTCAATGGTATTGAAAAATTATTTTTTGTTGAAAAGTCCATTTATTAGGGAAGGGTTTATAATATACATATAACTTCATGCTATAACTAATACCAAAGACCACGCGGACGAAGTCGCGGGCGGCTGCTAGTTACATTATATAATACAAGTGTAATACTATCAGCAATTTTATCATAGTATTTAATGCAAGCATTAATGTATAGATACTTCAACTCAGTTGTGCGCGCGGCGCTATGTGTGCGTGGGCTAGTAATTATGCAGCTTTAATTTGTGTGACAGTGACGCGGCCGTGATCGTCCGAGCAACTTCACTGTACCTCTTGTCACGCACACAAAGTCACTGTGTATATACAGGTTTACCCACACATAGCGCCGCGCGCACAACTGAGTTGAAGTATCTATACCATCTGTCACACTTTCCAGATGTTTCGTTAACGCTTGCGTTGGGGTACTTTGACTTAATAAGCCGAGATAGGATGTTAAATATACTTATTCATGGCGTACATTTGCAAATTTTACACATCAAATCTTACATCATTTTTATTATGCTGTAGACTGAGAGCAATAATAGACAAATTTAAATAAAATTTCTGCCAAGTTAGAAACAAAACCCGAGAACAAGTGTCATGAACAGTGTCATGTTAAAAATAAGATAAAATCACTGTAAAAGAAAACACATTATTTTGCAGCAACAATTTGTTTTGCAGCACTATTGTTTTCGTTGAATATACCTATATGAAGAAGCGATAAAAGAGCAGAACAAGATAATAGACCCAAAATTCCTAGGCTAATCTCAATGTTAACTTAAGGACAGTTTCAAACATAATCCGTGATCCGTTTGAAACTCCTGCAATAATTAATTTAACTACTGCATTCAATGTAAACATTAACACACACTCAGTTACGCTATCGGAACATCCGGCGCTAAACGCTTGCGTTGGGGCAATGGAGCGAGTGTAGAATGTATTTATTTACTGCTTACACTTGTAGTGAAAGCTTGCAAATAAATTTAAATATTTAAATTAATATTTCACCAATACCAGATTCTGTATACTAATACGAAATGGTTTTTTAATTTGTATGTTTGTTGGTTTGTCCTTCTCACATCGAAACAATGTAACAGATTGGCCTGATTTTTATAGGTTACTTTTTACCCGGGGAAAATATTTCATTAGTATAAAAAAAATATCGGTTGTCTGTAAAGTCGGTTTACTAACGATAGTTGAACGTGACAACGTCATAAGAAAATACTTGTTGCTATAAGCAATTGACACCACATTCACTTTTCACTGCACTTCATACTTGACGAAAACATGTAAATGTATTATTGTATAGCAGCTGTCCACACGGACGCATCGCTCGCTCAAGTAGAAGAGAGACAGATGTCGAACGCTGCCGAACGCAGAGGTCGATTGTCCCTCTTTGTCGCTCGTTCCGCGCTCTCGATTGCACTTCAAGCCTTAAATGGAACGTCTCCGAGCGAAGTAACACTGCATGAGTCATGTTGTTTCGTGCGTGCAGCCGGCTCCATCGAATCATAAGACGTTGTCACGTCAAATACGTGAAGTTCCCGTGGACTGATAGCTAGTGCGAGTATATGCAAATCATATAATCACACCACAAGAAAAAGTTAAAATTCAATCTTTTTTAAAATCAGAAATCTGATTGCCAGGATTATCGAGGACATCAACATGCACAGCAGGTAAGATTTACTGTGACACAGTTAATTATATGATCGCGTTTAACTTTATCTTCTTCTTAAGGTGCCTCTCCAACTAGTGAAGGTTGGCAATCAGCTTGCTAAAGTCGTCCTTATTATTTGCTCGGCGGAACAGCTCAGCTGCGCCAGCTATTCCGGTCCACTCCCTGATGTTTCGCAGCCACGACTTCTTTCTCCTTCCAACTTTCCTCTTTCCGGCAACTTTCCCCATAATTATAAGTTGGAGCAGGTCATATCGCTCATGTCGAAGAACATGTCCTAAATAAGAGACTTTCCGCCGCTTGACTGTCAGCATTAGTCCACGTTCTTGGCCGACTCGTTTTAAAACCTGAACGTTGGACACTTTCTGAGTCCAGCTAATAGACAGCATACGTCTATATGCCCACATTTCGAAAGCCTCTATTCGTTTTTTAAGGTCTTCTTTTACGGTCCAAGCCTCACATCCATACAATACAATGGGCCAGATGTAACAATGGAGTAAACGAGTGCGTAACGCGATGCTAATGTTACGTGTGCAGAGTAGTTTTTTCATTTTGTGGAAGGCACTGCGCGCAATCTCTATTCGTGTCCTTACTTCCAAGTCACTATTCCATTCTTCGTTTAGCCATGTACCCAAGTATTTGTATTTCTGAACTCTTTCTAGCTTTTGACCCGATACCGTAATTTCAAACGTCGTGTTAGGTTTGTTAGAGATGACCATGAATTTCGTCTTCTTTATGTTCATCCTGAGACCAGCCCTTTCGCTGCATTCTTCTAAACTTCTAACCATTTGCTGTAGGTCAGCCGCTGTCGACGCTATCAAGACTGTATCATCGGCGTACCGAAGGTTGTTAATGTTGCGGCCATTTATTTTCACGCCACAGTCAAGATGATGCAGAGCTTCCGTAATTATAGCTTCTGAGTAAAGGTTAAAAAGAATAGGTGACAGAATGCAGCCTTGTCTTACTCCTCTTTGGATGACTACAGGATTAGTTTCACCTCCGTCTACTCTTACAGTGGCGTGTTGGTTCCAGTACAAGTTTTGAATAAATCTTATGTCTTTATCGTCGAGACCAACATCTTTTAACAGATCCAGCATTCGATCATGCAGTACCCGATCGAAGGCCTTTTCATAATCGACGAAACAGAGAAAGACGTCCTGTTGCATGTCTCTGCATTTTTGCACCAAAACCTGTATGGCAAATAGTGCCTCCCTCGTTCCAACGCCAGATCGGAAGCCAAACTGACTGTCACCAAGCTGTTCGTCACATTTTACCCTGATGCGCTCGTGGATGATAGAGAGAAGAAGCTTTAGTACATGACTCATCAAACTAATTGTCCGAAATTCGTCACATCTCTTCGCATTGGGTTTCTTTGGGAGTGTCACAAATACCGACTTCAGCCAGTCATCAGGGATTTGGCCTGTATCATATACCTGATTAAGAAGCTTTACTAAGGCATCTATGTTTTCATCTTTCACCAATTTAAGGACTTCTATGTGGATGTTGTCAGGCCCTGCAGCTCTTCCAGTCTTTGCCTTCTGTAATGCCTTTCGGACTTCGTCTTTCAGAATAGGAAAACCCTCGTCAGCATTACAGTTGGAATTCGAGCTTCTGGAGTTATCTGCAAACACAGTCTTAATATATTGCTCCCATACTCGTTTTCTTTCTTCGAGGCTAAGAACAGGGAGATTGTTTGCATCCACTAATTGGTGAATCGGGCGTCTTTGTTCAACCATGGACATGATTTCTTTATGCATGTTGAATGCATCATGTTTGTTATGAAGCTCTTCAAGGCGAGTGCATTTTTTACTGTACCAGGTGTTACGAGCAAAGCGAACCTCTCGTCGAATTTCGGAGTCTATGTTTTTATACAACTCGGCATCGTTTTTGTGAAGTCTTCTTTTCTCTATAAGTTGATAAATTTTTTCAGTCATCCATGGTTCTTTTGCAACCCAATTATCTGGTTTTAGAATTTGTTGATTGATTTTGTGTACTCTAGATTTTAAGTCATACCATTGTTTCTCAACAGATCCATGACCTTGCTTAGCTTCTTCGGCCCATTCATTAATTTCTCTAATCACGCCAAGCTTACAATGTTCATCTTTGACTTTTCTGACATTGACGATGTTTTTGGCTTGTCGTTTAGGCATCTTTTTCAAGACCAGTATCATTTCTGCAACCACGGGATTATGATCTGACCGAATGTCAGCACCTGGATATGTTTTGGCGCTCTTCACGCAGTTTCTAAACCTTTTGTTTATTAAGATATAATCGATTTGGTTTCGGATTATATGTTCAGGTTTGTGCCGTGGTGACGTCCATGTATACAGTCTTCTAGTTGGTAATTGAAAATATGTGTTGGTGATGACAAGATCGTGTTCTTGACAGAATTGAACGAGTCTGTCTCCCCTGTCATTCCTGTCTCCAAGGCCATATTTTCCCACTGTCCCTTTTACCTCTCTTCTGCCAACTTTTGCGTTCATGTCTCCTAATATGATGTTAATATCATGCTTCTTTGTGATACGTATTAGTTATTCTGTCTCTTTGTAAAATTGTTCGACATCTTCATCGGATCCTTCAGTGGTAGGAGCGTAAAGTTGCATGATGTTTATATTCCTTGGCTTACACTGAATTTGAATCATCATAGCACGATTAGATTTAGGCACAAATTCTACTGGAGTACCTGATGTTTTGAGAATGACTGCTACTCCGTACATGTTTGACGATTCTTCCGACCCAGAATAATACATGACGTGGTTATTATCGATACGATGCTTACCGCTAAATTTCCATCTCACGTCGCTTAAACCAAGGATGTCAATGTTTAGGCGATCCATCTCCTTGCACACATTGAAAATTTTTTCTGGACTTACTAGCCCACGTACATTCCAGGTTCCTATTCTAAATGCCCGCCCGGAGATTCTTCGCACCCCTGTCCCACCGAAGGGACGCCGGGCACTCGGGGCCGTGGTTATATTTGACTTTATCATGCTGATTTTACTAGGGAATCATAGTGCAGTGGTTTCCCGTTGCCTTCTGCACCAGACATTTAAGAGGGTATTTGATCCTCAAGGCCGCTGTAGCCTCTTCCAACCATTTTTGGTTAGGTGAGTAGTTATACCGCTACTGACTCGGTCGCCAGAGCCTCGTCTGTTGTCTGGCAGGGAGCACCGCGGACATTTGTGCCGCCGCCAGATGGCGCGTGCAGGTGAGGTTGACATTTGGGCCGGTAATGATGTTGAACCCGATCCCCTTACTCCCCTTAACTTTATCACCCTCTGCATACAACCTTCCTTCCCCTCTTTATAGAAAAGTCCGGGGTTAAACGTTTATGTCACGGTTGCTTAGATTAATTGTTCATGGACTTGTGTTATGTACTAAAATGAAGCAACACTTACTATCAAAATTTAATAGTTTTCATAACAAACATTAGCTTAGAATAACTAAGGTGTAGAAACATGAATGCTGAGAAAAACATTGATAAGAAATGTTCAGAAAAAGTAAGACTACAAAGCTCTGAAAAGCAAGGCTTAGGTATAAGCTGCCGAGGAATTTGACCCTTGACGACATATCACGGCACCTTTTTTTTGGTATCGGGGGGAAACCTTCAAAAGGTACCCGACACCTTGGGAGAGGTAACGGGGTTATGTGGGATTTGACCGCACTAAAGCCCCCTCGGTGGCCTGCCTCTGCGTTTGTGAGGACTCCGGGATCTCCATTGGAATGCACCGGTGTCCTCCACGCGCGGTGCCCCAGAACGGGCTCATCTTCGGGAGAGCAGATGTGCTCTCCTGCATATTCAGGTGTTCACGGCGGCATGCGGCCACGCATACACCGCCGTCCCTCCCGGGGTTGCTAGCTGGACTTGTCAAGCTCCCACTCTCACCTCCCGCATCCCCGGAAGCCCCCTTTTAGTCGCCTCTTACGATCAGGCAGGGGATACCGTAGCTCTATTCTTAATCCCGAAGCTACAAAGCAACTAAAAGCTTTAATAATTATAACATACTGATAACTGAATTTAAACTAAGCTCACACTAGTTATAGGTACGCTGCTATCAATAATAAGAGATTGAAATATTATATAAATTTTAATGTAAACACTATATTTGAGCAGTGTAAAATACATAGGTACTTGTATAACAGATCGCTTACACTATCTCGACTTCCGGCGCTAAACGCTCTGTGGGGCGCCCCCGCTTAATAGTGTGTAACGTCGCGCTTAATCACCTGAGAATGCAGATGCTATGTGAAAATGCCATGTTGTTCAAAATTCATTAAATACCTGGAAGATCCTGATTACCTTTAATATACACAGGTATATAATATTCACAACTATAAAATATTTTCTAATAGGTATATACATTTTGATAAAAAAAATCTTATATAAGTAAATAATTTAAAAATAATAACGTTTTTAAAACAAAACTATTTATGTTCAACATATATAATTTATTATCTGTGATAGAAACAAAAAAAATCAAAGTACAAAATTTTTTGGTAAACATTTTAATTTATATTTTAAGAAATTAAATCACACATCAAGCATCCAAATCCATTCACTGTAACAGAAATCCGCAGTTTTACCATTTTAACGCTCTAGAAACTGCACTAATGTAAGTGTTATGACCGTTTACATTATCGTGACATCCGGCGCTAAACGCTCCGTGAGAAGCCAGCTTAACAGTGTGTGGCGTCGTGTTCAATTACCTGAGAATGCAGGTGCTATGTGAGCATGCCGTGTTGTTTGAATTCATTTTGGGGAATGAGAGTTTAATTTTAAAGAAATAGAGTATCAACGGTTTTAAAAATATTATATACAGGAAAACTGATCAGTGGTCAAAATTAGACTTTAAAATATAAGTAACAGGGATATAAGCAATAGTCCAATTGCGGGTTGGTAAATGGCTTTACGGCCAATGGATTTAGTAACTGAGTATCAGCGATCGGTGATATGCGTGTGCATAGATGCTGCATCGCGTTTGAGAAAAATTGTATTTTTTCTTGGCGCAAAAAAAGAGCATCAATGGCTCTTAAAATCAGATATAAATATTATAAATAAAAAATAGACTTCCTTAAAAGCTATCAAGAAATATTTTTAACATCAAAAAACCCTTTTCAGTGAGGATTCTACTTACACAATATAAATAAGACATTAATTACACCAAATATGTATTCATCAGATTTTCATGACGAGAAATAAAAACTTATAAAGAGGAATAAGGTACACAAGTTCGTGTAGTGACGTGTTGACACTATCACGACATCCGTCTTTCTACGGGGCGCCTCCGCTTACGAGGTGTAAACTTGCACTTAATACTGAGGCCTTAGTGTAAGTCTGCACACGCGAAAATGTTACTAGTGCGTTTGCGTTAAGAATTTAACTATCGACCTTGTTCCTTTCAGGTTAAGATCTATCTGTCCAATTTTAACTCGGACGCAGTAGTGGGCTCTGATAAAGCTAGTGCAACGTAAAAATGACTTCCCGTAGTTTAAGAATTAGTTTCTTGGTACAAAAATATCAAACAAGGAAATATTTCGTATAAAAATGTTACAGACAAAAATAAAAATAAATTAGAGCTGTAGTTCGCATGGCTCTTTGGTTGGTGTAGAACGCAAGCGATCTTATGCAGCTAAACAAAACGGGTGTGGTCGGGTTTAAGATAGTTACGTCTACTTAAATTTCACGTGTGTCTCAGTTATTTTCGAGTGATAAAGAAAAAAGAGACAAAAATACTTATTTTATATTAAAAAGTGATAGCTTCCGTGACGTAGGGGGTGATGAGCCGACTGCGAAACGTGAGGTCGTGGGTTCGATTCCCACCCAAGACAAATATTTGTGTGATGAACATGACTATTTGTTCTGTGGGTGTAATTTATCTATATAAGTATGTATTTAGAATTATATAAGTATGTTTATCAGCTTTCTGATTACCATAGTACAAGCTCTGCTTAGTTTGGAATCAGATGGTGTTGTGTGAATTGTCCAAAGATATTTATTTTATTTTATTTTAAAGAACAATACATTCGCACAATGAATGTCATTTTAAGTTTTTCCGACAGCGATGAGGAAGAAATGTACTCTACACATTTGTGTAGTGACGTGTTTACACTATCACGACACCCGGCTTTAAGGCTCTCCGGGAAACCTCCGCTTACGTGGTGTAAACTTATGCTTAATACTGAAGAAAGCGAATGCAACGTAAACACTACATGCCAAAAAGTAAGAAGCTAAAATACTACAAAAATAACAGACAAGGGCATGTTAGAGTATAAAAGATATGCAAACCAAAATTATTTTAGCAATGGGAGATCTCCCGCCGGGCGAGGTGGTCATGCCCGGGGAGCGGCCGCGCTCCAACTGACTCAATTCGGAGCTTGTATATATGGTAGAATATTCCTATAACTTCGATAGCGTGATTCAGGAATACCCGTAGCCATCTCTTGATGAGTAGCGGAAGGTCGCTACATCACCCCCTGCTCAGACCGGAGGTCGATAGCTTCAGAAATCCCAGCTTGTGCAGTCTTCGCTTACAAGCGCCTTCAATGCCCTCTATCTTCAGTGAGTCGAGATGTGAAGGTGAGGCCTTGTGTTGCCCTCTATCCGCGGTGAGTCGGGATGTGAGGGTGAAACGAGGTATGGAGATACCCTCTATCCACGGTGAGTCGGCATGAGAGAGTAGGTTGAAGTGTGGAGGCGAGTAGTGGGTTCTCGAGCCGTCCACGAAGTCGCTGGAGGTAGCTGGATCAGGATCAGGAAGCGTTGTCACAATGCGCTGCGATGACCCTGACGAGCCGGTGAAGTGATGCTGCAGTCCATCCAGGGAGTGAAGGTGCGACTGATGAAGGTCAGAAGGGACGTATTCTTGTCCAGGGTCACCAGTTTGGCAATGGGAGATCTCCCGCCGGGCGAGGTGGTCATGCCCGGGGAGCGGCAGCGCTCCAACTGACTCAATTCGGAGCTTGTATATATGGTAGGATATTCCTATAACTTCGATAGCGTGATGAGTAGCGGAAGGTCGCTACATTAGTATTAATTCAAAGGAATGTAATTTGCATGGCCCTGCTACTTACGTTGAACGCAAGCGATCTACGCAGCTAAACGATAAAGGTAGATGTAAGATGGGTAACGGCTAATGACACAATCCATGCTTCGGAGGCACGTACTGACGTCAGTTCTAGTTGTTATCTGTTGAAATTGCCGCTGAATCTTTATTAATCTGCAATGAAACAGCATGGTGGAGAGGCTCCAGGTTTTCCCAATTATAAGGACAAACCCGTGTAATGCAAATAATGTTTGTGTTGAACTTATCACGGATTCAATTGAACTTGAAAAGGTGCTTGAATCATTTATAGTATATTTATAGTATATAAAAGTAACTTTCAGAAATTAAATAGTTTCAAAACACCCTTATGCAAGTCCAAAAAAGCTTATTCAGTTTTCAGTATTAGTAAGGATTTAAAAAAAAATCAAACCTTATAAAGAGGAATAAGGTACACATTCGTGTAATGACGCGTTTCATCACGACACCCCGTTTTTAAACTCTACGGGGCGCCTCCGCTTACAAGGTGTAAAAACTGTACTAGCGTAAACATTACATGCCATAGATTGAGAAGATAAAAAGGTGCAAAATATACAACATGGAAAAATAGCTCAAACCAAAATTCGTTTTAGATATTATAGGACATATTATTTTTTCATATCAATAAATGTCTTGCTGATGGCCTAAAACGTAAGCGATCTATGCAGTTACTCCGAAGACCGAAAGTCGATGGTGTCTTGTGAAACTAAGTGGGTAATTATTTTCAAAACAACGGAAAGAAGACCTGGTACAATGCTAGATGACGGTACCATCTAGCATTCATCTAGAGGGACGAGTAATCCGAATGAGTTAGTCCAACTTTGAGAGATATAGGTAACTCGTACTAACTCGGCTGGGAAGCGTTCGGAAAAGTTTTCGAGCAGTATGTGTTGCCAGTAATGACTACCGGCGCTGAGACTTGACCTTTACCTTCAACCTGTTCCACAGATTCAAAGTCACTCAGCGATGCTATAATATGCCTATTATTTGTTGGTTAATGTACCAATGGTACTCGTATTTCTCTACGTGTCAGAATCAGAAAAGGATGAAATACGGATTTCATCGACGAACAAAGTTATTACTTCACTTAAGAACAAGATAGAGAACAAAGGTCTTCGAATGGCAACCACGTATCGGCAAAAGGAGCAGAGGCAGCCCTCCAATCAGGTTGACTGACGACCTAAAGAAGACAGTGAGAAGCCGCTAATTTCAAAAGGCATAGGACTAAATCAAATGGCGAACTTTAGAGGAGATTTTGACCAGCAATGGACTACGAATGGATGACGAAAAGACTGATGAATCGATGATTTTAGACGGATCTATGTGTATTTATATACCTTTCAAAAATTTGTCAGATGTACCGCGATAACACACAGCTTTTGCTTTCATAAAATCCTTCTTTCCCATCACCCTAGAATAACAATTAAGCTTGTAATCACTGTTCCCCGATACTGTTATCAAGTGAACGAGCATCGGGATTTAGATGTTTATCGGCGTGACGGCTGATATTAATTTATTATCGCTATCGTTCATATTGTGTTTGAATTACCTGTTATTACGTTATTGTGGGTGAGAAATCAATTTTTTGCGCGTTTGACAATGTTCCCTATTTAATAAAGTGTGTGTATCAGAAAATACGCTTGTCTCTACAAATTGTTGACAAGCGGGCGTCCTAAAGCTAGCATTTCTTAAAAACTGATTTTTAAAATTTTATTGTATACCTATAATAGATATGAGATAATAATATAATATTAACACACAAATGTCTGTATCAATTTCTTAAATGGAAAGTTAGTTGACGAGGTAAATAAATTTTTTAACGTACCAAAGGTGGAAATGTCAATTCTTAGATTTTTCTTATGGTGAATAACTTAATTATCATTGATTAAGTTGAATAATACCGCCCGGAATATCCATATTATTGAACTAGTATCATATAACTAATTATAACTAACTATTTTTACTTAAGTACCTGGACGACCGAGCATTGCTTGGATAAAACAATTATTTTCGGTTTAATGTCAAACGAAATACTCATTTACTTAGTATTACTTAATAACGCCCCATCTGAAATAGCTCCCAATAAAAAAATAACAAAAAATAAAAAATAAACGAAATTTTTAAAGAGCTCTTTCTAATCGATATTATATTCTCTTTGAACATCGGATTGACGGATGGCGTTTAACGGCGTTCTACGCCACAATATTATTAATACTCGCCAATAGATGTAAGGAAGAGTCGTATTTTTTAGTTTATATTTAAATTGATTATCGCTGAATGTTTTTTTATAATTTAAAATTTATAAAAATAAAACCTTGCTGGATCGATTTATCACCTCCAAAACTAGGGAACTAAATTTCATCAAAATCCGTGTCCGTGGAACCGTGTCCGAGAATCAAAAAATATATTTAGGTATATACAAGAATTGCTCGTTTAAAGGTATTAGATAGACTTTTTTTAAAGTCACAAACAATTTTTCGAGCAATGCTACGTTTGTTGCAATTCATATCGTTTTCATATCGCGTATTATACTCGTAAATTACATTTATACATGTTATATTGGATCGCGTTTCTTCATTATTCACTGCGGGGTATCATAACGTCGTATTGATCAGTATATCGTTCAGATGTTATTACAGAAGCAATATCGGCGAATGCAGTATGCTTTTTTTATAAAATTTACATTGAGTTTGCTTATTACAATTGAAGATATGGTCTTGGTTTAGTAATATTCTAGTTTTATAATTTAGCAGTCGAGTGTTCATAGAATCTCTCATGGGAGACCTTACATAAACCTCTGGATTTCCGTGGATTTGAATCCGCGGGAACCTTGTCCAGAGAGGTGGACTTTAGCCTAGTCTAAAACTATAATAATACTAATAATAATTCATTTAATTCAAGAAAATAATTCTCATATAAAATTTAAATTAAATTGAAATCAAAATCAAAACTATTTCTTGACTACATACTCTATTTAAACTTTAGCCCTTTAGACTTAAGTCTCAATTTTGGTGAAGAGCTATGCCCATAAGTAGATTCCCATCCCTTTTTTGGCTGTAACTCTACTTTGGACCCCACTGCTAGTTATGTCCTTTTAAAATAATCGAGAATGTTTGTACCTCAGATCATTTTAAACACAATACGATTAGATGCACACGCGACCTAATACAAATTCATACTAATATTATAAATTCGAAAGTAACTCTGTTTGTCTGTCTCCTACGCTTTCCTGCTTAAACTACTGAACCAAATTAATAAAAATTTGAACACAGATAGACAGAACTTGGGAAAGGACATAGGATAGTTTTTATCCTAAGGGAACATTTAAAACGGGTCCACGCGGGCGTAGCCGCTGGCGGAAGGCTAGTACTATAATAATTACACAATTACTACCCAAAAAGCTGTACACATACAACCCAAACTAAATCTATTTATTTCCTTTTCATCGTTACCAGTACGGAAATTCATACACAAAAGAACAGAAGGGGACATAGTCCTAATAACATTACTTTGGTCTTTGTATAGGTAATTTGACATAAGTAGGTCTGACTCCAATTTAAGCAAATTTAAAGGAGTAAATAAAAGTACGCTCCAGGGTTTTCCAATTATAGAGACAGATCGGTGCCTAGCACTGGGACGTAAAACGAGTTGCACCTGGTAGACCAATGTGATTGACAACTTTTCACTGCCATAGTCACCTTAAAATTTGTTAAGGGTTAAACATTACACTTAACCACAGAACATATTAAAAGACCATAGTGTTCTGTGCACTTAACTAATAAACAAGCCCAAAAAACAAATTGTCTGAAAGAGTAGGTGCCCACAAAAGTAGCCAGACTATTTACTGATTGTAGCTTAAGAGATTCTGTTATTCACGACGTGAACAATAAAATGACTCAATCTAGTCTTGGACTATCAATTGAGATACTTTTAAAGATTTGTCAAAACGAAACGTTCTCATACATGAGTTGTGACGTCACATATCGTTCATAGTCACTTGGATATTTTTTTATTTGTTTTAAAAGGTAATATCGTGTTTAAAAATAAATTTACAATATCCTACTTCCCAAGCGTGATATACGAGTAGTATAAACTTTTTAAGAAATGCATTTTGAATTTTTTTGTGAGCATAGTGTCTAAGAACCTATTGCTGTGGTATTGAAGGAAACAAAAAAGAAAAAGAAAAGAAAAAAAAAACTGTTTCATATTAGGAATACAAAATATTCGCTTAATGAATGTCATTTTTCCCCGTCATCGCGTTTAGGTGCCCGTTCGGGCTAGATGTTGATCTGAAATAAAGGCAGTGAAAAAACACCCAGCAGCACTCTTAAAAAAAACATGTACAGTACATTAATATGATTTTATATTGCTAGAGGTATTAGAACTAAGTTCCATCGAGGAAGAGTCACAGCTGCAGTATCGGTGAATTTTTCTGCCAGGCTTAGTTAAGGCGACAATCAGCCTTCAGAATAACTGCATCCGATATCTCTCAACTCAAGTCTCGACATTGCTTGAGGTTGTGTGAACACACATGGCCTGCATGCTTATCTGCTACTCCACTAAAATAAAACTAAATAAAAGTAGAACTATCTAAAACCCAAACTAAAACTATTTATTTCCCTTTCATTATACATAATACATTTACGGAAATTCATACACAAAGGACACAAAAAAAAAGTAGAGGGCGCGTTGGTAATAATATTACTCTGCT
This sequence comes from Pyrgus malvae, assembly GCA_911387765.1. Classification (NCBI taxonomy): domain Eukaryota; kingdom Metazoa; phylum Arthropoda; class Insecta; order Lepidoptera; family Hesperiidae; genus Pyrgus; species Pyrgus malvae. The sequence continues at coordinate 27,124,873 of OU426953.1, forward strand.
CTTTGTATGGGTAATTTGACACGAGTATCTCTGACTTAGCCGTTTTTGTAAGTTTTGTTGAGTACTAAATATGATGAAAGCAGGTTGAATGCATAGATTTATTATTAACATGGCAATAACTATGATGTTATTGCTATATCGTAATTAAGCAGTAGAAAATATTATTTGCCTGTAAAATAAATCACCAGAGCAAACAGAAGTGACAGTTCTGAGATCTAAGTTTCCGAAACACTGTTGCGCTCCACTACTGAGAAACGTTCAACCCTTGCAAGTGAAGCTTAATCCCCCAAGCTAGTTCAACGCATTGATACAGCCTTTGCAACCTCACCAACCAATGAACTGTCCTGTGTTGTTACTCCACCACGCTGCTCCAATGCGGGTTGATGCCGTTGCGGATTGGTGACCAATCCACTGTCGGATGTTTTCAAACCACCTCCGACAAGGTTTAACGACTGAGTCGATAACATCCAGGAATGGCAACTTGACGTGCCCTCCGAAGCACGGAAACGCGTATAAAATTTTTGGCACTTGGTTGGGCTTATTTGCATAGATCGCTTACGTTCTACGTCAGCCGCTGGGCCATGTGCACTTCTCTGCTTAGACAAGCTTGTGGACTATCGAGTGACGTAATCAATTAAGTAACTTTTTAGTTAAAAGGAATAATTGTCAGGAACGACGCGTTTTTATTAAACCAATAAATAAATCAAAATAAACAAATAAATAATATGTACATTGTAAGTCCCTCATAAAAACAAGACCATCCCTGTTTACTGAACCGTAGCCTCCGAGATTTCTGTTGGAGACGTGTTAGATAGATATAATAAAACTCTACAAAGAGTCAACAAAACTCCTTCAACTGAAAACATTAGAACTATTGATTTTTTACTACAGACAATAATTATTATTCTAGTATGGTCGATGACGATGAAATCTAGTATCTTCTAGGATGTTCCATAAAAACTACCACGTTTGTCTTAGAGGTAATAAAATCTTCCACAATTCCTATCGAATAAGCTCCACATTCGTACTTACTTTTCTTGTAAAATAAACTGGCAGATATCATAATATACAGGTATAGAGAGATTTGCGATATAAAATATAGAGTCTATTAATTTGTTAATTTTTAGGTTATAAAACGTACGTCACACAAAATTTAGATATTACGATTAAAAACGAAATAATCACTAAACTAAAGAAATATGATGATTATTAATACAATTTTTCATCATTCCAATTTTCTGACAGAAAATTCAATTGACCCCATAGATTTAGGTATACAACACTAGGCTGGAACGATATTATTGATTTTAACAAGTTAATTAAAATATAAGGAAAAAGCTCAAACTCACGATATCCACTGATAAATCGCCGAAACGGTGAGCTCTCCTTTCTCCCTCAGAGCCCGTTCAATGAGTTCAGGGTAGGTGTAGGGCGGTTTCTTCGCAGCAGCCGGAACGTCAGGAACCGACACTGGACTATTAACCTCTGGAACTTCGTCAGGAACCTTTATATTCACCAGCTGATCGAGCCTGAAGTTGAGGAGCCAGGCCAAGCTCGCGCAGTCATTATCATCGTCCTGCTTAGATTTTCGCCTGCGATTTTTCGTTTTATCAAGGGACTTGCCAGACGCCATGGCTGTCACGCACTGCAGTGAGTTTGGTTCTCATACCGCGCGTGCCAGCCAGTGCTATCTCGGAGATACCGACCCCGTGTAACCTCAGCTGTTTGATACGCTCTGTGAGTTACTGGTGAGGGGTAATTTGATTGAAAAAATATTTATATTAAATATTTAGTATTAATTTTGGCTCCAATTTTAATTAAAATATTTTTAGGTTTATAATGTCCAAAAAGTTTCCATTGCCTACTTGATCTATTTTTGTTATTATCAACGACTTTTACCTTAGAGCATCAAAGGTCACCCTTGTCATACCTGTCAATGTTGATACTCTAATACTTTTACAGATGCTTTACATACATTTAGATTTTTATTGTTGACTTTAAAAACTTGACTTTGCGTTTGGTTATAATTCGGCTCTGACGGGTGTCATACCTGTCAATTTTGATACTCTAAGTAATTCGGTAATTTTTTAATGTTTATATGTCATGCCGTATGAAACATAGAGCAACTACGGCTTCAGACTAACACTAAACACCTTCGTTGTTCTAACTTGTGCGCAGCGACATGCGACAGATGCAAGTTCTGTAGTTGTGAACGTCAAAAATTATTGAATTAAATTAGCTTAGTGTTCTGAGATTACAACTTTTAATCGTGTATAATTTTTGAATAGAGTCATAGAAAGTATACTATAATAATATTTTAGATAATCAATTATGTTTAATTCATATTAAAAACATAGGTACAGGCGCAAGTCTAATTGAAAATAAAAGTTATTTATATTTGTATGCTTATAAGACAAATTTGACTATTCTTTACTCAAATTGCACTCAATAATTATATAAGATGTACAATTTTGTAACTAAACTTGGTATTTGCTTTTCAAATCCTGTCTTTGAATCACATTTACATTTGCAAAGTAGGTACTAAAATAATTTATATCTTATGGTAAGAAAAAATCTAATTCTAAAACTAGATCAGACAGCTTATTTAAACTATACACAACTATTCATTCATACCTATCAAAAGCCATTCAGCGAGATTACAGTATCGATATTTCCATTCTATACCCTTTTATTCCTGATTGTATTCGATATCTTTACTGTCACTATTTCCTAAAAGCTAAATTATTGTTACTTTATTGGCTACTTTGTGTAAATGGTTGAATTTTAGTATTTTTTAAGTTCTAATTTGTTTCTAAAGTGCTGAAGAGTTCAGAAAGTGAATAAGCAAGTAACTAGAAGCGATGTTTGAAATTTTTTTCTTTCTTCTTTAAGTTTTCTTTTTTGTTTTTAGGTTTAATGGCAAAAATTCATGTGCGTTTCCGTGTTTTGGGGGGGCTTAAGTCGTCATTTCCGGTTGTTATGGATATATAGCAGTCGCTCAATCTTGCGGTTGGCCTTGAGAACAGTTTGAAAGCATCTTCACCAACTCGCATCGGAGCAGTGTGATGGAGTAAGCTGCAGGCTTCCTCAATAATGGGGAGAAAACCGTGCCCAGCAGTGATACGCAAAGGGATTGCAGCTGGGTTTTTTTATATAGGGTTGTCCTCTGTTTATTCCGAAACCGATTCTATCTGAAATTAATTATCGGTAGAATTACCGAAGAAGTATAATGCCATGAAACAATAATATTATTTTTGGGTGGAATTTAGATTAGGCAACTATCTTGGTTAGTAACAGAGTAACAGCTCATGAGACATTCTAACAAATAATTTAGATTTCCTAGGAAAATCATAAGTTACTTCGTGGGATACCCAATCTATCTGCCTAGGCGTTCGAGATTAAGAACAGAGTTACGGTATCCCCTGTCTGATCATAAGAGGCGACTAAAAGGAGGCTTCCGGGGTTGCGGGTGGTGAGAGTGGGAGCTCGATCCGTCCAGCCAGCAGCCCCGTGAAGGACGGTGGTATGTGCTTAGCCGCATGCCGCCGTAAGTATCTGAAGGTGCAGAAGAGCACTTTTGCTCTCCTAAGGATGTTCTCCTCCCCCCCCTCGATACCAAAACTAACGGTGGTGATACGTATGTTGGTGTATACTTTTTATTGTAGCATTTGCATGTATCCTATGTGGGACGGAGGTCACGGAGGAAGGTGCTATTGCATGAAAAAAGTATACACCATCATACGTTCTGATTGCTACAAAGTAGTTTTTACCTAACTTAATAAGAAGTACCTGGACGCTCGAGCGTTGCTCGGATAAAACGCAAAACATTCATTGGCTTAGTGTTACTAACTCCCAATTATAAAAATTGTCACAAAAAATAAAAAACGCAACATGCTTACTGGAGGTTTCAACCCGGATCTCTAGCTCCGCAGTCAGCCTACGTAACCATTCGACCAAGGAAGCTTTATTCCATTGACGAAATTTTTATAGAGGTTTTTCAAATCGACATTGTCATTTGTTTGAAGGGCGCATTGACGGTCGACATTTGACGGCGTTCTACGCCACAATATTATTAATATTCTCCAATAGATGTCAGTAAGTGTCATATTTTTCAGTTTATATTTAACGGCATAAATTAAATAAAACCACAATTTCTAAAAATAAAACAAGTTGGATCAATCTATCAACCTCAAAACCCTGGGCACTAAATTTCATGAAAATCGTTATCTAACCGTTTCCGAGATTCAAAAAATATATTATTATATAGGTATATACATACAAGACTTGCTCGTTTAAAGGTATTATATACATATATCGTAGTAAATATCTCGTGCGTAAAATTTCTAATGTACTCTACTATCACCTCAATTCAAACAGCCAAACTAGGACCCGTGTGGCGCAACGGTTACCATGCCGGACTGCCAATCGAGGAATCCTGGTTCGATACCCGTTGAAGCAGAGGATGTTGAATTTCAGTGTACTCGATCTAGATGTCTGTGTTCATGTCTATATGTATGACCGTGGTACCCACGACACAGAGTATACCTACAATACTTTTTTTTAATTTACTTTCAATACTAAATTTTCGTAATTAATGCTAAAATTCACTATCGACAAATCCGCGAAATCCGTGAAAGTCATGCGCCAGTGGCAAATTGGAAAAGTAATTGATTTAAAAACTCGGCGCCCGCGCTTTAGTGGTGATTCAATAGTGGCCTGCGATATAAAAGATCCTTTAGACAGGTCATGTCGATTAAACTGTGCACTTTTATGCTATTTGAGCATTTGAGCATGTTCAAGCTATTTGAGCATTTAAAGGAAACTAAAAATACTCTTTCGTCTTATTAAAGAGAAACCTTGATACCTGATACATTGTCAAATATTCCCGGCTATGTAGAATTGTACACTAAAGTATGTACTAAAACCCCTACAGTGGCCTGCCTCAGCGTTTGGAGACTCTTCGAGATCTCCAGCAGAATACACCATGCTCGATTTCACAAAACAGGCATTTTTCCAGGAACTGGCTGGACGGTTCAATCACCCAGTTTACCCGAACACAACTAATGGCAAGCGTCTAACACCGACCCCAATTTCGTACCTCTTCTCCTTCTAAACAGACTTTATCAATTCTTTTTGATAACTATTACATTTATTTGCTTTGTAGAAAATTCTAAACCTTAGCTCAGAATACATGAGGAAAATACATGAGAATTTAGGAGTATTATAAATGGACATAAAAATACCTTTTATATTCTGAAAACTTAAAAAGGTACCATGTGCCTCGGTAAATGTACAATAATCTCTTTGCATGATACTTAAAAACGGGTCTTCCTTCCGCTGGCTAGACGGTTTAAGCTCCCAATATAGTCATCCGCAAATTACAGTAAAGGTCGACCTCTCGTGCGTCGACCCCTGTTTCATTATTCTACCCTTTTAAACTGACTCTATCCAATATTTTTGATATCATATCAAAAAAACGGCAAATTGTTTGTAAAGTAGGTTTACGATCGAGATGTTTACGTGATAACGTCCGCACGAGAAAATCTCCATTCGTTTGTATGCCGCTAGAGTGAGAGAGACGGAAGATCGGTCCACTCACTCGAACGCTATGCCAGCCTCCGCTCGTGAGGATTCCGCGTGACAAGTTTCACGGAATGACTGGCAGCGCTCGAGATGAGACGGGAGATCGGTCCGTCTCTCTCTCGTTATACCTGCGATCGCGCTCGTGAGGTTTTGGTGTGACACAAGTTTCTGAACATGTCACCCGACTAAAACGATTTTAAAGACGTTATCACGTCAAAACTATTTTAACTTGTTTTACAATAACTTCTAAATATTAGCTGTTCAAATAAATATTGACATTTGTCATCGACAAACCCAGAAAATCCGTTAAATCCGCGCCAGTTGCAAATTGGAAAAGTAATTGAATTAAAAAACGTCCGCAGCCGTGCAATGTGGCGATTCAATAGTGACCCTTCTATGGGGATTTATTGAGCGAATTTATAATCGTATTACGTTTAGCTAAAATTTAGGTATCACTTTTGAAACAAAATTTTGGGAAATTCCATTTATGGTTCCCAATAATGTTTTAAGGGAAACTTACTTGCGTTGCCTAATAACATCCAAATGACATAACTGTTCTGACGGATGGTTGGATGATACGAATACTTTGGTGTCAGTGAATGGAATCAATGGAATCGTAATAGTCATTTCAAACATATTTACCGAAACAACTATTATATTTTAGCTTTAATATCGGACAACATAGACCTAAATTTCAATTTTTCATTGAAACAACCAATAAACCTGTAATATTGTAGCCAAAAAGAGGTTTAATATATTTTTAAATTACTCAACCGGAGCGATTTTATCGTACAATTATTAAAAAATAGCTTCTCTATTATACGAGTATACGAATTGACATATAATGTGATTATGTTAAGAGTGTTAAGCGTACCTAATTTGAATTGGTCTAAAATAATTTAGTAATTAAAAGGCTTAACATTTAAAGTATTATAAATAATTCTATTGCAATGGGACAATTTTCCAGAAAATCATTAATCAGGAACGAAATTTTATATTGTATTACCAATATATTTTTCTTGTTAAGCTCATCTACCATTGATTCTAAAACTATTTAATTGAATGTTTTAATTTATGAACCTGGTCATCTTAAAAATAATAATTGACTTCAACCCTTTTTGCGTCCCACTGCTGGGCATGGGTCTCTTACCCTTATTGGGGAGGCCTGGAGCTTATTCCACCACGCTGCTCCAATGCGGGTAGGTGGACTAATAATAATTAGTTAAGATATTCACATTTATGTTAAAACATTAAAACAATGAAACGTTAAAAAATGAAACAATTGTTTCATTTAATGTTTTAACATAAAAAAGTATTTTAAATAATGCAATTGCAATGGGGAAATTTTCCAGAAAATCATTAATCAGAAAGAAATTTTATATTGTATCACCAATATATTTAACTTATTAAGCTCATCTACCATTGATTAAAAAACTATTTAACTGAATGTTTTAATTTATCAAACTGGTCATGTTTAAAATAATAATTAGTTTAAAATATTCACATTTATCTTAAAACATTAAATGAGACAATTGTTTTCATTTAAACTAAAATATAAATTTAATTGACCGAAACTACACCAACATTGTCATAACCGTGCAAAAGTGCGGTATCGTAACGAAATCCAATTTTAATTCGGTTGCGGATATCCAGCCGTTGCAGTTCAATTGATTTTGAAATGTCTTTCAATTTAATTGAAGTTTCTCTGTTGCAACGTTCGATGCTTCTATTTGCTATTCAGTTACAGGCTTAGTCAAACGTTTCAGCATTTGTATGAATAGGGTTGACCTAAACGCAGTTTTTATTTAGAATTTTCTTTGATTTTCTTAATTATTAAATCATTTGACATCATCATCATTGACAGCCTCCGTGGCGCAGTGGGTGATGAGCCGACTGCGAAGCGTGAGGTCGTGGGTTCGATCCCCACCCAGGACAAATATTTGTGTGATGAACATGAGTATTTGTTCTGTGTCTGGGTGTTAAATTATCTATTTAAGTATTTATTTAGAATTATATATGTATGTTTATCAGCTTTCTGATTACCATAGCACAAGCTCTGCTTAGTTTGGAATCAGATGGCGTTGTGTGAATTGTCCAAAGATATTTATTTATTTTTTTTTTTTTTTTTTTTTTATTTACTTTTATTAATAATTAAAAGCTAAATCAATAGTTCGATACATTGAGATTAATCAAATACTCATAGAAATATTAATTCCATAAATAGCTACATTGGCTGCAACCCTGTTTGCGTCCCATTGCTGGGCACGGGTCTCTCCCCCTTATTGGGGAGGCCTGGAGCTTACTCCACCACGCTGCTCCAATGCGGGTTGGTGGAGATGCGGGTTAGTGGCCAACCCGCTGTCGGATGTTTTCAAACCACCCATAAGGCCTCCGACAAGGTTTAACGACTGTTATCTATCGACAACAACCGGGACCGACGGCTTAACGTGCCCTCTGAAGCACGGAAACGCGCATGAAATTTTTTGCCACTAGCGGTCACCCATCTCACAACCGACCGCGCCCGTTTGGCTTAGCTGCGTAGACCGTTTGCGTTCTACGCTAGCTGCCGAGCCATGCGCGCTTCATAGCAAATAGCTACATACCCATCAACATTTACAAAAAAAATGTGTATTATCAAAAATAGGTCTCAGCAAGACATTGTCAAATAAGGCAATATATAACAAAACACTTTAAATCCAAAAACAAATGAATTTTATTCCAAGTGTAACGGAGAAAAATTAACAACCATGGAAATCCAGTTTAATTTAATCGATCGTCACAATATTCTTCAAATGTATCGTACAGACCGATCGTTCTATATACGGGCTCCATAAGACTGCTGGGTAATAAGAGTTTATAAACTGAATTGATAGGAACGAAAATTGATACAACTCTTACTCCATTTGGCATCTATTTCTATCTTACCAAATGTTTATAAGAAATGAATGTCTCTTTCCCACGCTTTGATGTTTGCGAAATTCTATGTCTATGGCAAAAACTGGATACAAAAAGTTCACTTGGCACATATGCGATGCCATTACTGAAAAAAAACACTAGAGAGCGGTATATCGCCTTCTATCTTACATATATAAATCGAAAATGTCTTTTCCAATATCTTTGATCTTACACAATGTAAGATAAATTTATTTAGGATGTTTTCCGAAAGCTGTATTACAAAAATTTAATTCTGTAAAACTAAACCAAGATCGAAACTACAGTCAATATCGTATGCGCTGTATTCTCCGTTAATTGTTTCTGACTCAGCGTCTATTTGTCCTGCTCTCGTCGTAGCGGATAGCGACAATATTATTAAACTGAAGTATGCTTGTGTGTGCGTGTACATACGAACTTTTACACTTTTTAGTACGATACATAATAGAAATTTTGATATACCATCAGATTCAAAAAGTCGGAGCCTTAATTTATAAACAAAACTCGCTCTCCACCCATCCACCGTCCGATTCATATCAGAGAAATGAAATATTTTTCCCGGGAAAAAAGTCAGGCTACTTTTTTTTATTATTATATTATTACTCTCCAAACTCCATATAATAATCAGATCAAGTGAAAACAAACAAATAAATACACTTTCTCATTTATAATATTAGTACGTACAAATAAATATACCTAATTATCAGAATTCCACAAATTCATTTTGTAGGTGGTAGAAATATTATGGTTCGCCCGGGGAAGTACCACCGCTGCACCCACTTCTGACGTGAACCGATTCTATTGTGTTTCGGTGGAAAGGTGCAGTTGCTGGCTACACTTACATGAGGCGACCGCCAGCTTCCAGATTAGCAGCGCAACTGCATACGACCTCAGACAATGGTGTAGTAAAATTTTAAAGGTGGTAATAAAAATGGTGTGGTAATAAAATTTTAAATACCCTACGTATATAATAAACATTTACTATTATAAATTATTCGTTGTGACATATCTATTTATTTAATAAAATTTTAATTACCCTACGTATGTAATAAACATTGACTATTATAAATTATTCGTTGTGACATATCTATTTATTTAATAAAATTTTAATTACCCTACGTATATAATAAACATTGACTATTATAAATTATTCGTTGTGACGTATCTATTTATTTAATAAAATTTTAATTACCCTACGTATATAATAAACATTGACTATTATAAATTATTCGTTGTGACATATCTATTTATTTAATAATATTTTAATTACCCTACGTATATAATAAACATTGACTATTATAAATTATTCGTTGTGACATATCTATTTATTTAATAAAATTTTAATTACCCTACGTATGTAATAAACATTGACTATTATAAATTATTCGTTGTGACATATCTATTTATTTAATAAAATTTTAATTACCCTACGTATGTAATAAACATTGACTATTATAAATTATTCGTTGTGACGTATCTATTTATTTAATAAAATTTTAATTACCCTACGTATATAATAAACATTGACTATTATAAATTATTCGTTGTGACGTATCTATTTTTTTAATAAAATTTTAATTACCCTACGTATGTAATAAACATTGACTATTATAAATTATTCCTTGTGACATATCTATTTTTTTAATAAAATTTTAATTACCCTACGTATGTAATAAACATTGACTATTATAAATTATTCGTTGCGCTAAAATCGCTAATTAAAATCACTAAATGTCTGCCTCTCTCCAAAAAGCAATGCCTTACCAAGGCGGACTTGTTATTCAAATTTATTGTGTAACATTTGCAAAGCATTATATAAAAATATATATCTGGAGACTAAACTTATGAACCAAATAATGAAATGTACTTGTAATAATTCAGTTTTCAGTAATCCAGTATTTTTTTATTGCATTAAAACTTGTACAATAGTTGTTTGATTTAAACAATGGCTTCTCTGTTTATGGGTGTGCAATATTTAGATATTTAAATTAATTAAATTATACAAACACAGTAAAATATTAAATCAAGAGAAATTATTATTAATACATAGAGAATTATATTTATTAATTATTTAAATCGTCAGAATCAGTATCATTCAATTAAGTTATCAAATTCCAAGTTATCATGTCAAGTTTATATAAAATCATTCATTATAATTGTATCCTTTAAAAATCGTCAATCGGAAATGGTATAATGTTTTTTTTTATTGAAATATTTTTAAGTTTGTAATTTAAAATTAGTAAAAGGCGAAGGCATATTGTTAAAGCCATACAAATCAATATAGGAAATATTGAGTTAAACGTCACACAACGCCGATTCCTCAATATGAACAATTATTCTTTTATTAAAAGTTATTTTCTGTTTGTAAAAATGAATAATACATATTTAATTTTCGGAAAAAATAATTTAAAGCCGATTTTTCGATTAATATTCGTCGAATAAAGTCTTACGACATAGTGAAAAGAATAGCACTAATATTAAAGATTACCAACTTATTAATATATCTTAAATACCTTTGTATCTGAAAATTTATTTTAAACAGGGCTGGAGTTCAATTCCGCCCGCTTTTTTCTCCTAGCCCAAATAAGCCTTAACGCACCTAAAATGGATGACGGTCAGCCGATAGCCGTACAAAAATGACAAACATCAAGTGTATATTATTACCTAGGATGTTAGTAAATTATTTCATTTCATTTCTTTCATCTTATGTTAGAAAATCAGCCTTCAGACACGTTGACGTTACGTTCATTATCAAAATAATACAAGACAATGTGATCAATAAATGGTAAATATCTCTGTATCCGTTTGTACGAGTATTCCACAGCAATTGTTTTCTGATGCAGTCTCCATTTGTCCTGCTCTCGGCACAGCAGGTAGCGACAATATTGAGATTGTAGTGTGCTCCTATGTGAAGCTAACGTTAGTGTGGACTTATGGATACCCACACTAATATAATAAACAGGTAAGGTTTGTATTGTTTTACGTTTAAAATTAAAAAATGTAAAACTAATCGACCGATTTCATGGTTGCCAAATAAAATATACCTTTTTTTTGGTATCGGGGGGGGAAACCTTCAAAAGGTACCCGACACCTTGGGAGAGGATACCGGGTTATGTGGGATTTGACCGCACTAAAACCCCCTCGGTGGCCTGCCTCTGCGTTTGTGAGGACTCCGGGATCTCCATAGGAACGCATCGGTGTCCTCCACGCGCGGCGACCCATAACGGGCCCATCTTCGGGAGAGCAGATGTGCTCTCCTGCACCTTCAGGTGTTCACGGCGGCATGCGGCCACGCATACACCGCCGTCCCTCCCGGGGCTGCTGGCTGGACGGGTCAAGCTCCCACTCTCACCGTCCGCATCCCCGGAAGCCCCCTTTTAGTCGCCTCTTACGATCAGGCAGGGGATACCCGTGCTCTATTCTTAATCCCGAAGCTACAGGGACTAAATAAAATGTACCTAGGCAAATAGAAAAGCCGGGGTGGATCCCATGTTTAGTATAAAATATATAGAGGCTCTTTGCTGCGTCCCACCACTGAGCTCGTTGTTCAGTTTCCCAGTCCCCCATTGTTTGGGAGGCCTGGAGCTTACTGCTGCTTCAATGCGGATTGGTGCAGTTTCAGGTTAATGGACTACACTCGGTCGAATGTCTTCAAATCATCCATAAGACTTCCAACAAGGTCTCTTATCTATCGATAACAACCAGAACTGACGACTTAACGTGTCCTACGTATATATCTATCAGCCTTTTAAAGTCCACTGTTGGACATAGACCTCCCCTAATGTTCACCACTTCATTTCTCGCTATCTGCTTCAGGTCATCAGTCCACCTGGTTGGAGGGCGGCCTGTGTTTATTTTGCCGAGCCGTGGTCGCCATTCGAGGACCTTTCTTCCCATCGGTTGTCAGTCCTCTTAACTATATGGCCTGCCCATTGCCACAATTTTTTTTAACATTTTTAAAGTCTGAAGTCGAAAGCCTTTTTCATAGGCTCAAGGTCGCTCAGCGAGCGATGGAGAGGGCTATGCTTGGTATTTCTCTACGCGACAGAATTTGAAACGATGAAATCCGTAGACGAACGTAGGTTACCGACATAGCTCTTAAAATTTGCAAGCTCAAGTGGCAATGGGCAGGTCCAACGTATGAATAGCACGAAAACGCGAACGAAATTTAGCCACTAGCGATTACCCATCTCACACCCGACCGCAACCGTTTTAAATAGATATGTATATTGTCTCATGTACACCAATGGGGGGTAGACGTCGATCTGTCAGTCGTGTAACGGACGTGGTACAGGTGAGACGTGCGCCTGCGCTGCACTGTGTGTAAGAGTGAGCCAGTGATTCCTTAGTGTCCTATCGTAGAACAGATAACCTAAGGACTAAGTAGTGATGGACACTACACGTTTGATTATACATTAGGCACGGGCCATGTACACTTCATATAGACATAATGCTTATGTATGACCTGACGCCTATTATTTATTTATTTATTTATTTATTTATTTAAACTTCATGTACCATAATACAAATTATGTACAAGGCGGACTTAATGCTATAAGCATTCTCTACCAGTCAACCTGGGGTAGTTTGAGAGACAACGAATGGTGGTACCTAATGAGGAAAAGTGAAACATACAATCACAAATATGAAGAAAAAACAACATCTCATACTACATATATACATACATAAATATATATATAATTATATATAAATATAATATATACATATATATAATAACTATATATACATATATAAATAAATACCTACACATAAAGTAAATATCGATAAAAAAAAATACCTATCAACAGTGTAACAAAATGTCCGTGATAGAGATACTGACTAGAAACACTAAGCAGACTTTTCATGAAGAAATAAGAGAAGATTCTTCTTGAAAGTAAATTTACTTGAGGGTTTACGGAGGTTTTCAGGGAGCGCATTCCAGAGTCGTGCGGCTTGAACGGCAAACGAATTAGACAGGAAACCCGAATGGTGAAGAGGGATGGAGAGAGCCAATGTCTCGGAAGAACGTAGCTGCCGTTCATGTGTGTCACATAGAAATTGAAACAACTGCTTCAGATAAGCGGGAGAGAAATCGTCATACAAAATAGTAAAGAGAGTGGAAAGTATCCTAAGTTGCCTTCGTTTTCTAATAGGAAGCTATTTAAGCTGGGAACGAAACGAAGACACATGGTCAAATTTTCGAAGGCAGAATACAAAATTATCCTACGGGAACCTATAAAACGGGTCCAAGCGGGGGAAGCCGCTGGCAGAAGGCTAGTAATTAATATTAGAAACACAACAGTCTTACGAAAATAGTGGAAGATTTAAAATTGTAAAAAAAAACTTGAAACCGACTTTTTCTATAAATTCTGTATTACAATAGTCTGGGATATCAGAGATGTCGGGGTCTTGTATAGGCATTGGACCCTTGTCACGCCAATCTAGATTTAGACCGCGCCAGCATCAACTTTAGTATACGAGGTATTTGGTTAGCTTTATTATAAAAAGAAAATTTCTTCTCGAGATCGAATCGAAATAAAAAGTTTTACTGTATGTGACTTATGGAACCGATTTCCTTTAGATTCAAGCAAAACGATAGATTTCGATAGCTTTAGATTATTGGTTGACTCATAATACCGATTAGTTAGTTCTTCAAGTGACCGCTAGAGGCGCTGTACATTTTTTCATACATATTTTTAACGTAGACGCTATCGAGTTCAGTCACTGTTAACTCATGGTAAGGGTACTGATACCCTTGCCAATTTATCGTATAACATAATTAAAAGAACAAAGTATGTTTTGTTTGTAAACTCCTGAAAGGAATAATAAGCAGGTACATTGTTTTAGCCTATAGCACATGAGTGTAAGTACCTCACAATAAAATAATGATTACATACGACTTTTTTCATCATGAGAGTATTATCATAATAGGTTACACAGACCACTTAACACCACTGCCTGAATTATCTTTTACTACTTTAATAGTTTTTATTTTTATTTAAATGGACACGATTAGCCCATAGGCATAACTCTACCAAGACGTCTTGCCTATAAACACAGGAGTAGATAAACGACCAGAGTGAAAGCTTCTTAAGAACGGGAAAAATTGTTACCTATTCTGGTAGGGTTGTCACAATAGGTTAAGACAAATAAAATAAAATAAAAACATTTGTTAAATAGTTTTATTATTCAGTATGATAGAATACTTTACAAATTACTTACTCTAATAATTTTCTTTTTACAATTTTTGTTTTTTAATTTATATAATTTATTGTTTCTTTTAATGGTGTGGTAAATTCTAAATCTAACATATAGTTTTTTCAAGTAATCTAATGGGAAACACTCACATGGCATATCAAATTTGCAATCCATACTAATATTATAAATTTGAAAGTAACTCTGTCTGTCTGTCTGCTACTCTTTCACGCTTAAACCACTGAACCGATTTTGATGAAATTTGGCATAAACATAGAAAGGACGTTGAGAAAGAACATAGGCTACTTTTTACCGCGGGAAAATATCTCATTTCCGCAGGAAGCAAATGAAATAATGAAATGCGCCGTGTAGTTTTATAAATACACTACATGTTATTACTTACTTCATTCACGTCGATTATCATATTTTATAACTTATATCCGTTTGTTTTATTCTTATACCTACTTTGCTTTTTCTTTATTATTTCTTTACAAAGTTATTTACTTTCTCTGTTTGTTTATTTACATTTTGACGCAGCTATCAAAATTGTCATGTCTGTCATTTATGTTTCTTTTTTTTAATTCGTTTTACGGCATTGTATAAAAATCCTTTTAGCCATTCAATAATAAAAGAAAAGAAAAATTGTATGTTTCTTATTTCATTTCATAGATTAATAAAGTATAGTATTGTCTTTGGCTTATTTATGTTTTTTTATATTAAACCGTTAATCAATATTTGAATCTATACTTATAGCTGAAGAGTTCGTTCGTTCGTTTGTATATTTGTTTGAACGAACTAATCTCAGGAACTACTGAAAAAAAACTTTTTGTGCTGGATAGTCCATTTATCGGGGAAGCCTTTTTTTTAAAGGCACACGGGCCGCGTGGTGTAAGGTATCACCGTCACCTATGGACACGGGCAACCCCAGGGGAGCCACCTGGCTTTAGGCTATTTAACATCATGCTATGACTAATACCAAAGTCCACGCGTACGAAGTCGCGGGCGGCCACTAGTCTTTAATATGTTGAAGTATTTCGTTGCCAACATTGACAATATTTACTTCAAGATCAAAATATTCGCGAAACTTTTGCTCGAGCAATTCAACAAATGCGATAAAATTGTCAGGAGTTATATCTATCATTATTGGATTGTCACCAAAGTTCCGCAGGTAAGTATACAACATCGGGAAGTGGTTCAAATCTTACTTGCGATATTTCAACTTAACACACATACCAACCCACCCACATACCTACAAATGTTTTGTAAAATTTCTTAAAAATAATAAAAAGGTAAAAGCACATTGTGTAGTATCCTCTTCTTATTAAAAAAAAAAAAGAATCATACAATAGAATACAGGTACCCACTTACTTGAAAAAGTAATAATCAAATATTTACTTACCTATTGTACTCCTTGGGATAGTTAAAGTATGATATATTTTTATTTTTTCTAGTATTATTCATACAAACAGTACAGTAAACAACCATTGTTATTAATAAAATACCACGTTTTTATATTAAGTAAATTTTCAAACTTGCAAAATTAAATAACAAAACAAAAAACGTACGTCGCACAAACCCTGAGATTGTCAACTGGCTGTGCCAACGTAAACCGGTTTTTTCCAGTCTCGCCGCGTACGCGACAAGTGGCCAGTGGTCACGCACACATGCTCCGCGTGCTTGTAGTAGTGCAACCGATTCGCGCGGTTGTATGAAGCTTTCACTCTGGTCGTTTATCTACTCCTGTGCTATAAACGAGGTATTTACCTGTAATATGTTTAAAAATTTAGAGACATTTATTTTTCTAAAATTCTTGTTTAAAACCCATCCACCAAATGATAAAATAAATGGCTAAAAATTTTATGGGGAAACTTAAATGTTCCATCGATTTACTTGAAATCCTGTGCATATGTTACTAAATACGCAAAAATATTATACGCAGAATAAAGATTCTCCATTAGACTCCGTCAATTCTATAAACTCTTATTTCTCGAATGTTGGTAAAAGATTATGCGAAAGTATTAAAAGAAACTCTACCTATAATACCAAAAGACAGATTAATCTTCCTTCACAACTTAACTCCATAGCTTTGATAGATACAAATGAGAACGAAATTCTAGACATCATCCATGGGCTAAAAAAAGATTGTGCGGCAGGATTTGATGGTATTCCATCAAAAGTACTGCAACAATCAGCCATGACTCTAGCTCCAGCAATAACACACATATGTAACCTCAGTCTCACATATGGTTACTTCCCACAGTGTTTCAAATCGTCCATTATCACACCCGTATACAAGAATGGGTCAAAAACCAGTGTCGAAAATTATAGGCCAATCTCTATTTTACCTATAATCTCTAAGATCTTAGAGAAGGTCATTAATAGAAGACTAACCGGCTACTTGGCGACATTTAATATCCTTTCTACATCTCAATATGGATTTCGAGCAGGTCGATCGACCGAATGCGCTGTATCAGACCTCACAAATTTCATTGTTGATCAAATGGACAAAAATAACAAAGTAATAGGTGTGTTCTTGGATTTGTCAAAAGCATTCGACACTGTTTCGATACCCATTCTCGTAAATAAATTAGAGCATGTCGGAATACGTGGTAAAACGCTAAATCTTTTGCAAAGTTACTTAGAAGGTAGATCTCAGCGAAAAAAAGTGGGAAGTATCATCAGTGAAGAAGAGACAATCAGCTATGGTGTGCCACAAGGCAGTGTCCTCGGTCCTAGCTTGTTCCTTGTGTATGTTAATGACCTGTGTAACTTAAAATTAAACGGCGGTAAAATATTTTCATATGCAGATGACACTGCACTCGTATTTACTGGCAAAGATTGGGAAGAGGTAAGAGCTCGTACTGAACAGGGTCTTAGAATAGTAGCACAATGGTTAGAAGACAACTTGCTATCTCTAAACATAGATAAGACAAAATTTATTGTTTTTAATAACGCACGCGGAAGGAATCCATGTATCGATATAGTCGTTCATTCAAATTGCAATTCTACTGGCTGTAACTGTCCAAAATTACAGTCTGTTTCAAACACCAAATATCTAGGGGTGGTTATAGACAGTAGATTTAACTGGAAGTCACATATTGATTTTCTTTGTACTAGAGTTCGGAAACTTATCTACATCTTCAAACACCTTCGTGATGTGGCAGATCGAGAAACAGTGTTCTGTGTATATAATGCTCTGTGCAGATCCATTCTTACATATTGTAACACATGCTGGGGAGGTGCTAGTGTGACATATATGCTGGCATTAGAACGAGCACAAAGAGCTGTATTAAAAGTTGCTACATCCAAACCTATTAAATATCCAACTTTCGAACTATATAAAGACTGTAACGTTTTAACTGTTCGCCAATTATTTATTCTGAATGTACTACTATCCCAACACCAAAAAACATCTGCTCTTTTGGAATCAAACAAACGTAGACAGGACTTGGTTTTTAAGTATCCGAAAGTCAATACCAGGTTAGCTCATCGTCACAAACTTGTTTTGGGTCCTGTACTGTACACTAAAGCTAGTAAACATATAAAAAATCTTAAAACACTTAGCAGTAGAGATGCAAAATTGGAAATTACTAAGTGGCTAAAAACCCTTACATACGAAGAAACTGAGTTACTACTCAAATAAAAGCTAATTCACACACAAACACACACACACACGCGCGCTCACACGCACACACACACACCCACCCACACACTCATACACACACACACACACACGCGTGCGCGCGCGCGCGCGCGCACGCACACATTCATGCACGAGCACACCCACAGAAAAAAAAAATTGAAATGTTTATAATAATAATCTTAGTTTATACTGTTAACATTCTAAATTGTTTAAAATATTCAAATTGTAACGTGTATATTTAAAATTACACCTTGAAGGGTATGCAGACACCTACGATACAAGTTTCTAACTTAGTGTAGGGTCTGTGCCACATCAAATAAATATACATGAAAGTGTATTTAATATGTTAAGTTATGTTTATGTTTATCCTATTTTTATTGTAAAACTCCTGAAATAAATTATTATTATTATTATACAGATGATAAGACACTCGTTGCAGTATTAAAACATCAATAATTTTATCTTTAAAAAAACCACAAGAAATAATGTTTAGTCAGAAAGCCCAATAAGCTTTTTGTAAGTACATCGCGTACACGCTTGAAGTCAATATTGGCCGCAGAGCGAATATTGATTGCCGCGTGACGAGGGTCCAGCACCTGGCGACCTCACTCTGCTTATAGTAGGGGAGCCCACGAGGCTAATTGTAGATTTACTCGAGCGTCATCAGGACCCTGTGCATTTTATAGGTTGGGTGGTATGAAAATTAAAAGATTATAATAATATGACGTTTTCCGTTTAACCAGTGAGGAGAGCGCCTATAGGGTTTCAAAAATTTTATACGAATGGTACAGGTAAAATAACAACAAATATCGACCAATAGCAGAATAAGCATTTTGGTTATCTCGGGAGAATTCGAATTTTTATTATTTAAAAAGCCATGGTTCAACGGTAACGGGGTATTCTAATCTGGCCATTTTGACATCCGGAACTAAGATAAAAATTTATTCGTGGCAGTACTCAACAGAATGCAAGGTGTACCCCATATCTGACGCGCTTAAGTAAATCCAAAAATCCCCTCTTGGGCTCCCCTACTATTATACTTGAACTTAGTATTGGAATATTTACAGTATACCTACAACTTGAATACTACAAGTCATCTTTAATATCATCTAGATAATTTATACGAGTGTTAATTATAACGAAAGCATCAAATGAGTTTTCAGATTGGTTTTCATTAATTTAAATGATTGTAATGGAGTGGTGGAGTGTAAGAAGGGTCCGCTAATAACTTAGAAATTTTCTTTCGCGTTTTTAAGGCACGTTAAGCAATTGATGCTGGATGTTATCGATAGTAGCAGTCGTTAAACCTGCATTAGAGCAGCATGATGGAGTAAGCTCGAAACTCCAAAACCCCGAAAAATTGATTGCAATCAGAAATCTTAACAAATGTCCATGACACTAACATAATAAAATCAGCAGAAATCCCAATAATCTTTTGTAAATACTTACATTTCAATACATTTAGCAGCGATGGCCGAGTGGTAAGAGACGTGATCTTCGACGCGTGAGATGCCGGCTTCAAATCGTGCGCGCGCCTCTGACAAAAGAAATTTCTAATATACGCATTTATCGCTGCTCCACGGTGATAGAAAATATAGTGATATTTAATTGATTGCGATGTTTTCCATCGCCGTGCATGCCTGAGAGAAACTCATAATTTCTCGAAGGTATGGTGTCCACACCAGTCCAGACCAGCGTGATGGACTATGGCCTTAATCCCTCTCACTTGTTAGAAGAGACCTGTGCCCAGCATTGGGACATAAAAACGTTGAAAAAAAATATATTACGTACACATTGAAAGTGATTACAGGCCGCAATGCGAATATTGATTGCCGCGTGACGAGGGTCTAGTACCTGGCGACCTCACTCCACTGATATCTGAGCTTGTTTGCTGCTTTAATGTTCACTCATACCTGAATAACCTTAATTTTTGCTGTAAGACTCACAATTTGGGTGGGGTTCCTTTAGTTAACTATTTTAAGGGATACATATAGGAAAGGAACTCCTTGTAGGATCACTCGTGCATCTGTTTGTGTATCCGACCGTCTACCGCAGCCAATTTGCTCTCAATTTACTGGACCAAATCAGGTGAAATTTGGTTGGATGGTATAATCTTATATCCCAAACACAGGTCTGCAAAGTAAATAAATATGTTTTTAAATAAGATGAATTAGAAAATTAAAAAAAAATTGCAAACCTTACGACCTATATCACATTTGTAATAAAAGGCTCATTATGAGGATAGTGTACACGCTGAAAGTGATCGCAGGCCGCAAAGCGAATATTGATTGCCGTGTGACGAGGGTCTAGTACCTATGGCGACCTCACTCTGCTGATATCTGAGCTTGCTTGCTGCTTTAATGTTCACTCATACCTGAATAACCTTAATTTTTGCTGTAAGACTCACAATTTCGAGTCGAGCATCCACCATGCATTGTATGCGCAGGTGAAGGCTCAGCTATCTGACGCGCAGCATGGCTTCAGGCCTGGGCGCGGGACAACAGGCAACCTGCTGCACTTGATGACGCGACTGGTGCCAGCGATGGACGCGGGACGGCAGGTGGATGTCGCCTACTTCGATTTCCGGAAGGCTTTCGACACGGTGGACAACGACGTCCTGCTTGTGAAGTTGGCCGGTGTGGGCTGCACCCCACATACGCTGTCCTTCTTTGCCAGCTACTTGCGGGGTAGGCGTCAGTATGCCGACTGTGGCGGATGCCTTTCGGATCAGTACGAGACCAGATCGGGCGTCAGTCAAGGTAGTAATTTGGGCCCCCTCCAATTTGTTATCATGATAAACGATTTGCCGGAGGTGGTCCAAAATTCTACGTGCCTATTGTATGCTGACGACCTAAAGTTAGTACGCGAAGTAGGCGACATAGATGACTGCTCAAGACTGCAAGGGGACATTGACAGCGTTGTCGAGTGGAGTCGCAGCAATAAACTGCACTTCAACGTCGATAAATGTTCCCTACTCACTTTCAGTCGCGCCCGAGCTCCTATGCACTACTCGTATCACATTGGGAACGAGTCTCTACGACGAGTTACTGAGGTGAGGGACCTGGGCGTTCGATTTACCTCTGATCTCAACTTTGGGGACCACATAGCCGAGATATGCAAAAAGGCGTTCCGAAACCTTGGTTTCATATTACGGCAAACGTGAAACTTTACCAATTTGGAAGCCTTACGTGCCTTATATGATGCCTTGGTTAGGAGCCACTTGGAGTGTAACTCGATTGTGTGGGCTCCGGGTGAGATCAAGTATAAATTGATGATGGAACGCATCCAAAATAAATTTACAAGGTTCCTCTATCTTAAGATGTACGGCGTCTACCCGGGCTATCCTTTGCTGTATCCTACCGTGTTCGTAATAGGCATGGTAGGATACAATAAATTGGAAACACGACGGGAGCTTGCATCAGCGAAGTACCTATTAAGGGTTCTGCGTGGTGAGTTGGACTGTCCTGCTGTTCTGGCAGAGTTAAAGCTGTGCGCACCAGCTAACTGCGTGGAGCGTCGTCGGCGTGTGCCGCTGCTGGCGTTACCGCACGCGCGCACCAACTTGCTGCACAACGCGCCGCTTACGCGGGCAATGCGGGCACTGAACACAGTGGCTTGTCATACGGACCTCTTTGGCTGCACCCTGGATGAGTTCACTATTATTTATGATAAATTATTCTGTAGGTAATTATTTATGATATTAATTGATTATTAATGGTATTATTCATAATTTTAACATATAACTTCATTGAAGTTTTATAATTGTATTAATGTGTATAATGTATTAATAGTATTTTGTAATTGACTTGACATTTCTTATTTATTTTGACGTACTGAATTTAATTTATTAATTTTCGGCTATATAATTTTATTTTCTTTTCTGTTATAATTTTATTTCTGTATAATTTTATTTTCTGTTATATTTAATTTTAACTCGAATGTGAATGACTTTATTTGACTACGCTAACGAATTGGTATTACTGTAATGTTAGTGGTAAGCTTTTTAAATAAATAAATAAATAAATAAATTTGGGTGGGGTTCCTTTAATAAACTATTTTAAGGGATCCATATAGGAAACGAACTCCTTGTAGGATCTTTCGTGCATCTGTCTGTGTATCCGTCCGTCTGTCGCAGCCAATTTGCTCTGAATTTACTGAACCAAATCAAGTGAAATTGAGTCAGATTGTGTAATCTTATATCCCAAACAGAGATCTGCAAAGTAAATAAATATGTTTTTTAAATAAGGGTCTTTTGCGGGGGATGAATTAGAAAATTAAAAAAAAATTCTAAAAATTCTAATAAAAGGCTCGTTATGAGGATAGTGTTCACACTGAAAGTGATCACAGGCCGCAAAGCGAATATTGATTGCCGCGTGACGAGGATCCAGTACCTGGCGACCTCACTCTGCTGATATCTGTGTACTTGCTGTTTGAAATGTTTACTCGTACCTGAATAATATGAGTATTCTCACTATAAAGCTGTAAGCAAAACTAACCATACTATATTATTATAAGAAATTACGACTGTGTGGCGCAATGGTTACCATGCCGGACTGCGGAGGGTCCCGGGTTCGATTCCCGACGAGGCTGAAATTGAAATGATGAGTTTTAATTTCTGTACTTGGTCTCGGTGTGATTCTGTCTTTGTGTGTGTCCATGGTACCCACGACACAGGGAAACCTAGTGTGGGGCTATGAGTGTGTAGCGTTATTTATTAAATGCGAACTATTTTCTTCTTCATAAAATTTGCATTGCAATATTACTATAAATATCCCTCTCACTTCCGAGATTGTCCTATGAAAGAAGAAATTGGCTTTTGTGCTTTCCCAATCTATAATCTGTATCTAGGTATGCCAAATTTCATCCATTCAGCTGTTTTTGCATCATTGAGCAGCAAACATTCATCTAAACTTTTGCATTTTGTAATATAAATCACAGATTTAACCCAGATACAACTTCAGCACAACTTCCACTAAATATGGCTTGTCATTGAAGGTTACCCTTCGCTCAACTATTAATAGGAGCCAGACAAGGGCCGTACACCTGACCGAGACCTTCAAACTACCGATATTTTAAGGGTTACCAAAATATGCTTGCTACAAATGAAATCTTTCCCAAGCTTTCAATCATTTTAGAATATAAATATGAAGTAGGGAGGTTTCAACGGTTCTAAGTATATTTATTAGGTATTTTTTTCTATATAATAGATTATATGTAAAATTATAATCTATAATTAATATTTTAATATATAAAGCTGAAGAGTTTGTTTGTTTGAACGCGCTAATTTCAGGAACTACTGGTTCGAATTGAAAAATTAATTTGTGTTTGATAGTCCATTCATCCAGGAATGCTTTAGGCTATATCATATCATAATATACCAAAGTCCACGCGGACGAAGTCGTGGGTGGCTGTTATTTAATGATAAAGATAAGCTTAAGTGCCCAGTGTCATATATTTTACACTAGGCCTTTGCAGATAGCTGTACCTATAAAAAGACCTTTTTGCAGTTAATTTCCCGTACCACTACTCATTTTACACAATAATGCAATAGAAAATTGCTATTTTAGTAACACTACTCAACGAGTTATCAAACGTGATTGCTTTGCCACGGGAAATAAACCCTTTTGAGAATGGTTTAAAATGTATCCAAAATCGAAAAATGTATAGGCACCGAAGCAGTTCGTATGTATGTATTTTAGTTTAAATAAATAACGCTTCAGCCCCACAGTATATCTATTTACCCTACTGTGTGGCTATGAGTGCGAAGCGTTATTTAGTAAGCTTAAACTTCGACTTTTATTTTCATTGGTTTGACGACCCGCATGGCGCAATGATTACCATGCCGAACTGCCAATCAAGGGGTCCCGGGTTCGGTTCCCGGCGAAACAAAAATTTGAATGATGAGTTTAATTTCTGTTCTCGGTCTGGGTGTTTGTGTTCCTGTATTTGTATGTGTCCATGGTACCCACGACACATTACCTTACTGTAGGTAGTATGAGTATGTAACGTTTATTATTAAAGTTTAAGTATTATTTATTGGTTAATATCTCTCTCACTTTACATATCATTTCATCGTGATTGGGTTGCTGGCTGGCTGACGGAAATAAGGGTTTTATTAAAGGGTGCTGGGCACGAAGCTCCGAAGCACGGGAACGCGCATGAAGTTTCGTGCTACTAGCGGGTAACCCATCTCACACCCGACCGCGCTCGTTTGGCTTAGCTGCATAGACCGCTTGCGTTACGCTAGCTGCCGAGCCATGCACGCTTCATGATCAGCGTGATTTATCGTATTAGCGTTATTGATCGTGATTAGCGACGACAAAGTTACGATATACCCTCATTAAGAGTGCACGTTTTTCCAAGCGCTTTTAACAAGTAAAACTTTTCTCTCGTCGGAATTGGAATAGGTACCGAAGCTTTTTATAAACGACTGATCAGATAAATCGTAATAAAGTGGAGATATTAAAAGAAATCAAATATTTTTATAGAAGGTTTTAAAAAAGATTCAGAGTCACTTTTTTTGAAAAGAGTAGCAAACAAGTTTGTAGACCACGTAGTGTTAGATGGTCGCTGCAACCAATGGACACTACACACCCTGAAACAAGCCTAAGTCATGCTTTATGCAGTTGTGATGTTACTCCATAGGCTGATCTGTCTGAGAGACTGGCCAGTAACCGCACCTTTCCATCGAAACACAATATAATTGCTTCCCGGCAGAGGTTAGATCTCGAGTGAGAGCACAATCAGCTGTCGTGTGTGCCCGTTATCATCCAATAGCCATTCTGTTAACTTAAATATATAATGTAGTTTTTTAAGAGTCAGCAGTCCGGGAGTTTTTTCCGCCGCCTTTTTTCTCTCAGCTCAACATCTAGCCCAAACGGGCACCTAAAGGCGATGACCGGGAAATTCAATAAGCGAATATTTTGTATTCCTAATATGAAATAAAAAATTTTTCTTTCTTTCTTTCTTGAGCGCAGTGGGTAGTACTTCCACGGTCGAGCGATCAAAGTTTTACCTACTATCACTCAGCTTATCATAGCTTCTTGAAAATAGGTACAAGTAACTAAACTTTAACTTTAAATCTACACTGAAGGTGTATATATTCATATATATATATTATTCAAATTTATTCGTAGCCTAACTTTTTACAATTTTCATTTATATTTTAACCATATTTCTGTAAAATTTTTGAATCAAATTATTGTTTCTTATAATAACAAAAGAAACCTTTGCAACTTAACATTCAGACGAGAAGAGATAATATCCCTTGCGTTCAACTCTTGCTTAATGACCGTAAAATATTGCGGGCCTTACATAACGCTTGCTAAACTAAGACTCAGAGACATAGAGGACGTAAACAACAGAGGTACAATTCTAAAAAATTGTATCTAATTTTATTAGTGTAGTACTACTAAGTTTTTTGCTAACATTAAATTAACTTTTTAATTGTGTCCTCCAAATTTGCATACCTCGCTGAGGTAAATATGGCGAACTAATAAATGTACATAAAACAACTTTTGCAATACCCATATTTGTACAAATAAATTATTTTCATTGCATTTCATTTTCATACAATGTAAAGTTATGCATAGATCTTGTTAATATCAATCAGTTTAGATAACACATCATGATACTCGTAATTACTGTTATTTTCAGTGCTTCTTCGTCGACAACCCTGTTCCACAATTGTTGATTTGATTTTACAATTGGACGTTGGATAATTTGTGTTTATAACTATTCATAATGAGATAAAGGGATTTATCAAATGAAACAAAAACCGGCCAAGTGCGAGTCGGCCCATAATCCATTATTTCCGTACCATAATCTATAAAAAAATCACGTGTATGCGTCGGTGTCCCCTTAAATATTTATTTTATTCTATTTTTAGTATTTGTTGTTATAGCGGTAACAAAAAAATTCTAATATGTAGCGATCACGGTTCATGAGATACAGCCTGATGACAGACAGACGAATAGATAGACGAATAGACAGACGGACGGATAGCAGAAGCTTGGTATTAGGGTCCCGTTGGCACCCTTTTGGGTACAGAACCCTAAGAAATACTTAAATGGCCTATTTCTTCTCCAGCTGCATTTTTATAATCCCTAGCTTTAAAAACCAGCCCGCATTGGAGCAGCGTGTTAGGGTAAGCTCCAGGCCTCCCCAATTACAGGGGGAGCCCTGTACCAGAAATGAGAGGCAGAAAGGTTTGCAGCCCGTTTTAAACATTGCACACATCAATCACTGGTTCTCGTCATGATGCAAGTCAATAGATACTTTATTATTTATATCCGACTAGTTTAGATCTAAACGTGATCCTTCTTTAGTCACTA
The DNA here is from genome assembly GCA_911387765.1 of Pyrgus malvae. Classification (NCBI taxonomy): domain Eukaryota; kingdom Metazoa; phylum Arthropoda; class Insecta; order Lepidoptera; family Hesperiidae; genus Pyrgus; species Pyrgus malvae. Next base: position 27,151,558 of record OU426953.1, read on the forward strand.
TAGCTACTAAAAATCTCACAGGGTTGCAGCCAACAAACACTTAGCCCACGATGGGGTGTAACCCTATTGTTTATCCCACTACTGTTACGGCCTAAGTCCCCATCGAATCCGAGGGTAGACTAGTGACCAACAGTTATTAAAACGGGTTAAAATAAAAATTTCATGTCTACTTCGAATAGGCATCAAAGTAATCCGCCTACTCTTAATCACTACTGTTCCTTATTTGCTCATACGCCAAGAGCCGACTAAGCAGATCGAAGGGATCATATGGGCATAGTTTTAGGGCATAAAATAGCGACCCATGGTTCGGCGCAAGCACTCCCCTGGCATTCCCCACCTCGCGCTGAGTCGCCGGTTCCAGGTTCCGTGCTTATTTATACTGTTTTCCTTTCTCGTAACGTTGAATGTCTTGATTGGGAATTTGTTTGTCCCTTACGCAGCGGTATTTGGCCCTGGGGTGCACCTTACATTGTTCTAAGCTTAGATTTTCAGTACTAATCCTTAATGTTGCTAGAGACAAACATAAAAAGCATTAAAGACTAGATAATGCCAGTTTAGTGAAAACGAAGTACAATTTAACAAACCGAGGTCAGCTGGTGTGCGGTATCTTTTCGTTTCCCAGCGACGAAAATACATATCTAAGTGATTAAATAAAATATCTTATTCTGGTCTATGTATTTAAGAATGCGTCTGTTTATTAAATACTTATTAAAAACAAACGATAAATAATAAATAAATGGTAATCACTTTGCGCCCCACAACTAGGACCGACGCTTTATGAAGCACAAAAACATGCATGATAGTTGCTACTAGCGTTCACCCATCTCACATCCGACCTCGCGTGTATAGCTAAGATCGCTTACGTTCTACGACAGCCGCAATGCCTACGTAATTTTTTATCTGAATGGAGTAGCAGACGAGCATGCAGGCCACTTGCTGTTAAGTGGTCGCTGCAGCCCATGCTTGCTTGAGGTTGTATGTAGATGTCTACATACAACCTCAAGCAAGCATAGGTAAGTCTTGACCGAGGTCGTATGCAATTGCGCTGCTACTGCGGAGGCTGGTGGTTGCCTCATGTAAGTGTGGCCGGCAACTGCACCTTTCCACCGAAACACAATAGAATTGCTCACGGCAGAAGTGGATGCAGCGATGGTACTTCCCCGGGCGAACCATAATAGTTCTACCACCTACCATACTTCCAAATGAATAAATATTATATTGGTATTATACCAAAAATGATCGGAAAAGAAATGAAAGCCACAGATTTGGCTTATGAGAGTTATGAGTCCTGCCTCTCTTGAGCTGCAATAATTTTTCTCGGGTGTACACAGGACCGATAAAATTACGATTTACTGTTATTACGTGGATTGCGGATTGGGGTCGCTGCAATCTTTGCTATTGTTTTATTGGAAAACTTTTCCACTTACGGTCAAAGGTAGCGCGCAATTTTCCTTTCATATGGCTATAAAAAATATTTGACGCTCAACTTGTGATAGTCGAGTTTATGAGAACATTTTTTAACATTTTTTTAGTTATGAGTCAAAATGGATTTTTTTTTGGTTAGGTATACACACATTTGTTAATTTATTGTTGTTTTACTGGAAAATTTTTCGCACCAAATGTCAACGATACTTTAAAATTGGGAAAAAACTGACAGAAATAAAAATAAAATAATAAATACGTCCAAGGTATTTATATTAATTTTGTAATCGTATTTCATTTTTATCAACCTGATTTTGACCAACTATGGATGGGATAGACTTTGACTTAATGCCAGGATACAAAGGAAGTCTTGTATCAAGCAATGGGGCATTAAAAGGGATGACGGAGAAAATAAAAAAAATATCATTTTTAATAACGTTCGAAACAATAATATTACCTACAAATTACAAACACAGCAAAGACAGTTAAATAATTGTAGCCAAATCGATAGCAAATATTTTGCCATAAAATATGCAGGACTTTTTTGCCATCATACACGTGACTAATAAAATTACGATTTACTGTTATTAGATTAATAATACCTAAGCCTGCAATCTTTACTATTGTTCTATTGAAAAACTTTTCCACTTATAATCAAAGGTAGTGCGCAACTTTTCTTTCATATGGCTACAAAAAATATTTGCCGCAAAAAATGTTAACAAAACACAATTCTTAATTCACTTGCCAACACTTATCAATCTGTACATGTTTACATGAAAAATGAAGACGTCTTTATACAACGGGTATAATATTTTCATCGCTGTTATCATTCTGTTGATGTATGCGTTGCTAAGAATAGCTGGTTACCACAAAAAATGCAGCCGGTAACCACACCAGTCACAAAAATAAATGACTGTTGGTTCCAATTTTCAATTTATACACAACACAAGTGAATTTTACGGTTTATTTCATTACTTTGATATAAAATTGTTGTCTCTGAGGCAAATCATTGCTCCAATCTTTTTGCGTGCCACTGCTGGGCAAGAGTCTCTTCGTAATATTGGGGAGGCCTGGAGCATGCTCTGCTCTAATGCGGATTGATGATGCAGGCTAGTGGCCAACCAGTCGTTCGATGTTTTCGAACCACCTATAAGGCCACCGACAAGGTATAACGACCGATATCTGTCTCTCTCTGCTCTCCGACGAACTGAAATTCCCATGAAATTTTTGACTTTAGTGGTCACTCATCTCACACTCAAACCGCACTCCGTTCGTTTAGTGGCTTAGATTAGCATTTACATCGCTTGCGTTTTACGCGAGCCACAGGCCCAAGTACGCTTCAATGCAAGCCAAACTTACAACTAATCACTTAGCCAAATGCATCCATTTGGCCCTGAGTTCTATAACTTCATAACTTTGCCGTACAAAGACTGCTTTCGAAGCTACCCAATCAGCTGGCTCGAGGTCAGGCAAGTTCTGAATGCTATTGGCTGTCTAATAACAGTTTTTGTGGGAGACTTCAACTATTTCGCCTAATTGCAGGGTGAATAACAGAACAGACGTTTAAGTTTACATTAATATACAGCAAGATTGATTTAATATTGAGCGTAATAAAATAATTTAATTTGTACCTTTTAAATTAATATTAAGCGTCATAAAATCATTTTATTTGTACCTTATATAGGCTTGCAGAATTGATAATAACAATTCACAATTTCTATTAAATCAAGATTGGTGGCTGCAAAGACAAACCACAATTAAAATAAATTACTAAGCCATATGAATATAGCCCTGAGTTCTATTAATAACTTTGCTATACATAGCCTAAGATCGCTACCCAGTCATCCGACTTGAGGTCAGGCATTGCTGTCTGCATTATTGGCTCTCTGATGACAGTTGCCGTGTTTGTGGGAGACTTCAACTATTTCGCCCACCAAGTGGCTTAATTGCGGAGTGTCTACTGCAAGTACGAGTATAATAGAGGACTAAGTTTTCACGAATATTAAGGCATCACATTTTACTATCTTTCTAGGTTCTGGGGTTGATTGGTCATAAAAAAGGTGATTGATAACTATAGATGTGAAAAAGTTAATACTATTTTATAAGATAGTTTATATACGACTAAACACACGTGGCATTTTTTCGAGCGACCGACCGCGACGGCTCATGAAGAAAGACCTCGTTTAGGTACGAAACTAGCCTGCCTTGTTCCGAAAAAATTTGACGTGAGTTTAGTTGTATATAAACTATCATGTTAAGTTACACTCACGATTCGGTATATAACTATTTTACAAGTCTGAAATCGTCTCATAAGCCTCAGAAGTGGTTTCAAGATACACGTTAAATACTTTTGGCGTAGGTATGCAGATTTCTTGCTTACACTGGGCATAGATGTTGATGGTCTGGCCGGTATCCATCACTCGTCCATATCATAATAATTCTTGGCGGTTCCGGTATTGTTGATTTTTCTCTAATTAAACAGCTTTTTTGTCTTAAAAATATTTAAGACATCTATTTTACGCAACTTAAATTTACTCAATTATTAAAAATATTCGGAATTTCTTGTTGGGTTGTCTGTATTTCCTGTTCCCTTTCATTTCACTATGGACGATTGGTGGCTTCAAAGACAAATACAGTAAGATCCTCTCAGCATCTCAACTCTATGAATAACTATGCTATACATAGCCTAAGTTCGGAACTGCCCAATCAGCAGGCTTGAGGTCTGCCAAGTTCTGAGCACTGTTGGCTGTTTGACAATAGTTGCCGTGTTTGTGGGGGACTGTAACTGTTTCAATGCTAAATGGCTTCATTTTGGGGTGTCTGCTGTAAATATAACAGAGGTCTTAGCTTACATTAGTATTAATATATTAATATTAACTTATTATATTAATTAAAATAAATTTAACTGATGTAGGGGATCTCCTAGATCTATTTTATACTAGGGGCCACCCGCGACTTCGTCCGCGTGGACTTTGGTATTAGTCGTAGCATGATGTTAAATAGCCTAAAGCCCTCTGGTGGCTCCCCTGGGGTTGCGCGTGTCCATAGGCGACGATGATAGCTAACACCGCGTGCCTTTAAAAAAAAGTCTTCCCCGATAAATGGACTATCCAACATAAAAAGATTTTTTCAATTGGAACCAGCAGTTCCTGAGATTAGTTCGTTCAAACAAACATACAAACGAACGAACGAACTCTTCAACTTTATGTATAGATTAAAATATTTATTAACGGGCTAATATAAAAAACATAAATAAGCCAAAGACAATACTATACTTTATTAATCTATGTAATGAAACATACAATTTTTCTTTTCTTTTAATATTGAATGGCTAAAAGGATTTTTATACAATGCCGTAAAACGAATTAAAAAAATAAGAAACATAAAAGACAGACATGACAATTTTGATAGCTGCGTCAAAATGTAAATAAACAAACAGAGAAAGTAAATAATTTTGTAAAGAAATAATAAAGAAAAAGCAAAGTATCAGAATAAAACAAAAGGATATAAGTTATAAAATATGATAATCGACGTGAATGAAGTAAGTAATAACATGTAGTGTATTTATAACACTACACGGCGCATTTCATTATTTCATTTACTTCCCGTGGGAATGAGATATTTTCCCGCGGGAAATGATAATTACCGCGGTAAAAAGTAGCCTATGTTCTTTCTCAACGTCCTTTCTATGTTTATGCCAAATTTTATCAAAATCGGTTCAGTGGTTTAAGCGTGAAAGAGTAGCAGACAGACAGACAGACAGAGTTATTTTCAAATTTATAATATTAGTATGGATTATTCTGAAGTAAAGTGTGATTCAGATTCATTAAGGTTTTTCTTAATTTGCACTAATATACTGCTATTAGACCTCAATTAATCCTTGACAAATGCAGTAGTTGATCTTTTGAGAATGGATGGTCGTCGTTATGCTAGTGTGGCAAATAGCTATCAATAACTAGTAAAAATGATGTAATTTTTTGCGGTTTCTGTAGGTACGGTCAGTACAAATTCAGTCATCTTTGTTTTATGAAAAAAAGTTGAGATTGCCTTCTTAACATTTTTTAATGTCGGAGCACCTTGATACACAAAAACATCCAGTATTACATAGCTATATACGATATTGGCTGCAACCCTTTTTGCGTCCCACTGCTGGGCACGGGTCTCTCCCACTTATTGGGGAAGCCTGGAGCTTACTCCACCACGCTGCTCCAATGCGGGTTACATATACGATATTACATAGGTATTATATATCAATCCTTCTGATTATCCCACTCCTGTTTATTTTCAATGCACTATACAAGATTTGTGGCTTGAAAGATAAACCACGCTTACAATTAATCACTTAAACAAACGGCAGTCCACTCAGCAACTCAGTTCTATAAACTCTACTATACCTATTTAGCCTATGTTCGAAGCTACCCAATCAGCTAGCTTGAGGTCAGGCAAGTTCTGAGCACTCTTGGCTGTTTGACGACGGTTGCCGTGTTTGTGGGAGAATTAAAACATTTCAACGCTAAGGGACTTCATTACGGGGTCTGCTTAAAAATAATTGAGAGCTAAGTTTTCACGAATATTTGCACTTTTGACTATCATTTTAACATAACTGACCACAAGAAACTTTCGAATTTTATTGTCTGTCTGAACTTATCTAATGTTATAATAATATATACCAAGTTATTTAAAGTTATACGTGCACCGATCAGTGATCACCGAGTGAGGAAGATGGCGGTCTCCGACACTGTGATAGCGAGTTCAAACCCTGGCGGAAACCTCTGACAAATAAATTTATTATAATATGCGTATTTACGGCGTTATGTATCACCGCGCATACCTACTCGTAGTTTCTCGAAAGCATAATGTCCACCAAATGCGTCTACGGATGTATCTCTCACTTCCGAAAGGAGATAGTGTACAGATTCTTTTTTGTTCGAAAGCTTATACTTTCGAACAAAAAAGAATCATCAAAATCGGTTCATAAACGACGAAGTTATCCACGAACAAACATAAAAAAGCATATATACGGTCGAATTGAGTAACCTCCTCCTTTTTTGAAGTCGGTTAAAAATTTTATGACAGCATATACTCATATGTAAGTCCACCGAAAGCATTGTGTCACCGCAAAAGCCTATAATTTATTATCACGACCATTATTTATTATCATTACTCCATTGCCTTTGTAGGGATATTATTTATTCTATTAATCATCTTATAAGTAAGACGGAGAGCGTTGTATTAATTGGTGGAACAAATTATTCTTTATTACACAATATTCATTACTAGGGTCATTTATTTCGAGGCAGAATTTCAGGTAACATTGCCAGAAGGACTCATTAATTCGTATTACATTATCATTGCCGCTATTAATGATAATTATGGTTTGTCTAGATACTCTCAGTGCATTAATTATTTTGATGAACAAATTAGGCACTCAGAATAGGAAGAAAGATAACAATAACATCAATTTGTTTACTCATCCCTACCAATATTATAAATTCGAAAGTAACTCTGTCTGTCTGTCTGCTACACTTTCCGGCTTAAATCACTGAACTAATTTTAATGAAATTTAGAACACAGATAAAATGGACCTTGGGAAAGGACATAGGATGGTTTTTATCCTATGGTAAACTATAAAACGAGTCCACGCGGGTAAAGCCGCTGGCGGAAGGCTAGATCATGATATTTTGACAACAGAGTAATACGAGTAATTAGGTACTATTTCATATTCAGCCTTATAATATCCCAATTTCTTACTTTATTGCTAACAACTGTATTTTTGTTTTCAAGGAGGAGGAGAGGCCAGTCACACACGTTGACCAAGTGCGGATTGATGGACAATTTTGCCTTTGAGAAATTATGAATTACTCTCAGGCATCTCCGGTGACAGAAAACTATATTTAACTAAATACCACTATTTTTCCCTCATAATCCCTCAATAAGATTGATTGACGTTTTAATTCCTTGATATAATTAAGTAGGTACTTATTTATTGCCGAGCAATGATATGCTTACCAATTTATTGTGCATTAAGCATTAATAAATACTAGAACTTGGACTTATCAACTTTTGAATATTGTAGGGGCTGCATTTTTTTCATATATTGAAATAAAATGAACAAAAAAGCAGACGGGCACAACAGACGGAAGTGGAACTTCAACCTTCGTGGTATAATCATGAGATAGTGATGTAGGCATCAATTTGAAAAGTTCCTCGGAGCACTCACCATAGTAAAGTCGGTAGAACACGCAGAGCGAGCCTATTATGTCTCTTTGCAAGCTAAGCGGTTCGGACTGCGCTTACTTTTACTACAGAGAACTTTCTGCTAGAAATAAAAGTTAGATCCGTCCCCAATCGAACCAAAAAAAATCTTCTATCGTCGTAGGACTAAACAATCATGAAATCTATACTATCAAGAGTGATGCCCGAGAGCTCAAGACATAGGTTTTTTCACACCAGGGTTCCAGATTCCAAAGTCGCTCTACACCTGCAACCTGATTTTTTGAAATGCTTTTTGACGTGATAACGTCTTTAAAATCGTTTTAGTCGGGTGACATGTTCAGAAACTTGTGTCACACCAAAACCTCATGAGCGCGATCGCAGGTATAACGAGAGAGAGACGGACCGATCTCCCGTCTCATCTCGAGCGCTGCCAGTCATTCCGTGAAACTTGTCACGCGGAATCCTCACGAGCGGAGGCTGGCATAGCGTTCGAGTGAGTGGACCGATCTTCCGTCTCTCTCACTTTAGCGGCATACAAACGAATGGAGATTTTCTCGTGCGGACGTTGTCACGTAAACATCTCGATCGTAAACCTACTTTACAAACAATTTGCCGTTTTTTTTATCACTTCCTATACTTGCAAGGAAAACATTTATTTTGATTACGCTGCCGAAGAGTTATAGAATATTCATTCACCCATATCAGTCACCCAACCCGCAATTAGCTAAATTAGTGGACTAAATCTCCTTTCTAAATATGCCCAGCAGCGAAACATTACAAAGTGATTAAAATTGTTAATACTATTATATAAAAAAAACGTTGCACTCCGGTAGTGCCGGCAGAAGTGAAAACTTGAACATTAACGTTGTGCATTTTTGATATTTTGGAATGGCTAGGGCATAATTTCGCACGAATTGCTTTTATTATCAGTATTATTTTCATCTATTATTTTCAGTAGGTTTTCATCTCGTGTTTTTATAAAGTACTCACTCATTTTCTTTCACTATTTCTTCGTCACTTTTTTCATAATAGATGCACTTTGTTCAATATCCATATTTTAAATACTTGATATAAACGAATTTTACAAGTATAGACAGTCGAGCCGTCATCAGCTGTCACCCCTCCGTCTTACGACTTTTCAATCAGGCGACGTGTCCTGACGCGAGTTTAACATTTTTTACCCATCCCAAAAAAAAGTGCGCAACGCCACTAAAGAAGTTTTCACTTCAAAAATCTATAAATAAATAATGAATAACATTTCACACTAATAGCCCCACAGTAGGGTAAATACATCCAGTGTCGTAGATACTATGGACACACAGAAAGACAGAAACACAAACACCCAGACCGAGAACAGAATTTTAAACTCATTATTCAAATTTTTGTTTCGCCGGGAATCGAACCCGGGACCCTCTGATTGGCAATCCGGCATGATAAACATTGCGCCACGCAGGTCGTCAAATACATCGGTGCGTACCTGAAAATCATCTTACGATACTACTTACAGCGATTCAACATCATAAATCACAATCAATAAATACCTTCTGTTTCTCAAGAAATAAATCCACCTCATAAATTTGAATAAGACCTAATAAGGAGCAAACAAAAAGTGGGCAACGTTATTAATTTGGTGGACAATAAGCCCCTGTAATTGATGGCAGCGGGGCAAGTTCGTTGTTTGCACCTGAACCTTGGTAGTAATTAAATTAATTCTTGAGGCTTTGTCCGCACAATGGAGAGCTTCTGTTTTAATAATTATAGAACGTGGTGGTTGTGCAAATTATTAATCGTAGAATCTTCTTTTTTCTATATATAAAAATGAATTGATGTTCGTTAGTCTCGCTAAAACTCAAGAACGGCTGAACCGGTGTGGCTAATTTTGGTCTTGAAATATTAGTAGAAGTCCAGGGAAGGTTTAAACGGTGAGAAAATATGGAAAAATTGCGAAATTAATAGTAAAACAACTTATTTTATTATATAAACTGTTAGTGCCTGTCCAACATTGGTTCTTCGCGCCATCACACGTCCAGAGGTTTGAAATAATCTTCATCTGTCTGTATTTGTTTTATATTTTTAATTAACAGTAACATAAAAACTCTTTGAGATGATAAATAAACTAATCCTCTTTCAATACTTTTAAGGCAGGACAACTTCTGCGGGGTCCACTAGTTTGAAATAAGGAAAGAAAGAAGAAGAAAGAAAACAAATTTATGCGCTATAGCACATGAAACACACAATGATATAAAGCAGCAAGTGTACAATACACAAGAAAACAGTACAAAAAAAGACAAAATAAGCTCTAATTAAAAAAAACAAACATTATTTTTATACTTATTGAATTATGTAATATAAAATCTGTGCTGCAATAACATTTAGTATGAAGAACATTCATTATTTTTTATTTTTTATTAACCTGTCTTATTATCTCAGTGATGTCCACAAGTCTCTGAATTGAAAGGAATTTGGATAATAGTATGCCCAGTATAAAATTCCATTGTCCTAACAACTTAGTAATTACCATTGAGTTGGTTACCATTGGTCACTAGTAGATTATTGTCGATTAGTATTGCTAAGCGCGATTCTGCGAAGTATGTTGCGAATGCACATTTTTTTTGCTATCATAATAAGTAGTGTTAGCTTTTATTTATATATGAAGAATATTGTATTAGTTCATTCCGTATAATTATATTTTTGGTAGCAGTATTTGATTGTTCTGTTTCCGGCACCATCTTGTTCGTCAGTTTTATTTAATCATATCCGACTTCCGGTCGCACGAATGGTCGTTATTTACTCTGACCAAGCGGCAAGCATTCGTGTCGGAAGCACTGAGGGACTGAGGGATCAAGACGTGGCTAAGGTTCTCCTTAGTAAAGCGTAAAAGTGTTAAAGCCTAGATAACATAATAAGTGAAACAAGTAAAGGATTTGAGGAATAATGGTTAAGTTGCTTGTTAATATGTAAGTACTCCATTTTTGTTCTGTTGGTGGTTTATTCGTTCTTGAAACATTTACATATGTGATTTGTATACTGCATAACTACGAAATATACGTGAAATTGTAAAGTGTTTTATCTTTTATTTAACAAAAACCCGCATTCTGAGCTGTGAGCCAACAGTTCAGAAGTGGGATAATAAGAGAATTTACTGTTTTCTTTCACGTCCACAACGGCCATGTCTGTAAATATTCTGATATTTTGAATTTTCTTGAATTTGTTTAATAAATAGATGAAATATCGAACCGGCGAACGCTTAGATAAATACAAAAGGATGGACGTCAATTATTTTGCAACTACATGTTTTATTAACTGTTATTGTAATAAATTTGCAGTATACTTATCAGCTTACCACCCCACTTTATATTATTATGATCAAAATATGCATATTGTATGAGAAAACGCTGATATTTAAAGAAAGGTAATTAATGAAATTAACTTAATTTCTTTTCTAAAAGCGAAAGCTTATTATTGTATACCTCATATTTTAAAACAGGGCTGAAGTTTTTCTCCGTCTGCTCTTTTCTTCAGCTCAGCATTGCCTAAGCGCACCCAGAGCAGACAGAACAAAAAAAATAACGTTCACTAAGAGTTTGTAAATGAACCGTACAGTGAATAAAGAATATTTCATTTCATTTCTCTAGAGCGGAAACACCGCCGTGGTGTATAGACTTAGATATGATAGAAATATTTGATGACGTGAGAATGGATATTACCTTCTACATATATGTTTAGTGCGTTAAAGATTATATATTATTTTAGATTAATAAGATGCATGATTAATGATATTTTTTTGCAGCTGTGGTATTTTAGATGTGAACAACCGGTTTTGATGAAGGCTGTTATAAATGTGACTTTTCTTTTAAATTTATTGCCTTTACAGGAAGTCGGTACCCACTTTTTTTATTTTTTTTAATAAGATAAATGAATATACAATGGCTTGAGTTGATCTACCTTATTTTACTTACTTCAACAAAAAGGATGAGTTTCTCATGTTATATTTAGTATTGCATCGACATAATCCATATATGTAATAATAAAAATTTGACACTGACCTTTGTAAATATGAATGAAAACTGATATCATACACCTAGTAAAGTATTTATTTGATGCTTATAATTCATAATTCATTATCTTTATTTGCAAGAAAAAAAGGGATACAAAAAAATGGAGCTGAAATGATACGAGTATGTAGTTATGTACGCTTTCAACTTATTCTTACTTGTCTATATGTAAATTGATGTAATTTTACAGGCATCAATCGCTACATATTCTAGGAGACGTATACACCGTGCCACAATGTCAACTGGGACCTAAAATGATTGTTAGCAAAGATTTGAATGTTTCGAGAATTTGGTTACACTGTAAAATTCTTACATGATTTCAATTTACAAGGGGGTGCCAACATAATGTTTTCGTATTTGTCTTACAGTTCTATTGGTCTGGCCAGTATTTTTTCGTAAAATAATTCGGGTATCTATGTTCATATAAGCATAAGATTTTAATATACAATGAAGGTAAGATAAGCATAAGATTTTAATATACAATGAAGGTAAGGTTAAAACTTAGTGTTTGAGAAATGATAGCTTACATATAGTGCAGATGCTATGCTACACTACAAATTATTTTGTGAACTATCCTCGATTATTCTTTTTGTAATGGGTGCAGTACAACCTTAAGGGTGCTTTACATGAAAAATGACGATGATGTTGATGATAACAACAATGATGGTGATGTTGGTTATGATGGTGATAATATTGATGATGACTACAACGATGATGGTGATAATGTCATTTTCGAGAAAAATACATTCCTTTGTCTGATTATTTATTCATTTATTTAAGGTTCATCAACGCGCGTGGATAACACCTAGTAAAATATATTTGTAAACAGTAAAATAAGTAAAACCTTGCACCCATAATTACAGTTGAACACGGCATACATATTGAGGACTCTGTTTTTCTTTAGCTTTGGACAATTCAATACTATATTGATTTTTCTTTTCTCCTATTCGATTCTAAAGTTCATTTGAAATCGAATATGTACTTAAACGTGTCATTTTGCATTTTTCTTAAAAAAAATTGATAATTTATGGACTTTTCGTTTTTAAAGTCGGTTTATAATGGAATATGTACTCAAATATGCCATTTTGCAGATATTATGGACGAATACCAACGAGGAAGGCTACCTAGGATTGGAGGTATAATCAGTTTCGAGAGCACAGGTGATCTCAGGTTAGAAGGCTAAGGTAAGCAAACATGAGCCCAGGTCTGACGGCCAAAGGATGCTCCGGTCGAGCAGGAATGAGCCCAGATCTGAGCGCCAAAGGATGCTCTGGTTGAGCAGGAATGAGCCCAGGTTAGAGGGCTAAAGGACGCTCAGGTCGGGCAGGAGCGAGCCGAGGCAATGGACGCTCAGGTCGAGCGGGAGTAAGCCCGGTAGAGCAGCGATATACGCAGGATAGAGGGAAATCGAAGGGAATACTAGAGAAAAAAGAAGAAATCATCCAAGAGATTCGCAACGTCTTGGTAGAAGGAAGCAGTATCTGAGCGGTATTTTGAAATGAAATGAAACGAAATAAAATCATGAAATGAAATTATTTATTTTGCCAAATGTGTTACATGAATAGTTGGTTTTTAGGTAGTTATAGTTTATGACATTAACCAAAATTTGGTGTGCAAAGTTACTATTAACATTATTTGAATTAAATTATTTAAAAAAATATTTGAGCTACGTTGAGTTGTAGTTGTAGTCAAGGGGATTTTGAAACTGAGATAATTTTCGATAAAGTTCTGCTAATCCTAACGTATAAAATTTAGTTCCACTGACGCGTCCTTCTGTCTGTCTCTCTATATGAACGAGATACTCAAACTACCGAACGGATTTCAATGCACTTCTCACCAATAGGTGGTGTTAATTTTGAGGAAGGGATAGGTGTATAACTATGGTTTTGTGTGAAGCTAGGTTTGTTAGTTAGCTTCGGCGTTTGATGCGGATTAGAGTTGTCCTTTATACTTTATACTATATTTTGGAACATGGATTCAAGGTTTTATGCCACCGAAAAACATTAACTCGGCGAGCCAGCATACGAAGACGGCGTTGAGCGGAATCCTGAATCGAAGGCAGTGTTGAAAGTATCACGTTAAGTTTAGGTGGAGTAGCATAGTTAATTTGTTCAATAGGTAGGTTTGGTTGTTTTTAGTTAAATTGGTAAAACTGGAGAACCTGTCTCTTGAGTCGATCTGGCAGGGCTGGGCTGGGTCGCTGATTTTAAAATGATCAATCAAAATAGCGGTGTAATACCGGATTTTGACCCTATGTGTTAAAAGCAAACCATTTTAATCTGGTTTAAGAAGATGGAAGAATATTCAGAAATATATGGATAGGACGGAGGGGAAACTATTTGCTGCGCTCTTTCAAAGTTGGTCTGGGTTGGCAATGTTTGTGGAGGGCTGGTAGTGGAATGTATTTTACGGGGCGAATAATAACCTAGTAGTTGCAGTGGGTATTCAAGAGGCCTAATTTACCAAACCTGGGCGGGTGCGAAATTATTTTTGGGATAGTCACTCTAGGGCATCGTAAGGTGTATCGAAATTGCGGTATTGAATGTAGGGTTGAAGCCTGATACCCAATCCTTCTTTGCTTATTGTCAAATTGATTATTGGCAAAGCAATTGACTTTTAGGATTTAGATGGTAGTGTTTCAGATTACTTAGTTCTCTATAGATATAACCGGGACTTCGACACTATAATAAGCAATTGACTTTTATGATTTAGATGGTAGTGTTTCAGATTACTTAGTTCTCTATAGATATAACCGGGACTTCGACACTATAATAAATTATTGATAGGATGAACGTATGAAGTACGCACATCAGAAATTGGGAAGTTTTGCATTTTGGATCGTGAACTGGTTTTATTTGCCCGAGTTTTTGGTTTGTCTGACGGAGGCATTTATATATATGTAGGTACATGGATAACTTGAGGGCGCGGAAATCAAGTGTAAGATATGGAAGGTCGATTTACTGATTTAATGCGCTTTATGGATATTGTATCAGAGGCTTGTTATTTTACAGGTGGATGTTCTGGATTTCGCGATTATGAGACCTACATGAGAGTTTTTTTTAAAACTTCTATTTTGGTTGTAATAATGTTTGTGAGTTAAAATGTATCTCTGGTACGGGGAGGTGGAATTTGGGGTATTGACTGATATTATAAACTGGTTTGATCTTTGTAGAGGATTTGGCAATTTTGTTGCAGAGTTGGCGTCTAGACATCAAACATATAAATTTGAAAAGTGTATGTGCGGGATGTGATCGTTCCAACTTGGAGGATAGAGATAACAGTGCTGGTTAGTGACGTCGCTTGCCTGTATTATGGTACTGGATGTTGGTGGGGCTCGATTTGCTAGAAAATGATAGATCAATAATTAATTATGTTTGGTATTCCAACTATTTCAATTTATGTGATGGTGGGTTGTCTGTGTTCGTGTTTTGTTTATAAGTGGCACATTCTGGACATCAGTCAACTACCCAATTAACTTAGATGGATGTAATAGATACTTATGGAGAATAGTGAATCTTGAGAGTAGTAGAGGTTCGACACTAACTGTTTGTGCGTCCAAGTTTGATGTGAACATTTACGGGGATTCACTTGCAGTAAGGGCCTTCAAATGCAGGGGATTGGGGAGACTCTAAATTACGGTCAAGTGGTTATGACTGACAATAGGAATGCAAACAGGCACTGAGTTGCGGTAAGGGTTAGGACAAAAGGCCGATCTCGCTTGGAGGTTTTAAAAGACAAACATAGGGATTGCTTCTCTACTTGTTTGAGATACCTTGGTTTTACTGATATTGGTGTAAAAGTTGCGGATTGATGTGTTATTAAGGGTTGTTCTTGTATATTTAGTTAGCCTTCATGAGGCTTGCACATATTACAGGGATTGGTCACGGATATAAAAGTGTTTATTGTTTGTTCCCATTATGCACCTCCTATAAATGGATTCTTGTTTTTTTCGGGTTGAACCCGATCGTCGGCTTTGTGAAAATGAAATGATAATGAAGTGAAATTGTCTGCAATGGGTAAGGTAGTTGCGGGCTGGGTCTTGCATCTGAGTGAGAAGGTGTCTCGCATTAGTCTTTGTAGGGAATTTTTGGACATGTTTATATTTTGCTTTAGAGTTGATTACTATGAAGGTTGGGTAGAAAATATGTATACTTGAATAGTTCGCCGTTGAGTTGAATGAGTCGTTTAACACATTTGATCGGGTTATTGAAAGAAAAATTGACATAGTTCTGATGGGAAGTGTGTGGAATTGGTGACTTGATTCTTATCTAAAGCGTTTATTTGAGTTGTAGGGGCCATGGGATGTGTATCCCTCATGTGGGGTCTTCAATAGAATATGTTTATGTAACTAATTCGATTTCAAATACAAATTCAAAAAAATATATAATTATTTTATATAACTTTATTTGAGATTTCATGATAATTTTTCAGACATTTCATTTCAAATGTTGATATGAAGTTATTTATTGTTGGTTTACGGTTAATGGGTTCTTAGGATTAATAAACTAAGGTCAATTTATTTTTGTGTGTGGGTGTAAAAATAATGTTCTTTCCGTTTGAAATTAAAAATACGATTAAAATTAAAATATATTATAATGATTTACTGCATTATTTGCTATTAATTCATTTATTGAGTACAAGTGAACGTAATTTCTTGTTTTTTTTTTAATAACAAGATTTCGATAAACATATACAATATTGTACATTGTACATTAGATAATAAAATAATGTGTTAAAGAATGTAATTTATAGTAATATTTTTAGAAAATTGATAGTACTTTTGTGCTTGTAAGAAAGCGTGAGGACACGCTATAAGCAGGATGGCCGAGCTGTTAGCTTTTATTTATATATGAAGAATATTGTATTAGTTCATTCCGTATAATTATATTTTTGGTAGCAGTATTTGATTGTTCTGTTTCCGGCACCATCTTGTTCGTCAGTTTTATTTAATCATATCCGACTTCCGGTCGCACGAATGGTCGTTATTTACTCTGACCAAGCGGCAAGCATTCGTGTCGGAAGCACTGAGGGATCAAGACGTGGCTAAGGTTCTCCTTAGTAAAGCGTAAAAGTGTTAAAGCCTAGATAACATAATAAGTGAAACAAGTAAAGGATTTGAGGAATAATGGTTAAGTTGCTTGTTAATATGTAAGTACTCCATTTTTGTTCTGTTGGTGGTTTATTCGTTCTTGAAACATTTACATATGTGATTTGTATACTGCATAACTACGAAATATACGTGAAATTGTAAAGTGTTTTATCTTTTATTTAACAAAAACCCGCATTCTGAGCTGTGAGCCAACAGTAGTTTGATTGCGCTTTAAGAACTTCAAGATAAATTTCATGATTAAGTGCACCTGAAGTGTCCTATTGATTTTAATACCTTCGTGAATTGTATAAAAACAGACAATACAAATAAACTTATATTTCGGAAGCTCTGTCTTAAAAGTCTCTACACTAATCCAATAAAACACCTAAAAGGAAAACGAAGCGAAGTGTGCAGGGCCCGGAGGTTAGCGTAGAACGCAAACGATCTATGCAACAAAGCCAAACTGACGCGGTCGGGTGTGAGTTGGGTGACCGCTAGTGGCAAAAACTTCATGCGCGTTTCCGTGCTTCGAAGAGCATGTTAAGCCGTCGTTCCCGGTTGTTGTCGATAGATAACAGTCGTTAAACCTTGTCGGACGCCTTATGGGTGGTTTGAAAACATCCGACAGCGCGTTGGCCACTAACCCGCATCGCCACCAACCCGCATTGGAGCAGCGTGTTGGAGTAAGCTCCAGGCCTCCCTAATACCCTACTGTAGGGCTATGAGTGTGAAGCATTATTTATTTATTTATTTATTTATTATTCAATCATTACCAAAAAATGTCTTAATACCAATTAAGAGCGAACAAAAAGTATTGACGGACAATAAGCCCCCGTAATTGATGCCAAAGGAGCAAGTTCGGTGTTTGCACCTGAACCTTGGTCCTTGCAAGTTATTAAATTAATTCTAAAGGCTTTGTCGGGACGTTTGAGTAAAGCTCCTGTTTTCATAATTTTAGGGCGTGGGTTGAGTAGTTGAAAGTTGTAGCAGTGGTTAAGTGGCGTATTCTGAATATTGGAAATATTATAAATATTTTTTTCAAGCCAAAATAAGACGACTCGCTTTTGAGTTTTGCTGAGTTTATCGACTATTTACTATGTGATAAATAAACTTGAATAAAATTAAAATAAACTAGGCAAGTGCGAGTCGGACACGCGCACCGAGGGTTTCGTAAAATATTTTTAGTAAATTTTCCACTACGAAACTACACTAAATATTTTTGGTTTTCGCAATTTTTCCCTTATCTGTGTCATAAGACGATCCTTCGTACCAAATTTCAAGATTCTGAGTTCATGAGAAGTACCATATAGGTTTTAATTCCTTTGCGAGTGTCGAAAATTTGCAGAAATTTGCGTCATAAACGGCTGTATCTTTTAATTGCGCTGATTTAGAAGTTTGTTTTTTTACAGCTTTTAGGGACAGTAGACTTCGTACTCGTTACTAGTGAGTATTTGATATAAATTTCAACTTGATACCTCCACGCATTCCAGAGAAAAAGGGTCTTGACAGACAGACATACGGACGAACAACAAAGTGATCCTATAAGGTACCATTCGAGGTACGGAACAACTGAACTTTTTTAAGATCAGGTGGTAAATGTTTACTTTATTTATAGTTTGAGCTACAATAAGGTATGACATACTGTAATGTAGTACAGCAATGGCCGAGTGGTTAAACCCGCGGTTGCCGACATGCATATAACGAGTTTGTACCACCGCGCCGGCGCACACCAATGAGGAACAAAAATTTTAAGAGCTTATTTATCACTGCTCCATGGTGAGGGAAAATATTGTGATGTTTATTTCATGCATAAATGTCTTTCGTCATTGGCCAGCGTGCTAGACTATGGCCTAAATCCTCCTCAATTGCTAGAGGAGACCTGCGCCCAGAAGTGGGACATAAAAAAGGTTGAATAAAAATGTAGTGCAGCTCTTTCACACAACTAAAAGCAAAATTCTATCCAACCTATATCATGTTAATTAAAACATACGTACTTATTCAATATTAAGGCTTATAAATTATCAAATAACTTTCAATATACGTCATCAACACTACTGTAGACAGATGTGTTAACCAACGATGACAGCAGCAGGTCATTTGTTAATAATGGCGTTTAATAACCGCACGCCTGGATTGCGACTATGAAATACTGATTGTACGTGGTCATTCCGCAATTACACAATATTGCATACCTGGCTGCATACGATAGGTACTCCACCAAAGATAAATTTTAGGAGTAGAATCTATAGCTACAGGAAGTTAGCCCCATCAATTTTTATTTCATGCTGAAAAAATGGTTTGGTCTGTCAGAAAAAAAGTGGCTTGAAATGTATTTTTTCACTAGGTTAATTAAAAAACAAACTTATTGGTCATTGGATATCGGATGCTACTTGCGATTGTAAATATAACTAAGAAACCTGCATTTTTTGCCACGACTATTGAACAGTTCGATTCCCAAATTTCATACGCATATCCGTGCTTCTGAGGCCACGTTAATATTGAATTCCGGTTTTTATAGAATTACCGCAGTGGTTAAACTTTTAAGCTAAAGCTAAGAGTAAGCTACAGGCCTCACAAATTAAATGTAACACAAAAAATGTTGCAGCCAATGATGAGGACCATAAATTGCTTGCCCAAGCCCTTTTCCTCCGAGGGGGAAACCTTCAAAAGGTACTTGGTACCTTGGGAAAGGATACCGTGTTATGTGGGATTTGACCGCACTAAAACCCCTTCGGTGGCCTGCCTCTGCGCTTGGAGAGGAGTCCGGGATCTCCAGTGAAACGCACCGGTGTCCTCCACGTGCGGCTCCCTGACGGGCCCATCTTTGGGAGAGCAGATGTGCTCTCCTGCACCTTCCGATGCTTACGGCGGTATGCGGCCACGCACACACCGCGTCGTTCCCGGGACTGCTGTCTGGACGGATCGAGCTCCCACTCTCACCGCCCACAAACACGGAAAACTCCTTTTAGTAGCCTCTTACGAGCAGGGGATACCGTATCTCTATTCTTAATCCAAAAGCTACAGAGACTTGCAGTTTCAATATGGCGTCATCCCTAACACGAGTTGACAAACGATGACAGCTGCAGGTCATTTGTTAATGATGGCGTTTAATAATCGCGCCTAGATTGTGGCTTATGAAATTCTGGCGACGTTGGACATTGTTATACAGTAATTAAGCGATATTGCATACCAAATACCAAGCTGCATAACAGTATTACTGTAAAGGCTATGTGCAACCTGTAATCGCTCTAATTTGTAATCAATTTGAATCCTTGTTAAAAATAAAAGTCATAACGTTTCCTTTTATTTCGCTCAAAATTTCAAAAACTCTATTTAAAGTGTCCATAGTACGTACATTGCCATACTGCCCGCACTAAAGAATATCTTACCAACCAAAAAAATAAATTTATAGTATTAACGATAGTAAAATACATTTTTTCATAAGGTTTCATATTATAAATTTTAATGTTATTCTATCAGAGTTAAATAATAGGTAAAATAAATCGATTAATCGCTTCTAAGGTAAAAATTCAAAGAAAATAAAGCACCAGCTAAATTGAGAACCACCTTAAGAGGAAACGCGGCTTAAGCCGAATTAGAAAAATTGGTATTTTAGAGTAACTTATCCTATCGCGCTGCGCCCTGGGCTATCCGCCGCGTGCGATAGGGACAGATGCAGCTCAGACCGATTATACCTACAAACTTTCTTACTAAATCGAGGTTTCGTATTCTCCTGCTTTCTCCTTCAAAATTGAGTTTATTAATATATGTTTTTCGCAAATATCAAGAAATAAAATACGTCTATGCCCCTATGTTATTTGATTGTAAAAACCTTTCAAATTTGTTTTGCAGTTGTTGGATTAGGGCTGTATGAAAGAGGCATTTTCTACGATTTTTGAAGAGTCATATTTTCTCATCTAATTGGTTGATTGAAAAAAAAAACAAAATATAGGGGCATAGCTTTAGCAGACTTAGATATTGTCACAAAAAATCATTCCTCTAGAAGCATTATCCAGGGAGAAAATAGGAGAACACATTCCTCTTAATTATTGAAGTTCATTGAAAAAATGTCAGTATCTAAGTCAGTGTTTCCCAAACATTATTCTGCCATGGCCCGGTAATTTTCACACTTCCCCTTCGTGATCCACTTAATACTTTTAACCCCAGGCTGGTTTCATTAGGAAAAATTGTACACATTTATTAATAGTAAAATGGTTTATTAATTCTTCATACTTGGTATGGCCTATTTAGTCACTAAATTTTAGTGCAAGGTATGGACTTGCTGCTTATTTTTTACTAAAGAATCTCAGATCGCGAAAACGACCGCGACCCGGTATTTAATTTTGACGGCCCGGTCCCGCGTCGCGACCCATCAAATGGGAAACGCTGATCTAAGTTATTGTCAAAAGGTAGCTCAAGGACGTGTATATAAGGAACCCAATATAAAGAAACAAAAATAACTTTTTAGCCTTGAGTATACTAGTGAAGCCATGCAGCGTTAAAATTGAAAAACGCAACCAGACCCCAAATTTTACACAAAAACCTGGACCCGGAAAACAGAAACTGAAACTTATCATTTCAATATCTGCTTCGCCGGGAATCGAACTGGTAATCCTAGTACATTGAATGATGCGCGCGTGCTTTGCGCGTGCGTTGCGTACTAGAAGGAACTAGGAGATACAGTAGGTAGGTATATGTAATGTTGTAGCTGTGTGCATTTGCAGCTACAAAACCTATGGAGAGTATTCAGTTTATGCCGTTGATCCTTTCTAATGCGGGTGAAACCGCGGGACACAGCTAGTGTAATATAAATTTTAATGCACTCCTTCACTTAATTTGATGAAAATCCTTACAATGTATTTAAAATGCAAATTGTACCGTAAATTATAAAAACCTTTCACAATTTTTAGATGAAACCTACTAGTTCCAATAACAAGCGAAACTGTCCGCAGTGGAGCCTCTTGAATAATGAAAACTAATTATTCTTCACCATTATGAATATGAAACGCCTTGTAATGAAAGATTTTGATCGGATTTTTGAATGAATGTTTATTAACCAACTAAGTATAACCTTTCACCGTTAATAAAAATATACTTTTATTATTGGAATTCTGGAATAAATATGAATGTTTAGATCAAGAAGTCATTTATTAGTTTTTATATATTACTAGTGGACCCCGCAGATGTTGTCCTGCCTTAATAGTATTGAAAGAGGATTAGTTTCTATATCATCTCAAAGAGTTTTTATGTTACTGTCAAATAAAAAATATAAAACAAATAGTGACTTTGAAAAGCGCGGGAAATCTTGAACTTGGCGGGCGTATTTTTTCGGCGCAAATTTTGAAATAATTAATTTATATAGATATCTATCAGAGGAGTTGTAGTTTGAAGTTTCTTTTAGTTTGTATATACTTTTTATTATTTCGTAGCAGTAGTTCCTGTATATATTGGTAAGTTTTATTGTATTATAAATTTTCACAATGGAGGAACCCCCAGATCCTGGGGGTTCTATCCCACCTGTAGCATATAATGTAACAATATCAAATAATGATTCAAGCATGGATACGGATGCTTCTTCCACAATTAGTCAACGAAAACGTATTAGACACAAAAAGATCTGTAAGACGTGTAATAAAAAAAGGAAGAGCAGTCTTAACTCTGTACCTTCTAAAAACGACTGCACTTGTGATAGCGATGAAAACCCTATGGTACCCAAACAGAAAAGAGATGAAACAATTATTTCAAATACACCTCAATCCGATCAGATTTTCCGTAAGGTTTTCATTAAGTCTGATGTTTCGCCATATGTTATACATGTACAGCGAGAACTAGCATCCCCAAATGACTCTAGTACATTCCATCCAGTTGTGTTTGGTAAATATTTACAAAAGTATTCATTCAGAAATATTATCAATGGAAGTATTAAAAAGATTGGTCGCAATAGGATTTCGTTAGCCTTTTCAAATTACGCAGATGCTAATCTATTTTTAAATCATTCAAGTTTAATTACACATAATTTAAAAGCATTCATTCCAACCTTTAGTATCACTAGAATGGGTTTGGTTAAGGGTGTACCAGCAGAATGGTCCCCAGATGATATTAAAGAAAATATAACAGTTCCTTATGGATGTGGGGATATCATTAAAATAAGACGGCTTAATTACAAAGTAATAATGGATGGCTCTCCAGTTTGGAAACCATCACAAACTGTGGTTCTGACTTTTGACGGTCAAGTTTTACCCAAAAACGTTTACATGTGTTACAATGCACTATCTGTTGAGTTGTACGCTTACCCGACCATCCAATGCTATCAGTGTTGTAGGTATGGACATACAAAAACACAATGTAGATCCAAGCCACGCTGTTTCAAGTGTGGTGAGGCTCATACTGGTGATTCCTGCAGTGTAGAGGATGATTGTGCTCTGTGCTGCTTGTGTACTGGTACTCATTTTGCTATTAATAAAATATGCCCAGAGTTTGTAAGGCAAAAGCAAATTAAGCTAACAATGGCCCAAAGCTGCATTTCCTATGCGGAGGCATCCAAAATGCACCCGCCCATCTCCAAACTGTACTCAGATGTATTAAAATCTAGCCAGCAAAAATATGTTATTGAAAATTCAACAAATAGTTCTTCATCAGTTCCCCGCCCAACTCAACAAATGAGGCCAACATCATACAAAAAGACTGTATTTTTAAGACCCCGCTCTCCAACTATCCCACAGAATGGATATGACCAGGCAGCCCATCAGGCACTTATCAGGGAATATGATATGCCCATTTCCAGGAATGGCAGTATTATGTGTGTTAACAATGTAAATAGTAATGTCAATAATAAACAAGCAAATATTGAAAAAGAACCTAATATAACTGAAACAATTATTTCTTTAATTAATCTTTTACTTCAAAATAATGTTCTCTCACCGTACAACGCTGCACCTTTAGTTGAAATACTGAATCAAATCGCGGTAAGCAATGGATTACCACGCCAAAATACTGCAGTGGAACTGCAGGAGTGTAGTGAACAAAAAAAGTGACCTTATATACATCATTAATAAGTATGACCCTTTAATTATATCCCTTTCGGAGACATGGCTAGTCCCGGATATTCCTTTTAGAATACCTGGATATTCATGTCTCCGAAGGGATAGATCTGATGGATATGGTGGAATAGCCACCCTTATTAAAAATTCTGTACACTTCTCTTCTGTCCCTGTTCCTACTAACTTTGATATACCCATTTTAGCAATATCAGTGGATAACATATGTTATGTTACAGTTTATGTTGCACATCCATCATTACAAATTTTAAATGATATTAAACAAATATTCTGTTCTCTCCCCCAACCAATTATAATAATGGGAGATTTTAACTGCCATCACCAAGCTTGGGGTAGCTCCGATACAAACTACCTTGGTGAAATCATGTTGGATATAATTGACAATAGTAATTTATGTATCCTAAATACCGGGAAACCTACTCGTCGCACTAATCCTCATGAGAAAACAAGCGCAGTTGATTTATCTTTATGTTCTCCTAATCTCGCCTCTCTATTAACTTGGGATACACTTTCATACACTTATGGAAGTGATCATTTCCCCATTATAATAAATTTCCCCTTATCTATAATCAGCTGTCACAACAAAATTCAATTTTCTCGGCCTAGATACAGACTAAATAAGAGTAACCTAACAGATTATAAAAATTACATGTTGTCTAAAATAGAGTCTCTTCCAAAAATCACTAGCAATAATGAACCTCATTGTAATGAATTATTTGTATCAACATTACAAAATGCAGCAAAACTAGTCTCCCCTAAAAGAAATAGCAATAGTGAACGTAAAATACCGTCACCACCTTGGTGGGACGAAGAGTGTACAGATGCAGTTAGAAAACGCAAGGACGCCGAAAAGCGATATTGCGCTGATATGACACCTGAAAATTTCAATAAGCTCTCTGAAACAATTATTAGCACACATAAATTTTTAAAGCAGAAAAAGTCGCAAGGATGGAGATCATATTGCTCAAAAATTTCTCCAGATACTCCGTCTTCTGTCGTTTGGCAAAATATTAAACGTTATCGGTCAGTTTTCCAGGAATCCTCAAAATCATTATCGCCTGCAATCGCTCATAGTTTCATGGATATACTAGCTCCACCGTATGTTCCACAGAAAAGCGAGTGTTTTCTTCCTTTAAATAAAACTTTTAATAATACTGGCCTAAACTCTGCGTTTACCATCGATGAACTGAAAGGTGTTCTGTCTTACCTTAAGGACTCTGCCCCGGGTGAAGACCTAATCCCGTATTCTTTTATTGTACACCTTAATGAACCTATGATCAGTTACTTCTTAGATTTAATCAATTCAGTAATGTTGTCAGGGAACATTCCTTTATCTTGGAAGTCGCAAATAGTCATACCATTATTAAAACCTGGAAAACCGCCAGATTGTACAAGTTCTTATAGACCAATAGCTCTTTCGTCCGTTTTGGCTAAAATTGCAGAACACTTAGTAAAGAACCGCTTAGAATGGTTTGTAGAACATAATAATTTACTATCTAGTACTCAATTTGGTTTCAGGAAGGGTAAAAGCACAATTGACAGCATTGCCATATTTTGTTCAGATATTCGAGTCGCATTTACTAACAACGAGTCTGTAGCAGCCGCTTTCTTAGACATTCAGTCCGCATACGACAGTGTCCTTCTACCGTTATTACGCGATAAAATGATACTTCTAAATGTCCCGGATATGCTTCTAAATTTCGTCATTAATCTTTTAACAGAAAGAAAAATTAAGTTGTTCATTAACAGCACCCACTCTATTGAAAGATTTCTGTGGAAAGGTCTTCCACAAGGTTCTGTTCTTAGTCCTTTATTGTACAATATTTATACGTACGAGTTAGCTTCTGCCGTTCCTAGACCTGTTAAAATTCTTCAATATGCCGATGATCTCCTCCTTTATGTAACAAATCAATCTATTCCCATAGCGTGCGACACCCTGTCTTTAGCTCTTGATTCGCTTAGCTCTTGGTTCCATTTAAACGGATTAGAAGTGTCAGCCTCAAAAAGTACTGCAGTACTGTTTTCTAGAAAACGGAATTTACCTTTGGTTAAAATACATTTCAACGATCATGAAATTCCGATAAAAAATCAAACCAAATTTCTTGGACTTATTTTAGATTCAAAACTCACTGGTCTACCTCACTGTGAATATATAGCTGCGAAATGTGAAAGAAGTATAAACATCTTAAGATGTTTGTCAGGAGTATGGTGGGGTGCACATCCTTATTCGTTGAAGTTAATATACAATGCACTGATTAGGAGCATACTTGACTACGGAACTTTCTTATTAGAACCTGGAAATGTGGCTGGTTTTAAAAAATTAGATAATATACAAGCCAAATGCCTCAGGATAATAACAGGGAGTATGAAATCTAGTCCTATCAATGCTCTTCAAGTTGAATGCACCGATCCTCCTCTAAGTTTACGTCGTCAATTCTTATCAGACCATTTTATATGTAGATCTTTGCAATTTTCAAACCATCTGCTATTTCCAATATTAGAAACCCTTTCTACAAAAATCTTTTCATCATCATTTTGGCAACACAAATCGTTACCTTGTGTTGTAAAAAGTTATCTTAAATTAAAATCTTTGCCATCTCCTATTTATCGATCAAATGTTTTGCCAATTTATCGACATCAGTACGAGTCCCTAATTTTATCGCCTGTTGTATGTTTTAACACTGGTATTAATAAAGACGACACTGCTATTAATACGCAATTTAATTATATCTTACAAAGCAAATGGAATGGCTGGAATCAAATATATACAGACGCCTCAAAAAAGAATAGCCGTGGATGTGTCGGTGTGGGTGTATATCACATGCAGTACGACATTGTACAAAAAATTAAACTTCCCCCTGAATCCTCCGTCTTCACAGGTGAATGTTTCGGCCTTTTAAAGGCATTAGAATATGTCTTAATAATGAAATTGAAAAAAACTGTAATATTTACAGATTCATTAAGCTCTTTACAAGCTTTACAATCAATACCATTTAAATCAAAAAACCATTCCATCATTACTGAAATCCGAAATTTCCTTCTGAAGTCTTCTGAACATAATTATACTGTGACATTTGCTTGGATACCAAGTCACAGGGGTATTAAGGGCAATGAGAAGGCAGATGAGATTGCGTCTGACGCAATAGAATGTGGCGACATGTTTCCATATCATAATTATGCTACTGATTTGATTGCTTTACCTAAAAAATACCTTAAAGAATCGTGGCAAAACATGTGGAATGAAACTTGTTTAAAAAAGGGTAGATTTTATTCTCTAATTCAACCAAGGATACCCAGAAAACCCTGGTTCTTTAAGGTGAGACTTAGTAAAAGTATCACGTCTACATTAATTCGATCTCGTTTGGGCCATGTTTGTTCTCCTCAACATCTAGCAAGACTTAACATTATCAATAGTCCTATGTGTACGTGTGGCGAAGAGATGGGGGATTTAAACCACATCTTTTTCGGTTGCCCTCTTTATGACCGCTCTTCCTTTATGAACTCCCTAATTTCTGTTTGCGTTCCTCTTCCTATTTGTATTTCTTCTTTATTGATTTTTAAAAATCCTTGTATATATCGTATTCTAGCATCCTTTTTAACCAAAAATAACATTAAGATTTAGTGTAGAAATAATTAATTGTTATATATTATACACGTACTATTGTAAATAATCATACTTGTAAACTCTCCTGATTCATATCCTCCAAAATTTCCGATCTTATTATTTTTTTGTAAATCCGATTTCCTTAACTTTGTCGTTGGCAAAATGGTCAAGAGACCGAGACGCCATTCGTTAATAAAAAAAAAAAAAAAAAAAAAAAAAAAAAAAAATAGTGACAGATGAATGATCATTCAGACTGTGTCCAACTTCTAGACGATGGATGGCGCCAAGAACCAATGCTTGACAGTTACTAACGGTTTATAGGTATAGGAAAAAAATAAGTTGTTTTACTATTAATTTCGCAATTTTTCAATTCAACCAAAATTTAGCCATATCGGTTCAGTCGTTCTTGAGTTTTAGCGAGACTAACGAACAGCAATTCATTTTTATATATAGAGATTAAGTTATGTCATCGCTACTTTGACATTGGCAAAATGGTGAAAAGACCAAGATGCGATTCGATAAAAGAAAAAAAAATACTTACAGACACCTCGTGTCATATTTATTGATTACGTTTTTGACATGTTCGTGCATTCATTCCATAGACTAAGAAAATGTACTTACGATTCATTCATTAAGTACATTATTCTAAGATTCATATGAACAACAAATGATTGATGGACCGTTTATATGGAAAAATAAAATCGTTGAAATATTAATAGAATTGAGATTTTTATCATTTATCATTCATACTGATTATCCTATTCCCGGTGAAGACAAATCCAAAAACATAAAAATCATAAAAATTGGTCCAGC
The DNA here is from genome assembly GCA_911387765.1 of Pyrgus malvae. Classification (NCBI taxonomy): domain Eukaryota; kingdom Metazoa; phylum Arthropoda; class Insecta; order Lepidoptera; family Hesperiidae; genus Pyrgus; species Pyrgus malvae. Next base: position 27,179,815 of record OU426953.1, read on the forward strand.
CGTTCTTGAGTTATAAGTGGTGTAAATAACACGACTTTGTATTATATATAACTTTGTTTTATATACAACTAGAACTATAAATTATAGGTAAGCACAAATACAGAATTGCAGTACGCAAATAGGCAGAGTAGAGTCGCTCCTTAGAGGAGGCCTCGCTTTTATGGGCGTTTTCCCCTACTTCGTCACATTTTTTTATTCAACTACCGATGTTAATTCCTAACAATATAGATAAAGTAGTATCAAAATAATTTACCGCAAAATATCAAAAGTATTATGACCTCATCGCAATTTGATTTTTTGCGCGTGGAATTCTAAATATAGATCTACAAAAAAAATCTTTTATGGAGACCTTTATCAGTCTGAGATTCAATATAAGATATTTATCAAAGTGGTTAAGATAAGTTACTTACACGTTTAGGCTCATCCTTCATCTTTGGATCAACTTTATTTGACTGTAACGCTATCTGACATCTTCTAGAAGTATATCGGTTTGAGTAGCTTACTTCTCGCCGTAACTTTGCTTGTTTTTAAATAAATTAACGAAAAATCGGGGGTTCAAATGTATAGTCATGTGTTATAGCCTTCCATAGAGAAAATCAAGTTCGATGATATTTTTGAAATTTTTCTGATGTAGATTCATTTAACAGTTGTTTTGTTATGAACCTATAATATCGTTTGACGAGTAGTTTTTGATAACACCTCATATCGTCATAAACCTTATGTATTTTTAACATTATCGAGCCGATTTTAGTGATTCTTTCGAATTTAAATTTAGGTAAAATATAGTCGATCTATCTGTCTATATATCTATTACTATCTATTTATATATTTTTTCTGTACCCAAACCATTCTTATGTTAAGGTGGTATTCGGTTGTTAGCGACCGTAGCACGTGACTGACTACACGCGCGCGCGATAGTCTGTTGCCGACTAGAATTGTCTATTGTCAACAATCTAATGTCTGCGATATTCAACAATGATATGAACTTGGTGAGTGCTTTGGTTTTACTTTACTTACAATATTAATACGCGAAATCAATGATTGAATTTATATGGGATAGGTTCCACAGCTGTCTTGTCATTTATAGGCCCAAGGAATTTTATAGCAACATTTCATTTTCATACAGATAGGACGAGCGCCCGGTCGCTAATAAAAATACGGTCTTCCTTCGAAGAAAAATAATACAACTGGCAATAAAAAATCTATTAAGCAATAAATAACATCTGACGAAATTATATTGGAATTTCAGTTTCGGGAGTAACTTGCCTGCCATCTTAATAGAATCGTTATTTTTAGGATTCAGACAAACCGTTTGTTCATCCATCATGTTTTTTTTTTTAGGAACGGGTACAGAAAAAGTACTAAGTGCACCAATATATAATTTTTAAGAGAGCTAATATCGGCATTTTCACCGGTCTCCTGTGGTTTCATTATAAACCATACTATTGTTTTTTAAAATTGAATTTAAGAACAACGCTGGAAAGATAAGTACCTATATCTCAATTATTATAAAATTAATATATATATGTATAAAAATGAATGTTTGCCCTCCTTATGTCATTTATAGAATCGTAAACCATGCATTTGATCATATCATGATCTTCAGAAAAGTATTGTACATGATCCCACAAAGGTTTCTGTAATGTCTTTAATTCAAATTTATTTTAGTAAGTAGCGTGGTAACGCGCACAGCGTTCAGTTAGTTAATTATATTTTAAGGCTAGCACAGTTTCACACAGTGGGCACAGTGGGCACAGGTCTCCTCTCACAAGTGAGAGGGATTTAGGCCATAGTCCACCACGCTGGCCAAGTGCGGATTGGTGGACGTCATGCTTTCAAGAAATTATGATTTTCTCTCAGGCATGCACGGCGGTGGAGAACATTGTAATCAATTAAATATTACGATATTTTTCCATCACCGTGGAGCAACGACAAATGCGCACATTACAAATTTCTTTGTTAGAGGTGCGCGCCGAGGATTTGAACCCGGGATCGGTCGCGACAATGACCGCGGTTTTTACCACTCGGTCATCGTTGCCAGGTTATAGTTCTGTTCAAATCTACACCTATCTATCCGCTTACCGTTTCAACTTGAGATATTTATTTGTTACTTCGTGGGAACGCGTGATGATAGTATAGCTTAAAATGATGTCTAAAACGAGACAGACATATAATTTGCATAAAAGTTTGTATCGAACCCACATATCGGTACTCTATAGTTCTTGTTATGGCAAACCAAATATATAGGAACAACTTTTGTAAACACCCATACTTGTGCAAATAAAACTATTTTTCTTTGTTAATCAAAAGTTTCCTTTTTGAACTCTCAGATGCTCAGAAAGAACAATGGCGTTTAGGTATAAAAAAGATCTACAACCAGAACAACAAATGCATATCAATGGATATAGCCAAGCATTTATTTACAAGTGTGCATTTATTTACATGAATTTATTGCAAGTGTTTACAAAAGGTGTTTTTATACATTTGGTTCGCTATATTTACCTTCATGAGGTATACAAATATTACAATAATTAAAAACTTAACCAATTACAAATAGCAAATTAGATATAATAGATATGATAGAAGAAGATATAATAGAAATAGCAAAATGGCTGATTCGGAAATCTGTCAAGATCCATTGGTAGACACAAACGTTGGATTCACAAGAGGGCTAAAGGCATCTAATGGAGACTATTCAATGTTCTTGGGTATTCCTTACGCCCAAGTTGACTTAAATAACGCTTTTGGGGTAAGTATTTCCTCACAAAGACGCAATACGATCGATGATCTACATAGCCTTTGAGTAGGATAACCCAAGCAGTTATCGTATTCTGACTATGCTCAAACACTGCAAATACTTGATGCAAAACTAGTTCTCCTGATCAATCAATCAATACGTTGTTAGCCTAAGGGCCTGTTTCACCACCTTCAAGTAAAGTGACAAGTACGCTAATTGTCGGTTAAAGTCACCCGTAACGTCAATTTCAATTTCACGATGTTCGAGTAGCACTAATAATGTGATAAACTGACCCGTACTCATAGCTTTTACTTGACAATTAACTTTACTTGCAACATAACTAATCACTTTACTTGGAGATGGTGAACGAGGCCTTTAGCTAAATTAAGAAACGCTTAAAATTCAATAATTTTAAGCGGAAGTCCCAACATAAATTGAATACATTTTTTTTTAATTCTAATCTTTACTTAACTAACGGTCATAATCATTTAATTGTAGGACCGTATGAACAATTGAACTATTCCAGGCTGTCCCTAACATTCTTCTATCCATTTGAAATACGACGTAAGACGATATATTGCAACCGCGTGGACACTATTACCCGTTTTCCCATAGGAATGAAGCATTTTACCGCGGTAAATAGTAGCCTATGTTCATCAGGGATAATGTCGGCTTCTAATGGTAAAAGATTTTTTCAAATCGGTCCAGTAGTTTTGGAGCCTTTTCAATACAAACAAACAAACAAATCGCGGAAATATCTCATTCCCACGGGAAGCAAATGGAATGAATGAAATGCGCCGTGTAGTGTTATAAATACACTAGATATTATTTATTACTTACTTATATATAAGATAAAAGCAACTGCAACAAACACCATTTATTTATAGATCGCCAGTGCTCAGTCACTGTTCAAGTTTACGCAATCGCGATTTATATCAATCGCGCTGTACATCAAACGCTGTTATCTGTTATTGTCATAATAAGACTAGGATTTTTGTAGGTGGTAGACCTATTAAGGTTCGCCCGGGGAAGTACCACCACTGCACCCACTTCTGCCGTGAACCAATTCTATTGTGTTTCGGTGAAAAGATGCAGTTGCCGGCCACACTTACATGAGGCGACCACCAGCCTGCGGAGTAACAGCGCAACTGCATACGACCTCAGATAAGACTTACCTATGCTTGCTTGAGGTTGTGTGCAGATGTCCATGGGCTGCAGCGACCACTTAACACCACGTGGCTTGCATGCTCGTCTGCTACTCCATTCAAATAAAAAAAGGATAGCATTGTTCTGAGAAGTCGGCCCTATGTAAACCTTCTTCATCTTTCCAGTAACTGCCAGATTGGTGCATATTATTTTCAATACTAATAAAATTCCATGTCTTGATGGGCTGACCATTATCGTAGCCACAAAGTACAATACTTATAATAGTCGTAGCCCTTAAGAAAAACAAAAATACGTAGAAAATAAAACGTTGACAGTTGATTGGCACCCGCTACAGGGGGATTTTACTATTCTACTATACTATATTTTATTCCAATATACAGGATATATACAAATAAACCTGTTACAATTTTATTTTATATACTCGTATATACATAGATAAAAGAGCATAAGAGATATCAGCTACAGCAAAAACATTGACATTCGTCTTGCTAAGTGTGATATTGATACGCTTATCAAAGACCGGTAACTAGTGAGTATGATAAACTGTTTAAGCTGTATTGTTTCGACTTAGACCAACTTTTAGTCGGTGAGAGTCGATCTTACTACATCGTAAGTGAAAATAATAAATCTCAGTTATAGCTTGATAAAGGCTTAAAGGAGAGAGTTAAACTTTGACTTATTGGATTTTCACACTGTTAAAAATACTTCGGTAAGTAAAACACTTAGTGCACCGACTTAACTAATACCTTTGAACGAGCAATTCTTGTATATATTTTGAATCTCGGAAACGGCTGCAACGATTTTCATGAAATTTAGTACCCAGGGGGTTTCGGTTTTGGATGATATATGAATCCAGCTAGGTTTAATTTATAGAAATTGTCGTTTAATACGTATTTTCAGCGATAATCAACTTAAATATGAACAATATTTTTATATGTATTTTCATCTTACAAAAACATTATATTAAATAAAAAAAATAGAAAATCAATTGTTTATATCTGAGCAACGTTTGGTTGTCCGGGTACTAATTGTTTTTATTTACGGAATGGCGCTTTTCCAAAGTTGTCAAGGTGCAACAAATTCATGTGGAAATTAGGTATATGCATTACTTTGATACCTTGAACCCTTCAAAAGTAACCCGGCGCCTTGATAGAAATATCGGGTAATATGGAACTTTCACAGCACTAAAACCCTCTCGGCAGCCTGCCTCAGAGCTTGGGGAGAACTTCGGGATCTCCAGTGGAACGCACCGGTGCCCTTCATGTGTGTCGTCCCATAACGGGCCCATCATCCAGAGAGCGATAGTGCTCCTTCCAGTGCTTACGACGATATGCTGTGATACACACACTGCTATTCTTTCCAGGGACGCAGGCTGGACGGTACGAGCTCACGCTCTCTACGATCGCAACCCCGAAATCCCTCTTTTATTTGCCTCTTACTCGAAGGTGCTCTCGTATACCTTCCAGTGTTTACGACGATATGCTGTGATGTACACACTGCTATTTTTTCCGGGGACGCAGGCTGAACGGTACGAGCTCACGCTCTCTACGATCGCAACCACGAAATCTCTTTATTTGCCTCTTACGATCTGATAAGAGATACTGCTACGTCCTGCATGCAATTCCACTGCGACTGTGGATTCTAGTGGTCGGCTTACGATAGTGTGGTGTGAACCTTCCTCCTGCAAAAATAACTTTGATTTATTTTATATATAGCTAATCTGACCACTTTTAACTCATATTTTTTCAAAACTTATTTTTCTAAATTTCAGATAGTTGAACAAAGTCATGCGTGAAGGTCTTAAAATAATACGGTACTAAATATGGCGACTTCCAAAAGTATAATACTACAAATAGCTATTTTGCTGTTTATAAACACCGTCAACTGTGTAGATCCTTTGGTTCAGACAAATGCTGGGCTGATAAAAGGGCTGAAGGCCACAGATGGAGACTACATAATGTTTTTGGGTATACCGTATGCTGAAGTTGACGTGAATAATCCTTTTGGGGTAAGTCTGCATTGTTTTAATGGATTAACAGACCAGCATGTAGGTCACGAGATTACAAGAGGTCACTGCAATACGTGAAAATCTCAACACTACAAGCCACAATAAATTAAACAGCAACCTCAAGCAAGCTCGAGTCTTGCGCTGCTACTACGAAAGCTGATCGCTCATGTAGACCAGCTCAGTAGCTTCACCACTTCACCGAAACGTATTATTGTTTCACGGGAAAAATGGGTGCAGGAGTAGTACTTTCTGGACGTTCTATGCAAGTTTTTTTTTCATTTACTGAGGTAAATAATACCATAATTGTAAAATGTTGGTCTTCACTTCTTCCTTCTTCATCTTCACACTTCTTGGCCTCACCAAGACAATAATTTTCGACTTCTCCGACACCAAGTAGATCCATGAGCCGCAGGGATCACTGACACTACCAGCTCGTCTTGTTATTCATTTTATAAAAATCTTCTAAACGATTTTTGCGTATGTTTTTTACCTATCTTATTATATCATTTAATCGTTACCTACAGACTTTTTGTTTTGCGTTTAAACCCACGAATATGAATTCCACTTTTTTTGTGATACAAACGATAATAATAACAATTATTCACAGCCCCGAAATTTCGTATTAGAGAAACCCTTATTTTTTTCCAAATATCGTAGGGGTATGAAAAATAGATTACGACCCATTCTCAGACCTACCGAATATAGAGATAAAATTTTAAAAATAACTCAAATTTTTTCGGTGTCAACTGTGACACGAGAATTTTATATTATACAATATTATGTATATTTTATCTATCATGCAAGTTTCAACATGGCGAATAACATTGTGCTAATAAAAACAGCGACCAGCTTCATTCCAAATTGCAAAATGGATACCTAAACGAAGGTGCAATAGACATTGCACCTACGAAGCAATACAGCTATGATAATTAATATTTGGTAGTATTAGGTAAGTACATCATATTTCTTAGTACTAGGCGTTAATAATAGTAAGTATTCTGTGATACGTCATACTAGTATAAATTCCTAAAATGAATTACTGTTCTTCATTTCTATACTATTTCCAAAAGAACGAGGTTTTCAATTAAACAGTTTTTATGTATTATGCCCATACTTTTTATCTAATGTAGGTAATATGTGCTATTTTTTATGTTTTATTATGTGAATAACTTAATACAGTTACATCAAAAGTTATAAAATATTTTAAGAAGTAGCTAAATTTAAAAAGTACAATATAATTTAAAAAAATATTTTGTACATAACTACTTATGCTGTAATTAATAAGTTAATTCTTTTACAGCCCTCAAAACCATATCCAGCGTTTAACAAAACTTTTGAAGCATACGATGATTCTGCAATGTGTCCTCAATACAATGATTACAACTCGGGAGCCATCTCGGAAGGAGATTTGGATTGCTTGCATTTACATATTTATGTACCTAACTCTGCCAATATAAGGAACCCCCTACCTATTATGGTTTACATCCATGGTGGTGGCTTTTACAGAGGCTACGCTACACAATATCAAAATGGTCCTAAGTATTTGGTCAGACACGACGTCATTCTCGTAACACTTAACTACAGAGTGGGAGCATACGGTTTTATGTGTCTTGGTACTCCTGAAGTTCCCGGCAACCAAGGACTGAAAGATCAATTAATAGCATTAAGATGGATCAAATCCAACATAAAATCATTTGGTGGCAATCCAGATAAAATAACAATACTAGGTGAAAGTGCTGGCGGCCGGTCCGTAGATTTCCATTTAATGGCAGAGGACGAAAACCTTTTCTATCAAGCTGTTATGCAGAGTGGCAATTCCATGAGTCCGCCTGCTGTAGGTGAGGTCAACACAGAACCGCCCATTGCATTAGCTAGGATTTTGGGACTTGATACCGAAGATTTTAGGGCAGCTCTGGCGTTTTTAAATAAAGCAGATCCAAAATTAGTAGTTGGTGCTGCAAATGAAATTGGTTGGACTTTCCAAGCATGCGTAGAAAACGATTTGGAAGGTGTAGAGCGCTACGTTCCTGATTTTACGATCAACAGGAAAGTGCCAAAAGTTAGAACGACGCCAATTTTGTTAGGGTTTAATAATAACGAACGATATTTTGCTCACGCTTTTAAGACTGACGAAGATTACAAAAACTTGGACTTTTTTGGAGGCTTTCTGAAGGACTATTTTACATTTAATGAAACTGTTTTGGCCGAAGCAGAGCAGTTTGTAAAAAGATTTTACATTGGAGATGAAGAACTAAGCACATATTACCGACAAGCAATAGCCAATTTTGATACCGACTTTACATACATTCATCCCACTATTCGACGCATATCTCACTATTTGTCAAATGGCGCACAAAAGATATATCTTTACATGTTCTCGTATGATGGCGAAAGAAATTACAATAAAATTACGAGTAACATTGAAGTAGATGGTGCTGTCCACGCTGACGAACTTGGATATTTGTTTGATATAGCATCTCTGGGCGAACCAAATTCACGTGACCAAGAAATGATCGATAGAATGACTGAATTATGGACCAATTTTGCTAAATATGGGTCAGTATCAGTATTCATTTACTTTAAAATTACTTTAAGATAACCTAAAACACAATTTTCTATAGCATTTTAGTGTTATTATTATTATTGAAATTGTGGTATAAACGATTTTCACTTAAAATACAAAAAAATACATGTAGTTCTATGAACAGTGGTAAGTAAGAAGAAGAAAAGTTTTTTTTTTAAATAATCTCAATAGGTTTGATTGTAATAGCTTTTATTTTTATTTTTATATTTGACTGGCTCTCCTGGTTTTTTCTAAAATTCTACTTATATAAACAGATCACAGATATAAACAGTATATCCTCTTTCGAAAGAGCATGTGGATGTATTTCCCTCCCACCATACTACTTTGACTTATTGTAATCATTTTAACTACGCAACATACAAAACTTGGATTGGACAAATTAGATTACAAGTTACACTGTGCAAGTCAAAATCAAAAAAGAAATAAAAATGACAACTCGTTTAGCGATCGACGGGTCCCGGATTTGATTCCAGTCGATGAATTAGAAATTTCAAAGATGTCTTGAAATTTTTGTTCTCAATGAGGGTATTTGCATTTCTGTCTTTTTGTGTTACCATGGTATCCTCGACACAGGGAATCATGTATGTATGTATGAGTGCGTAGTGATTTTACAAAGAACAATTATGTTTTAGTGACCCAACGCCAGAGACAACTGACTTAGTTTGCATCATGTGGCGGCCTATTACTGACTCTAAGTGGTTATGGTACTACAGTCTGGACAGTGAACTAAGCCTCCAACGACGACCATTGAACGCTCGAATGACTTTCCTAGACCAGATCTTCAAAATGTATGAGAACTATCTTTATGGATTGAGAAAAACGGATGACTGATTATTCTTGTCAAAATTTATATGAGTACATTCTTAGTTTATGAAGGAAAATAAAATTTGTGAGCAACGTATATACGAAAATTTAATTTTTGAAGTTTTTCAAAACTGTTCTACATCCCTTTTCTAATTTTACAGCAGGGAACGAGTCTTGTCTCATACTTGGTAAGGATTGAAATAAATGTAAAATATATTTCTAAATTTTGAAGCAAAAAATATTGATTAAAATAAAAGTGATTCAAAGGAACAACATTTGGACCAAAATGTACTCCACAATAAAGTATTATGTAATATGAATATCTATTTATCTGTGTTGAACTAAAATAACAGTTGGAATTTTCTTTGTATGTACTTTATCTCTAGACGAGAGAGTCGAAAAATAAAAACTAAAAATACTTATTTTTCTTAATCGATAAGATAAAGACTGTGGAAGTTAAGTTGTTTGTTGCGTTTAAATCATTGAAATATTTAAAATGTTTTTAATTTGTACACCTAAGCGAGAGAAAATATGGAGACGTTTAAGAGGCCGTATACGAAATTTTGCCGATTTCGCTGATTTAGCTCATTTTATACAGGAAATTTTGCAGTTAAAATACAGTATTTCCATAAGTTTTATTGCACAATATGACTGATCATTTCTATAATAAACTATTAAATGAGCCACCTTTAATTTTTATTTCGTTATTTTGCTTAATAGACCTGAAGCCGCTGATAGTTTTGTAAATATTACTGTAACAATAGTATAGAATATCACATATTTCTGGATCATTTTAAAGTCTAAACAGATCGAAAAAAATGCCATGTATTGCTGTAAAAATCACATACATAGTGTATGAGCCACTTTTTGCCACTCTCATACAAAAAATATTAGTAAAAAAACATTAAACTTAGACAATTTTGAGGGAAAATGGGCCAGAAATTGCATTTGATTTCGGCAAAATGGAATAATCTTTCGTAAAATTTATTTGACATAAATACTCTTTAGTTTATCCGTTTCCTGAAAAAAATGTTATTAATAATGATGATTCGGCATTAAACATCTTTTAAAGTAACCTAAATCTCGCATTATAATTCTTGAAGCAAGCTATAAAAGTGTCTAATGTATAAGATTATTAATGAAATGAAAAGTTATATTGTGCAATGATACTTGTAGAAGTACTGTAATTTATCTGCAAAATCTCATGTGTTAAATCGGGTACGCAAAATCGGCAAAATTTCGTATACGGCCCCTTAATGTTAAATATCATCATTATTCTGATGGCAATTCAGTTTTATACAATATCAGTAGCTTGCAACCTCTTTTGTGTCTCCAAGAAAACTAGTTTCTTATTCCATCAGTATTCTGTTTAAATACAGTTTTCAAAAAATTAAGTTTTTAACAAAAAAATAGAACCGACTTCAAACGGTAAAAAATAAAATTGTTCAGTACCTACTTCTTCTTGCTTTTGGTAATGACTCTTAAAACTATTTCTGGAGTCGGGCCCTTAGTAAATGTCGTACCATTCGTTCTAAATTGGCACCGACAGTACAGACAGTGGGACAGTACCTACTTCTTCTTGCTTATGGTAATGACTGTTAAAACTATATTGGAGTCGGTGCCCATTCAGAACGAAAGGTACACTATATTTACTAAGACAGGACATTTCACTAAGGGCCCGACTTCAAAAATAGTTTTAAGAGTCATTACCAAAAGCAAGAAGAAGTAGGTACTGAACAATTTTATTTTTTACCGTTTGAAGTCGGTTCTATTTTTTTGTTAAAAACTTAATTTATTTCACTCTTTTTAGTAATTTTAATAATTCTGTATGTATTAGCATAATTGGAAAAAAATTCACTTTACTTCTAAACTTTTAAACAGATTTACCTTTTATAATCATGTTTATCTAATAGCCATCTAAAAGTCTGAAAGAAAACTACTATTAGTCCACCTGAACGTATAAATTAAAGAAAGAATTTGCTCTCAGCTCCTAACCGTTGAGGAGTTGTACCTTCAATCATCAGTTAAGCAACAGCAGGTGATAATTACCAGACATAAATATTTTTATTATGTTAAAAATATGACTAAAAGAATGTGTGTGCCTATTACGTTTCAGTGTTTCCCTCGATTTCCCTAATATCACATCATCAGATTTTGACATGGTGACAGTTGGACCACCTCAGGAATGTAAGATTTCGAACAAAAAACCATTTATTGAAAGAATTTGCTCTCAACTCCTAACCGTCGTAGTACCTTCCATCATCAGTTCAGCAACATGATATGACGATAATTATACACAAATGTCTGTTTTGCTTTGTAAAAATATGAAAATCATTTGTTGTGCTTTAAAATTTGAATGTTCCCTTCGATTTCTCTGGGATCCCCTCATCAGACTTTGACTTGGTGACAGTTGGACCACCTGGGGAATGTAAGATTTCGAATAAAAAACCATTTATTGAAAGAATTTGCTCTCAACTCCTCACTGTCGCAGTACCTTCTATCATCAGCTCAGCAACATGAGATGATGATTTCTATGCGTAAATATCTCTTATGCTTCAGAAACTATAAGAAAATCAATGTGTGTGCCTATAAAATTTGAGAGTTCCCCTCGATTTCCCTGGGATCCCATCATCAGATCCTGGTTTGGTGACAATGGGACCACCTCGGGAGTATAAGCATACGAACAAAAAAAGAATTTTGAAAATCGGTCCACAAACGGCGGAGTAATCGGTGAACATATATAAAAAAAAAATACATACAGCCGAATACAGTACCTCCTTCTTTTGGAAGTCGGTAAAAACACCATTAAATGCTGTCATATTTTCATGCAGTTTAACGAATCTATACTAATATAAAACTCAAAAGTTTGTTTGATTGTTTGAACGCGCGTTTGTTTTGCGCTAATCTCAAGAACTATTGGTTCGAATTGGATAAATATTTTCTATTAGATAGTCCATTTATCGAGGACGGACTTCGGCTATATATCGTCATACTATGACTAATTAAATACCAAAGTCCACGTGGACGAAGTCGCGGGTGGCCACTAGTGTTTGATATACGAAATAATAAAATATAATATAATATATAAAATAAAACGAATAAATGAAAACACTATGAAATTCAAACCTTAATCTCATATTACGATGAAAAGATAAAAGTTCAAGATAATTATTATCATCGCGTTTACTTGGCGCTGGCTCATCTGCAACGTCAAGTACGGGCGCCGTGTGATAAAATATGATGCAGCAAAAACTGGATTAATGAACGCCGACGACTGTTATATTAATTACTGTTAACTCTGTATCGCTTGTAAAGTTTTTCTTTTTGAAGTTTCTTGTGTATTTTTGGCGTGATAACGTCTTTAAAATCGTTTTAGTCGGGTGACATGTTCAGAAACTTGTGTCACACCAAAACCTCACGAGCGCGATCGCAGGTATAACGAGAGAGAGACGGACCGATCTCCCGTCTCATCTCGAGCGCTGCCAGTCATTCCGTGAAATTTGTCACGCGGAATCCTCACGAGCGGAGGCTGGCATAGCGTTCGAGTGAGTGGACCGATCTTCCGTCTCTCTCACTCTAGCGGCATACAAACGAATGGAGATTTTCTCGTGCGGACGTTATCACGTAAACATCTCAATCGTAAACCTACTTCACAAACAATTTGCCGTTTTTTTTTGCTACTTTTAGTTTACTATCCAGCAATGTTTGCTGCCATTCGAAAAATTGAAAATCGTACTACACTGTTCCACACTACAAAGAGCGTTGTACTTAAAATAATTATTGTTTTAGATACCTATTTGAGAAAAAATATTTCTTAAAAAAAATAAAAATAGGTACCTACGTTTACAGAAGAATTATTTTTGGTAAATAATATCATTTTTGGTTACATGATAAAGCATTACATGTATACAATAGTTACAAATATATTTGAATAAATTCATTATCCCTACTACAAAGAAGCGGACAATTCAATAACAATTATCCTTTCACTATAAAATATTTTATTAATAAATTAATTTAATTATTATTTGCAGTATCCTTTATTTCTACCCAAAGAAAAGTAACTTTATTCATTCCAAATACTATTGAAAGCAAAACCGTTTCTACAGAATCAATCAAAATATGCAGATAATAAACTTAAACTGAAAATGAAATTTAAACCCTCACAACATGAAGAAACGATGGAAGTCCAAGATAAATAGATTGTCATCGCGTTTAGCCGGCGCTAGCCGATTTGCAACGTCATTCGAGGCTTTGTATGTGAGGCTTTTTTTAATTAATTAAAATTTCTCATGTGATTTCTGATGCATTCAGTGTATTTGTTATCCAGTAAGGTACGCTTCCTTGCGATTTACACAAGACCTCACTTTATTCTATCTATCTTTAATATTCTATTGCTGCACGCATCAGTGCTGTTTTGCGTAACGAAAATTAGTACGACCAAAATAATAATATAGTTATAACCATAGATTTATTATGACTTTGACTCCGTAATATAATATCTATGGTCATGTAGCGACCTTCTGCTACTCATCAAGAGATGGCGTCACGGGTATTCCTGAACCACGCTATAGAAGTTTTCTGAATATCCGAGCATATAATAATATACAAGCTCCGAATTGAGTGACTTGGAGTGCAGCCGCTCCCCGGGCATGACCAACTCGCCCGGCGGGAGATCTTCCTTTACCAAAGTCACATGAGCCTTTGTGGCATGAGCCGTGGTGGCATGTACGATTCAGACTTGGTTACTTCTTAAAAAATATTTTTGTACAGTTTTCGTTGCTTATACAGATTTGGAGTCAAAATAAAATTTAAACCTTACTCTCAGAACAGAAATTATGGACGTTCAAGATAAATAGATTGTCATCGCTTTTACTCGTTTGCAACGTCAAGTAGATACGGGCGGCGTATGATAAAATATGATGCGGCAAAAACTGGATTAATGGACGCCGACGACTGTTATATTAATTACGTTTACTTCTGTATTGCTTGTGAAGGTTTCCTTTTAAAAAATTTCGTGTTATTTTTTGCTGCTAGCAGGGAATAAATACATATCGATATATATTTACACAAGACAGTAGTATTTTCCACTTTAGAGATATAATAATTTCATATAAAAATACATTTTAGTGTCTGCCTTACAAATTAGTGAAATTAGTCGCCAAACTCTTGTTGATGCCGGCCTCAATGTCGCAGAGAAATTCATTATATCCCAACTCTGTAAAATAATAGATGTATAGCTGGAGGCACCCGCTTGGCCGTGTCGTTTCTTCACTAACTATTTAGTCCTTCCCCGATCGAACAATGGATTCTGTCCTCTAAGTTCAACCACCTGTGAACGATCACTGGGTTATTAAAATAGTTTACAGCTAACTTAAATATTTTAATGTTTTTCAGCTCCAACATTTGAGTGTATTGATTTTTAAATCCTTATTAGGCTAAATGTTCGGCTGTTATTGCCTTTGACGATCCGTGTGGCGTATTTCGATTCCCGGCGAAACAGAAATTTTAATGATGAGTTTAAATTTCTATTCTCGGTCTGGGTGTTTGTGTTTCTGTATTTGTGTGTGTCCATGGTAGCCACGACACATGATATATCTACTGTTATGTGTTATTAGAAATAGAAATAGAAACGTTACACACTCATAGCCCCACAGTAAGGTAATCAATACATTGTGTCGTGGGTACCACAGAGACAGAAAGACAACCATCCAGACCGAGAACAGAAATTTAAACTTATCATTCAAATTTCTGCTTCGCCAGGAATCGAACGGGGACCCCTCGATTGGCAGTCTGCATGGTAACCATTGCGCCACGCGGGTCGTCATTATTATTATATTTCATTTTAGAACTCCTAGTCCCAAACCCCAATTGCCTGATGATTTATGTCGAGCTAATCGAAAAATTACTCGAGAGAATTAATCTGCACAAGAGCAGTATGGCGACATTCGGTTATTACTTTGGCCAGCTAATGGAGAACCGTCAAAACCTACGGCACGTTCATTTCATGATTCATTTAGTGGAGATTTATTGGAGAGTGGAGGGACCAAAGTTCGATGTTATGTTTTTCAAGCTCATTTGGTCATATCGTTTTAATTTATTTTAAGTGGCTTGCTGCAACCCTATTTT
Source organism: Pyrgus malvae (assembly GCA_911387765.1). Classification (NCBI taxonomy): domain Eukaryota; kingdom Metazoa; phylum Arthropoda; class Insecta; order Lepidoptera; family Hesperiidae; genus Pyrgus; species Pyrgus malvae. Next base: position 27,195,244 of record OU426953.1, read on the forward strand.
ACCTCATTATTAGAGAAGCCTGGAGCTTACTCCACCACGGTGTTCTAATTTGGTTTAGTGGGGATGCAGTTTTGTAACTAACCCGCTGTAAAATGTTTTGAAGACTCCTTACACTACTCCGTACTACACTTAAACTTTTATGCTTCTCACCACGCCTGTTTTAGAATCCTTGAGTCTACATAAGCTGTACTATTATTATTTTTTAATTTTAAAACGTTTATTCATTTTTCGAATACAAATACCTATTAACTTGAAGGACGACAATTTTTTTATGTGCCCTTTTGAGCGCTGGAGTGAGTTAAACACTGGAGGAGAAAATAATATTATGTATTTATAATATTTAAAAAATCACAAGTAAAATTTTATAAATCGAACCCATATTTAACAAATTTAGTCCAAATTGTAGTCATTCCGGTAATTATATGTTGGTACGCTGGAGTTGGTGGTTTATTCAGAATTTTCATAACAAATAAATATCTATAGTCCAGGGTAGAAGCCTTTAAAAATAATGAAAAGTGAAAAAAATTATAATAGAATGAAACCCATTAGAAAAGGAGGGAAATATGATAAAAATGAAAGGAAAAATAATTTACGGGCGATCTGAGGTTGGGAAGGGGATGGGGGTGAGTTTTTAAGGGTAAAAAACGGTTTTTCTCGATTTCCGGCAAAACTAAAAGTCCTATCGAAAAAAGTCAAATGGAAAAGTTGTAGATAATAAAAAGATCTAAAACTTTTGTATTTACACTTTTTTCACATAACCTCAAAATTTATGTGAAAAATTCAAAAAACCAAGTTTTTGGTTTTTTATTTTTATCTTTTACAAAAAAAATTTTATTTTAACGAAATTTTGTGAAAACTTACCTTTTTATGTCCCAAATACGCTGTAATTTATTTCATTAAAAATATTTATTTTTTCACCTTATTTTGAATTAATATCGAAAAAACAGCCTAATTTTCAATCGAAAATTCACCCGTCAAAATATCAGCTTTTTTCAAAAAGTTGGTGTGGTTTCTGTTCGTTGGAATCTCTACTTTCCGATGGTAAAAAAAATATATATGTTACTATGGTAAATCTTCTCAGAAAATGCAAAAATTCAAAAAAATTTTTATTGCATACACTTGCTTATCATCTGCCTTATTGCAAAATCGAATTAATAATGTCTTCACTATTTAATCGTGAATAAACTCCCATGAAAAAAAAAATATTAAAGAAATCAATGTCAAAATGTATAAATAATATATTTAAAATCTATAAAAAATATATAAAATATATATCGTAAATATATTTCTAATAAAACAAACTTTTGGCCGATTTTCATATATATTTTATACTGTCTACTGTGACCGACTACTAAGTTTATCTCAATTATTCTTATTATCTTATTAAATGAAAAAACCGGTTTGAACTCCGGTAGTGCCGGCAGAAGTGAAAACTTGAACATTAACGTCGTGAATTTTTGATATTTTGGAATGGTTAGGGAATAATTTCGCACGAATTGCTTTTATTATCAATATTATTTTTCATCTAGTATTTTCAGAAGGTTTTCATCTAGTATTTTTATAAAGTACTCACTCATTTTCTTTCACTATTTCTTCATTAATAGATGCACTTTGTTCAATGTCCATATTTTAAATACTTGATAGAAACGAATTTTAAAAGTATAGACAGTCGAGCCGTCATCAGCTATCACCCCTCCGTCTTACAAATATTCGATCAGGGCACGTGTCCTGACGCGAGTTAAATATTTTTTACCCATCCCAAAAAATGTGCACAACGCCACTAAAGAAGTTTTCACATCAATATATTGTTATATCTTGAGCGCGCCGCGTCGTAAGCCATGTAGTCAGATATTTGACAATAAGTTGGGTTAATAATATGTATATGTAAAGTTTATTATTAATACTTAACATTTTCAGTATATTTTATCGACTTCCAAGCGCTGTGTTCGGCTGTACGTATTTTTATATCAATAGCAATTTTTACTGCTAAGTGGAAGTATCCTTATGCTAAAAACATAATCTTATTAATATCACTATTGAATATTCGACTGATTTAATGACAACATTATATTTAATGAATTCCAAAAGATCGTGAATCAAGTAGCCAATTAGTCCACTTGAATGATCATTTTTTTAATAAATTGTACTTGAAATTGCAGATCATTATGATAGAGAGGGGTACGGCCAGTGCAGCCCTCTTTAAGCCTCTTATGGCCTTGAGAGATCATTAAAAGGGTTGGGAAAAGTTGAAAATGTATGGAATTATAATAATCCTTTATACTTTGGAATACTTTGTTTCTTTATATGCTCAGGCATAACATCAAATAAAACAGCGGTAAACAGACTTTTCTTCAATTAAAGTGTACTTTATATACCTATAACTAGTGATCTGACTTCGCTCGGGTGATTTGAGTTTATATGGCTATCCCATGAAACAATACATTTTTCCTGGATATAAACTATTCGACCACACTAAGACTAAGCTGGTGGAGTAAGCTCCAGACCTCCCAAATATTGGGGAGAGACCGTGCCCAGCAATGGGACGCAAAAAGGGTCGCAGCCAGCCAGCCAAAAACTATTCTATGTCCTTTCTTAAAGTCCACTCATTTCATTAAAATTGGTTCAGTAATTTAGGCGTTAAAACATAATAGACTTACATACACAAAGAGAGAGAGAGAAAGTGGGGGGAGAGAATTATTTTCGCTTTTATAATTTAAGTATGGATTCATTAATATACTAGTCTATCTTGACTGGCTTGGCTACAACCCTTTTTACGTCCCACTGCAGTGCACGGGTCTCTCCCCATTTTTGGGGAAGCATGGAGCTTACTCTACCACGCTGCTCCAATGCGGGTTGGTGGAGATTTTGACTGACTGAATGCAAATATTTAGAATTAATAATATTTCTTGCTCTTTTTGTGTAATTTCCCGTTAAAACAATGGTAAAATCAATACACGAAATGAAATGTTTAGTTTTCCAAACTACCTTGAGGCAACTAGCGACAAGACAAATGCTCCTAAGCAATCAAACTCAAAGTAAACATACTTACTTCGAAGGAAATTGCGCCAAGAATGCCACGATTTCATGTTCTCAGCATTTTCATAAGGAATTACGAGTAGATTTAAATTTAATGCCTATATATCTATTCCTCACAGATAAGTCAAAACGAGACTATTTTATAATAAATACAACTTCAAACAAAAAAAAGAAAAAACAGACAGATAGACAGGCAATAAGATATATAGACAGACAGGCGAGGAGACAGATAGATAGATATAGATAGATAGGTGGAGAGATAGATAACCAGACTAAGAAGTTGATTGATAGACAAGACGTAGAAGACGAGAGTGACGAAGAGAGACAAAAGGTGGAGATAACAAAGTGAATATCTGGCTGCAACCCTTTTTGCGTCCCACTGCTGGGCACGGGTCTCTCCCCCTTATTGGGGAGGCCTGGAGCTTACTCCACCACGCTGCTCCAATGCGGGTTGGTGGAGATGCGGGTTAGTGGCCAACCCGCTGTCGGATGTTTTCAAACCGCCCATAAGGCCTCCGACAAGGTTTGACGACTGTTATCTATCGACAACAACCGGGACCGACGGCTTAACGTGCCCTCCGAAGCACGGAAACGCGCATGAATTTTTTTTGCTACTAGCGGTCACCCATCTCACACCCGACCGCGCCCGTTTAGCTCAGCTGCATAGATCGCTTGCGTTCTACGCTAGCCGCCAGGCAATGCGCGCGCTAAGTGAATACCTATTAGAACAAAACAATTTTTTGGTATTCGGGCATGAAAACTTAAAAGTAAATCCTGTAATTTATATACTTCATGCACATTTTAAGCCTCTTACCATGTTAAGCCATTACGGAGTAAAGCTACCGAAAATCAATAAATACATAGAATCTCCTTGCATTGCATAGAAACTACTTTGAGGCAACTAGCGACAAGACAAACGCACCTGAACAATCAAATTGAAAGTAAATATGCTTGCTCTGGCGAAAATTGCGCATTTTCATGTAAAGCGTTTTGGTACTCTAACAACGGGTTTTGAATTTGATACCTATAAATATAAAATATAGACAGATAATTTGAAATAATCATAATATTAAAGTGACATAAAGACAAACAGATAAAAAAATAGATTCTGTCAGTACGATTAACAGACCAGGTACACGCAAAGATACACAGTCAGGAAAACAGCTGGACAGACAGGGGGATAGACAGACAGTCTGACAGATCGATAGATGGATAGATGACTAAAAAGACAGGGACATACAGCCAAAAACGGTGGAAAGAAAGTTAAACTCGCTTCAACGATTTATTTTTGGTTTTTCACGCCCTACGTCTACTCAAAGAACTAAATTTTGTCAAACTATTTAAGCTATTGCATAGCTTCTATCGTGGGCCTTGAGCGCGGGGACCGAATCCAGAAATTCCGTAACGAAAAAAACCTCACGCTCCCCACTCCGACGGGCACGGAGGTGTGGCTTGAAGGCCGTGCATTGTCTAACGTCGTTTCTTTTCGGTAGTCTTCGACACGGTGTTTGTGTGCGTGCAACTAGACGTATTGTATTTTTTATTTAATTTAATCGAACAAGAGCGAGAACGAGAAGCGCCCATGGCCCGGCGGTTAGCGTAGAACGCAAACGATCTACGCAACTAAGCCAAACGGGCGCAGTCGGGTGTGAGTTGGGTGACCGCTAGTGGCAAAAAAAATCATGCGCGTTTCCGTGCTTCGGAGGGCACGTTAAGCCGTCGGTCCCGGTTGTTGTCGATAAACAGTCGTTAAAGCTTGTCGGAGGTCTTATGGGCGGTTTGAAAACATCCGAGAGCGGGTTGGCCACTAACCCGCATCTCCACCAACCCGCATTGGAGCAGCGTGGTGAAGCTCCAGACCTCCCCAATAATGGGGAGAGACCCGTGCCCAGCAGTGGGACGCAAAAAAGGGGTTGCAGCAAGCAAGCAATCGAACAAAGGTACCACAAAATTGAAAAATGAAATATTAACTTTTGGGAACTACCTTCAGCTTAGAGCATTATAAGGCCATGGGGTAACTAGCGACAAGACAAACGTTCCTTAACAATCAAACTTAAAGTAAACATACTTGCTTCAGCGGAAATTGCGCCAAGAATGCCATTTGCATGTTCTTAGCGTTTTGGTACTCTAGGAGTAAGGTATCATTTTAATATTTTTGAAGTGAAAACTTCTTTAGCGGCGTTGTGCACTTTTTCTGGGATGCGTAAAAAATGTGAAACTCGCGTCAGGACAAGTGGCCTGATCGAATATTCGTATTACGGAGGGTTGACAGCTGATGACGTCTCGACTGTCTATACTTGTAAAATTCGTTTATATCAAGTATTTAAAATATGAACATTGAACAAAGTGCATCTACTAATGAAAACAGTCACGAAGAAATAGTAAAAGAAAATGAGTGAGTACTTTATAAAAATACTAGATGAAAACCTACTGAAAATACTAGATGAAAACCTACTGAAAATACTAGATGAAAAATAATACTGATAGTAAAAGCAATTCGTGCGAAATTATTCCCTAACCATTCCAAAATATCAAAAATGCACAACGTTAATGTTCCAGTTTTCACTTCTGCCGCCACTACTGGAGTGCAACCCGTTGTTTATTCTTTGTGTTTCTGAAATAAGGATGTTTAATGCCTTGCTTATTTGAAGTTAGAACGATCTGTTGTTGAAGTTCTTACTTGTTGAAGTTTTTACTTTGTTGCCCGTAATTCTGTACGGGCAAAAAGTTTTATGTTAATTTTATCTTCTAATTCCCTCAAACCTCTGGCAAGCGTCAGGTATCCTGACAACAATTAAGTGTTGTTCAAAAATTTGTCTTTTTTTGTTTCATAACATTATTTTTATTCAAGGCCTCAATTTTAGTAGATAATTACCTGATCTTCAATTTATTCCAAGCTACTCTTATTGTAAAACTACCCGTTTGACCAGTACATCCAAGAAACCTATTTTTGCGACCTTTGATCTTGAATAAAAAAAATTGCACAGACACGGGATCAATGAGGACTGTTCGTTAGAAACGAGGACGTTTCGTTTCCTTCCTTGCCTGCAAAGCATATTGTTACGCCTTTGAGTACCTATATCTCAAACACAAAGCGTCGTACAGCAAAACCCCAAAAACTCATAAACAGGTATTAGGTCTACTATCGAACAGTGAAGAAAGTTCTCGAAAAATCAGTCATAAGAAAAACATCTATTTCTACGAGTAAACAAATTCGGGATCCGCGACGAGTACGTACCTATATATAGCGTACATGTATTGGTTGTTTACATCGCGGGCCGCGGCTATTGTTTGGCTATACATAAGACTATACATAGTGTGTAATAACATAAAGGAAGGTTCGGGACGGACCTATTGTATTTGGTGGTTCGGGAAATTTCTAGAGAACCATGGGTAGCAGTATATTATTATAAGACACGCACCGAGCCGCGACTGGCGCAGTTTATTTCCGGAAGTGAAACCGAAGCGATCTCTAACAAGCGACAAGGAAGAATTATTTCGACGACTCAAGCGAAGATATTGGACTATAGTGATTGTGCATTGTGATTTGGGCTCTGTTAAGTGGATATTTGTGGAAGCTGACAATAAACGCCTTCTACGTTACAAACGGCATTTTCATTACCCATAGCTAGGGTTGCCAGGCGTCCGGATAAAGCCGGACATAGGTAGGCTTTTTGATTGCGTGTCCGGCCAAAATAAACGGTGTCCGGCTTGTCCGGCTTTTGTTAGGCTTATTACATTTCGCAAACGAGCGTGACCGAGCGCAGGCGAGTCGAGTGTCGGTCGCTCCCGCAGGCCGTAGTGCCGCAGTTTTGTTGTCGTACCTATTAATACATAGACACAAAATCCTCAATAATGTAGGATGTCCGGCCTTTCTACCCAAATGTCCGGCCAAACTAGCTGGTCTGTCCGGCTATTTGGTTTGTCGACCTGGCAACCCTACCCATAGCGCGTAACAATATATTATTATTCTAAGTATATAGTGTAAAATATGTCAACACAAATAATAGCGCATATACCGATCCCAGTCTTATTGAATGGTATTTTTAAATCTTTGTTTCGAATTGATAATAATGGCGATGATTACAAGTTTTGGATATACGGAAAAATGGAAATATTCATAAATAATTTTAAAATAAATTTTATAAATATAGGCTCGACATGGACATCTAAATGGCCTGCAGTAACCCCTTAACATCAATTGACCTACGCGCTCGCCTGCTGCTTCATTTAAATAAAAAGACGTACAATGTTAGAATTATAATTTTCCTATATTCTCTAAAAGGAAACATCTATTCAAATCAAATCACTTTCATCTGCAAAGAACCTTCAGAGAGTTTATAAACAGAGGTAACGAATATTTGTTGCAATTATTTTTAGATCGACGATAATTTAACGTAATTGCAGTAATTGGTCCTCAAATTGATAAAACCATGGTTTCACTGTCCGCTAATTCATGTTTGTAAAACAGAATTTTTTGTTTCATTGAAACTGGAGAAGATACTTCAGAAATCGGAAATCAGTGACTCAAGTGAGTCAAATGTCCAAGTAAAGCAATGGCTACTTTACAAAAACTTGTCTAATGGAGTTTTGGAGGTAAATGGAAGAAACATACGAGTATTTCGGCGCTGTCACTTCATTTCGCGACATTCGCGCCCTAAAGTAAGCAATATTGAACAAAATCCACTTCATATGAAAATAAAACAAGAGCAGAAGATTAATCTTTTAACTGCCCGCAAAAACTTAGTTTAATAAATTATAATATTAATGTTTCTTATTATTTATTAAACTAAGTTTTCTGATTATTAAATGTTTGTAATTATTACATTGAATGTTTATTACCTGCTAGAACCACTTAATTGTGACATTATTTTGTTATCGGCTAAATATGTAGGAGGTAAATAAGCAGGGTTGTCAAACTAGTGTGTTTTACACCATGAGTATAATATTACTAGCTATCCGCCCGCGGCACCGCCCGCATGGGTATTACTATTTTCTATAAGAATTAGATATTTTTTCCAGCTAAGTAGCATATTTCATGCTCCATTTTCGCACTATATCCACTTTAAAAGTTATTCCAAAAGAATATTTTAAGTTGGTAAAAAGTAAACTATCTTAGTATCTCCGTAAAAAAACAAGTCAACGTTTCGACATGAAAGAAGGACAAACAAACAAACACACGTTTACATTTATAATATTAGTATGGATTATGCCGCTTTCAGGCAGTATTTAAAACAATTTTTTTTTTCAAATTAGCTACCTTCACTTACACTATATGAGTAAGACAAGTGCGTACAAATCCCTGAATATACGAGTAGATCTTCGATTACTTTTATGTGGAATTTGATCGCGAAAAACAAAGGATTTTAGGCTCTGTGTTGGAAAATAATTTACAATTTATTTTGGGATAGGCTTGCCAGATGGTATCCAAAAGGAGGACATGTCCTCCTTTTCCATGTTTTGTCCTCGCGTCATCCCTTATCTAATGTAAGTCCTCCTTTTTGCAGCACGTTTTTCACAGATTTTTCACTTTTTTTCACCGATTAATACTCAGTAGAGCAAAGAGAGGAACAGACTAAGTGTGCAGTCAATCAAAGCTTTAATTCTTACTCAATACAACTTGACATGACATATGAAGATTTTCATAATTATTTGTTGAAAAACCAAGAATTTCTTAAAAAAAATTAGCAGCTCTGCTAAATATGAACAAAATAAAGTAAATAAATATATAAAAAAACGTTTAATTGCTAAAGTCCTCCTTTTTTGCAGAAAACCCTCCTTTTTAGGTCCATCTTTCATCAAATTATCATCTGGCAACCCTATTTTGGAACAAAATACTGATTGACCTTGAATTACCACGGAGAATCGAGTTCTATCTTGGTACGCCAATTACTTAGTAGAAAGTATTATGAGTTGAAACTAATATCGCTTATTTTTTAGCAAATATTTAACTTGTTACTACTGCGTCAGAGTTAAAATTGGACAGATAGATAAAAGGAATAAGGTCGACAGTTAAATTCTTAACGCAAACGCGTTAATAACGTTTTCGCGTGTGCAGACTTACACTAAGGACTCCGAGTTCAAAAGTGGCGCAAGTTGAAAGTTGAAGTTGTGGCGTTTTGAGTTAGTACTGTTAGTAGTAATTAATTGTTTCCATAAACTACCTATTTCAAATTATGAAATATCGAGTTGTTTTTTATGCATAAAGCAAAATAATTATATTATAATAAGAATTATTTTTGATTCTGCTCTAACAAGTGAGGGGGATTAAGGATATAGTCCACCAAGCTGGCCTAGTGCATATTGGTGGACATCATACTTTCGAGAAATTATGAGTTTCTCTCAGGCATGCACGGCGATGGAAAACATTGTATTCAATTAAATATCACAATATTTCACATCACCGTGGAGCAGCGATGAAATGCGCACATTACAAATTTATTTTGTCAGAGGTGCGCGCCGAGGAATTGAAACCGGCATCTCCCGCGTGTGACTGTGTTCCTAACCACTCGGCCATCGCTGCTCTAAATTCATTACTTACTCAAAACTTTAAAAAACTTCGACTTGTACCATTATTGAACTCAGCAGTCAATATTCTCGTACTCCATCATACAATACTGATAATTATCAGAAAGTACTTATAACTCACTATTCCGAATCAACCATTACAACTCCGTTACAGTTAGCCGTTAATAATAAATGGCGTATCTGCTAAGGGTCCATTTGAATTCTCTTTATTGTGAGGGGGATATCAAAAATACTGCAGATTGCTACTAAATTATGAATTTTGTTTGTGTATCTGCTGCGTAAGGAATTAATGTTGTATAAGTTAATGTACGTCTGCCTTTAAGTGAGCTTTTCTTGGATTAAGCATTTCTTACAATACTTTGAAGGGCGCGTGGCCCATCGGCTAGTAAAGAATGCAAGCGATCTACCCAGCTAAGCCAAACGGAAAGGTTTTTTTTATTTGAAGGGAGTAGCAGACGAGCATGCAGGCCACGTGGTGTAAAGTGGTCGCTGCAGCCCATGGGCATACATACAAACTCAAGCAAGAATAGGTAAGTCTTGTCTGAGGTCGAATGCAGTTCCGCTGCTACTCCGGAGGCTTGTGGACCTTGTGGTCGCCTCATCTAAGTGTGGCTGGCAACTGCACCTTTCCACCGAAACACAATAAAGTTGGTTCACAGCAGAAGCAGCGTGCAGCAGGGTGCAGCGGTGGTACTTCCCCGGGCGAACCATAATAGTTCTACCACCTACACGCGAGGATGCGAGGATGCGAGATGGGTGATCGATAGTGGCAAAAATTCATTCGTGTTTCCTCGCTTCGAAAGGCACCTTAAGCCGGTGGTACTTATTGATAGAAAACAATTGTTAAACTTTGTCGGAGCCTTTAAAACATCAGCAAGTTTGCAAACATCCGAAGGCGGGTTGGCCACATGCCCGCATCTCCACTAACCCGCATTTGAACAGAGTAAGATCCTGGCCTTTCTAATAATGAGGAGAGACCCGGGCCCAGCAGTGGGCTGCAAAAAAGGGTTGCAGCTACGAGTAATATAAGAATATTTGTATATATTTATATGAGCGTTAGTGAAGATTGTTTATGTACGATAATTTACAAGTGAAGCGCGCATGGCCCGGCGGTTAGCGTAGAACGCAAGCGATTTATGCGACTAAGCCAAACGGGCGCGGTCGAGTGTGAGATGGGTGACCGCTAGTGGCAAAACAAAATTATGCGCGTTTCCGTGCTTCAGAGGGTACGTTAAGCCGTCGGACCCGGTTGTTGTCGATGAAAAACAGTCGTTAAACCTTGTCGGAGGCCTTATGGGTGGTTTGAAAACATCCGACAGCGGGTTGGCCACTAACCCGAATATCCACCAACCCGCATTGGAGCAGCGTGGTGGAGTAAGTTCCAGGCCTCGCCAATAATGGGGAGAGACACGTACGTGCCCAGCAGTGGGACGTAAAAAGGGTTGCAGCAAATATAAGAACATTTATATATTATATATTAGCGTTAGTTAAGATTGTTTATGTATGATAATTTACAAGTAGTACTGAGGGTAAACGACATCCTTTGTCCTTCAAAACAGGAATAAAATAAAATATTATTAAGATTTCCTTTGCAATTAAACTCTTAATTAAAACGTCTCGTAACTACGCACGCTTAATAAGTCGGGGTACCTTTCTCTGCAATAACCTCTCAAACTAAGCTTGTAATTTCCAAGGTATAATTAATTATTTGAATGCCGTGTCTTTCCGTTTTAATGACGGAGATAGTCATTCAAAATTAATGGTCGGCCGTCTCGTTGCTCATCAAATGAACTGTTGAATAAACGGGCATGGATAATGATGATCTCTGATCGGAAGATAATGTCGTTTTCTATAAAGATATTATATATATATATATATATGAATATATATATATATATATATTATATTATATATTATATTATTATATATTATTTATATGTATATATAGTACATTGTATACGTCATTTATATATTATATTATATATATGTATATAATATTTAAACTCCTTTTTTTTAACTTTATTATTTAAGTTTTTTTTATTTCATCTTTGTTTTAATTTATTTATGATGCCTACCACAACCTCTCACCATCGCCAAAGGTTGACTGGTAGAGAATGCCATCAGGCATTAAGTCCGCCTATTGTAAAAATACAATAAAGGGTAAATAAATAAATAAATAAATAAAAAAATTGTCACTGATTTTAAAAAGCTTTTTATAAAAAGTACTGACTTCTACTACTCTTTTTTTATAATTGATAAGCTAAGTATATTAAAACAGCCCATAGCAGTTTTATTACACACACTTGTAGTTAATCATACTTCATATCATATCATACTTTCATACTAATATTACAAACGCGAAAGTTTGCAAGTATGGATGTTTGTTACTCTTTCACGTAAAAACGACTGAATGGATTTTAATGAAACTTTACAATAATATAGCTTAGGCATCAGAATGACACATATGCTACAATTTATAAAGATATTGCGTGAATTGTCCAAAATATGACGATAAGTGTCAAGTAAGTAGGAAAAAATCAACCATCTGCGAGTTATTCTGGCGTGCGCTGCCAAAACCACTAGAGTTACACATATGTAATGTATGATGGAATATCTTAAACAGTCCTACAAATAAGCCCGCCACAGTATATATAATATTTTTTCACGTGTAAGCCATTAAAGCCAAAATAATGAATCATAACTACAATAACAATTGATAATTTACTGACCCTTTTAACGCGGGTGAAACCGCGGGGGGACTACTAGTGATTTTTTTAAATCCTTATGTCCGATTTATCAAATTCAAACTATTATACTGCAAATTAAGTCAAAACTTATAATGGTTCGTCGTAAATGAGCTATTTGAAAACCGGCCAAGTGCGAGTGGAACTCGCGTGCAAAAGACAAAGACATTTATTTGCACAAATATGGGTGTTTACAAAGTTGTTTATATATATTTAGTTCGCCATATTTACCTTCATGAGGTATGCAAATATACAATGATAAAAATATAAAAGGAAAAAACTAAACTGTAATACAATTACGAAATGTACATTTACATCTATTTTACTATTATTTTTATTTGTCCCATTTTGCGCCTTTTATAAATTAAAATTTAAATATTTATTTATTTATATTTCGGATCGGTTCCGATCGTCAGCTTTAGGTACCCATATCATAGGGTGGTACACTGAGAGGAAAAAAAGCCGGCGGAAAAAAAACCTCCCAGGTTTTATGGAATTCCTTTATGCCGTTTTATCGTTTATGAAATCAGTGACTGAGTAATACGCCTTTTTCAGTAAATACGTTTTGTCCTTTTTTAAATTCGTTGCCCGTTTTAATTTTGAGGAATTCCGGTAGCGAACTTACGAGTATCCGTGTACCACTATCATAAACGGCGAAAACTCACGTTTGTTGCATAGAAGCCCCATCAAGTACTTATTTTATGTTAAGTATATATTTAATACCTTTAAACGAGCAATTTTTGGATATACCTACATATACAATGACATAATCTGAATCTCAAAACGGCTCCAATGATTTTTATGAACTTTAGCATTCATAGGTTTTCGGGGACATAAATCGATCTAGCTAGGTTTCATTTTTAGAAAACATCGTTTTATCCGTGTTTTCAGCGATAGTCAACTTAATATTAAACTGAAAAATAAGACTCTTTTTGACATCTGAGAGCGGGTATATTGTAATAGGTACTATAATTTTTTATTGGGAGCTACTTCAATAGATGGCGATGTTAAGTAACTTTAAACCAATAAGTCTCTGAAGAAATTCAATTTTATCCGAGCAACACACGGTCATCTGGGTTCTATGTTGTTATAGTTATACATGATCTGTGATGACTGATGAAATAGCCTGCAGATAGACATACGGGCGGACGGGCGGACGGACGGACAGCGGAGTAATAAGATTCCATTTGGAATTGATTAGCTTTTAACTCGGAAACTGCAGGCGTAGGTTACTGTCCTCCTTCATAAAGTTGTAGCTTACATACACAACTGATTAATCGTTGATTTTTATACGATAAATAATGAAAATGAGCAGCGATGGCCAAGTGGTAAAAGCCGCGGTCTTTACGCGACCGATCCCGGGTTCAAATCCTCGGCGCGCACCTCGGACAAAGAAATTTGTAATGTGCGAATTTATGGCTGCTCCACGGTGATGGAAAATATCGTGATATTTAATTGATTACGATGTTCTTCATCGCCGTGCATGCCTGAGAGAAATTCATAATTTCTCGATAGCATGACGTCCACCAATCCGCACTTGGCCAGCGTGGTAGACTATGGCCTAAATCCCTCTCACTTGTGAGAAGGAGACCTGTGCCCAGCAGTGGGACATAAAAAAAAGGTTGAAAAAAATTAATGAAAATCCACCAATCCGCACTTGGCCAGCTTGGTGGACTATGGTCTAAATCCCTCTCAATTGTGAGAGGAGACCTGTGCCCAGCAGTGGGATATAAAAAAAGGTTGAAAAAAATAATAATGAAAATGAGCGCATTGAGATTCTAAAATATTTTAAGTGCTATTTGTATTATTAATTATACTAACATAGCTCGCCGCATCAGTATCTCGGAATTACTCTTGTCTGTCCTATATTTAAAAGTAAATAAAAACTTAAGAAAAACAGTTGTTTTAATTTTATTAACCTAATTTTTATTTTACTCCCATTGCGAAGATCATGTACTGCACGACAACCAGTTTGGGTTCAGACCAGGGTTATCCACAGAGAGTGCTATACTGGCTCTTAAGCATACTGTTGAATACTGTCGGAAACGTAATACACCAGTCTACGCATGCTTTCTTGACCTGTCTAGGGCATTTGACCTAGTTTCCTACGACATCTTGTGGAAAAAGCTAGAAACAATTAAAATGCCCAAAGATCTTATTGGGATCTTTTGGTTCTGGTATAGCAAACAGGTCAATTGCGTTAGATGGGCGGGGACCTATTCAGAACCATATGGGTTGGAATGTGGAGTAAGGCAGGGGGGGCTTACATCTCCTTCACTTTTCAACCTGTATGTTAATGGGTTGATTGAGGAGCTGAGCAGCATGCATGTTGGTTGTCATGTCGATGGGGTGTGCCTTAATAACCTAAGTTACGCTGATGACATGGTGCTGCTGAGTGCCTCGGTCTGTGGTCTGCAGCGGCTTCTGAGAGTGTGTGAGGAGTACGCTCTTAGGCATGAACTGGTGTACAATGCTAAAAAGAGTCAGTGGATGGTCTTTGAGGTGGATGCCAAGAGAAGAGGTCTAACTGTACCCCAGTTAAAATTAAAACATCCCGTTGGAGAGGGTAGACCGCTTCAAATACTTAGGTCACATATTGACGACAGACCTCAAGGACAACGAGGATATCGAACGGGAGAGAAGAGCTCTATCTATCAGAGCGAACATGATAGCCCGCAGGTTTAGAAACTGCTCAAGAGATGTAAAAATCACCCTATTCAGAGCCTATTGTACTAACTTCTACACCTGCGGCCTATGGAGACTGTACACTCAAAAGATTTATGGAGCTCTTCGTGTACAGTATAATAACGCCTTCAGGATTCTGATGGGGTTGCCCCGCTTCTGCAGTGCATCGGGTATGTTTGCGGAGGCTCGTGTGCAATGCTTCTGGACCACGATGCGTCTGCGAGCAGCGTCCCTTGTGAGGCGGGTGCGGGACAGCTCCAACAGGGTTCTGATGATGATTGCAGACAGACTGGACTGTCCATTTTTGTGGCACTACCGCAGTCTACATATTGCTGGCAGTGTTTCCTAAGGTATTACTAACATAGGTTAAGGTTTACTAACACATTCTAATTGTATTAATTTAATTTATTTTTATGTTTGTAATTTAATTTAAATTGATTTAATTGAATATTTCAATATGACTAACATAGGCTAAGTACTACTAACCATTTCATATGAGAATTATTTCTTGAAATAAATGAATTATTATTATTATTATTATTTACAATTTTAGGAAGCATTTACGCACACGAGATTTCTATGGGTTTGTCCTTCGAGATCGAGTACTAAAATAAATTTAAAATAAGACATAGGTACTTTAAATTTAATAAATTAAAATTAAAATTTAGTTTGAGCTTGTCCTATAGTTTCAGCTTGTCGGACGTTATCTGGCAATGGTTCATCCGCTAAATCTGGTACAAGAAGCGTTGTTAATCCAGCAATAGTTGATATTGAGCCGATGAGTAACGTAGGAAGCATTTCATTGTACTGAATCTGTAATGGAAAGCGTTTTTTGTATGTAAAAATAAAAGAAGGTAGTAATAAAGAATTAAAATAAATATATAAGACAAAATTGAAAGTGCTACCTGTTTTGAACCTTAGATTAAACAAAATAGTAAAAATAGATCTCTCAAAAGTTAATTAAACTGCACCTTGTCCTTTAAGTACGAAGCTATGCACATTACATGCACAGTCTTAAAACCAAATTGCACCTTTTTTCCGGGGGGGATCTTCAAACCCGTAACCGACACTACCCCTCGGTCGCCTGCTTCTGGAGCTTGGGAAGGACTTCGGGGTCTCCAATGGAATGCACCGGTGTCCCACACGCGCGGCCCTAGAAAGACCCACCCTCGGGAGAGCAGATGTGCTCTCCTGCACCTTCCGATGTTTACTGCAGCATGCAGCTACAAACACACTGCCGTCCTTCTGGGCTGCTGGCTGGACGGATCTAACTCCCATTCTCACCGCCCACAACCCCGGAAGCCCCCTTTTAGTCACCTTTTACGATCAGGCAGGGGATAATGTAGCTCTATTCTTACTCCTGAAACTACAGGGACAACCAAACTGCATCTAGCTTTGGCACTGGAATATCACGGCGCATCGAGCAAAATATTGTGAAAAATATCAAATTACGCAAGAAAAGATGCAGCAGTACAAGAGGATAATGAATATTAGTAATGAAAAATAATAATAATGGGGTAAATTGAAACTCTGCCCTAGTACATATGCTAACAAAACCAGCCTCACTTATTTGTTACATTTACACATTTTATTTCAATTAAGTTTTGAACAAACTGTTTTCATATAGTTAACACACTACCTATCTAAATAAAAATGCCATTGAATAACTTACTAAAAGAGGAGTCATCGGTGCCAAAATAGATCCAATGCGCCCTATTCCAGAACATAAGGCGTGGAGTGAATTGCGTGAGTAAGTTGGAAATAATTCTGACGTATACATGTATACAGTCGAAAACGTAAACGTAGAAATAAATCTTCCAAGAAAATAAACACCCACGGAGAGCAACGGATGTTCTGTAAAAGTAGATATAGAATGTATTTGTTGACAAATAACAATTTTATATAAATTTTTAATTTTAAGTAAAAGCAAAACAAACCGAAAATTCAATTATAAAATGCTAATAAAGACAACGTACCTTTTGGTATGAATGGTTGGATTAAACATAGCATCCCAGCTGTCAAAAATGATATTAACAGAGGCTTTTTCCTCTTGAATCTCTTTAAAGTATATACCATTGCAAAACTTGACGGTATATCAGATAGTGACATCAACGCGATATTAAGATACTTATTCCCTGCTAACGACACAACATTGACAAAAAGTCCAAAAGAAACAAACGTGCAAGACATCCACCAGATGAGGCATATTAGCAACCTTTTGACGACTATTTTGGAACGAAATGTTTCCATAATAGGAGACTTTTTCGTCACTGATTCATCACATTGGACATTTTCTAGCATATCTTCGTCAATCGCTACTTTATTGGTCTTCGCCATCTTAAATAGCAGATCGATTGCTTTTTCCTTCTTGCCCTTGCTTAGCAGCCATCTTACACTTTCATCCATGACAAAGTAAATTAAAATAAATAGCAATGAAGGTGCATATATGGCTCTGATAAAGCTTCTCCAATACGGTACATAATAGCCAACTGCAGCAAAAGCTACTCCTCCTATTGAGTAAATAACGCACAAGTATATCTGCTGTTGCAGTCTATAATCTTTGTGGACTAATTCTACACCTGTAAAAATAAAGGAATGTATTTTAGTAAAAAAAGTTATAAATCATCTTCAAATGTAGATTGTTATTATTAACAAAATTTAAATAGGTTTCTGTTGAAGATCACGGTGCAGCAAAATAAAACAACCATAAAAAAAATTTGGTAAACTTCTGGCATAAGAATAAATAATACTGTATTGTTATAGTATACTGTATTATTTATTCTTATGCATCTGTGTGCTAAGTGCGAGTTTTTATCACCTACTCGATCGCGTTTGCGTTTACGCGATTTGTATGGAATCGAAGCAGCGCCATCTAGCTGTAGTAATATGAAACATTTTTTGCGAGTGCAAGTTTTTTACGTCTTCGGTTTCGAGCATCGAGTATCAAACGACACTCGATAGTGACGAGGTCAGCACTCGTGATTGGTCAATGAGTAACGAATCCCACAAAGTGATTGGTTGATTATGTGTTATAGCGAGTGCGAGTTTACATTTTTGACACTTCGCACACTCGCATGCTTTCGATTGTCGACACGTTTGACGTTTATTCGATTAACGCGATGGTAAAGTAATTCGATTGGTTATTTGAAACTCGCACTCAGCACACTGGTCTTACTCTTTTTCGCATATCACTACCAGTCACCGACCTCTTTACTGGCCTGGAGCTTACTACTCTACTACAGTGCACATACTCGTAACTAGAGATTCGGGTTATTGGTCAATCCTGTGTTGTATGTTCTTAAACCACCCATGAGGCCTTTAAGATTAAATGACTGGTATCTATCGACATCAGGGGTTGACGGCGAACTTGCCTTCTGATGCACGGACATTTTACTACATACTAAATAGTACTATATACTAAACTAGCTTTCTGCCCGTGGATTTGCCGCTTTTGACCATTCTCTTTTTCCAATAGGAATAAGATATTCTACTCGGGTAACAAAGTTGCTTATATGACTCTTCAATCCCAAAACTATCTTCACATAAAAATCAGGTCAATCCGTAGCATCCTTGCAAAGTATAAGAATGATAAACAAACGAACAAATGACAACCAACGAGAAATCACACTTTCATATATATAATGTTTAGTATTAATTAGAATGTGATATTATCTTACTCATAATGAAGGCTGGAGACGAGTTGTCCCCCAAAGCCGCAACTATCAACTCAAGAGCTATGAAGGTCGTGTAGGAAGTAGCAAAGCTCTTAGCGATACCAAGGACCCCAGCTGCTATACCGGCTAGTACAATTGCTGCTTTCCTTCCAATCCTGAAGCAAGATACGTAAATTATTTTTTAATGTAATAAATTAATGAATGAGCAAGAAAAAAAATGTTTATTGACATTTCTAGAATTATTGAATAATTTTAATCAATTGACTATTATTTGATTGTAATCTAATATTTTAATGAATAATCTTAATCTTAATTGATTGTACATTTAATAATTTTATTTTAATGATGGATGAATATACGAGTACCTACATTACAATGATAATTTTATGTCGTGATTGATTTTGATTTATATCTGAGCCACAGATGCTTATTAATGAATAAAATATTTGAAAACTACGATCTTCCTATCCCTGCCCTAAGCAAAACAAGACTGTTTTAATCTATTTTTCAGTAGATCCCATTGACTTTATAAAATATTTGTGAATAAAAAAAACAAATTGTTTCTAAATAATGTATTAATACAGATAAAAAAATTGTTATATTCAGTAATTTCCCCTATTGTTACGAAAAATATTTTCAATTATCTATACATACATAAGTATAATAAAACTGTAAGCAGGGTCAATTCTGTACATTGCATATAAATTTAAAAAAATACTTCTAGGGGTCTTTTTATAAGTAACAGAAGCTAAAAATATGAGTTTTGAAATTATTGTCTGTCTGTCTGTCTGTCTGTCTGTCTGTCTGTCTGTTGTTAGCTTTTCACGCAAAAACTACTGGACGGATTTAGATGAAACTTTTTTGTTTTATATATATTGGTCCTCGCTAACATTTAGGCTATAGATAATTTTAAAAATCACCCTTTAAGGGTGTGAAATGAGCGATGAAAATTTGTATGGAAAAGTTGGATTTTTTCAATAGATTTTCTTGAAATTTGGTATAAATATTTTCTAACTAAAATAAAAGAATACGTGTTTCAGCATTTCCCGAAATTCACCCTTTAAATGTCAATTTTCTTTGAAACTCTTTGAAAATTGAGTGTCGAAACTTGATGTACAGAATATTTTTGTGCAGAGTAATATATTTATAATTTTGTATTTGTAATATTTACTAACATAGTAAGAATTCTATTTAAGCTTTTTTCAAAACTACCCCTCAATAGCAAATAAAATGGATTCGAAAGTTGGTATCTCAAGCGTACAATAATTAACCTTAACTTAATATTTCATTCTCAAATTCTTTTCCCTTCTTTGAATGATGTGTTTACTGACTGATATTGTTGAATGAATTTCCGTAACATTAGTGTGTATTTCATATCAGTCGGGTGATAAACAAAAAAGTTATGTTCATTTACACAATACGCGACATAAACTTAAAAGGCACTTTGGGGAATTTGTATGAAAGTTTCGGTAACAGCCCATTCAAAACCATAAATAAAAGTTTAAATTTAAGTAAAATTATTTTGAACTCTCACTAATATTGTCGACTATATTAAATATACTTAGATCAGCTTACTGTATTTTCTTTCGTTGGTCGAGAATAGCTAGACTATAGGTACCTAATAAGTGCATCGCGAGCCTTACCGCGGCCGAACCTTACATCACAGGCTCCATTGAGTTAGTTGCTCACCTTATTAGTCTTCTTTTGGGGTGGAAGATTATGAACAGGCTGCAGCTGAAACGATTATTATCGCTACATTATATCAAGCTGCAACTTTTTTAGCATTCCACTGCTGAGCATGGAGCTCTCCCAATATTGAGGAGGCCTCTAGCTCCGATGAACCGAAATCCAAATCTTACAATCTCAATGCATCCAGCATTAAGGTTGTAAGATACGGAATCTAAACCTTCATACAGAATGTACAAAGCCTTAACAAAATGAGACTACTGCAGATATATAGGTGACGAATAGTTAAACTTTTAGTTAACCAACTGTTAATCTCAATATCTACCTATTTGGTAATTTGACATTCGATTTATCAACCACAAAGTTTACATGTCATACGGTAGATGGCGTGATTGAGCAATATTCATTTCTTCTCCAAAGTGATTCGATGGAGATAATTTCAAATAAAAGCCTGAAGTCTAATAAAAGTAAGTACATAGTGTAAAAAAAATAAAAAAAAATATTTCACACGTATAGCCTCACATTAGGGTAGATATATCCAGTGTCGTGGGTGTCATGAACACACATAGAGACAGAAACACAACCACCCAGACCGAGAACAGTTTAAACTCATCATTGAAATTTCTGCTTCGCCCGGATTCTAACCCGGGACAGTTCGATTAGCAGTCCGGCATGGTAAACATTGCGCCACGCGGGTTGTCCCATCGTTGGGAAGGTATACGTATGATGCTGAACATTGTTAATTGGACCAATGATAACTTAACTCATTTTTTGCGTCTCTTTATTGCGTACGGGCTGAGGGCTCATCCACACACGTTGATTGACGGAGATATTAAGGATTCTTTAAAGATTCTTTATAATAATATTCTTTATTTCCAAATACAGATAGCACACTGTGTAGAGACCCTGCCTTCTGCTTTAGTTTTCACAATGATAAATGAGTTATGACTTATGACCAAACTGCTGTCCGCAAGTTTTAAACCTATAGTTTATTAATTGACCTTACAATTATTTTTCCGATTGTTTAATCCTAAGCACGTGTATGTTTAGAAATTTTATCTCCCAACTACAAGTAGTTGTATAGTGCACCTCTTTTCTGCAGTAGGTTAAAGCTATGTATATGAAATGAGTCTATACATTCTTTGCAGTATAAATTCACCCAATTTACTAAAGATACTATTTTTAACATAGATGAAGCCACGGGCACAGCAGTATCTCTTAACTTTAATAAACGAGGTACATATTTGTAAAGAGAATCTGATTGCGGGAGAAAAGCGAAACGTGAGAAAAGTGGATGGTAAGATCAGTACAGTAAGCATTCCTTACTGTTTTAGGTTTGAAGGATTTAGAAAAAATACATTAGGTTTCTTCTGAACATATGAACATTGTATTATAAGTGATTTCACTATATGTAAGAATAATTTACATAATACTTATTCAATGCAAATAAATAATCTTTAATTTTTAATCAATCCATTTTATAAAACTCTTTATACACGCGGACGACGTCGCGGGCACAGCTAGTTTTAATAATAAAATTGATTCACATGACATTTATTTTAAAGTCAATTGTTGAAATTTAGAACGTAACGGACATTTGATTTTGTACAAAGCTATTTTAATTCCTTATATATATATTTTTCATATGGGAAATTCTCGGAAAATGTTCGGTTTGGGAAAATAAAAAGTTTCCCGTAAGAGAAGACCAAGATAAGGGTTCAAAGAAACATACGAGTATTAAAGTTTCTTATCCTGAAGCCAAATGCTTTATTGGACTTCAAAAAATACCAATTTTTTGGAGTGCCTCTTAAAGTATATGAGTACGAAAACTCCTTTCAACGAAATTATCACAATATCAAACCCGACCTCGTTGCAGTTCCACTGAAACTTCGAAGCAGTTTATTCTCTTAAGTTCTGTAAGTCGTGCCAAAACTTGAAGTTACGATAAGTATCACGAAGATATATTTGGATTTACTCAAGCGCCATGAGTATCTAGCATTTAAAATATTGGGCTATGGGAAGATAAAAAGTTCTATGGTGTTTTGTATATCACCGATTAGCGAGCGCCTATAAATTTTTTTAATTAATTGAAAAGTCACGGGCAAATATCGAGCTTGGCAAAATGAGGTAGATAAATGTAGGTAAGTAGTATTCTAATAATAATGACGATTTTAGTCTCAAAAATATCAAACGGTAATGTGGTACTCTAATCTACTAATGTTGTCAATGTAAGAGAAAATGTCCAAAAAGTACGGATAGAATTTTTATAGAAACCAGTCTGATCAGCAACGACACCTTACCGACTCGAACCATAAGGGTGGCATCTGTGGCTCCTGATTTATGCACGCGTATAATAAGCTAATCTGAACCCGCCCGTAAAGAGGGCTTCTATCATTGTAGAAATACTAAACAGGGTGCTAGGTATATTTTATTGTGACGCGCTCGAGAAAATCCAAAAATCCCCTCATAGCTCCTGCTGTTATGATCGTCTGGTGCATTTACTTACTTATCGGACAATTGCCCCTGAAACATGAGCCCGATCATAAGGCCAGTGCTGTGCATCGTGCCAACGAGCGTTCGTTTCCAATCTTGGCAGGCCAGCTGAAACTGTAAAAAGTGTTTGTATTTGTATTCTCTATGCCACTTGGAATTGGAAGGGCTCGTGTCAATATTGGAAAGAAAACTGGGCCGGTTTCGTGGTGATTGTTCGATGTTACACTTTTGTTAAACAGTTTTTTTAACCACCAAACAAGTACGATAGTAATTAAGCATCTCAGTTTGTTGAAAAGAGAAGGATAACCTTATGATTTTTAAAACTTTTTTTTAAATTACGGCAAATCTGCACGAAGCCAGCGTCGTTAGCTATGAAAACTCTCTTTGTATTGTGGCTATGGTCTAAACCCCTTTTAGTTTACAAAGGAGATAAAACAAAAGACATTAAAAGAGTAGAAAAAAAATATGGATGACCACTAGCGGCGAGTTTCGAGTACTTTCGAGCGTGTTTCACACAGACTGCCAGATGGTGGGTTAGCTACTAACCCACATTCGAGCGGCATGGTGGAGTATGTTCCATACCTCCTAATTTATGGGAAAAGACCGGAGCTCAGCAGTGGGATGCAAAATGATTACAACTATACGAAAAATAGTTGTTTAAAACTATACTTGTACCTACATTTACTATAACGCTTCACACTCATAGCCCCACAGTAAAGTATATATACCCTATGTCGTGGGTACCATAGACGTACAAAGACAGGAACACAAACACCCAGACCGAGAACAGAAATTTAAACTCATCATTCTAATGTCTGTTTCGCCGGGAATCGAACCCGGAACCACTCGATTAGTAGTCCAGCGTGGTAACCATTGCGCTACGCGAGATGTCAACTTTCTATAAATAATAAAAAAATAACGATTCACACTCATACCCCCACAGTAAAGTATGTATACTCTGTATCGTGGGTACCATAGACGTACAAAGACAGGAACACAAACACCCAGACCGAGAACAGAAATTTAAACACATCATTCTAATTTCTGTATCGCCGGGAATCGAACCCGGAAGCCCTCGATTTGCAGTCCGGCATGGTAGAAATTGCGCTACGCGGGTTGACAACTTACTAGCTTTTGGTTTCCAATTTTGAGCTGTGTTAGAAGTTTTATCCGAGAAGTCGAATCTAGTTTTAAAATAATAAACATGCTGCATCTTACTTCGGCAACAAGGCCCATTAGGAGCTCAAGTAGAGTTGTACAGTTCTCAAGCTCAGTTCTCAAGTAGTACATTGGAACTACATTCAGTGTTATCAGAAGCGAACTTGTTACAATTTTGCAACACGTAGCAACTTTATGGCAAAGTTTGTGATTCAATACAAAATTGGTTAGTTATTTTGAACAAAAAAGTATTTATACAGATATGCTATTTATCCACATACTTAAAGAGTTTGATATCGACTATCAAATCGACTGTCACCTTGGGCGATTTAGAGGAAAATAGTCTAACCATAGAAATAGGCCATAGTTCACTACACTGGCAACATACCTAGTTTGGTGGATGACATCTTTGTAATTACAATATT
The DNA here is from genome assembly GCA_911387765.1 of Pyrgus malvae. NCBI lineage: Eukaryota > Metazoa > Arthropoda > Insecta > Lepidoptera > Hesperiidae > Pyrgus > Pyrgus malvae. Next base: position 27,219,673 of record OU426953.1, read on the forward strand.
TACCTCCACTCTTCTCCCCTGCTGGGGGCATGATGCTTCTTACTTAACTGGCTGGCTGCAACCCTTTTTGCGTCCCACTGCTGGGCACGGGTCTCTCCCCATTATTGGAGAGGCCTGGAGCTTACTCCACCACGCTGCTCCAATGCGGGTTGGTGGAGATGCGGGTTAGTGGCCAACCCGCTGTCGGATGTTTTCAAACCGCCCATAAGGCCTCCGACAAGGTTTAACGACTGTTATCTATCGACAACAACCGGGACCGACGGCTTAACGTGCCCTCCGAAGCACGGAAACGCGCATGAAATTTTTTTGCCACTAGCGGTCACCCATCTCACACCCGACCGCGCCCGTTTGGCTTAGTTGCACAGATCGTTTGCGTTCTACGCTAACCGCCGGGCCATGCGCGCTTCCTACTGCTTACTTAACTACGCGTTAGAAATCAGTGTCTTAAACACTTTTAGAGATTTTTAAGTTATTCAAACTGTATGTATCTAATTCTATTTCAGCTCTGATTTGATCCAAATAGGAACATAGTTAAGTAGTTAGACTTTAACTTATACAGGACTCATATCATACCTTTAATCAATTTACCAACAAGGAAATAAATAATCTTACCTCACCAACGAAGCTTTTTTCGTTATCATAGACCCAGTTAGTGCAAGGTTCCAATACAGAAGTGTTGAAACTAGCCGGGGAACAGTCATCGTTGCCTGCGGCATACTTGAAGCAGCTATGAGGGCTTGGGCTTGTATAATTCAGCCATGAACCTCCAACTTGATTTTGAGTATTGCAGTGGTCGACTTTGCATCTAAAAATAATTTTGATACAGAGAAATTTAAAATACCCAGAGGTTCTAGTCCATACGCACATGTTTATAACATCATGAAATTTTGGGGGTTATTTTGGGATCAAACAGAAAAATATCATCAATGACTAAACTTACTTTAAAAATTAAAAATAAAAAGCTACATGACTGTGCCAAAAATATTTTAAAAATGTTAGAAATTACGGACGGATGAGTACAGAATAGACCCTTAGGTCCGGATCAAGCAAAATTTAACTAAATGAACTGTATACTGGAAGAGGGCGTCATCGAAATCTATGTCGAAATGAATAATGAAACTTTATACGATATAAAACTTAATATGAAACTTTTCATTTTAATTATTATTTACTTTGAAATTCTTTTATCGAGTTCTTAAGAGACATTATGGTGGGATACATATTTCAAGGTTTTGAAAAAAACCCTGTTATGTTACTTTTACTTAAATCTAAAATATAAAATTCTCGTGTCACAGTTTTCGTTGCCATACTCCTCCGAAACGGCTTGACCGATTCTCATGAAATTTTGTGAGCATATTGAGTAGGTCTGAGAATCGGCCAACATCTATTTTTCATCCCCCCTCCCCAACTGATAAAGGTGGCCCACCCCGAACACTTAAACGCGGGACGGAGTTCGCGGGCACAGCTAGTTTATAATATAAAAATGGAAGCCGAATTAAAATAACATTGACACCAGACTGCCACGCTAGATATAGAAAAAACTTTACAGAAAGAGACATGTGAATTTTCTCAACTAAGAAACACCTGTATAAAAAATACGGAAGTATCGAAAATACGAAAGCATCAATCAGTCTCAGTATCATACCCACTTTCTTTTTGGATAGACTCTATGAATAAAAAAACTGAAAATATACATTACCTGTAAGGAACATCCTCAGCAACAAGGACATAGTTGGTGCATTGCATCGCATTATTGAAAAATGCGAATCCGACGAGCAAAGTGGCTTGTATTTGGTACCTTCCAAAACCGCCAAACTTTTCCAAAATTTCATCTAAGTGCACACCATTAGCTTCTATATCGCCCATATTTGCTTATCGAGTATCAAAGAAGATGCTAAGATATAATAGATAGAAGATAAATGCTAATATAGAATTACTTTGCTATTTATTTTACTATGTTTGGTTTTCACTATTCTCTAAGAAGCTCCATTTTTGTCAAAAGCTTCTACAAAATTGAAAGAGATAGCGCCGCTAGTTGCTTAAAAAGCAATTATCCCAAACGAATCTTCTTTTATCACATTTTACAAACTGTATTATGCTCTTGTCTAAAAGTAAACCTACTCGCGGCTTACTCTTGCCACATATTGTGCACCAATAAAACTGCTCGTGGATGGACCTTAAACAGTAAAATCACTTGTTTCCGTTCCTTTTGTAAGACTTACAGGGAGTCTTCACACATTACTGGACATTTGCTTGCAGCCGGCGTAAAACTCCAGCTATCTTCGAAGCGAAACGGACTTGGTCTTCCGTGAGTTGGGTTACCGCTAACTAAATTAATGCACATTTCTGTGCTTCAGTAGAGACACGTTAAGCCGTCTGTCCCGGATTTTATCGACAGATAGCAGACGTTAACCTTTAGGGTGCCTCATGGGTCATTCCCAACCATTGGATTTGTTCCAGTCGTGTAAACTCCAGACCTCTCTTGTAATGCATAGAGTCCCCTATCCAACAATGTGACGCAAAAATGCGGGTTGTAGCAATTAAAAAAACTTACTGAACGCATTGCAACATACATACCGAATCGCGACGGATTAGTTAATGTAAATAGAAAGAACTCCCAAATTAACCTAGTGTTAGCATAACGGGTTGATAGTCCACGTCCTATTACGATGGAACTTTATGGGTGACTTTTCTCATGATAACAGCGCACCTATTAGTTACAGGATGCTTGGCAATATCGCGGTAGTATTTTAATAATTTGATAATTAATTTGTTGGTTGTTTTAAACAAAGTTATGTTAAGTGGTTACTATAGCACATAGACATCTGTGGGCGCTGCAGCAAACCAATAGGCGATGAGTGGTGAGCACATAGGTTCATTCAAATCAATCCAAAGATAGTAAATATAGTAGTAGTAGTAGTGTACCACGATCACCTGGAGCACTTCGTAGGTCTTCAAGCGACGCGTCTTCCGCCTGGCTGACGTAAATTACCATTTACCACTGGTGCGGGTTATGTTATGTGTAATAGACCGATCCGTATCCGATTTCACTTCAATTCATTGGTGGTATATCGATATCGGTTCACGTACCTGAGCATTGCTCAAATGCATAGCAGGTAGACTGCATGTGACCTCCGAGTGGTGCAGTAAATAAATTTATTGGACCAAACATGTTCACTTGGTACGACTGGAGGGAATTTCAGTTGGACGATAATTTGGAAGTGCTATATTGTTGAAGCGCGCATGGCCCAGCGGTTGGCGTAGAATGCAAATGATCAGCTATGCAACTAAGCCAAACGGGCGCGGCCGGGTGTGAGATGGCTGACCGCTAGTGGCAACAAAAAACCATGCGCGTTTCCGTGCTTCGTAGGGCACGTTAAGCCGTTGATCCCAGTTGTTGTCGATAGTAACAGTCGTTAAACCTTGTCGGAGGCCTTATGGGCAGTTTGAAAACATCCGACAGCAGGTTGGCCACTAACCCGCATCTCCACCAACCCGCATTGGAGCAGTGTGGTGGAATAAGCTCCAGCCCTCCCCAATTTGTTTCAAAAGTAATTTAGTAAGTAAGTAAAAGTATAAGACGTATAAGTAATTTTTCTGCACAAATTAAAAATTATGTTACAAGTGTTTCGGTGAATAGTAACGATATGGCTGGCTGCAACGCTTTTTGCGTCCCACTGCTGAGCACGGGTCTCTCCCCCTTAGTGAGGAGGCCTGGAGCTTACTCCACCACGCTGCTCTTGTGGTCATCTACAGAAAATAAACTATAAATCAGATGCAAAATTTCAGTTCCAATTCCCCTATTGTCTATGGATTGTCTATTGGGTAGCATACTTGAGCGATGCCAGAATGCACTAGATTTGCAAGTGAGCCCCGAGCGGTGCAATAAACATATTTATTGAACCATAAGTGTACGCTTGGCTTGACTTGAGTTTCAGTTGGTTGACTGGAAATCAGAGTATTAATAATGACAAAATTTTAATATAAGCTGGTTAGAACATAAGTTTGCGCGAGGACCCAAAATAGGTCTTGGGCGCAGACAATAAGAGCCTTCATTTCAGTCTATATTGCACTATAAGCTGCTCCTAGACTGTGGAGGTGGAGGCAGCGATACATGGTACGGCTGACCGGAAGTGAAAGTGGCCGCACAATTAGCAGTATCATCAGGACTTAAATATGAGTCCGAGTTAAACCAGCCAATAACGTCTTAAATACTCATTATTGGGGAGTCCTGGAGTTTACTCCGTTACGTTGCTTCAATGTGGCTTAATCGAGATACTCCCCGTTATTCCACCAATCTGTAGGGAATGGAAATAAGTGTCAATTCTTACACTTACCACTTTTATAAATAAAAAATCCACTGATATAAGGATATCCCTGAACAAAATTGGAATAGAAAAGAGGTTTGCGTACTTCCCTAAGACGTAAATTCGTCAAATGGTTCAATCCAACATACATCATGCAACAATTACCATTAGTGCCAATATCCTCATCTGTATCCAATGTCAAGATTATGATCGTAAGCACATCGATTAATGAAGGTCGTAGTTGGAAAATTTACACAAATGTACTTTATAGGCTATATTTTAGATTAAGAAATCGAATAAAGGGCCCAAATATCACAACAAATAGTAAAAATGATTATGTCCTAAAAAGAGGTTGTATTGATTCCACGATTTGATTTTCATTTCATTTTTTCAATATTGCCATCACAAACACAACAACATTTTTTGCATCGCTCATAGTCATATAAAAAATCAGTGAGTTGTCAGTAATCAGTAATCACTCAGTCTAGTTATCCAGATGTTCAAGTAAAGCGACTTCACCAGAACGTATCATATGGAGTTTTGGAGGCAAGTTGAAAAAACATGTTTTCGTACTGTTATATCATTTCACAACACTTGTGCACTATAATTAACCTAGGTATATCGAACAAACGCCATCAACTTTATCCGATATAACTCAAGAATACATCAAGAAAATGGAAATAAAACAAGAACACAACATGATTGTGTTTTGCGACTTCCCGTCAAAACTCAATTTTTTGTATTGTATAGAATACCAAATATTACAGTAAAACTCGAGGGAAATATCGACTGAAACATCAGTCAAGCCAGGCTCACAGTAATAGTGTATTAAATAAATATGCTTCGTGCCTAGTTAGTAATATAGTACCTACATAATTATAGTTTAGCTTAAGCTTGTAGTTAGGGTGATATGGTTATAAGTGACATAGTGAAATTTGTAAAGCGATAGATTTTACAGAAAAAATATTTTTTTGTATCAGCAGTAATTTGGGCAAAACTATGATAAAATTTGTCGATTTTATGTAATTCCTTGATTTTATGTCATTGTTACCTATCGTAATATATTAGAAGTTAAATAACCTAAAAAGAAAACAAGTAGGAATTTGATTTGGAAGTCGTTTATTTCTATAATCAAAACATAACATAACACAAAGCAGAAATGCAGCTTGGTTAAATAAAAAGTACCTGGACGACCGAGCGTTGCTCGGATAAAAACAATTTATTTACTTGCTTTAATTTCAAATGAAACACTCGTTTTCTAAGTGCTACTTAACAACGCCATTTGAAATAGCTCCCAATAAAAAAATCTGCAAAAATATAAAAATAACCCAATATGGTTTTGATTAAGGTTTCAACCCGGGTCTCTAGTTCCGCAGTCAGCCCACGTAACCATTCGGCCAAGGAAACTGGAAGGGGAAATGAATTATTTCAATGAACAAAAATTTTAATAGAGCTCTTTCAAATCGACATTGTCATTACTTTGAACGTCGGATGGCGTTTGACGGCGTTCTACGCCACAATAATATTAATACTTTTCAATAGATGTCAGGAAGAGTCGTATTTTTCAGTATATTGTAAGGTGATTATCGCTGAAAATATTTTCTTATAATTAAAAATTTCTAAAAATAAAACCTAGCTGGATCGATTTATCACCCCCGAAACCAGGGTACTAAATTTCATTAAAATCGTTTCCGAGATTCTAAAAATATATTTAGGTAAATACAAGAATTGCTCATTTCATTTCATCAAGGTATTAATTATACTTATATATTTATATTTTATTATATTATATTAAATAGATTTCACACAGAGAATAAAGGAACGTAAGCTCGAATTAACATCTAAAGAAAAAGTTAATAATCTTAAACAAGAATAAATCGTCATGCGAATTATTTTTAAAATTGCAGCAATTTTTTAATAAGAGTCACGTTTTAAAGAGTAACGAGCAAAAAATTTACCTTAGTTTTGTACAAGGATATTTCAGCGAGTATGCTATGCATTTATTAGTGAAGCAGACACTTCGTTTCTTTTCTTACATTTATTTTCACGTCATAACATTTCGTATAACTAGAACTTTAAAAGAGCTTCTGATTTTATATCGCATAACATTCAAAAAATCTAAATGCGTAAAATTTAATAAATTTGATGAAAATATTAGGTACTAAAAGTGAGTAGTTATATTTATTATTTTAACGTTCTTATATAAATCCAAACCTCAGACCACCACAAAATCTTTGCAAATATTACGTAATTATTTTTTTTCAACCTTTTTTATTTCCCACTGCTGGGCACTGGTCTCTTTTCACAAGTGAGAAGGATTTTGGCCATAGTCCACCACGCTGGCCAAGTGCGGATTGGCGGACGTCATGCTTCGAGAAATTATGAATTTCTCTCAGGCATGCACGGCGACGGACAATTTCGTAATCAATTAAATATCACGACATTTTCCATCATCGTGGAGCAGCGATAAAATGTGCACATTACAAATTTATTTGTCAAAGGTGCGCGCCGAGGATTTGAACCGCGGTTTTTTACCACTCGGCCATCGTAAATACGTAATAGATGGACTAATTTGGTTATTAATTTCAATCAACAACAGGCTAATATCTATCAGAAAAAGCACTCGCCATTCTATAAATTTTTAACCAAAGCTGCCTTTAGTATGTTATCTACACTATAGAGGCAACCGCGGTCAACATTTTTTTTAAAGTCAACTAGCATCCATGCTTTACGACTGAAAGAAAAAAGCGGGCAGAAACGTGATTGTTTAGAGAGATAACAATACATATCTTCGGGACCAATATGGAAGGACGACGATGGGTAATATCGAGCAGAGCTCGTACCGCCATCGCGCCACTAGGAGAGCTGCACAAATATTTGTGAGCCAGTAATTAAACTGATATTGCACGACCAGCGCGACTGTACGCTTGTGGCAATATGAGATTTCTTAAAATATAAGCGTACTTGATAAAGACAAAACTGTTCGCTTGTTCGATCTATACAAGATTAACTTTTATGTGGTTTCACACTCGTTTAGTTCATTTTTGGAACTACATTTTCGATCTCTGTCTCAAATCTGTCTCTAAATTTCTAAATCATTTTGTTAAATAAATAGGTAATAACTTACATGATGAACTCGAGTAAAGTGGGTAAAGTAAAATGAGTGCGTATTTATTTCTGCTCATCGGTGAGCTCCGGTAGTGCCGGAGTTTTATTTCCTAACCATTCCAAAATATCAAAAATGCACAACGTTTTTTTTTTTTTTTTTATTTATATATTCTTGCAAACACCATAAACTAGGGGTTACAAAGGGTTTAACCTAATGCCTTCCAGTCAACCCTGGATGATGATGAAAATGTGGGGTAGGCTTTGGAACTGAAAAATTAAGTCATAAAGAAAAGCAATGATAATTTTATAGTGAATAAAATGAAAGGAAATTCTAAATATGAATCATAAATACATATATTTATACATATATATACATACAAACCATATTTGTTTGTCAATATAAACATACATAATAATACATATACATACCTATAAGTTCTTAACTCATTGAATAAAAGAAAATAATGCATAAAACGATTCAAAGATATTTTAACCTTTTTGAAAAAAAGTATTTAATTAATTATTGGTAAGCATTTAAATAAATATTGTTAATGTATGCAACACGTTGTTTCTTTTTAAATAATGATTCACACTCATAGCCCCACAGTAGGATAGTTATGCCCTGTGTCGTAGGTGCCATGGACACACACAAAGACAGAAACACAAACACCCAGACCGAGAACAGAAATTTAAACTCATCATTCAAATTTCTGCTTCGCCGGTAATCGAACCCGGGACTCTCCGATCGGCAGTCCGGTATAGTAACCATTACGCCACTCGAGTCGTCAAATTAAACCGATATTGCGCGACTAGCACAACTTTACGCCTGAACCAATATGGAGCTTTTTTATTTGGAATCAGAGAAGATATAGGCTAAAATCGTGTAGCAGATATTTATTTTATTTTAATAGAGTATAGTAAAGCGCGCAAAGTTTACGCAGCCAAACAATTTTTTTAAGATAATATTGTTTCTCATGGAAGTGACTTATTGTAGTCTTATTTGAGAAATAAAGATTTATAAACCTAAACCAAACGGGCGCAGTCGAGTGTAAGATGAGTGACCGCTAGTGAAAATAATTTGCGCGATTCGGTGCTTCGGAGGGCAATCTTGTCGGAGGCCTTATGGGCGGTTTGGAAACATCCGATAGCAGGTTAGCCACTAAACCGTATTTCGACCAAGCCACGTTGAAGCAACGTGACGGAGTAAGCTCCAGGCCTCCCCTATAATGAGGAAATGACCGTGCATAGCAGTAGGATTACGGCCAATCAAAACTATTGCTGTACTAGCACAACAGTATGCCTGGACCAATACCACAATACTCTATTGTGCCAATACTATGCATAAGCATTTGCGCTGCTACCTCGGAGGGCGGAGGTCGCCTCGTTTAAGTCTGACCATAAAGCGAAACTTTCCACTGAAAGACCACAAAATTGTTTCACAGCACGCTTTATAATGCAGCGGTGGTTTTTCCCCGGTTAAACCATCAATGATTTATAAAATGATTATTTCAAACAGATTAATAATAATTAAGCTTTAACACAATAAATAATAAATAAACTTTACACACTCATAGCTCCACAGTAAGGTAATTAATACCCTGTGTCGTGGGTACCATGGACACATACAAATTGCATTTGCAGTCAGTCATTGCATTGCGCCACGCGCAATGGTTACCATGCCTGACTGCCAAACGAGAGGTCCCGGGTTCGATTCCCGGCGAAACAGAAATTTGAATGATGATTTTTTTCTGTTCTCAGTCTGGGTGTTTGTGTTCCTGTCTTTGTATGTATCCATGGTACCCACGACACAGAGTATTAATTACCTTACTGTGGGGCTATGAGAGTGTAATGTTTTGTGTAATATTTATTTCCTTTTTATACCAATACGATAAACAAAACTAATATTACTTTGCATTGTAAGACTAAGATCTGCCCATACAATGAAAGCAAAAAAACAGCCACTGTAAGGGCATATTATATTATTCATACGGCGTCCGTTGTCTGAAATTGAAAAGAAATTGATACGAAATCCTCTATAGTATCTCTTTTACGTGGACTCTGAGGTCTCGCTCTGAAATGGGTTTTATTTCATAATGCAAAGACCAAATCCTCGGGAATAGAAAAATGAAAAAGCAATCGTGCAAAAAGCGGATGCTGTTATTTTTATTTATGTACCGGGAAATTGGAGACCAGAGAATTCTATTTATGGGACCGAGGGAATTGATCTTGAGAAAACTGACAGATAAGCAAAATAGAAATATGAAAGAACGTAGGAATTTCTCTTGTTTCTTAATGTAAATAAAAGGGAATACTTTACGTTCCAGGGAGATAAAAACGGTAGGTAGTTAGCTTAATAAAAATAAATTAAATGCAAAAAACCTTCTTAAAAAAGCTTTTATTTAAAAAGAAGAAAATAAAATTTTCCTTTAAATATTTTAACTATCAACTTAAAACCTCATTACACACAATTTATATGATAACTAGTGGACCCCGCAGACGTTGTTCTGGCTTAAAAGTACTGGAAGAGGAGTAGTTTCTTTATCATCTCAAAGAGTTTTTATGTTACTGTCAAATAAAAAATATAAAACAAATAGTGACAGATGAATTGTTATTAAGACTCTCAGAGCAACAAAGGTACTGACTCACCCTTCAGGAGAGACGGCATAGCGCCTCGCTTCGATACATAATTTTTGTGCCAAATCTGGTGCGGGGAAAGAACGCACACTTTTTTGTCACACATTCACAAATATTATTTCATCGCTACAGACACATACATTTCTAAATATGTCAAATTCAATTAACAACGTCATTTTCTATGCACCGTCAACACTGACACCGACACACACAGACACTTCTAGTTATACAACTAGTGTAGTAAGTAGTACAACATAAGTAGAAGGCGCATTGTAGGTACATGCACGTTGGGACGAAGGGTTCGCCCGTAAAGGCCACTCCTCTGAAGGGTGTCATACCTGTCAATTTTGACGCTCTACGTTCTGACTATATCAAACTTCTAGACGATAGCGCGAAGAACCAATGTCTGAAAGTTACTAACAGTTAATATAGGAAAACAAAATAAGTTGTTTTACTTTCAATTTCGCAATTTTCCATATTTTTTCACCGTTTAGACCTTCCCTGGACTTCTACTAATATTTCAAGACCAAAATTAGCCACACCGGTTCAGCCGTTCTTGAGTTTTAGCGAGACTAACGAACAGCAATTCATTTATATATATAGAGTTAAGAGCTAGTCGCGAGGTTTGAAAGTACCTATAAGTATTTAATTAAACTAAAGTCCGTCATATTGGATTTAGAATGATGTCACACAGCTTATCGTGTTCTGTCATCAAAACTAAACGTGTATTCATTTCAGCTCAATCGGTTGAAGATATCTGCTTCAAAATTGAGTAGCAAGATTCCACCCGAACAAACATAACATACATTGCAAGTTAAATAAAAGCTTTTAAAATAACAAATATATTTGCTGTTTATTTATTTTTATAATAGGCACATAATACAGCGGTAGTATGTAAATTTACACGTTGGTCGGGTAGTTAGAATGTGTGCGTGATTGGAAACGTATATTATTTCCTTTTGATCATTTTCGCATTTCTTTTAAATTTATACGTTTATTTATAATCGTACTCGTACGTCATACTAATAAGCATTAAGAAAGAGCTGTGCCCAAATGAGTGGTAAATAGTCTATACATATAAGATAAGCGAAAGGTATACTGATTAACATCAAATAAGAGTATATTGAAAAAAAACAGTACCATAGAGAAACTGTGTCTATTTCAGTCATAACAAAAGTTGTAGGGATTTATGATTTTCGTCAATTTTACGTTACATAAATAAAAGTATTCTAATTATTTTGAAAATAAAGTTGTGCTTGCAGCTTATGCTTATAATCATTAAGTCTTGTACTATTGTACACTTTTTTATGGGTAAAATGGATATATTTACGACAGAGTGGGTATTAGCTACGCTACTAAATTAAACAATAACACAATAAAATGTGTATGTGTGTAATGTAGGTATATAAATATTTATTATTTTTATTCAATATTCAATAATTCAATAACACATTTTCCTTCCTACCGTAAGTTCTCATCATCACCCAAGGTTGACTGGCAGAGAATGCCATTTGGCATTAAGTCCTACCCTGTAACCCTTAGTATAAGGTGATACAAATAAAATAAACAAATAAATAAAATTAATGTGCTACATGGAACAGTGAACATTCAATCGTTAGACGGCTTTTTAGATGCTACCTACAAATACATATACCAAGGAAATTACAATTCAATTCATGCTTACTAAAAGGTAAGTCTGATTAAAAATGTATGAGAAATTCGCGTCCGCACTCCGCACGAGCGCTACAGTCTCACTACAGTGCCGCTACATCCCCGTGAATTCCATAAGCGTCCGAAGCAAGCATTCCGGTGCAGCGGGTTTTTAAATATATATTGGCACTTTGAGGCGGTGCAGCTGCTGGATAAATAATACATTAGGTGTAGCGCTGTCCTCAGAAATGCTGGAAATAACCATAAAAAAAAACTTATTTAATGTGCAGACCCCGTAATGTTTGTTTATATTGCTGCTGCGTAAGCTAATGGATGATAGTTAACTTTAATAATGTTTAAGATAAAGTTGTAATATCATTTTATTTTTTCGATTTATCTACTAGCACATCTAAAATTTGTTTTAGCGAACATTCATTTTATATTTCAAGTAGGTACTATTACCTCTACCTACTTAATTAGATGTATATTTTAAGGTGACACATTATTTTTACGAATTATTTCTCCATCCATCCATTTAACTGCAAGACCACTGCTGTATATAATCAGTACCCTTATATGCGCCACTCCATCCAGGCCTGCTAATCATTCGCTGAGAAAATATTTTACTATTTATACTAACTTGTTCCATGAATTCAAAAATACCAGGGGTATTTTAAAACTCTAAGATTTATAAAACTATTGAAAGCACGTAAATTTTAAGTAGGCTTAAAAGGCTTAAAGGAGCAATTAAACAGGAAGCAGAACGTAAAGGTTTTCGCTAAGTAATTACTCGTTAGTCCGTAATGAAAGCGCGTAAAGAACAAACATGCGATAATCACTGCAAAATGAAAGTGCTGGGGACCAGACTGTAGAGCTGAAAAAGAGGGGGTAAAATACTAAAACCCTGGTCAAGGTGAAAATAATGATATGAAATACCAAATATTGCTAATAAAATAGTTTTAAAATATATGAATGCAATCAAAATACTAAACCGAAATACTTCATGACGAAAGTTGAAATTCGGTATTTAGAAACAAATTAGAGAAGACGCGATAGAATAAACGCAATTCTATCAACTTTTGTAATCCTAGTCACTGTTAACTCATTTTTATGTTAATGATTATTTTATCAATGATTAAGTGCAAGTATTTTTTACTGTCTTTTAATTTATAAAAACAAGAAGCAAGCTTTTATCAGAAATTGTATGAAACACCTACAACATTAAAACACTCATTGCATGACGCAAATTAAACTTTTTTTAATAAAAAAGCTTAAGATTCAGAAATCGTTTGAATCCTTTTAGTTTGCAGAGTGTTAAGGCTTAAAGTATGTAGTAATGTAAGCGTTCACAAAGTGATAACTCATTAGTCCGTAATTAAACCCGAGCTTGTAGAACAAACACGTGTTAATCCAACGACTTCTATACATATTTACTGCTATAAGCACTGCAACGCGAAGACGCGAGGAAAGTGAGTTTAAAAAGGATTGAATGGAATTGTGGGAAACGCGAGATAGTCTAGTGTACGAAACATATGAATTAGGGTTGTTAAAAGAAAGAGAAAATATATTAACGTCAACGTTTTTATTCATGTCTAGCAGTCTTTTCAAATCCAAAGGTTACATTGTAAAGGTGATAATATTTAGAAGTTCTAATAGTAATGTAATAGAAATTTTAATTGATTTACGCATAAAATAATATTTGTAAAATTATTGATTGAAATATCATTTATCTGATATAACTTTTGATTATGTATCTTGATGTATTTAAGACGATATAACACTAATTTTTATCATACGGAGAAGAAATTTTGGTTTAAACTACCTTGTAAAATGAATTAAAAACTCCCCTGTACGAAAACTTACAGCAAATTTTCTTTCAGAAATAAAACGCCTGTAATAATATATTTCTCCTAAGTAATTACTCGTTAGTCGTAATTAAAGGGCTATTTTGTGGGCAAAACTCGCTAATCGTCGCTCCTAATGAGGCTGGAATGCCAAAAATGGGTGCAGGTGAATATAAACAACGATGCTTTAACTTATACGTATACCTATTAAAATTTTAATTTAAACAAGAATATTCTATTCTACATGTTCAGCAAAAACCCCATCCTTTATTTATCGGGGAAAACTTTAAAAAAAGACCACGTTATGTGGGATTCACACCGCACTAAAACCCCCTCGGTGGCCTCCCTTGCCACTCCGGTCCTACCTAACATTTTTTCGTTCAATATTTTGACTAATATTACTAATTTGAATAATAACCATATTATAAGAAAATTAGCTGACCTGGAGAACTCCGTACCCCCATTTATGACTATTAAAAATAGGAGTTGATGTAAGAAGGGTTCAAATTTAGAGTTGTATGTATTTTTAATGCCACATAATAAACAAATAAAAAATGTTTTACAAGAAAAATTTGTGGTGGGAACACCCTTTAAACTTTAGGGGTATAAAAATAGATGGTGACCGATTCTCACACCTACCTGATATGCACACAAAATTTCATATAAATAGAACGGTAGAACCATTTCGGAGGAGTTTGGTAAAAACACCGCGACAAAAGACTTTTATAATTAGACAGTTACACATTCTTTTAATGAATCTTGTAGTGGATATTTACATTTTAGGAAAGCGGAGTATGTACGCGTTTATTTATTAGTTTATTTAGTAGTAATAAATGATAGCGTTACGCACCCTTTTAATCACAGATTAACATTATTTACGTACAAGCTCAAAACTGTTTCATTTTACCAAAACCTCTGTAAACAACTGCATGAATAATTCCACACTTAGTCCCAGTTAAAACATGCGTACATTATAGCCAGACAGCATTACCTTTCGCCCAAATAAAGAGGATTCTTTGAAAGAAGTTGGGTTCGGGTATGTTTTAAGTATTCATGTCATTGAAACAGCTCTCTTTTGTGTAAAAGGGTGTACATTATTGAACTCAAATAGAAAACCGGCAAGCTTCTATTATGTAGGCGAAAGGGTTTTAAAAATGTATCTGGGTAGTTACATGATATAGCAACTTAAAAGTAAGGTAAAATGTAGGGTATATTTATTCACACATACTGTGTGTTAAATTTTAGGGTATATTGGTATTTTAACAAGATTTTACTTTATTATCGCAATACAGGCTTTCTTTTTGTATTGTACTAAGCATTGGACCGTCCGCTAGAAAACTGGAAAAACCTACAGTTACAGAAAAACGAGTGAAACGTTTTATCACGATATGAAAGTTTTGGTAAGCGATATTGAAAAAAAAATAGAAATGCTAGATAATTATTAATTTACTATCGAGATGAGGATGTTAATGTTCTTTGATTTATGGTACGAGTAAGTTGTAGCAGCGATACGGTCCGTTTTTTTATTTACGGTTTAGGTAAAGACCATAAATTTAAATTTCCAAAAAATTCAAAAAGCACTTCTACGGGTCATTCAGCTGAAGTTGTCTGAAAAACCAGTTGTTTCCATCATGGAATCTGAGGACAGCGCTACCTTATGCATTGTTTATCCAGCGGTTGCAGCGGTTCAAAGCGCCAATATATATTTAAAAACGCGCTGCACCGGAATGCTTCGGACGCTTATAGAATTCACGGGGATGTAGCGGGACTGTAGCGCTCGTGCGGACGCGAATTTCTCATGCATTTTTAAGCGAACTTACCCTTTAGTAAGCTCGAATTGAAATGTAATTCCTCTGGACGCGTTTTTGTTACAAGAATCTAAATAAGCTGATTAGCGGTACCACTTACGTGTTTTTCGTTTGTTTCAATTTAAAATTATATGTACATACAAGGAGCATTCCTAATGCTAAATTTTGTAGGGAGCTTTCATTTACTTGATTTTCAGTCTATATTTATATAAATGATAAATACATTCCAGTCCAAAACTTAAATCGATTCGGCTAATACAGACTTAAGTTTCTTATGTTTCTTAAAACTGGCCTTAAATTATCGAAATACTTTACCTAGATGTGCCCAGCGTTTAAATCCAAGGGCTTAGACTGAAATAAATATATACTCCATATATTTCATAAATAAATAATAAACTACCCGGATGACCGAATGCTCGAATAAAAACAATTCATTTTACAGAGATTCATTGGTTTACTTAACAACGCCATCTACTTTAGCCCTCAATTTAAAAAATAGAATTACATATAGTCGCCGATAGATGCCAGGAAACGACAACTTTTTCAGTTTATGTTTAATGTTATATATGTTGAAAACACGGATTAACGATATTTTCAAAAAATGAACCTAGCCAGATCGATTGCTTGCCCACGAAAACCCCTGCACAGTAAATTTCATGAAAATCGGAGATAAATTATATATTAAGCTATATACGAGAATTATTGTTCGTATTAGATAAGAATGTAGTGAAACCAAGTTTGACATAAGACTTCTAACTCTAATTTTACTCTTTGAGGATTGATTTTATAAAAACGCTAAAACGCGTTTCACATAATAATATCTGTCGATGAATGCCAATGAACCTATGCCAAGTTTTATGTACTACGACCTTAGAGCATCACAGCTATTGACACCCGTCAGACCTTTGATGCTCTAAGACAACCACAAAGGAGCACTTTGTACTGTGGTATTACTGAAGCACAAAAAGTTTCACAAAAGGATTGTCAGAGGCCTAGGAGGATTAGTTTAGGCTCTACAATGCTAAATGATTCAGTCAGGACAATTTAGTAAGTAGACAGATAGGGTTATATAAACCGTATATTGTAGCGAACATCGGAGCAATTTCTCACGGCACCGCACTCGGGTGAGTTATAGCCAGTATATAATTAGCTATTGCAAGTAATTGGCTATCTGAATCGGACGGCACTCGGGTCGAAGCTGCACTTAGGGTCCCATTTAAATCCTGAATCGCATTAACTGATTATCGCTTTGTACTAAGTGTTCAGAGAGCTTTTGCTAAGTTCGTTGAGTAAGTCAAAGACGAGGGTTGCATATTTGCGCTTTATATAATACTAGCCTTCCGCCAGCGGCTTCGCCCGCGTAGACACGTTTTAAAGGTTCCCGTAGGATAAAAACCATCCTATGTCCTTTCCCAAGGTCCACTCTATCTGTGTTCCAAATTTCATCAAAATTGGTTCAGTAGTTTAAGCGGGAAAGCGTAGCAAACAGACAGACAGAGTTACTTTTGAATTAAAATATTAGTATGGAAGTATGGATAACTCCAAAGATTCTAAAGGTATGGTTGCCGGCCACAATCTTACCTGTGATTGTAACTAAGGAAGTAAAACACTTACTGAATCCATTTCTGCCCTGAAGCAACTCTATTGTATTTTGGTGGACAGGTGCGGTTGCCGGCCACACTTTTAACTACGGTTGTGACTGACGGAGTACAACCACTGAATTCATTTCTGTCCTGAAACAACACTATTTTGTTTCAATGGAAAGGTGTGGTTGCCGGCCACACTTTTATCTGCAATTGCAACTGCGGAAGAACTACCACTAAATCAATGTTTGCAGTGAAGCAACTCTATTGTGATTTAGTAGAAAGGTGTGGTTGCCGGTCACACTTTTACCTACTTTTTTAACTAAGGAACCGCATATTGCAGTGAACATTGGAGCAATATCTCAAGGCACCGCAGTCGGGTGAGTTATAGCCAGCAATTAGCTGTTGCAAGTAATAGGCTATCTGAGTCGGACGGTACTCTAGTCAAAGCTACACTTAGGGTTCCAATGAAATCCTGAATCACATTAACTGATTATCACTCTGCGCTAAGTGTTCAGAAAGCTTTTGCTAGTTCATGCCGTATTCTAAGTCAAAGACGAAATTGCATGTTTGCACTTAATACATATATCTGCAAAGATCCTTGTATACTTTGCTATGATAAATTCGTTGTAAAAATAATATACGAAGATATATCATCAGTAATATTAAATAAGCGTCAAACTTAAGTAAAACTTAAGATACCGTCTCATTGTAAAGGGATCTTTGAACTTATTTTTCAATCACTTCAACATTATCCGAATCGTTTGAAATTTCGCATAAGTTTAAAAAAGAATCTCCACCAACCCGCATTGGAGCAGCGTGGTGGAGTAAGCTCCAGGCCTCCCCAATAATGGGGAGAGACCCGTGCCCAGCAATGGGACGCAAAAAGGGTTGCAGCCATTAAAAATGAAAGACAATACAATACTGTTACATAGATTATAACCCAAGAGCTCAGGGCATTGGAGTGCATAAAGCTATTATTGAAATAATTATAAGAAGATTTTATCTAACAACCCACAGTTTTCTATACTAATATTATAAAGAGGAAAGATTTGTATTTTTGTATGTTTGTAATGAATAAACACAAAAACTACTGTTCCGATTTCAAAAATTCTTTCACCATTAGAATGCGACATTCACCCTTAGTAACATAGGCTACTTTTTACCGCGGGAAAATGATTCATTCCTACGTGAATACGGGTAATAGGGGATCAACGTGGTTGAAGCAACTGGCTAAAAACGCCTATGATTTTAATAAAGCAGTATATCGCCTTACGTCGTATTTCAAATGGATGGAATAAAGTTAGAGATATAGCCTAGAATAGCACATAGGCTATTTGTTATCCTACGGGGAGCCATTAAACGGGTGAAATTATTAAACGGGCGAAGCCGCTGGCGGAAGGCTAGTTAAATAATATTTTCTAAAATTAATTAAAATGATGATAATCTTCATTATTAAATCGGGATAAGAGTTACATCGTATTAGTTTCAGTTTCTTCTTAAACTACAAATTGATAATGATGGTCATGAACATCAAATTTAGTGTTTAGCTTGATGATGACCAATATGACGTTTGATGACCCTAGTGAGTTAAAATTTAGACGCTATTTCATACAAAATTCGTGATGTCCGCAACATATTCCAACAACGTGACAACACAAGTTGCCGGAACGCTTCTCGTTAGCATATTACAAGAAATTGCAATAATTGTATCAAGCGGTGGCTTTCGCAGGACGCACGCATTTGCATTCCTAACGAAAATGTGCCACGCAACTGCAGGCCTGAGGATTATATTCGTAGCAGTCACAATGTAAACTGATAACTTTCTCGGTGTACTATATGTGTACTGTACTTTCACGTATGTTTTGTATGTGAAAACTTCTTTAGCGGCGTTTTGCACTTTTTTTGGAATGGGTAAAAAATGTTAAACTCGCGTCAGGATACGATCGAATAATCGAAAGGCGGAGGGGTTGAAGCTGATGAAGACTCGACTGTCTATACTTGTAAAATTCGTTCATATCAAGTATTTAAAATATGGACATTGAACAAAGTGCATCTATTAATGAAAAAAGTGACGAAGAAATAGTGAAAGTAAATGAGTGAGTACTTTATAAAAATACTAGATGAAAACCTACTAAAAATACTAGATGAAAAATAATACTGATAATAAAAGCAATTCGTGCGAAATTATTCCCTAACCATTCCAAAATATCAAAAATGCACAACGTTAATGTTCAAGTTTTCACTTCTGCCGGTACTAACGGAGTGCAACCCGGTGTTTTTTAAAAAAATACACTTATACATTTTTTTAGCCATAATTAAATAAAATTAGCCACGTCGGTTCAGCCATTCTTGAGTTTTAGCGAGACTAACGAACAGCAATACATTTTTATATATAGAAGATTAAGTATCACTAACAATGATTGTCTTTTCGTTATAATATGTAATTAATAACTACGAAGCATGTTACTAAGTGTAATCATTCAAAGAAATACCTAGCTCTGTTTTTCGTCTGTTCTGTTTCTGACCTCGTTAGCATATTACGAGAAATTGTCATAATTACATCTGAGACCCTCTGCGACCAACGTGGATTTGCATGCCTGATGAACGACTGCATCTTGACAGTTTTTGTACGTTTACGGATTCCAAAGTTCTCCGAACTTCTTACTTTACACGCCTTAACTTTAGAAGCCCTTACATTTCGACACCTTCGGTATATACAAGAACTCTTGTATTAAATAAAAGTAATCAACATTGAATAAATGTTTCATTTTAAAACTTTCATACATCAAAGGCAAAGTATGCTGGGTATCTTTAAAAGACTAATATATCCAACCAAAATATTTTCATGTAAAATTGTGCCAAGACGAGACCATATGACTAACACTATCAAAATGCTAAATAAAACTGTCTTAAAACTATCAATATAATCAAATAAAGTTATATCCAACACCCAGGGTTAACTGGCAGAGAATGCCATTAAGCATTAGGTCTACCTTGTAAGATTAAAGTGGTTCTAAATAATAAAATAAATAGGTAAATAAAATAAGGAACACAAGGACGCGCTTAATGCCAAATGGCATTTTCTACCAGCAAACCCTGGTTATGTGCGTTTTAACAGTACCCGTAAATTGTTATCATTCCACTCCGCTCAAATAATAACGATTTTAATTCCAACTTTTCAACCCGTTGATATGAATTCTACTCCAATAACGCTTATTGGAATTCCTGGAAAACCCAGAAGAAGTTTCCGAATATGAATGAGATTCATCCTTGTTCATCGATTTAATTAAATTTCCGCAACGCTGATCAATCAAGCTCGAGTGCTTATAATTAGTAGGAACTTCTCGCTTCCTCCATTCGATTAACTGCGCGAAGAAATTATCAAATTACCCTTTACCTACTTAATGGGTTTGAATCACAAAACATATTAAATAGGTTAGAATGGAATTGTGAGCGGGGCAGACGCGCCAAGGATATGAGCAACGCTCATATCTCTACAGAAACACGCGATCGCGCTGCGATATGCGTGCTTGTGTACGTGCTTGGATGTGATTCATTCATTTGAAATCGCGTAATTGTGCGGCGCTAAGATTGGCTAGATTTGAAATTGCAGATATGTGCGTAAGCTTCATATTTATTTAAGTACAGATGCAGTGGAGGTAAAAGGTGGGGCTGGATCGACGACACCGGTTTTAATACGAACGGCGCATTATTGCCATTCTACCTCTTATAATATGTTCTGTCGTTTGAATGATGACAGGTCAAAAACTCGACATCTCGCATCTCTACTACTGAGGCAAAGAGGAGATTTTTGAAATTAGTCGAGCGCATAAGTAGGATAAGCAGTATTGTGAGACAGGGAACTGAAGGGCCTCAGCGTTTTATTATGAACCTTTGTAAATTACGAACCCTATAGCTTTTCTGACAATATTCGTTACTTCGACTTATTGAAATCCGGATTTTCCTGAAACAATTATCTTTTGAATAAAAAATTATAAAAAAAACTCAGCAGCACGAATTAATTCGAACTTTTTTGATTGGGTGGAAATGAAGACTGATTGAGTGATTTTAATTATTGTATAGTAATAAAGTACTCCTATAAAACAATAACTTCCCTTTCTTTAATCTAATTGGCGTAAGAATTTCGAAGACAAGCTACAGAAGGAATCTTCTTTATTGATTAGGCTTAAAGGAAATAATATAAAAAAAATATTAGACTGGAAATATGTTCTCAAATACGGCACTGTACATGTGAAACTGAATATCGGCAGTGCTTAAAATACAATAAAATATGTAGGTAAATATGTATTTCGACTTTTCGACAACCCAAAAATAAAAACATTTGTACAGAAAATAAAATTCACAAGCGTCGCGATTGGCCGAAAGCTAGTGTTGAATAATAAACTGCCTGCATGCCTGTAGCTGTAGGCTGGAGAGCTATTGAATATTAACGATATATCCGAATATCCACATTATAGTTAAGTGAATTTTTAATGACGGACAATGCATATTTTCGCTTGCGTATAAAACGTTGGAGAAAGCGGATAGGACATAAAAATATAATCATTATTAGTTATTTTATAAATAATTTAATGATGATTAAATGATTATTGATGATTGAGCGCGCATGGCGTAGAACACAAGCGGTCTATACAGCTAAGCCAAACGGGTGCGATCGGGTGTGAGATGGGTGACGTTTCCGTGCTTCAGAGGGCACGTTAAGTCAGTCTCGGTTGTTGTCGATAGATAACAGTCGTTAAACCTTGTTGGAGGCCTTATGGGCAGTTTGAAAATATCCGACAACGGGTTGGACACAAACCCGCATCTCCATCAACCCGCAGTGGAGCAGCGTGGTGGGATAAGCTCCAGGCCTCCCCAATAAGCAGCAGAGGCCCGTACCCAGCAGTCTCCTAGGGCGCAAAAAAAATTGCAGCCATATGATTATTAATCATTAATACAACATTGAATCACTAAGATAACTAGCATACTCATTGTTATAATTATTAATTTATTAAATTTGGAGTAATGTCATGAATGTATTAGGTAATGTAATTGTACTATTTAATGACTACTTGACTATAGTATCTTTATCTAAATACCTTAACATTGTATACCACATTTTAGCAAATAAATAATTTAATATTATTTTATTTAAATGAATTGGCTGCAACCCTTTTTAGGGTTCCGTAGCCAAATGGCAAAAAATGGAACCCTTATGGATTCGTGATGTTTGTCTGTTTGTCTGTCTGTCCGTTTGTTACAGCCACTTTTTTCCGAAACTATAAGAACTATACTGTTGAAACTCGGTACGTAGATGTATTCTGTGAACCATATTAAGATTATCACACAAAAATAAAAATAAAAACAATAAATTTCAAGGGTTCCCCATACTTAGAACTAAAACTCACAATTTTTTTTCATCAAACCCATACGTGTGAGGTATCTATGGATAGGTCTTTAAAAAGGATATTGAGGTTTCTTATATCATTTTTTTCTAAACTGTATAGTTTGTGCGAGAGACGCTTCCAAAGTGGTAAAATGTGTGTGTCCCCCCCCCTCCTGTAGCTTCTAAAATAAGAGAATGATAAAACTAAAAAAATATATGATGTACATTACGATACAAACTTCTACCGAAAATTAGTTTGAACGAGATCTAGTAAGTAGTTTTTTTTAATACGTCATAAATCGTAAATCACTTTTACCTTTCATTCAATTTTAATGCAGTGATTTCTATGGATAATTGCAATGATGTATTTCTGTTGCCGCTATTGTTATACAAACAAATACTAAAAATAGAATAAAATAAATATTTAAGGGGGCTCCCATACAACAAACCCTCCGTGCGTGAGTCCGACTCGCACTTGGCCGGTTTTTGTGTCCTACTGCTGGACACGGGTCTCTCCCCATTATTGTGGAGGCCTGGAGCTCACTCCACCACGCTGCTCCAATGTGGGTTGGTGGAAGAGTTTAAATGATTATTAAATACAAATTCTTAATTATGGAAGGTTACTTCTTCGATGTTGTTCAATAATTTATAATACCTACCTACTACACAGCGTTATTTGGAACTCTGTGACCAAGGTGCACAAGTCTTCTCTTGTAAATAAGAGGATTTTAGGGCACGCTGGTCATTTAAAGGTTGGTGGATATCACATTATTGAGATTATTGTTATAACTCTGATGAAGGAAAAGGGGAGATCTCCCGCCAGGCGATGTTATTGCCTGGGGACCGCGGTCCGAATGCTAATTTCGTATAATTTGTATATATACTAAGAATCTAGGAAACTTCAATAGCGTGATTCAGGATACGTCTTTTGATTGGATTGGCTGATACACTCTCAGACATGCATGGTAATATAAAACATTGGAATGGAATAAAACAATGCTGAGACCCTTCCCGTAGAGCACCAGATTTTATCGGCAAAATAAATCTCTCCCTCTCCTCACTTGCGGCATCCACCAGCTGATAAACAGCGCCCCTGCGGGCCCGATGACATTTATGGCAGTAGCCGGTGTAAGTGTACATTACGGGGCGATGGGGAGGCCTTTTTAAATATAGCGCTGGCCATTATCATAGCTTAGGACTGTCATACCGATATGCCAGAGTTTGTATCCTTGCTTGCATTAGGTTTACAACTAAATAGAGTTCAGTAGCCGAATGACATAATTCGGAATTATTTAGACACAGGTGAAACTGTCGTATATATTATATCGTTCACAAATAGGTGAGTGAACAGCTTTTCTATTTTTCAGCAAATTTTTGCAAATTGCTAAATTTCAACAAAAAAATTTTTTTGAAGTGAAAACTTCTTCAAGGGCGTTGTGCACTTTTTTTGAGATGGGTAAAAAATGTTAAACTCGTGTCAGGACACGTGGCCTGATCGAATATTCGTAAGATGGAGGGGTGACAGCTGATGACGGCACGATTGTCTATACTTGTGAAAATCATTTATATCAAGTATTTAAAATATGGACATTGAACAAAGTGCATCTATTAATGAAAAAAGTGACGAAGAAATAGTGAAAGAAAATGAGTGACTACTTTATAAAAATACTAGATAAAAACCTACTGAAAATATTAGATGAAAAATAATACTGATGATAAAAGCAATTCGTGCGAAATTATTCCCTAACCTTTCCAAAATATCAAAAATGCACAACGTTAATGTTAAAGTTTTCACTTCTTTCACTTTCCGGCACTATCAGATTGCAACCCTTTTCTTCTAACCTATACGTGGGAGCTTACTCCACCAATAAGCTCCTGACCTCCTCTAGGCAGCTCCAATGCGGGTTAGCGGCCAACCCAAAGATATTGGAAAATACAAGGCCAACCCGCCGTCGGATATTTTCAAACCGCTTATAAGTCTCCGACAAGGTTTAACGAATGTTATCTATCGATAAGAACTTGTTCTGTTTTGTCTTCAACTCTTATGCGTTCATGAGTATATGGGTAGCATTATCCAGGTATTTTGTAATCATGTAGCATATAAATAAATGTCTGTAACGGTTTCAAATAAGAAGACTGTGACAGGAACATAAGAACTAGCTATTTTTTTTATTTATAACCTTAATTTTTACGCAAAAGTTATTCCTTTGGTATCACAATATACTTTAGCACCCTATCACTAAGTGCGAGTTACGCAATGAATATTTTTTCTAACCAGTGCCATGCTTTTTTGTTATTTTGGCGAAAGGTCTCTCTTTCTGTTTTAAGATAATGAGATAGGAAATTTCATTAAAAATGGATGGATTTTTAAATGAAGGAGCAAACCCTATGTTCAAAGGAGACCATCGTGAAATTCGAATAAAAAGTGTTACGCAGATTTTCATTCCTTATTTAATAACAACTTCGTAACATCGATAAATACAGCTCTATCTCATAAATAATTTACAACTATATAAAAAAAGGAAAAAATAACATACATATTTTACAATATGTATATGCCATTCAAAAGTAAAATAAATAAAATAAAAATAAAATAAAATAAAATAAAAATAACCTTCCATAATTCCTTATTATATATATAAGCTACCTGTTCAAGGATAGAGAAGGGGGATCTGTCAAACGTTTTGGCGATAAGGGTTTCTCTTCATGAAAATTTTCTATAATTATAGGTATTTTGCTAAATTATTTTGTAGATCGGTTTTAAGTTTTTTACTGTTATGTGCTTGAATAGAAATTCAGATACGATTCGCATTACAGCGATTCTGTATCTAAATGCTTTAAACTGATTCTGACACTGAATGAATTCCTAAACTGAAAAAAAGATTTACTGTGCGTAAAGACTATGCGTCAAAATAGATACGTAATATTCAATTTAGTGCACGAAACTAAAAATTAAAGGTATTCTTAAAACTTAAAGTACACGTTTTACAGTTTATAGAATTATATGTTTCGACCGTGGAAGTACCACCGTTGCACTTATTTTTGCTGAGGAACAATTCTATAGTATCTTGAAGGAAATGTTCAATTATAAGGCGACGCTATCAAAAGGCAACTATCGGCCTCTGGAGTAATAGCATAACTGCATACGGCCTGAAGTAAGACTCAGGACTACTTGAGACTATGTATAGGTAAATGTCCATGAAGTCCAACGACATATTATACCACCACATGCACGCCAAGCGTAACCATCTGCTACTCGAACAAATCGATAAAAAAACTTGAGGTAAATGTTAATAGCCGCGCCATATTCTTTGTCCTTGGCACAATCGAAAACAATTGTGTGAATACAATAACACTGTAATAATAATTACTGTAACAGTTACCAATATTATTGATTACATCAATTTTTCAAATCTCAAGTATCTCAAATATCACTTTACCTCCATAACTACAATAACGTCTCATCTCCATCAACCCGCTTTAGAGCCGCGTGGTGAAGTAAGCTGCAGGTCACCCCAAAAATATAGAGAGACCCGTGCCTAGCAGTGGGGCGCAAAAAGGGTTAAAGTCAACTACAATAATACAAGGAATATAATGACTTATTACAGAAAGTTATACATATACACTTACATACCTATAATTCTGTAACTGACTCTTTCTGCGTGTGTGTTAGTAGTAAAAGTTACGCCTCTATTAACACTATATTCGTCGACTGCGTGGTAGTTACAGTGACTTTGCATTGCGTCTTTGTGGATAATTGCTGTTCGCAAGAAGTTCGCAAGGGGTGCATAATAATCTCATGAAGGAGTCCTGCCTTTAATCGCCCTTTTTGCTCTTTGCTACTAACTTGTAAGTATAATTACGTTTGAGGCTTGTTTTTCGGTTTGGTATTCAGGATTTTATGCGCGAAATCACGAGTTTAAACCCTGAAGTAATCTCTAACTACAAATTTTGATATGTGTGTGCGATCCGGCTCGTATGAGCACAAATATGTATGGGCCTAACACGGAACTCAATTCGATATCGGAATGATAGAAATGATAAACCATGTGTCTAGATTGATTTATTTGCGAAAGAATTCATTTAAGTGTTCTTAACTGATAGAATATGATGTAAATTCATTCATTGCGATTTCGGTTGTGAGTTCCATAAAAACTCTTTAAATCTCTCTCAATTCTGAGAGGACTTCTGAGATAGTAAAAAAGTGTATAACGATCCACGTGGCGTAATGGTTACCATACCGGACTGCCGAACGGAGGGTTCTGGGTTCGATACCCGGCGAAGCAGAAATTAGAATGATGAGTTTAAAATTTCTGTTCTCGATCTGGGTGTTTGTATTTCTGTCTTTGTGTGTGTCCATGGCACCTACGACACAGGGTTTTCCTATCCTACTGTGGGGCTATGAGTGTGAAAAGTTATTTGTTTATTTATTTTTACATTTATAAAACTTTCAAAGAAACGCAACAAATAATCCACCGTAACAAAGTAACGCATACACAAAACTATCATGCCCTTTATATTCTACCAAGACCTATCCCATTTCCATATAATCTGATTAAAATGACCACTCAACATACAATAAAATCAAATTTCAGGAACATTCTACCATCACTTCCAAGGCACGCTTTTAACGGCATTTGCAGCACGACCGGACATGGCCGGCCGGAAGCAGACTGCCCGTGACATCACTGCGCGGAAACTACGCCACTCTTCACTTCCCTTCATAGGCATGAAATCTTCCATGGCGTCCTGAAGGATTTTTTTAGAAATATGGTAGTTTAAGAACTAAGGACGGAAACCAGTAAAACATTCAATGAAATTACATAATTTTCCAGTCTCACTTCCGAAATACTACCCTGAGCCTCCGGAATACTGAATCGAGCTCGATGAAGTTTATAAAACTGTTGCTCGAAAACTACATTTTAAACATCCAGTGTATCTTTGAACTGCAACTATCAATGACACTTTAAAAATCCATTGTAAAATTACGTGTATAACAGAGTATTGCGGTATACCATCTAACCCTTAATATTCTACTGACAAAATTTTTCCCGTATAATGCAGTTAAAATGACGACGCGAAACACAATACAATAAAATTTCAGCGACATTCCACCATCACTTCAAAGGCACGCTCTTATGGACATTTGCAGCACGACCGGAAGTGGCCGGCCGGAAGCAGCCTGCCCGTGACGTCACTGCGTGGAAACTACGCCACTCTTCACTTCCCTATATTGGCATGAAATCTTCCATAGCATTCTAAAGCAATTTAAGTAGAAATATAGTAGGCTCACAACGAATGCTCTAAGTTGGGCTATTAAAAATTCACATACGTCATTTCTTATTATATTACTGCTTATAGAAATAGTAACATTATTTCTTTGGTTTTTTTTTGTTCAATGGTTAGTTGCTATTGCCGGCTTCGTTTGCAGAATACGATCTTCAGCCTCCGAAGTACTGACTCGAGCTCAATTCAGTATTCAGTAAGACGCAGATATACGAGTATAATTATAAAGAACACTTAGTGTTTGTATTATGATTATGATCCTCCTTGACGTGTCCGTCAACGGCGGACCTGGCTACGTTGGATGAGTACGGGAGTGTGCGCGAGAGTGACTCGCGAACCCAAATTTTGTTTTAAACGTCCGATTGCAAGGCGAACAGTACAGTTGGCCGGATGCGTTATAGGTGTAGGTATAGGAATGTCTAGGCTGGTTCTTTTTAGCAAGGCGTTTACTATCGAGATCTTTTAGTCGACGCTTCTCATAATTCGCAATAGCTAGTTTGATAGTGTTGCGCCATTCCTGTCTCTGCATCGCCAGACCTTCCCAGCGGTCACTCCGTATATTACAAGCGGTTAAGTGGCGTTTGAGAACATCTTTATAGCGTAGAAACTGTCCTCCAGATTTGCGTTTTCCCTCTCGCAGTTCCGAGTACAAAATTGCTTTTGGGAGTCTGGAATCGTCCATACGTACGAGATGGCCGCACCAACGCAACTGTGATTCCATAAGGATAGCTTCTATCCCGCTAAGCTTGGTTCTCCGTAATATTTCCGTGTTTGGTATTCGGTCCTGCCACTTCACATGCAAGATTGATCTTAAGCACCTCATATGGAATATGTCTAGTCTGTGTATATCTCCCTTGTACAGACACCATGTCTCAGTAGCATACAGCAAGATAGGTAGTACAACCGCTTTATACACAGCGACTTTTGTGTGCAGACGAAGATCATGGGAGTCCCAAACCCTCTTGCGAAGCAAACCAAAGCATGCGGCTGCCTTTGCTATCCTAGAAGATATTTCTGACTCAAGGCGATTATCATTTCTTATTAAAGACCCAAGATATTTAAATGACGACACCTCCTCAAGATTTATGCCGCTTAAAGTTATTGGCGCTGGGTCTGATGTATTTCCTCGCAAAGGCTGCTTAAGTACTTGAGTTTTCGATGCACTTATTATCAGGCCAAATCTTTGACATGATTCATCCAGGCGACTCAAAAATAGTTGCAGACTATTGATATCATTAGCCATTAAACAGACGTCATCGGCGTATATGGCATCAACAATGGAGAGTTCTTTAACCTGACGCTTAGCTCTAAAGCGTGAGAGATCGAATAGGCTTTTATCTGTTCTGACGTTAATACATATTTGACCATTGCAGGTTTCATAGGTGTTTTTCAGCACGAAGGCAAAATAGATGGCAAACAGAGTCGGTGCTATCACACATCCCTGCCTTACACCAATAGTAACAGGAAATTTATCAGTGTAGTCGTGTTCGTGCTTCACTCTTGCCATCATGCCGTCATGCAATTGGCGTACTAGAGTAACAAACTTCTCAGGACATCCAGATTTTTCGAGAACAATCCAAAGGGCATTTCTCGGCACACGGTCAAATGCCTTTTCTAGGTCGACAAAACACAAGTTGAGCGGGCGGTGTTGCTCAAGGCATTTTTCCTGTAGCTGTTTTACAAGGAATATAGCATCAATCGTGCCTCTGTTTGGACGAAACCCACATTGGCTTTCAGGCAGTATACGCTCGGCTAGTAGACCCAACCTGCGGTTCAGAATATGAGTAAGAACTTTACCAGCTGCATTCAGTAGAGCTATGCCTCTGTAGGCTCCACAGTCTGATATGTCCCCCTTCCCCTTATAGATCTTACAGATGGTAGCGTCTTTCCAATCTTGAGGTATTACTCCAGATTCCCAGATGTGTATGGTGAGTTGAAAAAGACTTTTTTGTACGTTGAGGCCGCCATACTTGTACAATTCTCCCGGTAAATTATCCGATCCCGCAGTCTTCCCATTCTTAAGCCGGTTCACAGCACGAAGAAATTCTTCAAAAGACGGAGGATCATCAAGCTCTTGATAAATTGGTAGAGACTGAAGGGAGTTGACATAGGTGAGATCCACTGTGTCACTAGATGGGTTTAGAACATCACAGAAATGTTCAGCCCAGCGACTAAGTATCTCACCGTGTTCTGAGAGGCGTTTAGTTCTATCACGAGAGTATATGGGGGATCTTAATCTGTATCGTGGTCCAAAGATAGTCCGGAGGTTGTCAAAAAATAGTCCAGTTTGTTTTGTATCAGCAAGATGCTGTAGTTCTTGTGCTTTAGATACCCACCAGCGATCCTTGAGTTCCCTCACTTTCGATTTTAGTTCGCGTTGAACGGTCTTACGTTGTGTGTCACTTGACGAGCTTTGCATTAACTGCCTATGCTGCGGTCGCCGTTAGCAGCTGTCTATCGACGGTGCTCGCCTTCCTTGCCGATGGAGGCTTCGTGTACATATCTCAGAGGGTCGGCTGAGTAAGAGCTGTGGTGACTGGATACTCACAGCCCCCTCCACTAGGTTTAGCCCACTGATCGAAGTGGTTACCGGGGTGTGGCCGCTGCGTACAGCTACGGGGAGCCACTAGTGGAGAGATTATGAACAGCCTCAGTTCAATCAAATTGTTACACACTTGGATGTGTCGATCAACAATTACAACTAGGCCGTCCATTACACCCCAAGTGTAGTGTTTGTATATTATGCTACTTGCAATTCAAAAAAGTGTACCAGTGCGTAATAACTGTACTTTAAGTAATACTGTTGGTCGGAAACTACATTTTGATCATCAATACATTTTTACAGAAAAAACAACGTGTTACTTCTCCTGAGGCGTACTACCAACCACAGTCATTAATGAAAACTAACTTAAAAGTCTGCCAGAGAAATGAGTTTATAACAGGGTATCGCGGTATGGCTGCAAACCTTTTTACGTCCCACTGCTGAGCACGGGTCTCTCCCCATTATAGTGGAGGCCTGGAGCTTACTCCACCACCCTGCTCCAATGCGGGTTGGTGGACCTATGCTTTTTCCATGTAATACTGTTAAAATAGCCACACACACACACACACACAATAAAATTATAAATAAGAAATTACAAGGGAATTGCGTAACTCCCAGGTTTCATCGCCTGTTTTCCTAAACCGCAGAGAAAGGTAATAAGCACACACGTGAGAATCTTTATTTTGTTACAGTTGCAGTCTAAGATTGAAACTAAGCTACTAGCACAATCATTATCATAGAAATTACCTAGACCGAAACCTGATACATTTTCGAAAGGAGATGATAACACAAAACACATTTATGTGAGGCCATTACCGGCATCAATATCGAACAGATTCCGATCACGTGCGGTTCGATCGTGCCGGGATTTTCTCACAACGCGCTTCTTGACGATTATTGCTGCTTCCGGAAATGTTGATTAAGACGACATTACTGAAAATTACATATTGATGATTGCAACCCTATTTGCATTCCACATCTGGGCAAAGCTCTTTTTTCATAAGTGGGGAGGGCTTAATGCTTAGTCCACCATGCTTGAAAAGTACTTGTCATATCTACAAAATTGCTATTACAAACTATGGTTGATGATAAATCAGTGCTACAAAGTATATTTAATATCCACAAAATCTTAGACAAATTTGTCGTATCAGATACCTGAGACATTTCTAAACATTACTGACATCACTTTCAATCCGATTCCAATCACGCACGATTCAGATCGCGCCTGGGCTATCTCACAACTCGATTCCTTCCCTTCTCAAAGCCTAACTGCTTTGGGAGACCGAAAAGTCTAATATCTACAAAATTGTGGATAGAAACTACCTTTACAGGTACCTGATATATATTCAAAAAGAGACAAAAACACAACACTTATTGAAGAGCGACCGTTATCGGCATCAATATTGATCAGATTCCGATCACACACATTCAGATCGCGCTGGGTTTTTTCAAAACTCTTTTTTAATTACCTGATAAATTTATAAACAAGGTATACACATCACTGATATCATTATCAATCAGGTTCAGATCAAGCATTATAGAAATCGCGCTAGGAATTTCCACAAGTCTCTGCTTTTCTATTGAAAACCGTAATAAAACTGCTTTAGGGTAACGATGAGTAGGGGAGCTACAAAATTCTAGATAGAAAGTATTTACTTATACAGCTACCTGATACATGTCTAAGAAGAGAAAAAAAACTTATGCCCAGCAGTAGGCCTGTGCCCAATCTCTTACAAGTGAGAGAGGGACTTAGGCCTTAGTCCACCAGGCTGGTCAAGTGCGGATTGGTGGACGTCATGGCTATAAGTTTTTGCGTCCCACTGCTGAGCACGGGTCTCTCCCCATTATTAGGGAGGCCTGGAGCTTACTCCACCACGCTGCTCCAATGCGGGTTAGTGGAGATGCGGGTTAGTGGCCAACCCACTGTCGGATGTTTTCAAACCGCCCATAAGGCCTCCGATAAAGTTTAACGACTGTTATCTATCGACAATAACCGGGTCCGACGACTTAACCTCCTCTCCGAATCACGGAAACGCGCATGAATTTTTTTTGTCTCTAGCGGTCACCAATCTCATACCCGACCGCGCCCGTTTGGCTTAGTTGCATAAATCGTTTGCATTCTACGCTAACCGCCGAGCCATGCGCGCTACATTGGACATCAGTTTCTCTCATGCGTTCGCGGTGATAGTGATCTCAATATTTATATTGCTGTGGAGCAGCGATAAATACGCACAGTACAAACTTCTTTGTCAGAGGTACGCGCCGAGGATTGAACCCGGTATCTCCCAGTCGAAGACCGCGGTCTTTACCGCGCGGCCATCACTGCTTGTATGGCCATTAACGGCATGAATATCAAACAGATTCCGATCACGCACGATTCGAATCGCCCCGCTTTTCTCACAACTCGCTTTCCCCTTCTTAAAGTAGTAATAACACGGGAACGAAGCGCGCATGGCCCGGCGGTTAGCGTAGAACGCAAACGATCTATGCAACTAAGCCAAACGGGCGCGGTCGGGTGTGAGATGGGTGACCGCTAGTGGCAAAAAATTTCATGCGCGTTTCCGTGCTTCGGAGGGCACGTTAAGCCGTCGGTCCCGGTTGTTGTCGATAGATAACAGTCGTTAAACCTTGTCGGAGGCCTTATGGGCGGTTTGAAAACATCCGACAGCGGGTTGGCCACTAACCCGTATCTCCACCAACCCGCATTGGAGCAGCGTGGTGGAGTAAGCTCCAGGCCTCCCCATTAATGGGGAGAGACCCGTGCCCAGCAGTGGGACGCAAAAAGGGTTGCAGCCAATAACACGGGAACGATGGGTCTTATAATTACAAAATTATAGTAAGAAAGTAGTTATACAGATACCTGATACATATCCAAGAAGAAATGAAAACACAAAATACATGGAAGTGCGACCGTTACCGGCATCAATATCGAACAAATTCCGATTACGCACGGTTTAGATCGCGCTGGGATTTTCTCACAACTTGGTTCTCATTCTTAAAGCAGTAATAACGCTGCTTTAGGGGAACGATAAGTCTAATAACTACAAAATTATAGACATAAGTAGTTATACAGATATTTGATACATATGCAAGAAGAGATGAAAACACAAAATATATGGAAGTGCGACCGTTATCGGCATCAATATCGAACAAATTCCGATCACGCATGCTTTAGATCGCGCTTGGACTTTCTCATAACTCGGTTTCCCTTCTTAAAGCAGTAATAACACTGCTTTAGGGGAACGATGAGTCTAATAACTACAAAATTATAGATAGAAAATAGTTATACAGATACCCGATACATATCCAAGAAGAGATGAAAACACAAAATACATGGAAGTGCGACCGCTACCGGCATCAATATCGAACAAATTCCGATTACGCACGGTTTAGATCGCGCTGGGATTTTCTCACAACTCGGTTCTCATTCTTAAAGCAGTAATAACACTGCTTTAGGGGAACGATGAATCTAATAACTACAAAATTATAGATAGAAAGTAGTTATACAGATACCTGATGCATATCCAAGAAGAGATGAAAACACAAAATATGGAAGTGCGACCGTTACCGGCATCAATATTGAACAAATTTCGATCACGAATTCTTTAGATCGCGCTGGGATTTTCTCACAACTCGGTTTCACTTCTTAAAGCAGTAATAACACTGCTTTAGGGGAACGATGATTCTAATAACTACAAAATTATAGATAGAAAGTACCTAGTTATACAGATACCTGATATGTATCCAAGAAGAGATGAAACACAAAATATGTACATGGATGTGCGACCGTTACCGGCATCAATATCGAACAAATTCCGATCACGCACGGTTTAGATCGCGCTGGGATTTTCTCACAACTCGGTTCTCATTCTTAAAGCAGTAATAACACTGCTTTAGGGGAACGATGAATCTAATAACTACAAAATTATAGATAGAAAATAGTTATATAGATACCTGATATATATCTAAGAAGAGATGGAAACACAAAATGAAAACACAGAATATATAGAAGTGCGACCGTTACCGGCATCAATATCGAACAAATTCCGATCACGCATGCTTTAGATCGCGCTTGGACTTTCTCATAACTCGGTTTCCCTTCTTAAAGCAGTAATAACACTGCTTTAGGGGAACGACGAGTCTTATAACTACAAAATTATAGATAGAAAGTAGTTATACAGATACCTGATACATATCCAAGAAGAGATGAAAACACAAAATACATGGAAGTGCGACCGTTACCGGCATCAATATCGAACAAATTCCGATTACGCACGGTTTAGATCGCGCTGGGATTTTCTCACAACTCGGTTCTCATTCTTAAAGCAGTAATAACACTGCTTTAGGGGAACGATGAATCTAATAACTACAAAATTATAGATAGAAAGTAGTTATACAGATACCTGATACATATCCAAGAAGAGATGAAAACACAAAATATGTACATGGAAGTGCGACCGTTACCGGCATCAATATCGAACAAATTCCGATCACGCACGGTTTAGATCGCGCTGGGATTTTCTCACAACTCGGTTCCCCTTCTTAAAGCAGTAATAAAACTGCTTTAGGGGAACGATGAGTCTAAGTATACAGATTGCTAATAAGTACCTTCAGATGTCATTTAGATTCCAATAGTAAACGTTTATGTTATGTGTAAGCATTCTATTGAAATTTCGCATGTGTTCAGACATTTTCACTAGTGAAAAGTTTGTAGGTATTTCTAAACGACTTCCAAAAAGGGAGATGTTTATCAATTCAAAATTTTTATTATGTTAAAAAATGAAAGCTGTTTTTATTTATTATATTTAATTAATAGGGTATATATAGTACGTATTCTTCAATACGAAAAAAAATCAACTTTAACTAAATATTTTTCAATTTCAATTATTTTAGGATATTTTTGACATAATGATATATGGGTTAATAGGTTTTCTTTTATATAAAATTTACATTAGATCAGATTATTTAATTTAAAAATCACATTCAGAAAGATTAAGAAAAAAATTAAGATATTTGATGTACCTATATATGTATGTATGTTTGAATCTTACGATTGTATTATTATTATATTCAAATTATTTTCCTAAAATTAATTAATATAATCTATTTCATATACAGCGCTTGATAACCAATATAAGTAACTTACATATTTATTTATGAAAGACGAAAAAGTTATCGTATTCATTTGATGGAGTGGCCCAACTTCCAACTCCACTTATAACTTAGAAAAAGTCGTCTAATCAACGTCTACCCTAACTTCGCTATTACCACCTCAGTAGGGTTTCCCGGGAGGTGACCTTACTATTATAGGTATTTACGAAACATAGCATCATGATTAAAGATGCTCAAACACAGAAAGATAAAAAACATAGTTTAATAAGGGCCGATTTTGCAACCCTAAGATAAAGTTATTAGTCAGTTAATATTACTGGTATGCTTTTAATCTTGCTTATTATTATTAATAACATAGATAAGGCTTATATTTATTCGACGAATAGTTTTATCCGGGGATGGAAAAATTTACCCTGGGTTTAGGCTAAGAATAATATTCACAAATTGATCCTTGACGTTTAATATGAGTAGAATAGGCATTTTAATCCAATCATCGCATATTTAGGTTAGAGCGCTACCTTTTTCCAACTGTTTTTATTTCCCACTGCTGGGCGCTAGGTCTCCTCTAAGAAGTGAGAGGGATCTAGGCCAAAGTCCACCATGCTAGCCAAGCGAAGTGGACAGACATTATAATGCCTTTGATTTATTTACTTAACTTGGAAGAAATTTTGACAAAATCAACAAGATCGTATTTTATTGTTTTACAAAAATAATAACGGTATGACGAGAGTTGGTGGACAACTGTCATGTGTCCAGCGTGATGGACTAAGTATGTCCTAAATTTCTCTCGTTTAGAGAGCCCAGCAGTGGGATGTAAAAAAGGTTGAAGTAAATAAACGGCAGAAATATTGCAGCGGATATCTTCGTCGATAAGTGTAAGTTATATCATTTTAGAAAGAAAGAAGGTAAAAAGATAACTTAATTTGTCACCGATAGATATCCTACTGCTATCCTATAGAAGGATAAAAAAACAAAAAGAAAACATTGAATTTACCAACTTTCTGACTCACATCTACCTAATATTTCAAGCATAAAATTTGCTCAAATTATTACCTTACAGCTATTAAAAATAATTTATTTCATTACTTAAAAACAAAAAAAAAACTATTTATCCGAAAGGTATGTAGAACACCTAGCTAAAGGTTTTCCAACAACATAAAAATATTTTGATTACATTGCTGTTCTCCGCCTTTAAATACTTCATATCAATAATGGGTGCAAAGGTACCTACCTTCTCCGTCAAATTATGCAGGTTTTAAAAATCACTTTCAGTTCACTTTAGCATCCTTGTATTGACGAGGCATATTATTCTCATAAAATTAAGGAACATGAATGTAAACTCCATGGTGCTGGAAAAATTATATAATACTTACTTGCTGACCCTGCGAACTCCGTACTGCGTTTTAATGTTTGGGGTGGGCCACCCTTATCACTTAAGGGGATGAAAAATAGATAGTAGCCGATTAATTAATTACAATGTTATAAAGTTAGGTTAAAACTACTTTCCAACAATCCGCAATCAGAACGTATGATGGTGTGTACTTTTTTTTCATGCAATAGCACCTCCCTCCCTCCCACATAGGACACATGCACATGCAACAATAAAAAATATACACTTATATACGCACCACCACCAACACGTGTTTCGCCCCAAAACAGAGCATCATCAGGGTTATTGACTCTACGACGGTTACTCGCTAAGTTTTGTTTTCATCCCCGTGCATGCCACAGTAAAACTCAAAATTTCTCGAAAGCATAATGTCCACCAATCCGCACTTGGACAGCGTGGTGGTCTATAATTCCCCTTACTTGTGAGAGGAGACCTGTGCCCAACAGTTTAAAATTAAAAAAGGAAAAAATAGCATCCACATCCAAGAATACATAATTTGACTAAATCCGAGTAACAGTAATGTAAATTCACAACGCATATTGATAAATAGGCAAGATCAAAAGTACAGATCTCAATCAGGGGGCTATGATTAGCAGCCCGCTGGAGATTCTCGGCGCGTGTCGGCAATCAAGCGAGTTGCGCGACGCAGCAGACGTGACAGACATTCCGCCTCGTTGCGACATAGAATAATTTACTTTCAGAAGTACTAAGCTTGTTTGATATTTTTCAGCAATGTACCAGTAATAAATGCACAAACGCTTAAGATCGCATAAAGACAGAATTAGGTTCGGTCAGATATACCTACATATTTTTCTCTCCTTTTTAGCAATTTAAT
The DNA here is from genome assembly GCA_911387765.1 of Pyrgus malvae. NCBI lineage: Eukaryota > Metazoa > Arthropoda > Insecta > Lepidoptera > Hesperiidae > Pyrgus > Pyrgus malvae. The sequence continues at coordinate 27,257,161 of OU426953.1, forward strand.
AAATCAGCACATAGCAAAGTTACGTCTGAGATCATATACATTTTCTTTGCTATTTTGAAGGTCAGAAGGTTACCTTGCATAAGTTTTACTCATAATCGTACCCATCCTACGAAACAAAAAAATGCTTTAGCGTAAAAATTGCTGCCATCATTCTACCTTTTGCGTCAACCTTGCATTCCTTGGTATGCAGTTGCACAGTTATCTCAGAGGCTAGGCCGCAGACTAAGTCTGTGGGCTAGGCCGTAAGTGAAAAAAATAAAAAACAGACCAAGTGAGACAACCCTCAGCTGCAGCAGCCCATAGCCATACTGTTATCTTTATTACATGTCCTTTTTTAAGTACATGTTCATATAATTCAGAGTTTTGTAGGCTGGGAGCTTTTTTCCGCCGCCTTTTTTCTCTCAGTTCAACATCTAGCCCAAACGGGCACCCAAAGGCGATGACCGGGAAAAATGACATTCATTAAGCGAATATTTTGTATCTCTAATATGAAATAAATGTTTTTGATTTGATTTAGATAATAATATGTCCAATTTGCGTTTATAAAATAAATAGGGCTAGGGTTATACACTCATATGCGTTGTTATATTTTATAACTATTATTTATAGCAAGTGCATAAAATATTAATATAAATACAGCCTGCACATGAAAGCAAATCTTGTAATTGTTCTTCCAATTAAAATAGTCAGTTTTAATAACTTTTGATTGAAGATATTATTATCCAAAGAATGAAAAGATGACCCCACTCAGACTACAGTACGTAGGCATTAAAGACATAAACTATAAATGCTCCCCTCTGCTCTGAGATCGGTAAACGCATAGTGTGCCAAATTGCAGGCTTGTTTCAGAAATTTGGGGAAATCTTACGTCCTTGGTTTAGTGCCAAGTTAAACACACTAAGTCTTACCCCATCTTACATTAAGATACCCTTAATTTAGATACTGTGTTTGTATGTACCTACATACAAACACAGATTCTGCACTACATATTGCAGACTCTGCAATGGTGAAGAGGAGTCGGGTATCCACATCCTCTGCGACTGTGTCGCACTCGCACATAGCAGAAGTCGGATACTGGGCGGCAGCCTAGTCACATCGGAAGATGTCAAACTTCTAGATCCCAAGCGCATCGTACGGTTCCTAACAACCGTCGGCCTTGGGAATCAGATATAAACGCGGGGCTAGGCTACAATAGATCATCTACTGGTCGCAGTGGCCTTAGGGTTATACCCTTCCCCATCTACTCAAATAATAATAATAATAATGTACCTACATTCATTAATTTTAGCCCATGTAAGAAACCTCACACTATTTCCCCAGTAGTGAATCTAGGGTACCTCAAAGTAGTTTTAAACAGATACTACCCGTATTTTTGCTACATGAAGTCCAATTTTTAACATAATTCCGGCTGAGTCATGAGATTTAGTATTTCGTTAAACAAAGGGCGGAAACACGTCTACAGGTGATTTTGACGTACTTTGTTAAATTATAGAATGAAAAACTTACGTATTGCGGCCTAGTGATAGATTCCTACTTAGGACACTGCTATATTATTTTAGTAGCCTCTACTCCCTGGTGTTAAAGTTTATTAAGACTAAAAATACATTTTCCTTGCCATTTTTATAACTTAAGTTATAACTCCGAATGTAAAAAGGTAATAAAAGTCGAGACGATCACTATTCATTGCCAAAGTCCAATCACTTTTAATGAAAGACCTACAGAATACCAATTTTAAAACTTAAAATATTTAATATTTAATATTGATTAAAAACTAAATTTTAATATCAGTTCTTTAGAACTTTGACAAGTTTGACAGTACCACCACCTGGAGAGTGACACTATGACACTTCGAAAACTTTATTTAATAAAGAATTTCAGAAGGGTATCAAACTTTGATTATTCAAGCGAACTTAATAAGAATCAATCCTTGCTAAGGGTAGGTACATCCAAAAATTAAATTACTTTATTACTATTACGGCAACTTTATTCATGCAATTAATAAAACAGGTAATAATCCTATCAATACGGCTTATCTATAAATACATAGACAAATACTCGTATATAAAGTTATCAATCAATAGGGTAAGTACCACCGCTGTTTTCTGCCACACGGGTACAGGGCAGACTTACATAAATTAGACATAACACTACACACTCATAGCCCCACAGTAGGGTAGATACACCCTATGTCGTGGGTGCCATGGACACACACAAAGACAGAAACACAAACACCCAAACCGAGAACAGAAATTTTAAACACACCATTCAATTTCTGCTTCGACGGGAATCTAACCTGGGACCCTCCGATCGGCAGTCCGGCATGATAAGCATTACGACACGTGGGTCGACATGAAGAGACCATAAGCCTCCGGAGTTGCTACGCAACTGCTTCCGGTTCAGGCAAGACCCAGCTTGTAGTTGTTCTGGAATTAGAAGATGAGCTACGGTATGCCTGAATACAAGAGGTAACTAATAGGGGTCCTCCAGGGTTGCAGGCGGTGAGAGAGATCGAACCACCCAGCCTGCGGCCACGGGAAGGGCAGTGGTGTTTTCGAAGGAATTTGAGAGAGATACAATGCGCTCTCAAGATGAGCCCCTAACGGGTAACGCACATGGACACAAAAAAGAATAAATTTCTTGAATAAGTACGTATTGGGAAAAGCAAGTAGGTAAGTGATAAATATTTCATTTTCTCCTTAAAACGAGTACCAGTACTTTGAGACCTTGATATAATAATAATGTTTCATCTCATTTTTAATAATAAATACCAACCCAAACCTAACTCAATTAAAAACTGACACTTTCTACGAAAATAGAACCGAAAAAATTAATAATAATATTCCACTCATGTATATTAGATGTTGATTTAGGTGTCTCAGTTATAAAAGACAAATGACAGAGGAAGGGTGTGATGTGAAATGTCCCGTACCTCCAAATGTCAGTGACCTAATTAGGTTTAGGATTTTTAGGATTCAACAAAATCGGTTTGTATACAGAAATGTAACGCTCAGCAATATGTGCAAAAAGGTACATAATTTCGATGGTGTTACACTCGTATGTATAATATTTCAAAATTTACTCTTCAAATCTTTAAATCATACACAAAAATACAGACAAATTCAGAACCTCTTCGTTTTTGTTTAAGTCGGTTAAAAATTGTATTTTTACAGCAGTCTCCAGATCAAAAAGTATTGACTCCGTACACAACACAAAGACAGCATATTTTTTTCTAATTCAATGTGTAATGTAAAATGTAACATCTTTATTCGTCTTGTATAATAGACAAGAGACGGATCAGACAAGATCTCTCTCGTAGAGGGACATTGCAGTCCCTCTACGGCTCGTCTTTAAAAGTTTTTTTTTTATAAATAATCTTCCATTCCGCATTTCTTCTTAAAAGCCAAGTGGTCAGCCAGTTAGGTAGGTATATTATTAATATTTCAAACGGCTACATGCAAAGTAAAAATGTCACTCCTGTATCCAACTCCCTATAAAAATAATAAATCCAAGAAAATAGAAGAAAATTCCAAACTCTGTTAAACACTCAACAAAAAATTCTCGCTGCAAGAATTCTTAAAATATTACCAAGTTTCATTTGAAAAGTTACTTGAACCTCTTAAGATTCTAACCAGGGCCACCTTTTATCACCCAAATATTAATACCGAAAATCCACTAATACTTATCCACTCGAAAACAAGTCCGTACTTAAAATTCAGAGTTGGCCCTCGAAAAATTACACATTCAAGACACCCCACACCGATCGACGGTAGATTACTTAAATCTTTAGATTATCGTTACCCCCCATTTATATCCGGATACCATCTTATCCGGGATCAACGTCGACCCTTGGAAGCCTGATCGGAGAGGTGGTAAGTGGTGTATATTTGTTTTATCTATAGAATCTGAGCAACGGAAAATTTTCCGATACAGAAAGAAAACACAACGGGCTTAAAATGATACTTTAATTCCACACTCGCTAACAGCAATTTTTCTAACATTTTTTTTCCAAAGTCCCACTGCTGGGTACAGTATCCTCTGTGGGTGGGTTTAAGCCATAGTCTTCCACGCGGGCCTAGTGCGTATTGGTGGACATCATACCTTCGAGAAATTATGAGTTTCTCTCAGGCATGCACGGTGATGAAAAACATCGTAATCAATTAAATATCACAAAATTTTGCATTACCGTGGAGCAGTGATGAAATGCGCACATCACAATAATTTTTTTGTCAGGTGCCGAGGACTTGCGGCATCTCCCGAGTCGGAGACCGCGGTCCTTACCACTCGGCCATCACCGCTCTAACAGCTGAAAAATATCTTCAAATAATATGGTGTGTATCGTATAATAAACTGTCATTAAAGCAAACCTCCGAATTGATAAGGCACCTATAACATACTTCTAGTATAAATTGTAATATTTCGTTTCATTAACATACAAATTCTATTAGTTGTATGAAAATAAATTTAAAAATAAATGGCAACCAAAAAATTTATGTTATCAAAAATCATTTGCATTCCAAACAGACCTGAGCACCACAAGTCCTTCGGTAGGAAACATTTTATACGTTTATATTTACTACTAATAATTTACCCATCTTTTTTATATTCAGTTTACAGATATTTATATAGATCACTTTTATTGCACACTAGCTTCAGTAGCATCATCCATACACCTAATAACGCCCATATTTCTACCTTCACTGAAAAAGCCAAAGTCACGTATAGCGAAAACCAACATAAAACTCACTCGTAATTCATTTTAAATTTTAATCGATAGTCAAAATAACGCATAGCGGTGCGTGCGTTGAATAAATTATTACGATTTGATTTGGGACCCCAAACGACTGTGCGCAGATGTCCACTTTAAAGAAATTGTCTGTGTAAGTTAGAGAAGAGATATACGAGTAAATTTATCTTTACTTACTGAAAATACAAAATTCCGTTTTCAGTTGTTTTTAATTTTTTTAATATCTCACTTCCACATTTATGATTATAAACACAAAGTTCCAAATAACGTGCACCCTCATTAAGGCCAGTCGTGCTACCCAAGTGTGGTAAGTGGACATGATCATATGTCTTAGACTTTTTTGTATAACTCCCATGCACGTACGGTGAATTTTCATTCACATCAGATACAAATTATTTCGATGTTTTTCTTCATCGTTAATGCCGGCATTTGATATTGAGCTTAAACATGAGAGTCCTAAACCTTAGGAGTAAGCCTATCACTACATAAAAATAAATATAAATCGATATAATAAGCATAATATTATCCATAAGGCAAACATATTACAACGCATTTTCAAGTATAGGGCGTCGTTTCAAGAGTGGCAACGACTTTTACAATAATTAACATGTTGAATAAGAGAAAGGGTTAGAATTAGAATTTAACTAAACTGTAACTAGTATTTTATTGTTCTATCTTCAACGTTTTTTTGCCATATAAATACTTGAATAGGTATGTCATTATGTCTTTTATAAAAGAAAGCTAATAAAAATTATATCCTACAATTTTATAATTATTTTAAGGTAGTTTTAGAACGCAAAACATACCGCTTCGCCGTTGGTGAAACAAATGATGATGTCCCGATATCATCAGATTGCGATGAAAGTAGACCTCGCAAGCGCCCCTGAATTTTTATGTGAGGTCACAACCTTTGAATTTTAATAGGGATACATTAGGTCGGCTCAAACAAGTGGCGGGTCACCCTTTAGAATAGGTAATTTTAGAGTTCCGTCTCTCAAAAAAAGAACCCTTATAAAAATATTAAATAAATAACGCTATACACTCATAGGCCCACACTAGAATTCCCTATGTCGTGGGTACCATGGACACATACAAAGACAGAAACACAAACACCAAGACCGAGAACAGAAAATTAAAATAATATCTCTCATCCTTTTTGGTGTCTGTATGTTTGCCAAATGTATGTTGTGAACTGACTTCTTGTCAAGAACGCTTGAAGATCAAAGTCAAATTGTTATCAAGTAAGTAGATACTTCGTACGTAGGTAGGTCACAATTGCTATCACTTAAAAGTATACAAAATTCGAACAACACAATCAAAAAATTTGGACTTATGTTTTATACTTACTAAACAAGGCAATCAACACCTATGTATCTATTATCTACTCACATAAAGCTATACCCACTGTACCATGGCCAAAGCTTAAAGTTAAAGCAAAAGTATAGGGAAATTCCGATAGCCAAAGAAAACCAGGATGCAAATCCGGTCCCATCAATCCAAAAACTATTTTTAGGTGGGCTTAGGGTTGCCACTGTAGTAGCGACCTTCAGCTACTCAGCAAGAGATGGCGCCACGGGTATTCCTGAATCACGCTATCAAAGTTTTCTGAATATCCGACCATAATTATACAAGCGAAGCGCGCATGGCCCGGCGGTTAGCGTAGAACGCAAACGATCTATGCAACTAAGCGAAACGGGCGCGGTCGGGTATGAGATGGGTGACCGCTAGTGGCAAAAATTTCATGCGCGTTTCCGTGCTTCGGAGGGCACGTTAAGCCGTCGGTACCGGTTGTTGTCGATAGATAACAGTCGTTAAACCTTGTCGGAGGCCTTATGGGCGGTTTGAAAACATCCGGCAGCGGGTTGGCCACTAGCCCGCATCTACACCAACCCGCATTGGAGCAGCGTGGTGGAGTAAGCTCCAGGCCTCCCCAATAATGGGGAGAGACCCGTGCCCAGCAGTGGGACGCAAAAAGGGTTGCAGCCAATTATACAAGCTCCGAATTGAGTCAGTTGGAGCGCGGCCGCACCCCGAGCATGACCACCTCGCTAGGCAGGAGATCTCTCTCTGCCAAACCACTAAGCCCACTGCGACCAGTAAGTGATCTTTATATAGGTACTTAATTTTTTTGTATTTATTTTTGTACGATACGGAGTCTTCTGCAAATGATTCTGACTCGCACTTTACCATTTTTATTTGTTGACAGATGGGGGAGATTTTTTTGCAAAATTTTAGGCCTCTCCGTTATGAGCATGCTTCGTTAGGCTTTTATAACGTAGTCAGTTTTAGAGTTTTATTCAAATTTCGTAGGAAGATGAAATGTTCGGGCTGATAAGTCGTAATTTTTAATATCTTAATTTTAGTGTCCTAAAAAATTTCAAAGGTTTTATGATATAAAAGCCATCGTATTTCGGTAGAAAAGTAGTAGTAGTAGTAATAACGGAAAAAAATCTTCTGTTTTTTTTAATCAGAAATACACAGTTTACAAGATTTGATATACAATATGTTGTATCTAGATACAATCTAGATACCTACATAAGTACATTTTTCTTGTCGGCGGGAGGGAGTTGCTATTACATTACATTAAAAGTATACACTCGCATGCGAATGAAGCGCGCATGGCCCGGCGGTTAGCGTAGAACGCAAACGATCTATGCAACTAAGCCAAACGGGCGCGGTCGGGTGTGAGATGGGTGACCGCTAGTGGCAAAAAAAAACATGCGCGTTTCCGTGCTTCGGAGGCCACGTTAAGCCGTCGGTCCCGGTTGTTGCCGACAGATAACAGTCGTTAAACCTTGTCGGAGGCCTTATGGGCGGTTTGAAAACATCCGACAGCGGGTTGGCCACTAACCCGCATCTCCACCAACCTGCATTGGAGCAGCGTGATGGAGTAAGCTCCAGGCCTTCCCAATAATGGGGAGAGACCCGTGCCCAGCAGTGGGACGCAAAAAGGGTTGCGGCCAAAAGTATACACTGAGGTATACATTAGGGTGTTTTGTAAAGTAGTTTTGATACCCTATCAGTATATACACAGCTTATGTTTTTTTATTAAATTGAAAAGAATATTTCTTAGAGTAGAAAAAGCTGCATATACCTATTTACCAATAAATGAGATAGTAATATTAGCAATATTCAAAAATAGTACGAACCTAGGTTATTTCATAATACTCATAACAAGTTTAGTATGAACATCTAAAATTACTGTTAACACTAAATAAGCAATTTCTAAGTACATAAACCCTCAGCCCCTTCAAGGAGCGCACCTCACGAACTAGTCCAATAATGCGCAGAAAACACGACCCTCGTTAAAGTTTAACCAGTCTGTACCGTAATGTCTGTACCGCACTATGAAAGGTGCGTTTACATTACGACTGGTACATGGGCCAACTTGCCCAATGACTCACGGTTAACAGAGAGAGATGACTGCCCCCAACTCCTCTACTGCATGACGAACACGACCGCTCTATCAAGAGCGTATCGGATGAGAAGAACATGGGCCAAGCAAAAAATCTGGTGTGAGATAGGTGACCATTAGTGGCTTTCGTGAGCATATAGCTGCTTTGGAGGCACGTAAAACTGTCGCGGCAGTTCCGGTTGATATCGATAGATAGCCGTCGTTTGATCTTGTCAGAAGCCTTGAAGGTTTGAAAACATCTGACAGTGGGTTGACCACTAACCAGCATCTCCTTTCGCATTGGAGCAGCGTAGTGAAGTAGCCTTCATCTTTAGCAAGTTGCAACGGAGTAAGCTCCGGGCCTCCTCAATTATAGGAAGAGACTCATGTCCAGTAGAAGGAGGCCAAAAGGGTTGCAGCCAATATAGTAACAGCTATAAAAATAATGTCATAAAAAATTAGGAAACTGTAAAAGATCCGATAATATATCTCAAGAGTAATCGCCCATAACGTTGTCAGCGTAATAGTACTTTCCATAGATAAGGGCAAGACGATATACTTTTTCTATGGATGACGAGTAGTTGTGGGTACTATGGACACACACAGAGACAGAACCACAAACACCCAAACCGAGAACAAAAATTTAAAGTCATCATTAAATGTCTGCCTTGCCGGAAATCGAGCCCGTGTCCCTCCAGTCCGGCATGGTAACCATTGCGTCACACGGGTTGTCAAAGTTCCAGGGTAGTCAAAGTTATCAGAGCTCCAGAGCAGACACAACAAAAAAAAATAAAGTTCACTAAGAGTTTGTAAAGGAACCGTACAGGGAATAAAGTTCAATTTCAATCAATTCATTTCCATTTGTACCCTTTGTGTACGAAACCTTAATAAGTAAATTGTAAAATTCAATAAGAAAAGAGCAGTATTAAGATACACCTACCTCCGACTATGGTTTAACAAAAGCTCATATGCCAGTATGTAAAATTAGGGGCGGTACTTAAAAGAAGCCCCTGCCTGACATAAATTAAGATAAGCCGAATTTAGTACGTAATAATATTAAAGCTTCTTTATAAAAGCACTCTAATTCCAACGTTCGGAGCAAAAGGCAAGCAGCCAGGATAAAAAAATACCCCTGGAAATGTTCTAATAAAATATTTAACATTATACTTCCCCTTTATGAGGTAAAAAGTACTAAAAGCGCATTGTGGAGCAAAATCTAAGAAAAATACCATTTCATTTTTACGGACGCATTTAAAAAGCTAATGTTTGTTGAACAGCTAGGTCGGTTAAACGGTTTTCGATAGCTGTCGATGGCAGTTCTGTTGCTGTTACGGATACTACTGATACTGTTTATACTGACATTTTAGTTTTTGGACCTGCCTAAACATTTTTATATACAGTATAGTATACACGGCGATCTTATTAAAATGTAACCTAATTAAAACGAAGGTTTTAGAGTTCCGTACCAAAAAGGATAAAAAACAATGATATGTACTTATTCATACCATATTCTAGGTTAAATATTTAGGTTGCGTACACACACTGAACCACTGCAATCCAGCTCTCCAGTTACAGGTCTGCTGGACGAAATTTCTATTGGAATAAGCAGTACCTTTGTACCATATTTCATTTAATGTTCCTTACTTTGTAATATTACTGTGTATAAAAATCGTTAAATAAATAAAAATAAATAATTATAGAGACGTTCGTCCGTCCATCTGTTTGTCTGTTTATGAAGTTCATCAATTCGTTGAGACTGCGTAAAATTAAAATCATAGTAAATGAATCTCCCCTCTGAGTACCTCTGACCTAAAAAATTGTTAAGTGCGTAGTTATCGCTGCTTCACTGTAAGGCAAAATATTGAAATGTACTTAATTACGATGTTTTCCATCACCGTGCATGCGAAAGACTAGCTTATAGTTTATAATTCTTCTGTACGTTTGTTGACAGTGAACTCCTAAACGGCTGGACAGATTTTAAAGAATTTTTTTGTGTGTGTTCAAGTGGATTCGAGGATGGTTTAGATTCACAATTCGGTCGACTGGAAAATGTTTTTTTTATTTAGTTGTTTTTCCCATATAAATTGTTCTTACCTGTCAAGCGTTTGTATTTCGTGCCGTGTCGTTCTAAACTTTGACACACTCAGAATAACAGGACAGTGCGTATGTCATTATTTGTCTTATAATTTTGTTGCACAGTAACATGAGATCTCCATAAGATAATAAGAAAACAAATCCTCTTTCAATACTTTTAAGGCAGGACAACGTCTGCAGGGCCCACTAGTTCCTTATATAAGAGAATCTTATATTAATAGTATATTATGGCATGATGGCCACCCTTCGTAGGCCCTTGGCTATGTGGACTATATGTATAGTGGACTATGATCTAAATCATTCTCACATCTCAGAGGAAAACTGTGCTTAGCAGTAGAACTTAAAAAAATCACCTTCAACAAAATTTTATGTAACCTTACAAACTTAGTTTCTATTCCCATTTCCAATTTTATAGTTTACTGCAGTTCGGAATTCGTATTTTCTATCTGTGGACTTTAAAATCGTCCCCGATTCTACCGTCGACTGAAAGGATACCGATATTACATGAAATATTCAATAGGACCTATGTATGTACCTGTGAAAATATTCTTTAATATTATCACACCCGTAACTACGTATGAAAAACCTTTTTAATGGAGTAGCTAACGAGCATGTGGGCAGCATGTAATGTGAAATGGTCATTGCAGCCGATGGCCATATGCACACAACCTCAAACAAGCCTGAGTATTCCCTGAGATCGGATGCAGTTGAACTGCTACTGCGAAGACCACAGAACATATTAAAAGAGGTAAAACGGCAATAACGCGCCGTTCGTATGAAAACTGGTATCGCCGATCCGGCCCCACCTTTCACCTTCATCTGTACTTAAATAAATATGAAGCTTACGCACATATTTGCAATTTCAAATCTAGCCAATCTTAGCGCCGCACAATCACGCGATTTCAAATAAACGAATCACATCCAAGCACGCACACAAGCACGCATATCTCAGCACGATCGCGTGTTTCTGTAGAGATACGAGCGATTGCTCATATTCTTGGCGCGTCTGCCCCGCCCACATTTCCATTCTAACCTCTTTTAATATGTTCTGTGGCGAAGACTGATGATCCCCGCATTATAAGACTAGTCAACAATCGGTCGTAGAAAAAACTGTTTTTTCTACGTTCATGCCATAAAAATATGGCACAAAGCGCCCACGCGTTCATTATTGTTTTAAGCTTATTATAAACTTTTTAGTTTTTTGTGCTTTAAGAGAGTTTTTTTTTTAGTTTCTTAAACTATATTTATCTAATGAAACAAAAGAGAAACGGAAAATTTTTCAAAAACTTACTGCGTTCTATAACTACAAAATATAAGTTTTTATTCCAATTTTATAGTTTTCTGGAGTTTGGAATTGCTATTTTCTATATGTGTACTTTAAATCGTCCCCGATTCTGTCGTCGACCGCTGAAAAGATACCGACACTGGATGAAATATTCAGTAGGACCGAGGTACCTGTGAAAATATTCTCGCCAGCAACATTTTCACACACGTAACTACGTATGCGGTAACGTGTTTTTTTAAATAGTTATCGGTTTTCTGATGAAAAACCTTATCTATGATTTTGATCGTTTTCATAGATCTGTATTACACCGTAAATAGATTAAATTATTAACAATTAACGGTTATAAGGGTTTTACATGCTTCGGAGGGCACGGGAATCCAGCTTACCCGATTTTATTGATAGAGCCGTCTATGCGTCGGAAGTGGGCATGGAAAGCCGGGAAACCCGATTTTTTAAACCTTCTCGGGAGCCTTATTATGAAAATATTTGACAACTGGCAACTAAGCCGTATCTGCATTCAGAACAGCGACCAGGAGTAAGCTTCATGATTCCCCAAATAGGGACAAACACTCGTTCCCAGATGTGGGACGCAAAAAGGGTTAGAACCAAAAGCTTAAGGACGTACACTGTATCAATGGTACACAATATTACTACGGATAGCGTTGCCAGGCGTCCGGATAAAGCCGGACATAGGTAGGCTTTTTGATTGCGTGTCCGGCCAAAATAAACGGTGACCGGCTTGTCCGGCTTTTGTTAGGCTTTTTAAATTTCGCAATCGAGCAAGCGCCGAGCGTGGCCGAACGCAGGCGAGTCGACTGTCGGTCGCTCCTACTTAATACTGATTTGGTATTCGATTTTATTTATTATTTCATTAGAATTAGAATTTAACAAGATTTATGACAAAAATTTAAAAAAAGCTACATTTTATTTACATTTTTTTTGTCGTGCCTATTAATACTCAGACACAAAATCCTCAATACTGTAGGTTGTCCGGCCTTTCTATCCAAATGTCCGGCCAAACTGGCTGGTCTGTCCGGCTATTAAGTTTGGCGACCTGGCAACCCTAACTACGGATATGTTAATTTAGACCCGCGTTAGTAATTTTGCGTACCAGTATTATGTATTCATTAAAGTTACTTATACTGCGTTGGAACAAAATTTCGTATAAAATACCTGGGACAGGCGTACCGCTAATAATTTTTAACTAGCTCTCTCCCGAGAGGGTATCCATCATACTGTGTAAATTATTTCTCCGCGTCAAAGGAACAATGACCTGTTTTTTTTTAAAACTACGTTTTTCCTGTAATTTTGGGAAAATGTGAAAAAGACCGCATAACACTTTGCAAAAAATATGTCTTGGCTGCAACCCTTTTTGCGTCCCACTGCTGGGCACGGGTCTCTCCCCCTTATTGGGGAGGCCTGGAGCTTACTCCACCACGCTGCTCCAATGCGGGTTGGTGGAGATGCGGGTTAGTGGCCAACCCGCTGTCGGATGTTTTCAAACCGCCCATAAGGCCTCCGACAAGGTTTGACGACTTATCTATCGACAACAACCGGGACCGACGGCTTAACTTGCCCTCCGAAGCACGGAAACGCGAATGAAATTTTTTGCCACTAGCGGTCACCCATCTCACATCCGACCGCGCCCGTTAGGCTCAGCTGCATAGACCGCTTGCGTTCTACGCTAGCCGCCAGGCCATGCGCGCTTCAAAAAAATGTCTTACCACTCACTTATTGAACCAAATTCTAAACAGAAATGGGAATTTACTTTAAGGGAGACTAGGAGCTTGCAGCGTCCGAACAAGATTAAGTAATAAATCTAACCAGTTACTTATTAATTTAATTAATGTCTCACAGGCCGTGTGCAGCGCCACGGGTTGTATTGTGTCCGACATTCCGTACTGGGTCATTATACTGTGGTAATTAATACTGCAAGATTACAAGCAGTAAGATAACCGTGTGGTTAAGACAGCGGACTTCAATACCTTGATTGCCAGTCCAGGATGGTAATCATTGCGTCATACGGATATTATGTCTTAGAGCATCACAGATACTGACAGGTATGACACCCGTCAGAAGAGTGGCCTTTACGGGCGAACCCCTCGTCCCAACGTGCATGCGCAATGCAGGCGCGGTCCCAGAGGGGGGTCACAGGGGACATGACCCCCCATAACCATCAGCTATGCGTACATGGAAGGCGAAACAAGCCAATTTGGGACACCTCTTCCCCCCAAAGTTCTTAGTGATCCCCGGAATTGAAGACCGCGCCTGGCACAATGTGCCTTCTAGTTAGGTATATGCAACTAGTGTGTGTTTGTGTGTGTGTGTGTGTGTCGGTGTCAGTGTTAAAATGACGTTGTTAATTGAAATTGATACATTTAGAAATGTATGCGTCTGTAGCGATGAAAGAATATTTGTGAATGTGTGACAAAATTTAAATGTGTACGTTCTTCTCCCCGCACAAAAATTATGTATCGAAGCGAGGCGCATTGCCCTCTCCACTGACGGGTGAACCAGTACCTTTGATGCTTTAAGGGATATGTCAAATAGTGTGTGACCGTCAGTCAGGCTAAAACTTGCTTGAAGTCGATAGATGTCGTAAGTAACTGTAGCGACCTTCCGCTGCTCATCAAGAGATGGCGCCACGGGTATTCCTGAATCACGCTATCGAAGTTTTCGGAATATCCTACCATATATACAAGCTCCGAATTGAGTCAGTTGGAGCGCGGCCGCTCCCCGGGCATGATCACCTCGCCCGGCGGGAGATCTCCCTTTGCCAAACTATTGACCCCGGACAAGAATACGTCCCTTCTGACCTTCATCAGTCGCATATTCACTCCCTGGATGGACTGCAGCATCACTTCACCAGCTCGTCAGGGTCATCGCAGCGCATCGTGATAACGTTTCCTGATCCTGATCCAGCTACCTCCTGCGACGTCGTGGACGGCTCGAGTACCCACTCTACTCGCCTCCACATTCCAACCTACCTTCACATCTCGACTCACCGAAGATAGAGGGCATCTCCACACTTCGCTACACCCTCACATCCCGACTCACCGTGGACAGGGGGCAAAACAAGGTCTGCACCCTCACATCTCGACTCACCGCAGACAGAGGGCATTCAAGGCGCTTGTAAGCGAAGATTACTCAAGCATGGATTGAAGATATCGACCTCCGGTCTGAGCAGGGGGTGATGTAGCGACCTTCCGCTGCTCATCAAGAGATGGCGCCACGGGTATTCCTGAATCACGCTATCGAAGTTTTCGGAATATCCTACCATATATACAAGCTCCGAATTGAGTCAGTTGGAGCGCGGCCGCTCCCCGGGCATGACCACCTCGCCCGGCGGGAGATCTCCCTTTGCCAAATAACTTTGTGTTTTAAAACGGCAAACTACAGGCTTTTTTAATTGCAATTGAAATCGCAGCATCGACATTCAACACAAACGAAGTCAGGAAGCCCTCCTAGTTTACATACGTTTGATCCTCGCCTTACTCTCAGCCGGATATGTAATTGCGACAGCGTTGAAACGCCTCGGAACTGAATACAGACCCTTTATGATACACGACACGACCACGACGCACTATCCAATTTCACAGTGTTGAACCTTATTAAGTGAGAGCAGCGATGGCCGAGCAGTAAAAACTGCGGTCTCCAACACTGAGATACCGGGTTCAAATCCTCGGCAAGCACCACTGACAATGAAATTTGTAATGTGTGTGATAATTATCACTGTTTTGCACCACTGAGAGAAACTCATAATTTCTCGGTGGCATGATGTCCGCACTTGGCCAGCGTGGTGGACCATGGCCTAAGTCTCTCTTAGTTGGACGAGGATACCTGTGCCCAGCAGTGGGACATAAAAAGAGTTGAAAAAAATTGTTCACTCTCGGACAAGCAGTATAACAAATCCAGTAATCTGCGTTGCTCATCTCGTTTTTAAGGCGTTTTATGAATCAAACTCAAATATCAAAATAGAAAATTAACATAATGCAACATCCACCCACCCGCCCATAATAATTACGAGGAAGTACCACCGATGTACCCACTTCAGCCGTGAACCAATTCTATTGTGTTCCAGTAGAAAGGTGCCGTTTCCGGCCAGTCTTACATGAGGCGTCCATCAGACTCTCGAGTAACAGCGCTACTACATACGACTTCAGACAAGATTCGCCTATGCTTGCTTGAGGTTACGGATGTTTAAAGGCTCAAATGAACTTGTTTGATAGTCCTCAAGTAAAAAAACGTAAAAACATAACTAAAATGTTAGTCGACGACCCGTTCTTATTCCGTGAGGTTGTAAACGTCCTCGGGCGAGCTATTTCCAATCTGCCCTCGCTTGCACCTGCGGATCTGCCTGCAATATTAATCCGCGCATCGGATGCTTCTCGAAATGTAACCAAAGCGAATGGAATAGGAATCGAGGATAGGACAAAGAAATATGGCTGAGGCATGCTTCGGCAATTAAAGTTTCTATACGTTTGTTGGGACAGAAGCGTTTATTGTTTTTGTATTAACAATAAGTTTTATTCTCGTTATGTATAAGTACCTAATAAACGATTCACATCTCACACTAGGATTCCCGGTGTCGTGGGTACCACAGACACACACGAAAAAATAAAAACACAAACACCCAGACCGAGAACAGAAATTAAATTTCTCGGCCCGCCGGGAATCGAGCCCGGTACCCATTTTCGTTGCTTATGCTCGAGGTAAAGCAGCGAGCTGCCTGGATATAACAATTGCCCCCTGCTTATTTTTTTATTTTTACTCTATGTGTTTGAAGTTGGATTAAAAAATAACATAAAACATAATCAGAACTTTCTTGGATTGACCGAAACACACTGTTGAACTATTTCATTTCTGCTGTGGATTATTTTAGTAATCCGGCAAGGTACAAATTTTGGCCAATTACCAGTGATCATCATATATCGTATAATCATTTCAACTAGTCTTGAAATTAATTTAACTCGTTGATAGTATAAACATATGGATATCAGAAATGACAACACATAACAGGAAAAATATTTTATTCAAGTAAATTCTTCAAAATTTCAATACAATCAATAAATAATTCATTGAAAAGTTTAATTGTAATAATTTGTTAGGTACATAATCTATTTTTATATTGGTAACTTGAATTAACAAACATTCAATTCTTAAACATTTCAAAACCATAAGTAGGTTTAAGTAAAGTAGTTTAAGTAGAAACAAAGGGATCCTAAGGCCCAGTTTCCACCAGAACTGAGAGGAGATAAGACGCGAGATGTGTAATGTATTTTTTCAACCTTTTTTTATATCCCACTGCTGGGCACAGGTCTCCTTTAAAAAGTGAGGGATTAAGGCCATAGGCCACCACGCTGGCCTTGTGCGGAATGGTGGACGTCATGCTTTCGAGAAATTATGATTTTCTCTCAGGCATGCACGGCGATGGAAAACATCATCAATTAAATATCACCATATTTATAATAAAATTTATAAGTAATGTATATGGCTGGCTACAACCCTTTTTGCGTCCCATTTCTGGGTACAGGTCTCTCCCCATTATTGGGGAGGCCTGCAGCTTACTCCACTACGCTGCTTCAATGCGGGTTGGTGGAGAAGTAATGTATAAAGGCTTGTTTTATTTCCAGGACTCCACTTTGCTTAGTTTAGGTGAAGATGGATGAAGCGAGTGATTTATGTGAGCATTCAGCTTTTTGCTTCCTGACAACTGCGATAGGTAATATTTTAAATGGCCTTAAAATTAATTTGAAATCACGAAAATGGCGCAGGTAAAAAGTAACTAAAAAGTTCATTAGCATGTTTTTTTATCAAAAATTCAGTATCAAAATGGTCCTACAGGCTATCATCGCCTACAGGCCCTGTAGGTTTGGGATTAAGAAGAATAGAGCTACGGTATCCCCTGCCTGATCGTAAGAGGCAACTAAAAGGGGGCTTCCGGGGTTGTGGACGGTGTGGGTGGGAGCTTGATCCGCCCAGCCAGCAGCCCCGGGAAGGACGTGGTGTGTGCGTGCCGCATACCGCCGTAAGCATCGGAAGGTGCAGGAGAGCATATTTGCTCACCCGAAGATGGACTCATTATGGGCGCCACGTATGGAGGTCACCGGTGCGTTCCACCGGAGATCCCGGAGTCCTCCCCAAGCGCAGAGGCGCTTCGGGATTAAGAATAGAGCTACGGTATCCCCTGCCTGATCGTAAGAGGCGACTAAAAGGGGGCTTCCGGGGATGCGGACGGTAAGAGTGGGAGCTTGACCCGTCCAGCTAGCAGCCCCGGGAGGGACGGCGGTGTATGCGTGGCCGCATGCCCCCGTGAACACCTGAAGGTGCAGGAGAGCACATCTGCTCTCCCGAAGATGGGCCCGTTTTGGGGCGCCGCGCGTGGAGGACACCGGTGCGTTCCTATGGAGATCCCGGTGTCCTCACAAACGCAGAGGCAGGCCACCGAGGGGGTTTTAGTGCGGTCAAATCCCACATAACCCGGTATCCTCTCCCAAGGTGTCGGGTACCTTTTGAAGGTTTCCCCCCCGATACCAAAAAAAAAAAAAAAAGGCCACCAAGGGGGTTTTAGTGCGGTGGGAATCCCACATAACCCGGTATCCTCTTCCAAGGTGCCGGGTACCTTTTGAAGGTCGGGGGGATCCCCGATACAAAAAAAAGGTACATCGCCTACACCTTTTACATTCAGTGATTCATTATCTAATGACTATGTTTAGTAAGAACGATGTGTAGATGGTTATTGAGTTGCGTCTCGGTTCAAAGACGGCCAAGGTCGAAATGTAAAGATATTTAATTTTGCAGGCCGCAGATTAAAATGCGGTATGATTGCGAGTCTTGAATCTTGATCATATTTCGAATTACCCATTAATTACTTACGTGCCATTAATACTGCAATGATGCAAGGTCACGACATTACGTCAAACTATTCAAGTACCTAGTATCTACTACCGATTTCAGAATACATCTAAACCAATGACATAAAAAGTAAGGCTACATGTAATAAATTATTGTTAGACAACAGTCCCTCGAACGACCAAATGATCGCATATTAAAGCAATTCATAGCATATTGTTAATTTGTTATGAGCGATAGAAACAGATTGGTATAAGGCTGCCGTCCGTCCGGAATTGTTCTCGTTTGAAGGGCGTCCGGGGCCCGTCCGCCAGGGGATTTTGAAAAGTGTCCGGGTGACACTTTGTTGTCAGGGGAAATCCATTGTTTTAATAGATAAGCGATAAATTCAAATAAATCTTAATTAAAAATTCATCCACAATAACCCGCATTCAAGAAGGCTCGGCAAAATAGTCAACGATCGAATGGAAAAATTATAACGATGTTTTTTTTTGTTGCAAATAATAATTTTCCAGAGAAGTCCGGGGAAAAAACCATATTTCGCCCAAATGTCCGGGATTTTTGCCGTTTTTATCAGGCGTCAGCAATTTAGATTATGGCAGCCCTACTTGAAGCGGGCATGGCCCGGCGCGGCTAAGCCCAAAGGGCGCGGTCAGGTGTGAGATGAGTGACCGCTAGTGGCAAAAATTTGATTCATCCCAAAATTCCAGGCGTCCCCAGGGAAATAATGGGGAGAGGTCCGTGCCCAGAAGTGGGACGCAAAAAGGGTTGCAGCTATAATATACGAGTGTCTGGGTTAGATACTTGTACATTAAATTATCTTTTCAACATCATTAGTCTGTATATATAAAAATGAATCCCATTTTCCCTTGGTCACGACATCACGCGTGAACGGCTGGACCGATTTCGCTAATTCTTCTTTTGTTGTGTTTGTAATTGGCAGAAGAAGGTACTTATGTAATAAAACATTAAGGAAATATCACGAAAACTTAGAAAATTTAAATACTATTTTCCAATTCGAATGCAACATTAACATTTAAGACAAGACAGCGTCCTTCAAAAATGTGACTCAAATGAAATATTCAGAGAGCTAAGCAATGAAAACTTGCAACCATTTTCTAATATTTTGTTTTAATTACGTCACATCAGCTAAATTTCTTAGTGTTTGAAATCCATGATGAACTGTTGCACGGTATTAAAAAATAAAGTGTTGATCATCAGTTATGGAAAAGATTTTGATTTTTTATATGAAAACTCTTGAACTTGCAAAATGTTAGTTACCTACTATTTTTATCGACTTTCATACGTGATACACCGAGTTACAAGTTTTGCATGACTGAACACTGTGAAACTTATCATTAATTGACTGCTTGCTTCTTCTTATTTTTTATGGTTTTAGAAAAGTTACTGCAGTGAATATTTATTTTTAAATTGAGGTTAGTACCTTCTACGCCAAACGTTAAGAAATCCTGCTGACTGACAAAAATATTTCTATGCTCCACCAATTTGACGGAATATAAAAAAATTGCTATTTGAAAATGTTTGTACTTTTTTGTCGCTAAAAAAACGTTAAAACGAGATCTGTCATTATTTTATTTTCTTCCATGACAGTTTATTGGACAGTAACCTAAAAACTTCATAGATAATATAATATGAATACTTAAAAAATACTCTTCATACATTTGTTGTAGGTTTCTGTACAATGTAGGTAGTTTCTTCAAGAAGCTAAACTGGCTAGCTCGTGATTGCTCTCCGTAGGTGGAAGTTATGAATATGAGCTACAATAAGACTAGA
Source organism: Pyrgus malvae (assembly GCA_911387765.1). Taxonomy (NCBI): domain Eukaryota; kingdom Metazoa; phylum Arthropoda; class Insecta; order Lepidoptera; family Hesperiidae; genus Pyrgus; species Pyrgus malvae. The sequence goes on from OU426953.1 coordinate 27,277,324, forward strand.
TACAGTAAGAACAGATCAGCTACCTAATCGTAAGAGGCGAATAAATGTGAACTTCTGGAGTTGTAAGCGGCGATTTGGAGCACCGCGCATGGAGTCCTCTGAACGAGTGTTCAGCAGGCCACTGAGGACGTTTTAGTGCTGAATAAATCCCACATAACCCGGTATCACTTTTCAATCTGACACGTACCTTGCGAAGATTCCTTTTTTTTTACGAGGCTTTCACGGCTATACTGGGAGTCGGACCAACAGCCACGGGTAAAACGACGGCGTATTCGGCCGCACGACTCTTGGCAGAGTTACCTACATTGCTCACCCAAGAGCCCATTTGTAACGCCGCGCCACAGAGTACATCGCTGCGCATGGAAGACATTGGCAGGTTTCGCTGAAAATCCTATTCAGTGGGTTTTAGTGTGGTTGAAATTTTAAATAATTAACTCGCTGTCCCTCTCGGGCGTAGCCTCAGATACCGTAAGAAGGTAGATTTAAGTGAAAATAATTAATTGTTGAATAAAGTTATTAGGTAAATCAGGAGCTGGCTCTGCAACACGATACTAGATTTACTCAAAATATTTTTGAGCCTTTAAAAAGTAAACTAACTCCTACGAGAGTGAAATAGGAGAGTGAAGTTTACATGGAATTTTCTCATTTCTGGAACTACTCTATATATATATGCCTACTCTACTTATACTTCTAATAAGTAGAGTAGGTAATATACATACGAGTATGTGATTGATTACAATTTAAAATGATTTGTGCAGGTGAAATGGATAAACTTCCGCCTAAAAGGGTAAAAAGGCGGGGGAAGGGTTAAGTAAAATGTATAGAAATTAATTATCATCTCATTTCTGAACTTAGCAGTATAAACATTGGTCTATAGGGCCTGATTTTCTTATTTCTTAAAAATATAATTATGACAACCTTTATATTTCGTCGGACTAATTTAAAAAGGGGGCTGTTTTTCTGTTAGTGCACCAAATAACTTGGTCATTTTAACACCAGCTTCAAAACGAAGTAAGTACTGTGGTAACCTGTTACCTATCTTTTATAGCAGTACCTACTTGCAGACGCAGAACAGATACGTATGACACAATTATAACGGGGTTAGTTTAAACTGTGTCCTGATAACTAAAGTACACGCGGAAGAAGTCGCGGGCAAAACATTTCTCTAACTCTATATGTATAAAACTGAATTCCTATTTCCCTTGGTCTCGGCCTCACGCGTGAACGGTTATACCGATTTCGATAATTCTTTTTTGTTGTGTTTGTTATTATCAGGAGAAGGTTCTTATCAATGAAAAAAATTAAGAAAATTGATAATTAACATATATTTTTTTTACAAATTCGATTTTAATATCCATAGTTAAGACAGGAAAACGTCTGTCGGGTCAGCTAGTTTAAAATAAAACGTGCATATTTTTTTAGATAGTTCGTGTTGTTTGATGATGAAGGCTCACGAAATTGAATTATATATTAATATGCACTAATTGTAATGCAAGACAACTTAAAATTAAACTCTAAAATTAAATAAGCTAAATTATGATGTCATAGGTAATAAGCCTAGTGGTTAAGACATTGTAATTTAGGAACCTCCATATTTATTTACTACTTGTTATTCATGAGTGAAGCTTGCCAGAGAATTACAGTAAAAAATCGGTAGCCTATAAAAAGCAATACATAAAATCGAACAATATCATTTGCGAAAATATAAGGTCTAGAATATCAGAAAGAATAATTTATAAATTCGCTGTTAAATATTATATATTTCCCTCCAAAGAGTCGCGCAGTCGGCTATAAATATGTTCTCTAAGTTATGAATTGACTTACACTATCAGAATAATCACTGTTAATGTTAAATCTATTTTTATTTATCCAAGAAATCTGAACTATTCAAGTATAACGTCTTCTGAGAATATCAATTTCACATACGAAGAAAATTAGACCCTCATTTTAATACTCTGGAGAGTTCAAGATGCTTTAATTTCCCTAGAGTCTTATATGATGTCTTAATGTGAAGGTCACAGTATACCTTCGCAAACATGAAAAACTATTAAGTATTTGAACACATCAAATAAACGCTTGAAGAAGTTCGCAATTCAACAAAGTAAAGAAAAAATGTTTATTACCTATAAGTAGCTATTCACTGACAAGTTTAACACGTACATCGCCGTGGTGGGTCAAAATGACCGGCACCTCAACTACCTATTGGGGCCGCGGGGGGTCAAAATGACCGGCACGACATACCTAACTTTGCGATACCTGTTCACGCCGTAGGTGCCATACGCTACGTATTAAGCCATATAACATGACCGGCGCGGCCCTAATGAACTTCTATTACTACTTGGTTTTCAGGATTTTTGATGGCATGCCTACTTTTACGGACACAGAAGAAAAAAAACGATTTCGAATCAAAAAAAAAAAATCTTTAATTTCAAGCTCAATTAAATTAAGTCACAAGTATTCCAAAATAAGCAAAAATAATTTTAATGTGAAATTTCAATTTAAAATCAAACTAAATGTCTCATTTTGGTACTCTGCGTACTTACGTACTCTGCCCGGCATTATGACCGGCGTGGCCTAAATGTAATAATTATTCCGTTTAGGCCGCGCCGGGTCGAAATGCCCGGCACTAAAAAAAAAACCAAAATAGAGTCAAATAATGAAATATCGCCAAAAATATAACATACGTATACAAATAAGATCAAAATCAACCATATTAACCAATGTCATAATTTGGAAATTTTCGAAAATTCTGGTCGGCGATGAACGTGTTAAGATCACGTTATGGCCATTTGTGTGTTTTGCACGTACAAAAAAACTATGCAAATAAAATGAAATCGAGATATAAAACAACATTTCTGCTATACAATGTTTCATTGTTTTCTAAATAAATTTTTTTCATACAAACAATACATAGAAATCGATTCGACAAAAAGTTTTTACATTATTTATTTATTTATTATTTACTCTTTTAAACCTACAGTTTACCAGGGCGAACTTAATGCCTTTTATTATAAGTAAATTGTTATTATATAAATTGTAGCTAAAAGCAACTATTTGGTACACTGCGCGAACGCGGGATGCCGTAAAAGCATAATATTCCTTATTTTAGTTCCGAAGAAAACTGCGCATTCGTTAAAACTCCTAAAGAACTAATATGCCTCTATGATTTTTTTACATGAATAAGGGTTAAATACAAAATTATCTAAAAAGTCAATTTCAACATATTTTCGAAGACTTTAAAACCATTAATCAAATAAAGAAAAAACATAGAGGCATAACAAATAATTTCAATTCAATTAGGAATATCAAGGACTAGACCTTGAATTTGGACTATTTCCTTTTATATGACACGTATTATGCATACCTATGTTCTTAACGTTTGCTGAAAAACATGATGTTTTTTTAAACTACAGATCTATCTATATGTATTTTTTAAATCTTTGCGCCCTTTTATCTATTATAATCCAGTACGAAAACAGGTAAATATTATAAAGGAATGACAGATCACATTTCATATTTAAAGCATCAACTTGTCTATTCACTCATACAGGTGTCTATAACTCATACAAATATCGAGCATAACCAGTCGACGGACGCGTAGTCTTCGATAAAACTGTCATCCAATTTGGAAATTAGATCATGTTCCGGCCAATAAACCCCGTTAGTTACAGTTCAGAGCTATCGAAACCCTCGTTATGTGTCCCTTGAGTCTTCGAACCCTTTGATTTCCCGAGAGCCTCCGCCTGCTTGACAGTGTCTGGTAGAGCGTCGTCTGAAATGTCGGGAACCAGTAGAGTCATGATACCAGCAAACAGCGCCGTACAGCCAAAGATCACAGACGGTAGACCGAACCATATGGGCAACTGTGGAAAAGCATTATAAATAAATAAACGTTTCACACTCATAGTCCCTCACTAGGTCACTAGGGTATGTGTCGTGGGTACCATGGACACACATAAAGACAGAAACACAAACACCCAGACCGAGAACAGAAATTTTAAACTCATTCAAATTTCTGCTTCTCCGGGAATCGAACACGGGACCTTCCGATCGGCAGTCCGGCATGGTAACCATTACGGCACGTGGGTCGTCAAAAAAAGCATTATGTTTAGTATTGTTTGTTGCAAGACAGTGTTTCAAATCGAGATGTTGATACACAAATACTGTACACGTGGTTCCGGCGCTCATTTTACATTAAAAGTAATTGTTATGTGTGTATTTTATCACCTCTTTTATGATGAAGAAACATTGTAGTATTTGGTTATTTGTATGCTTCAACTTTATTACCTACATAATATGTTGTGCTACGTATGTACCTTATTTTGAACCAATATAAAACTGTGCGTCACAGCTACTAATGTAGCGACGAAGAATTAAAAGACGATCTGCGTGGCGAAATGGTCACCATGCCGGACTGCCAATCAAAAGGTCCCGGGTTCGATTTCCGGCGAAGCAGAGATTTAAATGATGAATTTCAATTTCTGTTATCGGTCAGGTTGTTTGTGTTTCTGTCTCTGTGAGTGTCCCCCCTACCCTCCCCCACCCTACTGTGGGTATATGAGTGTGAAACCTTATTTATTTATTTATTTTAAGAACACTGAGGGGAGCTTTAATGCTTGTTTACATTTGAAGGGAATGTTTTTGGCAAGGTTGTAACGCATCTTCTTTTATTTACTAGAAGTAACTCTATATATGTTTATTTAATTTCAAGACCAATAAAAAATAAAAAGGTGAACATTTGAAATTCCATACTAATATTATAAATTTGAAAGTAACTCTTCTCTGTCTGTCTGTCTGTCTGCTACGCTTTCCCGCTTAAACTACTGAACCGATTTTAATGAAATTTGGATCACATATAGAGTGGACCTTGGAAAAGGACATAAGATGTTTTTATTCTACGGGAACCTTTAAAACGGGTCCACGCGGGCGTAGCCGCTGTCGGAAGACTAGTTATAAATAAACTTACACTAAAAATAAAAATATAAACTAATTAATGAAAAAAATGGCATCCAAATTACTGCCCTGAGGGTGTGTGCCCAGAAAAAAAATATTTTTTATTTTTTTTACTTTATAATATAACTTAAAGGAATGACGGATTGCGGCTGTGTTAAGAAGGTTTAAAAACTTACCAATAATGGCGTCTGTGGCGCAAGAATGGAGCCAACTCTGCCCAACGAGGAACATAGAGCATGCATGGAGTTTCTCGTGTAGGTAGGAAACAGCTCCGAGGTGTACAAGTACGTGATGCCGAAATAGAATGAAGATACCAGCTTGCTGGCCATGTAAAGCGTAATTGACAGCCAGAGCAGACCTAAAATAAAGGATGCCATTAATTTAAAAAAAAACAACGGGTTGCACTTCGGTAGTGCCGGCAGAAGTGAAAACTTGAAAATTAACTTTGTGCATTTTTGATATTTTGGAATGGTTAGGGAATAATTTCGCACGAATTGCTTTTATTATCAGTATTATTTTTCATCTAGTATTTTCAAAAGGTTTTCATCTAGTATTTTTATAAAGTACTCACTCATTTTCTTTCACTATTTCTTAGTCACTTTTTTCATTAATAGATGCACTTTGCTCAATGTCCATATTTTAAATACTTGATATAAACGAATTTTACTAATATAGACAGTCGAGCCGTCATCAGCTGTCACCCCTCCGTCTTACGAATATTCGATCAGGCCACGTGTGTTGACACGAGTTTAACATTTTTTACCCATCCCAAAAAAAGTGCACAACGCCGCTAAATAAGTTTTCACTTCAAAAAACAAACAAAAGAAATTGTTTTTATTTTTACCCACTTCTAAAAGGAGGAGTTAATGTATTCGGCTGCATGTATTTTTATTAGCCGTCAAGAATGAAAACATACTGAAAGAAATGACTATGACTACTTAATTCACGGAGTTGCAAATAACGCGCACCCCCCACTTGATTCATGCCGTATCTGTAGATTTGGTGTTGCTGTATAGTGAACGCCGAATGTCAATTTTTGATTGACTCCGAATGTGTCTACGACCACCACATCTTATAAATCATAAATGTCCATTGGACAGAGTAGCCACTTATTACCACGTAGCCTGCATACCCTTCAGATGTTGCAAATATGTAATAAAAATTATATAAGGTTAAGGTTAGCTGCAGTTTCTGCCTACCACCGCGTAGATTTCATGCCTATTAACTACTTCATTTAAAACAATCACCTCTATTTTATGGTTTCACATGGCTGCAACTCTTTATTACGTCCCACTGCTGGGCACGGGTCTCTCCCCATTATTGGGGAGGCCTGGAGCTTACTCCACCACACTGCTCCAATGCGGGTTGGTGGAGATGCGGGTTAGTGGCCAACCCGTTGGCGGATGTTTTTAAACCGCCCATAAGGCCTCCGACAAGGTTTAACGACTCTTATCTATCGACAACAACCGGGACCGACGGCTTAACGTGCCCTCCGAAGCACGAAAACGCACATGAATTTTTTTGCCCCTAGCGGTCACCCATCTCACACCCGACCGCGTCCGTTTGGCTTAGTTGCACAGATCGCTTGCGTTCTTCGCTAACCGCCGGGCCATGCGCGCCTCAATGGTTTCACATATTAAAATTAATGTAATACTCCCTACTGTATCTAACTTCTAACTCACCTTTGGGTACAAACGGCTGCGCTATACACAATACGGCCCCGACAATAAACGATGTTATCAATGGCACTTTTCTATTGAAGTGGATCAGGATGTAGGTGAGCAACAGAGTGCCTGGTATGTCCACGAGTGAGGTCAGCGCGAAGTTCAAATACTTGTTGCCTTGCAACGACACTGAGTTGATCATCATGCCGTAGTTCACGAATGTCGATGTTATCCACCAGATGAGGCACACGAAGAATCTCAGTCGTAAAGCCCCTGACTTGAATGTTGCTGATAGTACGTTCAGGAACTTGACGTTCTCGCTCTGTTCGCAGGTCAACTTTTCTAAAGTGTTCTTATCTAGTTCTATCTTGTTCGTCTTAGCTGCCTTCTTTAGTATCTTTACCGCCTTGTCCTTGTCGCCTCTTATCAGTAGCCATCTCGGGCTCTCGTCCAGGAAGAAGATGTACAAGGAAAATAAGAAAGCTGGCAAGTAAAGTACTCGGAGGAACGATCGCCAGTACGGCACCAGCCACGCTATGACCGATATCGATACTCCACCGAAAATGTACCCGAAACTGCAGAACATATAGAATACCAACTTATTCTTCGCTGATACTATTTCCATTGCTGTAAAAGAACGATCTTTATTATACACGGTCGTAACATTAATTGATTGCCATTCACATGTGTTTGTGACAACTAATTTAAAATTAATTAATTTAACATTAAATAGACAACTGTTACTAATTATAAATGTGTAGGTATATATCATCATCATTAACAACTTTAACTTATTTACTGTCCCACTTCGGGACACTATTCTGACTTTAATAAACACGTGCATCGTGCATGCATTACAATTGTGATGAAATCGTTTGATTAACACAGATGGATAATTCGAAATATAATGTAATAATCTTCTTTGGTTACAAATAATCCCTGTTTCATTAATTATCATTTTAATTTTGATGGAATGGGATTAAGATTTAATAATAACAATATTTCAATATCAATCTTCAATCGTCAACAAACAACTTATGTTCGCGCTCTTGACATACAAATACAAATACAAATACAAATATGCTTTATTGTACACCATACATAACAGTAAAATCAACACATACCAATTTATACATTTTAATTCTAGTGGACAAAAGGCGGCCTTATCGCTTCTAGCGATCTCTTCCAGACTACCTTAGGGTAGAGGAGAAGTCGGTAAGATAGCGTGTGGGTGAGGTGCACATGGATAAAAAATTTAAATATACATAGACATACATAAATATTTATATTGATAGACATACATATACTTACATATATAACTGTACATATATACATATATAAATACATATATACATACATAGATACATACATACATACATACATACATGTTGCAAATATCCTATGATTCCAATAGGTATTTATTTAGGAATTCAAGATATTATTTACGTGTTCCTCATTCTGCTTCTTGATAGTGATTATAAAGACGAGTCTTGAAGGAAGCAAGGGAATCGGACAGTCGGATAGAAGAAGGAAGAGAGTTCCAAAGACGGATAGCAGACACAGTGAAGGATTTTGCAAAGAAGGAAGTAGAGTGAACAGAAGTAACAAGGCACAGGTTTTCAGTGGAACGTAGGAAGCGATTATGAGAAGTGTGGAGATATTTAAAACGCTCTTTCAAATAATTATTTCATTTTTTTTTTCACAACCGTTCTATTTTCAAAAAGTGCGCCATCACTTTTTTATTTTTTTATCGATGGCGCTAACATTAGAACATCCAAACCATACTGCCATAGACAGTTAAATATTAAATAGGAAATACTTTTTATTAAAGTAATCTATGTCAATTACACAACGCATATAAAATATTGTTAAATGATTACACGATGTATTCTATTACCGTAGGTAATTGATAAGTACAACATATTCCTATTCAGAGGTTCCCATGTTCCGTATAGCTTAGGTATTCAACGGTAGTTATATCCGTTATTTCGATTGATGTCAGTTTCTTTGCTCATTAATCTTTTTAAATGTACAAATATCATCAATTTTTATAACTACAAATCTTTGATTTGAATACATTTCCAATTTCACAAGTTAAGATTTTCAGGTATAGATATTCTACTTCACGAAGTCCCACCGGCTCTGGTTGTAGTAATGATGTGTACTGACACGCTTGTATGCGTCAGCTTTTGAAGCGTTAGCAAATAAATCTGAACATCTCTATCCATTAACCAAAAACCTTTAAAAAATAGTTCCATATTTAAGCGGGGTACTCACATACCTGCCACAGGGGCGATCTAGGAAAAGCCCCTGCTTGCCTACACACGACACGATTAAGGTGGCAATTAAGGGTCATCCCCACCTTTACACCCTAGATCGCCCCTGCGGCAGGTGTGTGAATAGCCCGCTTTACAAAACTTTTCTACGTTTAGTTGTCATGATGACGATACTCGACACCGAGCGCTCTCAAGGTTAATAAGCACACTAAAACAATGTGCATGTGCAACATTCAAAACAAAACGGACTTCGTGAGATAGAACATGTATACATCAACTATTTATTAGGCACCCCAGTGGGGTACCCCTTGCCACACGACGCGTAGAGCGTTTGGAATGTTTGGATAGACCAACCTTTCGATAGACCAACAGTAAATCCCTCCGAATGAAACTGTTCACACAACTGTCATCAAACTTCACAAGTGCATTTGATTATCAATTTTACTTACACAATACATACATAGGTGAACATATGTCTCCTATGGCAGCTTCCAAGAACTCCATGGCTATGTAGAACCAGTACCAGGCCGAGAAACTTCTAGTCACGCCGAAGACAGCTCCCAACACTCCCGTTATCACCGTTGCGGTTTTTCTCCCTAACCTGAATGAAATGACAAGTGTATGCTACATTTTAAGTATACTGATTTTCGCATCTTCCACTTTCCCAGACAAATATATATATATATATTTTATTGCGCCGTCAGATTTGATATTATTCAAAATACAAAATACTTGAATGAATGACTAACTGAACAATGTTTTTTATAGTTCAGAAATTGTATGACATGGTTTAACGATTATGAATGTCATGCCATATAATATAATTTAATACTTTATACTAATAATTTTATAAATTTTTCAATATTATTTTATCTTAGAGCATCAAGGTATGACCTTTACGGGCAAATCCCACGTCCCAACGTCCATGCACAATATGTTATACAACAAGTGTGTCTGTGTGTGTCGGTGATAGTGTTGTAGGTGCATAGAAAATGACGCTGTTAATTGAAATTGACATATTTAGAAATGTATGCGTCTGTAGCGATGAAAGAATATTTGTGAATGTGTGACAAAATTAAAATGTGTGCGTTCTTCCCCCGCACCAGATTTGGCACAAAAATTATGTATCGAAGCGAGGCGCTATGCCGTCTCTTCTGAAGGGTGAGTCAGTAACTTTGATGCTCTAAGTATTTTATACAATTATTAATAACTAGCTGTGCCCGCGACGTCGTCCGCGTAGATAAAGACTTGTACAAAAGGCTTGATTAGACTTGGATTATTTGTTCCTCCTCCTCCTTAGTCTTTCACTCTTGTCAGAGTGGTCGTTGCTGATGAGGTTGCAATTTCGTTCGTGACCGCTTGCCCTCCACTGTCCCTTGGATTATTGTTACCTTTTATGAAATTACTTATGATACAAAAGTTCATATTATTATGTTGAGTAGATACATTCTTCCTGAGTCCTTACAATTCTTACTGTACTCCTTTTATAATATCGACTTTTTAGTCGTTATCATCAGTTTCTCTTTACAAATTAAACGTATTATAATAGCCTGTTTTTAAAGTGTTTAGATAGTACTGCTGTGCCCGCGGAAAGGATAATTATAATTAAATAATTTGTGCTGCAAATAATGCATAGATTCATTATCATTATGTAACTTAAATATATTGCAGAAAGGTGGTGAAATGTCTACGCTATGTCAGGCGTGGTTAGTAGCATTATGTAACTTAAATATATTGCAGAAAGGTGGTGAAATGTCTACGCTATGTCAGGCGTGGTTAGTAGTTGGGAGTCAAATTATTGGTTGCTTACACGTTGGTTGCAATTGTCGTTAACATAATGTCGTTCATACTTAATGGAGGTATTTTGAGCGATTTAAAACTTGCGACAGCAGTTAGGCCACTAACAATGAAGACATCATCAACCTGAATTGGAGCAGCGTGAGAGGATCAGGCCCTACGCGATTAAAAGTCAATTGGTCCTATTAACAACCCTTCACACAGCATCAGAAATAAATATATCGATTACTAATATTATTCTGGGCGTGACCACCATGCCGTGCTGCTGCCGTGACGCTTTAGCATATTAGTATAACACCAGTGCCAGTACTGCGTATGTATGTAATAGCTCTTATTAAATTAACCACTGAAAACGTCTGCTCATTTCTATAACATTTTTTTATTAGACCCTCGGCAATTGCTTATTCGTTTATTCGAAATCACTTTTTTTATAAATAAACCGAACAAAGAGGCAGAAAGGCCGCGTGGTTAAGCGATCACTGTCGCCTATGAAAACGGGAAACCTCAAACCGGCAACTCTTTACAGCTTTCTTGAAGAACCCTATGTCAAAGTCCACTGGAAATGCCTCAGCTGGAAGGTTGTCCCATAACTTACACATCCGTTCAAACATCAAAAAGAGCGTGCAAAGCGGCCTGAGGAACTTTAACCTTCGACTGGTTGTGTAATCATGATATGGAGACGTAGCTATCATTTTGAAAAGAACACTCAGCATAGTAAAGTCGGTAGAACACTTTGATTTTTTTTACGTTTCACACTGATAGCGCCAGAGTAGGGGAAAATATACACTGTGTAATGGGTACCATCAAACCATGCGACACACAGAGACAGAAATACAAACACTTAAACCGAGAACAGAAAATTAAACTCATCATTCAAATTTCTGCTTCGCCGGGAATCAAACTCGAGACCCTTCGATTGGCAGTCCGGCATGGTAACCATTGCGCCACGCGAGTCCAGGCGCGGTCGCAGCCTTCAATTTTGGGGGGGGGGGTCGCCAAGGAATTTTAGTGGGGGGTCACTAAGAAATTTGGGGGAAGAGGTGTCTCAAATTGGCTTGATTCGCCTTCCATCTACGCATGAGTGAGGGATTTTGGGGGGGGTCATGTCCCCTGTGACCCCCCCCCTGGGACCGCGCCTGCGCGAGTCGATAATTATTATTGTCTATTAAATAAGGTCGATACCAATAATATGTGTATGTAACCACCGCGCCGCGCCTCCATAATGCTCTACCACAATGAGTACAATATCAGCGCCAGTTCCAAAGCTCTCTGTTGTTAATTTTTTATTAGATACTTTATTAAGTAAATATACTCGTAATTAATTATTTGAAATAATCTCCACCAATCCACTTTGTAATAGCGTTATTGGGTAAAATAATGATTATGTAACACCACCTGTAAATCTACCTGTAAAAAGCAATTAAATATGAATAAATGAATAACAACGACATCTATCGTATAGCGTGTAAACTAAATTGTCGATATACCAAATTTGCAACAGATCACTAAATAGTTCTGAATGTGAACATAGATGTCGGCAGTAGCCTCGTTATGTTAAGGTTTTGTACATTTTGTATTGAGGATTTCTTTGAATATGTGGTGATATGATATGTATGGTTTTTTTAAATATTTAGGGATGAAATCTAGCATAAGTGTTTGAAAACTTGCTATCAGAATATTAAGAGATGTTAGTAGTTATCGAAACTTGGACCGCTCGCATTAACTTTATTATAGCGTGCAGGTGTTCATCCATTTCATCATTCTTGAAATTGACGTAACTTTTTTGTTTGTGAACAGATTTAAATAAAACAAACCCTAAATGTTAATCCAAAAAAATACCAATACTTCAGTGAAAACCGCATCCTTCTACGTTAAGCCGTTCCTGAGATTAGCGCGCACAAACGAACAGATAAACAGACAAACAGACAAACAGACAAACAGACAATAATTCTAAAAATCATTGTTTTGGGTTCTATTACGCTAATAAATAGCCCTAGTGACAGTTTTTTTCAAATATCTTCAATGTACAGAAACGGACTTGTTACAGATTTATTATATGTATATGTATAGATTATCTCCATCGATTCACTTTGGAGAAGAAATGAATATTACTCAATAACGCCATCTACCGTATGGCATGTAAACTTTGTGGTAGATAAATCGAATGTCAAATTACCAAATAGGTAGATAGTTGGTTCACTAAAAGTTTAACTATTCGTCACCTAGATGTCTGCAGTAGTCTCGTTTTGTTAAGGCTTTGTACATTCTGTATGAAGGTTTAGATTCCGAATCTTACAACCTTAATGCTGGATGCCTTGAGATTGTAAGATTTGGATTTAGGTTCATCGGAGCTTGAGGCCTCCTCAATATTGGGAGAGCTCCATGTTCAGCAGTGGAATGCTAAAAAGGTTGCAGCTTGAGCGATAATAATCGTTTCAGCTGCAGCCTGTTCATAATCTTCCACCCCAAAAGAAGACTAATAAGCTGAGCAACTAACTCAATGGAGCCTGTGATGTAAGGTTCGGCGGCGGTAAGGCTCGCGATGCGCTTATTAGGTACCTATAGTCTATAGCCATACTCGGCCAACGAAAGAAAATACACTAAGCTGATCTAAGTATATTTAATATAGTCGACAATATTAGTGAGAGTTCAAAATAATTTTACTTAAATTTAAACTTTTATTTATGGTTTTGAATGGGCTGTTACCGAAACTTTCATACAAATTCCCCAAAGTGCCTTTTAAGTTTATGTCGCGTATTGTGTAAATGAACATAACTTTTTTGTTTATCACCCGATTGATATGAAATACACACTAATGTTACGGAAATTCATTCAACAATATATCAGTAAACACATCATTCAAAGAAGGGAAAAGAATTTGAGAATGAAATATTAATTAAGTTAAGGTTAATTATTGTACGCTTGAGATACCAACTTTCGAATCCATTTTATTTGCTATTGAGGGGTAGTTTTGAAAAAAGCTTAAATAGAATTCTTACTATGTTAGTAAAGATTACAAATACAAAATTATAAGTATATTACTCTGCACAAAAATTTTCTGTACATCAAGTTTCGACACTCAATTTTCAAAGAGTTTCAAAGAAAATTGACATTGAAAGGGTGAATTTCGAGAAATGCTGAAACACGTATTCTTTTATTTTGGTTAGAAAATATTTATACCAAATTTAAAGAAAATCTATTGAAAAAATCCAAGTTTTCCATACAAATTTTCATCGCTCATTTCACACCCTTAAAGGGTGATTTTTAAAATTATCTATAGCTTAAATGTTAGCGAGGACCAATATATATAAAACAAAAAAAGTTTCATCAAAATCCGTCCAGTAGTTTTTGCGTGAAAAGCTAACAACAGACAGACAGACAGACAGACAGACAGACAGACCGACAGACAGACAATAATTTCAAAACTTATATTTTTAGCTTCTGTTACTTATAAAAAGACCCCTAGAAGTATTTTTTTAAATTTATATGCAATGTACAGAATTGACCCTGCTTACAGTTTTATTATATGTATAGATAATAAATTGCACACCAAACCCGTGTGGCGTAATGGTTACCATGCCGGACTGTGGATCGGAGAGACCCTGGGTCGATTCCCGGCGAAGCAGATATTAAAATGATGAGTTTAAATTTCTGTTCTCGGTCTGGGTGTTTGTGTTTCTGTCTGTATGTGTGTCCATGGTACCCTGTATCTACTACTGTGGGGCTATGAGTGAAATACGTTATTTATTTATTTAATCCCGGTATATGTGAGCTCCTAGATTTATAAATATTTCAACTTCTATAACCACCTTTTAAGGCCGCTACAAACCTTCAGTTTTAAATGTACACCTTAACCATACAGTTTTAACAGTACTGACAGATTGTCTGATAAACCGTACAGTTCCCAGTTTTGCTTACACACGATATAATCGACGTACCGTGTGTAGGCAAAACTGAAAACTGTATATATCTAACAATATCATAATTAAAACTGTGCTGTTAAACTGAAGGTCTATATCAGGATTAACAGGCTGAAGTTTTCCTCAATCTGCTCTTTTCTTCAGCTCAGCATTGCCTAAGCGCACCCAGAGCAGACAGAACAAAAAAAATTACGTTCACTAAGAGTTTGTAAATGAACCGTACAGTGAATAATGAATATTTCATTTCATTTCATAAGCAGACTACAGACCTTCATTTTTAACTGCACAGTTTTAATTATATAGTTTTAAAACTGGCTGCAGCCTGCTTTATATGGTCATATAAATAATGAAATTCTCAGTTTTGTTTACAGTTTACAGTTCGACTGTGCAGTTAAAACTGTGAAGATAAAACAGATGGTCTATAGCACGCGTAATATTGATTGTCAAAACTTTCTTCGCAGAAAAACAAAGTCTACTTAGTAACAACGTATTTACTAAGTCTATTGTTACAACGGTTACAAGAGAACGACTCAGAAAAGGCAAGGCCAATCAACAATTAAATATAAATAAGGTAATAGTTACTCTGCTCAATTCACAGAAACTCATGAACAATTTTCATGCTTTAAAGACTTTAAAGGTAGTTGGCCATGGAATTGACCATTCGGCTGTTCTATCGGCTCGGCTAAAACAGTTGTAATACAACTTGTAATACAACTGTTTTAATTGAACCTTCAAGTTTCAACTAATAATTTTATAATTCCTAGAACTTTAGAGAACCGAAGAAACCTATATGATTTCATTCCGTACATGAAGTTTTAATTAATGTTTAAAATTATGAAACGGTTCTTTGATTTTTTTAATAATTACGAATGTTATAGGTACTCGTTGTGTCCGTAATCATTTTTATCTTTTTTTTATGTACCTACCACTTCTGAGCACAGGTCTCTTCTTGAAACTGAGAGGCATTTATAAAATAGTCAACCACACTGGTCAAGTGCAGATTGGTGAGCACAATTACTTCGAGAAAGTATTATTTACCCTCACGGTGATGGAAAATATCGTAATTAATTAAATATCACAATATTTTCGGTTACCGTGGAGCAGCAATAAATCGGGGATTTTTCTGATTTATTGATTATTATTTTTGATTTAAGAAAACGCCCGTAAATACGCATTTAACAATTTTTTGTCGGAGTTGTGCGCCGGGGGTTTAAACTCAGTATTTAAGTATCGGAGACCACGGTATTTACTGCTCGGCCATAACAACATATCCGTGATCTTTATCTGTCTCAATTGAGGCGAAAACGTATCCAAGTTTTAAAGGGTTACATAGACGAATTGCAATAAACGGAACTTATAGATTCGTCCAATAAAGATATTTGTATTTGTCGTCATGTAAGTACGTATTATGTCCTACCTACTATGTATTTGACATTTTAGTTAGATCTTTGAATTTCGTCAAAGATTTCCTCTTCTGTCATATCATAAACCAGTTTGGTTGAATTACAAAAAAAAACCTTTAAAGATAAAAATCACGTGATAGAAACAAAGACAACATACGGAAGAAACGTGATGAGGAAAGTGCATTGACATTGAGGAGCAGACACAGCAACCTTCGCCTAGCTGCATCTCAAAACATTATTATGTGACCTGCACAAGGTTATCTTAAGCGTCGATCAGATAAATAATGTATATCGGATAGAAGGACACTAATCTTTAATCGTGTAACTATAATTCGATATTTGTGTTATTATTTTTATTATCTTTAATTATTATTTATTATTTATTCAAATTTTGTGACATTAATATCTCTATAATATATTAATATATCTAATAATTAGTGTAATTGGTCTATACGTGCTAATTAATTAAATTAATTAAAATAAATATATTTAGCATTACTCACCTGCCGTGAGTCATTAATTTTCAAGAGTAGGTGAAAAGATATCAATATTTAATTTTTCAAAGATTGCAAGTAAGAAAGGCGCTCTTTGTTTTGTGCAAGTGTAATGAATTGACAACATTTTATATGTATTCATAAGTAATGTAATAAAGTGTATTTCATATTTAATATTTAATTGTCTATGGCAGTATAGTTTGTATAGTTCTTATGTTAGTGTCATCGATAAAAAAAACAAAAGTTGTAAAAAAATAACAAAACAGAGCGCGAAGATAAATTGTGGTTGACAATTTCAGATTGATATTAAAAGTATTATTATTATTAAAACTTAATTAAACTGTCATCATAAGTAAAATAAGTACTAAGTCATAATGAAAGTAGCAGGAATTATTTTTAACGAAAGAAGATTGAATTGTTTGATTGAGGTGTTTGATTTCATCTCACAAAAGTTCTGAGTGTTCTGACCTTGTATTATAGTAAACACATTTCAAGTGTATCGGTGAAAAAACATCAATAAGTACTCAATTTATTAAGGGATTACATGTTTATTGTACAGCTCAATACAGCACTGAAGTCATACACAATCTATAGTTTTAGATTGACAACAATATATCATTTTATAGCAATTTTATCTCAAGAATGCTGGTTTCCATGGTTGTGGAATAGTGATGTATCCACGTGCACAATACCGCTGTTATCTAAGAAGATGTCAAACTGTCATATACTGTAGTTAATGTCCATAATGTCGACAACGTACTATTACTCGTCATTCCATAGAAAAACGGCCAAAAGTTATACTTTTTCTATTAATGAAGAGTACCGGGACACTTTGTAGGTGGTGGAACTATTATGGTTCGCCCGGGGAAGTACCACCGCTGCACCCACTTCTGCCGTGAACCAATTCTATTGTATTTCGGTGGAAAGGTGCAGTTGCCGGCCACACTTACATGAGGCGACCACCAGCCTCCGGAGTAGCAACGCAACTGCATACGACCTCAGACAAGACTTACCTTTGCTGGCTTGAGGTTGTATGTAGATGTCCATGGGCTGCAGCGATCACTTAACACCTCGTGGCCTGCATGCTAGTCTGCTACTCCATTCAAATCAAAATAAAAAAATAAACTTGCAAAAACTGTCGATAGTACGGACGTTTACCCTACCAACGGTAAGATAAGTGAACTAAAATGTTGTCAGATTTGCAAGCATTGATCAAAAACCTCTTGCGTGGGATGGGCTTACTATATGCAGTTTTTTATTTATTTTTATGAAGCTAAAGGAACCTAGCAAACTAGCATACTAGCCACCTAGTGAGTGGTCACTGTCACCTATGATCATTTGACGGCCCGTGTGGCGCAACGGTTGCATGGTGACCTCGTGGCCTGCATGCTAGTCTGCTACTCCATTCAAATCAAAATAAAAAAAATAAACTTGCAAAAACTGTCGATAGTACGGACGTTTACCCTACCAACGGTAAGATAAGTGAACTAAAATGTTGTCAGATTTGCAAGCATTGATCAAAAACCTCTTGCGTGGGATGGGCTTACTATATGCAGTTTTTTATTTATTTTTATGAAGCTAAAGGAACCTAGCAAACTAGCATACTAGCCACCTAGTGAGTGGTCACTGTCACCTATGATCATTTGACGGCCCCTGTGGCGCAACGGTTACCATGCCGCTAATCGGCGGTCCTATTCCCGGTTCGAATCCCGGCAAAGCAGACATTGAAATGATGAGTTTCAATTTCAGTTGTCGGTCTAGTTGTTTGTATTTATGTCTTTGTATATGGAACCCGCCATGGAAGCGCGCATGGCCCTGCGGTTAGCGTAGAACGTAAACGATCTATGCAACTAAGCCAAACGGGCGCGGTCCGGTGTGAGATGGGTGACCACTAGTTGCAAAAATTTCATGCGCGTGCTACGGAGGGCACGTTAAGCCGTCGGTCCCAGTTGTTGTCGATAGATAACAGTCGTTAAACCTTGTCGGAGGCCTTATTGGCGGTTTGAAAACATCCGACAGCGGGTTGGCCACTAACCCGCATCTCCACCAACCCGCATTGGAGCAGCGTG
Organism: Pyrgus malvae; assembly: GCA_911387765.1. NCBI lineage: Eukaryota > Metazoa > Arthropoda > Insecta > Lepidoptera > Hesperiidae > Pyrgus > Pyrgus malvae. The sequence continues at coordinate 27,295,900 of OU426953.1, forward strand.
GTGGAGTAAGCTCCAGGCCTCCCCAATAATGGGGAGAGACCCGTGCCCAGCAGTGGGACGCAAAAAGGGTTGCAGCCAGTCAGCTAGCCATATGGAACCCACGACACAGTGTAAATCTAATCTACTAAGGAGCTATGAGTTTGAAACGTTACGTTATAATTAATTGCAACACCAGAGGAGTGGCATGACTTACAAGGACTCTTTCAACGTATTTTTGTATACATATAATGTTAATGATGGCGAATGTATACCCGAAAATTCACTAAATGCCCGCATCTATTATCTTTCGAAACAGTTTCTAAAATACGAACGTTACATTAATACAGCAGGAAATTACAAAACGTATTCCTTTATAAGTGAAGCACGTCTCGAACATTATCCGGCACAGAAACTGCGATAGATCTTGATGCGATGTGCTATGAGAAATATTACATTGTTGGCTGTGATGGTTGCCACGAGTAAGTGTTTGTAACGATAAAATGTTGTGTTGAAGGGTACAGTCTGGTATGGCTGGCTGCAACACTTTTTGTATCCCACTGCTGGGCATGGGTCTCTCACTTTATTGAGGAGGCCTGAAGCTTACTCCACTGCGCTGCTCCAATGTGGGCTAGTGGCCAACCCACTGTCGGATGTTTTCAAACCGCCCATAAGGCGTCCGACAAGGTTTAACGACTGTTATCTATTGACAACAACCGGGAACAACGGCTTAACGTACCCTCCGAAGCACGGAAACGCACATGACATTTTTGCCACTAGCGGTCACTCATCTCACACCCGACCTCGCCCGTTTGGCTTAGCTGCGTAGATCGCTTGCGTTCTACGCTCGCCGTCGGGCCATTCGCGCTTTACATGCAGTTTAATTGATATATGTATAACTTAAGGCAATAAAAGTTATCTTCTCTATCTTAGCAATAAGCAGTCGGAAAATGTATGTTTCCAGAAGCCGAAAGATAAATTGATTTTATATCGGTAAACAATATAAAACTATAAAAATAATAATATATAATAATAAATTAAATTATTTTATTATACCTACTTTTATATTATGTTGTGATCGTATTGTGATGTCAAGCTTTTTCCCTACAGATCTCTCTTCGGAGTCTATTGAATCAATAACCATACAATCGTCTCAATCGTGTACTCTCTTTACCTACTTACTACGTGAAGTTGGCGGAATTGCAAAAATGCTGATAGCCATTCTATAAAAAAAACGATAAATTAATTTACTCTGACGATAAAATATGACCGTGTGACGTAACTACAGAGAAAAAAATAATTGTAAAAGGTAAATCTCATTAACTTTTAGCTAGGTTTAGTTAGGTGGAAAATTTTCAATTATGCTTATACATACCAATATACAGAATTATTAAAATAAAAATTACTAAAAAGAGTAAAATTAAATAAGTTTTTAACAAAAAAAAACCGACTTCAAACGGCAAAAATAAAAATATCAGTACGTACTTCTTCTTGCTTGGAAATTGGACAATTGGAAAATTTCCACCTACTTCTAAACGTTAATGAGATTTAACTTTTATAATCATGTTAATCTAATAGCCATCTAATAGCCTGAAAGAATACCAACTACTATCGGTTCATCTGAACGTATAAATTATTGAAAGAATTTGCTCTCAGCTCCTAACCGTTGAAGAGTTGTATCTTCAATCATCAGCTCAGAAACATGATACGATGATATGATACACAAATGTCTGTTTTGCTTTATTAAGTACATAAAAGTCAATTGTTGTGCCATAAAATTTTAATGATCCCCTCGATTTCTCTGGGATCTCATCATCAGACTTTGACTTGGTGATAGTTGGACCACCTCGGGAACGTAAGATTTTGAACAAAAAACCATTTATTGAAAGAATTTCCTCTCAACTCCTAACCGTTGCAGTACCTTCCATCATCAGCTCAGCAACATGAGATGATGATTACTATGTACAAATTTCTCTTATACTTCAAAAAGTATAAGAAAATGAATGTGAAAAATGAATGAATAAAATTTGAGAGTTCCCCTCGATTTCTCTGGGATCCCATCATCAGATTCTGACTTGGTGACAATGGAAACACCTCGGGTGAATAAGCATACAAACAAAAATAGATTTTTGAATATCGGTCCACAAACGGCAGAGTAATCGGTGTACTATATAAAAAAGTACATACAGCCGAATACAGTACCTCCTCCTTTTGGAAGTCGGTAATGATATCCAGCATTTTCTTCAGATGACGCGCAAATTTAAAATGTTATATATCATTCCAGTTTTAGGTAAACTACCTAAACGATCAAACAAAACTTTCAGATTATTTTAATGTAACATTAGCAGCTTAAAAAAACCGAATCCGTCCAAAAACGGATATGTCCTATTGTTGAAAACAAAAGAAACGTCATAAACAATACAAGCACGTTTGTGAGATTACACGGCACGTTAAGTGCGACAGATCAATGTTGTGTGTTATAAATGTTTTACTATCGGTTTCTTAGCTGTATTGCTTTTGTAGCGATAATATTTAGTATTTAAAGTACTCGTAATTCAATACTGTCTGCTTTGTTACAGAAACACTGATGTAAAGTTTTTTATACAACCATCATCATAGTTATCAAACTTATCAATCAATCATCCACTGCACAGCACTGTCTTCTAAAATTAAAAATAATTTCGGTAGACTCCTTTCTGTAGTTTGAGATCAGCAGTAGAACAAAGCGTCGAAAATAGGGTTTTTAAGTTTTGAAACGTGTTTTTGGAGCGACACAAATAAGGCATTTAAGTTTTGAAGCGAATAAAAAAACGCTTGATATTTTTGAACAAAGACCCTTCGAAAAATCAATGTTTAAAACTCCTTAAATAGAGATGAGTCTGTCATATAGATTTATTGGCTGCAACCTTTTTTGCATCCCACTGCTGGGCACGGGTCTCTCCCCATTATTGGGGAGGCCTGGAGCTTACTCCACCACGCTGCTCCAATGCGGGTTGGTGGAGATGCAGGTTAGTAGCCAACTCGCTGTCGGATGTTTTCAAACGGCCCATAAAGCCTCCGACTTGTTTTAACGACGGTTATCTTATCATGCCCTCCGAAGCACGGAAGCTGCGTAGATTGCTTGCGTTCTACACTCGCCACCGGGCCATGCGCGCTTCAATTAATAGATTTATTAAAGGATTTTCAGTTTCTACAATCTAATACAATAATAACTCTCTCTAGATATTTTTTTTTTTTACACTAACCTCTACCATTAATTTTTTCTTAGGCTACACATTAATCTGTTAATAGTGACCATAACAACACTACACACGTCGTTAATACCATTCAGGAGGACTATTCATAATTCATACAATGGCTACTGTTTCCTAATACAAAACAATAAGGCAGTTAGTTTTCCATTATTGGTTTTATTATTAGTATTATTACACTTTAGTAACTTTTATTATTACACTTTAGTTTCTACTCGTAAGACTAAGAAATACCAAATAACATGCTGCTGAATAAACTACCTATATTTTTATCTAAGTAGGCGCATTCTACTTAACGTTTCTTATTTTTTTGAACTTAAATACACACTGTGGTTATGTCTTTATTTAAACTTATTAAATATTTATAAGAAGGAAATATTAACTCTATATAAAATGAAAACAGAAACAGATGAAATAACTCAGAAACAGAAACTCAACAGTATTTTAACAAGGTCAAAATGTTCAATAGCGAAGTCTTAAGAACTAAATTGATTTATAAGTTTTGAATTGAATTATATTAGTACGTACAGGGACGAGAATATAATCCTCTTCTCTATTGGAAAGTTGAGTTTGAGATGAGATTCCTGGCATAGTTTAATCCCTTTGCAATCTAACTTTGACGTCCTAATTTCTAGTATTAATATAATAAAACTTAGATGGCGATGTTTTCTTTATTTATAACTGACATACTTAGAAATGTTAAAGACGCGCTAAAATTCACTTTAACAAGTGGTCTAAATCCGTAGTATCGAGGATATAATGTTCGAGGATCAGTTAACTGTCAAATTGAAAATTTCATACATAATAACCTGTCTATTAGAAACATACATAATAACCTGTCTATTTTTTACCTCTGATACCATTACTATAAACTTATAAAGTAACAGAGAACAAGATTTGATCTTTTATATATTTTCTTTGTTAATTTTGTAAGTATTTTAGTCTTAATTTAATTTATCTCCTTAAAAATGCATGAAATGTTTTCTGCTGTTAAGCACTGTTTCGTAAAGGATATTTACGACTGCAACGCATTTATTGTGCTTAAACAAAATAGTATATTTCATTACAAGTGCGGAAAGGCTGTCATTGCAAGGAGTTCCGACAAATGTCTACCCGAGCCGAGGCGCAGCCGAAGGTGAGGGTTGACAGTCGGAACTCCTTCCAATAACGGTTCCGCACGTGTACTGAACAACTATTTTTAATACAGTTGCGAAAAAATGAAGCAATTTAATAAAATAATAAAAACTCGCAAAGAACATTTTTGAAAAATGGCGCCAACCGTAAAAGAATACCACCTATATGCAGAGATTTTTTTTCTTTTCTTCACCCATTCTGGGTAGGCAAAGGGAACTATGCCCATACAGCTAAGTCTTCAGTAGAAATTTTTTATTGATATGAAATGAAAATGTTAATGAGATGAAATGAAATAAAACCTAACCTAACTCATTGAATCAAATCATTAAATCTGATATTGAAACAAATTAGTAGCTTCTTTTTAAAAACATTTGCATGAATCATAAAAACTTCTAAGACTTCGTGGTTGGTTTTTTTCTTTTTAATAGACATTATTTTGATAGTTGGGAAAGAGAACGCACGAGTGCGGAAAAGGTAAAGAAAAAGCACGAGTGTGCCCACTTCCCGCACGCTATACGTCCCTGCAATACGTCACTTTTTGAGCAACAAAATTAAAAAATATTTATAAAGAACTAGGTACGTTTATCTGGGACTGCAGTAGAAACGGGGTCCTTAAAGCATTCCTACTCTCAAACACATGGGTTCACAAACGAAATACATTACGTCGCTTTAAGGCCCAAAAACGTCAACATAACCCAAAATTTTTAAGCGACTCGTCCTACACAGCCTCCATTTATATCACTCATAACAGGTTAAAAAGATACCCGTCTGAGCCCTCGAACACACGGTCGAAAATAAAAAAGATAAGACCTAAAAAGATAAACACGACCGTTTCTTTATTCAACTGAGCCGGGACGGGTTGACATTCGCCGGACGTCCGGGGGAATAAAAAGGTGAAATTACGTGGTATCTTTGTACTCCCTTGCCTACGTGGAGCTATGAACAGAATTTTCTTTTTCAGTTTGCATCTCAGGTCCATAATTCATCCGTCCGTTTGAATGTCATATTCAACCGGATACAGAGCGGCCAAAATGTGGGTTTTACCAGTTGTATTTAATTTTTTAAGGTTTCGGGCAAGTTTTTGTACTAGGTACCAAAAACTTGACAATAATTAAAAAAAAACACTTAGCATGTTAGGTATCATAAAAAGTGGCAAATATGCATGGTGGTCATATATGTGACACCTGGTGACTACATCGAATGCATATCTAAGCTCAACCTCAAGCAAGGTCACGTTTTATCTAAGGTCGCTGCTACTCCGGAGGCTGATGGTTGAGTCATATACCTAAGAGAAGCCCACCTTGCTCACGGCAAAAGTAGTTCTTCACCGTTCTCACTTTGCGAGTTCGTGGTTATCTGTACATAGCCTAAAATAATAGCAATAATGTAATTTTCAGACCTGTCTGACATAGGTCCAACGATGAGCAACCCGACCATATACCCGAAGCTGTGTACCGAACCCACCAGCGTTCTCTTCCATTCATGGCATGCCAGTCCAAACTGAAACAATAATAAAATTGTCATTGTCATCACCGGAAGCTCATGGGTGTAATCGATGGCTGTGAGATGCCATACGATAGCTGTCACGGTACGCTGTACGGTTTCTGTTCCAGCCAAATGTTAGGTACTGTATGAACTCTAATTGTAAGTGATTAAAACATTTCGCTCAGGTTTGGACTGAATGGCTTGCTGCGTATGTGGAATTCTATTGCCTTTTTCGACGAGTTATTTGCAAGCGCTGGTAAAGGTTTCTAAGTTATTTCAACAAAACTCTGACATAACCCAGTCTTCTTCTTCCTTCCCAGAAATCTCGAGTAGGTACCTACTATTTTTTTTATTTAACACTAATAATTTTTAATCTCGGTTGGAATGTATGTGTTTCTGCCTTAGTGAGTGTCAATTGTATTCAGAGAACTAGGAATCTTAGTGGCTGTAAGTGCGAAGGGTTATAAAATATCTATAGGGTTATATAATATCTAAACTCACTTCTGCTACAAAACTATGTGGATCATCATACTCCCACTCAGTACAGAGACTCGTGTTACCTGATCCGGAACATGTCGCATTTTCATGAGGCTCTATACATCTGAAAAAAGAAGAAGTCATTATTGTATTACATTATTTTGAGACTGTTAACTGATTGAAAGGTCAGAAAACCATAGTCAAGATTTAGATTTATGTGGGTTTAGATTTAAGATGAATGAGAGTATAATGTAGACCACGTTGTGTTAAATGATCGGTCAGCCAATGGACATCAGAATCTACACTCAACAAGAAGCAAGCTTGAGTCTTTCTTGAATCCGTATGCAGTTGTAACTCTGTAACTCTGACAGGAAAATGCATATTTTTCCCGAAATGGGTGCATCGAAGGTACTTTTTCAGTCAAACCATAAAAGTTCTAATCCCTATCATAAAAATACAGCATTTATACAGCATGGAATTATTTTAAGATATTAGTAATCGTAATCCTAGAGAACTATAACAAACCAGTGATCAATATTTATAAAGAAAATGTTTGATAAAATCAAGTTTGGAACACAAAATACAGTGCAGTGCATGCTTATATTTTTCGTTTCTAACCATTCTTGGGTAGAAACGTAGTATTACAATGCAGCTATCTATAATAAGTACCTGTTGAAACGACGAATTTAAATGACGGATTGCAACGAATTAGTAAAACTCAGAACCTATGAGGATACATAAACAAATTATAGAGCTCACGTCTATAAATACAAATACTAATCTTTAATTTAAATATTTTATTTAAACTGAATCGGACACCGTATATCATGCCTTCGATAATAGTTTCTCTCAGGCATGCACGAAAGTGAAAAACATCGTAATTTAATAAATATTACAATACTTTACATCATCGTGGAGCAGCGATAAATACGCATATTACATTTCTTTATCAGAGGTGCGCAACGTTGAACTTTATATCTCCGAGTCGGAGACCATAGACTTTGCTATGCGGCCATCGCTATGTGTTACGCTTTTTCTTTTTAAGGTACGAAATTCTAAAAATAAACGAAGGCAAAAGAGGATGCACCAAGATATGAATCACTTGCTTTGAATCGACGCTACGCCGCGCGCCGTCTATGGTTCGCCTATTTGCCCTCTAAGTTCAAAACTACAATCACTTCGTAGCGAGCCTATCAACAAGGTCGACTGCATTTCGAACAATATTCTCAGTATACTTTCCCAACTTCTTCGCTTGTTACTAGAAAGCGGAGTCACCAGGGCCACATCTTCTCATGTTTAATTAATGCCTTAATGCATGCTAATCACTATAGAATTTAAATCATATCGCTTATACTTATGACTTTATGTGGGCCCGTGTGGCGCAATGGTTTCTATGTCGAACTGCCGATGCCGGTCTTGGATCTTACTAATGATAATTTAGGCAAATTAATTTAATTTAATTCCTTATGTTAATAATAAAAAATGTTTTGGGTTAATTTTAATTGGGAAATAAATAATATTATCAACGCCAACTTTTTGTTTCTTCTTTTCTAACTTAATTTGTGCGCATAATTTTTCAAGGTAGAGCGCGGTGACACTACTAACGCAAATTCTTTTTTTCACGTTGCGACTGGTGGCCACTGCGACATTACAATAAAAGTACCTGGACGCCCGAGCGTTGCTCGGATAAAAACAATTTATTTTCTTGGTTTATTTTTAAGCAAAGCATTCATTGACTTAGTGTTACTTTACAAATCCTTTTGAAATACCTAGCTTCCAATTATAAAAAAATTGTCACAAAAAAATAAAAAATGCAACTTGCCTACTTGAGATTTGATCCCGGGTCTCTAGCTCCGTAGTCGGCTTTCGTAACCATTCGACCAAGAAAGCTTTAATTCCGTTGACGAAATTTTTATAGAGATCTTTTATAATTATCGACATTGTCATTTGTTTGAAGGGTGGATTGTCAAATGTTGACCATTTGACGGCTTTCTACGCCACAATATTAATAATATTTTCCAATAGATGTCGGTAAGAGTAATTTTATATTTAACTGCATAAACATTAAAAAAAACGACAAATTCTAAGAATAAAAATTTGTGGATCGATTTATCATCCCCGCAACCAGTGTACTAAATTTCATCAAAATCTTTGGAGCCGTTTCCGAGATTCAAAAAATATATTTAGATATATACAAGAATTGCTCGTTTAAAGGTATTAGATATAGGTATATGTGTGTGTGTGATGAATAGTGATGATATTTCATTAATCACACAATACATTTATTGTGTGATGCATGGACCTTATCTGCTCTCTGATGTAACTCTAAATCTGGGAAATATTACACGTGCTATTTTTTTATTTGAAAGGAACAGCAGATGAGCATGCAGGCCTGTGGTGTTAAGTGGTCACTGCAGCCCGTGGACATCTACACTACCTCAAGCAGTACCGGATTTAAGCTAATAGTTGCCTATGGGCCCCCAACAGAAGGGGGCCTCCACCGCACCACAAAAAAATTAAATCAATAAAGGTTTAGTAGAAACAAAAAAATACTGAGTTTTGTTAACAAATAGTTAGACGAAAAAATTATTTTTCCCTTGAGCGGAAAAAGTAAACATTTAAAAATCTTCGAAATTAAGTAAGCTGCACGAAATATGTACAGGCGCCTTTCGCGCATTCTACCGCGCCGAGCTAGACCTAAACCAATAGCAGCGGCAAATGCGTGTCAACCGGCGCGAGCATTATTTTTACCATTAAAAAAGCAGGACTTTTCCCAATCAACAGCTGTTAAGGATTTGAGGGCCTCCACCACGTGCTTTGCCTATGGGCCGCCGAAGACTAAATCCGGCGCTGAGCGTCTTGCCAGTGGTCATATATCGCCAAGGGATTTTAACATTAGCAGGCGGGATTAAGTTGCAAAACACAATCCGTAATAATAAAATTATCGGTTCCGCTTGCCAATTGATATAATAGGGCTTTCCATTTATTTGAGTTGAGTTTTTAATCGAAAATAGAATTTACTTTGTTTGTAGCTTATTTTAATTTTGTTATTTATTAACAGTCTTGTTTCGGTCTTTTTAGTGCATCGCTGTTAAGAAGTTTTTTTTTTTTGCGGCTTGGTTATTTTTTTTTCAATTTAATTATTTTATTCTTACTGTCACTAACTTAACCCACCTGTAGCTAACATTTTCTGCAGCAAATATATAGTTAGCGCTATATGCAATGTTGCTTGCGAACGCTATAGCCGCCAACACCATCACCTTCAGATGGTAAGGTCTAAATATTCCAAACTTGTCCAAAACATCGTCTACATACACGTATTTCTCCAGAGGAATTTTTGTCACACACTGCACCATTTTTAATTATGACGTCACTAACACAGCTAGTAATTCACTTTTAATGTTCAATTAGTCGTTTGACGAGAAATTAATCTTGTCCGTATAATATTACTCCTTCCTTACTCTACTCAGTATAGGAGTACGATATATCCGGCAAGGAAGTTACCATATCAAGGTGTCATAACTTCACGATTTTAAAAGTCCAACAATTCTTTTTTTAACACTTATTATCATTTTATAAATCGATCTTGCGAACTTCACTTACATTAATTTGACATAATTTTCTTGAAATTCTTATTCTTAAAATTGCTCTTAGTTAAATGCCAAAATTTTACCTTTATTTTCACTTACACCTAACTGGTTATTGCCACTTATTAAAAAAATAACATTAACTAAACATTAATCTATCAATAGATCATCGCAGAGTACCGGCGCTTGCGACCGCAACGATCTAACTGTTCGGTTTGTTTACCTTTTAAAACTGGCTGCACACACTTCATTTTATTTTTTGTATAAATAAACAAACGATATCTCGTTTTACCATTTGAATACAATCGACGCCATTAACCGACAAAAAGCGTGTCTAAATACGAAGGCCGTTCAGATTGAATTTGCTTTGCCGTGCTCTAATAAAGTGGTAAATAAAAATATTTTTACTACATATTTTATTGAAAGCTTTTATTTAACTTGCAATGTATGTATGATACATATGTATGTTTGTTCGGGTGGAATTTTGCTACTCAATTTTGAAGCAGATATCTTCAACCGCAGAGTTCCAAATGACCCGCACCCCCCCCCCCCCCCCCGTCTTCAACCGATTAATCTGGATTTTTTGTATACACGTTTAGTTTGGATGGAAGCTATGTGTCATTCTAAATCCAATATGCAATATGACGGACCATCAAGAAGGTGGAATAGTTATTTTTAATGCATTTCTACAATATGGGTGTCAAATGAAAGGGCTTGTTGAGAGTAACTCGAAAATTAATGTGAGGTCATTCTAAATCCAAAGTGAAGGAACGTCCAAAATGGCGGAATAGTTATTTTTATTTACTTCTACCAATGATATTATATAAAACAAGAAGTTCTACAATATGCGTATTAAATGAATGGGCTTGTTGAGAGTAACTTAAAAAATAATGTGTCATCATTCTAAATTCAATATGGCGGAACATCCAAGATGGCGGAATAGTAATTTTTTATGCACTTCTATAATATATGTATCAAATGAAAGGGCTTGCCGAGAATAATTAGAAAAATATTTCGACATTACTCTTAATCTAATATGACGGACTTCTGAAGTTTTTTATGCTTTCCTATAGAATGGGTATTAAATGAAAGGGTTCGCTGAGAATAAAATGCAATAACTAAAAAGTAAAAAATTTATTAAAAGCAAAAAAACTTTAAAAAAAGGTTTTATTAAATGCTCTAAAAAGAAGAAAAAATTTTTTCCTTTAAGTTATATTATTATTATTTTTACAGTTTTTATTAACTAAAGCGGAAGTCAGGGATTCCAGAATCAAATGTGAATCATATGTTCTGTGATTAAGTGATTAGTAAAGATTTGTATTTGTATTGTATTTGTATTATTATTATAACTTCATTATACACAATTTATATGATTATAAAAACTTGTCCGGGGAACTCCCGGGGTACTCCCGGGGTACTCCCGGGGAAGTACCACTGCTGCACCCACTTCTGCCGTAAACCAATTCTATTGTGTTTCGGTGGAAAGGTGCAGTTGCCGGCCACACTTACATGAGACGACCACCAGCCTCCGGAGAGCAGCGCAACTGCATACGACCGCAGACAAGACTTACATAATAATATGCTTGCTTGAGGTTGTATGTAGATGTCCATGGACTGCAGCGACCACTTAGCACCACGTGACCTGTATGCTCGTCTGCGACTCCATTCAAATAAAAAAAAACACTAATGGAATCGGATCGTAGTTAAATTGGTATCGGTAATATAATTTTTATCTATTTAAGTGGTTAGGTTATTAAATTTGGTTATGTGCATATTTATTAAATATGTTTCGTCATAAATATACGACGAGCAATGAAATGCCATGAAACGAAGTAAAATATTGCCGTAACATAGGTAAAGCATTTCTCGATCTCAAGATATACTTTTTTTCTATGAACTAATTTCAGCTGTTTCAGCGAGCACGAGAGTGAAACTAAGGAATCAAATTTGGGTTTACATTGGCACTTATGAAATCTCGGAGAATGTTTTCTTCATGGTATTTATGCTTTCCTTCTATGGCTTTACCCTTGGCTAAACCCTTTTTGCGTCCCACTGCTGGACACGGGTCTCTCGCCATTATTGGAGACGCCTGGAACTTACTCCACCGCGCTGCTCCAATGCGGGTTGGTGGAGATGCGGGTTGGTGGCCAACCCGCTGTCGGATGTTTTCAAACCGCCCATAAGGCCTCCGACAAGGTTTAACGACTGTTATCTTTCGACAACAATCGGGACCGACGGCTTAACGTGCCCTCCGAAGCACGGAAACGTGCATGAAAGTTTTTGCCACTAGCGGTCACCCATCTCACAACGACCGCGCCCGTTTGGCTCAGCTGCATAGACCGCTTGCGTTCTACGCTAGCCGCTGGGCCATGCGCGCTTCATGCTTTCCTTCTATACATTAAATTCATTGAAATTTTGAGTTCCTTCTATACATTAAACCACCATCTTCGGGACACGAAGACTTATGTACTATATAAGTAGCAAATTTTGACTCATTTGGTCCATAAGTTTAAATTAGCAACAAAATTTATGTGACAGACGGATGAATAAACGAGTGATACTATAAAGGTTCCATTTTATTATTTCATAAAGAAGCCGAACAAAAAGGCAGTCAGGCCGCGTGGTGTTAAGCGATTACTGTCGCCTATGGACACGGGCAACCCTAGGGGAGCCACCGAGCATTGCCGGCTTTGGAGGAGTTTTTTAATAGTTTTTGTTGTTTTGGTAAGGCACCATTTTATTGGGATTTACATACAAAATCAGAGTTTCTTATATGATATGGCTAAAAGTCTTGATTTTTGCTTCCTTTCTTCCATAACTGTGCCATGTGCCAACGATTCTTTGAGATGTATCCCATCTGGGTTATAAACGGTTTTATCTAACAACTTTTCTACTGTGTCACACACATGAAACAAATTTTGTTTTCATATAGGGGCATAGGCTTTAATAAAGATTAAAGACGACCTGCGTGGCGCAATGGTTACCATGCCGGACTTGGTAGTCCGGCATGGTAACCATTGCGCGAAGGGTCTGAAGGGTCCCGGGTTCGATTCCCGATGAGTTTAAATTTCTGTTCTCGGTCTGGGTGTTTGTGTTTCTGTCTTTGTGTGTGTCCATGGTACCAATGACACAGGGTATATCCCTACTGTGGGGCTATGAGTGTGAAGCGTTAAAATAAAGATTATATTATTATTGTTAATATACTCGTAACTTACCGATAATTCGTAGATTTTACCGCAAACACATAATTGATGCTATACATGCTGTTGGTGATATATCCAAGGATGATTAGAAATATAGCTGTCAAGTGGTAACGGTCTAAATTCCCAAAATTATCCAAAATATCGTCTAGTTTTATATTTTTCTCAGCAGATACTTTCATTTTGGGATTTTAACAAATACTCTATAAGTACGAATCTGGCATTAAAAATATTAAAATATTAAACTGAAATATTTTTTAGACATACAACTACAACAGAGAGAGGAATAAAGAAGCTTTTCACATCTCCTGTTCCTGAAACGAGATAAAGAACAGACACATCTATATATAAAAAACTATATAAATTTTAGGAATAGATTTTTTTTTTGTAAACAATGTCTGAACAAATCTATTATTATCATTAATATGGCATATTTTTTAGATTTCCTGCCTCTAACATAAACTCACTAAAAACTTTTTACTCCTAATGTTATGAATGTCAATTAGAATGATCCTGGGGAACTAATATAATATAATGTAGTAATTATATATAGACGAATAAATAAATTATATATTTATATAGACCGAAGAGCTTGCAGCTACCTCGGACAAAGAATTAGCCTAGCTATTCAAAGGGGGAACGCTGCCAGTATCTTCGGAACCTTGCCTAAAGGGACTCCTTTTAATACTATATTTTAATTGATATATTTTTAAAGGTTTTTTTATGTGTATTTATTAATATAGTAAAACGAAAAATTATATTATATTATATATACTATGGAATTATATATACAGAAATAATAACTTTGGTACAGTATTGATTTCATATTGTTGGTGTCATTTATGAAGAATTGGTGATTTACTAACTCTTTTGAATTATATCTTTTATAGAATTTTTTAGACAAACTCCAAGAAACTAAATAGGTGAAGGTCTTGGAAAATGTACGGAGTACCTATATCCTTTACAAACGCAGACAAAACCGCGAGGTATCTAAAAATTATCATTAACTCGAACGTGCCACACACAATAACCACGATACCATGTTTGTATAAAAAAAAAATGTCATGTTATAATTATGACAATACAACAATACACACGTGAACCACTTACAATGTGTAAATGATACTGAAATATTATTTCACTCTTCGCCGTTTGCGCCTTGTTATCTTGTTAGTATTTTTTTAAAGTTTATTGAACGTTTAAAAATTTACGTATTGGTAAGCAGTATGTTCGGTTGTATGTTTCTTATACATAAACTTACGATTATTTTTTAATACGAAAGAACCAAGTGTAATAGATCCTCATATTTCAGACAGGTAGGTTCTTTCTAAAATAAATACAATTTTAAAAGTTAGTGAACAATTATTATTAGCGAAGAAATCGACGAATGTAATAATGTGTACGATCTGCAAAAACTCTTTTTTGCAAATATCATTGAGCAGCGAAGGCCGAGCGATATAACATGCAGTCTGCGACACGGTGATACCGACCGAGTTCAAACCATTATCGCGCTCTGACAAAGAAATTTGTTATTTTATCGCTGTTTGACGGTAAGGGAAAATATTATCATATGTGTTAATTAAAGTAAATTACAATTTTTTCCATCACGTGCATGCCTGAGAGAAACTCATAATTTTCCCGAAGGCGTAATGTCCACCAAACTATCCCGCACTGGGCCAAAGTGTTGGACTATGACCCAACTCCCACTAGACTAGTAGTACTCCCAGTAGACTTGTTCCCAACAGTAGGACATAGACAAGATTGAAACAAAACTGGAACCTCACATTACAGACAACTGCATATCGAACTAGCATGAATCTTGCTCAGGCGCGGTCCCGGGGTGGGGGGGGGGTCACAGGGTATATGACCCCCCCCCCTCAAAATCCATCGGTCATCCGTAGACGGAAGGCGAAACAAGCTAAATTGAAGGCTGCGACCGCGCCTGATCTTGCTTCTGGCTGGATATATGTATGTAGATGTCGTTGGGATGCTACAATCACTTAACACAACGTGTTCTACAAAAGATTTGCTTGATCTTTTTATGTCATGTATGACTATTTTTTTTATAACAATATTATTATCATTTCTTTTTACCAAAAGAAATGATAATAATATTGTTGTCCCCAGGTATAAAGTAGCCTATGACATCAGTCCCCCAACTATCGTGCACAGTTGCAGGCGAAAGCTAGTATTTTTTAAGTGTGCCCTTCAAAGTATACTGTAAGTACTTACCTATTGTTTAATACCACCTTCAAGGTATAACATTTAACTCGCTCCTTGTATTTACTACTTGCATTCTTATTTAAATGTAAGTATATTTACAATATTTTTGAATAAATTATATCATTAACGTTTTACAGCTGATAGACGTACAGATGTAAACATAATTTAAATAATTCGAAACAGTAGCGAAACGACGAAGCTAGGTACTGAAGTTAGGGCTGGTACACTGAGGGCGTGTAGATTCAGGGGCTTTGTTCTCTTCATGAGACCTGATTTATTTTTCATGGAGTAAGCCATATGAACTCGTTTACATAAAAATATTTTTGGTGGAATTACTTTTATTAATTTGATTGATTAATTGATTTTAGTGTTACGGTGTACAATAAAACATACCTACATATATTTGTACCTACATTATAATGTTACAACTTTCCTAAAAGCGGATAGAAACTACGGCCGAAGGCGATCCTAAGAGAAAACTTGCTTACTCCGACTTACTGGGTTCCGTAATTAAATTGCCGTCGAGTTTGTTTAACATAGTTACCGAATAGCTATCGGTTCAATAACCTCAAGCATTAGTGAGCCTGAAATAGAGCTCGTAGTTCTGAGTGGAATTAATTAAACATAATACGTTTCAAAATTTTAACTTTTGAGAGTTTTGGAGGGAAGTCTGAAAGGACAAGTTGTGCTCTTGTTTTATTTTCATTTTCTTGGTGTATTTTTGAGTTATATCGGATAAAGTTGAGGGTATTTTGTTCGAAATAGGTTATGACAGTGCGTGAAATAGTGTGTGAAATAAAATAACAGTGCGAAAACGTGTTTTTTCAGATTGCCTCCAAAACTCCATCAGACATGTTTTGGTAAAGTAGCCATCGCTTTATTTGAATGTTTTACTGACTTGACCAAGATTACTGACGACTTGCTGACTTCATCTATTATTACTTCGTCCAGTTTCATTGAAACTGGCACAAAATTGATGCAAAAATTATACTTGACGCTGGCGATATGCATAGAGTTAACGCTGCCATAATTGAAGAAATTGGAAAATCCAAAAGTGCACGCCTCATAATCTCATCCTTCACAATAAAATGGATTATTTATAAAGGTGTATATAATATAAGTATGTAGATACACTCGTTCTCATGTGCCAAAGCTCTTGTACTGTCTCTAGATCATCTTTCAAGGTGTCACTACTGTTGAATTGGATGGTAATTTAAACTGAAAATTATAATTTAGTAAACATTAATAAATTGAGTTAAGGAGATCCAAATGACAATTATAGTGTAGTATAAGCAACATGTAAATTTAAAATCCCAACAAAAATATATAGATATTATACTATGAAGAAGAGTCGATATTTTTTTTTGTTTATTTAATAACAATTAAACCACATCGTATCAGACCCTAAAAAGTGAAAGGGTTCTTAAGTATAACGAAGCGTAAGAGAAAAAAAAACGACTCGATTAGTAAAGAATTTCGGTAGTTATCGTGTTAACAAAAAAAAAGGTTCCGCACATACAGACACACGGACGTCCAAGACAGAACTTTTTTAAACTGTTTTTTAACTAGTTTAAATAACAAAAATGGCACCAAAAATATCATGAGTGTTAAAAATAGATATATGTGTGTATATTTTATCTTACAAGTGCAATATATGATACATAGAGACATTTTAAGTTTGAAAAATCAGATGTTTTGCGCGAAGTGACAGAAGTACCCACCTCAACGCTTCGCATAAAGGCGTGCAAAAAAAAATAACTTTGAAAATTTTGAATCCGAACTTTGGAATCTGATTATTTGAAATCTATGGAATTCTTGATCCGCCACTGAACATACCATATTATTTTAAGGGAACATATTCGTATTTGCGACTACAACGTATCTAAGTAAAAGAAAAACGTATCTACAGTACAATAAGGACGTCTCTGGCCCCTTTTTACTAGAAATTACTGAACGCAAAAACTTACACATTTTATCGAGAAGCAAATATTTTCGCGCTAGTATTTTCTTTCCATTCCATCCTAAGTGCCTTAGAACCTATCGATATTTAATCGATGTGTAAATTGAATTACAGTACTTGGTACCTAAGATCTTAAAATTAAATTAGTTCTTTAACTCAGTATAATATGAACTCACTACATAATATAAACATTATGTGAAAGTAGGTCTTATAGATTCACGATAAAGTTTCATTTTGTTGGAGTAGATTGTACAACTATGGCTTAATAATAAAAGTTGTAATTAATTAGGGCCTGAATAAAGACTACGTTAATAAATATTAGGAATGATAGAGCAATTCAATGAAAACATCTATTTCTGAAATGGCACTTTGAGAGTTTCAGTGAGAGGTCAAAAGCTTATAAACGTATATTTAAACATACATAATATGTATAAGGCTACTTCACTCTAGATTTCTTATATTGACATTTTATGAATCTCCTATATGTCAAAGTCCCTGTCCCTGATGCGACTATATGTCAAAGACTCGTAAATCTAAAATACGCTAACAGTAACACGATTTTTAAAATAGAAAATACTTTTTAATTCTTTAGAGGTTTACTTTAGAGTCAAACTTTACACGTATGTTCCTTATCGGCCCATAGCTACTCTGTAAGAAAGTTAACTATTGTATACCCCATATTTTAAAACAGGGCTGAAGTTTTTCTCCGTCTGCTCTTTTCTTCAGCTCAGCATTGCCTAAGCGCACCCAGAGCAGACAGAACAAAAAAAATAACGTTCACTAAGAGTTTGTAAAGGAACCGTACAGTGAATAAAGAATATTTCATTTCATTTCATTTGGCTTTTTTGGCAACTACTAGGAACGTATCTGTCCGCATTATTAGGGAGGCCTGGAGCACGCTGCTCTAATACGGGTGGGTGGAGATGTGGGTTAGTGCCCAACCCGCTAGCCGATGTTTTCAAACCGCTCATAAGGCTTTTGACAAGATTTGAGGACTGTTAACTATCGATAACAAGTGAGACCGACGGCTGAAGAACGGAAAACGCGCATGATTTTCTTCGCCACTATCCACTCACCCATCCCACGCCCGACCACTTGCATTCTACGCCAGCCGCCGGACCATTGCCCGCGACGCCGAGCTTACTAGTGGATCAAATTCTGATTGTATTTTATTTTATTAACTAATATGTTTGTAGATATGCAGGTTATCGTGATTTATTGCCTATAGATAGGCTATAAAAATAAGCGTTTCCTTGTTCCTGTTTTTCTCCAAGACCAGAAAAAAAGGAAACTATAATATTCGTTTCTTGTATTTAGACATAAAAATGTACATTGATAAAGAAAACATTTTGTTGACTATACGGTTTTATCTTAGTGAATGGTTTTGTCCAAAAACATTATACTCATATTTATAATCTATACTAATATTAAGGTATAAAGAGGAAAGATTTGTATTTTTGTATGTTTGTAATAAATAAACTCAAAAACTACTGTTCCCATTTCAC
The DNA here is from genome assembly GCA_911387765.1 of Pyrgus malvae. Classification (NCBI taxonomy): domain Eukaryota; kingdom Metazoa; phylum Arthropoda; class Insecta; order Lepidoptera; family Hesperiidae; genus Pyrgus; species Pyrgus malvae. The sequence continues at coordinate 27,314,698 of OU426953.1, forward strand.
CATTAGAAAGCTACCTTCACCCTGAGTAACATAGGCTACTAAGCTACTTTTTACCGCGGGAAAATGCTTCATTCCTACGTGAAAACGGTTAATAGGGCCAACGCGGCTGAAGCAACTGGCTAAACGCCTATGATTTTAATACAGCAATGAAGCCTGGAATAGCACATAGGCTATTTTTTATCCTACGGGGACCCATTAAACGGGTCCACGCGGGCGAAGGCGCTGGCGGAAGGCTAGTAATATATATTTTGAATAATACGTCTTTGTCTGTTCTGAGAGCGTTTAGCCAATGCTGAACTACAGGAACGAGCTGATGGAGAAAATTGGGTATACAATAAGCTTTCTTACAGAGTAGCTACTATGGGTTCATAATACATTTATATTTATTATCGCTCCTACAATCTTTTTGTTCTTTTTATACCACCATAATAGAATTACAGAGAGGAAAAACTACTTTTATAAATGTAACTCGCTAAATGTAATTTACTGCACATCGGGGTGTAATAACCACCAATACGTGTCGTGGCTCGCAACGTAGAGTTAGATCACTACAGAAATGACACAACTTACATAGAAGTTGGAGCTACACTACACTACATAATAATTATTATCTCGAAACGGTTATTTGACCAATAGTATTTTAATTGATTACGTCTACTTCTTACGGGGTAAGTTGCGGGCAAGGGTAAGTTTTATTGAATTGTCTTAGTTTCGTTTCAGTTTATTAGTTTTTAAGACATACTCGTAGGTGTACCTACTGTCAATATTCTTTCTCTAGACTTTTATAAAATTTTGTTGCAATTAGCTTGCCATTTACATTATGAGGTCTAGAATATAGAAATTGAAAAAAGAGTTAACCATGTTCTGTGCCGCAGAGCTTATTATGAAAATATTGTTTATTAAACTTTGGTAATTGATTTAAATTATTCAATTGAATATTATGTCGATGGTATGAACATTGACATATACGGTATCTGTTATGAATGTTCTTTGTTGACCCGAAGCCAATCTATATTTATGTATATTTATTTTAAAATTAGTCGGGCTCTTTTTTTTCAGCTCTCCATTGCCAAAGCACACCATAGCATCTGCTCTGGGTGTGCTTTAGCCGATCCGAACCAATCAACCTCTGTAAAAAAAACGAAATAATAAATAACAATAATAAAAACAAAGTATAATGTAAAAAACAATTATTATCAATGTTATTATTATTTCACCCCCATAGACCCAATTTTAGTTTTCCTTTTTCGTCCAAAAGATCCTGTTCACTTGGCGAACTATCTTCGGGTCATACAACTTTTTGTATTGTACGGCCGAGTATAGTATTCGTGTACGTTTTTTATACGTTACGCCTCCAACGTGGTTGGACTCTAATTTAGCTTAATACACTTCCACGCCAGTTCTCGCTTTTATTCCTCTCGCACACAAATGACCTGGTCAAATAACATCTTCGACCCGTGATCCACAAGGAGAGATACAAATGTAATGTAAATTGTATGTATGTCTCTCTAAAAGATGACATTTCTACCAAAACATATCTCTATGGTGTACAGGAAACTTTTTAGTTTTACGATATTTATCCCTGTTTCGGAAACTCGCTAAAACAATACAGGTTTTACACCGGCTTAACTGGATTATACGCGGAAAGTTTGTTTTAAAATGTGTGCACTGCACAAAAATATCTGACTATTACATTGAGAGCAAAACGCGAAATTTTCGTTTAATACATTTGTGGCACAGGACTGAAACTGTTTAATCATTTGTGGCGATTTTTACAAAGAGCTTTCACAAATAATTTCCTACAATAATGACAATTTATTGTAAATTCGTTCATTGTTACATATTAATACGCAGATTACAGTTAGGTCTTCCGTGTAGATTAAGTACCAGATTGTTGTGTGACAAATTGCTTTGCACAGCACAAGTACATTCTCATAGCACTGATGGCTCTGATATAAGCTAAGGTACGTACAAAGAACGAGTTGACGTCAAATTGTTTCACCACAGTAATAGACGTAATATAATTATTGTTCCGCTGTTCGGTACCGGGCAAGCAGTTACTTGTACATGTGCTTGGAGTAGAGTTGCTATCTCTAAAATTTTTCAACCAGGACAAGACACGTAAAAACCCCGGATTTTAGAGTCCACAACCCGGACATGTAAACAGGTTTTTTAACGTAGTCAGTGTATTAAAAAAACATTTGAAAAGTCATAAATCACCAGTGTATTTATTTTCAGACATTAAAATAAATTTAGTCATATTTTATCATCATCGATGAATTTAGTGAGTCGGTTCGATGGTTGATCGCAGCGTGCAGGCACAGTGCGTATCGCGGGCGGCCCTAGACTTTATTTTTTTAAACCCTGACTACAAATGAAGCCCCGCCCGGACGCTCCCCGGACATCCTCTAATATAGGACAAATCCGGGGAAACCCGGACGGATGGCAACCCTAGCTTTGAGTTTTATTGGTTATACTCGTAAGTAGTTAGTTTTAATTGCCGCGGCCCATTAACATCTGAATAAAATCGCAAACAATGCTTAGCTAAAATCCAACCTCAAACAGGTCTTGGTTGCTGTAGAGTTTGTGTTTCGTGTGTAAATACAACCCTACACACATGTAAAACTATTTAAGTATACTGTATATTTTAGTGTTTACTGTACATAATTAGTTTATAATTTAACTTGTAATTCTATAACTTTTACAGTGAAATTTGTACACCCTAAAGAGTAAATATGGCGATCTAAATATTTTTGTAAAACCTTTTTTGCTCCCCATATTTGTGCAAATAAAATATTTTCTTTTCTTTTTTTTCTTTTTACAGTTGCTGTATAAAATCAACCGGGACCGACGACTTAACGGAGGTACCAAAGCACATGAAAATTACCACAATAGCCGTCGCTCGTCACACCTGACCACTCCCATTTCGCTTAACTAAAGCAAAAGAAATTGTGTAAATAGGGTAGGTAATCCGTTTAGAAAGGTAGGTAGGTACGTATGGTATAGTGAAAATTGTCAAAATGTAAGTCAAATGTAATGTCAAGGTCTATATTTTTGTTCATCCTGTTTTATTATCAAAAATAAATCAAATAACTTGATACCTACTAATTGATATTTTTGTGCACAAGCCAAAGTTCACAATTCACAACCCTAGCGCAACCGGCAACTTTAGGTATGAGAAACGAAGTACATATTGTGTTCTGTACCTATTTGTTTTGTGATTTAACGCCTATGCATGTCTAGAAAATATGTCGTATGCTATTTTTTTTAAATAAACCTATTATTAAATTTTAATTTGGTGTGACACGTGAAATCCCTACATAATAGCCAATATTGTCAATGACTCTGATCGTAACAATTGAGGGCATTGTAGCGGTCACCTTTGTAATGAAATTTCATTTTACAGCTCAAACAATGGCCTTCAAAATTATTTGCATTGGAACGTATTAAAATTTATTTTATATGCTTTACTTTAGTTGTTTAAATGGATAACTGTATTGTGGATATCATGTTTCATTAAATTTACGAGTACTTACTATGTTAAAATAAAATAATATGGAATTATTGTGAACTAGTGATTTGGCCTGGCTGCCTTCGGGTGATTTTACACTATGTCCTATCCCAAGGTCCACTCTATATGTGTACCAAATATTGAAATTAGTTCCGTACAGAGATTGAAATCTCTGGTTTAGTAGTGTAAGTGTGGCAACGTAACAGACACACACATCATAAAGTTAATAATAAAATAATAAATAAATATTTTTGGACACTTGACACAACACCATCTGATTCCAAACTAAGCAGAGCTTGTACTATGGTAATCAGAAAGCTGATAAACATATATAATCTAATATATAAAATTCTCGTGTCACAGTTTTCGTTGCCATACTCCTCCGAAACGGCTTGACCGATTCTCATGAAATTTTGTGAGCATATTGAGTAGGTCTGAGAATCGGCCAACATCTATTTTTCATCACCCCCCCCCCCCCCCCCACCCCAACTGATAAAGGTGGCCCACCCCGAACATTTAAACGCGGTACGGAGTTCGCGGGGTCAGCTAGTATACTTATATAATTCTAAATACATACTTGAATAGATAGATTAACACCCAGACGCAGAACAAATAGTCATGTTCAATACACAAATATTTGTCCTGGGTGGGAATCGAACCCACGACCTCACGCTTCGCAGTCGGCTCATCACCCACTACTGTCTGACTGAGGCTGTCAGATAGAGCAGTTACTTTCGTATTTATATCATAAGTACGGATATACGAGATCTTCTCGTATGAGAAGTGTTTGAATTACATGTGTAATAAAAAAGAAACAACTGGTTAATTTACATATGTTGTGTCCGCTGCATAAAGAGTCAATTTACAAAGAGTATATCTGTAGTAATTACATTAGATATAAAAAATAAAGTAGACAGGCAATAAATATAATGTGAGTATGAAAATTCTCTTCGACATCCCTCTCTCTCTCTCCCAAATTACCCAAATGCTTGCGTACCAAAGCTCGGTCTTTATATTAAGACAGCACGTTTAAAATGTAAGGAAGAAAAAAATAACGGGTAGAATAAAGAGGACAATATAGCCATTGCTACATATTCAGGGGACATTTTTAAGGCGACAAAAACGTATCTCCACCTTTTTTCTTTTTATAGATCTATCACTGAAATCTGGCAAATGCAACACATTTACATATGCCAGTATGTAAGTATTGTGGGTAAAGCGCACTTTACACACACGTGCATTATGCGTGGCACCGCACCATTGAAATGTATTGGTGTGAGTAGGGAGTGCACGGCAACAATCGATAATAATCATTCTAAAAATCACCTCTAGAATTTCATATACAACGAAAAAATATTATAAGAAACGAGGAATTAGATTAATTTGAAAACAATTTAAAAACTGAGAACAGAAATGGCTGCAACCCTTTTTGCGTCCCACTGCTGGGCACGGGTCTCTCCCACTTATAGGGGAAGCCTGGAGCTTACTCCACCACGCTGCTCCAATGCGGGTTGGTGGAGAACAGAAATATGCACGGCGAAATCCGAAGACTTTTTAACTACCAATAAATTATTAAAATTCTTGGCGATACGAAAATTTCAAAAGGGTTAATTTTGTTTAATTAAAATTTTGAGGTAATTTAAGTGCGGGAATAATTTTTACTCCGATCAGGGAATTTAATAAAGCCGGGAGTTTGGCGTTTATTGAAATATTTGTGTATACTCGTAGGTTACAAAATGTTTCAGGAACGGAACCCTTCGTTGGAAAATTTCTCCTCTTGTCAAAGGACGGCCATGCTATGAAATGCTTTGGCACTTTTGTTGACGACGTTGAAAAAAACAAAGTTGACTAAATAATTTTAGATTTTTGATAAATTTCACGATAGGTTTACGGGTATCAAGAAAACCTTATAACAATGTATATTCTGTATTGGCTATAGATGTTAATTAAAAGTCGTAGATTTTCAAAAATGTAAATGTCAGTAAATACACAAAACTGATGGATTGAACCACTTTATCATCTGAATTACAGTACCGCACACTATAGAGAGAGTATATCCGTGCTGCGTACAAAGAAAATTCACTTTTGACGCATTTTTTTGATTTTGGACCTCTATTAAGTATAGTGGGTGTTAGGATGGTGGGTGTTAGTTTGGGTGTTAGGGTATTGTAAATTTGTTAAAATGTTAATGATATTATATTGTATTTTAATAATTTTATATTTGCATAACAAATTTTGGTTAAAGTTGACTGTTCGCCTATAATGCCAAGACCTTGATGTACTCAACTTTTAAGCAAATAAATGAATTTGAATTTGAATTTAGGAACTCATAGGGGCACTCAATGAGCACCAATCTCAGTAAGTTCTAGTGCCCTGCGTCGACATGGCCCGAGACTTTATCCAAATAAAAAAATGGGATCTCAAAGAATACAAAAAACTTTCTAGAGTTTATGTGTGTAAAAGATAGGACATAATAAACAATTTAATACTACATACTCTGAATTATTGTTGCATTTTGTTTCGGAATGACGACGACATGATAACATAAATATTTTGTTCGTCGAATAATTCAGATCCTGTAATTTCTTCTTTTCTGATCAAAATTGAATTTTTTTCTAAACCATTTCGCTGTAAAACTATAAACCCGGTGCACGAGCTGCGGTGTCAACAAAAATGCAATATGGGGCGATGCAATTGCTCGACTGACCGGTTCCCACTGTCTGTATTGAATAGTATATTTTAAAAGAAGTTAAGTCTATATTTTGTAGGAAAGTATGAGAAACTTAAATAACTATACCTTTGAACGAGCAATTCTTGTGTATACCTCGGAAATAGCTCCAAAAATTTTCATAAAACTTGCGTGCGGGAGGATTCGGGACGATAAATCGATCTAGGTATAAAAATTTTTTTTTGTTAGAAAATATATTTTCATTTGTGTTTTCAACTATAACCAACTTATGACTCTTCCTGACACCTATAAGCGAGTAGTATGTATTATTTTTTAATTTGGAGCTACTTTAGTGCATGGCGTTGTTAAGCAACACTAAGTCAATGAGTCTTGAGAAATCACTTGTTTTTTATCCGAGCAACGCTCGGTCATCCGGGCACTAAGTATTTAAATAACTATTACGAATGAATGAATGAAATGAATGAATTATTTATTTATACAAATGAATTCATTACAAAGTACATTATTCTTAGTCTAAGATTCATTAAATGAATGAATGAATTATTTATTTATACAAATAAATTCATTCATTCCAATTACTCCTACTGTAATAGTGCAATTTTTCGGCTCTCTTTTATCGGCTAACACTTTCTGGCACCATGGCACCAAAGCCAGGTGTAACTATAAAGACCACTATGGTCAATAGTAAACAGTCCATTAGAAAAAAAAACAACGGGTTGCACTCCGGTAGTGCTGGCAGAAGTGAAAACTTGAACATTAACTTTGTGCACTATTTCTTCGTCACTTTTTTCATTAATAGATGCACTTTGTTCAATGTCCATATTTTAAATCTTGATATAAACGAAATTTACAAGTATAGACAGTCGAGCCGTCATCAGCTGTCACCCCTCCGTCTTATGAATATTCGATCAGGCCACGTGTCCTGACGCGAATTTAACATTTTTTACCCATCCCAAAAAAAGTGCACAACGCCGCTAAAGAAGTTTTCACTTCAAAAACTTTATTTTCTTAAAACTAAACTCTTTCTGCAAGGAAAACTCAGTCAGTGTGCGTCGGCTTTAGCCGGTACACCGACAGAGTGCAAGTTTTTAATTCAAATTTATAGCCGCAACAACGCTGCGTTAGGGCCGATACAGTTTTATCACTAGCACGACTTTTGAATTGTGTTTTCATAAAAAAATCACTAAAATATTTAATGTTCTTGCATACTCGGTGCTATTGGAGCAGCATTTTTTAAATAAAGTTGACAAAAACTTTTTAAGAGGCACCGTGATGACATCTGTATTAAAGTAATGGTAATTGATTTGAAACAAGGGCTTCCGAATAAATGGTATGTTTATCCATAAATGTGACATACTAAAATTCAGAAAAAATATATGATTTCGATCTTTGATAGCACTTATGTATTTTAATATATAATCATCTTTATTTGACTGTAGTGAAAACAATTGCAACCATTGATTTAAAAACTAAAAATATCATTTTATTTCACATTTTCCGACGCCGATTTACATCGTCAAGGTTGAAAAAAATATCCAAATAAGTGTCGCATATAAAGTGTGTGCAGTGATTATATGTATGTAGTATTTCCGAAAATTCGCCTTTTAATCGCTAATTTTATTCTAATTTCATCCTACGATGCCCTCATTTGTATGTTGTCGACGACGCTTGTCGCGTTTTTTATTTATAAAGAGTCACTGTTTTTTGGTTCTCACGGAATATACCTAGTCGAAATATAAATATAGGCATGAAATAGGGAATAATAAATTTTATTTTAACTTAAAATGTATTTATATTAGAAAATTGCAAATAATAATGACAAAATGGAAAAAAGTTTTTTTTCGATAACTAGGAAATATGGAAATATATGTTTTTTTTTTACCTATATTTTTATTTCATTCAATAACATTTTTTATATTTTTTTTGAAATCCTTATAACTTAACAATAAAAAATATAAATGACAACTATATACTTAAACGCAGTTTTAACGGTTAAAATTGCAAATCACTTTTTTTCCCATAGTATTTGGTACTGCGTTCGGAGACGATGACGTCATATTTTTGCTTCGTTAGTATGGATCGTTTTCAATGCTAGGTGGAGAGGTTTAACTTTGGCTAATATTTCTGTCTTTCGGGGTTCTCCAATCGATGTGGTCCTTTAAGAACACTTAATCGCTAGCCAAATAGGATCGATTGACAATAAAAAAATTATGCAAGTTCCCTATTGGAGGCACTGTTCTACTTTCGGTCATAGTTTAGCCTTTCAATTGTATACATTTCAAGAGCTACAAAACGGCTCGTCTTCTTGGCCAGGCTTACAGAGGCGAACATCAGCCCCCGGAGTAGAATGGAGAGATTAACCATAGGAGATTAACGATCCAGTCTGTTACTCTATTTAAAGTTAAAAAAATCATATGATTCTGAATATTTTCACTGTCTCTCCCCATTATTGGAGAGGCCTAGAGGGCTAGAGCATAGCATATTATGTGCTATTCCAGGCTTCATTGCTATATTAAAATCATAGGCGTTTAGCCAGTTGCTTCAACCGCGGTGACCCTATTACCCGTTTTCACGTAGAAATGAAGCATTTTCCCGCGGTAAAAAGTAGCCTATGTTACTCAGGGTGAATGTAGCTTTCTAATCAGAACAGTTGTTTTTGAGTTTATTCATTACAAACATACAAAAAAACCTACAAATCTTTCCTCTTTATAATATTAGTATAGATACCATTTTTTTATAGTAACACTTTATAACCAACATCATTTTTATTTTTTATTTTTGATACAACTTAAATTTTACATTTTACACGGCAAGGACACCCATCTCGAAATTTCCAATACCCAAATGGGTGCTCGAAGGTAATTTGTTAATATATTCCGCAGTCCAGTCAAGTGCCGCGCAGGTGGCGCCACTGTACACTCAATATTGAATTACAAATTTTTGTTTTTGCATACGGGTTCGAATAATAGCGGAGTTAAGTAAACTGATCTGAATTTCTGAAATTTAAAAAGGCTGTTTTAAATGGCGCATGTATTAGTGAGCAGCTGGACTTTAAAAAAAATAGGTACCTATTCAGAAACTATATTTTCATTGTATCGGTTTCGAATAGAACAAATTTAATATACATTAACGGGCTTAACCGTACACATTGATATTATTTACCACATTCCCTTTTTGTTGAGTTGCTGCAAATATTAAACCAATGATGATGAAAATCATTATAGAAATAAAGAGCCTATGACAATAATACAGCCTCGCCCTCAGTTTCGTGCCATTCTATTTCTGAACAGACTCCACCCTATAGATATAAATCGACTCTACGTATCTTACATAAAAAATCAGCGTATGAATATTATTTGCAATTATAACCAAGTTTTAGGTAGGTATTTAGATTTACGTATATCCTAAGGTCCTACTGAAGCATACATTTTTTGATCTGCCCGCCGCCGGAATAATAACGTGAAACAACGCCCTTAGTTTCATGCCCTACTATAATTTTAGCAAATTTATTAACATGCAGATTTTCTTTCACTATTAAAACCCATGTTACATAATATACCTAACGGTAAGCATAACGTTTTAAATTTTAATTGCCCGCCGCCGAAATAACAATGCGGCAACTTCAATTTCTGGATTTCAGCGAAAGCCTGCGTAATATGTGAAATTTAATAAGTTAAAAAACAATTTCAAACATTATAACCACAAGCGAAAAGTTGTTTTTGATGTCGGGAAACGGTGAAGGCGAAGTTTGGTGGAATTTTTTTACGTATCGCTTAAGGGGCCATATACGAAATTTTGCTGATTTCGTTGATTTACCTGATTTAACACATGAGATTTTGCAATTAAATTACAGTATCTCCATAAGTTTCATTGCACAATATAACTGATCATTTCATTAATAATCGAATACATTAGCCACTTTTTTAGCTTGCGTTAAGAATTATAATGCGAGATTTAGGTTACTTTAAAAGATTTTTAGTGCCAAATTTTCATTATTAATTTGATTTATTTTTCAGAAAACGGATTGATTATGAACTGAAGTATATTAATGTAAAATAAATTTTATGAAAGATTGTTTCAGTTTTCCGAAATCAAATGCAATTTCAGGCCCATTTTCTCTCAAAATTGACTAAGTTCAATGTTTTTTTAATAATATTTTTTGTATGAGAGTGGCAAAAAGTGGCTCATACACTATGTATGTGGTTTACAGCAATACATGGCATTTGTTTCATCTGATTAAATTTTAAAATGATCCAGAAATATGTGATATTATATACTTATTACAGTAAAATTTACAAAACTATCACCGGTCGGTTTCAGGTCTATTAAGCAAAATAACGAAATAAAAATTAAAAAGTGGCTCATTTACTGGTTTATTAATGAAATGATCAGTCATATTGTGCAATAAAACTTATGAAATGCTGTATTTTAACTGCAAAATCTCCTGTGTGAAATCAGCTAAATCAGCGAAATTGGCAAAATTTCGTATACGGCCTCTTAACATATAGGTACATATTTTTTTAGGGGGATTGAAGACCTTCCGGGCAGGTTTTTATCAAGTGTTACGGTGTAAAATACTAACGAGTATGGCAACTATGCCGGGTTTTTCAATTCGAGGTAAGGGCGGGACCCAATTTAGACCGCAGTAGATTTCGACGTTACAAATACTCATATTCAATTCATGAAAGCGCGCATAGGCCCAGCGGCTAGCGCACAATGCAAGCAATCTACGCAGCTGAGCCAAACCGGCGCGATCGGGTATGAGATTAGTTAGGTACTACCGGGAGCATAAATTTCATGCGCGTCTCCGTGCTTCGGTGAGCACGTTAAGCCGTCGGTCCTGGTTGTTATCAATATGTAGATAACAGTCATTAAACCCTGTCAGTCCACATGGACGGCTTGAAAACATCTGACAGCGAGTTGTAGTAGCGTGGTGGAGTAAGCTCCAGGCTTCCCCAATAATAGGAGACATTGATGTTCAGCAATGGAACGCAAAAAACGGTTACAACTTGCAGCTATCCCGCCCAATTCATTGCCTCCAAGCGTAAATGAGAAACAACATTATTAGACAGACGAATTGACGAATTCTAAGAGTTATTTTTTCCCTTTAAGTTGTAAAACTACGAACTATGACATGCTTTGCCATAAATCACTAAAGAATATCCTTCAAGAATGATTCTTAAGTTTGCCCAAAGGCCCTATTAAGACGCTCTATAAAGTGCCCTGCACTTTATATTTGCTTTTTAATGTTTTATTGTCTTTTTATTGATCTTACAACAGTGGAATATAACTGTATGATCTAATAAAGGCCTTATGTATTTACCCTCGTTTTATTCGCATAGGCCCGTATAAAGCCCTTTCAGATGATACACGTTTTTGATGTTTAACGGCTGAAACTAACGTGCAAAACAGTATGTTTATAATTGTGACAACTCTAGTGTTACGGAATATGTATCATGTCATGTCATTATTTCAGTAATAGCATTGCATATTACCAGTGTCGAATAAAACATTTAAATCAAATTTTGTCCATTTTATTATACCTGATTAAATAGTTAAAACCAGGACGTGTCTTTGAAGAATTTATTTTATTCCACAATACGCAGGCATCATATTGACATAAAATAAAACTAGAATGCGACATGCTTCAACAATTCAACTTCCCCCCACAACTCTAGTAGGTACATTATTACAGGTAGTTGTCTCTTTGAGATGGATGAATATTCTAGATTCCGTGATGAAAGTGTAGTGCAGTGTCAATTTTTTTTTAAATCTGCGAACCAAATTTACTAATATAATATATTAATATTTTAATAATATACCTACTTAGGGAATTGAATATCTGCATGACCCAATTTATTGTATATTTACATGTAATTAATTAGAAAACAGGTTTTGAATTAACTCACATAAAAGTTTGTTCAGTTGGTTACAGGAGCGTCAAACTGTCTTAAATACACAAGCAAGACGCACCTACAACAACAATGACTCACTTTAAACAAAACTTATGAAATATAAGATAAATAATGTTGCAAAATATTAGGATAATTAGGTATAGTAAATACGTTCCTTTAATAAGTAAGAACATAGACAATTTTAGGCAGGAAACTTTCAAGAGATCCTGACAACACTAGCTCGTACGCAAAGTACGCACTAATAAAATAAAACACGCAAAAACATAAAATAAACCACCAGTTAGGTACGGTAAGCATTATGCTATAAGTACTAATTAACTATCAACTATATCCGGTAAAGATTAATATACCAGGTTATTATAGTAGTCACCAGGAAATTGCGTTATCCTGCCATTGATCTTTGGGAGAACTCTGGTAGTATCACCGATGTCCTCGATGCAATGGTGCCCCAAACGAATCTATCTTGAGAGATCAATGTACACCATCGATTGCTTAAGACGTCGTGCGGCCATGGTCAGAGCTCCCATTCTAGAAGCAATCCCAGAAGTTCGTTTTTAGTCTACTCTTACGATCGCTTATCAACGACATAGCCTTTTGTAGTAATACGCGCCAAAATGCCGTTCCATGCGCGTTTCACTACTTGCCTTATGAAAAGACCGCGAAATGGCGTTTGTACCTGACGCCATAACGTTTTTACGAGTGCAGACATAAAAGTGCGAGTCGAATAGAAAGCTATATCGGTTTATATCGTTTTCTTTTGTATATTTAACGCCTCTATGCCGAACGTTATGTGTATTTTATGAGGACGCTATGACATTATTAACTTCTTTAAATAAAATTGAAAATTACATTACTTTCAATTTACTATCTCATTACTTCAAACTTGATTTTTTCTTCTGTAATAGCATCACACGATCTGTGCATATGGCCTGAGTGAAGTGACGGCAACCATTTTTGCTTCCAACTGCTGGGCACGGGTTCCTCCTAATTATTTTGGTGGTCTGGAGCTTAACCCAGTGAAGATTAGGTTTGGTGGAGAAGCGGGTTAGTGGCAAACCCGTTGTCCGACGTTTTCAAACCGCTCGTAATTTCTCCGAGAAGGTTATCTATCAATAACGTAATGTTGGTTCACGTACCAACAACTTACGTGCCCTCCGAAGCTCGTAAACGTGCATAAAAATTCGCCACTATCGGTTACTCATCCATTCCACACCCGACTGCGCACGTTTCGCTTAGCTTAGCGTTCTACGCCAGCCGCCGGGCCATGCGCGCTTCCTATTCATTTTACTTTTTAGAGTAACAAGCGTCAAATTTCTACAAATAATTTTGCTTTTGAAGACAGGCCTAAATGACTAATTTAAAACATCTCTTTCAAAGGGTAAAAATACTGCTTATGAAAAAAGAAGTATGGGAGTAAAGAAGAAGATATTATTTGTTTGTTCATCAATCATTGCTCATCATCATCATGAACTAGGTTAATTTTTCAAAATAATTAAATTTTAAAAAAATATGTTTAAGTTGTATTTTCCATGTATTTAGGACAGTTTATATAACATCACGCTATAACATTAATAAAATCACATTTAGCTTTTTCATAAGAATTCTAACTTAATTTCATATAACCTTTGAGAACATCGTGAATGTAAGTGAAAACGTGAGCCAAATCGCTAAGGCAATTAGATGCAATGAGCCGTCTTCAGGTCATTAGGCGACAATATCCGCCTCCAACTGCAAGCGATTACATTTTATGCAATTAAGGATGACTAATAAAGTGAGAAGAGTCCATAATATTATTGAATTTAAAACGCTTGAAGTTCGAGACAAATCTATACCAATATTATAAAGAGGAAAGATTTGTATTTTTGTATGTTTGTAATGAATAAACTCAAAAACTACTGTCCTGATTTCAAAAATTATTTCACCATTAGAAAGCTACATTCACCTTGAGTAACATAGGCTACGTTTTACTGCGGGAAAATGCTTCATTCCTACGTGAAAACGGGTAATAGGGTCAACGCGGTTGAAGCAACTGGCTAAACGCCTATGATTTTAATACAGCAACGAAGCCTAAAATAGCACATAGGCTATTTTTTATCCTACGGGGACCCATTAAACGGGTCCTCGCGGGCGAAGCCGCTGGCGGAAGGATAATAGTCAAATAAAATCAAAAATCTTTTTTGCAAGAAATAAAACTATACAATACATAATAATGTATACAAAGTCACAGGCGATAAGGAATTCCTAAGAACGTACATATATTTTGGGAAAAAGTTTATAGTGAAAATAGGCAAAAAAAATCCAAAACAGATGACCGCAGGGAGCAGCTTGTTTCCAAATATGAATGAAAAGTTTGTTTTGTCTAACAAATTTTATACTTAACAGCATTGTGAATGTAAGTGAAAACGCGGGCCAAATCACACAAGCAATGAGCCGAGCTCAGATCATCAGGCGACAATATCCGCCTCCAACTGCAAGCCATTTCGTTTATCCAAGTAAGGACCATTAATAAATTAAAAAGAGGCCAGATATTGAAAACGTTTTATAAGAAGGTTGAAAGACAAGACAAGTTTATTTATTTATTTATTCAGTACTAAACACAAATGTGGAAATGTGTTCAATTTATAATATTAATAGGTATAAAATTAGAAAGGTAAGAAATCCTTGTGTTACACTTGAAAGAAGTTAAATTCGGAATGCTCACAATGAGAATATTTCATGATAATGGAAACTTAATCTAGAGAAAATTTTCGTTGGCATAGAATCGTGGAATTTGACAGAGACCATGTCATAAAAATATTTTTGTTAATCAATTCCTGAGATTTAAAAACAATTAAATATCCCGTGGTATGCGTCGTCGGGTACACGTAGGTCAAAGTTGCATTTGTCTTTACTATTATTATTTCCTTAATTCTACGTATTACTTGTTTAAAGTAACGAATGAATAACGTTGTCAACATTCTTTTAAAAGGTTTTATTTTTTCAAAAGAATAATTTTTGGTCAAAACTCTGAATACAAAAATGTTTACTCAAAGTAAACAAATTGTTTCCAGAAATACTAGCAACGTTTCACAATATTGAGTTACGGTGTTAAGAATTTGTCTGACTGATGGACTCAAGCAATACTGCAAGTATCGCTTTGTACTAGGTACAACTTAGAGCATCAAAGTTAGGTACTGACTCACCCTTCAGTAGAGACGGCATAGCGCTTCGATACATAATTTTTATGCCAAAACTGGTGCAGGGAAAGAACGCACACATATTAAATTTGTAACACTTTCATAAATATTCCTTCAGATACACTAGTTGTATAACTAGAAGGCACATTGTGCATGGACGTTGGGACGAGGGGTTCGCCCTTAAAGGCCACTCCTCTCTGACGGGTGTCATACCTGTCATACCTTGATGCTCTAAGAGGTACAATGATAATAAGAATGCTAACAAAACTATCATATTATTAATGAAGTAAAAAATTATTGTGTTAGGGGGTCGTTGAGGAAATTAGTAGATATTGAATAAATATTTCTCGTATCGTAACTTCGTAACCAAACTATTTTTCAATATTAGTCTACTTCACAAATTCTCTAAACATAGCTAGTTTTTCATTTAAGTAACTTATAAATAGAAAGAAAGTTTGTAATCTGAGCGTAGGTGAAAAATTGGTAAATTTTTTACCTATCTAATAGGCCCGTTTAGATATTTATCGTAGTGATTGTTACTGACATAAAAATTCCTACTTTTACGATTATTAAAAAAATGTCTTTGAAATTCATGATGGTTGTGAAAATTTAGGTACGCTAAAGTTTTTGCTTGGCGATAAACTTTGCTTAACTCGTAAATGAATTATTGTCGTGTATTGTATTGTAATGTAAGTAATAAGTTACTAACTAACTAACTATTAACTAATTCTTTCCCTTTCAGTATAGTATACATTATTCTACTATTCAAAACCTTTCATTTGATATCCATATTGAGGGAGTTGTTAAAAAATATATATTCCGCCATTTTGCGGCGGCGGCCATCTTGGATCGATTTTCATCAAACATAGCTAAGAACACTCCCAACTAATTCACCTTTCAAACAAAAAAAACAAAATCAAAATCGGTTCATCCGTTCTGGAGCTACGATGCCACAGACAGCCACAGACAGACACACAGACATGTCAAACTTATACTTAACACCCCGTCGTTTTTGCGTCGGAGGTTAAAAACACACAAGTTAGTAAAATTTGTGCTAGAATTTTAATTATTCAATGCTTTTAAAGTAGCAATATGCATAGATCGCGTGAAACCATAACATAAAAACGTATACTTTTTTAATTTTATTAATGCGAATAATGATTGAGACCTACGAGCTGACATAGCTCGCTTATCTCCTGATATCTAACCAGTTGATTTTTCGGGCTGTCTGTGCCGGTGTAAGAGCCGTCCAGTCTCAACTTTTCTCATAATAAAACTCTCGAGCTTTGAATTAAAGGTTAATTACATGAATTACCTGGCTCACTATTGCGAAAGTTGGAGACTTTCCCAGCTTTTCAGTTTCGTTTAGAATAATTCGAAGCTGTGCCGTAAATAAAATGTGATGGATGATATAACAAGGTTAAGTATTTTGTACTGAAGTTGTAGCAAAAGAGTACGTTCAAAAATAATTTTAAATACTCCTTTATTTATTAAAAAAAAATGTAAAAACGTTGATATTGTTTTTCACTATTTTTCCAAGAAGAAAAAAGATAAATTTCTTTTTCTTTTTAGTGATAAAGTTTTTTGTCTTTACTTAGATAATTTTGTTTTCACTTGAAAATTAAGTGTAGTGGCGCCATCTGTTGTCGAGTATTTGAACTTCATTCAGAACAACGATTATTTAGGTTCACCTTTGCTTTCCACGTTACGCAATGACACGCATTCAAAATCCAAAGTCAACGCGGACGAAGTCGTGGTCGGCCGCTAGTATATAATATATT
This sequence comes from Pyrgus malvae, assembly GCA_911387765.1. Lineage (NCBI taxonomy): Eukaryota > Metazoa > Arthropoda > Insecta > Lepidoptera > Hesperiidae > Pyrgus > Pyrgus malvae. The sequence continues at coordinate 27,331,770 of OU426953.1, forward strand.
ATCGTGTTCTCATGTCCATATTGGACAGAAACCAAAAAAATTAAACGTAAAGTTACCAGTAATTTTCAAGTAAGTAAATACCTACATAGATACCTACCTACTTACCTATTTAGGATTTTAGCGTACCCTCCGAAGCATGAAAACGCGCATGAAATTTTTGCCACTAGCGGCCACCCATCTCACAACTGACCACACCCGTTTGGCTTAGCTACGTAAATCGCGTAGATTCAGTTCCATACGCCGCTTCTGGATTTAGGATCAAACAATGTGAAATTGTTTAGAGCTCCGTACTCAAAAGATAAAACGCGACCCTATTACTAACATTTCACTGTCCATACATCTGTCTGTCTATTTTTCTGGCTGTCCGTTTGCCACCAGGCTGTATCTCATGAATCGTGATAAATAGTCAGTTGAAATTTTCACAGATGATATACATATTTACTTATTGAAAGTAACTCTGTCTGTCTGCTATGTTTTCCCACTTAAAATACTGAACCAATTTTAATAAAATTTGGAACACAGATAGAGTGGACCTTGGGAAAGGACAAATAATGGTTTTTATCCTATGGGAACCTATTAAACGAGTCAACGCGGGCGAAGCCGCTGGCGGAAGGCTATTAATAAAATAAATACTAAATCTGGAATTAAATAAATATGTATGGGTTGATAGTGGCTAACACGATCAGCTGTCACGTGTGACTATTGTCAACCCATAGCCATTCTGTTATTGTACGGTGCATCACACCATACAATAAAAGCAAGTAAAATTATAATTACGATTAGCCAAATCAGCAATATATTGGCCACGTGGCTCACGCGGCAACGCGAGCCAGTTCGCAAAATACGTCGCTACCGAACATACTCTCGGCTCGTTGACTTTATTATTTGTAATTTTTATCAGTTTAAATATACAGTTTTTCTACCAAATTTTAAGCTTTCATCTGTGCAATCTTCGGACTGCACAGTTATCTCAAATATAATATTATTATGTACTTTTTTTAAAAGAGTGCTGGGAGTTTATTGCCGCCGCCTTTTTCTCTCAGCTCAACATCTAGCCCAACGGGCACCTAAAGCCGATGACCGGAAAAAAATAACATTCATTAAGCGAATATTTTGTATTCCTAATATGAAATAAATATTTTTTCTTTCTTTTCTTTTTTTCTTTCAAAAAAAACCTGACTTTTTGCAGTTTTTTTTTATAGATAATTGGAAGGTTACCATTCAGTGGCGGATCTAGGATTTCAGTTTAGGGGCTTGATTTTAGTTTGGAGGAGTTTAGGATGGAGGTTGGCTGGATACATGATGTGTACTCGGACCGCACCTGGTTTGGGTAGCTTGATTTTAGTTTGGAGAAATTAGAGGTCAAAGGTGAACCCGAATGATTTTGAGGGGACTTCTTGAGCCTCCTGCCCCCCCCCCTGGATAAAATTGCGATCCCTTGCCTCAACCCCTTCTGGGCCTTTTTTCATTCGATCGATTTCGTAAATTTTATACACCTCAAGCATGGTAAAAGGACTATAAAAATATATTAAAAGAAGCTTTGAACTTTTAGAGAAAAATAAGTTTTTCTACAAAAAATAGACAGAGTTAGGTAAGTATGACAGGAAGCTTCGTAGAGATTTTTCAATTTTCCTTCGTCTTTTAAATGTATACCTACCGGTGATCCCATCTCGGGTCCGGATCCGGCCCCGTTAGCCGCAGATCGTGCCGGATGACGTGCGTAAAAGTAAACGGCGACCGGCTCACTTCACCCCGGTATCGGCTTCGACTGCTATGTTACTAGGAATGATGGATACGGTATTTATTAAATTGTTTCCAACCCTCTGTAAACTTCACTGTTGGGCACCGGTCTTCTCTGAAAAGAACGCCATAGGCAATCCGCACTGGCCAAATGCAGGCTGTAGAAAAATTAACCTTTGATAAAAGTTGTTTTTTTTCAATAAAAGGTTTAACGCCCGTGACTCAAAATAAATAATAATAATAAAATAACTCATAGCTCCACACTACGATTTCCTGTGTCGTATCTATGTCGACAAGGACAGACACAAAGACAGTAAAACATGAATTTACACCAAGATCAGAAATAAAAACAAATTATTTCATTTTCTCCCTCGCAAGGAATCAAATCTCTGATCCCGTCCAGTATCCATAGCACACCAAGAGTACATAGTTACAAAAAGACATGTCTTCGTTGCAAACTTTAAGCCTCCTATGCGGATTTTTTGTCGAAATTGACTTAGTTACATTTTTGGAAAACACTTTTTAATAGCTATCGCTATTTGTATATCGCCGAGTTATACTAAATAAAAAATGTGTCTTACATTGTCTGCCTGCCATAAAGTTTTTTTCTTTTTCCTCGAAAAGCCATTTCTTACACAATATTTCAGATTTGCTGCGACGAAGTTTAACGCAGAATCCGCAAAAAAAATATTTTAAAGTTTTCTTCGTCCTTTTTATGTTCGGCCATACCCGGTACACCTACCGGTGATCCCATCTTGGGTCCGGATCCCGCCCCGTTAGCCGCAGAACGTGCCGGATGACGTGCGTAAAAGTAAACGACCGGCGACCGGCTCACTTCACCCCGGTATCGGCTTCGACTTCTATGTTACTAAAAAGGGAATGGATGCGGTGTCAGACTTGTTTTAACCTTTTTTAATGTATTCTGTTGGACAATATAGCTTAAGTCTTAAGTAAAAGATTTAGGTCAAGCCCATCACGCTGGCCAAGAGCAGGCTGTAGGCAAATACACCTTTAATGGACGTTGATTTTTTTTATAAAAAGCTTAACGTCTATTAAAGGAATGGCTGCAACTCTTTTTGCGTCCCACTGCTGGGCACGAGTCTCTCCCTCTTATAGGGGAGGCCTGGAGCGTACTCCACCACGCTGCTCCAATACGGGTTGGTGGAGATGCGGGTTAGTGGACAACCCGCTGTCGGATGTTTTCAAACCGCCTATAACATCCGACAAAGTTTAACTATTGTTATCTATCGACAACAACCTAGACCAACGGCTTAACGTAACCTCCGAAGCACGGGAACGCGCATGAAATTTTTTGCCACTAGCAGTCACCCATCTCACACCCGACCGCGCCCGTTTGGCTTAGCTGCATAGACCGCTTACATTCTACGCTAGCCGCCGAGCCATGCACGCTTCATTAAAGGAATAATGTATAAGTAGTTATTTCTCCTGCTGAGCTTTGTTCCAAGCGCTTATTTCCAAACACATGCTGTGTAGCATGACATCTTTATGAATGTAAAATCCAGAAATCAAACGAACAGAGCTTCTGCATTTTTTTATTGACACAAGCAGAATGACACAGAATAATGGCTGGCAAAGGCTTATACAGAGACGACTCCCTTCTTATTGGCTTTGGCTTGGCTTGGTTTAAGGGAGACGTCATGGCGGCATGGCTCCGATTGGCTAGCTGACTGACAGGTTCGTTACATGAAACTTGTACCTATGTCTGTGAATTACATAGTGAAGTTTTTCAAAGTTCACCACGAAGATAAAATGTAATTTATAGCACATCAATTAATTTTAATACAATACAATCAATTTTACATTAAAATGTTATTCAAAATATCGAAACCTTTATTTTACTGTTGATTTATCACTTGACTATTTTTTGATTTAAAAGCTTCTGGGAGTTTTTCCTGGCGTCTACTGTCTTTTAGCTTATCCCACGAGGTCACCCAAAGGCGAGTCGGGTATCTGTAATTAAATAACGACATTCACTTTGTAAATATTTTATTAATAAGAAACTAAACATATTATTAATAAGAACTAAACATATCTCGTATCTATCTTTGCTATCATTGATGCAATAAATATTCTTTTTAATGTATTCTGATCTGCTCAGGTTGTATTGGTAATGAATGTGTATTCACAAGCGCGTTTTTGTGCTTACTTAAACTATTGAAGCGTTAGCAAAGAAACGTCACTTACAAAAAAACTTTAAAATATTACCTAATTAAGGACAAACATTCTTCGTTTAGTTGTCATGTCGACGTTACTCTTGACTAAGCCGAAGTCACGCACACTAAAACAATGTGCATGTGAACAGACTTTGTGACTTCGAACATCTAGACTGTTATTTTTTTCTCAACATAAATATGTATTTCAATTTTTTTTTATATTTAATATTTTTATAAATAAATAAATAAATAACGATTCCTACTCATAACCCCACAGTAGGGTAGTTATTCCCAGTATCGTGGGTGCCATGGACACACAAAAAGATAGAAACAGAAACACCCGACCGAGAACAGAAATTTAAACGCATCATTCAAATTTCTGCTTCGCCGGAAATTGAACCCGGGACCCTCCGATCAGCAGTCCGGCATGGTAACCATTACGCCACGCAGGTCGTCAACTCCCCGCTCAATAATAAATATATATAAATAATAAATATATATAAAATAGCGCAATAATATCAAAAAAAGTTTTAATTATAAATGCCGTATCCAACTATCCACGTCAACCTTGGTCTAGGATCCCGGTGCGTACTGGAGCCTGCGAGCCAATCAGGCCGAATGTTCTCTGCGGCAGTATCGCGCCCCGAGCGGGCCCTTATTTCCTGTATAGTTACAACGCTACCACTAGTTCTCGATCAGATTGCAGATCAATTTCGATGTGAAAGATTTAATGCGGCCGGTTATAATAATAATAACGATAGCTCCACAGCAGGGTAGATATACCCTGTGTCGTGGGTACCATAGACGTACACAAAGACAGAAATACAAACACCCAGACAGAGAACAGAAATTTAAACTCATCATTCAAATTTCTGTTTCGCCGGGAATCGAACCCGGGACCCTTCGATTGGCAGTCCGGCATGGTAACTATTGCGCCACGCAGGTCGTCATCGTTATATCGGTTATATGCGTGGCGACGTGTCTTGTAAAACTACTTATACAACCTACAGAGGAACAACGTTAGTGTGAACCAAAAGGCGCTGTACCGTTAGAGCAACATCTAGCGTGTGTCATCAAACAGAACATATGGCACAAGTGATAGAAGTATCTATTTATTGCTTCTACCACTTTTATTTTCTCAACTCGTGTAGCGCGATGGTTACCATTAAGGACTGCCAATTACAGGTCCCGCTTAGATTACCAGCGATGCAGAAAATTGGAATAACGGGTTTAAATTATTTTCTTGGTTTGTGTTCATGTCTTTGAAAAAAACTTAATAGTGTACTAAAGTCAAATCTAAAATTGGATTTTTTCGTAACATTCCGCAGAGCTGCGAGTGATGGAGATGAACAAATAAATCTCGGAAATTGAATCTCGGAAACGGTTCCAACAATTTTGATGAAATTTAGTACCCTGGTTTCGGGGGTGATAAATCGATCCAGCTAGGTTTTATTTGTAGGTCCCTGTAGCTTCGGGTTTAAGAATAGAGCTACGGTATCCCCTGCCTGATCGTAAGAGGCGACTAAAAGGGGGCTTCCGGGGATGCGGACGGTGAGAGTAGGAGCTTGACCCGTCCAGCCAGCAGCCCCGGGAGGGACGGCGGTGTATGCGTGGCCGCATGCCGCCGTGAACACCTGAAGGTGCAGGAGAGCACATCTGCTCTCCCGAAGATGGGCCCGTTATGGGGCGCTGCGCGTGGAGGACACCGGTGCGTTCCTATGGAGATCCCGGAGTCCTCACAAACGTAGAGGCAGGCCACCGAGGGGGTTTTAGTGCGGTCAAATCCCACATAACCCGGTATCCTCTCCCAAGGTGTCGGGTACCTTTTGAAGGTTTCCTCCCCGATACCAAAAAAAATCTACTTATGTAGATATAAACTGAAAAATGCGACTTTTCCTGACATCTATTGGAGAGTATTAATAATATTGTGGCGTTAAACGCCGTCAAACGCCATCCGCCAATCCGACGTTAACTCTATAAAAAATTCGTTCATTGAATTAAAGCTTCTTTGGCCGAATAGTTACGTGGGCTGGCTGCGGACCTAGAGACCTGGGTTCAAACGTCATTCAAAATCATATTGCGTTTATTTTTTATTTTTTTGTTTAAATATTTTTGAAGTCAAAACTTCTTTTAGCGTGGTACGAACGTTTTTAGATGAAATAAAATCTTTGGACTCGCGACACTGTTACGAGACGCAGTGCGGTATTCACAAGATATTTAAATAATTTCCAATCAAAATTGTTTATTTCTTATTTTAGTTACCATGAACCTATAGTTTCTATTTTAGATTATAATAATTTTAATGATAATGATACAAGAGTTTCTATTTTAGATTGTAATAGTTTTAATGATAAATATGATGATACAAGAGTTTCTATTTTAGGCTGTAAAAGTTTTAATGACAATGATGATGATACAAGAGTTTTTATTTTAACTGTAATAGTTTTAATGATAATGATGATGATACAAGAGTATAAAGACAATTCATAAATAAAATGCAATTCATAACCTAATAACCCTAGTACTCATCTAAAAAAAATCTAACACGCCAAAGTAAGTTTTCACTTCTGTCGGCACTCTCGGAGTGCAACCCGTAATTTTTTATTGGGAGCTATTTCAGATGGCGTTGTTAAGTAACAGTAAGGAAATGAGTGTTTCGTTTGAAATTAAACCAAGAAAATAAATTGTTTTTACCGGAGCAACGCTTGTCGTCCAGGTACTGTTTAGTTTAATAAACAATACGACATGACCATTTATATGAAAAAAAAAACAAGTAGTAGGGGCTCAGGGCTATCACAAACCGCGACCCTCAAATAGTGAGCTCGACATGGCGCGTCTTGCCCGAATAAAGCGTTTTGTCGCGGATTGAATTATTACCTGCGGTCACCCCTACCGCTGTTTTATTGCTGATAACTTTCGAAAATGCCTTTTGTAAGATATTTGCATTTACGTTTTTGTTTTCTCAGTTTAAAAGGCAAAATTTCCATTTCACTGAGAAGAAACCCAATTATTTCGTTGTCAGTTGATCTGTCCTTTTGCTTGTCCAAAAAAATTCTAAAAAATAAGTGTATATACAATACATCCGAAGCGCTCCGAATCGAAGCGATCCGAAGCGAAGGTTAAAGTTCCACCGGCACCATCTGGACTCGTGGCGGTCTTCCACAGTCGGCTTTGCACGCTCCTTTTTACCACGGACGTGTAGGTTATGGGACAACCTTCCAGCTGAGGCATTTCCAGTGGACTATAACATGGGGTTCTTCAAGAAAGCTGTAAAAAGAGCTCTCCTCCAAATAGTCCAGGGTCGATAATTTTTAAAACCAAAAAAAATCATAATAGGATGAAACCCATTAGAAAAGGAGGGAAATATGATAAAAATGAAAGGAAAAATAATTTACGGGCTATCTGAGGTTGGGAAGGGGATGGGGGTGAGTTTTTAAGGGTAAAAAACGGTTTTTCTCGATTTCCGGCAAAACTAAAAGTCCTATCGAAAAAAGTCAAATGAAAAAGTTGTAGATAATAAAAAGATCTAAAACTTTTGTATTTACACTTTTTTCACATAACCTCAAAATTTATGTGAAAAATTCAAAAAACCAAGTTTTTGGTTTTTTATTTTTATCTTTTACAAAAAAAATTTTTTTTTAACGAAATTTTGTGAAAACTTACCTTTTCATGTCCCAAATACGCTGTAATTTATTTAATTAAAAATATTTATTTTTTCACCTTATTTTGAATTAATATCGAAAAAACAGCCTAATTTTCAATCGAAAATTCACCCGTCAAAATATCAGCTTTTTTCAAAAAGTTGGTGTGGTTTCTGTTCGTTGGAATCTCTACTTTCCGATGGTAAAAAAAAATATATGTTACTATGGTAAATCTTCTCAGAAAATGCAATAATTCAAAAAATAATCTGAAAAGACAAAATCGAATTAATAATGTCTTCACTATTTAATCGTGAATAAACTCTCATGAAAAAAAAAATATTAAAGAAATCAATGTCAAAATGTATAAATAATATATTATAAATCTATAAAAAAGTATAAAATATATATGAAAATCGGCCAAAAGTTTGTTTTATTAGAAATATATTTACGATATATATTTTATATATTTTTTATAGATTTTAAATATATTTTTTATAGATTTTGAAATATATTTTTTTTCATGGGATTAACTAAATTTGTTTGTGCAAAATTAAGGAGATAATTATTTTTTTATCTTGTACTAAAATATCATTTAATTTCAATCTTTAGGTTATGTTAAAAGCATACTATTTTTTAAAGAAAATATTACGATTTTTATGGTTGAGTTGATTGATACAGATAAAAATAGAGATAGTATTTACCTTCCTATGCAGATTCGAAAAGTTTTATTGTTTTTTTAAGTAAACTTATCACAATTATCTTCAAGAAACTCAGTGCCAGATTAGTCGTCCCGGTACTATGAAGAAATAGTAAATAATACTTATAATTAAGTTATTTAAAATTGTACCTATAAATTAAAACAAATGGAGGCGTGCACGTGTATTTTTATAAACGATGTTGTATACTGTACTGTATTTCGAATACTGGTTAGGCTAGCGGTTGTAACAGCTGCTACGAAATATATAGTATATGTATAATAGTAGGTATGTATGTAGTAAGACCCAGACCCGCCTAGCCCCTTCCCCACTTCTCCACGAAATACCTTTTGATGGGCTACAATTTTTCGTAGGTCACTCAGGTATATCTACTCAGGTATATATAATTTATCTCAAAATAGTTATAAATAAGCATCTACGCATATAATTTAAAGAAAATTAGACAACTTTCTCCAAATATTGTAGATGTCTATTTGCGTTTTCTGAGAAGATTTACCATAGTAACATATATTTTTTTTTTCACCATCGGAAAGTAGAGATTTCAACGAACAGAAACCACACCAACTTTTTGAAAAAAGCTGATATTTTGACGGGTGAATTTTCGATTGAAAATTAGGCTGTTTTTTCGATATTAATTCAAAATAAGGTGAAAAAATAAATATTTTTAATTAAATAAATTACAGCGTATTTGGGACATAAAAAGGTAAGTTTTCACAAAATTTCGTTAAAAAAAAATTTTTTTTGTAAAAGATAAAAATAAAAAACCAAAAACTTGGTTTTTTGAATTTTTCACATAAATTTTGAGGTTATGTGAAAAAAGTGTAAATACAAAAGTTTTAGATCTTTTTATTATCTACAACTTTTCCATTTGACTTTTTTCGATAGGACTTTTAGTTTTGCCGGAAATCGAGAAAAACCGTTTTTTACCCTTAAAAACTCACCCCCATCCCCTTCCCAACCTCAGATCGCCCGTAAATTATTTTTCCTTTCATTTTTATCACATTTCCCTCCTTTTCTAATGGGTTTCATTCTATTATAAATTTTTTTCACTTTTCATTATTTTTAAAGGCTTCTACCCTGGACTAAAAGCCGGCAATGCTCGGGTGGCTCCCCTGGGGTTGCCCGTGTCCATAGGCGACGGTGATCGCTTAACACCACGCGGCCCGTCTGCCTTTTTGTTCGGTTTACATATATTATTATAAAAAAAAACATCCTAAGATCTGTAAAAGAATCAATTTTATTTATATCCTTTCCTTCAAAAGGTACCGCTAAAGTAAAATCAATCCTATTCTTTTGCGATGTAGAGTCATTAGAGGAAAGTTACTCATGAGTCATGAGTAAATGAGAATCTTCACAATCTTCACATATACTTTTCAAAAATTCACGCTACCTTTACGTGTACACAAGCGGACTATGTTGAAGACACAATTTGCGACGCATTTTCATTCTTTTCTTTTCTTTCAAAAAACTAGTGTGTCCGGCTTTTAGGACAAAATATCCGGATAAATACGAATCTGTGTCCGGCATTTTGATATTTAGGCATGTCCAACCTAGCTGCACGGCTACTAACACCAAGTGGCTCGCTAGTCGGCTACTCCATTTTTATGAAGAACATACTTTTTTCATTTTAAAATGCAGAATGGCAAGACAACGGGACGACAATGACCACGCGTGACAGATATCTCGTCTCTCTCTATTTCTCTATATCTCTTTCTGTGTGTGTGTGTGTGTGTGTGTGTGTTTACGCAACGTATTGAAAAACCAGTTCGTGTAAGTAGGATGGTGTACGTGACGACAACCGTCGCATTTGGTAACGAGCCCCGCGGTGGCACATTGCAGTCCTAATTGCTCCAGCAATTACAACCAGCTCATTTAATATGCCAGCCGCCACGCCACGGTATGAAAGTACTTTTAGAATAATCCCTTTTATGGATACCTATTGTGCTTCTGTAATTGTAAATTTAGCGAGAGTTCAATACACAATACCTGCCTGTTAGTAGTACAAGCTTATTTATTTATTTAAGGCTCACCAACACACAAAACACAATAACATTTCATATGGTAAATACAATAAAAAATAAACAATAAAGGGTAAATAATTAAATAAAAGATCTGCCAGAAGGTTTAAAGAATTGGCACTGTTACATTCGTGATCGATAACTAAAACCTGTAACTTAATGAGCTTGGATGCGTGTTGTTTGAGATGGAAGATACTGGCCACCCTGTTGTTGAATGTCTTCAATCTGCCAATAAAGGCTCTGAGGTTTGACGACTGTTACCCCACGAAGGAGACTCGGACCGACTACTTTACATACTTCCGAATTCGCCTGTGTGACTTACCCGTGACCGTGCCTGTTTTGCGTAGTAGATTACGAGTATTTAGATACATGTTATGCACTAGACCTATGCGCGCTTTGTAGGAGTATTAGTGCAATAGCGCGGAGAACTATGGACTCCCTCTGACTTCCGCGAGAAGACTGCGCAAGGTTAAAAAAGAAACTATCAAAATACCAGAGTACTTAAAAAAAAATAACTCTATTTAATCTTACATATCTTGCATGAATTATTCAACTCACTGCGATTCTAATTTCTTAATGACATCCTATTAGTAATGGAAAGCGCAGCTTCAGTGAACGACCACGTAGCGCGTAATGGTGCAGATTATCCTCTTTATGCGTTAACATTTCTACAAACATACGCTTAAGCGTATGTTTAGGTAGAAATAAGTTAAGTTTTTTTAAGATGTAAAAATGGGATAGCTTTTATGGGAAGAATCATCTGGACAAGTGTTTTCAAACTTGACAAAGACAAAGACTTTTATTTGCACAAATATGGGTGTTTACAAAAGTTGTTTATACCTATATATATATTTAATTAGCCATATTACAAAGATAAAAATATAAAAGATAAAAATGTAGCAACTCCCCACAACTCATCAAGAGATGGCGCCACAGGTATTTTTAATCACGCTATCGAAGTTTTCTAAATTTAGTAAATTGGGCATAACCACCTCGCCCCGGCGGGAGATCTCCCGCCGAGCGAGGTGTTCATGCCCGGGGAGCGGCCGCACTCCAACTGACTTAATTCAGAGCTTGTATATTATGGTCGGACACTCAGAAAATTTATATAGCGTGATTCAGGTATACCCGTGGTGCCATCTCTTGAGGAGTAGTGGAAGGTCACTACGAAAACTTAAATATAACACAATTACAAAAATATACATTTACATTTATTTCATTATTATGTTTATTTGTCCCATATTGCGCCTTTTATAAATTAAAATATTTATTTATTTATATTTCGGATCTAGACAATGGTTTCTAGGAAAGTAACACTGATTTTCATCATCATCATATAAATAAAATTCTTGTAAAATTTACGTAGTCAAGCTGATAATTTATATTTAAAATGTTGAGTATAATTTACTTCAGTAAGTTATATTTATGATCAATTAAAAGCATGAATTTCAATCAGTGAGCAAGTTATTTATGCAGTAAATATCTGAAAGTCTGCTCCGAAAAATTATTCGAAATATTTGTTAATTAAATTAATTACGGTGCAATTAACAAATTTGCATTTCAATAATTGTTGATTTTGATAAAATTGAAATTAATAAATTGCTTTTCAGCGTTTTCAGGAATCTATCTGAAATGTTTTGGTATATATAAATAGCATGGTTGAAATAGGGTATCGATCGGGTTTTTCACTATGGTGCTTAACCACACATTTTAATGCACAGGTTATAGAGGAGAGTGGGATATAGTAATCTTAAAATTATTTAAAGTTCAAAAATTTATTTGTTTATAAACAAATATCACCTTTTTTTAGTTTGGTACAGCTTCAAGGAGAGGTGACCATTATGTGAGGCAAGACTACGTGAAAAGGCGACGATCTTCATGGGCATTCAAGGTGAATGCAAGTGAAGATCGTAATCACTTCATTTCTTTGTTTGATTATAGATACAATGTATAAAATATAAATTTTTATTTAAAATTTTCAATGCTATCATTTTTATAAAAAAAGATATAAGAATAGAACGTAACAATATATTTTTCACAAACTACAAAACACGGATACAGTATTCTACGTAGAACCAATAATACTAGATTCGATGTAAGTATACCCTTGGCTAACATTACATATCGAATATCTCACACGCAACAGAGATGAAAAGGCAACAATGTAGGTATTGCGTTGCGAGCAATGAATCTGTAATATCGATTCATTAAGCTTGCCATAAAAGTCAAAGTGTAAAAAGATTTTAAAAAGTTGGCGTGACGTGATGACACTGAGCTACTGGGAAACAGAAAATTTTCAACGTTCACACTCACACGCACAAATAAATAAACACCACCATACACCATAAATTTCAAACCAATGTAATTGACTTATTAATAGCATTGGAACACTTTCCAAAATAACATCAATTTTGGAAAAATAACATCAATTTTGGAAAGTGTTCCAATTCGATCATAACGTGCTAATAAATAAAATGTTTCACATTCATAGCCTGACAGCAGGGTTGATATACCCTGTGTCGTGGGTGTGTGTCCATGACACACACTGATGAAATGAAATGAAATGAGATGAGATGAGATGAGATGAAAGGAAATGAAATGAAATGAAATGAAATGAAATATTCTTTATTCACTGTACGGTTCCTTTAAAAACTCTTAGTGAACGTTATTTTGTTGTCCTGTCTGCTCTGGGTGCGCTTAGGCAATGCTGAGCTGAAGAAAAGAGCAGACGGAGAAAAACTTCAGCGCTGTTTTAAAATATGGGGTATATAATATTTAGCTTTTTTACAGATCATGGCGTACCTACAATTTCTCGTTAATTATCTAACTCAAAATTGACCAACAGCAGTTACCTACTTCCACCGTAAAATATTAACATTCTCCAATTTACACAAGCACTTTCACATTACCACCTGCCGAAACATTCCCTCGTTAAGTCCACATTGATAAAGTAGTCAACTAATTAATTAATCAATTATCGAATGACGGAACGCTTTTAAACTACCGCGCCATCAGCGGAATTTCAAGTAGGAATAATGGAATCCGACGCATATTCCATTAATCGGGATCTAAATGGAAATGAGTTCCATTGCAGCCATTCGATGAAAATTCGATTCTTGGCCGCAGAATTGACCAATTTTGTCATTGGGATGATTGCCTGAATTTATTTTTATTTGAATTAAGTTGCAGACGAACATGCAGGCTTTGGTGTTAAGTGGTCGCTGCAGCCCACGGACACACAACCTCAAACAAATCCTAAGTCTTTCCTGTAGCCGTATGTAGTTACGCTGCTACTCAGTAGGCTGATCGCCTCGTAAATCTGGTAACTGCACCTTAACACCAAATAACAATATGATTGCTTCAAGGCAAAAGGGGGTGCAGCGGTGGTAATACTGTGGTCGAACCATTTAAGTTATACGATTTACTTTGAATTGAATTGAATTGTGAATTTCTCGAAATTTGTGCAATTTTATTGGATCACTTTTTAGGCAGGCAGCAGTTTCTTTGGTTTGTTTCTTGAATTTTGAATCTGAGGTCTCCATGGTTTTATGCCAGTGGAGTATTTTTAAAACAATCTCTGGCATTGGCTATAAAGGATTACGTTATTTTCTTCGCTTTTGTAGTATTTGTCGCTTCGTCTCAGATATCTGACAGATTCTAGCTAACTACTAGCTGATTCAGACGACTTACTGATTAAGACCATTAATATGTGTTTGCCCGGTTTCAACGAATCTAGGCAAAAACGTCATTCAAATGTTTTTACTAGAAATATGCACAGATCAAGCGATGCAATTACTAAAAACATTCAAAATAAGGATCTTGTACGTATACGCAGAAAATACGCACATAAATCTAAAATAAAAATGTTGTCCAATTTACAAAATTATTCTTACATCATCATCATCCAACTGACGCCATATTGCCTCGTTAAATCCGCACTGGTGAAGTAGTCGACTAATTAATTAATCAATTATCGAATGACGAAAACGTGACATCAGCGGGATTGCATGTTGGAATAATGGAATCCGCATATTCCATTAATCGCGATCTAAATGGAAATGAGTTCCATTCCAGCCATTTGCCATTAGAATCCGATTCTTGGACGCGTAGTGCACCGAAATTATCATTGGAATGATTGCATGAATTTCTCTGTATTTGTGGAACATTTCTATCGAATAATGACTAAACAGAAACTAAAAGGACCTACTTTAATTGTAAATATATCACAATATGTATATCACATAACTTAAAAATTAATGTAATTGAAACCAGTGCATATTCCGCTATTCACGGTATAAATAGAAACGAGTTTCATTGCAGTTATCGGACCGATCTTGTTATTGAGATTTATGCACTAATTTCTCGAAATTGCAATGAAATCGGATTCATAGTATATTTTTATTTGTCTTTCTACGAAACATGGAGTGTTGCTATCCGCTATACCTCTTCAAAGAGTACAGAGTCCGACGTTTCAAAGTAAAGAAAGAATGTAACCCTCGCATTTAACGTCTAATTCAGAATAATGTATTTTTCATTGGTCTTAATATCTCAAGGTAACGTTCATGTTCAGTAACCGTTTAAAAAGTTCATTAAATTCGCTATTAAAATTTGCTTTATTCTGACAACGCATATAGGTAATTTATTTTTAAAGTTATTCTTAAGTTACAGGAAAATACACTTCATAAACAATAAGATAAAAGAAAAACAAAAACATTTAAAAATAACATTGAATCTAACAGTAATACTAGTATACTTTACACACGTCTTAAATATAAGTAAAAGTAACTATTACAAACAGTTTCTCAAGTGGTTTAGTATTCAAAGCCCGTCCGAGTAATCATATTAGGATCTGCCTCTTGCGGGATCCGTCAGTTTCTGCCTTTATTAAGGAATCAGAAATCTGAATGTGCTTGTGTGGTACCTTGTTCCGCTCTCGACGTACTCCAGTTTTACGTTTTTCCTCTATTTATGAAATTAATCTGTGTATCACTTTCGAAATTTTGATTAATGGAGAAAATCATGCTTGAATAAGTTTAAATGATAGCTGAGATGAGGTTAATTTAACCCAATTTATTTGGTATTCATTCACTCGCTAATTATGGTTGGTTTCCATGGTTTCTAGATTCAAGATATTAAATTTAATGTGACCGTAAATTTAGTTTTTGTGTACATCCTATATCTATGAATGTGACGACAGCATGTTTACAACCAACGGATGATCATAGACACTTTAATAACACCTTACTTATGAAGATATGGTGCAATGATGAAACAAAAGCGTGAAACATAATAAAGATACGTAACATACCTATCGCCTTAGTTGAGTAAAAACGTATTACAGTCTGAAAATAATTACAGCCAGTCACGTCCTGCCATGTCTAAGTTCAAAGACAAATATCGCGGGCGAAAGACTATTCTGCCAACAAAAATAAACACCAATACTGGTTTATTCCCTTCAGCACTGAATCGTGACACCCACGGACGCCTTCATGAGCTCAATTCCCGTCACGTCCTTCTGGCGTCCGATTGAAACAGAGACGCGGTTTCGAAACAACCGTCCAATGGAAACAACCGGACGCAATGGGTTGGTTTCAATTTCAACTGTTTTTTTGAAATAAATAACTTACTATCAAATTATCATGAAACCAAACAGATAATCTGTTTAGTTAAAGGACTTTAGAAGAAAACATTACAATGTCTTCCTTCATCTTACTTTCCAAAATTAACTAGTATTCATATACAAAAAAATCAATATTCTAATATCCTGTTCACCGAACCGCACCTAGTACGGTGGACTACGGCTCAAATCTTTACATTTTGAGATCTGAGCCCAGTCACTGCTGTTTTACAAGTAAAAGGGGTTGAAAAAATTAATTTATCGTTTTCTTAAACTGACCAATTAGACCCCAATTATCTGACGTTCAGTTCGAAATTCTAAATTCAAATTTATTTCAAATTAAAGCTGGTGTACTTTTGTTTTGGATTCAGTGATCCATTTGTTTTCGCATCATTTAATTGTTCCTTGACATCGCTTATTCGCTTTGTTCACAAATGGAAAGGAAGGAAAAGTTGATTTTTTTACTAAAAACTTAGTCAGCCAAAGAACGGCATTAAAACCAAACGCTAAAATAATACAAGAGAGTTCCACGTTCTAAATCTAAGACTAATTAGGATAATGCATCCACTTGTTTTCCCTCGTGGAAAATATACGAAAAGCGTCCGTGTAAACAAATACCACGAAACTGTGGAAAGCGGTAAATGGGACATTCATAGATGGCTTTTCAAATTTCTAAAACGGACGCAAAAACAAAGACCTTAGAATGACAATGCTTCAATAGGGAAAACGAATCGTTAGTGGGATGCAGGTAGACTAATTTTATTTGCTTTTAGATACAGATGAGTAAATGAAAAAACATATTGAGGCTGTGCTGACATAGAAAACAAAAGACGAAACTATGAGAAATTGTTTTACTTGGTAGAACTAACACGATTGGACTGGAAAACGACCGCTAGCTACATAGCTTCTATTGCGTTTCGGGAGCAAGGTGCAGTTGCAAATGAGGTGACCATCAGACAGCTGCGGAACTACAAATGAGCCCAGAAAAGACTTGGGTAGGGTACCAGAACTTTTTTGCGGATCACTGCTGGGCACTGGCCTCCCCTCAAGTTTGTAGAGGCTTGCAATTTAATCCATCTCGCTGCTCCAATGAGGGTTGATAGATAGTTTAATTTGAAGACATGGGCAAGTAACCCACCCATTTTTGAAGGTTTAACGACTGTTAAACCCATCGGTAACAATAAGGACCTAAGAACTATTGAAAACATCTTTAATAAATATATTACAATGTTTTCCTTGACCATTGAGTAGCGATGCAATCAAAAATTTCTTAGTAGGCCTTTTTTGTATCGGGGGGGAACTTTCTAAAGGTACCCAGCACCTTGGGAGAGGATATTGTGTTATGTGGGATTGGTACCACACTAAAACCCCCTCAGTGGCCTGCCTCTGCGCTTGGGGAGGACTCCGGGGTTTCCATTGGAACGCACCGGTGTCCTCCACGCGCGGCGCCCCAGGACGGGCCCATCTTCGAGAGAGCAATTATGCTCTCCTGCACCTCTCAGGCACTCACAGCGGCATGCGGCCACGCCCACACCGCCGACCTTACCGGGACTGCTGGCTGGACGGGTTGAGCTCCCACACTCACCGTCCGCAACCCCGGAAGCCCCCTTTTAGTCGCTTCTTACGATCAGGCAGGGGATTCCGTAGCTCTATTCTTAATCCCGAAGCTAAAGGGACTTTTTTTAGTTAGACTTGCATTCCGGGAATTAAACTAATGACTCTTCACTTCTGTCCTTCTGTAGGCTGATTAGCATCCAAAGTTTATTGCTACCTGTTTCATAATAAAAAAATGTAGCCCAGGAGCCGGTGTAATAAAAGCCGCGCATTTGTAATTAGGCAACACCTGCGCTGCCGTTGTCTCGCAAATTGTAAGGATTCCGCACCGTGCAAACATTTTATTACACAGAACGGAAGAACTTCGAGTTTTTTAAGACTTTAAATTATAATACAAATTATATTGTCGTTGATTTTATTCTCCTCCGCTTCGGTTTGAAAACATCCAAATTAATCTAAACGGATAGAGGATTCATATGGATGCGATTAAACCAGATGAATACACGGATGGATGGATCAAACCGCTAATAAGAGCTTCGACAGGGTCACGGATTGCTACATATCGACAACAACCAGGACCGATGTCTTAGCGTGTTCTTCGATGCACGGTAACGCTGGAAACGTGCATGATATTCGCCACCAATCTTACTTCCGATCGTGCCCATTACGCTTACCTATATAACGCTTACGTTTTATACTAGCGGCAAGGTAATACGCACTTCATTTTCAATGGTCAAAGTATGACAGTACAGTGAACTCAGACGACAAATAGGCATTTTCCATTTTTCGATGTCATTCCGTATCAATTTCTTAGTAACTTATCAAAGGGCAAACATCTAGGCTAGGGCGGACTATAATCATCTTAGGACGGCCCTATCTTTTGATTTTGTTGACATAGAACAGATTTTATTTGGCTCTAAGAATTATGTTTAAGCTTTTATTTGCGGTCTCTCTATGTACTTGTCTAAGTAAATATTTTAACTCTCTCCTTTCATAAGAAATACCAAGATTCATAAAATTACTAATCGTTGAGTGCTTCCTTTTTGCTACCTACTGGGCACGGCTCTCTCTCCATTATTCAGGTGACCTGGAGTCACTCCACCACGCTGCTACAATTTGGGTTGGTAGAGATTCTGAATCTTCCTTGTTATCCGATACACTCTTGGCAGAGAGGTCGTGTTCGTCATGTCATAGAGGAGTTTGGAGATGAAATGCGCCTCACAACGTCCCCCTAATACCTTTAAACGAGCAATATTTTTATATCCTTTTATATATGTAGTGTATGCTCTCTTTAAGCATACACACAATATATATTCAAACTCACAAGACACTATACACTGCACAAGATTCACGCACGAGTTGCTCGGTTGACTGCCGGCGAACGACTCCCGATTGACAAGACTACCCACCCTTTTATACACGAGCCGTGCCGTACAAATCAGCACTGCATACACTACATCCCTCCTTTTTTCTCAAGTTTAATTTTGCTTCAATATGATACTAAATAAAGACTGATTAAAAGTCTCGTCTATAAAAAAAGGACCATGTCGAGAGCGTTAATGAGAAGTCATAAAATATACTTACCATATCAGATGTTATAGTCGATGTAATATTCTAAAAATACTTAACTGACCCAAATGGAGGCTTAAAGGAAGAAAGTTAAAACTCAAAATGAAACGTAAACTTTCAACATTAGTCGTCGTTGCAGCACACCAGATGATGTCAGTAAATAGTCCCGTACTGCACTCCGTCATCATGACCTGAATCAATTGCATTAAAAGTTAATAGCTTTTATTATTATTATATTACCTTATCTTTCCCCTTTTCGCAAGGTGAAAATTCCTGCTCCAGCTATAAGACTGCCGAAAATAGTAAATAATCAGAGCAATCACCAATCACAAAAATATTGTCATACGCTTTCACTTGCCGCGGACGTGTAAGCTGTGGAAAATACTGCAATTCCGGGCTGAATATAACGTAGTGACAAACACAACTTAGAGAAGTTGTGAAAAAGTGAAGATCTCCATCAACCGCCCACGCCTAGCCTACTAACTGGAGTCGTGTCCCCGGAATTGCGTCTCTGGCAAAATCATCCCACCAGCACGCAGCTCGTCTGTGGTTTTACTGGAATAACTGTTATCCGATGTTGAATACGTATGTAATTGTAATTCAATTTAATTGATTGGTGTAATTAGAATTTCCGTTTTAATCAAAATAAGTGAATAAATAAATCCTTTTTCAATTGAATGACCGCTTGCCTTTGATAGTGCAAGCATGTTATCCTTTGATTACCCATGTCAATTGAATGACCACTGTTTTGCTAGTGCAAGCATGTTATCCTTTGATAACCTATGTTATTTGAATGACCACTAGTCTTGCTAGTGCCAGCATGTTATCCTTTGATAACCTATGTCCATCGAATGACCACTAGTTTTGCTAGTGCAAGCATTTTATCCTTTGATAACCTATGTCCACTGATTGACCATAGTTTTACTATTAATGAAAATTTAGAGCTCTTTAAAACCCAGCAAATTGGGTGCCCAAAGCCGATGACGCGGATAAAAATGTAAAACTCTTATAAACATAAACACCTTTTATAAATTAACGTAAATATTATAAAACATCACAATAAAACCACAAAATGTGGGTTAAAATAAAATCAACGTTGTCTTCAAATTGTAATAAATTTAGTTATACTACCAACATTAAATTAACGTTTTAATACCTCGCTGAGGTAAATATGGCGAACTAATATATGTACATAAAACAACTTTTGTAATACCCATTTTTGCAATAAATTATTTCCATTTTATTTCATTTTCTTTTAATGGCATGATTCTCTTGCACATTTTGCCGATTAGAAAGGAAATAAAGATTGGCTATGAAATGAAGACAACCCTTTTTTACTTGGCAAATATATTACGATACACACATCATTCCACAATCAAATTTATTTGAGAGTAAAGATGTCGCTGAAGTATATGATATAAAGAATATCAGTTATATTATGGAACTAATAGTAATTTCACAGTTTTACATTTGTAATACGTTATTGCTTTATTAAAACCAAAGTATTCGTAAAATTATGTATTATTTTAAGCAAATAACTTTGTCAAATTTAATGGAGGATTATTATGCCCTGTAATCTGCCAAGTTTTATTTCAAAGTAAATATTATCATTAGTAAAAGAATTTTCCACATTGAGGTCAGGTCATTGACACTCAGGTCTTCTTTATTTGTACACATTGTTGTCCTTAAATTGTATTAATCTTTATGTAAGTATCTTATACTGTCTGTATTTATGCACGAATTTTGTATGTACACCTTTAGATTTCTAATCTCCGCTTGCGATTAAACTTCATTCTCGAAACCATTATACTGATTGAAATTACCATTAAAACATATTAGTAGTTCTGAAAATTACTTTAAAACTCGCCTCAAAAGTATCTTCGCCTATAATTTATTGATTCTCTCTTCTCTCCAATTCTCTCAGCTCACTGCCAGCTAATGCCATACCGGTAGGTCTCCGCAATTTAATGCTGCTGTTGTACACTAAGTTTTCATCGACATCCGCAATTTAATGCTGCTGTTGTACACTAAGTTTTCATCGACATCCGCAATTTAATGCTCAGTCGCAAGTGAATGCCAAGTCGCAATTTAATGCCCGGTCGCAATTTAATGCCAAGTCGCAATTTAATGCCCAGCCGCAATTTAATGCCAAGTCGCAATTTAATGCCCGGTCGCAATTTAATGCCAAGTCGCAATTTAATGCCAAGTCGCAATTTAATGCCCAGCTGCAATTTAATGCCCAGCTGCAATTTAATGCCAAGTCGCAATTTAATGCCCAGCCGCAATTTAATGCCCAGCTGCAATTTAATGCCAAGTCACAATTTAATGCCCAGCCGCAATTTAATGCACCGTCTCCTGCCAATCCTGTTCTGGATAATGTCTATTTATGTAACTTTTTTTTTTTGTTAATGTAAATTATTATACTGTAATAAGCCGCGCAACTTTTGCATTTTAAGTATTAAATACTGAAATCTAATTGCGGCGTCACGTAACAGTGAAACATACATAAATACGCAAAAATAGTTGTGGAGGTGTATTGCAAATCGAAAGTTTTGAAAGGATAATTTTATTGATTCTTTAGCATCTGATTGTCAAATTATTATAAAACAAAACGGATGAACAGAACAGGTATCTCGTTGTATGAGCCATATTGAGGTGCTATTCCTTGTAAAAAATATTAGTTTATATTGTATTTCCGTGGCTTTTATTGACAAATAGTTACAGTATTAGAACTGCATAGCCTTGTTACTTTTTTTTTATTTGCATGGCTTTTATTGACTTAAAGTCACCCTATTACAACTACATCGCCGTGTTATAAACGCGTATTTGTGTTTGCGTGGACCCCATTCTAATTATATATATTACTATGTTTTTCAAAACATAGACGGTCCCTTAAACCCATAGGAGAATAAAATGTATGCCCATTTAAGTGTACAACATGTAAACAACATTTTAAATGTAGGTAAGTATCTATTTACAATCCTATTTCGAAACTCCATTCACATTTTCACCACTACTTAAATTATTGTTCAAAATAAGATTTAGTACCTGGACGCCCGAGCGCCGCTCGGACAAAAACAATTGATTTTCTTAGTTTATTTGCAAGCAAAACATTCATTGGCTTAGTGTTACTCAACAAACCCCCTTGAAACACCCAGCGCCCAATTGACGGATTGACGTTCGACATTTGACGCCACAATGTTATTAATATTCTCCAACAGATGTCAGTAAGAGCAATTTTATATTTAACTGCATAAACATTAAATAAAACGACTATTTCTATCAATAAAAATTTTCTGGATCGATTCATCATCCCCGAAACCACGGCACCAAAATCCCTAGAGCCGTTTCCGAGATTAAAAAAATATATTTAGACATATAAAAGAATTGCTCGTTTAAAGGTATTAGATAACTGATGCTTTACACTCTTGTTAAGAGCCTCATTTTTCAAATCCCTAAAAGAACTGCCCATGTGCGATGTCAGATGTTCTCGCATTTACAATTACATTCACGGTTAATGATATAACTGTTTTTTTTTCCAACACACCGTAACAGTATGAAAGAACACGACCAGACCACTTTACACCATATAATATATGTATTTTACTATTATATTTTTCCAACATTAGTATTTTCTAACACATTATGACAGTTTTCAATTTAAAACCAAGTATATAGATCAATTTTCTTTAACTTTAACTACGTTTTACTGTGACTGTGTCTTATTTAAGTTCACCGTTTTTACATGCTGCTGTGCCGGGACTCTAACCCCGCACTCGCGAACGGCAACCCGGCACCGCCGAAATATATAATTATAAATTACCCATTAACAGTAAACATTTATCTATCGTATTTCATTGTGATCATAGAGTGAGATAAATAATTTTAAATTATTATTTCCCTATCATCCGTGACACTTTGTAACCTTAGCGCTAAAGACGTGTTAGTGCCATTTGCCAACAAAATATAATATTCGATTATTCGTTTGCAAGGTAGCCAAGATGTTTATAAAAAAAGACTATCGACTGTCAGTTAGTCCCAGAGACTAGGATGTTATTAAGACATATTTAATTAGTTCCTAGACATCGTGGAGGGAAACTTCTGATAAATATAGTGTAAATAATATGGCAAAAATAAGTCAATATTCCTTCACTATTACAAGAATGTGGTATGAACAAATAACCGTATATAAATTGAATATTTTAATCAATAGTGTTCTTTAATTTTTTCTCATACGGTTATATTTCCATTTACCTACTACTGATTGTAAACAAACATACATTTATATACATGAAAAATTAAAAATACATCCCTTACAAATGAGACACTAACCCACGCTTGGAAAGCGGGATAATTGTCAACTTATTGTTAAACATAATATTTATTACCTTTTGAATCAATGCAATTCATTCAATTGACTATAATTGAGTTATGACGTAACAAATTATTTTCTCGTATAAAATGTAGGCATGAGGGTGTCACGTTTTGACGCTTATTATCTATAAGTATAAGTATCTCAGTTGATTTGATAGTCTAAGACCAAGTGAAGTAATATACCGGATTGAGGAAACCCAGTATTAGTTAATATCTCTTAGATGTTAGGTATTAAAGCGTATTGATTTTCTCGTGTCTATAATTTAGCACTTATGTAGCCTTATTTTCCAACAGTTTCCAATGCGTGTCCAATAATAGGTTCTTAATGAAAGATGTTGGCATGACTTTATTTATCTTTGACCACCATTTACGTACAGATTACTAATTTTGAATTTAGGTTATAACCCATTGTACAAATATTTTAAATGTGAATGATTATATTCCAATTTAATACTGATAATCTCATCTAAAACATGCTTATTTGAACCAATTCACACAAAAACAAATATATTGTAATTATATTGGTTGCTTATCTATACCTCTCATCCTTTTAATGTTTTATTTTTTTGAAATAATTCGTACTTACTTTTGTCCTCGTCGCCACTTGTAGTGTATGCTCTCTTTAAGCATACACACAATATATATTCAAACTCACAAGACACTATACACTGCACAAGATTCACGCACGAGTTGCTCGGTTGACTGCCGGCGAACGACTCCCGATTGACAAGACTACCCACCCTTTTATACACGAGCCGTGCCGTACAAATCAGCACTGCATACACTACAATATATATTTAGGTAAATATATATTTTTTAATATTTTAAATTTAATAATTTAATCTCGGAAACGGCTCCAACGATTTTGATGAAATTTAGTAGCCTGGTTTCAGGGGTGATAAATCGATCCAGCTAGGTTTTATTTTTAGAAATTTTTAATAATAAAAAAAAATATTTTCAGCGATAATCAACTTAAATATAAACTAAAAAATACGATTCTTCCTGACTTCTATTGGAGAGTATTAATAATATTGTGGCGTAGGACGCAGTCAAACACCATCCGCCAATCCGACGACAACATTCAAAGAAATGACAATGTCGATTTGAAAGAGATCTATAAAAATTTCCTTTGCTGAATTAAAGCTTCCTTGGCCAAATGGTTACGTAGGCTGACTGCGAAACTAGAAACCCGGGGTCAAACCTCATTCAAAATCATATTGCGTTTATTTTTTATTTTTTGTGATTTGTTTTTAATTGGGTTGGGTGCGATTTCAAATGGCGTTGTTGACAAGTGTTTCGTTTGAAACTAAACCAAGTAAATAAATTGTTTTAGCCGAACAACGCTCGGTCGTCCAGGTACTAATAATTAATTGAGATAAAGAGTAGAAAAATATCTATGATGTACAAGGTGGTATAGTCAAGTAACTAAATTATTGTTGATTGTAAATTAAATAAAAATAATTCAAATAGGTACTTATATATATATAATAAAATAAATATTATCCTAGTTTCCGAGCATAATTTGGCTGCAACCCTTTTTATGTCCCACTGCTGGGCACGGGTCTCTGCCCTTTATTGGGGAGCTTACTCACCACGCTCGTCCAATGCGGGTTGGTGGAGATGCGGATTAGTGGCGAACCCGCTGTCGGATGTTTTCAAACCGCCCATAAGACCTCCGACAAGGTTTAACGACTGTTATATATCTACAACAACCGGGACCGACGGCTTAACGTGCACGGAAACGCGCATGAAATTTTTGCCGGTCACCCATCTCACACCTGACCGTGCCCGTTTGGCTTAGTTGCATAGATTGCTTGCGTTCTACGCTAACCGCCGGGCTTTTTGTATTTAGTACCTTTTTGAGGTATGCATTTAAAATTTTTTGGTGTACACAGCGTCAAGTACCCAATTATCATTATGCTTTCCTCCGCTTTGCTTCGGTTGTATGAAAATATTTTATAGATCAATTATTTTAATAACATCAACAGAATTCAGAAAATCGCTATTTCACTCAAAATATTCACGTGACCCCTCGGACTCGGACCTTTGATTTTGTGGAGAGAATATTGCTCCTGTTATCGCGTATATATTTACATATTTTGAGCGGGTTCGACTATTCTTTGGGTTCGACCGGGTCCCCAAAGTTTTGCCGCAAATTCGATTATTCTAAAAGATATCAACTCCTGCCAATAACAATTCCCCAGATATTTGTTTTTTGACGGCGATATTTTATTCCGCTTCTTCTTATTCAATTTTTGTGCTGTTTTTCTTTGTTATTAATCCGGATCGAGTTGTTACACAATCTGCTCATTGTTTGTGAAATGTTTTGTATAAGTTCTCAATTACGCCGACCTCACAGCAGCTTATTTTTTGAACGAGAATCGAATCTTGTGATACATAATGGAATGGGTTAATAAAAATAAGGGTCATGCTTTTGCCTCAAAATAAAATTTTACATATTAATAGATTCTATGGGTACGTCGCTTTCGCTCTATAGTTAGTAAAATATACTAATTTAGAGAAATATTAGTCTCTTTAGAAAAATAATGGGCAAAGAACTGGCATAGTAACAACTTTTTTCGGGCATTATCTCATCCCAAATAGACTCTACTTTAATGGCTAGATTATATTAAGGGTAAAAAAGTGAATGCCTGCCTGGGGCTACCGAGCTCCAACTGACTCGATTCGGAGCTCGTGTGAGGTCGGATATTTCGAAAACTTCGATAGCGTGATTCAGGAATACCCGTGGCGCCATCTCTTTATGAGTAGCGGAAGGTCACCACAAAATATTCAAAAAGAATATATACCCTGTTGAACAATAACTTGAAAACCGTTTTCATTCGCCTGACAAAAACATTTTCCCTTGGCGCCCGATAAGCCTGCATTTCCCATAGTCCCTGTTATTTCCCAAAAACATCGCCGATGTGTACCTGTAACGTTATCATGCCCCTGATGCCTGCTCCTGTCAATGTTCCGGACGGCGGATGGAATTTACAAAATATTCCGTACAGCCAATTCATATTGTTTTTGGCGAATAGGCTAGAAAGTACAAAAGCTCGACATACCGAGCGTTCGAACACATATATATCTAGGTATATTTAGGTATTACTGATTCAATAAAAACATACTATGTAGTTGAGTCCATACTTTAATATTATAAATGTGAATGTGTATTTGTTTCTTTGTTTGTTACTATGTTTTTTTGTCCTCCTTTGACCTGTTTTTCGTATGGGGATAGTTAGGGGTTGGAGAACGAAATAGTCTACATTTTATCCAGGGGGAAATATCTCCTTAATAAGGGAAAAAAGTGTAATCCACGCCGGCGGAGCGTCGGGTGGAAAGCTTGTATTTTTTTTTATTGTTTGCTTCGAATAGTTATATTATGTCGAAGTTTTGTAGATACGAAAATGTGTGTGGTTCCGATCTTTGTTTGCGTTCCGCTGATATCTACGGGGCAGGGGCCGTTGTTTTTAATCCAACTATAATGCCGTCGAAATTGTTCAAAGACTGAATAACAAAGAAAATTCAGAACAGTAGGTATGGAGCACAAAAAAATAAGCTTAACAGTAACTGATACCATTTTCGTGGCACATACTTTTCCCTTGGTACCCGATAAGCCTGTATTTCCCAAAGTCCCTGTTATTCTCGAAAAATATTGTATCGCCAATGTTTACCTGTGACGTTATCAATCCCCTGATGCCTGCTCTTGTCAATATTTCCGACAGTAGGTAGAATGTACAAAATGTTCAGTACAGACAATCCATAAAGGCTTAAACATGTTGTACACTGCAAGTGTGTTGAAGTGTTATTTGATTTTTAAATAAACATGACTTACTTATAGCATTATAGCTGTTATATATTATTATGTATTTAGTACGGGGCTATGAGTACGAGGTACTAAACTAACTGACAGGCTTCAGTAGAAAATTTAGCGTATTTTTTATAACACAATCGTAGATTTACACTAGGATTCCCCATGTCATGGGTACCATGGCAAGAAATTTAAACACATCATTATAATTTGTGCCTCGTCGGTAGTTGAACCCGAAACCCTCCACTCGGCAGTGCGGCATGGTAAACATTGCGCCACACGGGTCTTCAAATTCTTTTCAGTTTGTAGAAAGACTCAGCAATCTGATACATTAACATTTCGTAGATGTCTCAATATCAGTGACTTGTTAATGCCATCATTACCTTCACAAATCACAGCCTAAAAGTACCCTAATTGAACAAAATCATTAGCTTTTTCAAAGCGCAAGGCCTGGCACACTGTGGCTCGGTTATCATTACAAGCAGGGAACAGGTGTTGCCTAATTCTAAATGCACGCGTTTAATTACGTCTCCGGAGCTATACATTATTATAATGAACAAAAAGGAAGACTAAATTTAAAGCATGACTCAAATTAAATTTTTAATTAGATTTGCTAGTGGACTTTTAATGCTCAGATGTGATGCTATAACTGAAAGAAAAAAACAATTGACGCGTTATTTTAAGTCATACGTTAAAAATATAGCATTCGAAATCCAAACACTTATGAGCGGACAGGGTCGCAGAATTCAAGGACGCTTAGGTCAGAGTTGTCAGTTAGCATTCTCATCTTTGCGAAGATTTTGTTCGATATTCGTAATGTTTAGAGGTTAGATCAGCTTTCTATGAAACTTAAATACGATACCTATCGAAATATTTCAATAGATATTCGTTTATTTCCTTTCCTAGAAGCAAAATCTGTATTTGTTTTTATATGAATGAAGTAGCAGATGAGCATGCAGATCGCGTGGTGTTCAGTAGTCGCTGCAGCCCATAGACGTCTACAAAGAGCCTCAAGTA